>CP126890.1:190267500-192942500 GCA_030440675.1 Furcifer pardalis
CAGCAAAAGGAATACACATAGGAGAAAAGTCAGATTAGTTTTGCTGAATCTTACTAAAACTGTAGTAATAATGTCCAGCATGCTCAGGATTATCAGCAAATGATACTTCCAAGGTTTTTTTTCCAGGAATAACAGAAATTTTAGAAGAACTGAAATGCAGTACAGTTTATTTATTTTGTCCATGATGAATGGTATCCCCCACTTTCTGCAATGTGTTACATCTGAGTAATGGGGCAATTGGCTGTCCACATAAGGGCAGTAATGTCTTGGTGGTGAAGATGCTGAATTTGACAGCCGGGACGTCAGCAGGTCCCAGCTCCTGCCAACCTAGAAGTTTGAAAGCAAGAAATTGCAAGTAGATAAATAGGTACTGCTTCAGCGGGAAAGGTAACAGCACTCTGTGCATTCCAGAGTGTAGTCATGCCTTCCACATAACCATGGAAGTATTTGCAGACACAGACAATGTTGGCTCTTTGCCTCTAAATGGAGACGAGCACCAACCCCTAGAGTCAGACACCAAGGCTTTCAAGCAAGCGAGAGCTGGCTGTCCATCTGATCTGATCTTTATCTTCCAGAAGCTCCAGTTGCAAAGCCTTGTGGGAGCTGTAATGTAAACAGTATCTGTGGGACTGAATGTTCTCCATCTCTGTGTTATGTGGTGCTGAATACCATCATATTCTTAACTGATCCCAGATTGACTAGGAACACCTAAGAATGAAGAAATCAATTCAGGCAGATGAAATTTTTAAAGAAGTTAAATAGGAACTGAATATGGAAAGAGGATGAGTCTAAAGAACAATGGTGCATGGGTGCTACTGAATAAATTTTTAAAGAGGCAAACAAAATAGAAGAACAAAGGAAGATCAGGGTTTATATTTTGTGCTGATAGTGTCTACTTGTAAACTTCAACACACCCTAAATCTCTCTATCTCTTTCTATATTTCTTTAGAAGAAGTTTGCAATGATACTTTCCTTCATACTACAATAAGAGTTAATTAGTAAACCAGAGTCAAAGACATTTGTTTCTGGCACTCATTAAAAAGCTATAAGGTAACGATAATATCTATCTATCTATCTATCTATCTATTTATCTATCTATCTATCTATCTATCTATCTATCTATCTATCTATCTATCTATCTATCTATCTGTCTGTCTGTCTGTCTGTCTGTCTGTCTGTCTGTCTGTCTGTCTATCATCAGTTCTCCCAACTGGGGACTCAAGGTGACTCCTAATGTTAAAAAAAATCAAATTAAAATGCAATAAATTACAGAAATAAGGATGAAAAACAGCATTAAAAACATTAAACACTTAAAACAAACAGGCAATAACTTAGCTTAAAAACAGCATCCAGACTTCAGTTATATTTCTTAAAAGTTGTTCTGAAGAGGTGGGTTGGCAAGCGTCAGAAAAGATAAAAAGGAGAGGGCCAACCTAAATTCATGAGGGAGAGCATTCCACAATCTCAGAGCTTTTACTTAACAGCAATGGCAACACAATATGAATACAATTATTGTTTGAACATTTTTCTTCCATGTTGTGATGCAAATAGATGGTTCATTTGTTTTCTAAAGACTTCCTCTAAGTTTCACTAATAATTAAATGGAAACTATCTACTGTACTTACATTGGGGGGGAAAAACCTGCCCAACAAATCCTTCCCCAGGTTTCCAGTAAGGTTTCCTGGCATATAGAAGCAAAATGAACATGATACCCTCTTCTTCTTCTTTTGTGGTTGCAGGAGAATAAATATCATCACATTTGCCTAAGCAAAAGACTGGTAAGGCACAAAATTATATATATTTTTGCCTTCATGCCTTATTCCCAATACAAACTAAGAAGTAAAACTCTTCATGCATTCTATCCAATCTTTCATAGCTCAGTGGTGCTGCTATATGCTTCTTCATTTTAATTCAGCTTGAAGATGTTATGTTGTGCTTCATATGAGGAAAATTGCATATGATGTTTGTTATTAGAAGAGGCTGACAGCTGTCTGACAGAGGTAACTTGTTTGCTGTTCAATCTTACTTGAAGCACATTTGGAAAATGTTCAATTTCAGCAACATTATTGGCATCATCAGAGAGTATGACAAAACTTTATTTCTTTTCCTCCACAACAAACAAAGAAACAAAAATACCACCCCCAAAAAATCTGCTTTCTTTATCCTGTAGTTGCTCCCTCACCCCAAGGTAGTGCATCTTGGACAAGCTGCTGCTGCATTTGTGGCCCTACTAGAATAGTTCTGTAGCCCCAATTTTGATATTAACATATTATATATATGGGCAAGCAGGGAGCCCTATTCATCATCTCAGACTTGCCTTGTGGCCTATGTTCCTTTGTCTTAGGAGTCAGTGAGTGATTACATGGAGCTGGGTGGGGCAACTTTACTGAAATGCCTGCTTTCTTGCAATCCTGAATGAGGCTGAATGGGGCTATTAAACTTCCTTTTTGCATACGTTAATAAAGGGTAATGAAGGTTCTTTTAAATATTTCCCTTGCTCTGTAATATTTTGGTAAGCATTGGTTCTTCCTTACAAATCTCAACTCTGCCTGTATGCTCCCAGAAGGGATTATCTCATTCCCACCCAGAAACAATTAACAACAATCTGAAGACAACCTAAAGGCAGACTTCCTGAGTCAACAACAACGGGGTCACACCTGGATAATAGCTGTGCCTCCCAGGCAGGATGCATTTAGGTTGGTGGGAAATGCAGAGTAAAAAGCCAAAGTCAGTTTCTTGAAGCTCCTCCAATATTGTCAAAAACAGTCCTCGCTTCAGAGTGTTGTTCCTGACTGACTCATAGCATCCAGCCCAATGTGCTCATTGGAGAAGCCCTAAAAACCATATCACTGCTATTAATTGCTGTAATGAAATATCACTCCACTTCTTCCCCTTTAGTATTTTCTAGATTTTGTAATATTTTCCTAGTTTCATTATTTTCATAAAAACTTGTCATTGTATCTTGAATTTGATGTGCTAACAAACCATTGTAACTAAAGTTTGAATTATTTACTTATGAAAGAAACCCCCATTGCTGGTCTTTTGTTTTATTATATAAATTTTATTGTAGCAATAGATAATAGGATAGATGTTAAAGATTAATAGGAATGCAATTGTTTCTATGATATACACTGATAATATTGATGAATTTGTTGTTATGCTGCTGTTTTGTTGCATTGTATCATATTGTATTTAATATTGTATTTAATTTCAAACATATTGTGATATATTGGGATTGTGTAGCATATTGTTGATTATACTGTTGATGTTTATGAAATGTTATATGTGTGGGTTTTGTGAGCCACCCTGAGTTGGTTGCACTGAGTAGGGCGGCATATAAATTGAAAAATATAAATAAATAAATAAATAAATAAATAAATAAATAAATAAATAAATAAATAAATAAAGGCGCTTGTGTCTTCTTTGGGAAGTTCAGCTCTCTCTTAATAAATTCTTAGGGAAGCTCATTATGTAGGTTTTTCTAGCAGACAAAATGGGTGAGATATATATGTCTTTGATCAGCAGTGGGGCCTCTGTTGTTTAAATACTGTTTTTAGCAATAAACCAAAATTGTTTTGTCTGAAATTAATATCTCTGTAGTTCTTGGGGGCTCTGCCAGTAGAACTTTTTAAATTTTAAGATGCATCTCCACATTAAAAAATGGATAGCGATTTTTAGGTAACAGTTCTTTAGCCTTCTTTCATTATAAGATGCCATCTTAGTATCCCAGGGTCACATTGTTTCATGTATGTATGCATTTATTTATTTAATCACATTTCTATACTACCCATCCAACCAATTGGTTAGTCTCAGAGGTTAACAACAATGAACGAAAAGCATAAAAAGCAAAAGAAAAGAAAAGAAACCAAAAATAGTCACATATAATCTAATAAATATTACAGTATAAAAACAACTGTAAAACAACTGCAATTAACCCATGGTAGTATACTTAATGAATACTAGATTACAACAAAATGCTCTTAAAGTAAGTTTTAGATGCATAATTACACCAGAGAAAACCTGCAAGGATCTGCCTTGACAAGCTGAAGAGAGAAAGGAACTTCTGGCCCTCAAAAGGGCAGATGGAGAAGCCACAGAGGAGAAGAAATTGGGTGATATGACTGTTATACTGATGGGAGTTGTGGGCCACTGATTCCAAATCCTAGTTTATATACTGGTTATGAAAGAGGTGTGCCCACTTTCTTGTATTTCTTTCCATTTGCTTCACTCAGGACAGTTTATCCTGGAATAACTGACAACATGAATGGATTCCTAGACACCAGTTCAATTTCCCTTCTTTTTGTTCTGAACAACACACACACATACAAACAATATTTTCCTCCCTGCGCCTTCCTTTGTCTCTGTGTTTCATCACCTTTGCATTTCCAGTCAGTCTCTACACACAACACATCATTTTCATGCTGCTACGATACCGAAACAAGTTCACCTGTGCATTTTCTGCAAAAATAATGATGTCAAGAGCTTTTCTACATTTTTTTTGGTCCACAGCAAAACTTGTGCACTTGTTTTCTTTGAAGGTCCTGGGGAAAAATCCAGCAAGACTACACAGGCAGAGGGCAACAAGGTGAGGTAGGCACTTCAAAAGAATTAATTGCTATTTTGTGGCAGGGCAAAAGAAAAGTCCCATCACTCTCAGGATTTCTTTAGAACAGGAAAGCACCAGATATGTGCCATATTTCACTAGTATTTTTTTTAAAATGTGTCACCCCCACACTATATCAGTGGAAGGGCACTTTCAGATCAATTCTTTCTTATTCCCCTTGTCTCTTACTCTGTACTTTGGTTACAGTCTGTTGCTTTGCAATTGAAACTCTATCTGGGTTTCCTTGTTGGTAAGGAATGAACAATTTTTTGGAACATGCCATTAAACTGCTTTGTGAATGATAGTGGTTCTGAAGTGGAAATATTCTTTTCTTATTTATCAGTATGATACTTCCTCATTATTCTGTGTGTGGAAGGAGGGTGTTTGTCATATTTTTAACATGAGTTATGGAGCTGATGGTTTTCCTGCCACATCAGTGCTTCACCTCGTCCTTCTCTGTCCCTCTCAGCCACAGTTGATTTAGGGAAAGAATGAAGCTTCTTTCTATTTTCAAGTGGTGGATCAACTTGGAGCTACAGTTTGCAATGCACAGTTTTCTGTCCTCGTTCTCCTCTCCTTTTCCCCCCTGGCTAGGCTTGTTATCACAAAATGAAGGTGAGTATGGCAGGGAGCTTCACACACTCATGAACATAAACACACACACACACACATGCCTCTAGAAATTTAGCACAGGCACTTCAACATCACATGACAAAGTGGCACTGAGAGAGACTTCAAAAAATAGCTCTGAGGCGGAACAGCAGTCCTTTCCTACAAACTACAGAAACTTTCATCAAAAAATGTGAGTGACAACCAAATGATGGCATTCCATCAGAATGTCCTATTTTCAATTTGGCAAATGCTGAACTTTCCTGAACTTGTCAGGAAGTTCTATGAGAAATATGTAGAAATATGCTTCCCTTCCCTCCCCCTCTCCCACTGTTCCTACCTACGAAGAGATTCCACTCGGTATCCAGATCAGCCTGGTTTGCAAGGCAGCCCTTCATTACGTTGAGGCAGTAGTTGTTGCATGGTTTCACAGTGGGAAGTCCCCTGCAGTATGGGCAGTAGAGCATCTTCATTAGTGCACGGATACATCCTGGGGTAGGGCTGACCTATAGAGTTTAAGGGCAGAAGGAGGGAAAACAAAGGAAGTCAATTTCCTATCTCCAACCCAGGGGTCTGGAAAGTTAAAAACACAGCCTTCAGGCCATCAAACTACACCACAAGGACTTAAACATAAGACACCTTCTGTAGAATCAGTACTTTGGAAGTTGTCAAATTATACAAACAAACATATTTATTAATGGGAAAAAGCAGACAGCTGTTGTGCCACTATCCTGTATCAGCAGGGGGTACACATTCAGATTGCTTTTGGGCACAGAGAAAACACAGAGAGACAAATACAGAGAAACTCTATGTCTCAGTTTCTTCCTGTCATTTCCTGTATTTTTAAAAGTTTGTTTTTCATACTGCAAAAGGAGCAATGAACCAATCTTTCTTGGAGTGCTTCAGTCAGTATTCCCTTGTGTATCACTAGACTGCTTTGTTTTTCTGTATGGTGAGTGCCTATGTGGTCATTCTGAACTTTGTGGTGATGTATGATGTAACAGCAGGAGCTGTCTTCCTTTCTGAGACCTCTGCCCTTTCCCCCTTTCCCCCCAATCCTTTCCCTTATCTGTGTAGGTCAATTTCCAGAAGTCATGGAGACAGTCTACTTCCTTTCCCTATACCAAAACAGCTCTCCTCATCAAATTGATAATATTTAAAATAACAACATTTCATACTAACAGGAACATGTTTCATTCAGTGCATATTTTCTTTCCATTGAAAAGGGCAACCTTAGTGGAGCATAGAGTGGTGGTTGTTGGACACCCACAACTCTAGAGGGCATTTTAGATTTGTAATCTACTAACGTGGGGAAATTGGATCTCTAGCACATATTGTGCAATTTGTGTTAAAATATTATTTTCATACACAACCATCTGACCAAAGGTGAGCTGACTTAAAACTAAGGTAAACCACACTCCTGTCCACATATAGCCCTGAAAATGTCTCTTAATTTCTCCTGTTCCATTCCACCCCCCGCCAAAAAAAATATCTCTCTTTTTTGGATGGTTGATAGGTAGTCTCTATACCTCTGCTAATATTCTCAGATTGCTACATGAAATCACACAGAGTATAATTGTGTTATATATTTTTGAAAAGTGCTATTATGGTGCTTTGAACCTTCTAGAGATGAAGTACCTGGGAAGATGTACAAATGATGGCAGCTCCCATGGACACAAATAAGTTTATGGTGCACTGGAATCAGCTGGATTAGTTTCACTGTGTATGTGTTTAGGATTATATTGCACCACTGTTAAGGTTAGATTTTTGTGAACTCTAGATAATGTTAAGAAAAGTAATTAGAGGATGGGGATAATCAAATGGAAGAAACAGATTCCAAGAAATGCCTGAATCTGAGAGCATACTGGCTACAAAAATAGAATCTAATTATGAAGTTAATTAAAATAGGATTGGCAAAATGTTGATAAGAAAATGTAGTACAGAAAAACAGAAGGGCATTTTCTGCAGTAAACTTAGAGATTAAAAGCTCAAGTAAGGAGATCTTTAGAGGTTTATTATTGGCTCAAAGAAAAAAATATTGATATTGCTTTCCCAATTTTATCTCAAGATCAAATGCTAGTGCTTTTGAGATGTAATCCTTGGAGCCATAACTCCTTTGTTGTTATTCAGTTCCATAGCCAAGTCTGTCCCCTTGGGGTCCCAGATCCATGCCCACTGTGTCAACAATACTGTCTAACCATCTTGTTCTCTGCCACCCCCTTTTCCTTTTGCCTTAGATCTTTCCTACAATCAGGGCCTTCTCCAGTGAGTACTTTCTTCTCATTTGTTACCCAAAGTACTTGAGCTTCAGCTCCAGTATCTGTCCTTCTAAGGAGCAGTCAGGTATGATTTCCTTTAGGATTGACTGATTTGATCTCCTTGCAGTTCAGGGAACTCTCAAAAGTCTTCTCCAGTACAACAGTTTGAAGGTGACTATTCTTCTTCACTCAGCTTTCCTTATGTTTCAGCTCTTACTACCATACATTACTACTGGGAAGACTATGGCCTTAACTATGTGGAGTTTTGTTGGTAGGGTGGTGTCTCTACTTTTTATTATACTGTCAAGGTTTGTCATAGCTTGCCTCTCAAGGAGTAAGTGCATTTTAATTTCATGGCTGTAGTCACCTATGGAGTGATCTTAGATTCCAAGAAAGTAAAGTCTGTCACAACTTTTTATTTGCCAAGGAGCGATGGGGTCAGATGACCAAGTCAGTGGTGCCAGAATTTTCCACTTTACTGAGCAAGATAGCCCTCTTTCTCAGCAATCCTCACACAACTCTAGGTATGAGCTGGAATGTAATGAAACAAAACCCCATCAGACAGATAGCCCAAACCATAACGTTTGGAGAGAGAAGTAGAGGAAACAAAGAAAGCAGAATTTAAAAAACATTTTTCAATGAAGGTAATACTGTGCTAGGATGGCAGGAAGAATTAACTTTACAGCTTATAATGTTGTTTAAAATGTTTATGGTATCACACAGGCAAAATCCAAGGTAAATCTGTTGCTTTCCTATCCTGTCCTCATTTCTGAATAACATCACTGTACTGTTCTCTGTCTTAAACGTGGAGCTGATCAAAAGAGATCACCAGTGAATTATTTTATTTGGGAACTATATACAAAAGATTTTCTCTCCTTGAGCCAGAGGCGTAGCTACCGCCGTATCTGCCGTATCAATTATACGGGCCCCCCGGGCCACGGGGGCCCCCAACGTGCGTAAGCAAAACACATTTTTACCCTTCCTAAGGGCCCCCAAACAAATTTTTATACGGGGCCCCGCCAAGGCACGCTACTCTTCTGCCTTGAGCTAATTTCTCTTCCTGCAACCCTGTTCCTTTCCAAGATCTAAGCGTATAATCCAGTTAAGAGGTCTGGCCTTTGTTATGACTCTGAGTCAAATTGGTAACCCCAAGGAGAATACATCCACCAATGAATTTTACACATGATGATTTAACAATCATAACTGGCTCAATGGGTCTACTCCAATTGAGCTAACCATTGAGTTTAGGTCACAATTTAACATTCTTTCTCTTTCTCTCTTTGGAAGGCAGAGTTCCTGAACAGAGCTGATGTTGAAGATAAAGAAAGGGGCTCCCGTTGCACTGGCAGAAGCTGTACATCTGGAGAAGCAAAACAGATGCAATGGCTGCAATCTTGATAAACAATCTTGATAACTCAAAGTTGTGCAAGTAGCAGTGAAAAATGTTCCAAGACAAAAGAAGCAGTTCTGCCGGTGTGATGTACAACAGTCATGCTATGAATTCCTCTATTGGTTGTGCAATCAAATTGCAATGCAAATTGGCTGGGCATAGATAGAATCCTGCATACCTCCATGTGTGTAACTTTTGCTACACCAACTACAGCATGATTTCAGCCAGCATGTAGTCCCTAGGATCTAACACTGAAGTATAATATTTTCATCTTAGCTAGTGCTCTAGGTTTTGGATGGAGTGGGGCACAAACCATACATTATCACCATTTGAGTGTTATAATAAGTATTCCTCTGAACATTAACACAAATGGCAACACACTGATCATTTGTAGTAGTGTGCAAGTGGTTTCTCAAAGGTAATTGATGTTACCTTTGCTTGAATTAAAAGTGCAAAGAGTTTTTATAAGTGCCTTCCAAAGTACTCACGCTCAAGTGTTCAGAAATGTAAGCATCATTCAAGAAGAAGTATTTCACAAAGAACTTAGCATTTTATTTACAAAAATTATTCCTTGCTACATAGTCTCTAACCCAGTAAAGATAGTGTCATTAAACCTGAAGTACTGTATGCCAACATGGGAATACTATCACTGAATTAATATCTACACATCTACTTCTGAGTAGATATGCAAGAATATATGCTGTAACTGGTGATCCAGAATACATACAAGCATATATATCAGGGCAAATAAGTTCAAACTTAGGAATTGTGTTGTGTTAAGGAAACACCTAATCCCAAGTATTCAAACTGGAGACTACGGGTGGTGTAGTCTATGAAATAACAAATGTGAAGAAGATCTAGTGAAGCACACACTGAGTACACAAATATTCCAACTACACCAGGAGTTTTCAACCTTTTTAAGCCGGGGTCAGGTTCCCGTAGACAGCTTCGGGGACTGGATGACCATTTTGCCCTTCCTCCACCACATGGCATTTCCTGGTGTGATGGTGGGGCCACATGAAATTTTGCCACGGGCTGTATCCGGCCCACAGGCTGCAGGTTGAGAATCCCTGAACTATACCATGTTAATGGAAGCATAAGCAGTCTGCTATCTGTGGAGTCTCTCCGCAGGAATTGGAAGTCTGGAAAAACAAACTAACAATTCATGTCAACTGGTCTTACAGATGATAGAAACTTTCTTCTTTGGTTTGTTTCCCTCTATACTTTCAGACTGATGCCCTAGAGATGAAGGAGCGTGGGATGACAGTGCTCCTACAGAATCCATCATTTAGTAAGCTTTAATATAAACTCTTGAACAGGACCAAAGAGTCTTAGGGTACCCCAAAGGCCAAGATATTTATTTGGCATTAAAATTTCATGTATTTTAGCCAACTTCATCAGACAGAGTGAATTTGGCTGCAGTCCACCACACTGATGCCAAATAAAACTTGCTAATCTTTAAGGTGCCACAGAACTATTAGCTATTATCTGAGTGTTGCTTTTTTAAAAAGAACACAGACTTATGGAATGTTAGTAACATACCAGACATTAGCCTAATCAAATATTTAATATTACTATGCCGTGGGAAAATGAGTGAAGTGTGAATATTCCTCTGGAATATGTCTTCATCACACTGCTTAGCAAAACACTGAAACTAGAGCTTTTTTTGCCATTCAGGTCTGCATTAAAATATCTTATTCTTTGCAGTTTAAGCTTCTGCCATCCAGCCAAACACATTCTTTCTACTTACTGATCAGTTTGTCTTTAGAACTAGATGAATCCTAAGGAGAAAATTCATAGAGACATGGTGGCTTTACTTGTTTGTAGTCCCAAATCATGAACTACATGGGGAAATAAAACCTGACATCTCATTTACTCTAATGAGGTTAGTTTTCTGAGGTGTTGGGGTCCCAAGTTTAGAAGAATGGTAGGATGTAAATAAAATAAATAAAGAAATCATGCTGGTGAATATGATGGTGACTATTTTACTTTCGCAGCCTCACTATTTTATTGTTTCATAATACAGTCAAACCCTGAGTTACAGAATCAATCCATTTTGCGGAGTTTTCCTTATAGCAAAAATTCCTTACTGTGAAGTGCACATAGGAATGCAATGCATGGTTTCCCATATGAATGCATTGAAAACAAAAATTCCATAAAGTGAAGCACGGTTTCCCATAGGAATACATGGGGAGGAACCGTTCTGAAATTTATATATTTGCAATTTCTTGCTTTTGAACTGCTAGGTTACCAGGAGCTGGGACAGAGACGGGAGTTCACTCAGTTGTGCAGCACTTGGTCTCAAATTGCTGACCTGCCATCTTTCTAGTTGTCAAGTTTAGTGTCTTAAACACTAAACCACTCCAGTCCCTAATGTGTTTTAAATAGCTCACTACAAAATCACTTATTCAATACACATTTTCATTCAATACACATTTCTGACAGTAACTACAGATACTAAAATATGCAGACCACAGACCAGTGACAGATTTAGCTTTTTATGGTGCAATCACTTTATCTCATTCACAGAAATCTTCTATGGAGTCTAGATGATTCCCATTGTGTGATCCTTCTGTGTTTTCCCACCACATCTCTTTTTCACTTCACCACAGACAAATCCATTAGGGCTGGCAAGGCATAGGAAAAGCTGTGCATATGAAAGTTCCTGAAAGTTTTCCTGGTCTTGGTAGCAGGTCCAGTAATATCATCCATGTGTTATGAGAGGACCACAGTCATCTGCTACATACCTTTACCCTAGCAAGGAAGGCTGAGCCTATCCCAGTTATGATTCTGCTTTTATGGAGAAATTGCAGCTCAATCTCAGAGACTTGTGAGCTCTTGCCACTACCATAAGAAAATTAATCGCAGTTAAATGAACTTGGCTACATTTCACTGTAGCATTTCTCTGATGGGGGATGTAAAGACTCCAAGATTTACATCCCCAGTCAGAGAAATGCTACAGTGAAATTTAGCGGACTTTGGGATCTGCTTTCTCCTTGCATCGATGGCAAAAGCCAAAGGAAACTGGAAATACCTGGTGAAATCCAATATGTAGGAGAAAAATGTCTCCAGATGTGAGGAAAGACTGGTTTCATTAGATAAAATAATCCCTTGTGTTTTGCCTTATAATGGTGGGCAATGTTAATACCTCCAGAATTTTTCCACAGGTTGTCTCCAGACTTTACCATGTTACCTCTTTTGATGAATAAAATTCCCCCTGACCTCCCTCTTGATTTCTTGGGTGAAGGAAAAATGAAAGACACAAGAGCAGCAGGGGCCAAAGAAAAATCCTCCAGCTGTCAAACTCTCAGCACTCTTGCTACTGACTTGACTGGCTAAAAGGAGTTGTAGCTCAGCAACATCTGGAGAAATATATCTTGGCCTTTCTTCACTCAAGACTTTTACAGGGTTGACATTTTTTTCTTAACAGTAAAGAGGGGACAGGATGTTTACATTAATTTGAATTTGCTAACTGGGACTGCAGTGGCTCTAGTGGTTATGACACTGACTGGGAGACGGAAGGTCAGCAGTTCAAAATCCAAGTACTGCATGACGGAATGGGAGCTCGTCTCTGTCCTGGCTCCTGCCAACCTAGCAGTCTGAAAGCAAGAAATTGCAAGTAGATAAATAGGTACCACTTCAGAGGTAAGGTAAACAGTGTCCCATGCACTTTGGTGTCTAGGCATGCCTGTCACATGTCCACAGAAATGTCTGCAAATGCAGACAGTGCTGGCTCTTCAGCTATAAACAAAGATGAGCAATGATCCCTAGAGATGGATACGACTGGCTTTCGAGCAAAGGTGACCTTTACCTAAGTTGCTGCTATACAGTTGTACCTCGCTTAAAGAGCATAATGTGTTCCACAGGATTGCTCTTTAAGCGAGTTTGCTCTTTAAGCGAAACGCCATTGTCAGTGACCAATTGTGTGTGTGGGGTGTTGTGAACCCTGATTTATTTGTTAAGCGAGTCTTTGGTTGGTTTTATTTGTTAAGCGAAGCAAACATTCAGAGAAAATTCTGCTCTTTAAGCGAGTTACTCTTTAAGCGAGGCACTCTTTATGTGAGGTTTGACTGTATATGATTTGCAAATAGTAATTCCATAACTGTAAATACTGCATACTACTCTAAAAACAACAGCAGGAGTAATGCAACAAATTGTATGGTAGTGTATTTGTTTTCAGCTGCATCATTATTCAATTTGTCTGCCAGAGTCCTGCTCATTTATGAGAAGATGAAACTACCAACATCAAAGTTGAGAGCAGTCTATTCTGGGAACCCTTTATACTAGTATACATAAAAATCTAATTAAGTAATTGCTTAATTTCAGCAGCATTCAATACTAAGAGTCAATAGCCAGGCTATTGATTTTGCATTAATTTGCCCTTACATTGCCAGTTAATCTTGTCATAGTCATACTTTCTTGACAACACAAATTAACCTTGGCTTCAACCTGAGTTCAAAAATGTTGTTATTGTTAAATTAAACAAGCAGGGTGCCAATATACAGTCTTGTATTCTTTTTCATATTCTAAACCAATCAGTTGTTCCATGTCTGGTCCTAAGTGTCACTTCTTGGCCCACATTCACCTGGGCACACTGCAGACAGCCCCCTACCCGCCCCCACCGCCTGACACCAGCAGCACTGGTGGCGGAGGCAGTGACTGCACTTTGTCCAGGCTGGTCCGATCAGCCTCTTGCTTGGTCCCATCCCCTCAGCAGCCTTTGCTAAAGCCAATCTCTTCTTTGGGAAATTTTTTGGAGCCTCCTGTGTTTCAAAATTCATTGTGCTAAGAGAGCCCACGGGCATGTCAGGGGGAAAACAAACAAACATCTGTACCTGGTTTCTTTCTGTTTTACTAAAGAGAATTGGCAGGAAAGTTGTAATATAAAATCATATAGCAATCTGTGTATCAAATTTGATAATGTCCCAGAAACTCTTCACTAATATTTAGCCCCCTGTGATGGGTATCTAACAGCTGGATGTATTTGATTTCTGCTGTCTCCCATTCAATCCTAGTTTTGTAATTTCTCTGTTCCAGAATTGCAACTTTCAGGTCTTGGATAGAGTGTCCAGTTAGATTGAAGTGGTTTGAGACAGGTTTCTCTGTGTTGCCAGTCCGGATATCTGATTTGTGTCCATTAATTCTTTTGCATAAAGATTGTCCTGTTTGTCCTACATAAAGCACGGATGGACATTTTTGGCAAGAGATGACATAAATCACATTGGCAGAAGCATAAGTAAAACTGCCTTTAATGTTGTGTGTGGTGCCATTGGGTCCAGTAATACTGTTTCCAGAGCGAATGTGGGGACATAGTTGACATCTGGATTTGCAGCAGGGTCTCAAACCACTTCAATCTAACTGGACACTCTATCCAAGACCTGAAAGTTGCAATTCTGGAACAGAGAAATTACAAAACTAGGCCATTTTTGCTCAAAACATTGCCATAATTTCTCCTGTTTTCCTCTATTACATTGCACTGTTCATTTAAAAAGGCCGTCTTAGGTATCCTTGCTATTCTCTGGAAATCTGCATTCAGTTGGGTGAATCTCTTTCACCTTTGCTTCTCACTTTCCTTCTTTCCTCAGCTATTTGTAAAGCCTCATCAGATAGCCACATTGCTTTCATGTATTTCTTTTTCTTTGGGATAGTTCTAAATGCTGCCTCCTGTACAATGTCATCAACATCCGTCCATAGTTCTTCAGACACTCTATCTATAAAGTCTAATCCCTTAAATCTATTCTTCATCTCCACTGCATTCATAAAGGGTATGATCTAGATCAGAGGCCCTCAACCTTTTCAAGCTGGGGACCAGTTTACACTCCCTCAGACTGTTTAGAGGCTGGACTGGTGGTCCCACCACTGCCACCAGTGGCAGCAGGACCACCCTGAGCCACCCACCACTCCCCAAAACCGCTGCCACTGCCATTGCCACCGCTGCCACTGCCAATAACCACCACGAGCCACCAACCAATCCACCCCACACCACTTCCATGCTTACCAGCCAGGAGGAGCTGTCTGGCAGGGGTGAAGGAGGAGTCCAGGCTGTCCTTCTCACTGGTGCTTGGCCAGAGTGGCCCCCAAGAACGAAATGGGCAGCTGCATGCATCCACCAAGAAAGCTGTGCTGGGCCAGAGCAGCCCCAGGAAAATATGCAGACAGCCATGTGCATCTTCCGCTTCTGCTGCCTCAGTCCTTGTCCCCTCTGCTTGGCTTGACATGTTCCTAATGGCAATCCATAGCAGGGGAGATGTTGTAAGCCTTACAACATCTGCCCTTCTATGCAGCACAGTTAGGGACATACCAAGCCAAGTGAAGGGGACAAAGTTTGAGGCAGTGGCAGCAGCTGGAGCAAGGGTGGGATGACTTGGTGCTGTGGGCAAGATCTGGCCCATCCCTGATTTAGACCATACATGAATGGCCCTTGTCTGTTGGGGAGGCACTTTCAGGATCTGAAGCAGCTGTGGTATTTGCAGGATGAATTCCCCAGAGATAGCTTTGATGCTTACTGGATTAGACCCCAAACCTGGAAGGCAGCTTTAGTACTTGCAGGGTTAGAACTCCACCCTGCTACAGCTGCTAGGCCGCACTTGGGATCCCTAGGGAAAGTTCTGGACCATCATAAGCTCCACCTCTAAGCTTAGGTAGGTGGGGGAGAGAACTATATAATAACTGGTTCTTCCTCCTAGAATCTGTCCCAGCAAGGTCACTGACTTGGTTGCTTGGTGCCTGAATTATTTAGTATATTTATACCTCAACACATCTGGTAAAAGCACCACTCTGGGCAGCTTAATATAGTTTAAATAAAATATAAATATTTCTAGAGAACTGTGAAAAAAACAAATAGTAAGCATAAAAATAAAATAAGCCTCATTGATGTCAGCAGCATCCACATCATTCTTAAAACCATTAATACAGGCACCAGTCAATCTTTCCACAGTGTGGAACAAGATTGTTTCCAGCAATTTTTGAAATGCAAACAACTTTGGAGCAGATCTAATTTCTGCTGGCAATTTTTTTCCACAGGCTTTGGCAGAAAATGCCCTTGATTTGGTCACTGATCATTTGGGTGGAACTTAATCATGGAATGGATCAAAACAAACAAGCTGAAACTAAACCGTGAGAACACAAAAGTCCTGGTGTTGGTTTTTGCCCAGTGAGGATGGGGTGACAAGCAAGCAAACAAACACAATTACTATTGGGCCTGCTGCCTGGTCCCTGAATGCTTCTGTTACTTGCCCACTGCCCATGCCCTGGACTCTGACAATATGTGCCCTAGCAGGGTGATGATCTGTCTGAGAACTGGGAAACTCAAGCTCCTCTTTAACAGGTCGAAGGCAGTGTTAGTGTATGACTGTGTGATTGTGTAGCATTCAATATGTTCTCAATAGGGTTACAATTCCTTTCAAACAAGAATGGGGAACTTCTCCCCTCCCAATATTGTGGGAATATGATTTTCATCAGTCTCCAGCTTTTCTGACCAAATGTGAATTATGATGGAGCCTGTAGCTCAGAGACATCTGAAGGGCCAATGTTGTCTCACTCTTGCCATGAAGGATCCAATGCACAGCTTTGGAGTACTTTTGCATTTATCATGAGAACGAGAGGGTCTTAGTAGCAAAGAGTGCCTCTTATCAATTCAACCTGCTATACTAGCTCTTCTCCTATGCAGATAAGGATAGCCTTCCAATAGTTATTCATGTGTTGACAACTTCTTGGTTGGTCTATTGAAATCTATCAATCATGGGCCCATTTTTGAAAAGGGTTTGGAAACTTCAGCTAATTCAAAACAGACCTGCTACTTACTAACTGGTCATGGGTGATGCAGTCATGCAGTGGTGGGCACACTGTGGATGTCATGGGCAGAGCCTACATCATGGGCAATCTAGTCATGCCTGCCATATGGCCATGTATACATCTGGAAACATATGCAGCACTGGCTCTTTGGCTGTAAATGGAGATGAGCACTGCACCCTAGACTGGCTTTTGAGCAAGGGAGACCTTGAACCACTTGCAGGGACAAAACCTGATGGGGCAGGGCAGGGAGGTGGGCGTGGCCACCCAATTTTGCTACCCCCCTACCCAGAGGCCACCCAATTTTGCTACCCCCTCCCGGGGGGAGTGCAAACCTGTTGGTGCTCATCACTGCAGTCATGTAATATTAGTCATGTATTTCATCTTCTGCAAAGGCTCCCAATCTATTTCTGGTGGTAGAACAAAACCTTGGTAGTGAATGTTAAAGCCCTAAACAGCTTGAAATTAAAGTACCCCAAAATAATACTATTTCCCAGATATACTTGCCTGGACACTTAGGTTATTAAATCCTCTATGGGTACTCTTGTTAAATGAAATCATGTGAGAGGGTATGAGAGAGGGGTTTTTTTTGGTTGTGCATACAATTATAGAATGACTTCATTGTATTATTTATTTATTTATTATTTATTGAATGTATATACCACCAGATTTAGTGCTGTATCAGTACTCACAGCAATGAACAACATAAAGAGTATGATATTTTACAGCAAATAAATAATTAAAATATAAACATAGACAATAAAAATTAAGCTCTTATGGTGACAACAAATGAATGATACCCACATTGTTGCTTTAAAATTTCATTACAATTTACATTTTTAAGGCCTTTTGCCTTTTTATATTATATTTATATCTTCTCTACTGTATGATCTCATAATTATTTAGTTAGAGAGTGATGACATTTATTTATAAGCATATAAACAATAAATAAACGTCTGTTTACCTATGAGTAAGCCCCACTGAAATAAGAAGTTACTCAATAGAGTTGTATAGAGTTGTGCTGTTAGAAAGATAAAGACTTCCAAAAAAGATAGCACTTATACACAAATAATCTTCTAGTACATTTTATGCTTTTTTATGACAATGGCCTGTCAAAGAACTAAAAATATAACTCATTAATAGCACTCTTCTGTAAGGGAAAGCCATTTAAGCACATAACTCAACATGATGATCCCATTAAGATAAAAAATCCTATTTATCAAAGCCAGTATAATTTAATAATTATTTCACTATGCTTAATAAAATACAGAGACCAAGAGCATTGTATAGAACTAAGTGGAATGTGCTGGACTGGAATGAATTGGAAATACATATGTTATTTTAATATGGATCTTCAAGTAATATTGAGTTTTTTTTATCAACAGCAATTTGCCAAGTGATTTTGTGGGATGGTTGAGACATAAAAAAACTCTGGTCAGAATTTATCTTTCACATATTGGAAGAACATATGAAAAACATGGGGAGACTATTCATGCTGTTTCTGACCCAAAATATTACCCTTCTTTCTAGTCCCACCTCTAAACTTTGTACATGTTGGACCAAAGTTTTGAAGGGCTAAACCGACTTTCCTCAGTTTAGAATTCTTGAGATATTCTTGGGATATTTAACTTTACCATCTCTGTTTATAAGTCAGAATATTGTACGTCACCCTCTTTGGTTGTAACTGTGATATCATGCGTCTTAAAAACCCATCTCAAGGCATCTCCTGGGAATTGTAACATGAGCGATTGACAATCTAAATTTGCTCTACTAGTTAAAAGGAAGCCATCAGGTTGGAGAAGCTTGGGAAGCAGTCTTTTTCTGCAGGCTTACCATATTTTCCCAATTGTCTTTGATTTCTTACCATCTGGAGAAGCCTACTACAGTACATTCAGTGATGGGTAGCAGCCAGTTCGCACCAGTTTGCCAGAACCGGTAGTAGCTTTTCCCAGTGTCCTGGAGAACCGACAGCAGCTTTTGGGGGGAACCACATTGGGGCTTACCTTTCCCCCACTGCACATGCACGCCTACAGTGCTCAGCATGCATGTGCGCCTACAATGCTTGGCACACATGCGCACCTACAGCACTTGGCACACATTTGTGCCTACAGCGCTCTGCCTGCTGAGCCAAGCAGCCATTCATTGCTTGGAGTGTGGCAGCGCAGAGCATTGGGCGGTTATGCACAGCCACGGAGGAACCTGGTGGCTGCTGCTGAGGCCCTTGGCGGCCTCCTTGCTATCCTCCCAAGCAGGGAGGAGGAAGAGCAGCTGCTAGCCTAAAGCTCCCTATAGCCTGCTCCCCAGGATAAGTGACTCGCCTTTGGGTGTGGGGTGGGTGGGTATATTTTAATGTACATTTAATGTGTATTTATTTTTAAGGTGTATTTTTATGTATTTTATGTGTATTTTTATGTATATTTGTGTATTTTATGTGTTTTATATCTATTTAATGTCTATTTAATGTGTATTTATTTTTAATGTGTATTTTTATGTGTACTTTTATGTGTTTTTATGACTATTTAATTTGTATTTTTATGTGTAATTTTTATGTTTTTTTTTAACTTTGGCTCTGCCCATGTCATTGGCTCCACCTATGACATCATGATGTTGGCTCCGCCCATGATGTCATGACATTGGCTCCACCCATGACATCGGCTCCACCCACAGTGTGGTAGTAAAATCTTTTGGCTGTCCATCACTGAGTACATTCAAATAAATTTGCACCATCAGTTTCCTTCTTTAGACCTTCAATCAAACATGTGAACATATTTTGGATGTGTAACCAAAGGGGATGGGGAAGGTTACAGTGGCACCACTCAGACCTTCCACATGTTCAAAAGATTAAGAGTACATGTACAATTCAGAAACATTCTGCTGACAAGGGATTGTGAACAGACTGAGGATTCTTCTGCTGGTAGAAATGTCCTTCTGCCACTTGAACTCCCTTTAACTAGCAAACATACACCAACAAGGCTCCATTTTCAAGATCTTCCAGCAGAAGAGCCAAAAAAACTTTCAGGAAAAAAAAGATTGTGGGAGTGGCCAATTCATATCAAACCTCACCTTTGCTGAGCCTGGGGTAATACTCACTTAGGTGGCACACAGTAAAGCCATAGTGAAATTAACCTTATATAATTTCCAATATGTGCAACACTGGAGAGAGGGTTAGATTCAGCACAGTTTCAGTTGGTCTACTGTCAACTCAGCTGGCCTTCAGTTATTTTGGCTATTTAGGATGGTTCTCTCATTTGGGTTACTGAGTTGAATCAGATTCTCTCAGGATATATAGTTGAATACCAATTTAATCCTAAAGCAGTTTAAACAATGAAACTAACGATCTGTGTAATGAGTTTCCCTTTAGCACTGCATCCAGTCCTAAATTTGTAATAAATATTGACTACAAATTACTTTTAGAACACCACAACGAGTAACCGTGGCAAATTACTTGTAAGACATAACTCACCAAGCTCTGCCAGACAGTGAGCATTTGGTGACAAAATAAAGAAATCACTATAGACTGGATTTTTAAAAAAATATTCCAGCAAAAAGCATAACTTTCTTTTAAGGGTGAAGGGACAGTTTATTTGCACACTGACGGTAGTTAACTTTACCATCTCTGTTTATAAGTCAGAATATTGTACGTCACCTTCTTTGGTTGTAACCATGATATCATGTGTCTTAAAAACCCATCTCAAGGCATCTCCTGGGAATTTTAACATGAGTGATTGACAATATAACTTTTCATGGTCAAAGCAGCCCCCGTCATTCAAATTCTGTGCTCCACAGTGACATTTAATGCAAATATAGAGAGGAAAAAACCCAAATACAAAACTTTTGCAGACACAGCAAATATCATACTTTTATAATCTGCATTTCAAACAATGCAGGCATCCCATTACAGGTAACCACAGAGCCCAGATTATTGCTTAGATATTAATAAACTAATGCTAGTTCTACATGCAATGGATTTAATTGTCAAATTATGTCATGTAGCATCTTCGTGTCTTACAGACACAAACTGTCTGTCTTACAGAAAGGCCAAGACCTTTTGTTCATTCAAGCAATATTTGTTTTCAGGTTGATGTATTTTCCTACCCCAAATGAATACCTTGTTGATGCAAATAAGATCCTCTGCTCTAAAGGTCACCTTTGAAAGCTGTTGAAAAGTTGAGCCATTTTTCAGAATGAAAGATGGGCTCCATGGATGTCCTTCTGTCTCAGATGCAAATCAACCAACATAGCATGTATTACATTGTTATAGCCTGGTCCATGTTATGAACTGTAAAATATGAATTTGGTGTGTCAATGTCCTGAAGGCTGAGACAGTTTATTATATTCCAGGATGGCTGCACTCAAAAAATGTAATGAGGGAATAGTAACATCTAAATCAGGAGTAGGCAGTGTATGGCCCTCGGGCCAAATGCACCCAAGGTTTCTTTCTTTACTTCTAAATGCATCATACTCTTCCACCCCTGCCAAAGCATGATTCCCCCACCCAACATTTTTTTAAAAGTTGACTGGTGTTCCTTCAAGCATCTAGAGGTTGTGAGCCAGCTGTTAACCAACCACCCTTCAAGACACTTTTCAAAACTGGAATTAGACTTTCAGCCAAGTCTGTTTCCCTTCAATCTTGGTTTCCATTTTGAAGGTGTGCACAACAGAGTGTGCAACATGGATATGACATTTTCATCTATGCTTACAGAAGTTTCAAGTAGATGTCAGGTCTTGGTCTGAGCATTAAAAATAGAAACCATTCATAATTTTTCTGTCTCTTTGTCTATTTTGAATAGGAATAGAGGAGAAAATAGCTGTCTGGTGAGGTTATCCTGCTATGGTAATAGAATAGACTACTGCGAGTGACTCAATGCCTATCATCAGATGTGGTTAACTAACCTGACAAATCTGAGGACTAATTGCCTTGGGTAGCGAAGTCCACAGGGAAGAGTGATGGTCAGCAAATGGATGAAATCCTACTTGAAACCATCTTGATGGAAGGCAGCAGCTTCATCAATGCTGAAGGATGGAAGGCCACTGCCTTATATTGTCCCCAAGACAATCTTCATGGCTGATCACCATGAGTATCACAACTATTTGGAATTGGATATGGTAGAAGAAGACGAGGAGAAAAACAGAGCTTGTGTTGTTAGATTCAAAATCTGATTGTAAACAGTGGCAAAAGTAGATTTTTAAATTCAGTTCTAGTAATGTAAACAGATCTTCTCTTGATTACACTAGGTATGAGTGCAAGATAAAAATATGAGGACCAATCCACAACAGCACTGTCTACTCACATTACTGTATCTGAGATTTCTGTATATGAGGTCTTCCCTGATCACTTACACCAAATCATTTTAAATGAAAGTGACAGGGACAGAACCTGGGGCTTTGTGTGCAAAACATATACTCTAGCATCAAAATGTGGCTCTCCCTCTATTGCATCAGCTAAGAACGATATGTGCTTTGAAATCCAGTGAAACTCAAGTGACAATGGATTTTTAGAAAAGGTTGCTGAATAGGGTCATGTTGAGAGAGCTGAAACTGTAAGATGCCCTTCTGGAAAGTGCAATTAATGCACTTAGCACAAGCATTTCTTTCTCACCCAGAGAGGGCTTGTCAATTGTAGTTACATGTTGCTGACTGGAGATCTGAGCAGAGACAAGACATACTGCTCCTATGAGAAGATTTTAAGCAATCTTCTGACAACTAGCTGCTTCAGAGAACCACTTTAGGTTGGGTTGCTTGTAATAGCCAAGCTACATTCTATTTTTCCATCTTAAATTGAGGTTGGAAGAAAACAAGGGAAACCTGGGGATTCCAATAATTTATTTTCCTCATTATACCATAGTGAAGACTATGGAGGGATAGAAGAGAGTGGTGGTGGTGGGGGAAATCTGTGGGTAGAAAGTGGGTGTTAAACCATTGTTTTGCCTGACAGTGCACTTTCATCTAAAATCTAGGATTTTATCTAGGATTTTAAATTCTTCCATCTAGAATCTAGGGTTTGAATTAGCTAGACAGAATAGAGTTCTGGAGGATTCCTGACTCTTAAAGAAATTGACCAGAGATCAGAAATCAAGGGTTAAAAGCCTTTGTGATGATAATATTCCCCATTGTTGCAATGGTTGCTGCTATTCTTTTTAGGGACTGTTTTATTTATAGAGCACATGATACATGATGAGTTTTTGCATGGTGTACATCAGGAGTTCCAAAACTATGACCTGTGGGCCAGATCCAGTCCACAGCACCTAATAATCTGGTTCGTGCCACCTGCTCTTTTCCCAGAAGCGAAAGTGTCCCTCCCTGGTTTCCATCAGTGGTCCTACTTCTGCAGCTTTAAGCTGATGGGGTGGGGGTGGGGCTTCTGCTGCCCCTCCTCCTCAATGCATATGTTGTTACCATAACTCAATTTCTTACTGTTCCCTAGATCCTTGTCCTTGTTGTTATTCCTGGTCAGTAACCCACCTTGAAGAAGCATCAGCCCACTGAAGCTATCTGCATTTTTAAGCAGAGATCTGGGGTACCCAGAAAGAGCTTCCTTGAAGATTGTGGTATTTTTTTTTTTGAACCACAATCAGGTGTAGCCCTGTGTTGGCTAATCTTTCTCACACTCAGTTTGATGAAAGGAACTGCAAACCGAAGTCAACAAAAGGTGCCTTCATTTTGGCAGTTTCATGTATGGCCTAGAAGAAATTCTGACAAGGCCTTTATTCTAATCTTAGAATTTTATCTAATGATCCTCCTTAAAGATTGTGGTACTTTTGAACCACAATCGAACGTATCCCGGGTAACTGCCACCTTGTTCTGCTGGCTAATCTTTCTCACACTAGGCCAGACAAAAGGAACTACAGAATTAATTCTCCAAAAGGTGCCTACATTTTGGCAGTTTCATGTCTGGAAGAAGAAGAAGGAAGGAAGGAGGAGGAGGAGGAGGAGGAGGAAGAGCAGCAGCAGCAGCATTTGAGTTGAAAGAGTATTTCTTGCTTAAAATTCAAAATAAAGTGTTCCTCAACTGAACCATTAGGACAGTTCAGTACCTCACCAATGAATACTGCAATTATCCACCATAATATCTAGTATAAAATTGGACTGAGTCAATAAAACAAATTGCGATTGACAAGGTATAAGAGAAATATGATACTGTCGTTCATTTCTACTTCTCAAAGCTCCATTCACCACAATTTTTCTTCAAGAGTTAACTTTTATATCAAAGTGCCTGTCACTACTTGCAGATGATAGAGGGCCTGTGTATTGTTGACACTCCTGAGAATGCAGTGTATTTATTTTCAGCCAACAGTACCATTTTTTTATCAAAAAGATAAAGACATTTCAGCCAACGCAATGCATATAAGACCAAGTATAAACTCCACTGTCCACAATGGGGCTTCCATGCAAGTAAGTAGGCTTGGAACTCTAACCACAGACTAATTTGCTGCCTTTGGACGATGACTTTATTTTAACTTTTCTTTCCTTCTGATTATAATCCACAAGATAGAGCACTGAAAAAGCAAAAGAGACACTGTAGGGGCCATTTCTAAATTGGAATAACCAAGCAGTTACATCATCCCATTCCACAAAGCCATGTTCCATTCAAGGAGCCAATATTGTGGGTTTTTTAATTTTCTTTTCTTTTCACACAATCACAATTATGGTACTGCAGAAAAGTCATATATAGATTACTATATCTACAAAATAAATTGGCTTTTAATTTTGATTTTAATGTTGTGAGAAGGAATGTGTATACATCTTTTATTAACTTTCTACAATCCAGAGCTTTATCAGAAGGCAAGCAAAGTACCAGCTAAGAACTCATCTACACACACTCTTTGTTCCTGTCTAAGAGAGGATTCAGCTGCCAATTGATCTAGATTAGTTTAACATATCAAAAATGAATGAATGACAGCAGATTTAAATCAAACTGTCCTACTTCCCTTCCATTTCAGGGAATTTAGTCACTGGAGTTATTTTGGCAGCTCTCTGTTTCTCTCAGATAACCCCATTTCCTATAGGGGCACATACAATTATAACTTCCTTGACACCAGCAGTGACATAATGTGATGGGGGGGGGGGAGCGCTTCTCAGCAAAGAACAAGGCGGCCTTTTGCTGCCTCTATATATAGGAGTGGATGGAAGTGTGGCCCCAGCACTACTACTGTCTCTCACCTTTTTCTTCATGCCAGGCAGGAACAGTATAAGTGGCTTGGTGGCAAAGTGATTAAAGTGTACTGCAGCCAAAATGTGACCGGGCTCAAGGATGACTCAACCTTCTATCCTTCTGTGGTCGATAAAATGAGTACCCAGCATGTTGGGGGCAAAATGTTATTTAACTTGTGAACTGCCCAGAGAGTACACTAAGCACTATGGGGCAGTATATAAGTGTAATTGCTATTGGTACGCAAGAAAGATAATTGGTAACAGGTCTAAACTCTGCAGATTTTCTTCCAAGTTGGAAGAGAGAGTTAGATACCACCCCATTGTGATTAGTGCACTCTCTGGGTGGTTTACAAGTTAATTAGCATTTTGCCCCAAACATGCTGGGTATTCATTTACTGACCTCGGAAGGATGGAAGGCTGAGTCAACCTTCAGTCCTGGTCAGGACTGAACTCATAACCTTTTGATTGCAGTACAGCCATTTAACCACTGTGCCAAAGGGAAATGTCTACTACCAAATCAGGCAATATCAAGAGACAAGGGGTGGAGAAGGAGCAGAGAATGGAGAGTGCATGAGAAGATGAGAGAGAGAGAAAAAAAGAAAAGGAAGGAAAGGGAGGTGTTGTGTGGAAACTTAACTCTGAAGAAAGCAGATTATTGTAATAGAAAAAATAAAACCACTGAAGAACCTTGAAGTCCTTGTTCCAAATGTATGGGGGAAAGAGAGGCCAAGGTTATAACACACATGAGTGGGAGCTATGACTAGCCCACACCCATCTTGATGGGCCCTAGTAAATATTAGAATTGCAAAACAGTGGTGGAGCAGAGCTGGGGAACACTATGCATAATGAACTGATGTGTGCTGTTGTGAGACTTGGCATAAATATCCTACACATTTGCCAGCTTTTTACTAGTTAATAATAAACAACAGTGACAACATGAACACCATATAATGTTATAATATTTTGGATGACAACTTTATTACTGAGATCCAGCAAAATACTTCAGGTAGCCCATGGAGACCTTTTGTTTAGATATGCTTTAAGTCAGGGGTTCTCAATGTTTTTAAGCTGTTGGCCAGACAATGCCCCCTCAGACAGCTGAGCGGGCTGGACCGGTGGTTCCCCTCACCGTAAATGCTGGCATAAAATGCATCTGCAGCTGTCTTAAATGTATTTATGACAGCTGTGGACACATTTATGGTTGCTGTAGATGCATTTACAACAGCCGCAGGTGCATTTACGGCTGTCATAAACATGTCCACTTTCAGTGGTAGCAGCAATGCAGGCCACATGAGCCATAGGTTGAGAAGCCCTGTTTTAAGTAGTCTCCTGTGCTAGATCATGAACCAAGAATTTCCTTATTTTCAAAGAAGGCTTATTCTGCAGCCTAGGGGGAGGTTACTGCTTGAGAAATACTGTAGCTCTTTTAGAAATATGGAATAGGAGCTATAACTATTAATTCTGACACCTGGGGCAAGCAGTGGAAAATGCACCCTCAAATCAACTTTGTAAGTCATGACATTGAGATAATACAAAATGTAATTACAGCATTGAACACTTTAACAGCTTCTTTCCTCCTACACAGAAGCTCAACAGCTCTGTCAGAGGTACAAACCAAATCAAAAGTATGTGTGCATATCTCTAGCTCCACAAAACATTGTTTAGCATACCATATACTGTATTTGCTGGCATATAAGACCCACTTCCACCCCATAAAATACACTGGAAAAATGGAGTGCATCTTGCACCGTAAATAGTATCCTATAGTGGGCTATTTTGGTAGTAATGGGGTGCATCTTATACTCCAATGTGTCTTATATGTGGCGGGACCAAGACCTCCCCGTCACTAATGCAGCTGTGCCGGGGGCAGCCCTTCCCAGCCTGGGAAGGGATAAAGGCGGTGAGACTCACAGCAGGAACAAGACCTGCCCACCGCCAATGCATTTGTGCCGGGGCCAGTTCTTCCGAGCAAGGGAAGGGATAAAGGTGGTGATCCATATAGTAATCTATATATGACCTTCCTGCAGTACCATAATTGTGATTGTGTGAAAAGAAAACAAAATTAAAAACCCACAATATTGGCTCCTTGAATGGAACATGGCTTTGTGGGATGGGATGATGTAACTGCTTGATTATTCCAATTTAGAAATGGCCCCTACAGTGTCTTTTTTGCTTTTTCAATGCTCTATCTTGTAGAAGACGTTGTGCCGGGCTCCGGCGCAGATGTTGAGCCCAGCTCCATCACGGATATTGAGCCCTTGGCTCCGTCGTGGATGTCAAGTCCCAGGCTCCGTCATGGACGTCAAGCCCCAGGCTCCTCCATGGACATCGAGCCGGGGCTTTGTTGGGGACATTGTGGGTTTGTTTGTTGGGTTTTGCTGCTTGAATTTTTGTATTGAATTTGCTGTTTGAATTTTTGTATTGTATTTTCCTGATCGTATTATTTGTACTATGACGTATTTATATTTGTGATTATAACACTGTTAGCCACTCTGGGTTGCTTTGGCAATGAGAGCGGCATATAAATCTAATAATAAATAAATAAATAATATGGTATATTAATTGACTGATTTTCATTCTGCTCCCTCCTGAGCCCTGACATATCAAGCCGCCTATTGGTCTGACCTCCAACAAGGGAGGTCAGAAGTATTCATGCAATCTGTGTAGACCAGCCCTCCATTTGGACACTGACTCCTTATCCAAGTCCATGCCAGAGGATTGATCTATGGAGTCTTATATATGTGCCCTTTGTTGCCTCTGCAAGTATAGCAACTATCTTTCCTCCATTCTTCTCCTACAGCCTGGTCTATTGCTGCTGCCTTTTCCTACGGTGGTACCAGGTTAAGAGGCCAATCCTAAAGTATGGGAGAAAGGACTTTGGCACTATAGGGGAAATCTCTGATGACCTCACCCTTATGTCAGCTCTCCTTGGTACTATTCACACAGTAGTTTGGATCAATGGCAGTAAAATGCCTCTTTGTTGCTCGAGGCATATGACATGATGCAGTGGAGAGGGTATTACACCTTTCCCCAGCATTGAGGGCAGAACAAAGTCTGTCATGGCACTTGAAAGGACCACATTAGGTTAGAGGGTAAAGTGCCAGCGACATGGCACACAGTTCTCTCTTGCTTCCTTCTCCCAACCTGTGCTGTCTGAAGTAACTGCTTTATATAGTATTGGCCCTTACCCCAGTATGTCTGTTGTCAAATGTTCTCTGTAACCAGAAATATAAGGACATTCCTGTAAGTCAGAGAACAATGGAAAAAGTAGAACATGAGAGGTTAGATAAGGGATTCTCAACCTGTGGCCCACGGGCTGGATGTAGCCTATGGTGCCATTTCATGTGACCCCCACCTCCATTACACCAGGAAGTGCCATGTGGTGGAGGAAGGGCAAAATGGCTGTCCAGCCACTGAAGCTGTTTGAGGGAGCATGACGTGGCCCCCAGCTTTAAAAGGTTGAGAACACATGGGTTAAATGATCTATTTCTGAAGAAGAATGTGAGAACACATTGAATCTTCATCACCCCTCATTTCCTGAGACTAAAGAAACCTGCTGGCTTCAGAGGGTTTTATGTGATATGTATGTGATGCAGTAGTCATGGCATTTGCCTATATTTGTTTCATTTCATTTCTTGACTTGTATTCATTCATTCATTCATTCATTTTGATTTATATCCCGCCCTACTTGGTGAAAACCAACTCAGGGCGACTCACAACATACAATAAAATACAATGTAACAGTTCAATAATAGAATATCACAGTATCATAAAATATAGTACAATAAAATAAATATAAACAATATAATCAGAATACCATCCACAAACAATACTCAGTACAGAATAGACAATAAACAATATAATCACAATACAATCACAATACAATCACAATACAATCACTACCCAATACAAAGATTACACAGTAATCGATTTGACAATAATAAAAGTTTTTCACTTGCAAGCCAAAAGCTGATTCCTGAAGCATTTGCTAGCTATTCTGGGGTGCTTTATCCAGTGGTCTGACACTCCCCGTCAGCCAAAGCAAACATGCAACCATCACTTAGAAAAGCTACCAGAGAGTAAGGGCAGGCAGTTCAATCTTGCCTAGTTTTCACCCTTGTCTGGCTTGGGAGCAAGAAAAGTGGGTGGTGTGAGCTGAGTATTTTCCCCTTGGCTGGAGTGTTGTGATGGCCCAAAGAAGTCATACTGGGGTTTCAAAGAGGAGTACTACGTAGTTTGGTCAGAGATGGTCTCCTGGATAAGCCTGAAGGAACAGGCCCACTGGTCAAGTGATTCTGGGGCATTGTGTTAAAGGCAAGTTGTCATAAGAGCCCACCTGCACCACAGTTGGTTTGTGGTGAAGTTCAAAGAATGTACTCAGTATATAAAAACATTATTTTATTTTCATTTAACTACCCATTCCTAAACTATTGGGTTTCTAACTTTGATAAGTCTTTTATTTTGAAAATGCTGGTGGGTGCAAATTGTGGCTAGCCCAACAACTTGGCAAGGTTATTGATTCAGAGATGATATACTGACCTTTTCAGAGCTGTGAAATAATAATCTTAGCTAGCTTCCCCTTTCCCCCTCCATCTCTCTCTAAATACTGGCAAGCAGAAAGAAGAAGAAAAACTTCAGTTAGAATGACAATCATTTTGATGTTCTTAGTACACCTGACTGATGTGTAGAAATGAATTTTTTAAAAAGAAAAGGTGCAGCAGTCCTGAAGGACTTCATAAGTATGTTTTGTCAAAAATAAATGAGGAGTTTTAAAAGAAATACTAACATTTGAAATAGGGTATCTTTGTATTATATAGCTTTCAAGTAACTGTCAACATAAACATCAGGTAGCCATTTTGTGTCATATTTTGCATGGGATGGTCCTCTAGTTAAAAGCAAATTCTGTCTGGGACTTCCTAGTCCAGGGGTGGCCAAACTTTTTATTTCATGAGCCTGACCATGCCCCCCAGACAGCTGAGCGGGCCTGACCACATCCCAAACACCTGAGTGGGCTGAACCATGCCCCCAGAAGCAGAAGCATTTACATCTGTCATAAATACACCCACTTCTGCATTTACAGCAACCATGAGTGCATTTGCATATGTACGGGCGCGCTTTATGTCTGACATAAACATGCCCGCTTCCACTTCTGAGTGCAGTGGAGGCACCGACAGGCTTGATGAGATGGCGTTGTGGGCTGAGGTCAGTCCATGGGCTGTTGGTTGGGATCCCCTGTCCTAGTCAGAAGGGAGAACAGAGGTCATAAAAGTGTTTGTCAACAGTTAGAACCCAAGTAGTAGACCTAGCAGGCACATAGAATACCTCATTACAGCTGCAAGTCATTTTTCTTTCAAAGCAATTGCTCATATTTCAGCTACACTGTGGAAAGAGTTATCATGCTCCTATGAAGAGTTCTTGCCATTCCCCTAACTCTGAACACTGAAGGAGATTTTCATTGGCATCTATGTGGGGTTTATAATATTTGAATAGTTTTCTCAGAATTAGGAAGACAAAAATATACAAGCCAACTGTGTAAGATTCTGTTCTGATATTTTACAGCAGGGGCCAGTAACATGAGACCCATGAACTTCATCCTGCCCACAGGAGCCCAAATGCATCTCATACCCTCCTTGGAACTAACCCCAAATGCTTTTACATAGTCTTTCTGTAAAGAAAAAAAAATAGGACTGAGAGCTGTGCAAGTGTATGCAATCCTCCAAGATTAAGTGTTGGTCATGTACGACCCTTACCCTTTTAGAAATCCCTTACCCACGTTTTTCACCAACAGCTAGTAATGACCATTGTAATCACAAATGGAAATAATGGTTATATCCTACCAAACTGGCCCTTCTTACACAGCAAGAATTCTATCCATTTTTCTTACCAAATAACTCTTGCTATCTAAACAACAACTTGTCTCCCATTCCTACAGAGCACAAATATGTGGAGCATCCCTACAGCAACTGATGATATTATCATTATATTATTGTCTACATATTCTGCAGTAATGGCATCTGTTTCTGCTGTATGGGGTCATAAAGGAAAAAGTAAGTTTAGCAAGTTTTATTGGAAGAGATCATAAGTCAATAGAAAAAGCCAGGACCTATCGTAAATATTCAGAAACACGACTAGCCAACTTCATCTCTTCACAGAGAATTCTGCATTACACCACCTGAGAAATTTATTAGCTCATAGATCAACATTTGAGTCTGGGGAAACTGCCCACATTTTTCTTCTACAAAGATCTCCATCTGATTTAACTTTTGGTAACTGGTTCTAGACTGGATCCAAAATTTATTTCTAAAAAAGTCAAAATATTAAGCTGGAGGTTAATACATTGTTTGCTCAATTAATTTTCAGCAACCTTTTTAAAATATGTCCCATATGTTTGGCAACAATCCTGCTGTTCTGTCTTGTGACTTAGTTGTTACAGGTTTTAATCATATATACCACTGAGGAAAATGTGAGTTAAAACATATTGTCTATAATCTTAATATGACTGTATATGCAGTAGTTCATGTTTGCTTGTTACACTTTTAGAGAGCTATAAGACAATAACTTTTTGCTAATCCTGTCATCCTTATGTACCATCAAACACTTTCTGACTCTTGGTGATACTATGGATGTAAAGGTAAAGGTTTCCCTTGCTTGAAGGCCAGTCATATCCGACTCTAGGGTTCAGTGCTCATCTCTGTTTCAAAGCCAAAGAGCCAGTGTTGTCTGCTTCTCCAGACGTTTCTGTGGTCATGTGGCAGGCATGACTAGACACTGGAGCGCACAGAATGCTGTTTCCTTCCCACCAAAGTGGTCCCTACATATCTACTTGCAATTTCTTGCTTTCAAACTGCTAGGTTGGCAGGAGCTGGGACAAAGACGGCAACTCTTTCCGTCCTGCAGTACTCGGGAATCGAATGCTGACCTTCTGCCTCCCAGTCAGCGTTTTAGCCACTTGAATGAATGAATGACCCCAAAATGTCTGGTCATTAACAGCCTTGCTCAACTCTTGCAAATTCAAGAGCATGGTTCCTTTAATGAGACAATCCATTTCACATCTGGTTTTCCTCCATTTCTACTGCCTTCAACTTTTCCCAACATCATTGTATTTTGCAGAGTCTCCCCCCACCCGAAGTCTTGTATGCTTCCAGCTTTACAATATGCATTGGGAAATGTTTCTAGGGGTAGACAATGCAAGAGATTAAACCGCCGCACCACCCTAAATGCCCAGCCACTCATTTTTTATTTTGGAAGCTAAACAGGCTGAAGCCTGGTTAATAGTAAGATAGTAAAGGTAAAACATAGTTGCCAAACAGAATTGGAAACAGTGGTCTAAATAAGCCAATGGTCTGACTTTAGATCTAGGGCAAATTTCTGTGCTGCTTAAGATTTCGGCAGGAATCCTTGTTATTTAGGAATACACTCATTAGGAACACTATGTTTTTCCCAATCTATACTGCATCTGTAATGCCAATTTTCACAGATAATTCACTTTGCAGCCTCCAAAAGAGAAAGCCAGATGGTGTCACAGTACGAAAACCTTACCACTGTGGGAAAAGCCAGATGGCAACCTGACACACTGCTTGTTTGAACTGCATGCAGGTGCCATCTGCATGGGAAAGAAAACAGTATATGCGCAGCAAGATCCTATGTCACACTGCTCCTTTTCTAGTGAGAAACAACAGAGCTCTATTTCCCTATGCCTGCCACATCAGGGTCAATACCAGCAGCTACAGCAGGTTAGTAATAACCTCCCCACAAGTTCCTTTATTTGAGACCAAATGTCTATACTAGTCCTTCATGGTTCTTTCACTAGGGAGAATCTTTGTCATGTTCAGATTTTAAACATGAATGTAAGTCCTTGTCTTCTTTGCATAGTGTTTAGCATTTTAGGTGTTTAATTAACTAGCAGGTGATGTTGGAGTACAGTATAAAACAGGAAATCTCAAATAAATTTACTATATTTCTCTTTCTCTCTTTCTTTTCCTTTTTTCCCTTAAGATCTTTATTTGTTTACATGGTGGTGCTTTGTCATGAAACATCCAGAAGAAGAAGAAGAGCATAAACATAGAACATGGGTGATGATGTGCCTTCAAACAGACATTTAGCCCATGGTCCAGCTGAAGGGAGAATCAATCCTTTCATTTTCTGGGAGGTGCCCCCCCCCTGCTCTGACTAGAGGTTGTTCCCATGTGAAAAGTGCATCACACTAAAAGTTCAGGGGGTCACATTTTGTCCATAATGGACAGGCAATTCTGGGAGCCCTAGACTGAAGAAGTAACTTTCTAAAGATCTGATCCAGTGAAGAGCAATTCAGTAGAGACAACTGGCACCAGGAAGGGCGTTCAGATTTGGATCATCTTGTCTAGTTATCTTATCTAGTTATTTTATCTTTTGTTGTTGTTCAGTCACACAGTTGATTCCGACCCTTTGCAACACTATGGACCATTGCCTGCCAGGCACCTCTGTCCTCCACCATCTTCCTCAACCCGCCCAGCTCTGTGCCCATTGTGTCTACAATACCATCTAGCCATCTCAATCTTGGCCGCCCCCTTCTTCTTTTGCCCTCCACCTTTCCCAGCATCAAGGCTTTCTCAAGTGAATCATCTCTTCTCATTTGATGTCCAAAGTACTTTAGTTTCACCTTTACTATTTGACCTTCTAATGAGCAGTAGGGTTGAATTCTTTTAGGATCTTTTAAGCATGGAATGCTGTTTACCTTTACGCTGCTCACCTTCCCACCAAAGTTATACCTATTTATCTACTTGCAATTTCTTGCTTTCAAATTACTAGGTTGGGCAGGAGCTGTCACAGAAATGAGAGCTAACTCTGTTATGCAGTACTCGGGTATCAAAACAGCATTCTGTGCACTCCAGTGTCGAGGCATACCTGCCACATGTCCTGCAAACTGAGACAGCACTGGCTCTTTGGCTATAAATAGAGAGAAGTACTGAGCCCTAGAGTTGGATACGACTGGATTTCAAGCAAGGGTGACCTTTACTTTTACCTATCTGGTTATGGTTGATAATAATTGAAGACCTCAATTTTGACAAAGACAGAAGCAGTTGTGATATATATTGCTCCCTGGATGAGGAATTTAGAGTATAAACTGGAATTAATCCAGTGGTGGGCAGCAACAGGTTCACACACACCTGGAAGGGACGGGAGTAAAATTGGGTGGCCTTCGGGCAGGGGGGTGGCAAAATTGGGTGACCATGCCCACCTCCCTGCCCTGCCCAGACTAACACAGCTACCATTTAAAAAGATTTATTCTGTGCAAGCATATTAGAGAGTAAACAAAACAAAAAGACAAAAACGTTGTAGCACCTTAAAGACCGACTGCTGTATTTTAATGTGAGCTTTTGTGGATCAAGTCTACTGGCTCTTTGGCTATAAACAGAGATGAGCACTGAACCCTAGAGTTGGTAATGACTGGCTTTCAAGCAAGGGCAACCTTTACCTAATAACAGAAGATCCCTGATTGGTATTCAAATTTGATGTCAGGTTTTGTCCCTGCAAGTGGTTCAAGGTCTCCCTTGCTCAAAAGCCAGTCATATCCGACTCTAGGGTGCAGTGCTCATCTCCATTTACAGCCAAAGAGACAGTGCTGCCTGTGTTTGCAGATATATACATGCCCAAATGGCCAGCATGACTAGATCGCCTACGACGTAGACGCCACCCATGACATAGACTCCACCCATGACATAGCCACCCTGAGTCTTTGGATGAGGGTGGGATATAAATGTGATAAATAAATAAATAGGCTCCGCCCACAATGTAGGCTCCACCCACGTTGTGGTAGCGAAAATTTTTGCTGCCCACCACTGAATTAATCCCAACACTGGTATCACTTATCTGTACTACAATACTTTTTGTGGATTTAGATAAGAATCCTACTTCCTAATTTAATCTGCTGACAACAGGCTTGGCATGAAAGTCATGCAGAAATACCTGCAGAAATCTTCACACCAACCAGAGCTGCTTCTGAAGCAAATAAATAAATCAAAGGGAAAGTCATAGAATGTCACTATAATAAATATCACATGTCTGTAAACTGCCATCAACATGTGAGCCAATTAACACTCAAGAAAGCTGTGAAAGTTAAAGTGGACATTCACTATCCAGGGACATAAAATATTTTTTACCTTCTGACATGTGAATATTACAGTCACCATATGGTGCAGGCTGTTTGGTTAATGTCCAATGAAAATATCACCGCCATAGGTCAGGTGTGACAGGTGTCAGAATGATCTAGTGCAATGGCCTTTCGCATCTGGGGCCTCCTCCTCCTCCTCCCTTAGCCAGAGCAAACACAACAGGGTCAACCACTGTTGCATAAATACATCACAGTGACAGCACATATGGGTTAAGCCTGTGATGGCAAACATTAAAAGCAGCCCTTTCGTGCAACTTGGATACTGATGCAAATAGTGAATTCATTCACATTATTGCTGATGTTTATTATATATTTAGCCTTGTCAATGTACATGCTGAAATAAATAAGGAAACAAAGATAGGTCAATGACCTGAGGAGTTTATTACTAAATATTGACAAAGGGGGATGAGGAGTGGAAGAAAGGGAAGAAGAGGGGTTAGACCAGTGTTTCCCAACATGGGACACATGCCCACAGGGTGACTTCTCTTCCCAGAAGCCAAAGTCAGTACATTGTCAGATCAGTGCTTTGGGGAATTGACTCAGGCTTCTGGGAATTGAAGTCCAAAAACCAAAGGTTGGGAAACAAGGTGTTAGAAACAGAAACTCTCTTTAGTCATTCAGTGAAAAGATTCACTGTACGTGACTAGAAGGACTTGGCCCAACCTCCCTCCATCCTAGATTACAAATATGGAGACTACATCTGAAGAGAAGTCACTGCATGTGGATTGTCTCCATAACTTTGGAATCCTGATTTTTCAGGATTTTCTGCTTATGTAGGAAGCCCCATGTTCTATTCTTTGTGGAAACAGATACAAAAGGAAACTGGGTAAGTGATCCCAAAGTCTACGTAAAACAGTATGAAGGCCTAAAGCCAGGGAGGGGGGAAGCTAGCTAATTTTTAGCAGCCTAGCAGCTGTTTTTACTTGCCACATTTCTACCTGGGCATTGTGCCTGGCCTTTAAAAGCACCATGTGTACAAAAATCAATCTTTCTATTAATCTAACCCCATTCACACTCACATTTGTATCCTACTTCTGTTTCATTGCCTACACCAAGGCCTTTGACTGTGTGGACCACAACAAAATGTGGCAAGTAATTAAAGAGATGGGAATACCGGAACACCTTATAGGCCTCATGAGAAACCTGTACATGAATCAAGAAGCAACAGTTAGGACAGAGTGGTTTGGAATAGGAAAAGGAGTAAGACAAGGCTGCATTTTGTCACCCTGCTTATTCAACTTATACACAGAGCACATAATGTGCAATGCAAGGATGGAGGAATCACAATTCGGGATCAAAATTGCTGGGAGAAACATCAACAATTTGAGATATGCTGATGATACCACCCTAATGGCAGAAAGTGAGGAGGACTTTAAAAAGCTCCTGATTAGGTTGAAAGAAGAAAGTGCAAAAGCTGGCTTGAGACTCATTATAAAGAAAACCAAGATCATGGCAACAGGCCCTATCAGTCCCTGGAAAATAGATGGGGAAGAAGTAGAAGCAGTGACAGATTTTACTTTCTTAGGATCAAAGCTCACTGCAGATGGTGATTGCAGCCATGAAATAAAAAGTTGACTAATTCTTGGGAGGCAAGCAATGAGAAACCTGGGGAACATAGTGAAAAGTAGAGACATCACCTTGCAAACAAAAATTCATATAGTCAAAGCAATGGTATTTCCGGTGGCAATGTATGGTTGTGAGAGTTGGACCATTAGGAAAGCTGAGCGCAGAAGAACAGATGCCTTTGAGATGTGGTGTTGGAGAAGAGTTTTGAGAGTCCCCTGGACAGCAAGGAGAACAAATAGTTCAATCTTAGAAGAAATCAACCCAGAATGCTCCTTAGAAGGTCAAATTGTAAAGATGAAGCAAAGGTACTTTGGACATCAAATAAGAGAGGATTCACTTGAGAAAGCCTTAATGCTGGGAAAGGTGCAGGGCAAAAGAAGAAGGGGGTGGCCAAAACTGAGATGGCTAGATGGTATTGTAGACACAATGGGCACAGAGCTGAACAAGTTGAGGAGGATGGTGGAGGACAGAAGTGCCTTGTCTCAAAGGATCAGAATCGACTGTGCGACTAAACAACAACAACAAAAGCCAGAAGCATGAGACGTGGCATTCCAAGTTACAAATTTTTGGTGAATCACTTGTCCTTGCTTCTTTACTACTACACCCCCCCCCCCCCCCGCTTTCACTAGTTCCAAGTTCTCTGCATTAAAGAGGCAGAAATAAAACCACACAACACTTCTTGCATTTAAGGCTTCCATTTTGTGTTTCTAGCTATGCTGGCTGATGAATCCTGGGAACTGTGGTGGAAAAAGCTTGTGCTTCTGTGGGAGTGGAGGTTTCTGAAAAATCCCAATTTCCATCCTTTGAAGAGATCTCTCTAGGTTCTGGGCAAGATGGGATCTTAACACCCAGTATGAAAGAGACCATTCCTTTGAAATATAAGCAACCTTGAACTCTCTAGCAGACCAGCAATATATGAATGTAATAAACACACCAAGAAAGAAATTTCTGCCTAGTTGAGATTACCCTACTTAATTCATTAGCATGTTGCTTTTATGTGTCATCAAGTCACATCAGACTTACCATGACCCTAATAAAATATTCAAGTGATATGATTGATTGGTTTTGCCATCACCGCCACCACCCAGGTGGATTTCTATGGCCAAAATAAATATTTGAACTCGGATCTCCAGATTCCTAGCCCATCACTCTATCTACTTCAAAGTAAGGCAATAAAAATAGTACTACTGCTCTGATGTTGAAAACAAGGAACACTCCACACACTTGGGCAGCCATCCGGAATCAATCATGGGCCAACAAGGTGTTGAATGTGCAGTCAATGACTTGAGATGACAGGAGAAAGCACACAAGCATCTGTTCTCTCAGTATAAGATGGAAGGCTCATCTAGACTGATTCGGCTGGCATGGTGTGGATGGCAGCTGTATAGGATTTTGGATGGTTACATGCATATCCTCCTTTGGAAATGCCTTCCATTTGGAGATCATTACAGTACAAGACTGACTTCTAGGTATAGAATCTGAAGGAAGAGGGATCAGTTTAAGAAACTGCCCATCCACAGAGAGCACATGGACACCTGGTTCAAGAGACATCTAAGTCAACCCCACACAATTAAAATAAGTTGTAACTCTGTTTGAACTATAATGATTATCATTATACACAGATACAACTTTATACACAGATTGAGACATGCCATTTCATTTAGTTCAGTTTCCTCTTTGTCCTGCCTTATGATGATACATGGCTTCCTTTTGGAATACATGTAAGTGACCACCCTAGTTGGATGACTTGCCTCCAGATAAGTATCTCTGTTTGCCTCCAGATATGTATTTCTTCCTTCATAACATCCTATTGCCCCCAAAAATATTATAAGGCAAGCAGCATGTGTGGGTGACAGCCTGCTCTGTCAGATGCATGATGTGACTTGGAAAGTGAAGAGCAGTATTCATGGTGGGGGGAAATGAGAACCTTTTCTGATGTGCTTGTTGCTGAATTCACTCATCAGTATCACTGCCGAAACCTTCCTACCACATGGCATGCACATGGCAGGCAGGAGGTTTAGATTAAATTATGTCCAGAAGGACCAGCAGTAGTTGTAGCAACTGTGGAGGTGACGGACATTCAAGTCTGAGGATTGGCAAGCAACTGGGGAAGAAGAAACAGATGGCAGACAAGTAAGCAGCAGGCAAGAGGGCAGGCAGGCCAGAATCCAGTACACTGGCGTCAGGTAAGCTGGCTGTCTAGTAGGGCAGGAGTTGCAAAATGAAAAAAGCAACCATTTCTCCTCTCTCCTCTTTTTATTTTTGAGACCTCATTATTAGCAGAAGAGGTCTGGAAACTACAGGGTGGATAACTGCTGATAGGGAATGCATAATCAGGCTTTGCGAAAAGTATATGATGGTTGTTTTGGAGGGCTACTCATTATTTCAGCAGTCAAGATTGTGAACTATGCACCTGCTTATTCTTGAAGGCTCTCTGGTTTCCTAAGTTTTGCCTACTCTGACCATTAGGTAGAGTGAGGCAGCTGCCTTAAGCAGCATACACTAGTACTGTACCTCAGATAATGATGAGACTTGCTTCCACAAGTCTCATCGTTAGCCGGGTTTTAACGTTGTGCTTTCCTAAGAGGAAAGGGAACGGGGGGAAGGGGCAATCTGCCTGTCTCTTTGGAAAGGACAGTGGGGATTTCCATGCATGGAATCCCCACTCTCCTTTCCAAAGAGGCAGGCGGAACGCAGTGTGGGATTGGTGCTTGGGTTGGGGGTTGAACCAGGGCGCAATCCCCCAACCCAAGCGCCAATCATGTGCTGCGATTGCAGCACCAGGGTAGGTCTGGGGATGTCACAAACAGTGCAGATTGGGTTCCCTGGCCTCCCCAGAGGTGGCAGGGGTGGCGGAGAGCCTGAAATGGGTGAAAAAAAACCCTCCAGTTTTTTTCTGTCCATTTCAGGCTCCTCAGCACCCCTGTCACCTCTGGAGAGGTTGGGGGACCCGATCCGGGCTGTTCCCGGTGTCCCCAGACCTACCTAGGTGGTGCTGCAAGACAGAACGCCAGGGAAAGAACCCCAACATTTTGCCTTACAGCACAGATCGGGTAGGTCTGCAGAAGTCAGAAACTGTGTTCCCTTTGCAAGCAAAGGGCTATCCGTCCCTGGGATAGCCCTTTGCTTGTGAAGGGAACCCCTGTGCCCGCAGCTATGGGGTGACTCAGAAGCCAATGGGGGACTCCCCCGTCAGCTTCCCAGCCACCCCGCCACTGTGGTCGCAGGGGTGGGGTGGCTAGGAAGCTGAACGGCGGCCCCTCGTTCAGTTTCCCAGCCACCCCGCTGCTACGAACAATTACCTCGGATAACGCTAACAGATGGTTATCAGATGCAATTTTTTTTAACAAATTTTTGCCTCGTTATCTGATTTTAGCGTTATCCAATGTAATTGTTATCTGAGGGATTACTGTATTTTGGATGCCATGAAAGGTTAGCCACTAGTTACTTGTTAGGTTTATTTCTGGGGTACACATACAGAGCCTCCCTGAAGACTGTGGTAATTTTGAACCACAATTGGGCATACCCTGGTAATGGCAACCTTGTGTTGCCAACTAATCTTTTCCAGAATGAACTCACCAAAAGGTGCCTTCATTTGGCTGTTTCATGTCTGACCTAGACATGGAAGAAGAAGGTTTATTTCTTTTTAAATTTTTCTCACCTGGACATGGGAGAGGAACCAGTCAGACACCTGGTTGCTTGCCTAGAGTGCTATGCACCTTCAGTTTTGGTCATACAATTTGCTGCCCTGTGTTAAGGCACAACATGTCTTGGACTGGTCCTGTCAAAGTGCCACTGCCTACCTGCAAGCCACCCCAAATGCAGTGGCACAGGTTGATATGGTTTCTGATGTGTCTCCAAGAGATTCTTGATTAGAGATAAAGGCCTTTCCTAAGCTTCAAGTTTCCAAAACTTGCAATGAGCACATCTCCTTGACTATAGTTCCTAGAATTTCATCTCTAGCATAGCAGTGGCCATGCTAGCCAGTGTAATTCTGGGAATTACAGTTCAAAAAGGTAATTTCCCCATTTCTGTTCTTGATAGTAGGAAATGTTTTTTATGTTTGAGATAGACACTATTTACATAAACTTTACTTGACATTGAGAACCTGAATGAAACAGCTGGCCTATTAAAAAGAAGTTAAATTGGAACAGAACTTTTTGAGGAAACTACATTTGATTTCAATTATATACCAGAATTATGAGAGAGGCAAATTTTGTATTGTGGACCAAATATTGATGAGAGTGAATTATATATTAGGTGGAACCTACCAACAATACGCCTATCAGGTAGAAATTTTCAAAGTGTTGCTTTTCAAAGTGTTTGGCTTTAATCAGTGTGTTAAATCTGAATAATACCTGACACATCCAGTTTTATGTCTCTTTCCCACATTGTTATGACCCACTACAGTCCTAGAAGGTCCTGGGGGAAGGAAATTGGCAGTTAGTCCTTGGTCCTTTCTCATCTCAGCTTAAATGAAATCTTTTTATAGACAGCACTCCCACTTTGCTATTTTCTCCCTCCTATGAACACTGCCACAGTTTAGAAAACAAGCTTCTATTTTTAATACAATGATACTGATTTGTTACAGTTATGCTGAGACAAAAAATGTAATAAAAATGTGTAATTAAGAGTGTAAAGGTTAATAAAAGAGCAAGATACCTTTTTGGTGCAATGGTTAAACTACTCATGTTGTGGAATTGATCCTGATGGGGCTCAAGGCTGACCCGGCCTTCCCTCCTTCTGCGGTCAGTAGAATGAGTACCCAGCAAGTTTGGGGGCAAAATGCTAATTACTTTGTGAACTGCCTGGATAGTATATAAGTGTAATTGCTATTTCTATTATTATTTTCCAATGGACTGATGCAAATGGTTTGCATATTTTAACAAGCTGTCAGCCACTACTCTCTTTCTAAAGGTGAATACAGTTGCAAATAACTGTTAACTCCTGTTTCTATGGTTTCTTCCTTCCTAATGCTTTCTAATGTCTTATTGATGTTTGGACTATAAGGCATCATGGTTCCTGTTCAAAAATGGCTTATTTTTATTGCTTTCCCCCCTCCCCCCTTTGTTTGGATATTTAAAAATCCTGAACTGAAAGCATGCACTACTCATATTGTGGAGATAAATGTTCATTATGAGGTAAACCCTGAACCATCAGTAAGCAAGAATATTAAAGTGCTAGATCGAGTCATTCAGCCGCTACATCGATGATAAAAACGAGGCTTTTGTTTTGTTTTGCTTCTGTCAGATAGAAATATCTTTTGGGCAACACTGTGTTTTCCCTTCACTTTGGTTCAATATATCGTGACCATGCATGCTTGATTGTAAATCCTGTGTCTCCTCAAACCATTAATCTGACAAGGATGGACACCTAAATGCTCAGTTCAGCCTTGGAGCAGGTCGAACATGAGCAAAAGCACAAGGAGCTTTTATCTTCTGACCTCACTGGTAACCCTCCTTATTTCTCAAGAGAGGACTGAGAAAAGCCTCCAGACAGTTGTTAAGATTCATGTAGCACTCTCCTCCCTTTCAGTCTGCTTACCACTGCCAATTCTACAGCCTTTTCTTTGCTCTTTTACTTTAATAGATGGGTCTTCAAGCCCCCTCCCCCATGGCACTATATTACTATGTGGCCATAGTGGCTGATGCTGCCTGTCATTTGTGGGGCAAAGGACAAGGCAGCTGCTGCTGGAGAACAAATCAGGTGAATGCATGCCCCCCCTTTTCATACACTCTCACACTTAGAGTGGTACAGTGGATAGAGTGACACACTGAGACCCAAGAGACATGGGTTCAAATTCCCACTGGGTCATGGAAATACACTGGAATGTTGTGGCACTGAAAAAAAACTGTTCAAATATTTTCTGTAGGTTATTTATTTATTTTCTTCAACTTGCTATCCCGCCCCAATCGGGTAAAAACCCAACTCTGGGCGGCTTACATAAACAATTTTAAAAATACATAGCTGAAGACCACAAATGCACGGTGACTGTCCGGGACATAATGCAGCCTACACGACCCTATAGCCAAAAACGCTGCATAATGTCAACAACCACTTCCTCCTTCCAGCTTACATGTCAATAACAAGACCCCCAGACATGCAGCAGGATAAGCTACTTCCTGGTCTCGACGGGCAAGATGAAGGCGCAATGGAGTTATTATAAGTTGTATATGACTGGCTGGACTATAACAAAACAATTGTTCTCTTGCTCATCCATGAAGGGAGGCATTCATACATATAGTTACAGACAGGCTTTGGCATATACACAAATATGCACACACAGCACTAACTATTTCACACAGAGAAATATACCCCTCTCTGAGGAGATGGTTCATTAAGTGCCTACACAAAACATGGCATTTAAATAAAATAGTAAAAGGATATAGACAGTGGTAGGATTAAAAAAAAATTCACGGGAAGAGGCAAATGCCTCAGAAGAAGATGAACTATTAGATACTCAGAATTAAATCTCTATGAATTTGAAGGGAAGTCCTTACCTCCATTCCCTTCGTCTTTTTCTCTTCATATTTTATAGTTTTCTCTATATTCTATCCCATCATTATAACGTAAATTGCTCAAGAATTACTCAAGAGTAAGCAAAGGCAGCAAGATTTATTTTTCTAAAAGAATCATGATTTTAAAACAACAACAGTGTTAGACTACAACTCTGGAGTTGTTGTTGTTCAGTCGCACAGTTGATTCCAACCCTCTGCGACCCCATGGACCACTGTCCGCCAGGCACTTCTGTCCTTCACCATCCTCCTCAACTTGCTCAGTTCTGTGCCCATTCTGTCTACAATACCATCCAGCCATCTCATCTTGGGCTGCCCCCTTCCTCTTCCCCCCCCCCCTTTCCCTGCATCAAGGCTTTCTCAAGCAAATTTAAATCCACACTCAGTCAAGAAACTCACTGGATAACTTTGGGGCATTGTCATACTATTCTAACAGTTTAAGAAGTTTTTCTGATATTCTGCTTATATCTGTTTTCTTGTAGTTTGAACCCATTATTACATGTCCTGCATTCTGGGATGGTGAAGAATAGTTCCTCTTCTTTATGATTATATTTCAAGTATTTGAAAAATGCTAGCATATCCCCCCTCAGTCTCAATTTTTTCAAGGCTAAATACACCCAGTGCTTTCTAGTCTTTCCTCACAGGACTTGGTTACCAATCCCATGATCATCATTGTTGCCCTCCTCTGAACTTATTCTAATTTGTTGGCATCCTTTTTAAAGTGTGGTGTTCAGAACTACACAGCCACAACCCACCTTTTTGACCATGAGAGTCTGAAGGACTCAGAGGAAGATAAGAGGAACAAAAGGTAGCAGGAATGATGAACAATGGAGGAATTATCTTGTGCCTTGAATTAAAAAAATGGCTGTGTAATCCATCAGTGGAAAAAAATGGCTGAGTGATCCATGAAACAAAATTTAGGAAGATCACTAAAATTAATTTACGTTTCAGAGAAGACAGGCATTTGAATTGTCCTGGCTCAAATAGGGTAAAATTTGGGGGAACAGAGGATGAAGCAGAAGATTAAAAGGTTTGGCCATCAAGGCAATGAAGACAGAATTCACTGTTGAGAGTTTTCTCTGCTGAAAAGGAGAGAGTATAAAGAGAAATTTTGAGGCCTTTGTTTTTCTTTGGGCAAAATCTTGTTCTGGAAATACTTGGGTCCACTTGATTCTGAACACACAATAGGTATGATAGGGCTGAGGTGGAAACACTATCCAGGAATCACTTCCATTGGTTAATTGGTTGCACTGGGGAGAGGCAACCAATCATGCAATCAGATTGTGTCTTTCATGTACATTCAGTGGTGGGCATCAGCAGGTTCGCCTTCAGCTCGCCAGAACTGGTAGCAGAAATTTTGGCTGGCCCGACCCATCCAAGTTTTGAAATAAAGTACAGTAAAGCACCGGATAACGATTGGATCGGATAACGATTGGATCGGATAATGTTAAGTAATCTGGGGAGGAGATTTGGATCGAATAACATTAAGGTCCTATGGGATGGATCGGATAACAATCGCTAAAGCCTGTGCTGTTACAATGTATCTCTATGGAGCTTTAACGTTATCCGATCCATCCCATAGGATTTTAACATGGATCGGATAACACTAAAAATCAGATAACACCAAGACTTGTGGAACCAAGTTTTAGCGTTATCCGATGTTTTACTGTAGTCCTAATTCAGGTACAACACAGGGCTTTTCCCCTGGCCACACCTGCCATCCCATGCCTACAGAGTAGGCAGTAAAAACATCTGTATCCCATTGCTGTGTACAGTCAGACCTCACATAAAGAGTGCTTTGCTTAAAGAGTAACTCACTTAAAGAGCAGAATTTTATCTGAATGTTCACTTCGCTTAACAAATAAAACCAACCAAAAACTCGCTTAACAAATAAATCAGGGTTCGCCATCCCCTCCACCAGAAGTCACAACTGGTCACTTACAATGGTGTTTCACTTAAAGAGCAAACTTGCTTAAAGAGCAATCCTGTGGAACACATTACAGTCAAACCTCGCATAATGAGTGTTTCGCTTAGCGAAAAACTCGCATAACGAGCAAGTTTTTTGCTAAGCGGTCTGACGCGCATAACGAAAATTTTCGTTATGCGAGTCGGACTTTCCCTTAGGAAAAACTCGCACAACAAGTGTTTCTATGGGAAAAACTTGTATAGCGAATTTTTTCGCTATGCAAGTTTTCCCCCTTGAAATGCTCGTTATGCGAGTTTTTCCATAGGAATTTTGTTTGTTATAGCGAGCAACCTCGCATAGCGAGCAACCTTGGATAACGAATTAAATTCGTTATGCGAGGTATTACTGTATGTTCTTTAAGCAAGGTACAACTGTACATTACATCTGTGTGAACAGGATTTTATCTCATGGCTCCTAGCCTTTATCATGCAACTCAGTCTGCCTACAAAGACAATGATCACTTGTCAAATTATTGAACTTTTTTGCTTATCCCAGTTTATAATTCTTTTTTTATTTCTTCAGTGCCATTTACACATGTGGCACTTTGCCTGGGCTAGGCAAGGATGGTTTCTCCCTCCCCAATCCCTGAGGCTTTCAGTCTTACACAGGCAAACAACAATGAAACTGTGAGAATGGATGCACTGAAAGCTGGGAAAGTGTGAATAAATGAGAGTAGATAGCTCAAAAGAAGCTCAAACAAATCAGCTACAAGATGAGCTGCCATCACACAGCATAAAAACTTAGCAGAAATACTGGTTATAGCAATACCTGGTACTTCTTTAATTCATCAGTAAAAACAGAAGGTTTGAGAATATATCTGAAGTTATCACTTTCATGTACTGCTAAGAAATATCTAAGCAGATATCTCGAAAGATGCCTTTTAGACTTTAGCAAAAGCCACTTCAAATTCCTCTGAAAGAACAGGAGGCAAAATTGATTTGCTTATTCTTCACATGGGTACTACAGTAGGTCTGACTCAAGATGAAATGATCACCCAGCATTGACATGAGTTTATGTATGTTTTATTAAAGATGCATTAATTTCTAGCCACTGGAAAGATGCTTCTTGCAAATGGCAAACAGAAAGCCTAGAAAGCCACATTAATAAAAATGGTAGTGAACTTTTCTAGCAAAATACTAAAGAGCTCATGAATATTGTCAGATTTCATTAATATGACCTCCTGCTTAGATATTATCAGAAGATAATTTTATATTGTTATAGCCATATTTTTTTAATAAGAAAAGCATATACAAAAGAAACAAATTCAGGAAGAAGACAAACCAAGGAGAAGAAACTAAAATATCTTATGCTGGCAAAACAAATTAATGGTAAGAGATATTTTATGGTATGCGAATTGTAATATTATTTAGTTATGGCAGAAAGGATTTTTTTTTTTACAAATATAACCAAACTATACTATTATATACCTCAGGCAAAATTGTGATTTTCACTTTTTACAAATGACTTTTTAGTAATATAATAATGCTGAATGTCTTTGAAAAGAGAGAAATTATTTTCATTTTTATGATATTTTTATGTAACAATTATTTAGCATTTTCATATAATACTTCTAATGACGTTTACTTAATCAAGAAGACATAAAATTTAGCAAGTAGGATAAATTCACTTCTTTATCCCCAAAGGCAGATATGTATACTAGGATATTCAGAAGATTTTTAAAAGTAGCCAATTAACTGTGTCTCCTGCAAACAAATAACACTCCTTCTTTCTAGGAGAGAAATGTTAGTTTGTATGAAACTTATTCACAAGTAATCACTAGTCTTCTGAGCTCTTGCTCAGCAACTGGAAGGCCTTGGGAGATGAGAGTTATGTCTGGCATGACATTCTGAAAGAATGTGTGCATTTTGGGTCAGTTACAAGATGGTACATGCATAGGAAGAGGAACTCATGAGCTCCAGATGTTTGTCACCAATCAGCCCCAGACAGCATGGCCAATGATGGGGGATTAAGAGAACAGCAGTTCAGAACATCTAGAGAGCACCTGTCTGTAGGGGTTTGGATGCTGAGCCGGGACCTGGTAAACTTTGGGACAATCCTTCTCCTTGTCCCTCTCATTTTGATCTATTTCACAGTCTTGTTGTGAGGTTAAAGCAAAGAAGAGGAATGATATATTGACCTTATTGGAGGAAATGTGAATATAAATGTGACAGAATTAGAGTGGTCTCATTTAGTTTTCTATGATAGCATGAGGTATGAGAGAGATTTTAAAAATCTTAGACTGTATCTGTTCTCTAAGGAGAAGGAAGCAGCGGTTTCTGAAAGGATACAAGAAAGGAATTGGGATATACAGCTTGTATATACAGGAATACTAGTAAAGAAGGCATATTAATTAATATCTGCACTGGCTCCCACTTCCCTAGCAGTATCTCTGGCACTTGTGATGCACTGCAGTTTGCCATCCAGGCCAGCATTACTGGTTAAGGAAGGAAGGAAGGAGGGAGGGAAATGGCTGCACCCTCCTTTCAATACCAATTGTGTAGCTAATGTTCACATCCTGCTGGCAAACATTTTGCTAGTGCTCTACAAAAGCTGGGAAAAGTAATTTTCAGACAACAACTGTCAGAGCCCATCAGCCAGCTTGGACCATGGCTGGTGCTGCCTGGGTGATTTTAGCAGTTTTAATCCAAAAATTCCATTCATTTCCCCATCTCTGTGCCTAATAATAACCAGCTCAAACAAAGCACTATGATGAGATAGCCGTTTGCCTACAGTGATTGCCAGTGACACAACCAATATGCTGGCAATCTGTCAATTGCCCTTTCTGAAATCAAACCAGGAGAAAAATAGATGCTGGCAGAGCAGAAGTTCAGTCTCGAGGAGCAAAATAACTGGCACATTCTAGTTGCAAAAGAAGCTTTGTGGCTTCCTCTTTCCCCTCAAGCAGTGGCTCCCAACCTTTGTTTTTGACCACGCCCCACCTAAGCATCACTAAAATCATGATGCCCCCTCCACCCCTTGTGACATATAATTCTTATTATTCAAAAAGCGAACTCCTATTCACATGAAGAAAGCCTAAAAGGCCATTCACTGTTAAAAACTCATTCTTGAATAGTCTCCCTTAAAAATCAAATTGCTTCCCTGTGGGGCATGTGCCCCATGTTGGGAACCACGGCCTGGCCCTAAAACATCATACTCACAACTTTCCAATATACCATATAGTGCACTGAAGTACAGTACAGTAATACCTCATATAACATTAGTATCGAATAACACTAAAATCGCATAACATTAAGGAATCTGGGGGGAAGAATTGCATCAGATAACATTAAGATCCTATGGGATGCTTCAGATAACAACCGCTAAAGCCTGTGTGGTTACAATGTATCTCTATGGATCCCATAGAGGATCAGATAACACTAAAAATCATATAACACCAAGACTTGTGGAACCAGGTTTTAGTGTTATATGAGGTTTTACTGTATCTGTAATATCTCCTGTTTCTTCCTCTGCAACAGAGTTAAGAATAAATGACTTCTCCTTCAAATACCCCCTTGCCTTTCACAATATAATAATGTCCTGCAACACAGACATGCATTAAGGTATTAGCATGAAAATCAGGGGACAAGATATAGCAGAGACTGAATTTTTTTTTTAAAAAAAAAACAGCATACGGTAATGATTTTACAAGGATTCCCAGCAGACTATCATAGTAGGCTTGATGAACTTGACTGAGATTTCTTTTCAGAATCTGCGTCAAAAGCGGGTAACAGAGATGCAGTGGCGTAGGCGACATTTCACCAGTCTAAATGTTGTGCTTTGTTTTAAAAGACTTAAAAAAGGGGGGGTTGGGTTGAACCCCTTGAGAGGATTTCAGCTTCCCATTATCCGAGGCCAGTTTTGTAGCTAAAATCTAAACCCATCTGTTGCTATATTCTCTTAATACAGAGAGCGCTATCTCCCTGCCTCTTTTGTTTAATGTGTGGCTCCAGTTATTTATTTTTAAATCAAGACTGTTTCCCCATATATAATATTACTAATTTCATGTCCTCTGGGTTACAGATTCACCCTGGCCTCCCCCAAAATGTAACAATCTGATGGAATATAATTTCTAATCATAACAATCTGTCTGTAATTGAAGGCTATTTGCAGATACCGCCATTGAAAATACTGTCTACAGATGCATTGGCTTGATGAATCATAATCTCCTAGCCACATTATGAATAGGTTGATTGGTGGTCTGGTTCCAACCAAAATATAGGTCAATGAAGCAACTGCTCATACAAAGACATTTTCTGTTCTTTATTGTAATGCATTTGGAACTGCATTGCCTCACTCAAATCATAAGTACTGTATGAAGAGAAGCCATATTGAGTGTCTTGAGGAAGAGCAAACTGGAAAGCACTAGGATCTTAATAGTTCTAGAATGCCAACCTTTGATTGATTTCATCTTAGTTTAAATTCAGATGGCAATCTACATTTTGAAAGTGGGAGGTGGAATTCTGAACACTTCCTTAAAAGTGAGTTTTTAAAAAAATCACTAATATTATTTCCTACCATTGCTCAATTTTGACAATATCCCCACTCAAATCGCTGAGGAGATCAAAATAATCTACAGTCCTGAAAATGCAACATTGGGGCACAAACATAATATTCATAGTTAAAGATCTGGGGATAACAGTGTATTCAGCGATATTTGAGGAGGCTGCAGCCTCTTTCATTTTGTCTTATCAATTTTGATCATAGCAGACACCATCATTCTCTTCAGCTGGACTGTTCCTCCCATCCAACCACAATATACTAATTTTTGTGTGTAGGTGAATCCTTAGTTGTTGTCTAGAGTCTTCCCAGGATAATATTATTGTATTTTGGTATTACCACAAACTTATCCTGGAAGGCTTTTTAGATAGAATATGCAGAATTATAATAACTATTAAATAAATCATTGTACCATTTGCAAGTTTTTAAAAATAAATGAAAACACGAATTCTTTCAAAATCTTTGGCAGTTTTAGTTATCTTCTAAAGGCTAAAAACACTCCTTTTGAAGCTGCTTTGCCATGTTTGGATCAGGGCATGGTGAATGCCCACACTGGGTTCCAAGTGATTCTGAGGCCTAGGTTCTTCTGCCAGTTGGGCACCTGGAGGAGATGGTAGATGGCATAAGCTGAATCCAGGTCTCCCAATGAACTGGATCTATTCCCCAGTGCTTAGCTAAGAATGTTACTGATGCTGTAACTGTTAAAGTTGTGGCCCTTTCTGCCAAATCAGTTGAGCTTTATATGAATTTCCCTTACAGGCTGGGGCAGTTTAGCCATAAGCCAAAACCTGATGCCCATACAGTCTCTGTTACTCTTGAATAATCTGCTCAGGAATCTAATAGGCAGCCCCAGTTGAATGCAATGGAATGCACTCCCCAAAAAATGACTGCACACCTGCAAGACTTGCAACATGACCCTAAGCAGCTTTAAACCACAATATGTTCTGTGGGATTCACCATTCTGTCAGCTAAGTGTGTTTAGGATGAGGCCTTGGAAAGGTACAGAACTTGCTCAACCAACTATCAAAATGACTTGTTTAACCTTTTGCTAAGATAGCTCTGGGACTCATCATTTACCTCCCTCCTCAGCCAGGGCATATCAGTTTCAGACCATCCTAGTTTAGTTGCAATGATTTGAAAAAGATACCAGGGAAGAATTGCTCAGAGGATGCAAAGCAAGACACTGAGAAAAGCAAACAAATTGATAATCTGCCATCCGAAATGATCAAGCTGTCAGGAATGACACTGATATAAAATTCCCAGTTATGGCAGATGAAGCAGGGTAATACCGAGGGGATGAAAATGAGCCAGATTTAATTTGTCAATGTGTTGATGTTATTTTGACAAGATTTCAGTGAAATTGTCACATCTGTCGAAATTCTGTTGGAAAATTAAATGTAGCAGAGAACACAAACCAATCTTATTTTCTAGTATTGAGTATCCTGGGACTTTACTGAATCCTCAGCCAGCAGCAAACAGAAAGTGTCACAACAACACAGGACAGATACCATCTGTTTTACATGGATGGAGAAGTGAAACTGAGAAAACCACCCAGGCTCATGAAACTCATCTCTTCAATATAATTTACATTACATGCTTCTATGCCACCATTGGATCTGTCCCTTGAAGTGACACTTAACATGGACATATTTGTTATGAGAGAACTCCCTTAGGCTTTGGTGTGATTTGGAAATGAGTTAACAATACTGCATCCCACTAGAGAAATCTGAGGGGGAGGGGGAGTGTTCTTCCTAGACACATAGGTTGCTTGTAGTGCTTCTTGGGAATTGCAGTGACAGGGAGGAGTTTGGTTAGGCAATGGACAGAACATCAGAGAAGCAGTGCCTTCTCTTCCTGGCCTGCAGGAGGCATGCTTTTGGATCCAGGCAGTATTAAATAACAGGATGGACAAATGTTCCTCCTCCAGTAGTGTGATAAAATGGGTCACAAGTTATTCAACATGGAGTTTCTTTGATTTTTAAACTATATTAGAATGTAGCTTTGCTTCTTTGCAAAAGCCTCATAATTCTTTCTGCTGCGCTTATCAAGCAGGTGGGCTTAGAAGAAGCTTCTCAATGCTTCAGGCCTATGTTTTGTCTTTTTCCCCAGGTCTGAAATGTCTGTTTACATCAACATCCAGAGCCTGACAACACCAGACAATTGTTATGGGAAGTAGGGTATGTTTATACAATCCCTGGGCTCTAATTGGCTGTAGGCTAATTAGGAGGGCCAAGCTCATGTCTTTCCTATAGACACATGGGTTTGGGAGTGGGTTCTAGTTATAGTTATAGTGGAGTTCAAGTATGGGGTTTCTGGGGGCCACACCAAAGCCCCTAGTCCTACCCAAAATGATTACTTAGAAGTAGCCAGGTTTTCCTTTTGTTTCTGGGAGAAGCCCTAAGTGTGGATTTCCCTAACCGTCCTTTTTGATTAGTATTTTTGTATGCTGTAATTCTGTATCCTGAACCAATGAGTGGACTGTTATTTCTTCAATATGCCTCAAGAACAATAAACATTTTTACTTCATCAGCAACTCCTGTTCTTTGGAAGAGGGGGTAAGACAAGAGTTAAGCCATAAGCCACACATTACCACATATTTCACATTACTCTCCATAATACTGCTGGGCTCTGTTAATACAGGTAAGCTCCAGGTTGCAGTAGGATATGCAGGACAGTGTTTAGGCTTCCTGAGCTCGGAGTCTTTGGGGAAGTTCCATAGGGCAGGCTGATAAAAGTTTCTCGGCAGGAACGGGAGAGCCTCAAGGGCCAGGGCCAGGTCAAAGCCTCTCTATCACAAGTAGTCAAGTTCTTGGTTCACATGGAAATCCATGTTTCTTAGCTGCATGTTATAAGTCATTTTCTAAGCTACGAGCATACCTGGCCTCTTTGAACAGAAATGTGCCTTGAGCCCATAGGCACACCAGGAATCAAGATACTGTACTGTTATGTAAATATATATCTGAAAGTTTAAAGTTTGAATCCTAGAGCAAATCAAGCCTGGACTATTCTCCTTGTTCCACTTTCATCTGGAGCAATTGTTGTCTCTGATATCTGGTGACCCTATGAATGAGAAATCTCTAAAATGTCCTGTCCTCAACATCTCAGCTCTCATAAAGCCAAGGCTGTGATCTTCCTCTTTTCCTGCTGCCTTCCACCTTTCCTATAGTAGAGAATTTTGCCTTCTCATTATGTGCCCAAAGTCCACTAGGTTCCACTAGAAAATCATCCCATAGTTACCCCCACATCTCCTCAATATAAATACTTTCTACAATCACCCATCCTGTTTCCAACTTCTGGTTTCTTTCATTGTTATGAGCTAAACTGTAGTACAGAAATAGATACCCAATAATACTCAGAAAAGTTACTTTTTGAGGACTGGTATGTGCTGAATTGCTTAAACAACTTGCCCATGGGGATTCGGGTATATGTAATCTACAGAGTAATTTCCCCAATTGTTTATTTGTAATAAATACAGTGGTATCTTGCTTTATGAACGCTTTGGTTAACATAATTTTTCGTTTATGAATGAAAAGCCATTGAAAATAATGCCTCGCTTTACAATTATTTTCAGAATGGATTAATTAGTTTTCAATGCATTCCTATGGGAAACCACATTTCACTTTATGATATATATATTTTGTAATACGAAACGTCCCATAGAACGCATTAAATTCGTAAAGCAGGGAACCACTGTACAAGTATATCAGTCCCCTACGCACATTGTAACATTTACCTGGGGAAGGATTATTGACTGAACACTGACGGATATATATATATATTAATATATAATGTATAATATATATTATATATATATATATATATATATATATATATATATATATATATATATATATATATATATATATATATATATATATAATCTTTCTTGGCTTATAAATATAATCCTATTTAGCACAGTGGATGAACAGCAGTGCGTTTTGGTTAAAGTCTCACTGCACTCTACATTAAAAATTGAACAACTTCTTTTTCAGAGGATTGGGCTGCAGTGTATTTTCTGTCATGCCGTAGGCTGCCAGTTGACAAATATAGTAAATGTTAAGTGACATCAATTGCTACTGAGATGCTGACTTCAAGGTTGGCCATAGATAATACTTTAGTTATGCTGTTTGGATTTTGTAAGACAAATTCTACTGAACCATGAATATCATATACTGAATCTCTTCAATGCTCTCACTAAAAGTTGTATCAAGTAATTTACTTCACTGCCAGCTGACATTCTCACACAAGTAGACTATATAAAACAGGAGGGACTGCATGAATTAAAACTAAATGCATACATAGGGTGCTGTTTCCTCTGCCTGACTAATGTTTTGATTGTATGCCTATGTTTTTGCCTTTCTTTGCAAAAGTAAGCTGAAATGTAAGTGACTTTGTAAGGAGAAATAACTTCATTTGTCACTTAAGAAGATGGACTCATTGACTTTAAGACCCTTAACAATCAATCAATCAATCAATCAATCAATCAATCAATCAATCAATCAATCAATCAATCAATCAATCAATCAATCAATCAATCAATCTTTATTACAGTCCAAGAGCAGCATAGAACAGCAAAGGGAACAAAAGTTAAAATGGGAACAAAAGTTAAAATATGCCAGGAGACAAGAGTTAAAATGAGGGTGCTTAAAAAAGGAGCATTTCTGCACAGAGTTAAGTAGTAGTACAATTAGAACATGGATCAATAATGTTACAGCTATTACTAAGCCTATGCTGCAGCACTGGTAGTTTAATTGACTGAAGGTCCTGCCAGGATTGTTCTTCTGATCTTACATGCTGCAGCGCAGAACCTGGCAGGGTTGTGGGTAAAGGTGGGCCTTTCATCAGATAGCAGCCACTGGGTGTATGTGTTGTTTGACTGGCCTGGATGCTTACAGAGCAGCAGAGATATGAACTTGTTCTGAATGGTGCTATAAAAAGGGCAGCTGCAGAGAACGTGTTCTGTGTTTTCAATGTCTCCAGTGTCACAGGGGCATTGTCTCTCAAACATTGGTGTCCTTTGGAACTTTCCTTCGAGAACTGCAGAAGGGAGAGCCTGGCACCAGGCTAGTGTAAATGCCCTCCAATCATTTGGTGTCTCAAATTGGAGCAGATATGGGACTGGGGCAACAATGTATCTCCAAGACTCTGGAGCCGGGAAGGTAGGGACCCTGGCTAGTTCGGTTTGCCCTTCCGTGTCTACTGTTCTCTATTTGATGATCTGTTTTGCCTGATTGTGGCTCATGGCGTGTATAAGAGGTTGGGAGAGGCCAAGGTACTGCAGTCTGGATTGGATTGTTCTTTTCCATGCTGACTGGAAGGTGATCTGGCTGCGGCATCTGTCACCCCATTGATCGCCAGGGTTGATTCAGCTGATCTAGCTGGCTAGGCAGGTGTCCCCTTCCTCCCTCACCACTCCATGTGCATCCCTTCTAAAGCTGCATGCTTGGTTCAAGAGGATGACTGTCAGATAGAAGGAGTGTACCTTCTTCGAACATCATTTGTCAACAGAAATCTAAAGTCAAGTATTAGGTGTTGGAAAATAATAATCAATAGTTTATTTACTATTGTGCTTCTTGCCATAGAAGTTGAGATTCATGACAGAGATCCCTTCAGAGTAAGACATGTCAGCGTGGTCTTTGCCAAGTATATATTTAAATAGCCTTCTTATGGATTCAAAGGGCCATACTCAAGTTGATTAATACATGCTATGTTCCACACAATAGTAAAATGGTGGATATTCCCTTATATTTCAATGTTTGCTTTTGTCCAAAGAAAGACTTTTAACAACCAAGAGCCCTTCCCCTTCTATATGATTTTAGCTGTTTACTTCCATACATAAGACAAGGTACATGTCAATATTTCTAAGTAACAACATCAGTTGCTTTTCACACTCAACAATATACCATTAAAGGCTTCATATCCTGTGTGGTGGCATCTGTGAAAGTAGCTTTCATTGTCATAACTCAGCCTTCTTAATTCAAACAATGGCTCCTGTTCAAATTATTTGCTGAGCTAAAGCATCACAACTTTGTGAGCCAAGGTATCACAACTTCATATGTCTCATTTTCTAGGATGAGCCAAATGATAACTGCATATACTGAACTATCTCTTGTGTCAGAATATGAAGACAGAATCAATGAAAAAGATAGCTTGAAATGAAGGAGAGCTGACATCATATACTGACTGATTCAAGAGAATGTAGAAATGCCATGTACTTTATTTGCCCAGTATGAAGGATAGTTGTAAGAAACTGATGCTGGTTGTCAACATCTGCCATGAAATTAAGAACAAAAGTCAGACAAAAGAAGGGAGACTGAGAATGAAAATTCTGAACTCCACTCCTAACTAAGTACTTGCACAGCATAAGAGATCACATAGGTATATATTTTGAAAGCTATGGTTAAAATGGCATACATCTGGGCACAAGGGTTAGCTCAGTGATGATGAACATTTTAGAGGCTGAGTGCCCAAGGGCAGGTACCACACATGCTCACACACCATGGAATGTCACAGGTGCACCTCTGACAAAGTCACTTGGGTGTGCACCCCCATGGGTGCACCCCACATGAGTGCATCCCCTGTGAGTGTCCCCAACACCCCAGTGGGTATGCCTGACTCCTAGGAGGGGTGGGTGGGGTGTCTGGTGCCTAATCTTGCCCCACTGCTGCTTCCTGGGTGTGATTTCAGCCTCCCCACTTGCCTCCCCATTGGCAGAGGGAGATGGGTGGTGGGAAACTGGCACTGCTATTGACACCAGCTGGGCTGGACAGGGCTTACCCATGACAGTGCACGTGCCAACAGAGAAACTTCTGCATGCCACCTCTGGCACATGTGCAATAGGTTGGCCACCACTGGGTTAGCTAATCTCTGTGTCCTAACCATCTCCATGTGGAAGCTCCTTGCTGATAAGCACAGGAGGTATCATCTGAGCAAAACCACAGACCAGTGCAACATACCACTGCTGACTGATATGTGCTGTGTGATGCATTTCAGAATACAAGTGTTAGTGCCCAGTATGCAGAAATATTGATGTTGGTTTCAGTGCAGAAATCTATGGTCTGGTTTACACATTTCTTTCTTAGACTTATAGTTTGCTTCTTAGGGTTATTTGGCAAAAGAAAATACTCTTACCCTTATGACTAGTGAGGAATAGTCATGTGGAGACTGATAGTAATGCAGAAAGATAGTAATGCAGAAACCAGACTTCTTTATCACCATAGCTGCTTCTGCATTTACAGTTACATAGATGGAAAACAGAAAAGGCCAGAAAAATATAAGAGATGAAAACCACTAGGCTATCTGATCATCCTACACTAGTTCAGGCTGCTTGAAACACTTGTGGATGTTCTAGGCCAGGGGTGGTGAACCTGTGGAATGTGTGCAAGAGGTGACACTTGGAACCCTCTCTGTGGGCACCCATATGGTTGCCAGCACAGAGTTTGCCCCACCCCTCTGCCCAGCAGCCCAGTGGGAGAATTTCCTCCTTTCCCTGTTGCTGTGTTGGCACTTTGCGATAAATAAGTTGGTTTTGTGCTGCAGTTTGAGCACTTGGTCTCTGAAAGGCTCAACATCACTGTTCTAGGCCATGGTTTCTGAGAAGTGAAGTCCACGGACACCTGGGGAACCAAGGTTGGCCACCCCTGTTCTAGGCCAACACTGCCTCTCAGGGACTTAGGGAAGCTCAGAAGAGGGTCAAAAAGCAGATTAAAACAAAAGGTGGTGTTTATAAATTAGTTATGTTGGAAATGTAGTGTCAATATGTAGTTCTGAGCTGCAGAACATCTAATCAAACTAAACTGAATTGATGATACTTCACACCGTGGGAACAGATGATCTAATTAGCAATCATGCACACTGCTTTTGGGTTAGAAGAACAACAACAGTCCACATATTCATCTCTGAAGTCTTGGTTGATGAGAAGTCCACTGAGATAGTTCTTCACTATATTGTGGAACTCTTCCTAGCCAAAAGAAGGACAACAGAGAGTTGGCAGCTTAGCCTTCCTTGGCTAGGAAGAGTTCCACAATATAGTGAAGAACTATCTCAGTGGACTTCTCATCAACCAAGACTTCAGAGATGAATATGTGGACTGTTGTTGTTCTTCTAACCCAAAAGCAGTGTGCATGATTGCTAATTAGATCATCTGTTCCCACGGTGTGAAGTATCATCAGTATGCTGATGATACTCAACTGTACATCTCCACCCATGGGCATTCAAGTGTTGCAGTCAACATCCTATCCAGGTGCCAGGAGGCTGTGGGGGTCTGGATGGGGGACAACGGGCTACAGCTGGATCCCAGGAAAACAGAGTGGCTGTGGATAAAGGGCTCTGGGTTATCCAAGGAATTAACACCTTTGGTACTGGATGGGTCTCTCTTGCCAGGAGGGCTTTTGCTCATGTTTGAGTGATTCACCAGTTATGCCCATTCCTGGAATGCCTGCTCATGGTCACTCACATAATGGACACCTCCTGGTTAGTTTATTGAAACACACTCTACATGGGGCTGTCCTTGATGACCATTCAGAGGCTGCAACTGGTGCAGAATGTGGCGATCTGCATGGTGATGGGATGTGGTCATTATGCCCATGCCTCACTCTTGTTGCGGGAGCTGCATTGGCTACCAGTGTGCAATTTAAGGTGCTGGTTATTACCTTCAAAGCCCTACATGGTAGTGGACCAGGGTACCTAAGAGACCGCATCACCTCAAAGATATCTGCCTGTCCCATGAGAGCAGACTGGAGGGGGTCTCTAAAAGTATCAATGGCTGGAGAGGTTTGCCTCTCTAGCACAAGAAAGAGGGATTTTTCAGTATCTGCCTCGGCCCTATGGAACCTGCAGCCGACTGACCTCCATCTTCAGCCAGATTTGTTGGTTTTTAGGAAAGGACTGAAGACATGCTAGCTCATGAGGTGTGGGGGGCTGCAGGAAGCTCACCTCCCCTGGCTTATATGACCATGTGAACAACTACCATGTTGCAGATGTTTTGATAATGAGTTTTTAAATGGGTTCTTATTTCTTTAGTGTAATGGTTTTTAATGATAGCAGACCATTTTAATGTGATTGTGGGTTGTGAATTGTGGGCCTTCCAGAGTCGCTATGGCGATAGGTGTGGCCATACAAATCTAAATAAATAAATAAATAAATAGCAAATTCACATGCCATGACCACATATACAACTTACTGTTATGCGCTCAAGTGATGAATGCACATCTGTGAAACAGACATCAGCATTTGGGATTTGTGCATGAACTATAAGGTCATGAAACATTTGAGCCCATGAGCCATGCACTAGGCTTTTCTACATTTCCCCCCAGAGCTAAAATAGTTGATGCTGTGGGATATGCATTATCAGACCCTCTGAATATTTAAAATGTAAAATGTAGGGTAGGATTGGGAGGGGGGATACTTAACCATTTGCCACATTCCTGTTCTAAACTACCCTTTAAAAGCTATGTGCCCTAGAGGAGAAAACACTGAGGTACAATCCATATATCTGGAGCCCTCTGTCTGTACTGATGCAGAGATGGAGGCATAAAACATAAAATAACTCTCATAGGAGAAGTGCAGGAATTGTTTTCATTATGATAGGTACTCTCTGAGTGAATTTCTAGTTGAAATTCTAGTCTCATAAAGCAGCTGTCCTGCTATCTTTATAATAAATCTTACTTTGGAGAAAGGTCTGGGGAAACTGTTATTGTTAAAAAAAATAACACCCTGTCCAAGATCTAGTTAATTTGGCTTTGGGCTATAATCATGTAACTAATGATTTACTGCATTGTTTCTTACTCTAAATTTACCTGAAATATGTCCTTATTATCAGTAAAATACCCCAACAGCAGCAGCACAGAACACAATCAGACCTAAAATAATGAGGAGGTTCAAATTAGGCAGGCAATTTAAATTGAAACTGAATGAAGGAAATTGAAATGCTACAGATAGCCACATGTGATCTGACCTTCTACTGCCCAGCACTACGTGTTCTGACTATATTTTCCCCAAAACTAAAATCAACACCTCCATTCAGTGTCTATCAAAGCAATTCTGCTACGGACTGAATTTCTTCCCCCAAGAAAGGTTTGCCCAGCACATCTTCTACCAAGGTAGAAATGAATAATAGTGTGACTTTTCCTCTCTATGAAAATCTTAGGGAAACATCAGTAAGTATCTAAAAGGTCACAATTTTCTCTATTTCCACTACTTCTTAGTAAGACCATTCCTACATTGAAAAGGCTTACTAACATGCTTTTTACTGTTGTGATGTAGTTTTATTTACAGTAACCATATCTATCTATTTGTTTACCTGAGAGATGTGCAGGTAAGTATATTCAAAGGTTAAAAAAAGACTGCCAGAGTTAAGCCTATCTCATACCAACTTAAGTTCAATGATGCCAAGTAAGTGGGATGTAAAGCCAATGGCTCAACAGATGTGTCTTTCATACCTTGTTCTTCCATGCCCAAATCTAGATGAGGAGATTAGGACCAGAAACAATACCTCACCTCATGCTGGCTCTCAATTTCTTTAAACAGTACCAGAGCACCACTGTATTGCCAAAAGAATTCTCTTGCAAACTGACTTACTCACCACTGTTTAGATTTAGAATTTCACCAAACCCATCAAAGGCATATCTCTTTTACAAACCCAAAAGAAGTACTGTATATAAATTGCTTTTACCCAAATGAAACATCTGTTCAGAAAATTGAGAAGGAAAAAAAATTGGAATCAAATTTCAGCACTTTTCATATCAGAGAGGCTCTGAGGATGAGACTGAAATTTGGCACGTCTGTAGACCTCTTCAAATAGATAATAGATAGCATATTTAATGTTATTAACTCAAGATGTCTCAAACAGTGAACTGACCCAAAGGCCCTGCAGCATTTGCTTTTGTGCAGATAGACATAGGTTATGATAGTGTAGCATATTAAACTAAAGAACACTGATGTTTCTATTTTGTGGAGGAAAAAGTTAAAAGGACCATATGATAATTACACTGGCAGAGTTTCTTATTGAAGAAAAATGTGGACTCTCTTTCAAACCTTGTTAAAGGTCTTCGTCTCTCTTTTCTTCTTTCTCAGCATTTGAGGAAAAATGTAGAAATAGCAAATTGGTTGATTAGGTTGAAAGAAGAAAGTGAAAAAGCTGGCTTGAGACTCAATATCAAGAAAACCAAGATCATGGCAACAGGCCCTATCAGTCCCTGGAAAATAGATGGGGAAGAAGTAGAAGCAGTGACAGATTTTACTTTCCTAGGATCAAAGCTCACTGCAGATGGTGACTGCAGCCATGAAATAAAAAGGTGACTGATTCTTGGGAGGCAAGCAATGAGAAACCTGGGGAACATAGTGAAAAGTAGACACATCACATTGCAAACAAAAATTCGCATAGTCAAAGCAATGGTATTCCCTGTGGCAATGTATGGTTGTGAGAGTTGGACCATTAGGAAAGCTGAGCGCAGAAGAATAGACGCCTTTGAGATGTGGTGTTGGAGGAGAGTTTTGAGAGTCCCCTGGACAGCGAGGAGAACAAATAGGTCAATCTTAGAAGAAATCAGCCTTGACTGCTCCTTGGAAGGTCAAATAATAAAGATGGAGCTAAAGTACTTTGGACATCAAATGAGAAGAGAGCATTCACTTGAGAAAGCCTTGATGCTTGGAAGGGTCAAGGGCAAAAGAAGAAGGGGATGGCCCAAGATGAGGTGACTAGATGGTATTGTAGAAGCAATGGGCACAGAGTTGAGCGAGTTGAGGGGGATGGTGGAGGACAGGAGTGCCTGGCAGACGGTGGTCCATGGGGTCGCAGAGGGTCGGAATCAACTGTGCGACTGAACAACAAAAAAGCAAATTGGCTGGACTTGCTGACATCCAGATTGAGTAAATTAAACATAAAAAAGAGAAATTGCTTTAACTGCTGGTTGAGCAAACAAATGCCAAAAATATGATGGAAGACAAAAATAACTACTATAATAAAGGTTTTTAAAAAGGTAAAAAAAAGTTTCGTGCCCATCTGCTCATTTACAGCCAAAGAACCAGCTCTGTCTGCATCTGTAGATGTTTCTGTGGACATGTGACAAGCATGACTAGACATGGAATGCTGTTTACCTTCCTACCTTCCTATTCATCTACTTTCAACTTCTTGCTTTTCTATTGCTAGCTTGGCAGGAGTTGGGTCAGAGAGGGGAGCTCACTATATTGGGCAGCACTAAGGGCTCAAACTGCTAACCTGCTGACCTTCCAGTCATCATCAAGTTCGGCATCTTAACTACTATCCCATCTCAGTCCCTTGTACTATACTGAAACCAAGCAAAAAATAGTAAGGCTTTAGACATGGCAAGAGATGTACAGCTCAAATTTTAAGTCTAACCCAGGATATAAACATGGTTTTGAAATGACTCATAAAATAACTTGAGCAGCATTTGTCAACATTAAAGTAGCATATGATACTGTTCACCATCAACTGCTGCTTAAAAAGCTCTACCTTCTTACTAAAGATCAAGGACTAACAGAAATGGCCACTGATCTATTTCAAAACTGAAGATTCTTTGTTGAATATTAACATTAATCCATTGACCCTAATTTACAAAGATCAGTCTAGTTTTTAAAGGTTGTTCTGATCATTACCTTTCAACTACAATAATTATTTTTAAGTTGTCATGTATACATATTCATTTGTGCATGCAAATCTGAACTCTTACCTACATTTTTTTTTCTGGAAGGAGATGTGTAAGTGGCCACAATACCACTGTGATATTTGTTTTTTTAGACCATGCATACAGCCTCCAGACCCACACCAGCCTAGAGACTTTTATGAACATTTTGCATGCAATTTTGTGCATTTCTTTTTAGATGAAAATCCTGATGAGTTTGATTGAATTTACTCCTACATCAAAAATGTAGAGTTATGTGGTCTCAGACTCATGGAATCAGAACCCAACAGAGCATATCTACCCAACAAAGGATATCTAACAGACTGTCACTGGAAGTGGACTTTGAAACCTACACTTTAGACTGATGTTTGCAGTTTGCTTTTTGTAACTCATATTTAAGAAACAGACTCAGCATGGACAATTGCCATGACTTTTGGAACTTTCATATGTATGTTTCCTCCACTGTCCAAAATATATTGGTGCACTAGTGATGACTACTATACACTGAAAGCCAGTGTTTGTCTGTCTAGTAAAGGCACCACCTGCCCTTTCTTTTCTATCTAAGAGTAACTCCCTTTGAAATTAATAAAACTGATACCTGAGTAATTTTGTTTAACAAATCAGCCTCAGTGATTCTTGCTGTAATAATGGGTGAATATCTAACATTTTGGTTTCTGTCCCATTCATCCACACATTCACAAATGAGAAACAGAGAAAAGTAACCCTAATCATTTTGTATTTTCACAAGAAATATTTTTGCTTTTATAGAATTTTTATAGAATTGTTTGGTATATCAGTCTTGTTTTGGTTTGTTAATCTTTGATTATTATTTCCTTTCCTTTTTCCTCCTTCAGTTTGGAGTGATTCCTCAATCATGGTGGGAAACAATGAACTATGGATTTGTAGGTGACAAATAAAGTGACTTGTTTTGCTTTAGTTACAGATGGACAAGATAGCATTTTGAACAGACTGTAGGCTGTAAGTAGTAGTTTGCAAGTAAGGAATCTATGTGTAGCTTTAGGAATTGCACAAATAATAGCAGCTTACAGTCTCATTGATTGGAGAATAGCAAATGTTTCCCTAAAAGTCCAGACATTTAAAAAATCGAGTGGAAGCTATCTTGTACTAAGTTAATGTCAGTAGGGATTAGCCTGTCAAGTGGTTCTGCTGCAGGAGAGGAGGATGGTACAATGGGCTCAGAAATGACTACATGTGGAACATCTTCACTAGGAAGCACAATTTTTAGTTCTGGTTCCCCACCCCACACCTTTTCATAAATATCCTTCTTTGTATGTAACAAATGTTTCTCCTTTTAACTCCACGTCATGTCAATATTAAGGGATTCTCTTTGGACACATCATAAAAAGGAAGGATTCTCTGGAAAAGAAAATAATGCTGGGGAAGGTTGAAGGCAGCAGGAAAAGAAGACCAAAAATTAGATGGATGGATTCACTTCCTCAAGGAAGCTATAGGTATTGAGTTTGCAAGAGTTGAGCAGGGCTGTTGAGGACAGGACATTTCAGAGCTCAATCATTCATAGGGTCCCCATATGTTGGTGGCAACTTGATGGCACCTAATAACAACACTAGCACCAACATCACCAACAACCTATGTTGTGCTTCAATTTTTTTAATCTGCCATAATGTTGCCATTTACGAGGAAATACATGTATGCCTCAACATCCATGCTAACATTTTATGGACATATTTTTATTAATAAAAATTTAATGAGGTACTCCTGCTGAAAGTAATTTGTAAGTCTTCATCATTCATCAAATGACCTCTTAGATCAGGGGGTGCCCAAACCATGGCCCATGGGCTGGATCCAGCCCCCAAAGCCATTTCATCTAGCTCCCAACACCCCTGCCTCTCCTGGAAGCAGAAGTAAAACATGCATGCGTGGGGGCCGAATGCACTCTTGCATGCACGGAACACTGCCATACATTACCTGCATTTACGTAAATGCATTTATGCCAGCTGCAAGTGATTTACAACAGCATTCTGTGCATGTGTGGGTACATTTGACACCCACACATGCACATTTTACTTCCACTTCTGGGAGCAGCAAGGATGTTGGGGGCCAGATGAAATGACTGGCCGACTCGGCCATGTGACTGGCCCATGGCCCAAAAAGTTTGGACACCCCTTTCTTAGATTAATAAATCAAAGGCTTGTTATATGATGCTTTTCAAAACATCATTCCATGAAGTTGTGAAATTTCTTTGTTTTACTAGTTATTACCAGGCTTCATTAGCACCACAAAGAAGTGAAGTAACTAGTTCTACAGAATGGTTATTACTATTTAGATCATCTGAGAGGGGAGCTGATTTTGATTAGTAACCAAGGCTAATGAACAATAGTAAAATTCATAGCTTATTGCAAAAGGAAACATTTGGATACCACAAACGGCACAAACACCACCTTGAGGTGGTATACTCTGTTTAAGAAGGAAAAGAGAGAAGGAAATAATGTGGTGGCAAGAGAAGGAGGAGCCATACATTTTAGTTAAGAAAAAATAGAAAGGGAAAGAGGGAGACATTACTGAGGTCACAGAATAGTGCAAAGAAAGTGGAAACAGAGAGGTATACTCCCTTCTCTCATGATATTAGAAAGTAAGGCCATCAACTGTAACTGAATGGTGAAAGATTAAGGACTAACATGAAGTTTTACTTTTTCATACAGTAAATAGTTAAATGATGGACTTCTCATCAACAAGCTGTAACTAGGCCTTCAACTTGGAGAATGTGAAAAAGGAAAATTGGATGAATTTCTAGAGGAAAAGGGTCTTAATGGCTGCTTGTCCTAATTGCTATATATTTACTTCCTATGAATACTGATTGTGTAGGGCAGTGCTGTTGGGCCCCAATGGTACTTGTGGACTTCAAGTTGATATGTGGTTGCCCATTGTCGGAATAAGATGGGAGACTAGATAGACATAAGTCATAGCTCATACTTGTTCATATACATATTCATTCGATAGTCTCTCAGTTGCCCCCAAAAGCAACCAGGTAGATGAAATTTTGATTGGATACATACAGAAAAAAAAGCAATGATCTACTTTCTTTCCCTGTGTTCTGTTTCTACCAGTTTTGTCTGTTGCTCTTTATGATCAGCTTACTTTCCAAAGTATACGTGAAACACACAGGGCTGGATAATTTATATTTTACCACACCTTAACAGTTCTCTATATTCTGCTTAAGAACAGAGAGGAAAACTTGCCTCCGTATGTTCTAGTAACAAGACTCAAAGGGACTGGTCTCACTGTTCTGACAAATAATCTTCCTTGTTTGAATTCTGATGGACTCATTCACAGACCATACATGTCTAAGCCTGAAGCTATACTGGGGGAAAATACCTTATACTTTCTGCTGGATGTTTTTAAACTGGTCAGGGACTACCAAGGATAATTTCCACTGTTGGAATTGCTGTAGTAATCCACATAGATATGGTTAATTAAGAATTAATGCTGCACTTCACAATCAGTACAATTTTCAAATCAACTACAGTTCCATCCTATTAACATCACCCTCATCCTCACCTCTTCCCCATCCCTTCCCTCTGTGTCAGGGGTTCATAAGCTACGACCCGTGGGCTGGCCCAGGCCCCTGATGCTATTTCATCCACCCTGCAGCAACAATCCTGAAAATGGAAGTGGACACATTTATGACAGCCATAAATGTGTCTATGTCTGCACACGTGCAAACAAACCAGTGCATGCATAAACATGACCACTGTGGTTAATGGCAGTGTTTGAGGCAGGGTAAAACCATGTGTCCAGGTGTTGTGATGCAGCTCTCCTCTGACTCTGAAGATGAGCTGGATCAGGAGGCACTCCCTATGCCCAGTCTGGTTCTGCTTGCACCCAAGCCTGAGGATATCCTGAGCTCAAGTCTGTTTTCCCCTGCAACTGACCTGTCAGATCAGGAGCCTGGCTCTGACAGTGATCAGCCATCAGTCAGGAGAAGCTTCAGGAAACAGCTACACCTGAGACGCAGGCAGGCTAGGACGAAGCACCAAAGAAGGCTCCCAGCTGATACCAGGTGCCTAGAGATGTGCCTGGAGGCTGTCAAGGCCTGGATGGGGGACAACGGGCTACAACTGAATCCCGGCAAGACTGAGTGGCTATGGGTGAGGGGTCCTGCGCTATCTCGGGAGTTGCCATCTTTGGTTCTGGATGGGACAGCTTGTCCCCAAACAGACCCAGTGCATAATCTGGAGGTCCTCTTGGACTGACAACTACTGCTCGAAGAGCAGGTGGCAGTCGTGGCCAGGAGGGCTTTTGCGCAACTTCATGTAATACGCCAGTTATGCCCACTCCTAGATCGGGGCTAACAAGGCAAGCTTCTTAACCACTCAGCCACCACAACCCCTTCCTTGAGAAGATGAAAGATAGGGAGCAGAAAAAAGTACAGAGGATAGAGCAAACATGGCAGGCTTAGCAACATAGTGCTTGTCTGACACAGTGCTAAACTTGGCAGGTATATTACAAAAATGATATATATATTTTTCAGATGAGAGACAATATGCTCTTTTTGAGGTGGGGAACACCCACAAAACAACTAAAAACAACACAATAAAAATGAAATAGTGAAGAAATCTGTTGCGTGGATTTCTTTTGTTTTGTAGAAACTTTTCTTTCTGAACAAATTCACTGTCCCATGTAATTTACAATGGGAAATAAATCACTGAGACAGAAAAGATATGCAAAGGCTAAACATGTGGAACTGTCACATCCATTCAGTGTCAAAATGCATCTATCTAGTTCAAACAGACGCCTTGCATTTCTGACTCACCCAAGCTGCAAGTTCTAATTTTCTCTCTGAATAAAGGCTTATATAAATATTGAAGAAACCTCACCAAACTGAGCTCCACTTTGCAGGGCTTTTAACTATAAGAAAATAGCAGTTGTTTAATAATAGCAAAACTAACCAGTGGCTTCTGTTGCCGAAAACATCCAAGATACAATAGTATGAAATTATGGGTGTACTAAAGACGGTATAATTTTTGTTGTATGAATATGTTCATTCACAAACAAGTTTGTCTGTAGCCCTTTCCAGTTCTCTTTGATGTTAAGCAGGGACGCTCAGTGGCACCTGTACAGACAGGGAAAATGCAGATATCTGTTTCTTGTAGTGAGGCTACATGATGTCATCAGTATTCGGGGTGTATTCTTCTTCTTCTTCAAGTGCCTTATCTGATTCCAAATATTGGCTGTCATCATGGTGATCAGCCATGAAGATTGTCCTGGGAACAATATAATGCAGTGGCCTTCCATCTGCTTTCACCATTGCACCAAGACACCCATAACACTGATCCAGTTCTGGAAGTGACTTTCTGGTCCTGAGCCCTTTTGCCATGCAAAGTCCTCAGTGATGAAGCTGCTGTCCTCCATCAAGATTGATTCAATTGGGATTTAATCATTGGAGACCATCACCCTTCCCTGTGGACTTTGACATCCAAGACCAGTAGTCCATAAGGTTGTCAGGTTAGTTAGCTGCTGCCTGACAATCAGCATTGAGTCACTGGCAATACGGTCTACTCCATTACCATAGCAGGATAACTTGGGGGATGTATTAGAACAATTTTCAGAACCCCTAGTGGTGCAGTGGCAATGACAAAAGATTATTGGAATTGCAGCTCAGCTGTGTACTTCAACCAAAAGATTGTGAGCTCGATCTTGGCCAGGACTCAAGGTTGACTTAGTCTTCCATTCTTTCAAGGTCAGTAAAATGAGTACCCAGCATGTTGGGGGCAACATTCTAATTAACTTGTGAACCACCCAGCGACTGCACTAAGTGCTATGGGATGTTATATAAGTGTGGTTGTTTTTGCTGTACAGTACTTTATTTCTGCCTGTACATACCCTTCTATCCATAGCACACAAAAAATCAAGCAGTAGGATTTGTGCTACCACATCAACAAATAAAATTAAAAACTTAAGTGGAAATGCTCTATTGCACCAATTCTGCCTTAGTGATTTAAAGTCTCCCCCCCAATAAAAAAATAAAAAAAATAAATAAAAATAAAAGACACCAACGGTCACATGCACATTCAATGTATTTACTGTGGTGACCTCAGTGTGAGCCCTCTCTAAGTACCTCAGTGGCTGAATTGCCCAGAGCACCCCTGGGCTTTATTTACAGGTTCTCCTGTCAATAACCTTTTCCTTTGACTCAGCAGCACAGTCAACTGGAACAGTGTATTACTTTCAATTTTCCCTTTCTCAGTTCAAATAGGTTAAAAACTTGGTGTAAAAAGCTCTTAACCCCACAAACATCATATGGAATGCAGGAGATCTGTGAGGCTATTGCTGTGCTCTGTGGTTGACTAGCTCTACTCTGTAGTTGTCTCACAATTGTACAAATCACCCCAGCTTGGTCCATTTTTCGCATATTTGTCTACAGACTGTGCATATCTCTAGTGATATGAAAGCATGCGAAGAGGAAAATTCATCATGTCCTTTTTTTAGAAAGGGCATCAAACATTCATGAGAAAAATGGCAAATGTAAAGCAGAGAACTTCTGTATGTATGGTGGCTTTCCTAAGATTCTCAAACCTGGTTCTCCAGAGTTTATTATTTAAGACTTATCCTGTTTTGTGGGAGCAAGCTGACAGCACAGGAGGGTGCGGTTAGTGTGCTCTCCTCATCATGTATTTTACACAATCACAAACAAAAGTCTTTGGCTTTTGGCTTCGTGTTAATTGTCACATTATAGACTCAACACTGTGCAATGGCTGCACTCATAGCTAGGGCATCATAGCAGCTGTGAAGATCTAGGTTCAAACTCCTACTGCAGCAGGAATCTCACTGACCCAATCTCCTTGATCTAGGTACTACCTTGCTGTCTAAGCTACCTTCCAGGGTTGTTATGAATAAAAAGGAGGAGAAAGAAGGAGGAAAATGATTACTAATAAATCAAATACAACATAAATCTGACATCAGTTCTCATTTGAGAATTAGTTCAAAACTTGGAGACCTGTGAGACCAAGAAGGGACAAACTGCTTGTCAAATGGTGTCAGTCCTGCCTAGGTGGGAAAAGAGAGGACATTGGAATACCCAGAGAGTTCCAGAATACAAGAAGCATATACAAAAAAAACTTGAACTTCTAACTGTAGTCCAGTTTCTTTGAATAGTTCTCAGGATGTTGGAATTCTCACAGTCAGAAAATACCCCACAAATCACACAATTCATTTTTTAAACAACACCAACACCCTAATGCAGAGTATGGCAACATTTTTAAGTTGGGGGCCGGGTCACAGCCCTTCAGACAGTTGAGGGGGCTGGACTGATGGTCACCCCACCATAAACACTGCCACAAATGCATCTGTGGCTGCTTCTGGTGGCAGTGGCAGTTGATGTGAAGGGGGTGGTGGATTATTTGGTGCTGTGGGCCAGATTCTGCCCACAGGCCATAATTTGCCAACCCCTGCACTAATGGATGATAGCTAATTACATCTATTGAACAAAGACAGAAAGAATGCTTGCTAGTGGCCTTACTTTTTGTCAGTTTAAGTTGTTGTCATATAATGAACTCATTGAGATTATTTGCCTTTACAATCAGACCAGGACTGCTTTCTTCTCATCAAGGTTTCTGCACGTTCCCCCAAAATGCCTCAGAAACACTTCTGTAACCCAGACATTTATTTATTTATTTATTTGCTCATATTTACAATCCTGCCCCAATTGGGTAAACCCGACTCTGAGCGGCTTCAGACATGTCGGGTAGCCTGCCAGCCCCACATCTTTTGTTCTGCCTTGAATCACAAAAATCCAACTGTCTGAAGAGGGGGAGGCTGCTGTACTTGCCTGACATCTTCATATACAGTGGACCCACGCTTAACAAGCAGCTCACTTAACACAAAATTCACATAACAAAAGGAAACCCATAGAAAATAGTGGCTCGTTTAACTCCCCCCCCCCCAGAATGGATTAATTGGTTTTCAGTTGCATTCCTATGGGAAACTGTGTTCTGGTTAACAAATTTTGGTTTTCAATGCATTCCTATGGGAAATTGCATTAAATGCATTCCTATGGGAAATTTGCTTTACACATTTTTTTTGTAGTACAAAAGGTCCTAGAGAACACATTAAATTTGTTAAGCGAGGGTCCACTGTAACTCTTTCCATATTCCCCTGAACACATATGGGCTCCTCTGCAAATGTTAAAGCACAATAGAACTCCCATAAAACTGGTGTCCTCTCATCAAGAAGCAAAGCACATACACATATAGAAAGCAAAGAAAGGCATGCTGGTTGCTAAAAAGATGCAAAGGATCATTCCAATGCTTCAACCTTTTAAAAAGTCCACAAAAGAAATCAATAGCTATCTCAGTTTTGCACAATGTGCAAATTACACAAATAATATAATTTGTTTAAGATCATCAAACCAATGGCATAAGAAAGTATCTTTCCTCCTGCAGAGTGAGATGAAAAAAATAATAAAAATCTTCACCCTTGCCTAAGAGGAGAAAACTGGCAAGGATTTACTTCTCTGAGTAGCTTCTGCCTCCAGCTTAATGTTGTCATGATTGTTGTATTCAGAGGGACCAAGCCAAGAACAATAAATCAGCCATTTCTTTTTTGATTTTCCCATTCTTTGAAATGCCTCTCGAGTAGCTAAGTATTCTGAACTAACATCTCAGCAGCCACAAAATTTAATTAAAATTTCATAAAAATAACCGTAATTATCCCGCCTTTGTAATAAGACTATTTATAACTCAAATTAGTTCTTTGTTTTTTCAGCAAGAAAAGTGCTTGACTAACTAAATGCACCATTTACCTCCCCCCTCCTGCCAGCCACAATTTCTTTTCTTGCAGGAAACTGTCTTGTGTGTTAGATGACACTCAGAGTGAGAGCTTGGATTTCTTGTCTGCCCAAGGCTAATATTTCTTTGCCGAATGTGCGCTGTATTGACATTAGCCTGATTTATCCATGAAAGTGTGCATGGGTGAATTTCATTTCAAAGCTTCCTTCCCAAACCATTTATTTATCTTGCCATGTCTTACAGTGTGCTAGAAGCCCATTTAAAGGGAGTATATTAGGTGACTATCTTTTCGGTAATAATTTACAAGGTCTTACAAGCATCTTTAAACTAGGCTGAGTCTCTGCTGTCAGTAACAATGCCCCTGAAAGCAAGTGACTGCAGCAGGGAGTAAAAGTCTACAAAATGGCAGGTTGTTACTTCTGCTGAATTTACTTCATCCACATCCTTCACATACTGTCCCTGTAGCCCTGAAGGGTTTTTTTAAAAATTATTTTGGAAGGGGAATAATTTAGCAGATACAGCCCTATGCTCAGAGTGGCTTTATAAATGTCACCTGAAATGCAACTTTTCGTACAGGCCAGAAGAAGCAAGGATCAACGCTGGGAATTTACAGGGGGAAACGGTGTGTGGACAGGTGAAGCTGGGCACCTTTGGTGGTTACTATGTAGGACGATGTTCTTCTCAGATGCCCTCCTGCCATGAGAAGGTTCTAGGAAAGTGCTGACAACCATCCATTATTTATTAGATTTCCACTCACATTAAGATATAATATCTAGGATTCTGTTGGTTTCACTACACAGTGACCAAACTTCTATTATTTAATGTAGATGGTAGAGTAGACCCATTGAATCAGTGGGAATTTGATGACACAGCTCCTCTATAAATTTTATTGTTTCAGATGGGCTGACTAAAACTTTGCAGAATATGTACCATATTGACATATTGATTTATCTACAAAAGTGTGCATGGGCAAATTTCATTTCGGAGCTTACCAGAGCCTATCAACACTGGCCCCTATGGTTTGGGATGGGTCCAGATGTCTAGGATCATCTGGGAATAGAAGAAGGAGCTAAATTACACTTATCCCACTTCCCCTCTCCCATCTGAACAGCAAAAGCATGCTAATTGCCTATTTCATAAAGTAGCAAACTGATTTAGTGGGTCTACGCTAGTGTGATTCACTATGTTAAACAACAGAATTTTGGTCATGATCTATATCAGTGATGGTGAAGCTTGACACTCCAGGTGTTCTTAGATTTCAATTACCAGAAGCTCAAGCCCACACTCCTGCTGATCAGGGCTTCTGGGAAATGAAGTTCCAGAACACTTGGAGTGCCAAGGTTCACCATCACTTATCTATATGCATAATTCCTGCTATAAGTGATAGTATCATTGTAAGAGGAGTGGCTAGCGATGATGAAATAATAAGACTTTTGAGTACTAGAAGTATTGGAGGGGCAGTTTTGTATATTTTTAAACAATCAGCAACTCTTTCTGTGTTTGCTTTTCATTCACATTTTGCTTCTTGAAGGTAAACCACCACTAATTTTTTGCAGAGGCAGTTGGAACAAATTACAGAGAGACGAAACATAAAACAAAAATAATGTGCCTTCTTTTTGTCTAGTTGAGAAGTGAAGGATCTTATTAGGCTTCAAAACTTGATGCCAAAGAATCTCAGTGAGTCAAGACCACCTAAATCAATGAGAACATAGAATATTGTGATGGGGTTCTTGACATACTTGTTCAGATGGATTCTGAATGGGTCATGCAGTTCCAAATATAATTTTTCAGTATGCTTCTCCTCTACACCTATGGGCAAAATCCTGTTCCTTAGGTACAATGGCATAAGCTAGGTCCAACACTGGAAAACTGAAAGCTTCCTGTCCCTTTCAGCTTTTGAAGCTCTCTAGGCCTCTGGGTTTTCTCTGTGGAATCCCTTAGGAGCCTCAAGACAGGGAGGGAATCTTCTAATAGTCAAAAAATTGCCATTGGATCATTGTGGCAGCCCTAATTCTGGCAATGGGAAATTGGCATTAATTTGTGCTTTATTAAAGGATCCCCCATTGTGAGGCTCCCAAAGGCTCCCCCTGGGCAAAGGGAGACCTAGGAAGCCTTGGAACCTAAAAGAATGGGGTAGGAAGTTTACCTTAAGCACTAAATCCAGTTTACACACACATAACTTTTTGCAACATGTTTATGCTCTATGTGATATATATTTACAACATGACAATGAAATAGTGGTACCTCGCTTAAAAAGCATAATGTGTTCTACAGCTTTGCTCTTTAAGTGAGTTTGCTCTTTAAGCAAAACACCATTGTAAGTGACTGATTGTGAATTCTGGCAGGGGAGACAGTGAACCCTGATTTAGTTGTTAACTGAGTTTTTGATTGGTTTTAGTTGTTAAGTGAGGCGACAATTCAGAGAAAATTCTGCTCTTTAAGCAAGTTAGTCTCTAAGCGAAATGCTCTTTATGTGAAGTTTTACTGTAGTTAAGAAATTGTATTAATTAAGTTTCCAATTGCATTAAAAGGTTGCCACCAGACCTTGCAGTTACATTTATTATACTTGCAAAATAGACTAAGACAGGAATGAGGACTGTGTGATCCTCCAGATACTGCTGAGCTGCAATTCCAATAATCTTTTGTCATTGCCTATGCTGGCTAGGAGTGATGAGGGAGTTGCATTCGACATGTTCCCCATTCTTGGGTTAAGCAATTTTGGGTCAATGCAATAAGCGCATGTAAGCTTTCCGGCTTCTGTGTCATGTCTCTAATCTGCACTTTGTATGGAACTTGCCGATTAGAATTCCTCTGAATGAAGTCAATATTTGTGTAATAAAAATGAAGCTGACTTTGAATTTTAAGCAGACCTTGAGTCCATCATGCATTCTACCTCAAAATGATTAATTCTCCCTATAGGAATCTATCGCCATGTTCCAAAGCCTAAGGCTATTCTCTTTTGCAGAACAGTCACATAAAAAAAAACATAGTTGCAAATCAGAACAGGGTGCACAAGCTGACTCAATTGAAATACTAGCTCTCCACAGGGATTACTGGGTCCAAACCAAATCTTCATGCTGCCTGAGGCAAAAGACAAAATGGTGCCCCCTCCATTCCATATAGAAAAGCTGATTGGACTGGCATTTGAGATGACTTGAATACAGTTGCAATAGCACAGTATCTTACACCATGTCTGAAGGCAGCAGACCAATGTATGATATACAGGCAGTGGTGGGCTCCAAAAAACTTTGCTACCATACTGTGGGTTTGGTATGGTGGGCGGCACCAGGGGGAAAGCCCTGCATTGCACCCAAATTAGGACTACTTTATTTCAAAATTTGGATGGGCAGGGCCAGCCAGAGTTTCTGCTACCGGTTCTCGCGAACTGGTGCGACCCTGCTGATGCCTACCACTGGATACAGGACAAGTCGTGCAACGTTTATGAAAGAAACCAGAAGAAACAGCTGGATGTTTTCATTGCTATACACACATATACAGTCAAACTTCACATAAAGAGTGCCTCGCTTACAAAGTAACTCACTTAAACAGCAGAATTTTCTCTGAATGTTCACTTCACTTAACAAATAAAACCAACCAAAAACACGCTTAACAAATAAATCGGGGTTCGCAATCCCCCCCACCAGAAGTCACAATTAGTCACTTACAATGGTGTTTCACGTAAAGAGCAAACTTGCTTAAAGAGCAATCCTGTGGAACACATTATTTATTTATTTATTTATTTATTTATTTAGATTTATTATCCCGCCCCAATCAGGCGAACCTGACTCTAGGCGGCTTACAGAAATTCATAAATTAAAACCTTAAGGTTCATAAATTACTTAAAAGTCAATTAAAAAAGAATTAAACGCTGAATTTCCAAAAATCTAAAAGATTAAAAAAGGTTAAAAGGTTTAAAAAGATTTTAAAAGTTTAAAAGAGTGAGGGAGGGGTGGCTGTCCCATCATATCAGCCACCCAACATGGGACCCCAAATTCCTGGAGCCCCACACCTGCCCTGCCAGCCAGGTTTTTAGGCCCTTCCGAAAGGACAGGAGCTCTGTCTGTAGACGTAACTCAGTTGGCAGGAGGTTCCAAAGGGCCGGGGCGGCCACGGAGAAGGCCCTCTTTCTGGTGCTAGAGAGATGCGCCTCTCTAGCCGATGGAATGATAAGAGAGCCTCTCCGATCCGCCCTGGTGGGACGGACAGATGTCCTTGGGACGATGCGGTCTCTTAAGTATCCTGGCCCACTACCATGTAGGGCTTTAAAGGTAATAACCAGCACCTTGAATTGCACCCGGAGACATACTGGCAACCAGTGCAGCTCCCGAAGCAGTGGTGAGGCACGAGCATAACGCCCGCACCCCATCACTACCCGAGCAGCCGCATTCTGGACCAGCTGCAGCCTCCGAATGGTCACCAAGGGCAGCCCCATGTAGAGCGCATTACAGTAATCAAGTCTGGAGGTGACCAAAGCATGTGTGATCATGAGCAAGGAATCCCGGTCTAGGAGTGGGCGTAGCTGGCGTATTACACGAAGTTGTGCGAGGTACAACTGTACCAGCTTCTACCAACTGAGGCAGTTGCCTCACACTGACTAAAGATAGGGCTGGCCTTGCAGATTTTACAGAAGTAGTGATAAATCCTGGAGTGATAAATTGTTGGTTTGTTTTTTTTGGGGGGAGGGGGGGTTGGAAAGTCTGTCACATTTTTCTTTAACACAGTACACTTATGAAAGTAATAACTAGAAGCAAGAATCAAATCTGAAAGAAAGCCCTCTTTCTTTGAGCACTGCCTTTCCATGCATGGGTGTGTGTGTGTTTCCCCTGGCATAATGGTGCACAAACTGAATGAAGTGGGGACAGAAGGTTATTTTAAGTGTAAACAGCATTATATTACTTATAGGGAAAAAAGCTTGTGCAGTTAGTGCCCAGAGAATCTCATCTAGAAGTGGCAAAATCAGTTTCAAATCCCTAGTCTACAGTGAAGCTATGAGCTGGCTTCAGATAAACTGTCATCTGCCTCTTTTTTTGTTCATGTCAGAGGCACCACAGTACAATTAAAAAAAAACATTTTTGTACAATAACAGGCAACTTCAAAAGCATTTGGGGCAGCTAGTGTCATGTTTTCCATGGTGCATTTTGAGGTTTATAGAGTATCCCAACATAGATGTGAAGTTGCCTGATCTTATCATTCAAAAAAGGACTGTGCCAGTGCACAATTTCCATTTTTTAAATTCATACTTGTTCTGCTGACTTGAGTCCACAGGTTATTAAATGAACCTCCAAGTAACCCGGCTTCTTTGTGACAGAGAGCTACACTTTCTTGGTATTCCATCCATTTTAACAGTGGACAGTTCTTTCTTCAACATTGTAATGATGGCATTCTCTGCTGTTCATTCAAGATTTCCAATTAGTCTTATATTCCCCTTTATTTTAATTCTGGGAAAAATGGCATGGTAGCCAAAGAGTGGATGCACATTTGATGCAGATTATTGGAGTCAGGTCCTGGGATTTTCCACTGCTTCATTTTCTTTGTGAGTGGTCGTGAACATAAGAGAGTAACCTTCAGGTCATCCTGACTACTGACACTGGTGTCATCAACATTAAGGCTGCCTTTTGCTATATAAAGCTTGGTATTCTTTTGTCAATTAGTGTGTGGGGGCGGGGGCCTTTGCATTTATGGAATAAAGTAGTTCTTTGAGTTCTTGATTCCCAGGGCAGAGCTAAGGAATTTGACCTTCAGGGCAGGTGCTGGATGGTTTACTGTAAATGTAGGCATAATAGGCTGAGGACTGTGAGAATTAAACTGATATGATGGACATTGCATGCTGTGCTGTAATTGATTGAAACCCTGGAAGAGGAGGGACAAGTGGAAAAATGAGTTTTGATATATTGGAAAGGTGGAAAGAAGAGGAGAATTTTGCCATGCTTTTGGATCGCTAGCCTCAATGGGAGCTTGTGAGTAAAAGCTAGCTAAATGTAGTCACTGCATTAACAGGCCATGCTAGGCCATGCAAACAGCTAGTTATGCTTTTATTGTTTTATATTGGAAAGGGATCAGCAACCGTGTTCCTTTGTTCTAATCTTCTGCAACTTAACAACAGTACTCTAAATAGATCTGATGGTATCCTGAAAGGGTGTTTTTTGTTTCTTATATAGCTAAGCTGGTGGGAGGAAGTCTGCTTCCTTAACTGCCATTAAGTTCATTGCACACTGGATGTCCTACCTGATCTGGCGGGTTGGTAAACACAAACAGTCAGTGAGTGAAACCTATCACAGATTTTCTCTAGCCTGAAGTCAGAACACAGGTACTCTGAAGTGGCACCAAGGGGGTGCGGGCTTCTTAGAGTGTTACAGGTCACTGAAGGTGGACTGAGTTATGTGATGGGGCGTAAAAGTAGGAACATTACATGCAGGGCTGTAGCCAGGATTCCAGATGTGGGTGGGCGTATATTTTTAAGGGTGGACAACAAAGCCTCTTTTAAACTGCTAACTCAGGATGGACCAAGCCCACCCTGGGCCCCCTCTGGTTACAACCCTGCTTACATGGTGTCAGCATCACCATGGTGCCAACATGGGACTTGAACTCCCAGCTTGCTCAATTGTTTTTGTTCTCAGACTGAAACATTGCCCCCTCCTCTGAGCCCACACCAACGGCCTGAGGGAAAAGACTCCATGGCCTGGCAGACTCCATGGCCTCAGCGAGTGGGCGGCAATATAAATCTGAACAAATTGGGCCCACACCAATGACCTGAGGGAGAAGATTCCATGGCCTGGCAGGTGGCTGAGAACATCGCTCCCTCCTCTGGGCCTACACCAACGGCCAGAGGGGAGTTAGTCTGTGTTCTGCTTTGGTTGTTTTGTGAGGTTGTATTTTATGATTTTTTCTGTATTGTTTGTGTTTGGACTGTAAGCCACCCTGAGTCGCCTCGGCGAGTGGGCGGCAATATAAATCTGAACAAATAAATAAATAAATAAATAAAACTCAGTGCACAATATGCTGACAAGTTGGCAACCACAAAGAAGCAGTCAAAGGCGTTTGCAGAAGTGGAACATTTTGCTGAGAACCCTTATCTTGTGCTATTATTTTGGGTAGTCAGAAAGTGAAGATATAGGCATGAAGGCAACATAGCTGAATACAGAGGACTGGGACACTGAACTGGACACATTCCAAGGAAATTGGCAACCAGTCACCTTAATCTCTTCACAATCTAAACTAGCCCAGGATATCTGAAATGTTTCAAGTCCAGTGATTTCTGGAAGTGATTTGAGCCACACTATCTTTAATGAGTATTGTGACAAGCACCCAATGGCATCTCACTTTCTACCCAGGGTAAGTGGCTGCTAAACCAAGCTAGAAAGAGGAGGCCATCAGGAGCATGACTTCAACATGTCTCATCTCAGTTGCTTGCCATCCAGCACAATCAATTCCCTAGGCTCGGTACAAAAATACCATCCAACATTCTTCAGCAGAGAATATATTATGGCAGTTATGATTATTCAGATGGATCTTGGAAAACCTACCAGTGGTTCTGTTGGTTTGCTGAGAGATTCTTTGATTAAATTAATAATTATCCTATTTTGGACTATAAATCCCAGATTCCCCCAGCCAACAGTAGTCATGGGCAAGGATCATGCTGGGTGGAGAACTCTGGAAGGTGTAATTAATGCCCCCCCCCAAACTTTCAAAAAAAGTTAAACAACCCCAGCAACATAGAAGTAGAAATGGGATTCCTTTTTATCAACTCTGAAGTCTGTTTCATATTGGAGAATCGGCTTCCTAGTAATTCAAATATAGTCACTCCTAAATGTGCTGGTTCCCCGGGTAAGTCAGACATTTTCCTGAGTGACTGCAATCTGTCAGCGGGTGGCAGCTCAGCAACTGAGGCTACTTCAGCAGAGGCAAAAGCATTTTTCCTTGACAACAAAAAGAGAGTAACCTACCCCAATGCTGTGGTTTTATCATTTGAATGAATCAGATCATTAAATTTGAGTTATAGCCCATAAGAGTCTCAGAGAATGAAATGATGAAATGTTGGCACCTTGCCAAAGCATTAAAGCTCTTTGGGTTTATTTTTGTCTGTGAAAGTCAATGTTCTCTCAAAGAGCAGCTTTCCCAGGTGCAATGAAAATGTAAATTGAAAATGTCGAGGCACTATTGTTAAGAAATCCACACTCTGTTTAATGGGAAAACATGCAAGATGTGTTTTCTTGATCGAAATGGTACTGGAATAATACACCTACAAAAATATGGGGGACCCAGATGAGCTAAAGAAGAGAGCAGGAAGAAAAGTGGTGTGTTTCTGAATAATCTCTTTCAGTGGGTAATTATTGGGAAGGATGTGTGGAGAGGATAAAAGGAATAGACTTTCTTGTTAAATTGATAAACTTGTGTGAATGAATTTCACAAGAAAAAAAACTACTTTTATCTTAAAGCTTAAATCCAAGCTGACAGCAATAGAAGGAAGGAGTCTTGCTAGTTTAATGAAGCTGTGTTTAACAGTTGTGCAAAGATATATCAGAAAACAAAATAAAAGAAAACAAAAAAAATAAAATAAAAACTGTAGCACTTTAACTGCTGTATAATAAAATAAAGCAGTTAGTCTTTAAAGTGCTACAGTGTTTTTTATTTTAATTTTATTTTGTTTATTTTGTTTTGTTTTCTGATATGCCTGAACCACAGAATAACATGGCTATTATTCCAAAAAATTCAAGTTGTGAAAAGAGTAACAGAAGACAGCATCCAGCTGCTTTGGGAAATGGTGCTGGATTCTTCACTCACACTAGGTCTAGAAATTCATTCTGTCCAGGGTCATTAGGTCTCAGGCACTAGCTATAGATTTGGGCAATGACTACAATTTCTCAGATCCAAGCAGGAAGACACATCTCAGGAGAAGCAGCTCTAGAGGAAGAGAAAGATTGTTTTTCTCTCTCTCTCCTGTGTTGCGAGTTGGTTTTAAAACCAAGGCATTCATCCCCATTCATTCAAAATTAGTGCCAGGGTACATAGACTTAGTTCAATAGAATCTGCATGTGTTTTGTGCTTGAACCATGTCATCAAGTGAAAAAGTGAAGAGGAGGGAACATGTATGTGCATGGAGCTGGACTAGTTGGTCTAGTTAGATGAAAACAGGTAGCAAATTTCACATTTATACAATTTATGGCTCTTTTTGTGTGGAAGCCCTGGTGTAGGGCCTGAAGAAAAACTTCCTTTGCCAGATAGATGGCAAATCCTTGCAGTAGTGTACAGCCTAGAGGATCACCCCACATGTCCGTCACACTTTCAGTAAGGCTGCACTGGATGTAAGCCCTAGCAGGAATGACAGCAACATAGCTGCTGAGTTGGGTTCACCATTTATGTGGCTACCACAGTTTCTTTCTCCCAGTTCTGATTTCCCCTGTTGGCTAATCAGCTAGAGTATCTACCTGGATTCTTGACCCATTTATTTAGATAGTTTTCATATAATCTATTGGCACAAAAGTTCTTCTTCCTCCCAGATAATCCCTTGAAGAAGCACAATTTCTGACACAACCGGTCATTATGGCTCCCTCTACTACACTATGCTATTTGGACACCAAAAGAACCCATCATTTGACTTCAGATTTTCTCCCAGACATCTCATGGAATTAGATACTGTTGAGCTGGCAACCCTACTTCGATTAATGCAATGACTCTTCTGCTACCATGTTGACATGGCTGAATTAAGCACCTCCAACTAAAGTAGAGCAGTAAAGAGACCAGAAAGTCTCTGTCACTCCAATAAACTGACAAAATGTCCTTAAGGAGCTTACTCTCATCTTTCTTAACCTCAGTGCCTCATTTGTGATATGGTGCTACATGCAGCATGCTACCAGGTTTAATTACTGCTTTTAATTGTAGTTTTCATTGTCATGATTATATTACTTTGTACTTTATGGCCGTGGTCTAAAAGTTATCATATTCCATCATTATAAACCACCCTGGAAACATAACAAAAATCTAAACTTGAGCAGTATCTTTATTTTAACTAGCTAGCCTGCCAAGGTAGTATTTATTTATTAGTCACATTTGTATTGCCTCCCACTCGGCAAGTGACTCTATATGCAAATGTTTTAGATCTCCAGATCTCTTTGTCAGCCTACATGGTGCAAAAAGTTAAGAAAGATAGAAAGAAACAGGAAGGTAAAAGAAAAACCCTCCCAAACATACCCTGGAAGTGTACTGTTTGATGCAGACTCTCTCTCTCTCTCTCTCTCTCTCTCTCTGTGATATTACATGATGTGCTTGATAGTGCATACTTTTCCAGGGTCAGTTGGTTTATTTTGAACAGGCAGTGACTAGTGGCTCATTTTGGATCTATTTAAGAAGCATACTACCCTTCCCATTCCTGGCACACATGATTGCCTCTCTTGCTCTCCAACAGTGACATATTTGTGCAAGCCACCATGAGATGTCCTCTTTTTAAGAAAGTGACTGATGTTGATTACTTACAATTTTTAAAAAAAATAGTAATTATTCTCTTCAGATCAGTGCTGTAACATATAGTTGCTTCGATGATGAAATACTGTACCTTCATTTGCTTTTATTTTGGTTGCATTATTCCAGTGGTCATGGCAGAGCAGTGGACAGAGAGAGTGGAAAAAGAGGGAGGAGAAGGAGTGACAAAGAGGAGAAGACAGACAAGGTGGTAATGAAGGGCAGGATATGATTGTGAGCAAAATGGAAGTAGTTGGAGAAATGCAGTTTAGGCCCTCAAAATAGGGCTATTTATTCTATTGTTGTGAAGTGCAACAGAAAAGCAAGAACACAAACATGATTAGGGGCCAGTTTTAAAAACTGTGAAGTCAAAAAAGAGATTTGGATTTTATCCTCCCATATACTGTACCCATAGCTACAGACAGAACAAGCCCATGACAATCAATTATTTACTCTAAATGTGACCAATCTAGACAGTTTTTCCTGCTATGGTAATAGAGTAGACCAGGGGTTCCCAACTGATGGCCCCTGGGACGGATCTGGCCCCCGGGCCAAATTCATCCAGCCCCCAGGCCAAATTGTCACCAAGACCAGAAGTGCCCCAATGGCAGTGGAAGTGCTGAAATTGCCATGTTTTCTCACCAAAACAGTGCAGAAACACACCAAAAGAAGAAGAAGCAAAAATTATGCAAAAATGTTCCTCCCTTGCTTCCTCCTCCAAGGAAAGCAGTAGAGGTGGGGAAAATGCCTGGAAATGTGGCAGAAATGTACATGCGGCTGCTGCCACTGTCTATGGGAAGAACCATGTGACTGAGAGGACGTGGTCAGGCCCCTGGCAGTAAATGGTTGGGAACCCCTGAAGCAAACCATACGACCAGCTACTCAGTGCCAATTGTCAGGCAGTGGTTAACTAACCTGACAACCCTGAGGACTAGTGGCCTTGGGTGCTGAAGTCCACAGGGAAGGGTGATAGTTCTCAAGTGGATTAAATCCCACTTGAATCCATCTAGATGGAGGGCAGCAGCTTCATCAACACTGGCCTGGGGCTGATGAGAACTTTGCATGTCAAAAGGGTTCAGGGCCAAAATGTGAAGGAGGAGGAGGAGGAATGTGACTAAGTTTGACTCTGATCCAGTATTGAAGAGCAACTGTTTTAAACTGAAAAATAAAAGAAAGGAATAGAAATACCAACCTCTCATGTGAAGATTTTGCAAGAAGAGCAACAATGGAACATGGGTGGCAGGTTTTGTTTTGAAGTGGCAGGTTTTGTTTTGAAGTAAGTGCTTCATGAAAACTTATATACTGTACATCTGATTTCACCTTCCCAGTTATTGTTTTGAGATGTGTAGGTTTGGGTATAATGTGAGATGGGGTTGCTTTATTGCATGTTATCAGAAACAGATGCTCGATATAGCTTTTGGTTGTTCTTCGTTGCCTTTTTAATGTGCTGATAAGAGAATATTGTCTATTATGACTTATGGTTAAGATAAAGAGAACTTAACTAGCAGCTGGGCAAATTTATACATGCATGACATTGATCATTCCTATATACTAGGGAAACAATGACAGAGAAATAGCTATGCTCATGAGTCATACTGAGCTTACTTTTTTAAAAAAAGATATAAATAGAAAAGAGACATTAATGAGATCAGTAATCTCAGCAGACTTCAACTCCTCACCAAAGTGGCTTGGAATGTCCATGATAAATTGGTGAGCCTTGACAGAGCAAAAGAAGATGAAAGGTTTTCTGCAGCAACTGATGTTCATTTCTTAAATTCATCATCAGCAGATTGTAAGTGCAGCCCTGTTGGCATACTGATAAATTAATGTGAGTAGCTGGAACAAGGTAGTGAAATCCAAAGCAAGAGATCTGTTTATCTTATATGGTGTCAAATACCTTTTTAAAATCTCTACAAAAAGAATGTGCAGATTTTAGTGGAAGGGGCAACAAGATTAACACAGGGCAGCTGTGAAGTATATGTACATAAAACTCCAAATGAAATATTCTACAGTGCTTCTGAACATTCAGTTTCAGCTCACCTGAAAAGACTTGTATTTTGCAAATGTATTTGGACATGGTGAAAATGTGTTCTTCAGCTGTTTAGTGAACCAATAACAGGAAGAAAGTTTCACCGATATAAGTTGGGAGGAATCAGTGATGTGATAAGCCAACTTTACCAAAAAGTGATTAGTCCAGGAAGTACTGCTCTCACTTTATTTTGTCCAGTGATATAACCATGTAGACCAAGCAAGTAACTTCAAATTATTGTGATTTCACCATATTTACTGTGTGATCTCTAAGTAACTGGTTCCCCTGAAATAATAATAATAATAATAATAATAATAATAATAATAATAATAATAATAATAATAATAATAATAATAATAATAATAATAATAATAATAATAATAATAATAAATTCTGGCAACAGCTGTAAAGAAAGTACAGTAAAACCTGGTATAAAGAGCACCTCCCTTAGAGAATAACTCGCTTAAGGAGAATAATTTTCTCTCAATGGTCACTTTGCTTAACAACAGAAACCAACCAAAAACTTGCTTAACAAATAAATCTGGCTTCGCAATTCCCCCCCCCCCCCCCCAGCCAGAAGTCACAATTGGTCACTTACAATGGTATTTCACTTAAAGAGCAAACTCACTTAAAGAGCAAAGCTGTGGAACACATTATTCTCTTTAAGCGAGGTACAACTGTAGAGGAAATTTGGGGTGGAGTTGGGTATGATCTATGCAGATATCACAGAAAGAAATCCTATTTTAGTCTCAACTAAAGTAGATTCATTGAAATAAATGGGAATTCCATCTATTTCTTAGTGCTGAAAAACAACAGCAGGAAGAACATGTTCCACTGTGGATGTTGTGCAGAAAGTTTTTTTTCCTGTCTTGATATGCTTATGGCAATCAAAATGCTATTCTCAGAAAATAAAGATGGATCTGGGCTCTGTTGAATGAGGGGAGATTTGTATAATTATAACTAATTTCCAGGTTTCCACATTCTACCCACAGCTGAGACAGTTCTCTATGCATTTCTCTACCATGTGTATCAGTTTAACACATGTTTGTGTGTGAGTGCATGCATAGGTGTATAAACAAGGAATGCCTGCCCCCATCGATAACCACAGCTACTGGACTTGAGTAGCAACCCATTCATTTCTCCCTCATTTGGAATCCTAATGCTCCTCAAATGCTTCCTTGCTTTCTCCTCACTGCACCCCTTGAAACATGGATCTGGCAGCCACTCCCATAGTGTGATCCCAAGCCACAAGGTGTTCAGGATAGTCCTGTTTTATGCAGAGTGAGGAAACTGTCTGAAATGCTACCTAGGCAACATCTGACTCTTGTGTGCTAGAAGATCCTTTCCCTTTCCCACCTTGAGAGAAGGCTCTTCTTCTTCATCATCTTCATCTTCTTGTGCCACATCTGATTCTGAATATTGGTGATCATCATGTGATCAGCCATGAAGACTGTCCTACAAATATAATGTCATGGCCTTTCATCTGCCTTCCGCATAGCAGCATGAAAGCCATACCACTTGTCCCGCTCTGCGAGTCACTTTCTGGTCCTGAACCCTTTTGGTATGCAAAGTCATCCTCAGCCCAAGACCAGTATTGATGAAGCTGCTGCTCTCTATCAAGATGGATTCAAGTGGGATTTAATCCACTTGGGAACCATCACCCTACATGTGGACTTCACCAAGGCCTCTAGTCCTCAGGGTTGTTAGGTTAGTTAACCACCGCCTGATGCTCGGTATTGAGTCACTGGCAGTATGGTCTACTTTATTACTATAGCAGGATAACATGGCCAGACTTGCATAACCTGCTGCTATTCTATCCAGCTTCTGTACATAAAATGGAAGGGTGTTGGAATTACCTTCTTTCCCATAGTTTTAGGAAGTAAATTGTCCTGGAATAGTTCTCAAAGGTATCTGTGTCAATTCTGTGACCAAGTTTTGACACAACCTTGGTTTTGTGCACAGTTGTACTGTGCACATGTAAGTAGGATGGCAGCTGTTTTATTTCACTAGCTGCTAAGTATTTGAAGCATGGAGGGCTTTTTTTTTTTACTCTTTCCTGACAATCATTCATACCTCCTGTGTTTATCATATTTTACTTCTCAAGGAGATAGGACAGTATGTAGAGGGTTCTTGTGGCACAGTGGTTAAACTGAAATACTTCACCCAGAGCGGTGATTTGAGTTTGTTCCTGATGGGCTCAGTGATGACCCATCCTTCCAAGGTTAAATGAGTACCGAGTGTGTTGGGGGCAAAATACTAATTATCTCTGAACCATGCAAACTAAGCACTGTGGGGCAGCATATAAATGTAATTGCTATTGCTTGCGATTTCTATTCTGCAGAAATTATGGAGACCCCAGTGAGAGGAATGTACTCCTTGTTTGATCTCAGTTGAAGGCACAGAATCTCTTGGGCCTTTCAAATTTCTCATTTACTCTCACCTATTTAAGTCAGACGAAATTGCTGAAGGTGCATTATCCCGTATTCTTCACATCCCTAAGCAGGATACTATTCTCATGAAAAAGGTCTGAACATTGTGTGTGCTCTGGAAGCTGGAAATCATGGAAGCTGGAAGTTTATTTCCATGACAAGGCCTGCCCAGGTGAAAGAGGACCATTTGTTTTTGGCTGGAGAAGGTGTGGAAATGAGGATAAGAACACACATTTGTGTGTGTGTTTTTAAAATGGACTTAGCTTGGTTCTGTCTTTTGCACTCTCTCACAGAGAGAAAGTTAACTTGCATTTTTACATACATTTTTAATGTACTAAAACATAAGCCTCAGGCATACTTCTAAAAAAAAAAGCAACAGTAAATATACTGAAGTCAGGGCTTTTATAACTTTGCTGATATTGCCAAGCTGTTGGAAATAATTAAATTGGAAGGTGTTTTGCAAAAACAAACTACATGATAAAATAACAATTTTTACATAATGAACCTGGACTGTTGCCCTCAAAGCATCTTTCCAAGTGTGATCCCAAAAGATTTAACAGTTTCATAATGGATATAGTTCACTGCCTTTGCAGGCACTGAGTAGAAAAAGAGTGCCTAATCTCATCCTAAATATATAAACTTGGAAAACACCCCACTGAGTCAAATGGGGCTTTATCACTCTTAAAATTTCCTGATTTGCCTGCAGTGACTGGTCTTATATTCGAAGTTGGGTTTTTATAGTTTCTGAAAATTGAACATAGGCTGGATTGGAAAAAGGAAAAGAAAACATTTTCAGGTGGCAAGATAATGTTGTCATGATTTGGGGGATGGAGTCTTACTTGTTACATAGGAGGCAAGCATACCTGGGCTAACATGTTACCCTGAACACACTTGATCTTGTCAGATTTTGGTTACTAAGCAGGATCAGGCACGTTACTTCTTGGGTAGGAGAGCTCCAGGGAATATCACTGACCTCCAGGCCTTGCATAGAGAGTCAATGCTAGTTGGAATTGATAGCATTGATCTTGAGGGGACCTCTGCCCTTTGGCAGGTGTAAGAACATAGAAAACTATTCTTTCTTTAGCCATGTTTATTACATTCAGCATCTAGGTTTGTTGCCTTCAGTCAGGGTCAGATGTGCAACAAGCCCTTCTTCTGTAAAATATATCTGGAAGAACATCTCATAGCACTACACCAAACCATGCCTTGTAGAAAGACATGTGACCTCCATTTCCACTGACTGTAGCATTTCCATGTCACATGAAGCAGCTTGGAAATCACAGATGCCTATGGAACTACTGAATAATGTAAAATAGCTGCTTAACATGGACTTTTTGACATCAGGACAGCACTATAAGTTGAAGGAACTCCGCATCACTAGGTAATAATTTTATTTTACTTTACTTTGACTGCAATTGGTATGCCTAGTATGTATACCAAAGTGAAGCCTTGGCACCTGCTGGGAATCACATGGAGTCTGTATTCTTTTGTCTGGCCACAAAAGGAAGTTTTGCTTCAAATAAAATGGGGAACAAACACTCAGCTTTCTGTGGGAGTGGCACATCAGCAGGTTTGCACCAGTTTGCCAGAACTGGTAGCAGAAATTCTGGCTGGCCCCGCCCATCCAAATTTTGAAATAAAGTAGTCCTAATTGAGGTGCAACACAGGGCTTTCCCCCTGGCCACCCCCCCCCAATACTACACCCACAGTGTGGCAGTAAAAAAAATTTTTTAAGCCCACCACTGGAGTGGCATCCTAACTCTCTGAAAATATTTTGCTGTTCTTAAGAATGGAACCTGGCAGACCAAAATGCCATGAACATTTTAATACCATATATACTTGAGTATAAGCTGACCTGAATATAAGCCAAGGTACCTAATTTTGACCTGCAAACCCAGGAAAATAGATTGACCTGAATATAAGCCGAGGATGAGAAATACAGCAGCTGCTAGTGAGTTTCAATAATCAAAATACATGAAAATATGGTAAAGTTAATTAAATTGTTGGCACATCTCAATCCGGTGCGGTCTTCAGCCCCTCATGGTCTTTAACCTGAGTATAAGCTAAGTCCCCTTTTTGGAGCTAAAAAACTCAGCTTATACTTGATTATATATGGTACATGCCTGAAGAGGTGGTCTTGAACCATGAAAGCTCGCACAATGTTTTGTTTTTCTTAGTGATCCAATAAAGGTATCATTTGCCTCCTGCATCTTATGCATTATTTACAATTTGAATATGGATCACACGGCTAATATTCCTTTTTTGCCTAGGAAAGAAGGAAACTCTCATTGCTGCTGGACTTCAGTGTCCAGTGTCCAGTGGGGTTTCTCTGCATTTAATTCCCACCCGCCACCTTTCAAGAAATCTTGCAGGATTATTCAGAAACAGTTTTTTCCTGGAAGAGATGCCAGATAGGACAGTTTTGAACAGAACAGCATAATTAAACATGCCCGAGGCCAGGTCTTCCCAGGCTTTAGGACTGAAGGTTCCCACACTGAAAGAGGCTTGAATATTTACAGCTAGATACTAGGCCTTCTTGGTGGTGGTCCCATCAACCTGGAATCCTTGCCACTACATGTATGCTACAAACTGGTGAAGGACCCTGTTGTGATCTAGCCCTCGTCAGACTTTGAGGATGACCTAGAACAGGAGGCACAGCCTGTTCCTAGCCCAGTTGCTCCTCCCCAGCCCACATCTGAGGTTGTCCTGGATCAGGAACCTCAGCCTGCTCCTGGCCCAGCTCTGCCTCCCCAGATGGATGACCTGTTAGACCAGGGGCCTGACTCTGACAACAATTATCCCTCAGCCAAAGAACAGTGTCAAAAGGACTTGCAGCTATGTCATAAAAGGACCAGGGCTGTCTCTCAGCAAAGGCTCCCAGTTGACAGTCCTCCAATGGGAGGCCTCTTAAGCACACTTGCTCCATTGTGTAGGCATCAGTACAATTTCTCTGAGCAAAGGCCCATACCCTGCTTGATGACTGTGTGTTCCTGATACCTCTTGTGATTGACTGCTGTAACCCTGAGTTCTCTGCTAACCCTGATGACACCCTCTGACATCCCTTGGACTAGACACTTGCTCTAAACTAAACCGGTAACCAGACTTTAGCTTTCTCTTTAGACCTTGCACTTCAGATTCTCCTTGGAAAGACTGCTGCCAGAACTCTCCCTGTGTAACGCTGGTGCATGGTGATCCTTCCCACTGGGGTAAGTCAACATAGACCCAGAATGTTGTGAGTTTGATCCTGACCAGGGATCATGGTTGACTTAGCCTTCCATCTTTCCGAGGTTGGTAAAATGAGTACCAAGTGTGCTGGGGATAAAATCCAAATTACTCTATGAACCGTCCAGAGATTGCACAAAGAGCTATGAGGCGGTATATAAATATAATTGCTTTGTAGAATATTTTGCCTTTTTAAAAATTGGACTCACTTGCTTGACTGTAGTTTGCTACTGCTGTGCCCTTCTCTATTAGGTATCAATTTTCTACAGTGGTTATGCTTCTGTCTAGGTTGTTCTATTATGTTCACTCTGTTGGGGTTGGTTGTCATTTTAAGACCCGTGTGTGAACTGTCCAGGGTAGTTTTATGTCATAGGGGTGGTATACAAATGTAAATCAATCTATCCAGGACATAATTCAGTGGAATTATAAACCAGATGAAAAATAAACCAGGCCAGGGTTTCATTTCTGGTGGAAGCAGGGAAATCTTGGTGATGCAAGGGGAGTCTTGCATGGCTAGACCTGGAAAACCACCAGGAGTCAGAATCCTGTAATTATTCAAATTAAATCAATCTTCATTACAGTCCAAGACCAACGTAGTACAGCAAATATTATTTAACATATCCCTGCTGTCTGGTGAGAAGGGAAAAACTGCCACTATCCAATCTCTACCTGTAATGGAACTATTGAAAACAGAGACTTCTACTTAATATACTACCTTGGAAACAAAACTGGCTATATTATATTGCTTATATTCATACAACATGATAGCATTTTTGAAGATCAAAACAAATATTTTTACAAAAAACAATCCATTTATTCAGGCTGTCTCCTAATGAACAGCTGGAGCATTATCATTGAAAAGCCACTCTGCAGCTGTTCTCTCCTTCCTGAATGAATGAATTGTGCATGGAAAGAAAGAAAAAACTGGAAGAAATGGATGGACAACATAACATGGACAACACATGGATGGACAACACAACACACAGATGTATTCAAAGAAGGCAGGGTGACTATCAATGAAAAAAGCTTACATGGATTCTTTCTTAGAAGAATAGATTTGAGACTGGATATCTAAGGCCCAATGGGACTGCAGTGGCTCAAGTAGTTAAGATGCTGAACTTGCTGGCTGGAAGGTCAGAGTTTGATTCCTGGGTACTGCATGACAAAGTGAGTTCCTGTCTATGTCCCAGCTCCTGCCAACCTAGCAGCTCAAAAGGAAGAAATTGCAAGTAGATATATAGGGACCACTTTGGTGTGAAGGTAAACAGTGTTCTGTGTATTCTGGTGTCATGGCATGTCTGCCACATGTCCACAGAAGCAGATGCAGATAGTGCTGGCTTTTTGGCTATAAACAGAGATGAGCACTGAACCCTAGAGTCGGATATGACTGGCTTTTGAGCAAGGGCAACCTTTACCTATCTAAGGCCCTTCTGAAAGTCCATAGAAATCAGCCATGTCTGCAGGCCTTCTCAGGACTTACTCCCTCAACAAAATGTGTCCAAGTTTGTGTTGTACCCTTTGGTATGAAGAAGAAAAACCATTTTAAAATGGAACAGGTACCCATTCAGTGACAGAACAGAGGGATGATTCTCAGTGATCATACCAGATGACCTGTGAATCCTTTTCCAACCTTGCATTTTGTAGCAGATGACAGCTATGCCCTTAAAATCAGCTAGATATATTTTAAGAGGTGATTTGAGGTAAAGAAAGTGACTAAGCATTCTGAGTTCTGTCAGGATTATTTAGTTTAAATTTGATTTAAACTTCACAGGATAGGAATAAGATATTTTTAAAGTAAGTAGGAGAATAATTATACTCTCTATCTTGCATTTCTCAAGATGCCACAAAATTTAGAACATAAATCAGATGAGAACATAAATGGAATAATTGAAGAGAGAATTACTAAAATAACATGAAATAAGTCACAGCGATTTTGGTTTAATGCATTCTTCATGCATTAATACTTCATGTCTGAATACTATCAAGCTTTGAACAATAGAAAGTATGGCTTGGCCTGCCTTAGCAGTCATGGCCTCCTATTGTCAACATGAAGGAAAAGTAAATGTTTGCTGTTGTTATGTGCTATCAAGTCACTCTCAACTAATGGCAACCATATGAGTGAGAGAGCTCAAAAATGTCCTGTTCTCAAAAAGCCCTATTCAGCTCTTCTAAACTCAAGACTGTAACTTTCTTTAGGAAATCAATCCATCTTGCATTTGGCTTCTTCACTCCCTGCTTTCTTCCACCTTCCCCAGCACGGTAGTCTTCACCAAAAATCTTGACTTTTCATGATGAGCCCAAAGTAGGACAGCAACGATTTCACAATTTTTTCCTCTATAGATAGTCCAGGCTTCATTTGCTCTTGTTCCTCTTTACACTCTAGCATATTCACACAACTTTTTTCCAGCATTATATTGCAAGCAAGTTAATTTTATTTCTGTATATGGAGATCAAGAGTATAAGAGTGTGAATGATCTTGATTTCTAGAGCAGGGGTTCCCAACCTAGGGCCTGTAGGCCAGATCTGGCCCCCAATGCCAATTCATCTGGCCTGCGCCACCCTTACTGCTCCCAGAAGCAGAAATAAAATGTGCCTGCACATGCACAAAATGCTGCCATAAATGACAGACACAGTGTCCTGTGCATGTGAAGGTGTGTTTTATTTTTGCTTCTGGGTGGGAGGAACCCTGTGACCAGCCTGCTCAACCACATGACCAGCCTGCAGCCCAAAAAGGTTGACAACCCCTGCTCTAGGGGCTCATTGTTAAACTGGATGATCTTTTCTAAAGCCTTCATTGCTAAGTCTCAAGTCTTCTCCTGATTTATTGACTGCAATCCCCATTTGGATAGATGATTGAACCAAGGTACAGTAATACCCTGGATAACATGTGCACTGCACAACCTTAAAACTGTATAATGTCGGGAAATGAGAGGAGAACTTTTGCACCACACAACGTTAAGTTAACATTGTGCGATGCAAATGTTTTCCTCAAATTTCTCAACATTGATCTCTGCCCCAAAGCCCACAGGGCTGGAGACCAGGGGCTTTGGGGCAGAGTTCGCCAGAGGCCTCCATAGACCCAACTGTCTGAGCCCCAGTTAAGGGAACCAGGCATCGAATGCTCTCCTCTCTTCCCTGAAATGAAGCCAGCATTCAGACGCTCCAAATGCTGGTTTCCTGTGGGGGAAGCTGGACTAATGTGCTTGCCCGCCTTGCTCGAAAGGAAGCTGGCATTTGGATACTCTGATCTGCGGCTTCCCCCAAAGGAAGCCACAGATCAGAGCGTCTGATCTCCAGCTTCCTTTGGGGCAAGGCAGGTGAGTGCACTCACCCACCTTTCCCCCAAAGGAAGTTGGCTTTGGTTTAACATTGTGTGATAAATGCATCACACAACATTATAAAACTGCATAACGTTGAAGATCGTGGAACTAACGTTATGCGGGGTATTACTGTATACAAAATTTGGTTCTGAACCAACTGCCAAACTAGTTCATTACACATGGATAGAGGGAGAAATCTGTCTTTCCTACTAGATACTTTTTACTACACTACACAAGAGGATTCCACTGATTTACAAAAGCTTCAGCTTTGTAGTGCTGTTTAATGGTTCCTTTTTCTAACTGCTCAGGTGGCTGCTCTCTTTTGTAGCATGCTGCATCTCTCAGGAAGTAGCTGAGTTCAATGGACTCTCTCCTTCCACCATTGCTTGGCCAGGAAATCATAAACTGCCCTTGAGAGATGCTTCAGCCTACAAGGTTTGCATTGAGTGACCCCCCTTCTCTTGTTCCTGTTAGGATTCATAATCTGTACTTGGTTTAGTTGCATATGACTGAATCTGAGGGGATTGGAAGGAAGATGGAAAAAGGTGGTGGTGCAAGGAACCATAGTTAACTATAAAGATGACAAGATGCAACAAAAAGCATCAATGAGAATAACTGGTGAGAAAACAGAAGCAAAGCAAAGTGAAACACATCATGTACCCTAAGCCCAATGGAATGCTTTGTAGTTAACAGTTTCTGAACTCGCCAACTCTGTGCTCTGACCTGTGAGCACTATGCACTCCTACATAACTAATCATGGCAAAGAGCTCCTCCTATTATGCTGCTTAGAGCCAGTACCAAGTAATGGCTATAAATATTGAGCAATGACTAAGAAGTGTAGTGGCTATGATTAAAATCTCAACTCACCAACAAATTTCACCAGATGACCTTGAACAATCAATTTCCTCTCAGTCCAATCTCCTTCAAAGGGTGGCTGAGAGGATACAAAGAGTGAAGAAAGGAAAAAAAAAACACTTTGAGCTCCGTGTTGGAAGAGTGAGATACAAATGGTGTCAGACCATCTGAAGAAATGATTGTGCTTTGGCAAGCAAGAGGCTTGCACACTGTTTATCCACAAACTTGTAACTAAGAGGCTGCCTACAACTACATAGAGACCATTCTTCAGGGTAGGTTGGTAGGTCTGGTTTAAAGCACATGTGTTATGTGCTGGACTAGGCCAATCAGACCCAACCTGTCCCATTTTGAGACATTGCCATGAGGTTCTCTTAAAGTTCTGCATTGTATTTTATCCCATTCTCAGCCTATGTGCATTCTGGGAATCAGGGCCATAGCCAGGATTCTAGATGTGGCCAGGTGAATATATTTTAGGGTGGGCAACAAAGCCTCTTTTCAATGTATTCCAGGGTGGGCAAAGTGCTAACTCAGGGGCCCACCCTGGCCACCCCCTGGCTACAGCCCAGCTGGGAATGGGGTAAAATAGAGTAGAGCAACTGTTTTAGCCACATTGCTGAAAATCAGCTGTAGCACCCCAAAGGATGACAGTGTGGCTACAGCTGGCACTTCCCAGCTGATCGGCAGTAGCACTGCAGCTGATCAGCTGAGAAATGGCTGCTACAACCATGTGCTGCCAATTGGACTCCTGAATCCATGTTTTTTAAAATGTTCATGATTATTGTTTCAGTGCATCACTTAGTTCTCCAGTTTTAAAAAAAAAGATAGGCTGCAGCAGCCTGATTTGTGGTACAAGGCTGTGTAATCAGGCTAAGTGTATTAAGCTCCTCCACCCATCCTCAATTGACTTGGGATAACTAGACACAGCTTGCAATGGGAGGGTCAAAATAACTCATCTGTTATTTGTATTCTAACAATTTTTTATCCCCTCTCCTATTCTGGATCATTTTTATGGAACCTATTTCTTTTTTGTTGGCAATATAGCTCAGTCAGTTAAATATCTGAGTGCAGAGTTTGATTCCCTAGTGTGCCTCCTGGGAGACGAGCCAGCCTGTATATTCCTGGGAAAGCTGCAGAGTCACAGAATGCCGGCAAAGAAAGGAATAGTAAAGCTCTTCTGAGAACTCAGTACTTATAAGACACTTAAACAGGTTGTCAAAAGTCAAAACAGACATAATGGCACATAATAATATATTTTCAATCAGACTTGAGAAAGCCTTGATGCTGGGAAAGGTGAAGGGCAAAAGAAGAAGGGAGAGGTCAAAAACGAGATGGCTAGATGGCATTGTAGACACAATGGGAAAAGAAATAGGCAGGTGGAGGAGGATGGTGGAGGACAGAGGTGCCTGGCGGGCAATGGTTCATAGGGTCAGAATCGATTGTGCAACTGAACAACAATCAGACTGCATGAGAATAGCTCAAAAACTTTGAAAGACAATCTTAACACAGCAGTAATTAAAATGGAACTGACTTGTCTCCAACTTTATTTAAATATCTAAAAAGAAGACACAGCATAATTGGGGTATTTGTTCTCACTTAGAAAAAAAGGCATGAAATAGGAATAGCTGTGCTCAATCAGACAAAGAAGGCATCTAGTCTAGCATTGTGTCTTCACAGTGGAGGAACTAGGTGCCTCCAGAAAGCTCACGAGAAGACCACAAGCATAGCAGTAGTACTCAGCTCATGTTGCCCAGCAACTGCTATTGAGAGACATACAGCCTCTGATAGTGAAGGTAATATAGTCATTGATAGCCATATCTTTCATGAAAATACTTCTGGCTATATGACGACAATCCCATTTAACACTGTTTGCTCCAAACCCTGTTAAAATTAAATGGGGTTGTATATATTGAGTTTTGTGGTTTCACAGTATAAAGCAGAGCAAGTTTTAAGCATAGAATTACAAGCAAGTTCCCCAGGAATTCCGTTATTTAAGTCAGGGGTTTGCAACCTATGACCTTTGGGCCAGATCTGGCCCATGGCACCAAATAATCTGGCCCCCAACCTTGCTCTAGGCTCCCCTGCCACTACCACCAGAATCAGCCATGGATTAATTTATGGCTGTGAAAACTGCAGTGGCTCAAGTGGCTAAAATGCTGACTGGAAGGCGGGAGGTCAGCAGATCAATTCCCAGCTCATGCCAACCTAGCAGTTGGAACACAAGAAATTGCAAGTAGATGAATAGGGACCTCTTCAGTGGGAAAGGTAAGCAGCATTCTGTGTGCTCCTGTGTCTAGTCATGCCTGTCACATGACCACGGAAACGTTTTTCCTCCCTGTATTTAAACTGCAGGGAGAGCGAGAACTGCTTTTGTCTTTCTTTCCCTCCCTGTATTTAAACTACAGGGAGGAGGAAAGAGAGAAATGTGATTGGTTCTCTAGAGAACCAATCATGTCTCTCTCTTTCCCCCTTCCCTGTAGGTTAAATATAGGGAGGGAAAGAGACAAGGAGTCTCTGCGACTGCAGTAGGGTCAGGGGAAAGGCTTTTCCTGGACCCTACTGCAGTCGCAGAGACCACTGCGCGTGGGGGGTGGATTGGGTTGTTCTACCCAAACCACCCCACACCCGCAGACCGTTGCATCGGATAATGCTAAGAATTATTATCCAGAATCATTATCCGATGCAAGTTTTTCCCAAAAAACTTGCATCGTTATCCGATTCTAGCGTTATCTGATGCAATCGTTATCCGGGGTATTACTGTGTGTATATATATTATAGAGGTTCAAAATGAAGGATTGGGACCTATTGATCGATAATTTGATTGTAGTTGTTGTTCACAATTTCCATAACATTGTAGATGGTGTTATACATTTCCTGCAATCCTGTTTCAGAATCAAGAGGAGGATTGTGAGGAGTAAAAGACAAAAAAAAAAAAAAAAAAAAAAAAGACAAAAAAAATGCTTTACCCCAGAGCGGATAAGGAAACTATAACCCAACATCGTAACATTGACCTATATTTGTACTTACACAGCTCTAGCATATTAATACAACTGTGTTGTCCATGAACCAGCAATCAAAACATACATTCTCTAACATTAGATAAAAATAGTATGCAAATGAAATTTTTCGCCTACCTGTTTACTTCAAAATCTAGTTGCTATAGCCAACTGGATTAGACACAGTGAAGACAAATGAGGCCAAGGACATTGAGGGCAAAGAAAGGGAGGTGCATTGAGAAGAAGCAACATAAACTAAGAGAACAAAGGACAAATTGAAAAGCATCAGAACATTGTACGAGTACAAAAAGACCAATATTTTCACCTTTATTTCATTGCTGATGCAATGGAAGTTTGGTGAGATGCAGCTAATGTATTATTTGTAGGGGGTAAATCAAATTCTATAATTCTATATACAGCCTTAGAACAATTGCAGCCTCCTTGCTGCAGAGGTACGTAAACTATCATACCCCACCTAGTTGCTGAACTCATTATGATTAAAGCATAAATCCTAATAAGGCAATTCTATAAAATGGGTTTGCAAATATCTTAATGTCACTTTTAGTGTATTATGAACATCTGTGGTGAACCCTGGCCTGTGGAATTCCCTCTCTGCGTGCCTGCACCAGGCTCAATCAACCCCTTCTTTTAAGAAGCTCTTCAAAACAGACTTTTAAAAATTAATTCAGGATATTTTCCAATTGTTTCTCTGTTTGTTTATTTGTTTTGAACCAGTTATGCTATATAACAGGAATTCCCAGCATTTCCCTACCACATTGTCAGATGCACCCCCGACACTCAGCTGTGGTAACTGGAGGCATGGTTGTCCCACTGCTTGGCAGGGATGATAGTGCCATTTTTGCAGCTTTTTGCACAGCTTCTGGCAATTCCCAGGACAGCAGGAGGCTTTCCGTGGCATTTTCGCTCCATTTTGGGATTTTTTTTTCACCACTTCCCCACTGCATTTTGGCATCTAGAACATGGCGGTTGTAGACTTCCTGCTTCCATGCTGGGAACCCAGGTGCTGATGTAAGGTTCACATGGCACAGGAAGTCACCATCCGTTGCACTTTAGCTGCTGTAATACACCGGAGAAGCAGCGGGGGGGGGGGGGAATCCCAAAATGGAGCAAAAATGCTCCAGAAAGACTCCCACAACCCTGAGAAGTGGTGCAAGATGTGCAAGAAGCTGCAAAAAAAAAAATTAATAATGATGGTGCAATTATTACCGCCACTACCATGGTAAATGACATATTGGTACTTCCGGTAGTGTTGGCAGCTTTTGAAGGTACTGGGGTGGCCACTGTGGACCGTTTTAATGAGCAACATGGGCTGGGTTAGACCTGAAGGCCATAGGTTTGGAACCCCTGCTATATAATATTCTTTCACTCTTGTTTAATTCATGTAGACTTTGTTGCTTTGCTCCTAGCTTGGATATTTTGGGCCTCCCCCCTTTTCCCCCCTTTTCTTTTAGGTTGTGAGGCATTTATGCCCACTTTGATTTTAACTTTTCACCACCCGGAGTAGTTGACTAGCTTCTGGGGCGGGGGGGGCAGGCATAAAAGTGTAATAAAACAAACAAATAAATATCATACTACATTGATGATATTTAGTTTAATATATTATTTCATTTTCTTGACATGGAAACAGTGAATCAGTCTTTAGCATCAGGTTTAGAATGTATTTGAATGAACTCAATTCTTATAAAAAACACAACCCCTCCAAATAAAAGACCCAACACACAACTTCAGTTCTTTGCCTGTCTGCAAGATGAAGAATATATCCAGCTGCTCTATGGCTGGAAACTACTCTGAACAACAACAACGACAACAACAGCAGCACTAGTAGTTGTCATTATTATTATTATACTTCTATGCTGCCCTACTTGGTGAAAACTGACTCAAGCTATGGTGAGTTAGTCAACTTTGTTGTGTTCTGATGTGAACTCTTAAATACTTTAACTTTGTCTCAGAACTGTATTTTGCTTCAAGTTACTTGTAAAACTTCTTTGTATCTTTTATACATTTTGTCCTTTTGTTTCCCACCTTCTTTTAATAAAATACTGTATATAAAACCTCTCTTAGCAACTACCTGGATTTTGGGTTTAGAAGGTTGTGGTAATAAAAATGGATCTTGTACAGCTACTGGAATGTTTCTCATGAACAAATCATTCAACACAATATATATTGCAACATTGTACCATATGTTTTAACATCTTTAGGCTCATTATGAAAGAATGTTCTCTTCCTTGAAGCTGATAGACACATTTAAAAATTCTTGGTATGTATTATGTTTCGACATTTTTATCTTGCTTTAAGGCTCACAGCCAAGCTTGAAAATGTTTTGTCAGAGTTCATGATTTTGCTTTATTTTCATTTTATTGTGTACAGACAAATATTTAAAATCATATCCTGATGAAGAAAATTTCTTTTGAAAAACTGGCATTCCCGTAACAGTTTTGATATACTGTATAACTTCTTCACTCCCTCACATTCTTGTGGTAAAAGAGATTTGGCAACGATTTCTACCTCAAACAATTTTTTTTCATCATTTGCATTTGCACCGTTTGGGCCTGTTCTTGTGTATATGTGCATGTGGTGGCAGCTCTATCCAACAAGGTAGGTGTGCTGGTTCTAATTGCCTAGTCTTGTGGATAACTTTTGGAACTCTCTGGAGACACATCCAGATCAGACTAGACTGGGCTGCTGACACTAAGTTCATTTCATAGCCTCTTCTGCAACTAGCTCTTCCTTGGGGTTATCCACCCTAGGACAAGAAGAGTGTTGCTCAATGGTCCAGGTAACATCATAATTTTTAAATATATTTTGATGCAATATTAACTTATCTATCGCTCTACTATTTGACTGCTTAAATGAACTGTTTAACATTTTGTTATATACACTAGTACCTCAGATAACGTTAAGACTTGATTCCGCAAGTCTTAACGTTATCTGCTTTTTAATGTTGTGCGATGCATTGATCACACAATGTTTTTTTTAAAAAAGCCCTGTTCCCTTTCCTCTATGGCCAAAGGCAAACCTAACAGCGAGAGAGATTCACCCTGCCCTCCTGCTGAAACAACAGGGTGGGCAGGGTGAATCCCTCACTGTTAGGTAGGCAAACCTAACAGTGAGCAGGAGGCTAAACCAGTGATGGGATGTCCCCGGTTCCATACGGTTCCCCGGAACCGGTAAGAACAATCTCGGAGGGTTCTCCGAGAGGGTAACCCATTTTTAAGGCGTCCGATTCCGGACGCCTCACCGAAAGAAATTTAAAAAAAAAAAAAATCGGAGCCAAAATGGCTCTAATTTAGTGCGCATGTGCAGAAACTCAATCTGATGCATTGCGCATGCGTCAGATTGAGTTTCTGCACATGCGCACTAAATTGGAGCCATTTTGGCTCCAATTTTAAATGTTTTTCTTTCAGAGCCGGAGCTGCAACTTTTCGGAGCTGCTCCGGTGGCGGCGGCGGCACCAGCCCTCAGAGGAGGGTACCTCCCTCGGGGCCCCTGAGCCCCCACCGGAATGGGGGTGATGGGAGGTTGGTCCCATGGTTCCCCAGCCAGCGCCCCTTCCAAAGGCCCTGCACCAGCCTGCCTGGCTCCCTCGGGTGGCCCTGCCTGGGCGCAGCGTCATTGTCACTCACCGCAGTAGCGCTCCACCCCCACAGAGCTCACGGCCTGGGGCAGATCGGCCAGCTTGGAGATCGGCTAGCTTGGAGATCCCCATAGCTGGACTGGGCTGGCTGGACCGGGCACCCGTCAGGAGGAAGGATGGAGCGGAAAGACAGGCTGGGCAGGAGCCGGGAGTGCACCTGCACGCGCGCGCCCACCCACACCCAGGCAGAGCCTCGCAGCCGCTCCCCTGCGGGGAGGTGCAGGCAGGCAAGGCTGCCTCTGAGCCTGTGCAAAGTGCTATCGCTCCTAGGGCCACGACTGGATCGGGCGCCCGTTGGAAAGACGGAGCGGAAGGACTGGCTGGGCAGGAGCCGGGAGCGCGCCCGCACGCGCACGCCCACCCACACCCAGGCAGAGCCTCGCAGCCGCTCCCCTGCGGGGAGGTGCAGGCAGGCAAGGCTGCCTCTGAGCCTGTGCAAAGTGCTATCGCTCCTAGGGCCACGACTGGATTGGGCGCCCGTTGGAAAGACGGAGCGGAAGGACTGGCTGGGCAGGAGCCGGGAGCGCGCCCGCACGCACACGCCCACCCACACCCAGGCAGAGCCTTGCAGCCGCTCCCCTGCGGGGAGGCGCAGGCAGGCAAGGCTGCCTCTGAGCCTGTGCAAAGTGCCGATCGCTCCCAGGGCCAGGACTGGACCGGGCACCCGTTGGGAGGAAAGACAGCGCAAGGACTGGCTGGGCAGGAGCCTTTTCGGCCCGGCTGCGGCCACAGCCAGGGGCTGCAGGTGGGGGCTCCTACAGCCGCAGCCTTCGGAGGAGGAGGCAGGTAAGTGAGGGTTTTGTATTTGGTGTGGGTGGGTGAGTGATTTATTTGTGTTTTGGGTGGGTGGTTGTATTTTCGTTTAACTTTTATTTTTTTTTATTTAAGTTATTTAAATTAATAACGGGTTTGTGTTGTAGCTGTCTGGTTGGGTGGGTGGGTTGAGTGTGTATTTTTATTTTATTTTTATTTTATTTTATTTTATTTTATTTATTTTATTTTTTATTTTTGGCCCCGCCCACAACATCATGACGTCATGACATTGGCCACGCCCATGACGTCCGTGACGTCATGGCGTGGTAGTAGAATTTTTGTCATCCCATCACTGGGCTAAACCTAACAGCAAGAGAGATTCACCCTGCCCTCCTGCTGAAACAACAGGGGGGGGGGGCAAGATGAATCCTCCTGCCATTTTTCTTGAGAAGAAAACACACATCCCCTCCGCAAGCAAAGTGGAGATCACTCGCTGGGAGCCCCTGGTCGGCTTCCCAAACATGCAGCTGCTGCGCCCCTGGTAGCGTCAGCATGTTTCGGATGCTGACTGGGTACTCCCTGGTCGGCTTCCCAGCCATGCTGCTGCTACCAAGGGTGCAGCGGCATGTTTGGGAAGCCGAATGGGGAGTCCCTGGTTGGCTTCCCAGCCACACCACAACGGCAACCTTTGTACCAATGACATGTTTGGGATCGGCTTCCCAGCTACACCACCGCTACGAGCTTCATAGTGCTGGTTTGGTTGGGAGGAGAATGGGTGCACCCAATCTTCCCCCAACCAACCCGGTGGTCTGAGCCTCAGTAGATCTCTACCCCAAAGCCCGCAGGGCTGATCTCTATCCCTCCAAGCTTTGGAGCAGAGATCAACATCAGGGAATTTGAGGCAAACTTTTGCATCATACAATGTTATCTTAACGTTGTGCTATGCAAATGTTTGCCTCAAATTCCCTGATGTTATCCAATTTTAGTGTTATCTGAAGCAATCGTTATCCGAGGTATTACTGAACTGTTTTATTCCACTTGCATGGGGATTTGTTTATCATTAGTAAAAATCCATAATAAAACTTGGAAATAAATAATTTTGGACTTTTATCTTCTGAGGCATTGCTTTTTCTATTTATATTTCTTCTTCTCCCTTTTAAAACTGTACTTTCCATGCTAGCTGGTTCCATCTTATCCAAACTTGCAGCCAATGTGATAATATATTCTTTTATGCCATGACTCATATTTTTTCAGGAATTCTAAAATCAGAAGAATATTTTGAATGGCGTCCATATAGAACAATCAAACCAAACTCAGTTGCCTTGTTTTTAATTTTAAAAAGACCTGTATTTACCCGTCTTATTGGGTGCTCTACAATTTTATGCTTGCTTCCTTTCTTGAATGTTGCTATTACAGTAAAACCCTGACTTAAGTAAACAGTCCATTCCATAGGCTTTGACATAAATCGGTTTTTATGAAACCCAAAGCAAACCCTTAGGAAAAATGAATTTTTATGTAACTTGAAGCAAACCCATAGGAAAAATGAATTTGTTAAATTTAAATCAAAGCAAACCCATAGGGAAATGAAATTTTACGTAACTTGAAGCAAACCCTTAGGAAAAATGATTTTTATGTAACTAGGCAAACCCATAGAAAATTGTGTTATATAAATCGGGACATTTATGTAAATCAGGACATGGTGTAGCAGAAAATATTACATAAGTTGAATTTTACATAACTTGAGGTGTATGTAAGTCAGGGTTTTACTGTATGTAGTAATTCATCTTTGGATGTAGAGTTCCATAGGTGGTTTAAATCTATTTGTCAGGGTTTTTATTACATTTCCTAGCACTACGTATGAAAGAATGTGCCAAGAGAAACAAGTTGGCAGGCACAACAGAATCTGATTATCATGTAGCAACAGCAGTCCAGTGTGCATGGCATCACCAGCTGCTCTTCTGTTTGACATATGAAATGGCTGCATCTTACTTGCATTCTACCCAAAGCAGTTTTCTAAATGAGAAAGAAAATCTGAGCATTAGAAAAGATACCCTCTTATGTATCAAGCTGAGACAACTTGGTTTAGAATAAATATCATGGTAATCACTGTCAGTATCATTATGACACCAGAGTGTGGTGTCCCCCCCCCCCCGAACCCACTCTGAAGATCACTCTTATGCTGGCTATTGCACATGCTCACATGTGCTTTAGACACAAGAACTTTGGGATATATCCCAGGGTTCTTGTGTCTAAACCACATGTGGGCATGTGCAATAGCATCCTAAATGCCAAGAGGCTATCTTCTTCAGCTCAAATGCTGCTCTGGCAGCCATCTAAGAGATAATTATGGCCCATTGACAGCACTTTCCAAGGCCACTAGCTATCACAGAAGTAAATTAGGATAGTTAACAGTTCTCTGATTAATACTTAATAGTTCTCAGATTTCTCAAAACCTCCACCAAACCACAAATACAGTATTTTCTGGAGAAAGCTATGTCACCACTTCAGATTCCAACAGGCTAAATCTAACTGTTAGTTCAAATTCTAATTTCAATTGTATACATTAAGCCAAGAGCTTCTTGTAGTTAATGAATTGTTGCTTGCTGTATACCAACTCACAGTACTGGCAGGCAATTTAGGGCACAACCAGCAAACTGTTAACTAGTAACAATTTGCCACTGCAATTTACACTATTTCAATTATGTCAGCCTAACCAATCAATAGAACTCTGACCACTGGGACTTACCTAAGTGTTGATTTACCATTCAGCAATTAATTAACTGGTCTGCTCTAGTTAGGACTAGCGATTGGATTCAGGCTATTAGGTTTGCACTGTAGGTTATCCTGGTTATGCTTGCGATGCAGCATCTGTTGCTTATTGGCTTAACTGGATGGCTCAAAAAGTGCCATTACAGTTTAATTGAGGTAAGGAAGCTCTGTAAGATTGGCGCGTGTTATGTCTAGTATGCCAAAGATTTCCTAGAAGTCAGAAACAGTCAGAAGAAAAGGGAGTTTACAACCAGGGAAGTGAGAAGGGATGTGAGAATTTAGGGGATTAAGAAAGAGGAATATGAAAGGAGAGTTTATTGGAGAAGCCAGTGTAATCAATAATCTAAAGTAAGTGATAGTTCAGAGAAGACGCTTGCCAGGGTTACCCAGTCCATATGGAGCAATAATGCAGTAGATGGACAGATCTTTGCTATGACAATTTTGGGAAACTATGAAATATATCCTTACCCTTACCTGGTTCTTTTGAATGGAATAATATTGGAAATAATTTTAAATTGACTTATATAAAATTGCATTTAACAAACAAACACAATTCTAAAGGGAAACAGCTGGATGCAAATATGCAAGAGATTCAACTGTATCTCCCACAACTTGCCCAGGAAAACAAGTGTTGAGTCTCCCTGTAAATTAATAAAAGTTGTCTGTATCACAGCACAGTTTAACATGTGTTACAGCATGACTTTATGTGTTTTATGACAATTGTTCAGCAATTCTCCTTTGTTTTTTATTGTTGTGTTTCTGTTCCCTGTAGAGTTTTTAAGGTGAATACAAGAACAAGTTTACACCGAGGCTAAACTTCTTATCACTGTTAATCTCAATATCTGTGTTTAAATGCATTTAAATGCAATCGCTGCTGAAAAACTATCAATAACCATTGTTAATGATCATCAGCATCTAATGATTATCACTCTGTTAGGACCTTTTGCTGTTTCAATTACACTCCATATTCCTTCTGCTGCCATCACTTGTATATAAATGTCTGTCTATGAGATAACACTCTAGCATTGAACTAAGCGGACACAGTCCACCCAAAAAATTGCCAGCATTTAAGAACTGCTAGATAGCTCTGTAGTTTAGATATCTTGCTGTGGAGCCAGAGGTTGGGAATTCAATTCCCCACTGTGCCTCCTTAGCATGGGCTGGACTTGATGATTCATTGGGTTCCTTCTAGCTCTGCAGTTCTAAGATTATTTTATTAAAATGCCACAAGACTCTGTATTGTTTTTCCATGTGTTCTATCACTGTTACACCCCCTCAACAGTGTAATTATAGCCATTCCTTTTTTAAAAACAAAGACTTTACTTCTTTTGATTCTTTCTATATACCAAATGCTTTGCATTTATTTCAAAGCATTACATATGAGGTCTCCAGCTTATATGCAGGCTTTTCCCTTTCTCACAATTACTATTACAAGTCAATCAATCACTGCTGAAATTTGAATTATGTGTTCACACCCAGCACTTGCTATTTGATCAGCAATATCATTTTTAAGGTGTTTGTTACCTTTACTACTACTTAGGAAACTCACAACAATCTTCTCAATCTCTTCTGGCAAGCTATTCATTATATCAAGAGCCATTCTGTTCTGTTCTGGCAGGCAATTCTATTTTTCCATTTAACAAAAGGGAAATAGAGATAATTCTGTTGCCTGCAAGACTGATTTGTTCTCTGTAGTAGGGCTTTCTCGCAAATTAATACAGTTATGACAACAGAGTTGACCAATGGTGGTATATTACAGCTCTGTGATTTAGTTGGTGGGCTCATTTTTGCCCTAATCATACAGTGAAGGTATCTATTCCTTATCCTGAATTCTATCCATATATGTTCTTGTCCTTATCCGACCTTGGTATACTGATTGCATTTGTGAAGCTTACAATTTGCTCTTTAGATTCCTTTCCAGCTGAGTTATTGGCTGAGCAGCTGAACGGAGTTGGTTAATCTTTCCTTGCCTTTGGGCAAGAAATCATATTTTGCTGAAAACAGCTAGGATGAAACATATAAAATGTTCTGCTTCATGAGAGGGACATCTTTCCGTGGCAAACTACTACATTTTATTATTTGCTGACATTTTTATTCCTCACAGAGGATCTAGGAAATGCTATTCTCATGCGAATAGAATTTTATCATTTGTGTGTGGAAAGCAATAGGTGGTGAAGATAATGTTTTTATAAGATGTTCTCTCACCACTCCCACCTCAGCAGGAGTTTATCCTAGGGATTTTAGGATACAAGATAGAACCCTACTTTTCTTCTGATTCATCTTTATCTACTCATCTGTAGTTATTGGAAGCTACAAGTGGTCAGATTTGATAAACTTGGTATTTGCAGGAATTTGTAGTCATTAGGCTAGGTGGGTGAGCTCATGACTATGAGTTAGAACAGGGGTGCCCAAACTATGGCCCATGTGCTGGAACTGGCCTGCACCACCTAATAATCTGACCCATGCCGCCATTGGTACTACCAGAAGCAGAAGTAAAACATGCCCATGCATGCACAAAATGCTGCTGTAAAGCACCCACGGCTGTTGTAAATGTGTTTATGATAGCCATAGGTGCATTTATGACAGTGTTTTACACATGTGTGGGCACATTTTACTTCTGTTTCTGGTGGGAGGAACCATGTGACCGGCCCACTCAACCAGGTAACCGGCCTGCAGCCTGAAAAGTTTGGCCACCCCTGATTTAGAATAACCATTCAGTATTCTTATAGCAAGGTGAATGGAACCAGTTATGCATTGTTTGTATTTGGATTTTGGATTTGTATGCTGCTCTATTTGCTGAAGCAAATTTCCAAAAAAGTCATTCAGGATGAAATACAGACTTCAATATGAATGTGCCTTGAGCTAGGTTCAGTATGTGTAAGCATGCTCAAACCTATATGGAAGTACCCTCACAGCTAGCCAGTCACTGCAGAAGAAAGACAGCAAAAGAATAAGAAGCTTTTCCCTTCAAGGGGTGTGGTGGAGAGTGACTTAAGAAAGGAGTGATCAGTGAGAAAGGCTGGGATGGACAAAATACCCATGCCCACTTGAAAACTAACTGGCAATCTATTTCTGCATTCATTTTCACAGTACAGTAACGCTAAAACTTGGTTCCACAAGTCTTGGTGTTATCCAATTTTTAGTGTTATCTGATCCATGTTAAAATCCTATGGGATGGACTGGATAACGTTAAAGCTCCATAGAGATACATTGTAACTGCACAGGCTTTAGTGGTTGTTACCTGATCCAGCCCATAGGACCTTAACGTTATTCGATCCAATTCTCCTCCCCAGATTACTTAACGTTATGCGATTTTAGCGTTATCCAATCCAATCGTTATCCAGTGCTTTACTGTATTGCTAATTTCACACTCTTGAGTACAGCAAGTCACAGAAATTAACACAGCTTTAACTTTAGAAAAGTCTAACACTGTCAGTAAACTGTCAACTGATTGGGGGTTCTTTTTTTCAAGTAAACACCAAACAAATTCTGATGGAAGTCCAAAAAAACTCTTTTATTATTTATTGAAGCATCCACATCTGTGTGGAGAGATCACTATATCTTAAGTTAGCAGAAGAGAAGCCATTACAAAATAATACTCTCAACTATTTCTACTCTAGATAATAACGAATTCTCAGTTCATTGATCATGCACCTATGTGCCTTTGAACGTCCATTTCTTTGAAGAGTGAATTCTACTGCCTTAGTTTAGAAATGTCTGTCTCAGAGAAAGGCTAATCTTAATGAAATACTTTCCCATAGATTTCATTCTGACAGCAGGCAAGTCAGTTCTTGGACATCGGATCGGGATACTGATAGTTTCCTGCTGCAGGAAACCATTGATTGGCATTGCCTCTTCCCAATAAATGCATGTAGATATCATGCCCATTATACAAACACATTTCTTTCTTTTGCATTGGAAAAACTTATTATCTTGGTCTGTAAAAATAACCAAGAATTTCTATCTTTTAGAGTTATACCTTCATGAAACCCTCCTACTTAAATCTTGGTTTAGAAACCAAGGCCACAATAGTGCACATGACTATTCCCTTGCTTTTTAAATGCACTGAATAATTTTAATGAACTGAAATCACTTGTGTTGTAGAATAAACTTATTACTTTAGCAGGCAGCTTTAATTTAAAGCTGTATTCTTTTTCTGCTCCAATCCTTAATGGTTGTAATGGTCATAATAGCAGAGAAATGAAGAAATGAGCCCAGACATTCATCTTAAAATGCGTACAAGTTAAAGAATGAAGCATGAAGCCAAATAAGGAGGAGATCGGTGTAATGTTTAGTTTTCTCCAAGCCAAAAACCTGGAAGCCTTAATTATGATTCATGAAGTCATTAATCCTTTTTTGGCATGAAAGTTAATGGAATAATGATTTTTAATCACACAGGGATCACTCTTGAAACATCTCAACAAAATGTTATCATGCATAACTATTGGTTTAGAAACAAGGATTTTCAGAGGAAAAAATAAGACATTCCCAATCTGCATGTTCTTTTTTTATAACTTCACGGGATTATATGTTTAAAAACTACTTTCAAATATTAATGTTCTTTCCAGAAAAATGGACCCAGAGCTCCCACTTCTGCTTTAGAAATAAGTGCACCATTTTAGTTCTCTAGATTACAGTACTGTACTTTGAAATATAACAGATCTAATGGTCTTTCTGTTAATAATGTACTTTCCCTTTCATGTTAATGGAAGAACTTAATTTGCACATGGAGTAGTACAGAAAAATATAACAAACCCTATATATATATTAAAAAACAGACAGGCCCTTCCTGCAAGAAGTCCATATCCACTATCTTTGTGTACTTTGGTTGATTGAAAGCAGGATATAAAATTAGGCAGATAGTTTGAAATCTGAGGAATAGTGTAATAATAGAATGGGGTATAGATCAGCCTTGGAAAGATGGCCATAAATGTTATTACCCAGCAAACTTTTTTTTCACTTGACCTAACAGAGAAGGACTGCCTCTTAGGATTTTAGCACCAAGTTACAGTATCATGGCTTTATGGATAAATGAGAGATGGGTAGGGTTCCCTATCTGTCCTAATAACCCCATACTTTAATCAAGCTAGATCTAATACAAGCACCATGGTCCCTTCTTTTGCTTCAGCGTAGCAATTTTGTCCTTTATTGCTGGCTGGGAGGGGCAGGAGGCACCTGAATGTCACTGTAGTTTGACAGAAAAAGTTGGAAGGCCACAATGCTATGGAACATGTGACCCTTTGCACACTGCAATGCCCATCAGGCCTAGGCAGCATTCAGCATGATATGCCATGACAGGAATTTTAGTCCAGTAACATCTGAGTCAACAATTAATTAGGTAATTAGATGGTTTGCAGAGATTTACAGAGAACAATACATTTGACTGTTCCTTCTGCACCTTTGTAATTTTGACTCCACATATTCTTCTTCTTCTGTTTTTGAGTCATTGTAAGGTAAAACAGGTCCATTGCCTAGACTTCTTTGTAGTGCTCTAGTTTGGTCTCCAGGGCCAAGTGGTCTCTGTGGTACCAAGCATCTTTCATTAACTGTTTATCTTCCTTCTTAGATGTAGTGTGACCACAATTGCCTACAGCAACCTCCCAAACACATTATTGTTGCATGTTACACCCATGGCTGCCTCTGAAACTAATTCAGTAATGACAGTTATTCCAACATAACCACTGTCTGGGTGCACACTGCGCCTGTGAAATGGGTAAGCATCTTTCATGAATACTTTAAGGGTTCCAACAGTTTTGAGTCAATTTCTGAGCACAATTCAAAGTGCTGTTGCTTCTCTTTAAATCTCTGTGCAGCTCAGAATGCGGCTTGATGTATTCCAGTTAGTTATCAGCTTTTAAAACACAGTTTCCCAGATCAGATATAACAATAAATTGTTTTAAGGAGCCAAGATTTCAGTGCCAGAGCTGGATATATGAGAGGAGATGCTGAGGGGAGAAATGTGACCATAGTCCCAGTCTGATAAATATGGCTTTGAAAGATGGGACATATATGGCTTTCTCTCAAATTATTAAAGGTCAACCATTTATGTCAAATCATATTGTTTGAAGAGAGAAACCTAGTCTGGCCTTGGGGGAAAGGAAAGAAAAATTCACAGGATAAACAGTATTGGGTTGTACCTTTATAAAAGGGGTTTCCAACCCTTTCGGGCCATGAGCTGGTCATGTGGTTGAGCGGGAGGTCACATGGTTCCTCCAACCTGAAAATGGAAGTAAAATGTGCCCATGCATGTACATAACATTGCTGCAAATGACCCACAGCTGTTGTAAATGTATTTACAACAACTGTGAGTCATTTACGGCAGTGTTTGTGCATGTGTGGGTGCATTTTACTTTCACTTCTGGGAGCAGTGAGGGTCCTGGGGCCAGATCTGGCCCACAGGATGTAGGTTGGGAACACCTGCTTTATATGTTATCCTAGGACTGGGAAATATGTATCTCTTCAGTTGGAGTACAACTCCCATCAACCTCCACTGTTGGCCACAGTGGCTAGAGATGGTGGGAGATGCAATCCAACATGGCCTGAAAGATTTCTTGGCCCATGGATATTTTGACCTGAAACTGGCAATAGTAAATTACAGGGAACATGAGTATTATCAGTTCTCTTAAATAAAAGTTGTTTCTCTTCAAGGGCCTTGACAACACCTGAATGTTTTTCCCTAGCAGCAGCAGAGTGTTTCTGCACTGAATTTCAAGATTCCTGAATTAGAGAGATGTGCTGTTCATCTGTGATATTTCTCTTTCTTGTAATGTCCTTACCTGGAAAATATATCTTTGGACAGATGGAGTGGTGTGCCTTGTGCCAATCTACCAACAGCAGCCACCAGCTGCACAAAAAGAACATGTCTCACCAAGCCATTTATTTAAAGGATTTTGAAAACTTCATTTATTCATTCATTTATCCTGGTTATCATTTTGTTTTCTTTTTATTCCAGCCCAGTTAAGATTGTTGCAGTTAATTAAAGAGGCATGACTGGCTTATTTGGATCTGAAGATGCACTACTTTGCAAGGGATGCTGTAATTAAAACATACAAGACATAGCTAGATTGATTTGTGCAAGAAGATTTGACAGCTCGGCCAGTGAAATATAATTCTAATTTGTTGTCTTTTGTCAAAGTAATAGCTGATATAAATATGTATGTCTCTTAATGGGCTTTCTGATCCACGTTTGGCTGTTTTCCACATTGTTTTGCATACACTTCCATTCACAGGCTTTGGATTTGACACAGTAAACTGAAGAAGATTTCATGATTCCTTTTGGAAAAACAACTCACTGTCATGGTTTTCTCCTTTCATTCTAAGTGGTGCTAGAAGCAAACAGGATATATATAAATGCAGGTTCCTTATTTCAGGGTTTGAATGAAGGCTGTACAAGAATAAGACCATTTCGAGAAAACAAAATTCAGAGATGAAAAGATTAAACTCACAGCTTCAAACTGCCAAGTAGGATCAGCTTGTGTAAACAACATCCTACAACTTTTGATTATAGTGTTTGTTGATGTACATGATTTTCCCTATAGAGTGCTAAATATCTCTTCAAGCAAGAAAAATGCTATGCATGAGTCAATCAGAAATGAGTTTCTCTACATGTCATGGATTTCAATGGACAATATTTCAGCTTATGATTTATCCTCTCTTTGAAATCTCAAAGTGCTCTTACTGTACTGGAAAATGTTAAAATATTATTCATATGAAAGAAAAATATGGAACCTATGCAGTTTTTCTTTTGTTTCCAAATGCACTCTTCATGTTTATTCATAAACAGATCTGCAAGTTCGGGAGTAAAAATGACACCTATTATAGCCAACAGGCAAATGTAGAATTTCCTGGTGGATTTCCAGTTTTATTTCTGTTTGAAATGTATACATAGTGCAACTGAAGAAATGCATTATTGCATGTAAATATACCGTTATTGTTTAAGTGACATATAATGTACATGTTATTGTTGTAGGATTGTATTGAAAAGTATAATTTATCTCACAGAAGGGATCTTTATTAGTGTTATGTAGGTAACATACTTACCATAGTAAGTAGATAGAGCCAGAAATATTGATAGATCCCTGGATAATTTACAATAATAAAGGTCTAACAATTTCAAAAACTAAAGACCCATGCACACCCATGCAAAATAAATTGAGCTGGTAAAAAATAATGGTTGGGAATTAGAATTAGATTTCTGTTTGAATTTGTTTCTGAATGTGTGATTATGCTTGGGAGTACTCTGTTCATTCATCCTTACTGTATGCCTGCATCTCACTATAGTTTGCACCTTGCTCCCATTTCTGAACCAGAGGATTCTAGTCAACACATTATTCCCAATGTCTTCTCATAACTGAAATTTCAGCCTGTGCAAGACAAGCAGGTTCTCTGGCAAGGGACTTTTTCTGGCACAGAATGAAGTTCCAAAACCTCCCCCTCTCCTCCTCTGAAGAGGACTCAACTAGGTACGGAAGGATATTGCTTACTTGTGGAATTCTGATTTGGCATACATTTCAGTTAAGAAATAGTTAAGAAGCTGGTGCTTGTTTTTCTTGTTGCGCACCAAGTCATATGACACCTGGAAGACAGGTATTGATGTCTTCAAATGCAGCAATTCACTAATGAAATGTATGTCAGTGGTCTTAATGCATTTTATTTGTTTGTTTATCTATTTTAAATATGTTTACCCTGTCTTTTTCCTATAAAAGGACCCAAGGTGGCTTACATAATTAAAATCATTAAAAAACACAAAATGAAAGCTAAGAGAATTTGTATAATATTAACAAAATACCTGTGTGGTGCAGCGGGAACTTTAAAACCTGAGCAGGCATTGCCCTCACCGCCGCCACCAACAGACACCCCCGAGCCGACCCAGCCTTGCTGTCAATGAGCAGGAACACCTGTGTGGCACGGCGGGAACTTTAAAACCTGAGCAGGTGCTGCCCTCGCCGCCACCACCAACAGACGCCCCCGAGCCAACCCAGCCTTGCTGTCAAGGAGCAGGAATGCCGGACTCTTCTCTCGGCTGGCTCTGGCCTCAAGAGAATGGAGCTCAGCTGTCAGTGGGGCAGCTGGCATAAGAACTCCACTCCGCTCCTGCCTTCGTCACCTCTGGACTCTTCTCTCAGCCGGATACCCCGACCTCGAGAGAATGGAGCACAGCTGTATGGCATCCGCTTGGTAGTAAGAATGTATTATATTATGTTACACTGTGCTGATATTATGCTGATATGATAGCTTTTGTAATTATAATTTGGAGCTGAAACCTTGATATTTTGATACTCTGTTTTTTGGTTCTAGACCCATTTTACTGTATTGTAGTGTTAGTTGTATTTGACTGTATTGCATTATGTTGTTATATTTATATTATGTTGTTGTACTTAAATTTGATGTTGTAAAACTGAGATATATGTTGTTTTATGGTTGATATTGTAAAACTGTGATATATGTTGCCCTATAGTATGTTCTGTGCTGTATTGTGATTATATAGTATTGTCTATTCTGTACTGAGTATTGTTTATGGATTGTACATTGATTACACTTTGTTTATATTTATTTTGTTGTATTGTATGTTATGATATTGTATTGAACTGTTGTATTGTATTCGATTGTATGTTGTGAGCCACCCTGAGTTGATTTCACCAAGTAGGGCAGCATATAAATCGAATAAATCAAATCAAATAGATATCACATTGAAATGTTAATAACAATACTAAAAAGCACATTTGCATGCAAGGCAAGACATACAATCCCATTTTAAACAACCCCTCTTAGACACCCAGTCACTGACCATAATAGGGTTCTGGAAATTAAGTCCTTTTTGTTCATGTCCCATTGATTCCATGAGTTTACTTGAAGTGGGACTACAAATTGCATTCAGTCTGCAATGTCTTTTTGCAACAATTTGCTTGATATGAAAATTGGCTTGCTGCTTTTCCAACTATTCATTAAGCATGTAGGACCATTGCAGTAGACATTGACTTAACATAGGCTTCTAGAAGCATTTTCTGTCCCATAATACTACTGTATTGTTTTAGATCCTTTTTCATATTGCTGTAATATGAGAGCAGCAGATGAGAATGCTTAGCACACAGTTATTGAGCTTGTGGTACAAACATTGTGGAGGCTGGCAAAACTGGTCATGTGAAACCTTGATTGCCTCATCCATGCATGTGAAAATGAAGAATTGCAACTTTCTTCTTCACATAAGAAAATGAATTTGCTGGTATTCTCCACAAAGCTTGTGCATTGTTAAGAATGATATATGATACTGAAGAAGAACAAGAACAAGAAACCCCAATTGGCAATTTTTGCTCATAGTTGAGCAATCCACACAAATGTGTGAGTTGCGAATGCTTGAAGAATGTTGGATGTTCAGAGTTAATATTCTGAACATCTAGCTTGCAAAATGCCTGGGGTTTTTATGCTGGAGGATGTGATTAAACAAAATTTTCTCAGTGGAACATGAAAGATTACAAACTGATTCAGCACATTGCACATCTGAGCTGCATGATGATTAGAAAGTTAACTTTTGCAGAAGGCAGAGGCTAAAAGAGACAAAAATCAGGAAAGCAAATACCAAATCAAAGCCAACTTTCAATAAAGAGATTGACACATTTGCAGAGGTGACCATTTGATACAAGTTGAGGAGAGAGAAGATGATGCCAAATAACTTGACATTCCTCCAACATCTGAATTATTTGAATTGCCCCCATACCAGTCCAACTTTAATACAGGTTACAATCTCCCCCTCCCATATCTGCAGGGGATATGTTCTGAGCCCTACTGTGGATACCTGAAATCATGGATAACAGTGAACCCTAAATTTTACATTGCAGACAGTGGTCTCTTGTGGCCAGCTTTGGTAATGTGACATAAATATACATATAGGTATTATGTATTTCAGGATTTTTATTGAATATTTTCAGACTCGTGTATAACTGACACCATGGATACTGAACTCGTGGATGTGGGAGACAACCTTTGTTCTGCAGTTTGGATCACCAACTATTTTCTGTAACCACAACTTCCCAAAGAAACTTGCTACCAATTTAATTCATATATATGTCTTACACTTGTGCTAACATAAGGAAGAGGAACCTGCCCCCCAAATGATGTGACTTTGGTCAAAGATCAGGAGATGAATGTCTTCTCTCAACAGTTATGGCTCTCCCCCCTCTACTTACAAATCCACCACAGGCAGTAGCAAGCAGAGTAAGACAACAAGTAACAGAACAGCATCAAAGTATGCACAGAGTGGATAACGTAACTGGAAGTGAGATAGGTTGTGAGTTCAATTCTCCACTGTCTTTGTGATGGCACAACCAGCCTGTGTAGTCCTAGGAAAGCTTCATGGGATAACAGTACCCACAAAATGAGTGAATGATAAATAACTTCTGAGTATGCTTTACCTAGACAACCATTGAGAACTTTGCCATAAATTGGAACTGGCTTAAAAATTGACAATTATTTTTATTTAATGAAATACTTAGGTATGGAATGGATTTATTCCTTATACTAGAATTTAAGGACACAGCCATTCAACAAATGTAGGAGATTCAGAATATTCTAATGAAATAACAATATCTTTTCCATTCTGAGGGAGTAATGTCATCATATCACATATTGTTCAGCAGGGAAGTGCAGTTCTTTGTCTTTCTTTCCTTCTGCCTTGGATTAAACCAGACAGATGCCTACAGACAGATGCCTAAATATTGCTCATTTGGGAGAGAGACCTAAGCTGGGAAGCTTTGTGGCCTTGGATAGATCAAGCTCTGCCTAGACTGCTGTCAAAAAATTAAACTGTTCTAGTGCTTACTGGAAGCTTCCTTTATGAACAGGAAGCTAGGTAGAGCTAGGCATATGTTAGGCCACGGGTTGCCAACCTTTTTCAGTCAGGTGCCAGGTCACATTCCCTCAGACAGTTGAGGGGGCTGGACTGGTGGTTCCCTCACCATTTACAGCTGTCATAAGCACATTTGTGACAGCCACGGACTCATTTACGGCTGTCATAAATGCATTTACAACAGCTGTAAGCAAGTCTGTGGCTGATTCCAGCAGCTGTGGCGGCTGTGGCAGCTGAAGCGAGGGCTGGATTATTTGGTGCTGCAAGTCAGATTCGGCCCACAGGCCGTAGGTTGCCTACCTCTGTGCTAAGCCATGAAGTCCTCCACTTTAGGTTTTTCTACCAGGTGAGACACATCTAAGTACAGTAATACCTCGGATAATGTTTACCTCGGATAACGCTAAAATCGCATAACGTTAAGTAATCTGGGGAGGAGAATTGGATCGAATAACGTCAAGGTCCTATGGGATAGATCGGATAACAACCGCTAAAGCCTGTGTGGTTACAATGTATCTCTATGGAGCTTTAACGTTATCCGATCCATCCCATAGGATTTTAACATGCATCAGATAACACTAAAAATCGGATAACACCAAGACTTGTGGAACCAAGTCTTAGCGTTATCCAAGGTATTACTGTATCTGTAAGTGTTTGCCTGTCAGACAATCTCCCATAATGGATAATTCTGGAATTTGTAGTCCAAAACAAAGATATACATTAGAACATTGATAGTGTTCAGCAATGAAATTTGCTACCATGTGATGGAGCAAAGGGAACCAACTTGGTAGCTGTATGAAATGAATTCACGAAGAATAAGACAATCAGCTTCTAAGAATGACAACTATATTTGACATGCAATATTAGAAGCATGCCTTGGAGCATATTAGTTGCTAGAGAGCATAATTTAGAAGAGTGCCACTGAACTTGACCAGCTGTGGCTTCCATAGGGATCTCTCTGTTAGTTGGTGGGGAACAATAACAATACTAAGGACTAGATCAGCTTTTGATCACATCTGGCAAGTTTCATGCTAAACTCTTATGGAAGCAGCTTGACAAGCCCATTATGCTGGATGTTCCAATTTTTTATCACAAGGAGCAAAGAAAAGAGATCTTCCTTCCACATGCAGAAGAAGGCAACTTAATCTGACAAAAAAGACACTGAGGAAGTGAATATAAATTGTCTGAGATAAAACTAATGTCCTCTTTTTATTTCAAATATTGCTGAATCAAAGTAAAGGGTGGTAAAGAGTCTTGTGCTATGAATTAAGATGAGCAATAAAATAAGGTACATAAACATGTCATAACCCATCAAAAACACAATTACCTCCCTATACTCACCAATTAAGTTCTTGAGAGTTCCAACCACATCTCCTAGAAATGAAAGAGATAAGCCATGTACAAGCAAACAAATATCCTAATCTATTTAATATGATTTTAATGGATCCAATTTTTTCCTGCCTTCTACAAGTGTCAACTTCCATTCCAGATGATCAGTCTTGGCCTATACTGTTAATATATCTTTTGTGCTCACACAATTACTTGCAAAATACTAATCAAGCTTATTTTGTGTTTGGTTCTATTAGCTTATCACTTCAAGAGCATGGCTGCAATGATTTAATGACAGTTTTTGAATAGCCTTATCCTCCCCATGGCAGTAGAAATTAAACTTCCCCTCTGCACACCAATCTTTAGCAGAATGTATTTTTTTTCCTTCAGGATAATTTGTGCTAATTGAGACCCTGACTACACCATCAAAACCCACAGGATTTGCTGTGCTTATAAAATGGGTGAATTCAATTCATTTTTAAACTGACTGCATGTTTTTAATTCATCCAGCACTTTTTGCTCCCAATCCACCTCTTTCTCCCTCTGTCACTGGGGGATTTCTACTTTTTTTATGTTGGAACAATTCAATCAGGCTTTCTTCCATTAAGTCAGTTGTGATTCCTTCCAGTAAAAGGCGCTTGTCTTTAAGAAGTGTTTCAGTTGGGGTGTAATGATCAGGACTGAAATGATACACCCTGTGTTATTTTTTCTCCCACAAGGGTCCTCTGATTTTTATTTTTAAACTTGAATTTAGTGCTACATCAGCCTTTCAACTTACCACTAAATCAATAACTGAGCAGGTAGGGAAGGCAAAAGAAATTGGAAATAGTTTTTTCAGGGACTTCTCTCTCTATTGAGAGAAAAGATGCCACCATTCAAATGGAGAAAGAGATCCAAAGTGCTTACACTGTGAATAAGGAGGAGTGGGAGGGAATCCAAATACAGTAATACCTCGGATAACGTTTACCTCGGATAACGCTAAAATCGCATAACGTTAAGTAATCTGGGGAGGAGAATTGGATCAAATAATGTTAAGGTCCTATGGGATGGATCGGATAACAACCGCTAAATCCTGTGTGGTTACAATGTATCTCTATGGAGCTTTAACGTTATCCGATACATCCCATAGGATTTTAACATGCATCGGATAACACTAAAAATCGGATAACACCAAGACTTGTGGAACCAAGTCTTAGCGTTATCCGAGGTATTACTGTACATTAATACCTCAGTTAATGTGTGCACCGCACAACATTAAAACCGGATAACATTGGGAAATTTCAGGGAAACTTTTGCATCACACAACATTAAGATAACGTTGTGCAATGCAAAAGTTTCCCTCAATTTTCCCGACATTGATCTCCGGATCGCTAACAGGATTAGCAATCCAGGCTGGGGGGAGAGGTTCTGAAGAGAGGCTGGGAAAAAATTTTCCCAGCTTCTTTACAGAAACAACCCCGCCCCCCGGCCTGGATTGCTAAGGGTCTTAGCCAGGTGTGTGTGTGTGTGTGGGGGGCTTCTAAAGAGAGGCTGGGAAAAGGGTCCTCAGCCTCTCTTCAGAACCCCCAAACCACCGGATCACTAAGCCCCATAGCAATCCAGGCAGAGGTTTCTGAACAGAGGCTGGGGAAAAAGTTTTCCCAGCTTCTTTTCATAACCCCCCGCCCCCAGGGCCTGGATTTCTAAGGGGTTTAGCCATCCAGGTTGGGGGGGGGGGCTTCTGAAGAGAGGCTGGGGGAAAACCAGATAACATTATGACTTGTGGAACCAAGTCATAATGTTATCCAAGGTACTAGTGCAGTGTGTTTTGTGTGTGCCCATGCAATGGAGCTAAACATTTGACAGTATGTTAAGCAGAAGTTCAGGTAGAGAGAGAGATTAGCACATGAGCAGCCTTTCATCTTTGTCACTGGATCAATAACTAAGAAAGTCAAGAACGCATAAGAAATTGGGAATACCTTTCTTGCTGAGACTTCTTTCTTTATTGAGAGAAAATGTGCCCCAGTTTCCCTGACAACAGGAAGAAGAAGAGAATCCCAGTTTAGTGTGTTGTGTGTGAGCATTTCAAAGCCCTGAAGGTGGGATATTTTCTGACATTCTTGAGCTGGTATTAATAAGATTGCTAGGGAGGTTCCCTTTTGTGGTTTAGATTATTTTCTCTTACTCCACACACAAAACTGGCAGAACAGAAAACTGTAAAAGTATTAGCAGTGGTGGCAAGAGAGGAAAGAAGGGAGTCTGTGAGTTGGAATGTGACTCACAATTGCATCCAGTACAGTGAACTCCCTGAATCACTCTGCAACCTCTGAGTGAGTAGTTATTGCATTTTCAAATGTACCGTATATGCCGGCATACAGGGTGACTTTTTCACCCCCCAAAAAATGCCTCCAAGTGGGGGGTCGTCTTGTCTACCGGGTGCACGTCATTTGGGTTCCCAAATAATAACTGGGGCTTGGGCAGCAGCTCCGGGGAGAGCGTCGAGTCCTTCCCCGCCACCTTCTTGTCGCGGTTTTTGTGCAGCGGCGGAGCTGCTTCTTCGGAGCTCCTGCCGACTGCCCTTTATCCCCCCGGCCAGGTGGAACAAATCCGGGGGGAGAGGCGGAGGCATCCTCAGCTGCCCCACGGCCAGGGCAGCAGAGCATTCAAACTCGCCTGCATTCAAACTCGCCTGCATTCAAACTCACCCGCATTCAAACTCGCATTCAAACTCACCACCATTCAAACTCACATTCAAACTCACCCGCATTTAAACTCGTTCCCGCGGCAACGACCCGCACGACCACATTGAAACTCGCCCGCGTTCAAACTCACCTCCATTCAAACTCACATTCAAACTCACCCGCATTCAAACTCGTTCCCACGGCAACCACCCGCACGACCACATTGAAACTCGCCCGTGTTCAAACTCACCCACATTCAAACTCACATTCAAACTCACCCGCATTCAAACTCGAGCCCGCGGCTACCTGATTGGCTCATCCATCTCTTCGGGAAGATCCCGCCCCAAGCTCCCCTTCGCCCAATCAGGGAAAGGACAGGTCTTCCTGCGCGAAAATATACCGTAATATTTTCTGAGCAAAGCATATCAGAGACTAAACAAAACAACATCAAAAAACTTGTGGCACCTTAAAGACTACAGTAACTCTTGTATTTACTCTTTTGCGTGTGTGGAAGGTGTGTGGAAGAGGGGGTGGTCTTATATAGCGAGTATATAACAAACTCTATATTTTGAGTGGAAATGTTGGGGGGTCGTCTTATCTACCCAGTCGCCTTGTACACCACCATATACGGTAATACACATTGTGAGTCTAGCTACAAAAAATCAAGGTGACTAACTCAAAACGATTGCATAGATTTGGAAGCTGGAAGGAATGTCATGATGAGGTTTTAAATGGTTGTTATTTGTTTCATGTGGGAAATTTATGGAAAGATCTAGATTGAGGAGTTCCACCCCCACCCCCCCATGATAGAATTCTTTCCCACTGTTTTAAGAGTTTTATTCTACTCCTACACTTGAACAACATTCAATAATACATTCTAGTAGGTATAGCTTCTGAGGGGTTTACAGTGGTTCAGCCACCTTCAATATGTTATGTTTCTTCCTTTTTAGTTTCTCATTCTTTTTCCTCTGTGCCAATTATTTAGATCATCAACATTTGGGAAGATGCATTGTATTGTATACCTTGTTCTTTCTAAAGAAATTAATAGTAATGTCACTATTATTTCTGGAAGTTGTCTTCAACATTCCAAGCACTGCTAAATTGTTTCATGTCTCCTTTCTTGATCTCTACTGATGTATTATCCTTTCCTTGTTACAATTCCCTGCTTAGCTGCCTCTGTCACCTTCATAACTTTATTTCAGAACTTAGTTAATTACCCTTTGATCTGCTAATTGCTTGTTACCTACAGGTCCCTGCTTCCTCCTAGTGCATAAAAATTCTGTTCCTTTCACATGAATTATCATACTGGGAGTAAACAATGGGACATCTGGCCCTGAATTCTCTCCAACCATGAGCAGTGATAGCTCTCAACTTTAACACACATTGACTGATCTTGCTCATCCTTTCACCTGCGAATTCCCAAAGAAGCAAGAGCCAGCCTTCCTCACACCTGCTCTCTTTGTTTTATGCTCATTGACAGCAGCTATACAGAGAGCAGATGTCTTTCCTGAACTGTCCATGGTGACACATCGGTCTCAACCCCCACCCTTCCTTGTATGGCTATAATTAATTCAGGGACAGGGCAAATGGCCCACCTCTATGTCCCCTAAAGATCTTTTTACAATAATGAGGACACTGGAATCTGGTAGAAACACTGATTGATATAAATTTATATACTGGTCACCCTGGCTCTTCCAAAAGCTTTGGGACTGAGAGCAAAGTCTCAGAAATCAGTGTCATTTTGTTATCTAAGTACTGTATACTGCAATTGAGCCCTTGCATGTACAGTTATAATGGCACAAAGTTTTAAAATATGAAGATATGTTGATATGAATGGTTAGGTAGTAGGTTATGAATGAAGCATATAAAAGTCTTTCTGTCCCTCATTTCATCCATACTTATTTCATTCATTTACTCATTCATTTATTCAACTGCCACTCCACCTTTCTCCAAGAATTGGGAACCAAGGTAGTTTATCCTTTGTTGATATTCATTGCTGTCAAAATCTTAATAAAATGGAGCACAAAGCAGAAAAGTAAGCAGAGAAGAAGAAGAAGAAGAAGAAGAAGAAGAAGAAGAAGAAGAAAGGGGAGGAAGAGATTATTATTATTAAATTCAAATTTATATGCCGCTCTCCTTGCCGAAGTCTCTTCTCTATTTTGTTACTTTCTTGTTACAACAGAGCCTCCAGAAATGCATTTGGGAAGGAGGGACTTAGATTTGACACATTGCATTTCAGCAGGGTAAAAATACTGCCCCATGTTGACTTCTGACTTTTAATGAAAGGTTATCAGGAAAGGTATACCATGTGAAAACAGCCTGGCTATTCCATCAAACCAAGACTTGATTTTGATATGTGAATGCTGCACGTGGGAACGAATGAAAATAAAACTAATTCTTTACTCATTATTTTCAATGAAATACGTAATTCAATAAAACAATTGAGGAAAAAGTATAGGCCTGAAGAATTATGTGACTACAAGTTGTACATCCTCCAAAATATAAGAAAGGTTCTAACAGTTGTAAATAGTAGGTTATGTATATGAAATGGAGCTGAGAAAGAGTTCTGCCATTCCTAAAAAATATTTGGAGATCCTGCTGTTAAGATAATGCCAGGTGTTTTGAAGGTCTTGATGCGGTAAAAAGATCTTGCCACAGCTCTTGCCAATTGAGCTATGACTCCAGATGGAGTTGCTGCCCTTCAGGAAAGGACTAAAAACCTAGCTGGCAAAGCAGGTGTGGGGCACTGGGGATGCGGTTACCCCCACCTGCTGGCTGATGTAGTAATATTGCTCCCTCGCTCTTTTTAGTTGTCAGGCTAATTTTTATTGTGTTTTTAATTGGTTTTTTTTACTGGTTTTAAGTTTTTTACAGTTCTCAAGTGGGACTTATGTAGTTCATGATGTAATTGTTGTATGCTGCCCAGAGTCGCTTGCCAAGTGGTCAGCAATACAAATGTGACTAATAAATAAATATCACAGTTTAACAATTCATTGTGGTCCAAATCCTACTGGTATCAGCTTAAAATATATGGTAACTTGTTGCCTACCAAAAGGGCTATTGAGGTAGATCTCAGAGGCACATCTGCTCATGCTGCTGACTGTACAACTCAGAAGGTCTTCATAATTTTGGCAGCTTAGCACAACTATTATTGCTTGGAAGCAAGATGGTTGTTTTTGTTATTATTATTCTGATCACAGAATTAATTTATTGTGCTGTGTGTTATAAAATGCAATGCCATAGTTAGTAGGCCAGAAGAACATAGCCTTTAGTGGCCAGTTCTGATATTGTAGCTTACCAATATTTGTGCCATGTGCACAAATTAAGGTGGTCCAAACCAGTTTCGAGGCATGAGATAAATTCAAGGACTGAGCAAGGATTTGAACCCAGGTCTTCTGAGTCTTACTTGAAGCCCACTACCCCATGCTGGCTCTTTGATACAAATGTTTACAAAAATACAAATCAGAAAACCAAAATAGTATTTCCTTTGCCACTTATGGCTGATAAGGGAAAGGTGGAGGAATCCTATCAAAATACAGTAAAACCTCATATAACACTAAAACCTGGTTCCACAAGTCTTCGTGTTATATGATTTTTCGTGTTATCTGATCCTCTATGGGATCCATAGAGATACATTGTAACCACAGAGGCTTTCGCGGTTGTTATCTGAAGCATCCCATAGGATCTTAATGTTATCTGATGCAATTCTTCCCCCCAGATTCCTTGATGTTATGCGATTTTAGTGTTATTCGATACTAATGTTATATGAGGTATTACTGTATGCCTAAAATGAGGTAATTATTAAGATTAGATTGCAGTGGTTCACAAAGTGGGGCACACACACCACAGGCGACTTCAGTTCCCAGAATTGATTGATCAGTGTTTTGGGGGAATTGACTTAGGCTTCTGGGAATTGAAGTCCAAAAACCAAAGGTTGGGAAACATTGGATTAGAGCAGTGATGGCCAACAATGGCACTCCAGGTGTTCTTGGATTTCAGTTACCAGAAACCCAAGTCAGCACTCCTGCTGATCAGGGCTTCTGGGAATTGAAGTTCAAGAACAGGTGGAGTGCCAAGGTTAGCCATCACAGGATCAGTCTTCACTTATGTGATGCTGCAAACAGCACCAGCATTACTTCCTGAAAAAACCCTCTAAAAGTAACTTTTGGAAGCAAACATGAAACATTACTAGTTACATCTAGAAAGTAATGCAACTATTTGTTCTCATTATCACAAAAGTAACTAGTTAGGGATAAGTAGTTACTTATAACTAGTTACTTTCATACTCTATTTTTCTTTTCTCTGTTCAGGTACTGTACATGGGGACATGGTAATAACTGGTTTTTTTAACAGGTTGTTAAATTAGTTGTGACCAGAATTACTAACTTGTTACAAATAGGAAACTCTTATCTAACAAGTTACTGGTCACATGTGGTATCTGTACAAGTGTCACCATTTGCCATCTTATATCCAGTGGTGGGATAAAAAAAAATACTACCTACTCTGTGAGCATGGTATGGTGGGCATGGCCAGGGGGAAAGCCCTGCATTGCATCCACATTAGGACTACTTTATTTCAAAAGATGGATGGGTGGGGGCAGCCAGAATTTCTACTACCGGCTCTGGAAAACTAGAGCGAACCTGCTGAATCCCACCACTATTTATATCTTATTCTTGGCAGATAAGATAAAAATTAAATAATAATGGAGGGGATAAGAAGTCTAGCTTGCTGACCCCCTGGAGTCACCTGGAGAGTGGAGGATCCCTTAATCATCTTGACTCTCATTGCTGGCCAGCTCAAGAAGATAGTGTAGAGGAGCATGAAGGCTTATGCCTATCTAATGTGGTTCAGTGCAGTTTGGCAAGAAGCTTCCTTGATTTGTTTTTTTAAAGGAGACACAGAACAGATGATGAAAGGATCATTGATGCGCCTTATCCAGTACCTTGAGCCAGAATGTGAAGATCATGGGAAGCTCTCCCAGGTTTCTTTTCAAAAAATAAATAAAGAGATTGAATGAAAGGGGAGGAGAGAATTTTAGATTGTTTGATACTTTTTGAAGATCTTGATCAGTCAGTGTGGCCCTTTAACCTCCACTACTGTCTCATGATAAAACAGAAACATGATAAAATATTGAGAAGTGAAAAAAACTTCACTTGTGCACCATAAAATCTGAGAAGCAGGAATGGAGCAGGGAATGTTCTTTATTTTTTTCATTTGCATCTTATGGCCACTGAAGAAGCCCCCTAGCCTAGAGTGCACTTTTGTCTTTCTTTCCTTTTCTTCTTCTTCCAATCAGCAATGCCCTTTCCTTGTATGCCAAAGGCAAACGAAACCGCCAAAATGTCACCTGTAAAACCCATTACCTAATTTTTGATTAAGCCGTTACACTTTGCCATTTTATATACCAGTACAGTGACATATTTCAATCCCCCCAATCTTCATTTCTCTCTTGACCCCATTTCTCAATCAACCTTATGTGTATAACCCTCTGATCCATGAGAAACGGGGGTCCCTGCAACACGATTTGAAAATGCTAAATTCTTTCTCATACCCACCTATTTAAACGATGCCACAACATTAATCTCCCTGCTGAGAATGGGGAGAATTTAACTTCATCTTTGATTATTAAGCAAAATGTTCCCAGGCATATTCATGAATTGCAACACAGTTCTTTTCTGGATTCCATACTTTTCTGAATGTAGTGGTTTAAAACACAACATGTGTGCAAATTACAGAAAGCTGTGTATATAATTAAGATATTTTAGGTGATGATGTTTACAAAAATAGCATATTTGGCTATAAGATGTCATACTCATATTATTCACTGTCACTGTGCTAAATCTGGTGATGGATGAATGGATAGATGGATACAAGCATGTACTGTATATTAAAGGTAACGGTAAAGGTCACCCTATCTCAAAAGCCAGTCATATCTGACTCTAAGGCTCAGTGTTCATCTCTGTTTATAGCCAAAGAGCCAGTACTGTTTGTGTTTGCAGACATTTCCGTGGACATGGGGCAGGCATGTCTAGACACTGAAGAGCATGGAACACTGTTTACCTTCCCATCAAAGTGATACCTATTTATCTACTTGCAATCTCTTTCGAACTGCTAGGTTGGTAGGAGCTGGGACACAGATCGGCAATCATTCCATTATTCACTAATCGGATTTTGAACTGCTGACCTTCTGCCTCCTAGGCAGTGTCTTAACCACTTGAGCCACTGCAGAAACTTAAAGAAGAGTGGGAAACTAAGTGCAAATTTTGTACAATAAATTTGTCATAAAAAATAAAAGTTTTGAAGGTTAAGTGGTGCATATAGATATAACTGACAAGAAGCAGAGGGTCCAACTAGCGAGTCTAATTGTCCTGGGCTAGATTGGGCTAAACAGAGCAGGTTTGAAATGCTATATGTAATTTGGGGTAATACTTGCTTGTGTGTAAGTTCCAAGGTAAAAAAAAATCACACTACAGCTCAAGTGATTCTATTTAGCCTACTTCTCCTTTTAAAGAGAAACAGGGGAAAGAAAGAAAAAAGATCTCCTGTCTCTCCATGGGAGAGCAGGAAACATCTGCCATTTTTTAAAATTTATTTTCCAGTGGTAAATTGCTCAATTGCCTTGCTGCTCAAATGATTTCATGCTCCCATTTAAAGTGTTTTTTTTAAAAAATAACAACAGCAACAACTCTCTGCCTCATCTCCTGTCTCCCCCTCTATGAAAGTAACAGCAGAAAGTTTGATTTTGTTTAAAATGTATTAATGAGTGGCATCCAAAATGGAGAGATCTTATCAGCACTAAAAACAACCAAACAGTGTGGTTAGGCATGGATAATTATCAGACTGGTTCGCAATTGCCTTACGTCATGTGATCACTGGAAAACTGAGTGAACCAGCCTGTTTCCAAAGTAGTCCAATTTGTGGGACAAAACATTATCCAGTCATAACCAGATGTAGACTTATAGATCAGCTACTCTAGCTTTATTTTGGTGATACTCATTTCCCCCCGAGGTTAATAACTTTTTTTGGGAGAACTGATGAGATATATTGGGCAGAATTTCACATATGGACCCAGGTAACCTAAATCAAATCTTTTCTCAGCCACAGAAACTCAGAATGGGGTGGAAATGGTAAATGACTCTCTGACCATCTCACGTACCTAAGACACCCAAATAAGGTTCCCGGAAGTCAGAACTAACCGTACAACACATAACAGTATTTTTTTTAATTGAAGATGCTTTGCTTTAATAGCCCTAAATATCCTTTCAGTCTGTACAGGTAAAGTATAGCAGCAGCCATGAAGAGTGGAAATTCTTGGAAATCAGGAACATCATTGTGCAACAAATCCAGGAACTTAGATCCTATTAACATAATTTTGAGTAATGTGGTGACTTCCACTTTTGTCCCTGTTGAATTCCAGGTAGCTGTTGCACATTGGAATGCTGGAGAAAGAATATGGGTGAGAAAGGTCTAAGGACTTGGCAGCCAACTAATCAACTTGTGAACCTCCCAGAGAGGGCACTAAGTACTACAGGGCAGTATATAAGTGTGATTGCTTTGCTTTGTTTGGTATGCACATAGCCTGGTTTGATGAATACTTACTATTCTGCTTCGGGTTGCAATCCTTTGGTTTGATACATTCCAATTAAGTACTATTGGTGGTTTCTATCAGGATAGAGCACTCAGTGGCCTCCCAGTACTGGAACACATTATCCCTCCCCATTAGCCGTGCTGAGCAGGTCTGATAGGAGGTGCAGCCCAGCATCTTCTGAATGTCCAAAAGTTGCCCACCCGTGGTCTAGAACAAAATGCCTACAAGAAGAAAAATCCCCCACATATTACCTAACAGACGTTGAACCTGGGCTCCATTGCAGATGTTGAGCCATGGGCTCCGTCAAGGATACTATGTGTTTTACAGTTTCAATTTGTGTCTTGTTACATTTTGTGATTATTATTTTTTTGTGATATTTTGCTGTATTTTGTTATATTGTATTTTGCTATACTGATGTTTTGCTGTATTTTGTTATATGTTGTGAGCCGCCTGGAGTCGAGGGGGTGGCACATTAATAATAATAATAATAATAATAATAATAATAATGATGATGATGATGATGATGATGATGATGATGATGATGATGATGATGATGATGATGATGATGATGATGATGATGATGAAGAAGAAGAAGAAGAAGAAGAAGAAGAAGAAGAAGAATTGCAGTCTCTACAAACACTTCGGTGGGAAGGCAACAGCGCTCCGTGTGCTCCGATGTCTAGTCATGCCTGTCACATGACCATGGAAATGTCTGCAGAAGCAGACAGCGCTAGTTCTTCAGCTTTGAAACAGAGATGAGCACTGACCCCTAGAGTCAGATACGACTGGCTTTCGAGCAAGGGAAACCTCCACCTTCACAAACTTTATATACATTGCCAAAATTTAATCTTCAAAAAGTCCTTGTTTAGAAGCCTGGTGTTCAGAAGTGATAATAACTCCCCTCAGCTTTGTCTATCCAAATATGATGAATAGTCATAGCACTGCAGATGCCCATCCTCCCTCATTCCTCAAAAGTGTATTGAAATCACCCACACTTGAGAAGAATCAGTGAATAAACAGTATTGCATCTTTTCCATTGCACCCAGCTTTTAGTGACAGTGATTGAATAAAGCTTTAAAAGCTTTTCACATCTACTCCCTCAGATTATGAAAGCAAGCTGTTATTTTACACCTACTTTCTGCAGTGATCTCCATAGTAACATAGACTATGGTACTTTTCACCCCAAGGAGAATTATTTACAAATCATTTAACTGCTGACCTTAGAGGAATAATTTGGGTAAAATATACATCTATACTAATGAAATGTTCAGTCACAGCTGAACCTTGTACCCATTTTATATTTCCACGTACAAACAATTCTGCTGAGAAGAGGTCTATTATTTATTTGTTTCTCTTCCTAATGTATTGCTTTCTGTGAAGGCTCCTAAAATAATCTACTGAAAAGTTAACCCAAAGCATGACAACTCAGCAGTGTTGGTTAACAACATATGTAGACACAATACTGGCCTCCCTCTTTCCTGATACATGTCTTACAATAAAGTATATGTGTTGTGCAGATATCCTTCTATACAGGCAATGTGTTGGGGTACACAGAAAGAGCCTCCTCAAAGATCATGGTATTTTTAAACCACAATTGGGCGCATGCTGGTATTGGCAACTTTGTGTTGCCGGTTAACTTTTCTCACACTAGGTCAGGCAAAGGGAACTGCAAAATGAACTCACCAAAGGGTGCCTTCATTTTGACAGTTTCATGTCTGGCCTAGACACAGAAGAAGAAACAAAAGACAATGAGTTTTCAGTAAGCTAACCAAAATGTAAAGATTTGGGAAGTGGTGATCTTGAAGACTTGCAACAAGTACCAAATCAGAACTTCTCGGAAAACATTTTTCTAAGAATGAATTTAACAACAACAATTCTGGAAAAGAATCTCTATGTTAGAAAAGGCAGCTAAGCTGTAACCACACGAGTGACAGTGCCAACATCTCATGGTCTCCAGAACACATCTCATGGTCTCCAATGAAGTTGATAGATGCCAGAGCTCCCTCATCTCCATCTTTTTGGAGAAGGAAGGGGGAAAAGATGTTCACTTTGTGCTTCATCCCTTACAATGTAGGCACTTTCCCTGGTCAATTAATTTCTGACAGAAAAAGAACTAGTACTGCTTTCATTTGGAGATATTTATAATGGATCATTTGCAAAGACAGTTGTGTAAGAGACAGGAAGCCAAAAGGCCCTAAGTGATAGAAGGCCAGTAAGAGTGGGTGAACTCTAAATGTTGCCAGACTCAGGGCTCTGCTAGGAACAGATAAGAGAGAATTCATTCCATGTTTGAATATGGGCCCATGTCACGATGATGTCTAAGTATTCATTATCTCCAAACTGACAGTTTTCCAGTAACAGAAAAATTCAAATTCTCAGAGGTGTGTTACAAGGCTCTGTGTTGTCCCCGACATTGTTTAATATACAGATGTACCTCGCTTAAAGAGCATAATGCATTCCACAGGATTGCTTTTTAAGTGAGTTTGCTCTTTAAGTGAAACACCATTGTAAATGACCAATTTTGGGGGGGATTGGGAACCCTGATTTATTTGTTAAGCGAGTTTTTGGTTGGTTTTATTTGTTAAGCGAAGCGAACATTCAGAAAAAATTCTGCTCTTTAAGCGAAGCACTCTTTATGCGAGGTTTGACTGTATATTCAGAGAGTATTTTTTCAGAAGCACTATCAGATTGAAACATGGGCACTAAAATTAATAGAGAATGCCTGAATAACATCTGATATGCTGATGACACAGTGTTGTTGGCCACAAAACTTGCAGATCTTCATTTGATGCTGGATTGAGTTAGAGCTTCAAGACCAGAATATGGCTTGGATCTCAACACCAAGAAGACAAAATATTTGGTTATAAGCAGAACACCAATTCAAGGCAAGCTAATGGCAGGAACACAATAAATCGAAAGAGTGGATAAAATCGTCTTTTTGGGGACTATGTTAAATGAAAATTGGGATCCCAAGGTAGAGATTAAAATACGAATAGAAAAAGCAAGATCCACCTTCATAAAAATGTGACATTTGTTATGCAGTAGAGATCTAGCTCTCGCTACAAATATCTGAACAGTGAGATGTTACATATTCCATTGTTGCTATATGGAGTCAAAGCTTGGACATTAACTAAAGCATCTGAAAAGAGAATTGAAGCTTTTGAAATGTGGATCTACAGATGGCTGTTAAGGATAACATGGGTTTGCCATGTGGCTAATATAGAAGTATTGTAGTGAATGGATAAAGAACAAGAACTCTTTAAGACCATTAAGCGAAGAAAGCTCCAATACCTTGACCATACCATGAGGAACAACATAAAATACAGGGTACTCTTACTCGCTCTGCAAGGAAAAATCCCTGGGAAGAGAGGCCCTAGATGAAGATGAACTTCATGGCTGAGGAACCTGAGAGACTGGTGTGGCATGTCCTCAGAAGAACTGTTTCATGGAGTTAAGAACAGGAAGACTATCGCCATTATGATAACCAATATCCTGATATGGCACCTGAAGAAGAAGAAAATTTTGGCTTGGCTTGAGAATTGTGACTTTTGACCAGAGATAGTAGTACAGTATGTTCAATATAGCTTCTGTGTTTATCACTTTTCTCTGATGAGATAACAAACATAAGTCCTGAAATGTCAAGGTCCAATATTCTACATCTTTCTTTTCTTTGATACAAATAAAGAAATATGTAGGATATTAGGGCTTGACATTTAAGATGTTGTGTTTATTTATTTTATATATATCCCATCCATCTGGAATATTCTCCCACTATGGGTGGTGGTGTTTATATACCACCTGAGAAAACTGGAAAATATCCTACTTCCAATATACATTGTCCCTGAGCACATCTGAGGGAATGTCACAGAGTAAGTTAAAGAGACAGTGTCAATATTGGTTAAGAGAAGCCATGCTTATCCATTCTTCCTTCTTTACAGCACAGACAGCACTTACAAAAAAGAGGAGGGGGGAAAGGCTCTGATGTGCTTATATTTATCATGCAACAATGTATGTCTGTCAATGTAAATTTAGAAATAATTATGAGAAATAGAAATATAATACAATAGGAGTAGGAAAGACTAAGCCAGGTGTGTTCTGGGTGTTGGTACAATCAGCTCAGAGCCAGGTGATCAAGGCCAACCCACACCTTTTGGTTGCCTGAGGAAAAAGAGAAAATTATTGTTTCATGTTCAGAAGGTAGGTGGATTTTGCTTTAACTGTAATGATGAAGCACCAACCTTTGTTGCATCTGAGTGCAGCTAGGACAGGTCATGGAGCAGAGATGCCCAAACTACACTCCCTGGGCTGGATGTGGCCTGCAGTGCCAAATCATCCAGCTTGATCTGCCCTCACCACTCCCAGAAGTGGAAGTAAAATGCACCAACACATGCATAAAACACTGCTGTAAATGTACCCATGGCTGTCATAAATGTGTTTACGACAGTTGAAAATGCATTTATGGCAGCATTTTGTACATGTGCGGGCACATTTCACTTCCAACTTCAGTGGGAGGAACCACGTGACCAGCCCACTGAACCACGTGATTGGCCCATGTCACTCCACTATGGCCTTAAGCCAGGGATGCCCAATTAGGCCTGTGCATCTCACTAATGCGGCCTGCGGTGAGCACCTGGGCTCACCATGGACCGCCCCCACCTGCTCCCTCCACCTGACATCAGCAGTGGTGGCGGCGGAGGCAGCCATCGCACTTCATCCCCGCTGTTCCGAGCAGCTTCTGGCTGGGTTCCCTTGTGTCAGCAGCCTTTGCAGACGTGGATCACTGCATTGGGGAAATTTTCAGACCCTTCCCCACTTCAAAGTCTGCTATGCTAGGAGAGGCCCTTGGCATACTCAGGATGAATGACGTCATCTTGGGTCAGCCAAGGGCCTCTCTTTGTGGTGCAAAGGCTGCTGACATGAGGGAACCCAGCCAGAGGCTGCTCAGAGCAGTGGGGACAAAGGGTGGTTGCTGCCTCTGCCACCATCACTGCTGACGTTGAAATGGTCAGCAGCGGAAGCAGCCCACCTCCGCCCCTGCAGCTGTGTGTCGGGGGTGGGACCAGCCCACAGCAGGAAAAGCTTGGGCACCACTGCCTTAAGCAGTTTAACTTACTGTATGTGTAGGATTCTGGGCACTGTATGTTTGCTCCACCCCCATTTTAGAACAAGCAGACTTCAGAACTGTTCTGTACTAGCTTTGTATCATTTATTACAGATATCTGAATCTTTTGATGTTTCATCAGGTACTGAAGTGATTAAATGCCTATGGCCTCTTTATTTACAAATATCAAAATATTGTCTTTAGTCTTCTTTTACATGAGTGTTTCTACTTCTAGCATTTATTTAAGGATGTTTTTTCCTGTCAACATGACAAAAAGAGGGACTTCTTCCATAGTTTAAGAGTATAGCACTTAGGGAGGGAATGGATATTCTGTAACCCTCACATCATCTGACATTTTCTTGCCCAAATCTTCATCAAAGGTTTCATTAATATGAAGGAGATCAGAACCAAGAATTTCTAGTCTTGAACTATTTTATATGCAGCATGTTTGAGGGGAAATGAAGGTGCAAAAAAGTTTTGCTTAAAGTGTAAAGAAAGTGCTCTGGGAATTAGTGTCATCTTTTGAAACTGAAAAATTGCTTGCTCTCAGAAAATTTAGACACTGGTGGTTAACTTCACATAGAATGGGGGAAGTGACTGGAAAAGCAGAGGCACTTTTTAGGACAAAGAATGAATTCTGATTTGATTGCTATGTGGCTGTAATAGAACCAATCTCAGGTGCCATTTTTTAATTCAAAATCTGGCACCCAGAAAATAATAATTGGTGTGTGTGTGTGTGTGTGTGTGTGTGTGTGTGTGTGTGTGTGTGTGTGTGTGTGTGTGTAAGATGCTCTGACAAGTGACACAATTAGGATCTAAAGCAGAAGAGTAGTCACATCAACTGAAGTTATTGTCAAGTAAGTAGAACAATGTGAAAATGGCACACAATACATTACTGTGTATCATGAGGAAAAAATGTGAGGTCTCTGGTGCAATCAGCTTGCAATCCAAACATTGACAATGGGTGTGTGGAAGAGAGACCAGGTTACTGACCGACCACAAGTGAATGCAAGAAATAACTTGTAATGAAGCCTCATTCCAATAGGAACAAATCATTGTTGAGGCACTAAGACAAATGTTTTTCTAAAAAAGAGAAGAGAGAGAGAAGCATTGAGGAGTGCTGTAGAGGAAAGAAAGAGAGTAGGTTAGAAAAGAACTATGGGCTTCCTGATAATTTTTGGATTTCAGCTCCCATTATCCCTGGATAGTCTACATGTTGGCTGGAGATCATAGGTCATGAAGTCCATTAAATCTGCCTGAACACATGTTCTTCCCCTATTATTTAGGTGCTTTGGGAAGGAACAATGGATGTAAAAATGACAATAGAATGAGTGAAGTGTGGTGGTTAAAGTCCTTTGCCAGGCCTAGGAATTCCCAGATTCCAAACTCACTGAACATACAAAGCTCAGTGTATCATCTTGGCCCAGCCACTGTCTCTCAGCCTAAACTGACTGGGGTGGGGTGGGGGGAATATAAAATATATGCCATCACTGCATAACAAGCATGAAAAAAATCAGTAAAATGCAGGGGGTCACTAGGAGAAAGAAAGAAGCCCAACTCATTTGTTATCTTAGCAATGTGCTTGGACAAGGAAAAGTTGACCCTCTCCCTTCTCCATTTGCATTTTCTACAGGTGGAGAAAGACATATCTAAAGAGGAAAAGGACCCTCCTTGCACATGGGCTTTACATTTTTGCAAGAACCTTGGGAGATTGGTATTCTTGCTTATTTGTATACATGAGTAGGAAACTCTGCAGATATGCTGTTCTCCCCATGCATACAATGTTTCAGAGGATAAGGTGAGTAGCTCCTTTATAAGCATGTTGTCAAGATCCAACTAAGTAGCCACAATAGGACTAGAGAGGAATGAAAATGGAAAGATTTAATAATAATTTGAGTAGACCCTGATGTTAGAACTGGATTTGCTGAAGATCACCTGGAGTAAGTGAGAAGATAGTAATCATCCTTGAATAAAAACAATTCCTGCAGATTTTTTAAAAGTGCTATCTAAGAAAAAAAATCTTAACTTCAATCTGGGTGCACACAGTTTTTAATATTATAGTCTCCCCTATTAGCTTGCATTGATTTGATTATTTTTGCTGTGGATATCAGGTCCCTGTTTTTGAATCCCATTTTAAACAAGTTTTTGCCTTTAGTGTGTATTTCATTATTTGATTTTAATGTGTATTTTATTAATATTTGTTCTGAGCATCTGGGGTTTTCTTAATTATTGGAAAGACATGATTTAAAAAAACCAGACAAGTAAATGATGGGTATACTTTTTCAGGTTAATCTTCTAATTTTACTTTCCATATATCTATGCATGATGAAGGCAACTCTTTGAGTGCAGATCATTTTTATTATTTAACACTGTATCATAACCAATGATCTAATGTCCAGTTGTATGCTTTCCTTTACAACCCCAAAGGATGAACATGATACTGTGTTTTCTCCCATGATCACTATTATGGCTTTTCCAGGTAGGGTACAATTGCAGTAATTCTGGTGGATAATTCGTGTTCTCCACATATAATCTGAATTACCAGCTGAGTGGGTTGCTCTATTTGTAGAACATTAAATAATTTATATAGCCACAGTAATAGAGGATAGCAGTGAACCTCTAGAGATGGGTGAATAATACATTTTAAAAAACCATTTTTATTCTGTCAGTGTGTATGTGTAAGCGTCCTTGCTTACTGGATATCATGCTGAACAGCTAGATGGGAGCCTACAAAGTACACCCTACCCTTTTAATATATCCATACCAATAAAGGACACTGTCACTGAAAAATAGATTATGCCACTACAAGTGCTGCATCTGAAAAATAAAATCCTTAATGAAAAGTATACCTGATCCTCCTTAGAAGGTGATTCAAAATCACCAGCCTCCCACATATGGAAACTTTGCAGGCCAACTGCTAGGAAAAAAAATTATTGAAGGAAAGATTTTAGTAGGAGTCTAGTTTAAGATTAGACAGTTGTGCCAACAGTAACAACATCATGGATGCTTGCCTCAGGTCAAAAAGGTTTAAGAAGTCACCACCATTTTATGCTTCAGGGCATAAATTGATTGCCTTCCGAAACACCAGAAGAGTTTATTTTTCACTCTAGGTATAAAGAAACTCACAAACTGAACAGACAAATCGGATACAGATCCTTTCCTGTTAAAATGCTGGTTACAAACCAGGGATAAAAATGTTTGGTAGATTTAGGATGTACTGTTTTGGTCTGAGGACACATCCCAGGGGCCACAAGAAGGAGGGGAATCTCTTTTCCAAGGTCTTCAGTTACAAGGATATAACTCTTCAGTTATTTTATTTTCACAAGTGAAAAATGAAGTCCCAAAAATTCCCTCTCCTTTGACATTCTCTCTTTTCAGTACAGTCAAACCTCGCATAAAGAGCACCTCGCTTAAAGAGTAACTCACTTAAAGAGCAGAATTTTCTCTGAATGTTTGCTTTGCTTAACAAAACCAACCAAAAACTCGCTTAACAAATAAATCAAGGTTCACAATCCCCCCCACAATTGGTCACTTACAATGGTGTTTCGCTTAAAGAGCAAACTCGCTTAAAGAGCAATCCTGTGGAACACATTATGCTCTTTAAGCGAGGTACAACTGTACTTGTTTGGGAAAAAATGAACTGTTTTGTGTGGGGAAAAATATTTTGTTCATGAAACCTTTTATTTTGAACAGAAAACCTCAATTTTTTGCAGAGAATCCACTTTTTTAAACATAAAATACAAGGGGGTCCCCACCCACCCAAAAAAGCACAGGGTTTGTTTGCAACTGTCATTGCTGAGAAAACAGGGCTGGCCTTCCTTGTTCTTCTGAAAAAGTATTTTTTTTTGCTGCATTTCCTCAGTGATATGCCTTAAGGTATACAGACATGTTTTTTTTTTCCATTGAGTATGAGAAAATTTGTGTTTGTTACCTCCTAACTCCAGTGACACTTAACCAATCCAAAATCTCCCTCCTGGTCTTTCCCAGGAGAAGTTTCCTAGGCAAGTGTGAATTCTGACCTTAAAGAGAGGTAAAATGCAGTGCTTCAAAAATTACTTTTCGGGATACAACTTCCAGAGTCCTCCAACCAGCATGTCCTCTAGGGATTTCTGGGACATGTAGTCAAAAAAAAGTATGGATGAAGCATAAATGGATGTGTTTGGAAATGAAAGAGAAGACATAGGACATATATCCTCTGAATGCACAAACCCATAAAACATTTGTACGGTCCTTCTTTAGATATACATTATTGACTGACAACTGTTTACAGTCATTCCCAATAAAAATTATGTTCAACATCTATCAGTGCATGAGGGTCTCTTGCTCAACTGCTTCATTCCTACAACTCCTACTTTTTTCACTCTAGCCACTTATTTTTTTCCACCAGCTCCACCCTTCTGTTCAACTTCCCAGACTGTTTCTCACTAACTAGAGCAAACCCTTAATGGTCAACATTCTACCCACATCCAAGCTATGAAGAGAAATTAAGATGTGCTGCAAAATACATTTAACCCACCTTCCCCCTTTGCAATGAGAAGGGGGTTTACTGATGATTTGAAGGGGGAGAAGTTAAAATCAGAAAAACAAGCCACATGAAGAAAAACAGGTGCACCCTGTTTTTGTCATATAAGAGGCTCTACTGTCAGAAAGTGCTCCACCCTTCTCCTGTGGTTACTATTTCATCAGAGGGGCTGGATTTCTATTGAAACATGATCTGTGATGAGGCCCCTCCCCTCTAAGGGTATCTTGGTTGGGTAGAATATGAAGCTGGAATACTTCTTTTTGGCCACCCAGTACACCATGTCTGCATTAAGAGGTTTTTCCATTATCACAAATAATACTAGGTAGATCTGCCATTTTCTGATACTTTTCAGTGCAGCTTCCTGTCAGTGTCCCTTCCATTGTGAACCCTACTACAATGGGGATTGGTTATAAAATTACGGATGGGACTCATGAACCATCTAAAAGTTCTTGAATAAAATGATCAAATAGGTTAAATATGTTCTGGGAATTAAAGTTCAGTATTGGCATCCTAATTTTTAACTAATATTAGCAGTAGTTGTTATGTGCCATCAAGTTAGAAATTATGTATAGCGACCCTAATAGACTTTTCAAAATAAGTAAGGTGACTGTTGTGATGTGCCATCAAGTTGGAACTGACTCATAGAAGTCTAATAGGGCTTTCAAGGCAAGTGAGATATTTAAGGACTGGTTTTACCATTTCCACATACCTTTTGAGTTTCCATGGCTGAGCAGATCTAGTCCATCATACTATCCACTACATCACAATAGATATCAAATGAAGTACTTAAGGAGTAGTTTTACTAGTTTTACTCCCCAGTAAATTTCTATGGCAGAACTGCAGATTCAAATGGGTTCTACTGATTCATAGTCCATTATTCTGGGTACCTAACTAAAGTAGTTATCCTTTCAGTGAGACTACTCCAGTCAGCATTAGAAACTGGATTTAGATCTCTTTCATTTTTGCATGTAATATATACTAAACTAATATATCTGCACTTATATTGAAAAGGAGGTACAAATGATGTATATCCCGATCAATAAAAATTGAATAAGCAACCAAGCAAGAGGTCTACTGTAGAACTTAGTAAGGACTGCTTTTAATGGCTTGGTAACTTAAAAAGAAGCAGCAATATCAAAATGATTAAGTAGAAATGCATTTAGTAATATGCTGAGTATGTACAGAATATAAACATGAATTAATTAAATAGTTGGACAAAGTTGATGCAAAGTCAAGGCTCTGACTGAAATCAATGGTATTAACTTAACCACAGCTTACATGTCCTATTCAATCAACCGGGCCATTGTGTTTATTTTTTTATACATTTCTATAATCATATAACATTTTTGTCTCCACTTACCCAAAGAACACATTTTGGTGCATTTTCCACTGAAGAAAACGTTTTTATTTTCATGCGTTTATAAACATTTTTGTATGTGCTTTTTCAACTGTGTTGTTGGATTGTGTTGTTTGCTCTACTGCACACTTGAGGAAATAATGGATCTCAGCATCTAACCAAATATCTGATCTGTGTCCAGCTTCAAGAAGTATGTATTTGGCAGAGGTTCTCTTTCAGTGCAAAGGGAGCAGTGCCCATCCCTGTACAAAACTCCACCCAAAGTCAGATTGGTGCTGTATGTCAGCTGGTCTCTTTCTCTCCACCAAAAGTCCAACTTGCATCTCTGGGCCACTTGGTAACAGTTGAAGTTGAATCAGAACTAAAATAGTGTGCATTAGCCATATGCACATGAACTGATTTCCTTCTCAATGGGCTTCTGTCCCAGCTGTGCAGGTGGCTGATACTGCCACCCCAGCTGTGTGGGCGGTCAAAGATGCCTCCATCCCCCCCCCCAGCTGGGGGATACATCACTGCCTACTTGAACTTCGGAACTCTCACTAGCTTTTCTTCTTTTTATTATTATTATTATTATTATTATTATTATTATTATTATTATTATTATTATTATTATTATTATTATTATTATTATTATTATTATTATTATTATTATTATTATTATTATTATTATTTCGATTTATATGCCGCCCTACTTGGTGAAAACCAACTCAGGGCGGCTTACAACATAAAATTGCTGTTTTTTGTTATCCTGTGGTACTGTATTAATTGTGTAAGTCACCATGACATGGCAAGGGGGCAGCTATATAAATTTAATTTATAAATAAATATAAATAAATATAAATAATCAAGTAACAGCAAAGCACAGATTGCTTTAATAGTTAAAGATTCACGAAGCACTGAAGGGCAAAAAACAAAACAAAAAACCTTACAACCTAGCAAAACACCGACTGAGCATGAGACCACAGCCAGGCATTCATCCATCTTCTAATATCCCTCACTGCCTGGCATGCACAGATGTTTCCATTTGTATGATTACTTGTAGCTGAATTTGTATTATTGGGTCTATTAGAAGTCCAGTGTGGGTATGATTTGTAACAACAAGACACAGGTGTTCTTTTTAATTCCCCATCCCTCGCTTAACTTGACAATGCATTTTGGTTCAGCTGTTTCTTGTTATGACTTTAGGCAGCCAACTGCCAGAAAGTAAACATGACACCAGGATTTTATGATTCAAATATAAGCAAAGAAAAGTGCAGGTGGAGAAATTACACCATTACATAAGAAAGAAAAATATCTCTATTTACTATTCTTGCTTTGTATGTCATAAAGACAGTCTTCTTGATTATGAAACATGCTACTATTTTGGCTGATTTTATCCCTTTTTAGAAAATAAGGTGTGGGGCTTTGCTAAGGGAATCAGAAATTTTTTTTGCACACTACATTAATTACTCTTTTTGACTGTTTTAACTGTAAGCCACCCTGAGTCTCCTCTGTAAGTGGGTGGCAATATAAATCTGAACAAATAAATAAATAAATAAATACTCTTAGCGTGGGATCAAAGTTTGATACAGAAGCAAAATAATAAAGTTGATATTATGTGATGAAACAACACTCAAGCTTTTTTTTTCCTGGTTAGTACCAAGAGAAGAGGACCTTGGCATTTGTCTAAAGCCCATCAGTAGTTCCATTCTTCCCATCAGATTATAAAACCTATATATTTTCCTTGTGTAGAAAATGTTGTGCATTTTCCACACAGATTTTTATACTGGACATATTTATTGGACACTTTTTTCTAATGTATCTATTTGGTAATGTTTTCTGCATAGGCAAAAGTATGTTAAGGTATTTTTTTTACCTGTACACATTTTAGTCATTTGTACTATTTAAATATATACACAATCTCATGCATACGGTAGTTCATTTCTGTGGAACATACAAACTGTTGACCATTTAAAGGCAAATTGGCAAGTACGTATGATGCACAGTCCCTCAATGAGTCTTAGGAGATCAGAAAGGAATGATTTTGGTGAGGATTTCAAAATCAGCTAAATTGCTTTCCCTCTCTAGTACTAGCAACATCCTATGTTGTGGGAAGCTGAGTTTTCCTCACAGTCATGACAAAATGTGAAAACCATCACCATATCAAGATCAGTTCTCATTCATCTTATTTATTTGCTCCCTATATGGAAGCCAGCACATGGCCTTGAAAGACTACATGGTCCCCAATATCTGTTTAGTAATCTGTTTTCACAGTTAGATAATTTGCTTTATCACGCTGTCACATTGGTCACAAAAGATAAGCCAATGACAGTTCTTCACTATTCATTGCCAACAATTCCTACAAATACAGCTATTGCTACAATCTCTCTGTGCTTTTTGAAACCACAGGGAGGAAAAAGCTGCAGAAGGAGAAGGCATCTGATAGAGAATAAGCAAGCTGTGAAGAGGAATTTCGAGTAGAGAAGTGACAAGAAAGAAAAGGAAATATTGCCTCATCCCTCTCCCTTTCTCATTATTCACAGGCCTCAAGCAAAGGCTTATGTCACTTTCCAGTGTGAACAAATCCATCCACTCAAAGTTCTGCAGCAAGTTCACTACAATACTTTGAAGTCAAAAATCAAAGGCAACTTTGTTTATTTTGAGACAATAAGAGATTAATTTGGAAAAATGCTTGATTATATAGAATTGAGTGCAGAGAATAAACACACAGCATCAGGAGCTGGTGACTTTTCCAATGCTGGAGGCTTTCCAGAGAAAATTAAACAAACATCTGTGAGATTTACCTTGATTTGGATTCCTAGGGACTGGGCTTGATGGCTTTATATCCCCCTTCCAGCTCCATTATTCTATGATTCTATATAGCTATGAATGCTACCTTTTTAAGGTCCTTCCTCATAGAAGTCCAAAGTCCTTAGCTGCTTCCAAAAATGGAAAGTAGCTGGAATTGAATTGTGTCACTAACTAGAAGTAAAACTCTTTTGTGAATTAAATGCCATCATGTCACATCTGATTTGTGGCAATCCTCACAGAGTTTTCAAAGTACAGTTCAGTAAAACCTTGCTTAAAGAGTGCCTCGCTTAGAGACTAATTCGCTTAAAGAGTAGAATTTTGTCTCAATGGTCGCCTTGCTTACAACTAAAACCAACCAAAAACTCACTTAACAACTAAATCAGGGTTCGCAACCCCCCTCCCACTAGAAGTCACAACTGGTCACTTACAATGGTGTTTTGCTTAAAGAGCAAACTCGCTTAAAGAGCAATCCTGCTCTTTATGCTCTTTAAGCGAGGTATCACTATATGTGAAATATTTAAGGAGTGCTTTTTTACTAGTCCCATATCTTCCTCCTCCCCAAGTTGCCATGGTTGAGTGGGAATTTGAACCTAGGTTTTCTGAGTTTTAGTCAGCTACTCATTCCACAACACCAGTTTGGTCTTTTAGGACTCTCTTTCTGGTGTACTTCTGAAGTACTGAAATACTAGAAAAGTTTCAAAAATGAGATTATATAATCATTATAACACTAGTCTGAAAGTCTGAAGTTAAAAAACACCTTTCAAATCACTCTCCTTTTAGTAATTTGATTCCTTTACCTTATTAAACATTTCTCCTTTATATCGCCAATACAAAACAAACATTAAACACATTTAGTTTTGACATTTCAAAGAAGAAATCAGAGGAACTAGTCTCAGGTCCTTTGTTGGGTACACCATACAAGAAATATACAGTGTTTCTGGCATTGTTGGCAGTCAATAAGGATTAAATATGTTAGTTTGCAGCTGAAGATCTATTAGAACTTCAAACCACCCACAGTGAAAAGGCTTGGTTTTTACAGAGAACAAGCTTGAATGGGCATGATCCTTGCATAATACATAGAGATGAGTGGTGTAGAGTTAGGAAACCAGATTGCACTTCAAGTTAACCTATTTGATCTACCTCCTTTAACAGAAATTTAAAAAGGGCGCGGGTGAGGTGTCTCCTTACCTTTCCCCTCGTATCCTCTTATTTCCCTGAGAGGCATAGCACATCAGCACTGCCTTAGCTAGTTTTAAAAAAACCCTTTGTTTTCTTTCTCTTCCCTTTCACATATAGGAGCAGAGGGAGTTTGCAATTTCTCAGTATCATAGATGACTTACACCATTTAATGATATTGGGAAAGTGAAAGCAAATTAGTGTGGGATTCACCTGAACTTTTGGGACCCTTGACCTGTGAGGACAGATTCTCCAGGTCACTAGGCTTCAAAGTTGGTATCCATCACTACCTCAGGGATGCAGGATATTGTAAACCTTATTGCCTTTGCTTAGGACCAGTGACTCCAACTTCCAAAGTTATATACTCATATATCTATCAAGTGTATATCCTGTGTGTAATTACAGTGGTACTCCGGTTAAATAGCATAATGCATTCCATAGGGTTGCTCCTTAAGCGAGTTTGCTCTTTAAGTGAAACACCATTGTAAGTGACCAATTGTGACTTCTGGTGGGGGGAGTGGGTTTTTTTTTTTTTTTTGCGAACCCTGATTTAGTTGTTAAGCAAGTTTTTGGTTGGTTTTAGTTGTTAAGTGAGGCAACCATTCAGAGAAAATTCTGCTCTTTAAGCAAGTTAGTCTCTAAGCGAGGAGTTCTTTATGCAAGGTTTTATTGTGCATGTAGAAATACTTCCCTCCTGAGTGACGTTCCCAGAAGGGCATTGATTGAATCACCATGGGATAGGGATTATTGATTAGGAACTTCTGTGTATTGGAATGTCTTTGAAGGTTAGCTCCTTTGGTTCAATCCCAATAATTGTATGTGCTAGAATCAAACCAAAATGGAGTGATTCTACCTGCACCCAAAAAACAGTAGATCCTGACAGGGAACCAAAAAGATGTGGATAAGTTTGCCCTGGAGAAGGGTTGGTTCATGTTGATACTTACATTATGTAGTCACTAGTAAATGGAAGCCAGCCCATCCGCAGAATGGTCAAAATAGTGGAATAAATCCACATCTAGTTGTGCCCTAAATTTTAGAAGTTGTCTATATTACCCCTGCATAAAAACCTTTGGGTGGAGACTCTGGTGGCTTATTGGTTAAGATGCTGAACTTGACAACTGGAAGGTCAGCAGGTCAGCAGTTTGAGTACTGCGCAGCGGAGCAACAAAGGGCTACAAAGATTAGGCCAACTTGGCTGCTTGGAGGAGAGAGTTCCAGAGTTTAGGAGCAGTAACTGAGAAGCCCTCTCACATGTTCATATCAAATGCAACTGTGAGGTTGGTGGGACCAAGATAAATGTCTTCCCTGATGAAATTATAGCCCAGGAAGGCTTATAAAGACAGATGTAGTCTTTCAGATAGCTTGAACACAAGCCTCTTGTTTCTTGTAAGTTAACACCAGCATTTTGGATTATGCCTGAAAATAGATTGGCATAGTACTTACAGTGCAATCCTAGGCATGTTTCCTCAGAACTAAACCCCACTAGATTTAACAATGCTTACTCCCCTGTGAGTGTTCATACAATTGCAGCCTAACTGTTCAACCAGAAGGTTGGAAGGTCAGCAGTTTGAGACCCAAATACTGCACGAAAGAGTGAGCTTTTGTCTCTGTTCCAGCTCCTGCAAACCTAGCAGTTTGAAAGCATGAAATTGCAAGTAGATAAAAAGGTACCACTTTGGTAGGAAGGTAAACAGTGTTCTGTGCACTCCAGTGTCTAGTCATGCCTGCCACATGTCCATGAAACATCTGTATACACAGACAGCACTGGCTCTTTTGCTACAAACAGAGATGAGCACTGAACCCTAGCGTCAGATATGACTGGCTTTCGAGCAAGAGCGACCTTTACCTTTACCTTACAACCCCAACATGCTGGGTTCTCATTTTACAGACCTCAGAAGGTTGGAATGATGGGTCAACCTTGAGCCCTGATCAGGATCAAACACACAACCTTTTGGTTGCAGAACATAGCAGTTTAAACACTGCACCACATGGGCTCAGGAGTTCATTAACTCCTCCATAAATTCCATCAATTGAAATGGGTCTACTCTTAACCATGATTTACTCTGCTAAAAAAGAAAAATAATGTTAGGACAGGAGAGAGAAATATAAAATGGGATTGCGGGTTGGTGGGGGAGGTGAAAGTGCATCTGGATGAGTAAGAGGAGAAAAGTAGTATTTAGCTCACTGAGAAAGAAAGACATTGGAGAAAGACCACATAGATCAGCGATTGGTTAGTGAGGGGAGAGAAAGAATGTTTATGTGAGTGGGAAATGTAAATCACTTGGGCAAGAACAGACTAAGAGGGTTTCTGCAAAACTGAATGTTCATGCCAGGAAGAAGGCAGAAAGAACTAGGATGGATCTTAACAGAGGTGTATCTAGTCTCCAATGCAGAATTCCTCCAGCAAAACTACTTTGAACCCAGAAAGCACCTTTGTGTGCTTCTGACACGATTTAAAAAATCTAGTCCAAAAACCATTAGGATTGCCATATTATCTGGTGAGTTGGGTTGTATCAAGATCTTGGGTATGCCACCTCTTGTCTTTTTAGACCATTGCCTGGACCAGATTGCAAACATTATTTTTTTTAAAGATAAAAACTAAGCCTCTTGCCTTTATAGTGCCAAAGGTAAAAGCAAAAAAATATGGAGGATATTTTTTTTCTCAAAGTCCTACACTTTGTTGGCTCTCTTATGATGGTGGTTACTATGTAAATGAATGCCAAGGTTGAAACATATTAGTAGGAAAACAATGAAAGAGCAAATTTGTCTGTTTCCCACAAACTGCATAATTGCACAGTATCCTAATAAGGCCACATAATTTGCACAATAGCTGCTAAACAGTTCAGTGGTTAGGTATCTGGCTGTGAAGCTAGAGGTTGGACGTTGGATTGCATCCCAGAAAAGCTAGCCTTTGTTGTCATGGGCAAGATGCACAGTCTCAGGGCGCCCCCAGAAGAAGGGAATGGTAAGCCACTTCTCTATATTCTGTGCATAGAAAACTCTGGAAAGGCTCATTGTAAGTCAGAGTTGACTTGATGGCACACAACTATTGCTTATTAATTTGCACAACACAAAACATGGGAGGCCCAGAGCTAGGCCAAAAGAGTGATAGCATTTATATTCAGAGGCACAAAGAGAGTAAAGATTCCATTATGTGGCTGAAAATGGAAGGCTAGATATCACCCACAGGTTCAAGAAAAGAGATAATCAATCCCATCGGTGGCCTTTGAATAAGCTATCCATTTTACATTTTTCACTTGCTCAACCACGGCTGTAAGTGGGAATTTCCCTGTTTGCAACAAACCGTCCTCACATAAAGCTCCCAAATCTTTGATTTATTTCCCCAATAATAAAAGGTCACACATAGTATATGGATGTCATTCGAGAACCACAGCTTCCAGGAGAATCATCATGGCTAAAAACATAAATAACGGTTCTATCCCTTTGAACACGAACAAGAGGAGATATAAATCTGTAAAAAAGCTGTTGAGTCCCCACAGCACAAAGTACATCTAATACGCCAGTTGGTGAGACATAAACAGTGTTGCCCTCCATTCTTCCAGGGCTTTGAAACTGTCTGACAATGAGTGAATTTCAGGAGATGTCAAGCTTTCTCCTCCCCGAAACGTGATATGTGGCCTCCCTTTAGTACTATGCAACAGTGCTGCTGATGCTTTAGTACCACTAGCTTCTAGCATATTTCCCTGAATCCATAATTCTCCTCCCTGCCTGCAATAGACCTTTGGACCAATAGACCATTTTGAAAATACTGTAAACTGAAACACAGACAGAGTGAGGATCTGTCATTTAAATCCAAGCACATGGACTAGCATCCAGGGGTGCTTGGCTCCCTTCACAACTTTGTGATACTTTTCCAAGCTAGGCATCAGAGGCAAAACATACATTTTCATTCCATCTTCTCCTTTAAAATAAGTAAACTTATCAGTGATGCAAGATAGAAGATGCCAAAACAACAAGTCTTGCTGTACATTCACACTAGCAATCTGCTAGAAACTACACATGCAAGAGGCTATATATGCAACAACATGGAACCCATGGGTTTCCCTCTTACATACATGAACACATGTGATATGTCCTATTTTCATTTTTTTTATCTTTGCTGTTGCTGAAAATTTCTCCTCAGCAGCATACATAACTGATTCAAGTGAGTTAATTTGGATTCCTTACAATCCAAAACTTAACTGAAAATGCACCAAACTTCAGATGTCATCGCCTATGAGATGAACTCTGTGACAAACTTCATCTTATTATTTTCTCTTTGGAGTTCAGTCCCACCACAAAAATTAAAAGCAAATAGTTGTGCTTTAAGTTACATGGAAAGCAGTGGAACTCAAGTTAGTAACAAGAAACCTATCTTGTTGACTTTATCAGAATTATAGAAGTGTGACTACTTTCTTCTGGATCCAACCCAGTTTGTCCTCAACTGTTAACGTTTACTTTTTAAGTGGTAGAATTTCAGTCATTTTGATTTCCCTCCAGTGAGTTAGCAAGGCTGAATCAAATTAGTATCAGGACCCAGAAAATTATTATTATCTCTGTTCCTTGCAACTAGTTGGATATGGTGGCAAATCAAGTTTAATTATAAAGAAAAAAGGGGAGAAATAGAGCAATTTTCAACCTTAATAAGGAATTGTATATAGCAGTTACACAAACTTCAGCAAAGTCTAAGCTGCCTGAGCTTCTATTTAGAAAGTATCGATTTCCCCCCAGGATAATAAATATTCACAGGGTTTGTATCTTGGCAAGCTGGCAAATGATTTTCAGTTAATAATTACTGACTTTTACCCTTCTGTATTTAAGCAATCATTCTCCTTGTAATGATTTCCACTAACACATTCACATTTATTGACTAATGTTTGTTTGGGCTGTGTCATCATAACGATGACATATTTTTCATCTTATAGATTAAGTGCCACCCTTACTGAAACTGTGCCATGTTGTATATTCTGCATTTGCTTCATTAGCTAGGCAAGGTTGGCCAAACAAGGATTGGAACTGTTTGTTTTCCCAGTTGCATAAGGAAATTGTGTCAAAGGATTTTTTTTTGAAGTTGAAAACTGTATTTCATTTAAAAGGTATATTTAATGGTCAAAGGTTTCAGTTAAGAACCTAGTCATTTCACTGACCTTAAAATATGATATGAAATATGTTATAACTCCAGATACTATACACATGGTGTAAATATAAACCAACAGACATAAAGTAACTCTTGGATTCGTGATTTCCCCCACAAAGCTTTAATTGAAATGCCACCTATGACCATTCTGTACTAAAAAAAAAATCAAAAGATTTCAAGTAATGCTTTCTTTTCCCTCTTGTCAAAAGAGAAAACAACATATAAGACAAGGAGCAATGGTTCACATAACTTCAACAGAAAAAAAAATACCCTTCTGTCTGTGAAATATCAGTAAAACACATGTAGCTTTCTTAGTTTTAGGATCAAATAGTATAGCTCTCATTTCTCAGCTCTCTTCCAGTAACATTTAGTCTAGGAAGGATGTAGATCAGAGTCAATGCCCAATTTTTGTCTAAAGAAGAGTCCCAGATTCCTAGGTCAAATCCCAGACATGCCCAATTGAAAGGGTGAACTAAGGGATGATGGAAAAAGCCTTTTCCTGCCTCAGACTTAGTTGTCAGTCAAAGAAGACAATAATGGGCTTAATGGGCCACTGGCAGTGATGGGATGTAACAGGTTCTCACCAGTTCGCCAGAACCGGTAGTAACTTTCCCCAGTGTCCTGGAGAACTGGTAGCAGCTTTTGGGGGAACCACCTCCCGGGCTTACCTTTTCACTGGTTCCCCCACTCTGCATGCACGGCAAGCACTTGGTGTGCATGCACGCCTACAGTGCTTGGCCTCCTTGCTGTCCTCCCAAGTGGGGAGGAGGAAGAGAAGCTGCTAGCCTGAAGCTCTGTATAGCCTGCTCCCCAAGGTAAGTGACTCACCTTTGGATGTGGTGTGTCTGTGTGTATTTTAATGTATATTTAATACCTTTACCTATATTGATGTACTACCACAGTTCCTAAAAAGGCCTGGTGGTCTGGCTTGGGGTTTTTAAGCAAAGTCTTGGAGTTACCTCATCAATAAGCTACACCTGTGCTATTCTAATTGCTGTTCCAATTGGAGAAACCTGAAGGAGGTACAGCTGTTTTACATTTACATTAAGGCATATTATCCTAGAGAACTGGTTAGGCAAAGACTTAGTACCTAACTTCTTTAACTGTTGAAAAGTTGAAAAGTGCCAAAATGAAGCCATCTTGTGGTGAGTTCATTCTGTAGTTCCTTCCATCTGACCTAGAGTGAGAAGGATTAGTCAGAATAAGTTTTAAGCTGTGGTTTAAAAGCACTGTTTGATTTGTGTTTGGGGTGTGTGTGTGTATTTTAATGTATTTTTTATTTTATTTATTTATTTTATTTATTTACTGGTTTGTGTTGTGGGTGGGTTTGAGGGTGTGTTTGTGTGTGTGTGCTTATTTTTATTTTATTTTATTTATTTATTTTCTTTGGTCCCGCCCACGACATCATGATGTTAGCTCCGTCCAACCTGTGATGACATCACGGTGGGGTAGTAAAGTTTTTGACATCCCACCACTGGCAAAATAAAATGAAAGAGAGATCTGCTCTTTGGTGGTTCCCTAGGTTGGAATCTCCTTTGGAGGGGCACACACTGTCACACACAGTGCATTCCTTTCAACACCTTTTTATTCACCCATTTTTTTTAAAAAAAGGACAATTAAATTATTAGCCAGTTTCACAGTTGTCATCCTTCTCAGTGCATTAGTATTAATGTCTTCTCTTCTAATGGAACAGTCATTAAACGGCAGTACTGCAGGCAAAACTGCTCATGATTTTATTGGGATCCCAATTGAATCAATGTTGATTCAGCCTTCCATCCTTCCAACGGTGGTAAAATGAGTACTCAGCTTATTGGAGGCAAAATGTTAATTCCTTTGTAAATAGTCCAGAGAGCGCTTTCAGCACTATGGGACAGTATGTAAGTGTAATTGCTATTAATTTTAACAAGATCCAGTGCTATTTATAGACTGATGGATGAACCGACCAACCAATGAGTGGCTCATGAGCCCAAAAGGAAGTCCAAACCCACTCACCATTTCAAGATGAAACATCCACACCTGCATTTGGTCCATGAGTCATCAGAGATTTACACTGGCTGTACAGCTTGTGTATATGTCATTTTTACCCTTCTCTACCCCTTTTCTCTCTTCATGGAGTTCTTCGTAAATCTGATATTCAGCTGAGCTGCATAGTATAATCACTGTGTGCTTGGCTCAAGATGTGTGCATTTTCCAAAGCTAAACAGACTTTTAAAATACAGCTGAATTGTGCCTGCTGTAAGATCAAAGCAGGCTATAAAAATGGCAATACCAAATTAGTGGAAAGAAGATATTTGTTGTGAAGCTAGTTACATGTTGGAGAGTACTCTGTCTTCTCATTGTCAAGATGCACCCAGCAGCTGTAATATTCAAAGGCTGAACAGCTTTGGAGGCAGCTGATTGGACAGCCTTCTCCAAATATTTTGATGAGCTCTGATAATTCTTGGTGTCTACTGCCCATTGCAACCTACCTCCCTTGTCTTTTGAGTGTTTGAAGTAAAGCTACAGCTTTCCAGCTGTCTCATTAGACATAAAGATATTTACACTCGGTGTACCCAGCAAAGGCAGCCTAAGGCTAGAGCTGTGATGAATTCTCTTTGAGTGTGCCACCTACCTGCAGCAATCTCCCTTTTCAGAAGCATTTTAACAGATATGGCAACACTCAGTTGTACATAGGAATCTGATAGTCCATCAGTTTTGTTCTCACAGCATTTCTCTGAATCTAACCTTCTAATCCCCTCTAAGTACCATCTCTCTTTTCCTCTTCTTCCACTGAAACTGAGGCATATGTTGCTATACAGTATATTGTTTTGCTTTGTTACACATTTTTAATGTATTTTTATCCATTTTTCAGTACTCTTCTCAAATAGATACATTTTTATTTGCGTGCTGTTCCCTCCCCACTGCACAATGGTTTATGTTCCAGGAGACTTATCTTGCTCCATGTCTACTCAATTGATCTGGAAGGTTTTATAAGCATATTGTCTTGATTTTGTTGCAGAGCTATTCCCCTAATGATTAAAGCTGAAGGTTGGATCAAAAGATGTGCCTGTGAGCCAGGTGGAAATATGGCTGCATTATATAATACAGGGCTTCCCAACCTTGGGCCCTTAGAGGTGTTCTTGGACTTCAATTACCAGAACCCCAAATCAGCACACCTGCTGCTCAGGGCTACTGGGAATTGAAGTCCCAGAACATCTGGGGGCCGAAGCTGTATTATATTTGCTGCAAGGAGCTAACACAGGAAAGTTTTCATGCTGAAATTCTTGATTCTTACTTAATGGCCCTCTGGGACTATTCTCTTTTAATATTGGCACTCAGGGATAGAAAAGGGATTGAATTTGTTGGAATTCTTGTCAATGTTAGAAAGCAATACATGGTATTACCCTAATGGAGAAAACAAAATTCATTGGTAGACATTCATTTTGTCAGCCTGTCAATTGCACAAAAAAAACTGTAGTCAATCACTGCATGATTCTGAAACTAAATGTTGGGGAAAGCAGCCCCCGGAACATCAGTCTCTGGAAATCCGTCTCTAAAGCAACAGAAACCTAACTCTGAGGACATGTAATCTGAGGTTCCAATATTTGACAGTCAAATCAGTTAAATATTGTGGAAAGCAAAGCTTTACAATTGCAAAATTCATTCTCAGAGCTAATTGGTGGATTTTTGAATCATTGGAAGAACTACGTACTCTTACAGTAGTCAAGAGAAGGTGCTTAGCACTGTGTTAAGAGATCTACAAAATATAATTTAAACTAACAAATGTACATTTTAAGTGTCTTTTAACATTCCCTATAGGGCTAAAGGGACTGTGGTGGCTCAAGTGGTTAAGTGGTCAGCAATTCAAGACCCAAGTACTGCATGACGGAATGAGTTCCCATCTCTTTCCCAGCTCCTGCCAACCTAGCAGTTCAAAAGCAAGAAATTGCATGTACATAAATAGGTACCACTTCAGTGGGAAGGTAAGAAGCGTTCCGTGTCCATTGAAACATCTGCAGACACTAACTCTTTGGCTGTAAATAGAGATGAGTACTGAACCCTAGAGTTATATATGATTGGCTTTTGAGCAAGGGCACCCTCTACTTTTACCTATAAGGCTATAGGTGATATGAGGCAAGCATAGTCTCATTTAATAATAATAATAATAATAATAATAATAATAATAATAATAATAATAATAATAATAATAATAATAATAATAATAATAATAATAATAATAATAATAATATTCAATTTGCATAGCCGCCCCAATCGACATGAGACTCTGGACGGCATACATAAAAATTCCCATCATTTAAAACTATAGAGACCCTTAAAATTCCTAAAACCACTGGAAAAAAGATAGAGTGATTGTTTAGGATGCACGAGAACTGGGTTCAAATTGTTATGTGGTTATGGAAAATTACTGGGGGTGGTAATGGTAAACCATTCCTTAAATATGTCACGTTGTTGGAAGTGACCTGATGTCAGAGACATGGTGGGCTTGTCAGTCTTGTCTGTTTTTTCAGTTTTTGCTGCTGAATTTTTTTGTATTGAATTTTTTGTATTGTACTTCCCTGTATTATTTATACTAAGTTGTATTCATATGTGAAATTGTAGCATTGTTGTAATATTGTTAGCCGCTCTGAGTTGCCTTGGCAAGGAGAGTGGCATACAAATCTAATGAATGAATGAATGAATGAATAAATGAATGAATAAATGACACTTGAGAACAAGGGAAAGGCTGATTTATGAAAGCCCTCTTCTATGCAATCTGTGGGTTGCTGTTTTGGTGAGGAGCTAAGAATCCTTTGCTAGGATAGACTCATGTCCTCTCTGATCTACATCAGAGAATTCTGAGCCACTTAGTGAATGCCAAATCCCAGCAGGCCATAGGATGGTAAAACAGCAATTAGAGTGGTATCTAAGTGGTATAAACTAGTGTATATGCAGATTACATCTGGATATGACCAATTGTGTACAATAAGCACTGAGTCTATGGCCTTCCAAACATTTGGGATATCAGCTACCAGAAACGTAGCTAGAATAGGTGATGATAAGTGGTTATACAGTTAAAGTCCACAATGTCTGGAGGGTGAACTTTTCTTTCTTTCTTTCTTTCTGAGTTTTTTGCACAACATAAATGCAAAACATACATGAAATCTAGGTAAAATTCAAAACAAATTAAATTATTAAAATAATTAGAGTATGTTTGACTAGAAGTGGACTACTTCATTAGTGCTATCTTGGCTATTTAATTAAACCTTTTCAATACATTTTGTGTGACAGAAATTGCATGCATGCTCGTAAGTGCTACATTGATTGAATTCTCCACTTCGAAAGAAAATTTGTCCTGTATCCAAGAGACCACATTTTACCTGCTTATTCTTTCATTTTCCTACTTTACTTCAGAGTCTATTAAGTGACTTCCATATGACCCAGCTAGACTATTGTCCTGATGAGAGACATTGCTCAGCACTCATCCATTCAGCAAGGTGTGCTATTTTTATAATATGTTCTTTGAAGAGTGAAATATTTTAAGTATTGGGCATGCACTTCCAGAGTAAGAACTGACATGTAATTGGTCTGGCACCCTGTTGGATTGGAGGAACAAAAATAATCCAAAATGGAAGTTACAAATTACTTATAGTTCTCTGAGGTACAATCTCAAGCACAGCTACAGGTACTACTGTTGTAAGTTTTCTCTAGTTGGCTTTTTTGAGATTATACCTCTACAAAATGATGTAGAATTAAGTTGGATGGCTAAGTATATTTGACATAGAATGGGTCTGTGTTGAGTATATGGTATTGGATCACCTATGCTCTTAATGCACTGTTGAACTATAGGCTCACTAACACAAAAAAAATATATGAATCTGGATTGTAGCCTCTCTGCCATCTGCTACTGTTAAATGAAATGGGTAGTATAGGATCATTTTATATGGCACAGGATTCTGCTCATTATATAACAGCTTTGCCATTTTCATTATTATATTCATAGCCTCAAATGTTCCTGTGGCTGTTGAAACCTCCAAATGGAAAGTAAGTGATTTGGTTTCCTTATAAGATACTTCTTAAAGCAAAATAGTAAAGTGGTTTATAAGTCAGTGTTCCTACACATACAGCCAATTTAACTATCAAGATTTCTATGTTGTCTTCTTCACTCAAGTCCACTGACAGCATTATAATACCTGGTCTTCCAAAAATGGCATTTCCTTATTGTCTGTGGGGCTTCTCATCAACTAAACATATTCCAGAAAATTTCTGCCAATGCTGATTATTTCCTCTGTGAGCTTACTGGACACAGAGGACATCACATTTCTTTTTGCTTAAAAGTGAATCCAAGAGTTCCTTTTCAATGAAGAAATGCCCTCTACATTAATAGAATTTTTTTGTCATTTCTGGTCTTTAAAAGGACCATTAGTTCATTTTGCTCATCAGCAAGTTTACAGCACAACACTTCTGATTAGGAAAGATTAGCTGGCTGCACACTGTTCCCCAAGGGTGCCTGAGCATACTTGTACTGATTTTCTCTCTTCAAGGAGGCTCCTTCTGCATCTTTCTCCTCAAAATACAAGGAGCTTAAATGTCTCCTTATTGAGTGTGCAGCTGAAAAATTGGTTCAGCTACCTAACAATGAAAACCAAATCTTTTCTTGACAAAACAAACCTTGTGCACTCCTCAGTTAGAGCACTAAGAGGTATTTCTTTGCATTGGCTTAGTGAGTACATGGTTAAGATTTACATGAATTCAATTAATGGGATAAATAGGTTATTCCTCTTTAAGTAGGAAACATATGAGAAAGAACAACTAAATATTACAATAATCATGGTTGACCTCACCGTGGTGAGGGAAAGGAGTGCTAATTTTACAGTTGAGACAAAAGTTTCAGAAATAAAAGAAAACAGACATGAATTTAAAGCTCTTTGGGGAGTTCTTTCATAGGGGCTGGGAGAGGATTTTATGGATTTCACTCATATGTAAGTCCCACTTTGTTCAATGGCATTTACTTTGATGACAGTATGTATAGGATTGCATTCTTACATAGTGATGTATTTTACTGTGATTCTCCTTTTGTCTCCTCTCAGTTTCCTTTTTCCAGAGGTGAAAACTGTAGAGACAAACTTTTTAATAAACTAGTAGCAAACCTAGCGGGAGGAATGGGGAGGCTATAAAGGGTGGCAGAGACTATACACCAGGGGTGGCCAAACTTTTCAGGCTGCGGGCCAGTCACATGGTTGAGTGGGCTGATCATGTGATTATGACAGAGTCATTTACGGCAGCATTTTGTGCATGCATGGGCATGTTTTACTTTCGCTCCCAGGAGTGACAAGGGTACCATGGGCAGGATGAAATGGCACCATGGGCAGGATCTGGCCCATGGGCTATGTTTTGGGCACCCCTTCTATATACCTTTCCTCCCATCACAGAACAAAATTTGCTGCTTCAAACCCACAACACATTTTCTTCTCCTTTCCCCCAGAATGGAACCAAGTGCAATTCCCCAGCTGTTCTGAACCAAGATAAAGCACTGTTTAGTCAAATTAGTTTAGCATTTGCAATGAAATACAGAGACAGCACTAAAGGTACTGTGACTCCTAGCCCCCTCTTGCAGTGGCCTTCCATTCCACCCAAGGACATAAATCTCACAACCTTTCACTCTGGAAATTGAGAAATAAATTCCTTTTTTTCTCCTTGCAGTGACATTTCTCTACACAAGATTGTCTTCCTAGGAAATATTTTGGGGAAATTCCACTGGATTTCTGAGAAGTTCTAAACAACTCCTCCCTGCCCCCCAGAAGATAACCCTGGCATACAATATTATTAAAGTGCATTTACTAAATGCCATTTTTTTCTGTGCAGGGTTCACCTGGAAAGGGAAGGAAAAATCAGACTGTCCCAGATTATTATATTTGCCACAGAGAAAGGTATCTTTCATCAAAATTCTGGCAGTTTCCTGTTCAATGTCCAAGTATGGATCATAAACAATTAGTATGGAGTACATGTTGACCTGTTATTAAGTCAGTTTTGGTGGCTATTGCTCTTTGTCCTCACTACAGTTGGGATATCAAAAGTGCCACTTAAATAACTGCAACAAGGCCTAGGTTGTAGCTTTACAGTCAGAAGATATTTGATAACTTTCAACTGACAATTTTGAATTTTTCATGAATTACAGTGAATTTTCCCATAAAATGACTCTCATTACAATAGACAGGCTGCATCTGCTTGTATGAAAGAAATGGCCTTTGTAGCTCAGCACCCCTGGCAACTTAATACTTTGAACATACTGCTAATGTAAACTTGGAATCTGATTTTACAAGGCTTATTCAGCGTATTAAAGTTTAATCAGATCTGCAAATCCTATCCTTCAGGAGAAAGCCTACAATTTGCTACAGTATATCTGACACCCATCAGAGTCTAGCAACCTCTTTTTGAATTAATTGTATTGCCCTTGTGTATGTTTATATTGGATCTTATGCATCCAGACCACTTGCATACGAGTCCAATTTGCCAGAGAAAGAGAAAACTACATAAAGTCAAAATTTGCATAAACATTGGATACCAGTGGGATTAGCATACAGCCTACAAGAGATGCATTCAGAAACAGTCAACTGTATTTTTTGTGATCTTAAACTGTCAGCAAATGAGCAACTAATTTGCAGCTTCATTTGGATGATTTTCAAGTGCTTTTGTGCTAGACAGGAAGCTGTCTCCTCTGATTATTTTGTATTCAGTTGGCTTTTGGAGTTTGAAACAAGACATAAGCAGGGAGGTACTCCCTCTTTGCATTCAATTTTGGGTATAAAAATTGAGACAATTGCCAATTCCTATTTTTCTCTTGCTCTACTCATTGTTTTGGGGTAGACTTGCAAAATGCTAATCCCAATGGACAGGAAGAATGTGTGATGGAGAAAATGTATATTGTGTTCCACAATATCAGAGTATTTCATGCATTCAGAGTACATAGATAGCCTTACCTTCCTGGGGGTATAAAGGCTTTGCCTCCACATCAATACTGTCTGTTAAATGTAGCAGATTACTTTTTCCTATGAAGATGAGACATCAATTCTATTGCCTATGATTTACTGCAGACTTTCTATCCCCTATTTAGGCCAATGTCATATTGGAGGTTACAAAAGTAAGTATTAAATTTAAATAAAATAAACATCATGATTTGTTTATTTACAAAAAGTCAGCAGCAACAGTAACAACTACCACACAAAATGACACACTTCCACACATAATAAGTTAAAGTAGGCTGAACTGATTCTCCCTCCCTTAGAAATCATCAGGGTTGTCTGAAGATAGCAATTATGTGGGGAGATCCCAAATCCCAAAGATGGGAACAACAACTAAGATGTCTTACTCCAGTATTCAACCAACCTAATTCTCACCATTGGTGGGCTACGAAGCCAATTGCAAACACTGCATAGATTCATGACACTTAAAGAAAAGTAGGCTTATGGATGGGGGAGGGAAAGAAATGAGTGGTTGTTAAATCTGCCCTTTCACTGAGCTGAATTCTCCTACCATTCAGTGCACACAAATGATTGATATAACTGTACACAGGGCACATACACACTTTTATCTTCAAGAGGCATATTCCAGGATTTTCTGCAGATACCTGGAACTGTGGAGAACAGTAAACTCTATATTTAAGCATACATACCTAAGTCATAGAAGTGGGGCAGTGGTGGAAATGCCTCCCTCATTCTATATCTATGCTAACAAAATAGTTGCTTGCCTTCCTTCTAAGCATTACATTGTAGACAGTAGCCTATGGTTGCCAGCTCTGGTAATTTGCTATATATGTGTATATAATGTATTTCAGGGATTTTTACTGAATATTTTTGAAAGCATGGAAAACTGCAACTGTAGAAATGAGACCTGAAGATATGGAGGGCGACCTGTACTGTCATTAATTACATATTGCGTATGGTTTTCTATGAAAAACATAAGTTGAGACCACCCATCTCAGTACAGTAATACAGTATCACAATTTATTTGTCAGTGGACAGCAAGTCCAAAACTGCATCTTCCAAATTAGCAAATTCCTTGAAGAGTGGCTAGTGTCTGTTGGTCAAGCCAAAAGCTATCTGCGACCTTAAAGAAAAGGAGGTGTATAAATTGTAAATACCACAGGGGGTATATTTTTGTTTTTGTTTTTTGTCTTTGGAATGTATTATTGTTACAGAATAACAATGAGAGTAGTTTATATTAATAGATTGTTAGTTATAAGCAGAATAAATTTGAATAGAAACATATATCCAAATGAGGTATTAGGATATATATTACATTTATGCAAGAAGTATATACTAGATAAATAAGCTAGTAAAATGATAATCAATTATTGTATATTGAAGATAGTATTTTATTTTATTTTTGGTATTTCTTCTTCTTTTTTAAATTTTATTTCCTTTGGTTTAGTTTATTTTGTTGGTTTAGTTGATATTGTATTATATTGTAATTTTGATTTTGTATTGTAATGTCATGTTGCTTTTATCTTTTAATTACTTCTGTTATTGTTACATTTTGAAAATTAATAAAAAATAATTTTTAAAAATTGCAGAGCCAGAGGCAGCAAGCGATCAGATAAGACATCATCTGACGGTTAATGATAGATGGGTGGGATATAAATCAGAGGCGTAGCTACCGCTGTATCTGCCGTATCAATTATACGGGGGGGCCGGGCCACGGCAAAACAAATCTTTACCCTTCCTAAGGGCCCCCAAACAAATTTTTATACGGGGCCCCGCCAAGGCACGCTACTCTTCTGATATAAATCTAAATAAATAAATGAATAAATAAATAAATAAGTCCAAGGTGTCCAGGCAAGACAAAGATAGGAGCCAATGGAGAAGTTTTAATGATTTGTTTCCCACAAACTAAGTAAAGGTGTTCACACAATTTGTATTCTCAGCATGTCTCTCCCAAGCATCCAGCTGGTACCAATCAGTTATCAGAAGACTTTGAAATGCCACCACTGCTTTTGTTCAAATTTTCTTTCTCGTATCTGCCGGGCAGTCCTCATCATCTAATGCTTATGTGGCAGAATTGGCCTCAGCTCTTCCACAAAATAATTTCTCCTAGGGTGCTTTTAGTTGGACCACTGATTTCCTCTTGCTCACTGGCTCCCTCTGGCATTGAAATACCCTCTTCTCCATCTGAAGATGACTGGTCAAGGTGAGGCATGACTGTATTTCAAGATTTCCCAAATCCTCTTGAGAGAACATCTTTCCAGCAAGAGACCGATTCCTCTCTTTCACTTTATGTGAAATGTTAGGAATAACACACAAAAGAGTGGAGAGGGTGAAACAGGATACCTTCCTAGACAACCAGATAGCAAAGCAATCACACTTACATACTACCCCATAGCGCTTTAGTGCACTCTCTGAGTGGTTCACAAGTTAATTAGCATTTTGCCCTCAACATGCTGGGCACTCATTTTACCAACCCTAGAAGGATGGAAGGCTGAATCAACCTTGAGTCCTGGCCAGGATTGAACTCACAACCTTTTGGTTGCAGGATAACAGTTTATCCACTGTACTACCAGGGCTCCTATAGCCTAGAAAGAGGTAATAAACATCCCACAGAAGGAAGGGATTAATTTTGAAATACTTGGTAGCACGTCTAGAGATCTCTTTGTCTCTCTGATGTAATCCATGCAGAGGTGTGTCGAGACTGCTTGTCGGGAGGTTTAAAGTTGGGAGGGATGTCTCTGCACTGCAAAGCACAATGCTCAAAAGCAGCTTCCCTTTAGTTACTATTTGTATTAACTGGGATTTTGGTCTAGGAATAAAACTCCCTTTTCTCTTACTAGTGCAGGAGTTCTCAACCTTTTAAAGCTGTGGGCCGGGTCACGCTTCGGGGACCGGATGGTCATTTTGCCCTTCCTCCAACACATGGCACTTCCTGATGTGGGGGAGAAGGTTTGAGCCACATGAAATGGTGCCACAGGCTGCAGGTTGAGAATCCTTGCACTAGCGGGATGCCACCATTTGTCAATATCTTATTTGCAAAATGACCTCATGGCAGGAGATTTGTGATGCCACCATGTATCTGTTAATAATCATGTTAGCATCCAGGCTGAGGTGGCTGGTTCCGGGAGTGACACAACCAACCATATTATCACAGATGGATAAAGCTACCAGAAATAAAGCACAAGAAGAAGTGAGCTTCGGCTGCATGCTGCCTAAAGGAGACAGCCAGGTACAGTATTGCAACTTGGACTGCCCACCAGTCTTGACAGCAGACATCTCTATTCTTGTATGCCATTTATGCCAACTTTAAATAGTGCTGTGGTGACAGATCACATTTTTAATCAGCAGAGTGAAGAGATGGAAAGGATTTCTATCAGATATGTAAACTGGTGCATGAAAAATCTTGGCCTATGTTGCTGGGACTATGGTAGCATTCCTACTTTGACCTGTTCACTGACTAGAGTCCCATGGAAAAGCTAGAGATTTTTACTGTCTTCTCTTGAGAAGATGCAGATTAAATCTTCTCCACAGATGCTGACAGGAGGTGAAACTGGGTTTGTTTGCCATACATTCCCACAAAGCAAGATGTACTTCTGTGTGAATTCTTGGCCCCATTACACACCTGAATTGTCGATGATCACCACACCTCTATATCTGTTTGAGTTCTTTTCAGTGAGAGATGCCAGGTCCCTACAACACCACATATTTCCCAGCAATAATCTGAACCAGATGGCTGCCAACTGGTCATGGGGTGGGTGGGGAGGATGTAAAAGCAAATAATAGGGGAAAAAAGAAGAAAGCAACCCTCCCAAACTCCCAAAACCAAAACCCCCAAACATGTAATGATAAATGCTGCACAGGGACTGCAACCTATTTGAAAGGTGAAGCACTATATTTGGAGACTTTCAGGAATAACAACTCAGCATTCATTTGCTAGAAAAAGAGTAGGTATAGGAAAAAGCCTTTGGGGGGCCAGAAGCAACCCCAGGACTATACTATGCCTACCCTTAACACCATCACAGAGGCATAGCAGAATTATAAGCCCTCGGAAATGAATGACTGTTCTGTTTTTGGGTGACTCACTGCTTTGGCTTTATCTCCTTTGAACGAGAAGGCTTATCATCATCAGAAAATGGGCAGAAGCCCTGAGATGGGCTGCTCTTAACTTCCTGATCCAAAAGCAGCCTATTGGACTGCAACTCCCATTATCCCCAGCTAGCAAGGCGGATAGGAATCTTAAGACTTAAGACTGGATAACACTACTGGAAGTGAACCATTCTGAGTGTAAGGGTAAGGTAACATATACTCCAAACATTAGGTCAGAAGAAAGTGGCCACCATTTTTCAAATTTTGGGAGAGGAGGAATAATTTATATGTTTTGCATATTTTCATCACATCATCCACATAAAGTCATAATAAGCATAAAATACATTATTATTGTAATACTTTTGCCAGTTTTCAAAGCCTTGCAAAACCACATTTTCAATCAATGCGTTGCCTAATCTTTTATCAGTGGCATCATGCCTCCTAACAAACCATTATGCCAATTTTCTGGATCAAAGCTGTCACTCAAATGTAGGCTTAGGTGATGTGGCACCGCCAGTACTATCTATTCTCTAGGAAAGCTGCTGTTTACATGCACAAAATCACATTAATGCCAGGCACCTGATGTGCCAACACGTAATATATGAACAATAGGGAAAAGCCTGGCCTTATGCCACCAAGCACATCCTGCCAATGAAAAATGGAATTGCCATCAGTACCTGAGAAACCTATTAAGAGTACAGGTGTCCAAGCGTATGAGTCCAAAAAATTAACTCTCCAAGGCTGTCATGAAAAGTGTACAGATTGCAAACAATCCATCTTATCAACAAATAGGAAATTAAGAGACAGCAGTGGAACCTCATACATGATATTCCCTTCCTGCTCCTTGGCATAATTATTTTAATTAAAAAAATTTGAATAGGATTATGTATTTTATGAATGGCAGTCATTCTTACCATCTATGTAACATACTATATATCCTGGGAAACATGATAGTTTCATTTCATATTGTGAAAATCTCATTTTCTTTCTCTTTTGCATTTGAAGAAATCTATATAATACAATCCAACCCCATCATCCCAGAGCTTCAGGATCCCAACTATAAAATTTTAAATTTTCAAGCTTTTAATTTTTTTAAAAAATCAGTCAATTATCATAATTAAAAGATGAAAAACTAAGTCCCAGAGATAAAAGATTTAAAAAATGTCCCAGAGAATGTATTAATTACATTAACTGAGGTTCCACTGTAAAATGAAATTCTGTAAACAGAACACACTGCCTTTGAAATCACAGTGAGACACAAATAATGGCTTCAGTCTTAACATCAGAGACATAAGGAAGATGAGGGATTTGACCCAGGGTGCCAAAATTTACAGGGCTCAACAGTTTGCATCCAGATGAGCATGGAAACAAACCTGCCTACCCTATACCACCTCCAACTACTCCTCTTTGGGCAGAAGGAAGCTTAAAATGGGCAGCTCAGACCAGAAGACATATAGTCATCATGTGGTCAAACCCAGGCATTCCTTCTCTTTCCTCCATCCTCTCCCTGTGAATATCAGTTCCATGTGATCCAAACTTAGCCAATAGGGCAACAAAACCACGGGCTCCAAAATGGCTTCTTACAGCTATCCTTAGCATTAGAAACAGGTTCTGCTTCAGCATTCCTAGAATTCCATTTCCCTACCTGAACATGGGGGGGGGGGGAATCCTACTGACAATAGCTATGCTGGAGCAAGAACAGAAGTTTAAGTGGGCAGTTTGTGCCAGGAGAATAACTCATGTTCATCCCAAGCTCATAAATCCTAACAAGACCCAGCAGGGGTACCAGTAAGAAGGTAGCATGTACCAGTTCCCCATCTCCATACTTTGTGTTTCAGGTCTAATATAATAATTATCAGGAGCTAACTTCTCAGTTGTTCTACACAGAATGGACAACAAATACAACATAGACAAATAACAATACCAATGCCGTTTTGTTTCTTGTCTGATATTATGCCAGGGGGTGAGAATCCCCACTGTCTCAATTCACAATGAACCAAGCTTTTCCACCAGATTTTCAGGAATGTCAGACAAAAAATAGTTCTGCCTCTCACCATGCCTCTATTTTAGCCAGCTTTCCTCTAGCTCAGGGGCTCGCAACCTATGGCCTGTGGGTTGGACCCAGCCCCCCAATGCTATTCCATCTGGCCTACAGCAATGACCCCAGAAGTGGATACCTTGGTGTCAGCCGTAAATATGCCCCCATATGCTCAAATGCGCCCACCATAGTTTACAGCAGCATTTGCAGCAGGGGGAAATTACGTGCCCAGCTTGCTCAGCTGTCAGAGGGGGAGTTGTCTAGCCCATGGTGCGGTAAGGTTGATAGCCCCTGCTCTAGCTGGTATCTCTTCTCATTTTTTTCCACAAATGTGCTTTGCAAGAGCATGGGCAGGAAGGAAACAGAGAAGGGATAATAATCATGCTGATGACTTCCAATTAAAAGATTTGCAGACTTTGTAAGTTACTATTGTTATCAACCTTTGGGGTATCTAGCCAATAAGATCAGCTGTTTTGCTGTCTACAGCACCATGCCACAGGATGTATTTGCTGTCCTGCAGTGGCACCGCCATCACTGGCAAATGAGCAAAGCTATAGCTGACAATCCAACAGAGAGCATGTGAACACAAGCAGACCATTAACCCGGTCCTCTAAAGCTCCTTATTCTGGCATATAATATGAGTTTGTGGAGTTGCAAGAACATTTACCCTCTGCAGAGAAGGTACCTTGAAATAACATCTGTACATTTCACACTACAGGAGTAATGAACTGCCCTGCTGCTTTGTAATTGCATGTTATTTACCGGCTGCCTTTTCCATCGTCATCCACCTTCCCTTGCACAGCTCTAGATTTAAGTAATGTGTGCAAGCAACTAAATAGCATTCATTAAATTGCCATTATAAGTTAACACAAGAGAGTGAATACTCAGCAGAGTGATTTGAGTTTTATTGTATGGGGGGAAAGGAAATTTTGAATTAATGAATTAAGGTAAACACCAAAGACTCTAGAAATGGACATAGCAATGCAATTTGATTCAAGCTTTTTTTTTTTTTAATTAAATGGCTTCAAAGGTCAGCCTTACCATGAAATGTTTCAATTCTTTTTTTTTGTTTAGGATTGTGTGATTATTGTTCCCCTGTGAGAAATATGAAGTGAAATTCCCGTGACAGATGCAGAGCAGGGAGAAGGAATGGCTTTCCCCTCCATTTTGTGGAAACAAAGAGGAAATAAATCTTTTAACCTGTTAATACGTCTCTACCCCTCAAGATATATTATGACACAAAATTACATTGCACTAAGATCGATTAGGTTGCGGAACAGTATCTCAAGGAAGTAACACAAGCCCAATGGATTGAGACATTTAAAAATTGACTAGAATAAGTATGCCTTGTAACATTTTATGTTGCCTCAATATGAACAGAAAACTGATGCCCTGTGGTCATTACAAATGGCAGAAGGTAAGCACCACTGAGCTGAATGGGGATTTTTCCAGGAAGGGCAGGCTCCTGGAGGTGAGACAGGCACCTGAGATGCCAGATATTTGAGGGAAGCAGCTCCCTAACCCTTCCCCACTTGGAGGACATAATTGCCCTCAGTTCTGGAGAAGGATACTTCCCCACTGCTTTTGTTGAAGGTTCAAACTGCCAGTGTAATCAGCGTATGGACATAGAATGAGGGAGAAAGGGACTATCCACTCTTGGCAGTGGCTCAAGTGGTTAAGATGCTGAACTCGAAGACTGGGATGTCTGAGTTTGATTCCCGAGTACTGCATGATGGAGTGAGCTTCCATCTCTGTCCCAGTTCCTGCCAATCTAGCAATTCGAATGCAAGAAAATGCAAGTAGATAAATAGGAACCACTTCAGTGGGAAGGTAAACAGCATTCTGTGCACTCTAGTGTTGAGCCATGCCTGCCACATGTCCACAGAAACGTTTGCAGACGCAGACAGTGCTGGCTCTTTGGCTATAAACAGAGATGACCATTGAACCCTAAAGTCAGATATGACTGGCTTTTGAGCAAGGGTGACCTTTACCTTACTCTTTGCACTCAAGCAGAAACATATTTTGGGCTGACCCAATGAGTAGATTAGGGTTGCAGCTGTGATAGCACATCAGGTTTTCTATTAAAATAAAATAAATGTCTTCACGCAAAAGGAAACATTCCACTGTGGGGTTCCTCAAAATGATGTTTTGGAATATTCCATGTAGCAAACTGCCAAAGCTCTCCATACAGTCCCTCAAACCTGGGCAGAACAATGGTGGGCAAGGTTTCATTTATATAGAAAGCAAAAGAGAAAGAAATGGTCTCTACCTCACAAAAAAGTCTTCCTTGTCCTTCCTGCTGCAAAGTCATTGATTAGCATTGATAATTTCATATCCAGAAATGTCAGGAGGGGAGAGAAAAGGTAAAAAGTGGAAACAACAGGCTCCCTGCCCTGCTCTTTCAAGAAAGAATTAGAGTGGTCTGTTCCCATGACCATTTATCCCTTCATCTCTCCCTTCTTAGGAATTCAATGGCAGGTTCCTCAGAGTGGCTGGAAAAAAGAAGGTCTGTTGGGGGGGGGGGGTGGATAAAAATAATAAAATAAAATAAAATATTGCTGTTAATTGTCCAGTCCATGACCTGGTATGCGATTACAGGAACAAGACTTTTAATGGAGAAGTATTTCCCAAAGGACACAAGACCAATCAGTGTGCCCTTAGTTGCGTGAAGACTGGACAAAGAAGCTATGCACATCTGTGCTAAAATATATCTTGTTTGTTACCAACCTGCATCTTTATGAATGGAACGATAAGGAAGGAGAGATGGAGAATCCAATTGTGAAATGTTACTTAAAGCCATTACAAGAGCTGTCAATTCTGCATCCTGAGCTTTGCAGCTACAGCTTCCAGAGATGAAAATTATGTGTAGATGTGTAGCGAATAAGGGATGGGTGGGTGGAAATCATGTTATACTTTCTGACTATATCGCAGTATAATTTATGAAAAAGTCCCAAAGTCAGCTCTCTCATTAAGTAAACCACATGCTTGGAGATGAGTCTCATTAGAATGCCAGGACACACTCAGAGAGCGGCTGGTGCTATTTACTGAGGCAGTAACTCCTTTGTGGTTTCGTTTTGGGCTCTATATCAAAGAATGAAAACCAGCAATCCATCATGAATTTATGAAAAACAAATGAAAAGTTCCATATAAGCTCTGAGGCCTTAGTGAAAATATGTACACACACTCTCTCTCTCTCTCTCACTCACACACACTCACACACATATAGTAATAAGAAGTATTAGAAACTCAAAGGCAGGTTTAGCTTTCTAATAAGAAGAGGACTCTGCAAACACACTGGGAACAAAAATTGCATCCGGAATGCCACTCTGGCTGACAGCAACTGTCAATTATCCTGTGTTTAGATCCATGGAGGGTGGGGGGGGAGAATGTCTTCACCTCCTCAAATTTTAAACCAGGTATATTTACTTTAAATCTTTAGTTGTCAGAAAGAAAGGTTTTCAGCTTTATTTGCTCTAAATACACCGCCTGTTTTCATACCCTGTAGCTGCAACCCCAACCCCTGACATATGAATATTGATGAAATTGCTTTTGGCTGTCCTCTGGCTTCTACCTGCCAATGGCTATTTCTGATCCACCAAACATTCAGTAAAGAGTTGGGAAACAGAAAACTGAGGATTTATTTTGATTCCATGGAGCTGTAACCGCCAGCTTGTTTTTGACAACTGCTTCCAAATCTGCATACATCCTGTTTGCCAGAAGCCTCTCCAAAAGTCACTAGAGCTTTGATAGCAATTAGAAAGCTATTGGTTGCATTGGGATGTGGACCCTCAGCTTGAGGAATCATATTAGCCACTAATGCTGGCAAAAATATATGTATTGTCATCCATCTCCTATGATAATCAACAGCTGTCAAACTCTTTTTATAAAAACATTTCCACATAAGGAGGAACAAACACTAGGATTCATATCCTATATCAAAACGTTTCCTAGTGACAAGAAGCTGATAGTCTATTATTCTCTCTCTCTCTTTTTCCCTTCCCACCTAACATCTCTCTTTCTGTCTTTCTCTTCCCCCCAATTGAGTGCTGTCAAGTCTATTCTAACTTATGCTGATCCCAATAAGGTATTTGCCAGCCGGATAGCTCAGTGGCTTAGGTATCTGTCTGCAGAGGTTGGGAATTTGATTCCCCACATTGCCTCCTGGGATAAGAACCACCCTATGTAGCCCTGGGCAAGTTATACAGTACCAGTAGGGATGCCATATGTCACGGAAAACCGGGATTGTCCCAAATAAAAGATCAAAAAATTGTCCTGGCCGGTTAAGTAAAAATAATGATAAAATCCCAGCGTTTCTGCAATGCACTGCACTTGGAGGGAGAGAGGGTGGGAAGTGCCTCCCTCTTAGTCTCTCCCCAACTTGAGCTTCAGCTCGCTCATTCACACACGGAAGGAGGGTGGAAAGCACCTCCCTCTTAGTCCCTGCTGGTCTTGAGCTCTCATTTGCTCGGCCACGACTCTGCAGGTTGGGAGGGGACCATTCAGATAAAATTCTGCTCTATAAGCGAGTTAGTCTCTAAGCAAGGCACTCTTTATGTGAGGTTTTACTGTATTCATGTGAGATATTTAAGGAGGAAGTTTACCATCGCCACCTCTAAATGAATTTGCATGGACAGGTGGAGATTTGAACTCTGGTCTCTTGAGCCTCAGTCCAACACTCTGTCTGTTTTCTATATTCTTAATTACGTCTAAAACCTTTGGGTCTCGCTAAGGTGATCTGCAACAGTAAAAACATAAAATGCAAAAAAGCAAACATCAACAAAGATTTTGTTGTTCAGTCACACAGTTAAGTCCAACTCTTTGTGAACACATGGACCACAGCACTCCAGGCTCCTCTGTCATCTGCCATCCTTTGTTTTTTGCCCAGATCTAGCCATCTCATTCTCTCCTGCCCCCTTTTCCTTTTGTCTTCAATATTTTCTAGCATCAGAGCCTTTTCAAGTGAGTCCTCTCTTCTAACGGTGACCAAAGTACTTGTGTTTCAGCTTCAGTATTTGTCTTTCCAAGGAGCAGTCAGGGTTGATTTTCTTTAGGATTGACTGATTTGAATTCCTTGCAGCCCAGGAGACTCTCAAAAGTCTTCTCCAATACCATAGTTCAAAGGCATCTATTCTTCTGCGCACAGCCTTCCTTATGGTCCAGCTCTTATAGCTATAAATTACTACTGGGAAGGCCATTGCTTTAGCTATGCGGGCGTTTGTCAGCAGGGTGATGTCTCTATTTTTTATTATACTGCCTAGGTTTGCCATAGCTTGCCTCCCAAGGAATAAGTATCTTTTTATTTCATGTCTGAAGTCACCATCTGCAGTGATCTTAGATCCCAAGAAGGTAAGCACATGTTTAAAACCAAGCAAAGCCTGGCAACATAAATATATTTTGATTACCTGCTGGAAAATCATTAATGTAGAGGCCACTGGGACCTCTCCTGAAAGTAGTTCTCTGTATATTGTAGCTCTCAACCTTTTCTTCACTTTGCTGCTTGCTTTGCATAATCCACAATTAGACCAGTAAATTTTCTTATTTGTCTAAACCAGAAAACTATGATGGTGGAGCCTAGAAGAAGCCACAGACTTGTGCTATAGGGTGAAGATATTCTGAAATCTTTACCTGTTCTGAAATTAGCAACCATACATTCTCAGTTTTTCACAGGAGAGACATTCTGCTTTAATTGTGGTTGAAGTGAGGAGATTTGGTACTTGCTCCAATTATTTATTTATACCATGGCTTATTAAACACAATGAGAGAATCCAAAGCTGCTCACCATGTCAAGGCACTGTACCTTAATCTGTTCCATGACATCTTATTTTCTAGATCAGTATTTCCCAACCTTTGGTTTTTGGACATCAATTTCCAGAAGCCTAAGTCAATTCCCCAAAGCACTCATCAGCCAATGTACTGACTTTGGCTTCTGGGAACTGAAGTCCCACCATGGGGCCAGGGACCCATGTTCGTAACCTCTGTTCTAAATGATGAGGATTGTGATAATGATATGATGATCTGCACAGAGGAACATTAAATTATGTGACACAATCCCAGCTGAAAATGGTACAGCCCATATGTAAGTTTAACATTTTTGTGGGATACAAAACTTGGAGCTGAAGTCACCCATTTCATCTTTCCCCACATTTAGCTCTTTTAGACACAGAGGAAGCAAAGAAGACCTCTTTCTTTTCTTAACTGAATCATGTTGGCCATAACTGCCAAAGACAGGAAAACTCTCAAGATGATGGTGATGGCCCTAATTCAATATTGGAACCCTATTTGGATTCCAGCTTGGGCTTTTGACAGTTAAGCACTCGAAAATTTGTACTTGGATTGATGAACTTATCAATTTTGGTTATTGCTGCACTTTCCAACCCAAAAATGCCGAGATACGTGAATACTGGCAAAGACTTACCAACACCAAATTGAAATGAAATACTAACTCATACAATTGAACTGTTTGCCATGTTACAGCACATCATTTAGCTCCCTTAAAATAGTTGCATACTTTATGCATGACTAAAACTGTCTTTCTTCAGACAAGGCTGGCTGAAAAAGGCAGGAGCAATACTTCTGGTAAGTAGGGATAATAGACCAGAACTCATCACACATAGTTAAGTCATTTCTTGAAAGAGATAAAAAGAGATTGATCCCCTGGGAGTATCTCCTTTCTCACAATCATCTTATTAAGAAAGTTGGATGAGAAGCCATCTTACAACTAGTTGTATACTTCCTTATAAATTCTACCAACAGATGACCAGTACCTGTTGTACTGAACCTTAGAACAACATTCACGTCTTCTATGATAAGAGAAAACAGTTTGAATCAATCAATTTTCTTAGACTTACTTTCCCTCCCGGATACCTTTTACTGACTCCTTTGTGGATGTTTCCCTTGACACCAATATTTTACATATTATCCTCATAGCTGGCTGGTTGTGGATTATTTTATCCTTCTTTTATTGGTTCATATGACATGTGCACCTAATATTCCACTTTAACAGCTTTCCATTATATTGCACAGGGGTGTTGTTGCTTTAATGGTCCCATGAAATTGTGCCATTTGAAAGCAGTCTACTATCAGTGTGCTCTTCTGTGTTTTTCTACTGGAATCCACAGAGTTCTTTAAGAATTACCAGGCAGAATTCTTGGAGTTGCAACCACAAACAAAAATCAGTAAACCTTTAGATTTTTGTCCTACTAGAGAAGGGTTTTTCCATCATTTTACTTCCCACCATTAGTTGCCTTCAGCTTATTTCCTTCCAACTGTCATGCTCCCACCATCTGCTGTCTTCCAGTTGTTAATTTGTGTGTTTTTTTAAGCTGCTGTGATGCTCCCTGGGAGTAGTAGTTATGTGGTAGACACACTCTGTAGAACCTAATTGGTAAAGAGATTACCACTCCTAGATCAGGGGTTCCCAACCCTTTTATGCCATGGGCCTACCATGCTGCCTGGACTATATGATCCTCAATTCTGTTGAGAATTAAGTAACAATGAAATATCCATCCATTTTCCCTCAAACAGAAAGACAACAGGCAATCTCTGGGGAAACTATAAAATGGGAAGAGAAGTTCTGGATGTATTAGGCAAAATAGATTCTCTCTGAAATGATAAGGGGAATCACTTGAAAACATGTGCACGTTAACAGACTATGCTCAACAAAGACTTTAAGCGTGTCTGTAATATGGAACTGATTGAGTTAATTTACTATATTACAGCCTATTTCCATTCCAAGTGCATAGCTAGTGGTGGATTTCTGTGTTTCTGTTTAGGTACTGTAGTGCAAAGCAAAGGAAATGCAGAACACACAGAGTTTGGAAACAACATGTACAGTTTAATGGGTGAATATTAAATTTGTTCCTTTTTTGCCCAATGAAGCAAAACATAATGAATAAAAACAGTGTTTTGAAGTGACACTTTAGAAATATCACTGATGACTTTTTAAGTTGTTATGCATTGTTACTTATTACTTTGCTCTCTGCAGAGAAAATATGCACTGCCACACTTCCCTTTACAAAATGAAACAAAAATGCTCTCCTCAATAAGTACTTTTTAGCACCCATCATTTCCATGTTAAATAAGACATTATTAGACTGATTCTTCAATGTCTCAGCCAACAATCAAGCCTTCTGGAATGTGCAGCCCAGGCTTGGAAACCACATTTTCATACAGGAGGAATAGCTCTTTAACCGCTTTCATATAAATCTCTAGAAGCCAGGACAGAAAATTGAATTGGGGTGAGGCGGTATTGATCAAAATATATGCTCATTTATCCTATCCGTTCTCTTCCACTACTATTTTCTGGTTGTAGTGACCCTTTCCAAAGCACATGCATCCCTTCATATAAAAGTCTTGTAAATGAAAACCAGTATTCACTTCCAAACTACTGTGGCCAATTTAAACTTAGAAACAGAAATGAGAATTTTGAAAGATGCCCCTTAGCATTTGAAGTGATCTAATGCAAAATCAGATTTGTCTCTAGGTGGGAAAAGAAGTGTGGGTGATGACTCCTCCCATCCATACCGCTATCATTTTGAACCAGCTGATGCCTTACTCTTCTTTTACTCCCTCAGTTGTAGTTCAAATAAGATTTTTGAGATCTATTCTTCAAGCACCTCACTGGGTCTCAAATGCAGCTCTGTGGTTGGAGGTTGGGTACCTGAAGGTTGAAACTAGAGTTTGGCTAGTTGTCTTTAGTTTTTGGCTGAAGTTAATTTTCTCCCCAATTGCCTTAGTCCTTTAAACACTCCAAGGCAGTTACAGTATATACTCGAGTATAAGCTGAGTTTTTTAGCTCCTAAAATGAGCCCCCAAAAGGGGACTCAGCTTATACTTGAGTCAGTGACCACAAGGGCCCCAAGACCATGTCAGATTGAGATGTGTTAACAATTTAATTAATTTTATCAAATGTTTATGTATTTTGATTATTGAAATTCACTAGCAGCTACTGCATTTCCCACCCTTGGCTTATACTTGGGTCAATCTATTTTCCTGGGTTTTCAGGTCAAAATTAGGTACCTCAGCTTATATTTGGGTCAGCTTGGATTTGAGTATATAAAGTATCAGTTAGTGTGGAAGAAAATGCAATTAGCCAAACTGAAGGGATATGACTTTTCTGTGGAATGGCTTATCCATATGGGACATGATAGATGAGCCCTCAGACAACGTATTACAACCTCAAACAATATTCCAATTGATACAGTGTTGCTGCCTTTTAAACTAGCATTAAAAATACTTTTAATACAACACTGCAGAACTTTTATTTATGCCTGACCAAAAGCTCAGTCATCATCAGTCCAGGGGAAGAAACATTTTAAAAATAATGTGTTGCCAAAGCAGATGTCCTTGTAATCCCAAAGGAATAAAAACAATAATTCATGTTCTTTTCCACTGCCCCTTTTGCTGTAATATTCAGAAAACCTTTATTGAACCTTGCTTAAAACTATTTCCTCTTAGATCCTAAGAGGCAGATCACACCCTCTTATTGCTTTCAGGGCAGCATATAAGTACAGTAGTACCTCGCTTAAAGAGGATAATGCGTTCCACGGGATTGCTCTTTAAGCGAAACACCATATTAAGTGACCAGTTGTGACTTCTGGTGGAGGCAGGGGATTGCAAACCTCAATTTAGTTGTTAAGCGAGTTTTTGGTTGGTTTTAGTTGTTAAGCAAAGCAACCATTCAGAGAAAATTCTGCTCTTTAAGAGAGTTAGTCTGTTAGCGAGGCATTCTTTATGCGAGTTTTACTGTATGCTGTTTAATATGGTGAAATTTTGCACACCTGAAGTCAAAATTTGAAAAGGTAGGGTTTTAGTAAATTTGTAATTAGTTTTAGCTAATAGTAGCACATTTTAAAAAGTACTAGCTATGTCCATAATAAATTTCTAGTTATTTTATTTTTATTATTTTAGTGTGATAGTAACAGAGGTCCTAGGAATTGGTTTTTTGTATTCTATATAATTATGGTTGTTTGTTTTGTGAATATTGATCATCGACTGTAATAAAGTTTATCTGCTTGTTTTAGAACAGCATTGAATGCCAGTTTCATCCTTCTATTACATGCAGCATGTAAACGAGTCAGTCACTCAAGTGAAAACTACTGTTTTCCAATCTTCTGTGAATAAAGTTCAGAAAATGCTGTTAAAATCTGGATTTGAAGCAGTGGTGGGCTCCATTTTGTTTTGCTACCACACTACGGGTGTGGTATGGTGGTCATGACCAAGAGGAAAGCCCTGCGTTGCACCCAAATTGGGACTACTTTATTTCAAAATTTGGATAGGCAGGACCAGCCAGCATTTCTGCTACTAGTTCTGGCAAACTGATGCCCACTACTAATTTGAAGCAAAACCAGTCTATTCCCTAAGCAAACCTTTATTTATAAGTGAATGTTTGTGTACTTTAACTCTCACATTCAAATATTTCAATTAGAAATGGGAAAAGAGGAAGAAAAGCCTAAAAAAAGAAAAGATTCTTATCTCAAAAATCAAGTTTCCTTCTCTTTTCTACTGATTTGATCATTAAAGTATCAAAGTGACAGCACCACTTATTTCAGAACCAGGAACAGGAAGTGTTGAGGGAGAAAGAAAGAGTGAAAATGTAGAACAGCAGATGCCCTGCATATATATTTTAAGGCAGTAAGATGACTGCAGCCAATACTCTTTTAAAATGTCTTACTCTCTTGGATGACAGACTTAGAGGATATTGGCTGGGATAGTCTAATAAAAGGCGGGGGAGGACAGAAAATGAAAATTAAGCAGGGGACCCAACACCACTGTTTGTCAATGGTCTCTTTCCGCCCAGCCATGAACCATTTAGTCTCTGAGTTCACCTTGCCATTTGCACTTCTTCATTCACAGGATTCGAGTCTTCAAACTGAAAAAAATATATGCTATCATGGATCCCTATCAATATGAGGCTTGAGTACCACCCAAGTGGCATAATGTGGGTTTTCCCCAATCAGTGTGCCTTTTATCTTGGGACCGATTACAATATCAAAATGACATCATTTGCAATAAATATTCTTCTGATTTTATCTCCAAGTAAAAGTTCCGTCTCCATCCCAACATCACCTCTCAGCTAACACTGACAATACACAATACTTGAATGCATAAGAAACCACTCTCTAACATCAGCACTCTTAATGCAATCTCCCTGTCAAGCTTTATTAAAATTCTTTATGATGTGCATCTTGGCTTGCAAAACTTCAGTGCTGTGTTGATACTGCCTAAGCAAATGTCCTTGTACTACTGAATCTTTGCAGATAGAATGACAGAAAGGCAAGGCTCAAAAAATTCTTCAGGGATCAGCTTATAGGGCTGAGCTCTGCCTTCTTCTTTGACATATCCTTTTAATACTGTTCTGTGCTGCCACAATAATGCTATTGTTTAAGGGCCGACTGATGCCACCATATCAGCACACAGAGGAATAAAGAGTTCTGTAGATAAATAATGCCATTGAAACATATGAATAGTCCCTATCAATACAGTTTCGCTAGTTCAGAGTTGCTCTCTCCGGTTCTCTCTCACAACCCACCTCCATGCCTGAGCAATACTCAAGTTGAAATGGGTGCCCAAATCTTGAATTGCATTTGAGAGAAGAAACAGACACTACAGATAAGCCATCAGCAGAGTGAGAGGTACATGAGTGTTGAAGAGATGTGAATCAGACAGATCCACTTGAGAACTCAGACTTCAAATGTTTAAGTTGTAAAGACCCATAAAAAAGAAAAAGTAAGTTAATTTGCAAACTCAGAGTGGTGAGAACAGTTCCTGCTGTGCAAACACCTTGTCATTGGCAATAAAATTCTGATAACACACAACCAGCCCTTAATGTTTACTACAGATGGGCCATCCATTATTTTATTTAGACCAGGAGTATTCAGCCTTTTTAAGCTGGGGTCATGCTCCCTCAGACAGCTTTAGGGGCCAGATAGCCATTTTGCCCTTCCTCCACGACATGGAACCTCCTGGTATGGTGGATGCAGTGAGGGACCAAATTAAATGGCGCTGCGGGCCGCATCCAGGCCATAGGCCACAGGTTGAGAATCCATGATTTAGACATTCAGAATTTGAAGGTAGAAACAGGGAGAAAGTCCTTACCCACCCTGCCTTTCAATGTCTCCATGAGGAGTGGATTTATCTGAAGAGGAAATTCTCTGCTATACATGAAGTCTCTCCTCTTAACTGGGAATCCCAATAAATAAAAATTAAATTAAATTTAAAAATCAGGACTTCTGATCACCTCATGAGGTTCTCTATTCAACAGAGTGTTTCCGCTTCAGATTGTCCTTCTTTACACAAAGAAAACAGTACTAGAACTCTTTCCCAATGAACTCAAAGTAGCACACGTGGCTAATTTCCCTTGTTCTTTATTCTTATAGCAATCTTGTAATGCAAATCAAGCTGAGAGTGGGTGAGGAGGGAGAGAGTAACTGGACCAAGGCCATTTAGTGAGATTTATATGGCTGAGTATGCATCAGTGGTGGTTCACCCAGTTCACCAAAACTTGTAGCAGAAATTCTGTCTGGCCCCGCCCATCCAAGTTTTGAAATAATGCAAGGCTTTCCCCCTGGCCATGCCCACCATACCAAGCCCACAGAGTAGGTAATAAAAAACAATCCCACCACTGGTCTGCACCAGAAGATAGATCTCATCTTAGCCCAGGCACTATATACTACAGATGGAGTAGTTAATCTGTCACATGGAATGGATCAATTATAGATGGTGTCTGCCCTTTTTGTGAGTTTAAGTATAACTTCAGGAAACACGTTATGAGAGTGTTTGCCATTGCTATTTTACCTCAGATGTTTGGAGGTAGAAAGAAAGTTTTGGAGAAGAGAACTGGTGCCCTTATGCCTGTTAAACAGCCCTTCAGTTTTTGGATGTAATAGGGGTTGCCAAGCCCAGCATTTTTCCAGTCCAGTCAGTGTTCATATGCAAGGAGATCAGAGAGTTTAGTTGTTGTTGTTCAGTCGCACAGTCGATTCCGACCCTTTGCGACCCCATGGACCACTGTCTGCCAGGCACTTCTGTCCTCCACCATCCTCCTCAACTCGCTCAGCTCTGTGCCCATTGTCTCTACAATACCATCTAGCCATCTCATTTTTGGCCTCCCCCTCTTTCTTTTGCCCTCTACCTTTCCCAGCATCAAGGCTTTCTCAAGCGAATCCTCTCTTCTCATTTGATGTCCAAAGTACTTTAGCTTTATCTTCACTATTTGACCTTCTAAGGAGCAGTCAGGTTTGATTTCTTCTAAAATTGACCTATTTGTTCTTCTTGCTGTCCAGGGGACTCTCAAAACTCTCCTCCAACACCACATTTCAAAGGTATATATTCTTCTGCGCTCAGCTTTCCTTATGGTCCAGCTCTCACAACCATACATTGCCACCGGGAATACCATTGCTTTGACTATACGAATTTTTGTTTGCAATGACACACACACCCCGCTGGCTTATTTAAAATCCTGTATCTTCCCCCCTATTCCTACCCTCATTCCTATATTCGGTGGGTTAGTGTAGGGAATGAGAAGTTGTTTTTAAACGGGTTTTAATTTTAATTTTACTTTGTTCTTTTTGTGTTTTTAGGGGTTTATTTTATGTCTGTTGTGCTCCGCCCTGAGTCGCTTGTGTGAGTAGAGCAGAATATAAATCTGACTAAATAAATAAATAAAAGTGATATCTCTACTTTTCGCTATGTTATCCAGGTTTCTCATAGCTTGCCTCCCAAGAATCAGAGAGTAAATAAATCTAAAAGACAAAAAAAAATTGCACCTTAAAGACAAACTGCTGCATTTTAATGTTAGCTTTCATGGGTCAAGTCTAAATCATCAGACATAAGAATGAGAGTTCATGGCATCAATTTATACACATCAGGTACAGAGTGATTAGTTAATATAGCCGCCCAGAGTCGGGTATACCCGATTGGGGCGGGATAATAAATGTGAACAATAAATAAATAAATAAATAAATAAATAAATAAATAATAGATAAGTATACAAATCTATGTGGCTTTTTACAACTGGCAATAGCAGATCTCTGGTTGTTATTCAGATAAATTGTGAAGCTTTGCCCTGTTGAGTTGCAAATGGTTTGTCGATGGATGTAAAACTAGCATTGTGGCATTGCACATTTCCTAATGAGTTTACCCTTCAAACCAAGCATCTATTGAAAATGGTGTGAGTGGCCCAGGCACTTCTTTTGTTCTGTGAGGTGCCTTGAGGCTGTGGATGATAGTTCATTTGTAAGAAATAAAAGATGCCCCTCACATGAGATAAAAAAAAAAGTTAGAGCTGCCCCTCCCATCTGAGATAAATGGGGTGGGCTGGAGAAATGTGCAGTGTAAGATGACAGATGGTTAGACAGCATCATTGATGCAGTGGGTGTGCATCTGGGTGGATTACGGAGGATACCAGATGACAGAGGAGCCTGGCATGCTGTGGTCCATGGGGTCACAAAGGGTCAGAATTGACTATGTAACTGAACAACAAGAAAAGGACAGAAAAAAACATGTGGTTGTGCAAATTACATCTCTACCTTTATAAACAGAAATGATTATGTGTCCTTTTTATTCTGGGATCCACCCACAACTTGCTTAAACCCTCTGTAACATTAATGGTTTCCCTTGCTCAAAAGCCAGTTGTATCTGACCCTAGGGTTCAGTGCTCATCTCTGTTTCAAAACTGAAGAGCCAGTGCTGTCTGCTTCTACAGACATTTCCATGGTCATGTGCCAAGCATGACTAGACACCACAAAGAATACTGTTTACCTTCCCTCTTTATCTATTTGCAATTTCTTGCTTTCAAACTGCTAGGTTGACAGAAGTTATGGACAAAGACGGCAGCTTATTCTATCCTGCAGTACTCGGGAATCGAACTGCTGACCTTCTGCCTTCCAGTCAGCATCTTAGCCACTTGAGCCACTGCAGTTAGCAGGATACATGTGGCTAAGAATAGCCCTATGTGGAAAAGTTAAAAGCACACACATTTATTTGTTCTTCTTGCAGCTTTCAGACAAAAGAAAGAGAAAAAAGAGAGAGAGAGGTCATTCATTGTCTGAGCATTTCACAAAATAAAGCAGGGACATCAGTCATATCGACTTCTCTGGACAAAACGAGATAAAACTGGAAGATCTGCATGCCTAACTTTAATTTAAAACAACACTCCCGCTCTTGGTTCTGATCAGGACCGTAATGATAAACTTAATCCTCTCTCCCTGTCGTTTGCTCAATGAAACGTGCCCTCTTCTGAAGCTGTTATTTCTTTCAAAGCAGGATGAAGGGAAAAAATGCCCAACTCTTGATGCAGAAGATAAATGAGGACTGGGATTTGGGGGTCTTCTTTATTTCTGTAAAATTTCTGATGTGTTCTGCCAAACACATTAGTCTTGCCTTCACTGTTCTCAATTATATTTTCAGCCAGAAATTATGGGCATGTGTCGAGAGGGTGGGGGAGAAACCCACTTCCCCATAAGCATAGCAATAGTGCTAATAATACGTCGACAACTTTACTGCATTAGGGAGATGGGTTTGGTCTCTTATGTTATAGTTGAGGTGGCAGCTCAAAGTAGAGCCAGGGACTAGCTGTCGCTGTTCTCTCTCACGGCAACTGTGTTAAAAGGGCGGGAGTAGCAGCTTCTGACCTGCGTGTTTCTCTTTCAGCATGAAAGGTTGAAAGCTTCGAGGGAATGAATTGTACCACTGTAATAACGCATTCAATCTGGGAGTTCAGAGATTTTTGTACTTTATTACACTGGGCAGAGAAATAGCCTGGGGATTCCCAAAAGAGCTTCTGGAAGGAAGATTTTCTATGGAGATTTTTTGACAGGAGCTAACCCTGTGGTCAAGCTTCTCCGTTTTTTGTGCTCTGGAAAAAGAAAAAGAATAAAAGAAAAGTGGGAGGGGGAGCAAGAACAGTGGAAGGAGAGATGATGAAAGACCTATAAGTGCTTATCTCTCCTGTTGAGTACATGTCATGCATGACGGATGAGATAGTGGGAGCTATCCACACATATCCTGAAAGCTTTCATTCTCTGCATTTGAGGAGGAGGGAAGGTTGTTTTTTTGAAGGTTGTTTTCTGATCTATAGAAAGTATGGCCAAGTGATAGCAGATCTTGATTTTTCTTTTGCAAACATTGGCCAAATGCTTGCACTAGCTAGTTCCTTATTACCTTAGTAGATAGGTTCCCACTTTCCTCAATACTGAAAATGTTAGGAGTTAGCAGTTTGCTATTTTCACCCATTTTTGAGTCTGTATATATAGATTTATATTTGACTGCCTATATCAGGTTTGGGTATAAGCAGTTTTGAATGCTTGCTATTGTGGCTAGGCATGGATGAAGTGTTGGTGTGATTGGCAGTTGAGTAGCTGAATGATGATTAGTTAGCACAATGGTGTCAAACCTTTTATAGACTGAGTGCCCAAACTCAACAGGCTGCCATTTGTGCCACAAGAGGGGCAGAGTAAACTCTGTGCTGGGGGGAGGGAGGAAGCGCTCCCATTGGCCTTCTTGACAGAGGGGAGGGGTGGACTGTACTGGGGTGACAGCACATGTGCCCACAGTGAGGGCTCTGAGTGCCACATCTGGCACTCATGCCATAGGTTCACTACCACAGGGTTAGTAGGACTGGAAGGTTTCAGGAGTGTGGGCTGGAAATCTGTTGAGAGCTGAGATGAAATATGACTGTCCAGAGAGAGACATCAAGAAAGTTAGAGCAAATAGCTGAAGGGAGTTAAAAGTCTGTTTGGGAGTTAGTGGAAGTCTGTGGTAGAGTTCATGAAGAGAAATATGTACAGTATATAGTAGTTCATGTTTCTGTCTGTCACATAATTATTTTGAACAGAAATACTGAAGAAATATATTTAGATTTCACTGTTGTGTTGTTTGTTCATATCCTACCCTTCCCTTGTTGACTATGAATGCTGTCTTGACATTCAGATGTCTAACTGGATCAAACTGTGTTTGTCTGATCCAACTTGTCCTCATTATTTGTTTTATATGGTACTAAGAATAAGCAACCCACACTGACTAACAAATGAAAATACAGTCAAACCTCGCATAAAGAGCGTTTCGCTTAAAGAGTAACTCGCTTAAAGAGCAGAATTTTCTCTGAATGTTTGCTTCACTTAACAAATAAAACCAACCAAAAACTTGCTTAACAAATAAATCGGGGTTCACAATCCCCACCACAATTGGTCATTTACAATGGTGTTTCGCTTAAAGAGCAAACTCGCTTAAAGAGCAATCCTGTGGAACGCATTATGCTCTTTAAGCGAGGTATAACTGTATACCCATTTGACACGAAGCTATGCTTTGCAAATAGAAACATGGAGTTTTATTTATTGAGGAACTTTTCCTCAGAACAGCTGAATGATCTGGAATAATAGCTTGGAATGAAGGAGAGGTTCTGGTTGGGACTCTGTAAGAGGAACAACAACAAAAAACATGGAATGTGTTTGGGAGGCTGTTGCTTAATGCCATCTCCAGTGGCACTAAGGACTGGTGTTTGAGATTTTAGACATTAAACATGGGGGGGGGGGATCCAGAATAACACCTGTGGCTACTTGGAATGTGTGTGACCAAGCTAGTGTGAAAATTAGTGGAAATGCCAACACATTCTTGAGCCAGAACAATACAGATAGCTTTACTGTTAGTAGTGACTGACTGTGATGCATTTAGTTTTAAAAGCTCAAAATATATATGTTTATTTCTTCATTTCAAAATATATACACTGAGCACTTTGACAGCCAAATTAGGTTTTACACACAACATATAACTGAAATCTAGAATCATATTAGTGTTCCCAATACATGACTCTGCAGACTTTCATGTCTAAGAAATCAGCTCTGCAAATGAAGCCCATGTTTATCTCTTGATGAACAATCATGTAATAAACACACGCCATGACGTCACGGACGTCATGGGCGTGGCCAATGTCATGACGTCATGACGTCATGGCCGAAGCCAACGTCATGACGTCATGATGTTGTGGGCGGGGCCAAAAATAAAAATAAATAAAAAACAAAAATAAACATATACACACCCCCTCCCTCTCAGCCCACCCACCCAGACACAAATAAATAAATAAATAAAGAAATAAAATAAAAACAACCACCCACCCAAAACACAAATAAATTACCCACCCACCCCAAATAAAAAACCCTCGGTTACCTTTCTTGGGACCCGGCACCCCGACTGTGGCCACAGGAGCCACTGGCTGCAGCCGTCATCCACAGCCGCCGCCGCCGCCAGAGCTGCCTACACCCCTGTGGCATCCTCCTCGGGCCGGTACCTTTTTAGCCCGGCTCCGGCCATGGACGGCGGGCAGCAGTGGCTCTGGCAGTGGCTCCAGCCGCGGCTGCCAAGCCTCCCTGTGCCGTCCCCATGCCGCACCGCCGCCGCCTGCAGCTTCCTCCTCCGTCAGGCGCCGCAGCTGGGCTAAAAAGGGACCAGCCCAAGGAGGAGGCCACAGGGATGCAGGCAGCGGCAGCTCTGGTGGCGGGGGGCAGTGGCTGCAGGCACCCAGCCCACAGGCGCCTGGCGGAGGAGGAGGCGGCAGCGCTGCGCTGCGCCGGGCGTCCCCAGGGCATGGGGCTTGTCGGCAGAGGACGGCCCAGGCAGCCGTCAACGTGCCGTGGGGGAGGTGCCCTCCTCAGAGGGTTGGTGCCGCCGCCACCGCCCTGAAAGCTATAGAACAATTTTTAAAAAAATCAGAGCTAAAATGGCTCCAATTGACTGTGCATGCGCAGAAACTCAATCTGACGCATGCACAATGCGTCAGATTGAGTTTCTGCGCATGCGCCATCAATTGGAGCCATTTTAGCTCTGATTTTTTTAAAAAAATTCTTTCAGTGAAGCGTCCGGAACCGGACGCCTCAAAAGTTGTCTACCCTCTCGGAGAACCTTCCGGGATTGGTCCTACCGGTTCCAGGGAACCGTCTGGAACCGGGGACATCCCATCACTGATGCTAATATGATCATGATGTGAAAAGCATCTACTGTAACATTCAGACACTCTTACCACTTAAGGAGTGCTGCCTTCTAATGCTAATGTCCAAGAGAAAGCAGATCATGTAAGAACTTTTGTAATCTGTTTCCAGAGACAGAAACTATACCAAGGTTTTCAATTTTTAGGGTGTAAAAGTATCTATCAGATACTTAAGACAGGGAGGCTACAAGAACACTGCCTCTGTCGCCTCCACCACTGGACTTTCCCTTGGCCAGCCCCCGGCCTGGAGGGAATGAGGAACAGCTGTTGCTGGGTGACTGGGAGGCTACAAGAATGCTGCCTCCATCACTTCCACCACTGGACTTTCCCTCGGCCAGCCCTTGGCCTGGAGGGAATGAGGAACAGCTGGGCAGACTGGCGGGTGGCTACAAAAGACTCTGTCACTATCACCACTGCTGCCGCGAGACCATCCCCGGCCACTCTCCCCGGCTGGTTATGTAGCTGACTGACCAAAGATGATGAAATATGTATAAGAGACAAAGACTCTCTAGATTGTTTTGTACTGTATTTTCTTGACCGTAGTGTATTTTCTTGACCGTAGCGCATTTTGTATTATATTGCATTTGTCTGATTGTATTATATTCTTATTTTTTTGTGAAAGATTTGTTGACTGTATTATATTTGTTGTATTTATATTATGTTGTTTTTTAATATTTAATATTGTAACATTGTAAGCCGCTCTGAGTTGCTTCGGCAAGAAGAGCGGCATATAAATCGAATAATAATAATAATAATAATAATAATAATAATAATAATAATAATAATAATAATAATAATAATAATAATAATAATAATAATAATAATAATAATTTTCACAATTATCTTGTGAACCAGACAAAGGCTGTTTAGGTTTAGAACTATGAGATGGTATGTAAGTGGAAACAGTAATAACAATATCAACAACAGATTGTTTTTAAAAAGACATGTAGCGGTGTATGTATAGAGAAGATTAACACCTTCTTCCAAAGTTTGCACATTATTTTGGAACTCTTTCATTTTCATATCTTCAAACTGTTTACAACAAAACAACTCTCTTGGATGCCTTGTTTAAAAATGTAATAAATCAAATAATGACTGCTTTCCCACTTCTGTGCCAGATTTCTAGATATCTTGGCTGTGGAATAGGGAATCAATTTCAGATGATGCAGACACACAGTGAGATTCAACAGACATGGTGTGAATGTGACTATAACCTGGAAATATCTTAATATATAGGAATTTGATCCTGGATGTTTAAGTGCACTTCAATAAACAGAACAAGGCAGGTGAAAATGTTTCCACAAAGTTAACAAGCAACCTTTGATTGGCCAGGTGAACAAAGCAGCTGACATTCTCTGACATTCAGGTTGCTTATCATGTGAAATGTCTAACTTTAAAGAAATATTTGAAGGAGGTAATTCTAGTATACACCCCCCTTCTTTCAAAAAATAGTGTGCCAATTATCTAGAATGCACAATATGCTCCAGGTTATATTTTGTCAAGTGCACATATCACCTACATTGCTTTCCTTACCTTATCTCTTCATTTTGCTTCCTCAAAAGAAAAGCCATGAACTTGATCAGGACTCCCAAGCAGTGATGGGCAGCCAAAAACTTTACTACCACACTGTGGGTGAAGCCAACATCATGACATCATGGTTGGAGCCAACATCATGACATCATGGGCAGAGCCAAAGTTAAAAAATACATATAAATACATTGCACATAAAAATTCAAATTAAATACACATAAAATACACATAAAATAAAATTAAATACAAATTAAATACTGTACACATAAAATACACATAAAATACACATAAAATACAAGTTAAATAGACATCAAACACACACAAAAGCACACACAATACATAATCCACCCCCCACCCACCCCAAACCCAAACACAGCAGGCGGCAATAGCAGCGGCGTGGTGCAGCTTGGCCCGGCGACATGGCCTAGCCTGGCCTGGCCAGGCCCAGCCTGGCAGCACAGCCTGGGTCATCATTGGTGCGGCCTGGCCTGGTGCAATAGTGAACAGTGGCATCGGGCGTCATGTGGGTCGGTGGCATTAAGCAATGAGCAATATTGGTGAGTTGCAGCAGTGTGGCGATGGCGTGGTGATGGCGTGGCGGTGGAGCAACGGTGCAGTGCGGTGGTGCGGCAACTCGAGTGAGGGCCACCACCACCACACCTCCGAGGAGGCCGCTGAGGGCCTCCCCGGCTGCCTGACTCTACAGCCCAAAATGGCTGCTGGTAAGTGAGCATGCATAAAAATACCAACTGATGCATGCACGCTGAGTACTGGAGGCACGCATGCATCAATTGGTATTTTCATGCATGCACACTTGCCAGCAGACATTTTGGGCTGCAGAGCAGGGCAGCCGATGAGGCAACCAAACTGGTCACCTCAAAAACATGGCAACCACCCCGGGTGACCTCCTGGGAAGGTTAGTACCCCTCCTGGGAGACCACCCAGGATTCTTACCTCCAGTTCTACAGAACCAGGGTGAACCGGCCTATGCCCACCAGTGCACCCAAGTGTCCAGGAAGTATTACCCTCATTTAAATTCTGCTTTGTTTGCTTTCAGTTTGCTTTCGTGGGAAGGTAGCAATGGAGCAGGAGAAAGAATGACTGACAACAGCTGTAACAAGTCACAATACCTAAAAGGCAGGAACAAAACCACCCCCAACCACCCCAAACCAATTTAGCTTTTTCAGAGCTACAATGTTCACTCTAAAAATGGTAGTGAAGGAATATTTGGAACAGTCTGACTTTCTACCACATAGATTCTCTAATCTCCAAACTGCTCCAAACAATGGTTGCGCCAGACAACTAGTTCAAATAGTATTAATATTCAGAAGAGGTTAAATTTTTCACAGATCAGATATTCTTTTGAATAATATGTGCCATGCCAGCACAATGGAAAGCATCCATTACACCCTTAACTTCAGATCCACAGAAGAAAGGAAATAAGTAGGCTTCATCAAACTGCAGTTTGAAAACATCACTTCTTTCTGCATTCTGTAAAAGCATCTTAAAAATAATCAGTAACTTCAGGAGTTCTTAAAAAAAATATCAGCATGTTACAGAATGATTTACAGCTCAGAGTGCTGTTTAACCTTCTGGTTTTTAACAATCTTTCTTCACAACCTTTGTTTGATTCTTCTGGTTTTCTCCACCTCACCCCCTTCCTTCATCATGTTGAAAGAGAAGAGGGGGGAGGAGTCTAGAGCTGCTGTAAGATTAATCACAGGAGGGCTATATTATGTATTCAAATCTAGCAGTGTCAGCAGGAGAGTCAATGGTGGGGATCAGATGAGCTACAGCTCATTGATGGCATGTTTATCACATCCCCTCATCAGAAAATTGGGGGGAGGGGGAGAGAAGGGGATCACATCTTTTGAAGTGAACTTCTAAGTACAGTAAAACCTCATATAACACTAAAACCTGGTTCCACAAGTCTTGGTGTTATATGATTTTTAGTGTTATCTGATCCTCTATGGGATCCATAGAGATACATTGTAACCACACAGGCTTTCGCGGTTGTTATCTGAAGCATCCCATAGGATCTTAATGTTATCTGATGCAATTCTTCCCCCCAGATTCCTTAATGTTATGCGATTTTAGTGTTATTCGATACTAATGTTATATGAGGTATTACTGTATTTGTATTACCATCAAGTGGCTAAGACACTGACTGGAAGCCAGGAGGCCAGCAGTTCAATTCCTGAGTACTCCGGACGGAATGAGCTCCTGTCTTTGTCCCAGCTCCTGCCAACTCAGCAGTTCAAAAGCAAGAAATTACAAGTAGATAAATAGGGAAGGTAACCAGTGTTCCATGCGCTCTGGTCTCTAGTCATGCCTGCCACATGGCCACAGAAACATCTGCAGAAGCAGACAGCACTGGCTCTTCAGTTTTGAAACAAAGATGAGCACTGAACCCTAGAGTAAGATATGACTGGCTTTCAAGCAAGGGAAACCTTTATCTTTAGCTAGTTTTTGTAGTTAGTTTGCAAGGAATTATCTGGAAATCTCGCCTTTGACATGTACTTCTTGGTAGATAGCTATACCTCATTTCATTCCATCTCTTTGCTTACATTTTTCCCTCATGAACTGGAGGACGAAGGTGCATACTGCCAATGTGTCATGTTCATCTTTGGTTAAAATAAAATGAAATGAAGTGAACTCAAATAAAAGAGTTGAATGAAAAATAGGGACTACTTTGGTGGGAAGGTAGCAGCATTCTGTGCGCTCCAGTGTCTGGTCATGGCTACCACATGACTATTGAAATGTCTGCAAAAGCAGACAGCACTAGATCTTTGGTTTTGAAACAGAGATGAGCAATGAACCGTAGACTTGGATATGGCTGGTTTTCGAGCAAGGGAGGCCTAGACCGTTAGAACAGAGCCCTACTCAAGAGGATATTCTCATTGATGGAACAACAAACAGATAATTTTTGCTGATTTCTCCTTTCCTCCACAGTTCATCGTGTCCCCAAAAGACCTGCCTTGGTGGGATGGTGTGTCATGCTGAACTGTGGGGCATTATAGAGTAGAGGAGGAACTGTGAGCAACAGACTCCCTGCTTTCTTCCATGGAAATTTACAAACTGGTGAGTCTAGTACACAATAAGCCAGGGGTGCCCAAACTATGGCCCGTCGGCCAGATCCAGCCTCCAGCTCATGCTGCCCTCGTTGCTCCCAGAAGCGGAAGGAAGAGCCTAAAAACTTGGCTAGTGCAGCAGGTGTGGGGTGCTGGCGGCATGGCAGCCTCCCTGGCTTATTTAAGGTCATCTGGGTTTTAATGTTTTTAGGGAGGATATTTTAAAATGGTTTTAAATAGTTTTTACAGTTTTAACCTTTTGCATTGGGATGCTTTATATTTTGAAGTTTTAATGTTATGAGCTGTCTGGGGTCTCTTCAGTGATAGGGGCGGCAATATAAATGCAATAAATAAATAAATAAATAAATAAATAAATAAATAAATAAATGTGCCAAGCAGACTAAATGGCAGCTTAACATCTATCTCATCCTGTTGCAAAACACATTGCAAGGTGCATTTTACCTCTACTTCTGGTAGGAGGAACCATGTGACCAGCCCGCTGAACCATGTGACTGGCCCATGGACCAAAAAGTTTGGGCACCCCTGCAATAAGGCCTTAGGACATAGTGTTCCAAACTGACTGGGTTAATTCTTGTGCTAACAACACACAATAACTGGAAGGCCTTTGTTGTGGAATATTTCATTCTGGTTCATATGATTTGCCTTCAAACACTAAGAGGAAAACAGTTAAGGAATGCTGAAGACCTAAAATCAAAGCCATTGGAAACATAGACTTAGTTTGGAATGCAAAAGTGTTACATGGCTTAGCCAAGGAATGGATTGAGCTCCGGTGGCAGTATTTAAGTACTATTTGAACTATCACTTTGCCAATGTCTGTATCTTTTTCACTTAAACATACTCTCATCATTAGGACATATTATCTTGTCTTCAACACTGTAGTCCTGGGTGTGTGTGTATTATTTTTAAATATGCCTTCTGTCCTACAGTTCATATAACTCGGGAGTTCTCAACTTTTTAAAGCCAGGGGCCGGGGCACGCTCCCTCAGACAGTTCCGAGGGCTGGTTTGGAATTTTGCCCTTCCTCCTTCTTGGTGTGGTGGAGGCGGTGGGGGCCACATGAAATGGTGCCACAGACCGCATCCGGCCCACGTGTCGCAGGTTGAGAATCCCTGAAACTACTCAGCCTTCATTCATTATACACAAGCAACAAATTTAAGTTTCTTCTTGAAGAAGAGGATTTGTGGATATTCTGTCAAAAGCCTCTTTTTTGAAGTGATTTAGACAGATTATATTGCCTTTGGCTCACATTCATAAATATTTACATCTAGAAGGACTTGCTTCACCAAGCAGCATGGTTTAGGAAATAAAACAGATGGTAAAAGTACTTGGCATGTTGGTTTATATATTTAAACAGTCACTATGTTCTGGTGACACCAATTAGGATTGTGAAGTTAGATGCTTCTAAGTGAGAAACTACATTGGAAAATACGGTACATTATCTGGTGTTTTACTGTACTTTGCAATTTGCTCCAGAATTGGCATAGATTTATTCAAAATATTTTTCAACGGTCACACGATATAAAGATCAATAAGAATTGGGACATCCTTTTAAACTTCCAATCATTTCATCCTTTTTAACTTTCCACTGCTACGGTGTGTGTGTGTGTGTCTACTTTTTTCTAACCACAATGATTCAAATTGTGTTTTTTTCCCCCTGTGTGATTGTTTTGTTCTTCAAGAGGACATGTATGTGTGACTTTGAGTCATTTTCTGGTTACATAGTACTGTATGTGCCGGCATATAAGACGACTGGATGTATTAGACGACCCCCCCACATTTCCACTCAAAATATAGTTTGTTTTATACTCACCGTATAAGACTACCCCCTCTTCCGCACACCTTCCACACACCAAATAAAACATAAAAGAACATCAGATTTGATTTCAACATCTCCCTGCGGCCGGCACTAGTGCACAAGTGTGCATATGTGAGCTCTGCATAGGCAAAGGGCAGGGCAGAGCACCGCTGGTTCCCGCCAAGCAGAATGGGCCGGTCACGCCGAAAAGGCTGGCACCCCTGTCTCACTGCTGATGCTCGCTGCAACCACGCTGGATACCGCACGATACTGGATGGTATGTAGAATGAGGTGGGTGGGCATCGGGAGGCCACTATGGGCACCGGGCAAGCATCGGGAGGCCACTATGGGCAGCTATGTCTATCCCAACTGAAGTGCACCCAGAGTATAAGACGACCCCCCCTTGGAGGCATGTTTTTCAGGGGGGGGGAATTAGTCTTATACGACAGCATATACAGTAAATTGGGCACGTTGCTGCTGCTGCTGTGTTTATATGGGAACAGCTGCCCCTGCAAACTTTCTCCCTAGCTGACCAAATAATACTTTATTTTTTCAGGGGGGAAAACCTACTGAGTCTAGTGCTGTATTTCTACATTCAATTACCAGTAGATCACAGCTGCACAGACAAAAAAGAGTAAAATTTATATAAAATCAAGGTGACTCTGATGAACTCAAGAAGACTACAATGTTTCCAGCATGGAGAACTTTGGGAGACTGTCACTTTTCCATGCTGTTGTGCAGTTGAGAGACTCGGGAGCCCATTCTTACATGACAGCATTAACTCCACCGGTTGAAATTGACCAATATAAGAGCATGGAATGAAGCAGGCAAGAATGAATAAATGTTCAAAATACTGTACTGCCTCGGATATTGCAGCCATAAACAGCACAGGATGGTCAAATTAATCTCTCATAGGAAATTGCCAGGCAAGGCTGCACCAAAAACAACAACAACAACAATAACAACAACAACAACAACAAACCAACCAAACAAAATACCAATACCTGTACATGAATCCACAAACATTGCTCAACATTTATCCCCAACATTTCTCCAGACAGTCTTATGGTCTTTCTGAAGGATGAAGAAGTAGAACCGCAAAGTGCCAAAACACACACACACACACACACACACACACACACACACACACACACACACACACACACACACACACACACACACACACACACACACACACAACACTTGGGGAAAATGCAAATGAAATGTGGTTTTGGAGGAGAGTTTTGAGAGTCCCCTGGACAGCGAGGAGAACAAATAGGTCAATGTTAGAAGAAATCAACCATGACTGCTCCCTAGAAGGTCAAATAGTAAAGATAAAGATAAAGTACTTTGGACATCAAATGAGAAGAGAGGATTCACCTGAGAAAGCCTTGGTGGAGGACAAAAGTAGAAGGGGGTGGCCAGAAATGAGAGGGCTAAATGGTATTATAGACACAATGGGCACAGAGCCGAGTGGGTTGAGGAGGATGCTGGAGGACAGGGGTGCCTAGAGGGCAATGGTCCATGGGGTCACAGAGGGTCAAAATCAACTGTGCGACTGAACAACAAACAAATATAATACTTATTTTTCAGACTGTAAAAGACTTAACATGAGGAATGTATCCCACCTTTCCTGCTCTGGCCTATATATAAAAATGGAAGCCATGTTATTGCAGGCTAGCCTATTTCCCCATAGCTTCTGTTTTTTGCCTCCTTTGACTGATAGCTGCTCTCCAGGTTCCCAGGGTCTCAGTCAGAGGTTATTTCTGTTACCATTTATCTGATTTTTTCAACTGGAGAGGTCAGAAACTGAACTTGGACTTTCTGCAGGTGAAGCAAAGCAGGTGATCTACTACTATCCTGCGGGTTATGCTACAATAATCAGGAAAACTACTTTCAGAGAGATATCAATCAAAACCCTTCTCAATGCTGTGTTATCTATGGTCCTCGTGGACATGACGTTATAAAATGCCCATGCACATTAAGCTAAGTGTGTCTCATTTAAGAATCTAATGAAACTGGCTAAGTCAACAAACCTATGCATATTTATCAGGATGTAAGGGTACGGCTTACTAGTTAAAACAGCCCTGTTTTTGCATTGGGTTTGCCAGACTTGAGATCAATTTAAAATCAACAACTATATTAAAAAAAACAGATATGTGCAAAGTTTTTTTCTGCCAGAAAGTGGGATTTTTTAACACCCTGGTGAAGGTTGTTTATTTTGTATCTATTCCAGTTATTTTTTTAAAGTCATTTTGGCATGTGGCATTAACTGTGTCAGAGTAAATCATGTTTTGGGGGCTTGGCAAGTTTTCAGTTGCTAGTTAATAGGTTTTGGATGGTCCTATGCAGAAGTCTGAACTAGGAACTCTTAAAAATCTGTTCCTGCTTCTCTGCTGCATTGCCTAAGTCCTGAAAACTGCAGGTAGGAGCTGCACTGGTTGTTTACTTTGTAAAGTAGATCAATCTGTAACAGCAATCAGTCACTATGCTATTTGGAAATGTATTTAACGATAAACTATTAAAATAATTTAAAAGTGATTTTGAGCAGTAATAAAGATTTATCTTCAAGAAGACAAAACACAATACAATACAATGGCCATACAGTAGAGAAAAGTGCTTTTGGACATGATGAAAGACAAAAGGAACACACACACACATGCACATGCACACGCACACGCACACACGTGCACACACGCACGCGCACACACACACACACACACACACACACACACACACACACACACACACACACACACACACACACACACACTTAAAATGACATAGCACTAGATCAGTATTGCAGGTGAAGGGACCAGTGAGGTAACAGAAGCTACAGGTCATGAGATCGAGCTGTCATGGAGATGCCTGCCCCCCAACCAATGTCCAGCCAATGCTGCCATTGTGGTGCTGGCATGATGACAGATGGGCATCCACTCTGTAAGAATATGCATGGGGCACCAGCCAAGCTCATGGCTTGCTCTTCTTTTATCACTCTGGTCCCACAATCTATAACATCGATCTAGTGTCATTCCAATTTAAAATTATATATTTTTAAAAGAAATTAAAAATATTTATCCTTCCAGATCCTGCAGCATTAAAGGGCCAATTTGCTTGTCAAGACAGCAATTTGAAATCTCATGTTTTCCTCTAGACCAGTGGTTTCTAATGTGGGGCTACCGCCCAACAGGAGGATTTCAATTCCCAGAAATCAACGTCAGTACATTGGCTGATCAGTGCTTTGGGGAATTGACTTAGGCTTCTGTTAATTGAAGTCCAAGGTTGGGAAACACTGCTCTAGACCAATATACTGCACAGCTTACAATCAGACAAAAAAAATTCTCCACGAGGACATACACATCAGCAAAAATACCATTCAACATTAAATCAACTTCAATCTGACTTCAACAACTCAAACCAGCTTCTGATTTATTTCTACAGTATAATCAGCCCCTTAGCCTCCTTGAAGCTTTTGAGAAGACATGCATAGGATGCCACTTTAAACCTATCTTGTTGTCAAGCTATGTGCTTTCTTATTTAAAAAGTAAACACAGGGAGGAGAGGAGAGAAATTGAGGCAGAGAGTCTTGCCCTCGGTAGGCTTTTGAAAATAGCTCTTTGGCTCAGCCATGATATTTAGTTTGTTTAAATGACAAACTGAGATTCAATGCTAGACGGGAGAAAGAGAGTTTATGAACATGGACACTTATCCATGATGGAGGAGATAAATGGTTCCCTTCAACACATTTATCTTCTGGGAAAGGAGGCAATTCTACTAACTTTTGTTTTATATGCTCTGGCCTGTCAGAGGCAGGCTTTTGTCTCTACTGTGCAATAACTCCTTTTCCCGTCCTGTGCTTGTAACACTTTATCACTGCCTTGAAATTGTATTTTCCAGCATTAATATACTATTTGTTTTGGCTCCTAATTACCAACTTTATCAGCATGTCATATTTGTTTTCCCCCATCCTAGTAATTATCAGTGTGACACTCAATCGTGCCCTTTATTTTAAGCTTTCTCAGTTCCCCCTAAAAAAGAGGATACATGCTTATTTATAAACCATGAAAACTGAGTTTGTGAGAATATTGATTCGGTGTCTTTAAAAAGCGAGCTGGCTGACAGGCAGCAACTCGAAGTGATCACTGACAATTAGCAGGACACAATTTTCATTGCTAAACCTGTGCCCCTACCTTCTAACTCTATTGCTGCATTAGTTTCACTTTACCCAGAAAGCATCATGTTTGTAGTCAGAAACCAGCTATCCGTATCATTTAATGAAAACCAAGGATAAAAAATTGATTTTATCTGTTTTCAAAGCAAGGCAGGGGAGTAATTGGCATCAGGTGCTCGGCAACATTTTCAAATAGCCATTAAAAAACTTAGATGCTAATTTAATTGTCAAGTTCCTTCACGGGAATAAAAAGGCAATGGCAATTACATTGAAAGTGCCCATAATTTGCATTCCCACAATAACTATTCTCATATGGGAGAATTTGGGGAGCTCTAATGGGTATCATATGTGACTCAGAGTTATTTTTTCTACATACATTGTAAAATGGAGCTGTCAAAATGGTATATTTTGTAGCACTGGGTTGGTGCAAAAATTAGCAACTTGAACAATCAAGGACTAAAACAGCACTATGATGATGAAAAAGCTGATGATGCTTGAATTTGTTTGTGCTTCCTTTGGCTGGGGAAAAGGCAAATGAGATATGTCTGGATAAAAACAAATATGCTATGGAGAAAGTGAGTGGATCAATAATGCCTACTGGAGAATTATGTGATAAAGACAGTTATCACAATTTTGGGAGCAAAATCAGCTGTGATCATTTATTGTGTAGAATTAGGGACGTAAACAATACCCACTAAATTGTTCACTGTTGTCGATTCAAGCAGTTTCAACTTGCTAAGATTCTTCCGGACTTAAAAGAAAAGGTTTCTAGCCAATACATTATTTATTCCAAACAAAGACATTTTTGTTGAAAATGCCTTGCCCTCTTGCAGGCAAGAGACAAAACAATACCATCCTGATATTTACACAGGCTAGCCTACAGATCATGAGCTTCAGCATGCCACAAAACTTTGATACAGGCAACTGGCTGGTTGATTGTAGATGAGCTGTAGCATTCAGAGTGAGAGGAACATCAGACCCATCATACCATGTACAGATCACAAGGGCACATCTCCCACCACAGGGTGTGAAACAGATAAACTGGCATCCAAAGTTTGCTATCATAGGAGATAGCTTTTTGAGGACTCCTATTTTGTGGGACAAGGCACTACCGCCCCTCTGCTTCCCAAAATAGATCCAGCCCCATGTACCCTGTGCATAAGACAGGGATTGTGAATACACATGGGGATGCTAAGCAAAATCTCATAGTGCAAAGCTCAGTCACACATTAGGTAAAATTCCTCCCGAGTCACTTCTTCTACTGGCCAGCCATGGTCACAGCAACAAAAATCACTAAACAGTTTAGGAGAGGAAAGAAAATAGCTGATAAGGGCAGTAGCAAATTGATGTGAGGGACTTTTTAATTTCCGATAGAAATAGACAGAGTGAACAGGCTCTCCTACCTTTGCTTCCCAAAGACTTACCCCATAAGCTCAGCCATGAAGGTGGCCTTCTAGCGGTCAGAGTCCATGATAAGGGGTGAAGGCAGAATATCATGCAGTTTATACAAATGGCCACCTGGGTAACAGGAACCCTAACACAGGAAGAAGTCTCTTATAACAGTTGCCTCTCTCTTTCATAATAGTAGATTAGTGTAGGTCGTCAAATGAAGCTTAAAGGTCATCCCGGTGGAGCAGATGGCCGAAGACACTGCCCTGGCCATGTGGGTAGTTAAAGATGCTGCCCCAGCTGTGCGGGCGGATGAGGATGCTGCTGTCGATTGCTGACCCCGGATCCCCATCAACTATCTGGGAGGAACTTCATCGCTGACCCAGACCCCAACAACGGTCTGGTGGGGAGACTGTGACTATTTTTTTGTGTTGTCTATTGTTATTTTACTGTTATTTGTTGCACTAATTTGTAAGCTGCCCTGAGTCGTCACAGTGAGTGGGCGGCTATAAATATGAATAATAAATATGAATGAATGAATATATGAATGAATGAATGAATGAATAAATAAATAAATAAATAATGGCGGGCAACCACAAGTTTTTCTTCACATATCTCATGGTTTAAAGCAGGCCAAACTGTTTGGGCCATGGGCCAGTCACATGGTTCAGTGGGTTGGTCATATGGTTCCTCTCACCGGAAGTGGAAGTAAAACATGCCCACACATATTCAAAATGCTGCCGTAAATGCACCTGCAGCTGTCATAAACAGGATTTAGGGAAATTGATGGAGGAGAAAGCTATCAATAGCACATAATCATGATGTCCATATATTGCCAAGACTTCTTCTGAGCACCCAGAAGAATGAGTTGGAAAATGCTGTTCAGCTCATATCTTATGTGTGGGACTCAGCTGACCATAGTGAAAACAAAACAAGGCCTCAGTAGTGCCTTTTTCTGATCCAACATGGAACCTCCTTATGTTTTTACTTCCATTTTATCTAGCTAATTCATATGAAAATCAAAGCTGGGTTGGCATGAGGAGTTTAGTTTGCAGCACAGTTAGTTGAATGTATTTTTTTTAAATATAAACAATAAAGAAAACACAACAATATAAAAATACAGATAGAGTAACAACAAAACATATATTTATATATGTATAAAATATGTAATTAGTACATACACTCACCACCAAGTGGGACATTTTACATTTCTTATATTTATTCCTTACATGACATTTCATTTATCTATTTCTCTCCTCTTTCCAAAAACATTAAATATTATTGTGCTGGCATTACTCCTTTCCCTTTTATGAAAGCATATTCAATAAATTCACCCCAAATATCTCTAAAATTGGCCTTTTAAAAACTTTTTAAAAAATTATCTTACAAGTCAATTTATCATTTAGCCTTATATTATTCATCCATGTCATTTTCACAAGTCATTTTCCATCTTTTAAATAACAATCAATCTCAAAGCTGAAACCAACATGATTATCAATTCCTTCTCATTCTTTTCTATTTCTTTGTTTCCAAAATCTATTAATAATGCTATTCTGGGACACATGTTTAACTTTATAGAGAATATTTTATTAATTTCCATAAAAAACTTTCCCCCATATTTTCTTTACTTAGTCACATTCCCACCATAAATGTAGACATGTCCCCATCTATTTTTTTATATGCCCAACAATCCTTATTATATTTTGGGTCACAATAACTCAACCGTGCTGATGTCACATACCATCTTCATATTGTTTTGCAGTAATTTTCTTTAACTCTGACCAACATATTTTTCCTTTGCCTCCATATCTTGCTCCATTCCTCTTCCTTAATTTGAACACCTAAATCATTTCCCCACATTATTTTTCCCTTCCTAATTCCTTCTATGGTCTTATCTTGTCTTATCACATTTGCCAACAGCTCCATCATTAGTATAAATAAAGTTGGGGAGAAAGAACAACCTTGCCTTGTTCTGAAGCTTAGATTAATCCATTCTGTTACCCCATTATTTACTAATATAGAAGCTTGATTCTTTGAGTGTAACTGTTCTATCATACTTTGGAATTTCTCACCACATCCCATAATCTGAGTTAGGTTTTTTTTAAACACTGGCTATTCCACAATATCAAAAGCCTTAAATATATCCGAAACCACAACTCCTGCATTTAATGTCCTCTCATTTATATAATTTATTATGTTCAAAACCTGCCTCATTAAATCAGGCCTTATCTCCGTTTAATAAAACTATGTTAATACATTCATATTTAATACAATACAGTCAAACCTCGCATAAAGAGCGACTCGCTTAAAGAGTAACTTGCTTAAAGAACAGAATTTTCTCTGAATTTTTGCTTTGCTTAACAACTAAAACCAACCAAAAACAATCCTGTGGAATGCATTATGCTCTTTTATCAAGATACAACTGTATTAATGTATTTAAAAACAACACTGACGCCCAGTTATTAGCCCTCTTTGTTCTCAAATATTGCTTTAAGAGAAAGAATCCTAGTAAGGCTGAATGTTTCCTGATGAAATGTAGGGTGGATCACACTAGAAGAGAAGCAAGGAGCTGAGAATTCTCTCACATAAAATCCTGCAACAGTTTGGTGGACATCTGGTATGTTGTTTGGAGACCAAAATCATATCAAGGTCTTCAGCTAAAGCTTTTGGTTTGGAGTGAGAGAAACATAATGATAGCTAAAATGCACTAAGAAACTTAATCACCCTTTTTATTTTTTTCCAAGAAAAAACAGAGAGAAAACATTATTATGTTTCAGTCTCAATACTATGTGTTTTAATGCAACCTTGCTGTTCCTTCAAAGAACTCAAGTCAACATATATCTCTTACTGTTTTCAGCATTCTTCATTCTGAAAACATGAACTCATTGAGGAAAACCAATCCACCTTTGGGCTCACCTCTTACCTCCTGGTAAGACTGAATTCAGAAAGGCAATACAGTATATAGATTCCTTCCTTGTCCCTTTAATTCCCATGTTCTAATTTGTTTTTCATCTAGTCTACCGGTTTGTCTAAAACTTGTTGATGAAATTTTGCTTCAGGCAAAATTCTGAGACAGATTTGCATATTTCCATTTGGCAGAATTGCTGAGACATCTTGAAAGAAGTGAAAAAAGGTTTTATTTGACTAGGAAAATCTTGAGGTAAAAGGAAGAAGAGGGGTATCCATGATGGTTGGCTAAGCACGACCACCCGAGGAATATCACAGAACTCTCCCTGCCGGTCGGACAGGGAGAATGAGGGGGAGCTGTGTGGACTGGCCAACCCAGCCATAAAAGACCTTGCTGCTGCTGCTGCCTCCACGACCACCCCAGGAATATCACAGAACTCTCCCTGATGGTCAGACAGGGAGAATGAGGGGGAGCTGTGTGGACCGGCCAGCCCAGCCATAAAAGACCTTGCTGCTGCTGTTGCTGCCTTCACAACCACCCCAGGAATATCACAGAACTCTCCCTGCCAGTCAGACAGGGAGAATGAGGGGCAGCTGTGTGAGCTGGCCGGCTGGCTGAAGAGTGCTGTCTCTCTTGAGTGTACTGTATTTTTTACACTGTATTTTATTTATTGTTTTATTGTTTTTTTCTTTTTATGTAAAATGTATTGATTGCATTATCTGTGCTGCATCTGTTGTTATATTTTTATATTATGCTGTATTTATGTTTGAGATTGTGATACTGTATATGTTGCTTATGTTATATGAGCCGCTCTGAGTCACCTCAGCGAGGCGAATAGAGCGTCATATAAGTCTAATTTAATAATAATAATAAATTCATTCCCAGGGACCAGAAGTGGCTCATGAGGTAAGCAAGGGGTGGTGTCTCGCCCCCAATTTTGGGTGTGTCCTATTTGAATGTTCCCCACAAGGCACCAGTTTGCAATGGCTGGTCTAACGTTACATTTTGAGATAAGTCAAGGTGATCTTCAGTGTTAGAAGTGTTTTTTTCCATAAACAGAGAAAATCACAAGGCACTTCATAGCTGATCAAGAATAAATCCTACTCTTCCTCAGTCCAAAGCTAACAAAATAGTTTCTTCACCATATCACAACCATATAGAACAATAGGGTTGTAAAAAATGTAGAATAGCAAAAGATATCAACTTATTAGTTTGTCCTGTCCTTGTGTTTTGATAAAAATCTGCCTTTTGGAGTGTTATAATGCAGCAGAATTAAAATAATCATGACAGAGTACAGTTCCCAAATCAACTGCAACAATTGCTATCTATATTAAAGATACATCAAAGCGTTGGGCTGTTATTAAGTTCTCAAAATAGAAAAAGAGAGTATCCGACACATAACCTCCTCCCAAGGAAGCACAGTTGAAGGCAAGGCACGCAAATTCTTGGCTGAATGTTTCATTAATCATAAAGCCTCTAAATCATCCATATCATTCCTTTTTGCATCTGAAAACCGCCCGATAGATTACAAAAATCTGCAATACAGAATGGGCGGGGGAATGTGACAATTGACTTATTTTTATATTCTGGATTTTAACCATGTACTCGTTACCTACTGAACCATACTCTGTGAGAGGAATATAAATTATTTGATCAGATTGCCACATTCATCATTTCCTTTTTAAACTGGAACGGTGAAAAAAAAGTAGAAGAAATCCCTTTGAAGGTGAAAAGCAGCATTCATTGAGAAAGGCAGAGTGGTAGAGGGGTATGGATATATATGAATGCATATGTTAATAGCCTCAATAAAAAAAAATTAAAGAAAGGCAGAGGAAAGAGCCAAAAAGGTTTTGGGTGCCCTGTACATGAAAGAAAATCACAAAACAAACAAATTTATCTCTAACAAATCTTCAACATTTTAATAAGGCCTAAAATTAAGAAAGCATCAGTGACGTTAACACTGAGTTAACACAGTCTACGAATGTGCTAATATTTAAAGTAGCCTGAAAACCACTAACAGAGCTAGAACAAGTTAAAACTGTTGAAAAAAATGACAAAACAACCTTGTTTTCTTTCCAGTGTGCATCAAGGTATATTACCTGTTTCCATCATATTCTGGTGAAAATTATTGATGTACATTATTCAGACACATTAAAGGACAGTGTTTTTCATCAGTATGATAATGTTCAAAGCAACACTTCAAGCATCATGAAGGAATTCATTGGACTGGCAGCCATTGAAAAGGTTCACTAGCTAATACCAACCACCAACCTTCGAATGACAGCGGGAGGGAGTAGCTTTCCTAACCTTCAATGATGCCAATAGAAGAGATTGGTTGTATTGTTGTTAGGAACAGGGACATGTGTGTTTGAGGAACAGAGTGTTGTCCTATTGTGGAAGTGTGCTGCAAACTTATTTGGAGGATATTAACTGCTTGTCAAACAATTGTCTATTGCAAACCCATTTCTGTCAGCAAACCAAAAAAGTGAAAGATGTGGATTTTATCTGTAAAACCATCTCCCTGACAACTGGTGGTTAGGAGGTTGTCTGCAAAATGGTGAGAACAGAGGTGAAGAATCCATGGGCTGCTAATTCCCATGATCTGTCACCATTGACTATGCTGTTGTATGTCTGAAAGGAATGGGAATTCTACAGACTTGCAGGTCATCCAGCAGCAATTCCACAATTATAGAACTCATAGTTAGTAATTTATAAAGAAAAGAGAAAAAGCAACCCCCCAAAAAGAGACCAGCCAATTATAATGCTGTTACAAGGGTGACTTCAGAAGTTAGTTGCTTCAAAATATAGTAACTCAACTTCTAGGTACTGCTGTTCAACCTGTTATGGGTCCCTAAATTGGCAAATCCAAGTGTGAGCATGTCTAAATGAATAATAATAATTTCGTGTCAGAAATTATTCTGGGTTGAAAGGGTTTTTGAGGAAGAAACTCTGATCAGAGAATGCCCAAATGAGGCTCCTTTCATGTCCCCAAGAGCTGGGACAGAGATGGGTGCTCAATCCGTCATGTAGTACCAGGGTCTCAAACTGCTGGCTTTCCAGCTAGCAAGGTGAGCTTTTTAACCACTGAGCCACCACAGAATGTTTAGTGGCTCTTTCAAGCTCTGTGGGCCTCAGTTTGGGTATGATGTATCCATACCATTGGGGATTCTGCTTGTTGAAATTTCTGAAAAATATGGTAACCCCAAAATATGGCAACCCAAGTACCTCTTGCATACCAGATATTTTCATTTTACATTTCCCTACTCCTCTGCAGAGAAGTGGAGAATGTGAAAAGTTTGTTTTCTTTGCCAGTCATTATACTGCTGGATCAGCAAAGGTTTCTCTCCCCGCCCCCATGACTGACAATCAAAATCACAGCAGGAACCAGGATTTTAACTTCAATTGAAAATCTTGATATGTAGTTGCCTTAGAACTGTTGATCAAATAATAAATTCTGCAAAAACACTGATGACATCCATTAACACACTTGTTTCCCACCAAGTACATTACTTTGAGAAAGAAAGGGTTCTGTGGAGTAGAATGGGACAGAGTGGCTAAATATATAAGCCATGAAATCCCCAAACAGTTTGAAATACCACGCCAAAAATGAAGTCACCATGACTTATTAAAAAGGAAATTTAAAATAGGCCATTGATATGTCATAAGAAGGCATGAACTACAAAACACCTGTACATGTTTTTATTGTGACATGTTTTCCTTCCTTTGAATCACATCCCATAGCATCTTAAGACTTAGAATAAGAAAACATCCTCAGAATTGAGGATTTGACTGGACTTGTACAGAAGATTATCATAGTTGAGCTTCATAGAAGAGGCTTCATTGAACTCTAACCAAATGTAGTTTGGAGTAAGGGAAATATAAATAAATAAGTAACCTCACTCTGTATCAAACCCTGCAGAAAAAGAAAAGCAACAAAGCAGAAGCAAAAAGAAATAATATAGTAAAATGGTTCTGTATATGTCCATCTTGCTATGTAGGTCCTTCCAAGTAAGGAGTGCCACCTAGATCTATTTATCAGAAGTTCTACAGTGACTATAGTCTTACTGGTTGATTATGATGGCATATGTGCAATGGCATAATCTGGAGTACCAAATTGGTGCTGATTTGGCAGATTCTGCCCATTTCCTTCCCAACACTCTTGTCATATGAGTTTGATGCACTGTGAGAGATACAAATGGCAAATCACTAACTATTGGCAATTTTGGGCAATTTGCCATCTTGATTTCCATTGCGTGTACTAATGAACACATTCCTGGGGGGGGGCAATATTTTAAATCCCCTCTTTCTTTTTGTGATTATTACAATCTGTGAAATGTAAAAGGGGAGGAAGGAAGATTACATTGTTCACAGGAAAATGAAGCCAAGGGTGTAGTTGACTGCTAGGGGGGAAATGAAAGGGTTTTGTTTTGGGTTCACTTTCCTGGAGCCATTGATCCCTCCAGCAGAACAAGGTGGCAGACCTTCCAGGAATAAATCATAGTTAATCTTTTAAACCAGAGCATTCAATAAGGGTTGCCATGATTAACTATTTTGGGTGTGGTTTTACTGAGCAGTAGCTCAATGTGACTGCTTTGAATATCAGGAACTGGTGCTCTGGAATAGGATTTCCACCCTCTGTTTTTGTACGTTACTTTCATTTAAACACCACCTCCCTATCCTTGATTTCTAGTTAGCAACGTCTGCAATGGAGAGAGATAGCTGTCAAGTTTTTCTCTTGTCTCTCCCCTTGCTCATATATGCATGCTTTAGATAGAAGAATTGGAAGCAAATTGCAAAGTCCACTATAAGATTACAAATATTAAATAATAAAAGCCTTTGAATGGAGTTGCCTATTGGATAACCAGCCAACCAACTACAACAGCAACCAACCAAAGAGATGTTTTCTGTATCTGAATTTGCTCTGAGAAGCTGAGAAACCATGCAAGAAAGGTCTTCAGAAAAGGTTCAGGGGAGCTAGAAGGCTAGTATACTTGACTTTTCAATAATAACAGGCTTTGGACAGCATGAACATCAACACCATATTCCTTTCTGAATGGAAATCTGGCCAGCACTGCAATCATTTTGACAAATCCCAGTGGAGGAAACACTGCTGTGATTACTCACACACCATCATACCTCCCTTTTAGCTCTAACGTGACAGAGATGAAAACATTGTGCACCCTGAATGAAATGACAGAATAAGAGCTCAGGTATCCTGTGGAACAATAGAAATGAAAGAACTAGTTGTGCAAAGAAAATCCTTTTGATTACCTTAGATACCCTGTTAGCCACTTCTCTGCCTACGGTCAGTCCCTGGACAAAGGTCCGTGCAGCGATGAAAGCTCTTGTCACTTGAACCTTTAGTTTCCTGGGTACGTCTCCAAAAGGCTTAAGCTGGTCTGTGTACTTGCTCACGCACTCAAGATAGTCTTCGGAAAAATGATAGTGGGGGTTTATGAGCTGGAACATTCGCTCTAATAGCCGAGCCCAGAAGTCATTCAACATTTCCTCCAAGTTCACATTGCCTCCCGTATAGTATCGTTTCAGTTCTATGAAGAGGTCCTGGAACACTTCAGAATTTTGCATGTACAACATCCCATATGTCTGGACAAACATATCATTTAAAGACCGCTCTGCATTCTCTAGTAGTTCTCGGAAGAATTCTGTGCCAAAAAAAAGAGAGACAAAATGTGTGAGGGAGATATAATTATACTTTCAATGACAACACTATCAATAATCATATTGACACTGTATCACATCCATTTCATCTTCTCACAAACTGCCTTGAGGATGAAATTTGCTGAAATAATTTCCTTACCTTTTCTTACTCATTTTTTAGACTAACAGATAGTCCAGTACTTTGAAAGATTATTGAGAAGTCAATCGTACTGCATTCAACAGAATTTACTTACAAGTTGCATTTGACAAGACTTACAAGTAAACGAGCATAGTAACGTGGCTTAGAATGATTCCTTTAAGACCATACAAAAAATAGAAAACACTGGATTCCTCCTAAGAATACAGAATCAGAAATCCATAACTAAGTCAGGAGTTGCCAAACTTTTAAAGTGAAGGGCCGCATCATGCTCCCTCAGACAGTAAAGGGGGCTGGACTGATGTCCCCCCCCCCATCTATGGCTGCTATAAACACCTCCATGGCTTTCATAAACACATTTACAGCTGCCGTAAATCAATTTAAGGCTGTTGTAAATTAGTCTGCAGATGATTCTGGCAGTGGCAGCTTAAATGAGGGTGGGGACCAGATTATTTGGCACCACAGGCCATAGGTTGCCTACCACTGCTCTAAGTGTGCCATTTATATTTGAGGGATTATTTAAGCGTTGAAGCTCCAGTCACTTAGACACATTATTTCTAGGATTTCAGGTTCCTGTGTATTTTGGTAATACCATGCTATAATCAAGATATATAAAACTGAAATTTGTTTTAGAGATGGTTAGATGAGTGAGGGAGAGAAAATGAAGGACAACAAAGGGAAAAGTTTAACAGTTCAGGAGTTTTAGATTCATCATCTCATTTGTCTATACTTCTTCTTAGGGCTTGATTTAAGAGATCATTGTTACACTCAGATTGTACCAGTCTGGTTTTTTTCCAAAGTGATGGGCAAAACCTCAGTTTTGGGGCACAAGCAGGGAGAAATAAATTTGTTCTGCCACTGTTGAGATGAGAATCATATTGTCAAGAGAATAGGCAAATCAATAATCCTTTGATTCAATAACTGAATTAATAATAATTATGTCCCGTGAAGTCAATTCTGAATTATGTGACTCTTTTCCGGATTCTTTCGGTAGAGAGTGCTCAGACATGCCCTGGGACTGTGCAGCTTGCCCAAGGTCACACAGTCTGCTCTTCTCAAGAGAGTCACAGTGAGGAATTGAACAGACTCTGCACACAATGAGTTATCCAACCATCAACAAGGGTGATAAGATGTGTGCATGCATGTGTGTCTGCTCATGAACACACAGATTAAAATGATAGGATTCCAGGATGGTAAGTGATCCCACCCAGTACCCAATGGATGGCAGTGAGAGGGAAGAAAAGCAAAAGCAGAACAAAACTAGAGTGGAGAATTGTGTAATGTTCAGAGGAAAAGACAGAGAACAGAAATGAAACTGTCTTTCATTCAGTTCTGGCAATATTTCTGCCAAAAGACAGCAAGAGATATGAGCCAAAGCCGTTATACTACATTCTGTCCCTGTATATTAATACAAAGGCTACAGTTGACATGGAATAAGTCCAACTTGTAGAATATATGACTCTCTTTATTCCTGCTTATTATTTTAGAGATAAGCTAGTGGCTGTTTTCTAACTGATCATATGTCAGGAACAGATTTGCTCATTGCTTCAGTCTAGTCACACATTTTCTGCTGACTTGACAGATTGCACATATAACACATAATAGCATTATAAGATCAGTTCTTCTTTTCCTAATATATTTCATTCATAAAAAGTCCCTGCTTTACTATCTGTCACTTGAAAAAACAGCTCTGGAAACATTTCATGTGTTTCCACAAGGTCAAGATAAAAATATCAGTCTTAAATTACATTAATGATCCAAAGGATCATGTAGATTCTAAATTAAATCAAACTACATACAGTAAATTCATTTTTTTTTACCTCTTAAAGGTATAATATTCAGAAACTCCTGTGCAAGATCAGTTTTTTGAAGTATCCTCATAACATTTGTTATTTGCATCTTTATAAAAAGACTGAATATTTCAACACAACTCACATAATTAAACTTCCATGTTTAGATACTGTGATCTTTTTCATGTGCATCAGTTTCTCTCTTCTATTTTTGACCAGTACTTTGTTCCACTTCACTTAGAAAATAATTCCCATCATTGTCCCACCTCGTTTTATTCCACAGAGATTTATTGCAAGCATATTTTAGTGGATCTACAATTTATCTTTTTTTTTTTTTGTAAATATACTAAAGGTGGGGCTGCACTATGGGGGAAATGGGATTAACTTGCATTCTCTCACTGTGAAGTTGCACTTGTGAATCACCCACTCTCTCTTGGTCCTCGTTTGTGAGAGTGAAGGTGCTTGGCCAAAGCACCACATTGTGTGTGTCTAGTAAGATAAGGTAAAGGTCACCCTTGCTCAAAAGCCAGTCATATCTGACTCTAGGATTCAGTGCTCATCTCTTTCATAGCCGAAGAGCCAGCACTGTCTGCTTCTGCAGACATTTCTGTCGTAATGTGGCAGGCATAACTAGACACCAGAGCACACAGAACGCTGTTTACCTTCCCACCGAAGTGGTCCCTATTTATCTACTTGCAATTTCTTGCTTTTGAACTGTAGGTGGGCAGGAGCTGAGATCAATGGTGGGTGCTCACTCCATTGCACAACACTTGTGTCTCAAACTGTTGACCTTCCAACCTTCTGGTTGAACAGTTAGGCTGCAATTGTATGAACATTCACAGGGGAGTAAGCATTGTTAAACTCAGTGGGGCTTAGTTCTGAGGAAACATGACTAGGATTGCACTGTATGTACTATGCCAGTCTATTTTCAGGCACAATCCAAAATGCTGGTATTAACCTACAAGAAACAAGAGGGTTATGTTCAAGCTATCTCAAGGACTACATTTCTCTTTATAAGCCTTCTTGGGCTATAAGTTCATCAGGGAAGACATTTATCCTGCATCCCACCAACCTCACAGTTGCATTTGATATGAACATTGGAGAGCCCTTCTCAGTTACTGTTCCTGAACTCTGGAACTGTCTCATCCAAGCAGACAAGTTGCCCTCATCTTTGTTGCCCTTCCCCAGCCAGGCAAAGACCTTTCACTTTAGACAGGCTTTGCCTTAGTGACTGGATATCTGAGAGATATTTTTTTGATTGGGACTGTTTGTCCTTGTGTTGCTTTTAATGTGTTTTGATACTGTTTTTACTTACTAATTTTAATATTATGTTTGTTTAATTCTTTTTAAAATGTTGTAATAATTTGTTTTTTAGCTTTTGACATTGTTTCTTTTTTAATGCTGTAAGTTATCTTGGATTCCTTTTAGGAGAAAGGTGGGGTACCAATATTTTAAATAAATAATAAAAGAGAAAATAAATAAAAATTGGTGTCCCTCCCCTTCCCCCTCGTGTAAACTGACAGGAGAACTGAAGAATCACACTGTGGCCATATGCAGTGATGGAAAGAAAATGTATGTTTGAAATGCAAATTGACACAGTTGATTTTATGAGGAGAAGAATACAGTTATAGAATAGGGAAGAAGATCCCTTTAGTCATTAGTTCAAAGATTATCATCATTGACAATTTTTTAAGAAGACAATCCCTCTTAAATGGGACCAGCCTAAGAAGTGGGTTAGGGCAATTTAGATAAATTTCTGGAAAGTCCTCACATTTTACATATTTTACACCATGGGCAGACAATCTGCCTAGGATGTTTTGAACTGCAACTCCCATCAGCCACAGTGTTCATGGATTCTGGAATATGTATCCACAATAATCTAGAGGGCACTCAGTCCCAGGTGCACCAGTAATCCTTGTACTGCTATGTGACATGAACATCTGAACATATGAATAAGGACACTGTTAACCCAGTTGCACCTTGCTTAAAGAGCATAATTTGTTCCACAGGATTGCTCTTTAAGCAAGTTTGCTCTTTATGTGAAACACCATTGAAAGTGACCAATTGTGACTTCTGGTGGGGGGAGGATTGTGACCCCCGATTTATTTGTTAAGCGATTTTTTTGGTTGGTTTTATTTGTTAAATGAAGCGAACATTCAGAGAAAATTCTGTTATTTAAGCGAGTTACTCTTTAAGCGAGGCACTCGTTGTGCGAGGTTTGACTGTAGTTATTCTTTTCCAAAAAAGAGAGAGAGAGAGCAGGATTCTGAGCACTGTGCATATATATGTGTAGACATTAATGCCTGGTTCATTTGCACATTGGGAAGTACAAATGTTCTGCAGGTCCAAATGATGCATTGTAACACATTCTCCACAAAATTCTAGGAAAATCTAGGTCTCAACTAACTTCACATTTCCTTCCACGATTATTAAATACTACTACCACCATGTTTTACATTTATTGTGTTTCATGTTAAATTCTGCTGTATTTAGCAAGCATGTAATTAAGTGTGTGTTCCCATTAAGCAGCATAGTATTAAAGTTCATTATGAAATTATACTGTTCAGAGAAACTTACATCTAAAATACCATTGTCACCTCCTCTGACATTGGCATAATTTTATTAGGCACATGTTATGCTCCTGGGTAGTCAATAGCGTTTCATTATAGCAGCCTTTTTACTTTCAAGATAATCTTCAATTTAATTTGAGAATATAGTTTTCGACATGGTTAATCATGTCCATCCTGATTAATATTATATTACTTGAGGCCAGGCATGTCCAAGAATTAGCAGAAGAGGAGGCTGAAGTAAAAGAATGGACTGTAACAGTCTGTTTGTCTATGTTACATTTTTGAATATTCTTCTATATTTAAAATACCACTGCTAGTTAAAAACAAACAAATAAGATACCATATGTAGGCTAAATGAGAAATACTCTAAACACATAATTTTAACATATACCATTTAGAAATATCTCAAAAACAGTGGTACCTCGCTTAAAGAGAATAATGTGTTCCACGGGATTACTCTTTAAGCAATTTTGCTCTTTAAGTGAAACACCATTGTAAGTGACCAATTGTGACTTCGGGGTGGGGGGGGGGTTGCGAACCCTGATTTATTTGTTAAGTGAGTTTTTGGTTGGTTTCATTTGTTAAGCGAGGCGAACATTCAGAGAAATTTCTGCTCTTTAAGTGAGTTAGTCTCTAAATGAGGCACTCTTTATGCGAGGTTTAACTGTACATGAAACACATGGAAACTAGACATTTACTAGAAAAACATCTTCTTCTTCTTGTGCCATATCCAATTCCGAATATTGGCAATCCTTAGGAAGACTGTCCTGCAAATGGCCTTTCATCTACCTTCCGCATCGCAGCATAACACCCATACCACTGATTCAGCTCTGCGAGTCACTTTCTGGTCCTGAGCCCTTTTGGCATGCAAAGTCCTCCTCAGCCCCTGGTCAGTATTGATGAAACTGCTGCCACCCATCAAGACAGGCTCAAGTGGGATTTAATCCACTTGGGGACCATCCCTGTGGAAAACTTTATTGAGAAAATGGACCATGTTTCAACACTGCAATCTCTTGGATTGGGATCCATTTCCCCACCTAATTCAAATTGATGTTCTACATTGCCATTACTAAACATGGATGCAGCTCATTTGTTAGAACCCGACACCATTCCTTAGTGTTGCATGAGATGTCACAACCTTTTATTGCTGGTTTCTTCACAAATTAAGACTCAAAAGTTGAAAGCAGGGGGTTAGTGGAAGAATTACACTTTCAATAACAACAACATCCAGACTTTCTTGAAGTCATATCGCCATGTAGTTATTATGCAAAATAAAAGGAAAGGGGGTTGGACATTGAAAGGGAATATTTGATTATTACTGATAATATCAGAAAGCTTGCCCTTGGTACACACATACTAATGCCTTCCCATTAACTTCCCTTACTGATGCATCTACTGTATTGAATATGTGTTTTTTCCAAGCCCGCTTTTAAAAAATAATAATCACAAAATTGTTTCCTTTCTACACGTTATAAGCAGCCCTGAAAATCATTAATATTTCAGCTAGAGAGGCAGCAATATTTTGAGACCAGTCATCATCCCTCCTCGGGGACAGAAGAACTAGGTGCCAGCACCTAAGTTGGACTGCTGCTAAAAGGTTCCAGATGCACAGCGACACATTCCTCCTCCACTTTTCACCATCCTGACCTAGGGATATAGTTTGCCTGCCTGGAGAATCTGCTTTTCCCCTAGTGTCTGTTTACCCAATATTCCTCTGAACAGCTGATGGTAATGAATCTCCTTCCTCCGGCCCCAACTGCTGCATTCAGTTATCATCAAGCACAGCCATCAACTAGCACTCTAATCTTGCTCTGATGGATGGAATACTAACCCTTTCACAAGATTAGAGACACAAGGTGCTCTAGAGATAATAAAATTCAAATAGGTTTATTTCAAAGGGCAACTCAATCTTGATTTTGTTCATGGGTCACTTGACAGATCATTTGCCAATGTAGCAGGTTTTTTTAAAAAAAATCTTTCTCATTTGGATGACTGTGTACTATGTGATGTGCATGCCTTTCTAAAACTCCCTTCTAACAGGGCAATGCTTCAATTGTTTTGAATTAGGAAAGCATCAGAGAAGGACAAATATTTCTTTTTTGGGTCCTGAGTCACTTCCTTATGGATATGCACATGGGTCTAATCTTGCCTTTTCCCTCACTAACATGCCGTTTAGAAAACCTACACAAAAATTGCATCTAAATGTGCGTTTAATCTTCACATAACAAGATAAAAATACTTAGTTTCAGAGTAGTGGCTAACCCTGAAAGTAACCCATATGGGACTGCAGTGGCTCAAGTCACTAAGACGCTGACTGGGAGGTGGAAGGTCAGCAGTTTGATTCCCGATTACTGCAGGACAGAATGAGCTCCCGTCTCTGTCCCAGCTCCTGCCAACCTAGCAGTTCGAAAGCAAGAAATTGCAAGTAGATAAATAGGGACCACGTTGGTGGGAAGGTAACAGCGTTCCGTGTGCTCCGGTGTCTAGTCATGCCTGCCACATGACCATGGAAATGTCTGCAGAAGCAGACAGCGCTGGCTCTTCGGCTTAGAAACAGAGATGAGCACTGACCCCTAGAGTTGGATATGACTGGCTTTCGAGCAAGGGAAACCTTTATCTTAGTGGCTAACCCACAAGGAGAATTCCAGTATGTGGTGGGGCATGAAAGTCCAACCCCATCCAAAGAAACATTTTTATGCACTGAATCAACCTATCTTAATATATTACATTGATTGGGACACAAAAATAACCCAGGGCTGGGATGGGGGAGATTCAGTAGATTTCTTACAGTTTTCATCTCAGCCATTTTTTACTTCACAGAAACAAAATCATACATACTGAATACCTGAAATATGGGGATTTTGCCTATACAGTAATACCTCGGATAATGCTAAGACTTGGTTCCACAAGTCTTGGTGTTATCTGATTTTTAGTGTTATCCGATGCATGTTAAAATCCTATGAGATGTATTTAGCTGATGAAATGTATTTTAATATGTGTGAGGCACGTAGGAGTGTCTTATTGGTTGCATTTATTGCTTGTTTAAGCTATGTCTTTTTCTGATTCGTGTTGTAAGCCGCTCAGAGTTGGGTTTACCTAACTGGGGCGGGGTAACAAATTGGAAAAATAAATAAATAAAATAAATAATGTTAAAGCTCCATAGAGATACATTGTAACCGCACAGGCTTTAGCGGTTGTTATCCGATACATCCCATAGGACCTTAATGTTATTCGATCCAATTCTCCTCCCCAGATTACTTAACGTTAAGCGATTTTAGCGTTATCCGAGGTAAACGTTATCTGAGGTATTACTGTAATTGTATTGTCAATCTGCCTCTCTGTGAATTCTGCCACACAAATCAGCTTTGGAGACTAAGATGCGTTCAAGGGGATTAAACATGTACTAAACATATTTTCGGGACTGCAGTGACTTAGTGGTTAAGACATTTCACTTGACGGTTGGCAGGTCAGCTGTTCAAGACCAGAGTACTACATGACGGAGTGAGCGCCCATCTCTGTTCCAGCTCCTGCCAACCTAGGAGTTCAAAACCAAGAAATTGCAAGTAGATAAATAGGTACCACTTTGGTGGGAAGAAAACAGTATTATGTACACTCCGGTGTTTAGTGACATGACCATGGAAACATCTGCAGATGCAGACAGTGCTGGCTCTTTTGTTGTAAATGGAGATGAGCACCATAACCTAGAGTCTGATACAACTGGCTTTCGAGCAAGGGAGACCTTTCCCCTTACCTATATTTTCCTTCTGTTGCATGATTTAGCAAACTGTGCATCATACAAATAGTGATCAATTCATCTGCCCATGCATAAAGGAAATGTGGATCAGGTTAGCTCATGTAAAAGGTGGCAGATAACTTTATTTGGCTCATATTGTAAACAGAACTGACCTACTTTGCCTTTCCAGGAATCATAGATGGGACAGACCCTCAAAACAATGTGCTTCCTGAAATGGTGTGATGTCATCCTCTATTCACATTGTGGAGGAAAAAATACATATATTGGAGAATGTTTCATAGAGAAAAAGCTATTTCTTAGGGAAACTATATATTTAAAGAAGTTATATTTGAAAATAAATCTGTTACTGAAATTATTGTTCATGAATGCAAATTTTTTGCATTGATGAAAGCACTTGTGATGAATCTGAACATCAGCAAATTGAAATTAATTGTCTTGTCAAAATTGACTTGTAATCATTTCATTTTTAGAGGCAATGGTGTGGCTATCGAAGACAATATGAAACCACACATTCTGGCAGACAATAGAGGCCTATAAATACAGTGTTACAAAGTGGATTTTTACTTCTACAGATACAGAGGACAGAAATAGATTTCTTTCTTTTTCATTTCTTGACAGCTGTTACATTTTCTTTTATACTTTTTATGCACCAATGCATAGGACATATCACTTGAATGCTTGGGACTGATGGCAATTCCTATTGAAAAGTCCTCATTGGAGAAAGACAATGTAGTGCTCAGGGGTAAACATCTGCTACAATGCCTGACATATGTACTTAGCTGGACAGTGCATTTTTATAAAGTCCACACAGCATTATGTAGCCAAGTTATTTGTGCATTTTTAAATAATTAGCACTGGTGGGAATTGTGAATTTCCATAATGGAACAAGCCAGCTGATACATGCAACCTGAAGCCTGATTCTGAAATATAAAACTTGCTATAGATATATTTTACTATCTGGATTTTTGAAGACTTGTATCTTGAATGCTTAGCTTTGCATCATCAAAACCTCTTTTTCTCCTTCTTCTACTAGAGGTTGGAGACCATTCTCATTGTACAGATCAATGCAGTTAGAATCAAAATCCTTAAAAGCCTCAAGTATGAGCACTATACAACATATTGAAACATATCTCAAACTACTGTATTAAGAATATTGTTTTTTTCCCAATCAGGCAAGAATCAAAAGTAAGAACAACAACAACAAAAGACAAAAAAGTTGTGGTCTTTTCCTATGTATGCAAGTAAAAAGACTCTGACAGATGGCAAGCCATTTGAAGGTTTATTGCTTTGCAGAAAGATGATCAGTCTTTGTTTGCTTTCATGATTTTGTCTTTGGAGGGTACCACAGATGTGATGCAAGTAGCAGAACCATGTGGAATGCCCAAAAGAATGCTTCAAAAATGACTATATAAAACGAAAACATGTTCATGCAAAAAATATGGAGAAATGGGAGAATGCACTCCTTTTCTACATAGGTATCTTCTGATATCAGGAAGAATAGGTGAGGTGATCCTTAATGTTTACACTGTTGTTGAAATACCTATGATCTTTACAACAGAGAGTTTGAAATTGTGGACTGAAATATATTTTCACACAATCTTCAGCTGCTTCGTAAGTATGGTAACCACTAGAGTACTGAACCTCACCCAGGAGAATATTTGCAGAATTTCTCCTTCTTGAAATTCTTTTGATTTCAGTTTGATTTCATTCTTTCTCAAACCAATTGAGAATTATTAAAATTCTCAAAGAGAATTTTCAGGAACAGCACAAGTAAACAGAACAAAAGTCATATGAAATCATAGAATAACTGAGTTGGAAGGGGCCAGTAAGACTTTCAAGTCCAGTACAGGAACCCAAAACAAAGCAGATCAGACAGACAGATTGTTGTCCAATTTCCTCTTGAATGCCTCCAACGTTGGAGTCCTCATAGATAATTGTTTCCATTGTTATATTGTTTTAAGAGTGATTAAGCTTTTCCTGAAATGGTAGCCATGTTAGTCTGTACAAGCATATCAGAGAGTAAAGAGAACAAAACAAAACAAAAAGACAAAAATGTTGTGGCACCTTGAAGACTAACTGCTGTATTTTGATGTTGCTTTTGTGAAGTGGACTTGATCCATGAAAGCTAACATGAAAATACAGCAGTTAGTCTTTCAGGTGACACATTTTTTTGTCTGTTTGTTTTCTTTACTCTCTGATAAGCTTTTTCTGAAATTTATTCAAAATCTGATTTCCTGTAATTTGATCCCAATATTATGTATCCTGCACCTTGGGATGACTGAGAACAGATCCTGCCCCTCTTTTTTATGCCCATCTTTCAAATATTTGAAAAGAACTATCAAATCTTTCCCCAGTCTCCTTTTTGTTGTTGTTCAGTCGCACAGTCGATTCCGACCCTTTGCGACCCTATGGACCATTGTCCTCCAGATGTCTCTGTCCTCCACCATCCTACTCAGCCCACCCAGCTCTCTGCCCACTGCATCCACAATACCATCTAGCTATCTCATTTTGGCAGCCCCTTCTTCTATGCCCTCCGCCTTTCCAAGCATTAAGGACTTCTCAAGTGAATCCTCTCTTCTCATTTGATGTCCAAAGTACTTCAGCTTCATCTTTACTATTTGACCTTCTAAGGAGTAGTCAGGGCTGATTTCTTCTAAGACCGACCTATTTGTTCTCCTCGCTGTCCAGGGGACTCTCAAAATTCTCCTCCAACACCACATCTCAAAGGCATCTATTCTTCTGCGCTCAGCTTTCCTAATGATCCAGCTCTCACAACCATACATTGCCACGGGGAATACCATTGCTTTTAGAATAATTTTTTTTGTTTGAAATATGATGTCTCTACTTTTCAGTATGTACCTGGCCTCTGTACCTGATGTGCATAAACTGATGCCATGAAGACTCACTCCCATGTCTTTAAAGTGCTACATTGTTTTTCTTTTGTTTATTCTCTGATATGCCTGAAACACAGACTAACACAGCTACTATTTAAAAAAAATTCAATCATATATGTATCTGAAAGAGCAAATCAACCTGATTTTTCCCAGTTAAAAGAAACTGAACCTATCAGTTTTTCTTTCTCATCAATAATAATAAGAAAATTAATCTGGAAGGTTTTTTCCACCAAATGTGTAAAATCATTTGCTAGTTATAAAATTTAATAACATAAAATTGGTAACTATCTGCACTGGCCAAATTCAACTGGTACAGCTATTCTTGTATAAATATTTCGAGAGATACTCATGGTATACCTGTCTGCCATGTGGCCTATCATGGGGGAAATGGTGGCAGCTCTAATTCAGTGTCATAAGCACAGCTGAATACACATAAATGCATGTGAATTCAAGGGGAAATATTTAATAATTAAATACTGACTGTCTTCTGCCAGGCCATATGTATATATGTGGAGAAGTTTGCTTTCTGCTACATTATAAAGCTCTCAAGAACTCGAAACTGAGTTTATGAGAAAAACAGTAAGTTCTGTCCAGTTCACATCAAGAAAAAATACCAGACTAAATCCTAACCCGAGTAGCTAACTGTTGGTAGTTGGATTCCTGAGATGGAAGGGTCAACTGGTTGCCTTAGAGTGGGAACACTTTTCCTGTTTTCCTCTCTTGTGATTCCATTATTGAATAGTTTTGCACCCTTTCATTAAATAGTTTAAAAAGCTACACTGAGCAGACTGTGCTTCTCATAAGGAGAAAATATTTGCAACATACACCACGCTTCTACTCAGCACATGTTAATGATATGGAAAATTGTCTTGCTAAAGGGTGAAACTAAGTTTCAGATTTTGGAGGCCATATGCCACTGGCTGTTTGGTACAGCCACCAGGCAAAAGGTTGGGACTAAATGTATAAAGACAGTTTTTTTAATTGCCAAAAATTAATTCTTAGGAGAGATGGCTGAACTTTTTACAACGAGAAAAACTCTGCACAGATACTTGGGAACCACTAAATCATGGGGCCATTGAGAAGAGAGAGAAGCCACTTGGAGAAACCCATAAGCTTGGACTGGAAACCCTGTGAGGTAAGAGATTTAGTCCCAGGCCTTGTATCCTTGCTTAGAACATGGACAAAATTAGTATAGAGATTAATGGGGGACGACAACTATACCACCCTACAGAATGGTTATAATGCCAAGCTTTTCCTTATGGTCAGCTAGCTCTCCCCTGTTTATAACAGACAGAGGCTATTGGGAAGGGCCTGATCAAAAAGCCAGGAGTAAACAAAAACCTCTTTTCCCTCCCAAATGTCAATTGATTAGTGGTGTATACATTGATAGCTAGTATTCATAATGGGGCAATAAATTATTGCATAGATTTGACAGCCATAGCCACTTGCCATGACTGAAGGTTTGAAAAGAGAGCACAGCTGTTCCATGACTTGACTTGGGGAATTTTTTGGATCAAGAAGTGTGGTGACATCTATCCCCTCCAGTTTTACACGTATTGGTTGATTAGCATGTTACAGTTTTGAGAACATCAATCCTATGCATGCAGCAAAACATTTTGGGTGTTAAATGTTGCTGCTATTCATATAAAAAAAGATATCCACTAGAGTTTAATTATTTAGGACACACGATTGTCACTATAATACCTCTGACTATTAATTTAGATTAAAGCACCTCTTCAGTGCAGACTTTGTTAATATCCCACTGCACCTTTTCTGTTGCTTTTTTTCTTTTTAAAAATTGACAGTTGAAGGAAGGAATGCAGGAACCAATTTTCATTCTTTAATTGCTATGCAATGCACTCACAAATGATTAAACAGATAAATCAAAAGTTTTCCAAAACACGAGGCACCCAGTCACTTTAATGGTATTCTTTGCACTATCAAGATATTTATTATACACTCATTTACAAAACAATGAGCTCTCACTGTTTATGAAAGTTTAATCTCTTACTCGTTTATTGGTTTAATATATCTCACATTGGTAAGTTTTACTTTTAAATGAAAATCCACAATTGTGGCATGTGTGGATTCGACTTTGTACATAGACAATCGAGCAAATGAATAATATCATAATTGTATTCATCTACAAAACAATTAAAATTGGGATAATTGCTTCTGCTTCACTCATATCTGCATATAAAACAAAAGAATTAATATTTTAGGACTTTGGCAGTGGTTTTGTTAGTGGAATATTTCAGCATCCATTTTGCTCTGGCCCTGGGCTAATGGGCAAACCTTTGGAAAAGTTTAGTGGAACTAACATTACTGCATATATGTGAATCTGAAAACACAAATTTACAATTTGGATATTCCTTGGAGGAAAGAGACGAGAAAAGGGGCGAGGGGATCACAGCCACATTTTCTAAATCTAGACCTTTTCAGTACACACAGGGTATCATTTTTAGGAATGAAAAAGGATTGGGGTGAATAGGCTGTGGAACATTGTCAACAATACAGTAGTAGTTCTGAAAAATACACAATTTCTTCTCTCAGGGTTCAGCCATCTTTAGCTGCCTTACAATCTTTACTGGCCTCCAGCAACAATTCACAGAGTGACAAGCTGTCTCTCTCTCATCTTTAGAACTCCATGTCTCCTCAAAGCAGGACTTGAGAGCTGCATTTTTGCTTCACCCTCCTCCATTCAAGGGTCACCCTCTTCCCAGCAGAGTGGCCATACATCTTCTTTAGATAGAGGACAATCCTCTTTTTGAAGGGCCTTTGCCAGAAGACAGTGGCTCTTCTTGAAGGTCTATCTGTTTGAAATCTTATTGAAAGACAAAGAACTCTAAGAAGGGAAAGCCCAGGCATTTTGGAAAATTTGTCCATCTTAAGATGCTGTGATTGACAACTGCAAGGTAGGTATGTCAGAGTGTGAGACCCAATGTCGTGCAATTGAGTGAACTTCTGTCATCTGTCCCAGCTCCTGCCAATCTAGCAGTCCAGAAGCAAGAAATTGCAAGTAGATAAATAGGTACCACTTTGGCAGAAAACGTAACAGCATTTAGTGCACTCCGGTGTCTAGTCATACCTTCCACTTGAGTACGGAAACATCTCCGGATGCAGACAGTGCTGGCACTTTGGCTATAAACAGAGATGAGCACTGCTCCTAGAGTTGGATTCAACTGGCTTTTGAGCAATGGAGACCTTTACCTTTATTTAATAGGACCTGCATAGTGGACTCAGCAACAGCCACATGGGTCACATAGTCATTTGTACATATTTTCCTAAATTATTCTGGGCCATTCACCTGTATTCTTCCTAAGACATAAATACCATACTTGACAACTAACTTCTAAGAAAAGTTTAGGCAGCCCTTGTATCCTGTATCATCTTCATATCCCACTGCCTTTCATCACAATCCAACAAAATAATATTGCCAATCCAGCTGAGAAATGATAAACCTGTTGCACAATTATTATCAGTGACAGATATGTCACACAATTAATGTGGGAGTATCCATTCATTCAGAGTGAGAGAGTGAGAAACTAGTGTGAAAATAGTTCACACTCCCAACACTTTGCACAAGCACTCATAAACTGAAAATAGTATGTTCATGGCCATGCAACATTTTATGTGGTAGAAGCATTTTGGATAAACATAAGCTGCCAGAGACATTTGGGTCACTGAACTAGAGCCACATAGAGTTGTACCTCGCTTAAAGAGCATAATGTGTTCCACAGGATTGCTCTTTAAGCGAGTTTGCTCTTTAAGCAAAAAACCATTGTAAGTGACCAGTTGTGGGGGGAGGGGATTGCGACCCCAGATTTATTTGTTAAGCGAGTTTTTGGTTGATTTTATTTGTTAAGCGAAGCAAACATTCAGAGAAAATTCTGCTCTTTAAGCGAATTACTCTTTAAGCAAGGCATTCTTTATGCAAGGTTTGACTGTATTAAGATAAATCCACCTGTCCCTTGTTGGTGCTCCCAAACATCCAATTTATTTTGTCACAGAAGGTAGAAAATCTCATAAACACATTTTCTTCCACCTGACAGTAAAATAAATAAACAAATATACAGCCATCAGCATTGTCAACATGTTATTACTATTAATCAGTCATCATAAACTACTACTACAAAAGAGCAACTAATAATTATTTGCTATGTATTTATGATACCAAAGGCCTTCTGTCAGAAATAGTTGCCTCATTGTCAGTGTTTTCTCACCATATTCAAGTTGCTGAACTGACTAGGCCCTTGACGGCGAACCTTGGCATTCCAGGTGTTCTTGGACTTCATTTTCCAGAGGCCCAAGTCAGCAGTTTTACTGTTCAGGACTTCTGGGAATTGAAGTTCAAGTACAGCTCGAGTGCCAAGGTTCACCATCCCTAATAGGCTATGCTGTGTGCACAACAGCTGCAATCCAACTCAAAGAAGCTGAAATTTCAATTTGATCCCATGCTGAATCTTTCAAATCTCCTCCAGGTTATGATTATTCTAATTTATTCTTATTCTGAAAACCTTAATCTTACACTGGCACTTATTTTATTAAAAAATATTCCAAAATTAGGCTGAAGGATTAACCCCCCCCCCCAATCATATTTTCTATGGAGTTCCTATCTTCCTTGCCTCAGTGCATTAGATTTTAAAGAATACAGTACATTAACATTTTTAAAACTGTGCATGGTTCCAAAAAAAAATGCTAGTGGGTGTATATGTGCTCCAGAATTCCACCTAATCCAATCTTTTATAGCTAGGCCATTTTTCTTAATCCATCATTATCCAAGGCACTTAAAATATTTATAGCCAGTTGATTATTACATTTTTTATGGAGTTCTTAACCTCCGATCAGGATCTCTTCCTTTCTTGCCCTAAATGTTTATTTCCCTACTACAGCTCTGCTAAGTTGTCTCTAGAGATACACCTAATGAGTTTAATAGTGAGGTGCACTTTGCTAAGCTACTTTAAATGATCTTTGTAAAAGCTTTCGTGTTGCATTGATTGTCATGTAATATGGTCACATCCTGCTCTTTGGTCTATTTTATTTATCTTGAAATATAACTAAGGTCTCTTGGACCAATAGGAAAAGTAGCCCTAGATTACCTCCGTCCTGGCAAAAAACCTTCGTAGATTCCTTAGAATAGGGGAATTGGAAGAAATTATCCTGAATGCTCTGTATGAACAGAAAGAGGACAAAAACATTACTGTGTTTGTGTCCTTGTTTTGTTAGTTTCATTTGAGGTATAAGAAGGAATTTATGACGTCTTAAATATTGTTCAAGAGGCATATTTGTACAACCAGCATTCTTCAATATAGTAACATTTTCCATCTTGCTTTGTTGTGATCTGTTCTGAACATACAGTATTGTTTATGGGGAAGCAGTAATCAAAAATAATGGATTTTTTTTGAGGAGCAGGTGTATATACAAATTGTTGTTGTTCAGTCACACAGTTGATTCCAACCCTTTGCGACCCCATGGACCACAGTCCACCAGGCACTTCTGTCCTCCACCATCCTCCTCAACTCGCTCAGTTCTTTGTCCATTGTCTCTACAATACCATCTAGCCATCTCATTTTTGGCTGCCCCCTTCTTCTTTTGCCCTCCACCTTTCCAAGCATCAAGGCTTTCTCAAGTGAATCTTCTCTTCTCATTTGATGTCCAAAGTACTTTAGCTTCATCTTTACTATTTGACCTTCTAAGGAGCAGTTAGGGTTCATTTCTTCTAAGATTGACCTATTTGTTCTCCTCACTGTCCAGGGGACTCTCAAAACTCTCCTCCAAAACCACATCTCAAAGGCATCTATTCTTCTGCGCTCAGCTTTCCTAATGGTCCAGCTCTCACAACCATACATTGCCACCGGGAATACCATTGCTTTGACTATACAAATTTTTGTTTGCAATTTGATGTCTCTGCTTTTCACTATGCTCCCCAGGTTTCTCATAGCTTGCCTCCCAAGAATCAATTGCCTTTTTATTTCATGGCTGCAATCACCATCTGCAGTGAGCTTTGATCCTAAGAAAGTAAAATCTGTCACTGCTTCTACTTCTTCCCCATCTAGTTTCCAGGGAATGATAGGAACATGGAAATCTGTTACTTTATCTTAGAAATGTAAACCCTGGCTTCTTATTCTGATGCATAAAATCAATAAATATATTTTCCTCTTCCTGCCTGCAAGAGAATGAGGTATTTTCTGTTGGTCTTGAGAGTTTGCACATTTGTGCACAAACAGACCAGTTCATACAAATAATACTGATTGTACAAAGCTATTATGGTTGCTTTGTCTTTTAAGAATTAGAAGCACTGGGGGAGGGGTTGTTTGTGACCTTTTGAAAAATCACATAGTACTGTGCTTTTGGTGTGAATGTGATCCTCAAAATGAAAGGACACAAATTAGTGCAATTTTTTGCACTAATTATAGAAATGATCAGAGAGGGAAAACACCTCATGATGAAGAAAAGTAATCTTGAGTGGTTTGACAGCTCTCCATTAAAATATCTCATTATGCTCAGACTGTCTAAATGTTAAAATGAGGATTTATAAAAGTAATCCCTACTTTTGTTTCTTTTTTTTTAAAAAAAAGTCATAAGAACTTTTTGCTCATCAAAATGATGCCATTTGTAGACTTCAGCTAATTCTTGAAAGATTAACTGAAATAACATTATTTTCCATTTTTCTTGTTGTTTAGTCACACAGTTGAGTCTGACCCTTTGTGCCCCCATGGACCACTGCACGCCAGGCACCCACTCATCCACCATCCTCCTCAGCCCACTCAGCTCTACACCCTTTGCACCTACTGTCAGGAAACGACATCTTTCCTAACGTTCTCAAAGCTTGGAGAGGTTGTAGTTTTAGCTAGGTCTCAAAAATCCTTTTTCCTCTCTGTCTCACCAGACTATGTGTCATGAGATAGATTGTTTTCAATTCAGTGTTCCTGCTCCTTATCTCTCTAGCTAGCTGAGCTTTTTGGTGTTGTGACTACTTACTGTACGCGTGTGTCAACAATCCATTGTTATGAGAAAGTTTTTCTCAGTTCCCTGATTGGTCAAGGGTAACCCACCTGACTGGAGAATCTCCATTTTGGAGAGAGGAGAGGGAGTTCGTTTTTGGATGTCATCATGATTTTCATCATGATTACATAATGTACCTGTGGACTGTAACTGGACTGATCTATGTTATTGACCTTTTTATCTACATTTCTCCATGGACTATGCTTTAATAACCTGACCAATAAAGCAGCTGTTTTTCTTTGAAGATTGTTTCTTTCATCATCAGCACGCTACCAGCACACACACAGAGCCTCGCTACTCAGACCTCCCATGTCTTGCTCTATTGCCTGAGCATAGTAAGAGTTCTCTTTAAAGCAGCCTGGCTCTCTCAGCAGTAAGGTACAGGTTAAAAGTTCCCGGAATGGGACAAGGTGTCCCAGGAACTGGAAGGGAGGGGCCCTTAATTGAGACGGCCGGTGTCTAACACCTACAATGCCATCTAACTATCCAACCACCAAAAAAGCTTACACATGTGATAAATTCTGTCTCAAACTGAAATGAGATTCTCACCCATATTTAGTACTTGTCCCAGGAAGCTGCAGTGGTTCAGTGGTTAAGAAGCTTTCCTTCTTAGCTGGAAGGCTGGAAAGTCAGGAGTTTGAGACCTGAGTACTGCATGATGGATTTAACCCCCTTCTCTATCCCAGCTCTTGGGACATGAAAGGACCCTCATTTGGGTGTTTCCTGAGTGGAGTTTCTTCCACAAAAATCATTTCAACCCAGAATAATTTCTGACACGGAATTATTATTATAGTACTTGTCCCTTTAGAGGAAGTCATGTCATCTTAAAAGTTAGTAAAATCGTTGTATAAACTCAGAACTGGAGGCTTTCCAAAATGTTATTTTAAAAGGAAATGAAGGTTTTGACACCTTACTAACTGTTGAAAGGAGATCTCCTTGAGAATAAATCAGCTTGGATTCTCCTTAAGCTCACTGCTGAGTAGGTGCCTCTTTTCCCTTCTGTTCATTGAGTCAAATTCAGCATCCTATTAACCTAAATAGCTAACTAGATAAAACGTAAAAAGAAGGGTACGATTCTGATTTTGCTCCCTGAGAAGGATTTCCTAGGGTTATTCTAACTGAAATATTTAGGGATATGAAACTGATTCAGTCCTGATTTTATTGGCAGTTCTCTTAACTCCACATATACTTTATTTCCATTATTGTTTCATAGAGGGTTGGGGTCTCTTTGATTTCTTTCCACACTGACACTCATAGGTCCTTTTTTTACATGTTTTTTAAATGTGCACATTTATTTATAGATTTTACTTAATTTATGTATTTTATCACTGCCTATACTGGTTTTTTAAAAACTTCTACGGATTTTAGCTATTTGCACGTTAACCTGTGTGCATTGTTGAGAGCGTACTTTATCTATGAAATGTATTTTCAGACTGAGGAGTGTATATTTCCAGAGACATAGTTGTCACTGGAAATAAAGTTGTGAAGAGTGCTATTTTCATCAAAATAGTCATATTTAACAAAAATCTCACCTATCCATAAGAGTACCAGAGGAACCTCCAGGCTTGTTCAGTCATATTCAACCCTGGAGGATGTAGAAGAGCATGAGAGACAGAAGAGGAGGACAAGTAGGTTCCTTTTGAAACCATACTTGTTATCATTCTTATCAAACTACATTAGTTGGATAGCAAATGTCTGCAGAAGAAAAGCTGTTCTAGTAGGTTGCCCACATGAATCAAAATCTTAGGTAATCAGAAATTCACCTTTTAGCTCCTTTTAACAATGGAAATGATGGAGAGAGGAGAAGGAGCCAGAGAAGGCCCAAGGCAGAGAAGGCCCTACTGAATCATAAATAATATACAGTAATACCCCGGGTAACGCGAGTACCATATAGCGCGAAAACTGCATAACGTGACAAGATTTTCAGAAAAATTTTGTATCGAGTAACACGATTTTAACATTATTCGGAACAAGCGTATGTGTGTGTGTGGGGAGTTGGATTGGGTAGAACATCTACCCAATCCAACCCCCCCAGCACCCGCCCCCATGATGTTTGGAAAGGGTACGGGGATCCTTACCCTTTCAAAACTTCGGGCGAGCGGCGTGCATCAGTGGGGGTTAGCGCAGGATACAGGGGGTACCTCCGTACCCTGTGCTAACCCCCACTGATGCGCGCGCGCCTGCAAGCCACCCGATGTTCCCAAAGGATAAGGATCTTTACCCTTTCGAAACTTCGGGCGTGTGGCACGTGTTGGTGGGGGTTAGCGCAGGATACGGGGGGGACCTCCGTACCCTGCGCTAACCCCCACCAACGCGCGCACACCTGAAAGCCACCCAATGTTCCCAAAGGATAAGGATCTTTACCCTTTTGAAACTTCGGGTGTGTGGCGCGCATTGGTGGGGGTTAGCGCAGGATACGGGGGGGACCTCCGTACCCTGCGCTAACCCCCACTAACGCACGTGCACCTGCAAGCCACCTGATGTTCCCAAAGGATAAGGATCTTTACCCTTTCAGAACATCGGGTGCGCGGCGAGTGTCGGTGGGGGTTAGTGTAGGATACGGGGGGAGGGAAATTTGGAAATGCCGACCCTTGTTTAGGCGCTTTGCGATGGGAGTTTGGGCACCCAAACTCCCATTGCAAAGCGCCTAAACAGGGATCGCACTTCAAGGCAATGGATCAAAAATAAACCTGAGAAGAGGCGCTCGCATGCGCGTGAAAAGGCGTGCCAGTGGGAGCCTCTTCTACCAAATGGCATGTCAAGGCAAGGGATCAAAGCTGGGGTTGCCACCCCCCGGTTTGATCCATTGCCTTGATGTGCGATCGCCTGGGCAAGGGTCGGCGGAGGGGGGAATTCGGAAAAGCCGACCCTTGCCCAGGTGTGCAAAATGGGGATCGCACGTTAAGGTAAGGGATCAAAGTGGGGGGTGGCACCCCCTGCTTTGATCCCTTGCCTTGATGTGCCGTTTGGTAGAAGAGTCTCCCGCTGGCGCGCCTTTTCACGTGCGTGCGAGCGCCTCTTCTCAGGTTTATTTTAGCATTGATCGGACAACGTGATGACTTGTGGAACCATGTCATAACGTCCGGGGTACTAGTGTAGTAGCCACCGCATAAATTTATCTGGTCACATGAAATGGTAAAAATCCCACAGATTCCTCATCTTATCTCTCTTTCCCCCATAATACAACAATAATTAAGTGATTTAACAATCTGCAGTCTTCCTGTGATGTATCTGTTTCCTGAGGTGGCTTCCTCACTCTCTGTAAGGGAAGGGCTGGTTCTGGGTGGATCTAACATGGGTTCACAACCTATGGCCCACAGTCATGACCCTGCCCATGGCAGCAAATCATCCAGCCCATGGTGATGATCCTGCTGCCACCGGAAACGGACGTGGATGCATTATGCCCAAAACACACACACCACAGTGTATGGCAGTGTTTATGCCACAGGGAACCACGTGTCCGGCCTGCTCAGCTGTACAAAAAGGTTGAGAACCCCTGATCTAACACATATATATTTAGCACCAATCATATAATCCTAAATACTTCATGGACTGGAGAATCTATGTAGAACCTACATAGGTTCATTAATCAAACACAAAATGTAATACCAGTAAGAAATCTTTACAACAATTGTGAACCTGTTCCAGGCTTGAGGTATTTACAGAGCCCTGTAGCACTGGCTCCCAGAGGGGAACCTGCAAAGGTCTTCTGCTCCTAGCCTATCTAAGGGTGTGTGTAAAAACTCAGAGTATTTTTTACTGAGTTTCAGAAACCCAGATTATACCAACAGTTGAAATTTCTCACTCTGGAAATTTTAAATCTTGCTTCTCTGACTTTAAGAGAGGAACGCCAACTTGGCAAGAAAGAACAAAGTCCCTGGTAATTATAAATGGTACTAGACATTAGATAGCCAATTTCGTGTTAGGACTACTTGAATTTGGAATCAACCACAACCAAGAAACACATCAGGAAGAGATTTCATATTTTATTAAGATGATAAAATAAATCTAAAAATCAAACTAGATTCGAAAAAAGCAAAAACTATTTGGAAGCAGAAAGCCAATTCAAGAAATACAACATTTTGTTGTTCAGTCACATAGTTGATTCCTACCCTTTGTGACCCCATGGACAAAATACAAAATAGGTCCACCTAATAAAGTTGGAAAGATGTCCTAACTAGAGCTTACACTAAATAAAATAGTAACATTTCTGTGATCTCATCCATGGTTTGATGCAGTTAACTTCTCATGTATAGATATCTCAAGATGGGGAAAACATGTAACCCAAGGCATAGGCTAACTTTATACCATCATGGAATGGGCTTTCAGCTGACCCTCTTTGGCCAATCAAATTAAGAGTTCTAATTTAATTTAATTTAATTTAATTATTCGATTTTTATGCTGCCCCACTTGCCTAAGCAACTCTGGGTGGCTAACAACAATTAAAAAAACACAAAATATACAGCTACAATCAAACTAGCATAATACACAAAACATTTCAGAACTTAAAAAAAAATCCCACTTAAACCAGTACCCCAGAAACCCAGAAACCAAATCAACTTTAAAAAATTAAACTATATATTAAAAAAAAAAACCCTCAAAGATTTAAAAGGTTAAAAAGGTTTTAAAAAGTTTAAAAGAGTTTAAAAGTTTAAAAGAGGGAGAGAGGGGTAGCTATCTCATCAGATCAGCCACACAACGTGGGACCCCATATTACTTGAGCCCCACACCTGCCTTGCCAGCCAGGTTTTTAGGCCCTTCCAAAAGGGCAGTAGCTCTGTCTGTAGGTGTTAACTCAGTTGGCAGGAGGTTCGAAAGGACCCGGGGCAGACACAGAGAAGGCCCTCCTTCTGGTGCTAGAGAGATGTGACTCTCTAGCTGATGGGATGATAAGAGAGCCTCTCCGATCCACCCTGATGGGATGGACAGATGTTCTTGGGGTGATGTGGTCTCTTAAGTATCCTAGCCCACTACCATGTAGGGCTTTAAAGGTAATGACCAACACCTTGAATTGCACCCGGAGACATACTGGCAACCAATGCAGCTCCTGAAGCAGTGGTGAGGCACAAGCATAACACCCACACCCCATCACTACCTGAGCAGCTGCATTCTGGACCAGCTGCAGCCTCCGAATGTTCGCCAAGGGCAGCCCCATGTAGAGCGCATTACAGTAATCAAGTCTGGAAGTGACTAAAGCATGTGTGATCATGAGCAAGGAGTCCCAATCTAGGAGCAGGCGTAACTGGCATATTACACGAAGATGTGCAATCAAATTTCCTGAAACATGGACTGAATTATGTGATCTTTGTCTCCCAGGTATAACTTGGGCAGGAACTCCATCCTTGAATGTATGGTCTTACTAACTTCCCAAAAAGCTTTTTATCTGTCTTTGCCTCAGAAGTACCTAAAAACCTTCTTCCACCATTATGTCCATCATGAAGAAAACTAATTTGGTGATTTGGAACAACAAATGATTACTACTATGAGCACATCCGAACAAGGCATGTAGCTTGTTAAAAAGAGAACTCGGAGATCCTCTCGGGGATCACACAAAGTTATGATGTCCACATTACCACCCCCATCACCCTGAATGCTCTATTCCCCCTCCTTTTTAAAAACATTGCTGTATTCTTTTCTGGAATATCAAAAGGGATGTTCTTCCTTTTCAAGTGTTACCAAAGATAGTGCTCTGTAGTTCAAGCAGATGAATCGGATGCTGCCAAGTGGATACGTGGATGTTGCTGAAATGACAACACTGTGATGTCTGTAATGGGCGGTAAAAAGGATGTTGTAGAAACTCCTTCTATTTTAACTTTATTTTTATGAAGATATTTCCCTAAGTGATGTAGCACAACATCCATGCATTGCTTATTCACTATGTCATTTGCTTCAAAGAAAGAGGAAAGGATGTGACCAATGGAATGAGGACTAGGAAAGAAGGAGAGGAAGAAGGTAGGAAGGGAATAAGAGGAACCACCAGAGAAAAGTGAAGATCTGAGGGAATATAAATCTAACACCTGAACAGTAGGATTGCTCAAGTGATCACCAGAGGGAGGTATAACTGACCACACTAAAGTTAAGAACTCTTTTCAGAGCTATCAGAATACCTCACTCTTGACATGCCCTGTCTGATTTTAGGGGTTTTCTCTCAAATCTTTCATAGCCATTGTACACAATTTTCTAACTAAAGTACAGGTTAATTGAAATCTGTCAAAAAAATTAAATGTTCTCTTTCATAATAAAAACATCATTCTTGTACAATAATATACCATTTCTCTTGTCCAACAATATATTACAGGATGTTGTTCAGTATTATTACCATATTTCCTTTATGCAAAATGAAGGAAATTAGGATACTAGTATTGCCCCCTTCCTGCAGCAATCCCAAACAATTTCATTACATAATATTTTAGCAACACAAATTTCAGGGTTAAGTGCACAGATTTGATTGGGACCATTGTGGGGGATAAAAAGTTAAAGGTAGTCTCTCAGTCTAGAACATGCTATTTTAAGTTTATTTTTTAGCAGGGCACAAAGAAGTAGCTCTCAGCTTATCTCATTAAAAAGTTGTTCCATTTTACATTTAACCTGTTGTTGTGTATGAAAAATATAAAAGAAATGAAAAGTATTGTCTTCCTGCAGTTGAAATACATTTTTACTTGGAGACCATCACCTCCCAGAAACCACATCTGAAATAGATCTAATATTCAAGGCTATGCTTAAGCTATTGTTGTGTTTGAGTCTGCATTAAAAGATGACTTCTTGCAACCTTGAGAACTGGTTACAGTCATGAGCTCTACAGAGAAAAATTCGTAATAGGGAAAATATGTTGCTTGTTATAGCCTTCTCATTCCACCTATTAGTAGGGCTGGTCCTCTAAACCAGGGGTTCCCAACCTATGGCCTGAGGGCTGGCCCTGGCCCCTAACACCATCCCATTCAGCCCATCGCTGCCTATGACACACCCGGAAAGTGGAAGCGGGCACATTTACATCATCCAAAAAAATGCATATGTACATGTGCAAACACACCCGTGGCTGGTGTAAACGGGGAAGTGGCTGTATGGAACCTCCTGCCAACTGAGTTGCATCTCCAGACAGAGCTGCTGACCTTCAGAAAAGGCATAAAGACTTGGCTGGCGGGGCAGGTATGGGGAGCCAGTAACACTGTAACCCCAGCCTGCTGGCTGACCTGATAATTACTTCTCTCTCCCTTAATTCTTTTAATTTTTGTGATTCTTTTAAATTTAAAATGTTTAAAAATCTTTTAAACCTGTACTAGATTTTGTTCTGCATTATTATGTTAGCCGCCCTGAGTCGCTTTGCGAGTTCACATACAAATGTGAGCAAATAAATAAATAAATTTACGTCAGCCATAAATGTGCCTGCTTCTGCTTCTGGTGGGCATGGTGTGGCCTACAACACTGTCTGGGGACATGGTCAGGCCCACAATGGAAAAAGGTTGGCCACCCCTGCTCTAAACAATAGTCATTCCCCTGATTTTGAATATCCATTCCCTTGGGATTTACAGGTAGCTATTACTGCAGGCAAGTACTGTAGGAATAATCAGGTCTTCAAACTGTGCCTTCCAGCATCTACCTGAGGCACTTGCTCTACTTTGGCTCATGGTAGGACTGGACCTGTCAGGTTTCACAACTGCACCTTCACCTGTAAGCACATTCAGCAAAACCCAATAAATGCCTGGAATTTTCTCAGCAAGAATGTGTGTGTGTGTGTGTGTGTGTGTGTGTGTGTGTTTATTAATCATATCCAAGAAAGTGATAAATATTTTCCCAGAGGAGTGTAATTCTTACCAAAAAAATCAAAATTAAAAAATGAGGCTGAAATTTGAATAGCCATAAGCCAAGGCTTAGTATAGCAGTTGCTCTTTCATATATTTTGTTTTGCTTACATATTTCACTATACAACTTTAATCTTTTTAAATATTTTAAAGTATCCAAAGCTACCCTAAAGGAAAGAGTCTGGAATAAATTTAAATAACAAAGGTAAACCTGAAAAAAAGAGAATTGATCCATAGCTGTTGTTTTCTAGTAACTGAATGCTGTAGTGCTATATGTCTTAGGAATGAATTTCTCTCCGATCATTATCTTCATTGACATTAAAATACATACACGAGAGAAAAGTGCTTTGGGAAATGATATTGCCTAGGATAGAAAATAAATATGGGCTATGAAGGAGTCCAATTTTCCAGCTCAATGTTCATGCTGATACAAGATGCTTTTGTATACACTATGAACTCTCTTTCCTGTATTCTTACAAACCATATTTCATACAGTTTTGTTTACTGATAAAATAATTCCAAAAATGTAATCTCTTTCTCAGGTCATAGGGTACAAATGATTCCAGTGAACCAAAAAAGAAAAAAAGAAAAAGAAGGTAGTTTCAAAAACCTCATATTTCACTAAGTGGTAGCATCAGTTTTATTCTGCACCAGCTTTCAAACAGTTGTGCATCATTGTCTTATTTATTGGAATTTTCATCTACTGATCCTTCTCCCCCATTGCATGTTTCTGAAAGTCTTTGCCTCCAAGATAACTATATGACAGCGATGGCGAACTATGGCACATGTGCCAGAGGTGACACTCGGAGTCCTCTCTGTGGGCACCTATGCGGTCACCCGCCTCTCTGCCCAGCAGCTCAATGGCAGTGCTTCCTCCCTTCCCCCAGCACAGAGTTCACCCCATCTCTCTGCCTAACAGCCCAATGGGAGTGTTTCCTCCCTCCCCTGTTGCTCTGTTGCCACCCTGCAATAAATAAGGAGGTTTTGGGTTGCAGTTTGGGCACTCGGTCTCTAAAAGGTTCACCATCACTGCTATATGAACTATTTTACAAATAAGCTAAGCCCATTTGTATTGAATGCAAGTACCCATTTATCTCATTGCTGTCTATTTGTGCTTTTTTGCAGGTTTTGCTTGACTTTTCATTGAAGAGTGACTGTAAAACACTCCAGTTAACAAAACAATTATCTTTTACAGCCTTATCTTTAAACAAAGAAGGTCCTGCTCACCAAGATCATTTTAGATCAAGCTTGCTATAGCAAAAAGTACAGAATGTAAATAAATCTAGCAAGAACACAACAGAAATATGTGCACATATTTATGCATGTATTTGTAGACTGCGCATGGGGTTTTTTTTGATTCAGAATGGTTCCCAATTTAGGCCAAGGTGATTCATGTTCCACCCAGTTTGATTTTTGCCCTGTATCCCAAACTGATTTGTAAATTTAAATCTCTGATCTTCCATTTGGTGTACACTGAAAAGCCAGATTGCTCTAACTTTGTTTTTTTCTTTTTGCACTGATATGCATGGCATTTGGGAACATCAAAGACCCATAGGGGAAGGGTGTAAATCTGCAAAATTTCAGACAGCTAGCTTCACGGGGGTTACATATTAGGTAAAGGCTGCCCTGACTCAAAAGTCAGACATCTCCAACTCTAGGGTACGGTGCTTCTCTCTGTTTACAGCCAAGAAGCCAGCACTGTTTGTATCTGAAGACATTTCTGTGGACATGAGGCAGGCATGACTAGACACTAGAGTGCACAAAATGCTATTTACCTTCCCACCAAAGCAGTATCTATTTATCTACTTTCAATTTTTTGTTTTCAAACGGATAGGTTGGCAAGAGCTGGGACAGAGCACTAGGGTCTCGAACTGCTGATCTTTCAAATTTCTAGTCATCAAGTTCAACATCTTAACCACTAAACCAACACACCTTTAAAATTTGTCATCTTTTTTCACAAAACAAAATGCTATTTAAAAAAAAACCATTCACACTCAGTTAAATGGTCAGTTCTGCTTATTCACACTCCCCCCCATATAAACATGAACTCAAATATACACAAAAATAGAGATTTTTTTAAAAAAAAAATAGAAAGAAAGCAAGAGGACAAAACAAGACAAATGTCAAGCAACAATTGATGCTAAAGGACAGGGAAAATAAATGTCACTACATGGGATTGCTAAATTGTTTATTGTGTGCAACTGTGTATGTGACTTCATGATAACATACACAAATGCACATAATAAAAATCAGCAAACCAGATTAAGATAAACTAGTCAAATTCAAAGCAATAAGAAGTAAAGGAGTGTAGAGATACTGAGCAATCAACAACCTCCTTTCTCTTATCTACTAAGTAGTGCAGTGGCTGCTAAATGAAAGAGGAACTGTATCAGGTAATTGGTTACCAAAATTAATCAATTATTAAATTATTAGATTAATCTCAGTCAAGCCAATTTAGTAATCTAAACTATTGGCTAGATAATTAATAATCGGAACAGGACTCCCTAGCATACAAAGCTCCCACCCAGATCTGTTCGCCTGTGCATAATAGTTGGAAGCTAACAGAGCTCTAGGAGGAAGGTCCTGTAACCAGAAACCCATGCTTCACCTGTCATCGTACATTGAGAGTTTGAAACTGGACCACTTCATTTTTACTCTCAGTAGAAGTGTTTACCTATTTTTGCTAGCTTTTCCCTTACACTGCTTTGCCTCCTGTGCTTTCCTCTGCAGCAGAAACACAAATGCAATGCTGAGCATGAGAAGAATGTCTTTTAGTGAACAATTTTCTTTAACAATTTTCTTTAATGATAGATGTTGCTGCATTGAATGCCAAAAACTGTCTGCAATCATCATTTGATACTTATTTCCATGAGCTAGTGGAATTAACTGCTGGGGTTGTCACACTGTTGCTCTACTGCGTTCAATACCAAAAAATGAACTGGAGAAATTGAAACGTTCCAGGCACAGAACCCAGTGGCACTTTTTCTTGCGTAAGAACTACGGTAGCTGTTAATTACAGTAATACTGGTCTTTTAATCTTTTTAATCTCATGTTTTTGAGTTTTTAACTTTTAAATGATTATTGGGACCTGTGGATATTTATAAATTTTAAAAACTTTTAAAATTTTATAACTGTAATTTTGAAGTTTTTTAACAATGGGTTTGGGTTGGGTTTTATTGTGCTTTTATAATGTTGTACACCGCCCTGGGTCGCCCCGGCGAGAAGGGCGGTATAGAAATGTAAATAAACAAATAAACAAATAAACAAATAAATACCTCAGATAACAACTGCATCGGATAACGCTAAAATCAGATAACGATGCAAAATTTCCAAAGAAATTTTGCATCGGGTGGCTGGAAAGCTGAACGGGGTTCTCCATTCAGCTTCCCAGACACCCTGCAGCTGCGGAGGCAGGGGTGGGGTGGCTGGAAAGCTGATGGGGGCTCCCCCATCGGCTTCCCCATCCACCCCACAGCTGCGGAGGCATGGACGGGTGGCTAGGGAAGCTGACGGGGAGTCCCCCTCAGCTTCCCCAGCCACCCTGCAGCTGTAGATTGGGTCCTCTGATCTCCCTGGAGCAGGCAGGGGGATCAGAGAGCCTGAAATAGGTAAACAAAGTCTATTTTTTCCCATTTTAGGCTCTCTGACCCCCCCCCCCCCGCCTGCTTCAGGGAGATCAGATGACCTTATCCAAGCTGTTTCTGGGCTCCCCTGATGTCCCCAGCCAGTGGAGCAAGCCAAAACGTCAGGGTTCAAACCCTGACTTTTTGGCTTGTTGCACTGGCTGTGGAGGTGGGAAAGGCCCAGAAACAGCTTGGATCAGGTCCTCTCATCTCCCCAGAGCCAGCAGGGAGTTCAGAGAGCCCGAAATGTTTTTTTAACCCATTTTGGGCTTTCTGACCCCCCCCCCGGCCTGCTCCAGGGAGATCAGAGGACCTGATCCAAGCTGTTTCTGGGCTTCCTTGACATCCCTGGCCAGTGGAGCAAGCCAAAATGTCAGGGTGCGAACCCTGACATTTTGGCTTGTTGCACTGGCCAGGGAGGTAGGAAAAGCCCAGAAACAGCTTCAATCAGGTCCTCTGATCTCCCAGAGCCAGCAGAGAGTTCAGAGAGCCTGGAATGGGTAAAAAAACTGGACTTTTTTTTTTACCCATTTCAGGCTCCCTGACCCCCCCGCCGGGTCCAGGGAGGTCGGAAGACTCGATCCATGCTATTTTTGAAGTTCCCCCACCTCCCTGGAGGCTGCAGCAAGCCAAAATGTCAGGATTCAAATCCTGACATTCTGGCTTGCTGCAGCCTCCAGAGAAACAGGGCTTTTTAAAAGTCGTGTGATCAATGCATCACACAACGTTAAAAACCGGATAATGACGAGACTTGTGGAACCAAGTCTCATCGTTATCCAAGGTACTAGTACTACTACAATCTGAGTAGGCCAATTAAATCAAAGGCATTTACAGATGAGTTGACTTACCAAATCCCTACTAATTCAATGAACCTATTATAGCTGCAATTTACTACTAGATTTTAGCCAATACATGAAACACTGGCTGATATCCTTCCTGTCCAATATGTATTTGAACATCGAGCTCTGTGGTAGTTGTCATGACAAACTAACAAGCAAATAGTTTCACGTGGCCAGGAACACAACTCACATTTCATTAGATTGCTATGGCAGCTTCTGCAGTTGATGCTTCATGCCTAAAAGGATATGTCCCATTGTTTATCTGTTACTTCTTTGAATCCTGTTGTTTCTTTCAAGGCCTTCAAGGTAGAACCAATCATTCTAATTTTCATCTCTATGTTGTCCTCATGTCACTTTCATGAGGCTGGCTATTCTTCGAGCAAGTATCGATGAGTCTATGCCTGAATTCAGCACTCTAACCCAGAATGGTCTCAGTGGGAGTCAAGTCTTTCCCCAAATTAGCTGGCAGCCTGAAAGCCAAACTCTCAAAAGGGTAGGGTTTAAAGGGAGGGTATGTAATAGAGGGTTATTATCAGCAATATTAATAGTAATACCTATTACATGTATTTACAGAAAATGTCAAAACATGTACATGTACATGTACATGTACATATAATAATGAAGCATACACACATGTGCATGCACGCGCGCGTGCACGCATGCACACACACACACACTTTCAGAAAGGAAAAACTATTAAAACTGTAATACTCAATATATACTGATAACAAAAGATTAATACAAGTCATGCTTGACTTCTGCAATTATAAGAGGTGCTCAAAGTTGTTACTATCAGCATCAATTCGAGACACTTCTAGTTATGGAAAGCTACTGCTTGAGCAATGTTGACCAAAGTGTCTTCTTGTACTGTTCTGCATGCCATTTCAGTTCCTTCCTGAAGTACCACCAGTGTAGCTGGTTTTCTACAATATACCACATCATTTAAGGTTCCCCCATAGGTAGAAGTCAAGGTGTGTTAAGTCAGGAGAACATGGGGAAAACTCGACCACACCTCTTCAAAATTGTCTTGCATTCCTCAAATTACAACTGTGTCACCGCCATTTTCTTGCATTGTCCTGCCTGCTGTCACATAATGATGCAAGCATTAGTTCTTTTTAGCAAATGTCATACTACACATTGCTGCCATAATTCAATTCAGCTTTGAAAAGTAAGACATAGATAACATCTTTTAAAATGTGTATCAATTTGTTACACCCTCTCCATTGCTCAAAGATCTCTCTGGGCAGTCCATAAGGTACCGTATATACTCAAGTATAAGCTGACCCAAATATAAGCTGAGGTACCTACTGTAATTTTGATCTGAAAACACAGAAAAATAGATTGACCCGAGTATAATCCGAGGGTGTGAAATGCAGCAGCTGCTAGTGAGTTTCAATAATCAAAATACATGGAAAAGATGGTAAAACTGACAAAATTGTTGGCACACCTCAATCCAGTGCGGTCTTGGGACCCTTGTGTTCATTGACCCGAGTATAAGCCAACCCCTTTTTTGGGCTCATTTTTGGGGCTAAAAACCTCGGTTTATACTCAAGTATATATGGCAATTAGAATTTTTTGCCCCCAACATGCTGGGTATTGATTTTACTGATATTGAAAGAATGGAAGGTTGAGTCAACCTCAAGTTGAGTCAACCTCAAGTTGAGTCAACCTCAGGTTGAGGGCAAATGGCATCAACATTCACTCACTTCTAATTGGTATGTCTCTCAAGTATTGCAGTTGTGACTCTGAATGACAGCTGGAAGTAAATGTTTTGCTGTTTATCTTCTACTGACATAACATAGCAACAGGATTTGAGCCACTTTGTTGTAGAGTTGCTAAAAAGGGGGAGGGCTGTCATCTAAGAAAAACTCTTTTTATCCTCTGTATGCGAAATAAAATGGAGGCATTGGAATCCAAGACTGCTGAGGCTACTGCAAAATAAGGTAAATCTGTCCCCACTCCCCTTAGAGAGTGTGATTTAAGTGTTGACACTTCATATTGGCAATTCCTTATTGCAGCCTAAAAAAGGAACCTGCAGATTTATTTTTTGTAGAGTTCCCCAAACCCCTAGTTATTTGTATTGGAGGGGGAAATGGTCAAAGAAGGAGAGTAGCTACACTTGAAGACCAGCAGGAGTGATGATTACTGTTCAAATTGACTCTCTTCCTTTTTATTCCTTCTACAAGAGTTAAAGAGCTGCTTCTTTAAGAAAGCTTTTAATATGGAGTCCCTCTTGGATGCTGGCCATACATTCTTTTTAAGTGGGTTTTTAAAAGCTCAAATAATGTTTTAAATTATTATATACTTAATTTTGTTTTAACTCTGTAATTCACTAGCTTAACTTGTTTTAATCGTTTTGAGCTTCTTAGGACTCCTCATCAAGAGAAAGGCAGGCTAGAAGTTAAATCAAAAAATAAAAATACAATTTAAACTAAGATCCGCTACCTTGCTTCATTATGAGAAACACCATTTTAAATTTTTAGTTTTACTTGAAATGAACTTCCAGCTACTGCCATTATTATTATTTTAAGTGTAACTAAATTTGGAAGGATGTTTGAGTTGAGGTGGGTCTGGGGGAATAGCCACCTGCACTGTCTCAAACCATGCTAAGCTTAAGGCTCTTTCTTCTGCTGCCTCAAAATGAGGGGAAACAATAGGTCTAGGTCAGTGATGGCAAACCTTGGCACTCCAGCAGTTCTTGAACTTCAATTTCCAGAAGTCCTGATCAGCAGGCATGCTGACTTGGTCTTCTGGTAATTGAAGTACAACAACACCTGGAGTGCCAAGGTTCACCATCATTGGTCTACGTTCATTTTGAGCCATCAATCATCATACAGCCCAACTCAAAAATATTACAACCTACTAGGCATTTTATTTTTGAAAACCTTAAAACATACCCAAAGAAAAACAGTTTTGTTGAGATTCCATTGGGCCAATTTATACTGTCAGTTGTGTTTTGCTTAGATGGTCTCACTTTATATAGACCTTGTCCTGTATAACGAAAAACACAAACTTTGGGTAGCTTTTATCTTGCAGAGAAATTATGTTAAACATTAGCATGTTTGGCCTTTTTTAAAAAAAAGTTTTGCAAGAATGCTGGGTAGATGCCCTAGGTTTATTAGAGCAATAATTCATCAGACCTCTCTTCTCTTATGAAACAAAACTCCCTAATTGAGGGGAACAGGAACAGAAGAGCACCTTCATTTATCATTTCTGAAATTATAATTTGGAATGACAATTAATTCCTATCATATTCCCATTCTTGATGTTTGCTTTTATAAGGGGAGGGGACAGTAAGTACACATAAAATGCAAAGCGTCCTGGTTGTGTTCCAGCTAATCTATTTATGTGCGGAGAAAAGATTCAGCACACGCAGGGGGTTTCTAGCAATAATCGCTGCAGCCCACCACTGCAATGCTAGCTATTTTTTTGAAATGTGTACAGAGTTTCAGAAATGTTTTATATTTTGCAATGTGGTAGGCAACTGCTCTGGAAATAAGGAAGAATGCCCACTGAATACTAGAAATCTTGGCTGTGTGATTCTCTGAAGGGACATTGCAGTCTTTGATGCTTAGTGACAAAGCCACTGTTCATACAGACCTGAAGCCCTCTTCTGTATCAATTTGAAAAAGACAAAATGACAGACCAACTATTCTCACTGTTTAATACAAAGGCAATATCTTCAGCTGTACCTGAGTTTATTTACAGTTATGGTTTAAAGCTGCAGGGCAGAAATTAAGTGGCATTTTTAACATTATACTTTCAATTTATTCATGTATTTTAACTTGTTGATTTTGTGTGCTATCTAGTGACTTCCGATTTGTGGTGCCTCAATGAACGAGTAACCTCCAAATTGTCATTTCTTACATGCAAAGGTGTAAAAATATCTCACTTTCAATTTTTCTCAGCTTCCTTGAATTCCACCTGCATTTTCTTCCCAGACATATTTTGTACTAAGTTGCAAGGTTTTGTGTATTCTTTATGCATAGAAATTAGTGCACAATTTGAGGATTTTCCTTAAACTCACACCTATTTGCATATGTCATCTACCAGGCAACTTGTCATCATTGACTAAAGCATGTTTTCATTCTTTTTGTCAGTTACACTTATTTTTACTATTCAAAAGTGCTACAATTGCCCCAGTTATTCCTCTGGAGGTTTGCTCTCTGTGTGAAGGCAAAGGCCCACATACCATGAGAGAGTTAGAATAAAGCAGAATAGTTTAATTGCCATGGTAATGCTGAAACCAAGTACAGTACAAAGATCAAGCTAACATACAAAAATGTTGTTCTCACACAGCTCTTCTATATTATTTAGACAGCAAGAAGAAGGATAGTAGCTAAGCCTACCAATTAGCAAGTTACCAATGTGAGGAAACTTATTTTATTTTAGGATGTATTTTGTTGTGTTATTTGATATTTGTATTTACACCACCCAGAGTGGGAAATTTTCAAAATGGCTGGTATAAAAATGTAATAAATTCACCCTTGTTTGGCTATTGCAATGCCTTTTCCACCACTCCATGGTCCTTACCCTATGGTAGGAAGCTCAAGAGATGCACAGGTGCTAAGACCATTGACTAGCTGAGGTAATTTCATTCACACAAAACACTCTACCTCCCTTTCTTTTCCTTAACAAAGTAAAAATATTCTAAAAAACCAGTATTCATTCCTGGTAGACTGTAACCAGAGGTCAAGGACTAGTAACGGTAACAAAAAACCTCCTTTAAATGACAAAATTGAGTGCTAAAAGCTAAAATGGATTTTATGGTTTAATAAAAATGCTATATTTGCAAAAAAGAGCAAGACATGACCAGTTGCTTCAAAAGATGGATATAACAAAAGTAAAAGGAGCAAAACATCTGCAACCACATACAGATGGAATATAGAAAACAAATACAGTACTACCCCGGATAACGTTATGACTTGGTTCCACAAGTCATGACATTATCCGATTTTTAGCATTGTCCGATGCATGCATCGAACAACGCTTAAAAAAAAGGCCCTGACTTCAGGGACAAACCGCTTTAAAGGCAGGCAGGGAAAGAAAGAGACCTCCCTGCCTTTAAAGCCACCCCCCATGCGCAGCGGTCTCTGCTACTGCAGTAGGGTAGGGGGAAGCACCTTTTCCCCGACTCTACTGCAGTCTTCCCTCCCTGTATTTAAACTACAGGGAAGGAGGAAATAGAGAGATGTGATTGGTTCTCTAGAGAACCAATCACCTCTCTCTCTTTCCCCCTCCCTGTAGTTTCAATACAGGAAGACTGCAGTAGATCATGTCTTTTTTCCTCCCTGTATTTAAACTACAGGGAGAGAGAAGCTTGTAGTTTCAATACAGGAAGGGAAAGAAAAAAACACAAGCCTCTCTCTCCCTGTACTTTAAATACAGGGAGGAAAAAAGACGTGATCGGCTGCCTCTGCCTGCCATGAGGCATAGCTCTGTGATCTGCAATTGGCTGGTCAAGCCTGGCTGAGTTAGAGCGTGCAGCTCAGCAAGAGAAGCTATAGTGGCTTGAAGGTAAGCAGGGCCAGGGCTGGGCTGGAATCTCTCGTGGCCGAGCAGGCAGTGGTGTGGTTGTGGGGAGTCCTCAAACTGCTGGGGGTGGGGGGGGGGAGGAGGGAAGTGGCAGGGAGAGGAGCTTTGGCCTCCTTTACTTCTTTATTATGATGGATCGGATAACGCTAAAAAGAACGTTCTCCGGTGCAAATCTTCCCCCCAAATTTGTCATCGTTATGCGGTTTTAGCGTTATCCGGTGCAATCGTTATCCAGGGTATTACTGTATACAGTAATACACCGGATAACGTTATGACTTGCTTCCACAAATCATGACGTCTTGCATGCATCGAACAACGCTAAAAAAAAAAAGCCCTGACTTCAGGGACAAACCACTTTAAAGGCAGGCAGGGAAAGAAAGAGACCTCCCTACCTTTAAAGCCACCCCCCACGCGCAGCGCCCTTTCCCCCAACCCTACTGCAGTCGCAGAGACTCCTTGTCTCTTTATTTCCCTCCTTGTATTTAAACTACAGGGAAGGGGGAAAGAGAGAGACGTGATTGGTTCTCTAGAGAACCAATCACATCTCTCTTTCCCCCTCCCTGTAGTTTACATACAGGAAGGGAAAGAAAGATGAAAGCAGTTCTCTCTCTCCCTGTAGTTTAAATACAGGGAGGAAAAATGACATGATCGGTCTCTAGAGAACCAATCATGTCTCTCTCTTTCCCCCTTCCCTGTAGTTTAAATACAGGGAGGGAAATAAAGAGACAAGGAGTCTCTGTGACTGAAGTAGGGTCGGAGAAAAGGCGGGTGCTTTTCCCCTACCCTACTGCAGTCGCAAAGACCGCTGCGGGTAGGGGTGGATTGGGTAGTTCTACCCAAACCACCCCACACCTGCAGACCATTGCATCAGATAACGCTAAGAATCATTATCCAGAATCGTTATCCAATGCAAGTTTTTTCCAAAAAACTTGCATCGTTATCCAATTCTAGCGTTATCCGATGCAATCGTTATCCGGGGTATTACTGTACTTTGAAATTAAGAAATTCTATCTTTCCTTATCTTAATTTACTCCAAAGTAAGTCCTCTTTGATGTCTTGGAGGGTCGAGAGACATTCCTACCCCATTACATCCATGGGATAGATACCTGGACTCATCCAGTATCCCTGAAGAGACATGAATGAGAACCATACTCTCCTTTTCAGAGAATCTCTTTTTACCTATAAGTGGGATTTTCAGTTAACTCTTAATCTCCCTCTGCTGTAGCTCTTCCAGAAAAACATTGCCTGAAGGAATAAATAAACTCTAAGCTGTTCAGCCTTTTCCATTCACCCTTTTCCTTTTCCATTCACCCTTTTCCATTTATTTCAATTATATATATATTGTTTTGGGTTTTTTTTAAAAGGGGGGTGTCTTTCAGTTCTTGACATTGGAATTTTATCAGATGCTAGCTTCAAAGCGTTCCATGCGCTCCGATGTCTAGTCATGCCTGCCACATGACCATGGAAACATCTGCAGAAGCAGACAGCGCTAGCTCTTCGGCTTAGAAACAGAGATGAGCACTGATCCCTAGAGTCGGATATGAGCACTGACCCCTAGAGTCGGATAGAAAGCTCCTGTTGCAAAGGTATGAAATTCCTCTTTATGTTCCTTTCACATTTCATCTGAGCATTAACAGAGTGTTTTTGACTGACCAAAAAGTGAAACCATTCCATTTCCTCACAATCAGATTTTTTAAAAGGGAGAGGTGAGAGTTGTCACTTGGGAGGGAGTCTAAATAATTACTACTATGTAAAAGAAAGACAGGGAGGAAAAATGGGAGAAATCAACTTATTAGGAATATGATGGAATGGCCTCAAGGGAATGGAGCGCAGCTGTGTGGGGCAGTGGATGGGATAAGGACTTTGCTCCTGCCACCGCTACTACCACCGGACTTTTGGCTTTGGAGCTGTGCGGTGCAGGCACTTGGCAATGAGAATGTGTTATATTATATTATAGTATTTTTGATGTGTTTTTATGATGTCCTGATGTTTTGTAATTTGTAATTGTTACTAGAGATTTTTTGGGATTTTTATATGTTTTGTGATGTTATATTTGCTACATGATATTTGTAATTTGCGATGTGATATCTACAATTGTTTCTATGCTATGTAATTTGCTATGTAATTTTAATTGTTTCCTCTGTGAGCTGCCCAGAGTCGCTGTGCGAGTGGGGTGGCATATAAGTCGAACAATACAATGCAACAATACAATATAGTGTTGGAAGAGAGCCTTACAGATATCATAGACAAACAGAAAGGCTGAAAAGTGGGTATCTATGGTATCTGTAAGGTCAATCCTCATTGAGCTAAAATTAGTAAATTATGGCTATTCTCCCCATCATATAATGGACAATTAGAACTGACCAGTAAATACAATATTGCTGGGGAAAGTGGGGGGAAAGAGGAAGAATTAACATGAGATCGGTTGATTCAATAAAGGAAAATGCTGTTAGTTTGTAAGACATAAGCAAAGGATAAGACAATTTTGCTGAGAAAGGAGGTGGAATAGAAAGAGAGAAAAACCTAACATGAGGTGCTATTCATTTATAACAGGGGTGCCCAACTTTTTAGTGCTGTGGGCCTGATCACACACCCTAAACAGCTGAGCGGGCCCATTCATACCCCTGGAAGCAGAAGCAAACACATTTATAGTTGTTGTAACTGGTTCATTTCCTGCCAAGCTTCTTCAGCACAGTTTGTAACAGTCACTGTTAAAAACTTTTAAGAGGCCATTTTTTATAATTAATATTTCAGCCCTGACAGCCAAAATTCCTTCTAAATAAAAAGCAAGTGGAACTAACCATTATCCTTTAAGATAAGCAAGTGTGAAGAAAACATGAAATTGCTTAAGGTGGCATCTGTAAAGCTTTTGGGTAACTAGCTGAAAGGTCTGATTATCTCCGCTGTGGAGCTGTTAAAGAGGTAGGAGGTGAAACTGGGAGAAAACTATAATCTCAGTGCAGGTGGTTTAATAAGAGAAACTGGTATCAGCTGGATTGGAAAGGAAGTGTAAGACAAGAAGTCACTTTCTGGAAGTGACTAAGATCTGGAAGCTTCTGAACTTGTGTGATTGAAATGACTGTGTGACTTTCTCATCCTCATCCATCCTTCCAGAGCACTGTGGTGGCTTAGTGGTTAAGACGATGAGCTTGGAGACTGGAAGATTGGGTTTTGATCCCCGATTGCTGCATGACAGATTTTGGGAACATGAAAGGAGCTTCATTCGGGCATCCCCTGAGTGGAGTTTCTCCAGCATAAATCCTTTCAACCCAGAGTAATTTCTGACATGAAAAATCCATCCTTCTCTCAGTCTCAGGGCTGTTTTCTCCCTACTGGTTCTGGAGAAAAAAAGTAACTTCAACCATTACAATGTGTGCATAGAAGAGTTATCATAATTTAGAATAAAAGACATGCAATTATTATCACCATGTGTACATAAATATCACATGTCAGCCCAGATTTCAAATACAATATAAATACAGTGACCTCCCCTCCTCTCCTTTTCTGTTCAGATTTAATTTCAAGCAGAGAAAAACATATCAGAGAAATAATCTGTTCATTTCCAACTTCCCACCTACCCCTTTGTGTGCTACTGTGATACCAAGCAATGAAAAGAAGGGAGGAATCATTCTTCACAATAATGATGTGCTGACTGATATAGCTGGAATACTGGAATATTTAGTTCCTACACTCCACAGCACTACCATATCTGTGCCAAGAAGAGGAGGAGGAAGTAGAGGGCAAGGCTCTGCCCTACCACTATCAGAACCACAGCATTTGAAGGTGAACTGGATATGGGAAGGAAGGAAGAATTGCAGTGTTGTATAAATGGTTTGTGAAGGGGCCCAAATGTAATTTTGAGTGATCTCCCATGCCTTTGTCCATAAGACACCTTCCTGTGTGCTATTAGAAATATACAAACAGACACAAACAATGAATTCTAAAATGCATCCCCAAAACTTTCCTAAATGAAAATCACATTTTAAAAAATGCAAAGCAGAGCAGATGGTTCCAGAAGAGAGCATTATCCTTGGATAAATTAAGACAGTACAGAGGATTATGTCCTCCATTTCAGGTGCAAAAGTGTGGTCCATGGGACATGTGTGATCCCCAGGACACAGTTGCAGATGAATTTTGCTGGTGAAAAAGTTTCCTCATGCCTTCTTGGCAGAGCAGTATCTGGGAGTGAGGAGTAATTTTGCCATGTTTCAGGTTCTGCACCACAATTTGTTTTCTTTTCTTGGGCAAAGACCATTGGCAGGCAAAGTGGGGGCCCTATGAAAGTTGTCAGACTGCAACTCTCATGGGCTTCTGGGAATTATAGTCCAACAACAACTGGAGGACACAAATGGGAGGGAAGCAGCATGGTTTCTTTTTTAGTTCAATGTGATAGACTTACCTACTTGCACAACAAAATATTGCAATATGTTTTTGAGTACACAAAGTTAAAGGGGTTCTTGTGGCTGATAAGGGCCGTGAACAAGAAGTAGGTCTGGAGGGCTAATTAAAAAGAGGAGAAAGGAAAGATAAACTAGGCTTCAGTAGGGAAGGTGTCTCAAGCAGGCAGAGCAACATAGCAAAAAAGTGGGAGGAGGAAAGAAAGGGGAAATATGAAGGAAATGACCAATTGCAAGTAAAGAAAAATATAGGCATTCCCAAGAACTCCTCCACATTACATTTCTTTCACACTGAATTACCTTGCAGCTTCTACAAAAGCCCTTGGTGAATGTTCCACTCAAAAAGGCTCATAATCTCACAATGGGACTATGGAGGTAAATGCAGTGATGGGATGTAACAGGTTATCACCAGTTCTCCAGAACCGGTAGTAACTTTTCCCAGTGTCCCAGTAGCAGCTTTTTTGGGGGGAACCACCTTCGGGGCTTACCTTTTCACTGGTTCCCCCACTGCGCATGAGTGCCAAGCACTTGGTGTGCATGCACGCCTACAGTGCTTGCGCGTATGCACGGCCTCCTTGCTGTCCTCCCAAGTGGGGAGGAGGAAGAGAAGCTGGTAGCCTGAAGCTCCCCTTAGCCTGCTCCCCAGGGTAAGTGACCTTTGGATGTGGTATGTCTGTGTGTATTTTAATGTGTATTTAATACTTTTACCTATATTGACCTTCTACCACAGTTCCTAAAAAGGCCTGGCTGCCTGGCTAGGGGTTTTTAAGCAAAGTCTTGGTGTTACCTCATCAATAAGCTACACCTGTGCTCTTCCAATTGCTGTTCCAATTGGAGAACCCTTAAGGAAGTACAGTCAAACCTCGCATAAAGAGCGTTTCGCTTAAAGAGTAACTCCCTTAAAGAGCAGAATTTTCTCTGAATGTTCGCTTCGCTTAACAAATAAACCCAACCAAAAACTCGCTTAACAAATAAATCGGGGTTCGCAATCCCCCCCCCATAATGTTCTTTCACTTAAAGACCAAACTTCCTTAAAGAGTAATCCTGTGGAATGTGTTAAGTTCTTTAAGCGAGGTACAACTGTACAGCTGTTTTACATTTACATTAAGGCATATTATCCTAGAGAACTGGTTAGGCAAAGACTTAGTACCTAACTTCTTTAACTGTTGAAAAAGTTGAAAATACCAAAATGAAGCCATCTTGTGGTGAGTTCATTCTGTAGTTCCTTCCATCTGACCTAGTGTGAGAAAGATTAACCAGAATAAGCTTTAAGATCTGGTTTAAAAGCTCTGGTTGATTTGTGTTTGGGGTGGGTGGGTGAGTGTTTGTGTGTGTGTGTATTTTAATGTATTTTTTATTTTATTTTTTTATTTAATTTATTTACGGGTTTGTGTTGTGGGTAGGTGGGTTGAGGGGTGTGTGTGTGTGTGCATGCTTATTTTTATTTTTTATTATTATTTTTTATTATTTTTTCTTTGGCCCCACCCATGACATCATAACATCATGTTAGTTCTGCCCACACTGTGATGACATCATGGTGGGGTAGTAAAAATTTTGACATCCCACCACTGGGTAAATGGCTGTGTTCCAGGGAAGATGGGTGGTGGTGAATGGTACCCTAAGGAAGATCTATTCTGTGGCAATAGAACAGAGGTGTGTACAAATAACTTCTTTTGCTGTTGGCTTTTCTTACAATACACAGTGATCCGAAAATGCCATTGTATGAGATCTCTTGAGAATCTGAAAATTCCCTTTGATGGGATGAGATAAATTGGACATGTGGATCACCTTTCAGCAATATTAATTTATGGAAGGACAGATATTCTATTGAAGATAGAAAGTAGTTTCAGAAATAGATGTTTGCCTAGGCCCAGGGTTTCTCAATCTTTGGCCCCCAAATGTTCTAGGACTTCAATTCCCAGAAGTCCTGATCAGCAGGTGTGCTGACTTGGGCTTCTGGTAATTAAAGTCCAAGAACATCTGAGGACCAAAAGTTGAGATCCCTGGCCTAGATCTCTATGGGAAGTAAGACTCACACCCTGGTAACCAGGCTGAGAAGCTTTCCAAAAGTTGGTTCTTGGAGTGATTGTAGTAGCACACATTACTAAAGGTGTAAATCTTCAGTTCCTTGTCCTCACTTAAAGAACTAAAATGTTATTCTTTGTGCCTGCAAGCAAGTGAGATTTTGGTGATGTTTTAGAATCTACAACTGTAGATTTCCTGCACTGACTAAATGAACTAGATGATCCTCTGCATCCTTATCAGCTCTGCAATCCTAAGAGTCTATGATGATATGTCTCTTTTGACTTGGATCCTCTTGGGGAGAAAGGAAAGTACACATCATTAAAATGAATGAAAGAATTTTTTTTAAAAAAACTCTTTACAAGGTAAGGTGAAGGAGAAAATAGAGGAGGAAGCAGAGAGAAAAGGTGAGAAATGCTGGATCTTAAGTGCATGTTGTCTGCATATTTCCTCTAGATACAATGAAAGAAGTATGGTGCAAGCAGAAAAATTGATCTCATCAAGTTGCACAACGATGAAAAACTGCGCAGCCTCTCAATTTTTCAGAGTCCCCAATCACATGGAGAATCTCCACATTGAACTGTTTCCTCTTCACACAGTCCCTCTATCCATAGAGACAGCAAGTTGCAGAAGAGCACAACTAGATCCCGCTCTGTGTTCTTACTACCCTTTTCTGAATACCTTCCTCCATTATTTACTGAAACAGCATTCATGCAGCTTAAGAACCAGACTTTCCTCTTTTCTGCTTCTCTTCCTCTGTTTATTTTACCATCTTGCCTGACAAATTCAGTGTTGTGATGGAGCCGTGGTTTAGGATTCAAGATACCTGGGTTCAAATCTACACTTGGGCATGGTCATTGTGGGGTGGCAAGGACAAACTACTCCTGGAACAACTCACATACCATGAGAACCCTATGAGAAGTGACATACACCTGAAGCAATTTGATGGCACATAAATCACAGTATGGATTTTGTAATTCATTTTTGTGCCTTCTTGTCAATCCCTGCTTTTATTCTAAACAATATCTATGGTAGATGTCACACATATTTCGGCTTTGATAATTTCATTTCTAAATTAATTTTTATGTTTTAGCTTTTAACACTGTAGCACTTTAAAGATTAACTGCTATATTTTTTTTGTTCGCTTTCGTGGATCAAGTCCACTTCTTCAGACAAGGAGTAAAACTTACAGGTATGGTTTATATACACCAAATTCAGGAGTTAAAGAGAGGCGGGTTTGGTCAAGCAGAATGACAGACAAGCAAGCATAACCATACAGCTTCCTACAGCTATCAGTAACAATAATTATTCATATTAGTTTTAAATGTCTCCCTTTCAATCTCAAAGGTGTGGAGAAAGCCATTCCAGGTTTCTGATTAACCTCTTATTTGCATGTCAGAAAACAAACAAAAACACTGTACTTGGTTACTTCCTGTTTTGCTAAAGAAAATTGGCAGCAAGGTTGTAATACACCAAAATATAATATATAAAATATCTAGCAGCATATAGCAATCTGTGTATCAAATCTGATAATGTCCCAGAAAACCTTTGCTAATATTTTACCTGTGCTTCTGCCAATGTGATTTATGCCATCTCTTGCCAAAAATGTTTAGTTTTCCACAGCCTAGGAAAGATGTCATAATGTAACTCCTATGACATAATTTTTCCAGACCTAATAGGCAGTCAAAAAAGCTAAAGAATATTAAAATGATGACAGTACCACACGGACATTCAGTCACTAAAATACTGTACTCATGAATTCAATACATAACACCAATGTCTCATGAATGAAAAAATAAGTTTTTAAATAACCCTGCACACTGGATATGATGTCCATGGGAAACAGAGGTGTTTGTGGAGAGTGTCAATCACTGGCTATTACCTTTATCCACAGAGACAATCAGCTTTTGTACCATCTCATAAAATTATCTGATTGGTTGGGGCAATTTGTAAGGTGACCTCCAGGCCTTATATTTTCTCATTAATGAAAGCTGTCATACACTTAACCAACAGTCATTGGTATTGATTTTATTATTTCCTTTCCATGCAGCTGCAATCTTCATCTTGTATGCCAAAAGGAAGAAAGTGAGTGATTTTCTTATGTGTTAACATTTCATTATTACCCTAAAATAAGAATAGTAATCCTAATGCTGGCATTTGATTAATAGTTTGTTCAGTTATGTTGCCAAATATGCCAAGCAATGTATCCCAAAATTATTTATGACATAACAGAAAGAAACTAAAACAAAAAGAAAACAACAGAAATTCTAAAGACCCCTGAGAATGAGGTTGATTCAAGCTCTTTTACGGAAAAGTCAATGTTGGGGAAATTGTAGGACAAATTACAGCACATTAGTGTCCTGTTCTTGGATGCTTAGTGCAATATCACTTGCTCTCTTGCTTATTGCAAAGACTACAGAGAAGCATCTTCTGAAGCAAGAATAAAATGTATCTGCACCAATCTCTCTTAAATGTAACTGAGGAAGTATCTACGCCCTGAGGAATGATAGACAGTGCAAAGAGTTCTCGGATGACAAAGTGGTCACCTGGCAAAAGATATGCCCTTTGAAAAATAATTTCATAAAAATCTCATACCATATTTTACGAGTGCCTTCCTGCAGTGGTTGCCATCCCCACTTAGTTTCTGAGAACTCATTTTTTGGTTGAAATCTTGTTGCGTAACTCATAGCTGGAAATGAAGGATAATATCACTGGTGAAAGCAATTTTTGATCATTAAAAAATTCGTACTTCTGTCTGATGACTTTTTGAACTCTCATACAATTGCTTCCATTCAAGAGAAGCCATGAGAGTTTCAGGACAGAAGGAGCAAGTTGTTAATATTAATTAATTAATTTTCCCCTGCCAGTAATGTCATCAAGGAATGGTGTTTATTGTTTTTGTTTTAGTAATTAAAGGCTTCTTTCTTTCACCACCACCCCTGGTTCTTAGAGCTTCCTGTTAGACAATAAAAAAGATTACAGGGGAGTAAAACAATAAGCCACAGAAAAGAAGTGCACAATTTTTAATGACAGAAAATTACACACACACACACAACCCAAGATGAATCACAACATTTTCCTGTAAACCTAAATTACACAACAGGATTTTAGCCTATATCTGCTATTGGCTTTATATTCATTCAACAGATAAATAACCCAACTGGCAAGTAGCTGCCTTATTTTGCTTAACAGTACAGACAGTCTTAGCCATTGTATGCCTTTTCAGATTTCCAAAATATAAATATTTACAGCTCCTTTCCTGTTTGTATAAGAACCGTTAACTTTGTTTGCCATTAAGATCCACAAGACTGTAGGATCTTTGGATGTCTCTGAAATCTATTTTCCCATAGACGGTATGTCCTCCAGAACAGACTGTGTTCATAAGTAGTTCTTTAACAGCTATCTCTGTGGTAGAATATTCTTAGCAATTGGTGGTTCTCTGAAAATAAATTTGTGTTGTCTCCTTGCTTGTGGGACAACCACTGGTTCTATCATACAGATAGACATTGGAGCTCCAGTCAGAGTCAGAAATACAATTGTGACTTGGTAAAAATATACCATTTGACCCAAACTACCCTTCTTCCCTTTTTTCCTAGAGCAGTGGTGGCGAACCTGTGGTTCAAGTGCCATAAAGGGCACTTACAGCCCTCTCTGTGGGCACATGCATCATTGGCCCAGCACAGAGTTCTCCCTGTCCTTCTGCCCAGCAGCCCAATGGGAACACTTCCTCCCTCCCCCAGGACAGAGTTCACCCTGCCCCTCTGCCCAGCAGCTCAATGGGAGTGCTTCCTCTCTCCCCCAACACAGAGTTCACCCCACCCCTCTGTGGTGTGGCTGCAGCCTGTTGAGTTTGGGCTCTTGGGCTCTAAAAGGTTTGCCATCACTGTCCTAGAGTAAAAAAATGCAGCCTCTGGTGCAGCATTCATTTCTATGTATATTGGTATTAATGCTAAGGGGGTGCCATGCATGAGTGTATTTTATATCTCTTGGTTTTATTAGTACAGTTACCCAGACACAAGCCCACACAACTGCTAAAATACCACCATCTGTTAGCCATCCCTTGGGACATAGGTGTTTCTAATAATCACATTCAGCATCATCCATCCCGAATGGTAAGAATGCATGTTCTGGTTTATGGACCAGAAGATAGAATAATACATTAAAGCCTCCTGTCACCATGGAGATGTTACTAAGATCCATATTGAAATATATTTAGTGAGGCTCAGTATATAAGTGTCAATCCCCCATGACATCACAAGGACTGGCATCTAACTATCAGGCTTTGCCTCTGGAATCTCAGGGGAAAGGAATACTGCTGATCTTGCCACCCTATTTATCACTTAAATATGACCCAGATCTAAGTCACTATAGATCCAGGAAATGTGTCAGTTTCTGTTTCTCATCTCATTCCATTCTCACTGTGGCCCTTTGAGGGAGATAAACCTGAGAAACAAAGTACTTGCTGCAGCTTTGAAGATACAGCTAGCAGCTATATTTGTGTGACCCTCCTTTGGATTGAGACCTAGCATGGAGGCAGGAGGCATTTTTTCATATAAATGAGAGGTGCTTTGAGGTTGAAAGAATGGGACCAATCTGTATTGAGCTATAATGTGTGGAGGAAGGGTGGGAAATCCCTTCCATACATTAGGGTCCTGATCAAGATTTACCCTTGCAATTATTCCATAGTAAAAAACAGCAGGGGAAAAAGTCATAGCTGCTAGCTACATGCTTCCAATAATGTCTGCTTTGGCACTAGGAAATGGTGACTGGCTCAAAGCCATTCACTAAGGTCTATCACTACATGTTCTGAACCCATGTCTCTCTGATCCCAGTCAAATAATTAAGTCAGTACACCACACAGCTCTTTCAATATATAACTCTCTGGCAGTGATGTGCAAATTTCTTTTGGCTCAGTCTCTGTTTCTTATCCCAGAGAGAGTGTACAAACAAACACAGAGGAAAGAAGGCACTTTCTGTGTGTTCAGACATCAGTGGTTGGTATTTTCATTTGACCAGCTTTCAGCAGCTTAACCATTTATTTTATAGCTCATGAGTCTTTGGTTCACCTAATCCTAGATCTTCTTGTTTTTATTTTTGCTGGAATCTGTACATTCTCTTTTATTTCTCTACCTTAGTTCTTTGAAGAAGCAAATAACTGTCAGCCAAATGGATCAGGTGAATAGCATCTGGTGGAAACCCAGGCCACTACTGATAATCTACAGAGATGAACTGTGTCCCTGATGCTCCTTATAATATGTACAGCCAAGATTAAAAAAAAAAAAGAAATTTCATATTTAGCAATAACTAGGCGACAGTTTCAAACCACTACAGGAGAAACACTTTCTTGTATCACCAAGTGGGAAGTTTATTTATTTATTATTTGATTTGTATGTCGCCCCACTCGCAAAACAACTCTGGGCAGCTAACAAAGATCAAAAAAATTACAATCACAACTACAAAACATCAAATCAGAAAAACATTTCAAAAAAGAAAAAATGTAAGAACAGCACACTGTATATGAAGCCGTTGTCCTCCTCTCTGACTATCAAGCACAGGTAATGGGAGAACTAATTCTAGAAGTTTGAAAGCAAGAAATTGGAAGTAGAAGAATAGGGACCACTGCAGTGGAAAGGTAAACAACGTTCTATGCACTCTGCTATCAAGGCATGCTTGCCACATGTTCCCCTCTGCTAGGCGGATACAGATGCTCTAATTAATATTTATTACAACTGGAGGGCTGGTCTGTGTGATCTTTCATCTTACAGTGTTTCATGGAAAAGAAGGTCTGGACTGATGCTTTGAAAATACATATGAAAAAAATCTATGAGAGTAAGGCAGAGGAAATCAAGTAGCTGTGAAATCATGTGGTGTAGCAGCAGATTCCCATTTCTTGCTCAGTCAAGATCTGGCCTTTGTAATTTCTTCTACACACATTAAATTCAATATTTAAATAGAAATAGGAAGACGGTACTGCAAATAGATTGTAAAACACTGGTTTAATAACTGTAGGAAGAGGAAGCAGAAAGAGGCCTTGATCTTTAAATTGGAAAAACATACAGGGAAGCAGCTCTGACAGTCAGAGGCACCTGAAGCAATGGGGTGACCCCTTGTGATGCTGAAAAAATGTTTGTAGGCCATCTTATTGTGGAAACAGACACAGCAAGAATCTAGATAATATACAACTAGTCAGGGGTAGAAAGGTGGCAACCAAAAATTGACAGTGAGGCACTTTCAGTGGGCTGGTGAGTAGAAAACTGTGCTCAATAGTTGCCACATTTGCCACCATCTTAAGCTCAAATCCACTGTGGCCTTCCCCACAGCACACATGACACATTGGGAGGCTTTCCCCAACTGTATGCCAGGGATGGGAAATGTATGCCCCATCAGCATGAACATGGCTTCTATTACTTGCTACAATAATTATAGGATTTTTCCCTCTTGCATTCTCACAATCATTTGCATACAGTGGACTAGTGCGGGTTTCAGCCGTCCGGGGCATAGGCCAAATTCACCACCCCATGGGTGGGGCCCAGGACAGCAAACTCCTATTTATTGTGAAATTTTGTTACCTCCAAAATGTGCCGCCTGGGACAGCCCCCCCTGCCCCGCCCCCACTATGCCACTCTTTGCACATTTTAAAACAATTCATTTTTTAAAAAAGAATTCATATATTTTCTCATACATATGAATATTTGTGTGGTGTTTGCTATGCACTTTCCCACAAAACATTCATTTTAGCCCCCAATAAGTGCAATTTCTCCTAAGACTATATTCCCCAATATACACATGCTTGGATTGCACAACACTTTTGGCAAAAAAAGGTTCAGTTGCACAGTCAATTCCGACCCTTTGCGACCTCATGGACCACTGTCCGCCAGGCACTTCTGTCCTCCACCATCATCCTCAGCCTGCCCAGCTTTGTGCCCATTGCATTTACAATACCATCTAGCCATCTAATTTTTGCCCCCCCCCTTCATCTTTTGCCCTCCACCTTTCCCAGCATCAAGGCTTTCTCAAGTGAACCCTCTCTTCTCATTTGATGTCCAAAGTACTTTAGTACAAAAACTGGAGGACAATTATGTTCCACCTTGTCCTTTACTTCAGGAAGTGAAAATTCATTCCCTTTGGATGAAAATGTGAGGCACACTCTAAAAAACTCTGGAGCACAACCGGTTCCACAGCCTCTCACTGAGAATTTTGGGATGAAGGTTCTGGTTGACTCTTTGCCTCATGTTCTGGGAGGGGATGAAGTTCTGCAGCTCATGTATTTTTGGAGCATTTCTGCATCTAAATCTGAACTGGTATTATAAGTTGTTTCCTGAAAATATACAGTAAGCATTTAAGCAGTTCAAAATCAATTCATAGGCATTACACTACATCTCTAGTGGTATCTTTAATTATGAGTACAACAACAAGCCGCAGAGGATATGTTTCTGGTGGACTTTAAATTATTTTGGCCAACCTCTGACAACGTGTTTTTGTATGCAATGCCACAGGAACTGGGACTTCATTATCTGTTCCATTGTGCTGCTATTATCTTTGGTGCCAAGAGGAGAAGGAAGAGGAGCAGCAGCAGCAGCAGCGAAGGTGGCAAAGGTGGGAGAAAAGAAATAGACAAAACACTTTCTAGCCCTACAGAGGGCAAAATAGACAAAACTTTTTCTAGCCCTACAGAGTAGTGTTGCAGGTTTCACAGAAGCAGTGGGGGAAGCTGCAGGTGAAAGGTAGCATTTCAGATAGGATTGGTATTATCTTGAAGAACTACAACACTGAGGCAGAGGAGATTCTTTCTCTCTCATAAAACAACCATGGGAGCCCAAGGTCTCACCTAGCCTGTGCGCCCAAAGTCTCACCTAGCCTAAAGAAGTTTCTTATTTTCCTGGTTGACAGGGGAATTGGTGGAATCAAACTTATACACAGAACGTATAATGCAAAATGCAGGGATGGAGGAATCACAGTTTGTGATCAAAATTGCTGGAAGAAACATCAACAATTTACGATATGCAGATGATACTACCCTAATGGCAGAAAGTGAGGAGGACCTAAAGAAGCTCCTTTTTGGTTGTAAGAAGAAAGTGAAAAAGCTGGCTTGAGACTCAATATCAAGAAAACAAAGATAATGGCAACAGGCCCTATCAGTCCCTGGAAAATAGATGGGGAAGAAATAGAAGCAGTGACAGATTTTACTTTCTTAGGATCAAAGCTCACTGCAGATGAAGATTGCAGCAATGAAATAAAAAGGCGACTGATTCTTGGGAGGCAAGCAATGAGAAACATGGGGAGCATAGTGAAAAGTAGAGACATCACATTGCAAACAAAAATTCGCATAGTAAAAGCAGTGGTATTCCCTGTGACAATGTATGGTTGTGAGAGCTGGACCATTAGGAAAGCTGAGCGCAGAAGAATAGACGCCTTTGATATGTGGTGTTGGAGAAGGGTTTTGAGAGTCCCCTGGACAGTGAGGAGAACAAATAGGTCAATCTTAGAAGAAATCAGCCCTGACTGCTCCTTAGAAGGTCAAATAATAAAGATGAAGCTAAAGTACTTTGGACATCAGATGAGAAGAGAGGATTCACTTAAGAAAGCCTTGATGTTTGGAAAGGTCGAGGGCAAAAGAGGAAGGGGCCTGCCCAAGATGAGAAGGCTAGATGGTATTGTGGAGACAATGGGCACAGAGCTGAGCGAGTTGAGGGGGATGGTGGAGGACAGAAGTGCCTGGCAGACAGTGTTCCATGGGGTCGCAGAGGGTCGGGAATCGACTGCAACTGAACAACAACAATCTTCTCTCTGCCCATCCTCCTTTTCATTTATGTCTAAAAAAATTTCAAAGTGCTATGAAATAAACTATTGAGATTAGAAAAAGAGAATGTTTATAAGCAAAAGCATAAAATGGATTTGTAAAAAAAGTCCCCTCACAAATGGTTTGTCTTACTGCCTCCACCAGCCTCAATGTCAAGTTACAAAGATGTTTCAGCTCCAAAAGCTGGTTTGATCTACATTCAAAAGCCTTACTGTGCAACACCCAACAAACAAAGCCAGGTGAGCTGAACTGTGTACATGAAGCTTGAGTCAGTACGGGGGGTGGGTGGGGGAGGGGTTGTCACATTTTAGTTGCATGTTTCTGCATCTTAATAAATTCTTTCAAATATGAGCATGCCACAAAGGCAGCAATTCAGCAGAGACCTAGCACACTTGGTCTATCTGTGACAATGGGTGGCATTTTACAAATAGTTAAGAAGTAATGGCTTTGTTCTACTTCTAGCTCACCACATTAAAAAAATAAACACAAAAAACAGGCACAAAAAGTGAAACCAAGCATGCATAACAAGCAACCTTTTTGCTACAGGCAATCCATGTTATTGGCATTGCCCTTTACCTGCAAGACGTTGTTATATGGGTTCAAGTGCCAACTTTTATTTTCATCTATTTGTTTCAAGTAGAAATGGCCATTCAAAATACAACCAAGAACAAAGAAGAATTCTAAGTGAGGAATAGTACTTTGTTACCCACCAGAAGCTCAGTTACCTACACTGCCAGTATATTGTGGCAAACATTTATATTATTGTTAAAAAGAACTCTTGTAAAAGTGTGTTATCAAAATCTTTTTTACAGGATGGCATGCACAAAGAAGGCATTTCTAGGAAACACATAACAGCTGGGAAAGTAAGACCACCATTTTCAGAACTAAGAATATTAGTGAGTTACAAGAAATGGAGTCTCTGTTAACAGCAAAATTACTTCTCAAAAGGATAGTGGGCAGTTATCTGTCAAAAAGCAATAAGATGAGGAAGAATAAAGTTATTTTACTGATGTGACATTTTCCAATTTTGACATTGCTTTTCACAACCTTTTTGAGTTTTGTGCCATTCTCTTCTTGGCCTCGCATGTTTGTTTGTTTTTTTATTTTATTTTTTTAAGTAACAAGCAATGCTGCAAATCCTAAAATGAATCACTGAGTACAGAATAAGATCAACAGATTACTTCAAAAATGACTGCTACAATGTGTAAAGAAGCCTTAAATAACTTGGAAAAGTAATTTCCCAAGCTCCGACCATCTCTATCTTGCTTCCTCAAGTGACATTTTTTTCTCCCTAATGAGGCTTAATTCCAGTCTGGGAGCTGGCAGAAATGCCTGAAAAATTACTTTGACCAGCTTTCACGAGTTTGGCATCCTCCACATAAAATGGACTACAGCTTCCAACAACCCATAGTCAGTATTATAGTCCTACTCAAATATAGAATGCTGAGGTGGGAAAATCTGGCTTAAGTTTTTTTCACCTACGTATTGTGTTCAAAACCTTATGCTGATACCGACAGAGTTCCACTTAACACAGGGGTTCCCAACCTACAGCCCAAGGGCCAGACCCAGCCCGTCGCACCAATTAATCTGGTCCATGGTGAGGTCCCCGTCACTGCCACCGGAAGCACTGAAAACATGGCAAAATGCACCGTAAGCACAGAAAATGTGGTGAAAACGCACAGGAATCACAGAAAATGTGGTAATAATGCACCAGAAGTACAGTAAACCCAGCAAAAACAGCAGAAGATGTGGCAAAAACAGTAAAAAATGTGGTAGAAATGCTCCGCCCTCACTCCTGCCACCACAGGAAGTGGTGGAAGTGGCATAAACAGTGGGGAACATGCTGTGATTGCACCTGCCGCCGCTGCCACCACTGCCTCTGCCACTGCTGCCTTCACTGCCAGCACTAGAAGTGACAGAAGCAGAGGGAGGGAGTTTGAGGAGACCTCCCAAATCCCTTCACTGTTAACTACTTGAGATATTTATATCCCATCCTTTGGTCAGACATTTCTGAATAATTCATATGACATCCCACTTTGTTCTCCAATCAGCCCCAATAAATAGGCTCTAGTACTGTACTTAATGTTACAGCTCAGTGACATGTTTTAATTACTGGACTATTCTGCCATCAGTGTTTATTTAGAACATTACAAATCAAACTAGTGGTTATTTTATCCCACATAATTACTGTTGTTGTTTCATATTTGATACTTTTCCTCGGATGTTCATTAGGAAGGATGTAATGTTATGTTTTCTCCATATGTAGGAAGCATAAAAAGACCACCCACTATGTTAAGTCAAGAAAACAAGATTCTTCTTAACTTCCTGTGAATCAGAGTTAAGTTCAGAAGCCTTATTACTTTAAGGCTCTCATAAACATCATTTCAAGAAACACCCCTATTTGTGCATATCTTTCTGATTTTTCATGTTGTTCAGGAAAGTTATAAAGTAAACAACCTTTTTCCTATTGTGTGATCTGCCCATATGCAACTTGAATCTATCTGAATCAGCCCACAATATTCAGCAGAAACCAACAATACAGGGCTATCATAAATCAGTTTTAAAAACCCAAATATAAAACTGTCATAGGAGGGCAATGAACTGCATTTTTTAAAATTTGTATCTGCAGCATCAGGTTTTTAAAAACTTTTATCTTTGTGTAATTCTGGCTGCATTAAAATCTTGAATTCCCTCACAGATACCAGCTTCTAAGTGTGAACTAAGAATTAACTTATCTAGATGGTTTAGCATTCTTCTGTGGGGTTATGTACTGCATTTGGCCAAGTCCTAAACAGAGCAAAGCAGCTGTGGAAAAATTCTGAAGTTGCCTGTGGCAATATGGGTTTTTCTCTGAAGTGGTTGATGCTATATATGGGAGCTGACTCTTTGGATGGTTTCACAGAGATATTGTGTTTGTAAGGAAAATGGTGAAACTTATCAAATTCTGATTCCATGTCAGATTGAATGTCTTACAGAGCTTTGCATCCAAATAATTATTTGTGACTGATTTATATACTTTTTATGATTATTGATTCTCTCAGATTCCGGCCAATTCTTATTCCAACCTGCCAGAACTTTTCCTGACTCTATCCCATGTATTCATTATAATCCTCTCAAAGATCAACTTCATTTCTTTTGTGTTTATTAATCTGTTCTGAAATTGATTACCTGAGATATGTCATTCTCCTTCTCCCCCCTCACAAATTTGATTTTATTTCTGCCTTTTCCTTCACTCACCATGTCCAGAATATTTCACTTTCTTCTACTTCCTTCAAAATGTCCCTACTCTCCACAATATTCATCACTGAACCTATAACCTTAACACTTTGTTGGTGAGACAAACAGAATGACAACACAATGTCACATAAGACAGGAGCAGCATCAACATCTCCCCACCCCCCAAAGCTGTGCCTATTATCTGTACATAAAGAGAGACTGTTTGTCTCACCACAAAAAACAAATATAGAGTCATTACTGTTACTGTGTCAGTGACAAATGGACTACACAAGCACATTATGTCTGAGGGATGTAGAAACTACTGTATTTTTTTTACCAGAGGAGATAGCAATTTTAAAACTGCTACAGTCAGCAACACTGAAATTGAGCAACAGGAAATGACACCGAACATAGTGCATGAGCAACATGAAATAACACAGAGATGCACTGCAAGGACATTGGGGGAGAAAACACCCACAAAATGTCATCAATAATCCATGCCACATTTCACATGTAGTTTGCAAACAGTGATTAGTTGCTGAAAACTTCTTCAACTTACTGGGTTTTACCTGAGGCTAGAATTTTATTTTCCAATTTAGCAATTCTGTGAGGCCAGTAAAGGTGATTCTGAAATTACTTCCATGGTTTTATCTAGTAAAGGCACAAGCATGCCTACATCTTTCTATTCCATTTCCCACTTTGCCTTAGGTTCATAAATGCACTATTCCCCTCCTCTGCCTTCCTTTAATTAAGCAAGCATAAATCCCACACACATACAGTTAATGTACTTTGATTTATGATGTCATTCATTACTGTTATTACATTTATATTGCACTTCTTGTTCCAAATGCTCAGCCCAAGAGGCATGGCTAGCTATCCTCACAAGAATCCTTTCACTTGAGAGTGACTAGCCTGAGGTCACTCAGTGAGTTTATAGGCAAGTTAATATTTGAAACATAGAACACCACTACCCAATCCTAGTATGCCACATTAGCCACTACTCAACAGCAGTTCTAATGTTATGTCCTTTTCTCATGTGGGATGGTTACTGTGTTGCAGCTGGTAAAGCTCCTTACATTGGCATTCTTTACAGAATACAGAACAATGGGACAACATGAACATAAGTATTATTTAAGATTGCAGCCATGAAATGAACTTGGATCCCCAGGCACTCCCAATGGCCCTCTGGCTTCCTTTCCTAGAATGGGAAGGATCTAAACCCGTGGTTTCTAACCTTCTGGACAAGGAGACTGAATTAAAGTGCCTGATGCCTAAAGAGGGCACATCTTAATTCAAAATGTAACAACATTCAGAGGTCAACAAAGAAATGTTAACTTGAATACAGTCCATTTGTGTAATCCTTTTATATAACTACACAGTAAAACCTTGCATAAAGAGCACCTCGCTCAGAGAGTAAGTCGCTTAAAGAGCAGGATTTTCTCTGAATGGTTGCCTCACTTAACAAATAAAACCAACAAAATACTCACTTAACAACTAAATTGGGTTTCACAATCCCCCCCCCCACCAGAAGTCACAATTGGTCACTTACAATGGTGTTTCACTTAAAGAGCAAACTCGCTTAAAGAGCAATCCCATGGAACACATTATGCTCTTTAAGCGAGCATGTACATGCTACCTAGTCAGTGTGATTCTTGTGGCTGTTTTCTGTTAGCTAAGAAATTAATGTCAAAGTCAAGGTTTAAAATGTCAGGTAAATGTTCATCTGTAAGTCTTGACCTAAACTTGGATTTCACAATTTTTGTCTTAGAAAAAGTTTGGTCACAGGTGTATGTGGTACCAAAGACTGTGAAGATGCCTGCAGCAAATTTCTTTAGGTTGATACTATATCTGTAGACCGGGATAGAAATCTAACATTACTGTTTCTTTGTAAATATTACTCAGAGGATCACTGATTTATAAATCAATTAATTCCGTCTGAAAAAAGTTATCTTTTGGTGTGACTTAAAATAGATTCAGAAACATTCTTATTTCCATTTCATGCTTATGGTGATTAGTGAACCTGCTCTGGAATTCCACCTGCCTTGATGGTTGGAGCCTCTTGAAATTTTCAGTATGGAAAACATTTTGCATTTTTATTTTATTTTTTGCAAAAATACTGGGACTTTCTTTCTCCTTTTTCTGCCCTTTTTTCATAAGCAGGGCAGACATCTCCTGTACCTATCCACACAGTTGCTTCATCTTCCCTCCACAGCCTTCAAAACGGCAATGCATGGAGAGGAGGAGTGAAAAAGTCAATGGCATGGATAGCTGATCTCTGCAACTAGTAAAACACCTGGAATGGCCAAAATACTTTGATGGAGACAGAATATATTAATAAGTCTTGCACCCCATCTGATTCTCATTTAATGCTTCTGCCTTACCTTCATTATACTTAGTCATCGCAACTCATAATATTGGGCTCATAATATTGGGCTACAGATTTAGATCCAATGTACTTATTGGTTGTCTCCCCACCCACCCAATTCAGTAAGCATAACTTCAGAAGCTCACACAAATCCCTAAAATGATACATGAGCTATGGTGAATTTGACAACAAGAGACATGGATTGTTGCCTACAACTGCAGCTTCATATGGCAGCCATCTCACTGCAGTCTAAGACAGTTTGCAAGGCACCACCTCTTGGCCTGCCATGAGGTATTTGCTACAAAGCTGACTGGCAAATTCAGCCTGTTATGTTTTTGCTTATCTACATCCTTGGACTTCAACCAGGAGACTGCAGCCTAGGAGACTGTGGGTGCTCCCTTGGGCTACAGAGAAAATATATCACATCTGTGATTATAGGCATGGCATCTGATATGATGAGAAGGGGCATGACCAGTTTAATATATGCAGTCCACAGAGACTAACTGAGCAGCTTCTTTTATTGGTGAGTGATGTGTCCACCTGAAGTAAAAATCATTTTATGTGCTTACTAAAAGAAGATAGATCACAGCATCCCACCTTCAGCAATAACAGAAGGTGTAGTAGACACCACACAATCCCAGTTTGTATTGCACCCAAGTTTTGGATAGGGTTATTTTGTAAAGAAATCTGATCAAATTGTACTCCTGCTGAATCTCTAATCTAAATGGTATTTGTAATCAGCTCTTTTACAGCCACAGGTCACTTCTAGGACAAGCTAGGAGGAGGATTTGAAAAGCTATTTTTTTCCCATTTTCTAATCTACGTTGAATGAGATAAGAAGCAGCATTGTAAACCAGAGAACAGGGTGCTCATGCAAGAATTCTAATAAATTCACTGGGGCACCATGCTTATATGATTTTATTCTTTCTCTTCAGAATTCCTGGATCCTTTGCATTGACTATGAAAATGCACACACAGATCATTACTTGACACATGAAAGAAGAGAGCAGCTTCAGATGTTCCATAGGAATCAGCCTTGCAACCAATGTTGCAGTCATTAATCTTGAAGTACAGTAAAACAACAACTTCTGTATGCCTCGAGTTACGTAAAATTAGAATTACGTAAGGATTTTTTTGCTAAAATAGTGTCCCAATTTATGTTAATGTCTTGATTTACGTGACACTGTTTCCTATGGGTTTTCTTCAATTTATGTAAATATTCCTACTTCCTATGGGTTTGCTTCAATAAACGATTTACATAAAGGGTATGGAACAGACTTTTTACATAAGTCTGGGTTTTTACTGTATTGGAAGACCATCCTGGCAATTACCACAGCTACCCACTCTGTTGATCTACATTTAAGGATGATGGATCAGCTCTGTTGAACCATGTTGAAAGATCAGTCAGTTATGTTATTTGATGTCTAAAGCTGTTGGAATTTGGTATGTGTTGAAAGGTCTGACTTTTTGTTGTTGCCTTGGATTAGCTGGCTGACAGAAGGTAGGGTAATTTCCACTAGTAATGGGGAGAAGGCAACACCTGCATGCTTATCAGTATGAAAGAGGGCTTCGAGGCTTCTTCCTTAACATTTCACTAAGTAGGAGAAGCAATTTCATCTATCAAGAATGAGGGCAGAAAGTGCTCTTGCCTTTCTGAAGGTTCAGGAAAACATGAAGCCTCATTGCAAAACCCTTGGGAGGACTCTAGAAATTGAAGCTTAAAGTATAAAAATGGGCTCTGGAGTTACGTACTTCAATTGGATCAGTTATCTATCAGGATATGCTATGCTCAGTTCCTATCTTGTGATGAACTTTTTATGCTTTGTGACTATGCCGAAGCTATATCAGAATGTCACTATTAGAATAGTTTACCTAGTTTTCTTGTTTGTTTTCTCTGCCTTGTTTGTCCCTTAAGCTATAAATGCCTATTTGTTCCAGAACAGTTGTAATACATTCCAAAGCCTTTCTGACATTTGTCTTTTTTTTTTACTTTTAAAAAATATTTAATAAATAATATGTTTCACTATGTGTGTGCATCTTTAGCTAAATTGGGTTTTTGATACTTAAATCCAGACTTTACCTTGTCCACCTACTAAGTAGCTAGTTGTTTTGTGGGTGTATTCACAGTAATGGCTGGCATTAAGCTTTTAAGTACTCAGCCTGGTGGGATTTTGTACTCTTTGAAAGCATTGCTTGGTCAGGGTGCTGGGACTGTATCAGATCAGGTAGATTTTCTCCTGCTGTCACTATATTGACCCTCTTGCATTAATCTATTCCAGGATATATTGCATAGGGTGGTATGGCTGAGTGGTTTGTATAGTTTTCTCTGTAACTGGTGATATTGTTGACAAGCCATGTTTACAAATCAACATTATAAGTTTTCACCTCCTGGAGATGTCTTTTGTAAAACAAATGAGTGTTAATTGCTTATACAACTACCATAATGTCACTGCATTATTGCAAGGGTAGCTCATAACAACATAATACCACTCCTCTCTTCCACTTTCAAATTCCTGTGGGGATTACAACTAAATGCATGTGATACTAGGAAACCTGAGGGAATAGAAGATTATCCAAATGTCCCTGCTCATCAAATCATTCTGATGCTCCAACCTAATAAGTCCTTGTCTCACTTCACAACTGTTTATAGACCATTAGGTTATTTATATGACAAGCATGAGCTCCCCAGAGTGTCAAACAGAAACCTTTTACATCTCTATCACTTTATCCATGTAACTGAACATGTTGATGATTGAACCTGAGACCTAGACATGTCCTCTCTCTTGTCTTTCCCACACAAAGACATTCATCTTCTTGAGTGTAAGTCAGGTTACAACCAATCACTTCCAACACATCAGACATCCCCACATCTCATAGTCTTGGGTATTAAGTCCTTTTGTCACAAAATATCAATTTCTTCATTTTATAAAGTGAGTATGGGTAGATTGCTGACCTTTGCCCACAGCACATGTAAGTCACCTTGGAATAGGCTGCATAATAGAAATTTGTCTAGCTCAAGAAAATATGAGGATAGGTAGAAACTTTATGAAATACTCCCCACCTCTGTGATTTCCTATTCTATGCACTAAACATGGTTGCCAACGTCTCTTGAACAGGAATAAAATGTAATCAATCTGAGTCAGATTGAGCACATATGCATGAATCAGCATGGCTTTCACTTATTTACAACATACACCCCCAGTATACTAATAAGGAGGTGGGACCAAACCACTCACCCAACATGTGTGTCAAAAGTTATACCCTAAAACTCTTTCCAATTAACAGACTACCATGAGAGCACTCTCCCAATAAAGGGCACACTGTATCACAAACTGAAGCCTAGCTCCTAATGTCAACCTATCCCAGGGGTCTGCAAACTTGGCTCTCCAGGTGTTCTTGGACTTCATTTCCCAGAAGCCCAAGTCAGGACTCCTGCTGATCAAGGCTTCTGGGAACTGAAGTCCAAGAACAGCTGGAGAGCCAAGTTTACTGACCACTGACCTATCCCAATGCAAGGAGAAGGATCAGCAGACTATAACTATCCCCATCATAAAGCATCAAGGGATGTTCCATAAATAAATCGTGTCCTAGAGCTAAGGCTATATGGGGAAAGTGTGGCTGCATGCCAAGGCACCCATTAACCTACAAGTAGCTGTATATCTCCATCTCTCTCACTTTCCTGTCTCACAACAAGAGTCTGTATCTCATATCCAACAAACCAAAAGGATAATAATCAAGGCATACACTTTCAAAATTGGGCCTTAGCAATCTAGAATTTATCATATGTGAAAGCTCTTTATTCTCCTGGAGCACTGTGGGGTTTTGTTTTGTATGTGTGTGGGTTTTGTATGGGTTTTTTTTTGTATGTGTAAGGTTTAAGATGGCCAAAAGTATAAAAAAAACCAAATGATAACTCACTGCCATATGAAACTTGCCCAGGCACCAAAATGTGGCAAATAAACAGATGAACCTACCCACTATTCTTTCTCAATGTGCTAAGCAACTACTAGAGCCCAAGAAGGGGGCATAATAAATCCATTGACATACCTGAAGACTATACATGGTAGTACGTATTTCAATATCTAACTAACACCTCAGGTTAGGATTCTGACACCAGGATGAGAACCATGGGGCCAAATCCTATATGGATAACTCATTATGGCAATGTACCAGGTCCTCTTAAACACACCTCTTCCTGAGATGGTCCAGCTGTCTCTTGAAAGTGGCTGGCTTTCAGGCAGGTCTGGCTTAAGTATCAGCCTGCAGGCCTTGCCTCTCAGCCAGCCAATGTGAAGACATCCATTTAATTTACAACCTCCATCTCACTGGAGGAGCAGAAAGTGCCCCCTTCCTTTCAGGCTACATTGCAGCAGAATACAGAGGAGGCATTATGAATAAAAATGCTGGAGATTTTATTTTAAGGGCCAATGTTCATACTGGAGAAAATTGGTTTTCTACACAAAGTGCTCTCACAAGTGACAAAAAGTAATTGTTGTGAAAACTTTAAAAGGAGACACATTTCCATCATCTGAATTCCGTGTGGGATGTCAACAATGGCTTCATTTGCTTGGCTAATTCCAGAATCACACATTAAAAACAAACAAACCAAAAAAGTTGTTGGAGAGAAAATATTATACAAGCCAACCCTTCTTTCCCTTTCACAGAAGTGTTGCTAATTCTAGTGTGACTTTGAACTCAAAGCTGCAGTTCCTGTTAACAGCAGGGCTCAAAATGATATATATATCTCCCTCCCTCTCTCTCTCGCTCTCAGGGTCTACAGAGATCATACAAGGAAATATGTTGTTCCCAAAGCACAAATGGGCTCAAATTTGAGATCCTCCACAAAACCCAGCAGCCACTTGAAATGTTGAATGTTTTTCTTTTGTATATTTGAGGGTGGGGAGAGATCTGCAGATACTTTTCATTGAGCTGAGCATCCCAGTTATTATATAATAACCTACTCTATTTTCTTTGCTTTGGCTTCTTGTACTGTGGCCTTTGATCAGAAAACATTTCAGAAGAATCCTCTTTTCCATCCAAGGATGCCATCCAAAACCTTATAGTATTTATTAAACAAAGTAAATCAGTGTATAGACGTAGAGCTAAAATTTTGTGGAGCCAAATTATACTTCTGGGAGATATTCAACTACAGGAAGGGAAGGGAACCAAATCTTTTCTTTCTTTGTGATACTGAGCTTCTAGAAAATATTTTGATCAAATAGTAATGACTCCAAAAGTTCAATAACTTTTAATTTTTTACACTAGTTTAGTCCATTTGGAAATGACTTCTTGTCTAAACTTTGTTTATCCAGCTGTTTTTAAGTATCAGACAATAGGCAAATATTCCACAGGCTTCCTGTAACTTTCCTTAAATAGTAATAATTTGCAATAATGGCAGAATTAAGACTATGAATTCTGCTACAAATTTACTAGAACAACTTCAGTCACCTAGTAGGGTTTTAATTCCTCTTTCATTTCATTTCCAAATTCACTTAATGGAAATGGTCTCAAGAAGCAACCATATGATTGATTTGATACCATAGCAGTTTAGCAGTAAATCACTAAGCAGAACCTACCTGCTCATGGACAATACACCTTTTGAGTACCATGTGCAGCAGATAAATACCATATTTGCCGGCGTACAAGACAACTGGGCGTATAAGCCGACCCCCCCAACATTTCCACTCAAAATATAGAGTTTGTTATATACTCGCTGTATAAGACTACCCTCTCTTCCGCACACCTTCCACACACCAAATAAAATGTAAAAGAACATCAGATTTTATTTCAACATGTTAATTTATATTCAAATGCTTATGACATGCAGAAAAACTGTCACAAGGCTGTATGTTATCAAACATGTACAGTAAACATAAAACAGTGCAAGTTTATTAAACGTAATTCAGCAAAGACAATTCACTAAAGCTGAATGGAACAATAAACCTATGGGAGCTGCCATGCTGTTTGTTTTCTAATCTGTTAACCAAACTGGAACTGTCAATGATAGAAGGAACAAATAGAGGGAGAGAGCAAGTGCCAGGCAAGTCCCTAGCAAGTTTGCTGGTTTGACAGTTTTCCTTTGAAAGCCTTCAAACTCGAGTTCATCTGATATTAAAAATTGTTATCCAATTCATCCCATAGGACCTTAATGTTATTTGATGCAATTGCTTAACGTTATCCAAGGAAAACGTTATCTGAGATAAATGTTATGAGGTATTACTGTATTTTATTCAACTGAAGTGCACCCAGCGTACAAGATGCCCCCCCAACTTGGCGGCATGTTTTTCAGGGGTAAAAAGTCATCTTATACCCCAGCATATGGGGTAACAGCAGATAGTAATCTCTCAGCACACCTTTCCAGATATTCTAGATTGTTGGAATATGTTCTCATGTAGTAGAATAACTTTTCCTTTTCTAGTCCTGATTTCTGCAAACAACCATTTTCTCCTTTTTTGTTGGCAGTTAACAAGCAAGATGTAGCAAACACTTTCACATTTGTCATCCTCATTGAAAAAGGACATAGTGACCTAATAAGACATCCCCATCATACAAATAAGGAATTCCTGTGAAATATTTGTATCTACAAGAGAAGAAAAGATCAGCATTTTAAAAATCAGTGACAATTGAAGAAGAAGAAGAGGAAGAGGAAGAAGAAGAGGAAGAAGAAGGAGGAGGAGGAGAAGAGGAAGAAGGAGGAGGAGGAGGAGAAGAAGAGGAAGAAGAAGCAGCAGCAACATCACCACCACCACCATCTTTATTTTGGGGGTGCAAAAATGATATTTTGCATTCAAAAGCATGCATTTTTCATATACAAAAATGTTATCTACACCATAATACAAAATCCTCTGAGCAAAGTACAGGAAATTGCACACATGCACAAAGAAAGTTCTGAGAATTATTGACCAAGCAACAGCTGAAATGCAAAAAATGCACAAAAAGCTTTATAATTTTTGCCCAGCAGGAAGAAAACTTTTTACATTTTCCCGCTTACCTGCAAACATGAACTATGTATATCCCTTGTTACAAGTAGGTTTTTGCAGTAGTTATTTAGGAAATTTCCCCCAGAGCTATTTGTAAATCAGCACACTATGTGTCACGGTGAGTTAGGCATAACAAGGTCGACTTCTGAGTATCCCTGTTACACATATTTATTTCCAGTTCTGCTCTAAGTGTGTGTGTGTGTGTGTGTGTGTGTGTGTGTGTGTGTGTGTGTGTGTGTGTGTGTGTGTGTGTGTGTGTGTGTGTGTGAGTGAGTGAGTGAGTGAGTGAGTGAGTGAGTGAGTGAGTGAGACAGAGAGAGAGAGAAAGAGAGCAACTTTGTTTCATACATTGATTATTTAGGAGCTGCCCCCCCCCCCACACACACACACAATGATTTCTGGCAAATACTTCTAAAATGTGTATTGCCAAATTTAGGATAATAATAATATTGATCTACAGTAAAACCTCGAGTTACGAATGACTTGAGTTACGAAAAAATTGCATTGGATTCCCCCCCCCCCGCAGTGCCTCCCCAGCCCTCTGGTCTGGCTGGGAGGGCACTGCAGGGTGAAACAACCCAGGGCAAAGAGCAGAAAGGCTTTTCCACTCTTTGGTCTGGGCACTCCTTCATATCCAGGGCCTTCCCAGCCCTCCGGGCTGCCTGGGAAGGCACTGGGGGTTGAAACAAGCCCAGTTCAAAGAGTGGAAACCCTTTTCACTCTTTGAACTTCAACTCCCGGTACCTTCCCAGGCCTCCAATCTGGCTGGGAAGGCACCGGGGTGTGTGTGTGTAAAATGAGCCCAGGACGAAGAGCAGAAAGGCTTTTCTGAAATTCGGACTGGGCTCCACTTCAGTCCCACCCCTGTGCTTACCCAGCACTCTGTTCTGGCTAGGAAGGTGTGGGTGGTGGTGGTGAAATGAGCCGAGGACGAAGACCGGTTCAGCTTCGTCCTGGGCTCATTTTCCTCTATGCATCCCTATGGGGATGCATCAAGTTACAAACAAAAATTGAGTTACAAAAGAGGCCATGGAACTTATTTTTTCATAACTCAGGGTTTTACTGTATCTTTATAAGGTTGTTGTCACTGCCATCCTTTGGCCTTCAAGATGTCTGGGACTACAACTCCATAATTTCCTACTCCTCACTATCTGGAAGAGGAAGTCAAAACATCTCAACTGCCTGTGGTTTCCTACTCCTTGCTATAAAGGTTACACACATTGTGTTCTTCAAGTGCTTAAACTGCTCAAGAAAGGGATGCTTCTGACATCTGTAGTGCATCAAAAGTTTGGATTCTTATTCTACTCTACTGTGGGCAGTTGGCTAAGATAATATCGCTTAGGTATCTTGTAATGGAAATCTAAACCTACACCGCCCAAGTCATTAAAGAGGGAAGACCAGGAAAAAGGGTATGTACTTCTCAGGCTGTTTTTATTTAGCTCATTTACTTACTTTTCAGTGCAAACTATCAGCTCGATTAACAGTGACAGATTAAAAGGATTTCAGGGCACAACCATCTTTGTTGCAAAGCAAACTGACCAAATTAACCATTCTGCATACAGCAATCCCTAGATGGTACAGCAGCACCAAGGAAGAGCGAACCGAGGTTCAATACTCTTAAAGAGCATTGATTACTATTTAGTGCTTACCCCATCTATTGATTGATTAAACTGCTGCTGGTGTGTAAGAGGATCAGGCTTGTCATGAAAGGAGCTGGGAAAGTAAGGAGAGAGGGTGCTAGAAAGACTGAAAGGTAGCATCAAGCTTCCTGACTTCTATTAATATTGGCCAAGAAATACTCAATATGTTGAAATGAGGAACAAAGGTGATCTTTTTTCAATATGGGTAATTAATTCCCACTTTGCATAAGCTAATTGAGGGCAATCGGAAAACACTGTGTGCCATTTCATTACCAAGGCACCAAGTGGATTTCATCCCATATTCTTTGATATGTTTCTTAACCTACATGTTAAAAACAAAAGACCCACACACTTGTTTCTCTTGTTAAGTGTCAATATTTCTCTATACTTTGCAAGGATAATTAATTTTTGTGTTCTTCAAAATGCTTCCTGGTTGGACTTGAATGAGTCTTGATTTTAAAGGTAACATCCATAGACATGAGCTTCACAGAGTAAACAATCAGCCTCAGCCTAAAGGACCTTATGATTAGAATCGTGTTAGCAAATTAGCTTTTTCGTATTGTTGAATTGCAACTCTCATCATCTTTTCCAAGTAGTTATAATGACTACAGCTGATGGGATTTGTAGTCCAGCCTGGAGAACTAACCGTTCCTTAACCCTCAGCCACAAATTAAAAAGGGAAGGAAAATAGCAAATAAGAGATGGGAAGGGAAAGAGTAAAGAAGTAAATTCAAAGAGGAATGGGAGATACCAAAAAAATCAGTTGCTGCCCTTCAGGAAAGAACTAAAAACCTGGCTGGCAAATCAGGTGTGGGGCACCGGTGATGCAGTGACCCCAGCCTGCTGGCTAATATAGAAATATTGCTTCCTTGTTCTTTTAGCTTTTTGGGGTAATTCTTGTAGTACAGTAAAACCTCGCATAAAGAGCGCGTCACTTAGAGACTGATTCGCTTAAAGTGCAGAATTTTCTTTGAATGGTCGCCTCGTTTAACAACTAAAACCAACCAAAACTAAATCAGGGCTCTCAATCCCCCCCTCTGCCAGAAGTCACTATTTGTCACTTACAATGGTGTTTTGCTTAAAGAGCAAACTCACTTAAAGAGCAATCCCGTGGAATGCATTATGCTCTTTAAGCAAGGTACCACTGTATTTTTAATTGGGTTTTAATGGGTTTTAAGTTTTAGACTGTGCTGTTGATTTTAATGTTGTGAGCTACCCACAGTAATTTTGAGTTTGGTGGCTATATAAATTGGATGGATGGACGGACGGACGGACGGACGGAACAGAACACATATAATTCCCAAATGACCCCCATCCAACCAATGACCATATCCAGCCTGGATAGCTATACACAGTGTGCCATCTACATTTTATGCATATGCAGAATGGTGGAACTCAATCTTTGCAGGGTTTTTTTTTGGGGGGGGAGGCAGCCTATCATTGTTTGGATGTATGCCAGCTATTCCATCTCAAACTACTTGTTTGTATTTGGGGATGGAAATTCTATGTGGCCATAAAACATGCTCATATGTGGCATTTTTAAATTTAAAAAATGTGTATACACAAGAGATGTTTTACTTCCAGTTGGCCCAACTAATGCGGACTGCTATACCTCTGGGGTAGTATCTGGCAAGCCACCATGCTCCATCCTATATGAGAAGAAAAGAGAAAAGACATGTGCCAGAAGGAAGAGAGCCTTCATGCTTCTGTCACTACATGAAAACCTGTAGAAAGAGTCTTCCAAATCATGATTCTGTCTCTATTGAGCATTAGGCTACATACAGGGACATGAAGTAAAGAATCTCATTTGATCACATGACATCAGGGCTGTGGACCCATAATGTTCCCCCACCACTACTCAGATTATTTATTATTTATTTATTTAGTGAATTTATAGGCTACCTTGCCATGGATGGGGACTCAAGGAAGCTCACAAGCTTAAAAAGAGCAAATTAAAGCACAATACATTAAGAAACAATTAACCTATAGCAATAATTCTTGTTCAGTCACATGGCTGAGTCTGACTCTTTAACCATCAGACACATCCACAGCTGAGCATTTTCCAACCTGAGGGGCTCATCATACTGCATCATAACTTTTAGCCTGTTGATACTGTCCATGGTGTTTTCATGGCAAGGATACTGGAGTGAATTGCTAGTTCCTTGTCCAGTAGATTGTGTTTATTCTGAGTTCTCCACTGTGGCCTGTCCATCTTGAGTGCCCTACACAGCATAGCCCATAGCCTCAATGAACCACACGAGCCCCCTCACCTTGGTAAGGCAACAATCTTTGGAGAGGATTGGAGATAACAATAATTAGGTAAAGGTGTAGATCTCCCATTTATAGCCAAAGCCAGTGCTGTCTGCATTTGGAGACAATTCTGTGGTCACATGCCAGGCATTACTAGACACTGAAGCACACAGAACACTGTTACCTTTCCTGCTGAAGCAGTACCTATTTATCTACTTGCAATTTTTTGCTTTTGGTTGGGGGGAACCGGTGTGCACACCCACTCCTCCCCACAACCCAAGTGCTGATTGACCACAGCTTTTAAAAACTCTAAAAAGTTTTTTTTAAAAAAGCTTTTAAAAGCTATAAAAACTGGGTGTGTCTTATGGTCAGGTGCGTCTTATGGTCCAAAAAATACGTCCAGAGAACTGAAATGGACAGAGTATCAAAACTATGGTTGATGACATCTCTGATTCAGGTACAATAGAAAACCTATGACAAGCATAGATTTAGCTTGTATACAACATCACAAGGGTTGTGATAAAAAAAATTTTAAAAAAAGAATATTAACATACTAAGTTGAAAATCAGGTCCACCAATTTGATTATAACAAAAAGTGTCATTGTGCAAATAGAACTGATATTGTTGAAGGATCAAATTCCCCTACACCACTTTCTCTGTACCTTCAAGTCTGTCCCGGAGGACTGAAGGATTCACAGTAAAATGGACGTACTTTTGTATATTCAACCAGATACAGATTCTGTTCATTTCAGTGCCATCACCTTCTATTAGGATACAATTCAATCTGTGGATTCCACTGCAGCATTGATATACCACTTCTGTTGGCATAGGTGTTGGTATGTACAGACATATACAAATGGCAAAGATGCTCACCGCTCCACACCTTTCATCTTCTTGATGTATCTGCCCAGACTTTAGTTATTTTTGCACGTCTTACAGCCATGCTTTTGAAGTGAAGAAACTGTCATTTGCTTTGACCTTTCATTGCTGGAAGTAAACTGGCATTCATTCACAATCATTCTTAGCAGCCATTATTTCTTTTCTACTGCTGAATTTTAACACATTACTCAAGGTATTTCAGAAAATGACGCTTCCAAATTGAGCAATGATTCAACTGGCAGATTAGCACAAGATTGTTTTTCTAGCTCATTAGCAAGAGAAAAACTTAATAGAAGCTATATGCAACTAAGCTACATTCATTTCTCCCCCCCCCCATCTCTAACACAGAGAGCTTCAGAAAACATGGTCACAAAGACATTTTCAATTAAATTAACACTTTAGTACCATGTACAAAGAATAGATGGGGAATTTAAAGAATAGATGGGGAAAAAACAACAACACTGCAGCACAGAACTAGGCATTAAGGCAGAGTGGAGCAATTATATCAAGTGGCAGATGCTGGAAGGCATCCCTGAGTCCTTCCTCTTGAGCACGCACATGTGTACACACACACACATACATGCATGCATGTACACACACAGCCCGAGATTCTTCTGTGCTAAAGAACAAAATGGTATGTGTCACATGAACTATCCTGAACCCCCTAAATGAACCTTTTGCCCCTAAAGATGGTGGAGGACACTACTTTGTCACCAAAATTGAATTAAGATTCAATTAGTTTAGTGATAGAGCATCACTGTACCCTTTGTCCTCAGGAAGCAAACTACAGTATTTTGAAATGGCCCTGATCATCTAGCATAGGTCTTGTATGATTCTCAGAGAATCAAGGCAGTCAGTTACCATTGGTCTTTGACTTTCACACTCTGTTCTTGATCTTTCTGGGCTTTTCATCATCTATACTATATCATCTTTCAGAATTGAATTTTTTGGAATAGTAGCTGTGTTAGTCTATGGTTCTGGCATATCAGAAAACAAAACAAAATAAACAAAACAAAATAAAATAAACTGTAGCACTTTAAAGACTAACTGCTATATTTTTATTGTTAGCTTTCGTGGATCAAGTCCACTTCATCAGACAAAGAGTGAAACTTACAGGCATGTTCTTTATATACCAAATTCAGGGGCTCAAAGGGAGAAGCTCATGTGACTAACTTTTTGGAAGCCCACAAGGAAGAATCTAGTGCATTTTGCACCATACTGTTGTGAATCATTCCTCTTCAGACTCTGAAGATGACCTTCATTAGGAGGCACTTCCTATGTTCTGCCCAGTTCTTCCTGCACCAGAACCTGGGAATGTCCTGAACCAGAAATCTCAGCCTGCTTCTGGCTCAACTCTGTTTCCCCAGGCAGATGACCTGTCAGAAGTCTGACTCTGACAGTGATCAGCCCTCAGTCAGGGAAAGCTTCAGAAAGGAGCTACACCTGCAACACAAGTAAGCTAGAACAAGTTACCAGAGAAGGCTCCCAGCTGTTAGCTGGGAGGCTTTTAAGGAAGCTTGTTGCAGCATTCCAGCATTGGTACAGTTCTTCATTGCAAAGACCAATGCCCTGCTTGACTTGGGACACCTCTTGAGATTGCCTGCCTAGACCCTGACCTGGGTGGCTTGACTCTGACTTCTCTGCCAACCCTGACAATGCTCCTGGACATCCTTGGGACAAGACACTCACTAGAACTACCAGTAACCAGACCTTGGCTTGCACTTTGGACTTTGATATTTGGACTTTCCTTGAATAGACTCTCTGTGTAGTGCTGCTGTGCAGTGACTGTGCCCACTGGTGTAGGTCATCACACATACAACATTTTCAAAGAAAATCATGATGCCCCTGATGTGTTGGCTATGGAGGATGAGAGGCTGCAGAAATTGCTGTTGAAAGCTGAAATGAGGACTCTTGCTAACAGGGCTCTGGATATGTGGTTTCAGGACCACCCAGAAAGTAACATCATTTCTTGTTCATCATTGTGGGATCTCACAGGCTTAAATTACATGAGATGCAGATTAGCATGCCTAGGGACAGGAGGCTTCAGCCATCATTTCACTGCCATATCTAATACACAGAGGCCTACAGCTAGAAATATTTCACTAGCTACACACTTGGTGTGTGTGTGTGTGAGAGAGAGAGAGAGAGAGAATTTTAGATCGGCATAAGAGAAATGATTTTGTTATAAGATTATGAAATAGTTTTATGTTCAAGCACTGTCTAAAGCATAGCTATCTTCAAACTGTAACCAAATAAATATTTTTAGTACACTTCAGAAGAAAATTCTACAGGGGAGAATTAAGTTATTGTGTATTTTTATAAATTCCCTGAAAAAGAAGGGATGTGAAGTGATTGAAATTTAATCTGAAGATCTTTTCCTCAGACAGTGTTCTTTTTTCCTCGTACTGCAGAAACCCATTCATATTTGACACTAACATGTATTTTATAGCAACAACAAAAGCATACCGATACTAAAGTAAAAAATTAAACATTTTACATTATGTCATTTTCTCAATTTAAGTTTATTGTTGTGAGGGTTTTTTGCACACTGCTTCAATATTAATTCACAGTCACACACACAAACATCATCTCTTCTCAGTGAAACAGGGATACACATTATTCCTGCAAGAATACTTCACTGGGGAGTTGAGGTAGCACTTGGATAACAGCATCCTATTCCCTAATGAGGATATTGTGCTATAACTCTAGCAATTATATATAGGTTTTTATTTTGTAAATCTGTCCTGCTTTAGGACTCTAAGCAATAATGGTAAGTGGAGTGGACTATTACATAGAATGTTATATTATCCCATGCTATACCTGCTGTAGATTCTCCTTGGCAGAAGTAATAACATGAAAGGAACTCCCCATCCTAATGAAAAAGAGAGGATAAGAAAAGCATTCAAGTTGATCCCTAGATTATCCCCACACTACCTGCATGGCATACATCTTGGTAGCAACATGCAATCCTCTACGTCAGGGTTTCTCAACCTTGGCCTCCTAGATGTTCTTGGATTTACATTCCCAAAAGCCCTGACTTGGGCATTGAAGTCCAAGAACATCAGGAGCCCAAGGTTGAGAAACTTTTTTCTTGAGCATCCTCTTGAATTCTTTCTTTCTAAGATGACATGTAGGCAGCAAATGTGGCTTCTTACCTTTTGGACAGAGAATCCATGGCTACAAACTAAAAGCCTGCAGAATCCAACTCCTCACCTTGTGGAGGCTTCCACTCAATCCAAAACCTCCCATGTTTGGTGTTCTAAAGTCTTATTGAATACAGCAGGACATGTGAAAGCTTTCTCAATGGAGGTGTTTCCTCTGTAGCCACGAATGCCTGTGGAACTGGGGTCATATTACAATGTCATATCAGCGCAGGAGCTACTTGGTACAGCTTCACCAGTCTGAGTCATGGCTGAAAATGTCTTTCTCAACAAGAGGGATGTATTTGCCAAACCAGAACCAGAGAAAAAAGCCAATGAAAACAACAAAGTAACTACTGAACCTTCCTTTCAAAATGTTGGCCTTAGGTCTGTGCTGAAATAGTAAAAGATAAAGTGTGACCAAATGTTCTATACAGACTTAATAAATATACCTGGCAGTTGCTGTTCTGTATTTCTATTTTGTTTTAGAAAGCTTCCATAATCACAAAAAACCCATGACTAGAGTGCTAGGCCAGCTGCCCACGTTTTAATTATCAGCTTTGATTTCCATAAGAGTGCCAAACTGACTGCTTCACGATGTCCCTTTCCACCTCAGTGAAATAGAAGTAATTAAACCTTAGATGTTGAACATAGATCTGCTGTGGCATGAGGAATCTGAGCTTATAAATTTGGCCTTTCTGATTACATGTGTTTGACTGGGGTCATAAACAAAGATCACGATTGTGGGAGTTAAAAGCAATCTAAGGATTTTACAGCAGCAGAAGGGAAACTTATTTTCCATTCCTTTGAACGCAACCACCCCAAGGCCTTATCTGTTTATGCAGGTGTTCAGAAGGAAGAACAATAAGCCCTCTTCTCAGAATATATGGGCGATAAGATTGGCATGATTAAAAAGGGAAGAACAGGATAACCTGTACTGTGTAAACATTTATTCTGAACCTCCACACTTATCAAGGGTCCTGGTGCAAAGCCAAAGACATCTCACTGCCTGAGGCAGAGGAGAGAATTATGTTCTTCCTACTCATGCATCAAGATGAACAGTGCCTAAAGCTAGCCAAATTATTCTGGAACAGGAGGCAGAAAATCTCGGGAGCACTTCTCCTGCAATGCTGCCAATAAAATATAACAGTAGCAAAGCAAAGCACTGACCATTTAGAAAGAATACATGGTGAATACCTCATTTTCACAGATATTGGCTGTTTTCATCCAAATAGGCCTCTTCTACCAACTGGACAAAAGAGCTCTTTTGTAGCTAGATAATTTCTGCTCACCGGATCTCTGTAATTTGTGTAAAAATGTTTAGTGTCCTTTCCCTATAGAAGGAAAGCACACATGGACAGCAAGGGTAGATTGACTGACAGATTGTTTAAAAGATGGCAAACAACCCATCTAGTGCTTTAAAATCTTAAATAAATGGATATCCTTAATTTTGCTAATTTGATGATTTCTGCAATTTTATGTAAAACCCAACCAGTTTTGTACAAACAATGATTTTTTTTCCTACACAAAACACTATTTTTGCCAATGTGTTGATCCAGCAAATCCCTTGATATGATCATTCATCTTCCTCTCTCCAAGAATGAAACAAGCAAGGAGAAGTAGAAATGATGCCATTGATTAAGTGCCTACTCCTGTTGTCTTGCATTAATGTTGAAAGCCCATTTGCTGTGTATTATATTTTATAATTTTACACTTAAGGGGGAAATCAGTCTGTATATCCTCACTCCCAGTTACATTACTCACTCCTTCACTCCCCACATTAACTTTATATGGCAGATTCTCATGCCTTTTCAATTATAGCAGAAATGGAAAATAACAAAACACTCCAGAGGTTACTCCAGAGGTTACTAGATTTCACCTTTCAACATCCCTAAGCCAATATGGCCAATAAGGATCATGGGGAAAGCTTCAGTCCAAGATTACCTTAAAAGGCATTTGTTCCCCACCTCTTTTATACATGAAAAGAGAAACAGACCACTGGTTACAATTTCCCATATACTGTTTAACTAATGAAAAAAGGAGTCAGCTTTTGGGATTTTTCTTTGCTTCATGTCCCTATGTGAATGTAGACCACTTTGACTTCTGTCATTGGTATTACAGGTATTCAGGCTTCCTGTTGCTATGTAAAGTCTGGTATCTGTTTGCATTGTGGCTACAATACTGTACAGCAATATCAGGCCAATACAGTAATACCTCAGATAACGCTAAGACTTGGTTCCACAAGTCTTGGTGTTATCCGATTTTTAGTGTTATCCGATGCATGTTAAAATCCTATGGGATGTATCAGATAACATTAAAGCTCCATAGAGATACATTGTAACCACACAGGCTTTAGCGGTTATTATCCGATCCATCCCATAGGACCTTAACGTTATTCGATCTAATTCTCCTCCCCAGATTACTTAACGTTATGTGATTTTAGCATTATCCGAGGTAAACGTTATCTGAGGTATTACTGTACAGTATTTTGATTTGTGGATACAGAAGCACAATATGCCACATTCATAAACCAGAGGGTGTTTTTTTTTGTTGTTGTTGAAGAATTTAATATTTTATGAACTCTTTCACTGTGCTAATGCTAACAAAATGCTGGGCCCCACTACCTAAGGCTAAACTAGCTGGGGATTTGAACTCATGCACCTAGGCAATTAAGCAGGTATTATGCCAGGAGAAATTCTACTCAGTCCCAGGTGTATTTTTTGATAAGAGTAATAGTGAATGGAAAAATCTCTCCACTTGCAAAATACATATATTTCACATGGACAACTGCCTGTGAAAGACAGCTGGTATGCAACTATAATTTAATCTGACATTCAAGATATCTTATTGGAGTGAGAAGAATTTGAAAATATTATCTTTATCCCCATTCAGTCTGTTCTCCAGTAGCTAACCTCTTAATGGACAAGTTCAGAATCCCTTTTCTTTTCTGTTTGAACCAGATCCAGACTGGGCAGCCTTTTCAATCACAGTTGAGATGGGCAACTGTGGTCATTATGATGTGTTTTACTTCCAGCTGCTGTCAGCTGTAGCCAGTGATGAGGGATTAAAGAAGAAGCAATCCAAAGACATCTGAGAATGTTGCTCATCCCAGAAAAAGAGGATACTTTCTGATGCAGGGCTATCCAGACAGTCCTTTATGTGTGGACTAGGCTTGACAAATTAGGATAGATGGTGACTCTAATTTATCATAGAGCTGCTTATCCTTAAAATAATGAAATGCCAATAATACCAGCATACGAGAAAGATGTCAAAGCAGAGCTTTCAGATTCAATGGGTGAAGGTCAGAATGAGGGGTTTGTTTGTTTATTTGTTTTTTGGTAGAAACAAGTAGTGCAGCTTGGCAAGTGAGGGCAGGAATAGAGGACCTAAGGTGCATTGCTCCTCCTCACCTTCATCCTCATCATTATCTGGCAAAGTGGACAAAACACATGCAAAATTAAACATTAATATGCCACATTAGTCTTCATTTTTTAAACAGCTGCTCTTGCTTTCTAGGCAACTGGTTCCAGTGTGGAGGACTCCAGTCAGCCTTATTTTTAGTAGCCAGTTCATAGAATCATAGAATAGCTGAGTTGGAAGAAGCCCATAAAGCCATCAAGTCTAACCCCCTGCTCAAAGCAGGAATCCAAAACAAAGCAGATATGACAGATGGTTGCCCAACTTTCTCTTGAATGCTCCCAGTGCTAGAATGCTCACCACCTCCCAAGGTAACTGGCTCCATTGTCGTAACTGCTCTAACAGTTTAGAAGTTTTTCCTGATATTTAGTCTGTAGTTTCACCCTGTTAACAGCGTCCTGCACTCTGGGACGATGAAAAACTGTTTCCTAGATCCAAATATGACTCCAGGTTTCTGAATTCAAAAGCAAATTCTGAGGGCAATTGCTCCAGGAAAGGACAGAGAAGGATGATGTCAAACCTGAGGCCATGAAGCAGGAAATATGACATACAGTACTTGCAGAATATTCAATGCCCACAAAAATATCAATGTTTCTTTCTACTAATGCAGAGATGCCCAAACCTTTTGGGCCATGGGCCAGTCACATGGTTGAGCTGGTCACGTGGTTCCTCCCTCTAGAAGTGGAAGTAACATGCACGTGTGCAGAATGCACCCACTCATGTGCAGAATGCTGCCATAAATGACCCACAGCTGTTTTAAATGTGTTTACAACAGCCACTGATCATTTACACCAGCATTCTGTACATGTGTAGGTGTGTTCTGTACATGTTCATGCATGTTTTACTTCTGCTTCTGGGAGTGGCGTAGGTGGCATGGGCAGTAGCTTAGGCACCCCTGTCCTAATGTGAGATATAGTAGTAGTGGCCTTAGAGAATAGGAAAATGCACCTCATATTTTGACAGAGGAAAGGAAAATAAAATAAGGTAAAGGAAAGGATTATAAGGTGTTTTTTTGTTTGAAGTGATACTGTCAGCAAGCTTCTGAGCACCCAACTTCAATTCCAGTCTGCAGCAGTAGCATCAACCTTAAATTTCCATCTTCTGCTCTACCTTCATTTTGCTGCTGACTATGATGCAGGACAATGCTCTGTACTTCTGTAGTTACATTTCATATCAGAACTTTGAACCACTTTGCAAACATTGAACTGTTAACAGCCCTCTGAGGTATCTGACATAATATGCCTCCTTTTAACTTAGAACAGTACAATATTATGCAGTAATTCTCTCACTTCAAATGAGACCAGGCAGAATTAAGGCAGGAATAACTTATACAACAGATTTCCAGCAGGGGAAGACAAAATGGAAGAGGGGAGCTCTGGAGAAGGGGAGAATCCACCGGACTCAACATTGTTATTCTGAGAGGTATGAAACACTTTTGCATTTCATGGGGCTTTGGTAAAATAACTCCATCAGAGGGCAATTTCTCCAAAGCACTACCAATCCAGAAAGTAGAATATTTTAAGCATCACACTGTAGGCAAAATGGATTGCCATTGCATTCATTTTATAGAACTCTGAGGTATGTTTTGCTGAACTATATGAATCCTCACAGTTGTAAGACACAGCAGGAAGGGCCACTGTGTACAGCTATGTTACAGACTTCTGGGTAAGGAACAGACAGCACATCAAACAGGATTTTGATACCAGAGGCCACAAAGTAATTGTAACATAGATAAGAAATCGTTCACCCTTCATTGGCTGGCAGTCGCAACATTGGCATCTCTTCTAGAATCTGGATGAAGAAAGCTGTCAAGTGAGGAAGAGAGGGTCAGACTCCAGCAATTAGGTGTGGTATCAACCAAGAGGGCTGACACATTGACTACAAATACAGATCAGTGTGTCTCAATCGTTTTTCTTAGATGCGACAGGATGGTCTGAAGGAAGTTTAGGATCTACACAGCTAGGTTTGGGGGCAATCTGCAGTAGCTCAGCCAGAGTTTCTGACTAGTGTTTAATGACAGCAATGCCTAAAAGACTTATTAAAATTAATTAGCACTGCTGAAATTAAAATAGCTTGAAGGGTCTGATGCAGAAGCCTAAAGCATGGCTAAATTTCACAGTAGAATGTGTAATTCCCCCCAACACTGATGACTAAATAAATCTTACAAACAAACTGTGAATGGAAGAAGGAAATTAATTAATAGGAATGTCTGAATACCACAATATAAACTTCTCCTAGCTCTGGGATTATGCAAATTAGCTTGATTTGTTAGACTACTGTTTTTCAGAATTCTGAATTTCAGGATTCTTTTGAAGTCTAGTTGCTCCATTTGTGTGTGTGGAAAAACTGCCTTAACCACCTCTCTGTAACATGAACATGTTTTCAACTCTAATTACAGGCTATCTCTAATGTTTGTTTCCTGCTTGAGTACCCTATCTACTGGTTTGCAGCTGCAAATAGGAATGGTATTAATTTACCTCAAAGTCTAGTTGGAATATAAAGAAAAGCAACTCCCAAGGCAAGTACTGAGGAATTTTTGGAAATTCCACTGCAGGCCACATAGTAGGTCTAAAAAATGTTAAGAAATGCAACACTTGCTTAGACAAGCAAAATAATGGTAAACTCAGACCCAAGATACAATTGACATATTCTACAAGTTGAAGTGTTATAGGTAATAAAATTTCACAATATATCATATTTTGAGGGTGGGAGGATTATATATTTTTTTGTTTAAAACTATCTGAAAAAACCCTCCTATTTTCTGAGAAGCTGTTGTATGTGAAAGAGAAGGAGGCTGGAACCTCCTTAGCATGGAGTGTTTATTTGGGTGGAACATTCAGACCTAAAGCAACCATCCTAGTTTTGCGAACATTATGAAGTTTTGCAAACAGTCCCACATTGGGTACCACGAGTGATGAAGTAGTTGTGAGTAGACAAAGATGTGTTTTTGCATCAGCCTTTAAGGATCGACCTCCTGCAAGCTTAGCAGTGTGAAAGCAAGAAATTGCAAGTAGATAAATAGGCACTGTTTCAGCTGGAAATGTAACAGTGTTCTGTGTACTCTTGTGTCTAGTCATGCCTGTTACATGACCATGGAGATGTCTGCAGACACAGACAGTACTGGCTCTTTGGCTGTAAATGGAGTTGAGCACCTCCAGCAGAGTCGGACATGACTGGTTTTCAAGCAAGGGAGGCCTTCACCTTTAAGCATTGACAGAAGAAGCAGGCTTGTGCACTCCAGACTATCTCAAATTGAGATGCTATGTGAATTGATGTAACAGATATAGACTGCTTCCATTTGAACAGAAATAATGGGTTTGGTTCATGACACACTCACTCACACACCCAAGTGTACTCTACCCATCTAGGGCCAATTTACATGATGGTCAATTGTGAGAAATATTAGCACATGTACAAATGCCTTCTTCTTCTTGTGCTGTATCTGATTCTGAACATTGGCAATCATCATGGCAATCACAACAGCTTGTGCAAATATAATGCCGTGGCCTTTTATCTGCCTTCCACATCACAGAGTGACACCCGTACCACTGATCCATCTCCATGAACCACTTTCTGGTCCTGAGCCCTTTTGGCACGCAAAGTCCTCCTCAGCCCCAGGCCACTATTGATGAATCTGCTGTCCTCCATCAAGATGGATTCAAGTGGGATTTAATCAACTTGAGGACCATCAGCCTTCCCTGTGGACTTTGGCAACCAAGGCCGTTAGTCCTCAGGGTTGTCAGGTTAGTAAACCACCGCTTGACACTCAGTGTTAAGTTGCTGGCAGTATAGCCTACTCTGTTATCATAGCAGGATAACCTGGCCAGACAAGCACATAAGTGTAAGTATCATGATTATTAGAAGCTATTTTGTTCAACACATAAATGATATGTAATAAAAAGGTGAAATAAATGATAAATAATCCAGAAATAAGAAATCAAATCCTATTTAATGGGTTTAAAGACAGAGTGAATTATATGTAACAACTTTCCTGATATAGTCTGGAAAACCAAATGAGTTTCGTCTCCAGAGTTATAATTTTGAAAAGTTACCAATGAGCATTTGAGAGGTTGGTTTCATCAGTGTTTTTTAAATGTCTCTTTTGTTATCTTCCACCTTAGTTTCACAAGGGTGATGCTGAAATAAAGTGATTATTCTGAGGGAATAACATGTTGTTTCTAAGGTGAACTGCCAGCATAATCCAAATGCCAGCTTTGAATTACAGGCGTCAGCATTCATCTGATCATTAATTCACAAACCTCAGCAGTTGGCATGACACTTACAGTGCCCATGGGCTCAGTTAGGCTTCATCACCACCTACAATAATTGTCTGCTGCTAGGAGACATGTCATGCAGGCCTGTAACTGACACCACAGGAAAACACAAGTAACCAAAGTTGTTCTTAAGATTGACGGGTGCCCTTTGAAAGTATCAGGGTTCCTAGAAAAGAAATTAGAAGCTTAAGAAACAATCAGAACAAGTGTATCCCTTCATCCACGGAATATAAATGAACTCATTGGAAATGTGTAGAGATATTAACAGGCTACCTTAAAAAGTCTATCACTTACTACAGAAGACTGAAATGTGACTATCCAAATGCAAGTGACGATTTATTTTTCTTTTTAAATACAACTACTGTATATAGGTCCACTTTTTGGCTGCAATCCTGTTAGTGTAGTTACTTACTTACACTAGAGTTGACTTGTTAATCAGTGGAGATTTAGTGAGTCATCTCCACTCTAAATTCCATTGATTCAAGTGGGCCTACTATAGTTATGTCTTACTTTAGCATAATAAGCAACAACTAGAGTTGTCTCTTTTTGAACCAATGAAACTTACGGAGGAGTTGACTGACCAAATTCCTGCTGATCCAATCGGCCTGTTCTAGTGGGACAAAGTATGCTAAGCAAAAGATGTCAGGCTCTCTATAACAATCTGAGTTTTATACAACACTCCCCGCCCTTCCATGTAACAGTCAGACACTAACAGTAAACTGTGGCTGAAGGGAGAGAGAATAAAAAACTGCCAAGGGGAGCAGGGGTCAGAAGACAGTGGTGGGAATGTCACTGTTCTCTCTCTGGCCATCCATGTCGCAACAGAAAATGAGATACAGTAGTTTTTAATTTGGTGCCAAATGCAAGACACAGAAGTTTCAACATACCTGCACTTGCCCAGAACCAACCCGTGTTGATCACTTATTGTTGTTCATGTGTGACAAGAGTAGTATTACATTCTGGACAGCTGCCTTAAGGCCTACTTCACCGAGATGCACCAATATTCATTTGTACTTTACTCCCTCTTAAAGTTGCCACTGAAATTCCATTAACAATTTTTTCAGTGTACTTAGAACTAATTCCCATTCATTCTACTGGGATGTATTGGCCAAGAGCAGCAGAGTAGTTCTGTATCTCATACTAATGGAACTGAGGGCTTCTTCATTTCCCCAGAATCCATCTATGCTACTAGAAGATTTCTCAGCTTTTCAGAGCAAATCTTTAGGGTTCATCGAGGCTGCAGCAGCAAAGGGGAACAACCATTCTGGCATACTGGGATCCAGTAGATATATGTTGTTGTATCTTGGCCATTTCCTAGTACCAGTAAGTAGTATAAATGTTATCATAGCAGGTTACAACTGTGATTCTCACCACATAATTGGGAGACACAAAAAGAACCTTCTTGAAGAATATGAGGACTGGGAACACATATTTGGTCATTATCTGTGTAGCAGCACCGTGTTGCCTGGTTCTTCCACTTCAGAAGGACCATTGGATTGAAGATGATGACTACATACTCAGAAGGGTATTGTTTTTGATAACCATTTAAAGTAGTAATTTCTTTAGTTCTTTTCTTCATATATGAAATTCTGTGTGTTTTATTTGCCATACCTATAAACCAGATTACATGTATGTATAACTGTACATGCCAGCCACCAACATAACTTTGAAGCTTTAAGTACATATTACATGCCTAGGAGAAATGCCTCAGAAAGACAGTAGGCAGCTCTAATACCAAACCCTTGATTTGCAACCCAGTCTCAGAAACTGTGGATGCAAACATAAGAACCCCATGGGATCAGACCAAAGGATGTTCAAGTCTAGCATTATGTTCCAATAATGGCCAACCAGTCATGGAAGAAAGCCCACAAATAGGACATATGTTCTTTAATTCCTTGCTGCATGCATTCTCCAGCAATTGGTATTCCAAGTGGCTTTCTTTCTCTGTTGCTGAACATAAACTATAGCCACCATAATTAGCTTTCTTCTCCAAACTCATATAATCTTTAACTGTGCCACCCTTGCTGCTGGATGTAGACAGAAAGAATAGATGATTGCACTTGTTGTGTAGTATTTCTTTAGTACATTTTTAAGGATATTCTTGGACTAACAAGAATGGAAGCACTAACCAGCAGTCTAGATTCCCCTTGGAAGGGAATGGGATTTGTGCCAGTCATTTTATGCATTACAAAGCATTCCCAGTATTTTATATGCAATAATTATATTGTTTGTTCTTGGAGCTACATAGAAACATTCCAGACAGTGTGAGGCTGATTAAAGCAGTCTGGTATTGAAAGAGAAAGGGGAGAAAATCAGAAGATCAAGCAATGAATGCTTGTGTTGTAGGCTTCAAATTACTGAGTGTAACATGCTGATTTGATTATTAATTACAATCCGAAGAACTACCCACTCTCAGCAAGTACTATACTGATGATCTTCTGATGTTTCTGATCACATCTGGCAGAACAGCATCAGGCTGAGACAATTCACTGTTTTGGTGAACAAATTTCCCATCACTCCTCTCCTATATATCATCTTTGTAACTGAACCTTGAATATTTTGGGACCTAACTGATTACCTGCTAAATCAGTGAGATGCAACATGAGTGTTTGATTTCTCATTGTGCCTTGTAAGTAAAGAGCTAGCCTGTGTGATCTTGATAAAGCTACATGGTTCCAGAGTGCCTACAGAAAAAGGGAATGATGAACTGTAATACTTTGAGTATTCTTTACCTAGAAAAAGCTTTCTTAAATAAAAATCAATGAGACAGCATACCATCCTCATCATCGTCGTCATCTGATTATTCATCCTTTTATCTAACATTGCTTGCAGATATCATTTTGTTCATCTGGCTGTGTCTTCTCCTTAACTCAATGAGAGTCTTTTTCACCCCACAGTCTATGTTTAGTTTTAGAAAAATGATTTGGAGGTCAGTAAAAAGATTAGCAAGCCGGAGGCAAAAAGGTGACACTAAAAATGCCAGCAAGTGTTTAGCTTCAAATGTTTACTCCCAGTTACTGGGCAATGGAAGAAGCATGACAATTTTTAAAATGAAGGGTGGGTGGATTTAAACCACCCAAAACTTGGGAAACTACCAGGTAGTGCCATGGGGAAAAGATGGACTGAGATTACCAGAGAGTGACTTTTGATTCAGTCTGAGCTTCATTATCACTGTGCTGTTACCCCTTATAGTCAATTGTAGATTGCAATGTTTTTCTTAGCAGTTTGAATACTGATGCCCCCAGGATATCAAGAGACCCTTCAGACCATATCTCTTACAGTATTTGTAATGTACACAGACATGTTAGCTGAAATCCTCTTGCATAGCTACCCAAAACTGCCTCAGGTTACAAAACCTCTGTAGACATCTGCTGTCCGCTGAGTCATACAACCCAGGATACAACAGATACTGTCTACAAGGATTGTCCAGTTTGAAGCAATTAACTTCAAAAAGTTATACTGTATGTAATTTGATTCTCCTATCTCTAAAAGGTATTTATGTCAATGCTGTAGTATCTGATATTATCATTTCAAACCAGTGATGGGCATCAGCAGGTCCACACCAGTTCGTCAGAACTGGTAGCAGAAATTCTGACTGGCCCCGCTCATCCAAGTTTTGAAACAAAGTACACTAGTACCTCAGATAACAATGAGACTTGGTTCCACATTGCTCGCACAATGCATTGATTGATTGAACAATGTTTTAAAAAGCCCTGTTCCCTTTCCAAAGACTCAATGAGTGGAATCCCCACTGCCCTCTCCAAAGGCAGATCACAGCATGGGATTGGTTGCTTGGGTTGGGGGTTGTACCAGATTGCAGCATTTGGGGAGGGAACAGTGCACATTGGGTCCCCCAACCTCCCCAGAGGTTGCAGGGGTGCCGGAGAGCCCGAAATGGGTGAAAAAATGTCTGTGGTTTTTTTTTCCCATTTCGGGCTCTCTGGCACCCCTGCTGGCTCCGGGGAGGTCAGGGGACCCAGTCCTTATGTTCCCTGTCCTCCCCAGCTGGTGCAGTGAGTCAAAACACCGGGATTCGAATCCTGGCATTTTGACTCACTGCACTAGCCAGGGAGATCAGGGAACTTCAGAAACAGTGCAGATCAGGTCCCCCGACCTCCCCGGAGCTGGCAGGGGTGCCAGAGAGCCCGAAATGGGTTCTCTGACACCCCTGCTGGCTCCGAGGAGGTTGGGCGACCCAATCTGCAGCTGCAGGGTGGCTGGGGAAACTGACGGGGGACTCCCCAATCAGTTTCCCCAGCCACCCTGTCCCTGCCCCCGCAGATGTGGTGTGGCTGGGGAAGCCGACAGGGGAGCCCCCCACTGGCTTTCCAGCCATACCACCCCTGCCTCCACATCTGCCACCCCGCTGCTATGAACGATTGCATCAGATAACGCTAACAAATTGTTATCTGATGCAAAAAAATTTCAAAATTGAGCATCATTATCCAATTTCAGCATTATCCGATGCAATCGTTATCCGAGGTATTACTGTAGTCCTAATTTGGGTGCAATGCAAGGCTTTCCCCCTGGATATGCCCACCATATCACACCCACAGTGTGGTAGTATTTTTTTTTTGAGCCCACCACTGTATCAAACACAATGCTGTGAGTGGCCACGGTTAATATGATGAAACACCAGAGAGGACAAATTATGGGTGTGTGAAAAAACACTGGGACTCAATCTGAAAATTAAATGTGCTGATATACGTCAGTATGGCTATTATCTACCAAAAAGAATGACATAGGAAAAAGCTCAAAAATGCCATCCAAAGATACTAGAAAATTCTAAAAGGCTATGAGAATGAGATGAAAAACTGTAAACTCCTTCCACCGATATTGGTTTTTTTTTAGTCGCACAGCCAAGTCCAACCCTTCATGACCCGATGGACCACAGGATGCCAGGCTTCTCTGTCATCCACAGATGATAATTGAAACATTTTGGGAGGGTTCTTAAAATACTGTGGTGAGGTAGGAAGGTACACATCCTGTTGTTCTTCCCAACAAAGCACAGATAAAAGGAAATAAAATGCAAAGGAGAAGTGGAATGAAATAATGTGAGTACCTAATATAATAAGCAGATGAAGCATTTGTTACAGTCACCAAAACAATTTCAAAATAATAACTATTGTCTATATTCCATTATTTTTCCTAAAAATTTGTATTGTTAAAAGACTGATGTTATTTGGCAAGTCATGCAGTATGGAAGATACTGTGAGCTACTCCCCTAGAAACTTTCAAGTCCTATAATCAGGCCACGAAGAAAGCCATAATGAGACATTGATCCCCAGCATGGCCCCATAGAACACTTACAGTTCATGCTCTTTGTCCAGAGAGTTTATAACATAAGGTTCCAAACTTCAGCAAAAAACCTAGGAAGAAGAGCCAGTTCCTGGTTTGCCTAGGCCTTGGACATGCACTCTCGACCATGTCTGTAGGTCCCTTTCCTTGCCAAGAGGAATGGGAGTTCCAGAGTATATCTCTCTTTCCTTTCCCCAGACCTACAAAATATCCATTGTACTTGTCAATAGGTGAAGGTATCAGTGGAAGTCATGGCAGCTCGAAGAACACAAGAGAATAGGAAGTCATGGGTAGGTACCTTGTAATGTCCATGGGTATACTATGAGAATGTATTACTGAGTTACTCTATAAAATACAAAGGGGAGGTTGTCAAAGAGAGGCCTGCTAAGATTTTTGTGTGTGTGTTTGTCTTTGTGTCTGTGTCCATGTGTGTCTGTGTCCCATAGTCCTATTTTAACATCCTTTTTTTCAAGAAAGAAAGAAAAAAAGAAAGAAAGAAAGAACGAAAGAACGAAAGAAAGAAAGAAAGAAAGAAAGAAAGAAAGAAAGAAAGAAAGAAAGAATTGTAGCTTTCTGTATAGTTACAGGGGGGCCTTATATCCTTTTACACCTATTTTCCAGTTTGCCTGTTTATTTCTTTGTTTTGCCTTTTTAGTAACTCGTATAAATTGTACATAGCACCTCCTTTGTGGCACTCATTGTTTCATTTATATTATTCTCATTTTTAAAAGGTTGGTTCATTGTCATAACAATCTAAATCTAAGTACTGCAACTGCATTTTGTCACCCTGCTTATTCAACTTATACACAGAACACATAATGTGAAATGCAGGGATGGAGGAATCACAATTTGGGATCAGAATTGCTGGAAGAAACATCAACAATTTGAGATATGCAGATGATACCACCCTAATGGCAGAAAGTGAGGAGGACTTAAAGAAGCTCCTGATTAGGTTGAAAGAAGAAAGTGAAAAAGCTGGCTTGAGACTCAATATAAAGAAAACAAAGATAATGGCAACAGGCCCTATCAGTACCTGGAAAATAGATAGGGAAGAAGTAGAAGCAGTGACAGATTTTACTTTCCTAGGATCAAAGCTCACTGCAAATGGTGATTGCAGCCATGAAATAAAAAGGCGACTGATTCTTGGGAGGCAAGCGATGAGAAACCTGGGGAACATAGTGAAAAGTAGAGACATCACATTGCAAACAAAAATTCGCATCGTCACAGCAATGGTATTCCCTGTGGCAATGTATGGTTGTGAGAGCTGGACCATTAGGAAAGCTGAGCGCAAAAGAATAGACTCCTTTGAGATGTGGTGTTGGAGGAGAGTTTTGAGAGTCCCCTGGACAGTGAGGAGAACAAATAGGTCAATCTTAGAAGAAATGAACCCTGACTGGTCCTTAGAAGGTCAAATAATAAAGATGAAGCTAAAGTACTTTGGACATCAAATGAGAAGAGAGGATTCACTTGAGAAAGCCTTGATGCTTGGAAGGGTCGAGGGTAAAAGAAGAAGGGGACGGCCCAAGATGAGATGGCTAGATGGTATTGTAGAGACAATGGGCACAGAGCTGAGCGAGTTGAGGGGGATGGTGGAGGACAGGAGTGCCTGGCGGACAGTGGTCCATGGGGTCGCAGAGGGTCAGAATTGACTGTGCAACTGAACAACAACAACAAAATGAGTTAACCTAGTATCAAGGCAAGGATTGAGGGGATATAAATTGGATACAAAAGCATCTTAACCTTCCTGGACACAGTAAATCTCAGATGATGTTTCTAGAGAATATGAGTTCATCAAGACAAAACAGGAATTCATATTTAATTTAATTACTAAAGTTTGGCTTTCAACAAACACTATTGGTTTGAGGAACATAACATAGAAAACACAATATCTGCTGTACATTGGATTGGCTTTGTTGTTGACATTTTACTCAGTGTATGGTCAGCAGGAGCTGCAAGTTGCAGTCCTGCCATGTATTAGAAATAAATGGATAGCTCTTTTGAACAGTCCTCACATGATCCCTTATTGTCTGGAATCACTCAGCTAAGAAATAAAAAAGCTTTAAGAACAGGGAAAAGCAAAAACACACACACCAGCAGATGAGGCCAGCAAAATGAAAAGTGATAGAAAACATGAGAATTTTCATTTTGGGAGTTTTAAACAAGGGATCTCCCACATCTCTTGAAAGCCCATGACTATTTGTAATGGTTAGCCTGAAATCAAGTTTTTTCTCCACTGTGAACATTTGGTGAAGCAACAAACCTTTCCTTATTATAATTTCATGCAACATTTATTGTTAAAAGAGAGGCTTCTTTTTAGTTTTAAGGAAAGCAGTTTACTAATGGTTAACCTGCCTAGTCTGTTCTGTTTTTATCAATGTGGCATGGGGAGAACCTGTGGGTTTTCTTGTTTCATGGTATTAATCATTTAATAGCTCTGTTTGGTTTCATTCCCAAGAACCACTCAGATTGCAGAGATAACAATTTGCCTCTGCTTGGCTTCCACTTGACGTCCAGAAATACAATCAGACAACTATTATCACATAAAGGATCTGCATGGCCTTCAATCTTTAATGCAACATTTCACTTCGCGTATCTGAGTGTTGATCTTGTTCTGTGGTTTATCCTTTTGATCCCCACACAACATAATACTCCCTCTCGCAGCTTCTTGCTGAAACTGCTGTTTTTGGACTGCCATTTGTGCCCCTGCTATTTATCCACAGTGTTTAGGGGGCAGCCTGCTTTTTAAAATTAGGTATCACTGTTACATAAACCATTTGATATGCTATAAAGATGATACTTCCCTCCCCAAATAAGCTACGCCACTCTTTTTTCACATTGGGCAATATTATTGTGTAAATAAAAATGTGTAATGCTTTCCAAGCAGCATTTCCATATAGTATAACTGCAACTCAGCCACAAAGGGCACCTTGGTACATCCTGCTCTTGTTTACAGCGATCTGTAATGTTACTGTATTGGCTCAAGTGTTGTGAGTGTTTTGTCATGGGGGAACTGTGATTCAGAAAGGGGTATCATATTAGATGACCTTCTGAACTCTTTGATTTCTTTAATTGCATGTTTGGATAGACAGAACAGCTGGATAAGATCAAATCCAGCAATAATGGATAATAAATTGGTCTAAGGGAGTTCCAAGGTCTTATAAAGTGATTGCCATTTTCTCTTAAGCTACCTTTTTGTTGTGGCTGAAATAAATTTAACTTCTAAATTAAACTCCTCAAAGCTTGAAGATTTTGATAAACATTTTGTATGTCTGGATGTTTTCCAGATGTGGAAGAGTGAACAGTTCCCTTTCAGATATAGAGCATCAATGTGGATTACACATGTTCAAAGGGGGCAGATGTATTAGCATTTCCCCATCCCACACACTCTCATTACCATTTCTGAGTGAGCAGACACTTTCTAAAGATGAGCATTCTCCATACATAATGCTCTCCTTCTCATAAAGTCATGTTCTGCTAATAGAGAATGATGGTAATGCTTGGGGAGAGGAGGTTTTTCCCTATTCAGTTTCAGGCATTTAGTCATCAGAGAAATCATTCATCAGAAGACAGCTGGTATTTGTCCATTATCTGTATTCTCAGAAGGCATCTGTAGTTTAAGCAAACTGCATGTTTTAGAAATCTATCCACCACCAGTGTTCTTCTAATCAGAAATTTTTATCTGCAAATTAAGAAAAGACTGAAAGTTATACATTTTCTTATGCAGATGAGTAGGATTTCATCTATATAAATACAAAGTTCATTCCTACTAGTTACAAAATTTGGGCAATTTCCACAGCATACACAATGCAAGCTATGTGAGCAAATGTCACTCCTGTATATCTGAAAATTGACCGAATATATCTTACAGGTGAACAGAAAAAAGGTTGCAATTTTGTCTTCTCACACACAAGAACAAGGCAGGTGAGGATTTACATCCCTATGTAGAACGGAGTACATGATAGCAGAATAGGGCCAAGAGGCATAAAGTACTCCCCTCTTACTTGAGTGTCAATCCTGTGACAGAGAACATCCAAATACAGCATTAAGATATACAGTGATCTTGTAAAGTTTGATAGCTGACATACAATAGTTTTTAATCCTTGACAAGTAATAGTATTTCGTGATAGATGATATATAGTTGCAGTTATGACAACTGACAACCTTGTGAAATTCCATATTTAACACCAGTCAAAAATTAAAGCTAAGGATTGGATTTTTGGAACTTGGTAAAACATCCCCCTGCCAGGCTCAATTATAGGTCCAGGAGCCCTCAAACCAGCAACAAATAAAACAGCTCCTTTACCTTCATGCTGTTTCTGTGCTACGGCTTCAAACCATTAGAAAGGTATCCCACTGCGCTGTTGGAGTTGCAAGGATTCCCTGTGAGTCACAAAAGTGCCTGGGAGAATGAGTTCTAATGGAGGCTGATTCACATAGACTGTGCAGAGGCAGCATGTAATGGAGTACATTCCCCCTTATTAGGAGTTACATCCTCATAATTCCCATGGTGCAGCAGACCACTTTTCCAATGGTTCAAAGAAGTGGAGCTGTAATGGCTCAGGAGTGAGAGGGCTTCTCTACTTCCTGCCAATTTGAAGGTCCCCTGTTCCATAATGAACTGGAGAGTCCCACCAAATTAAGGAACTGGGAGTTCTTCTGAAAACTTACTATTGTATTTCAGCTGCTAAGACCACCAACAACAGTATGTAATGTCACTCAACACCAACTATTACTTTGAGATCGAGGAGGTAACTATCCACGTGGCAAGAATTACAACTAGAAGTGATGAGGATACAGAATGTCTGAGGGTTGGCAACAGAAGGTTGTATTATATAACAAAAGTTCTTACACAGTGAATCAGTGTCCCTTCCCAAAAATACATGATGACTGAATGGAAAGAAAAGAAAGTTACGGAGCAGGATAGCAACTGCAGTGCCATTTTGAAACCCTCATGTATGAAGTGGACAACACCCTGAAATGCCACCTTAAAAAAGAGTGTTTTTAGTTGTTGTTGTTGTTGTTGTTGTTTAATACCCAGTGAAGGGGCCTGGTGCAGCTCCCCCGGTAGTGTGTGTTCGAGAAGGTTCTATATCTAGTTAAAGACTTTCAAGCCATTCTCGGTGTTGGCACCTGGAGCTGTCCCAACAATGATGACTGGATGATGCAGGGGGTTGTTCTGAGGGAGAGACATTCCAACAGATAACAAGGTCCCAAACCATATGGGGCCTTGTATGATAACATCAGAATCATGACAACAGTTGACTGGCTGCATGCTGAACCTGCTGCAGTTTTTGGACCATCTTCAAAGAAAACCCCATGTAGAATTAATTACAGTGATCAATTGCAAAACTGTACTCTCTGTACCTGTTCAGCAAGGAAGGATCGGATTCAATCCAAAGTATGTGGAGAAATCTTGGAAATAATTTGGCAAACTGGTTTTCTATTTATACAGGTTGTCATAGAGATATGTTTATACAATGCAGGACAAAACATGTGCTCACACTTTTTCAGCTACTTCATAAGCGGAAGTGTAAGGATCATGTGCCTCACTGATAATTTCTTTCAAACTTCTCCTTTTTATGATATTGTTTTCCAAATGATTTTTTTAACCAAGCAAATTCAATGAGAATAATCAAAATTCTCAAGGAGAAAATTTTCCACACTGTTCTAGCAAGGAGCCTCCATCTCCTTTGTATGAAAAAAAGATATCTATTTGGGGAAGGCTCTTCCTCAGAACCAAATCTTGTCTACAAAATACTAGGGGGGTCACCGTATCTTTGGCACAAACAATCTCCCAAGAGTGTTAGTTCATTTCAATCAGGCAACTATGAATATTAGAGGTATACTAGAGCAAACCAAATGCCCATCTTATCCCACACTATGTTCTCATCATGGCTAATCAGTTCTGTATGGAAAGCCCACCAGCAGAACACCTGCATCCTTGGTGGCTTCTGAGGCAAAAAAAAGCAAAATCCAACTGGCAATTTAAACTATAATAGACTCCTTGGATCAATGAGATGTATTTATGTGTGAATTCTCAGCAATCAGGTCAATGGATTTATTCTAGCTGAAACTACATGGTACACAGAAAGAGCCTCCTCGAAGATTGTAGTATTTTTGAACCACCATCGGGCATACCACAGGCAATCACAACCTTGTGTTGGCAAATATTTCTCATGCTAGATCAGGTGAAAGGAACTACAGAATGAACTCCCCAAAGATGGCTTCATTTGGCAGTTTCACATCTGGCCTAACACAAAAGTACTAATTGGATTAAAGCTGAAAGTACTAATTGGATTAAAGCTCAGGTATTTCCACCCCAGGAATGGTAAAAAAAACAGGGGCCTCTTTTAGAGAAAAGACACTTTGTTTCTGGCAGTCCAGTATCTGAGATAGCTGCCTCCTAGTGCATACTACACAGGCTGGCTCTGTTGATCTAATGGATTTAGTGTAGCTGTGAGGAAGACTATCCTATTTGCCTTAGGATCTTCTTAGTGTGGAAAATCTCTATGTGGTATGTAAGGTTCCTTCTTCAAGTGCACGGCCAAACATGTACAAACTCATTTACCCTCTCAATACAATAAGGACTAGCCAGAGTTAGTCAGGTGGACCTGTTTGGCTCCCTATTGTGCCAATTCATTGTATAGACAAGTATGACTGAAAAGGGCTAATAAGAAATAACAATCTGCTCTTTAACATCTCCCCTTCCCTTCACATCCTTCTTGAATGAAATCTCTCTCTTTCTCATGCTCTTTTATTGTAAACTAGGCCAGCAGCTGAGCAAGCCATTCTGTGAGGGACAAGAAAAAGAGAGAGAGAACAAACACACCAAGAAGTGTAATGTAACACCTCAGCAGGAGCATATGGATCAAATTAAGGTCTCTTGGAGAACAGGAAAATCCCCTTCAACTGATGAATGATATGAAAGCTTCTTTTCAGCTGCTTCAGCCCATGGCTCACTCTAAGAAGTCGTGGTGCTTTTAAACCTTATATTTTGAGACTCCCCCCACACACCATTTATAACCTATCCTCTGGCTTTTCTCTTCACAAGTTAAAGGAAGTGCACCACAGGAAGTTGAAGCCTAGACTGAACTCAACACGAGCATAGGTGATGTTGAAAACAATCTAAAAGACAGAGCCACAATACATGTTAAAGAAGGATATTTTCCTCCTCCTCTTTGCAGATACAGTGGTACCTCGCTTAAAGAGCATAATGCATTCCTTGGGTTTCTCTTTAAGGGAGTTTTCTCTTTAAGCGAAACACCATTGTAAGTGACCAAGTCATGTAATTGTTATCCAAGGTTCCACTGTACTATGATCCCAATTGCAAAAAAGAGTGTTGGAGGTTTAAGGAAACTCCTTGAACTTATTGCCATTTATGGTGATAATGTAAGGTGGTGGATAAGTTGTGGATAAAAGTTTTTGAGAAAATTAATAATATATTATATGTAACATTACAAATATGTCCTAGGACTGCATTGCTAATGGAACTGGGAGACTTAAATGTGAGATCCTGAACGTTAATTAACTGTCAAATTGCAAATGTTAACAAGGGGTTGTAAAAAATTTAACCACAAAGTAATAATAAATATACACTGAATTCAAATTGTTTATTATTAGAAAAATAAACAGGTTTTTTTTTCTTGCAGTGGCACCATCTTAAGAAACATATGGGCTGACCTCCATCTTACTATTTCCCAACCATAGACAGACCATCTGTTCTGCTTTTAAAATTGTAATTAGCGGTATTCAGTGATTTATCTCATCATCTTACAATGCAGTTTTCTCATCGACAGACAACACAGCATGTTTTTTCAATGACTGAATTGAAAATGCAGAAGTGCATTTTCAATGAGTTGAAGCTGGTTTTCTCAAATTCAGGCCACCAAAACCAAAGTATTGGCCATAACACAGTGGGATATCTTTAAGAAATGAACTGTGGCCTTGGTGTCTTGAGAGGCCTGATAACTGTGGTACTGAGGGGGGGGGGATCTCTTTCCTTCCATGAACCCATTTACAGCAGTGGGACAGATTCTGGCCAATGGGGAGGGAGAAGAAGGGCTTTTAAGATTGGTGAATGAAACTGTCCACATTCATCTGGAGCTCTTCTCAAGAACTGCCATTTTAATTCCCCTTATGAGGGAACAGCAAAAAATTGAATGAGCCCAGACTCTTCCCCTCTCCAAGATGATATTTGTTTAAAGCCTGGACATACCAGTTGCTTGGGGGCAAATTCCACTTTCACAGTAAGTGTTCCTTCTACAGGACTACATTTTAGTGAATACTAAGCAGAGCAAAACAATCAAACTTATATACCGCTTAGTGTACTCTGGATGGTTCACAATTTATTTAGCATTTTGCCCCTAACATGCTGGGTACTCATTTTACTGACCTCAGAAGGATGGAAGGTTGAGTCAACCTTGATCCCTGCTCAGGATCAAACTCACAACCTTTTTGTTGCAGGACAGCAGTTTAACCACTGCACCACCAGGGCTCTGATCTCTGCTCCAACCTCTAAGCTAATTTGGCTTTTAACTGACTTTTTAACCACATGATTTAACTAAATTCATTCTCCTGCTTTGTAGACATGATGCCTATTATGTTCTGCCCGACTTTTTTCCTACCTTCAGACAGACAGAAAAAGTCTATGAGAATGGATGGACATTCTCAATCTTTGGCCTTCAAAGAGAGCAGAGACTGTAAGCTGATACTCTGACACTTTTTGTTTTGCACCAGAACACGGGGCATATATAAATACTTCAATCTTGTATTTTCCCTTACCCTCTGGACTCTTTTCTTCTTTCCAGTCCACCATATTTCATAACATCTACTCAGTGATGGGCTCCTATCAGTTCAGACCGGTTCGCCCGAACCAGTAGCAGCTTTCTGGAGGGGATCGCTGGGGGGTAGAGAACCCCCGGGCGACCAGTTTGGTCACCTCTCCAGCCGCCCTCCAGAAGTGTATTTCCAGGCAGCCAAAATGGCTTCCCGGAACTGCGCATACATCAAACCTCCATTTGACGCATGCACACTAAAAAAATAGAAGTGCGCATGTGTCAAATGGAGGTTTTATGCATGCGCAGTTCCGGGCAGCTGCTGCGCTTCCTGCCTGCCTAGTGCCTGCCTGCCTAGTGCCTGCTCTCCGACCCCAGGCCAGGTAAGTGATGGGTTTGTGTTTGGGGTTTGGTTGATTATTTTAATTTTAATGTGTTTATTTTGTGTTTATTTAATGTTTTTTTATTTTTTAATATTTTTTCTTTGGCTCCACCCATAATGTCATATTTGTCGGCTCCGCCCACAGCATCATGACATCACAACATTGGCTCCGCCCATGATGTCAGCTCCGCCCATGGTGGGGTAGCAAAAATTTTGACACCTCACCACTACATCTACTGCTATTGAAGTAAGTTTTAAATCACCCACTCATGGGACTCATTTTTAAAAAGTAACCTACTTCTCTTCTTTTCCATGTTAGTCTGTGCAAGCTTATCAGACAAGAAAAAATAAAAAAAAATTAAAATAAGGAAGTCAAGGCATTGTGGCATCTTGAAGACTAAACTGCTTTATTTTAATGTGACCTTTTGTGGTTCAATTCCACTTCTTCAGACATTAAGACTGAGACTACACAATAAACATTTATGCATGCCCCATGATAAAGAGACAATGGTTGGTTAATAGACACAGCATGCAAATTATGTGAGACAACTTGGTATTTACATAATAGGTGTGAAATGCCTCATTGATTCACACAATTTGTAATTTGTATATGCTCACCAACCACTGTCTCTTAAGGCCATGTATAGTCACCATATAGTCCCACTCTTATGTCTGAGGAAGTGGACTTGTTCACACACACACACAAAGATCACATTAAGTATAGCAGTTAGCCTCTGAGTTGCCACAACATTTTTGAATTCCTAATTTTTGTTTTGTTTTGTTACTTTGGTTCTGTTACCAGCTTTGCTCAGAGTCTGCCATTTTGATACATTAATCAGTGACAAACTTATTTTATGATCAACACAAATCAAGAATACATAAAAGAAAGACTTCCTGCAATAGTAAATCTCTAAACATTTGATATACTGACTTTCTGATTTCCTCTGAGAGGTATATTATAACATCATCTGCAAGTCACTTAAATTACTGTGTTTTACCTTGCACAACTACAAAGACCTGTAGAGTAAAAGCATAAGGCAGAAGCAGTAAAAAGAAACCTACTTCTTAAAAATGATTTCATTATTTAACCTCCACTCCTGCTTTTAAATTGCAAATGGATATATGCATTAAACTGCTTTAGCTGCTAATTCAATTCATATTTTGAACTCCTTTTAAAGTTGAAATACATTACAGTTTCAATGCAGGTTTTGGGAGGGGGAACATAAAAGGCCTTTTGTGGAATAGAAAATTACTCTTAGTACTAAGCACCTCCTAGGAAAATGAACACATATTCCAGCAATAACAATTTTATATAAAAGATGAAATGTGATGGACGAGATGGTGAGTGGCTACTATAGAGTTACAGTCATTTTCACTGCCCTTAAAAGTTTCAGAATCAAACTCTAATAATGTTGTTTTTTATTATTAATCAGTGACAATAGTTGGCCCTTTGAGGAAAGTGCCAGAAGTAACTATTGAATGAGCTGCACGGCGGTGAAAATCCAGCTTTTCCTCAGAATGCAAAATAGTTTCATTGTATAATATACTTCGTATGTAGCTAGGGATGGATGACTCCAGTCTCCATCAGGCTTTGCTCGTGTTCTCTCTCTCTCTGTGTAACTCTTTGGTTCAGCATTAAGTTCATTCCATCATGTTTCCACCAGGGTTTCTGAATTGTTTTCTCCTTTCTTTTGATCTGCAGGAAAATTCATAGTTTCACACACATCTAACAGCTATTTTTTATTTATTCCAAAGATACACATTGTGAAGAATACAAATGTGTCCATTGCCAACTATTTATTTCCATTTTAAAAAAGCATTTCTTTCTGCATTTACTCAAAATAGGCCTATTAGTGTTTTGCAGTGATGGACAGCCATAATTTTGACTACCACACTGTGGGTGGAGCCAACATTATGGGCGGAGTCGACATCATGACATCATGGACGGAGCCAATGTCATGACATCATGGGCGGAGCTCTGGTATTGCTGCCCGAACCTGGCCGCCCTGCCGCCCTCCACTCTCCTCAGCTGAGGATGCGCCAGCATGAGCAAACGAGCGGCGGCAGTGGGAACTTTCCTTGGCAGCTGCAGGAAGTTTCCTCACCGCCTCCTCTCTGTGGGGCTTCCCCTGGGCAGGTGTCGGGGTGGCTGAGGAGGGAAGTTGTCGGAAGCGGCTGATGACCGACACTGGCTGTCAGTTCTGCCCATGCCCGCCGGGCTTCGTGTTCATGTTGGTGCCTCCCCCTTCCTCCTCCCCCTCCCACCAGCCAGAAGGGAAAGCCCCGCAGTCGCTGCCCCCCCCACACCAAGCAGTAAGGAGCCAGTGCGGTGCACACGAGCCTTGGGGGGGGAGGCACCAACATGAGCACGAAGCCCAGCGGGCATGGGCGGCACTGACAGCCAGTGTTGGTCATCAGCTGCCTCTGACAACTTCACTCCTCAGCCATCCCGACACCCGCCCAGGGGGAACAACAGTGACAACAGTGATGGTGTGCACATGGCCTGGTGGCGTGGCCTGGCCTGGCCTGGCCCGGCAGTGTGCCCTGGGTCAGTGGCCGCCCAGTCCAGCCCGGCAGAGTGCTGTGGCCCGGCCTGGCATCGGCAGCAACTCAAGCAAGGGCCGCTGCCACTGGACCTCTGAGGAGGCTGCTGAGGGCTTCCCCGTTGCCCCACTCTCTAGCCCAAAATGGTGGCTGGTGAATGTGTGAAAATAAAAATTGATGCATGCACGCTGAGTACAATTGCTATTTTCAAGCATGTACCGGTGAGGCGACCGAAGCGGTCGCCTAAAAAAAAAATGACAACCACCCTGAGTAGTCTCCCGGAGAGGAAGACCATCCGGTATCTGTCCTACCGGTTCAACAGAACCAGGGGGAACTGGCCTATGCCCACCACTGGTGCTTTGCCTATTCACACTTTGTGTGCACAGGAAACTTGGAACAAGAACAAATTTTGAAGCTAAAATACGTTCTAGTTTGTATTTCTGCTTGAAATGAGTGGTTCTGCATACATAGAATATGAATGGGGTATGTTTTTCAATCTTTCCACTACAACTGTATCTACATGCTGGTTTTCATCTGTGGTGAGCTTGAGTAATGGTTTACAATCTCACCTCTTCTAAACATAGTCCTCCATTTCTATGTCATTCAGTCTATACTGATCTACAACCCTCAGGATATATGGAGACAATTACATGATTGTTACCAGGTTTAGGTTCATTTCAGATATATTGCAGCCTCTGTGGAGGTCTACTCCACATTCTATGTAAATTGGCACACGTACTTCCTAGTGTGGTCTGGGATTATTGCATCAGTAGTAGTGCATTCCCTAAAAATTCAAGACCAAACTCTGAGAATAGAGGGCACAGAGGGTGACCTTGTGACATTACAGAAATGAAGTAAGACAGGAATGAAGCTGGCCAAAATTGTTACTACTTTCAAAGCTTTTTTCAAAACTAGTTATAGCTATAGGATAGTAAAAGTATGTTTTTGTGCATCAAAACAAGTTAACATTCTACAAAGCAATTATGAAAATGGGGCAGTCCATTTTTAAAAGAAAAATAAACTTTTGAAACTGGACTTTGGATCAGCACCAAATTTGGCTCATACTTAGCATACTTGGACTATGCCAAATTTGGATAAGATTGCACAAAGAGTTATTGGGTATGAATTTTTTAAAAGCAAATTTATTTTAACCCCCTCCCCTGCATTCAGAAACAGCCAACTCTAGATTTAAAATAGATTTAAAAACCCAATCCTGGTTAATTTGAATCCTACACCAAGCAGAGGAAAATCCCAAAATGTCACTCCTTTTTTTCATCAGTCAGCTACTTCTCACTCAAAGACAAAGAAATTGTCATGGCTGATTTGCATCAACTGTTAGGCTACTCTTTGCTTTGAAAAGTTTGCCAATCTTTTTACTGCTGGCAATACTGGCAAAAAATCTTTTCTTTTCTTTGCTCATTAAGAAACCTGATGAGGCAAAGACATATTATTTTATAATTGACATACTGTATCATAAGTCATAACAGAAAATAAATCAACTTTTCCTGCTCTCTACCAAGCAGGGGGGGTGACCAATTTACCAATATCTGGAAGTGACTTATTCATTAAGCCACTTCCCAGTATTGGCTCTGAAATGGAGGAGGGCTTCACTAGAACAATCTAACTGAGATACACACATCCCATATTCCACACCGACCCAGGCTAGATTGCTCCTGGGTGCTAATGTAGCTGAACCAGTGGTGGGGATCAGCAGGTTCGCACCAGTTCACCAGAACCAGTGGCAGAAATTCTGGCTGTCCCTACCCATCCAAGTTTTGAGATAAAGTAGTCCTAATTTGGGTTCAACACAGGGCTTTCCCCCTGACCTTGCCCACCATACCACGCCCACAGTGTGGTAGTAAACTTTTTTGAGCCACCACTGGGCTGAACATGCTGTTTCCTGGAACAGAAAAGAGTTTCCTGGCAAATCTATCAGCCAAAATAGTCTTGGGAAGTAGCCGACATAAAGAGAAAGAATGATATTGTAACATATCATCATAGGATCTCCCCACCCCCACCCCCTGGATTTATGATCGGTGGAATGGAGTGGACATGCTCTCTCCCTAAATTAAGCTTTCAACTTTTTTTTTTTTAAAAAAAACGTGATCTCTTTACAACATGGTTCAGAATAGCTAACAACCCTATAAAACTAAAGGGTAAGCCTTTTTCTGTGATAACAGAGGGATTTCTTTCTTTATTATTGCTATCCTCCTCCTCTTACCCCTTTTGTTATTATTACAATTATATTAATCCCAGTTTTTTACATTTGCTTTATGATTTTATGGAAAGAAATATAGGTGTCACTAAAAGTAATTATATTTTGGCCTTTTGAAGTGCACTCTTCACATCCAGGTATTAGAAAAACTGAAGTTTATGAATGAAAAGTTCCCCTGGATTATATTCTCATTATAAAATGATTAGAAACTATTTTAGTTTAAGCCTACTATCACAGAGCTTCATGCTTCTGAATACATTTCACCACATAAATCTGTTTCATCCACGGTAAAAATCATCTGAACTGCACACAGTCTGTACAATGATTTCCAATTTTCTCGAACAAGAGATTTCTATTGTCCTCTTATTTCATTTCAATAAATCCTATAGTCTGAAAGCATCTTGATGTATAATTTTTACCACAAACAGCTTTTTCCACACATTGCTTAATAACATACATATGTAATATAATACTTTGTATACTATTTTGCTCATAAATAAATATCAAATAAAGAATTGCTACTCTTTTAAAGGGTAACCATTTATGGGACATAATCTTTATTTATTTTATTTTATTTATTTAATGCATTTATTACCCCGCCCCAATCGGGAGAACCCGACTCTGAGCGGCTTACATAAAAAATAAAAGCATAAAACAATCTACAACAGTAAAACATCAGGAGTTAAAAAATCATCAGAGGTTAAAAGCAATACACGATCCCACGAGCAGACCCAGGGGTGGCCATCCACTAAATGAGCCACCTGGTATGAGAACCCACGTTCCCGGGTCCGCCAAACTTGCCCTGCCAGCCAGGTTTTTAAGCCCTTCCGGAAGGGCAGGAGCTCTGTCTGAAGGCGCAGTTCGGTGGGCAGGAGGTTCCAGAGAGTCGGGGCGGACACGGAGAAGGCTCTCCTCCTGGTACAGGCGAGGTGCGCCTCCCTCGCTGAAGGAATAACAAGGGAGCCTCTCCGATCTGCCCTGGTGGGACGGACAGATGTTCTTGGAGTGACACGGTCTCTTAGGTATCCTGGCCCACTACCATATAGGGCTTTAAAGGTAATAACCAGCACCTTGAATTGCACCCGGAGACATACTGGCAACCAATGCAGCTCCCGGAGCAGCGGTGAAGCACGAGCATACTGCCCACACCCCACCACTACCCGGGCCGCCACATTTTGGACCAGCTGGAGTCTCCGGATGGTCATCAGGGGCAGCCCCATGTAGAGCGTGTTACAGTAATCAAGTCTGGAGGTGACCAATGCATGTGTGACCATGAGCAGAGCGTCCCGGTCTAGGAGTGGGCGCAACTGGCGTATTACACGAAGTTGTGCAAAAGCCCTCCTGGCCACGGCTGCCACCTGCTCTTCGAACAGTAGCCGTGAGTCCAGGAGGACCCCCAGATTACGCACCGGGTCTTGCTGAATGATCCTATACATGGTTGTGCAGAAGGAAGTTCCACTGAATTCTAATTCCTACAAACTTCTTACACCTGAGTGGGATTAAAACCAAACACAGTACTTGCAGACACCTGGAGAAATATTTTTGTTTCCTCAGTAGGCAGTTTTGAGCAAATCACACATCATCAATTTTGTTTCATTTCACATTCAGCAATTCAATAAGTGGCATTTCCACTTTTTATTTCTTTCTGTGGCCTGTGATCCAAGCAGAGGGCTCCATATGCCACACTGTCTACTTAGAGCACTGGTTTTCTTTGGAGTACAGTCACTGTAGAAATATGTTGTTTTGGTAAAACCTAGTTTATTTATGACTAAGGGCTCCTCTAGACTTCAATATACAGTACTCCTGTATTTGCATTGGGTTTTTCAAGGTGTGAATCAATTTAAAGATCAGCAAGCACATGATGTACAGCTATGCACACATATTTTTTGCTAGAAAGAGAGTGGTTTTAAACACCCTAGCAAGAATTGTTTATTTTACATTGATTCTGGTCAAAAATTGCTTTGTTTGCTAGTCATTTTTGCATGTGTAGTCACCTGTGTTAAAGTAAATTGTGTTTCTGGGGTTTGGCAAGTTTTGTTGCCAAGGTAACTGGTTTTGGACTGGAGGATACATTCATAAGTTTAAAAACATATTTTTAAAGCAAAGCATTGGTTAAGCACTGAAATTAGCAGGTGGAGTCTCATTCATTGCTTATCTTGTAAATCACCCTCTTTGCCACACTAAGCCAGTTTAAAAATTATTAAACATGTAAAAATGATGGTCCTTTCATTCTTTAAATATTATCCACTACAGAAGGGTAGCATGTAAAGGGTTAAGAAAGGAGAAAAGGTTGCATTTTCTTAAATGACCAGACTGAGGGAAAGCCTGAAAAGTGGGGGGTGGCAGTGGGAGTGTAGTGGGGGTGGCGGTGGGAAAAGAAATTATATATGAAATAAACATTTTCTCTCCTTTATCTTATTTGCTTTTCTGTAGTAGCAGTAGTCATCATAGCATCACCATCACAACAGCAGCAGCAGCAGCAGCAGCAGCAGCAGCAGCAGTAGTAGAAGATGGTATGGATGGATAGTATTTTGAAAAAGGAGGGAAACGTGTATCTGTGGAAAGGAGGATGAAGGAGGGGGGGAATAGCCAAGAGGTCTCTCTCTCTTTTTCCTCCACCCCTGGCATCAACATTATTTTCATTTCTCAGCAATAGCCTTAGTTGCCCCCCCCCCCCGAAATTCGAAATCTCTTGTAGTCCCCTAGACCAGTATAGTGGAGGTACAAGTTGTCCCCCTAAACACATAGTTGTGCAACTTGTGATCATTATAAGGAGTCTTCTGATAGTACTAAAGCATGTATCTAATTAGTACTCTCTTACCACACTCAATGGCTGGGGTTGAAGAGCTGTCGCTCTGGGTGGCTGGAGCGACCCTGGGCCACGCTCAGTGGCCAGAGTTGTGTTGTTTTGGTGCCAGGACTTGGCCATTGGGGAGGGTGCCAAACATCGCCTCCCTAGTCAACCTGGCCAGCCTAGCCCCTGGACTGTCTGTGGCTGTTTGAAACTTTTGTACCTTGGATGGACGGTATTTTATTGTGAATGTTTTTATTGTAATTTTATTGTGTATTGTACTGTTGTGAGCCGCCCTGAGTCACATGTGTGATTGGGTGGGATTATGATTATGATTAAATAATAATAATAATAATAATAATAATAATAATAATAATAATAATAATAATAATGATGATGATGATGATGATGATGATGATGATGATGATGATGATGATGATGATGATGATGATGATGATGATGATGATGATGCTTTTTTCCCCTTTAAAAACCCCTTTCTCAACCAAAGGAGAAAATACAGGAGTGGCCCTATGAATAGGCAGAGTAAGGCACTCAAATCCTGGCAGAACATCTGTAGCATGGTGTGGACAGTGTCAGCAGGGCACCTACTCCAACACTTCTGTTGAAGGAGAAAGCTTTGTGTTCCAGACAGCTCTTCCTACACTTGCTAGCCCTGTCACCTCAGATGAGAAGATGCCATCCTATTGCCAGTGATGAAGTAGGCTGAAATTGTCAGTCCACTCAGCTTCTATAAGTGAAATGGGAGTGTAGCCATTTTATGTTTATCCTTCTTCTTCCATGTGTAGGCCATTTTGGTCCAGACACAATAAAATATACAGGTGTTCTTAAAGCAGTAAGGTCCTCCTTTTGAAGTAATAACATATTATGGGAGACAACTCATTGAAAGTTTCAGTGTCTTAAAAATAATGTTATTATTTTCAATCCTGGAGAGGGTTACCTCAGAAACTGAAATATCTGACAGTTAGCCTTACATCTCTGTCAAGCCCTGCAATGCAGCTTGCTACAGCAATGTGGTTATTTCAGCCAGAATAAGGTACAGTATCTATATATTTTACAATGGCTGCACACATCTTACAGTGTAGTGTATCTTAGCAGCAGGAGTTCCCAATCTTTTTAACCTGGGGCCAGGTCACGCTCCCTCAGACAGCTTTGGGTCATTTTGACCTTTCTCCACCACATGGCACTTCCTGGTGTGGTGGAGGCGGTGGGGGAGGATATGAAATGGTGCTGTGAGCCGCATCCTGCCCATGGGCCATACATTGTGAAACCCTGACCTAAACATTTATATAACTAAAAGTCCTTATCTGAACTGCAGCTTAATTCACAACAAAATCTGCCCAGGGAAAGTGATAGAAGTATCACATTTACAGTTGTATAAAAGCTAATGTAACCAGGAACTATCAATATTTTGCCTCAAATCATCTTATGTCTATAAATACTGTTCTTGTGGTAGGACTGAAAATAGAACACAGGATTCCTGACACTTATTATTCTGTAGATTTAAGCAAAGGGAAATATTTATAATACATTTCAAGGGTTGGCAAAATAGGACAATCAATGTCTAATGGATCTACGAATCTGATCCTTTTAACACTGTTTTTAAAGCGACACTTTTGATACAATGCAAGATAACCATGGGATTTATACAAAATGCTAAGAGAAGAGTATGGATTTATGCAAACTTGTTTCCTGTGATTTTTAAAATATATTTATAATGTTCCTAAGTAGACTTCCGATTAAGCTTCTTTCTGAAAGAAAGACTGTGGATTAGCATTTAGAGAAACATTATTCAGGAAACCTAACATCGATCATCTGGTATTTTTCTCTCTACAGAAAACTTACAACATGGCACCAAATACTTCCATTCTGCCCCTCCCCCACTCCCATGTCTTCCATCTTATTAAAAAATATGCATCTCTCAAACTGTTTCTGTGCAATAAAATGAAATGTGAGGAAATGCAACTAACTATACATCCAACATACAATCATAAAAACATAATTGAAAACCAGGAATATATTGTGTGTGACTGTAATAAACTGCTAATTTTCCACTAGCATTATAAGCAAACAGATGTGCAGCTGATGTGCAGGATGTGGTAGAACAGCTCATGCAATTATTACAGTCATACAATTCTATCCACTCTTTACTGTATGTACCCATGGGATTTAGGATGTGATTTTTAATACAAGGATAATGTTTCCAAAGAGCTGAAAGCCAGAGCTGTCAGTATCTATACACTTTATGGAAATGCTCATTCAATATTTTGTTGTGATATTCTACCTGTATTTAAAACAGAATTGAGTCTCAAGGATATGTATTTCCATTTCCCATGTTCACAGAAATTACCAGAGATATCCCACATGGGATTTCTCAATGCTGTTATTTTACTTATTATGGGGAAAATGGAAGACCAAATCCAAACCAAAATAGAAATTTATTTTATTTATTTGAATTTGTATTGCTACCCACTTGCTGAGGCGACTCCGGGCAGCTCAGAAATATAAAACATACACAGCATAGAATTACAAAAACCCTAAAACTTTAAAAACCATAAAACACACTAAAAATACCCTCCCAACCCCCAGCCACTAAAATTATAACTAAGAGCACAGATGGCTCTTATTCTATAAGCCGGTGGTGGTGGTGGTGGTGGTGGTGGTGGTGGGGGTGGGGGGCTACCTCATGACCAGTTCCCCACACCTGCTTTGCTAGCCATGTTTTAAGATCTTTTCTTTAGGGCAATAACTCTTCAGATAATAGGTTCCACAGGGCCAGAACAGATACCGAAAAGACCCTCCTTCTTGCGCTAGAGAGGTGAGCCTCTCTAGCTGATGGCACCTTTAGGGAGCCACTCTGGTCTCCTCTGGTGGGACAGGCAGGTGTCCTTGGGGCGACATGGTCTGTCTCTTAAGTACCCTCGCCCACTACCATGTAGGGATTTAAAGGTCATTACCAGAACCTTGAATTGCACCCGGAGGCACACGGTCAACCAATGCAGCTCCCACAATAGGGGTGAGGCATGAGCACAATGTCCACGCCCCATCACCATGTGGGAAGCCGCATTTTGGACCAGCCTCCAAATGGTCATCAAGGGCAGCCCATGTAAAACACATTACAGTAACCTAGTCTTGAGGTGACCAGACCATGTGTGACCATAAACAAGGAGTCCCAGTCCATGAGCGGGCACAATTGGCAGATAACATGAAGTTGTGCAAAAGCCCTCCTGGCCATGACTGCCACCTGCTCATTGAGCAGGAGTCGTGAGTCCAGGAGGACCCCCAAATTTCACACCGGATCTGTCTGAGGCAAAAGAGCCTCATACAGAACCAAAGGTGGTAACTCCCGGGACAACACCGGGGGGTGGGGGTGGTGATACACAGCCATTCAGTCTTGCCAGGATTCAGTTGTAGCCCGTTGTCCCCTATCCAGACATTTACAGCCTCCAGACACCTGGATAGGACTTCCACTACAACACTAGAATCACCACGGGCTGAGATGTACAATTGGGTATCATTTGCATATTGATGATTTTTCACCCCATGGGAATGGATGATCTCCCCTAGAGGCTTCATGTAAATATTAAATAAGAGACGTGAGAGCACCGAGCCCTGCAGCATCCCATATTGGAGAAGCCTAGGGTTGGGTCTCTCACCCTCTAACAACACTGACTGGATCTGGCCCCTCAGAAATGAGGAAAACCAAGTCCACACAGTGCCCTGGATCCCCAGTCTTCGGAGCCATTCCAGAAGGATACTGTGGCTGATGGCATTGAAGGCCACTGAGTGGTCAAGAAGAGCAAGGATGGAAGGGTTACCACCATCCCGCTAACATCAGATAGCCACCCTATTGTATTGCATTTTTATTCTTATGTTACATATATCGATTGTATCGACTGTATTGTATTATGATGTTGTATTTATATTTTATATTGTAATACTGTTGTTTCATGGAATGTTAGCCACTCTGAGTCACACCGTCAAGTAGGGCATCATACAAGTCTAATGAATGAATCATCCAGCAGAGCAACCAATGCAGTCTCAGTACCATATCTGGGCCTGAATCCTGACTGAAAAGGATCCCGATAATCTGATTCATCCAGGACCCCTTGTAGCTGCCACGCCACTGCCTTCTTCAAAACCTTCCCTAAAAAGGGAAAATTGTATAGAGGGCAAAAGTTGGCAAGGATTGTCTGGTCGAGCGACGGCTTCTTCAGGAGGGGGCACACCAGCACATGTTTCAATGGTGCAGGAAACACAACCTCACACAAGGAAGCATTAACAATCGCTCTGACCTAACCACCTGTCACCACCTTGGTCGCTTTAACTGACCAAATGGGAAATGATGATAGCCAAACTCCTATGCAGCTAATTTCCCAATACAGTTATACCCCGGATAACGATTGTATCGTATAGTGCTAAAACCGCATAGCGTTGCAAGATTTTTGGAAAAATCTTGTATCGAATAACGTGATTTTTAGTGTTATCTGGTACAATCGTGTGTGTGTGTGGGGGGGTTGGATTGGGTAGAACATCTACCCAATCCAACCCCCCCAGCGCCTGCCCGCACGATGTTTGGAAAGGGTACGGGGAAGATCCCCCGTACCCTTTCCAAACACCGTGCAGGCAGTGGCAGCCCCCTCTTCCTTCCTTCCTTCCTCCCCCTCTCTCTTTCTCTCCAGCTCCTTCACCTCCTCCGCACTTCACCAAAGCTGCCAAAGCTGTCGCTGCCTCGCCAGTTGATCCTAATGTTTCTTAAACTGCCTCCTTTCTTTCTTTCTTTCTTTGGCGATCCCAAAGAAAGGTGACTTGAGCCCATCAGGGCTCCCCCTGGGCGGGTGTCGGGGTGGCTGAGGAGTGAAGTTGTCAGAGGCGGCTGACGACCGACACTGGCTGTCAGTTCCGCCCTTCCCGCCGGGCTTCGTGCTCATGTTGGCGCCTCCCCCCCAAGGCTCGTGTGCAATGCACTAGCTCCTTACCACTTGGTGAGGGGCGGCGGCGGCTGCGGCGGCTGCTGCGACTGCGGGGCTTTCCCTTTTCTGGTCGGCAGAAGGGGGAGGAGGAAGGGGGAGGCACCAACATGAGCACGAAGCCCGGCGGGCATGGGGGGAACTGACAGCCAGTGTCAGTCGTCAGCCGCTTCCGACAATTTCCCTCCTCAGCCACCCCGACACCTACCCAGGGGGAGCCCCACGGAGAGAAGGAGGAGGAGGCAGTGAGGAAACTTCCCGTGGCTGCCAAGGAAAGTTCCCACCACTGCCGCTTGTTCTCTCGTGCCGGTGCATCCTCGGCTGAGGAGCGTGGAAGGCAGCAGGGCGGCCAGGTTCGGGCAGCAACACCAGGGCTCTTTGCCCATGTCTTCCATGAACAAGGAGACCTGCAGGTTCTCCTTCCACCACATGCCCACCCCCACCCCCAAGAAGGCAGTAGCATCAGCAGCCTCTTCTCGGCCCCCTTCCCCTGCCTCTGCCTCCTGCAGGGTCTCCTTGGCCTCCCGCAGAGCTCGCTCGTGGTCCTCACGGATCCTGGCCAGGTTCTCAGCTGCTTCGCCCACCGCGCCGTGTTTTTCTTTGGCGGCGGGTACTCATTCCCGGCAGGCGCGTGTTGCAAAGGAGGCAAAAGGGCCCCCGTCCCCCTTTGCCTCTCCTCGCCCACCAAAACTAGGGGGGAGGGCGGTCGAGTTAAAAGCCTTCTCCTGTCCCAGCTAGCAATCGGTATCCTAGGGTTTGACTTCAGGTACAAACCGCACCCTGACGTCAGGTTTTTTTTTTTTTAGCATTGTTTGATGTATACCCCGGACAACGCTAAAAACCAGATAACGTCATGACTTGTGGAACCAAGTCATAACATTATCTGGGGTATTAGTGTATACCAATTATTAGAAGGCAATTTACATGCTTAGAGACTGAATCCCATTTCTGCAATATATAGCCGGAGACAGGCTGTAGTCTAGATTAGTACCCTGGTGGGGAATAGTTAAGTTCTTTTTTTTCTGTTTTGGTCTCAGTCTGGACCACACTCTGACTCCTAACTGGAACTGTGAGAAGGGAGAGTAAAGGATTTATTTTGTAACTTTGTAACTTTGGTAGATCAGTCTTTCCTATCAGTTATTTCTAATGTGAAGAGACCTACTTATACCTGGGAGTGTGTCAAGTCCAGTTTAGCCCTTATTGTATGCACACTCTCAAAACGTTACTATTGTTCCAAATCCAGAATGACTATAACTACACATTTCTCATTGGACTAAACATAGTTTAAGCCTGAAATACAACCAGAAATCACTACCAACACATAGTCTGTTTTTATGAATGGAATTTAGATAGTACAGCATTTAAACACAGGTGAGATGAACTTTCTAAAAAATTTCCCATGAATGGCAAGAATGACTGCCAGCATCAACATATCATTTCAGAAGATGCTGCTAAAGAGCTTGTTTGAAAGCCTCTGTTGAAAAAGCAAGCCTATTAATTGTTACGTGATTTCATTGCTATATGGGGCGATTGTTGTATGAAGTTCCACTGTACTTGCATTGGAAGAAGACATAAATCAATTTCAACAATGTTCCCACAAATTACCCAGTAAAGGCAGTCCTACATATCAGCAAAGAATGCTGTGATTCTTATGCTAGGGATGTGTCATCCACACAAAATATTTCACTGAATACAGCAATATAAATTAACAAGATTTATTTAACAATTCACGTTAATAGTGTTGGGCAGTAGAGATTAATACCACCTCTCACCACTACCTGGAAGCCTTTGTTGTTGTCCTAATTAAAGTTTGTATTGTCAGATGACAAAATGATTATATCCATGGGGTCAAATTTCTCGCCTGGTTTCACAGGCAGGAAATGTTTGTTCTACCAGCTGAAATTCATATTCTTCTCTGAGTTTTAAGGACTTAAGGCAGTGATGGGATGTCAAAAATTCTACTACCACGCCATGACGTCATGGACGTCATGGGCGTGGCCAATGTCATGACGTCATGACGTCATGGGCGGAGCCAACGTCATGACGTCATGACGTTGTGGGCAAGGCCAAAAATAAAAAAAAAATAAAAAAAATAAACATGCACACAGACCCGTAAATAACTTAAAGAAATAAAATAAATAAATAAATAAAATAAAAATTAAATAAAAGTACACCCACCCACCCAAAACACCATAAACCACCCACCCACCCCAAACACAAAATCCTCACTTACCCTTCTTGGGGCCGACGACCCCCATGGCCCGGGGCCACACGGCAAGGCACGCCCCATCGCCGCCGGAACCGAGGAGGAGGCGGGGCGCTCCATGTTGGCTCCAATTTTTAAAAAACCGGACCCGGAGCCACTGCCTGCTGCTGCTACTGTCGCCGCTGCTGCCGCCTCCCGCCATCGCCATCGCCGGGGGGGTGGAAGGAGGAGAGGGAGGGGACTGGAGTGCCGGACCCGGGAGCGTTTCTGTAATTGATCCGGGTAGATGCATTTGCTTTTTTCCCTCCTTCCTTTTCGTTCCGGAGCTGTCTTCCCCGCCTTGCCCGTTGATCGGCTCCCATCCCGTCTTCTTCGTTGCCGCCGCCGCTGCTGGAACCAGAGGAGGAGGAGGCGCGCTCCGCTGGCCTGGGGCGACGGCGGCAACGGCGGCGATGGCGATGGCGGGAGGCGGCAGCAGCGGCGACAGTAGCAGCAGGCAGTGGCTCCGGGTCCGGTTTTTTAAAAATTGGAGCCAACATGGACATGGAGCGCCCCGCCGCCTCCTCGGTTCCGGCGGCGATGGGGACGGCAACGGCAGCAGCAATGGCAGGAGGTGGCAGTGGTGAGAGCACCAGGCAGCAGCAAACGGCGGCAAGCGGCTCCACAGGAGGCTCCAGTCAGGGGCGGCCGGATCCAATTTTTTTTAAATCGGAGAAAAAAATGGCTCCAATTTAGTGCGCATGTGTCAGATTGAGTTTCTGCGCATGCGCACTAAATTGGAGCCATTTTTGCTCCAATTTTTTTTTAAATTTTCCTCCCGGTGAGGCGTCCGATCCGGACGCCTCAAAAACGGTTTTACCCCCACGGAGAGCCCTCCGGAAATCCTTAAAACGGTTCTGTGGATCCGGTCAGAACCGGTGTCATCCCATCACTGACTTAAGGCAAAAGCCTAAACAGGTATGAAATGAATTGATTATGTTACTTTCTTGTCCAGTAGCCCTATGACTAAGCAATCAATTCATGCTGCTTCTATCCATAGCAAACACTGACAAAGATTAAAAGAGCATTTTCCCCCTGACAGTTCCATGCACGTAGGCCCTATCATCATAATATTCACTCATGCATAACTCTACACAAGATTGCAGCCTATGACTGAAAGCCAAAAGAGAGCAGTAAAGACAGTCAAGAATGCACTTGTTATTTTTGCTCTATTCACACCATAACTTCTGACATTTTTTTTCCTACAGTAACACCACTGTTCTTTTATCAAGGATTATCATTCAAGCCACCGACATGAAGATTCTACTCCATGTGTTTTATTATGTATCCTGGAGTGAGCCCTTCAAATGTGCATTAGACCACTACGTTCACAATCCTTTACCATTGCCTAGGCTGGGTGAGGGGTGGTGACATCTGTAGGCCTAAACATCTGGAGGAAAGTCAAAAGTCAAAGGTTTCTATCTCCATTTACTCTGCAATTGCCTATTTTCCATGAATTTGAAATCATGGAGAATAGTTGTTCCTTTAATTAAAAACACACAAAACAGCTGTCCTACAGAGAGGCATGACTATTCTTCATTGGTCTACTAAGTTAGGGTCACATGAGATCAGCATACACAGAGGGAGGAATAAGAAGGAATGACTGGCTTTGAGTGTGCAGTAGCCATGTTACTTCAGTGCTTAGCTTGCTTCTTTTGTGCTTCCTTCTGATCAGGGTGAGGATGGTACATGAGCTTGTGTGAGGATGAGGGTTTCATCCTTCTAAGGGATGTGCTTGTGTGCTTCCAACCAGCCAATTTTGCACACACTGAATTTTGGCACACAGAGTATAATCCCCAGTTGCCTCATGTAGTTATGACTCTGGTTTTACAATATGCTATCACGAGTTTAAAATATATGTCAGCAGTTTGAGTATGTAAAATGGCAGTTGGTGTGCTGCACATTGCTTCCATATTGATGTACATACATGCACCTCCATTAGGATGGGCAAAGTGTCATCCTTTTGGTACTTTTGAACTGCAATTCCATGTGACCAACAGAAAATAGCCAATGGTGATACAACATATGGAAAATTCTGCCACCCCTGGTGTCCCTGACTGAATGCTAATTAAAGATGTACCAACCTAACAGCTCAAGAGAGCAGCTTTGACAAATCAAATCAATCTTTATTATGGCCCAAGACCAGCATAGTGCAGCAAATGATAGAAGTTAAGATGACAAATTCAGTAGAGCCAATTAAATCCCTCTGCTAAATTATACCATCTGTTCCTCATACTTGGGGATGAGCAGCCAAAATGTCACCATTACACACTCTGGGCAAAATCTTGCTTTCATAGTTAGACCAACATACATTAGATCCATTCACTGGACTGAACTAAATTTAAATGAACTGAAAGATTCTTATCCTTCCCTGTCAGTTTGAAAACTCCATAGAACTCCATTTTGTCCTGAGGAAGCCTTTTGTAGGGTCAGGGCTGTTAAGGGGAGGAGCCTTTAATGACAATTTTAAAAAAAACACCACTAAATTCCCAAACTGAGACAGTTGGTGGAGATCCACCAGTAAATTTGACTTTTAAATGCTTTTCCATCCTATTCTAAGGCTCCCAAAGACTTCCAGGGAGCAAAACAGAATACCTAGGAAACCTATAAATATTTCAATTAATTATCTCCAGTGTTTCAATCTGGTCAGTGCTGATATAATTATGCCAGCAGGATTTTTCCCAGGAACACAGGGAAATGTAAGGAAAAGAAGGATATTTGGAAGAACCCTAAATTTGCAAAACTAAATATTGTATTGAATGGAACCGAGTTCCACAAAGAGGGATAACAACAAACTGTCTAGTGACATGGAGACTGTATCTTGGAGGAGAGTCCTGAGAAGTCACACTCTGTACCAAAAGTGGCCCAAATGCACTCCATGGGCCGGACCTGATCCAAGGCACCAAGTCATCTGTCCCATGCCACCCGCACCACTAATGGAAGTGGAAGTAAAACATACCTGCACATGTATACAATGTGCATGCACAAAACAATGCCATAAATGCACCCACAGCTGTCATAAACATGTTTATAACAGACACAGACACATTTTACAGTGGGAGGGACCACGTGACCAGCCACTCTCAACCACGTGACTGGCCCACGGCACAAAATGTTTGGCCACCCCTGCTCTACACAGCCAGATTTCTGTAATGATATTACAACTATTTTATCCAGCCACCTGAAAAATGCAGAAAAAGTGACAATATAGGGACAGAGATTTTAAATACACAGGTGCCAGTTGTGAGGAGCAGTCCTTGATGAATAGGGACAGTTGAAATATGAGTTCCTCCTGCTAAGCAAATAAGATGACAAGCATCTTGGCCATAAGAACTAGCACAGCAAAAACAAATGCTGCAAAGAGTTCATTTAGGTCCTCACCTAAAGTTGCAAGTGCTCATTCCCATGTGCAGACACACAAAAACACACACATTTACTTTTGGATCTTGACCTAAAAAAGTGCTGACAAACAAACATTTATGAAACATGATTGGCCTCAAATCATGACAACAATTTAAAACCTACCTTCTTACAATTTTAACATACTCCTTAGTAAAGGTTTCCCCTGCTTGAAAGCCAGTCATATCTGACTCTAGGCTTCAGTACTCATCTCTGTTTCAAAACCAAAGAACCAGCACTGTCTGTTGCTGCAGGTTGGCAGGAGCTGGGACAAAGACTGGAGCTCATTCCATCCTGCAGCACTTGAGAATTGAACTGCTGACCTCCGGCCTGCCAGCCAACATCTTAGCCACTTGAGCCACTGCAGTCCTTACTTACTTCTTACTTGACCTTTTCCTGAATATCTTGCCCTAGGACTTACTTCTCCTCTTTTGGAGAAATGCATTCACCATTTTGAAGATAGTGATCAAGTTGTCAAGTTCACCTTTAATTTACTGTTTTGTCCTGAGCCTATTTGCATCTTTCAAGCTCAGATGAAAGGCTTTCTAAATCCATTGGCCTCTTTGTACTGAATACTGAATACTGAGAGTAATTTCCAAAGAAAGAACTGAATAAAAAACAAACCGAATGCCAGACTGGAGGAAAGTCAAAAGGAGAGCAAAGCATTGACTGTGAGGATGCTTTCCATTTTATTTGCTTCGGCTTCACATATTACATTGTTTAAGCTCAGAGAAGGGAACTGACTTCGAGGTTCTTCCAATGTTCCAAAATTAGGGTTATCCCCACAGAGACTTTTTATTTTCTCCAACATTCCAGTCTAAATTTCCAACCCAGAAAGAAACTCTCTGAAAGCAAAATGAACTGAGATTGCAAATCAAAATGAACACATCTTAAAAAATAAAACAGAGAATGAACCAGATATTTAAAACTAGATTGAAAACCAGAAATGTGAAGTGTTGCATCCTTGTTAATTGATCAGATTATCGTGAGAACAAATTATCTAATAGGTTGGCCAATAACATAGGTTGTTCATTCCCTGTGATGCTCAAAATGTCTGTTCCTGTTCAGATGAACTACAGAACATTCCTTCGACTTAGCTATATGCATTCTACTATTGTAGAGATACAGAAATAGGTTGCATTCATCTATCATCAATTGTGTAAATGTCCACCAGAGTTGGCTAGATATAACCAAGTACTGTCAAACCTCGCATAAAGAGTGCCTTGCTTAAAGAGTAACTCACTTAAAGAGCAGAATTTTCACTGAGTGTTTGCTTCGCTTAACAAATAAAACCAACCAAAAACTCGCTTAACTAATAAATGAGGGTTTACAATTACACACACACACACACACACACACACACACACACACACACACACACACACACACACACACACACACACACACACACACACACACACACACACAAAGTCACAATTGGTCACTTAAAGAACAATCCTGTGGAACACATTATGCTCTTTAAGCGAGGTATAATGTATTGTTTAGATTAAGGCTAGCATAGTCAGGCATAGAGAACATGGTGAAGGATGATGGATCAGGTCATTGTGTGCCATATGTTGTATGCTTGTGTGAAACTTAATAAAAAGTGCTGCTGGGAGAAGAAGAAAAGGGGAGATGGAGAAGATGGAGGGGAGAGAATACTCCAAAGTGCCCTCTCATGTCCCTCATTCTTTCTGGTTTAAGAATCCCAGGTAAGTGCAACAGTGAAGTAGCTTTAGCAAATGGATATTGAGCAAACTCAAATCCATATTTTGTCACTTCCCTGGATATTTTTAAACTTGTTTTTTAACAAAACTGGACAAGGACAAAATGATAGCATATTCCTATGTACAATAAAACTTTAACAAGGGTAGGCAAATATTTTTCCCCATGTGTTCTGGCAACTGATGGGCACCAGGTAGGGCCAAGCTTCCCTCCCATAGCTATTCCACCAGCTGTTGGCTCCGCAGGAAGATTAGGCTTCCTCCTTCCAAATACCACCAATTGCCACAAAAAACAAACTACTTTCATCCTTCCAATCATGTGTATTACAAAATCCAGGAAACAATAGAGAACGATGTTTCTGTAGACAGTGACTGTAAGGGACTTATAGCATACCACAGTCCTTATCCACCCACTCTTTCCCTGACACAAACAGGCAGGCTACATGCCATCCTGTCCTTTGCAAAGGCTTCAAGAAGCATTGCGAGATAAAGCAATGATTCACATTTGTGATTGCGACTGCAAAAATATTAAGGTACAAGTAGTTGGCAGCCTCATTCGACAGCATTCATTGCAGTAAGTGAATGATAATCTCTGGGGTTTTTAAACTCATTCGAACACAAAAAACTCCAAATGCTAAGAAAATTACGACTCCAGACAGAGTTGCTGCCCATCAGGAAAGAACTAAAAACCTGGCTGGTGAAGCAGGTGTGGGGGCACCGGTGATTTGGTGACCCCTGCCTGCTGGCTAATATAGCAATATCACTCCCTCGTCCTTTTAATTCTTGTCAGACAGACAGACAGATAGGCAGACATCTTAAGCTGGATGCCTTGGGCATATCCAAAGTCCACCCCCCCCCCAGCTGCTACCCAGCAGTGTGGAAATAGTTTTTTCACACACACACACCAATTTTTTATTTATATTGTGGCACACTCTGTTGCTTGGGAGGTGCAAAAATGCCCTCATTGAGCAACACGCTGCCCAGTCTTGCTCCATGGAAAGAATTTCATAGTCTGCATGTGGTTTGAAGATGAAGACATTACCCGCTGGCAAGGGATAGAAAGGGGTTTGATCTTCCTTATGCTTAATAAATGCACAGAGTGAGCAGGCAGTACGCAAGTTGTCTTGTTGCTGCACTTTTCATTCTAGGGAGAGATACTGTATTATTGTTTCCCCTAGGTATGCATCACTATGTAACAGTTGGCAGCTGCTCATTTTATGCGAGATCACATCCTCAGTTTGTCTTCTAATTCAGAGATGGATCTCCTCCATTTTAAGGAGCAGATATATAGCTACTATCCTGTGGAGAAGGCCATAACAACCTGTGCACTTTTTAAAAAATGCCTTGATCTATATACATTTATTTTTGAAAAGTCCTATCTCTGTCATCAAGATATAATAATTTTGTGTCAGGAATTATTCTGGGTTGAAAAGATTGTTGCTGGAGAAACTCTGCTCAGGGGACTCCCAAATGAGGCACCTTTCATGTCCCCAAGATCTTTCCCCCACCAAAGTGGTCCCTATTTATCTACAGTAATACCTCGGATAACGTTTACCTCAGATAACGCTAAAATCGCATAACGTTAAGTAATCTGGGGAGGAGAATTAGATCGAATAATGTTAAGGTCCTATGGGATGTATCGGATAACAACCGCTAAAGCCTGTGCGGTTACAATGTATCTCTATGGAGCTTTAACGTTATCTGATACATCCCATAGGATTTTAACATGCATCAGATAACACTAAAAATTGGATAACACCAAGACTTGTGGAAACAAGTCTTAGCATTATCCGAGGTATTACTGTACTTGCAAGCAACTGGGTCTTGAACTGCAGACTTGCCAGCCTTCCAGCTAACAAAGTGAGCTTTGTAACCACTGAGCCACCACAGCCTCTTGTGGTCAAGATAATTCTCAGGGAGGCTTATAGGCAAGAGGCAATAGAATTGGGAACCTTGTGTTGACTGGACTACAATTCCCAAAATTCCTTGGGCAGCATGAGTGTGCATGCCTATTTCCACCCCACCCCCAATTTCCAATCTCAGGACAGTTGGAGCAGGGTGTTTTTCTTCCCATGAAGTGTGACAGATTCAGTGTGGATGCAGGACAATAACTAATGTGCCAGCTGTTCCCTATTTTTGCAGTCCTGTGCAACATATGGTAATGTTGTTTTTCAGAATTCCTCAACAAGAATATATGGGATACACCCTGTGAATACTTTTTTAAAAAGTAACTTTTCCCAGCTCTCCTCTTGGGAAAGAGCAACACCAGGTGGCCGCTCTACATCAAGCTGGGGGTGAATAAATTTCCCCTGTCTTTTTTCTCTTTTAGCAATAAAGACAAAAGCGGTGTGCTGATTATCTATGTCTTTACCTTTCTCTTCCCCTCCCCTTGTAACACTTTCTCAGTGTGGGCCACATACACCCTGCCAATATATAAAAAGTCCTGTTCTCTTCAGAGCCTCATCTGACAAGAAACAGTCAAAAGTAATTTAGCGCCTGACATTGACGTAACTTTGCCATGAGCAACTAAAGCAATTATAAAGCCTGGTTTGGGCACAGCTGAACCACCTTGATAAGGAGGCAGTGAAAAATGACACATCACAGAGGCTGAATGGTTTCATCGGCACATCGGTAAATCAGCCTGAATGTTCCCCGCATCTCTGATGATAATAGAATCATCTAACAAGCAAGGAGGGCTTGTACCTCTGTGTATATTTTTACTGACTGGTTGACTGGTGGGGGGGGGAGGAAGAATAAAGACATATAAAAAACTACTTTTTTGTCATTATGATAGCTGGAGGATGGTAGCAGCTATAGACCAAAAAAAAAGTAACTTCTTGAAACTCAGGGGAAATGCACTGTGATCCATTTAATTAATGAAAGGAGACATTAATTTTTGAAATTCTTACTGCATGAGAGTCAAAACTATACTTAGGGATCTACATGTGGAAAGTCTTTTGTGGGCTGGAAAGGAAATAAGAAAATCTAGGTATTGGGAAAGAAAGTGCTGCCTGCATAAGCAGTGGTGGTCTCCAAAATTTGTACTGCCTACTCTGTGGGTGTGGTATGTTGGGTGTGCCCAGGGAGAAAGCCCTGTGTTGCACCCAAATTAGAACTACTTTATTTCAAAACTTGGATGGGCAGGACCAGCCAGAATTTCTGCTACCAGTTCTAGTGTGAACCTGTTGATGTCCACCCTGGTGCATAAGCTACCTTGAAGTAGAATCAGGTGCTTAAGGAAGGCAAGGCATGTGTTCTACCACTCCTCATCAACATTTTAAAGATATCCTCTTTCATACTTCCTCAGTTGGCCCACGATACTTTGCTGGTAGATTGAGCTCCCTCCCATTTCTTGTCCAGAAGCTGAGCAGACTGGCCATTGCATCTCTGTTCAGCACTGGGGGAGGGAGAGAAAATTTGCTAAAATAGATGAAGCTGTGCAGTCAATGTAGGCCTTTTCCTTCACAATCCTCCTGCTGGTTTGCATCCCCCAGCTCATGCCCAACATTACCACCCGAGACTACTGCTTCATTCTACTGCACAAAGATCAAGGCTGGCCTTCCTTTTTTTTTTCCAAGACCATGAGAAAACATTTGTCACCTTCTGAGCATCAAACAACATGCTAAGTTTGGGGGGAGGGTGCAGCCAATCAAGCAAGATGTCTATATGAGAAGGACTTCCTGTACATACTTTCCTAGGAGAAGGTTCTAGGGAAGTTAATGGACTTTACATCACAGTAGACTTTTAGTGAATTGTTTTTTCAGTCTGTTTCCAAAATTGCTCAAGTGGATTGGTGAAATCTCTCTGCAGAAAAGATTAGGTCTGTTTAACAGGAATTTCCAACTATCCCTTATTTCCACCTCTTAAAATGTGGAAGAAAATGAAGGGCTCAGAAAACACACTGTTTTCAATGGAACCCCCCCCCCCCAAAAAAAAATACCTCAAATTTTATAAGCAAACATTACAGGAATGTACAGGAAGTCCTTCCTTTCCATTTGATATTTTTAACATGTCAAATCCATTTTTTTTCCTAAATGGGGCAAATGGCAGCTTGCAATGTTGGTGTGTAAATCATGGTGAAATCTCAGAGAGTGGTGTACACACAGTAGTGGGCATCAGCAGGTTCGCACCAGCTCACCAGAACCGGTAGAAGAAATTCTGGCTGGCCCCGCCCATCCAAGTTTTGCAACAAAGTAGTCCTTATTCGGGTGCAATGCAGGGCTTTCCCCCTGGCCACGCCTAGCATACCACTTCCACAGAGTAAGTACTAAAAAACTTTGAATCCTACCACTGGGTGGGCATGACTAGATCACCCACCCAGTCACATGGCAATGTCCACGGAGTAGGCTACAGCCACAAAGTAGACTACACCCACAAAGTAGGCCACACCTATAGTGTGGTAGAAATTTCTTTTGGAGGAGACCAGAACAAAATGGCGAAGGAGTAACATACACATTAAACAGGTTGCGTGATGGATGTTTCAAAAAAGGTGAAAAATTGAGGTTTTTAGCGATAAATTTGAGAAAATGACAGATGAGAGTTGTCGGGGGTGAAGATGGTGAAGATTTTAGAGGGAAGATGTTTTTCTTCTTTCCTCATATTTTCCTAAATGCCATGTATAAAAATTTCTGTACTTAAAATACTACAGTTTCCCATGTTTTTCCTCATTTGGCATTTGAACATGCTCTTGAGTGGTCTAGCTGTACACCCTTGTTTAATCACACCACACACACTTTTACACTTATCCCTATTTTCTTTGGGGAAATGCTGAAAGATATGATCTGAACTTTGTCTTAGAACCATAATTAGTACCATTATGTGTATGTACATCTATCCATCCAAGTTTGTTCTTTTTGTGTTTTTAACTCCATAGAAGATCAAAATTTTCCAAACACTATTTATAAGCAATCAAAAGTGTGGGTGACAAAAAAAGCAGAAATTGGTGAGTGAATGACCTGAGAGCCCTGTAAGCTAAAAAGGCTGCATAATATTATATTTCAAATAATATTACTGAGCACACCACTGTAGAAATTGCACTGGATGCTGAAATACATAAGTGGGGGGAAATGTATCACGTTCATGAGAGTTTGGGTCAAGATAACAAAAGGGGATAGTATCCCTTTAGAGCAACTTGTCGTTTTCTCTCAGTACTGAACATTTTATTTATTTCTTCTTTATCATGACCTTTCCAGGCACTTTCAGTCATCTTCAAGATAGAATCAGATAACAAAGAATTCTAGTCTGCGGCTTAAATGCAACAAGGTTAAATACGACTTGAGAGCATCAGATAAAGAGGTTGAAATATTTACACCTCTCTCTCTCTCTTTCTTTCTGGATCTAAAGTGTGTTATGTTACAAAGAAAACCTTCCAACCTCTCACTTGACATTCTCTAAAATTGTGCTTTATTTATGCCTAATTAATGGCAGATGTTTGAAAGCAACTACAAATCAAAGAGCAAGGGAGAGGGTCAGAATTTCCCATTCAAGTTACTGTAGTTGACTCAGATGGCCTGGAGAGTTCTCCATTGATTATCCCAGTTCTCTGGCAATTCTTTTCAAGATAGGGACAGGGTATTCTTCTCTGTGAGAGCTGGACCATAAGGAAGGCTGAGTTCAGAAAAATAGATGCCTTTGAAATGTGGTACTGGAGGAGACACCCGAGAGTCCCCTGGACTGCAAGGAGATCAAATCAGTCAATCCTGAAGGAAATCCACACTGACTGCTCACTGGAAGGACAAATACTGAAGACAAAGCTCAAGTACTTTGGCCACCAAATGAGAAGAGAGGACTCACTTGAGAAGGCCTTGATGCTGGGAAAGATCAAAGGCAAAAGGAGAAATGGGTGACAGAGGATGAGGTGGATGGATGAAATAATTGATGTGATGGGCGTTGATCTGGCCGGGCTGCAGACGATAGCAGAAGACAGAGCAGCCTGGGGTGTGGTGGTCCATAGGGGTTGCAAAGGGTCAGACTCAACTGTCCGACTGAACAACAAAATTCTCCTCCTCTCATGTCTGTCTATTTGAGTCATGCCTAGACGAAAGGTATTTGAATAAATGTTGTGCATTTGGCTTAGTACACATGGTTTGTCAAGTGAAACAAAAACTGAATGTTTGGTCAATGCTGCATTGAAGGGTTTTTGTTATCTTCAAGTTACCATCAAGTAATTCAGTATATGCCCTAGGTCTCTTCCAAGATGCAGAGAGCAGTAAGCACAAGAGTTTGGCAGTTTTCATGCTCACTCTCTGTCTTTTCCACCTGATCTATTTCACTGCACAAATGGCATGTGAGTCATTGCATTATTTCCCCACATATGGATGGAGGAGAATTTTGTTTAACTTATTTGTTGTGACCTGGGGTCCTGAGTGTTAGGAGAAGGAGGATAGTCAGCCGGCCTAGTTGCCTGCTGCTGGCTCTGATTTGGAGCCTGAGCCTGAGGAGGACTTGCTGCCAGTCCCTCAGGCCATGGGTGGCCCAAATCAGGATGCCAAGCAGGAGGACATGGATCTGGCACCAGCCCTGAAGCCAGCTGTCACTTTGGAGCCAGTCCTTCAGGGCCAAACCAGGCCAGATGACTGGAGCTTGACAACTAGGCCAGGTGCCAGCAATCAAGATGAGGAAGAGCAAGCCGGGACCTTTGAGAGATGTAGGTCCTTGTTAAAGCAGGCCTTGCAACTGAGGAGGAGTGCCTGGACACACCTCTTGAACTGGTCCTCAGCTGTGTGGTCTGACTCGCCTTAAAGCTATGGCATGCTGGCAAGTTCTTTGTCAGACCAATCTTTCCCTACTTGGATACTGACACTGAGAGACCTGGATTGAAACCCTTGGAATCCAGAACCCCTGCATGTGACATTGACAATGCCTCCAGAAACCCCCTTGAACCTACAGTTGTTATCGACCAGCTTTGACCTTGGACTCCTGAAGATGACACTGCTTCGACCCTGAAAATCTACTGTCAGACTCCCTCTCTCTTACCTCAGTGCAGCAGCTGCCAGCTGGGCAGCCCTGCCGGTGTCCGGGCCACAAGATTATCATTGTATGCAAACTAATTAAATTTCCTTCAGGGCTTAGAAAAGTTACTTTTTTGGACTATAACTTCCAGAATCCACCAACCTTCATATCTACTTTTGGGAAAAAAAATAAAAAAATAAAAATTTCATTTAGAATTCTGTGGTATGCCTAAACTAGATGGAATAATGTACTACAGGGTGGCTCATAAATCAGAACTTATGTATCCAGTGTACCCACAGAGAAAATGTGTAGGGACTTATGGACCTCTCTGTACTTGACAGAGATCAAAGAAGAAACAGATACCTAGAGATTAATAAACAGCAAACATTGTACACCATCAAACATGAAACACTGTATAGTTCTCTATAAAGACCATTTTGAATCCTTATACTGGTTTCTCATTTGTGGGTTGTTGTTTTTTTGCTCACTTCCTGAACAATTAATTATGACAAAAAAAAAATACCTAGTGTAGTGTAGTGTAGTGTAGTGTAGTGTAGTGTAGTGTAGTGTAGTGTAGAGAGTGATGGATTAGGACTCTGGAGATGAGAATTCAAGTCCTCACTCAGCAATGAAAGCCTACTGGGATGTGGACCTGGTAAAAAAATCCTTAAATACCTCACATATCTTGAAAGTCCTACTAGAGTTAGTCTAAGTCAGTTCTGATTTAAAAGCACATAACAACTGTCACCAGATAGCATATGTGTAAAGTGTCACATTAGCTCTGAAGTCCCCAGGGAAAATAAGTTCAGAAACTATTCCTGATAATAGTTTTTACTTTGTGATAAAAGACTAAAAAGATTGAAATGGCCTGTTTTCTAAATCAGAGTTATTTAAGGTTTTGATAGAAAACCAGGGAAATCCCCCTTTCCATTCTTCAGTTCTAAACCCTATAATCCTCTGGACAGAAAAATCAATTTGTTCAAATCTCTGTTGTTTCACAATTCACATTATGTTACTCAATATGTTAATATATTTTTCCTGTCTAGATATATTTTCTAATCCATTACAGATAACACAGTTAACGCAAACATTCCCTCCCACTAGCAGGCTGATTTTTATGATCTATTTAATCTATTTCTGATAATTCTGGTACAGTATATGTATTTACTAGACTTGGGGCCAACTTTGTCTAAAGGCTGTTCACAGGGGTCCCAATCCAATCAGTTCAGAATTTGGGAGATGAATCCAATCTGGATTTTGTGGACCTATAGAACTATCTCAATACATCAGTGGTCCAACACATGTGGCAGGTCTTACCTTCAACCTGATTTTTGCTGTTGGGTGGAGAGAGAATGATTAATTTCTGAGGGGATTTAAAAAACCCTCCACACTCATGGTCAGTTCCTTTCCTTGTGAGGCAATAAAGCTGTGGGGTGCCACAAGTTCTGTCCCCCATGCTGTTCAATGTCAATATGAAGCTTCTGGAACATTCAAAGTATTTAGGTTAGGTGCCATCAGTATGCTGATAACACTTTTCCTTGTCAACAGAATCAAATGACACTATGCATGTGCTGAATCACTGTTTGGAGCCTATAGTGGGCTGGGTTTTTAGAAACGTACCCACCATGCAACATGTCATAGTCTTATGGGGAAAGTGAGGCTGTCTATAACTGATAACTTACTTGCTTGTTCCTTCACTGGCAAAGTTCCTTTCCTTCCCACTCTGTTTTTGATCTTCTTTCCCTTTGTGTGGAGAGAATGTGAGAATTTTCCTCACAATACTTGAAGGGATGGAGAAAGACTAGGCCTCTCCATTTGACATAGATTCTTCTTAAACCATAAAACTGATAAACCCATCTATGCAGTGATGGGATGACAAAAATTCTACTACCACGCCATGACGTCACGGACGTCATGGGCGTGGCCAATGGCATGATGTCATGACGTCACGGCCGACGTCATGACGTCATGACGTTGTGGGCGGGGCCAAAATAAAAATAAATAAAAAATAAAAATAAACATACACACACACCCCTCCCTCTCAGCCCACCCACCCAGACACAAATAAATAAATAAAATAAAAACAACCACCCACCCAAAACACAAATAAATTACCCACCCACCCCAAATAAAAACCCCTCGCTTACCTTTCTTGGGACCCGGCACCCCGATTGCTGTCCACAGCCGCCGCCGCCGCCGGAGCTGCCTGCACCCCTGTGGCGTCCTCCTTGGGCCGGTACCTTTTTAGCCCGGCTCCGGCCATGGCGAGGGGCGACGGGCAGCCGCGGCTGCCGCGCCTCCCTGGGCCGTCCCCATGCCGCACCGCCGCCGCCTACAGCTTCCTCCTCCGCAGCGCGCGGCAGCCGAGCTCAAAAGGGACCGACCCAAGAAGGAGTCCACAGGGATTCAGGCAGCGGCAGCTCCGGCGGCGGCGGGCGGCGGCTGTGGACGCCGGGTGCAGGCACCCGGCCCACAGGCGCCCGGCGGCGGCGGCGGCAGCGGTGTACCCCGCCGGGCGTCCCCAGGGCATGGGGCTTGTCAGCAGCGGACGGCCGAGGCAGCCCTCAACGTGCCGCGGGGAGGCGCCCCCCTCAGAGGGCTGCTGCCGCCGCCGCCGCTGCCCTGAAAGTTCTAAATGTTTTAAAAATCGGAGCAAAATGGCTCTAATTGACTGCGCATGCGCAGAAACTCAATCTGACGCATGTGCAATGCGTCAGATTGAGTTTCTGCGCATGCACAGTCAATTAGAGCCATTTTCGCTCCGATTTTATTTTATTTTTTCTTTCAGTCAGGTGTCCGGAACCGGACGCCCCAAAAGTGGACTTCCCCTCACGGAGAACCCTCCGGGATTGGTCTTACCGGTTCCAGAGATCCGTCTGGAACCGGTGACATCCCATCACTGCATCTATGACTTCCCCTCCCCACCTTTATGTTTTAACCTCTGAATTTATGAAGGCTGCTGAACAGTGAGTAAAACATATTTTCTTTTCTCTTTTACCGGAGGTGGTTCAAGAGTGATTACAAAAGGCTAGTTTATAAGAATGAGGGTAGACTTGTTGTTGCTGATTTTAACTCCTATTTGCTGTCCTTCTGCTGTCAACTAAAGAGGAATTAAGTAAACTCCTAACTTGCTTGACACGGATGAGGAGCAATAACTGAAAGTGAATCCAGGCAAGATCTCTGTCATTCAGTGGGAGACAAGAATGTAATCTGTATTGGATGTAGTTGCACTCCATCTGACGGAGCAGGTACACAGCATGTGTACTCACTGAGACATCCTTTATCACTTCAGGCTCAGGTGAACACAGTGGCTGGGGCCATCTCTGATTGGCCAGCCAGTTGCAACCATTCCTGGATACAGATAAGCTGTCTACAGGAGTTCATACACTGATAACCTCCTGTAATTTACTTTATCTAGGGCTGCTCTTGAAAATGATATAGATGCTACAGTGTGTGCAATATGCAGGAGCTAGACTGCTAGCAGAAATACTTTTCAGAGCTAATATAACACCAGTGTGCTTCTTGTCAGAGTTCAGAGTGTTGTTGATGATCCATACAGCCCTAAATAACTTGGGATGTTGATACCTTTCCCCCTAGATACCTGCCTGGTTATTAAAATCTGCTAGTGGAGGGAACTCCTCTGTGTCCTGCCACTGGAACAATTCCCTATGTAGCTTTGTCAGGTGTTACAAGGTATCCTTTTTGAGCACATATATGAACATATACATGTTCTGAGACACACCCATAATAGATCTTTGAACTATGCCAATAATACTTCTTGACACTGATTGTGCTGAGTATACCATACTCATACAGAGCTATTCACAAAGGGAATTTTGTTGAATAGAAAAAGATTAAAATATATAAAAAATTCACAATTAAACGTATAACTAATATAGGAAACTATAGACAGAACAGAAGAAAATTTGCATGGGAAAGATGTTTCTTAGATTCACACTGCACTTCAAAGTCTTGAAATGCCTATGCAAACTATTCGCAGAAACACTACAAGGAAATGGAGAGGAGGAAAAGATCATCTTTTGCCAACTATGCTCATGCACAGAAAGTGAAAATAGATTAGGGGTGTCCGACTCAAGAGAGTAATGCTCCTCTTCATTTTCAGCCAAAGAGCCAGTGCTGTCTGCAGACAGTATCTGCAGATGTTTCTGCAGTCATTTGGTAGGCATGACTAGATGCTGAAGTGTATGGAATGCTGTTACCTTTTCTGCCAAAGTGATACCTATTTATCTACTTGAAATTTCCTGTTTTCAAACCACTCGGTTGGCAGGATCTGGGACAGACAATGGGTGCTCACTCAACTTGGGTCTTGAGTTGCTGAACTGCCAAACTTCTGGTCATTAAGTTCAGCGTCTTAACCACTAAAGCACTGTGACAAAAATTACCTCTCCTTAATTTAGTTAGTTTGTTTTGGGCAATTTTTATACAAAGCTATGACCTTTCCCACCGAAGTGGTACCTATTTATCTACTTACAATTTCCTGCTTTCAAACTACAGTGGTACCTTGCTTAAAGAGCATAATGAGTTCCACGGGATTGCTCTTTAAGCGAGTTTGCTCTTTAAGCAAATCACTATTGTAAGTGACCAATTGTGACTTCTGGCAGGAGGGATTGTGAACCCCAATTTAGTTGTTAAGCGGGTTTTTTGTTGTTTTTAGTTGTTAAGTGAGGCAACCATTCAGAGAACATTCTGCTCTTTTAGTTAGTTAGTCTCTAAGCAAGGCACTCTTTATGCAAGGTTTTACTGTACTACTCTGGCAGGACCGCCTTTGTATTTAAATGGAAGACATGAAAGTGCAGCAAACACATGCTCACACTTTATTGCCATGCAGGTAGAAAGCTAGGGTAAGATACCTGTCCTTCTACCTTCAGTGACAGGAGAAGGACTTCATCTGAAGTTACCTGGGGAGAGAGGGCCCTTCTTTCTCATGCAGGGTTTACATGTCTGACCACTAAGTAAGCCCTGTTGCAGTTTAAAATGATGCAGAAAGGTCACTTGAGCTTACTTTATGTGAAGCAACAAACTGTGTAGTTTTGACCTTGGTTTTACTGTGAGTAGACTTTATAGTTGCATAGCTTCACTGAGTTGGTGCACCTAGGTCAGAAGGTTAATTTGATGCAGTGCTTCCGAGGAGAAAAACTTTGGACAAACTACAGAGTGCCAGAGCTCTCATAGAAGAAGGCAGTGGTAAACCACCTATGAGAACATTTTTACTAAAAAAAGGTCTGAAGAGGATTGTCATAAATCAGAATTGGCTCAGCATCTAATTCTTATTATTTATTGGGTTGTTTTGGACAATCAGGAAGCTGCAGTGGCTCAAGTGGTTAAGATGCTGACTGGGAGGTGGATGGTCAGCAGTTTGATTCCCGTGTACTGCAGGACGGAATGAGCTCCCATCTTTTCCCAGCTCCTGCCAACCTAGCAGTTCCAAAGCAAGAAATTGCAAGTAGATAAATAGGGACCACTTTGGTGGGACGGTAACAGTGTTCTGTGCCTAGTCATGCCTGCCACATGACCATGGAAACATCTGCAGAAGCAGACAGCACTGGCTCTTCGGCTTTGAAACAGAGATAAGCACTGAACCCTGGAGTCAGAGACGACTGGCTTTGGAAAAAACACATTTAAAAATGCAAAACGTTTTAAAACATTTCCTTTGTTCTTGTGTCTGAATGTTTATTTTTTAAAGCAGCATGACCAGAAGGAAGAATTGATGTGTAATATTAGCAAAGTGTCTCAACAACAACAACCATCATCATCATCAACATCATCATCATCAGCAGCAGCAGCAGCCTTTTGTAATTTTTGAACACTGTGTCACAGTTCAACCAAGCAAAGGTCAAGTGTGCATTTATTTCCTATCCTTATTGGGATTGATGCAGTAGCTTTGAAGGTTCATCAGTCTAAATGTCTGTGACATTTTCATTTGAGTCAATTTGAAGGCAAAAGTTGATTAAATTAAAGGGCTGCTATTATTTAGACCAAAATTCATTTAATCTGAAGGAAAGGGTCATTCATCGCTGACCTATACACTACTTAGGGATGTATTAATCAGATGCACATTATAATCATCTCTTTGTTTTCCCAAACATCTGTTTCTTGCATTCGATTCAACTAAACATATTGAAATACAACCAGTTTTGGAAATTAAAATAATACATACCCCACCATTGATTTTACATTAGGTATTTTAAAATAAATAAATAGTATTTTTTTAATGAAATCAGATTAAAAGTCCCTTTTTTGACTCCCATGTTTTACCTTTGAATAAAAACAAATCCTATCAGAAACTATGCAAACCTACATTTTGAGTCTGCTGTAAAATTGCAGGTTACTGAAAGCTTTATCCAAAACAAAGTTCACAGTGGAATGTTGTACAAGATAACTCACGTGTCAACACACACACAATTTCTATGAGGTTGTATCCATGTTTAAATTACTAAATTGTTGGATTTAACCTGTGGAAGCAGGCATAGCAGTAGCTGCAACTGTTATAATGTTCCCATGTAAAAATACATTACCCAATTACTGACCATTTGAACAGCTATATCACGCCTTAAAATCTGTATGTGATAAGCAAATTCTGAGTTCAGATTTGGAATCAGCACACTCAATATTATGTGAATCACATGTGTTATTCCCAGGAGCAAAATCGTTGTTGTGCAGTGTTATTAGATGTGATGTCTGTGGCACCATCCATGGCCACAGAGACAGCTGGATTTTTCAATGCGGAGGGCTGGATATGGCCAAGGAGCCATAGTTTAAGGACCCCTGCCTTAAAGACTAACTGTTATATTTAAATGTGCATTTTTGTGGATTAAAAGCTAAGAAAGTGGACAATCCACGCTAGCTCATGTTAAAATATAGCAGTTTTGTTTTGTCTATGATGATGATGATGATTTCAACTTGTACACCACCCCATAATGCTAAGAACTCTCTAGGATGTTCACAAGGTAATAATGCAAACTAATGCCCCCAACAAACTTGCTACTCATGGTATCAACCTTAGTGAAATGCTGAGTCAATTAATCCTCAGTGGCTGGGTCATCCAATTCATGATATATAGTTAGATCACACCCCAGTGTTATCTCCATCTGTGTGAATGGTTTCCATCACTTTCTACAGGGAAGTGGAACAGCACTGTATTCTGGTAGGTGTATGATTCAAGTGAGGTAAATGAGAAGAGGAAGTGTTTGTGCATCCCATAACTTCACCAAACTTATTGCAATGGCAGACCTTTTGAGTTATATTTCCTCATTAAGTTACATTGTTAAAGTTGGTCTTGACAAAGCCCTTTCTGGTGAATTTGGTGAATTGCCATATTTATAAAGCACTGAAACAGATGATCCTGTCATTTTTCTGAATTTATTGATGGAAAGAACATGAAGAAGCAAGCAGGCCGGGTAGGCCATGTTGCGGTCAGATTCTTACACAACACATTGAGGATGGCTTTGAAAGAAAGCTAATTACCAGAGTGGATTTGATTTACCTAACTGCAGTGTGCAATACTAACAGTTATAGGATACCGCTCAGTAAAATAAATCTTACCAGAGATAAGATTATTAGGGTCACTGGCAACTTCCTTCAGAATGGAAGATTCTATTTGATGATGAATGGAAGGAATGGAGGATGGAGGATGCAGAAGAATATACTGTCACAAGGAAGTTTATTGTCTCCAATGAAAGATGCATGTACAATCAACCAGATTCTGACAATAAAAAATTGTTCATCTATGGGGATGACAGTGGTGGGATTCAGCAGGTTCGCCCTAGTTCACCAGAACCAGTAGCAGAAATTCTGGCTGGTCCTGCCCATCCAAGTTTTGAAATAAAGTAGTACTAATTCAGGTGCAACACAGGGCTACCCCCTGGCCACGCCCACCATACCACACCCACAGAGTAGGTAGTATTTTTTTAATCCCACCACTGGGAGATGACACATACAAAGATCTAGTTTTGAGGAGATAACTTGAAAACATACTGGAGGACCTGAAGAATTAGGACAGCATTACACCATCAACCAACTTAAGCATAACCCAAACAAGACTTTGTGTGTTTTCAACCTTTGAAATTGAGAGGCAGGGGTTGAGCTGGATCTTACATGGCAAGGGAATTGATTGCAGCATTGTTCAGCGCCAAAATACCTTTCTGTGACGCTTGACAGGAAACTTTCTTTTAAGTAGCACTGCCTGAATACCAAGGCTAAAGTTAGTTCGAGGAAGAATATCATCAGGAAATTGACAAACTATATGGGAAGCTCAACCATCCACATTGCATACATCAGGTTTGGTCCTGAGTGTATCTGCAGCAGTATATGGTGCTCCAGTATGGAGCGCAGCCATACATGTGAAACAAGATGACATTGCTGTTAATGAAACAATGTGTACAGTGTCAAGATGTTTCAAACCTACAGCAGTTGAGAAAATATATACCAGGGGTGACCAAACTACGGCCTGTGAGCTGGCCCCGGCCCGAGGTACCATTTCATGTGGCCCATGATGCCTCTCTACTATCAGAAGCAGAAGTGGGCACATTTACAACTGTAAATTGTGCCTGCACATGTGTAAACATGCCCTTGTCTGCCATAAATGCTGCCATAAATACAACCTTGACTTTGTAAGCACATTTATGACAGCCGCAGACATGTTTTACGGCAGCATTTACGGTAGGAGGAACCATGTTATTAGCCCACTCAGCTACCCGGGGGTCAGGCCTGCAATGCATGGTCAGGCCTGCAATGCAAAAAGTTTGGGAAACCCTGATACTGTTGTTGGTATCACTCTACCTAAAATAGAGAGCGAAGTAGCAGCTGACTCAGATTCAGGAAGATCTTTATGGCAAGAATAAACATTCTTGAGGGTACAGAGGAGCAAAATCAAATTAGAAGGTAGAGGAAGGAGCACACTGGACAAAGAATAATATTAAAGGAGGATATGGCTGAGGACCAAATTTTGAAGTTTAAGTTGTTATCTTCCCTTTTTGTATATTGACTGAGGACCAAAGGGAAATAAATATTTTAAGACTTTAATCACTCCCAGATACTTTAAACTGCCAATTAGCATATTAATGAAATAGCCCTTTGGTCTTTTCCCAAGCAGCTAAATATAAACTGCTAAATCAAAAATCTTTATGATATACATATGTGAAGAGATCAGCATGGCCTAAGGAAGGAGAAAAAGAGATACAGCTTAATACACTGGGTAATAAAACGACTCTTTAAAAGACTTAACTACACTTCCACTTTCAAGATCTTCAATCTGAGCCAAATAACAATGGTCATATCAGATTTGGCAATCATATTTCTGTCATGTCTTGTTTCTTCAAAGTGATCTCTATTGATTTTTCTCTATATTCCTCATTAACTGTACCTTGAATGCATTTAAGGGATTTTATTAACTTATAAGTAAATTCTTTACTAATTACAGTAGAAACCCACATAATGAAAAACCTCCGTTCCACGGAGCTCTTCGCTATGCGGATTTTTTCGTTATGCGAAACACTATTGGTGGTACCCTGCATAACAAAAAAAAAGTTCATTAACTAGGGTTACTATTGAGCGGGTATACCCTGGCTACTGAAAACCCAGTGTAATGAATGTTTTTTTTTGTTACACGGGGTATCACCCTTGCATAACAAATGCTTCACTATACAAATTTTTGTTATGCACTGCATTCGTTATGTGAGGTATTACTGTACCTAATATGTTTAAAGAATGGCCTTCCACTCACAGTCAAATGTGTGTGTGTGTGTGTGTGTGTGTGTGAGAGAGAGAGAGAGAGAGAGAGAGTGAGTGTGTGTGAGAGAGAGAGAGAGAGAGAGAAGATCAAACATCAACATAAGCAACAAGAGGAGAAGTTCATTTGATTTGTAGTTTTAAAGGGAAACACCAGTTATGACCAGTGGTTGGCTGTCAAAATTTTTGCTACACCACCATGGGCAGAGCCAACATCATGGGCAGAGCCAACGTCATGACATCATGATGTTGTGGGCAGAGCCAAAGAAAACAATAAAAATTAATAAATAAAATAAATTCAATAAAAATTAAATAAAAATACACATTAACATTAACATAATCAACCCACCCACCCCAAACACAAATCAACCCACCCACCCACCCCAAACACAAACCCGTCACTTACCTGGTCTGGGGTTGGGGAGCAGGCAGGCAGCCAGCAGGCAGGCAGGAACTGCGGTGGCGTGGCAGCAAACTGCCACTGTAGCAAACCGCCACTGCAGCAAACCACCGCAGCAGCAAACCACCGCAGTGGCGAGGTGAGGAAAGGCCACCGCTGCCTATTCTCCAGGCGCTACCTGTACCCTTCCTTTCTGGGCAGCCATTTTGGCTGCCCGGAACTGCGCATGCATCAAACCTCCATTTGATTCATGCACACTTCTATTTTTTAGTGTGCATACATCAAATGGAGGTTTGCCGCATGCACAGTTCCATGCAGCCATTTTGGCTGCCCAGAAATACACTTCCAGAGGGGGGCCAGAGAGGCGACTGAACTTGGTTGCCTGGAACTGCGCATGTGTCAAACCTCCATTTGATGCATGCACAAACCTCCATTTGATCCCCTCCAGATGGGTGCTACCAGTTTGGGCTAACCGGTCCGAACCGGTAACAGCCCATCACTGGTTGTGACTGACTGACTGATTGATTGATTGAATGAATGAATGTTGTATTTGTCAAGACTGAGATGAACCAATCAACAATTAGAAAACATCTTGCCACAGAGATGCATGACTTTACATGCTCAGGAAGAAGGATCCTCATTATTTGACATGTAAATGAGTCACAATGAGAACACAAGCCCATGAGAGACTCAGAAAGACTGACAGATATATGTTTAAAAAGCCACCAAAGAAATGTAAAGTGAGCATCAATAATGTTGCCTTCTGTTTTTAACCATATTTTGCTCAAAAGCCAGTTGTATCCAACTCTAGGATTCATTGCTCATCTCCGTTTATAAACGAAGAGCCAGTACTGTCTAAGATCTCTTTAACTCAAGATCTGAAACCATTGTTTCAGACCTGGGTTAGAAAGGAACTAGTAAAGCTTAACAGTTCCATGAGTATGTTGGTTGTTGGAATAGTGTTTTGCACCGGTTAGCTTCCACTTTTACCATCACTTAATTGTATGTGTGCTTTTATGTTTTATGTGTGGCATCCTGATATTACTTATGGAAAAGCGAGAACAGATATTTTTCTTAATGCTAGGACTGGAAATTATGAAACAGAAACCTTCCTTCCTGATTCTTATTTCTAGTTTGTTAACAGTAAGGCAACACCTTCACAAAACCCTGGACTAGATACTGCCAGTTGGTTACAGAAGCCCAGGGGGGTTCTCTGCTCTGGCAATAAAGGGTCGGAATCAACTGTGCGACTGAACAACAAAATGAATGAAGTCAATACTTTCCCACCACTTCTCAAGGGTAGAGCTGCAGACACCCTAGCATCAACCATAGCTGAAGAAGGGATTGGAAAGTTCCTTGCATTCTCTTGAGAAACCTGGTACATTTTGCTAAGTTGCTCAGAAAGTGCAAAAGTGGAAAAATATTGACCCAACTATAAATAGGTTTATTTTCTCTGTACTCCCATCAGGTTGTAGAAATCTGCTTCCCATTAAAAATTTTAACAGCCACACATGGTTGTTTGTTTGTTTTTAAAATAAACTCTCAGTGCAGTGATGTTTGACACAGGTGTGTTTCATCTTCCATTTGTGTTCCAAGATGAGATTGTGTTTCAGCTTTTACAGGATCAATCCTTGGTATGAAAGCAGTTTGCCACTCTGGTGTTCAAAGGCAGCTATAACACCAAAGCATCTGCAGTACTCTTGTTTCAAGATGGGCACTAATTTTTATTCTTCTTGGATCCTGAATGAATAGATTGCTCAACCTCAGCATGCACACTAGTCAGGTAAAATTCAGCCAGCCAACTGTGGAAAAAATGTGCACCAGCCGGAAGCTTTCTCCTCTAGCAAGTATTTGATTCTGCTTCTCTTCTCCCTCCCCCTTCTACTCTCCTGAGATCCTAGATGGCAAAGAAGTGAACTGAAGCAAGATAATTCTAAATAACATTGGCTGAGATACATCTTGACAACATTCCTTGACCTAAAACTTCAACATGCTAGTAAAAAAACCCAAGGAAGGATGAAGAGAGGATGGCAGAGAGAAACTTGGGGTGGGGTGGGGAATAGAGAATTATAATCCTACACCCAGTGGTGGGCTCCAAAAAAATTTACTACCGCATTGTGGGCGTGGTATGGTGCGCGTGGCCAGGGGGGAAGTCCTGCATTGCACTCAAATTAGGACTACTTTATTTCTAAACTTGGATGGGCGGGGCCAGCCAGAATTTCTGCTACTGGTTCAGGTGAACTGGTGCAAACCTGGCGATGCCCACCACTGCCTACACCCTTCTGAACCAAATGTTACTGTGTCTTTTTGCACTAAAAACAACAACAAAAAGCAACCAGATTTGGGTTTTATGCTAAAACACATTCCATTCAGTGGTGGGCTTAAAAAAAAAACTACCACAATGTGGGTGTGGTATGGTGGGTGTGGCTAGGGGAAAAGCCCTGTGCTGCACCCTAATTAGGACTACTTTATTTCAAAACTTGGATGGGTGGGGCCAGCCAGAATTTCTGCTACCAGTTCTGGTGAACTGGTGTGAACCTGCTGATGACCTGATTCCATTCCAACAAAGACATAGCCAAACCTTTGGTTCTGTTTTCTCCAAAGTGCAGATTTTGGGATTCATTTTTTGTAAATTCTGATTTTTTTAGAAAGTAAACTGAAACAAAATTACAAAGAGAAATTGATATCTAGCTGTGAAGGAGCTGAAATGAGGTAATGATTACCCCACAAGAGTGCAATGATGATATTGTTTTTACATGGCAAATCAACATTTTACAAGGCAAATCTAAAAATGGGGCAACCCAAACAAAGCATTTATAAGTATGAATCTGGGCTTTAGATCAGTACCAGCTTAGTTACAGTAGGTACAAATAGGTAGATGTTGCTCTGTGACAAACTTGGTTACATTTGATCAAATAATTTTAAAGCTGGGAGCTTTTAACTATAGAGGTGATTTACCTCCTATTCAAACATATGCAAATTTTATCTCCAGCAGATAATAAATTGCTGAATGGTATTTCAAAAAGCTAACATTTTTATATTAAAAAGATATTAATTACCATAGGCCCTTTGTTTCCTTGCAGCAAATACATCCAGTAATTACAGAAAAAACTAATAACTTTAAATGTCTCTTCCAAATAGGAAAAGCAGCCATTTCATAACAGATGAGCATGCCAGCAAGAATAAAGGTTGAGAAGCATTTGCTTGCCCTTTCTTTCTGTATAGTCTCTCACATATTAAATAAGGAGACCTGGGCTTTGGTGACGTTTTGCTCTTAAAGTGTCAGGCATTGTTTAACAGTCTCCAAATCTACCCTCTCTCTCCACTTGAAGAGGCAGAAATGCAACCAATGCAGCTCCTGTTTACCCAACAATAGCTTAAAACAGTATTTGCAGCCTTCCATCTACACTCTAATTGGCATGTAACAGCACCGGCGCCGGTGCCAATGATGATGACGACAGCTTCATCTGAACTTTGGAATGGAAGAGACATAGAGCAAAGTGATGACAGGCCTGCTACTCTACCTGCTGGTGATGTCCATGGGTCTTTTGAACTGACTGCCCTGTTACATAATGGTTGGAAGAGTACCTCATGGGGTGGTTTTTTGGGGGTGGTTGGGAGCAGAAGAGTGCCTAATCTCAGGGCTTGAGTGATCTGTAGTATAGGACATCCAATGTGAGGCAAAAGGGAAAGGAATACTCTTTTCAACAGAGTTGTCATCACACCTCTGTCACTAATTCATTGGCTGGTATTCAGCTGAACATTTCTCTTCTTGGTCCCAGAAGGAGAACTTGATAATTTTGCCTCACAAATTGCAAACAGGAACTCTTCTCACAAAGGCTGCCTCATGGCGTTTTTGTGCTGCCTTCAGCAACTTTGAGGAAAAGTGGATGATGATGATGATGATTGATGTGATGTGACTTTCTGAGGTGCTATAGGTAAATCTCTGAAATGCTAGGAGAATCCACTGAGCAACCAGAATTACTTACACGTCAGCTCATTTTATGTGTCAGCAGCTGCAGCAATGTAAATGCTTTTGTGCCCCCTTAAACAATATGTATCCTCAGTAAACGAAGCAGACTGTGACTTCAGAAATTAAGCACGTGGGAATATCTGGCTCGTCTAAATCCATTTTCTTCTCTTTTTGAAATCCTTCGAGTTTCTTCTCCAACAGGTGTTTGATTAACAACATTTAAGCTAAATAACAAGTACTCTCAGAAATGCTGCATTTAAAAACCACCACATACATCTTGCACAGTGGCACTCTAGCAGTGGAAATCTATAGTGAATGCCGAGGAAACCATATACAGTACTGTTTTTCAAAACCTTCCCCAGAACTTATAACTGAGCACATAAACCACACAGATTTTTGGAGGTCAGGATTGGTGGGAGGGGGTGATAAAGGACACAAATGTATGTACCATATTTTTTTTGCTTCTGTTTGAAATGGAAAAGGAAATAACATGTCTTTAAAAGGGAAATAGAAGTCAGTTGGGGGAAGCGGATGAGATGGTTGACAATCAAAACTTAAATACAGGCGCAGTCAATGACTTTATTAGACCCCTAAAAAAACCTAAACAATCAGCTACCATCAATGACAATTCATCCTCTTCAGCCCCTGCACTGACATTTTGTGGATAGTGCAGAAAAGTTACAAATGAGAGTCCCAAACATTCGTGGCAGGTAGTTATGCTAGGTCTGCTTGTTAGAAGTGAGTTGGGGAGGGGAGCAAACTGCATTGAAGGTGTGGTTTTCCAACCACACCTCAGGTAGCTATTAACTAAATATCTCCTCCCAACTTCTCAAGCAGAGAACTGCCAGGTAATCTGCATGTGCCCCTTTCCTTACATATTGCCTGCTTTTGAAACTGAGTATTCCTATTTGGCTGAGGAAAGGGGCAATACAAAAACCCAATGAAAGCCTTCTTAAAATTCAGTCTATTTAATGTAAGAAGCCAAATGAAGCCATATTAAATTCAAATTAATAATACTACTTCTCACTCCTGAATCAAGCTATGTCCAGGGAATCTGTTGGCAGATGGAACAGAAGGAAATAAAATTGACCACTGTGTTTCCTTTTAAGATATTAATTCCAAGCACTGCTTCCATATACTGTATTTCCTGACATATAAAACCCACTTCCCCATGTTAAAATACACTGGGAAAATGGAGTGTGTCTTGAACTGTATATAATGGCCTATAGTGGTCTATTCTGGTAATAACAGGGTGTGTCTTATAAAGGTAAAGGTTTCCCTTGCTTGAAAGCCAGTCATATTCGACTCTAGGGGTCAGTGCTCATCTCTGTTTCAAAGCTGAAGAGCTACCGCTGTCTGCATCTGCAGACATTTCCATGGTCATTGGCAAGCATGACAAGACACCCGGAGTGCATGGAACACTGTTACCTTCCCACCAAAGTGGTCCCTATTTATCTACTTGCAATTTCTTGATTTCAAATCACTAGGTTGGCAGGTGTGTTTTATACTCTGATGCATATTATACACAGGCAAATAAAGTATATTCAAAGATTCAATACAGACATCTGCTACAGATTTTAAAAATAGTGGAGAGTACAACAAAATCCTTACAAAGTTGCCTGATATAATATAATCCTTTTTAATGAAACATCTAACTTTTGTGTGCCCCTGAGGATGGTATTTTAAAGGTTATACGGTATCTTGATATTTCACCAAGAACTTGACTTAGGTGCAGCCTGAAACATTATATTTTTAAAAGGAACTTGTATTGTTCATTACTCTGAGACAGCAAGCTGAGCAATATTGTTATCGTTGCTTGATTTACAGAAATAATTCATTGCACTGGACCTTCTTGGTCAGAATCCTGTTACTTTCTTCTTCTCATATAATAATTGGTTACATACAATAGTTGGTTACATGATAGTTCCAAGATTACAAAATAATGTAAGAAATGTGCTCATGTGCAAACTTATAGAATAGACCAGTGATGGTGAATCTTTTAAAGACCAAGTGCCCAAGGAGGAAAAGGCAGCATGCAGGCAGGCACCACATTTGTCAGATCAGCAATGTCTTTATGTTACTCAAATAATTATCACATAGTGCAAAGGAACAGGGACCACCAGTTCTGTCACTAAGACCTAGAATTAGCCATAGCTAAGAAAAGTCAGTTTATTTGGTATACATTTCCCAAAATCTCTGAGTCTGTAGTCACTGTCCATGCAGCTAGGATGATTCAGAAAACTGTAGTCCAAAAATAAATCTTCCAAGCTCTGGCACTGTCGAGTATCTGGCAAACCTCCAGTATTCTGGTAGGCTTATTTGCTGATAAGTTGATTTCTCTCATTGTCTGGGGCCAGTGGTTACTGAATGGTGGAAGCAACAGGCTAATGAGAAGCTGCTCCTCTCTGTTGCACACTATGTTCCAGACCAACATGGCATAGGGAAATACATATAATTCCTATTGTGTCTTCCTTACAGCATTTCCATTGCTGCTGCTGTCTGCCACTGCCAACATAAGCCATCCTACCAATAAAAATACAGCTACACCAAATTAAATAACTAACAGTTTTTGCCCTTTTGTGATATTCAAGATGTACTCCCTGAGGTAGCTGTCTCAGATATTATATGATTAAAGGTAGGGCCAATATCATCATCCCTGATATTGGCTCAGAGAAGCATTTCCCTGCATAAATTCTCAGTCTACGCAAGACAACTCCCAGGTTTGCTGGATTCAGCTTTTGCTCCTGAAAAACTGCAAGATCCTTCCTGTCCTTTGCCAGGTCGTATCTTTCAAGACAGAACCATATTTTCCAACTGCTTTCAGGCCACATATTGAAAGAGGAAGGGTCTCTTCCCACCTCCATTTAAGATTTTACTTAGGGTGAATAGTTTTAATGCTTGGCTTGACATCAGACCCACTTAAAACTTTTTGCTGCCAGATTCAAAATCTCATAACCAGACACTGGCTGGGAACTACTGATCTGAAGAGCTGACAGTTTGAAATATTGGCACTGCAGCAAACTGACCACATTACTGGCCTCCTCATGCAGGAATGATATAATCCCAAAGAACACCTATTACTCCTCAATAGAGAACAGCTTGTGTTGTTATTGTGTGCCATGAAGTAATTTCTAATTTATGGTGGCCCTATGGATCAATAACCTCCAAACAGTCTTATTATTAACAAAGGAAAGCAAAAGCAAAGCAATCACACTTATATACTTCCCCCATAGTGCTTAATGTGCTCTTTGGACGGTTCACAAGTTAATTAGCATTTTGCCCCCAGCATGCTGAGTACTCATTTTACTGACCTTGGAAAGATGGAAAGCTGAGTCAACCTTAAGCCCTGCTCAGGATTGATCTCACAGTCTTTTGGTTGCAGTACAGCAGGTTAACCCCTTTGCCACCAGGTCTCCCATCTTTTTTCTTCCAAACTTACTTTATTGAGTCAGTCCATCTCATTTTAAGTCTTCCTTCAGCTTTCTTAGCAATGTTACCTTTTCCAGAGAATCTTGTTTTCTCATGTTACATTCAGAATCTGATAGCCACAATTTTCTTATTTTAACTTTCAACAATAGTGCATGCTTATTTGGCTCTAGGAGCCACTTATTTTAATTTCCAATGGTTCACAGTATAAGTAAGGACAGCTTGAAGGCAACTATCTAAGCCAGGAGTTGGGGCTCACTATCAGACCTCAATTCCTATAGTCATTCAACAACACCAATGTCAGAAATAGTGAGAGCTGCAAGCCATACGTTCTCCATCCATAATTTCAGTACCCTTAGAAAAGTTGTTATTTCCCCCCCTAGTAACGATGTTGTCTGTGGGAATTTGAGAGTTATAGCCTCAAAAGGTAAAGCATTCTGTTTTCCAGTGCACATAACTTTTCTACTGTGGGCAACGTTTGTGAACAGGATAACACTTACTTCTGAAATCCCCCCAATCCCTGCCAATCTGACAAAGTTATGGCCAAAAACCTGGCATCCCTGCCAAATCTATGACAGTCCTGAGTTACCACTTATTTCATGAGCTTTTGTTTCTGGTGCTCAGTGAAGCAGCCTCTGCAGCATGTAATATTTCCCTTCTGACTGGCAGGGCAACTCTTTCCAGAGCTGAATCTAGGTGACCAAGGGGAAATGCCCGTGTTCTCAACCATGTTAAAGCAGATGCTTTTGGGGAGCCAAGGGCACCCGTGGGAGAAGTACAGAGGTTATAAACCACAAACACCATTCATCATTTTCTGACAACAGCTCAGATAAAGTTTGTACTAGCTCCTGTAAATGCTGCAATATGAAGTGTAAATATAGCCAGAGCAATATGATATTTCAAAGATTGTTGTGTCCTTTGAATCTGGGTTTAAGTGTGTTGAGCAGTCAAATACATTTTCATCTTCATCTGTCATCAGATCTTTCTTTGTAAAATTCTATATGCTCGCCCATCTACAGTAAATGAGTGATAAGGACAACAATCCTAAGAAATGTGCATAGTTGGTGACTCTTAAAGTACTATAAATGCATACAATCCCCCACCATGCTATTTATTTTCAATCAAAAGGAGAGTTTAACTTCCTATCTGAGCAAAACACAATAATCTAATCCCTTCCTACCATCAGAAAATCACTGCTGGTTTTAGCTAATACCTACATAGGGATGCAACTATAAAACTCTATGTAAATGATAACAAAACCTAAAGCTTAGATTTGAACAATGCAATAAATAAAGGGAAATGCAAAGCTGAAAAGTAATTCAACCTGCTACAGAGTAAATGCAGACAAAAATACTGTATTCATACTCACATGCACCATTAAACCCAAAGCCAGAAGGGTTTATCCGATGTTAATCTACTGTTATTTCATCTTACAATTGCTTCCTGGCCCCGCTTCCAATGTACATGAGAATCCTCCATGAAGCATTCTTAAATAAAACTTGCCATAATTTTTCTAGTTAAACATTACAATACAGCTCTAAAACATAAAAGCATATATATGAAAGGTTTTAGTCCCCTGATATGTAGCAACATGGGCTTTAATTTTTGCATGAAAATATACTGAAACATCTCTTCCTGCAGACTCACAAGCCTCTGAAATTGGCACAGTGATTTCTGATAATGAGAGAAGATGGAATATACAGAGTGATTATCAAAAATGTATAATGTTGCCAACCTGCTCAACCATGGAAAGGAGAACTGATAGTGACAGATGGATTTTGACAACGTCCCAAAATAGATTAATGCAAAGACAGAGATGTCAGAGTTTAAACACAGAGGACTGGCATGGGATGGTTTCATTTCATCTGCTCATCTTGCATGTACTGTATTGTCATTTACAAAACGTCCTTCAGACCTGTCCATGTTTACATATAATTGCAGACATGAATTTTTAGACATTTCAGACACAATGGCTGAAATCCAGTAGTAAGTCACAACTACAGCAGGTCCAATGAATCAGTGGGGAAGCTTTCATGTCAGGATGCAGGTGTGTGCAAACAGGGCATGATGAGAGAACCTTTTATCTGTGGCCTTGCACATCCTAAGGCTAATTAATATTAACAGAGTTACAACAACTGCTCCATATCCAAGATTAAAGAGTGGATTCTCAGGGGAAGGTACTGAACACTAAAATGATATGGCCACCAAAATATGAAGGAAGGCACATTTCCACAGACATGATTTGCATGGAATCTTTTAAAATTGATCACATGTATATTTCTGGACTTTAAAATCCTCAAGAGAAGATTCCAAAACTGGATAAAAGCAGCAGATACAATAACAGTGTTGTAAGAGTGTTAAATATTTTTGTTATTTTTTTCTTCATAGGAAAGCAAAATGTTAACAACTCCACCCTATTCAAAGAACCTTTATTCCAAAAAGGTGTCAGAAAATATTTACCCTCTTCATCAAGAATGTATTCCCCTCCAAAACTGCAGAGAAGGGAACAACACAATTTCAACTGTGAGTTCACATGTGCAGATTTATAGAATCAGAACTTTTAACACAACTTGATGTGCCAATATCAAATGAGGTAGATCCACATCACATCCACTACTCTAAGGTGTGACTTCCTGAGGTCCAAAGACTGTGCATATTTACTCTTTCTTCTTCTGCCATATCCAAATCTGAATATTGGTGATCCTCATGGTGATCAGCCATGAAGAATGTCCTGAGAATATAATGCAGTGGCCTTTCATCTGCCTTCCACATCATCTGACACTCGGTGTTGATCACTGACAGTATAGTCTATTCTATTACCATAGCAGGGTAGCCTGGCTAGACTTACTCTTAGACAAGGCATTCTCAACGTTTTCATGCTGTAGGCCAGATATGCCCCCACACACACACAGGTCGGGGGGCTGGAGGCATGCCTGATCCCTGAATAAAGGTTTCTGTCATCATTGGTGTGCAGTGGCAGTGGAGGTGGAGGTGCCAATTTTGTTGTTTCATGGCTTTGTCCACAGCCTCTGGATGATTTTCCGATGCTTTCCCACTTTGCTTCGGCCGCTTGAATGCACCGACGGTCAACTTCCTGGTTCTGCACTAGGAATGAAGTCAATGATGCAAGCTCCCCCCGGCACTGGAAGTCACCTGTCAGTCCATTCAAGCATCTGTACCTAAATGGGGAAGCATTGGAAAATCATCTGGACAGACCGTAATTGGTCCAAACAGCCTTTTACCACCCTGGGAAGTGACAGAGGCTGTGGACAAAGCTGCTAAAATGGTACAATTGGCAGCAGCAGCAGCACCACTGCAAGAGACACAAAATGGTTTCTGGGGGTGGGGGTGGTGTCTAGATGTGTCTGGGTTCTCACTGCAGGTCAGTTTAATGATATGAATGCCTGTCTCAGACCTTGGAAAATCCCACAGTTCACAGTTCACCTACTCTCCAGTAAATAAATAAATAAATAAATAAATAAATAAATAAATAAAGCATGGTTAGTTTTGCCTAGGAGTCTAGAAAAAATGTTCAGGACTTTTTCCTTTTTTTATTTCTTTGGGATGTCTTGTTGTTATTATTTCACCAGGACTGGCATCAACATCACTTTAATCATGCATGAGTGGATGTCTGGAGAACCTTTTCTACTTATGTACTATCCATGTGAGTCAGAACATGAAAAGAAAAGGTTCTGATTCCCACGATAAGTCTACCCATTGCCACCCAATCCCCCCTGAATGAGGCAAGCGGGCAACCATTTCTTTAGTGAAAACATGGGCCACTTTATTAATTAACATAATAATACAATCTTAACATGACCTGCAATGGGGCCTCATAATGGGTAAATGGCATTTAACTATGGGTACACCTACCCATGTATCAATTAAGCATTATGACCCTGTATGGAATGATGAAGTCTCACTCCATACCTCTTACGTCACAAATTTACATCATGCTAGCCAGCCTGTTCCATTTGTAATTGAGGGTTCCTTTGCTGGAGAGTAGACACCTCCCGCCCCTCTGCCATTCTGTTCCACAAAGGAACCCCCATTATCTCACCTCAATGGAGCACAATTTTGATCACCATTCATTGCCCGCATTCAGGTTTACACATGGAACCTCTAACTTCCCCACATAAGAATGGAGAAGGCCAAAAATATTACCACAGAAGCCAATTCATGGCAATGAAAAAAAATCTCTCTCGGTCCTGAAGCGACCACAATTGCCATACTTAAATAAAGGAAGGGACAGCAGGGCACTTTTGTGCTGATGTGCAGAAGAAGAAGAGAGAGGGTGAGGCGGGCAGGAGCCACATCTTTATATTGCCGTGGCTCCTCCCTGCGATACCAGTGGCCCCTGGGGTGGTTGCCCCCCCTGGGGGATGGTTGGCAAAACATGTTCACCTGTTAAATCACATGATGCGGCCATAAAGGAAACGGTATCCTTCTTTGATGGACCACTTTTGTATACATAAAGTGATGACAGAAAGGGAGGGCTAGCTCCTTGCACATTTTCATAATAACTGAATACAGCTCTTCTCCCAAAGCAAACTTTTTGGACACTGGAGGTGAGTTGGGAGGAGAAAGCTCCATGCAAACCCCTTTTCCGCATGCAATTGCCCCTCCATTCCCCTTCCACCATAAGCATATATGCACAGCACTACTCATTAAATTTGATGCACGGTATAAGGCTACTTTCAGATGAATGTCATTGAAAGTGAGACATCCAATGATACAATAAATAAAGTGAGACATCCAATGATATAATTAATAAATATAATATTCTGAACAGCTGTGAGAGTAAAATACAAAAATAGCCTCATTAAAAGATCTTCCCTTGATGCTCCCTTTGAAAATGTCACTTGGCAGGATTTTAGAAGAATGTCAAGTCAGTTAAACCACAACTCGGGAAGTTACTTTTCAAAATACAGATTGCTATATTATAATTTCAGGCCAAAAAGGGAGGTCACTGTAAATAGTGCTCTGTGTGTTTCAGCAAATTCAGATCTACGACAGCCTAACATCATGCTTATGGTATATTTTTACTTTCTACCATTAATGACTGGGCCTACTAATTCCTCTGTGGGGCTTCAGTGGACTCTTGCAAGAACAGCCCACATTCCAAAGGGCTGCTGCTTTTGATCTCTATTAGGCTTAGACAGGCTGAGTCATTACACATGAGTCGTTACAGTTTCCCAGTATGAAGTTGTAATGTGCCACTCTGTATTTTGTTTCTCATTTCATCTTGACACATATTGCTGCCAGATCTCATGTTATTTTTATAAAATAACTTTGCTGGTTCCCCAGATCCCGTGAATGCCCCGCACATTTTTCCATGATTACAAATTTAGACAACTTTTCCTTTATCCTGATGTATAAACTGGACAAGTTCATCATTCTTTGCATTTTTTGGTTTTAATTTATTTTGCATTGTACTAAAGGGTAGTGATGTCCAGAAGTAAAGGACATCTTTACTATGAATTCTAGCACTAACTGCTTAATTACTGTCAATGTATTCCATTTATGGTTTTGCCTAGGACTCTGGAAGAAAAAGTTCAGAACTTGACCCTTTCTTTTCTACAGTCTTATGGACATCTTGTAATGACTATCCCAGGCTGAGTAGGGCAAGAGGAATTGCCAAGACTGTTGTTATTCTCATTATTTCAATGACAGCAAGATACCTGGCCTGTGACACTAAAAAGTTCCACACTTTGAGGGAGGATTTCATCAAATGAAGGAAGGTGGCCTATAGTATGATTTTTGTCATCTTTCTTTACTGCAAATGAAACTGGTTATTCAGGTGCCCTTATTTTGGACTTCACGGCAAATTCCTCCTTCTTTGAATATGCTAGGATGGCTGAACACATAAAAAAGCAGAGCACAGTAAATAGCAGTGGTAGCCAACATTGGCACTCTAGCTGTTCTTGAACTTCAATTCCCAGAAGCCCTGTTCAGCAGGAGTGCTGACTTGGGTTTCTGGGAATTGGAGTCCAAGAACACCTGGAGTGCCAAGGTTTGCCATCACAGGTATATAGCATATGTAACTATAAACATTCTAGTAGGAATTGGTTTCTTTGAAAATGCCAAACAAATCAACACATGCCAAGTAAGAAAAGTAGAAAGACAGATGAATAAAATACAAACCCATGAACCAGGTTTCATGAAATATAAGAAAAATCAATATCAGGAGGTCACTCACTGAGTGAGCGGAAACTACAAAGCTTTGTAAAATTAGGCTGCATCTGTAAAAGACTACACAGAATGAGTTCAGTAAAAGCCACAGTCAGAGGTGGTTTGGATGCATGCACCTCATCCATGAAGGAACAGAAAGCACATAACATCTGCACAGAAGGATGAGACCAAGAGAAAGAACCTTGGAGATCAGGCTATTCATATGGTTTCCAAACTAGTTCTCTGTCCTTGATGCTTTATGCCATCAGGGTTAGTCTTCCCTCATGAGAGAATTCACAACCTCATACACATGTCCAAGAATAAACACAAACTGTTAAACTATTTTTGAACTTTGTCCAATTACTGAAGTATTTTGTGCAGTTACTACAGCCTGTCAAGATGCCAACATTACATTTTTTTCTTTTCCCATCCTTTTTTCCTTCTGTACCATAATTTTCAAATTACGAGACAGAATACTACAACTTTTAAAATGGAGTAAAGATGAAAAGCTTTAAGAATGTAAGAACATATACAATTAAAAAGTTTGTTCACTTTCTTCAACACACTATTTACCTCACTAATCACTTTCCACCAGTGATTTGTTAATTAATTTCAAAGAAAAAGAACTGTCATATTTTCAGAACCTCCCTCAGACATGACTAAAATGTGTTGAAGGAGGAAAATTAGCTACAATAAATATCTGAATTTGTTTTAAAAGTAGACAAAATTTGGCACATTTCCAAGCATTTGATTAAGTGATCAAATAATTAACAGAATACAATTATATTTTATATCTCTTATAAAACACCAGTGGAGTAAGAGCTCACTTCACTTATTGCCACCCATCCCATTTGAACATTAAATGAAGAGTGTGGTTCCTAGGAGATGGAATTTGTTTTTTGTAAAAATATCTCAGGAAACAAATTGGTCTTTCTTTCAAATGTTGAGATTTCTGTACACTTTTTAATGGATGCTTAGAGAGTAAAAGCCATAAACCACATTTCCCACAGACAAGTTAAGTATTTAAGCAGAACAAAACAGTATTTGAGATTTGCATGAACTCCCAATACCATAATCCCCTTGCCAATTTGTCATTAGCTTTCACAAGAAATTATTTTATCCAACAGACCAAAATTGCTCTCTTGGGCAAAATCATCTTGAATTGAAGCAAAGGATTTTTTCCCCTTTGTCTTTTTCTTTTCTGGCATGGAATTTGCTCTCTCATCCTCTGATCAATGTAAATGAATATTTTCTCTTTTATATCTCTTAACAAAAATATTAATTCCAAAAGTTTTAAATTATTTTCATGTGGCAATAACATATAATTTTCAATAATGAATTTCTTCAAATAGCAAAAAAGAACAGGGTTCAGAGATGAAATGTGTGACTTGAAATGAGAAGTTTTTCCTTTTAACTATTAAGAACATAAGTTTTCTTTTCTTTAGTACATTGTTATTTTGGCTACATGTGAAGAAACTTTTGCTCTCATCCTTCGCCCTCCTTTCTACTTAGGGTTAATCCAAACACCGATCAAGAGTAGATCTTTCTTGTGCTTGTTGGTGGACTATTTGAAGTGCTTTGTAGTTATTTTACATATCTTTCTCTCTTCTGCTATGAGCTTGATTTGAAAATACCTTTTTGTTGTATCTTTCAACGTGACATGTTCCACAAATTGTTGTACACAATTATAAAGGTGATAACATTGACTGATCTATTGGTATGTCATATCCTTATTTAAACTGTTGGATGATTAGGTCAATCACAACTATTTTGTCACTAAGTTATCATCTTGATCATTAGAATTAGAATTATGATTACTGCATTAATTTGATTTTTGAACTTCTGTAGGCTAGGATATGTAGAAAACCCACCTACTTTCTCATTCCAAGTGATATAGGCTATCTCACCATGCCGAGATTTTGCCACAAGAAATGTTCAAACTCTTCAAGAGTCCTAATCACTAGTGGAAGAAAATGTTCACACCCCCCCCCAAGGGTTCTGTAATGTGCACAACAAGAATATATTTTCCTGTTATGAAGCCAAGTGTCCAGTGCAAAGCAAAGCAATCACACTTATTTATCACCCCATAGTGCTTAGTTCACTCTTTGGATGGTTCACAAGTTAATTAGAATTTTGCCCACAACATGCTGGATACTCATTTTACTGACCTCGGAACAATGGAAGGCTGAGTCAGCCTTGACCCCTGGTCAGGATCGAACTTACAACCTTTTGGTTTCAGTACAGTAGTTTACCCACTCCACCACCAGAGACACACACACACACAGAGAGAGAGAGAGTAAAGAGAGAGAGACACACACAAAGAAATATAGGACTGACTGGGTGAGAAAAATATATATTGTGATTTCTCATTCTTACATGCCAGAAGACAAGCAAGGATTTGCATCTCTATTAAGAGTGAAACATTGAGGGAAATGTGATATGCAAATAAATGAGCAATTGACATGACCTTGAGAGAGATCTCAAAAAGGGAGAGAAAAAGCCATCTGAACATTAAGAAGAAATCTGATATTCAGTGAGGGTGAGGGGGCTGAATTGGTTGAGATGATATAATTACGTATGATGAAACCCCCCCCCCCCATTTTTTAAAACTGTCACTCAGTTTAAAATATCTAACAATGATTATGGGAAAGTTGGCACATATGGTAGTGATGTACAGTACTTTGTTTCTGAAAAGAAATTTAGAGGGTAAATTGATTTTACCTATCTTTTTCAGCGACTGCCACAGTACATTTGTTGTTACTTATAGGCTTAATTGGTGATGGAATTGTATGTTGTCATTTTTTGATGTAGTTAGCCACCCAGAGCAGTACAGCACTAATTGGGGTGGATATTAACTAAGAAGAAGTGTGGTTACTGACAAGTTGGACACACACTAATATGTAGACACGTGTGTTCTGAGATAAGGCCCACTGACTTCAGCTGGATTTGCTCTTGCTTGAGTATATTTAAGATTACATTGTTTTTAAACTCTTTCCCCCTGAGTGCATTATGAGTTTTTCTTTGAGCTCCCCATCTCAATGAATGCTGCTTTATGTAGGGCATAAAAATATATCTACTTTTGGTCTACAACTTTGTAGCTTTGAGGGAGCCAGAAATAGTGCTGATTTTATGGTTTTTGTTGATGAGAAGCAGGGAATGTGCTTATACAAAAAAGAACAATGACATTTGCTAGAGCTGGAGAAGTTACTTTTGGGGCTACTGTAAAGGAATAGGCGGGGGTGTTTGCTTTTGAAAAAACAGATATCTGATTTAGAGTTCCCAGGGAGTAGAGAAGGGAGGGTAGTTGATCTTTGGGTTGTTGTTGGGGAAGAATGTCTAGATACAATATGCTGAATTTTGTGAAATGGAACCTAGCTTAGCAGGCATGTGATGCTAAATGGTGATTGGTTGGAATCCTTCAGTAGGAGGACCAAAGGTGGAAAATGTGTTGATATGGGGAGAGAGATCAGAGAGGAGATTCTCTCCCCCCCCCCCCCATGCTTTGTCATGCTATGGAAACTTAGGATCACTTACTGAATGGAAATGTGAGTAGAAACATCGCAAAAATGTAATTCTCTAATTAGATACAACCAGGCCAAAGCCTGGGAGTTAGAAAAGTATGTATTTTCATATGTGGAGTGGATAGGTTGCAAATCATGTTCCTCTGCAATAATCTATTGAGATGTACTAACTGTGTAATAATAAAGGAATGTTTGGAACCCAGAACCATTGTTTCTGGTGAGTTGAGAGCTAAGCTGGGCTGGGGGAAATTCTTACTTGTGTCCTACCTGTACTCACTCAGTAACCCTTCACATTCACGCTAGCCCAAAGCCAGACAGAGAGTACCACAGCCATGCCAGGTGATGGGGGTGGGCCCAATGTGTGGGTACAGACTGCTGGCTAAAGGGGAACATGACATGGTGTGTGAGGGGTAGAGGGTTTATTCTTATGAGGTGGTGTGTGTGTGTTAACCCTTACAGCTACAATTCCCAGAATTTCCAAGCTGACAGGACCAGAGATATTAAAACAAATCCCTGAAAACAAATGTAAAAGACTTGATTTCTCAGACATTTGCCATGCAAAGCTAGAGGTGAAGTACATAAGGAATTTTTCACCCAGTACAATAGTTATCCTAAGGCCTAGCAGCTGCCATAACACATATCCATGAACGTATTGAATCCCTTTAAAACAAATGTTTGCTGAATGCAGTTAGGCTTCCTTTCCTACTATATGTTACTGAACCACTCAAAATGCAATTTGAAATGAGAAACAGGAAAACATACAGCATACATGGATTAGTGAAAATACTAGCACACTATTTTAAGAGATAGCAACAACCATATATTTCAATCCATTTTTCACCCAAAATGTAATTAGAGACATTTTGACTAGCTAATGCTACTTGGACATCTGTTTCACTAAGCTCACACTTTAAAGTCCTGACCTTTGTCTCCCTAATTACACATTATATCAGGGCACTTTTGCTCTTATTTTCTAGATCTGTGAATAATCTGAATTTTATTTGACTCAATGTCTCTTTAGTGTCGTCCAACTATTCTGGGCAAGTTTCCTTCATTTCCATCTGCAACATTAATCTAAGAAAATGGTGCATGGAAGTGTAGCAAGGCTGCAGGATTTCCACTCCCTATGTAACAGTGATAGGCTGGTAGGAGGAGATAGCCTGGCAATATATGAATTTGTGTTGTGGTTTAAAAATTTTCCTGGTTGATTGTTTAAATTTATATTCACTTCCATTCCAAAGACTTCTTCTTTTTCCATGTCCAGGCCAGATGTGAAACTGCCAAAATGAAGCCACCTTTTGGCAGGTTCATTCTGCAGTTCCCTTTGCCTGACCTAGTGTGAGAAAGATTAGCTGGCAACACAAGGTAGTCATTACTAGGGCACTTCCGATTCTGGTTAAAAAAGATCACAATTTTCGAGGAGGCTCTTTCTGTAATAAAAGGAACACAAGACAAACTCCTTCTCTCCAGTGAAACAGAATCACATTTTTGAACTTGGCAGACAGCATTACATACATGTCTTAGATGTCTTACATGTTTTACATGTTTTAGATGTCTTAATCTAAATCTCCTGGCACACAAACCAACATTTGGCTTTAGAGAACCATACTAACTTTATGTAACATGTTTTCCTAATTTTCCATTATGATTGCATTTGACTAGGATCACCCTGGCCTCTGCAGGGATGAGGCTGACTCCAGTAGTTTGAAACAAAAACAACAACCTCCACAATTAAAAGTTACCACTGACGTCTCCTATGTTTACTTATCAAAGAGGAATAAGGAACACAAATGCTATCATTGTTTCAGAAATTTCTCCACTTCTCCATTTATAAGTGCTGAATCTCAAAGAACATTTCTGGAACTCTTCCAGTTTGCTCTTTGGTAAATATGCAGTTGGAGAGTTTTCTTAATGAGGAGATAAATTCATGCTGCTACTTAGAACCCATGTCTTCAGCATAAATCCCAAATGTCTTTTCCCAAGCTTTGTTGTCTACATCTACACTGAAGATGTATTTGATTGGTAAGTCTGAATGATGACAAGAAGATAAGATGGGAAAGAGTTGGTCTTCAAAATATGTTGGGTTCAAGGTAATTTGACGCTGGAAATGAACAGGGATCTGGTAAAGAAATAAGTGCACTGTGAAATGTTAGTCCAGTAGACATTATTTAGAATAGTCTTGAGAATTACCTATTACTCAAAGTCACTGTAGCATTACCAGGTTTGTCCAACATTTCAGATCTTTCCAAAAGGTGCAGTTATGACTTCTTTCCTACTATATGTTCCTGAACCACTGAAAATACAATTTGATATTAGAAACTGGGATCAGGTTGATTCTTCAAGTGCAACTTTCATGAAGACTATGTGATCTTCATAAAGTATGACATTCATAAAGTCACAGTATTCATAAAGCCAACACAGTATTGAATGAGGCCCAAAGTGAACAATATAGACACATATTTAGGAAGTGCTGTAGTGTTTTTGTTTTCTGATAATATAGACATTAGTGCATCATTAGGATGGAGGTTCTCTGATGCCTAATTATCCTGCCAATTTAGATTTATTTTGTTTGTGATTGATCATTGAGAAGTAAAAAAATTACAAGCCTGATTTGGCTTTGAAAGAACTACATGCATGGAGAGAAATAGTTGTAAAAACAGGAAATGTGTAATTTTTAAATCCTAATTTATTATTTCCATGACATTATCAAGGTGATGTCCACACATTGTCAGGATAATCAAAAGAATTGGTAGATAAAAAAAGCTGGGGTTGTTTTTTTTTTTTTTTGCTTTTAGTCATTAGTCCAGTTTCCATCTGTGTTCCTGAAAGAATGCTATGTAGAAACTCCGATGAGAAAAGCTGGTTTGACTGCATATACCTACAACTCATCTCCTTTTCTTAAGGGTCCCCAATTAAAGAAATCCTCAATTTGAAATAATAGTCCATGTTGAGAAATAAATACCATGTACAAGATGATATGCCAGTCAGTGGTCCCAGATGTTTTTTGTCCATGTGCTTTTTGCCTCTTATTAGTACAGAATCTGATTAAGAAGCAAAAAAAGGAAACATCTAAATATGCAATTTCATCCTTCTCTTTACGGATATACTGTATCCACATAAAACATAGCAATGAAATGTTGATGTAGAACTGATTCATCTCTATATTTGCGTAACAAGACCAGAACAAAAAAAAAAAACCCCACAGGTTATAGTGGAAGTTCTTATATTCAAAAAGCACAGGACAAAGCACACCTGATTGACTTGATAATTTCTCCAAATACATAATATACCCACTATATTTATTTTTGGGACCAAAGAAAGTACATTGCAGAGTTCTTCTTGTCATATAAGCAGCAAGAGAAGAAAATGAGTGATGGTGATATTTCTTGACAGAATTTGCCTGAGTGCTCTTTCAAAGAAGATGACTTATTATCTATAATCTCTGTGTAACTTTTCAGTGAATGGAATAATTTATTGCAATTCTCATTTCATTTATCTTAATGACCACCCTGCAAGTTAGTTTGAAGGATGACTTCCCCAGTGGCTCAATGGCTCAATGAGAATTTTCTAAAGTAGGTCTTCCTTGACAGCTAAATCTAATATTCCATCCAACACAACACACAATACAAGCATATGTCAGCTTTATAGCAGTTTAGCTGGCACAGCTTTCCTTAAGATTTTTTTTTTAAAAAAACCCTCTTTAGAATGGTAGTTTGGTATCATTCTGAAAATTCTCTTAGAAATGTCATTATGTCCATGCCCCAACAGATTCTCAGGGTTCGAAAAAGAGAGCTAGTTTTTAAGGCTGTACTTCTCAGAATATCCTAAACACCATGGCTTTTGGTCATGAGAATTGAGGTATTTTGGGTTTGTGGTCTCTAAAGTAAAATTTCCTAACTCTAATTAGAAATAATCAGTTTTTTGAACTAACATTTTCCATATGGTTTTAGGTCCAGTTTTGTCGTCCATGGACTCCCCATTAAAAGTCCAAGGCTAATCTAGCATTGTTAGATTTCTTCACTAGAGGAGCAAACCATAAGGACAGTTTATTCCATTCATTTTGGCTTCAGATTCCTGAAAAAACATTTCTCTTTCATCTCTGAAGAAAGAAATTGAAGTATACCACATATATCTTGAAGGATTCTAGGTGGCAAAGCTGAGACTACTCTCTAATCTGAGAATGGCTAGAATTCTATGGATATCTGTGTAAAGCTTATGTAAGTGTTGCAGATCAATAAATTATTTGATGAGATGTGATAGTGTATTTCAGTTTTACAACTGAGTGTGTTACCAGACACATGACTGAGGCATGCTCTAGCACCTTGTCAATTAGCCACTGCAAGTTATTCAAACACAAACACCAATAGTAATCAGCCCAACATCTCTTTCTCCTGTTGCAACAAGGGACCCTTCTTAAATTATTGGAGAACATGTAACTTGATCAAAAATTAGCCAGCTAATTGCTTCCATCTGTACAATACTGCCTTCCTTATTATGTGCAACTACCATAATAAACACTTGAAAAGAATTAAAGCAGCAAATCAGTCTAGGAACCAAGGGTGGGCACTCAAGAAGAAAAAGGGATGATTCCCATTGAAGCTCTGACATACACACATAAGTATATATTTGTGACATTCAAGTTGGCAGGATTTCTGGTTCTAATGCATATGAAATTTCCCAATCTGCTTACCTGCTTCTATTTATTCTCTGAACCTCCACTCAATGGTAGCAGTGATATTGATTGTACTGAGCTGTAGAAAATGCATCCTTGTTCACACAGAGAGGAAGGAAAAGGGGGGATTACTTTAGAACTGAGTTCTAAGATTCATTAAATAGTTGCTCATTTTGCAAAGAAGACACATTGAAAACGGTAAATTGGCCATTAAATGATATGATTCATGGAACAAAAACACAACATACAAAAAAAAAATCCTGTATAAAACTCTAGTGGTCAGCAACTCAGCTCTTGTCCATAGGCTCATTCATAAAGAAGTTCAATTAACTTTTCAAGAAGGCAAGAAAATGAATCTGTTTCAAGAACAAGTATCTTTTTGGGTGATGTAGCTCTTTCACTGTCCAGGTAACTATTACCGGATTCAAATGTCTGTAGCAGTTTCTCATGAGACACTATCACTCCACCAACTCACCTTTTTTTGATATGGCAGCAGGTTCTTTCTGTTCTCTTTTGACCTTGTTAAGGTAGTGTCAGGTTGGTCTTTCCCTATATCATTCCTTCATACTGTATGGTTTATGGATACTTGGCAGTAGAAATGCCTAGTCAAGGAAATTACACTAGAAAACGTAATTTTTCCAAATCAGATAGTAATAAAATTATCTCTAATAAGCTGGAGGATATCTAGCCATGATTCTCACATTGTAGAGAAACCAGGTAACATGAGACGTAGAGAACTGAATTCTGAGCAATGGAATTCTGGATTTATAATCTTAAGAAAATCCATAGAATTCTAGATTTATAATCTTTAAACATGATTTTATTCTATATCTATATCTATATCTATATCTATATCTATCAATAGATAGATAGATAGATAGATAGATAGATAGATAGATAGATAGATAGATAGATATTGGAGATGCACTAGGACTATTGAGCTTGATGAAGCCCACTAGCCTGGCTTTTCTAATTTAAAACACAGTGGAGAATTTAACTCTCCATAGCCAGATGTTCCAATTCACTGAGCTATGCATCCAGTTTTATTGAACAGTAAATTCTAGGGGCAAACATGTTCCTCCATCATATCCAAAGGATAATTGATCACATAGACGACATGCAACTGAACATCATTATAGTACCTTGGCATAACTATTCCTACCAACATGGGAAGCTTGGTGGGAGATATTTTGTAGTGTGCATTGCCAGTTCACTGTGTATGCTTATAAATATGAAATTCTGAAGAACATGAGATGGTGTTCCACATCGTAAGACACCACTTGTGTGCATTGATATAAGGATGGATTATCATCCTCCCTTTCTACCCCGAATAGGTAGATGGCACAATTTAAAAAGACACACAAAAAATAAATCAGTACCTCGGGCTCCTCTCTTCAAGGTATGAATTTTGGATTGAGTATAATAAAAAAGAGAGGGAGACTAAAAATAACTACAATGAAAGTATTTGTTGACCCAAATAGGCAAAGAGGTGCTTCCCTGTGACAGCATCCCTCTGAAAGTTTTCCAACATGTTTGAATCTAACCCAACACAAATTTCCTGCTGAACAGCTCATGCCATTTCTAGGAAAAGGAGAGTGTGGACAGCATTCATTGCCTTTTTTTACAACTCTATATAAAACAAGAGCTTCTGGGGGAGAGGGGAGTTGAATTCTATGATGTAAATGTATCAGCTACTCTTGCTCTAAAATATCTCAGATGAAATAATGAATATAAGCATCTGACAAACAATTTCTGTATGATTTTTTAAAAAACATTTCAAGCAAACCTTCTTCCTCATCCAGTTTCTATCACAAACCAGATCTAGTTGGTGTTGTTTTATTCTATGACTATAGGTTTTTAAACCAAAATACAGTTCCTGTCATTTCTCAAGCTAGCAATGTACTGTGGAGTAGCACGTATTAGTTCATTAATTAAACCCAAGGATCTTTAAAGCAAGTAGAATCTTTATAAAATATGAACCTACAAATTATTTTTTTCCATATCAATAGTGATTTTTTTAACCAAAGAAAGCACCTCAGTCTTTGATCTACAAGGATGGAACAAGGGGAGAATAAAGCAAAAAGGAAGAGTTTATAAGTTCCAGTGATGCAAATTGGAGAACTGGACACGCAGCCAGGTCTTTCACTTGAATCATGTGGGTCACACATGTGTCTTTACTTTCTCCTTGTTTAAGTAACAAGAAGACACAAAAACTAAGATGTATATCAAATCCCAAATGAGTGTCCTTACTTGCCTGACTTTTTGTGAGCTGTATAGGCCTCTATTACAGTGTTTCCCAATGTGGGGCCCACCATTTTCTAGACGCCTAAGTCAAGTACGTTGGCTCATCAGTGTTTTGGGGAATTGATGCAGACTTCTGGGAATTGAAGTCCAAAAACCAAAGATTGTGAAACACTAATCTGTTACATGCCTTCAGAAACATGCTTCTGAACAAGCATAGGATTGATAAGCTATGAGAAAAAACCAGTTCTTCCAAGAATGTGAAGCATATTAACCCACCCATTTTTTTCTCTTTCAATTTCAAATGGACAAGAACTCTCAATAAAGTATTTGAAAGCCTTGTGGGATTTCTCACTTCTAACTATGAGTAGACAAAGAGTTTTTCACTCCTTATGGGCTCTGTATTTTCTGTACTAATATATCTGTACAAAACTAGTATCTTTTCCTTCTTGCAAAGCACATCAACATACAAAATGAGCATATAACTGGTTACTAAGCAAAACATGAACAACCCATCCAATGCTCACATTTTTAAATGTTTGTGAAGCAATACAGTAGTTGTTCTAATTACAGTAAGACCTCAGGTTACGATGGAGGTCCATTCCAACAGCCTCAATTGAAACCCGAAAAAACTGTAATCCGAAACATCCATAGAGATGCATTGAAAAAATAGTCCTGAATTGATTGTTGTAAACCAATAAATAAATCAATAAAATTTTGTAAACGGAGGTGGCATTTCCATAGGATTTGTCATTGTAAACCACAGCAAACTTAAACAGAGGTGGTTGTAGCCCAGAGTTTTACTGTATATCCAAATTGTAAGACTGTTTTTTAAAAAACCTGACAATTTGCACACAAAAATTGCTCTTGCCATTGCCAGAATAGTTTCAAGAGCAAAGTTTAATGTTAACTTTGCTGCTGAAAATAAATAATCAGTTCTCTATCCTTAAGTGCAAAGAAAGCTTTACACTCTATTTCCAATAAAACTTCCAACAAATCCCAAGTCATTAGAAAGTAACAATTTTTACAAAGTACTTTCAGATTGCTTGAAATTAAACAGTTACCTTTCTCTTAGGTTTTTCCCCAACCCTAAATACTATAATATGCCAGGACAAAAAACTGCATTGTTTTGCTCACAAATTGGGATTTATTGCTATCAGCTGGATGGTTTTACAGAACTCGTGTGCTAGCACAAATTCCACAAAATTGTGGTAGTTGCTTCTTTGTTTCACAACTTCTAAAAAGCTTAAACTTCTCTCCTTACCACCACCAAGCTAATATTTTTGTTCTTGCTCTTTGTGTGTGATTTGTCATGGTGCCAGCCGGTCCCCTCTGCTCTGGCCCTCTTTAACCAAAGGCCCCCTGGGTGGCAATTCAGCTAAACACCCCTTAGCTGCTTCTCATCCACAAGGAGGTTTAAACAGGTAGCATATTTAGGGGCTTGTGTGTGAATGTGTTGCATCTCTTACCCTTTAGTTCAATGAAGAGACGTTGTTGAAGCAAACATAGGTTTATTGATCAGGTTTCTTAAAGGATAATCCAAAAAAAGCATAAGTAAGTTCAGTAACAATAGTCAGTCCACAGGCAGTCCAGTCACTCAAGGTAATCATGATGAAAACAAAAAGGAATAGTCCCCCATGCAAAGATGTTAACCCATAGACATCCAAAAGTGAACTCACCTCTTCTCTCCAAGATGGAGATTCTGCAGTCAGGTGGGATACCCCCAACCAATCAGAAATAGCTTTTACTGAAACAGCAAGTTCCCAAAACATGGAGAAACAGTGTAGAAAACAGTGGTCTACAATAGTCAAGCCATGGGAACTCAGCTAGCCTAGAGATAAGAGTACTGGGAAACAAGCAGTCTCATGACAAGCATTCTTGTGACGCAGAGAGGAAAGGATTTCTAGGCCTAGTGAACCTACAATCTCAAGCTTTGAAAATCGTAGGAAAGAAATGTCTCCCATGACAATTGGCAAGGGACACTAGGTTTCCTCAAACTTCCCCATGTCATGAGACTCCCAAAACTTGATCAGGGAGCAGAAGTGGTACTTGTTATGCTCTTGTGCTGTGGATGAGCAAGTTCATAGCTCTTGAAAACCCCTCATCTAGGTGTCTTGATACATCTCAGTGGGAATCCTTTTCATATCTAATGTACAGACTCAAGGCTCATCCAAGCACAAACAATATTTTGGAACAATGCACATTTGTATTATTAAAATAACAGATAAAATGCTACTTTTAAAAATTACAATCTCGTATAGCCTCAGCAAACCATTGTTCAAAGATCAATAAGCACTCATGATTCAAGGATAGAGTTTCCTTCTTCCATTTCAAAGTGAGAGCCTTCCTGATGAGATCATGGATCATTCCCACAAAAATACAGTTTCAAGCTCTGGGAGTGGGGTAGAAGAAACTCAAGGCTCTGCCTCAAGCAGAGAAACTCCATGCAGAGATGAAGATTCAATTGCCCTCTGTGTTTAGGAAGGCAATGGATGTGACAACATGAAGTTAGGCCTACCATTCTCTGCATCTTCTGTTGCTAATCCCATCCAGGAAGGGAAAACTTAATAAAGCTATGGATAATGATAATAATTTCATGTCAGAGATTACTCTGGGTTGAAATGATTTTTGCTGGAGAAACTCTGCTCTGGAGACGCCCAAATGAGGCTCCTTTCATGTTGACCTTGTATGATAGCAATGCTATGGAGATCTTGTTTGGTTTAGGGCAGACTCCAAGTTGGCTTGGACTAAACCAGTGGTCAGCAAACTTGGCTCTCCAGCTGTTCTTGGACTTCAGTTCCCAGAAGCCTTGATCAGCAGGAGTGCTGACTTGGGCTTCTGGGAACTGAAGTCCAAGAACACCTGGAGAGCCAAGTTTGCAGACCCCTGGACTAAACCAACAACAGAACTGATGGGACTTGGGCAGATTTTCAAGCTCAGTAGTTACATTGTCTCCTCCTCAGGATTAAATGCCTCACAGCGATCCTTAATTGTGACTATATCACTGTACAAGCTTCAGTCATTGGTTACTGTGTGGACTAGAGAAATATCTATTTGTGAAGTGTAATCATGCTGGAAATAAGTGATCCTTTTCACCTCCCCTCCTCCATAGAAATCTTTTGTCATTTGTCTAAAACAAACAGTTCAGCATCATAGCAGGGAAACATAAAGAGTTGACATTTCAATGATACAGAAATCCCAGTTGATCTCTTTTCATTGTCCATTTGAATCTTTTTTCAAAGACTAACTTGCAGAGACAAGGATACTAGCTAACATCTATGCTGACACTGATATAATTATCCAGTGGACACCAAGTCTCCTGAGATACATATTGTCACAAGTAATAAAACAAAGGGAAAAGAATGGAAAGTTTTCTGATTTTAAGCAGCCAAACAGTGAGTGAAGACAGTTCAGAACTTAAGGCTAACACAAATAATTCTCAGTTTTCCAGAGATATCATTAAGATGTTTTCTGATATGACTGAACCACAGATTAACACGGCTACTATTCCAAAAAAATAAAAATAAAAATAAAATCATGTTTGAACGTTTGAATGTTAAGAACTGACAGCAGTAAAATCACAAAACAAGCACAATTTTAAAATAATATCGGTCTTTTGCAGGCAGTCCAGGAAGTGTGTTAAAATGTATAAAGTAATTGCAACATGATTTTTGATGTGTCTGTTCTAAAGTAAGGTACATGACTTTATAACATTTTTTTAAGCTAGCCATAAAGGAACTTCCTAGCTGGACAGAAGGTATTTAAAGTTTCTAGAAGTTATAGCATTCTTCTTTAAGAAAACAAGTGTGATGTGAAAGATACACATGTTTAAATCATCATCATGTAAATCAGTTGATAAATCATTTTTACCAGAACTTGGTTAAAATAATATTAAAACTATATTCAGATGACACTCTGCAAACCAAAAGTATGTATGTGCTTTATTCATGTGCGTGTGAATGTTAAATGGGATAATGTGAGGAAGAGAACTTTATACATTTAGTACCACTTTGTGATGAAGTCTGTACAGTGAATATCTCTTTATATGATCAACAGGTTAGGAAATCTTGACAGTCTGTAGAACTTTATGTTGTATGGGTATAGATCCCTTGCAGACTTTTTTTAAAAAATGGACATATGTTGAGTGTTAGGCCTATATAAATTTCTGTGCACATTCATGTGCTGCGTGTGTGTAATTTGGAGTAATGTTAGTCAAGCACTCATCTACTTCTAGCACCATGAGCTTGGGAATTTGAAATAATAAGGCAAACAACGTAGTGATAGAAGATGCTGGACAAGGATAGAATGCTAGTTGCCCCAGCTTTAGCTGTAAGTACATGCAAATGACAATTGAGTTGCCCTATGAAGGAATTAGAACCTACTTTCATCATCATCATCATCATCATCATCATCATCATCATCATCATCATCATCATCATCATCATCATCATCATCATCATCATCATCATCGAACTACAGAGGAGGAAGGGGCCTTAAATCCTTTGGTTACAGTTCAAACTGTTGCTACAAGCAATTGCTGTCACTTAAATCTCTGGTCCCTTCCGATCTGCGTGGGGAAAAATTGGCAATGACATAAATGGAAGTATATGAGATGATATTAAAGTACTGGCTAAATATTATCTGTAGTATTTTTGTACCCCATTTAGGAGAGCCTTTGAAGAAATGAACAATCATTCTTGGAAATACTATAGCTAGTTTGTTGTCTAACTGGGATATGAGGCTTTCTTGAGCCATATGCTAGAGAGGAAGTTTGCAAATGTTTCCGGGGTTGGAAATATTTGACATACAATCAGTTTCTAAAACAGTCGCATTGTATAAAATTTCTCCTAACATTTCTTTTACCCTGTCTGGCTATTAAAAGGCTTCGCAGAAATTCAAGAGAGAGTGTGCCCTTTTTTAAGCTTTGGTTTAATCAGATGTCTTCAATTGCGTGAGAAAGAAGATACAGGAATAGGCTACATTCAGTTAATGTGGTTTAAAACTGCTGGAAAAATTTATGTATATTATTACATATTGTCCTTTTAATAATGTGTTGAAAGAACAATAGCTTTCTCATATTTCAGAGAGATATGTGGGGAACTCTTGTCTGAGACTGTAATCTATCTGCTTTGTGGGTGAGACAGATACATAACTGCAAAGGCCATATGCTTTCTATCTATAATAACTGATGTTCAGTGAGAATATTAAGGAGAAAAGCTATGCCTTGTCAAGAGGATTTGGCATGTTGAGCTCAGGATTGATTGCATATACATTTATTCAGCTTTCTATACATTTTATTTATCTTACTTTAGAACAGGAATGACCTTTTTAAAGGGTATGGCATGGGAATCCCAAAAGTTTGTTTTAGGTAGCTGGTTTTGGTTCAATACTATTTATGTTACCATGTTATTTTATAAATAATGCTGTTCATTTTTGTTCTGTTTAGCTCTGATCACTAGACAGAAATAACCATATCTAATTCTGATTATATTGCATTGGATTGGCTCTGTGTGTAGAGACTGCTTTCCCTCCAAGTCTGTTGTATTCAACCTGGACACATTAGACCAAGGCTCTCCAAACTATGGCTGAGTCTGGCCCATGGTTTCAAATCATCTGATCCACACCCTCGCTTTGACTGCTGCTTCTGCTACTGCTGCCTCAATCTGCTTGGCTTGGCATGTCTCTACTGGTGCCCTGTAGCAGGGGAGATGTTGTAAGGCTTATGGAGTGGGGGAGGTTCAGGGGGTCATCCGGCCCCTCAGCAGTCTGAGGAGCCATGAACTGGCCTTGGTTTTAAAAGTTTGGGGACCCCTGCATTAGACTGAAATGAACAGAGACACAACTCCTATCTCATTGCAGGCACCTTTTGGGGAGAATTCTGTTCTCTAAGATGTTTTTAAGACAGACTAAAATCTTATCCATGCTTTGTATTTTGTTCAAAAAAAATCAGCAGAGGGTTTTTTTTTTTAGCCTCAGAACACCTCTGTGGCCTAGTTCTCTCTCGTGGGATAAACTGGGAACTCATGTGGCAATCTCCCATGCAGTATATAAAAACCCTTCCACAGAAAAATGAAATAACCCAGATAAGTATCCTGAGCGGAAGCTGTGCTTTTCCAGTAATTTAGAGGGGGGGGGGACATTTAATGCTGTTACCTGCAAACAGCCATGTACTTGTCTATAACACATGCCTTTGTTTCAACCCAGTGTCTGACCATATTACTGCAAAGGGGGACCAGTAATGTGTGTAACTTCCCACTCCTTTCCCATCCTTCCTTCCATTTTGGATTCAATTTTTTTAGGAATAACACCTTTTGCTAAGACCCTCACGGGGTCAAAAGTCCCATTATAAAAAGAGTACCCTGGGAGGCTTGCTTCTACTTCTGTGGCTAGGCCAGATGTAAAACTGCCAAAATGAAGCCATTTTTTCATGAATTCATTCTGTAGTTCCTTTCACCGGACCTAGTGTGGCCGTTGCCTTGGGAACACCCAATTGCGGTTCAAAAATACCACAATCTTCAAGGAGGCTCTTTTTGTGTACCCTGGAAGGGTTTCTAATGATTTAGAATTAATGATTTAATTAGAAATCTTTTTTTTTTCCTTTTAAAAGTTACTAAAGTTTTTCTGCAGCCATATTCAGGAATATGGAGTTGCTGCTTCTTATCCTTGAGCAAACTCTGAACTACATTGAGAATGTCTGGGCTCAAAGATGGTCACAACTCTCTGGGAGTTTGCTTTCATCCCCCAGAAGAACAGTGTGTATTCAAAGTGTGGTTCAAATCATGTAGAATTCATTGCAACTCACCAATAGCTGACCCATCTGGGAAGACAGAGTGATGTGGGATGATGTTCTAAGAGGGAGACACTCCACCAAGTAGGAAGGTCCCAAACCGCTTAGGGCTTTAAAAGTTAATACTAACATCTTGAACATGATACACAATGAAATGGGCAACCAGTGCAGCCCTGACAGTGCAGGTGACATATGGTAGAATTTCCCCACCCCGGTAATTAGCCTAGCTACTGCAATAAATATTCACATTTCCTCCTCCCTGTAGAATGAGGTTTCAATACATTGAAACACTCTTGACAAGCTGTCAGCAAGCTTAACATGCATAGTGCCCTAGGAGTAGAAAAAAATATATCCATAAACATCTTGTTCTCATCAGCGGATACCTTCTCACCAGAGCAAAAGTCTCAGACAAGGCATTTTCAAGTAAAAAAAATAGATTCATTCAACATAGGAGAGTTTTATTGATTTTGTGGCCTGTCAGGAAGACAAACAAGAGGGTCCTAAATCAAATTAAGTTCAAACTCATACTAAAGGTAAAAATAATTGAGGCTCACATCTGGGCACATCATTGTATTGTATATTGTATTGTTCGACTTTTATGCCGCCCCACTCGCCTATAGCGACTCTGGGCGGCTCACAGCAAAACAATGTTTCATAACTACAAGTATTATATCACAAAAATCACATATGAAAAGTACATCAAAAACATTACAAGAAATCCCCCGTCCCGATTACAAAATTAAAAATTCATAAACATTTCATTTCATTTCAAAAGCACATCAAAAACACTTTAAACAGTCCACAAAAATGAGCTCATGAGCTCAGTAAAAGAAGTTGTCTGGATTCCCTGTCTTTTGATTCCCTTGCCTTACTCAGGTTTCCCTTTGATGAAAACTGATTGCAACCATATATCCCAGTAAGATTTGATGGTTGCCTTATATGATGTTGCCTTCTCAGAAATTGTTATCTCCCATATTCTGTCCCCTCCTTGAGCAGTGATGTCTGTGGCAAAGGGACAAATGTGCAATGCTGCATCAATCTGAGAATCATAGGTGGCAGTAGTTTAAAAAAAACTGTTTTGTTGAGAAAACTATCTTGATGCTTTTTACACAGCATAGCTACAGTTTGCCTACATGCTCACTTTTGTAATCATCATCTTCACCATCCAGCAATTTCTGCAAATTTTCTCAGAGAAAAACATTTTAAAACTCCTCACAACTTACATCACAAAACCACTGTGGGAAGATCAATCGGTGTCCTCTCTTGTTGGACTTCCAGAAGTGAGATGAAAGAGAATCGAAATCCCTAGTATGCCCTAGCAAGCCTTACCTACAGTCTGAATGGTACAACTAGGGCACAAGTTAGCACCCCAGTAAGAAAAATTAGGCTGATAACATGGGCTATAATGAGATAGAATGACTTGTCAAAATTTGCTGGGAATTTACATGTGGTTTGCCACATCTGCAACTAATTTAAAAAAGGGGGCTGTCATACTGTTTCCTCTGAGTTCATGACACAATTGTGATGTGCCTGTGTATATAAAAACAGCATTTTTCTTGCACATGTCCCTATTCTGTTTTCTACTAGTAAGATGTCTTTTTGTCATTGTATTTCTCAAAATGTAGCTGTATCAAACAAGTTAGTAGCATCCACAAAGACTAATGGGACAGATTATTACTCCCCTGAATTTCCAATTTAGCAAGAACTCTTAGGTACAATTCAGTTTGAAAACTATTATTCGTTGTGGGAATTCAAACCATCAGAACAGAGTCTGAAATTCATTTCAATTAAATAATCCAAAATGATGGTTCATGTTTGAATGGTTATTATGCAGCTGGGGGCATTAAAGCACAAACCCAAAGATGAATAATTTCTAGATATCTAATAAACATGACAACTGCTTTAAAATTTACCATCTGGAGTTTCTACTACATAGTCACACAAGATGCATAGAAATATTGGTCAGATGTAGACAATGCCTAATAAAACACTCTCCTTTTGCCTGCTCCCAATAACTGTGTACAGTCAAACCTCGCATAAAGAGTAACTCGCTTAAAGAGCAAAATTTTCTCTGAATGTTCACTTTTCTTAACAAATAAAACCAACCAAAAACTCGCTTAACAAATAAATCAGGGTTTGCAAACCACCACCACCACCACCAGCCCCCAGAAGTCACAACTGGTCACTTACAATGGTGTTTCACTTACCTTGCTTAAAGAGCAATCCTGTGGAACACATTATGCTCTTTAAGTGAGGTTGGCGCTGTTGTACAACTCATTCAACTCCCCCTTCTCCATCTCGGGCTTCCATGTCCCACCCACACTGTTGCATTACTTCTCATAAATTACATACATATTCTGAAATATCATGTGTGACACAACCCTTTTTGGAGGTGGTCACATCAGATTGTAAATGGGGAACTAACACCCATCAGTTGCATCATGGTCTGGAATGATGGGAGTTGTAGTCATGAGTTCAAAAATCTGCGGGGCATCAATGTGGAAAATATGGTGTTAGGGAGCATGTTAGGGCCCTGTTGGGTAACATTGGCACTCCAGCAGTTCTTGGACTTTAAATACCACAAGCCAAAGTCAGCACTCTTGCTGATCAGGGCTTCTGGGAATTAGAGTTCAAAAACAGCTGGAGTGCTAAGGTTCACCATCACTGAGTTAGAGGATGCAGTAGGAATATAAGGAGGTCAAATGTGTTCTCTACTTCAGTATCCAAAGTAGGTAAAGACCAACCTCCAAAAGAATGAAACTAGCAGACTGCAGATAAATAGAAGATTCACTGGTAACATGGGAAAGAACACAGAGCTATTTTCAGGTCCCATTACAAAAAGTAATGAAAATCCACTTGCATGCCTTATCCTGAGGGTTTCCTTTGATGAGAACCAGTCATAACTTCATATCTCATATACTGCTTTTCATAATCAGTTTTAGATCTCTCCGTTCAGTAATTAAACTTAACAATTGTTGTAGTCAGATTCTTCAGCTTTTCTTACATTAATTTCAGCCTCAGCTTTGAGATGTTGAAGGTGAATTAGATATGTGCTTTGGTAGCCAAACTAACACAACCTTGTCCCTGTTTATCTTACTGCAATTGTTTCAGTTTTTAAAGTGGGATTTCAAAATCACAGCAACAAATGTGTGATGTCTCATTACAATGAAACAATACAAAGGATGGCAAGCAAAAGAAAAAAAATACCAACTGTCACTGGACAAAATCAGACACAAAGTAATAACTTCCCTTTGACTACATCTGGACACTATTTCTTATCACACCTGCCATTTTATTTAATAAAATCCTAACAAGATTAATTCATAACTACCTATATCTCAGGGGTATTGTGGGTTTCCTGGACTCAAGATCCCTTCCACAGGTTAAAGATGGATATAAAAAATAAGGGGAAAATAGTACTGAAAGAAAGAAAAAAATATGTTAGTTTGCTGTGCTCCTTTAATCCTGCATTAAAACCTCCTGTGAATTAAAGATCCATGAATTATTAGTGTAGGAGGAACGACAGCAGAATAGACTTTTAAAATGTCATAATGGGCTATATCCCACAGACTTTATCAAGGGTAGATTTTAAGTTCACATCATGAAACCTGTAGGGAAAATGTTTAGCAAAACCCACTGAGTCCTGAATTCATTTGTTTGTTCCTTTTGATAGAGTCCTTTACAGTAAGAGGTTTAGAAAGCCACAGGAAAGAACTTGGCAGATCTCCAGACCCACTGACATCTGGAGGATTGAAACAAAAAGGGAATGTGAAAATAGGTATTCCAGGGTTTATCCATCTGGTTGCCCTAAACCAAACCTGCATGGTGGCCCAAGTAGCAAACTTATCCTTATCTTCTTTTTAGGGCTGAAGGTCAATAACTAAGCTTCATTGTCTGTTTCTGTGCACTGTGATTAGACATAAGATCTGACACTCTTTTCTAACATAAATGACACTTTATCTCTTCCCTCCCCTTCCCTTTGACACTGCTTCATGCCCCATACTGCTATACCAACCTGTTGGGCTTTGAATCATACCATGGCCACAGTAGTGTAGTATTGATTTCAGCTCCCAGGGCATAAGCCAAATTTGTCACCCCTGGTGGACACCGGCTCCCGCTCTTGCTAGGGCTTCTGGGAATTGTAGTCCAAGAATACCTATAGCCCAAAAAGTGCTGCCTAGGGCCGGGTGCCCCCCTGCCCCCCCTATGCCACTGCATGGCCAACATAATCAACCCTATATTATATCCTGCCAAGAACTTTGCTGTGTCAAACCCTACAGACCTCTGATTTTTTCCCTTCAAGTCCCAGGCAACCACTGAACTGGGAGGTTTTTCAATCCCTGCTGGACTGACTGACCAGCACCAGATAACTGAAGTTGTGCAGGGAAACTTTGCATAAGATTGCTGTATTACTAGGGCCAAGTGAAATAGATAAACTGGTCTTGAAGGGAGAAGGACACTGCTCTAGCTGACCTAATGACACAAAGTGTCTGGACTAAGTTCTGATGGAGCCAACTGAGGTAAATTTCTGTGCCAAGTGAAATACTTCTCTGCACCACCCACACAAACATCCTTGCAATGTAGTAAGAGACATGGCGAAAATGGAATTTACATTTTCAAGATACACACATACTAAAAATAGCTTATCTGTGACATGTATTGTGACCCAGTACACTGGCCCATGATAATATGTTTTCAGGGATACTACTACTACTACTACTACTACTACTACTACTACTACTTCTACTTCTTCTTCTTCTTCTTCTTCTTCTTCTTCTTCTTCTTATTATTATTATTATTATTATTATTATTATTATTATTATTATTATTATTATTATTATTATTATTATTTTGAATTTATATACATATATATATATATAATAGTATCAATCAAAAGTATTAATATCACAGTAAAATGTAGTTATAATATGCCAAGATGTAGAAATGATTGTGTGGGAAGCATTTCTTGACTTCCTATCTCATTCCACCCCATTTTAAAGACAAATCACCAGAGCAAAAACATCTAATGTAGCAGAAAGAGAACCGCCCTCCATTCCCAGAGGCCTTTCAAGCTCTCTCAATTTCATGCTTCCCTGCACCACTTATTTACACTAAAACTATTCCTGCTCTGTACTCCAGAACAAACACTTGGTCTTGATCTTCTGGCAAATCACAGCTACATTTTTGTATACCCAATGAAGCCCCTGCTATATACTCCTGGTTGACATCTCAGGTGAGATACAAGTGAACTGTCTAATGGAAGTTAATGTCCCATCAAAATGAGGTCAAGAGAGATACAATCAAATGTCTATGTATAGATCATGCAGTCTCCCTCCCTCCCTTCAAACATTTAAATCTACCGCAGAAACTGCAAGACATCAATCAGTGCTGACACTTGCAATGTGTTTACAGTCATTTGTTCCTATTGTTAAATATTTCTAGATTAGAAACAGAGTCTTTCTCGTCTTGCATTGAATTTGGTCTGGAATGAAGAGGCAAAGATAGGTTGAATATGTTGACTTGCTCCACTAACAACCATCACATAATTCAAAATGGAAGAATTTCTGTATTGTTAAAAAAGAGTGTTGCCCATGGGCAGCTTGTGTTTGATAGAGGACACCTCTCAAAATGTTGAGGTGGGATGTCCTCTGATGTCCTCTTATTTTGCCAAATATAAACTAAAGAATTAGGTCAGCCTTTGGGTATGGTGCACTTCTGAACAATAGGGCTAATTCTTATGGACTATCTCTGAAGGACATGCATTGTTGAATAGCTGTGGATTATAGTGTTTTTCTTTTTTTAGGTTCCTATTTATTTACTGAACCATATTGGCTACTTTGTATTTAAAATATGGTTGCTATTGCAAATGATTTTTAAAAAGTTATATTGAAATGTAAATAGACATCTGCACCAATTTCATGTATATGTGTCTTGAATTGTGACTTCTTAGCAGTGCTCTCTGTGTTAACTTCTTTTTCCTTATTTTCTCCAGCATTATCATCAAAAGTACCACTTTTGTAGTCCATTCTAGCAGCATAATGAATAAAGCTTGGGCCAATGAAGTATTTTTAGGATCAAGAACTAAATCCTACTAATGAGCAAAGCAAAAAACAAAACAAGAAAAAGAAATAAAAGTGCATACTTTATCTTCAAACAATTATCATCATTCCAAGCATATAAGAGAGGAAGACTACCATCACCAAATACAGCTGAAAGTTCGTCTTCCATGTAATGAATGGAAATGCATTTTTTTTTTTAAAAAAAAAGCAATGAGCATAAAGATTTGGTTTGAAACTCTGAGTTGATAAATGCTAGCCATTTAGAATGTAATTTACCTCCCCACCCTCCCCACCCAGCAAATGAGATGCTTGGAAAAAGAACCACAAAAAAGTAATTTTACAACAGATGTACTCAAGTCCATTCAGGGATGAATACTTCCCCATGGTAACTATTTTTACATTCTGAATTGCAGAGCACTCTATACATCAAGAAGTGTCTCTGGCCTAGACGCCAATCTGAAATCTTGGACAAAAGAATTGCATCTGCTGTTACTTTCATCTATAGACCTTCATATAATGATGACCATGACCCTATATTAACTGTTGTTGTTTTTTTTTGGGGGGGGGAGATTGCAGCAGTAAATGGTTTGAAAGATACAATAAAACGTGTCAGCTGAGACTGGCATGGATTCACCATCTTCTTTTTAGAGAAGATGAGTCTACATCAGCTTGCCTGTTAGGCAGGTTTGAAGTCTCAAAAAAAAAAAAAACAGAAAAAGGATGTAGAAGTCACCTAAAAATATAGCAAACACTTTCAGCAAAGATGGAAGGGGCAAACTTATCATAGAAGAATAGAATAAATGAGTTGGAAGGGGCCTCGAATCCAACCACCTGATCAGTGCAAGAATCCAAATCAAAACAGATTTGACAAATAGCTGTCCAGTTTTCTCTTGAATGCCTCCAATGTTGGCGTGCTCACTACCTCCTGAGATATTTGGTTCCATTGTTGTGCAGCTATAACACTTAAGTTTTTTTCTGATATTGAGGAAATCCTGTAGTCTAAGCCCATTATTACATATCCTGCACTCTGGGGTGGGTGATAACATACCCTGCCCTTCTCCTTTATGACAGTATTTCATGTATTTGAAAAGTGCTATCATATCCCCTCTGAATCTCCCTATCTCAAATTAAACATGCCCAGTTCCTTCAGTTTTTCCTCACAGGATTTGATTTCCAGTCCACTGATCATCCTTGTTGTCCTACTCTGAACTTGTTCCAGTTTGTTGGTATCCTTCTTAAAGTGCTGTGTCCAAAACTAGACACAGTACTCTAGATAAGGCCTAACTAGAATAAAGTAGGACTATTACTTCATGGATTCCAGAGAGTATACTTCTGTTAATACAGTCTAAAATAACATTTGCCCTTTTTTACATCCACATTGCACTGTTGACTCACATTTAGCTTGTGATCTACAATTCCAAAATCCTTCTCACTCATAGTAATATTGACCCAAGTATCCCCCATCTTGTAACTGTGCATTTGTTTTTTATCCCTTAGGCGTTTTCTTAAGTCAAAGGCTTCTCAGTTGTAGACATTTATTAGAAGCAAAGGCAGACATGCAGCATTATTACATTTGGAGGGTGTTGTATAAGGCCTTTGTTCACACATTACAAGTATCCAGGAATCATGAATTTATAAATCACAAATAAGCAAGCTATGTAAGAATAAATCCAGCTGATTCATCCCCAATTTTTGCCTTTCTTTGTGTGGTCAGATAAGCAAACCAGGAAATCAGAGAACATTGCATGTCTTTCATACCTAGCTTTCTAGTTTAGTATGTCAATAGAAGCTTTGCTAAACTAGGGTTGGTTCATAATTTATATATTTTTCTTTATTTAAATGAACATTATCATAAACTGGGATTTGACCATCACACACAGCTGTCTAAATACTTATAGGAAGAAGAGAATGGACTGCATGCAACAGTAAGAAAACCATTCACAAAATGGTTTTTATTCAACCAGGATACCTGATTTACTGTAATGAGCAAATACGCCTATTATCTAGTTATAGACATAATGGCCTTGCAGAGTTCTGTTTTGAATGAGTCACAGATGACAAAAAGGTAATGAGCTCTTCTCTGTCATCCTATAACTTGATTTGTATTTTTCCCAGTTGTTTGTTGTTTTTCAGTTGCACAGTTGATTCCAAACCTTTACGACCCCATGGACCACCGCACACCAGTTACCCTTATCCTCTACCATCCTCCTCAGCCTGCCCAGCTTTGTGACCATTGCATCAACAATGTCATCTAGTGATCTCATTTTCTTCCACCCCTTTTTCTTTTGCCCTTGAACTTTCCCAGCAAAAAGGCTTTTTCAAGTGAATCCTCTCTTCTCATTTGATATTCAAAGTACTTTAACTTCATCTTCAATATTTGACGTTCCAAGGAGCAGCCAGGGTTGATTTCTTTTAAGATTGACCTATTTGTTCTCTTTGCTGTCCAGGGTACTCTCAAAATTCTCCCCCAGCACCGCATCTCAAAGGTGTCTATTCTTCTGTACAGTACAGTAGCTTAGCTTGTGTTTTCTTTTAAAGGACTGGCAACACTGCTCTCCAGATATTTTAGCCTCTAACTGCCACCAATCCTAGACAATATAGCTAATACAAAGGCAGTTTGAAAACATCTGGAAGGTCACAGTTGTCCACCCCTATTTTAAGGTTTTCTGGACACAGAGTATTTGATTCTCCAAATGTTCATGGACTATTTGCCCCCATTATGATTCATCTTTGGTCATGTGGGATTCAGCAGAGGCTTACTAGTTTTCAACAACATCTGAATGGTTACCACTTTCCTCAGCCCTGATGACAGGTTCCCTAAATTCCTGAGAAAATTCTCTAAGCTATCAATCATTTTAAAAAATGAAAACAAACTTTGAACCTGTTCATCTAATCAGTAACTGGTTCTCATTCAAGTGCCATAACAGGTTGCTTTTTACAGCACAAAGCAGGAGATATCCCTGTAGGTTTATTACTCAATTAGAAAAGAAATCACTTATTTTATTTATTTCAAATGATTTATACAAGATATCACCCTGCAGTGTCACAACCTATTTTTAAATGAAACTTCTCATATATGCTAACATTTTTGTTTTCCTATACATATTGTGGCACATTTATTTGGCATGCACTATTCCCTTTCCCTTTCCTCAAGCCTCTCCAATTATTCCATTTAAAATGGTGACAGCTCTCATAGGAAAGGCCACTAGGAAAAGAAATGCTATTTGTATACTACCAATCAATGTACATAACTTCAAAAAGCAATAAATAAAAACAATGAAATAAAATAGGTAGCAGGTTTATAACAACAAGGGATAGCAACCTATATACCAGAGTTTCATAACCTATGGCCCATGGTCTGGGTCTGGCCAATGACACCAATTAATCCAGCCCACCATGAGGACCACACTGCTGCTGCTGAAAGCCTACAAAATGTGCCAGAAACACAAAAGACATGGTGAAAACATGCAGGAAGCCCCCAAAACATGCCCAAACTGCACTGGAAGTATGGAAAACCCCTGAAAATGGCAACAATGTGCCACAAATGCACCAAAAATTGAGAAAACAGAATAATAATAATTCAATAGTCACCCTCTAATTCCATGGTCTGAGTCAGAACATGAAAATACTACTTTTTGGACTACAGTTCCTACAATACACCCTCTTCCCCGCCAACAATGGTTCAGCATGTCTTGAAAAAGATGAGTGACATATGAAATTATTATATTATCTGTACCTAGATGTAAGTGATTCACCCATTCAATGTTTTTAACAATTTAAACTTCCCTTCTTCTCACATTGGCCTCCTCTTCCTATGTAAGACACTCTCCCCTACCCCAATAAAGTTTCACCATTTTTAATGACATTCTTCCTCTAAGAGATTATTGTTGCTAAACTGACAAGGCAGCAAAAAGGAACAGAAATCATTTTGCAGCCATAGCAATTCATCTTTTGCCACTTTATGAGAAAAAGTGCTTCCCTTTAATTATATTTATAATTAGAGGTTACTACTAGCAGCATTTCCATAAAATAAATTTATGTGACAATTATCTTCCTTGCAACGTCTTTGTAAAGTGGAACTTTTCACTCTTTTCTGAAATATTTGATATTATCACATTTGCTTTCGAAATTCTAATTTGCTGCTTTGCTGTATTCCTATAAAAGCTCCATGCATTCATTCCTCCTAACCAGAACCCCATGGGGGAGAAAATGAAGTACAATGCATTTTTACCGGCTGTTATAATTACATTTCTGAATCTTCATTTACCTGGTAAAATTCAAAGCTCGGAATAAACTTATTTGTACCTTGATCATTGTTGCTAGCACCTCAGGCTAGAATGTTTCAACACACTATGCATTAGTATTATCTAACAATAAACAAATTGCAATATTTTTCTCCTACCGAGTGAGGGAGGAATGGGGGCACAACTACCAGTTTATGCCTGCTGTATTTATTTATTTATTTATTTTATTGTTCACATCTAGTACCCCGCCCCAATCGGGTAAGCCCGACTCTGGGTGGCTTACAGCATAAACTACCGTCATAGGTAATCTATAATATATAAAACCTTAAAAATTCATAAAGATTCATAAAAATTTAAAACATTAAAACAGATAAAAACAAATAATAACAGATACAAATACCAGGTTGGGGGGGGGGATGCTGTCCTTGCTTCCCCCAATACTCAAAGGTGACACCATTCTATATTAGGATAGGCTTAGCAGATACACAACTGTAGTTCTATTCAGTTATTTTCTGGGTCACATGTAAGGTTCAATCTGGAATAGTTCTGGATGTTTGTTTAGACCTTGGCTCCTTTGGCACCAAGGTCTACATAGATCTTTATAACAGCATTGGCTGATAAGGCTAAACAACAGATCACAGGAGCTCTTCAGCCACATTCAGCCAAATGTGGTTACAGTACCCAACTGCGTTGATTGAGAAGGTCATGTGAATTTTGGTATGGAGCATGACATGTCAAGACAGAATAACAAGTCCACCCACATCCCTGTTTTAGCCTATACGTGATCAGAAAAATTTCCTTAATAAAGCTACCATGTGCATTGCCATATTCCCTATGATCAAGAATGCTGAAAAATATGGGGTGAAGTCCTGGTAATTGTAGATGCAGATGTCATCCCACCTCTATCCCACTTTCAATGAATGATTGAGATGGTGTACCCAGTAGTGGGCTCCCAAAAAATTTACTACCATACTGTGGGCATGGCATGGTGGGTGTGGCCAGGGGAAAGTCCTGTGTTGCACCTAAATTAGTACTACTTTATTTCAAAACTTGGATGTGCGGGGTCAGCCAGAATTTCTGCTACTGGTTCTGGTGAACTGGTATGAACTGGGTGTGCCCCCTCCTGAAGAAGCCATCACTCTACCTGACAGTATTAGCTAACTTTCGGCCTCTATCCAACCTTCCCTTATTAGGGAAGGTTTTGGAGAAGACAGTGGTGTGGCAGCTGCAGGGGGTTCTGGATGAAACAGATTATCTGGACCCTTTTCAATCAGGATTCAGGCCCAGATATGGTACTGAGTCTACATTGGTCACACTGTTGGATGATCTCTGACATGAGCGGGATGGTGAAAATCCATCCTTGCTCTTCTTGACCTCTCAGCAGCTTTCAATACCATCAACCATGCTATCCTTCTAGAATGTATCCAAGGATTGGGGACTCAGGGTACCGTGTGATCCTGGTTTTCCTCATTTTTGAAGGGCCAGACCCAGTCAGTAATGTTGGAGGGTGAGCAGTCTAGCCCTAGGCTCCTATAATATGGAGTGCCACAGGATTCAGTTCTTTTGTCTCTCCTGTTTAATATTTACATTAAACCACTGGGGGAGATCATCCGTTCCCACGGATGATACTCAGTTGTACATCTGAGTCCGTGGTGATCCTGGTGATGCAGTGGAAGTCCTATCCAGATGCCTGGAGGCTGTTAGAGTGTGATGGGGAACAATAAGCTAAAACTGAACCCTGGTGAGACCGAGTGGCTGTGGATTAGGGGCCCTGTGTTATTACAAGAGTTACCATCTTTGGTTCTGGATGGGGATTTTTTGCCTCAGACAGACCTGGTGTGTAATCTCTGGGGGTCTTCCTGGACTCACGATTCCTGCTCAATGAGCAGGTGACAGTCGTGGCTAGGAGGGCTTTTGCAACAACTTCGTGTGATTCACCAGTTACACCCACTCCTGCTCCGGGACTCCTTGCTTATGGTCACTCATGCTCTTGTCACCTCCAAACTTGACTATTGCAATGTGCTCTACATGGGGTTGCCTTTGATGACCATTCAGAGGGTGCAACTGGTCCAGAATGTGGCTGCTCAGGTGTTGATGGGGTGCGGGCAGTATGTGCATGCCTCACCACTGCTTTGGGAGCTGCATTGGTTGCCAGTGTGCCTCAGGGTGCAATTCAAGGTGTTGGTGATTACCTTTAAAGCCCTACATGGTAGTGGGCCAGGGTACTTAAGAGACTGTGTCACCCCAAGGACATCTGCCCATCCCACTAGAGCAGACCGGAGGGGCTCCCTGATAGTTCTCTGTGTCTGCTCCTGCTCTGTGGAACCTCCTGCCAACCAAACTTCACCTCCAAGCAGAGCTTTTATCCACTTGCAAGAGTCTTAAGACCTGTCTGGCAAAGTGGGTATGGGGTGGTGGCTGGGGAGATAGTCAGCCTGGGCTGGCTTGTTTAACGATTGCCTGGGCTGTCAGTTTTGGTATGTGGCTTTGGGAGGGCATTTTTTTAAAAATAAAATTTAAATTTAAGCAATCCAATTTTAATGCTATTTTTAATGTTTTTGTAAGTTTTTATTTATTGTATGCCACCCGGAGTTGCCTCGGTGAGGGGGCGGTGGTAGAAATGGGAGTAACAAATAAATAAATGAATGAATAGTCGTTTTGTCCAGGTATCTATAATAATAATTTCACGTCAGAGATTACTCTGGGTTGAAAGGATTTTTGCTGGAGAAACTCCGCTCAGGGGATACCAGAATTAGGTTCTTTTCATGTCCCAAGAACAACCCTCAGATATTGAAACCCAGCCTTCCAGTCTCCAGTTTAGCACTTAACTACTAAGGCTAAGCCACCGGGGGAGCTGTGGCTGGGTATCTGAATCAGAATGTCCATATTGGAATTTTATTGTACTTTTTTTTTCTCACAGTCAAACAATTTTCAGGGTGAAAAGAAGGGTTTTCAAGGAGTAAGAAACAAGTGCACTTTACCATTTTATTTAGTGCACTCATATGTTTCAAAAGGGAAAAGAGGGGATACAAGAAGTACAAAAATTAGACACCTCCAGAGTTTACATTCTATTAACCCATGATAATCAACCTATTGAAACTAACTGAATCCACACATGCACAAGAGGATCACTATAATCCAGTTCAAAAAAAAAACCCTAAGCTAGACTAGCCATATTGACTGAAGTATGAGAGACAGTTTATGTGATTTGTGGGCCATAAACTCAACAGCAAGAGTACTAGCCTGTCTGTTATTCTAAGATGCATATAGTTCTGGTTTGGGCATATTGTACTCGGCATACTTTATCATTTCAATATACATTGTATCATTTATACTACTTGCTTTTATTGGAAAGACTATAACAAGCACAGCTTTCATTTTCATCTCTGAGGAGCTGCACTTGCATTCAAAATGTTTAAAGCATTCAGAGATGCAAGAAGTGCCATTAACATTTGTTTCATTTACCATGATTGCACAAAAAGCATGCTTCTTCAAGGGCTAATAAAAAATCGCTATGCCCATTCAAACACTGATGCAAAGTCAAAGATAAGAAGCAAAGATCTAGTTTTTCCTTTGACTTTTCCAAAAGGCTTTGCCTTTATCTCTGTGTGAAATTAGCCAACACTGGATTCACTTATGCACTTGCTGTTAACATGCATGGCATTCACAATGCTTGCTGATAATTTGGCAATGCAATATATCAAGATGACGCTGTTTAATGGAAATGTGCCCTTTGTTTTACGTGCTGGAACAGCTTGTAAGTAAAAGGAAATTAAATAGAACTCTTCACTTTGCGCTAGATACACATTACAGTAGCTATCAATTCTTTGAAAATGGGAAGTTAAGGAAGATTAAAAGTGTTGAAGATCGGATGTTTCTTCTTCAAATGCCAATCGACATATTACATGTTTGGAAATAACATTATCTAGCATTTGCTCAGTATCTTACAAAGTTCAATGCACTTTATACATTTAAGGACCCAATCCATCTGAGGTTAGTTATACTCAAGTTCCATTTCTTTCAGTAAAATGGAAACTAGCTGCAATGAATTTGCCTTCATTAAGATGACCAGGGCTAGTAACCTCTTACCTGCACTTGGCACAAGAAGACAATCCCATCAGCGTTGTCCCCCCAACACTCTGAAAACAGTGCTATTCTTGTACTGTTAACAAGATTGCTTACACAAGTGGTTTCAGGATGGAAAGCCTGCTGAGACAGGAAGAATGTTCATACAATTTCCCTTCCACTCCTAATAGCCTCCTCAAATATTGTGGTATTTTTGAACCACAATCGGACATACCCTGATAATGGCAACCTTGTGTTGCTGGCTAATCTTTCTCACACTAGGTCAGGTGAAAGGAACTGCAGAATGAACTCCTCAAAAGGAACCTTCATTCTGGCATTTCCACCTCTGGCCTAGACATGAAAGAAGAAGAACTATATTGGTAGGTAATGGGATATTGGTAATAGCCTAGGTAAAAGGTTATTGGCCCAAACATTTTTACATATGACATAAATCCATCTGGTAGTCTCACTTACAATAGATTCCTTGACTGAATCACTAAGCAGTGAGTCAACAGTGGTTTAAATCTCAATAGCTTAATTAGTCTACTGTAGCTGGAGCTCCCAATTCAATCCTCTACAAGTATCATACTTAAGTCTCACTGTTCCTTCAATGAGCTCAAGGAAGCTCTTGATGGGGTCACTTCTTCCCATATTATCATCCACACAGGGCAGAATAAGAAAGAATGACTAGGCCAAAGACTGCCAGCAAATTTCAGTGGGGGCTTCATACTTGTTTTCTCAACTCCAGTAGTCTGTACACAATGCTGCATCATTTTAGCTGGATGTGAGTCTGTGTTCCATATATATATAAGGATATTAAACTATTGTTCTGTACTATGATTCATTGTGTGAAGCTGTTAGGCAATTGAGGCATGGAGGAGAGAACAATTTCTGTGGGACCAAAGACATATGGCCTTGTCAGTAGTTGAATCAAATTCACTTTCTTTGCTCCTATTGCTGCCAAAAGAGATTTCAATCAATCAATCAATCAATCAATCAATCAATCAATCAATCAATCAATCAATCAATCAATCAAACAAACAAACAAACAAACAAACAAACAGTCTAGTTATTGTCTCATCCACAGTGGTGAGATGTCTTTCCTGTATTTCTGATTAAATTATAGCAATTATTTTTAAAACTGCATCTAGTATACATACTATTATGCCGTTTCAAAAATGTCATTGTGATGTCAATGTCTACTAGTTGTGTATCCTGCCCTTCATTTGGATACCTTTAGCACACAGGTGGCAGCAAAAATGCTGCTAAGTATAAGGACAGCATAATATAAACAGCACACTACACTTAAGAAAGCCTTGATGCTGGGAAAGGTAGAGGGCAAAAGAAGAAGGGGGCAGTAGAAAATGAGATGGCTTGGTGGTATTGTAGATGCAATGGGCACAGAGCTGGGTGGCTTGAGGATGGTGGAGGACAGAGGTGCCTGGTGGGTAATGGTCCATGGGGTCACAATGTTTGCGACTGAACAACAACAACAAAAATCATATATCAAACTATGGACTATGTTTTTTTAGCCATTCTGCTCATTAGTGTAATAAGCAGACTTTTTTAGAAAAACAAATCCCATTAATGTAACATCTGCCAGTAGAAACCATATGCCACAGAATGTCCCATGGCATTAGTGAAAGAAGTCTGCAAAACCCCACTCTTTCACAATGCAAAAAATGCTTAAACTGAATAGCCATTTCTGTTGTAAAAATATTTTTCTAAAGCAGCTTTTCAAAGCGATTACAGCCTCTGTCAAAGCTGTCTCACAATCCAATCAAAGCTGTCTCACTTCTCCATATTTTTCAGTGATCTTCTCACGGTCCACTTGCTTTATCTGCTCATCTGCCTGAACCAGCAGATTCTGTCACACACTGAAACCCACCAGAGCAAATCTTTTTACCGTAAAATTATAGCAACTTGTGTCATTTGCTGTTCCTGCAAATCTTTGCCTTTGAGTTGCAGCTTCCATTCACAAAGCCCTTGATATGATACGGTTTCAGAGGTCCCAGCTGCACAAAAATGAGGCATAACAATTTCTCCCAAATCCTTGTGAACCAAAAGCAAGTCACATTGGCTTTGCAGAGCCATGAAGGAAGGCAGGACTAAAGAATAAGGAAGTAAACTTTTTAGTTTAGTGGCATTCAGCTCTGGGCACAGTGCTCACCTCCAAGATCACATAAGCTGTTAGAGATTGAGGAAGACCAATGCCATTTTCCCTTCCACAATTTCTATTTAAAGTTGACACTTTTAGCATCCTTTGATTCAACTGTCCTCAATCAGTGATTGAATTGATAGAGTCAAACCTTATTCAAGCATTTCAATACCCCCATATAGTTAGAGTCTAGTGGGGTGATGAATAAGACTCTCCCATTGCCATAACTTTCCATGCATTAAATAACAAAGGTCTGAGACATCTGTACATGTTCTTCATACACAGCAGCCACAGGAAATGTATGGTTCTCCATACATTTCAGGATTAAAAACAACAACTATCAACCTATTGCCAAAGCCTGGTAGGACCTGAAACTCACTCCCACTTCCTGCTGGCAGGCTAAACACTTCTCATCCCAGTAGAGAAGCTCCTCACAATTCTGGAATCCTGGGTGATCATGGTTCCAAACTTCATAGAACAGAGATTCCCAGTCTGCAGCCTGTGTGCTGGATGCAGCCCACGACACCATTTCATGATGCCAACAGAATTTGAAACCCACCATGTTTGTGGCCTAATAATGGTACTGCTCATCTCCTTGTTTTCAGATTACTAATAAGCATATGAACTTGCTACAGGCTGTAGTTTGGGCACCCCTGCTTTAGTAAGTTAAATCCTCTATTATTTGGTTTTCCTCCACTTTTCTCAGCATTATTACCTTTTTTTAAATCCAGTTTTGGTTTCTTAGGGGCATGCCAACAGGGAACATGATAGGTGGATGAACTTGATCTTACTTTCCAGTAACACCTTATTCAGTGATGGGCAGCAACAGGTTCGCACCAGTTCACCAGAACCGGTAGTAACTTTTCCCAATGTCCCGGAGAACCAGTAGCGGCTTTTGGGGGGAACCACCTCAGGGGCTTACCTTTTCACCAGTTCCTTCACTACACATGCAAGCCAAGAGCTTGGTGTGCATGCATGCCTACAGTACTTGGTGTGCATATGTGGCCTCCTTGCTGTTCTCCCAAGCGGGGAGGAGGAATAGAAGCTGCTAGCCTGAAGCTCCCTATAGCGTGCTCCCCAGGGCAAGTGACTCACCTTTGGGTGTGGGGTGTGGGTGTGTATTTTAATGTGTATTTAATGTGTATTTTAATGTGTTTTATGTGTATTTAATGTGTATTTTATGTGTTTTTATGTCTATTTAATGTGTATTTATTTTAATGTGTATTTTATGTGGTTTATGTGTATTTTTATGTATTTTTATGTCTATTTAATTTGTATTTTTATGTGTACTGATTTTATGGGTTTTTTATGTTGGCTCCACCCACATAATTGGCTCTGTCCATTACATCATGATGTTGGCTCTGTCCATGATGTCATGATGTTGGCTCCGCCCATGATGCCATGATGTTGGCTCTGCCCATGATGTTGGCTCTACCCACAGTGTGGTAGTAAAAGTATTGGCTGCTCACCACTGACCTTGTTACATTTGAGGATCCTTTTTGGTTCCTTCACAGTTGTCCTGAAGGGTGCCCTCTCAGTTTGTTACCATCCAACATTGCACAAAACATATAGTAATAGAGCAAAAAAGGGTTCAAAAAAGCTGCAGTCACAACCCTAAGGACTAGTAAACATTTAAAGTGATTTTCCTGTTCCCTTTCTAAATACTTGAGCCTGTGTCACACTAACAAATATGCTTTCCAACTCTTACCTGTTCAAGTAATAGACCATATAACAAGCAGTCTACTATTTTCACACACAATTAAAAAATAATACCATATTCAAAAGCTTTGCTCAAATGTATATTTATAACTAGCCAATATATTTCCCCGTGAATATCTAAGTTCAGTCTTTGTAGTGACAGTGAGAAATATATGCTTCTTTTCCTCAGTGGAACTACCATATACATAATTCAGTTGTGCTGTAAACAGAAAGAAGCTCACAGAAAACAAACATGTATTTGCCTCTAGACAATCTAATCTCCATGGTTCTTCTCTCCTCCTTCATATACTGTCAACAGAAACATGGGCTTTTCTTCTTTAAAGTGTTCAGTTCAGAGAAAAGATGTGGGAAAAGGAATGTTGTGAATCATACGCTGATAAAATCCCCACCAAATTTCAACAGCTTGCAGTTTATTTAGATTAACACAAACTATTGGTTAGCTGCAAACAGCTTGCATAAGGAAAGCTCCCATGCTTCTTAGTGGGAAACTTTCTCCACTTCCCGTAAAGATCCCATTTTCATGGTATCAATTATCATGACTGGGTTAATTGCAAATCTTTTTTTAAGGGTCAATAGTAGCTAAAAAGATGCACAATGTGAACAATATACACCAGTGGTGCCCAAACTTTTTTCCTGTGAGCCAGTCCCACCCGACACACACCTGCAGGGGCCGGAGGCAGGCTGCCCCCACTGCTGACAGTTTTGATGTCAGCAGTGGTGGTGATGGAGGCAGCAACTGTGCTTCTTCCAGGCTTCTCTGAGCAGCCTCTCACTCAATTCTTTCCCCTTAGCAACCTGTGCTGCAGCCGATTGCTGCCTCGAGGGAATTTTCGGAGCCTCCTGCAAGTCAAAAATTGCGGCGCTATGAGAGCCCCCTGGCGCGCTCAGGATGATGTCATCCGCGGTGAAGCCCAGGTGCTCACCATGGACTGCATTAATTATATGCAGGGGGCCAATTAGGCCCGCAGGCCGGAGTTTGGGCATCCCTGATATTGTTGTTGTTGTTCAGTCGCACAGTCGATTCCGACCCTCTGCGACCCCATGGACCACTGTCCGCCAGGCAATCCTGTCCTCCACCATCCCCCTCAACTCACTCAGCTCTGCACCCACTGTTTCCACAATACCATCTAGCCATCTCATTTTGGGCCACCCCCTTCTTCTTTTGCCCTCCACCTTTCCAAGCATCAAGGCTTTCTCAAGTGAATCTTCTCTTCTCATTTGATGTCCAAAGTACTTTAGCTTCATCTTCACTATTTGACCTTCTAAGGAGCAGTCAGGGCTGATTTCTTCTAAGATTGACCTATTTGTTCTCCTCACTATCCAGGGGACTCTCAAAACTCTCCTCCAACACCACATCTCAAAGGCGTCTATTCTTCTGCGCTCAGCTTTCCTAATGGTCCAGCTCTCACAACCATACATTGCCACCGGGAATACTTTGCTTTGACTAGACGAATCTTTGTTTGTAATTTGATGTCTCTACTTTTCACTATGCTCCCCAGGTTTCTCATCGCTTGCCTCCCAAGAATCAGTTGCCTTTTTATTTCATGGCTGCAATCACCATCTGCAGTGAGCTTTGATCCTAGAAAAGTAAAATCTGTCACTGCTTCTACTTCTTCCCCATCTATTTTCCAGGGACTGATAGGGCCTGTTGCCATTATCTTGGTTTTCTTGATATTGAGTCTCAAGCCAGCTTTTTCACTTTCTTCTTTCAACCTAAACAGGAGCTTCTTTAGGTCCTCCTTACTTTCTGCCATTAGGGTGGTATCATCTGCATATCTCAAATTGTTGATGTTCCTCCCAGCAATTTTGATCCCAAATTCTGATTCCTCCATCCCTGCATTGCGCATTATGTGTTCTGTGTATAAGTTGAATAAGCAGGGTGACAAAATGCAGCCTTGTCTTACTCCTTTTCCTGTTCCAAACCACTCACTCATTCCATTTTCTGTCCTAACTGTGGCTTCTTGATTCATGTACAGATTTCTCATGAGGCCTATAAGGTGTTCCGGTATTCCCATTTCTTTAATTACTTGCCACATTTTGTTGTGGTCAACACAGTCAAAAGCCTTAGTGTAATCAATGAAACAGAAGTAGACTTGTTTCTGATATTCCTTTGTTTTTTCCATGATCCAATGTATGTTGGCGATGTGGTCTCTAGTCCCCCTGCCTCTTCTGAAACCCGCCTGCACTTCTGGTAATTCTCTCTCCACATACTGTTGCAGTCTATCCTGTATTATCTTGAGCATCACCTTGCTAGCGTGAGGGATGAGGGCAATTGTTCGATAATTTGAACATTCTTTGGCATTACCCTTTTTGGGGAGTGGAACGTATACAGATCTTTTCCAATCCTGTGGCCATTGTTGTGTTTTCCAAATCTGCTGGCATATAGAATGCAATAATTTGATTCCATCATCTTGCAGGGCTTTGAAAAGTTCAACTTGGATACCATCAACTCCACTGGCTTTGTTGTTTGCAGTGTTTTTTAGGGCCTTTCTGACTTCACTCTCTAGAATGTCTGGCTCATGTTCAATGTTCTCATCATTGTGATTATCAGGGGTGTTGAGGTCCTTTTTGTAGAGTTCCTCTGTGTACTCTTTCCATCTTTTCTTAATCGCTTCTGCATCTGCTAACTCCTTGCCATCTTTGTCCTTTATCATGGTCATTTGCCCAGATTCCATGATTCATGTCAACCCCTGATATACACTATCATTTTCTTTTCATCTAGAAATTGATGATTTCAATATATAGCAACTTTAATGCCATGGATTCAGCCACCATCTGGCTAATATGCACAACCTAAATGTTCAGCAGCAGGTTTTTTACATTCATAACAGAAGTTTCAAGTTTCACAGAAGATGAGTGAGAATAATTTATTAATGTTTTAGAAGCCCTTAAGGACAAAAGTGCTTTATCCTTCTTACAAAGTTCAAAAAAGCACCTCATGACATCATCAAATTAATCTTAATGGACATAAATTTAGTCAATTTTTGAACAATACTAAACAGACAATACTAAACAGACACTTAAATTATGTACCTAGGACAGGATGGAACTGAAGAAAGAAACCACACAGTGAGATTAAATGAATACATGGATATCAAGAATATTTCTTGATCAATTTTCTATCAGAATCAGGGAGAGGGTCACATGGTTCTCATTCCAGTGCTAATTTAGCAAAGTGCGTTTTCCAGCCCTAAACGTAAACTGGGACACAGTTAAGTGTCAAAATGCATACTTTTCCAATGAAACTCTCAGAACAGAGGATATGAATTTACATACTTTGGGAAAATGTACACAAAAATCTGTACAAAATCTCATGGAGAAATATTTGCCATGACAAAGTTTGAAAAACTACATATAAAAATGCATACATTGAACAAAAATGCATTTAAAAAGCATATACTTTGAGCAACAAACATAAAAAACATCCTACAAATATTCAGGAAGACTAAAAGAAAGGGAAACAAAATGTATCACAACCCCAGGGATAATGATGCTTTTAAAATAGATAAAGTGACATGCAAGCAGAGATATTGGTAGGATGTTATATAAACAATGACCTCTGAAAGGGTTGACAAATGTAATGCCATTTGCCAAGCATTCACATCTTGTCTCTAATTAAAAGTTCATCAACACTGGAAATAACTGGAGCACAAACTTGATTCTTCTTCTTCTTCCATGTCTAGACCAGATGTAAAACTGCCAAAATGGTGAGTTCATTCTGCAGTTCCTTTTGCCTGACCTAGTGTGAGAAAGATTAGCTAGCAACACAAGGTTGCTGTTACCTAGAAAGACTGTAAAACAAGCACACTATTCTTCGAGAAAGAAACATTAATGAGATTTATTTCTTTTATCTTTCCCATACCATACAGCTTCATTACCACTGTTTGTCTTAGAAATATTTGCTGCTATCATTGCTTTTTGCTTGCCCAGATTCCATGATTCATGTCAACAGTCATCATATTGTTGCCTGCCCCAGCTATCGGCTCACTGTCCCTGAATCCTTTCAGATTCCTTATACTGATTGTGAAGGGCTCTTTGCATGAAGGGTGACAGCCATGAGTCATTATGCAAGTGCCCATTTAAGCAGGTATCTATTTCTGAAGTCTTTTTTTTGGAACCGCTAGTTAAGAAAGGATTCCTGGGTACACTCTCCAGTAGAGATGTCTCCGATTATCCAGACAAAACACAATGAGAAATGCATTCCTTATTATTATTATTATTATTATTATTATTATTATTATTATTATTATTATTATTATTATTATTATTATTATTATTATTATTATTATTATTATTATTATTATTTTGGGGGGGTCTCTGGAATAGAAGGCATTGAGATCCAAGGCAGCATGTTTAGACCCCAATCCACATAGTTAGCACAGAGGATATCAATTGTGATGTTACTGATCAGATCCAGAAAAGCCATGAATTCAAAATATCATTGTCAGTGAATATTATCAAATAAGTGCCAGTTCCAGTGTCATGAGAGAGGGGCCAAATGGCCAAGGAATTTTGGGAACTAAAGTTGAAAAAGTGGGGTCTTTCAGGCTCTAGTACAGAAATCCCGGTGTCTTAGTGGCTTTGGAGTATTTTTAGCCACATGTTCCTAATTAATTAATTAATTAATTAATTCAAATTATATCCCACCCCCAGGAAAAACTTTCCTACTCAGGGTGGCTAACAGCATAAAACTCAACTGATACAAACAGATACAAATAATAAATTTTTCATATAAATACATCAAAACCCAAGATACCCTAAAAAGAAAGCCTATTTGTGATGCAGAGAAGCAGAATAAAATGCCTAACAACCAGCCGTTGTAAGATATTTCCAAAGGCTTCTTTAAAAAGAGATGCTTTCAATTGTTTTCTAAACATATGGAGAGATGGTACCAGGTGCAGCTCCACTCAGAGGGAGTTCCACAACGTTGGTGCCACTACCAAAAAGGCCCTGCTCCTAGCCAAGGCCTTCCTAGCTAATCTCGAGGTCAGCACCTGGAGCTGAGTCATCATGGAGAAGCGAGTGATGTGGGCTGTTGTCATGAAGGGAAGATGTTCCACCAGGTAGGATGGTCCCAAATCATTTAGGGCTTTAAAAGTTAGAACTAACACCTTGTACCTGATGCAGAAAGAAACTGGGAGCCAGTGCAACCTTGCCAATGCTGGGGAGATAGGATCAATTTTTTTCATTCCCATAACCAGCCTGGTTGCTGCATTCTGGACTCATTGGAGCCTCTATAACAGGCACAAGGGAAGCCCAATGTAAAGAGCATTACAATAATCAATATGTGAGACTAGCTAGTTCTATGAGAGACCATCTGTCCAAGTAGAGACACAAGTAAACAATTTGGTGCAGTTGGAAGAAAGCGGCTCTGCGCACCACAACGATTTGCACTTCAAGGGTCAAATGGGGATCTAATACGGCACCTAAGTTGCAAACCTGATCCCTTCTGGTCAATGGACTGATGAAGGTAGGTAGATGTACTCAAATTTATGGCACCGCAACAGCAAACTAGTGAGCAGAGTACCCGTGTTATAACTCCCAGTCCTTTTTCTTCAGGGGAGGGGGTTGCCATATTATGTGGTAGCTAAGTTTTAGCCAGACTCTGGGCCCAATGACTGTGTTCTCCTTTGTGTCCATTTCTACAGTTGGCTGGTCCAAAATGAGACCTTTGTGATATCACAAAAACCTGCCCTCAATTTCAAGTTTTGCTCCTGAAATCTCATGTAATGGGATGTTGAGCCTTCCATTCCTGGCCCTATTGCTCCATATATAAATGAATTTTGGAAATGGTTGTACATCCAAATGTAAGTGCTATCAGTGGAAAAATATTTATGTCATTTCAACAGTGCAAAAACATGGGCAAGTTATATACAACACCAAAAAGAACTCTTTGAAAGCAAACATTTAAGTTCCAAAGGGAAATTCAACAAATGTGTATTATAGAAAGAAGCTGTAAACAAGTGAGACTTGAGCTAAATTCTCTTTTCATGCCTATTTTTGAGTTAGAAAAGAATTCAAACATTTTAATGTCAAATGAAGGATTTTCCCCTCCCCAAAATACCCACATTTAAACACAAAAGATTCTACTTTGTACTTGATTTGCCTTGAGAAAGTGAGCAGAACTGAATTATCCTTCCACACAGAAATGAAATTTTCCACTTCGGTGTAAAAAGCATTCCATTTAAATGCAGATTCTGACTTTTAACTCAGTAAGTCGCCTCTCCTTTGAAATAAGAATAGCAAGTAAACATTAGTTCAAAAACATCTCATGAAAGACAATGTCCACTGTAGTAAAATCTAAATTGATTCCTAATCACGGACAAGTCTAACCAAACAGAATATTACTTTCATAATATTTTTTCTTCTTCAAAAATCAGAAGTGTTTCATTTTTGTCTTTAAAAGCCACATGATGGAGAATACTTACAACGTTCCTCTTATAAAGACTACAACGGTACCTCGCTTAAAGAGCATAATGCGTTCCATGGGATTGCTCTTTAAGCAAGTTTGCTCTTTAAGCGAAACACCATTGTAAATGACCAATTGTGACTTCGGGTGGGATTGTGTGACCCGATTTATTTGTTAAGTGAGTTTTTGGTTGGTTTTATTTGTTAGGTGACCATTCAGAGAAAATTCTGCTCTTTAAGCGAGTTACTCTCTTAAGCAAGACACTCTTCACGTGAGCTTTTACTGTATACAGATTTGGACATAAGTTTATCACCTTTATCCAAAGTCAAACCTGAGACACCAGAAAGGCCCAGCATGGCTCAGGTTTGTCTTTAAAACAACATGTAATGGGATGCTGCTGATTCACCAACCTTAGCTCGGGTGTTTATTTAAAGGGGTGTGCATTTCTAGTCTTGAACCAATTGTACTGACTTCAAATTGCTTCAGGGCACAATTCAAAGTGCTGGCTTTGACTTAACAAAATTCTAAGCATCTTCCAAAAGGACAGATAAAACACCACTTCCTTCCATAAAAATCTTCCTCCCATGTGAATCTTCCTGATATTTCAGCTCTTTAACATATTGTCTGCCAAACCCCAATAGAGGCTAGATTAATGGATAAATGAGAAAGAGCTTTCCCTGCAGCAATATCCAATTTTGGAAGACTCTTCCAAAGGGAACCCCACTCTAGTAAGTTCAGGGGAATTGTCTTCTTTTAAACCATTTTAAAAATGTCTTCCAGCTTGTTTTTATTGAATTTTTTTTAAAAAAATGTTCATTCTTTTTATTGGACATTGCTTTGCAAGACAGAAAGGTGATAAATAAATGATTTTTAAAGAAAACACACACTAAATGATAAATTTTAACAGTAGTTTTTAAAAGGTGCAATCACATATATTACAGAGAGAAGCAACTACATTTGTGAAAGACAGGTTTAGTTAATGAGAAATTCCTTCTCAGTTCCCCATTAAATCTTAAAAATTGCTCAATTATTAGATAATTAATTTACAGACAGTTAATTTACTATACAGGAGACAAAATTATCAATCATATAAGAATTATGCCTACCACAAGAGTATCTCTCCTCCATTTTTTCTCAGCCTCTCTCCTTTTAAATAATACCAGTAAATTACAGCTCAGTGGTTTAGCTGTCTAGCTGCAGAGTCAGAGGTTGGGAGCTTAATTCCCCATTGTGCTTCCTGAGAGAAGAGCCAGTTTGTGTTGCCTTGGATTCAAGCCTTCAAAGTCCCAAGATGCCCCCAGAAGAAGGGGACATTTGTGCATTCTCTAGAGTCACTTTCACAAATGAGGCGGCATAGAAATCTAAAAATTAAATTAAATTAAATTAAATTAAATTATCTACCTAGAAAACCCTGAAAATAGTCACCATAAGTCAGAATTGACTTAATGGCATTCAGTTATTAGTTTATAGCCAAAACTGTACTACCAGTGATGGGATGCAACCAGTTCGCCATAATCAGTAGTAACTTTTCCCATTGTCCCGGAGAACCAGTAGCAGCTTTTGGGGAGAACCACCTTCAGGGCTTACCTTTTCACTGGTTCCCGCACTGTGCATGTGCGCCAAGCACTTGGTGTGCATGCACGCCTACAGTGCTTGGCGTGTATGCACGAACTCCTTGCTGTCCTCCCAAGTGAGGAGGAGGAGGAGAAGCTGCTAGCCTGAAGCTCCCTATAGCCTGCCCCCCAGGGTAAGTGACTCACCTTTGGATCTGGTGTGTCTGTGTGTATTTTAATGTGTATTTAATACCTTTACCTATATTGACGTACTATCAGATTTCCTAAAAAGGCCTGGCAGTTGGCAGACCTGACGGCCTGGCTTGGGGTTTTTAAGCAAAGTCTTGGAGTTACCTCATCAATAAGCTACACCTGTGCTGTTCTAATTGCTGTTCCAATTGGAGAACCCTTAAGGAGGTACAGCTGTTTTACATTTACATTAAGGCATATTATCCTAGAGAACTGGTACAATGACCATATCCATCTTGCAACATGGTGTTGCCCAGACACTTATACTAACAGGTAAGTGACGGGTTTGTGTTTGGGGAGGGTGGATGGGTGAGTTGATTTGTGTTTGGGGTTTGTATTTATTTAATTTATTTATAGGTTTGTGTTGTCGGTCGGTGGGTGGGTGGGTTGATTGAGGTGTGTGTGTGCTTATTTTTATTTTATTTTATTTTATTATTTTTAATTTTTTCTTTGGCCCCACCCACAACATCATGACATCATGATGTTAGGTCTGCCCACACTGTGATGATGTCACGGTGGGGTAGTAAAAATTTTGACAACCCACCACTGTGTACTACCCAACACTGGAGGCATGCAGTAGGAAATTAGACAACTGCCTGTCACATCTGCTCTGATTTGCATTGAGGAGGGGATTTGACTTCTGGCTTTACCCTCAGTAGCCTTACCCTTTCTACCCTTTCAACTCAGTTATTCTATGAGTGTATGATTCTTTAACTTCCTTCAGGCATGGGACAGTGTGCTGAAAAGAAAGGTATAAGGCAGAATTGAGTGTTCCCTATACTAAATGTCTGAAGAGGGCTTAAGCAGTGGTGGGCATCAGCAGGTTCACACCAGTTCACCAGAAGCGGTAGCAGAAATTTTATCTGGCCCCGCCCATCCAAGTTTTGAAATAAAGTAGTCCTAATTTGGGTGCAGCACAGGGCTTTCCCCATGGCCAGACCCACCATACCATTCCCACAGTGTGGTAGTAATTTTTTTTTTGAGCCCACCACTGGACTTAAGTCTCATTCTTCTAAGTGATGTTTACTTCTAGGCTGGTTAGTATAAGACTGAAGCCCTAGTGGCATATGAAAATATTGTTTTCCTTCTTGCTTGTATACTGAATTAGTTTTAAATTAACGTCAATAATACACCACCCAATGTGTCTTGGATGTATATCTTAAAATGGTGATGGGATCTGAGTGTGTCAGACAAGCCCTAATGCTGCCAGGATGTCAGGTTCCACTACGAGTCTGGATGTCTAGCAAGATGACTAAAATTGAATGATTATGGCTGAAACACCAGACTAAAATGCTCCTACTCTCTTCAAGAGTAACTGTAGCATCAGCAGAAAAGAATGGGTAATTCCAATGGTGGAGAAACTTCTAGAAGGCAGTACTGGGCAGTAGCAGTAGTTGAAGGTAATTCTGGTGGAGGATCTCTCCCAGACAATTGCAATAATGCCCCAACTAACTTTTGTTAGTCCTGCACTGTAATAATGTCCTCAGGTTGACTAACAATAAAAGCTAAAACTTCTGAAAATGATGTTCAAGTACAGTATCCTAAAACAGAATTTAAGCCAACTATGGTATAAAACTAGGTAAATAAAACTAAAACCAGAAAAAGCCAAAACTTTGAAGCAGTAGAGCTATAAGCATTGACAGTCTTAAAACAACATGAAAAAGCTAAGAAATATGACCATTTTGATTTGGTGGGTAATAAATTAAAAGTTTTCATAAGACTTACTAAGGACCAAGGGAACAAAAATCATTGCAAGGATAAAGATTTATTGCAGTGTTCCGTTTAATTTTTTTAAAATATTCTAGTTTAGTGAATTTGAAAATATGTGCCATTCTGACTTCTGATAATCAAATGGCAGCTCCAAAGGAGAAAACTTTGATATTGAACATTAGTGCTTGATCTGACAGTGGCATTAAAGGTTTGATGAATGTCTGAAAATTGTAAATTCATAAGATGCATCAGTCAGGTATTCCACATATTGATTTCTCTCCTGGTATATTAAAACCAACAAAAAGAATCTTAGGCCAATATATACAATTGGTTGATGTGATATTTATCAAAAGTGTCAAGTGATAAACTTTCCAATTAATAAGCTTGTATCCATTGACAGATTTGGAAGATATATATGATTGAGAGAGTCAGTGTGTGAGCATGAACTTTCCTCTTCAAATAGTATGGTGTTGGATGACTGGTTAATAAACACAGATCAAATAAATTAGCATACCTGAGAGTGAAAACAAAACACAAAAACTATCTTTAGTTCAAGAGCAATGCTGGCTAATCGCCATGGGTCTAGGTGCATTACAAGTTCATTCCTGGACCTTATAAGGCTATATTTCCTCCTGTGTCTACTACCTAATATTGCTTCTTAAAGGGGAAAAATGTTTTCCATGTAAAAGTCCATCTGTGCCCCCCTTGGGATTTAATTGGATTACTTCCAATTAAAAAGTAGAATGATGAGACAGGTGAACAAATCCCTGCCTGAAATGTTGCTGCAGTTGCCGGTCAGAGTAAGTAGTACCATATAGGATGGGCAAAAAGACTTCCTATCCATTAACATAGCCACCTTTCTTCCAAATGCCAATTCTGCTGCAAATTTTTCATGGAGTTACCCTTTCTACCACTATTTAAATTTTCTGAGCTTGGGAAAATTACTTGAATGTGCTTCAACTTCCCAAATCTCCCAGGCAGCCTGGCCACTGAAATGTGTAGCCTAAGCTTAAAAATATCAACATTCATGTAAGATAATTAATTACATGTAGCTACTTAGATTTTTTTAAATAACAAGGTTGTATATCTAAATTTGATTTCAAAGAAATACAATTAGTCAAAAGTCACTTTTTGGTATAAGAACTAGTTTTTCTTAGAAGGGACCTTAATGTCTCTCATTGTTAGAGGCATTCCAGAATTGGTAGAGTAAGGTAGCCACATGAAGTGGTAAATCCCCAATAACATGCAAAATGATTTGACTGTAAGCTGTCCTGAGTTGCCTTGGCAAGTGGGCTGCAATATAAATCTGAACAAAACAAACAAACAAATAAATAAATAATGTCAGACTAGACTCTCCCTCTCAACTGAAAGGGTCTTTGCTGCTCTGAAACACAGTGCAATCCTCCAGAGCTGAGAATCTCCTCATTGCTTGGCTTCAGGCTCTGTAGTCGCTCCTCCCACACCTTTGGTGATGGAGTGTTGGCCACGGCCACTGCTGAGATGTTGGAGAAATACTGCTATCTCTACCTCCTCGGTATTTTGACCAATGCCTGCATATTCTCTTTCTGACCTCTGCTGATCAGCAGCTGCTGCTACAGTGTCAACCCAATGGAGGTGAAGAGCAATGGTAGTAATGTTGCCTCCTCTTCCTGCTCCTCTGGAATCTCCTACTTTTATGGCTGGAATAGCTCTTTCCTGACAGCTAGCAAGCAGGAAGAGGGTTCTTGTGATGAGGGAGCTGCTTTTGCTGCAACAGAAAGTTACACCACCACCACCACTACGACTACTACTTAATTTTTTAGAGGGAAACATTTTCTCTCTCCAGATAGCTTCTGGTGGCTCAATCTTGTGAAAGGTTGCAATTGCCTGACATTTGACATTTTCTCAATTTTTGAGGTATGTAAGACATTCCAGGAATGGTTTACCATTGCTAACAGCTCCCTCTGTGAGTTCCTATGTCTAAGCAGGGATTTGAACCGCATTCTCTAAATCCTCATATGACATTTTATCCTCTACACTACACTAGCTGTCACACATTTAAGAATAAATAATACAAATGCTGGGTCAAAAGAATAACAAGTCCAGAGCTCAGCAACATATGTTTTGCTTGTACAAGCACAAGTACAACTGTGTCCTTTAAATATATTCATAAATGTAACTTGCTATTGACATATGACTTTTCATTTGGAAATTACATATGGCTCTCCACATCCCCCATTACTGTGCTTAGTTTTGACTTACACACACATGCCATTTACATATGATCTTAGCCAAATGGCTGAGAAGCTGAAACTACAGAACATGTTTTATGCATCTGATCTTTCTATTGGGTTATCCAAGACAAACTCTTATCCCCACTGCTCTGCAAATATCTTGGTCAATCAAACAGCACTTACACTCACTGGCTACTATTAGTCAAAAGTCCCACTTTTATCCATAATACCGCCATGTTTTGTGCTACAGTGATCAGGATTAGAAGAAGAATTCTGGCAGGTCCCTCAGTGGCACAAACCGTGAATGCTGTATTACAGTAGCAATTACCACACCACTAATTTAAAAAACCAATTTTATTCTATTTCTTTTAACTTTGAATGGATATGTTTTTTAAATAATATATTTTAACTACATTTTAAACATTTAAATTTTAATTTTTTTTAACCTGGATATGTTTTTACAATAATATATTTAACTGCATTTAAATTTTAATTTTTTTTACCTCATGTTTTACTATGCTGGCCATAGACCATAATAAAGTGATTGATTGACTGATTGACATGCCATTGTAACTGTAAACTAAGAAAACTACTTAGGTTTCATCCCTGGGATGTTCAAAATAGGGTTCAAAAGCCAGCAGATGGACACTTCTACCTTACTGAGATAAATAGTACCATATACCAGAAGCATAAAACAAACAGATTACGCAGTAAATGGAAAAGGACAAAGTACAGTACAAATCAATCATTGAAAGTAATAAGATATCTGCCAGCTACTATATATATATATATATATATATATATATATATATATATATATAATATTTTTATTTGCATGAAAATATTTATTTTGGTATTCTGTCTGCAAATATTTCACAGGGGAAACCTTTAAAGTAATAGGTGGGGCTGAGACTAAAGATGTCACAGAACAAAAGATCAAAATGCTCTAGCCCAAGAGCTTAACACTGATGACCAAACTGGTCATTTTAAGCTGAAAGTGCCTGGAAAGAAGGATGAGTTTATGAGTACAACACAACACATTCCTCCCCCATGCTAATTTGCAGTTAGATATGTGACAAGACTCTTATCCCATTTATCTTAGCTGAATTGAATATGAATCATTGGGCAACTTTCCAGGAGAGTATTTCACCATTCCATCCCTTTTGGGGTAATACTCTGCCACTGGGCTGACAAATTTCAGCAGTGCTGTGGCACAGGAAAAACACCTTAATTTCATTTGAAAATAAGGTGTGTGGGGAGCATTTATCTTGTTTTAAAGCACTACAGGAATAGTAGAATATTCTGTCAAATTGATCTGTGCCTCTGGTGCTCTAGACCCAAAACCACAACCACATTATGAACCTGAGTCTTTAGAGGAATTGCAGTTATGGGAGCAGACTTCTCCCTGGGAGGAATGGACTACAGCTGAAAGACGCAGCCAGTCAGCCACAAATGCTGCCTTTGCTGCCGTCTCTCTTACCGCGACCGGACTTCTCCCTGGGAGGCATGGACCCCCGCCATTTAGTTGGCCTTAGGCCCCTGCCCTCCTGTGCTTGATGTGGAAAAACCGTAGATGTTGCCTGAGCTGCAGGACTTCTTTACAGCCGTATTTGGAATGTATAGGGTTTACTTGTTGTTTGCTCTTTCTTGTATTGTATATTGTACACTGTTGAATTGTTTATTGTATACTGAAGATTGTGATGTGATAATATTTATTTATTGTATTTTGATTACACTATCATATTGTATGTGTATTGATCTGTATAGTATTTACTGTATTTAATTGTTTTGTTATATTATATACTAGTGTATTTTGGTTTGCATTGTAATATTGTTATTTGTGAATGCTGTGAGCCGCTCTGAGTCAGTTTTTACTGAGTAGAGCGGCATACAAGTCTTAATAATAATAATAATAATAATAATAATAATAATAATAATAATAATAATAATAATAATAATAATAATAATAATAATAATAATAATAATAATAATAATAATAATGAGCAGACATTTGAAATAACCATTACAAGAAGTGGAGTCACCAATAACTACTTCTTTTTGTACAATGAGTAATGCAATGGATACTAACAAAGTTACTTTAAAGTGAAAGCAAGTAATACTGCATTGGTTATGTTTAGTAAGTTACAGCCAGCGACTCAACACTGAGTGTTGGGCAGTGGTAAATAACCTAAAAGGACCAATGGCTACAGGTGGATGAGCCCCTATAGGTGGGGTGATGGTCCCCTTAGTGGAGGAAATGCCACTGGAAACCATCATATTGGGCCCAATGGCAAAATGAGTAGAGGAGAAACTACTTCACTATTCTGATTCCCAATGGTCATGGAGGTGGAAGAGGCCATGATAGATGGACTGGCTGTGAAGGCACACCTTGTTAATATTCTCTAGGCTGTGACAGTCCATTGCAGTCCCAGTGTCAAATCCTGTATGTTTCATTTCATACATGCCATGGGACAAGGCTCTGTGATCATAGTGTGTGGGTCACTTCATGGCAAGCTGGGATCCACTTTAAACAAATTCACGCCAATGGCATTTTTCCTGTATCCAGGAAATAATGTATACTCGGATACGAGTAGCAGCTGATGATAATGAACATCTAGTTATTTTTAAAAGTTACCTTAAGGACCATTTATGGCATTTTGACAAGAATTTTCCATGTTTTGTACATTCTCTTATCAATGTTAATTGGCAAGGATTTTTGTTTGCTTTCATCTTTTATATCAAATCAGAAATTATTTGCTTGCATTTTCTTGGTTTTTTGCCAATGACAACATAATATGTTATTTTTACACAACACAATGGCCCAAATCCTCTTACACTAGCATAGGTCCAGTGATGGGATGTAACAGGTTCTCACCAGTTCGCCAGAACCGGTAGTAACTTTTCCCAGTGTCCCAGAGAAGCGGTAGCAGCTTTTGGGGGGAACCACCTTCGGGGCTTACCTTTTCACTGGTTCCCCCACTGCGCATGCGCGCCAAGCACTTGGTGTGCATGCATGCCTACAGTGCTTGGCGCGTATGCATGGCTTCCTTGCTGTCCTCCTTGCTGTCCTTGTGTTGTGTGTGTGTGTGTGTGTGTGTATGTGTGTGTTGTGTGTGTGTGTACTTTATTATTATTATTATTATTATTATTATTATTATTATTATTATTATTATTATTATTATTATTATTATTATTATTATTATCATCATCATCATCATCATCATCATCATCTTTGGCTCCACCCACAATGTCATGACATCATGATGTTAGCTCCGCCTACACTGTGATGACATCAAGGTGGGGTAGTAAAAATTTTGACATCCCACTACTGCATAGGTCAAATGATATAAATTTTGGATGTAAACTGCCATATTTTTTTTAATAATCACCAGACATCAGTTGTATGTTGTCTCAGTATGCAACTAACAATGTCTACAGGGATTGGCTCCAGGATCCAACAAACATGTTCCCCCAGGCAAGATAAACAGCTTCCTTCAAGAGTGTCAGGAGTTGCCTGGCAACTGTCTTCTCATGCATTATACAGAGAAAAGAAATTTTGGTAAGAGTCTATATATTAATATCTTCCAGGTTTGTGATGGACGTCTTTAGGAATGGCCTATTTATTTATTTTTTCCTTTAAAGACACTTCATCTGCCTTCTTTCAAAAAAGATTTTACAACTTCTAGGATCCTATTGGGCATCTCTTCACTAGGAGATAGAATGTGCTATCAAGGGTAAAGATTGAGCAGAGATTAAGCTGAGCAAAGGTGGTAAAGCCTCTTATCTCCATTTCATGACCTTCCAGAACTAAAAGCTAGAAGTAGATTCTTGAATGATAGTTACAAAAAAAAAAATCAACCAAAATCTACAGTCCAACTGACATAATGATGTTGAGAATTGAAGAGTGAGCTTGGAATAGATAACTGAAGACATAAACAATAACACATAGTTAAATTTAACAACCTTGAAAGCAAATCATAGTATATTTTAATGGAGATTTGAAAATTAAAATACCAATAAGTGATAATATGGCTAGCTCTCCCTAACAACATGTCTACATTAATTGGCAATAAACATGAAGTTCAGTGATCTATGATAGTTTGATGTGATGAATACAGAGCATGTTTGCTTCAAAAGATTAGTGCCTGGCCATAGGAGAATACAGGAATACTATTTTATTCTGACTAAGGAATACATGAACACATATTAATAATAACAGTAACTCCTGATTTCCATTCTAGCAATGAGGAGTTGGCTGTGATGTAATGTAACTATGGTTTTTATCTTTTTATACACCATCAAATGTGACAAGTTTATATGGAATATGTGAGTCTGGAGTGACTGACAAGTGTGGAAGACTTGGAAAAGAGTATGGATGAGGGGGGGAGAGATAGGATTTGGAATGGCATGAATAAGAATGACAAAAAGCACTGTCAGGAAAACATTGAGGAAGTCTGTATATGAGTTGAAAAGAAAGCTTATTTGGAAGTGATACAAACCCAGACAGAACCCTCATTTTCTCTCAGGTTCTGTCTCATATGGAGAGTCTACCTGGATAAAGTAGCTGCCGACATGTTTTCATCAAAGCACAACAAAACCTCTTAGTGCAGGGATAAGCAAGTGGGCACAAACCTGCTTGCAAAACACATCATGATTTAATGTGATTCCCTCACATTAAAGTGGGACATGTAGTACCAGCTGCTATTGCCACTTGACCAGTGCTGGGACGATTCTTGGCTACCAACAGCATCGAGGTCAGCAACTGAGACTTGTAGCAAAAAATACAACAACCTGAGCTGCTGTAGCTGTCCCCAAACCCCAAATCTAAGCAAGAATTTAGTCACCAGAGAGTGGGGTCTGTACAGGCCCTTCTTCACATGTGGTGATCACAATGCCTCAAGAATGACTGAAAAGGACCAGTATACGCATCGATGTGCAGCCGGATACAAGAACGACGATGACAATGCTGTTACCGGGCTCTCCCTTGGCTGGCCCTGGCTCAGGAAAGGAGCGGCAGCTGTGTGGCCGGCTGGCCAGCTGGCCGGCTGATTACAAGAATGCCAAAGCCGCTGCTCCTGGGTTCTCCCTCGGACATAGTTTGGTGGAGTTGAGTTTATGATACAGTCAAACCTCGCAGAAAGAGCGCCTTGCTTAAAGAGTAACTCGCTTAAAGAGCAGATTTTTTTCTGAATATTCACTTCACTTAACAAATAAAAGTAACCAAAAACTCACTTAACAAATAAATCGGGGTTCGCAATCCCCCCAATTGGTCATTTACAATGGTGTTTTGCTTAAAGAGCAAACTCGCTTAAAGAGCAATCCCGTGGAACGCATTATGCTCTTTAATCGAGGTATGACTGTATTTTGTAATTGTAATGTATATTTTTTAATTGTAATTGGGATTTTTTTTTAAAAAGTTTTTGTTTTTGTATTATGATAATGTGGTACCTTGTTACTGTGAATGCAATTATGATATTTTGTATCTTTGTTAGCCACCCAGAGTTGCTCTGTGCAGCATAAAAGTTGAACGGTGACAGCGGCGGCGGCGGCAGCAGCAGCGGCGGCGGCGGCGGCAGGGGCGGCGGCGGCGATGACCGTGGTGCCAGCGGCAATGATGATGTAGGGGCCTGTGCTTAAAAGCCAGAAGTATTTTGTATGTAAATCTAAAGCTGGCCATTATTTACTTATAACAAAATACCACAACAAAGTCATTCATATTCCAGATATGCAGATGAGGGGAATCACATAGATTGTTTTTCTTCTTTCTCTGATGTTCTCCTCCTTTAAGCAAATAGTCACAGATCCTGTCATCAGACCAGGCTTTTCATGGGCACAAACCTCATTGTCAAAGGAGGTGAAGGAGATGGATAACACAAAAAGAAATAGGATTCCAACCAACCTTTTCATTTGTTGCAGCATGGTGTGGAATCCAGTAGAATTACATAACATCCTGAGGCTGCAAATAATATTTTTGTTACCTTTAATTCAAGATCACAGTGAGGGTATGTGGAAGTGCTTTACCTGTGGCAACACAGGGACAACTGGTAGGATTGTAGAAAACTTCATTGTGGGGTAGGTCATCAAGTCAACTAATAATCATCTGATATAAGTGAGTGAAGTTTAATTCCAGATTAGAAATGGTAGATATGAGAGCTTCATCTGAGAAATATATTGTATCATTTGTGCATTTATTTATATATGACTTTTAAAAAAGTCTTTGAAATCATAAAATTAAAATATGTTTAATTTTAGAAGATGGATGGTTTTAAACAACATGAACACTCAAATTATACTATGGAAACCAAGTGGAAAACTGACATGTTACAAATTGGAAGTAACATCTTGCCCTCTAAAATTGTGTGTTAGCAATTATAAGCAGAGCATTTATCTCTGTGGGTCCACCCCTGAGAAAGCCCTGCTTCTCAATAAGAATCAACCCCAAACAACAGGATATTAAGGGCTGAAACACTTTTTGGTTAAAGTAGATTACAGGACTGTATTACATAAATTACTTATTTGCAGTAAAACATGCATACAAATCAGGAGAAGCAATTCATTCCCAGTGAGTCTGCCTGCTCATGATTGCATGGCTCATGTAGACTTCTGGACAAGTTACATCAAGTTTGGTGAAGTCTGGAGGTTCAGCTGTCTGAGTGCCCCCCCCCCCAAAAAAAACCAAACACTCCTTAAATTTTCCTCAAACCAACTGATGGTAGCCAAAGACATTTGTACAGTATTATACATATACTTAACCCATTATAATGTCTAGAAAAATAATTTTACTATTTAAGTCTCAGGGGTTTAACAAAAAATAATCCAATTAATTTGGAACAGTATCTTTGCCAACACTCACCAATCCATAAACAACAAGAACAACAAAATGTCTGATGAAGTGGACTTGATCCACGAAAGCTAACATTAAAATATAACAATTAGCCTTCAAAGTGCTACAGCATTTTTGTTTTGTTTATTCTCTGATAAAAACGACAAAAGTGCAACATAAAGAAATAAGATAGATTGCAAACAATGAGGAACAGACCAGTTCCCAGATGTCCAAATCGATATATATCCTATACATCTCTCTCCAAATTCTTCTCAACAGTGTGCTGTTCTATGTTAAATTAATATTTTCAACAAGACATGGTTGTAGCTTATTTGCAGCCAAGTCTTTATATGCTACAGAGGGACGGTGACCTTTCTGCCCCATTAGGAATAGGGGACAGTGAATCTGCCAGCTGGACATAAATGGGGACTTTAATTGAGGAGGATTGCCATCTTCTCCAATTAGGAAAAATTCTGGAACAGACCCAAGGAGAGATTATCAAGAGAGCAAGGCAGTTTTACCCAATCACTCCCTGAGCAAATAACATATTAGTTCAGTTAGAAAGGTTAGCCAATCTCAGATGCACAGGCCTTTGCCTCTTGATAATCAAGTTCTATTTCCTGATTAATCCATGCATGGAGAATGTTTAGCCAGAAATTATGTCAGTGTTACACAAAAGTAAATGAGAGTCAAGAATAGTGACCTTTATGGACCAGAGCTCCCAGAAATACAGTGTCAAAATGGAGGGGGGATTTTGGGAGCTGTAGATTTTCAAAAAAAAAAAAAAAAAACATAACAAAACAAAACAGTAAATATTTCAAGCCTTGAGTTAAATAGACTGGACAGATAGCCAATATGCATTTTACCAAGATGAAGAGAAAGTATGGAGAAACCATGTTCACAGGCTGGCTAGCCATACTGTGTCTTCTTTCTGATGAATAACTGAAACCTTTGACAATGAATGCACAGAAATTTCCATCAATCATGTATTGCCTTTAAAAAATTATGCAATAGGCACCCTTGAGTGATTCCAACAATCCCTCTTATCCTCTAAGCAGAAAGAAGAACCTATTAAGAACAGACCTCTTGCTGGCATGTATTTCACAGGACAAATTTGGACCGATGTGATAAAAAGCAACCACAAGAAAGGCAAAATGGCATCATTTACTCTGTAGCTGGGAGATCTTTGAATTCCTTTTATATTGTTTAAGTCTAGATTGGTGCAAATGTAGCTCAGTGGCCCTATGATGTTTTGAAAGCCAACTTGAGAAGCTTTCCTTTCCTAACTGTGATATGTGTCATTTTACTAATAAGGATGATAAGCATCTTGGTTATGCTCTTTGCCTGATACTTTGAAAATAAGGGATTTTCACATCCCTAATGGAACGCAGGATATGATTTGGTAGTCTGAGTTTCAGAATAGACAAGCACCCCGGGTGCTTCTCATTTTCCTAAGTTTGATTTCATCTTATCATGTTTACACAACAGAATACAAGGTTTTTATTTTAAAAATAGCAATACACACACACATACACACACACACACACTTTAATACACTTTCTCCCTAATACACTCCTTTTGTATACCATTTCCCCTCTTACAGCCATTCTCTGCAACCAAGTTTTTTAACCAACATCTGCTCTTTGTGCTTTTCCACCCCATAATACAGGTACAGTAATACCCCGGATAATGCGAGTACTGGTTAGCGCTAAAACCGCATAACGTTACAAGATTTTCGGAAAAATCTTTTATCAAATAACATGATTTTTAACGTTATCCGATACAGTCGTTCTTAGCAGCAGGGTGGCTGGAAAGCTGAACGGGGTTCTCCGTTCAGCTTCCCAGCCAACCTGCAGCTACGGAGGCAGGGGTGGGGAGGCTGGAAAGCTGACGGAGGGCTCCCCTGTCGGCTTCCCCAGCCACCCCACAGCTGCGGAGGCAAGGGCGGGTGGCTAGGGAAGCTGACAGGGAGTCCCCGTCAGCTTCCCCAGCCACCCTGCAGCTGTAGATCGGGTCCTCTGATCTCTCTGGAGCAGGCAGGGGACATGATCCAAGCTGTTTCTGGGCTACCCCGACGTCCTCAGCCAGTGCAGCAAGCCAAAACGTCAGGGTTCGAATCCCGACATTCTGGCTTGCTGCAGCCTCAAAGGGGGGGGGACTTCAAAAATAGCACGCATCGGCTCTAGGGAGGTCGGGAGACCCGATGCGTGCTAAAACAGACTTTTTTTTTACCAATTTTGGGGTCTCTGACCTCCCCGCCAGGTCCAGGGAGGTGGGGAAACCCAATCCAAGCTGTTTCTGGGCTTCCCCGATGTCCTCAGCCAGTGCAGCAAGCCAAAACATCAGGGTTCGAATCCCGACATTCTGGCTTGCTGCACTGGCTGAGGATGTCGGGGAAGCCCAGAAACAGGTTGGATCGGGTCTCCCCACCTCCCTGGACCCGGGGAGGGGGGAGGTCAGAGACCCCAAAATTGGTTAAAAAAAATCCCTTTTTTAAAAAAAACCAATTTTGGGGTCTCTGACCCCCCCCCCGCCGGGTCCAGGGAGGTGGGGAGACCCGATCCAAGCTGTTTCCAAAGTTCCCCCACCTCTCTGGAGGCTGCAGCAAGCCAAAATGTCAGGATTCAAATCCTGACGTTCTGGCTTGCTGCAGCCTCCAGGGAAACAGGGCTTTTTTTTAACATTGTGTGATCAATGTATCGCAGAATGTTAAAAACCGGATAACGACGAGACTTGTGGAACCAAGTCATAATGTTATCCGGGGTACTAGTGTACATGCATTTTTCTCTGCATTTTTTTTCAAGAATGGAAAACTACATCACTACAGTGAGAAGCAAATATTCAAGAATAATCTCCATTCAGTGTATATATTGATTCAAGATAAGAGTTAACATATAATACTAATTTATTTCTCCCTGCTTGCAGAGGTTGGGTCAACTTCAATGAAAGATGCTCCTTGCTACCTCTTTCTAAATGTAGCCCTTATCATCCCAATATACTCAGATTGGTAACTTTATCTGACTGTCTATCCATCTGAATGCAATATTTTGTTTATTCCACTTTTCATGAGGAACAACCAAATAACTATAAATCTCCCTCTCCCTCTCAGACAAATGTGACTCTGCACACTCCTGAGACCAGTATCTGTATAAAACCTGATCAACAAACTGTGATTAATCTGAATCTAAGATAAATAAACATACAGTGATGAAATCATTAGAAGCATCCGTGTGGCAGGTGATCACTATTTAAAGCAAAAGCAAACATATCAATATCTTTACATACCACCTCTAATCTATTTCTACAAGTCTATATTTACATTTATTTTTTAAAATTATTTTTAACTAACATACTGTATATCAGTAGATTCAGGGCAAGTTTCAAATGTGAATGGTAAAACTACTGCACCAAATCTATTAAAAAAGTGCTCCAAATGATGTAACTTTTGGAGGTCAGTTTCTCACATTAAGAAACAAATGTAAACATGTGTTATGTAAATCAGTGAGTAACAGACAATATCTACTATAGTGTTTTTTTTTAACTTAAGACAAATCACTTCCATGGTTGTGTTGTTTGTGCTATGCAGGCATAAAATTCCAACATGATTTTAGTTGTTTCTATTCTATTCTATTCACTAAGTGAAAAATTATGTTGTGTCTCTTTTGCTATTGGTTAGTTATACTTTCTTTTTCCTCCACAGAGTTACAGGTGGGGGTCAGGACACCCCTCTACTTAACTTCCCAACAATCTTGGCTGAAATAGTTATTTGTTTGTTTGTTTGTTTGCTTGTTTGTTAGATTTATACAACTGCTCTTTTCGCCTAAGTGGCCCAGGCGACTCACAACATCAGTTAAAACCTATACCCAATACTAATTAAAACTAAAGACTGTAAAACTATCTAAAAGTATTTATAAAACCTCCCCAATCTCCTTAAAAAGGAAGGACCCCTTCGCAGGAGTAAATAGACACTTGGGCTGGCTAAATAAGCCAGCAGGGCTGGGTTGTGATGCCAGTGGCACCCCACACCTTCTAGTATAAGCCACATTTTTAAGGCCTTCCTGAAGGGAGGCAACTCTGCCTGGAGGCACAATTAAAGTAGCAGGAGGTCCCATAGGGCTGGAGCAGATACCGAGAAGGTTCTTCTCCTGGTCTCTTTAAGATGTGACCACCTGGGTGATGGGACCACTAGGAAGCCCCTACAGTTTGCTCTCATTGGATGGGTTGAAAACCTTGGGGTGATGTGGTCTCTTAAGTATCTTGGTCCACTACCATGAAGGGCTTTAAAGGTCAAAATCAGGACCTTGAATTACACCCAAAGGCACACTAGCAACCAATGCAGCTCCCGTAGCAGTGGTAAGGAACAGGCATAACTCCTGCACCCCATCACCACCCAGGCAGCCACATGTTGAACCAGTAGTAGCCTCTGAATGATCATCAAGGGCAGCCCCATGTAGAGTGCATTGCAATAATCCAGTCTGGAGGTAACCAGAGCATGGGTGACCAAAAGTAAGGAGTCCTGGTCCAGGAATGGGTATAATCGGCAGATGACACAAAGTTGTGCAAAAGCCCTCCTGGCCACGACTACCACCTGGTCTTCGAGCAGTAGTGAATCCAGGAAGACCCCAAAATGACATGCCAGGTCTGCCTTGGGCAGAAGAACCCCATCCAGGACCAAAGATAGTAGCTCCCGGGACAACACGGGCCCATGAACCCACAGCCACTCAGTCCTGACAGGATTCAGCTGAAGACTGTTGTCCCCCATCCAGACCCTTGCAGCCTCCAGGCACCTGGATAGGACTTCAACTGCATTACTTGGGTTCCCATGGGCCAAGATGTACAATTGGGTATCATTGGCATATTGATGATACTTCACCCTGTGGGAACGGATGATCTCCTCCATTAGCTTCACGTAGATGTTAAATAGGAGAGGCGAGAGTACCGAGCCCTGCGGCACCCCATAATGGAGAGCCCTATGGCTGGACATTTTCCAATACCTTTCCTAAAAAGGGAAGGTTAGATACAGGCCTAAAGTTGTCCAATGTTGTTGGGTTGAGCAATGGTTTCTTCAGTAGGGGGCGCACCAGCACATGCTTAAATGATGCTGGGATCACCCTTTCCTGTAAAGAAACATTTACCATCGCTCCGACCCAACTGCCTGTCACCGCTTTGGCAGATTTAATCAGCCAGGTGGGGCATGGGTCCAATAAGCCCCGAGGAGCCTGTCCACTTCCTCAGGGACAACTGCATCAAACTGATCCCAGATAACATGGCTAGACTGTGATCCAGTCCTCTCCGGACTCTTCATCTCCACATCAAGGTTAAACCTCAAGCAAATCTGAGCAATTTTCTCTGTCAGATAATCAGCAAAGTCATCAGCTGTACCCTGCCAACTAGGCTCCAGCCCCCCATGGTCTTCTATTGAATTTCTTGGATTCCTCAGTTGGACTTGGGTATTGTCTATCCTAGGTCCCAGTCAAGCATTCGGACCATGACCACACAATGCTTCTTTAGTCTATCTCCTTATTTTTCCAAGTCCAAGAGCTAGTCTTTTACAGCTTTTCTTTCCTTATGAAATGAAGAAAAAAACTGTCTGTGTATAGGAGTGAAATAACATCAGTTTATGCATAAATATGCAAACTGAGAATAGGAATTAGGAAATCTCTTTGATGGGCAGAGTAAATCTTAATAAAGCCCCAGTTCAGCAAATTCTGAATACATAACTCTGTTTCTCATTCATAACATATTCTTTCGTAGTAAAGTTGATTCTGAACCTGGCAAATCTGACACAAATGTAGGACTTTTTTTGTAAATTGAGAGACACCCTAAGACACTAAGGGAACCAAACACTATGGACCATTTGAGAATCCTTCAGACAAAGAGAGCTATTAGCCAAATCTTTGCTGTTCTTCAACATTGTCCAAATAAGCCATTGCTGCCAATTAGCACAGAAGGATCCGAGTACATAGAAAGGACCTCATCAAAGACTGTGATATTTTTGAACCACAATTGGGCATACCCTGGGCAACAGCAACCGTGTGTCAGCTAATCTTTCTCACACTAGGTCAAAGAAAAGGAACTACAGAATGAATTTAGCAAAAGGTGGCTTTGTTTTGGCAGTTTCATGTCTGGCCTAGACTCGGAAGAAGAAGAAGCACAGAGGGACCCAGGAGTAGAGGTAGCCAATACAGGGCAGCCTAGATTTATAACCTCAGTCTGAACCAGTCATAGGATGGAGTGTTGTTGTTGTTGTTCGACTTGTATGCCGCCCCACTCGCCAAGCGACTCTGGGTGGCTAACAAAGATACAAAGTATACACTAACAGAGAAAAACCAATATATTACAGTTGCAAGATTACAAGATATTGCATCACAATATCTCCTCTCTTCTCTTCAAATGCTTCCTTTTTGAATTTAATCATCTGCTCCACTTTGATTGTGCTTCTTTTTTGGTCCTCATATTTACCTTAACCTTTTACTTCCATGCAGTTTTCACTTTGTACTCACATTTGTCTCTCTTAACTGACTATCTGCAGTCCTTACTAAAGCTTACATATACCTTGGTTTTAGCAAGGAGAACAAATAGGTCAATCTTAGAAGAAATCAACCCTGACTGCTCCTTAGAAAGTCAAATTGTAAAGATGAAGCTAAGGTACTTTGGACATCAAATGAAAAGAGAGGATTCACTTGAGAAAGCATTGATGCTGGGAAAGGTGGAGGACAAAAGAAAAAGGGGGCGGACAAAAATGAGATGGCTAGATGGTATTGTAGAGACAATGGGCACAGAACTGAGCGAGTTGAGGAGAATGGTGGAGGACAGAAGTGCCTGGTGGGCAGTGGTCCATGGGGTCGGAGAGGGTCGGAATCGGCTGTGCGACTGAACAACAACAACTACCAGGAATACTCCGGGTTTTAACATTCCCTACCAATATCCATTAAAAAAGCAATATTGACTACTAAACTCCATCATACATTCACTTATAGTGTTCCTTAACAATAATTATAATTCTGGCACTGCCTCCTTATGAAGATACCCATGGCTTTGAAATGTCCAGTGGGATGACTTGCAGATGATGCAACAATATGTGTTCCTAACATTTTGCAGTCTGGTCCTTCTGGCTTCTGATTGGTTCACAACAGACATCTCTGCCTACATTTTCAAAATCCCATATAAAATAATTGTATTTTCTTTGTCTTTCTCTCACCTGAAATGTCAGCTGGTTTGACAGAGAAGCCATTTAATATAGAGGATTTTCCATTTAGTTCCACTTAGACTAAGACTGTATGCAACTTTCCATTAATTGTTTCCCATTTAAAGAAGAAAAGCTACCATCAAAGTCTCACTTTAACTTGCACATAGTTATTCAGAGGATGGCTAAGAAATGTCACCGAACAGATACTGCCTGCTCATTAACATTCAGAGCAAAACCCCTTCTGGTGGGTTTGGTTTCAGCTGCTGATAGAGCAATATTTAGAAAAAGAAATTGGCTTGGCTGCAAAACAGCTGCTCTGCAAAGTCACCATGCAGAGGGAATTGGTGATAATAAGATGAGAGCATTATGGCAACACGGGGAGGATAATATATTTTAAGCTACTTTGAGGAGTGCCTCCTGGAATCTGGGCATTTTAAAAGGCCATAAAACCCACACAATTGTTTGTTCTTTCCTGAAAGGATTATTTTTCACCAGCCAATTCATTTAGACTCTCTTCTGTCCTGACATATAAATGGGGTTAAATGTGATTCAATTCTGTTGCAATGGTAATGCTTTTTTGGACCCATAAACGTTTTCCACTTCTCTGAGCCAAAGCAATGGCAGTTATTTGTGCTTCAGTGCTCCTTACTAGTGAAACTTATTTGGAAAGGATTGGATACAATTCGGAGGCTACAATTCTGAGGCTAAATAGCTCTGAGTTCAGGACTCTTTGTAGCTGGCTACATATAGGGTTGTCAGCTGTTAACCAGGAAATAATACATCTTCCTTGAAAAGCTCCAAAACAACGTGAAGTGAATAGCATCTATGGTTTTATCCCATTCCTTCCCTAGCTCTTCAGTAGCTTCCAATTCTTCTCTTTTATGGGGCAAAGTTTCAAGCTCTCCTTTCTACAATTGACAGAAGAGACCTGGTGATGAGCCAGAAGAAGAATGACATAGGTAGCAGACTGTCAGCTATCCTTTGAACAGATTTTTCCCCTAAATATTCTGATTTGGGACAATATCACTGCATTGTGTGAAGCCAAAAACCTCACATCACATTTCCTCCCTATAATGCCATAAATCAGTGATTTACAAAATGCAGGATACATTGAGGATGTGCCTTAATAGCCTTATTAAAATATACACTTAATTTATCTAAACTTATTAACAAAAACTAATTTGAAAGTGAGATTGCATTTTCTTGGCTGCTGAAATGGCACCATATAAGTAATGCCAGAAATCTAAAACTCTGTCATGCTATCTTCTGATGTTTTATCCGGGTACTATACAACATAAGTTAATAAAAACTCCCCCCCCCCTTGGGTTAACATTTAGTGGGCAGAATAATAAACACTGAATTACATCTCCAACATAATTGCATCCAGATAAATAATTTTTGTAATTGCAGCAAGACACATCAGTAAGTCTCTTCAACAAAGCTGGACCAAGACATTATACAATCAGAAGAAGAGCAGCAAATAGACCACATGCTCATCCAGTAATACTGATAGTATTATTGTCACCATCTCGCATAGCTTATGACAAGAAAGCATGGAAACCATTCCACCTCATTTTGGTAGACAACCAAAGCAAGCCAGGTAGCATTAGCAGTAGTGGCTCAAGCAAGCTCCCACCACATGCAACATTTTTTAAAAAACATGTATATTCAACTGTTTGCCCAAACTTCAGAAATTTGAGAAAGAGGCATTTAGTATAAAGCAAGGTAGATCTAATCTTCCTTCTGCACACATTCTTTAACAGTAGGCAAGACTTGAGGCTCCCAGCAGTCTAGTCCTCCACAGCTTTTTAATTAAAAGCAATAATCAGAGATAAGGCATGTCAGCTTTAAAGTAAGCTCTTGCCCTAGCAGGACAACAAACAGACTGCGATATCCAGTTGCTTGGAAAAGACAATTAATGTTTGTTTCAAATAGTAATCTATTGCAATAAACCACACAATTCCACAGGAAGGATCTGACAGGACAGCCATTCATTGCTAAAAAAAATTGAGAGGTGGGAACATATGATCAACATCTCACTTTTTTTTCTGACTTGTATCTTTTGGTTTGCCAGGAAGGAATTAAATATTTGAACTCCTCCCTTATTAAACACCAACACCACAAAATCCAATGGAAACAAAATTAACAAATCCTTGTGTACATCTATAGGAGGGGTGGGGAGACTGCAGTCTTGGAGATATACAACTCCAAATCCCATAATTTCAGAACACTGGCAATGTTGGTTGGACCTGGTACATGGCATGGCCAAGCAACATCCAGAAGACCATGATTTCTTTACTCTGAGGACTTTTATCTTTCACATGACATGGCACAGCCCAGCTAGTTTACATACAATTTTACAGATTACTGAATAATTCAGTTCTAAGAACAGGCATAATGGAAGAGCAACTCACCATCAAATTTCTTGTGCCTCGACACAAACGTTGTGCGTACAAAGTGACTTGTCTCATCCACCAAGTTCTCAAATTCCAGTTTGCTTTGCTGGCTGAGCTTGTCTTCCATTTCTGATGTGCAGCATGTATATTCCTGAGGGCAGATTCTCAAGTGTTCTCCTGCAATGACAATAAAGGAGTGCAAAGTTTAAACAAAGGCATGTAAATTATACAGGCCCATATATATGTACTGTCAAGTTGGTATCAGTCTAAAGAAAAATATTTTCCATGCATTTAAACACCATTCTTGTGTCTATGGACAGAGAGAGCCAGTACCGTAAGTTGCAACCAGTTTAATCTCCAACACTACATTTATTCCAGAGGTAGCCAACCTTGGTGCTCCAGATGTTCTTGGACTTCAATTACCAGAAGTTCAAAAACACATGGAGCGACAAGGTTGGCTACTCCTGATTTATGCCATGGTAAAGGTAAAGGTCACCCTCGCTCAAAAGTCAGTCATTTTCAACTTTAGGGGGCAGTGTTCATCTCAATTTACAACCAAAGAGCCAGTGCTGTCTGCATCTGTAGAAGTTTCTGAGATCATGCGGCAGGCATGACTAGATGCCGGAGCACATGGAACCCTGTTACCTTTTCTGCCAGAGCATAGTACTTATTTATCTACTTGCAGTTTCCTACTTTTGAACTGCTAGGTTGGAAGGAGCTGGGACAGATGACGGGAGATAATTCCATTGCACAACACTCAGGTTTTTAACTTCAGGTCATCAAGCTCAGTATCTTTAACCACTGAGCCACCCCAACTTTTTTGCCATGTTTACCATTGGAAATAAGATACAGTAATACCTCGCATAATGAATTTAATTCATTCTGTGAGGCTGCTCGCTATGCGAGTTTTTCGCTATGCGAGTCAGACTCACATAGTGAAAATTCCTATGGAAAAACTCACATAACAAGCTTTTAAAGGCGAATTTTTTTTGTTATGCGAGTTTTCCCCATAGAAACACTCACTATGCGAGTTTTCTATAGGGAAAGTCCGACTCACATAGCAAAAATATTTGTTATGCGAGTCGGATCACTTTTTGAAAAACCCGCTCGTTATGCGAGTTTTTCGTAAAGTGAAACGCTCGCTAAACGAGGTTTGACTGTACTAAACAACTGCTATGGTAGTTGAAAATAATGTCCTGTATTTGTTCTCATAGAAATATACCGTCCTTCCAAAATGTTTCCCTTTGTTTTCAATGGATGTTCTGTAGTCTCCACTTAGCCAGACATCCCAAGTCACTGTTTAACCAAGGCATAAGGAGACAGGGAGATAACACAGTTACCCTCAGCAGCAGACACAAACAGAAACATCAGGTGAAATAGAAAGGAACACACCTGTCTGGTTGAATTTTGTCAACAACTTAATGTAAGTGTCATTGTTGATCAGTTGCACAGTTGATTCCGACCCTTTATGCATGCCAGGCACCCCTATCCTCCACCATCCTTCTCAACCCGCCCAACTCTATGCCCATTGCATCAACAATACCATCTATCTATCTCATTTTCTGCTGGCCTCTTCTTCTTTTGGCTCTTTTTACAAGATTGAATATACAATCTGCCTCTAGCAGATTGCAACTGAGTATTAGACCAAAAATGAAAAGAACACACACACACACACACACACACACACACACACACACAAAGAATGAGAGTTTTGTACAGACAATGGTAAAATTGAACAAAATAGCAGCATATTTAAGTGATGAAACATTATTTGGGCTAAAAATTAGAAATATATGTCATGCTATAAAAGAGGTAGACAGGCAGCAGATGCTGTAGTGTTGAATGTGCCTACTTAGGTCAGTATAAAGTGGGGGCATCTTGTGATGAGACCAAAGCAAATGATATTCAACATGAGTGACACCTAGAAGATACACAGTGTTACCTTTAAAGCTATATATATGCTATCTCCATATTTATAATCCTACTGTTTATTTTCATTTTACTCAGCTACATATAAATGTTTAAAAGAAAGAATAAAAAACACTGTGGTGGTGAGTATTTCACACAGCCAGAGGTCATACATAAATTATTTCAGATATAGAGCATGGCTGGTGGGGAAACACAAATTGTAGTCATGAACATGAAATGTATGCTTTGTTTTAAATAATCTGTGGTACATGGACTTTCTTCTGTTGATAATATCTTCCCCCTTTGTGCACCACCTTCAGTTCAGGATGTAGGACCTTGGCAGTGGACAGAATCTAATACACAAGTCTTGTCATTATCCGGTTTTTAACGTTGTGCATTGATCGCACAACGTTAAAAAAAGCCCTGTTTCCCTGGAGGCTGCAACAAGCCAAAACATCAGGATTCGAATCCTGACGTTTTGGCTTGTTACAACCTCCAGGAGGGTGGGGGAACTTTGGAAATAGCTTGGATCGGGTCTTCCGACCTCCCTGGAGCCGACAAGGGGGGGGGAGGGTCAGGGAGCCCGAAATGGGTAAAAAAAAGTCTGTTTGTTTACCCATTTCGGGCTCTCTGATCCCCCTGCTTGCTCCAGGGACATCAGAGGACCTGATCTACAGCTGTGGGGAAGCTGGAGAAGCCGACAGGGGAGCCCCCCATCAGCTTTCCAGCCACGTCACCCCTGCCTCCGCAGCTGCAGGTTGGCTGGGAAGCTGAACGGAGAACCCCGTTCAGCTTTCCAGCCACCCTGCTGCTACAAAACAACTGCATCGGATAACGCTAACAGATTGTTATCCGATGCAAAATTTAGCATTATCCGATCCAGTCATTATCCGAGGTATTACTGTATTCTGTTGCCCATGAGAGAATACAGCTTCAATCATCAGAAACAAGAAGAAGAGCATTGGATCCTGTGGCCCCATCTTGCATCCATCAGAAAAAGTCAAGATGTCTGGGAGCATGTCACCTTGACCCCACTTGACCTGGTTTTAGTTGACTTAGAATGCAGTACAAGGAAGAGGAAGTATGTGGTGTGTGTGAACATTCCATTATACTAGGCCAGTAGTGGCAAACCTATGGCACATGTGCCAGAGGGGGCACTTGGAACCCTCTCTGTAGGCACACATGACATTGTCCCAACACAGAGTTCATATCACCCCTTTGCCCAGCAGTCCAATGGGAGTGCTTCCTTGCTCCCCCTCCAGCACAAAGTTCACACCACCCCTCTGCAGCAGAGAAAGCAGCATATTGAGTTTTCACACTCAGTCTCTAAGCATATACTATACTAAGCATTCACACAAGATTGGATTTCAACTGTGTTGTCATACGTTTAAGAAACTGAAAAAACAATACTCATCTGAAGCCTAATGAGTACTTCTTTTCAACATAATGAATGCATTTGAACAACTCTCAAGATAAAATTCAAATATATGTCTGAAAACTAAGGAGTTATTAGTTCTGGCGTATGCCCTGCATGCAATGGGATTAAAAAGGCATAATATACATGAGTAAGTATAGTTTAAGTCTTTTCCTTCCACACATATTTATTTTATAATTTGACATGGAAGGATTGCTTTGTGAATCTTTCTCATGTTGTCAAACATAAGAAATATTCGTTTTGACAGCTTTGTGACTGCGGTGGGGTCATATAACTGGCCATCAGTTTTTGTGTGTGTGACAGACAAAGAAGCCCCAGTGAAACTTGATCAGATGAGAGAAGCCACAGAGTTATGAAGTAAAGTACAACCAAGGCATTTATTCTCATCATCAGGTTCCAGTCTGTACTCTATAAACACCTTTAGAACAGTGCTTGCTAATTCAAATGGCATCTATCATTTGAGAAATTATTAATAACATCAGTTCTGCAGCAATATCTCTACTACTAGTTGATGACATCATTGTATTCATATAATTTATTTTATTATTGTATTAGTAGTAAGCATTGTATTATTAGTTGATGACAAGGATGGTTTGCAAAAGCTGCTCAATAAAATCTGTAGGGAACAGTCTATAAAATTCATATTATGAAAAGATCGTTCAAGATAATATAAAGCAAGCAAGCAAAGAAATTGAGAAAAAGATAACAACCCAATGTGGGACGTGTTGACAAATACAAATACTTTGGAATTTAGTTGGATAAACAGTAGGACAAAGAGCAATGGTCTGTACCCTTTAGATGCAGAATGTAGCATACAACAGAAATGCAAATTGGATGTATTTTGGGGGTGGCAAGTATATGCATTGTACAGCACTATGAATTCACAGATCTCCTGTATGCCATGGAAATGTGACCTTTAGAATCATTGTCCACTACAACTTGTATCTGAGAAAGCATTTTATCCCAAAGCAGGAAAAATGCCATTGGAGTGAATTTTTTTAAGGTGGATCCCAGCTTGCCATGAAGTGACCCACACACTATGATCACGGAGCCATGTCATTTGGCACATATGAAATGAGACATGCAGGGTTTAAAACTGGGACTGCAATGGACTGCCACAGCCTTGAGGATATGGACAAGGTGCACCTTCACACCCAATCTATCTGGCATGGCCTCTTCCACCTCTAGGATTGTTGGGAATCAGAGTTCCTCCTCAGCTCATTTTGCCATTGGGCCCAATATAATGGTTTCCAGTGGCATTTTCTCCACTGAGGGGACCATCGGTCCAGCTTTAGAATATAGAGTGACATAAAAAAAGACTAGTGTCCAACATCTGAATTTAACATGGGATGTTGTGAATTTCTTGGACTAAGAGGGTGACCACTGGAAAAGTACTAAGACATGGACAAAGCTATAATACTCCAGTCATGCAAGGAGAAATGAAAAATACAGAGCTAAAATTCAAAGTAAAATACATGGAGTGCAGGGAGAAGGAGAATGTATAGTCTGTCTTATACACTGGTTTTGGTCAAAATAATCTTTTTGATGCCCCACCACCTGGAGGAGAAAACACTATTGCTATAACTTAGAGATCTAGACCAAGAAGAACTAAGGAATGCATTTCTGCTTTCTGAACCTTCTTTGCTGGTTCTCCACATATAACCTTGTACAATCCACCCCTGCTTCACACAGTGCATCTTAATGGCAAGTTTGGCCATCGCACGTTCCTATAGACAACCAGTGAATTCTTGTCAGATGCATCAAACAAAACTTTACTGTGAGGAAGAATGCAATGACAGGTTTAATTAGTGTTTATGTTATAGTAAGGAAATGCAGCAGAAAAGCAATAAAGTTTTAGAAAAATTAATTTCATAGATAAGTCTCTTGATGCACCTTGCTGGTGTGTTGACAGTTGTTTCTTTTACCCCCCACGGCAATCTGCAAGAGAGAGCTGATTTTTCAGCTCATGAAATTAAAATGCTTGGTTATTACAAGAATGCTGAATTTCCAGGTGATGCAGTACTCTAGCTGTTGGAAATGTTTAGCCTTGCTTACAAGGAGGAAAAATTCCTCCTGCAGCAAATAATAATAATAATAATAATAATAATAATAATAATAATAATAATAATAATAATAATAATAATAATAATAATAATAATAATATGCAGCAAAGATTTTGCCCCTGTGAAATGAGCTACTTGCACAACCATGTAAATGCTTCTCATTCAGTACTGCTACATGTGATTCAAATCTCTGAGAAAGGAGAATGAAAAGCCAAGTCTTGTGTACTAGTGGGTGCTGATTTTTTTTAGATATAAGATATATTTAGATTTCCACAATCTCATTCATAGTGTGAATGTTGTCAAATTGATAGTAGCATTGCTAAGTAGTCTTACAAAAAGGTTGTAATGCCAGTCAAGCATCCTAAGGGAAGATGTTCTAAATTCAGAATGTAATCACAGAAAATATTATTTTCTTTGTGCAAACAAAACATATTGTTGGTGTATTCAGTTGCTCAATGAATCTGGGGCAATTCTTAAGGCTTGAATTGTTTTCAGGTTCACCTCGAAATTCCCCTCAACCTCAGCACACTTTCCAGTTTAAAACAATTACTCAGACCAAATGTTTGAGGTAAAAGAGAAAAAAAACATATTTACTCAGTACATGTTCAGGTTGGTTTCATGTCCATTAGAAGAGAATGAAGATTGAGAATGGAGATTAGTTACAAGGAAAAAAGGAAGAGATGTGTGTGGCTGGAAAAAAAATACAGAGTTTGAAATAGCTGCATCTTCTTGAAGAACAAACAGCCAACAACTCTCAACAAACAGGAGACAAAGGTATAACGTGGGAATAAAATTTGAGGTAGCAAGGCAGGGGCTTTTTTCTAATTGGATGGCAGATCAAATATGTAAAAAAGCTAGTTCCAGTTACAGATGTTCCTGCTCCCAAGGATTATTTGTTAACCTTTTGCATGCCGAATTGCCATATACCAAAACATATTTCTGGAAGAAGTCTAATCTGAGGACAGATTCAAGATATTGAGGTTCCAAGCCATTTAGAATCTTAAAAATAAGATCCTACACTTTGAATTGTTCAAAATAAATAAATAGGCAGTCAATATGATACCTGACTATGTCAGAAAAAATGGATGGTGATCCATAAGGACCCACACTGAAAGACATTTGTCAATCTTAAGATGCTACCAGACCATTGTTCTTGTGATACAATATTATAAAGATTCTGTGTCAACTCCAAATAGAAAAGCCTGTCAGAATTCCCATATACTGAATTCCTAGTAACTGAAGCTGCCAGGTTGTTTTTAAGAGCAGCACTATTATGGTGCTCCAGATGGAAGTTTACCAGTGCAAGAATGCCCAAGGACAGTAATAACTGGAAAAATAGTTAAAACTGGTAAAAAAAATCCCTTGTGTTCCACAGCCCAATTGTTCTTCCATTAACAATAATACATAAGGGGTAACCTTGAACTGCATATCTATTATTACAGGGGCATGGAATTCATTTGTGAGACAGAGAACGACCTACCAACAGCGTTTTTATATTTTCAGGATTCAGTTTCAGTTTAGCAGCCTTGAACCACACCATTATCCCGTTCAGATAATGGTTCTGCAGTTTCACAGACACACATGCTCAGAAGACCAAGGAAACAAATTTAGCTGTCACCAGCATATTGACACCTCATTTCCAAACCATGCATGATCCCACCTAGTGGTTTTATACAGATGTTAAAGAGTATGGGGAAATAAGGCAGAACCTTTCAGGAAAGGTGAAAGTCAAAATGTCATGAGGTCATGCAGAAATCCCCTAATACTAGTTTCTGTTATTGATCCTGCAGGTATGAGTGGGACCACTGAATAATGATGCTTCTTAAACCCAACAAAAAGAGACAGTAAGTTAAATGTCATGACCAAGGGCATTTGAAGCACCCCAAAAAGGGAAACAGAATCCAGACCAACAATAGTTTCATGTCACTATCTATCCAATAATAAAGTCTGCTTCAGCACTGAACCTGGCTTAAACTGTGCCCAAATATATGGTACATTGCAAAGAGTGACAATGGTCCCACCTCTAACTTCAAGATACTGATTTATTTCCTGTGGACTGACCACTGTATGTATACAATATGCACCATGCATAAAATTTTATGTATACATGATTGGCAGACCAATAGTCATACTCCAATTTTTTGTCTCCATATATGACTTGTAATTTGGTTTAAGAACATCTGTGCAGGGAAACATTGCCCAATCAGCGTATAAATGCACTATGAGAAAAGTTACTAATGTCCTGGTAATCAGTGAAGAGAGGACATTAGTATTCCTCAGCTCAAAGGTATTAGACAAGGGCACATTTTATCCCTTTTCTGTATGGAAAGCCAAACTAGATTCAGATGAAGAGGGTATGGAAAATGTGTGAAACATCAATAATTTAAGATATGCAGATGACAGCATCTTATTTGAAATGACTTGAAATGACTTTTAGTGCAAATGGAAGAAGAAAGTGCCAAAACAGGACTGCAGCTGAACATTAAGACAAAAAAAGTCATTGACTACAGAAGAACTGCACAGCTTTAATGTTCACAATGAAGAAATTGAAATAGTGAAAGATTTTGTCTACCTTGGTTCAACCATCAATCCAAGGAGAGACAGAAGCCAAACAATCAGAAGACTGAGACTTAGATAGGTCAGGAATGAAGGAATAAGAAAAATAGTCAAGTGTAAAGATGTGTCACAGGAGACCAAGATCATACACATTCTTGTATTTTCAATCACTATTACAGATGTGAAAACTGGACAGTAAAGAAAACTGACATTGGAAAAAATGATTTGTTTGAAATATGGTCCTGAAGAAGAACTTTTCAGATACTCTGGTCTGCCAGAAAACAAAGAAGGGTTTGCTAGAGCAAGTCATATCTGAGTATCTCTGGAAGAAGAAATGATTAAATTGAGGATGTCTTACTTTGAGCATATCATTAGAAGTCCAGATACTCTGAAAATGGCAGTAATTGTGGGAAAGGTTAAAGCTGGCTGGAAAAGAGGAAACTAAATACAATATGGATTGATTTCTTAGGGCGGCAGGAACCACAGGATATAACTTGGAAGAGCTGAGCAGGGCTCTTGAGGACAGAATATGTTGGAAACCTGTCTTTCATAAAGTTACCATAAGTTGTGGGCAACTTGAGAGCAACTTTATAGCACATAACTACAAAACAACAAGCCACTTTGAGATCAGTAGATAGTATTTTGGACAGTTGATACAGGGCTATGACAAAAACTTACTAAAATTCTCTATGATTTTCTGAGTCTGACTGCGCCAAGAATCCTCATCAGTACTTTCCACTGCATCATCAAGATTCCCCAGCTTCCTATGAAAATGAGTTGGTCTCACTCCCTCACTGATTTTATTGCCATTGTTCTGCATATAAACATACCAAATTATTCTCCCACTTATTTTCCTTTTTGGGGAACCCTATGCAGAAAATATGCAGTTTTGCATTGGAGCTGTAATTATCTTATGCAGCTTATTTATTCCTCTGACTTTTTTAGGTGAAGCCTGGAGAAATTCCATTCCATTCTTCTTCTTTTGTGTCCCAATCAAACCCTAGACTGCCAAAATGAAGCCACTTTCTTGGTCTTACATTTAAGGAACTCCAACCCTCAACCTATTCAGAGTCCTCCAAGTGATGTAAGGGAGAGATACACAAAAAGAGCCTCCTTGAAGATTATGAATAAAATTGGGCATACCTGGGTGGCAACCTTGCCAGCTAATCTTTCTAACACCAGATCGAACCAAAAGACATTCCAAGGAGGAGTTGTAAAAATCCCACACAACTAGGTGTTTCGCTTAGGAAAATGTGGGAATTAATATTTTCAGAAGGTTCATGAGATTTTTCCATGTGATTTCTTTGGAAAACAACTCTTGACAGAGAAACCTTGCTGTTGGAAGAAAACTGTGATTCCACTGCCCTCTCTGAAATTCATTCTGACAGTGAGAGGCTGTGCAATTCAAATTCCTAGTCCCAAAATGTTCTGACACTGGCTTTCTAGTTTGGATGTCACATCTGTGTCCATTAAGACTCTTGCTTGTCTGCATTGTACAGAATGTAAAGGGCAATGGTGGCTGAGGGTAGCATAGATCACAGTAGAACAAGTAAATGTGCTCCTGATGTTGTGAGTGACATTGTTGGAGCCTGGAATGGTGCTGTCATGGTAGATGTGAGAGCAGAATTGGCACCTAATTAGGACCCAGTTCTTATCTGTCTGTTCCTGTTCTGTAACCTGCTATGTGTCATTTGCTATTTAAACTGTGTGTGTGTGTTGAATGTTGGCTGTAAGTGAACAAAGTATTGCCACTCAAATCTTGGGAACGAGACATATTCCATTGCTCAAATGTTTGCATGGTTTCACCCCGGAGCAGTAGGTTACAACTGGCATTGCAACTACTGGTGTTTTGTCATTTGCTCTATTGTAGTCATTTGATTTTCAATTCCCCTCTTGCCAGGTTAATTTATTTTTTTACCACACTGAGGGGTTACTGCAGTTCAAGAGCAGTCTGCCATAAATTCATGAGTTTTGAGGCTCTGTCTTGTAGATCTAAGCAGATACAGTTTTGTCTAAGAGGGAGGTTGCAGGCAGCAGATCATACGGTGTGTGCTGGATAGACCTGGAAGTATGCAGAGAAGTATAACAATCAGTGGAGTTTGGATATGACATAGCGCTCATCAGTCCATTGTGCAGTCAAAAAGTGGTCCTTCATTTATTCATATCAGATCATTGCACAATTTAAAATTATGGACACATATTAAATATAGGTACAATTGAAAACAAATTAAAATGTTAAGATAATTAGACTGTTTTTGACCAGCAGTGGGCTATTTCAATAGTGTTATCTCAATCATTTACTACATCTTCTATTGTACATGTGGTGGGACATCAATTGAAGGTAGACAAATGTTGTGTTGATTAAATTTCACCGGATTCTTCTCCTGGTGGGAGGCACTCTTTGGCTTTTATATGTTGGTTTTGATTTCCATAGGGCAAGCCTACTCTCGTCAAGCTATATGTTTAGAGTTTTAGAGGTATACAGAAAGCTTTTCCTTGATTTCAGCCATCGTGAAGGGGTTGATGTCCCATACATTATATGGACATGGTGCGGTGTTACCTTATTTTGTTCAACATTTGCTAGCACCTCTCAACATACTTTTGGAAAGGAAATGCCAACAAAATAATAGACTTTTTCAGTGGGTGCAGATTTCAGGCAAATAGTAACCATTTAGTATCATTCATTGAGTGCAAAATCCACACGTTTGGCATGGATTTGTTTATTTACATATTTATTTATTGTATTTCTATTCTGTCCATCTGGGATACTTTTCCACTCTGGGCAGCTTACAACACATTAAAAAATCTTTACAACAAATTAAACATAGGGAGTAAACAAGCCAAGTAAATTTATAAATAAGAACAAAGTAATATGCTTATGTCATAAGACATTAGCATATTGAGTTGTGAAGAAGCAAAGGGACAAAGCTGTTGTTCTTATTGTTTGTGTGTGTGCATCCCCATCTGGACCCAACTTAAGTAGGCTATTTCTGGCATCAACTTTCTGTCTGGTATTTAGATAATGTTTTTGTAGGTCAGAATTTGATCAAGGGAGACACCAAAAAAATTGGGGGATAGGGCAATGTTCCAAAGTCTTGCCTTCCAGCTAACTCAGAGGTTCTTCTCTGCTCTCTTCCTTAAGTGGTAGGCACAGATCTATGTTTTGAAGGGGTTTGGTTTCAGCTGGTTATTTTTATAACATAAGGAAAGATATTTTAAGGCACAGGTCCTCAAACTTTCCCACACCACAGACCAGCTTCATGCCAAACAACCTTTCCACAGACTAGCATGTAGGGGCAATGGGAACAGACAGTGCAAGTGTTCAACAAAACACAACAAAGTGCACACTGTACACAGGTGGGGAGAGGAGCCCCACGGCAACCGAAAAACAAGGAGTAGGGCTCCAGCCTCCCACCAGCCACACTGCCTGACTTGGGCATTTAGGAACCACACTACACACAGTGGGGAGCAGAGCCCCAACACAGTTAAGCAATGTGGAGGAGGGTCCTGGCCACTCACCCACCCACTGTGTCTGAAACCCACACCGCACCCACTGGGCAGACCTGGCAGAGCACACTGAGAGCAGAAGGCTGCCACCGGGGCTCCCAGCACCCCCGCCCACCCCACAGCCCAGTTTGGAACAGTCCACAACCCAGCACTGGCCCACAGCATAGTGGTTGGGTACCCCTGTTTTAAGGACAGGCAAACTATTTCTTGATGGACTCAAAGGTTTCTTCCAGAGTGTCAAGTTGTACAGTGGTGAACAGGTAGTATATCTGTTGTCTAGGATGATCTAATCTCATGTTAATGGTAGAGTGAAAGGTACTGTACTGAATTCTAGTGCAAGTTCTCAAGTGATTCATTTTCATGAGTCAAGATGACAAAAGTGTATCTTACACCAGAGAAAGCATGCTCCAGGTCAGACATGGGCATGCTGAGTTGCCATGTATGCCCATAGTCATGACATTGATCATCAGAACAGTTAGCTCAGGGCTGCAGAACTTTGCAGTGAGATTTGCTCTCAGCTAATACAATGAAAGAACTGTTATAAATGATCCAAGCAGTGCTGAATGTTTCTTAATTTACAGTGCTGGACAATAAATCACCATGACATGCAAATTTCATACGTAATGATTTCTTATAAGCAATGCTATACCACTCTTCTTAGTTTACACCATGATCCCCACCTCAATCAGGCTACAGTCAGATCCCCTTTTCTCCAGTTGGATTCTCATTTGTTTGTTTCTTCTCATAATGATTTTCACACATATTGTTCTGAAAAGGCATCTGATTATTGATTTGAACATTTAAAACTTTGTTAACAACAGAGACATGCTTTTCACCCTGTAAGATTCCATGTGTTTCATATTCTTAAGGCAAGGTTATATGGCATAAGGGGTATGAGACCTAGCTGACTGGTTTTCTCTAGCCTCAAGAGTGTATCTGCATGAAGAAGCTTGACTGCATTAAATTATGCTGTGCCAGCACTACACCAGACACAAACAAGAATTAATTCAGCGGTTCTTAGTGACCTACTGCAACTCATTGAACCACAGTACTTCAGATGAAAGATGCTGACTTATGGCTCTCTCTTTGTGTGGCCCATATTGCATAAATCAAGCCAATCACCTGCTACAAATTCAACCACTACTATTCAATTCTCTTTTTTATTACAACTGTAATCTCATACCTGCCTGCACTTGCTTCACACTGACAAGACTTTGTAGTTAAATTTGGTACAGCCTCACATGGCTTGAACTTATGCAACATAATCAAACTGGTTTATGAGTACACTAAACCTACCTGTTCTGGACTCTGATGCTACTGCTGCTCTCCCCACACAATTCCACATGATTGATTTTCCCATATGATGCCACATCACTAGAGAGTCATGGGAAGGATGTGTGGGAATGCAAATAATGGGGATATTTCAATAAAAGCTTTCCCAGTAGCAGTGCAAGCCTACATGTCCCAGCTAACTAAGGGCTGGCTCTGTCATTGGACTGGAAATAGAGGTCACCTGAGGCATTGAAGCAGCAGGGAGTTGAATGCACCACTCCTTCCCATGGCTACCATTATCTCAGAAGAGGCCACATAGATGCAAACAGTCCACCTAGTGCTTCTATGTTTTAAGTGACTACACAACAAGAGAGCAGCTATCATGCATTGGGCAAGCTGCTTTATTTCCTCAAACAATGCAATTTACTCACACTAGGTCAGGAGAAAGGAATGCAGAATGAAGTTATCAAAAGGTGCCATCATATTGGCAGTTTCACATCTGGTCTAGACACAGAAGAAAAAGAAGAAGCATGTGTTTGAGATTTGATTCTCAGCTATCTCAACCTTTTTCAGGCAAGGACAAAAAGAAAGTTTATTGCTCTCGCAGATGAGAATGAGACAAGGAAGGATTTTCTTTAGTAACATGGATGCTAGTGGAAACTATTTGCAAAAATCATCACAATAGGAGAATCACACATGAAGAGGTATACAATATTTTATGTATACTTCTGAAAAAAAATGCAAACTGGTACAGAAACAGAAAAAAAATATCTAATTTAATGTGAAAAAAATTGGGAATCAGACACTAAAATAGAAACCTTTAGGGGCAGGGCAAGGCAGGGGCAAAGTAAAAGCCAAAGGCTCTGATTTCCTCAGTCCAGAGATCAAAAATCACTACAAAAGTATATAAATGGCACTCCAAGCAGTTGTCCTCTTCTGGTCTTGCTCCTGTTTATAGCTTTAGTCAGAATTCTTTCAGAGAGCATGGACTGAGACCCTGCTTGCTATTTGACTGGTCAGAAGATCAATGTATGGTACTAGTTTAAATCACTACACCCATAATTTATTTCAAAGTTGAATGGGACTATGACCTTGGATCTGCTTTTTTTTTTAATAGACAGTTTTTCCACCTTCAGCTCTTTTGCAGTTTGTATCACTCTGGAGTATTTTGGGGGTGTGGAGAGGACCACTGTATTTTGTTAAAAAAAACCCTAGGCAACTGCTATGTTGCTCCTCCACAAAAACATTGTAGCATCCATATTTGGTTTGTGTCAGATTCTGTCCCACACATCTCCACAATATTCAGGACAGAGCTGAGAAAATTTCCTTCCTTTCTTGGACTAAATTTGTTTAGTAATAAGAAGATGATAGAGATGCAATGAAATGGAAGCCACTTGGTGCCAGGGTAAGAGGAAACAGAATGTGAGCATACATGTGTATGCATATGTATATGTATGTATGTTTCTGTAGATACAAATGCAAACAAAGATACGAATGTCAGATATTAGGTAAAGGTAAAGGTCTGTCTTGCTTGAAAGCCAGTCATGTCCAACTCTAGGCAGTGGTGCTCATCTCTGTTTAGATCCAAAGAGTCAGTGCTGTCTGCGTCTGCAGACATTTCTGTGGTCATGTGGCAAGCATGATTAGATGCTGAAGCTCACTGAATGCTGTTACCTTTCCTGCTGAAGTGGTACCTACTTATCTACTTGCAATTTCTTGTTTACAAAGTGCTAGTTCGGCAGGAGCTGAAACAGACAACAGGCGCTCGTTCTATTGTGCAACACTTGGGTCTCAAATTGCTAACCTATTGAACTTCTAGTCATCAAGCTCAGCATGTTGACCACTACATATATGTAATATTGAAAAGCAGGACTGGCTCAAAGTACCAGAGAATCTGACAGCACGTTACTCAGAGTGTCACCAAGGCTGGGAACCTGATTTTTTAAAAATATATTAAATTCTGTAACTTGCTAGAAGAATAGTCAAAATATAAAATTAGTTTTTTATTTCTTCCACGGCTGAAGTCTTATTACAGCTCTGACCACAACCATTAATGATAACGGCACCCTTGTTAAAATAAAATTTAATCTTACAAACTTATCTGAATATCTTATGATTTGTGACATAAATTTTACAATTACAAGAATAATGTTTTTTATGATGTACTCAAATTTTTCATATCTCTGCCCCAAACCTGGCCAGGAGCCAATAATAAACTCCATAATTTATGCCACTCTACCTGAAGCTATTAAAACAAAGTAAAAACTACAGCGTGTAATGATATGACTATCTATGTACAGTGTAAGATTGGCCAATGGGAAAGATTTGCTGGATTTGAGAATAAATGTACTTAAGGAGTTTCATGATAGAAAAAGAGTCCCTTGCCTCTAGCCATGTTCATCCCCCACAGAGAGGATCGTGGGATTTTCTTGAACAAAGAGAATATAGGGTGAAGGCAGATGATAAAGCATAGCAACTTTCATGAATAAATGTTAAGATCCAAGCTTAGTGTGAGGTGATGCTTTCTTACAGCCCGTTTAAATGAGATATTTGCTGTACTAGTAGCAATGAAAAAGGATTCTCTCCTTTTGATCAGAACAATCCTGAGAGAAGTATTGAAGAGACAGTGATTCCAGGCAAAGGAGATTCAGAGATAGGGTTGTCAGGTTTCTGACTTTGCCCAAAGACTAAAGTTTTGATGCAAACAAAATCTGTAATCTTAGAGGATGGCATGCAACTACCAACCAGAAAACCTTCTATTTTGGGGATCAGCCTTATGGCTTCAGGAGATGACATTTGGACACTTTCTTTCCAGTATAGCTGGAAATAAATGGGAGAGAGGGTTGGGAATAGTACATGCAATAAGTATAAAAATAACATGGATGTGGAAATTTGTGCTATTAAAAACAGATACAATGTTACCCCATATAATGAATCCTTCGCATAAAAAAAATTAGTATAACGTAGCATTTTGGTGCTATTGGCAATACCCCGCATAACAGGTTTACCCCATATTACAAACATTTTTTCCCAATTATGCAGGGTATTACCAATATGTTTCAGGCTAATTTTTATTGTATTTTTAATTGGGGTTTTTATGGGTTTTAAGTTTTTTTATAGTTCTCTGGTGGTGATTGTTGTATGCCACCCAGAGTCACTTGCCGAGTGGGCAGCAATACAAATATGACTAATAAATAAATAAATAAATAAATAAATGAAAAAATTCGTATAACAAAGAACTCCATGGAACTGAGCTTTTTTGTTATATGGGGTACTACTGTACCTGAAAACTAAGAGAACTACAAAATCAAACCAACTTGTCAGGTATATCCATCAAAATGACCTCTCTCAGAACAGAAAATCATCTGATTATGTGTTCTCCCAAGATACAGTACTCACATGCTTTCAGAATCTAGAATAACTATAGCAGCTTAAGAGGAGCAAAGGAGTCTGCATTAATCTGGAGCAGCATTCAGCATCCACGATTGTGCCTCCCTTGCTGCCACTGATGCTGTATGTATTTTGGCCATCAACATTTCATCACATGGGTCACATCACTTGCTTGACTATTAAATGTTATTGTGCTTGGCCATGTCACACAGTCTGTAAGGTCTACAGTCTGCTTCCACTGGCTATTAAACAGTGTGTGCTCTGTCATAAGAATTTATGCTGTATTAATTTACTTTACAGTATTTGAATGCTAGCCAGTCTGTAATCAATAGTGTACTATAGAAGGCTTATAGCTATGCTCAACAAAGGATTTTGCATAATGCTCTTCTGGTTTTTGACTAGACATCTTTCTTGTGGGAAAAACTGAGAAAACTACAGACTCTTGTTTTGAGGATTTTGTTGTGAATTTTATTGATCTAGTGGGTGCTGTTTTGTACAACACAATGGGGACAAAAACATGGTGCAGGGTTTTCTCAGGTACCTATCATTATGGGCCATGTTCATGAAGGTATTTTAAACTGGAGTGAATAGCAGTGTTGTTTCACATGTTCTTGGAATCTAGTCTTCTTCATTATTAGTATTGTTGGCTATGGCTGATTAAAGTTGCAGCGCAGTAACACAGGGAGAAGCACAGATGCCTACCCCTGCTTTTACTGGAAATTCAATGTTTGCAAAGAGTGTGTTGTTCACTAACCATCAGAAATAACACAGCTGGCAATGGCATACATCCTATTGCTTAGTGTAGTAATTTGCACCTAGAATAGATCCATTGAATCAGTGGGAATTTAGGGAATCCATTCCTCTAGAACAGCCAGGGGTCAGCAAACTTGGCTCTCCCAGGTGTTCTTGGACTTCAATTACCAGAAGCCCAAGTCAGTACACCTGCTGATCAGGGCTTTTGGGAATTGAAGCCCAAGAACATCTGGAGAGCCAAGTTTGCTGACCCCTACCCTAGAAGTTTGTCCAAATGGGTCTCTTCTACTGGGGATCTGAAATGCTAAGCATTGCACTAATAATTTCAATTACTGTATATACTCGACTATAAGCCTAGTTTTTTAGTCCCAAAAATGAGCCCCAAAAAGGGAAAATGGCTTATACTTGGGTCAATGACCATGAGGGTCCCAAGACTACGTTAGATTGAGACATGCCAAACATTTAATTATTTTTACCATATTTTCATGTATTTTGATTATTGAAGCTCACTAGCAGCTGCTGCATTTCCCATCCTCAGCTTATACTCAGGTCAATTTGTTTTCCTGGTTTTTCAGGTCAAAATTAGGTACCTTGACTTATATTCGGATTGGCTTATACTCGAGTATATATGGTAAGTCATTTCCAAATGAATTGGGTTTAGAATTACATTCTTGAGCTTTGTTTGCAGATAAAAGTTATATATACCTGCATCCAAAGCTGTACTTGGTTCTGTTTTTCTTTCACCCTGTTGAATATCTTCAGAGATCTCTCATTTTAGAATTCAGATGTGCACTTCTTTGTTAATTGTCTGCTCAGCAGAAGGGTGAGAACTGACATTCTCTTTGTGAAATTGTATTTGTTCTGTAGTTATAAGAGATTTAATGTCATAATTTCCCTATTATCCATGTCAGTCCAGATGTTCCTGCTGCTTGCCAGAATTTCCCATTCATTCATGTCATGTCCCCAAAGTCAAATTTACAAATATCCTGGCATCGGTGCTTGTAAACTGTATAGAACTCTGGAGTATCTCACTAACTGAACAATGTGCCTACCAACTCATGCATACAGTCATTCTTTTTGGGGAAGGGTGGCAGTTGAGGGCAGGAAATGTGTCCACCTCCATGGGGCATATACTAGGTTGAAGTCTGGATGACTAAAAGATGCATGTAAAGATAGATTGAGATGGTGTATTCTAGTTCAACGCCCATGAGTCCATATCTGGAAGATGGGATAAAGAGATAAAATTGCTCTAAGGCAAAAGGTCAAGTCCCTGGAGGCCAGCCACCAATTTACATCTTAAAACTAATTGTGAATACAGAGATTTACATGCTTACATCTAAGGTTCTTGCTTCACCCCTGCTTTGATTTGGTGGAAGTTAAGTACAATAATCAGTGCTAACTCTCATTTCCTCATAGAAGATAAAGAACACTTTTGTAACGTTGATTTCTTATTTCTAACATTTATATCCTACCTTTCCTCCAAAATATTTTCTAGGTGGTGCACATTTAGCTTCACAACAACCCTGCAAGATAGAGCAGGCTAAGAGATTGTGATTTGTTCAGAGTCATCAGGCAAGCTTCCTGGCAAATGAGGATTTGAAGCAAGGTTAGCTATGTCCTATTCTCGTACTGTAATCACTTCACTCTACATAAACATTTGATGACTGATCCAGATTATACTATTTACTGAATTTTATATGAATTTCTGACATTGTAACTGTACCTTAGCTTGATATTGCTGATTTTGCTGTTTTCTGGATTGCATAAAATCTATCAGGGAGAAATACGTAAAGCAACTGCATAGTGCCTACTAATTGCTAAGGTGAAGATCCTTCCATATCCTTGAAAAGCTTTGAATATATTCTATTATATAAGAAACAATTTATTTTCCTTAATAGAAGAATAAGTTAATATATTAACCCACAGTAAAAGTCCTTTGATCATCTCAGTATTATAAGATTAATTTTATTGCTTTGCTTAATCAGTATGTTTTTGGTGGTCAAAACACACTCCTAGACATCTGTAGCAAAATATTTGTACTGGAATATATTAGGTCAATGTCTTGTTAAGCTTTTCCTAAGCAAGAAATAATGCAACTATCATTATAAAGGATCACTCTACTTTGCAAGTGGAAGATGACACTTTTTGTGTGGAGAACATTGTGTGTCCAACAGCAACACCTGTACAAGCAGCCTGATGGAGAAGCTCAATAGGATACTTGACTTGATTTCTCTTTTACTTCCATGAAAGGAGATTGAAAAGCCAGAGTAGAGGGTGCTAACAATACATACTCTAAGAAGGAAGAAGTTTAGGAGAATGCACAGAGACATTTGGCTTGACTGAAAAAAGGGCTGTTCAGGTAAGCAGAACTGTTGCAAAATCTGACCGAAATAATATGAATCTTTTAGCTGTGAGACGCTCACCTTAACCAACAGATTTTGAGTGTCATCAAAAAAACAAATCAGAGAGTAAACAAAACAACAAAAAGACTATCATGTGCCTCTGTGCCTGATGTGTATAAACTGATGCCATGAGGTCTCACTCTTATGTCTGACAAAGAAGACTTGATCCACAAAAGCTCACATTTAAATACAGGAGTTAATATTTAAGGTGCCACAACTTTTTTGTTGTTGTTTAGTTTACTCTCTGATATCCTTGCACTTTGTCACCCTGCATTTTGCCACACTGCTTATTCAAATTATACACAGAGCACATAATATGCAAAGCAGGGATGGAGGAATCATAATTTGGGATCAAAATTGCTGGGAGAAACATCAATAATCTGAGATATGCAGATGATACCACCCTAATGGCAGAAAGTGAGGAGGACCTAAAGAAGCTCCTGATTAGGTTGAAAGAAGAAAGTGAAAAGGCTGGCTTGAGACTCAATATCAAGAAAACCAAGATAATGGCAACAGGCCCTATCAGTCACTGGAAAATAGATGGGGAAGAAGTAGAAGGAGTGACAGATTTTACTTTCTTAGGATCAAAGCTCACTGCAGATGGTGATTGCAGCCATGAAATAAAAAGGCGACTGTTTCTTGAGAGGCAAGCGATAAGAAACCTGGGGAACACAGTGAAAAGTAGAGACATCAAATTGCAAACAAAGATTAGTCTAGTCAAAGTAATGGTATTCCCTGTGGCAATGTATGGTTGTGAGAGCTGGACCATTAGGAAAGCTGAGCGCAGAAGAATAGATGCCTTTGAGATGTGGTGTTGGAAGAGAGTTTTGAGAGTCCCCTGGACAGCAAGGAGAGCAAATAGGTCAATCTTAGAAGAAATCAACCCTGATTGCTCCTTAGAAGGTCAAATTATAAAGATGAAGCTAAGGTACTTTGGACATCAAATGAGAAGAGAGGATTCACTTGAGAAGGCCTTGATGCTGGGAAGGGTGGAGGGCAAAAGAAAAAGGGGGCGGCCAAAAATGAGATGGCTAGATGGTATTGTGGATGCAATGGGCACAGAGCTGAGCGAGTTGAGGAAGATGGTGGAGGACAGAAGTGCCTGGCGGACAGTGGTCCATGGGGTCGCAGAGGGTCGGAATCGACTATGCAACTGAACAACAAAAATGCTGCACAGACTAACACGGCTACCACTTTTAAAAAAAAGACAACAAAGCATTAACTAAATAATTTGTTGTTGTCATAAATTTTACAGCTACTAAAGAGATGATTTTATGTCCTGAGAGGCTTTTAGGAGTATGGACTCCTTTGGAGGACTTCATCATTTACTTCACTTCAAGAACCAAAATATCTTAGAGAGACACTTTAGCATCCATCTTTGAATAGCTATAAGAAGTGAAAGAGATGAAAGAATTACTGCTGTCACCTCCAATTGCATCTGACCCTTTCCAATGGCTTCAGTCACAGCACAAAAAAAGCCATCCTGTTATTGAACCTTTATGCATTTCTGTCACCAGGGAAGGTTTTATTCCATTCGGTGATAACATTCTGCAGGAGCCCAAAGGTTAATGTTACCATTGATTTGAATATTGCCTTTTCCATGAAGCATGTGCTGCACCAGACAAATCCTTTTCATTAGTGGTCTATTGTTTGTGGAAATGCCCAATCAAAGAGGCCCACCTGGGACCTATGGCAACATCTTTAATGGAAAAAATATTCCCCAAGCATTTCATGAACTTTTCAGAAAGTGTGTTTAAATGTTATACAGTACTTTACAAGTACTGCAGGACAGAATGAGCTCCCGTCTCTGTCCCACCTCCTGCCAACCTAGCAGTTCAAAAGCAAGAAATTGCAAGTAGATAAAATAGGGACCTCTTCGGTGGGAAGGTAATCAGCGTTCCGTGTGCTCTGGGTGCATCTCATGCCTGCCACATGACCACAGAAATGACTACAGAAGCAAAAGCAGAGAGCATTGGCTCTTCAACTTTGAAACAGAGATGAGCACTAAACCCTAGAGTCAGACACAACTGGCTTTCAAGCAAGGGAAACCTTTACTTTTACTTTCAAAATGTATGCTTATTTTACTTTCACTTCTGTTTCTATCCTATTGTTTGATTTAAGGTTTTTTAATGTTTTGTACACTGCCTAGAGAACATGCATTAATAAGCCATCTTAAAGTGAAATAAAATCTGTTAGCACACTGTGCAAAAGGAAAGGCCAATTAAATAGCAATTAAATGTCAATTAAAACATCTATCACGCCATGAAGAAACCAATTTGGAGGAGACTCCATCAATTCACTTATGGAGTATATGCAATATTTTATTAGATATTGGACAAATCTATGTGTTTCATTTTCTACAACTACCAATCTCTCTTTTTTTCCTTTGAAGTACACATTTCATCTATTTTCTGTATTTAATATTGCCATTTTCTCATTATAAATACACAAAAACATTCATTTGTTGGGATTTATTTCTCCTTAAACACATATTTATCTGTATTTTTGATTAGACAACTTCATCTCAAAGTTTGGAGAGATGCAAAACCCAAAGAACAGTTATTCAGAAAACTGTGGAGTTGGACAGTTTTCATCAAAACATGAGTCCCACCCCCACCCCCGCCCTCTTCTAAGGCACAGATCAAGGGAGATCCAAAAATAACATCACATCCAATAATACCGGTGTTCTCAACCTTTTAAAGCCGGGGGCCAACACATGCTCTTTCAGACAGCTTTGGGGGCCAGATGGCCATTTTGCCCTTCCTGCACCACATGGCACTTCCTGGTGTGGTGGAGGCAGTGGTAGGCCACATGTGTCACATCTAGCCTATGGGCCACAGGTTGAGAATCCAGGCTCTAACAGTTTCTACAGCACTTTTTATAAGAATCGCTAAATGTTTTTTAAAAAAATCAGAAATATTTGATTTAGAATTCCAGGCGAAACTCGAGTGAAGAAAATTGAACTATTACTTCACTGGACCAAAGATTGCTCTCAATGAACAGCTGTCTTGACTCTCCTTCTCGGTTAGCAATTATCTTCTCTGTAGGATGCATCAACAAGCATTGCCTTGCTGAAATTGCATGTGGCATTTAAATTCCATAGTTCATCTTTTCTACATAAACTCCACTCCATCATGTGATGATGCAGCTTCATTCTACAGAAATGTTTTCGGAAAAGGCAAGACTGACAAAAATATTTCCTCCAAGTACGGTTATGAAATGAACAGAGGAAGATCAGTCTACTATGTGAAATGCCCAATTAGCCACTCTTTAGACTCTCAAACATATCCCTTTACCTTTCCTACTCTAAGCTCTTCCTCATCAATGCTTCTTTCCCAAATCCAATTTGAATTCATCTGTTTTCCACAAGGATAGAAAAACCATCTTTCTTCACACACCTTTTATTCCCTTAGAGGCTTTAGGTCAATTAAAAAATGAAAGCCTTCCAAAACAGACTGATAATTAGTTAACAGTCTCTTCATTATGAGTCCCATGGGGGATATTAATTTACAACAAGCCTTGACCCAGTTGTCCTTGGCAAACTATTGTACTCCCAGACATGGAGGTTGCAGCAAAGCTGTTCATTTTGGAATGACATGGACACAATTAAAAGACATGCACTACTTGTGAGTTTAAGTTTTCCCTTTCCTCCTATCTTTATATTTCTCAAGCACACAATGGTGGAGTGCTGTTTTTTAAACAGTGGAAGTAGATGAGAGTGTGAGTCTGTATATTTGTGCAAGTACTGTATATACCATTGAAAGTGTGTTTAGGACAGAGTAAAAAGAGTAGGAAGAGAGTCTTCTTGTGCAGAAACAGAAAAAAGAAACCTAGTACCCTGTTGCCAACAGTGGCAGTTTTCCTTGGTTGCCAGCTGTGACAGAGCAGACCCAGGGCTCCCAAAATAGAAGCTCTGGCACTTTTTTCTTTCCTTCACAAAGACAATGATGTGCTATGCCCACCATAGCTTCCCTGTCCTCCTTAAGCTTAGCTTCAGTCTAGGGTTGCAATACGTCCCAGAAAACGGGGATTGTCCTGGATTCAAGGTCAGAAAAATTGTCCCGGCCAGTTCATGCTAAAGTTCTGGATTTTTTTTTTAAAAAAAAACTTACTGATTGTGTATTATAACACACATTAAAATATATTCAAACTCTTGCCATCAAACAAGCAATTTCCTGCCACATTGAAGTTGGAGTACACCTGGAAACAAATCTTAACATCCTCGCCTCACACCACTGCCTGATAAGTGTGACCAGTGTGTTTTCTGGAACTGAGGATGTTAAGAATTGACCATGACACGACTTCTGAGAAGTACAACAGATCATCTTACAGTAAGAATTAATTGTTGCAAATAAATTCATTTATGTATTGATATATTTAATATGAAAGTGTTTTATAGCTTTCATTATATTATGTTTATTTTAAAAAAGGATATTTTGTATATAACCTGCCCATTTTTGTCAAATATACTTCTGTCCTGGTTTTGTGGGAGATAATTATGGCAACCCTACTCCAATCTCTGTAGTAGCTTGAAAACGGATATCCCTACCACACACACACACACACACACACAAAAGTATTCTGGGGCAATCTGAATGAAGATGATCCAGCTGCCTTACAAAGAACCCACTCCAGATGTAGACACAAAATGTGAGAACTAATTTGTTTTCTGAAGGAAGAGCCTCCGTGAGAAGTGAAGATAAACGGACTGTCCTGATAGGCAGATGCCTTTCAGAGCTTACTGCCACACTTCAAGTCTCCTGCTATATCTGTTATACAGCATTGTGCTGCAGTCTACCATGGTATGTCCATTTCACTCCTATGGCTAATAGTCATCCATAGAACCATCCTCCTTGAATCTGTTTAATTCACTTTGAAGTCACAGAGGGAAACAACTATTGCTACAACTTTGGAGCCATGAGCTATTGCAATTAAAATATGATTGCCCATGCTCCTTCTTCTTACATGTCTAAGCCAGATATGAAACTGCCAAAATGAAGCCACCTTTTGGTGAATTCATTCCATAGTTTCTTTTGCCTGAGCTAGCGTGAGAAAGATTAGCTGACACAAGGTTACTGCAGCTCAGGATTCAGAAATACCACAATCTTTGAGGAGGCTCTTTCTGTGTATCCCACTCATGCTTCTGTTGCAGTGTTACAAAAGAGAGTTAGAATCCTTCTGTTGGCCTGGCCAATAAAATCTAAATTCTGACGAAGGCGGTGAAAAGGTCTACTCCAGAAATTTGTGCACCAGCAGATTGATGAGAGAACACATAGTACAATCCTTGATTTGAGGTCTTGTTCCTGATTGTTTAAATATGCAGTGAAAAGCAAGGTTTGTACATTGTAACCTGATAGACGTGCACACATTTTTAAAGGGTGTCATAATTTATTCTGTAAATGCCACATGTAATGCAGAGGAACTCATCTGCAATTACATGGTTTCTCATTTTCTTTCAGCAGTATATTAATCTAAATCTGACCTTTCTATTAGGGGATTTGATACTGCGGCAGATCAAAGTTGCACTTATAGGGAGATCTAATAGCCAGCAGTGTTCATCTTTAAAGATAATTTCTTAAGGCATGTACAGTTTCTCTTCATACTGTTCTGCTAACAAGCCTCCCAGGTTTGTGTTAAAGATAATACCAAGAAAGAGAAGACCAAATGCATACAACTGACAACAGCATTTCAAGATCTGCTTACATGGTTGCTTATTTCAGCACCCAGCTGGTTTTAAAAGCTGTCAGTCATCTCTATTATTACCCATGGATTTATGTTGTTGGCAGCTTCTGATATTTGGCAAAGTTCAGAGCCTTCAGAATCGATAACCAAATGTAATAGATTCTTGCCCTTCAGCTCCTTTAATGGCAAATGTTTGACCTTTATAGTTAAAGATCAACCTGAAAGGAAGCCCACCCCTGAATTCCATTCTTTCAATAGCTCACCCTTTGAATATTCCTTTTTTGCTTCCCTTAGGGATGAACAACTTTAGTTTTTAAAAAGAAAATTATTGTCCATATAAACTTTGGGCTAAATGCAATTTCTAAGCATAGCTAGAGGAAACTCACTGAATTGACTGCTGAATGAAAATTTAAAATTTACGTAAATTCTACTCATCTATAGATCTGCTCTGTTTATGGCTATCAATGGGGTTCAAACCCTGACACTTGGAAAAACATTTTAATTCTGATAATTACTTGTTAGGTTATAGCACTCAGAATGTGTGACTCGAGGGTAATTAGAACCTCACAGGGAATCTGAGATCAAATTCTAACTCTTCTGTCTTGAGGGGATTTTCTGCCAATCAGTGGAGAAATAATCAGTTCAGCTCCATAAAGCTCACTGAAAATGTTTCTTAGTAGGCAGTATCTAAATATTTAACATAGCCAAATTATGTTTAGAGGACTGCCTGTGAGTTTGAGTGTGTGATCACACAGAGAAATAGATGACATTTTGGACCAATTGGGGAGTGGTCTGGTATAATCTATTTCCAGAAAACGTATGAGGAAATGTCATAGGATCCCTACTGTTACATTCCTCAAAATGTTCAGCTTTAAATGTATTAAAATTTATTAATATACTATCATTTCTGTCACTAGCCTATTCTCAGTCTCCAAATGACAAGTCCATATATTGAGTTGTCTTGAAAGGAATGGGCTTTTCTAGACATTGAAAGACATTATTACAGAGTTATAGAAAATAAAGTGAAAGCTGCTATGAAAGCACTAGGAAAAAATAAATGGCCACTGGTAAATGGCTCACCAATAAAATTATTTCAAGCTATAAAGACGGAGTCTGGCAAAATCCTACAAAGAATATGCCAACAATGATAGGAAACCAAACAATTCCAATCCCCAAGAAAGGAGATGTCAAGGAATGCAGTAATCATAGGACCATTGCTTTAATTTCCCATACATGCAAGGTGATGCTCAAAATATTTTATATGGAGTGAGAAATGCCTGGTGTTCAAGCTTGATTCTGAGAAAGAAGAGGTACCAGATATCATATTGCAAATATCCATTGGATACTGGAAGGGACTGCAGTGGCTCAAGTGGCTAAGACACTGACTGGAAGGTGGTTGGTCAGCAGTTCGATTTCCATGTACTGGAGAATGGAATGATCTCCCTTCTTTGTCCCAGCTCCTGCCAACCTAGCAGTTCAAAAGCAAGAAATTACAAGTAGATTATTATTATTATTATTATTAGTATTATTATTATTATTATTATTATTATTATTATTATTATTATTATTATTATTATTATTATTATTAAATTAGATTTATATGCCCCTCTACTCACCTCACTGAGGCGACTCAGAGGGGCTCACATAACACAAACATATACAGTATCACAATCTCAAATATAAATACAGCATAATATAAAAATATAACAACAGATGCAGCACAGATAACACAATAAATTTTACATAAAAGAAAAAAACAATACAATAAAATACAGTGTAAAAATACAATACAGTCAAGAGAGACAGCAAGGTCTTTATGGCTGAGCTAGCTGGTCCACACAGTTGGCCCTCATTCCCCCTCTCCAGCAGGCAGAGAGAGTTCTGTGATGTTCCTGAGGTGGTCATGGAGGCAGCAATAGCAGTAGCAGCAAGGTCTTTATGGCTGAGCTAGCTGGTCCACACAGCTGGCCCTCATTCCCCCTCTCCAGCAGGCAGAGAGAGTTCTGTGATGTTCCTGAGGTGGTCATGGAGGCAGCAATAGCAGTAGCAGCAAGGTCTTTATGGCTGAGCTAGCTGGTCCACACAGCTGGCCCTCATTCCCCCTCTCCAGCAGGCAGAGAGAGTTCTGTGATGTTCCTGAGGTGGTCATGGAGGCAGACCACTGCAGTGGGAAGGTAAACAGCATTCTGTGTGCTCCAGTGTCTAGTCATGCCTGCCACATGACCATGAAAACATCTGCAGAAGCAGACAGTGCTGGCTCTTCAGCTTTGAAACAGATGGGCACTAAATCCTAGAGTCAGATACAACTGGCTTTCAAGCAAGGGAAACCTTTACCTTTACTACTGGAAGTCATCAAAGAATTTCAGAAGAAGGCCAGCCTATTTATTTATTTATTTAGATTTATTATCCCATCCCAATCAGGGGAACCTGACTCTAGGCGGCTTACAGAAAATTCATAAATTAAAACCTTGAGGTTCAAAATTACTTAAAAATCAATTAAAAAGAATTAAACCATGAATTTACAAAGATCTAAAAGATTTAAAAAGGTTAAAAGGTTTAAAAAGATTTAAAAAGTTTAAAAGAGTGAGGGAGGGGTGGCTGTCCCATCAGATCAGCCACCCAACATGGGACCCCATATTCCTGGAGCCCCACACCTGCCCTGCCAGCCAGGTTTTTAGGCCCTTCTGAAAGGGCAGGAGCTCTGTCTGTAGACGTAACTCAGTTGGCAGGAGGTTCCAAAGGGCCGGGGCGGCCACGGAGAAGGCCCTCCTTCTGATGCTAGAGATGCGCCTCTCTAGCCGATGGAATGATAAGAGAGCCTCTCCGATCCGCCCTGGTGGGACGGACAGATGTCCTTGGGACGATGTGGTCTCTTAAGTATCCTGGCCCACTACCATGTAGGGCTTTAAAGGTAATAACCAGCATCTTGAATTGCACCCGGAGACATATTGGCAACCAGTGCTGCTCCTGAAGCAGCGGTGAGGCACGAGCATAATGCCCGCACCCCATCACTACCCGAGCAGCCGCATTCTGGACCAGCTGCAGCCTCCAAAATGGTCACCAAGGGCAGCCCCATGTAGAGCGCATTACAGTAATCAAGTCTGGAGGTGACCAAAGCATGTGTGATCATGAGCAAGGAGTCCCGGTCTAGGAGTGGGCGTAGCTGGCATATTACACGAAGTTGTGCAAAAGCCCTCCTGGCCACGGCTGCCACCTGCTCCTCGAGCAGTAGTCGCGAGTCCAAGAGGACCCCCAGATTACGCCCAGAAACTGCCCCATCCAGAACCAAAGTTGGCAACTCCCGAGATAGCGCAGGACCCCTTACCCATAGCCACTTAGTCTTGTCGGGATTCAGTTGTAGCCCGTTGTCCCCCATCCAGACCCTGACAGCCTCCAGGCACCTGGATAGGACTTCTCCTGCATCAATTGGATCTCCACGGGCTGAGATATACAGCTGGGTGTCATCTGCATATTAGTTATACCTCACCCCGTGGGAACAGATGATCTCACCCAGTGGCTTCATGTAGATGTTATGCTTGATAGTCTACAGCAAGTCTACATTGATAGTCTACATAGTCTACATTTGCAAACAACAAATCTTGCTAGCAGAAAGCAGCAATGACTTAAAGTTACTTTTAAGGAAAATGAAAGAAGAAAGTACCAAAACAAGCTTGCAGTTTGTTTGTTTATTTATTTATTTATTTATTTATTTATTTATTTATTTATTATTCACATTTAATACCCCGCCCCACTCAGGAAGACCCGACTCTGGGCGGCTTACAGAATGAATTACCACAATAGGTAATCTAAAAACAGACAATATATAAAACCTTAAAAATTCATAAATTCATAAAAAATTTAAAACATTAAAACAGTAAAACAGATAAAACAAGTAATAACAGGTACCGATACCAGGTTGGGGGGGGGATGGCTGCCCTTAAATCAGCCATCCTGGATGGGAACCCACATTACTGTGTCCCCACACTCGACCTGCCAGCCATGTCTTTAAACCCTTTCAAAAGGGGAGGAGCTCCGTTTGAACATCAAAGAGACAAAATGCATGGCTACATAAAAACTAAACAACTTTAAAATTGACACTGAAAAAAATTAAATATTTTGTATTCCTAGGTTCAAACATTGATCAAAATGGAGACTGCAGCAAAATCAGAAAAATACAGAGAATGGCTGCAATGAAGGAATTAGACAAGAACATCAAGTGTAGGAATGTACTACTGGAGACCAAGACCAAGGTTATCCACTCTCTTTCATACCTGATCACTATGGATAGATGGGAAAGCTAGACAGTTAAGAAAGCTGATGGGGAAAATGACTTGTTTGAAAATATAGTGCTGAAGGGGAACTTTGTGGTTACCCTAGACTGCCATAAAGATGAAGAAGTGGGTACTAGAGCAAATCAAGCCTGAATTGTCTCTGGAAGCAAAGATGAAGAAGCTGAAGGTATCCTACTTTTGACATTTCGTGAGAAAACAAGGTTCCCTGGAAAATATAATGATGCTAGAAAAGGTGGAAGGCAGCAGGAAAAGAGGAAGACCAAATGTTAGATGAATTAACTCACTAAAAGATCCAAAGGCATGAATTTACAAGAGCTGAGCATAGCTGATGAGGACATGATGTTTTGGCGGTCACTCGAGTCCCAGTAAGCCATGGACAACTTGGTGGCCATAACGAAAAACAACTACAGAGAAATGTAGTTATTCTCTTGCCCAGATCTTGGCTATGATAAAGGAGCAGAGGTATATTGTCATTTACTACAGAGTGCCTATGATGCTGAAACAAATCTTCTGTACAAGCCAAAGTCAGAATAGTTTGAATAACAGACACATCTGTCCACTAAGTAACATGAACACTGGGGTTGGCATGTTGAAAAAAAATACAAATGAGCAATTAATCAAACTGATTATATTCATTTACTCTCAGCTAATGATTCCTGCAGTGCTCCCTACTTATGGAAGATAGATTTATTGGTTTATAATATGGAACATCAAATTGCCGGTGATATATTCCTAACAGTTGGGTTCAAAGTCTGAAGAACATCATAGCACATCTGCTGCTGTAAAACACCTTTGACCTCAAACTCTTTTGGTAGCACTTTGCTTTCTGAGATGTTTATCAATGTGCCTGAGTCCGTCTCCTCCACACACCACACCACACCACAGCAGTCACCTTCAGACACAATACTTCCACTAAAAAGGATCGTTATTAGCTCCTTGTACCTACAAAGCTTGACAGAAAACCAAGGAAATGTCTGCCTGTCTAGAATGCATTATGTATAGAAAAAAATATGGGTTCATGTTGCATTTAGTGGGGCATATGAGGGAACTTGACGACCACTTGGAACTACAAACTTGAAGAATTCCCTTTGTTACTTCTCTGTTGCAAAGGTGGAAACATGGATGCTTATTCCTCTTGTTGGTCTTATTCCATTTATTATTGTAATATCTTCGGAGTTTTGAGAACAGTTTGGAAAAATTACACGTTTGGAGTACAGGACCCAGAATCACCTAGATTATACAGAGAGTAGCAAAGATGTTTTGTGACACATTGAATGCTAAGTAAAGACTATTACAATGTAAACCTTCATGGACTAAAGCCCATGACATGCATGTTCTCTAAAGTATCATAAGGACCTTTGTTGTCTTTTTCCACAACAAACTAACATGGTGACATGTTTAAAATGGAGCCAGAGCTCAGGGAGTATGCAGAGATATAAAAGGCTTCTTCAGCGACTGAAAGACTTCAAATACTTATTTAGATTGAAGAGAAAATAGATCTTAAAAGAAGGAAAAAGTCAGGAAGCCAAGCTTGCATGAACTTTGTTGCAGCATCTTTGTATTCTGTCAAGACATTTCCTTGGCCTATATAAGGAAGGAACTGCAATTGTTTGACTGATGGCGACAACTCTGAGGTGAAAACCCTTGAGTGACAATTTCATGCTAATTTGATGCAGCATTTAAAGTCAAGATGGTATCAAAGTCTTGTTTGACAAGGTACTTTCAAAGTATATAGAACAATCACACTGAAGACTTGTCAGATGTGTTACGAGTGAATGGAGTTTCAGAAAAGGCAAAGTACCTGAATTTCCTTCACAAGAGGCTGCATCATTGGCAGAAATCTTTTTTTTTTTTAAGACAAAACTGGCAGATAGCACAGTGAGCAAAGTCCCATAGAGGTGAAAGAGTAATCAATCAGTGCCAAACCCTCATGATTAAACATGCTGCTATCATACTGACAGGAATGATTATGACACTGATTACTATATGATTCCAAAGAGTGAAATTATCTCTCTCCTTTATATTACTGTGTTGAATATAGGACACCTTAAATATTTTAAGCATTGAGCAAAATGCCTTAATTTAAACCTGTAACTTTAACCAGCTTTTCCTATTTGGACATCAGCTGATTTTTAGCAGGAAAGGGTATTTTGTTTTGCTGACAGAACCATTAAGACATATTAATTTGTAACTACTGTATATAGGACCACTATACTAAATTTAACTGTCTTCTGTGCTATATTGTCTGATATGCTATTTGACCGAGTAATTATCTAGCTTTATTTCTATGATGAAACTAAATTTCAGAGTATCTCAGTGTGGTCCTCTTTGTAAGGTTATTCATTCTTTATGTTTGCAGGTACCAAGCTAATAAAAATCTGTTCAATGTATTGGCCATTCAGGGCCTCAAGCCAACTGCTATACATAACAAGAATAGACTCATTGAATAAATTGCTGAATTGTGAGACCATATTTATGTGAACTGCATTGATTCCACTGGCATATTCTGGCTGACACTAACAACTGGATTCAATCCATCCAACGCTTTATTTTCTCAGTATTCATGTGCAGCTTAAATAGTTACCTTTTTAAAAAAATTCTGGGTACTACAAGCTGCTGTTCAAAATACAAAATACATATAAACAGTGAATCTATAAAAACCCATAAGGACGAAAAATGGTTAGTTATACAGAGGTACCTTGCTTAAAGAGCATAATGTGTTCTACAGGATTGCTTTTTAAGTGAAACACTTCGAAAAAGTGTTGCCACTGCAATTGTAAGTCACCGATTGTGACTTCTGGTGGGGGATGGGGTGGGGGTGGGGGTGGGTTGCAAACTCTGATTCAGTTGTTAAGTAAGTTTTTGGTTGTTTTTAGTTGTTAAGTGAGGGTGACTGTTCAGAGAAAATTCTGCTCTTTAAACGAGTTAGTCTCTAAGTGAGGCACTCTTTATGTGAGGTTTTACTGTAAAACAAAACAAGTGATGTTATCTTTTTAATGGAAAAATGTAACTTAGTCATGCCTTTTTAGATCTTGCAAAAATAATTAATTGCAAGTAACAATATGTGTAACTAATTCCTTTCAAGTTCTTTTCCTTTGGTTAAAAAAATGTCTCCATGTCTTCACTTTCTCCAAGCGGTGGGTAGCAAAGCACTTAGCACTAGAAAAATAATTTTAATTTGCCAGTTCATAAAGTGCTGATGTTAGAAATTTGTGAAAAATTAGATATGGAAATAGGCATTCCAAGCAACAAATAAAAGTAATAACAACAGCAGAATGACTTCAATCCATTGTTACAATGAAGCAATTAGACTATTCCCCCCCCCAAAAAAAAACACACACACATATACTGTATATTCGATATTTGTAATTTACTATGTGATATCTGTAATTTTTGTGTAACTGTTTCTTCTGTAAGCCGCCCAGAGTCGCTCTGCGAGTGGGGCGGCATATAAGTCGAAAATACAAAATACAAATACAAACACACACATATAATACTCCCTCCCTTCTCTGGGCCTTTATTCTCTTTTTAAAGTAATTTAAATCTAACAAGATCTCTCAAGAAATGTATCTGAAATTCTTTTGTGGATATCAAATCTCTCACCACAATAGAGAATGCTGTGTTGTCATTCTTTTCCCCCTTATCTAATTCATGTCCTTGAATCTTTCATGTGCTCCTTAATAACATGCCAGCCATTTTTCATTGTGATTGTGTCTCTGTTTGAATACATTTTAATTTATATACATATTAGATACAGAGGTTGCCCTTTTTCATCCTCTCTTTCAGTTGGCTTGATATTTTCCCTTTTGTGATGCATCAGTGGCCACCTGTGTCCAGCAACATCTGCCTACCCTGGATTAAGCAGATGAAATCAGCCATTTTATGCATGCCATTAATTTCTGAATGACTTCTATTAAACTGGTGCACTCTTTTATTATTTGGTCCACAACATTTCAGAGGCAACTAGATTGAAGCTTCAAATGGTAGCTATTCTCGCTTGTCCTTTCATTCCAGAGGGACTCCATAAACATATCAGGGATGCTTTCATACTGGTTTTCAAAAATAATTTGGGCTATGCTAGGGGAGCCACATAGGAACTAGAAGAAATTGGGACATTCTTTACTTATATGAATGGAGCAAATTCCCATTTAGATAGGGCTTCTTTTCAGACATCTGATAGCTCAGATCTACTTATTTGTTGGAATTAAAATGGGAAGCATACTTCACTGTTACATTGTGTGGATATCGTGCCTAGATACTGAGATGTAGCAGCAGGTAAACATATCCTCTGTTTCTGCTTGTATATTACTAGATCATGCAGGACTATTTCCCATGCAGCTAGATGGCAAAATTGTATGAGAGTTTTAAAAAAACTGTTGTGGCAATTTAAAGACTAACTGCTGTATTTTAATGTTAGCTTTCGTTCCACTTCATCAGACATAGCCCTCCTGGCCACGACTGTCATCTGCTCTTTGAGCAGTAGTCATGAGTCCAAGAGGACTGCCAGATTACTCACCGGGTCTGTTTGGGGCAAACCTGCCCTATCCAGAACCAAAGATGGTAGCTCCCAAGTTAATGCAGGATCCCTGACCCAAAACCACTCAGTCTTGTCAGGATTCAGCTGCAGCCTGTTGTCCCCCATCCAGACCCTAACAGCCTCCAGGCACCTGGAAAGGACTTCCACTGCATTGCTTGGGTCTTTCAAACTGCTAGGTTGGCAGGAGCTGGGGCAGACGATGTGAACTCTCTCTGTCGTACAGCACTTGGGTCTCAAACTACTGACCTGCCAACCTACCAGTCACTTTGTCACGCAGTACCTGAGAATCGAACTTACAGTCGTTGAGTTCAGCATCTTAATGAACTTGGTGCTTCCAAAGACAAACTCAAAGGGCAAAACTTTGTTCTCCATCCCCCCTTGCCTGGCAACTTTTCTCTTTCTTTCTTTCTTTCTTTCTTTCTTTCTTTCTTTCTTTCTTTCTTTCTTTCTTTCTTTCTTTCTTTCTTTCTTTCTTTCTTTCTTTCTTTCTGTCTGTCTGTCTGTCTGTCTGTCTGTCTCTGGTTTGGTTTGTCTTTTGTGTTTGTTATTGGAAGCGGAGGAGCCATCCATGGTGGCTACAGTGGTGTGGGTGAGTAGCGGTGAAGCTGCCAGGTACCATTGAAAAAATAGCCTGGCCCTGGAGCCTCTGGCAAATTTTGATCCGGCCCCCGGGCTGAACATTTTGGGCACCCCTGGTCCAAAGCCTCATGGACCTTGTAATTAATTATTTACTTTCTTTTCTCATAGGCCAAAGAGCTCCCATATATCTATCTATGCATGGTCCCTTGAGGCTGCACTAGCCACACAGAGTGATCTAGCACAAGGTATCTAAAAGAAAATATACATTACATGGCTGTAGTCTCCTGCCAACCTAGCAGTTTGAAAGCAAGAAATTGCAAGTAGATAAATAGGGACGACTTCGGTGGTAAGGTAACAGCGTTCCATGCGCTCCGGTGTCTAGTCATGCCTGCCACATGACCATGGAAACATCTGCAGAAGCAGACAGCACTGGCTCTTCGGCTTAGAAACAGAGATGAGCACTGACCCCTAGAGTTGGATACGACTGGCTTTCGAGCAAGGGAAATCTTTACCTTTTTAGTCTCATTCCAGTGCTGCTTTGCTATGTCAGGACAAGCATTCAATTGACATTAAATACATATAAAGACTTTCATGATTATGGTATCTCCCCTGCTAAGTAAGCATATAATGACTAAGAAAAGTGCAAAAATGGGAAGAACATTAATGAAGCAGCAAAACTTAACAACACATTCTAATGACTTGAGAAATCATTTCTTACAAGGGCTTCTCCTTTTTTACCGCATCAGGTATCAAGGGATCTTACAAGGAACAAAATTCAAAATGCCAAGAAATGACCAGCTATCACTGCACTGTATCATTGCCTTACTGCCAGCAGGAAAAAGAATAAGTTTTACATAACAAAGGACACCTTGAATGGTAGCAACACCATTTGCAGCAGTAAAGATGGTCTACCTTCACATAGAGAATAGTTACATTCACATATAGACACCACATAAGGGAAAATCTGAAAAGCTGTCTTCTTTTTTTCATCAGTTAACTACTCCTTACCCAAACACAAAACAATTGTTGTGGCTGTTTTTTAACACATGTGAATGATATTGAGCACAAGATGGTATCCTGTACACCAGTGAGTGCTGACTTGGGCTTCTGGTAATTGAAGTCCAAGAACACCTGGAGTACCAAGGTTCACCATTATGGCTGTAGACCAACCTGACTGCTGCAATTTAGATTGTTGTCATGTTCTGAGGTTGAGTGCTGGTTGAGTGCCAGAGGCATGCACAAATGAGGACTTGGGTTTGGCCAATGACAAAGCAAAGAAAGTGACTTTATTTTGCCAGCCCAGGGTTTGATTGGATCATGAAAGAAGAAGTGCCAGAAGAACAGCCCTGATAGTGAGTTACACAGAAAGCACCTCCTTGAAGTTTGTAGTATTATTTTAACCACAATCAGGTATAACCATGTCTTGAATTCCGATAGGCTAGCTTTTACTTTGCGAAGCTTGTGTTCCTTTTTCCTGTTGTCAATGTGGCTATGATACTGTGCAATAGTATAAGGCTATTTCTTGGCAATTTAAATTGTGTATACAGAAGCGAAATATCTCACATTCATAAATTGGAGGCTTTTTAAGAACTGGATTATTATAGTCAGTCTCTAAATTTCTATTCTTGGGCAAAATACTAGAGAAGATTCTGGCTTCTCAACTCCAAGGGTTTCTGTATGAGATGGATTATCCAGATCCATTTCAATCTGGCTTCAAGCCTGGTTATTGGACCAAGACTGCTTTGGTCACCTTGGTGGATGACCTACACTACAAACTGGACATGGAGAGTATTCTATATTGATTCTGCTGGACTTTTGAGGGGCTTTTGATACTATCAACCATGGACCTTCTCTTTGGAATGGGACTTAGAACCACTGTTTCACAATGGCTCTCATCTTTACTGGATGGAAGAAAGTGGTACTTAGGGACTCCTGTTCAACATCCTGGCCACTGGATAAGAAACGTTGTCCAGAGTTTTGAGGTATGGTGACACCAGTATACTGATGACAAGAAACTCTATCTCTCCATCTAAATCTGTGGAAGCTATTACTGTTATAAATCAGTGCCTGGATGAGGATGAATAAACTGAAAATCAATTCAAACAAGACAGAAGTGCCCTGGGTCAGTCAAAAGGCAGATCAAGGGACAATAATCCACCCTGTGTTGGATGGGGTTTCACTCCCTTTGAAAGCACAGGTGCGGAGTGTGGAATTTTTTTTTTTTTGGATTTGTTTCTGAGCTTGGATGCCCAGGTTTCTGCAGTGGCCAGGAGTGAATTTGTGCAGCTAAAACTAGTGTGCCAGCTGCACCCACTCAATGAGAGGTCTGAGCTGGCTATGGTGACACATGCCTTAGTTACATCCCAGCTGGATTACTGTAATGACTCTATATGGGGCTCCCATTGGAAAGTTCAAAAACTGCAGCAAATCCAAAAATGCTGTAGCCAGACTTTTAATTATAATCCTGCTGTTGCAGCAGCTCCACTGACTGCCAATCCATTTTGAGACACTATTTGAAGTGCTGATTTTAACATACAAAGCCCTAAACAGCTAGGTTCCAATCTATCTAAAAGACTGCCTCTCTCTTTATGAACTTACTCATGTGTTAATATATTAAGGAGAGGCCTTCCTCTCCATGCCACCACCATCACGGTATATTTGGCGGAGACACTAGAGAGGGCCTTCTCTGTTCCTGCCCCCAGATTCTGGAATTTCCTCTCATGTGAGACCAAGTTGATCCCATCTTTGTTGTCCTTCCACAAGCAAGCAAAGAACATTCACTTCAGACAGGTTTCTCCCTCAGTGACAGTCAAAGAGGAGGTTCTTCAAATGGGATTACTTGAGCCTTGTTGCTCCTATACATGCTTTTAGTATTGCCTTATGCACTATTTTATATGATATTTATGAATAAATGCTACTTCATCTTTCTGAATATACTAACCTTGGTTTCCTCCATAACAATCTATGGAACGTAACTGGAAAACCTCCAGGGAATTTTCTACCAAATAATAAGTTGATAAATACATTCAAGAAAACATGATTGCAATGAGAATTAGGGAATGTGTTGTGTGCAAAGGTTTCTACCTTCCCAGTGCAAGTTTCCATTTCCTTCCTCTAGCCTACTTACTGCATGCATCCCCTCAAATTTGTTCACGGGAATCACTCAACCCTCTAGAGCAGATTTGGGGGTTGTGTGCTGTTCATTGCAGGAAGGAAGGAACATTGATCAGTAAGTTTCCATTTAACTTCGAGACTTAATTAGCGATTTTGTACTACGGGTTTAAAATTCCAGTGCCACTCAGCAAAACTGTCAGTTGAACTCGATATATTAGGACTCATGATGCCTAAGGGATCACATTGCCTTGGTTCCCTGAATGACTGAAATAGCTCCAGCATTACTTATTCATAGATACTATCATTTCCTTTGCAGTTTTGTTGTTTCATTGGAATTTGCAAAAACCAGCAGGATATGTTTGGATGGAGTCCTCAATTCTCCCCTCACCCAACCATAGATATGCAAAATATTGTGCTTCATTTATTTTATATGTGTAACACTATTTCTCTCCATGCTATTTGAGTAAAAATATATCACACATTAAAGAATCTAACAAAAGGCATACCAAAAGTAAAACACTTTTTAAAAAAAAATATATATATCATCGATAACTACTTCCAGTGCAATGCTTGATCTGCCTGACAAACATTAAGACAGTTAACATATACACACTTTCCTGGGAGCCAGCCTCATTAAATTCAATCGAATCTATTGCTAAAGAGCAATTTAGAAGAATTGTATCTATTCATTCCTTTATATGAAGATTTCAGTGTTGCCTTTCCATACCTCTCAAGAAGCACATTACCAAATATAAAGACAATAAAAACATTAAACACTTTGAATTTTTCTTTTTAAAAAAGTTTAAACAAAGATTGAGAGACAAAAAATAAAATACAGAGAGAGAGAGAGAGAGGAGGAACTGAGGAAGTTTTAACTTCAATGTGTAAAATTATTGCAAGGCAGCAAACAAAATAAACAGCACAGCTTTAGGTAAAGGTAAGGGACACCCTTGCTTGAAAGCCAGTTGTATCCGATTCTAGGGTTCAGTGCTCATCTGTTTACAGCCATATTGCCAATGCTGTCTGCGTCTGCAGACATTTCCATGGACCTGTGGCAGGCATACCTCAACACTGGAATGCACAGAACACTGTTTACCTTTCTACCAAAATGGTGCCTATTTATCTACTTGCAAATTCTTGCTTTTGAACTGCTAAGTTGGCAGGAGCTGGGACAGAGATGGGAGTTATTCTGTCGTGCAGTGCTTGGGTCTTGAACTGCTCACCTGCTTACCTTCCAGTTGTCAAGTTCATCATCTTAACCACTTGAACTACCATAGTCCCATTGCTATATAGCCCATCTAAAGACTGGAAAGATCCAGCACCATCATCTTACAGTGGAAATTACTCATAAATCAGCACAACTCTGATTCGCATCATACAACCTGAAAGGTATATATATGAAGAAAAAACACACAACATAATGGCTATTACATTTTCCCTCGCTACAATTTTAAAATATTCTTCAAGGTAGTCTAGGTAGCACACAATGTTGAAATATAATATGGAAATCAGATCAATATTTTCACCCCCAGAAATGGGTGCAGCTGGAAAGCTGAGCAACCAGCACTGAGCTGATGCTCTGAGAGGGAAGAGTTGGCCAGTGAGTAATGAGGTGCCCCTCTTGCTCAGACCAGGGACCACTGGTGTCAGCTTGAGGACCTACATACAAGCTTGTTATCAAGTTTCCACTTTCCACTGGGGAAAAATGGAGGGGAAGGAGACTGGTTGATAGTTAAATGTCCAAAATGGTAAGGCCATATGAGATCTTCTTCAATGCAGTTTTATTAACCATTGCTACCTTTAGGAATACACACATCTTGAAGAAAGAAATAGTTTTCCCTTCCACATATGATCAGTCTCCATCTGGAATCTTTAATAGCCAGGATGGAAAGTGCTTGTAGAAAATTAATGGTTGGTCTCCCTGTAAAGGAACTTACTGACATCAGGGTAATCAAGATGGAAAAAAATCACAAAAACAAGATAAGCATATGTCTTAGACTTCATATGACTGGACTGCTACAGTATCTTTCCTTTGTCCATTGTCTTACTAATAAGACCGACCAAACTCAATGGAGCTTCTGAATGGATTTTTCTGGCTTTTTAAAACAGAAGTTTAAGTATACATACAATGCACACAAACTCCAAGAACAACTTCATTCATGTAGAATTGCTCAGCACTACAGGATCCCAGAAGATGAGCACATGATATATATTGTAGTTGCTGGAAAGGAGTAGGAAGATGGTGGGTAGAGAGATGGACTGCTGGGATATGGCATTAGTCCCTTTGTACCAACATATTTTGAAAGGCTGGTTTGGACTTAATGAAATAGTGAAGCAACAATGTAAGTGCAGCAAATAAAACAGAGAAACAGATATTCCTTTTAATCTATCATGGAAACTAATGCAGATGAGAAAGCTACACTCCAAATTTCTGAACACTTTCTTTGGGTTAGGCAACCTGAAGAAGAAAAGCTATATAGGACCAAAAGCTCTGTGAACATGTAGTGTGCATGTTTTCCAAAATATGTCCCTTCACCTTTTAAAATTGAAAAGTGAGAGGTGAGAGTTAGGAAAGATTGCAACCTGAAAACAATGTCTAAATCATCAATACGATGTATGTTATTGACAGATGGTAAAGAAAGACAACAAGGGGAGATCAACTCATTTAGAGCATGGTGTTAGAAGAGAGTCTTATGTATGAATCAGATTCAAATAAGTGGGTTCTCAGTGAAGTCAAGGCTGAGCTCTCAAAATAGAGCAATAATGAGTACACTAGGATTAGGACTATCCTACCACCCACACATGAAAAACATAACTAACCAGAAAAGACAATAATGCTGGGCAAAAGTGGTAGAGAGACATTAAGAAAAGATAAAATTTTAAGATGTGATAGGTTGATTCAATAAAAGAAGCCACAGCTGTTAATTTCCAAGACCAAAGCAAAACTTACTGGAAAAGATATTACTAAGACTGGGGGTGGGAGGTGGGGATAACTAGGAGAAAATAATTATCTAACACAAGATGCTGTTGGTTTGCAAGATGTGAGCACAGCTGTTAATCATAGCACATTTTGGAGGTCATTAATTCAAATATTCACCACACATCAGAAGTGACCTGATGGCACGCAGTATCTCTAGGGTTTTTTCTTAATTATCCAACAGTTATAAAACAATAAGATGAGGATAATAGGCAACAAAGCTCTGCTAATGTTAAGACTGTCTCCAGCCATAAAGCAAAAAACAGTAATTTAACAGTTTATACAGGTGAGCTTCTGAAAGGTTGTTCTCTATATTTTTCAAATTATATTTTAAAATATTTTTTACAATCAAAAGCAGAACCTCTTTTTAATTCCTGTTTGGGCATGAAGGAATCTTAAAAAATCTCTTGGTGAATGTCATCTAATACTAGGTCTTGACTGGTATTGATTTTTTTCACCCCCTGAAGTTGGGATTATTTTTAAATAAAAAAATTAAAAATCAGATGTGACCAAGCATTTTCCTTCAACATAAGCAGAATGTGTTTTTTTCAATTTATATGACCTATTTTAAATCTGAAGGTGTAAAAGGTTGTCTGTTTCTGCACTGTGTAAAAGAGTTCTACTTTAATTAAAAAACATTACTTAATTTCCCTTTACCCCAACTTCCCCAAATCTGGCAAAGAACAAGAGCAGACCAACTGCTACATCTGTGCCAAGCCTGGTGCCGAACTTAAGTCCACTTTCAAAGTTACATTTTTTAAAATTGTTTAGAAGAATTGTTTTGCTTTGCTTAAAAATAACATAGCTGCACTCCCATGCAGATATAATGAAGTGGTATGCATAGATGATCTGTAGCTACACAAAAAGCAGAATCACATGATATAGCTCTATTTGGACTAGATTACTGGGCTGCCTTTGAACACATTATGTTTAGAATCTAGACAAGATGCATTTCACCATGGCTACTGCTGGCCTATTGACTTTCTTTGATTATCCTGTTCTTCTGTAGCAGAGTTGATCATCACAGTGGCTTCTCTCTAGAATTGGAGCCAATAAATCAAAAGGCATTCAGTCTGTGATGACAACCTTCAAGTGCTGGAGTGTGATGGAAGAGATTATTCAGCTACTGCCAAAGAAGGTGGTAAAATCTACAGACTTCATGTTGCCAAATTTAATCTCAGAACATGACATGATGTGAACTTCAAAATCCCATCATGGTAGTCAAACAGGTATAAGATGTAATATACCATAGACCCATCATATTTTCAGCAAGGCTTCCCTCCAGCTGACTGTGTTCACTCCCATAAAATTAAACATACACCTCACATTTTGCAAACACCTCACATTTTTATTTACCAGTAATCAGTTCTTGTTATTTGAGAAGGCAACATCTAATTGGTACACACAAAAGCAACAAGAAATTTCTTCTGCCATACTGAGTGCCTGTTTATGTTCCCTACTCAGCTACTGACATCACATATCCACTAAACTCCCTGCTTCCTGCAATCTCACATGTTGTTCAAAAGTGCTAAATGCTTTCTGTTCACTTTTATCACCCTAGACCAGTGATAGCAAACCTTGGTACGCCAGCTGTTCTTGAATTTCAATTCCCAGAAGCCCTGATCAGCAGGAGTGCTGACTTGGGCTTCTGGTAATTGAAGTCCAAGAACACATGGAGTGCCAAAGTTTGCCACCATGACCATGGACAAATTAATTCCATCTTTCCAGTAGAATCCCTTTCTTTACTGATCTATGAAATAGCCTTTCAGTTGGATACTTCTGTTTCAATATACTGTGGGCAAAAATGTGAGAATAGTAGAGAACCTGTTCACAGTATACAAATACGCTCCCAGAGATGTCCTGAAGAAATCTACGTATATACTCAAGTATAAGTCTGTAACTGAATGAGCCCCTTTTTACATGGTGCTTTTTCTGAGTTAGCTTTGTATCCACATAAATGTGTTTTAATACTTTCAAAATGGTGATTCCAGATATGTGGGAGAGAGTTGGAATGTAAATAATAGGTGCCTCATGGTTTTAGTGAAATGAAACTGATTATGGGATTGACATGTCTTGTTGTAAGATCATAGGCTGGAATCCCTAAGGGGGAGGGCCAGAAGTGTAACCCAGTGACACAGACACACACACACACAGGTATTCCTCCCTGGAAGGCTGTGCAGCCATTCTGCAAAATGTGAGTCTTGTGGAAGGGGGGGCTAGGGCTTTCCCTGGAACCTTTAATGGTTTATTTCTGCTTTGAAATGCTTGCTGATCTTTTGATGGACTGTATCCTGTATTTTACAATGCTTTCAATATATTTCTTGAAGAAACTTGAAGTGGTTATTTGGCCTAACGCTACCGTATCTACACATATTCGAGACCTGGGTTGTCAGCCAGGGAGCCTCAACTCAGAAGAACGATGGGGCGTACCCGAGAGGAAGGTTCCTTTCGTTACAAAGTCAATCTGAATATAAGTCAAGGAACCTAATTTGGACCTCTAAAACTAGGAAAATAGATTGAGCCAAGTATAAGTCGGGCATGGAAAATGCAGCAGCTGCTAGTGAGTTTCAATAATAAAAAAACATGAAAATACAGTAAAATTAATTAATTTAAACATTTTTGTGGGCATGTTTTTGAGTGTTTATGGTAGTTACTTCTTTTTTAAAACTCTATTTGCATTACCAACCAGTGGTGGCGCTGCAAGGGAAATGGGCAGGCTGGGCAATTGCACTGAGGCAGGAAGTGATGTTCTAGCCTAGCCTCTTGCTCTCCCTGCAACCAGGAAGCATGGCTTTCCCCTCCATTTTGACCACATGGAGCAGGGAGAAAGGCAAGAAAGGTAAGTGAAACCCTTTCTTTTTATGCACAGGTTTGGTTTCCCACTGAAATGCATTGGGAACATACAAACAAATAGCTTTAGAATACAAGAAATTGATTTCCAATGCATTTAAATGGGAAATTGTGATTTATACCCTCTTGTGGCCACCTGTGGTAATGGCCTGTCAAACATATGTTTTTCTTTCCTCTCTCCTGAAGCTGAACTGCACTGAATCCAGTGAGGTTTTGGACTCTTGTGGTTGTTGACTCGTGCATAAGTCGAGTCACCTTTTTGGACTTCATTTTAGGGGATTAAAAAACTTGACTTATACTCGAGTATATACAGTAGTCACTTTGCTTTCTCTAGGAGCTTCAGGGATGCTTATAATGTAACCTGGTTGACAGTGGTTGACAGCGGTTGACAGTGAGACCATCTCACTTCCTTTGCCCTGTGAATATGAACTGATACACACATAAGGATATAATTAATTCCTTGCCAATTCTGATACAATCTAACTTGTTTCAGGATGGGTTTTACTACTTTGGGGTATAATGAAGGTGCAAAGTGAAGAGATGAACCTTGATGGTAACAAAGAAGACCCTGTCTGGCTTCCAGCAGCAGCACTTCAGGGCACCCATGCTTGCTCTTTGGTTGCCCTTCTACTCCAGCTAGTGAGAAAGCTCTCTATCCCTCCTGCTCCTTATCAGGAGCCCATCCTCCAAAAAGAGAATGACTTTTGGGTCAGGTCTTGAGCACATCTTCCCTTCCTTCTTGGTAACTGACCCAAGCAATAGCCACTCGCCATCTGCACTCAGACATTTAGGAACCAGGAACTGGACTTTGTGTCCCAAAATGGCCAGTGAGTGTCATGGCTCCAAAGTTAGCTTTTAAAAAGGAACAACTTTATTGCTGCTGATTAAAGACATCCTTTTCAATTTCAGGGTGCACAGTTTCATCTCCTTGCATGTGAGATCTGTGCATCGACTGAAAAGAGAAATCTTTAATTAGTGGCCCTCTGCCTCTGAAAATAACACCAATCTTGTTGTACAGTTAGACCTATGCAAGGGTGCTGGACATTGTTTACGTTAACCAGAAAGAGAGAAAGGAGAGCACAAAGGCGAAACATTCATTCTCAGCTTGGTAAACTACAAGTTGAAAATATTCAAGCAGGTAAAAATTGTTATTTATTCTAATTACTCTTAACTCCCATTCTTTGACAAATCTGAAAACATAAATTCTCTGTTATAAATAATTTGCCTTCCTTTGTAAGGAATTGTATGGAATTTAGTGGATGGTGCTGGTGTATTGCTACATAACATACTTTTTAGTTGTGTTCAATTTCCTCATTGAAATTGCTCAATTTACAATATACATGTAGTCACATGAAAAAAAGAAACTGAGATAACATTAATGATTTAGCCTGAAATGTCTATTTGAATATTCACATGTCTAGACCATCTAAAGCCCAGCAAAATGGGGGTGGAGGGGTTGGCACATTAGCAAAAGAAATGTACTAGCAACACAGTGGAAATTACTTTTTTAATGAAAAGAATTCAATTTATGATCCAACACAAAAATCAGTGTTTCTGTGTCATCTGCAAATCCTCCTTCGAAAAGGAAACCAATCTGAAGCAGAGGAACTCCTATGCAAACCAAAAAATGAATAACAAAGTAGGCAATTTTCTAAAGCAAATTAAAATGCAATAGCAGGAATTTCATGAATATTTGAAGGGATGCCTGCCTTTCAGAGACAAACATCTGCATGTCTTTAACCAAGCATTTTTGAGAAACAAAGTGAGGAGGAAAACTGTTTGAAAGCTTAACCCAAAAGCTCCTAGATGAAGCAATTATGTTTAAAAGCAGCTAATTTTCTACACTTGCAAGATTGTTAAAGTCATGCATTTAAAAACAAGGGCCCTTTATAATGCCATGAATGTGGGCAAAGACATTAAGAATAATTTAATTAAAAGCCCATTACAGACCAGTTACATTTGGCTAAGGTGGTGCTTCAGAGTCAAATATTAATGGGGGAAAAGAATATGAACCACCTAGTCAGGTAGTTTAGTTTCATCTCTCGTGTGAGCCTCTAAAAACACTTTTTAATAAGGAGAAACTTAATCAGCCTGATGATCCTATCAAACTCTTAAATGTAATGACAGATTGCAGTACTCTCACTTTAGTTTTAATACAGTTGAAGATGCAAAATGGTAAAACAGAAGTATCAAGACTTTCAATGGGTGACCAGAACAAGGAGAACATTTTCTTCTCTGGGTCTTTTGGAAGAAAGTAAAAATAAAAAGGTAAAATTTGCCCAGGCACTATATTGGTGGCACTCTTCTCACCCTCTTTTTCTTTCTCTCTGCATAGGAAGAGTTGGTTCCAAGCTACCATCAAAGCTACGGCAATATCTTAGAAGGCTTGTGGTGAAGGATAATAGAAATGTTGTTTCTATTCTAATCCATGGCATATATTTTGCATTTGGTTGCCTGTCACTGTTCGCACCAAACCCCTGGAACCAAGAGATGAGACACAGTGATTGGAGAAAGGCATGAGTCACATTTATTTAAAATTAACCCTACCTGTGAGGGGTCCTGGTAGTGCTATGCCTGGATCCCAAGGAAGTTAATCTGACCCTCTCTGTACTGGATTGCCTTGAAATCTAGGTGATCTGAGATTAATGTTAAAATGAAGATCATTGTACAATAAACATAACACTACTAGGGTTTTTAATAAGTAGTGTTGTCTGAAAAGTGTGTTTTGATCTGACTGCCAAACTTAGAAGATTTTTTTTTTACTTGTAGCCATGTTAGTCTGTGTTTCATGCATATTGGAAAGCAAAAACAAAAACTCTGCAGCATTTTAAAGACAAACTGCTATATTTTTAATGTGAGTTTTCATGGATCAAGTCCACTTCATCAGACATAGGAGTGAAATAGCAGGCATGAGCTTATATACACTAGGTACAGAGTCATAGAATGATTAAATCAGAATGACAGATCATCATGCAAATCAATACAGTTTCCCACAGCTGGCAGTGGCAGATGAACTGTGGCTGTTATTCTGATCTGAATGGTTCTTCATGCATGTTTGAGAATAACTTGCAAAACCCATAACCATTCAACCAGTGATGGCTAAGATTTGTGGGGTGTCAAGAACCACAGATTCATTCTTTCATCTTATGCATCATTCCTCTGTGGTGTGTGTGTGTGTGTGTGTGTGTGTGTGTGTGTGTGTGTGTGTGTGTGTGTGTGTGTGTGTGTGTGTGTGTGTGTGTGTGTGTGTGTGTGTGTGTGTGTGATGAATAACCACCAACCCACAAAAATTCCCATTTCTGAAATGCTTAAAAATAGCAACTTATTATAATAGACTCAAACTTCCTTTGTTCTATGTGGAGTCCCAGCTGCATACAAGTGAAAATACACACATACAAATTTACACACTTGCCAAAAGGCACAGAAAAACTAATCTCCTCCTCCAAAGTGAAACAGTCAAGGATGGCAATGTGATGGGGAAAGTTTTCAGGAGTAGCCCTGCCATTAGTCAAGGAGCAGAGGCTGGTCCAGGTGGCAGTCCACCAAAAGTGCTGACTGAGCAATTTTGATTCCTGCACACTCACAACACAGCTGCATTGTAGAGCTCTTTTGAGTTGCATGTTTTCTAGGGGCTGAGTTCCAAAAACATCCCAGAAACACAATATAAACTGACGGGCTCTCTGGTGAGTGTGTACCATTTCCCTGGACAACACTGAACCAACACCTGTCCCTTTGAGGTCCTAAGAACTTGGTCATTAGAAATAGATTACTCTCTTGAGAATAGCATGCTCAGGTGGCTCTCTGGAGAATAGCATGCTCAAGTGAAATGGGAGAGGAACAACCTCTGAATTGGGATAGGTAAGGAGGAGGGGAAGGCAAGGGTATCTCTTATATCCCCATCTCAGGTGACAGGAGAATTTGAAGTGCTCTTATAGTTTGTTATTAAAATGCACGAGAAAAAACAAAATAGAGTAATACCTCGGATAACGCTAAGACTTGGTTCCACAAGTCTTGGTGTTATCCAATTTTTAGTGCTATCCGATGCATGTTAAAATCCTATGGGATGGATCGGATAACGTTAAAGCTCCATAGCGATACATTGTAACTGCACAGGCTTTAGTGGTTGTTCTGATCCATCCCATAGGACCTTAACATTATTCAATCCAATTCTCCTCCCCAGATTACTTAATGTTATGCGATTTTAGCGTTATCTGATCCAATCGTTATCCGGTGTTTTACTGTACCCACATTTTTATAATGTCCAAATCCCAGCAGGAATGCAGAAACCATGATTGTTTTCTCTTTTAGACTCTGCATATGCACTAAATACTTCAAGCCACTTTTACATTGCCTTCTGGAATGCACAGGCTCAAATTGACAGGGAAATTCTGTTCTACATAACAAAGCTTTTCTTTATACAGGTTGCCTTGTATTAGCCTTCCTGTGCCCTCTCTTTATAAAAGAATGCTGCACTATGCAGACTTTCATAAAGGCTCCCCCCCCCCCCCGTACCCTTTCCAATTAGACCTGTTGCTGAGATAACATGACAGTCATCAGAAAACATACTGAAATTCAAGCTGTCACTTGAATTTTCCATATGCTGACTGTTTCATTGTTAGCAGTCCTGCCCCAGCAATAAGAACCACAGGTGAGGATCTCATTAAATAAATAACGAGGAATTTAGCAGAAGGATTGCATTCATGGATCAATGCAAAGAAAGATATAAACCTTATTTTCTTTCAATTTACCCATTTACTCCAAATAATGTTCAAAGAGTAATGTTGATATAAATTACTTTCAGATTCTACCAAACCACAGACATGAACTGCCATCAGCTTAAGTTGCCTAATTAATGTGTACAAGGAGCACACAGGAAGTCAATAAGACTCTAAAGAGCTCAAACAATACAATTAATTTCAGACTTTGGTCTTTATCCCTCTCTCCTTCTCTTTCACTCTGTCATCTCAGTCATTGTTTCCCCAAATATTCTGGAACAGCTGATGACTGCATACAAGTATGCAGCCATGAATTAATGTGACCCCCCACACACTGTCAAAACATTTTATCATGGGCCTATGTAACTGGTGTCACAAAGGGTTGGACTCAAGTGTGCGACTGAACAACAAATGTAGCTGAACAATTTGGCTTTTCCCCAGCACTTTAAATTTAGACATGCAATTTCTATTTATAGATCATGTTAGGAAAGTCAGCTAGTTTAAATAATGTGGAATCACCATGCCAGTAACAGACGAATTGGAACTTCCAAAATTAAACTTAGGCTATAGATTATGTCCTTTGATGTGATGAGTGGTTGTTGAACCCTTTATTTGCAGTCTAACGAAAATATAAAAGAAATAGTTTTACTGCATTCCTGCTAAGCAAACATACACTAGTGTTTGGCTATTACCAGCATTCTGGGAATTTGTACATTTCGATGTACTTTACCTACTTCTGGTTATTCTTACAGAAACTCTGTACTGAGTACTATACTACTCAATAGGTGGCAGGGATGGATACTAGCAGCCACCTGTATCAGGCTTTATCAGTGGCGTAGGAAGGTAGGGGCAGGGGGGGCGGATGCCCCAGGCGCCAAATTCTAGGGGGCGGCAATTGCAGCACTCACGTGGTCCATCCAGTCAGTCCTGAGCATTTTCCAAGGGACGGCATACTCCCTCAGCAAGCATTACTGTGGCATCCACGTGCTTCCTAGGCCCAGGCAATCTCCAGGGGGCGCCAAAAGTGGCTCTGCATTGAGAGAAGCTGCTAGCCCCGTGGAAGGAGGCAGAGGAAGCCAGCACGAGTGTGGAGGTAGGTTTAAACTTCTGCTCTGCTGGTGCTGTTTTTCTCTCTCCCCCTCAGCTTCCCTGTGCTCTCTGCGATTTGCATGGCTAGAGGCAAGAGGCTTTGAGTTTGCTCCATCTCTTGGCTCCAGCCATTCAATTTGGTGAGGGGGGGGGGGAGAAGAGAAAAAGTTTTTGCTGCTTTCATTTCCAGTTTCCCTATTTGCATGGCAAGAGCCAAGAGGCTTACAGTTTGCTCCAAGTCTCTCGGGTCTAGCCATTCAATTTGGTAAGGGGGGGGGGAGTTTGTGCTGTTTCAATTTCCATTTCCCCTATTTGCATGGCTAGAGCCAAGAGGTTTACAGTTTGCTCCACCTTATCTCTCGGGTCTAGCCATTCAATTTGGTGAGGGGGGGGGGGAGGAGAAGACAGAAATACTTTTTCTGCCTCTCCAGCTTCCCTAGAGCCGAGGCTTGGGGTCTGGTTTGCTGCTCCAGCATTTCTGCGGGGCTGGTGGGGGCAGGAAAGGAAAAGGAAAGGTTGCCCTTGCTCAAAAGCCAGTCCTATCCAACTCTAGGGTGCCTCAGCCTATTCGCCATCCCTCTAAGTCAGGGGTGCCCAAACTACAGCCTGGGGGCCAGATGCAGCCCCCAATGCCAATTCATCTGGCCCACGAAGCCCTCATTGCTCCTAGAAGTGGAAGTAAAACATGCCCATATGGGGGCTGCATCCAGCCCCTGGGCCATAGTGACCAGCTCCCTGAGTCACATGACTGGCCCATGGCCCAAAAAGTTTGAGCACACCTGCTCTATGTGATGTAGGGGAGGTTGGGATCTTCAGCTATATCCTCCTTTAATGCTGTTGCTTGACCAAGCTCCTTCCTCCCTTCAGTTTTATGAATAAAACTGTTTTTGTATGGTAAAAGGTTTCATTTACTGATTTTTCAAACTTTCATTACAGCACATTTTTTCCAACTCATGATATTACTTTGTACATTTTGATTATACAAGCATGCTAGGAATGAGAAATCCCAGCAGTAACCTAAGGAAAAGAAAGGTTTGGTGAAGAATCAGCAGCCGTACATGGCTGCAAAAAATGGTTAATATGGTTTTGTTGTTGTTGTTGAGTCGCACAGTCGATTCCGACCCTCTGCGACCCCATGGACCACTGTCCACCAGGCACTCCTGTCCTCCACCATCCCCCTCAACTCACTGAGCTCTGTGCCCATTGTCTCTACAATACCATCTTTGTTGTTGTTCAGTCGCACAGTCGATTCCGACCCTCTGCGACCCCATGGACCATTGCCCGCCAGGCACTCCTGTTCTCCACCATCCCCCTCAACTCACTGAACTCTGTGCCCATTGTCTCCACAATACCATCTAACCATCTCATCTTGGGCCGTCCCCTTCTTCTTTTGCCCTCGACCCTTCCAAGCATCAAGGCTTTCTCAAGTGAATCCTCTCTTCTCATTTGATGTCCAAAGTACTTTAGCTTCATCTTTACAATTTGACTTTCTAAGGAGCATTCTGGGTTTATTTCTTCTAAGATTGACCTATTTGTTCTCCTCGCTGTCCAGGGGACTCTCAAAACTCTCCTCCAACACCACATCTCAAAGGCATCTATTCTTCTGCGCTCAGCATTCCTAATGGTCCAGCTCTCACAACCATACATTGCCACAGGGAATACCATTGCTTTGACAATACGAATTTTTGTTTTCAATATGATGTCTCTACTTTTCATTATGCTCCCCAGGTTTCTCATTGCTTGCCTCCCAAGAATCAATCGCCTTTTTATTTCATGGCTGCAATCCCCATCTGCAGTGAGTTTTGATCCCAAGAAAGTAAAATCTGTCACGGCTTCTACTTCTTCCCCATTTATTTTCCATGGACTGATAGGGCCTGTTGCCATTATCTTTGTTTTCTTGATATTGAGTCTCAAGCCAGCCTTTTCACTTTCTTCTTTCAACCTAATCAGGAGCTTCTTTAGGTCCTCCTCACTTTCAGCCATTAGGGTGGTATCATCTGCATATCTCAAATTGTTGATGTTTCTCCCAGCAATTTTGATCCCAAATTGTGATTCCTCCATCCCTCCATTGCGCATTATGTGCTCTGTGTACAAGTTGAATAAGCAGGGTGACAAAATGCAGCCTTGTCTTACTCCTTTTCCTATTCCAAACCACTCTGTCATTCCGTATTCTGTCCTAACTGTTGCTTCTTGCTTCATGTACAAATTTCTCATGAGGCATATAAGGTGTTCTGGGATTCCCATCTCTTTAATTACTTGCCACATTTTCTTGTGGTCGACACAGTCAAAAGCCTTCGTGTAATCAATGAAACAGAAGTATACTTGTTTCTGATATTCCTTTGTTTTTTCCATGATCCATCTTATGTTGGCGATGTGGTCTCTGGTCCCCCTGCCTCTTCTGAACCCCGCCTGCACTTCTGGTAACTCTCTCTCCACATGCTGTTGCAGTCTATCCTGTATTATCTTAAGCATCACCTTGCTCGCGTGTGGGATGAGCGCAATTGTTCGATAATTTGAACAGTCCTTGGCATTACCCTTTTTGGGGATTGGAACATATACTGATCTTTTCCAATCTTGTGGCCATTGTTTTGTTTTCCAAATCTGCTGGTATATAGAATGTAATAATTTGATTCCATCATCTTTCAGGGCTTTGAAAAGTTCAACTTGGATACCATCATCTCCGCTGGCTTTGTTGTTTGCAGTGTTTTCTAGGGCCTTTCTGACTTCACTCTCTAGGATGTCTGGCTCCTGTTCAATGTTCTCATCATTGTGATTATCAGGGGTGTTGAGGTCCTTTCTGTAGAGTTCCTCTGTGTACTCTTTCCATCTTTTCTTAATCTCTTTTGCATCAGCTAATTCCTTGCCATCTTTGTCCTTTATCATGGTCATTTTTGCTTTAAACGTTCCCTTGAGATCCCCAATTTTTTTGAAAAGCTCTCTGGTCCTACCTTTTGTGTTGTTTTCTTCTATTTCTTTGCACTGTTCATTCAGGTAGGTTTCCTTATCTCTCCTTGCTTTTCTTTGAAATTCTATATTCAAGTGATTGTATTTTTCCCTTTCTCCTTTGCCTTTTGCGTCCCTTCTTTCCTCTGCTATTTTAAGAGCCTCATCGGACAACCACTTAGCTTTCTTACGCTTCTTTTCTTTTGGTATGGTTTTTCTTGCTGCCTCCTGCATGATGTCCCGCATCTCTGTCCATAATTCTTCTGGCTCTCTGTCTATCTGGTCCAAGCCATTAAATCTGTTCCACACCTCCACTGTGTATTCCCAAGGAATATTGTCTAGGTCATATCTGTCTGGCCTAATTGTTTTTTCTATTTTCTTTAGTCTAAGCCTGAATTTTGCAATCAGTAGGTTGTGATCTGAGCCACAATCTGCCCCTGGTCTTGTTTTTGCCGATTGTATGGAAGTTCTCCATCTTTGACTGCAGAGTATGTAATCAATCTGGTTTCTATGTTGGCCATCTGGTGATGTCCATGTGTAAAGTCTCCTTTTGTGTTGCTAGCCATCTCATTTTGGGCCTCCCCCTTCTTTTGCCCTCGACCTTTCCAAGCATCAAGGCTTTCTCAAGTGAATCCTCTCTTCTCATTTGATGTCCAAAATACTTTAGCTTCATCGTTATAAAAGAAAAATAGTTTGGGCTGTAGGTCACAGGAGATATTTTGCTTTATTGTGCACTGGTCATATAGAAGATTTCCGTCCAGATTTATATTTCACTATTTTATAAATGATACACATTGGAATAAGTTCAAAAAGATGGTTGCCATTGTGGTAAGCATGAAGAAAAATAAACTATAAATGATTGTCCTGGAGGGCAGAAGGCTGAGCAAGAATTTAACAACCTTCTTTAGATAATCAGTAGGCTGTTTACACTGGAAAAGGTGTGACCTTTTTCTTTGTAGTCTTGAGGGCAGGAATAGAATCTAATGGGCTTGCATTACAAAAGGGTAGATTTGAGCTGAGCATTAAGAGAAGGTTGTTGTGGACAGGATTTTAAAAATGGAAGTAATTACTTAGAGGGTGATGACTGTCCTTTGCCAAATGTCTCCAGACAGATTCAGGGCAGTAGCCTGTTCAAAATGGGTTAAATTCTTTCTGGATTTGTAAATCTAGGAAAAGATTGGGCTAGACACCCTACAAGACTGCTCCAAAACTGTCATGTGAGTGGCATGCAAAGAAAAAGCAAAGAGTATTTGTTCAAATGTGAGCTTTGTTCATGTCTTAGATTCCTGAAAGTGAAACATTTGTAGGCATTTGTAGGTTTACTTCTTAAACCATTTGGACACCTGCGTCTTCAGCCCCTATTCCGCCACCTACATGACACTCTTCCCCTCCCCAACTCCTGTGCTCCTTATCACACACTGCATCGTGGGGGGTGGGGGTGGCCCACCCCAGGAAGCATGTGTTGGTTTTGTTTTTGTTTTGTTTTTGTTTTTTTGTTTTTTTTTTTTTTTGGGGGGGGGGGCGGCAGCAAAATTCCACACCGCCCCGGGCAGCTGAAACCCATGCTACGCCACTGTAGAGTAGGGTTGCTATCTCTTTGTTTTAGCCAATTCCTTTCTCTTTGATCTTAGAGGTGCCTGTTTGGAATATCACCTGGCCCAGATTCAGTTTTAATTTTAAAGACAAGTCTCTTGTTTTACAGAAACAGAGGTGCCAGGAAAACCATGTAGGTAATGCTTTGAACTGCTGGATGTCGGGAACCAGAATTTTTTGTGATCAGCCCATAGGTGAAACTATCCACAGTTTTACAAACAAACATTGCAAAGTTGACAATATCTTGTCTTGAAAACCTGTTTGTAGGAACCAGTTTGCTGATGTGGAAACTTGATATCCTGGTTCATGCCAATGTTTGTGTTGTAGTTCTGCTTTCAAGATTGCTCATCAAAAGTTTCTCTGGCAGGTCATACAGAAGATTTGAAGAGGGTGTCCATCTTTGTCTAGCAAAAGATTACTAGGAATACACTGCTATTCTACACACAATTCATTTGTTTCCCTTTTCTGACCTGGCTAACTGATTTGCATATAGGCTAGCTCTCTTGAATCTGTCAAATCTTGTCTAATGTTCACTTAGAGTCAGACAGTATGTTTTATCAAAGACAAAGACTAACCTGAGTGAAGTCCTGATTTATGTGACTCCTTTCATTGGTAAAACACTTCTCTAGTTTTGTCCAGATTTTGCTGAGAGGATTAAGGAAGAATAGCTGTTTCTGCCCCAAACATGAGTCACTTGCAACAGTTACTTCACTCTTCCTAACGATAGAACTGGCCCTAGTAAACCTTCATATTCATGAACTAAATGCAATCTTTAGCAAGTACAGTAATACCTCATATAACATTAGTATCGAATAACACTAAAATCGCATAACATTAAGGAATCTGGGGGGAAGAATTGCATCAGATAACATTAAGATCCTATGGGATGCTTCAGATAACAACCGCTAAAGCCCGTGTGGTTACAATGTATCTCTATGGATCCCATAGGATTTTAACATGCATCAGATAACACTAAAAATCATATAACACCAAGACTTGTAGAACCAGGTTTTAGTGTTATATGAGGTTTTACTGTATGTCTACAATCATATATAGTATAGACATAAGTGAGAAAAAGCTTACCATAATATAATTTGGGTTGCAACTATACAGAGAGGCACACTTGGTTTATTATCAAAGGTTCTTAAACCAGGGCCTTGCTCTTTCCTACCAGAGAAATTGCTGTAGTTAACCACACTAATGGAATCAATTCTCACTTTGCAAGAGTCCATCCCTTTGTGGAGAAACAGAATTTACACACCGCAGATAACTCGTGTAAGATAAATAGAAGGGAAGAAAGAGGTGGCTTCTTTTTTGACAGCTAAGCAGGGTGCAGTGAACCTTCTCTCACCTTGATCCCTCTCTCTGTTCTACAGCTTAACTGGGAGGTTGGGCCCTGGCTAATAGGCTCCCTAGAAGAGAGTAAGCTGCAATCCTACTTTAGGAGATGTAAAGAAACTGCTTACGTGTTATCTTCATTCTCTCTCTCTTTCTCTTTTTGTGCCAATGAGTGCAAAGGTTTGCAGTTCACATTGTACTTCATGATCAGTTTGGACTGGGAACACAGATATTTTCCTCTTATCAACTCCTTCCCATTGTCCTCCACCACAAGTGGCATAGTGTTTCTCTCTATAGCACTAAAACTGACAAGCATAAAAATTATATATATCAGAGGATAGGCAGTAAGCACTAGTGAAGGAGAGTTATCCTGCTACGATGCCATACCACACTGCCAACATCACTGTAGACACAACTTTACACAGAGATAGGCAATCACCCGCATAAGAAAAATGATGCTAGCTGAATCAGTGCAAAGTAAGCCACCATCTGGGCAGACGAATTGGACTTGATCCATGAAAGCTAACATTAAAATACAGGAGTTAGTCTTTAAGGTGCCACAGTGTTATTTTGTCTTTTTGTTTTGTTTACTCTCACATATTTTAATGACATTCATAGATCATATGTTGCACTACTTACCACGCTACAATATTAAAATTTTATTAAAAGCAAACAATACATGAATAGAGCAAATGATATCACTAGTTACTGAAAAATAATTTTGTTATATGCCTCTCAGTTCAATGGCAAATTTAAACAAGGAACACTCTGGATTTTTAAAGGTTTTTTTTTTAAAAAAAATACTGTTGCATATTGCATTGTACATGAATTTATTATAGCCTCTTTCTTTTATTTCTATGCCTATTTGCATAGAAATGTAAAAGAGGATGAAAAATATGAGCAAAATGAATAATTCTGAAACTATTTGATTTGGTTCTATTGCTGTACTTTGCTTTTCATTACCAAGGTAGTCTCCTAAAAAGCATGACAATTTTTCACCTGCTTATTCTCTAGCTGAGCTTTTAATCCTGACTTGATAATATAAGAACTCAGTTAAAGATAAAGGTTTCCCTTGCTCGAAAGCCAGTCGTATCCATCTCTGTTTCTCAGCCGAAGAGCCAGCGCTCTCTGCTTCTGCAGACGTTTCCATGATCATGTGGCAGGCATGACTAGACATTGGAGCACATGGAACGCTGTTACCTTCCCACTGAAGTGGTCCCTATTTATCTACTTGCAATTTCTTGCTTTCCAACTGCTAGGTTGGCAGGAGCTGGGACAGAGACGGGAGCTCATTCCGTCCTTCAGTACTCGGGAATTGAACTGCTGACCTTCCGCCTCCCAGTCAGCGTTTTAGTGACTTGAGTGACTAAGTTACCAAAGAAAATATTTAGCCTATCATGATTAATGTTCTTTGGGTTAACTGTGGGAAGAAGTAAAAGAAAGATTAAATCCTCAAAATACAGGATTAAAAAATACAAACACCAGTTAGAAAAGACATAGGAGGATGGTTTAAAGACAATGGATAGTCCTTAGAAGAATTTGTAAATTATTCCAATGGCTTTCAATGTTCCTTATTACTTTTTGCTTTCTTTCTTAAAATTGCAATTGATCAGAGTTAGAAATTAAGGTAGTGCAACCTTTATCTTATTAACTTAAAAGTAAATTCATTAAACTCTCTCAAGAATTGTATGGGCACCTTTGAGAAGCATTACTTTTATGTTTTTTTAAATATATATATATATACAGTCAAACCTCGCATAAAGAGCGTTTCGCTTAAAGGGTAACTCGCTTAAAGAGCAGAATTTTCTCTGAATGTTCGCTTCGCTTAACAAATAAAACCAACCAAAAACTCGCTTAACAAATTGTGTGTGTGTGTGTGTGTGTGTGTGTGTGTGTGTGTGTGTGTGTGTGTGTGTGTGTGTGTGTGTGTGCTCACCCGAACTGCCAAAAAAAAAACCCTTTAGTAGTTATTAGACACATGGAAAGATACAATATCAAATAAAGGAAAGACTATCCTACTAACACTAAAGAAAACAAATTACATTTATATTTACATTTGATGATTTATATGCCTAGGCAAACCTTTTGGAGACCGAGTGCCCAAACTGCAACACAAAACCCAATTATTTACTTCAAAGTGCTAATGCAGCAATAGGAGAGGGAGGAAGCACTCCCATTGGGCTGCTAGGCAGAGGGGTGGGGTGAAATCTGTACTGGGGGGGGAGACAGGAAGCACTACCATTGGACTAATGGGCAGAGGGGCAGGACGAACTCTGTACTGCGGAGACTACACAGGTGTCCATAGAGAGGGCTTCAAGTGCCTCCTCTGGCATGTGTGCCATAGGTTCGCCACCACTGGCCTAGGTGCAAAGTGAGAAATATGTCCTGTAATTCAAAAAGAAATGTGCTGCCTCTCACCACAAGGGGGTGGAGTGGAAGTGTGTGACCTATACACCAACTCAGACTGCTGTCAAAGCATTAATCATGGATAATTTCAGGGCCTTCACTCTCACTAGTTTTGTTTTCCTTTAATTTTTAAATCAAACATGGTCTGTATGGTTCTTCATATAGGGGAAGGGACTGCAGTGGCTCAAGTCACTAAGATGCTGACTGGGAGGCAGAAGGTCAGCAGTTCGATTCCCGAGTACTGCAGGACGGAACAAGCTCCTGTCTCTGTTCCAGCTCCTGCCAACCTAGCAGTTCGAAAGCAAGAAATTGCAAGTCGATAAATAGGGACCACTTTGGTGGGAAGGTAACAGTGTTCTGTGCGCTCCGGTGTCTAGTCATGCCTGCCACATGACCATGGAAACGTCTGCAGAAGCAGACAGCGTTGGCTCTTCGCCTTAGAAACAGATGAGCACTGACCCCTAGAGTCGGATACAACTGGCTTTCGAGCAAGGGAAACCTTTACTTTAAACAGAGAACTAACCTTTGACAAACATTCAAATAGAACATAATCCTCCATAAACTCATTACCACCCTAACAGGTGGTAAAGATCTTATGTATCACACTGAAGAGTACAAAGATTTGTATCTTCATTCTAGATAGCTCATTTTCATTCCACAAACACCATCCTTTCATCCCCATTGGGAGGGTGGGATTATCTATATTATCTAATGCAGTAGATATGGCCCTCAAGGTGAGGCTTTTGCGACCTGAGTCTCACATGAGGAAATATTTAATTACAACATGAAAATTACTTTCACATCAAATGTGTATCCCAGTGTTTTTTTTAAAAGATAGTCACATATCTTCTATTACCCTCTTCACCATTCAATTTCCTACTGATCTCCACTATATCCTTTTTGTTCACCCTTAAGCAATGGCTGGAATTTGGAGGTAATCTCCAATTTGTTTATGCTTCTATTGCTCTGCAGCAATGTTATCTCTCCTTAATTTCATTCCACTGATCTCAATTATGGCACTTGCATGTTTAAATTATCCTTGTCTTCTCTTTGGCATTTAAACCCCTTCAACATCCATAGATTTATGTTCTCATTAGATATTGCTTAGCAGAATGATAAATACTGAGCACTTTGCACTTATAAGTCAGCATCCTCACCTCCACTTGCATTGCTCCTCTCAGAATCCTATGCAATTTGTCAATATTTGTTTCGCAGTAAAATCCCTGAAATATATGGAATATTCCAATTACACACAGATAGTAGGAAATGGGGCAATCTCTCCCACTGGCAACATATTTCAGCCAAAAAACCCATGCAAACTGGCTACTTTAATTTGTTTAAGGCATAAAAATGTTTCAAGACACTAATCATATGGTTGTGAATGACAGTATAATCCTACCAAGTGTGTACAGGATTACAGCTGTAGTCATCGTTATTTGCATCAATAAGTTGATTTACATACATATGTAAATCATTAGATTTCCTCTTGATTGTATTATGTGATCCCAGATGACTTACAGTCAAGCTAAGGTCTATCTCATGAGGTGGTATCATACATTTTTCTTGTGTTTTCCTCTGCTTTCCTGCATAAAGTAAAGGTTTCCCTTGCTTGAAAGCCAGTCATATCTGACTTTAGAGTTCAGTGCTCATCTCTGTTTCAAAGCAAAAGAACCAATGCTGTCTGCTTCTGCAGACATTTCTGTGGTCATGTGGTAGGCATGACTAGACACTGGAGCACAGGGAACACTGTTACCTTCCCACCGAAGTGATCCCCATTTATCTACTTGCAATTTTGCTTAACACATTACCTCAGGAGAGAACACAGGGAGCTGTCTTGTGCAAAAGTCTTAGGCCAACAGCTGGTTTGGGGGAAATTCAATAAGTGAAAAAAATTGAGGGGAGAAAACTATACACCAAAATGGGAGAGAGTCTTCTGCTTATTTGCCTCTCAAATCTGTCCATGCTTGGTGAAGTATGAGGTTAGGGTGTCTGAGTTATGGCCTTCAAAACTAGTCCATAGTGGATTTGACTCTGGGTGATATTATGGTAATTTATTAAACTGGCATGATGTTTTGGGACACCAGGAACATATACCATGGCCTTTCTACTTATCACAAAATATTTTTAAAACAACCTGCCATGGTTAGCACTGGAACACCTGATCAGTGCATTGATATATCATTTAGCAGTAGATCACCTTTCCATAAAAAAGTGGGGGAAAGATAAGAAAGGTCAGCTGGGAAATCAATCACAAGGAGGGCAGTATCATTGGAATGGAGGGCATGGGTACATATCAAATTGCAACAGATTGAGAGCCAACATGGACACTGGAACCAAAACAATCTAGGACAACCTAAGTCAATTCCCCAAAGCACTAATCAGCCAATGTACTGACTTACGCTTCTGGGAATTGAAGTCCCTCTGTGTGGTGTGTGCCCCACACTGGGAACTACTGATACAGGGCCTTCGTTGAGAACTCCAATGCTGGACGCATTCAAGAGAAAATTGTGCTAACATCTATCAGATGTTCTTTGATTTGGATTCTGAATTGAGGCAATGGTTGGATTCACTGGTCTCAGAGGCCACTTCCAATTCAGTTATTCTATGATTCTGTGATCACATAAACTAAATAAAACCGGTCAAGCTGTACTGATTTTGCTCTCCATCGCAGTCGCATATTGAAACACCTTTCAGTGAGTTTCAAGTAGAGAGGTACTGAGCTGCTCTTAAAATTGTTTTTGTTTCCCATCCCAAATTGGAACCCCCCATTTCCATCTTAAAATGTAGCTTTGAGCTACATCCAATGCTGATTATAATATAAACTGAAAAGTGCTGCATATAAATTATAGCATCAGAAGATATGACATTTCCTCTACTGGCATTTACTCTGTCACAGTTGCTAATTCAAACATGCAATATGAAACCCTAACCCTAACTCTTAGCTCTGGTACAAGACCTCATGGAACCCCTTTGAAATGTTATAAGGACCAGCTGAAGCAAACCATGAAGATGTCCCGTATAAACCCACAAATTTGGGAGGCAGCAGCAGTAGATCGACCACTTTGACACAAAACCATTTCTTCTGCTACCAATCACTTTGAAGGAGAACGCCACAGACATGAAGAGGTTAAGCAACAAAACCATAAGCTTCATCAAACTAAACTACGCCCTCCACCATCTATTCAGTGTAATGTGTATTGTCACATGTTTCATACCAGGATTGGTTTATTGAGTCACCAGAGATATTTCCATCAACTGAGAAAATGACTTCCAGGAAAAATGTATGCTTGGATATGAGTAGCAGCTGACGGCAATGATAGTGGGCTATTTTGGTAATAACGGGGTGCGTCTTCTACTCCGACGCATCTTATACACCAGGAAATACAATATTTATAGAACATGGGGAAAGAACTAGAATGAGAATATATAAACAAAGAAAAAAGATAAGATAGTGCGGAAGGGGTTGGAAACCACCAATATATAATTTGTAAGCTTTGACTTGGGTGAGCACAACAAAGAAAAGGAAAAAGCTTCAAAATTCAGCTACAGCAGAGCTCTAATTCTACAACACCTATTTCTTTTCTATCTGTCATTAGCTGTTTTATATTGGTCACACAGTCCATGTTAAACTGAGGGATTATCCATCCTATGAAATGCCTACTTTCTCCCTTCTCTGAAAGACAATTTTCTTCTGGCTCTGTTCCCAATGCCTGTGAGGAAGCATTAGCTCCCTAGACAGGCATCGTTCTTTTTGAGTTAAGTAAGAAGTGCTCTGCCTACTAGTTCGCTAATACCTTCACTGCACAGTCCCTTATTTTGTGGTCTGGGGTGGCTAATCCGGAGTTTAGAGCTGCTCATAAAGAAAAGGTGAGGGAAAGTCTACCAGATAAGCAAAGTGGGATTACTGGTGCATTCCAGTCAATGAAGTGGGAAGTGCTGCACCATGTTTGACCCACAGAAAAAAGTTGCATAATATTAGTTAAATAAAGAGTGCTGAAGAATTATATATTGGTTTTAGCGTGCAAAATTCTGTCTCCATGGTATTCCTCCTTTAAAGGTAAAGGTAAAAATCACCCTTGCTCGAAAGCCAGTCATATCCAACTCTAGGGTTCAGTGCTCATCTCTGTTTCATATCTGAAGAGCCAGCATTGTCTGCTTCTGCAGAAGTTTCTGTGGTCATGTGACAGGCATGACTAGCTATGTGAGTGCACTGAATGCTGTTTATCTTCCCACCGAAGTGGTCCCTATTTATCTACTTGCAATTTCTTGCTTTCGATCTGCTCAGTTGGCAGGAGCTGGGACAAAGGTGGGAGCGCATTCCCTCCAGCAGTATTCGGGTATTGAACTGCTGACCTGCCACTTTCCAGTCAGCGTCTTAGACACTTTAGCCTTTTAATTTTCTAGGGTTTTGTTTTTCTTATATGCCATCAAGACATCTCTGAATTATGGTGACATATGAATGAGGAATCTCCAAAATGCTTTGTTCCCCAAACCCCTGCTCAACTCTTGTAAACTCAAGGTCATGGTTCCCTTTAGGAGTCAATCCATCTCATATTTTCTCTTCCTCTTTTCCTACTGCCTTCCATCTTTCTTGTGATTATTGTATTTTCCAGAGACTTTGGCTTTCTCATGATGTACTCAAAGTGAGACAGACCCAATTTCATCATTTTTGCTTTCAGAAATAGTTCACACTTGATTTGCCTGCATTGTTTTATGGCAGACCAGGGCTCTCTTCTAGCACCACATTTCAAACACATCATTTTTCCCTAGCAGTTTTCTTTCCAGTCTAGCTATCACACAAAAACAAAATTGTCCACACAAAGTGTGGATGATCTTGTTTTTGGTCATCAGTAACATATCATTACATTTGATGAGGTTTTCTAACTCCCTCTTTGCTGCTCTTCTGAACCACAGTTTTCTTGTGAGTTCTTGGCTGCACTCCCCATTTGGATTGAGGACTAGACCAGGAATAAAAATATATATCTTTCACTATTTCAATTTCTTCATTGCCAACAGTTGTATAGTTCCTCTGTAGTCATAGTTTACATTTTCTTAATGTTCAACTGCAGTCCTGCTTTGGCACTTCTTTTACTTTTCTTAAAAGTCATTTCAAGTCATTGCTGCTTTCTGTCAGTAATATATCATCTCAAATTAAACATCTTAAATTATTGATATTTCTTTTACCAATTTTCAAAACTCTTGATCCTAGTCTAGCTTTCAATATGATATGTTCTGCATACAGATTGAATGGATAAAAGAGTAAAATGCACTTTTGTCTGACATCTTTGCTAGAGGAACCCTTTTTGTCTCTACATATTCTGTCCTAACTGAAGCTTCTTGTCCACAAGATAGGTAATGTATCACAGCAATTAAATATTGAGACAAACCCATTTCTTTTTAGAGCAGCCCATAGTTTCTTATGATCCATACAGTCAAAGGTTTGGCTGCAGTCTATAAAACTTAAGCCCTCATCAGTGCATGTTTCTGGCAGTAAATGAGCCAGATTCTCTGTCTCTTCACATTCACACAGTGTGTTGTTGTCTGCCAGCAGCCCCCACTTGAGCATGTTGGTCTTGTATTTTAGCACTCCAACCCCCAGCCTATTCAGGGTCCTCCAAGTGATGTAGGGGAGGTTGAGTTCCTCAGCTATATCCTCCTTTAATCTATCTCATCCTGTTGCAAAACAGATTGCAAGGTGCATTTTACTTCTGCTTCCAGTGGAAGGAACCACATGACCTGCCCACTGAACCACGTGACTGGGCCATGGCCCAAAAAGTTTGGACACCCTGCTTTAAGACATCCAGAAAATCTTTTGACTCTCATCATCCCATGAGGGCAACACTTGGAATTTTGAAGGAAAGATAGGAGAGGTTTTAAATTCATGCACCTTATCTAGGCTTTTTAAATTTTATGCAGGCAACTTGTCCCCACCCCTCCCTCTCTCACAGAAAAATTTCTAAATATGGCGGACAGGTCATCTCCTGTTTATGGCTCAATAATCTTGATCCTGCAAAAACATGCATAGAAACTGAGAACATAATCTAATAACAAAAAGTAACAGCAAATGACAAGCGAGTTGTGGGGAAATGACTTTCCATCTACATTGTATCAATTTTTAAATTACAAGAGGTTGGATTCTCTCTTTCCTCCAAAAAACGCAACAAAGAGATCTGCATATACTTTTTTGTTATTATTATGCAATGAAGAAATGCAATCTTTATTTAAAGTGGGCCCTTTACAATGGCCAAATTCCCATTTCTTCCATAGAAAACAAGAACTAGTCTTTTTGTTGTTGTTGTTGTTGTTCAGTCGCACAGTTGATTCTGACCTTTTGTGACCCCATGGAGCACCGTCCGCCAGGCACTTCTGTCCTCCACCATCCCCCTCAACTCGCTCAGCTCTGTGCCCATTGTCTCTATAATACCATCTAGTCTATAGAATGAAAAGGTCAATCACTTCTGAATTTGGCGGAACAAACAGTAAAACCCTCAATTAGAGTCAAAGTGAGTGGAGTTCACTCTAAATTCAGAGGTCCATTAGTTGCTAGAAGTCTGAGTTGTAATTACTCCAATTAATGCTGACACTTTTGATTTAGTTGTTTTCTATCAGTTCAGCTTCATACTCTTTGGTAAAGGCCTAGAGGTCAACATTTATCAGGTCATGTATTTCCACCACATTCAGGGTGCAGAATTAATACTAATGACCAATTCAAATAAAGTGCTTTTAGTGCCTAGGTTTAACTACAGGGGCTCAAGTGGTTAAGACGCTGACTGGAAGGTGGCAGGTCAATACCTGAGTACTGCACAACAGAACGAGCTCCCATCTCTGTCCCAGCACCTCCCAACCTAGCAGTTCAAAAGCAAGAAATTTTAAGTAGATAAATAAGTACCACTTCAGTGGTAAGGTAAACAGCGTTCCATGCACTTCGGTGTCCAGGCATGTCTGCCACATGTCCATGGAAACGTCTGCAGACGCAGACAATGCTGGCTCTTCGGCTATAAACAGAGATGAGCATTGAACCCTAGAGTTGGATACAACTAGTTTTCAAGCAAGGGTGACTTTAACTTTGAATATAAACAGGGAGTTAAAGTTGTTACATTATGGAATTCTTACAATAACTTTCAAATATATATCAAATCAAACTGTTTCCCCAAAAAAGTTAAATTATCTTCATTACAAACTAGTCAAACACTCATCTCTGCCCACTGGATATGAATTTGGAAGGCCTCAAAGATGTCAGCAAATAAATACATGATGTAATCCTTAATCTAATTTATGGGTGGGATCTAATCTTTAACAAATTTCTAAAGTGAATAAAATGCCTGAAAAACAAAGGAGATTATCTAGCATTGCTTTTCACCACAGACCCATACTCTTATCTGCTTTATTGAATACATTTCCTAGCTAAAGATTTCAGCTCGGATGTGAACTAAATTAATCAGTGAGATGACATTGTGAAGAACGGCAAAATAATCCTTATGCCCTGGCAGCATTGCAAAGGACAGACTTAGAGGAGCTATTTGTGTGCAGAGATGCTCATGGGCAGGCCATCAATTATTGGCTCAAAAATTAGAAAACGGAAACAAATATATCATCTTTATTATGTTTTATAGTACAAAAGCAAAGTACACTATAGGAGATTAAAAATGATATTTAATAAAATAGTTCTTTAAAAAATAGAACAGGCAATTGTGTTGGCCATAAAATCCATACTATCCTAATACCTTTATTAATAATTGCTCACATTCTGTCAAGTAGATTCTGACTTATGGTGAGTCTTTCCAGGGTGTCCCAGATATAAAGCATTCAGAAGTAGCTGACCATTTCCTTCTTCTGGGGACATCCTGAGACTGTCAAGTTTCCCTCTGGTAAACTCTTCCCCTGGGTGGATAGATGTGAACCCAACTCTGCTCCAAAGCCCTAAGCTATCCTGACAGTCCTGGGCCATTGAAAAAGAAACAGAAAGATCGGCAAACACTCCAGATTAATAGACGTAGTTCTTGCGATTTGCCACACATCAGAGGAGATGTAGAGTATGATTCTAAGCCTCCTTGTGTGGAAATAAAGTCCAGTGAAAGAAATTAAACTTACTTCTGGGCAACAGTATAGCGTACTTGTATGATCTACACAGGCGAAGGACCACCAAGCCTTAGAAATGATGTGCGAAGTGATGCCAATGATAAACGAGGACACCCCTATGAGTCAAAGGAGGTGCCAGAGCAGTGGGTCAGACTCGGATTCACACTTTGAGCAGCTAATGGTGAATATGCTAGATGAGAGGGACCATCTCCTGGACACACTCCGAGAGACGCAGGAAAGTCTGTCTCTGGCACAACAACGCCTTCAGGATGTCATCTATGACAGAGACTCTCTCCAACGGCAGCTCAACTCTGCGTTGCCCCAGTGATAGTTTGAAAACTGCATGCAATATATAAAAGTGAAAAGGCCGGCTGGCAGGAGCTCTGGCCAGAGACGCTCCCAACGCTTCCCGGCTGCGCCAACGTCTCCGCCTCCCCCGGACGTGAAACACCTGCCCGGGTGAGTGAAAAGGACAGTCTGCAGGAGTTCCGGCTAGAGACGTCCCCGCCGCCAACAACAACACCTCCGGATGGAGGGAGGGCACCTCCGCGTCCGACCCCGGGACTCACCCACCTGTTCCCGGAGGCTCCGCCCGGCAGAGAGGCTCTAAAACCGCGGCGGCAGCAGGACTTTCGCACCACCGCTGCCAACAACACCACTTGCGGATGAAGGGAGGCCACCTCCGTGTCTGGCCCCGGGACTCACCCACCTATTTATGAACTGATGTTTTCTTGTTGTTAAGGTGAGAGCCCTGATATTATTGCATCATGTACTGCATCTCTGTATTTTTTATATTTTTTATAATGTATCATATTATTGAAACTATGTAATATATATGTAATTGGAATTGAACTTTGTAACTATATTTTGCAGTGTGGTTTTGTTTTGGTGCACTGCTGTACTGTATTGTTATATTTATACTGTATGACCTTTGATTATGTTATATTACTTTTGATTGTCTTCTGTAAACCGCCCTGAGTCGGTTGGACCGAGTAGGGCGGTATATAAATCAAATAAATGAATGAAATGAAATGAATGAACTAAGCATGTCAGACTTGCCTGCATTGAGTTCTGACATGCCCTCCCCTTAATTTATTCTTTTAAAATACTCCTTTTGAAAACTGTTTTAAAAATCTAAATAACTTAAATCTCAGTTGTTCCAAATAATGTCATTCATGGGCACAATATAGGCCATCTTTCTTCCTTAGAAATGGCAGTCCTCTATTTAATGGACAGACAGAGAGGAGGGCTAATAGTTTGCACAGAGACCACCTGGTTCCTTCATGCACAAACATCATTTTTAGGTGTGCTATGAAACATTAGCATGTCCCCCACATCCATTGCATCAGGGTGATTAAAAAGGTTTTTCTAGTTTCAATTATAAAGTGTTTCACTACTTACACTATTTCTACTGTGGCCTATTCATTACCTAACCAGGGGTGGCCAAACTTTTTGAGCCGTGGGCCAGTCATGTGGTTGAGTGGGCTGGTCATGTGCAGTGGAGGGATGTCAAAAATTTTACTACCCCACCGTGATGTCATCACAGTGTGGGTGGAGCTAACGTCATGACATCACGATATCATGGGTGGAGCCAACATCATGACATCATGATGTTGTAGGTGGGGCCAAAGAAAAAATAATAAAAAATAAAATAAAAATAAGCACACACACACACACCTCAACCCACCCACCACCCACCCACAACACAAACTCATAAATAAATTAAATTAAATTAATAAATAAAATAAAATACATTAAAACACACACACACACCCCAAACACAAATCAACCAGAGCTTTTAAACCAGAGCTTAAAGCTTATTCTGGTTAATCTTTCTCACACTAGGTCAGATGGAAGGAACTACAGAATGAACTCACCACAAGATGGCTTCATTTTGGCACTTTTCAACTTTTCAACAAAGAAGTTAGGTACTAAGTCTTTGCCTAACCAGTTCTCTAGGATAATATGCCTTAATGTAAATGTAAAACAGTTGTACCTCCTTAAGGGTCCTCCAGTTGGAACAGCAATTGGAACAGCACAGGTGCAGCTTATTGATGAGATAACTCCAAGACTTTGCTTAAAAACCCCAAGCCAGACTGCCAGGCCTTTTTAGGAACTGTGGTAGTATGTCAATATAGGAAAAGGTATTAAATACACATTAAAATACACACCGACACACCACATCCAAAGGCAAGTCACTTACCCTGGGGAGCAGGCTATAGGGAGCTTCAGGCTAGCAGCTTCTCTTCCTCCTCCCCGCTTTGGAGGACAGCAAGGAGGCTGTGCATACGTGCCAAGCACTGTAGGCGTGCATGCACACCATGTGCTTGGTGCGCATGCGCAGTGGGGGAACCAGTGAAAAGGTAAGCCCTGAAGGTGGTCCGCCCGAGAAGCTGCTACCGGTTCTCCGGGACAGTGAGAAAAGTTAGTACTGGTTCTGGCGAACTGGTGAGAACCTGTTACATCCCATCACTGGTCACGTGGTTCTTCCCACCATAAAAGGCATCCATTGCTGTCATAAATGTGTTTAAGATAGTCACAGATGCATTTACGACAGTGTGTTGCACATGCGTGGGGCACATCTGCTTCTGCTTCTGGTAGTGGCAAGGCGATTTTGTGCCGTGGGCCACCCCTATCTAAACTTCTACTGCTATTTTTATTTAACTTTACCCCCAGTCTAAAGAGGAATCCTACAAAACCTGTGGCTCTTTTGTAATCTCTACTATCAATGTTTTGATTTTTTTTTTTCACACAGACAAATATGACTACACACATGGATCAATGGAGAAGCTGGGTGTTTTCCTTCTCCCCAATGAACCTTCTGAAAACAGAAACATCAGATTATTGGCAGCAAACTTCACACCTGAAGTTCAGCAAAAACCAAGGGGTGGTGGTGGAGAGATTTTGCTTGCTTAAACAGTGTGATGGTTTGTTTCATTTACTGGTTTTTGTTGTAGTGATTTGTCAATTGAATGAGGTAGCAAACAGAGAAAATCCCACTTACAAGAAGCTAACAGTTGCTCTGAAACGCTCATAATAGCATGTTGTTGAATTTTATTCATAAACCACAGTAATGCATTTCGAGCAACACAGATGCTTGCTTTCAATAGTTACCCAACCCCCAACTTTTATCACTGAATCTTGGCAGTATTGGGTGAAAGTAGTGCAGCCACCACTGCTAGTTCATGTTGGCAAAACATACAAGCTAATTTCATTTAAAGAAAGAGGAATTACACACATACTTTTACCCCTGAGGAAAAAGGCATTTTCTCTTTTCCAAGGACTTATCCTGCTCTACCTCTGACAAAATTGTAGCCTCTCTGGCTTTAGCAGGTAACATCAGAACAAGAAATAATAATAATAGTTTCATGTCAGAAATTATTCTGGTTTGAAAGTATTTTTTGTGGAAGAAACTCTGCTCAAGGAACACCCAAATGAGGCTCCTTTCATGTCCCCAAGAGCTGGGACAGAGACAGGTACTCAGTCTATCATGCAGGACCTGGTACTTGAACTGCTGAATTGCCAGCCTTCCAGCTAACAAGATGAGCTTCTTAACCACTGAGCCACCATAGGGAATAGAAATAGGAAAGGATCAGAACCACAGCTTCATTTCTTGTGAGATATTAAAGCAATAAGATGGTTCCAAAGTTGGTAAATGGTATGCATGTTCTCCACTTGTTCCCAGAATCCTTCCATAAATCTGTACAAAATTAATTATTAGGTAAAGGTCACCCTTGCTCAAAAACCAGTTGTATCTGGCTCTAGGGTTCAGTCCTCATCTCTGTTTATAGACAAAGAGCCAGCACTGTCTGACTCTGTAGACGTTTCCATGGACATGGGACAGGGATGACTAGGAACACTTTTTACCTTCCAATCAAAATGGTGCCTATTTATCTACTTACAATGTCTTGCTTTCAAACTGCTAGGTTGGCAGGAGCTGTGACAGAGATGGGAGCTCATTGTGGCATCCAATGGTTGGGTCTCAACCTGCCGACCTTCCAGTCATCAAGTTCAGCATCTTAATCACTAACCCACCATAGTCCCCCAATTAATTCTTACCAGCTGATTTTCTTCCTGTCCTTTTGTGTACAAGCGTTTGTGGTTTTTAATAACCTTATTAGGATCGGGGGCCCAATGCCAATTCATCCAGCCCATGAAGCCCTTGTCACTTCCAGGAGTGATGAGGGCTTTGTAGGCCAGATGAATTGGCATTGTGGGCTGGATCTGGCCCCTAGGCACCTCTGATGTTTGGGCACCCGTGATGTACAGCCATGCAGACTGGTTGTACTTAACACAGAGATAGGCATTTGTGTTCTTTTCTCCATTTTTGCTTTCACAACATGGTAAGTAAGAATGCATGGTTAGGGGGTGAAAGTTATTCTGCCATTTCATCTTCTCCCAAAGTCACTTCTTCTATATGAACACTTTGTCACTATTTGGTTTGTTAAGAGCCACATCTAACAGTACTCTTCGTCAGCTGCTCTGGGTACATTCAACAGACACAACAACGATCATGCTGTGCCTGCTTGCCTTCAAGCTAATAAAGATAAGGACCTCATTAGGATACAAAATTTGGCAAGCCCAATATAGCACCACAACCTTGTTTGAACAACAACAAAATTAATCCTAGTATTTTTAAAAGCTAAGGTCCCCAGGTTTTCTCCCTAGATACTGAAATCTGTCAGTTCTAACTCATCACTCATACTGATAGTTTCAATACCAACTTCTTTCCTTCTCATGATTGAAGATTTGCATGAGTGTTGTTAAGTTATTATTTAGAGAACAGTTCTATGAAATTAATAATTTCTTATAGTTCACCATCCCTAGTACTGTGTGGTACTTTCTCTCGGGATCATCAGCCCATCTTATAGCAGGGGAGGACAAATTGAAGCTCTATGCAAACCCTACTGCTAACTGCTGGGACCCTTTACAAGTTGCAGCTGCACCATAGGTATGAAAACACAGCAAGGCTCCGTGAAGCTTTAAAGGCAAAGAGTTATCAAACATCAGTGGGCGACATCCCAAATCCAGCAGCTCCTCTTAGAAAAGTGCAGTTGGTTACTTTTCATTTATTTCTCTGTTCCCTTACCAGATGCTATCTTATGATTTATGCAGGTGCCCAGCACTAGTGCTGTTTGGCAGACCACGTGGTGCAAATGCCCCAGAGCAGAAATTGGAAGTAAGCTGAATCAATAAACCAGAGGCTATGTGCACATAAGCTGCTTTGCTCTTCTTCTATTCCTTCACATCCCGGAGGTCTCCACCTGTGTTTTTGCTACTTTCTGTCCAACATAAAGGTAAACTGTGGCACTTGATGTAAAGGAGCCTGTTGTCTATTCAAACAGTTGGACCATGAACAAAAAAACCTTTGTGTTTCTGAAGTGCCATGCTGTTAATCAAACCCCATACCCACTGCTGCCTGAAGTTTCAATTTATTTTACAGATGGCTCCTTTTTTAAAAAAGCCTACAGTGCCTCATCTTACTCTTGGTGGCCATGCTGTCTCCTCTTGATTCCAGAAGAGCTTTCAACTCCACTGCACCAACTCTCCCATGCACACAGCAAGGGAAAGCTGAATTTTTGTCATCTAAACAACGACTGTTGATTAGTAACCTGAGAGATGGCAATTATTTGCTGAGCTTGTATGATTTGTATTAATGTCATTCTACCTGTAAATAGCAGCACTTCTTCTTTTTCAAGTGCTGTATCTGTTTCTGAATATTGGCTATCATCATAGCACTCAGCCATGAAGATTGTCCTGGGAACAATATAATGCAGTAGTCTTCCATTTGTTTTCCACTTTGCAGCATGAGACCAGTACCACTGATCCAGTTCTGTAAGTTACTTCTTGGTCGTGAGCCCTTTTGGCACACAAAGTCCTCCTCAGCCCTAGGCTAGTATTGATGAAGCTGCTACGCTCCATCAAGATGGGTTCAAGTGGGATTTAATCCACTTGAGAACCATCACCCTTCCCTGTAATCTTTATCACCCAAGGTCCTCAGGGTTGTCAGGTTAGTTAACCACCACCTGATGATTGGTGTTGTGTCACCATAGCATGATAGCCTGGCCAGCAACACAACTCTTTAATATTAATATATTACTTAGAATGGGAAGGTTTAACTACTTAAAACTACTTGTCCAAACAGTACAAGCTGTTTTTAGGTATTTAGTTGCTGGAGCAGCAAAAAAATAAATAAACCACATGCTTGTACGCTAATACCATGGATAACGTTTTCATCAGATAATGCTAAAATCACATAACGTTAAGCAATCAGGTGGGGGAGATAATTGCATCGAATAACATTAAGATCCTATGAGATGCATCGGATAACAACCGCTAAAGCCTGTGCGGTTACAATGTATCTCTATGGAGCTTTAACGTTATCCGATGCATCCCATAGGATTTTAACATGCATCGGATAACACTAAAAATCGGATAACACCAAGACTTGTGGAACCGGGTTTTAGTGTTATCCGTGGTTTTACTGTATAGGGAAATGCCTAAACATAATTTCTATGACAACTTTTGCATATTACAGAAATGGAAAAAGGGCAGACAACGCAGGGAGGAAAAATGGACCACCTCATATTTAGGATTGTCAGATCTCTATCTATGGAGCCATCCCAAAGTCCTGGAAATGTGATTACACAGTTCTGTGTACTCATGAAGATTTCACCTGTTTCATGGTAGAAATTGACAATACTGAGCACTGTTATCCCATTCCATGAGCTTTCAGCGCCGAGGTTTGAGTACAGAACATTTTGTAAAAGAAGTAATTTGCCACCCTCAAGTAGTTCAGGAGATAGCTGTTACATTTTTTCCAAATGTTGAGACACATTTGCCTTTGTAAAAAAAAGAGAGAGAAAGAGAGAGAGGGACAGGAAATGGGGGAGGAAGGAAAATAATAAAAAAATAATTCTATAGCAGTGATGGCAAACCTTTTAGGGACCAAGAACCCAAACAAAGGGGTGGGCTCTGTACTGGGGGGGACAGAAGAAGCATTCTCATTGGTCTGCTGGGCAGAGGGACAGGGAAAACCCTGTACTCGGAGAGTGAGGAAGTGTACCCATTGGGTTACTGAGCAGAAGGGTGGGGCAAACTCTGTGCTAGGGGAGGAAGGAAGCACTCCCATTGGGCTGATAGGCAGAGGGGTGGGGCAAACTCTGTGCTGGGGCGACCGTGTGCATGCCGACAAATGGTCTATAGAATGCAAATCATTAGCCATGCTATTCTGGAGGCACATTCAATGATACAACCTGTATCTGTTTATGAAAGAGTCGATAATCATGTGTATTGGTTTTTGTGTTGAAAACTGTGTCCGTTTATGCTGTATGTCTGTTTACATATCTTTATATGGTTTCATTAAAAGATGAAGCAAAGAATAGCATGATCATAAGGAGATACATAATTGACTGGGAAAGTTGGATACTGAAGATATGGAATGACTTGCATAGTAAATTTCCCAGCATTCCATTCTCTTACTGCAATGACGATAACATCAATTAATTTTAGGAGAGTGTGAGAGAGAGTGTGTGTTTTAAATTGAATTGCCAAACAATTTTTGGTGCTTTGGTGAGACCTGATTTGATTTGGGCTTCCTGGCTTTGTTTCAGATCAGTTTGGAAACTGACAAATAACCCTCCTTTGCTTCAAATTCTGAATACTTTCTGAACTGAAAGTGCATACTTTGGATTTCATGTGCTCTGGAAAAATTACATTTCCCAGCTCCTTGACACTTAGGACACTTCTGCATCCATTCTGCTGCTACATGTTCTTGTTGCTGCTTGGCTAGCTAAGTGAGTGGAAGACTGGTGGTTTTAGTGGCTGATGCCACTAAAGTGTTATGCAATTCAAGTCACACTCAGAAACAGGTTCAGAAAAAGCCTGCACATTTTCTCCAGTAAGTTTCCTGTATTTTTAAAAAATAGTTTCTCTGGTGATACTGCAGAAATGTGGAGATTTGACAGTCATGACATTAAACACATTTGCAGAATAGTCATGATGAAGTCACTGTATGTTCAGATGCCTGCTGTTTCCCCTGCTTTCTTTACAATCTAACAAAGAAATAGAGAGTAGAGATGTGGCTGATAAAATCTTTCAACTGGGGAACTGCAAACACTTATTGACGATTGGATTAAGTTGTGTTCACAAGCCCTGTTTCAGTTCATGTTTTATGAAAGTCTTTAGAGCAAAATTATATAAATGAAAGATGAGATGGAATTTTAATCTAAATGCTTGTCAGAGACTTTACATGGCTGAATGGGAGCTCAGTTACAAATCAGAATCTACTGGGCAATCAATCGTCCAGCTTTCAAGGTATAACATCCATTGAGTTTTATAGGAGCTGAAATCTACTCTCCACTATGACAACTGTTTCAGGGGGAGGGAGGAGAAGATTCAGTGTTATTGGGATTAGTGTTAAAGTATTAAGGAGATTGCAAAAAGTGTGTGTAATGATGCGACTAGACATTACTCCATTCTTTGTTTTTCATGTAGTTCTACAGTAAATGGAAGACATTAATATTTTAAGGGGGAAAATGCAACTCTACTGAATCAGAGTTTACTTAATAGTTCCAAGAGAACTAAATATCTAATGTCAGATTGTATGTCTGGAATGTAGCCTAACCTCCCTTTTTGTCTTTTTAAGATGGACAATTTTGCAGAAGAAGTTCCTTGAATATCTCAAGGGGTTCATTTTTAAAAGGCAAAGCATCAGGAAAGCATCTAGCTTTAATTGTCTTTCAATAAGAGCTAAAAGCACCATTAGAGAAATCTTCTCACAGCTATGAAACATCACGTTGAGTATGAGGAATGGAGGAATAGGAAGGCAGGCAGACAGAAAAACACACATAATCTGCATAACAGTGCTCAGTATTGTCAATTTCTACCATGAAACAGATGAAATCTTCATGAGTACACAGAACTGTACACAGTTCATGAGTACATGAACATCTTCATGAGTACACAGAGATCCATACCAGAAAACGTCCTCAAATGAGACATCCAAGCAAAATATGAACAACGTGGGTGGGGCTGAGCTGAGTGATGCTGGGACAGGGCTAAAGTTGTGATAGTGCAACCTCATTTTATATTATTTGCCCCAATTATTTTTACTGAGAAAGCAAATGTGACTAAAGTTTTCTGCTTTACTACCAGAATGTCCTATCTTCTTAGAACTGGTTCACGTGCCATGGCCATCACAAAAACAGAATAGGTGGCTGCACAGTTTCCAAGACAGAATCAAGTAACCATCAATACCTCCTTGCTCACCTCTCTAGCACTAGAAGGAGGGCTTTTTGGTATCTGCTCTGGCCCTGTGGAACCTCCTGCCAACCAGGTTGTGCCTCCAGGCAGAGCTAATGACCTTCAGGAGAGACCTTAAAACCTGGCTTGCATGGCAGGTATGGGGTGCTGCCAGTGTGGTAACCCCACTTTGCTGGCTTATATGAGGACCACCTGGGTTTTTTTAAGTTTTGGTTGTTGGGGATGGTATTTTAATGGTACTTTAATGGTTTTAGTGGTTTTTAAATAAGGTTTTTATGATTTTATATTTATGTGATGTTCTTTATATTTGTGAGCCACCTGGAGTTGCCTTGGTGAGAGGGCAGCAATATGAATTCTAATAAATAAATAAATAAATGTGGAAACTGTCTAGCCATTTACAGAATGAATGGAAGAAACCAACAAAAGGATTCAGTGCATAGAACACTGATGACATGAGTTCATGGTGCATCTTCTGTCTCTAGTCATGGAATATTTGTTTCTGCACATCCATGCATGTGCACATCACTTGGGTGTCCCACCCTTCCATTAATAAACTGACTAATATGATACCCTTGAGACTCTGATGAATCTGCTCAGTGGCGTCGCGCAGTGTTCAGCCGCCTGGGGCGAAGAAGAAAATCGCCGCCGCCCCCCCCAGCTCCCCGCTGCCGCCGGCCCCCCCCCCCCGGACCCAGGCAGAAGGCTTCCTCTCCTGGCGCAGCTGTCGCCTCGCTTGGGACTCTCGGGGGCCTGCGAGGTCATCCAACCCACCCCGGGGAATTGGGTCCTCAGGCGGTGGTGGTGACGGGGCGCCTAAAAATCCCAACAGGCCCCGGGAGGGAAGCGAGTCTCCCTACTACGCGCGCCCACCTACGTTGGCCCCGGAAGGGGGGGAACTGAATGGAGGCACGGACGATCCCTCGGGGCTGAGTCCCTCCTGCGCGCGCCTCCGGGTCTTGCCGGTCCTCTCCCCCCTCCCCCTCCCGTGCTCCGATGGACGCCCGCCCGCCCGCGAGTAGTGCTGGAGGTGGGAGAGGGAGATCCGAGGGGCAGGGGCCCCTTCTGCCTCCTCCTGCCCCCGAGGACCAACCCTCGGACTAGTGGGGAAGGGCACTCTGCCCTCCCCTCCTGGCCCGGGTCTCTGCCACCCTAAGGAACCCTCCCGGAGGGCTCGTGGGCCACCCCGAAATGGCGGCGAGAGGCTTCAGCAGAGTCGGACCCTCGGCGGCTCCTGCTCCCTCGGACCGCCCCTCCGCGCCGGGCTGCCCGCTCTGTCCGGGGAGGAGCTTCCCTCGGAGCCTCTCCGAGGAGGTGACTCCGGAGAGGGGAGGGCCGAAGCGGCAGACCGCCCCCCCTCCAGGTTCCCGCCGCCAGCTGGCGAGGGAGGCAGGTACAGGCGGCGCCACAGCCTGAGAGCGAGAGAGCCCGCGCCCGCCCCGCTCACCTGGCCAGGTAAGGCGTTCGCCCGGCGCTCCCACCCACCCCCCTTTGCCCTGCTCGGGGCCGACGGGGGGCCGCCTCACGAGGACCTGGCCAGCGCCCTCCAGGGCCCCTCCGTCACCCACCCCCAACGAGCGCACCTCCACCTCCGGCAACTCGCTCGCCCGGCTGGCCGTCGGGGGCTCTCCTGGCGGGCGGCCCGCGTGCGCGCGCGCGCTACCCACCTCCTCCTGCCCAGCCAGCCGCCAGGGGCTCCCCGCCACGGCGCCACCCACCCCCGACGAGCGCCCCGTCTGACGGCAAGCTGGGTGGGTGGCTGGGCGGGCGGAGGCGAGCAGCGTGCGCGCACACGCGGGCCGCCCTCCAGGAGAGCCCCCGACGGCTAGCCGGGCGGGCGGGCCCCCTCCTTGAATTGTCCGCCTAAAAAAAAAAACCTTTTTCTCCTCCTCGCCCCCGACGGCCAGCCAGGTGGACGGAGGCGAGCAGCGCTCGCCAGCAAAACGGCTGCCCTCCGCCTGGGAAGTCCTGCTTCCTAAGCCCGGCCCCAGGCAGAGGGAGGCCAAACTGGTGGGGACATTTTGCCGCCCCCTGAAATCCGCTGCCCGGGGCATCCGCCCCCCCCTGCTCCCCCCACGCAACGCCACTGAATCTGCTACTCTTTAAAGCACCATCAATATTCTGATACCTTCCTTAGAAATTAAAAGCAGCTTATGTTGGGCCTCCTATCCCTTCTGCAATTTTAGCTAATAAGAGTAAAGGAAATTCTAGCTATCTAGCATGAGGTAAAACAAATGAGAGATATGATGTATGCTGACAAAAAGTGAAGCATTGGATGAAGTGGGCACAATTATTAGGAAAGTTTTCACAGTCTTTGGGTATGCCCTTATATATTTGTTACAGAATTTCAAACCAAAGACTTCCTCTTTCTCATTCAAAAGGTTAGCTATTTTTCCAGCATTACAAATTATTCTCCCAGACTGTCTTATTAAGAGTGTCTTGCATTATTCAACAGTATTGCTTGTTGAAACATTTTTTCTGATCAGAAATGCTTTTTTTTTTTTGAAAGCAACTTCTATTTTAAATATTTAGTACATCAGCATCTCTAGATCTCAAAAGAGAAACAAGCTATGTTGGCAAAAGAAGCCACTTTGGGCAATGTTAAAAGTATTTCTGGCATTTTGTGTTAGCTGCTTTTTAATGACTGTATTTTTCTAACATTAAAAATGAATTAATATCTCTGCCTGAGCAGTCTGCAGAGCTCTGACAGAGTGAATCCTGTTGGGGTTACTCATGCCGTGCAGATGTTAGCAAGATCAGTGGATTACGTTGTGTTTTGTGCATTTAAAAGGAAAAAGAAATTACTTTAAAATTTGATGCTGTTCAGGCTTGTCACACTGCTGCTTAGAAATTCAGAACATTCTCGCTTATTCCATCCAAATTTCATCAAACTCCTTTGTAAAATACATCAAATGCTACAAACCACATTTTAGGAAGCAAGTCAAAGATGAAGTGAGTAGAGGCAGGCAAACTTTTTTTAAAAAAAATTACTATGCTTATTACTGCTATAACCGTAGCAGTGCTGGTACCAATAGTAGTAACAATAGAATTTGTAATTAATATCTATGAACTTGTAAGAAAAACCTGGACTTTCCCTCCTAGGGATCTAAGAAGCCGATAACTCAGCATCATGCAACTACAGCTGCTAATATAACTTCTATGCCTATGAAAGTACTATGACAGTATAGTAGTAATAATAGTAGCATAGAAACCAAACAAAAATTAAGATAAAGGAATACAATGGAGGGAAAGAAGGTATTCTAAAACCTGATAAAATAAGAAATTATATCTATTCACAATGACACCACATGGAGAAGAATTAGACATAAAGTAGTAATATGGGAATTAAAAGTTACGCGTAATGCCTTGCATGAAAAAATTATATTTTTCCTCCTCTCTGATCCACCTGAAAAGCATGTTTACCATGTTCTTTGAAAGGTCTGGGCCAGGATATGGCTGCTAGGAAAACCCTTTGAAGAGTTATAAAAAAAAGAAAGAAAGAAACTAAATAAATAAAGCACAGTGCTCTATAACTCTGAAACACCCCCATCACTTGTATTTTCTGTAGCTTGCTAAATATTAATATATGAAGGAAATAAATACCATCTAGATAAAGGTAAAGGTCACCCTTGCTCAAAAGACAGTTGGCTCCAACTCTAGAGTTCAGTGCTCATCTCTGTTTATAGCTAAAGAGCCAGTATTGTCTCGTGGCAGGCATTCCTAGACTCCTAAGTGCACAGAATTTATTTATTTATTTATTTATGCTTGTTTATCACCCTCCTCCCCACAGTGACTCAGGGCAATTTACAACATATCATTAATAACAATCAAACAATTTAAAACTAATTAAAAGATTAAAGATTAAAAAGAAGCTTAAAAGATCAAAACTAGGAGTTGCAGCTAAGAGGCACCGGGGGGGGGGGGTCAAATCATCCATCCGGCTGAGGATATTGTTCCATCCATCCCACAGACCTGACCTGCCAGCCAGGTTTTTACTCATTTCCTAAAGGACAGCAGCTCCATCTGCATGCGTAATTCTATTGGAAGGAGGTTCCATAGAGCCCTCCTTCTAGTACCGGAGAGGTGCACCTCTCTGGCCAATGGCACAACCACTGGTCTGCTCTGGTGGGACAGACAGATGTCCTTGGGGCGATGCAGTCTCTTAAGTATCCTGCTACACTTTACTTAATATTTTAATTTTGAATAAATTATTTAAAATAAATTATTTACATTATTTAAAATAATAATAGATTATTGAATTGTTTGTCCTTCTCTTGCATCCTCTCATTTGCCCTTTACAAAGTGATATATTAATTTAATCCAGGTACAGAGTCTTTGGGAAATTTCCCAAAGGATTGGCACGGGCACCAAGTCCCACTGGAATCTGTAGATACATATGCATTAGCTGTTTTGCTGATGCATAACAGTAACTGTACCAAAATATAAATCTAGTGACAACCAACCCCAGACAGGTAATTTTTATTACCAATGTTTGGAAACATTACTGCAGGTAAGGTGCTTTATCACAGTAAGCTGTAGGCAAGAGTTCTCCAGCTTCTAGGAAGCACTCCTGACAACTAAAGCAGTTAAATAAGATGGATGAGAAAATGTGAGCATATGTCCCATGCAAAAGCCCAAATTACTGTTTAGGCAATTCCAATAAAGAGGCTAAAATACTGCATATGTAACTACCAAGTTATAGTCTGACATACAGCACAGTTTTATTTCATTATGTTAATATGATTTTAATTTGGGTGTGCAATGGGTTTAAGTTAAGAACAAGAAGACTATCGCCATGATGACAGCCAATATCTTGAATAGATACCACACCTGAAGAAGAAAAAGATGTTCAGGGAGATGAACGGAGCACTAGAAGTCTTAGATTATCTTCCAAGCCTTTCATCAAGAGGTCAGACTAAATGTTAAGGTAACCATGGGAAATTACTCTCCCTGGGGACTCTTCCACCCATCAGTGGGACTGCCAAGTCAGAGATATCCCAGTCTTTGGAATTTGAAGGACAAAGTGTGAGGCTAAGCAATAATGTCCTACAGTCTTTCAAGGGCCAGTACTTTACAGTGACACAGAGGACAGCTCTTTCAGCAATTGAAAAAAATGGTACAAAATGTACACAGAGATGAATTTAAACACCCAAGGGTGCATTCCAACAGCAATTCTAAAGCAGGCAAGATAATGAAAAAGATAAAGCTGCTTCTGAGCACATCCAAAATGGTGTGCCTGAAGACAAGAGAATGAATCCTAAAATCTAATTTTGCAGTCTTGGCGGCATCCTGCCCTGAGATTTCATCTCCAAAACCTTAAACCTGGACAATGGACCCACCCACCTGCAAACTCAGTCCTAGGGCCAAAGGCTGATACCTGGCCACATTATACCACCAAGCAGAATATTTTGCCTCATTCAGATTGACACACACACACACACCCTACATTAGAAATAGGAATGCCCCGATTATAAAACATTGCATCCAGAATGCAGGTGATTCTCACAGACCACATCCACTCCTGTAGGCTATCAACTTAAACTAGTATCTTCATCTACTTAGTGTACTTGGAATACCAGTCATTCCCAGTGAGAACAGCAATCCTTTGCAAATAAGCATGGCCTTGGGATAATACAACAAGGGTTGCTAGGTTTCAGAGTAGTGGCAACAGTCTCAGGGAACTGCTATGAGTCTCCAAGACTAATGGTAGAAAAAAGATTTTTGTTTTCTTTCCGAGGTGACTTTAAATCCACCCCCATCCATTCCTAGCTGGTGCTTGGTCTTGATGGTTGAACATACATGTGTTTGCCTGTATTTTGTGGCTACTTCATCTCTAACTTACCAAACCCTTACCTGACATCATAAAGTTCATCCCAAAATCTCAAGGAATGGGATGCTGTTGATATGGTAATCCTAAATTAAAGAAATTATTTTACATGTTACAAAGGCCCAAATCCAGTCACTAGTCCTAGCTAGAGTAGATTTCCTGAGTCAATTGGATGTACATGACAATTTAGTAGACGATTCAGAGTCTACTCAAATTGGGACTAAGATGGCCCTTCTTTAGATAGGACAATTCTCCATTTGAATTTTTTATATCTGTCCTTTTTGGAGATGGAGCAGTGGCTGCTCACATTGGGGTCATATGAATAAATTTAGGCCATTAATAAATGATTCAGGAAATTACTGTTTGAAAACTCACCACACAACACTTATCTCATGATAACTAAAATGGGCAGCCTGCCAAGACTTCACTTTGCATTGCTTTTAGAACTTAGACAAAGAAGTGAAGTTCCACAAATATATCACAAATGATCATTTGCCATCAACATCCACAGAGAATTATTTTGGAGATAATTTGTGAGAGCAAACTGATTTTGATTTCAAGATCATTGCAACTTTAACATTTTCCCCATCCTATCAGCTTTCTCTCACTCTCTCTGTTTAGCAAATTCACAGGATAGTGGCCCAAGAAGTCCCTTCTACATCACCTTCATAGTCACCAGCTCTACAAATCCTGGGTGAACAAAGTTCATAAACTCCAGGCATGCGACAAATTGCTGCTATCCAAAAGACAGTCAAGGACACTTTATTATAAACTACAGCTCCATCTTGCAAGCTGTATGATTTATAATTTGAAGTTGCCTTTGAATGTATGATCAAGGATTATGTTCTGCATTATTTCCTTATTCCAAAAAAGAACACACTTTAACCAAGACTGCTAAAATTGGATTATTTTATTCTCCCCAAGTCAGAAGGCAGACAGGCTTATGCAACATTTATAATGGGATAAAAAAAAGATAGAAAAAAGAAATATTGAACAAGTCTTACTGATTGATACTTTTCATACTTGAAGATTGGTATTTCTCTCCTTATTCATAAAGTTTGGCTTTAGTTTTACTTTTAATCCACTCAAGCAAAGCAGTTTGTGAAGTGCTGTATTAGCAAAGACTTGTTGCAAAAATATTGTTTTTCATTTTCTCCTCATGGTTAGAAAGTATGGCTGAGAGTTATTTTTGGTTCTATTCCAGCTCATGTACAATCCATGTAAAAGTTCATGGTTTTTAGCTCATGGCATCATCATCATCATCATCATCATCATCATCATCATCATCATCATCATCATCATCATCATCATCATCATCATCATCATCATCATCATCATCATCATCATTATTATTATTATTATTATTATTATTATTATTATTATTATTATTATTATTCCTTCAGTGAAAACAGGCATAGGATGAAAGTCCAATTATGATGGATGTCAAAGATGAAATATTTCCAAAAAATGAAAGAAATGTGGTCTGGATTTGGTTCCTTTAATTAAGTATGTTTCACTCATCTGAGTAGACAATCCAGTTTAAATTCTTTTTAAAAAACCATCTGAATCTCATTATTCCCTGTCTATCTGGTACATGCTCTACAATGTCTGAAAGGTTTATACCAAAGATGAGAGGCACAGATCTTGCTAGAGAATGTTTTGAAATCCATCCAACAGTGTTGACAATAAATCTTCAAGCTATTTCTGACCATATGTCACAACTCCTAAAGGCTAATGAAAGCTCTGACAGCTTTTAAATAATATTTAGTAATGATGGCTGTTCTCTCTTCCCCACCACCACTCCAATTCAGCTGTTCCTTGTCTAAGTAGATAAACCCCCTACTAATGCAAAATACTGAAACTAGCAGAAGAGTTATAGATGGAAGACAGAAGGGATCAGCACTTTTACTTCTGCCAGTAATAAATTTTGCAGATTAAGCTTGTCACAGAGAAACATTTCATACAAAAGTGCATGCATGCACGCAGATTTCCTGAAAGAACTAACAGACTGAAAGAAGGATATAGTGTAGTGAATTGCATTGCTGTCATACAAACATATAAAAATGAACCAAATTAGACATACCTCTGTGTTTGTGAGGTAACCACAAATCAGTGATCGAACCCGAAGTGTTAACAGTCTTGTCAAATTTCTCCATTGTGGAAACATAACTGATATATGACTAACTTCACCTGTTTTTCAAAGTACTGTACCTCAGAATTCTACAGAAGAAATGCAGAAATAATAACCCAACTCGGCAAGCACTTGTACATGTTATTTTAAAAACAATCTACTGAGGCTCATGAGGGAAATTATACAAGTCACTGTGCTTGAGATCCTTAAGGAAAGCATCTCCAATTGATGCAAGTGGCATTATGCTGAACTGCACCAGGTGTCAATAAAGCAGTCTTTACCTACCAGTCACTTCATTTATCTCTTGTTGAAATTAGACAACCAAATCCAAAATCCATTTAATTCCAGAGCATCATGTTGCTTCAGAGAAATCTGATTTTACTAATGACTGGGGTTGGGGAAGAATACAGATCATTACAATTCATTTTATTAGTTTAAATATAAAGTAATTGAATTGAGAGGAATGCTACGAACAGCAAACAGTTTCAATACATTGAAGCTAGGAGCATGTGAGATCATTATTACAATTTAGTGATCTGCCCACGGAAGTTTTTAAAAAGGAAGCTGGAGCTTATAACATCCAGAAAGAGATCCACACAGGGGCCAAGAAGTATACCCATTATCCAATCCTGTACATGCTGTCGGGGGGGGGGGGAGTAACCTGAATACATGGGTTAAATCTAGTTTTCAAGCTCCCTTATTGTTTTGGAAACAGGAAATGACACATACTAATGGGGCAATATGAATTTGTATGTGGCATTTTCTGACAACAACATATGTTCATACCTTATATTTCAATTCTGTTTACATCATCTTGTAGATGTTGCTAAATTTGATCTATGTAATTTTCATTTATGTGACTGGTACATAGAGACAGAACTATTACATTAACCAATGCAGGAAAAGAGAAAAACACAACAAAAAGCAAATAAAACAAAAACCAACCACAAGAGATCTCTTTCAGAAGATCTGAGAAATCAAAGAGAAATTTAAGCCTCAACTAGAAATGCTGCTTCACCAACAGGGAAGCATACCATCTACCAAGAAAGGGGGGGGAGGTGGAAACAGACCTATATAAAAGAGATGAAAGGATGACAGAGTCCTTTGAAGAAGAATCCTATGATGAAGAACATGCTGTTCTAGAGAGTAAACTGAAAGCTGCTCTGAAAGGACAGTGGCACCTTGCTTAACAAATGGCTTGCTTAACACAAAAATTGCATAACAAAAGGAAATCCATAGAAAATAGTGGCTCGGTCCACAATTTCCCCCAATAATAGATTAATTGGCTTTCAATGCATACCTATGGGGAAACGTGTTTCACATTACAATTTTTGGTTTTCAATGCATTCAGATGGGAATTTGCATTCAATGCATTCCTATGGGAAATTCACTTTACACATTTTTCATAGTACAAAAGGTCCCGGAGAATGCATTAAATTTGTTAAGCAAGATTCCACTGTACCAGGAGGAAAGAAAACAGCAGGAGCAGATGGAAAACTAACAGAATAATTTCAAGCCACAAAGAATGTATCTGTCAAAATCATGACTAAACTATGCCAACAAATCTAGAAAACAAAACAAAGGCCCATGGTCTGGCAATGTCCAATACACGTTCCAAACTCCAAGAAAGAAGATACCAAGGAGTATAGTGACTGTAGGACTTGAAATGACGTTTAATGAAAGATACAACAAGGCACGGGTGTTAATGTTAATTTTCAGGATATTTTGTATTTCAGAAAAAAACCTTAGCAATCATGAAAGTTTTCACTCTGACCATTTCCAGATTTAGCTAGTTCAGTCTCTGTTGCTTAATTATGGATTCTGAAGCTTTTAGTGGCAGAAAATCAGATACTGTATGTTTAATTATGAATGATTAAGTGTGCCTAAAGTTTTCCCTGGCACTCCAATAGTCTAGAATAAAAGAGGAACAAGACCCTTTGTAAAGAAACACAGGTCTCTGTATACGTCTCCGGCATGTGATCTTAGTTAGGATCTGGTCAATGGAAGTAAACACTGCATTTATGATCTGGACAGAATGGATGAGAAAATAGAACTTAAAAAGCTTGGGACCTAGATCCCTGAACAACACTTGTACCTAAAAAGGACTGCCCAATTATTATGAAGTAATAATAATAATTTTGTGTCAGAAATTATTCTGCGTTGAAAGGAGTTTTGCAGAAAAAATTCCACTCAGGGAATGCCCAAATGAGGCTCCGTCATCCAGTACCCGGGTCTTGAACTGCCAACTTGCCAGCCTTCCAGGTAACAAGGTGAACTTTTTAACCACTGAGCCACCATAGTCCCTATTATGAAGTGATATTCTGTGTTCCTCCATTGGAAGAAGTATGCCATGTAGAGACCCAGGAGAAAGTAGGTAGCATTGGTAGGCACTTGGGACCTTAAGAGAAAACGATTTTGTTTAATGCATTTTTGCAGTTGTTTTGTTTGCATTCTTAAGCTACTTTAAAATGTTTTAATGGGAAGGGATTAACCTTCATGCACTGGGTTTGGACTTTTTAGCCATTCACAATCATAATTTCTTGCAGATTCCACGCAGAAACCTACATACAATGTAGGCATTCTGTTACATTGTACACACAGAGGCACAATACACATGGACAAAAAGTGACTGAGATTAAAATGGGCCCAACAAATCTACAGATTTTTGTCATTGTGGCATTCCTTTATATCAGGGAGTGGGGGGTGGAGAGAAGCCATGCCATGTTATGGTGAAACAGAAGTGACATATTCTGGTTGTCAGTATGCTGGTTCCACAGGATTCTGATTGGGATCAGAAAATACAAAATGGAAACATTTGATGCTTTTGATAACTCTAGCCCAGTGTTTCCCAACTTTCGTTTTTTGGACTTCAATTCCCAGAAGCCTAAGTCAGTTCCCAAAAGGACTGATCAGCCAATGCACTGACTTGAGCTTTTGGGATTTGAAGTCCAAAAACGATATTTTGGGAAACACTGCTCTAGCCCTAGCCAGGATATTAACCTGACTGCTTCTCATCCTACCATCTGCATTATGTTTCAATATACAACTAGGGATCTATTCTTGTCTATCTTTTGAAGCTGAAAGAATAAAAATATAGAGAATGGTAAAGCAGATGGGCACAGATAATTACACTATACGTATATGCACACAACCTTGAATTACAGGAAGTTCTTCATTTTCATTAGGTGTCTTGTCTCTTAACACTATTTTTTTTTTAAAAAAAAATACAACAAAGTAAAGAAGTCCCCTACAGCCTAATACTTCTGGTCGCACTGAAATGGCCATGTGGAACATGTTGAAAAATTGTCTTTGAACCGTCCAAGTCAACCTTCCTCAACTTGCCCCGCCCCCCAGGACTACAACTCCAATATTCCCCAAACAGCATGGCAGAAGATATAATTCTGTACTCCTGAAGGACACCAGCTTAAGGTGCCTCCTGCTTTAATTGACATTACGCCCTCCCCTTGAAGAATTACATCTAAGTAACCCAAGCACACTGCTCCCTACAATTCTCTAGCTTACTGTAAAATTTTGCAGAATCTTGTAATTTAAGTACACTGGCATTAAGTCAAACAGCATAAAATGCTGTGAGGGAATTGCCCCTAGTTATTGAGTCAATATTTGTATTCCTCACTGGGTGTCTCTCAAGCGATTTGGCACACAATGAGGAATATGACCATTGACTCCTTAAGCAACGGCTGTTTGCCACTGTGATTAATGTTGTTAGACTTACAATGGTATACATAATTAATAGCATCCTGACTATTGTCATAAAACGGATATCAGGAACAAAGTAAAAGTAACCCACACTGTTTTCACTGAGGCTGACTTCTGAAGCAACCCCAATGAAAAACCACTTCTTTAATATCCAGTAAGCTAGACTTTCATCCAAATTTCCCTGCATCCTTTCGAAAGCAGACTTTCAGGATGATAAAGCAATAGCATGATGAATATTGGAAAAGGTCAGTACTAATTAGCTGTGTACTCTTAATGCATTCTACAGAGAAACAGCTGGTAGAGGACATACTGATTATCTTCTAAAAGACATACCACACAACAACGTCCTGGTTTGTCTTCTGAAAGAGTCCATCTTGAGCAAGATAAATAACATTTGTCCTGGCCTTTTCTGCTTTCACAGTTCATGAATTCCCACCCTTGCCATTGCTGCCACAGATGACATGCCCAATATGTTGACAATCAGTTTGGCCTAGCAGATTTGCCTCATGACCAGCTAAAAGAAAGGTAACACTTTTGCTCAACTATAAATGCCACCGGTAGTAAAATCAAATAGATATTGCCATGTATTCCATTTTTAGATTTTAAAAGGATAATTGCATTCCGTCCACCCATCATTTTTTATTAGTATTATCATGTCTACAGACAGACCTCTTAGTTTTCAATCCCATACATTACGGCCCATTGGTTTCAGTGGGATTCATGAATGCATAACAGGGTATAAGCTTTATGCTTTAGTGCGCAAAGAGATTTACTGACTCTATCTCACCTTCAAATCAGCCTTTTGAAGGAGGTTTATTATTAAGCTAGTTTTAGAAATGAGGAACAGCCCAATGGCTAAAATATAGCAAACTGCTAAAATTACCCATAATGCATCTGTAATTTAAATCCAGGTCCCTTCATTCTTCTTTATAATCGTATTATCTATTTAGAGGACATGGGAAAAAGGCACATTCTCAGTGATTTAGGCTATCTCAACATGATGAGACAAAAGTTTTAACATTCCAAGATGTTTCTTACCTTAAACTGGGACCAACAGGTCTTCCACACCACTAGATCTTTACAATTTGAATAAATTTATTGTCTCTTTAAGAAACAAAGGATACTCACTCAAACAGCACATTGATTGTGCTAGTTGTTAAGATGTAATGATTCCATTTAATATTTCAAATTATTCAGGTGAGTCACAGCCTGTTTAATTTTGCATTACAGTAATACCTCGGATAACGTTTGCATCAGATAATGCTAAAATCACATAACGTTAAGCAATCGGGGGGGGGGAGAATTGCATCAAATAACGTTAAGGTCCTATGGGATGCATCGGATAACAACCACTAAAGCCTGTGCAGTTACAATGTATCTTTATGGAGCTTTAACGTTATCCGATCCATCCCATAGGATTTTAACATGCATCGGATAACACTAAAAATCGGATAACACCAAGACTTGTGGAACCAAGTTTTAGCGTTATCCGAGGTTTTATTGTATTTAATTTTACATTATTTTACAAACCACACAAAATGAATTACTTTGTACAAAAAGTGCCAATTTTGCACATAGCAATGGAAAAGTCTGACTAAATTCCTTACAATTTTGTTTCAGAGAAGAATGATATAATGTTTTGCTATCGTATACAAAAATAAGACATGGAAAGATTTACATTTCTATGATTTAGTTACTTTGTTCATTTACATTATTCTCTTACACCATTACAGAAATAAAGACAGAATAAACTGAGTCCTCTTGTGGAATTTTCTTTTACTGGCCACACGTATACTAGAAATATTAAAATCTAATCCCAACATAATATAAACAGGATTCTTCATTTTTCCATTATCCACTTTCTTCCTTGTTGTTCCTAAGCACGCTATCATTTAGCTCCCTCCTTATGTCTAGGAAACTGATATAAACATAGTTATTCAAAATTGTCTTCAACAATTGAATCTCTCAGATGCTTTTATTTATTTTTATTTTTTCTTTTCTTTCTTTTACAACTTTTAGATTTTATAGATATGCATCTCTATTTTGTTGACTGTGTGTTGTTGTGGTGGTGTCTTCTGAAATTTTAAGGGGGTCTAGTTCCAGAGATGGGAACTAATCCCTGCTGCAAACCCAGATGTCAACTTTGCCGTCACATTCATTCTGGTAATAGTATTACTGGACCCAATGGCACCACACACAACATTAAAGGCAGTTTTACTTTGTTCTTCTACCAATGTGATTCATGCCATCTCTTGCCAAAAATGCCCTTCTGTACTCTATGTAGGACAAACAGGACAGTCTTTGTTTAAAAGAGTTAATGGACATAAATGAGATACCTGGAACGGCAACACAGAGAAACCTGTTTCGAACTATTTCAGTCTACCTGGACACTCTATCCAAGACTGAAAGTTGTGTTTCTGGAACAGAGAAATTACAAAACTAGGATCCAGAGAGAGAGAGCAGAAATAAAATACAGTAAAACCTCATATAACGCTAAAACCTGGTTCCACAAGTCTTCGTGTTATATGATTTTTAGTGTTATCTGATCCTCTATGGGATCCATAGAGATACATTGTAACCACACAGGCTTTCGCGGTTGTTATCTGAAGCATCCCATAGGATCTTAATGTTATCTGATGCAATTCTTCCCCCCAGATTCCTTGATGTTATGCGATTTTAGTGTTATTCGATACTAATGTTATATGAGGTATTACTGTACACCCATCTGTTGGACACCCATCACAAAGATTTGAATATTAGCCAGGGGGTTCTGGGAGATTATCAAACTTGATATACAGATTGTTACATGCTGCTATATACTGTATATTATATTTTGTTATATTATACCTCTAAAATTATCTTTCACAATATGTCTCACATAACAAAGGATGTGCTCACACAGTAACACAAAGGTTAAACTCATTTGCATATGTTCAGTGTCAGGTATTTGTTTTGTATCTTCCCATTATTACAATTGAAAAGGGGACATTTAGAGCTAATCCGAATGACAACCAGAGATCATCTGCTACTGCTAGCTGTAGGAAGCTGTATTGATTTGCACATTTATCTGTCATATTGATTAACTACTCTATGTTTCTGTATATGGTGTATATAAGTGTCTCCCTTCCTCCCAATATCCTCTATCGAAGACATTTTTCCACATAAACTTTTAATTTTTAATCTTTAATTTTTTTTAGCTAGTTTTAAACTCTCGATTAATAACTTTTTAGATTAGTTTTAACTGTTATTGATGCTTTTTGTTGTAAATCGCCGTGGGTCACTTTGTGAGAAGGGTGATGAATAAATCTGATTAATAAATAAATAAATAAATAAATAAATAAATAAATAAATAAATAAATAATATTGCCTCTGTTAGTGTAATAGTTTGCTTAGAGGCAGGCAGGAAGAGAGTTTACCTAGGGATTAAGGTGCACATTTTATTTTATTTTATTCCATGCTCAGGTCATTGGATCTGAGTGAGAAACAGATCTCTTCCTCCAGTGTGGTGGTCAGCATGCTCTCAAGTAACTTGTTTCTTTCCTTTTCTTGCTATGCATTTGATAAAAGCAAGTTACCTTCCCCCCCCCCCGGTCTCCAAGTAGCAACTTGTCAAATACATTGTATAATGTTTATCTCCCTTCTGATAATATTAGTACTGATCGATTGGCAGATGTAATTTGTTAAGTTTTCAAAAATATGTTGAATGAATTGTAAAGTTATTACAATTTAGTTATTGTTTTGTGGAATATTGTGGGAAACACAGTATACAAATAAATTGACTGTAATCTTGATTATATTGTCACTCATGTGGAGGTGATAACTCATTGTTTGGAATTAATCTTCAAAAAGAGGCAAAATTATCTTCTTCTTGTAGATGGTAACATATTTACCAGGAATTCATGACTTCACAAGCCACTGGGGATTATGCCTCATGCTTCTGTTGTTACAAGAGAGTAAATAATATTCTTCCACAATGATGATGACGATGATGATGACGACAACAATTCTCCTGTTCCTCCTTTTGTCATCCACTGCTCTAGCAAATGTTCTACTATACACAATTAAGGTTACACAGTTAAGGTTACACAAGGAAGGAAGGAAGGAAATATTTTTCTGTTTAAAGTTCTACTGCTTTTGCTACATGATGTTGATATGTGTTGATGAGTCAAAAATCAGGGTGCTTTTAAAAACAAGCTGTAGCAATATAAAAAGCTGTTTTATGCATTGGAATATAGTCTAAAAGGCAGTGGTGGGCAGCAAAAAAAAATATTTATTTATTTATTTATTTATTCTTTAAATTTATACCCCGCCTCGCTCAGGCGAACCTGACTCTAGGCGGCTTCCATAGTAAACAAAGAACAATATAACAAAAGACAATAAACAATATCCCACCAAAGACACCCCCCCCCCAGAGTCCTCTATCGCCACCCAAGACCCCCAGGTTCTCTCCCTTCGAGGCCGGCTGGTCGAGGAAGAGTCCAACAAGGTCCAACAAGACAACAAGAGTCCAACAAGGTCCAACAAGACATTGGGGGGGCGACGGCGTCGGCGTCTCGCGCACACCGTGGGTGGAGCCTATGTCTTGGGTGGAGCCTACATCATGGGTGGAGCCTGTCATGGGTGATCTAGTCATGCCTGCCATATGGCCATGTATACGTCTGCAAACACAGGCAGCACTGGGTTTTTGGCTGTAAATGAAGATGAGCACTGCACTCTAAAGTTGGATATGACTGGCTTTTGAGCAAGGGAGACCTTGAACCACTTGCAGGGACAAAACCTGACATCAAATTTGAATACCAATCAGGGATCTTCTGGTATTAGTGAAAGGTTGCCCTTGCTCGAAAGCCAGTCGTTATCAACTCTAGGGTTCAGTGCTCATCTCTGTTTACAGCCAAAGAGCCAGTGGACTTGATCCACAAAAGCTCACATTAAAATACAGCCATTAGTCTTTAAGGTGCCAAAATGTTTTTGTCTTTTTCTTTTGTTTACTTTCTTATATGCTTGCACAGAATAAAAGTTTTTTAATGGTACCTATGTTAGTTTGGGCAGGGCAGGGAGGTGGGTGTGGCCACCCAGTTTTGCTTTAAAAAAATGCCTGAAGGCCACCCAATTTCACCACCATCCTGCCCAAAGGCCACCAAATTTTGCTGACCCCCCTCCCAGGGGGTGCAAACCTGTTACTGCCCACCACTGCTGAAAGGATGCTACAAAAATGGCTACATAAGCTTTCAGGATAAAGAAAATGTGTAACTATCCCCTCCTCTTCTTGCCCTCCTCCTCCTCCTTGAGAATATATATATATATATACAGTGTGTGTGTGTGTATATATATATATATATATATATATATATATATATATATATATATATATATATATATATATATATATATATATATATATATATAGATAGATAGATAGATAGATAGATAGATAGATAGATAGATAGATAGATAGATACACACACACACACACACACACACACACACACACACACACACACACACACACACACACACACACACACACACACCTTTTGTGAAATAAAGGACACTGGTCTGGATAGTAAATGCCTTGATTAAGATGTACAGCAGAGTTCAAACTGCACCATCCGCCTTCCCGCATACAAATGATTAACACTTCCTATTTCAGCAGACAAAGTGAGGCAGAAGACAGTGATTTGTCAGCGTTAAGGATGGAGGTGGGAGGTCAACATGAAAACAGGTCAAACATGATATTAATTCCTCACATTTTGTGGTATGGAAACCTTATTACAAGTCTATAGTCCGGCTGCTTAATTGAGGAGCCATTTAAGTCTGCAGACAATTAAATGGTTCTGTTTTGTCTGGTATGGCACAGTTACCAATTCTAAGCAGCACATTAATGACAATATGTATAGAAATTGTTTGTAAGCAATTTCCGTAATTTAGCCGGATGCAACAAATTTGGAAAATAAAAGACTATTAAATTGAAATGCAGAAAATAGGAGTTTTATTTGCTGCATACATTAAGTTGCTAACAGAAGTGATTCAATTTGCTGCATTCCTTTCAATGCACATCAAAAATGAAAGCATTTTTATTAACAAGTGGTACAGTTTTATGTGTGAATATCCTATTTTTAGCTGTGATTCAATTGTGTGCTTCCAAAAAAAATCTTTATGTTTATTGTTTTTCAAAACTCAGTGCATATGTATTCAGCAATTCCATTGTGTTCATGACTAGCAATTCAACATGTTTGTAATCAGCATCCTCCGGATCCCCACTGATGTGTACGTGCAGCCCTACATTATAAGGCAAGGCTATACTTATGCCTAGATCCTCATAAGCATTTCAGAGCTTGGAGAAGAACTTTCAGAATCCCCTAGTCCAGTGATGGGATTTACAGGTTCTCACCAGCTCGCCAGAACCGGTAGTAACCTTTCCCAGTTTCCCAGAGAACCGGTAGTGGCTTTTGGAGGGAACCACCTTCGGGGCTTACCTTTTCGCCGGTCCCCCCACTGCGCATGCACGCCAAGCACTTGGTGTGCATGTGCGCCTACAGCACTTGGCATGCATGCGTGGCCTCCTTGCTGTCTTCCCAAGCGGGGAGGAGGAAGAGAAGCTGCTAGCCTGAAGCTCCTATACCTATAGCCTACTCCCCAGGATAAGTGGCTCACCTTTGGGTGTGGGTGTGTATTTTAATGTGTATTTATTTTTAATGTGTATTTTTATGTGTTTTATGTGTATTTAATTTGTATTTTTATGTGTTTTATGTCTATTTAATGTGTATTTATTTTAATGTGTATTTTATGTGTTTTATGTGTGTTTTATTTGTATTTTTATGTGTTTTTATGACTATTTAATGTGTATTTGTTTTAATGTGTATTATATGTGTTTTATGTGTATTTTTTGTGTATTTTTATGTATATGTAATTTGTATTTTTATGTGTACATGACCAACTTTGGCCCCGCCAACCAGGTCACATGGTCCCACCCATGACATTGGCTCCACCCACAACATTGGCTCCACCCATGGTGTGGTAGTAAAAATTTTGACATCCCACCACTGCCCTAGTCAGTTGTGGTTTAAAAAATAACATTTCAAGAATCATAGAATAATGGAATGTAAAGGATAATGAAGAGTTAACTCTAATATGACCTAGCTAAGTGTGGCCTTTCATAGTATTGTGGAAGAACAAGGAACAATCAAACTACAACTGAGATAAAGTTTATTCAGACCACAAAATAAACACAGGTACAAGGGACCTGCAACAAAATGGTATCATATAGATTGCTCCCTGTTTGAAATTCTAGCATCTCTCTTCCCTTTCTTGTCTCATGCCAGTGTTTCCTCTTCATCTTCTCCCCTTGAGCATTCATTCTATAGCCAGTAGCCAATATGCAAACCCAGTCCCCAGTCAGTTTTTCAGGTATTTCCTTTCATGAGGATTTTACTCTTTTGGAAATTTCACAGGGTCTCCTCAACCAACACTTTGCTGACCAGTCACTTACTGTGTGGGAATGGTATCATTCTGTGCAACAGATTGCCCAGGTGCACCCGTATTTGGACATGCGGTTCCTGATAATACTGATCTATGCATTGGTTGTCTCAAGAATAGAAGCCAGAACCAGAAGCCCAGCACGATCACCACAGAAACTGAGTGGACAGCTACCAATCAGCAACTAGCAGCTGGCACAAGGGGTTAAGCTAGCCTAAGAATATTTGTGCCAGCAAAAGGGATTTGGGCCCTATTCAAACCTACCTTAGTCATTCTTAACTTGAAGTTAGGATTGTGCCCCATGATGATTTTGCTGAAATGCTAAGATGTATTTGTTCTATTTCAGTCTTAAAAATATCTGCATGGCTCCAACCATATGGCATATTGGCAGGTAGAGATGATATCTTATCCTCTTCCCTATATTTACCATATTTTCTGACATATAGGTCCCACTCTCTCCCCCCCCCCTTAAATACACAGGAAAAATTGAGTGTGTCTTGTACTGTCTACAGTGGCCTATAGTGGCCTGTTTTGGTAATAACGGGGTGCATCTTATACTCTGATGCATCTTATATGCTGGCAAATATGGTACTTACTTATTTCTTGAAGATTTTATTTTATTTTATTTCTCATTTCATATCATAAATTGGAGAACAGATTTCAGCAACATTAAAAATAATTGTGCTTCTTAAGAAAAACTCTGGAAAATTCACTTTCATCTGCAATTATTTAACAATGGAAGCATTGAAAATATAAATAAACATGTTTCAGATAAAACACATTCATTTCATGAAATACAGTAGAACCCTGAATGATGAAAATAATTGGTTCCACAAGGCACTTCGTTATACAATTTTTTTCGACATATGATGCATGCATCGTACAATAGAAATCTATATGGGAAAAAACCGTACAATGAAAATCCCTATGGGAAAAATCATACAACAAAATCTCTATGGGAAAAACCATACCAAGAAAATTTTCATTGTACAATTTTTCCCATAGAGATTTTCGTCGTATGATGCATTCATTTGTTCCAAAATTTTCTTCATTGTACATTTTTTCATTGTATGATTCATTTGTTATACGAAGTTCCACTGTGCTACAAATTTTTTAGTCCTGAAGAGAAAAATAATAATCAATTACTCTATGTGAGAGAAAAGATACAACAAATAGATTGATCCTTACACATGTATTTAAGTGTTTACATAGAACCAAACTAAATCTGTTGAATTTAGGTATAAGAAAAGGTAATAACTTAAGCTCCATTGATTTGCTTGGGAACTAACTGCTACCCAATGAGATCAAGTTCACTTTTCTTTTTAAGGCAGCTACTAAAGAAACTTAGTGAGAGTGCAGTTGCCTAGATATATCTTTACAGATATATCCATGCCATCCTCTCTAATATATTTGAAGCCCAAGAGACTCCACGGAAGGGAAAGAACAGCAGTTGCTACCTACTTAAATCAGTCATGAACATGACGTGAACAAAACAGTTCATTTGAGCAACTTGTAGGGCATACATACTAAAAAGAAAATGAAACATGACATGGTCCCTACACTTCAAAATAGCTCTTGTGGTTTCAGAGTACCAGGAGACATTTTAATCCATTTACTCTTACAAGTGAACCAAACAATATACTTAAAAACCAATATCATCTTTTAAATTCCTGGCATGGAATTACTTTAGTTATCATGGTAAATCCATTTTAAAATGACCCCAATCTCACAGGTTTCATCAATATTCTATCAGTTAAACAGAGGCACTTCTCACACCTCACAGCATCATGTGTCATTTTTATGGGCAAGTGGAAATGAAAAAGCTTTGAAATAAGGAAGTGCAATGTGCTTTTATTCTAGACTTCATTGTGTGCTTATGTATGCAGAAGCACTAAAGCTAGCTGTATCTCCCTTTCTTGCTGGGCTCTGAAGTGGTGAAGAGATGCAAACACCCCCCTGTATATGATGGAGCCAATTTTGTCCTTGTTGCCTTTGAGTTGGAAATGTGAAGGTCTTGATAGGCTTTACCCATTTAGGACTTCAAAGTATAATGGCAGTATTTAAAAGTGAACCCAGGAACAATCTCTGCATGCAGCTTGATTGTACCAGCAAAACAGCCATTGTAGTTTGAACTACACTAGTACCCCGGATAACGTTGAGACTTGGTTCCACAAGTCTCGTCGTTATCTGGTTTTTAACGTTGTGCGATACATTGATCACACAATGTTAAAAAAAGCCCTGTTTCCCTGGAGGCTGCAGCAAGCCAAAATGTCGGGATTTGAACCCTGACGTTTTGGCTTGCTGCATTGGCTGAGGATGTTGGGGAAGCCCAGAAACAGCTTGGATCGGGTCTCCCCACCTCCCTAGACCCGGCGGAGGGGTCAGAGATCCCAAAATTGGTAAAAAAAAATAATGGACGGTTGTTTTTTTTTACCAATTTTGGGGTCTCTGACCCCCCCTCCCGCCGGGTCCAGGGAGGTTAGGAGACCCGATCCAAGTTGTTTCTGGGCTTCCCTGATATCCTCAGCCAGTGCAGCAAGCCAAAATGTCAGGATTCGAACCCTGACGTTTTGGCTTGCTGCACTGGCTGAGGACGTCGGGGAAGCCCAGAAACAGCTTGGATCGGGTCCCCTGCCTGCTCCAGAGAGATCAGAGGACCCAATCTACAGCTCCAGGGTGGCTGGGGAAGCTGACGGGGACTCCCTGTCAGCTTCCCTAGCCACCCGCCCTTGCCTCCGCAGCTGTGGGGTGGCTGGGGAAGCCGACGGGGGAGCCCCCCGTCAGCTTTCCAGCCTCCCCACCCCTGCCTCTGTAGCTGCAGGGTGGCTGGGAAGCTGAACGGAGAACCCCGTTCAGCTTTCCAGACACCCTGCTGCTAAGAACGACTGTATCGGATAATGCTAAAAATCGCGTTATTCGATACAAGATTTTTCCGAAAATCTTGTAACGTTATGCGGTTTTAGCGCTATCCGGTACTAGCGTTATCCGGGGTTTTACTGTATTTGAAAGTTCATTAAGGCATTTCCATTTAGATACCATTGCAACTGTCTAACAAGGTTCTAACCAATACAAATGGAACTGAGACTAGGGCTCATAGTATGTATGATGAATACACACTCTTCCTCACTCCCTCTGGGACCTCTCAGCATTCAATCTAAGGTGGATTAGTCCTCAATCCCCTCTAGAATTTACCCAAAGCTCACGCCAGAAAAGTATGCTCACCATTCGTTCTCCAGCCACACCCGGCTCACCAAAACCTAGGCTCCTCTGACTTACAGAGACCAGCCCAATTACTTTATGAGAAGTTACGGTAGCATTTTCAAGAGCCAAAAAAGAAGGACTTACTGTCTTTTAACCCTGTATCCCATTTCCAATGAACACCAATGATTGAAGAAAATATTTTTATTTAAACTGGTAGCATGGTTCTTGATGAATCAGGTTACAGATCTCAGCATAGAAAAATAACCTAATTAAAATTCGTTTTAGAGAAAGGATGTTTCAGACAAGTATTCCCCTAAATAAAAGGAATCTATCTATCTGCTCTAAGTTACCATAATTAAGATTTCCAGATATAAGGCCCAGTTGGAAAGCCAATCTCTTTCATGTCGATGTTCCCTAGCTGACAACCATTTTCAAACTCTCTTTCTGGTTCTCTGCCAGACCCTCGCCAGGTATCAAGTGAACCTAGGTAATCAGGCTACTTCCAATCAGATTCCAGAGTTGGGTAAACAACTCTGTTTGTATGGTTTACAATGGGCACCTCTCTGTCTATCTCTTCCCATCCTGGGCCCCAAAGTGTGAAAACAACCAAATGGCCCTTTTGGCTAGCACACGAAGCCACGTTTCTACTATAGACTAGAAACCTACTAAACTCCATTTTGGATATGGGAAGAACTTGGGGCCTCATTTTATCACAGTATGTAGTTGGCAAACCTGCCTATGCTTTTAAACACACTCCTAGATGTTGATGTCAATGAAGTAGGCATACATAGTGCATGGCACAAGAGAATGGGGACACAACTCTACTCTACCGCCAACCACATCAAAACTATTGCTAATGCAACTTTTTCTTGTTAGATTAAATTTACAGTCAAACCTTGCATAGAGAGTGCCTCACTTAAAGAGTAACTCGCTTAAAGAACAGAATTTTCTCTGAATGGTTGCTTTGCTTAACAAATAAAACCAACCAAAAACTCAACAAATAAATCAGGGTTAAAAAAAACCCTACCCCACCCCCTGAAGTCACAATGGGTCACTTACAATGGTGTTTCACTTAAAGAGCAATCCTGTGGAACACATTATGCTCTTTAAGCAAGGTACAACTGTATTTAATTACTTTTTGCATTTCTCTCCTTTTCTTTGCCCATGCCAAGATTTCTATGACATCAAGTTGGGGTTTCTGGTACCTTCCTAGAATGAGCATTGGAAATATTTTTTTAATCAAATTTCTGCCCTATCTCACAGGCTTCAATGTGACAGCAAAATTCACTGGGAACAAGTCAGAACATTGTGTCACCATTAGATCAATGGACATGTAACAAAGCAGTTGTGTTCCTTTACCACTTTTCCAAAAAGAGCCAAGATAACAGCACAGCTCTGAACCTGACATCATCATGACCAACAATGGGGTTTGAATACACTAAGATGTCAAGAGGGAAAAAAAGAATCAGGACGGTAGTATTCTTATTGCCTGTTTCCTAGCACACATCATTTAAAAAGAAGGGTGAAATCTTGGTTTCCTTAAATGCCTTGTCATTATGACACAAAGGTGAGAATGGAGGATGCCATAGTTGATTGCTTTAAATGCCACTAAGAGGTCCAGGAGAATAAGATAGCACTTTCCCATCTATCAGTTAACTAAGGTAGTTTCTAACCCCAAACCTGTCTGAAAGTCAAGATAATGCATTTAATTTAGAAATAACTGTAACATCAGTTTTGCACTCTGTCCCTAGCACTACACACTGATAGCTCCTAGTGACAACAAAACATACCCAAACTCTAACATCAAATTTACCAGTGAGCTTCTTGGTGTTTTTGGTATTGCTATCATCAGTATGGTATAGTGAACAGAGTAATGGACTAAGACTCAGGAGGCTGGAGTTTCCCTGTTAAGCCACAAAAACTCACTGGTATCTTACTTAACCTGATGACACATAAACAAACACACACACAGTGAGAGTTGTTTGAGGATTAGAATTGTGCTTAATGGGAAGCCACTTTTTGTGTGAAAGGTACAACAATTTCTATAACCTTTGTTTTTCTCTCTTCAAATCATATCCTTGTTGTCCAGATAACACAGATAACAAAAGCTAAATATTACATTGAAAACTGAGTACATTTGAAAGGAGTATCCATAACCAACTGAAATGTACGCACATAAGTCAAGTTATTATTATATAATGGTACCTAATATGACAATTTTAATCAGTTCCACAGGGCTTGTGGTTGTATGAAACAATTACTATACAATGTGTGCATTGTATAGCGATTTTCCCTATGGGATTCATTGTACAACTATATATATAAAACATAAAATTGTTGTACAATTTTTTTCCATAGGGAAAATTGTTATGGAGGACACAATTTCCCCCCAAAACCTAATTATTATGCGGTTTTGTTGCTATATGGGGTGGTTGTTGTATGAGTTTCCATTGTACTTTATTATACTTGTGACCTAAACAATAAAGGTATGATTCCTCTTCTATTTCAAGATTAGTTAATAACAAATATAAAAGGTGAACGTTAGAGATAAGTATCATTAATTATGTTCTTTCATTTTGTTTTGCAAAATGCAAGGCCTCTGCACTTTTCTTCTATTTTTGGTTAGTTTTTCACCAGGTAGTAAATTAAGAAAAAATTGTTTAAAAAAGCAACAGCTAAGAATAATAGTCATAATAATGTAAGGGAAAGTGAGAAAAATGGGAGGATTTAAGCTTCTAGTAACTTAGCAACAAAACCAAGTCAAAGTTCAGCTTTGAAGTCCAATGGATGCCAAATTGGGGCTATGGAGAGCATATAATTAGCTCTTCTATTGACAGCAAAGGTACTTTGAAAGTTTATGATACTCAGAAGTAAATCCCACTTCATTTGGTTGTGGCTTATTCTAAAACATGTGTATGTGGGAGTACACAAGTATGCAAATCTCATTTCAAGCAGATAGATAGGTACTGCTCTGGTGAGAAAGGTAACAGCATTCAGTGTCTGGTCATACCTGCCATGTGACTATGGAAAAGTCTGCAGATGCGGACAGTGCTGGCTCTTTGGCTATAAACAGAGATGAGCACCATACCCCAGAGCAGGGGTGCCCAAACTCCGGCCCGTGGGCCTAATTGGCCCCCTGCATATAATTAATGTGGGCCACGGTGAGCACCCAGGCTTCACCATGGACCACCCCCGCCCCCCACCCCCACCACCTGACATCAGCAGTGGTGGTGACAGAGGCAGTGATCGCACTTTTCCCAGGCTGCTTAGAGCAGCCTCTTGCTCGATTCTTTCCCCTCAGCAACCTGCACTGAAGCCTATTGCTGCCTTGGGGAAATTTTCAGAGCCTCCTGTGACTCAAAATTCACGATGCTAAGAGAGCCCCCTGGCGCGCTCAGGATGACTTCATCATGAATATGCCAGGGGGCTCTCTTAGTGCCGCAAATTTTGACTTGCAGGAGGCTCCAAAACTTTCCCCGAAGCAGTGATCGGCTTCAGCACAGGCTGCTGTGGGGAAAGGATCGAGCAAGAGGCTGCTCAGAGCAGCCTGGGAAAAGTGTAGTCGCTGCCTCTGTCACCACCACTGCTGATGTCAAAACTTTCAGCCATGGGAACAGCCTACCTCCAGCCCCCGCAGCTGTGTGTCAGGGGCGGGATAGGCCCACAAGAAAAAAAGTTTGGGCACCACTGCCCTAGAGTCAGACATAACTGGGTGAACTTTGCCTTTACTTTAACCCTGACTTATTATGCTAAAGTAAGTTGAAATTAAAGGAGCCCCTTTTGAATCAATGGAAACTACAGAGGATGCAACTATCTGCTGTTTACCTCTTCACTGCCATCATGTAGTCACTGGTCAACATCTTATCATCTGATGTTGCCTCTGGGATGCAAACATTGTCAAGGCTCTGCTAGTTCATATGTGAACTCATATAATTCCTAAAATATTCAACTTTGTTTTCTTTTGCCGGGTGTGAGTTCAGAATCCCTGTTGTGCGTCTCACTTCTTCTTTCCAGGAATGAATAAGGTTACTGCACAGCAGTCCATCTCACTATTAATCAGGAGTGCAGCTTCTCTCACAGCTTTCCACAGCAGGAGCTGAAGTGACATCAGTTCTTATGAAAATAAAACCCTAAGAAATGGTGTCAAATCTGTGGAGACATACAGCTGGAGTGGAGGTGACCTGCAGAGAGAACCAACTCACCCCCAGAGTCCAAAGATAACTCAGAGAAAATGCTTCCAGTGAAAGTTAACAGGAAGGTTTTAATTTTAATACTGACACTTTTTGTTCTGCATAATTATACCACTTAGAAAGGGTGGAGAGGCAGTTCTTACAAATAAATATAAGTGTAGGTAGGAAATGTGATGTTCTATCAATAACAAATCATTGCTATTCTATGAATATCTTGTTCAGAATTTAAAAAAAACCTTAATGGCAGGATCAGTTACACAACCACTGTTGCAATTTACTTTATTGCTTCATAACTGGAGAATTAAAAATAGTCCTTTCAAGTAGGCCAGGAACAAGAACTAAATAACCAGATTAGGGTACATAACCTGGTGCCCTTTATAGATTTTGGATTACAACTCCCATATGCCCCAGTCAACATGGCCACAGATCAAGACATTATGGGGATCATAATCCAAAATACCTGAAGGAAGCCTAGTTGCCTAGGCTTCACCAAAATTAATTGGTTCTTCCCTCTGCCCTAAATTTTAAGTAGGAACATACCTCCCTACCTTACCTCAGGATCAGGCCAGTTTTGCATGATTTATTTATTTGGATATTCTGGTATTCCCAGAGCCTTTTGGATGTCAATGAAAGATGGATAACAAAAGAAGAATCAGCAGGAAATATTCTTACTACAGTATTAGCCTGAACACAACTGGAGTTTTTGGGTGACTTCTAAAAGGAGAAAGCATTGGTTTTTACAGAAGAGATAGAAGGATAAAACATTCTCAGGCAGTATCTTTCATACTAATATACCATATAACATTTCACACAATCAGACTTTTTTTCTGCATAGACCAAACCCATTGAAACCTATGGAAATAATGTGGCCCTGAACTCCAGTTCTTTTTATAAGCTCTACACAGAGCACATAATGCGCAATGCAGGGTTGGACGAATCACAAGTTGGGATCAAAATTGCTGGGAGAAACTTCAACAACTTGAGATACACAGATGATACTACCCTAATGGCAGGATGTGAGGAAGACCTAAAGAAGCTTCTGCTTAGGTTGAAAGAAGAGAGTGCAAAAGCTGGTTTGAGACTCAACATCAAGAAAACCAAGATAATGGCAACAGGCCTGATCAGTCCCTAGAAAATAGATGGGGAAGAAGTAGTAGCAGTGACAGATTTTACTATCTTAGGATCCAAGGTCACTGCAGGTGGAGATTGCAGCCATGAAATAAAAAGGCAACTGATGCTTGGGAGGCAAGCGATGAGAAACCTGGGGAGTATAGTTAAAAATAGAGACATCACCTTGCAAACAAAAATTTGCATAGTCAAAACAATGGTATTCCCGGTGGGAATGTGAGAACTGGACCATTAGGGAAGCTGAACGCAGATGAATAGATGCCTTTGAAATGTGGTGTTGGAGGAGAGTTTTGAGAGTACCCTGGACAGCGAGGAGAACAAATAGGTTGAGCCTGAAAGAACCCAGACTGCTCATTAGGTCAAATAGTATAGATGAAGCTAAAGTACTTTGGACATCAAAAGAGAAGAGATGATTTGCTTGAGAAAGCCTTGAAGCTGGGAAAGGTGGAGGGCAAAAAACGAAGGGGATGGCCATAAATAAGATGGCTAGATGGTATTGTAGATTAAGTGGGCACAGAGCTGGGAGGGTTGAGGAGGATGGTGGAGGACAGGGGTGCCTGGCAGGCAATAGTCCATAGGTTTGTAAAGGGTCAGAATCAACTGTTGACTGAACAAGAACAACAACAAAAAACCTGCTGTGTAATTGTCTTCTAAATCCCATTTTATCATTCTGTGGTACCAAACTGTATGCTACTTTATTTGTACTTTAATAAAGAGAGCTTTTGACAAGATTCCTGTTATTTTGAGGAAAGCACAACTATTCTACTCTCCTCAAAGCAGCTGCAGGATGCACAGTTAGAAACGTACACCTCATTTCAACTGGGGTCTTGCCTCATATCCCAGGCAAACATTTGCCAAAGCTATTATTTCTCACCAAATGTGTTATGAAATTTATTTATTTATTTATTTTTCCAATTTGTATAGCCGCCCAACTCAAAACAACTCTGGGCGGCTCACAACATTAAAGTCAACAGTCCAGCATTAAAAACCCGTTTTAAAAAACCCAATAAAAATCCCAATTAAAAATGCTACAAGAATTACAAGAATGAGGGAGCGATATTACTATATTAGCCAGCAGTAATACTATATTAGTCAGCAGGTGGGATTCACCACATTGCCCCACAATTGCTTTGCTTGCCAGGTTTTCAGTTCTTTCCTAAAGGGCAGCAGCTCTGTCTGGAGTCATAACTCAATTGGCAGGAGGTTCCATAGGGCTAGAGCAGACACAGAGAAGGCCCTCCTTCTGGTGCTAGAGAGACAAGCCTCTCTGGCCGATGGAACAATAAGAGAGCCCCTCCGGTCCACTTTGGGGACAAATGGCGATTGGGGAGAGAACACCCCAGGTTTTAATCTGGACTGGAAGGCCATCCCCAACCTTTTCTTCAATATAATAGTTGGTGTGCCTTTCAAACAAACAAATGTAGTGTTTGTAACATCTACTCACTGACTGGAACTGAGAAGGAAGATGAGACAGAATCAAAAATTATTTCTTTGTCAACTGTGTGGCAGTTGAATTATCCCCCCCCCCAAAAAAAGCCCCTCAAAATCCTGGAGAACACTAGTTAATTTCCAAGTTAGTGTCTGAGTTTGGGGCATAGGTGGCTGACAAGTAATCATAAGTTCCCTAAGTGGAGCCTATGATGACCCAGAACCTCCCATAAGGCTATCAAATGTGGCCTAGCAGCAGCAGCAGGGTGAGCGTCTAACCTTGCAGGTACTTAGAGCTGCCTTCCAGGCTGAGAGTCTAGTCCTACGAGCATCAAAGCTACCTCTGGAGAATTTATTCTGCAAACACCAGAGCTGCCGCAGATAGTGACAGTAAAGTCCTCCCATCTCCAACTTTATTATTACTGACCAAGGAATTAAATAGACATTACAAAAAAAAACACCTCATCTACATTATTTGACTTAATGAACTCCTTTGACAAGGATCAGAACAGGTTGAACATGTGGATATATATTTAAAGTAGTACTGTACATTCCTTTATGTGTTTTCAGATTAATGGTTATTACAGCTGAAGTCAGTCCACTGGTTGGCCTCTATGCTTGAGGTTAGACATGCTTTTTTTAAGTAGCCTGACACATAATGATCAGCACTTGGAGGCTATTTGGTGTTTGGGGATCTTACAAATGAAAGATATCACACCAGAGCTCATCATGTCATTACACTGAGAGCAGGACATTCACCTGCTTATCAATTTGTTAAAATATCCCACCAAAGGTTAAAAAAAGGAAAACAATAAATTAACGGCACAAAAATCTATAGCAAGTAGAGCTCTCTGTAATAGATGGCAAATCTAGGGAGGACAAGAAAGTTAACCCTGAATAGAACACTGCAGTCATTTTCTCAGTCCAACATCTTTAATCGTTTAACTTACAATTTTATGAGAAAATCAAAGGTCATGACAATGAGAAAAAACAATCACCAGACATATATTTTTCCGGGGGGGGGGGGGATCTTTTTTTAAAGCAGTTGCATCTACATGACCTCATAACTATATCCTTGGGTTACACATATAACTGATTTATATTTCCTGAAGTTTGGCCCTGGTAAAAAGAGGCAGCCTGACAATAGGTATAGTGCTGGACTTTCTTCTCAGTGAAGATTAACTTTATACCCACATTTTAATTACTTTTTCAAGAGATGACCTTCTTTTGTAATTTAAGACATCTCAAAGTATGATAGAAAAATATATACTTTTCTAGCCTTATGCAGTTTTTCAGTTGAGAATCCATCCAGTTCTGAGTAACAAAGATTACTAGATTTTAGAGAGAGTGAGAGAAAAAGTAACTTAAGTAGAGAGTTGTTAATCTTCTGCATGTGAAACTTCATACACCCCATCTGCTAGGTCAGGGATAATAAGATAAAGTCACAGAGAAATGTCCCTGAAATGTATATGGCAACTATCGAACTCAGGGGTTCTCGACCTTTTTAAGTGTAGGCCTAACTCATGCTCTCTCAGACAGCTTTGGGGGTGGACAGCCATTTTGCTCTGCCTGCCACACATGGCACTTCCGGATGTGGTGGAGTTGGTGGTGGGACACATAAAATGGTATTGTGGGCCACATACAGCCCCCGGGCTGCAGACTGAGAACCTCTGATCTAACTCATGTGCCTTTGACTTTAATGTATTACTGTAAGGATAACTAAGTCTAGTTCCAAACCTGTTCCGTTAGATTTTAAGACGGGAATATCACAATAATCATGACATAGTTCCATGACATAGGTGCAGCGGGGCCACCACTTCTGCCATAGCGACCCCTTCGGCCACTATTAATGGCCAGAGGTGAGGAGAGGGATGACGTTGAGGGTGGTCAGGCAGCAGAGAGGACCAGCGGGGCCGTCGCCACCATCATAATGACCACTTCAGCTACTATCAAAGGCCAGAGGTGAGGAGAGGGAAGATGTTGAGGGTGGCCAGGTGGTAGAGAGGACTAGCCGTGGCCCTGCCCCCGCCATCAGGACCTCTTCGGCGACCATCAAAGGCCAGAGGTGAGGCGAGGGAAGATGCAGCAGAGAGGACCGGCAGGGTCCCCTTTGGCCACCATCAAAGGTCGGAGCAAGGAGGAGCCGAGGAGGATAAGTGAGAGGCCAGCCGAGTTAGACCACCACCAGCACTGTCAGTGCTAAGGGGCTCTGGCATGGCCACTGGAACATCGCAGACTCCTTGATGTTCAAACATAGACTCCTAATTGCTTACATGTGATAAGTAACTGATTTACCATATCACCATTTAATCAAATTCCTTATACTTTGTTGCCTTTATATAGCAAACTTTCTTTAGTGAACTTCCCTTTTCATACCAATTTCTGACTACATATATAACTTAATTCATATGTTCAATACTAACCAATCTAACTTTAGAATGTGTTACGTTGTATTGTGATAATATATATGAATGGAAAATACTAGCGTAGAAACTGGGAAACCATGTCACAAATTTTGCCAAGAGAACTCCATGGACAGAGACAAAAGGCTAAATAAAAAGGCAAAATAAATGGAACAGGAGATTGAGCCCACCAGGTTGGAAGATGGGGGAGGGGATAGGATAGCAGGAAGAGAAATACGATATTGCAGGGAACAATACTGCATAGGAACATGGAATGTCAGATCTATGAATCAAGGCAAGCTGGAAGTGGTAAAAATGAAATTGAAAGAATAAGCATTGACATCTTGGGATTCAGTGAGTTAAAATGGACAGGGATGGGTGAATTTAGCCCTGGAAACCATCATATCTATTACTGTGGACAAGACAATCTTAGAAGAAATGGACTGGCAATAATAGTAAATAAAAGAGTGAGAAAAGTAGTAATGGATTACTACTACCTTAAAAATGACAGAATGATCTCAGTCCGAAAGCAAGGAAAACCATTCAATATCATTCTATTTCAAGTATATGCACCAAGCACTAGTGCAGATAAACAACAGTTGACCAGTTCTATGAGGACCTACAGCACCTCATAGACTAGACACCCAAAAATGATCTCCATGTTATAGGAGATTGGAATGCTAAAGTAGGAAATCAAAAAGTAAATGGAATAACAGGCAAGTTTGGATTTGGAACATAGAATGAAGCAGGGCAAATATTAATAGAGTTCTGCCAAGAGAATGCACTGGTAATAGCAAACACCCTCTTCCAGCAACACAAGAGGAGACTGTACACATGGTCATCACCAGATGGCCAACATTAAAACCAGATTGATTACATACTATGCAGCCAAAGATGGAGAACCTCCATACAGTCAGAAAAAACGAGACATGGAGCAGACTGTGGCTCAGATCATAATCTACTGATTGTAAAATTCAGGCTTAGATTAAAGAAAACAGGGGAAACAATTAGGCCAAACAGGTATGACCTAGACAACATCCCTAAGGAATACACAGTGGAAGTGTGGAACAGATTTAGTGGTTTGGATGTGATAGACAGAGTCCTGGGAGAATTATGGACAGAGGTGCAAGACATCATACAAGGGACCCAAAAGTATGTATCCCCCAGCTCTCTTGTGTGTCTTTTCAAACTTTGGATACAGAGAGGCATGGTTAGTTAGTTGTTGTAGAGTAGGGGTTCTCAACCTTTTCAAGCCACGGGCCAGACCATGACCCCTCAGACAGCTAAGCAGGCCAGACTGGTGGTTCCCCCACTTTAAACACTGCCATAAAACGTGCCTGCAGCTGTCGTTAATGTGTTTATGACAGCTGCAGGCACATTTATGGCTGTCTTAAATGCATCTGCTTCCACTTCCAGTGGGCATCGGTGATGACATGGGCCACATGAAATGGTGCTGCTGGCCAGGGCCAGCCCACAGGCTGTCGGTTGAGAACCCCCGTTGTAGAGAAAGAAAAGGCCACTAAGAACCTTGAGGACACAGGCACCATCTCACATTTCTTCAGATTTAAGTCTGTGTCTGCACTTGATGTATTTCTTTGTTCCCTGCTTGAAAGGTACAACTAAAAAATGAAAGAAAGTATTTCAGCTCTTTTAAGTGCAAAAGAGATCTCATTAGAATTAGATTGGAAGAACAGCTGATAACTCATTTTCCTCTGGCGTGGGCAGCTTTCACAATCCATCTCCTTAACATAAAAATGGGGATAATATATTAAGCTGTGCAATGTTGTTGTCAAAGAAGATCAATGACCACAAAGTCAAGTGTATTATTTTATGTACCATCTCATTTCCTTGGTATGAAAACATGTTCTGATTCAAATGTGCTTTATAGATAATATTTGTATTTTCTTTTTAAAAAAATACAGCTCCAAACAGTCAAACTACAGCTGAAGATTTGACAGCATCTTAGAAGGATAGCAGCAGCCTTAAAAAATAAACAACTATGCAATTGTATCACAAATCTAATCCTTTTTACATCATTGTAATCCTCTTTCTTTTTTCTGCCATTTGGAATTTTTTTTATAACACCAGTAATGGGATGTAACAGGTTCTCACCAGTTTGCCAGAACTGGTAGTAACTTTTCCCAGTGTCCCGGAGAACCGGTAGCAGCTTTTGAGGGGAACCACCTTCGGGGCTTACCTTTTCACTGGTTCCCCCACTGTGCATGCGCACCAAGCACTTGGTGTGCATGCATGCCTACAGTGCTTGGCACGTATGCATGGCCTCCTTGCTGTCCTCCCAAGTGGGGAGAAGGAAGAGAAGTTGCTAGCCTGAAGCTCCCTATAGTCTGCTCCCCAGGGTAAGTGACTCACCTTTGGATGTGGTGTGTCTGTGTGTATTTTAATGTGTATTTACCTTTACCTATATTGACATACTACCAGATTTCCTAAAAAGGCCTGGTGGCTGGCAGGCCTGGTGGCCTGGCTTAGGGTTTTTAACCAAAGTCTTGGAGTTACCTCATCAATAAGCTACACCTGTGGTGTTCCAATTGCTGTTTCAATTGGAGAACCCTTAAGGAGGTACAGATGTTTTACATTTACATTAAGACATATTATCCTTGAGAACTGGTTAGGCAAAGACTTAGTACTTAACTTCTTTAACTGTTGAAAAATTGAAAAGTCCCAAAATGAAGCCATCTTGTGGTGAGTTCATTCTGTAGTTCCTTCCATCTGACCTAGTATGAGAAAGATTAGCCAGAATATGCTTTAAACTCTGGTTTAAAAGCTCTGGTTGATTTGTGTTTTGGGTGGGTGGGTGTATTTTAATGTATTTTTTATTTTATTTATTTTATTTATTGATGGGTTTGTGTTGTGGGTGGGTGGGTGGTTTGAGGTGTGTATTTGTGTGCTTATTTTTATTTTATTTTTTATTGTTTTTTATTATTATTTATTATTTTCTTTGGCTCTCCCCATGACATCATGACATCATGATGTTAGCTCCACCCACACTGTGATGACATCATGGTGGGGTAGTAAAATTTTTGACATCCCACCACTGTACAACACTAAATATATAATCAACTTCCACCTTAGAGTACCAGTGTAAGACAAATCAGGGCCAATCCCTCCCCAGTATCAGGAACTATGGGCCAAGAAATTAGTATGTACACCAGAATAATAGGTTCAGTTGTAAAGTTTTCCTTAAATTGGTCTTGTTTTCAGGCAACATATTTGATGATTATTGAAAGAATTATAAACTAGTAAATTTCACACTGGAAATACAGGTAGTCAGCATCAGCAGAACTTGAACTACAAGGACTACCTAAGCGACTGTGTCTTCAAGTCCCAGGCAAAGAGTAGGGATATACTGCATGAGAAGTTATAGCTGGCATGCAGTATGATGACACAGGATTGGCACAGTTTGGTTCATATGATTGTCTGTCTAGCAAGATCTTTAGGAACATTTCAGTTTAGTCTCTTTGTTCATTAATCTCAGGGACCACCATCTGGAGAACACACACTACAGAACCTAGTTTCAAAAAAAAATATTCCATATCACAGCAATGTGTTCACCTTAATAGTCCTAAACTTTAGAAAATTCACAAATCCGGGCCAGGATTTGATTACATCACTATCCAGTCTGGCATCACTCCCCACCAGAAGAACCTCAAAGCAAATGGCATTCCATGGTTCCATCTTTTTCCTACTGTCTAGCCAAATTCATGCTATTAAAGGCAAACTCAATTATTGTGAAAGCAAAAAAACAACAACAACCACAAAACAACAATCCACCTTTGTTTCTTCTCATTGTCCTTGCATGATTTAAAAGTCACCACATTTTATATTCCACTTTAACTGTACAATGCTTATACATTTTGAATCTTATCTTATTATTTTAAAAGTCAGTTAAATTATTATATACAGCACGGGTGTCATGGTAGAGCCGACCATGGGTTCACAAGTTACACCAGATGTAGTTAAAAGTACATATTGTTAGTTTGGGCTTTGTTATCTCTCTCTCTCTTCCAGAGGGAAAGTGCTGGACTCTAACACTCAGTTGTCAGGCAAAAGACATTAAGGATACAGGGATGTATCTGATTAGCTCATGTAAATGAGATAAGGCAGGAGGGGGATTGGTGAGGTATAAAAATGGAAAGAGAGGGGTTTTTTTCTGGAGGTAACTTGAAGAAACTTGGAAAAAAGGGGGAACTTCTGAGAGAAAGAAAAACTTGAAAAGAACTTGAGGGAGAAAAAGGTTGAGGGACCCTGGCTGAGGTAAACTTTCTGAGGAGAATCGAAAGAGATTCTGAAGTGAATATGAAGAGATTCTGGGAACTTTAAGAAGAGGTTCTGGGAACTTTGAGAAGAGATTTCGAGGAGAATCTGAAGAGATTCTGAGAAGAATCTGAAGAGATTATGAGGAGAATTGGAAGAGATTATGAGGAGAATCGGAAGAAAACAAACCAGAGAAGAATGAGAGGAAGGAAATCCTGCTCTCTTCTAAACTATCAGAATAAGTTAGTGAGTTAAATTAATTTATATTCATGGGGGAAACCAAGGTGTTGATTTTCCTGAATCTTTTTGAGTATTGATGTATATATTATATAGTTATCTGTATTGTGTGAAGGGATCTTTAACATCCCTTATGAAAAATAAACCACAGTTTCTTTGCTAACTTGTATGTTTATTAAAGAGAGGGGGACAATGTAAAGCCATCTTAAGCCAGAAGAGGCCACACTGCTACCGTTCTCTCCTTTTAACATTTTTTGGGGATCACTTTTAGAGTGGATCTTCCAGGTTGCAGCAAAAAGGTAATATTTTGCTGGACCAGCACTCCACGGAAAATTATTTGGAGTCTCAGTTGTCCCAAATTGGAGCTGCCTGTGTCTGGGAGATCCAGGAGGGGACAAGGAGAGGACTGAGGCAGAGGGAGTTTAGTGCCACATAATGTTAAAGTAACATTGGCATGTATCCAGCAGTCACTGACAAGGGGTTCCTAACCTTTTCAAGGCGAAGACCAGACCACACTCTGTTAGCTTCAAGGACCAGATGACCATTTTGCACAGCCTGCATGATGGGGTGGCCATTTTGTCCCAATAGCTTCAAAGCAGTGGTCATTTTGTTTCTCAAATACCCTTGGAGGGGTGGGGTACCACATGAAATGGCACTGTGGGCAGGATCTGGTCCATGGGCCTTAGTTTGGGAACCCCTGATATACAGAATGCAGTTGTGAAGGTTAAATCAGATACTTGGAAATACAGTACTTGCTTCAAATATAACAGTAAGGCGAAAGGCTACAAGGAGGGAGAAAGATTGTGCTATGTGTGATTGAAGAAGGAAAAGGTGAACTTTTCACGACTGAGATTTTTCAGATCCAATTAAATCCAGCCTTATCTGTAGCAAGTAGCCTAAAAGATTCTATTAAAACATAATACTGGAGGAAATTGAAAAGATCATAATAGTAAGGTAATTACACCAAAGTCTAGAAAAATGTTCTGTTAGTCAGACTGTGGAAATCAATCACTGGCTTGTGCATATGAGCTAGTTCAAATGAATCTCATTTTGCATTCACTTTAATGACAGCTCTGTAGTCTGGTCTTTAGACAGCTGAAATCATAATATATAACCATTTCCTCATGGCAATAATACTCAATTTATGAACTGCACAAAAGGCATTTGCCACAATCACAAAGAACCAACCATCTTTCTTACTGTTTGCCATTAGTGTTACTGGAAAATGAAAGACAGCAGAGCAGTTAAAAACATAAGTATACATGAAGTTTTTTTAAAAAATCTTCCAATAAATCTTGATTGACTAAATGCTCATTTCTCACATGCATATGTTGGCTGAAATTTATGCACCTTTTTGATGTCTAAGCCCATTGCTCCCAAACTTGGGACCTCTTGTATTACAATTCCAGGAAGGATTCAAATTGGGGACCTATTGCTCTAAGCAAGTGAACCACTAGGAAAATTAGTTTTCTAACTGTTTCCAATAAATGGTTCCAAATGAATTCTAGTAATGTTTAGGATGCTTAGAAACAACTTATATATCCCCTTAATGCTGAGCTGGCATGTGTAGCATGGCACAAGTTGCACAGTCCCAAGGTTCCCACAACAGAAGGAAACCACTTTTCTGCATGCTTTCTACCTAGAAAGCCTTGAAAAACTAATCCACAAGTCAGAATTCACTCCTTGTTGTTGTTGCTTCTGCTGCTGTTGTTACCAAATTTGGGGGAAGCTTTTCTTTGAATCCTATAATCAATTCCTTACAGCTTCAAGCAAAGATAGTACATCAAGATTATGTTGTGGTAAAGATCTTGCTCTGTAAAAAATGTAGAAGAAAGGTGATGGTGTTACATCCACACCTTATTTCACCCACCTAAACTATTGAGAGGTATTTGGAGAAATGAAATAAAGTGCTCAGAAATTAGTAATAAAGTGCTTAGAGATGTATGAAAACATTCTGAAATAGGAACAGCTAAAAGGTACAATGAAGAAAAGTGTTCAAACAAGCTATAGTCAAAATCTTGTTGCTTAGCATAGTAAATCTCACTAGAGTAGAGCAATAAATCAATAGAGATGTGGAGAGTCAACTCTTCTATAAATTCCATTAATTGAAGTGGGCCTACTTTGGTACAATTTGGTACAGCTAAAGTAGACCCATTCAAATCAATGGATTAACTGATTTACCAAATCCCCGTTGATCCAATGATCCTAATCTAATGCAATATATTATATTAAGCAACGGGAGTTTGGTCAACTTGAGTTATCGAAAATATGTAAATAAATATAAACATTACATAACTGCTGAAATAAATGTGCATGTTAGTAAAAATGCAAAAAGAATTGCACAAATTCCAATATGTTTAGAAAAAAACACAACCTAATAAAAAGGAGAGGAGGAAAGTGCAGGCAAATTTCAGAGAAAATGAATCAAACTGAAATTTTTATATCGTTGAAATAAACCTACACTAGTCTACTGTAGCAAAAATAAACCATCTGGTAGCATGTTATGGCTAACAAATTTACTGCCACATCTTGTAAACAACTAGAGTTCACTTTACTGCACACATGGAATGCTGTTTTATATTCACTCATCAAATATCAGTATTGCACTCACCCCACATGCTAGCAAGGTCATGCTCAAGATAATACAGGATAGGCTTCAGCAGCACATGGAGAGAGAACTACCAGAAGTACAGGCTGGGCTCTGAAGAGGCAGGGGAACTAGAGACCAAATTGACAACATACGTTGGATCATGGAGAAAACAAAGGAATACCAGAAACAAGTCTACTTCTGTTTCATTGACTACACCAAGAGCTTTGACTGTGTGGACTACAATAAAATGTGGCAAGGAATTAAAGAGATGGGAATACCAGAACACCTTAAATGTCTCATGAGAAATCTGTACATGAATCAAGAAACAACAGTTAGGACAGAATTTGGAATAGGTAAAAGAATAAGAGAAAGCTGCAGTTTATCACCCTGCTTATTCAACTTATACACAGAGCACATAATGTGCAACGCAGGGCTCGATGAATCATAAAATTGGAATTAATATCACTTGGAGAAACATCAACAATTTGAAAAATGCAGATGATACTATCCTAATGGCAGAAAGTGAGGAGGACTTAAAGAATCTCCTGATTAGGTTGAAAGAAGAAAGTGCAAAAGCTGGCTTGAGACTCGATATCAAGAAAAACAAGATAATGGCAACAGACCCTATCAGTCCCTGGGAAATAGATGGGGAAGAAATAGAAGCAGTAACAGCAAAGAGAACAAATAAGTTGATTTTAAAAGAAATCAATCCCAACTACTCCTTAGAAGGTCAAATATTGAAGATGTAGTTAAAGTAAATTGGTCATCAAATGAGAAGAGAGGATTCACTTGAGAAAGCCTTCATGCTGGGAAAGGTGGAGGGCAAAAGAAGAAGGGGCAGCAGAAAATGAGATGGCTAGATGGTATTGTAGATGCAATGGGCGCAGAGCAGGGTGGGCTGAGGAGGATGGTGGAGGATAAGGGTGGCTGGTGGGCATTGGTTCATGGGGTCGCGAAGGGTTGGAATTGACTATGTGACTGAACAACAACAAAATATACATTACATATACTGTACATATATACACTGCAATGGCTCAAGTCACTAAGACACTGACTGGGAGGCGGAAGGTTAGCAGTTCGATTCCCGAGTACTGGAGGATGGAATGAGCTCCCGTCTCTGTCCCAGTTCCTGCCAACCTAGCAGTTCGAAAGCAAGAAATTGCAAGTAGATAAATAGGGACCACTTCAGTGGGAAGGTAACAGCATTCCATGTGCTCCGGTGTCTAGTCATGCTTGCCACATGACCATGGAAACGTCTGCAGAAGCAGACAGCACTGGCTCTTCAGCTTAGAAACAGAGATGAGCACTGACCCCTAGAGTCGGATACGACTGGCTTTCGAGCAAGGGAAACCTTTACCTTTACCTATACATGTACCTGTACAGATATATAGGTGTAGACAAGAAAATATGAGATTAAATGATAATGCAAAACACCATTTGGGACAGTTCTTGTCAAGTTTAAATGTATGCAAAATAAGCACCATGACAACATATAAACGGTGATACTCTAACTCTGGATAGTTAATTAATGTAACACCACCAGTTTGACAAGAAACTATGATCACTACCTAAACCCAAGCAGTTCAGTTATTTCATGTAGGAATCCGCTTTTAGATTCCTCTCTTCAAGAACAGCAAATAAAGTAGTTTTATCTTCACTGATCCTTTTCATCCCTCATACTACTTTTTAGAAGAGTTTTCAAGTTAAAGTATTTCCCTGCAGGCAGACTTTCAAATTAATCAGAACACCTAAACCACTTCTGGTTGTGAGCATGTCACAATGCATTGCAAGGAAAACAACAGGCAAAAGGCCTGTAAGAGTCACAACACACTTGAGCAATAGTTGGGTATAAAAGCAAAGTAGACAAATAACAGAGCATCTCCATCAAAGAGGGAGAAGGTCAAGGAGAGTGCACATATTTGAGGACATTAGGAGATCTGCTAGTCAACTTTTTATAGAAGGGTTCCTTTGAATCAGTGCCTTGAAGGCTAAATGGACACCCCTGCTGTCCTTCCAGTGTGTGTGTGTGTGCGTGCATGTGTGTGTATGCGTGCATGCATGCATGCGTGCGTGCGTGCGTGCGTGTGTGTGTGTGTGTGTGTGTGTGTGTGTGTGTGTGTGTGTGTGTGTGTGTGTGTGTGTGTGTGCTGTATTAAGTAAATTTCATGATGAATGACATGGAGATAGATCTAAACGGTGTAATATTTTACCCTTAAAGGAAGAACAGAGAACAATGAAATTGAATAATATTTACTAGAACAAAAGCAACAACACACTCTATCTTCTAATCATATTAAATTCAATACTCCATGATCTGAAATTTCTTATTCATTGAATGTTGTCAAGAAAATATGAACGGAAGAGGGATTAAAAGGGAATAAATATTAACTGTCAATAGTATTTTGTTAGCCTATTTTAATATCCTTTATAACAACTATTTTGATGTAATAATTCTGTTTTTGCCATCTGTACTAAATGTGGCAGAACCTCCAGGCTCCTTATGTTTTCTGTGGCAGTAATCCAGTTGACAACGTGATAATCACAGAATGAGATACTGTATTTCCTGACATATAAGATGCAACCCCCCCCCCCCTTAAAATACACTGGAAAAACAGAGTGTGTCTTATACACCAGTAACAGTCCCCCCCCCCCCGGGGTTGTTGTGGTTCGGCAGCTAGAGAAGATCAGTGGCTGGAGAAAGGAAACGGCTATTTTTATAGCTGCCCTCTCCCTCCGCTGGTGCAGTTCAGCAGTCATTGCTGACCACTGGGAGTCAGGTGAAGGGCAGTTTCCAAAGGAGCAATCTTGCCTGGCCGAGCCCTCCCTCCCCACCTCTTGACAGTGGTGGGATCAGTTGGACCCTCCTTCCCTGCCTCCTGACAGCTGGTGGTGGTGGGGAGACCAGGCAAGATCACTCCCTTGAGAGTGATTTTGTCCAGCTGAGACTGCTCTCCCCACCTCCTGATAGACAGTGACAGTGGCTTCCAATGGAGCTCTCTTGCCTGAACAAAGCCACCTTCTCCTGCTCCTGGAGTTTTAAAATGTAGAAAATTATTAGTTTTCCCCCTTTAAAAAGTCTATAAGAACGGGTTGTGTCTTATACTCCAATGTGTCTTATATGCTGGCAAATACAGTAATTCAATTGTATGTAGTATACCAAGTGTCCTGCATGGATATAGGATATCACATCTCTAAGCTACTTCCATCAGATGCTTGTTTAAACATTTCTGAATGTTTGCAGCAAAAGCAAGCAAAGTCTGCAGGCAGATTATTCTATTCTTCTGATATTATGAACCTGATCACTGTCCAGTTGCTTATACCTCCTTAGGGAAAAGAAAGAGAAGGGATCTATGCCTTTCCTTCTGTACTATAGCATCTCTTGCTAATCCTTTTACTGTACATCATTGTAATCCACAATGTGGTAGGGGAAGCACCATAAATAGTGTTGTCATTCTTCAGTATCCATTTAATGTAACATCTTAGGAATCTGCCTGTCAGTCTTTGGTCTCCCTGCAAGGGGATTGGAAGACATGTTATTTTAGAATAAGGACCATTTTATCAACAGCTGAATGAAAGATGCTGCCTCCATGTAGAACTGGAAGTAGTCAGATATAGTTTATATCTCTGATAGTTGTATGGGTCCTTAAGGGCCCCAGATGTATTCCTCAACACCTCTGGACTCCTGAAAATCCCTTCACTGCAAACAAAATGACTTTAAACTCCACTGGATGTTCATTGGGAGCATGAAGACAATTTTTCCATATTTTTAAGGCTCACAAACATCCCTGCCTCCATCCCAATTTTCATTTCATTTCTTGGCTCTCAGATGGTGTAATACATGGGTAGGCAACCTACGGCCCATGGGCCAGACCCTGCCCATGACACCAAACCATCTGACCCATGCAGCCACCACCAGAAGTGGATGCATTTACAATAGTCATAAATGCAACCACAGTTGTTGTAAGTATGTTTATGACAGCCATAAATGTGTTTATGACAGCTGTAAATGCACTTACGTCAGCCATAAATGTGTTCGAGATGCATTTTATGGCAGCATTTATGCTGGAGGGAACCACCAGTCTAGCCCCAACTGTCTGAGCGAACATGGCCTGGCCCCCAACTTAAAAAGGTTTCCAACCCCTGGTGTAACACATCTTTTTCTGACTTTTTTAAAAAATATATGTAACAGAAAAAAATTAAGGGGTAGGAATCATGGTAGCATCTAGTGGCAATACTGGCTCTGGGGTTCTACAAAGTTTAATATAAAAAAGTAACACTTTAAGGTGGAATGAGGCAGCTGTCTAAAACATACAACCATGAAGGATGGAAATTAATAGTGAGGTATTGAAGGGTGGGGACTGAGGTGGCTTAGTGGTTAAGATGATGAACATGATGACTAGAAGGTCATCAGAGTAGCAGTTTGACGCCCAAGTGCTGCATGATAGAGTGAGACCACATCTTTGCCCCAGTTCCTGCCAACCTATCAGTTTGAAAACAAGAAATTGCAAGTAGATAAATAGGTGCCACTTTGGTGGGAAGGTAAACAACATTTCATGCACTATGGTGTCTAGTCATGCCTACCACTTGTGCATGGAAACGTCTGCAGACTCAGACAGCACTGGCTCTCTGGATATAAATGGAGATGAGCACCAAACCCTAGAGTTAGATATGACTGGCTTTCGAGCACAGGTGACCTATTGCAAAATTGCCTGATTTCCTAAACTATGCTGGTGGGCCATGCTTTCCCACCAGTGATGAACTCAAATCAACTTTCCTATACTGTATTCAAAAACAAAGGGTGATTCTTGTCATTCACTGGTGGAAGCAATAGGCCTTGAAGTTTATCCTGGTTGTCCTTGCTTTGCAGATGGTCATGGGCAAATTGCTGCTAAATTGCCACCCTTGCCTGTGATCCTATGGTCCTTTCCCTTTGTGCAAGTTTTAGTCTAATCATTCGTATTATTCCTAAATGCTTATAAGAAATACATTGGTTTCTTTCAAAGCACACTAATTGTGGCAGCATGTCAAGCACTGTGCATTTTTCTAATGAGCGCCTTTCCCTTACAGTACTCCATGGAGGCACAATTTATATTCATAAGGCAACACCGGTGTGCCCCAAGGACACATGTGGATTAGCCATCTGAAATAGAGTGGGGGTGGGGGTGGGGGAGAGAGAGCCAGGCAGTTAATTTAAAAAAATTAATTTTTGAGTCACTCCTCAAACTAATGATCTTGGGAAACAGAGTTCAGACTCTCCTACATATCTTTTCCTGGGGGTAAAACTGCAGGTGACACATGACTGCATACCATCCTTTTATTCTGGAGATTTTTTCCCCAGAGGGGAATGAGGTACAAAGTAGTGGTCATGTATCCCAAATAAATCATGTTTGCTAAAAGACAGTCTGGCATTCTGTATATTAGGCAAAGGGTTGATCAGACTCTTTGTAAGAGTAAGGCCTCAATTTATTTAATTTATTTTTCATGTCTCAATAAAAGGACCTCTTTCATGAGAAATGAAACAAGTATAATCCTGGAGCCTATAATAAAAATGGGTTCATAGATATACTCAATTCGAGGCCAGCAGCAATATATTTTGCATTCATTAGCTCTTGGTTGTAGATAATGGATTTTGTGATGTGTTCTGCGTGGAAGATGGAGCCATGTGAATTTATGCAGTGGCAAGTGAATTTTTGGTATAATGTGGTGCTTAGATTCCATTGTTCAGCTTACATACCTGTGTCCAGAAGATGTACCTGTTGTGTAGACTTGTATAGGCTCAAATTAATCTCCTATCTCCTGCCAACCTAGTAGTTCAAAAGCAAGAAATTGCAAGTAGATAAAAAGGGACCACTTTGGTGGGAAGGTAACAGGGTTCCGTCCGCTCCGGTGTCTAGTCATGCCTGCCATATGACCTTGGAAATGTCTGCAGAAGCAGACAGTGCTGACTCTTTGGCTTTGAAACAGAGATGAGCACTGAACCCTAGAGTTGGATACAACTGGCTTCTGAGCAAGGGAAACCTTTACCTTTACTAAAAGCTACTGAATCTCTGGTAGAAATTTTCCAGATGATCCCCAAACTATGAATCCAGAAGATTAGGTTGTGAGATACAGGAGAGACTTTTAGAGAACAGGGGAAGGAAATGTGGCAGAATATTTTTGTGCAACGTGATACCATATCTGTTCCCACAGTTGTGCCATTAATCTGGAGATAATATATTATTACCAAAGGTGTGGTGTGTGAACATTTATTAACAGTTTACTGGTTAGATGGGTTGTAGTCCAGTCAGAAGAGTAGTCTTGATGGCTTTTAGTTAACGTTGTAAGTATGTTGGTGTAAAAAAATCTCTGCATTTGAGAGGCTCAAAATGGATGGATTTACAGCAGACATTTCTTAAACTACAACACTAACCTAATGAGATGAAATAATAAATTGAGAGATTTATACTGTAAAGCAGGCTTTTACAAGATATATCTGAAAGAAGAAATTACAGAACACCACTGGTAGTCATCTACAGCTTCCATCTGGGACCACTCAAATGATCAGCATAATTTGTCTACACAGCCCATTCTGGAGAGTAATACTTTACTGTCCCAGATTCTGGGCAGCCAGTCTGCTTACACACAGCTTTCCAATCTGTTGAAATACAAAAGGCCTAATTGCTGACTACTAGACTTGGGATTTCAGGAATTCATGGACTATAGCCCAGTTTTGTGCTGTCAAATCGGAACCAATTTGTAGCATCCATAAAATGGTTTTCAACATGTGAGATATAAGGTTCCACTCCCCCTGTGATTTTCCATGGCTAAGTAACAATTTAAATCCAGGTATCCCTGAGTCCTAGTTCATCATTCTATCCAGTACTCCCCCAGCCAGACTGCAGGGGCTTTAACAAAATCAATCAACCAATCCATCAATCCATTAAAAAAAAAACCCTGTACTTTCAGATCCACTATAATAATTTTCAGTGGTGAATAATGGCTTTTCTCAGACATAATGAAGACAAAGGAAGTGGGTAAGGCTAGTTTCTACAGGAACTGCAAGGTATTATAGGTCTGGTCATCCCCCTAATTATTATGCTCCACACAAGTTGCCTTAGATCTATAATGCATTGGAGTTTTTAGAGCACTTACCCCTGCCTAGCCTCTTCATCTTAATTGTGCCCATGTACTCTCTGCATATAATTTGTCATATAACTATTGCTACATGTACCATAGGAAGTAGATCTTAATAAATGAAAACTCATATTGAAATAAATCTGGTCTTGTAGGTGCCACAAATCTTTTCTTTTTATATTGTTATACACACTCTTTGACAACTGCTACAGTGCATGATAAAAAAATAGGTATCCACATTATAGCAAGAAATAATACAGGGGAGAGGGTGGAAAATCACATAATTAAATCAAGTCCTTCTGAGTTGTGACTTATATTGTGATCTGAATAAAATCCAGCATGGAGTTGATCATATATCCTTATGAATCGGAGATCAGTTACTTTGTGTGTTTCCAAACTTTCAGATACATTTTCTTACAAAATGATCTATTTTAAAATGATCTATATTAAAATGGACCATAATGAAAGCTGTGAATTGAAGAATAGAGGTCTTTGAAATGTTGTGTTGGAGGAGAGTTTTGAGAATACCCTGGACAGCGAGGAGAACAAACAGGTTGATCTTAAAAGAAATCAATCCCAACAGCTCCTTGGAAAGTCGAATATTGAAGATGAATATTGGCCATCAAATGAGAAGAGAGGATTCACTTGAGAAAGCCTTGGTGCTGGGAAAGGTGGAGGGCAAAGAAGAGGGGGGCAGCAGAAAATGAGATGTCTATATGGTATTGTAGATGCAATGGGCACAGAGTTGGGTGGGTTGAGGAACATGGTGGAGGACAGAGGTGCCTCTTGGGCAATGGTCCATGGGGTCACAAAGGATTGGAATCGACTGTGTGACTGAAAAACAACAATATTAAAATGAAGGGTAGAACATAATTTAATTTAAATGAAATTATAAAATGGCACCATCATAATTAAAACTGAAAAGATTAAAAGATTAAAATTCAAAGAGCACTCAGCCGAATACAACAAAAATAATAAAATAAAGTGAGAGAACAATAGCAACAGTCCAATTAAGCTCCATAAAATTGTAAGCTTGTAATGAGGGAATATTTCAGATGTCAGTTATAACAAAGTTGTAGAACAACCAAAAATGCCCTTTCACTTGAGCTTGCCAGATTCATATTATTTTCAGGCAGACTTCCAAACGGTAACTCATGAAGCTGAACTCAAGATGTGTGAAAGTTGACATAGATTACCATGAAATAATTTTTGCACCCATTGCTTCTTAAAAAATGAGCAAATAATTTTCTTACTTTTGTAGCACAAAAGTGGCAACCATAACTAATGGCGGACCATGTTGGTTAGTTAAAGTATGTGGGCATTACAAAAATGTAATAGTGTTTACCCAAATAAAAAAAGCATTGCATGGTGAAATGAGCCTTGGGGAAAAGGATGGAGTGGGCATGCAGGCACACTAGAAAGGTTATAAGGTCCATTTGTATATTCTTGAAATGCTCAAGGAGAGAAGAAAAGGAAAGTCCCAGTGCATACATGTAATAGTAAGCACAGGTGGTTAACATGACATGAGCCTCTCCCCAGTACCACACACATACTGTCTTTTATGAGCCAGGCCATCAACACAAAAGAACACTTATTTGAGGGACTTATTAACTGAAATCCTGTTGCTCTGACATGTATGGAGAAAGCAAACTACATAACATTCCATTGCTTCTAGCTGGCGTTAATGATTCTCCACTAGTATTCTCATGGGGTTGCCAAGCCAATGGGCAGGCACCTCCTAAGAATCCCATAGTGACTTGTAATTTGTTAGGTGTTATGTTATTTGCTTTCTGCATGAATGACAAAGCAACAGGATTTCATCCATTGATGCAATGTCTTGTTTTTTCCTATTATCAAGGGGTAGCTTCTGCAGGATTGGATCATTATGCTGATGCCTCACCTCACAAAGAATTATCAGTGTTGGAAGCTTTTACAACAAATGAAACTGGACAGGGCCTTGACTACCTGCATGGTTGAAATGAATATGAATTACAGCTCATAGAGAAACCTATTGTTGGCTGATACCCAGTCTTAGTTTTGCTTCTTTACATGGTTGCATTTGGACTTCTCTACTGCCATGGGACCCTAATGCTTAATCAGTGGGAAACTTTTCTGTACATGGTTTTAGCATTTGGGAAGCTTGTCACATCTCAGAGAATGTGCAGAAAGAATCTGGCATTGATGCTTTCCTGGCTCTTCTAATTAAAAAGAAAGCACTTGCTTTTAAAATGCATTCCTTTTTAGCTGTTAACAGCTTTATAACTGGAAAATATTAAAATGAAATGTATCCTATTGTGCAATTTCATTCCAGGAAGATTTCCATGGCTCAATATAATTCTATCACAAAATGTTTGAGGGTATTGCTTCCATTGAAAGGTAGTTGTTCTAGCCACAATATTACAATAAAAGATACACGACTCTGTGGAATATAGTTATAAAGTCTGTTGTGAAACCTGCAAGATATTTTGCTCCCTTGCTTCTTCTGAAAAGACTGTTCCAAAATGTGTTCAACTATTTTAGAAGAAAACCTCATAATTTTGAGAATTAAGTAAGGGTTTCTCTAGTTAGGCTATTAGGGTAAATAAAGTTCCTCTAATGCAAGCTTCTAATGTCTGTTAAGCCTTGCACGAGGGATTCTCTTTACAAGTTGAAAAATCTATCAAATAAATGAGGTAATCAATGGTCAAAGCCAATCTTTAGGAACACTTATTTGTTTAACAAGGGAATAAGCCAACTCTTTGAGAAATAATTTATCAGGCAAGGGCCCCTCCATTGTTTCTAATGAATGCAGTGGGAGAAACTGTAATATATGCTGGGTTTTAAAATACTGATTGGATGCAGCTGGCCAATTAATGGCTCATTTTACATTTTAATTCTTCAGGTGGAATGGAAGAGCTAGCCAAAAACAGCAGTAAGTTTAGATGCTTTAGATACCTATTTCCTCTGTACATAAAAATGTGTTAATTAAGAAAGAAGGAAAACTTATAGCTTGAGTGGATTTGAAATTTAGGCTGTTTTTTTAAAATGGCATCATACATTCTCTCTTATGCTAGTTAGTTACTCAAATGTAAAAAACCCACCCTATCAGAAACTATCCTTTGCACAACTTGATAAACACCAAAACTGTTAGTTGCAATGCATTCCCATGGATGCCTGCACACAGTTTGTGACACACAGTTTAGCTAGTGTGTCACAAATTGGATGCAATCCAGTAGCAAGTCACAATTATAGTAGGGTCACTGATTCAATGAAACTTACAGAACAGTGGACTCACCAACTCCCATAGTTTCACAGGTCCTACTCTAGTTGCCACTTGAGAATGAGACATTGCCATGTAAAACTGATACCAGTTGTTTCAGAAGACACAAATAAAATTGCACTGAAACTACATGTTCTTTCGTAAGTTATGCTGATTCCAGTGGGGATGTGAAGGCAGAAAGGAGTTGCTTGCTACTGACTGTGGACATCCAGGAGCACTGAGGCTACAGATGTCTGCACCAATCAGAGAACTATAGTCAGGAGGCAGAAATGAAAGCTGCCATGACTCCCAGTCCCAGAGAAGGATGATACCTGAAGGCCCAGGATTGCTTTGAAGACTTTAGGCCAGTGGTTCCCAACGTGGGGCCCATACCCCACAGGAAAACTTCATTTCCCAGAAGCCTATGTCAGTACATTGGCTGATCAGTGCTTTGGGGAATTGATTTAGTCTTCTGGGAATTGAAGTCCAAAAACCAAAGGTTGAGAAACACTGCTTTAGACAAACTGTTCAAATACAAAGGAGTGCTATTTGAGAAAATGGGCTCCCTCAGGGCTATTGTGTTTCTTCCATGGAAGGCTTTATCTGCTAGAGAAATCAGCGTGCCATAATGCCTACAGCTGACCTCTGGGTGAGGATTCAACAGCCTAACAATGTCAGCATCCATCTAGGTCAGTAAGGCTTATTGGATACAACACCCCTCCTAAGTTCCAGCCTCCAGGTCATATTTGCTATGTTCCTTATCCTTTGCTGTGACTACCGTTATCTGTATCATCTTAGACTGCCTTGATTTTGCCTACTGTTCACATCTTCATTGAAATGCATTATTTGGATCTTCCTTATTCAGACTACCTTATATTGTAGGGCTCTTTGTTTTATTTGACCTAGACTTACTTCTCTGGATTTTCCTTGTTTGGCTCACTGGTGCAAATTCCTCCAACAGGTATCCTGGTCAGTGAAAACAATCCCCAAAGAAAATAATAATTGAAAATCCAAGAGTATTCAGCAGAATATAGTTTTTTCTTGATCTCCATGGATCATGGCTAATCTCAATATCTTTGAATGTACAGAAACTCTATTCCTTAATGACAAATATCTATGTCTACATGATGGTTTCATTTGTCTGTCATTAAACATCTGTAGAAGCAGACAGTGCTGGCTTTTTGGCTATGAAACAGAGATGAGCACTGAACCCCAGAGTCAGATATGACTGGCTTTCAAGCAAGGGTGACCTTTACCTTACCTATACTTTCTCCTGATTGGTCTCAAATAAGGATGAAAAAATCACCGTAGTTTAATTTTTCTGCATTTCTTCAAAGCTCACTTGCATTTTCTGATTCCATCTATGTTTTACATCATGTTATAAGGATTTCAGGAGGTAGGCTCCTAAACCTAAATGTAGGTTCCTAAAATGTGGAGACAGGCTAGAGTTGTTGCTTTACTGAAACCTAGCAAAGACCCGGATGACCTGAAAAGCTACCAATCAGTGTCACTCCTTTGCCACCTTTAGAAGGCACTGGAACAGATAATTTAAAATCCTTTTCTGAATTTATTGATGGAAAGATCATGAAGCAGAAAGGAGGCTTCAGGCTGGGCAGGTCATGTTGTGTCAAATCCTTAACTGTTTCTATGTGTGTCATAAGGTTACAGATTTTTTTCCTAATATATTCTAGGATGGGATCAAGATGTAAACAGAATCGTCTGCACACTTAGTACTTCTCTACGTGGCTGAGTTGGAACAGGTTGGAATAGTTTATTTAAGGTCACTAAAAAGTTCAATATGGTATATGTATCATGAGTGATCTTTAAGAGAAGTGTACCAGGTAATAATCAGTGGTGGGGTTCAAATTTTTTTACTACCTGCTCTTTGGGTGTGGTACAGTGGGTGTAGCGAGGGAGAAAGCCCTGCATTGCATCTAAATTAGGACTACTTTATTTCAAAACGTGGATGGGCAGGGCCGGCCAGAATTTCTGGTACCGGTTCTGGTGAACTGGTGTTAACCTGCTGAATCCCACCACTGTAGGTAATACATTTCTCTTAGAGACTCTTTGCAACCCCATGGACCACTGTCTGCCAGGCACGTCTGTCCTCCACCATCCTCCTCAACTTGCTCAGCTCTGTGCCCATTGTGTCTACAATACCATCTAGCCATCTCATTTTTGGCCACCCCCTTCTTCTTTTGCCCTCCACCCTTCCCAGCATCAAGGCTTTCTCAAGTGAATCCTCTCTTTTCATTTGATATCCAAAGTACTTTAGCTTCATCTTTATTATTTGATCTTCTAAGGAGCAGTCAGGGTTAATTTCTTCTAAAATTGACCTATTTGTTCTCCTCCCTGTCCAGAGGACTCTCAAAACTCTCCTCCAACACCACATCTCAAAGGCATCTCTTCTTCTGCGCTCAGCTTTCCTAATGGTCCAGCTCTCACAACCATACATTGCCACCGGAAATACCATTGCTTTGACTATACGAATTTTTGTTTGCAATGTGATGTCTCTACTTTTCACTATGTTCCCCAGATTTCACATCACTTGCCTCCCAAGAATCACTTGCCTTTTTATTTCATGGCTGCAATCATATATACACACACACGTATGCACACATACACACACAAAGGCTTGTGGTTCATACTCAGCAATCGCACAGACTGGAAATGCCCAAAAGAGATTTATTATACTCACATCAGACAAGTAAAAGCTACTGACAGAAGCCAGAAGGGTGTGGGCATGATTGCTCTGGGTGTGGGCTGATTCATTCCTGCAAAGGCATGGTTTGATCTTCATCTTTAGAAGCAAACCAGCTTGTTCCTACAGTGGACTAAACAGCAGGCTAAATGCTAGTTAGCCTGTCTCTTTCACATGATGATCTAATTGTTTTTTAAAGTCCAAGTATGAAACAAATAAATCTTTCTATGTCACAAAGACATAGACAAAATGGATCAGGTTCTAGCTCAAGAATTCTAGGTGACTCTCAGTAGAGCTCAGTAGACTCTCAGAGTAGACGTCTGATCTTGTTATCTGAAAATAGCAATACTTTATGATAGAAAAGCAATAATAGTTGTCTTTTTATCAAAAATTGTACTTTGAAATGAAAAAAAAATTTGTGTCAAGAGAGGAAACCAGGAATATTTTGTGGGAAGAATTATGATCTCAGTTCTGGCATTGAATTCTGAACATATGATTCTTTGATCTTAACCATCTTTTCGGAACAGATTCTCATTAGAAGTAATTTCTAGAATGCAAACACAAGAATTCCTCAGCCAAAAAGAGCAATCCAGTGTTTCAAAGTTTGTGGAAATGCTGCTCTAGTTAATGGATCTTGATGGGGTTTGAGGAAAAGCAGTCAATATTCAACACACAATATTGTATTTACACAGCACAATAGGTAGTTGAGAAAGAAGCTGAACTCTATAACACCTAGAACTTTTAGAAAACAGCTGATTCCCATTACTGACTACAATGACTGAGCAAGTAACCTCTGAAGTGTCACCTCATCTCATTACTGTTGAATTAACTAATTACAGATAACTGTTACTTGCAACTCACTGCTTCCTTTCAAGAGTGTCCACAGGAATCTTGGTGTGTGTGTGCATAATTTGAGTGCCTTGCACACAACACTATAATATAGAGGCCATGTTCCTGTTCCATATTTATGCAAATGTCGTAACTTTTGAGGCAAATTGCCCTGAATTAAGAAAAAACCCTATATGCATTATTAGTTGCATGCTGAGTCAAGCAACTCAGTTTGCAACAGATAACATCTATGGTGCTTTTTAAACTTAAGACAATTTGTTCCAAGTGTAAACACCAGCACAAGAATTCTGGACTAGTGTCTCTGCAGCAAAATAATAAGTATATTTTACTTTTCTGGAGGGAGACCCCCGGCCCCACTTCAGCCTTAGTTGGATTTGTTATCATGTCCCAGAGTAATTCATAAGACAAACAGTTCTGGCAACTGTTCCGTGTTAATAGTCCCACTTTCCAGAACTAGAGAAATCTGCTTCTGGACTATGTCTCTGTAGAGATGTATGTGAATTTTAACACACTTGCAGACATCTGTGTTGATCCTAAGTGGGAGCTATTAGCGTAGCCACTCATATTAGCTATCTTGAGCCATGCTTTTTATATAAAGGTTATTCTTACAACAACTGCAAAGTCAGAATTCTTATCAATAGTCCATCAGCCCGGGGAGGCATAACAATCTCCTCCCTAATAAACATAACCTTTTAAAGGCACACAAAAATAACAACAAAAATCAGGAAGCCTAAATTATCCATGCTTAAACCATCCCATGTTTCCTGTACTACTTCCACATTCCATTTAAGAGAGAATAAATTCTCTATGACAGTCCTTAATGGCCTCCACAGTTATTTTCTGAACATGTCCTCATATTGCAGAGGGGGAAATGATAATAATGCTTAACTAAAAACAAGAAGGTGGACCCTCACTATAGAGCAAACAGAATTTGTAGCTTTTGGTTTTTTGGTTCAGCAGTGTAATAGAGATACTGCCACAGTAAATCACTACCAATTAGCAAACCAGTATATTGTTAGTATATTTTTTAAAGCACACCCTGGAACACTGTGAAAACATGTTGTACCTGAAGCTTATCTGATGTTTGATTTTTAGTTATTATTATTTCATTGCTCTTCAACTAACATACACTTCTATCCACTTAAGTATAACAAGCATGGAACTCAATTTTCTACAGCACAGGAGGGATTTTTGTTAGCCTACAGGCCAGGGGTTTGCAACCTATGGCCCGTGGGCCAGCCCTGGTCCCTAACACCATTCCATCCAGCCTGTGGCAATGACCCCAGAAGGGGAGGGGATGCTTTTACAATAGCTGTAAATGGGTCCACACCTGTGCACGCACAAATGTGCCCATTGTGGTTTATATTAGTGTTTGCAGAGGGGGAAGCCATGTGTCCAGCCCACGACATGGTCTGAGGGGGAGTTATCCGGGCCATGGTGTGGTAAGGTTATGAACCCCTGCTACAGGCAATGGACAAACAGTATCCCCATGCAAAGCTGCTTACAGGAATTCCAGGTTCATTGTATTGTTGTCATTTATTTTCCATTTGTTCACCGGCCAGAGTGAGATAAAGATCAGATGGGCGATATATAAATTCAATAAACAATCAGACAAACAAACAAATAAATAAAAAAAGAATTGATTAGACCAACTGGGAATTATCACAAGTTATACTTTCAGCAGATGTCAGCTGTAAAACCCACATTGTATATCCACTGAAAACTAGTGTGATTCTTAAGGGTGAATTGGGTGATAAGGGTTATGAGACAGAACAAGACTAACCATTTTACACCATAAAACATATATAAAGCATATTTAAATGGCATTTAAATATAGAAAACAGCACCAGCAAACTCTAGATAATCTGGGAGAGGACTGTTGACTGAATGGAATATTAAAACTGTTCATACTCTAGTATGGTACCATCTGTGGAACAGCAGATACAATGAGAAGGAAATAATCTTAATTTGTAGAGTATGCAGTACTAATCAGCATGGCCAGTGTTGTGTTAATTCATCAACAAGACACATCATCCGTGCAAAATAATAATTGGCTTGTTGTTCGTTTGCTTGGTTTTTTAAGAAAGTTGTGTGATTTCAGGAGAATGTGAAAGAAGAGAGAAGGGAATCAAACCATTTATGTAAATATGTTATATGGAAAGGATAAACTGTGAGTCAAATTAATGAAATGGACTACAAATAGAGGTGGGGAATGGAAAACAAACAGCACAGAAAAGGTGATCAAATGAACATTTTCCTCAAGTGAGATACATTTTGTTCTAAAGCAGGGCCCCATTGCTTCTTAATCTTTCATTATGTTGCACTACCTGTTTATTTGCAGGATTTCCCCCCTTACAAGGAAGCATTCTAAAATGGCATTCCTATTCATACCTGCTGTCGGAGGTTATACTGCTCATTAGAGCTATCAAATGCCAATACATTTTCCTGAACATATGGATCAGGTCCACCACATGAGGTGCCAGTAAATGCTGAGGTTATAGAATAGAAGGGTGTCAAAGTCATATACGTACTTATTGGAGCACTTATTCCAAAGAACATCTACCTGTATCATGCGTTCCTCACAGGACTCACTGCTGAGTGTAGCCTTGCCAAGAGAGGTTTTTTAAAAATCACAAGAAACTAGCCTTCTCGGTAGTGGCCCCTCTCTTCAGAATAATCTTCCATCAAGAGAGTGTGTGAGGCACTCTCCTTTCACATATTTAGAAAACAGCTGAATACACAGTTGTTTTAACTGGTGTTGAAAGATATACTCACTGCAAGAGGATCCTGTTTGCAATCCCAGTCCTTTTAATTTTTTTCAGTTGTTGATGTGTGTGTGTGTGTGTGTGCGTGCGCGCGTGCGTGCACATGTGCACACATATTTTCATTGTTATGATTTTGTCATGGGGGAGATGGGAGTATAGTTATTTGTGTTATGTGTTTTTAAATATGTACACTGCCCAGTGCAGTGACTTCTTACTAATAGGGTGTTACAAAAATCTAAATAATAAACATACAGCTCAACATTGACAAGGATCCTCTGGAGACCTAGTTATTGAGAAAATTAGCTTATGAACAGAATTGAAGACTTGGTTTGATTTCATGCTTTTTGCAAGCTTAGTTTTTGAGATACAGTAAAACCTCACATAAAGATCACCTCGCTTAGAGACTAACTCGCTTAAAAGAACAGCATTTTCTCTGAATGGTTGCCTCACTTAACAACTAAAACCAACTAAAAACTCACTTAACAACTAAATTAGGGTTCTCACCCCCACCCCAAGTCACAATTGGTCACTTACAATGGTGTTTTGCTTAAAGAGCAAACTCACTTAAAGAGTAATCTTGTGAAACACATTATGCTCTTTAAGCAAGGTACCATTGTATTTAAGTACTCTTAAAGTGTAACTGGAGATTTCAGCACAAGCTTAAAACTATGTGTTTTGCTCAGTGGTAAATATAGAAATCAAACACAAAACCAAACTAGTGGAAGGCCCCTCATGAGAATGGATGTGGGTGTTTAGTCTGGCACACTCATGATGTGAAAACTGACATGAAGATACATATAGTAAGGTTGAAAGTAAACAACATAACCACAATAACCACCTCTGTAATCTGTTAAATGCAATCTAGTTGTAAATTCTTTGTTCCCAACAAACATACCACATTTTTTGGGGGGGTGGGCAGAGGCTATCCTGTTAAAATCTAAGAATTTCCATCTTTCCTGCGGCACTTTGGACCTTTCTGGCACCTTAGGGAACACAGAAGTTCTTTCTTTGCCATGAAGGTTTTCCATGAACAGAAAAACTCAAACTCATAAGCATTATTTACATCCAGAGTCAGAACAATCACACAAGTAAGAGTTTATGAATAATTAATTCCACCACATTATACATTAGCCCTGGTTCTATTTTTAACTTATAGGGCCAAAGATGGGATTGCAGCCTACTTAAGAAAGGGACAAGGAGCAATTAGTGTGCATAACTGATTGATGAAATGATGTGTGAATAATTATGAAAGCAAAAACAGGTTGTAAGCTGTCAAGATACAGATTTAATTTTTTTTAAAAAACCCACATGATGCAAATATAAGTCAGCATCTACAAAAGATAAATGTGACCATGTCATAATACAATAGTATAAATTGGTTCATTTAAAAAAAGTTATTTACTTGTTACATTCTTTATTGTTCTCTCATACTTTGCATTCCAAGGGAAATAATTGTACAGTAATACCCCGGATAACGCTAGTACCATATAGCGTGAAAACCGCATAACGTTACAAGATTTTTGGAAAAATCTTGTATCGAATAACACGATTTTTAACGTTATCCGATACAGTCATTCTTAACAGCAGGGTGGCTGGAAAGCTGAATGGGGTTCTCCGTTCAGCTTCCCAGCCACCCTGCAGCTACGGAGGCAGGGGTGGGGAGGCTGGAAAGCTGACGGGGGGGCTCCCCCGTCGGCTTCCCCAGCCACCCCACAGCTGTGGAGGCAAGGGCAGGTGCCTAGGGAAGCCGACAGGGAGTCCCCGCCAGCTTCCCAGCCACCCTGCAGCTGTAGATCGGGTCCTCTGATCTCTCTGGAGCAGGCAGGGAACAAGATCCAAGCTGTTTCCCGACATTCTGGCTTGCTGCACTGGCTGAGGATGTCGGGGAAGCTCAGAAACAGCTTGGATCGGGTCTCCACACCTCCCTGGACCCAGCGGGGGGGTCAGAGACCCCTAAATTGGTAAAAAAAAGGTCCATTTTTTTTTTACCAATTTTGGGGTCTCTGACCCCCCGCAGGGTCCAGGGAGGTGGGGAGACCCGATCCAAGCTGTTTCCAAAGTTCCCCCACCTCCCTGGAGGCTGCAGCAAGCCAAAATGTCAGGATTCAAATCCTGACATTCTGGCTTGCTGCAGCCTCCAGGGAAACAGGGCTTTTTTTAACATTGTGTGATCAATGTATCGCACAACGTTAAAAACCGGATAATGACGGGACTTGTGGAACCAAGTCATAACGTTATCTGGAGTACTAATGTATATGAAAGGCATATTTTTATGAAACATCCCACACTGAAGGGACAGGCACAGAATAACTAAATAAAACTAATGTAAACTGCTAAGATCCCCATAGGACCCTTGTGGTTAACCTTTGTACTTTGACTTCTATTACCAGGAGCCCAAGTCAGCACACCTGCTGGTCAAGGCTTCTGGGAATTGAAGTCCAAGAACAGCTGGAGTGCCAAGGTTAGCCATCACCACCTTAGGAGGATCAGGAAACACAAAAAACGCCATCAAATCATAATCACAACTCTAACAATAACTCTACTGTACAGTAAAACCTCGGATAACGCTAAAACTTGGTTCCACAAATCTTGGTGTTATCCAATTTTTAGTGTTATCCGATGCATATTAAAATCCTATGGGATGCATCAGATAACGTTAAAGCTCCATAGAGATACACTGTAACCGCACAGGCTTTAGTGGTTGTTATCTGATGCATCCCATAGGATCTTAACATTATTCAATGCAATTCTCTCCCTCCCCCCCCCCAATTACTTAATGTTATGCGATTTTAGTGTTATCCGAGGTAAACGTTATTATTATTATTATTATTATTATTATTATTATTATTATTATTATTATTATATTTCTAAACCACAATACAGTAAAACCCCTACTCCTACTTACGAAAAAAAAAGTCTGTTCCGTAGGCTTTTATGTAACTTGAAGCAAACCCATAGGAAAAATAAAAATCTTATGTAAATTGAAGCAAACCCTTAGGGAAATGAATTTTTACGTAACTCAAAGCAAACCCATAGGAAAAAGAATCTTTATGTAGCTTGAAGCAAACTCATAGGAAATCGTGTAAATCGGGGCATGGTTTTAGCACAAAATCATTATGTAAGTTGAATTTTATGTAACTCGAGGCATATGTAAGTTTGGGTTTTACTGTACACTGAAATTCTCAATGGGCCAGCACATATTCTAACATTCACCTTGCTAAGTGCTGGATTTTACTAGTAAACTGAAATGCAATGGTGCATTTTTATATTTTAACGTGGCTTGATATTTTTAAAAACACTTATTATTGCAGTTATTATTGAATTTATTACTGCATTTTAAACTTGATTAAATGTGGCCGGTGTGGTGGCCACTCCGCACTCTTATATGAGGGCCACCTGGACTTTTAGTTTTTTAAATTTAATATTTTGGTTGTTGGGTATTTTTAAATTTTACATTTTTTAAATAGTTTTAATGGAGTTTTTTTTTTACATAAGATTCGTTTGATTTTATTGTAGCATGATGTTTGTATATTTGTGAGCTGCCCGGAGTCGCCTAATCAAGAGGGTGGCAATATAAATGTGATTAAATAAAAATAAATAAATAAATAAATAAATGATGTAAACAAGCTGTTTCACTGTGGCTCAGATTTAGACATCCTTCTGTTTCTTTGCTTTTTGTATGTTTTTTGGCATGGCACAATATACTTACCCTATTTGCTAGCAGATAAGACACACACACCTCCCCCCTAAAATACACCAGGGAAATGGAGTGTGTCTTATACACTGGTAAAAGTCCCCCTCTGGCTGGTGCAGTTTGGCAGCTAGAGAGGATTGGCGGCTGGAGACAGGAAAGGGCTATTTTAAAGGTGCCCTTACCCCCCTCCCCCATGTGGTTCAGTGGCCACCACTGACTACTAGGAGCTGGGCAAAGGGCAGCTTCCAAAGGAGTGGTCTTGCATGGCCAAGCGAGCTCTCCTTGCCTCCTGACAGTCGGTGGTGGGGAGGGAAAGCAGGTGAGATCACTCCTCTTGGAGCAATCTTGTCTGGGAAAGCCTGCCCTCCCTACCTCCTGACGGCCATCAGGAGGTGGGGAGGGAAAGCGGGTGAGATCACTCCTTTTGCTTGCCCAAGAAAGATTGCACCAGAGGTGGGGAAAGCAGGTGAGATTGCTCCTTTGGCTCTCCCAGGCAAGATTGTGGTTGTGGTAGAGAAAGCAGGCAAGATTGCTCCTTTGACAGTGATCTTGCCTGGTCAAGCCAGCCCTCTCTGCCTCCTGACATCCATCAGGAGGTGGGGAGGGAAAGCGGGTGAGATCACTCATTTGGCTTGCCCAAGCAAGACTGCACCAGAGCCAGGGAAAGAAGGTGAGATTGCTGCTTTGTGAACTTGCCCGGGTGAGCTAGCCCTCCCTGCTTCCTGGAGGCTAGCAGTGGTGGGATCAGCCAGGCAAGAGGCTTCCAAAGGAGCTCTCTTGCCCTGCCAATCCACCCTCTCCACCTCCTGGAATTAAAATGTTGAAAATTACTTTTCTCCTTAAAAATGTGTCTAAAAAACGGGTTACATCTTATGCTCTAATGTGTTTTATATGCCGGCAAATTCAGTAATACTTTGGTGCCTTTGGGACACTGATCCATAATACCCAAACATAACCAAACTGTTCTACGATCCTGAGTTTCATATATAAAATGGGAAATCACTTCCATATCTTCAGTGCAAAGAGACAGTGCCTCCAGATCAACAGCTCCTTGAACTACCAGTCAAAAGACAAAATATAGTTATTCCACTTTTCTTGCACAGACTGTTTTGGAAGAAGCTAATAGCTTTATCCCATCAAACAACTCTTAGAATTCCATTTATGAGGCAGGACAATTGCATGATAAAAATCTTGTCTGAAAGCACCCTGAAGAGAAATGTAATTTGCAGAAGCAGAATCTATTTGTTTAACCATTTGTTCATTCATTTCTTATTTCAGCTTTTCTATTGTCCCAAAAGCTTTATAGGCAGTTCACAGCACGTTAAATTCCATTAATGCAGTAAATATAATATAATATAATAAAATAAAATAAACCCCTGTTACTAGCCAGAACCTGTCTTTACATAGAATTAAATAAATTAAAACAAAGATGAACATCTCAGGTAGAAAGCACTAGTAAAAAACAACTTCAAATAATTCAGTTTTTACTATTTTCTTAAAAAATTGAAGGGGAAAGTTCTTGGTGAACCACTGTTGGACACTTGTTCCAGAGGGACTGGGCCATGACTGAGAAAGTATCATTCCCAATACTATTCACTTTTTTGGTCTCTTTGTATGTCACTGTTTTTAACATCATGGACTATGGGGAGTGATTCAGAGGGGCAGCTGTTTGTAGGAGAGATATTCCAATAGGACTGAGGTTCTAAACTGTTAGGTGATTTATAAGATGATGACCAGCACCAATGAATGTGTGCAAAGACTGGAGGTACGTGTCCATATATCCTATCACTTATGATGAGTCTGGCCACCACATTTTGGATCTGCTCAAGTTTCCATACTGACGTCAAGGGAAGAACGATGCAGAGACCATTACAGTAGTGTATTTTGGAGATTACCAATGCATGACTCACTGTTGTCAGGCATGCCTTCTCAGGTAGGCAATTATAAAAAACAATTAAAAAACCAGTACCTGGTTCAAACATCCTTCACAAGATTATTCTTTTTGGGAAGTATTACTTATGAGATATTTACAGAAGCACAAAAGCACATACAGTACAACGTTTTTTTTTAAGGTTTACTTAAGTTAGTCATGCTTGGAAAGAGTTTGGTGAATTGCTTTCCTTCCTTTCTTCACATCATTATGTGAAACCCTAGACTGAACTCACATACTGTACCATGAAACTGACAATGTTTTTCCATACTACTTTATCTCATTGGCTCAGACAACCCAGTGCCCAAGGCTGCCAAATTCAGTGACATCTTTGATGTGCTCCAACTTTGGAGTGACAGTAGCCCCATAAATATGTAGGAAAGTGCATCTTCATGTGCAGACATCAGAGGCTATTTGGACAACCTGTGCCTGCTAATGCAGACAGCAATGATTCATACAAGCTCTGGTAAATCAATGATTCATTTTCTGCAGCAGCTTCCTCTTGTATCTGTGCAATACAAGCAGTATCATTCTCAACTTACTCTTTCATGGAACAACACAAGTGGCATAATGACACAGGAGTCAATGCCTTTGTAGCAACTTCTATTTTTACCCCCTTAGGAGGCCCCACAAAGTGGGAAAACATGAACTCTCTAGTTTCTTGCAGCTCTTTGTGAAACCACCTCACTGTGCAAACCCACCCAGGCAGGATGAGGAAGACGCCAAGTGGTGGTGCACAGGGTAAGAGAGAGACAAAGTCTCGCAACAGTCTATCAAGGAGAGTCCAAAAAGTGTAGTCAGGAAAGTCAGAGTTTGTTTGCCGGTCAAGCAAATTACTAGTCTGAAGGGATATCCAAAAGGCATAGTCATGTCCAGAAATGAGTCCAGGGACCGGAAAGGAAGTCCATCAGAGTTTTGAGCAAAGGCAAGCAAAGAATTCAGCAGAGAATTGCCCAGCATGAATGTTGAATCAACAAGTTTGAGTCATCCACATACACTCTTTAAGAGCCGCATGGCTAGGGATTCACAGCTGGCAATCTTCTCTGCAAGCGATCTCTCGCTGAACTGCAATGCAGGTGCAGCTCCTTGCACAGGTCCTTCTACAATGTTGCAAGGTTGAGAGTTCAGAATCAGAGCTGTCAGATGCTGACTCAGCAACCAAACAGAGGCAAATCAGGGTTTGAAATGGACTCTGGAGCATGTTCTACATTGGGTTTGTCTGAGTCTGAATATTTATTTATTTATTTATTTATCATACTTCTATACTGCCCTCCTCGCCAGGGAGACCCAGGGCAGTTTACAACATCACAAATAATAATAATAATAATAATAATAATAATAATAATAATAATAATAATAATAATAATAATAATAATAATAATAATAATAATAATAATAATAATAACAACAACAACAACAACAACAACAACAACAATAATAATAATAATAATAATACAATCCAAACCCATCATCCCAGAGCTTCAGAATCCCAACTATAAAAATTTAAGTTTTCAAGATTTAATTTTTTAAAAAATCAGTCAATTCCCATCATAATGAAAATATTTAAAACTAAGCCTCAGAGATAAAAGATTTAAAAAAATAAAAGACCAGGGGAGAGAGGGAGCTCAAAATAACCAGTGAGCTGGGGTCATGGTACCACCAGGACCCCATACCTGTCCCGCCAGCCATGTTTTTAAGTTCTTCCTAAAAAAAAACAGCAAGTCCATCTGTAGATGTAGCTCAGTTGGTAGGAGGTTCCATAGGGCCAGAGCAGACACAGAGATGTGCCTCCCTGGCCGATGGAACAACTAGAGAGCCTCTCCGGTCCACTCTGGTGGGAAGGACAGATGTTCTTGGGGTGAGGCGGTCTCTTAAGTATCCTGGCCCACTACCATATAGGGCTTTAAAGGTGATAACCAGCACCTTGAATTGCACCCGGAGGCAAACCAGCAACCAGTGCAGCTCCCGAAGCAGAGGCGAGGCATGTGCATACCGAATGGTCATCAATGGCAGCCCCATGTAGAGCACATTACAATAATCTAGTTGGAGGTGACCAGAGTATGTGTGATCATGGACCATGACACTCACTGCCATGCCTCAGACTAGATTTCCATTTAAAATTTCAGATTTCTGGGTAGGAAGAGGACTAGCTATGACAATGGAAGGAAGAAAAATCAGCCAATAGGGTGACATTGTTGATCAGGTAGTTCTCTATCTAGATGGCTAGATGGTATTGTAGAGACAGTGGGGACAGAGCTGAGCGAGTTGAGGGGGATGGTGGACAGGAGTGCCTGGCGGACAGTGGTCCATGGGGTCGCAGAGGGTCGGAATCGACTGTGCGACTGAACAACAAAACTTCCCCTTCTAGTTTTTCTTTAAAAATTTTAAAATCTTGATTTCAGTCTTTTTATTGAAATCTGCAGGAGCTACGCTGTATGATATCATGCTCCTGAGCCTCCAACATTACTTTCTTAGGGCTTGCACAACTGAATGTCACAGTGGGTGGTGTCCTGTTCTTCTGCTCTGCTTTCTTTCCCCTTTGCTGCTCTTAACAGCAGGGGCATACCAGCCAGCTGAGGCAGCGTCTTCACTTCAAGGTTGACCCAGTTGGATAAACAAGGTGGCTATTTAAAAAAAATCTACACAAACTCTCTGCAAAGTGAGAACAAGGCATATGGTAGGAAGCCTAATCCCTTGGTGCCACTGATAGGTCTGTCACACAACTCTGTTTTCTGGAAAAGATGTCAATGTGCATCTAGCAGGACAACTAATATCCTGTAGCTAATTGTGTGCACTACCATGACGGAGCAGCTAAGGAAGGACACAATTCCATATGTCTCAGAGGGGAATAGTGATACTTCATTTGCAGCCACCCATCTGTCCGGTCATGCCACAATCACATTCCATGCAAAAGTCACAATGTAATATGCCCTTCAGGAATATTTCCTCTGGCTAACAGCCACCATTCTTTTTTTCCCCCACTGCTGCCACCAGAGTTATACAACATGATTAGCTTGTTAAATCAGGAAGACATTGGTACCCTGGAATCAAAACTGAAAACGTATGGTTTCAGTATTTTGTGGAAGATAAAAACTGTTTAATCTGTTTCATAGTGATTTGGTGTTGTATGTGCTGAGGTGGGAGAACAATTGACCTTAAATAATTTGGAGCTATGAATAACTAAAGTTCTTTTGGACAGCCATGTTATATGCATATATTAGCATTTGCATATCTTGGGCTGCAAGCCTAGAGAGTAAATTCTGTTGAATACAGTGAAAGTGACTTTTTTAGGAGCTATGAGCAGTGAGTCTGAAAGAAAAGAAAAGCACCACAGTTGCTTTTAAAAGAAAATAAATTACATTCAGTCAAGACTGAAAGAACTAAAATATTAAAGTGGGAACCACAATACCACAGCAAACTAATACATGACAACTTGATTATATAGTCCACAATGAGCAGAAAATACCCTGGTTATTTTTAAAATATAAGTTGGAAAACGAAAAGTAACTACAGTGTATTGCTGATACAACAAATTAAATGACAGAAATGCCCTAGGGCACCAGAGGAAATTCTGGATTCTGGTTAGAACATACTTGAAGAGCATTTCAAACCCTCAGAGATTTTGGTGCAAGAGGGGGAACTGACTGACAAAGTCTTCAGAAAATTTAGCTTAGTACATCTATATTGTGCGAGCCTGGCAACTGGAGAAGGATTCACATCTCTGCTTCAGATAATTACTGCTTAACTACTTATTGACTTTGTATTGTGCCTTTTTAATCTGTTAAACTTCTCCTTTTGTAACTCTTGGTGCAATCATATTTCCAGATTGTCAACTAGAACAACACTGCATTTTCAGACAAAAGCTCTAGGAAAAATGAAATTTGCTCTGAGCTCTATTTTACAGTGTGAGATAGAAACTATTGATGTGATCAAAATACAGTGGCACCTTGTTTAAAAAGCATAATGTGTTCCACAGAATTGCTCTTTAAATGAGGTGTTCTTTAAGCGAAACACTTGGAAAAAGCACCGCCACTGCCATTGTAAGTGACTGATGGTGACTTCTGGCTGGGGGGGGGGGAGGATTGCAAACCCCAATTTAGCAAGTTTTTGGTTGTTTTTAGTTGTTAAGAGAGAGTAACAATTCCGAGAAAATTCTGCTCTTTAAGTGAGTTAGTCTCTAAGCAAGGCACTCTTTATGCAAGGTTTTACTGTAAGAATGACAAAAGCAAAGGAAAGAAAGTTAAAATGATTTATAGTATTCAAGCGAATTAATCTCCAGCATTTTTTAAAAGACTTTCTAACAGGGGACTATAATATCAAAGTAACTTGGTTTTACTTTAACCACAGGTGTGGCTGAGCTGGTTTAAATGGACATAAATTGTTAATTGGTGGACATAAATTGTAAATTGTTATTTACAGACCAATAATGTAGCCCATGTGCAGTCACTCACAAAATGTGAGTGACATCCAGGTGGCCATTTAGCTTAACATCATCAACATGCTTTCCAGCCCCTGTGGCTTCAGACATTAGTTCTCTTCACTGAGCCTCTTCTTCTTTATTTCATCTTTTACCTCTTCAGGTGTCAAGGTCACAAATACCACAAGTGCACAGTTATATAATATATACAATTCAATACAATATAGTTAAATCTTTTCTCGCCCTGCTGGGCTAAAGTCCAAGGCGGTGGGGACAAATCCTGCCACAGTGACCTCTAAGCCCAGCGTGGGGGTGGGGCCAGGGATCACTAACAGGTGGAGGAGTCCTGGTGCTCCTGGCCGAGGGTCTCCTCTTGCCCTGTCGGGCTAATGTCTAAGGCAGCAGAGATGGCGGGGACAAGTCCTGCCATGGCTGCCTCTTAAGCCAGCATGGGGGTCGGCCCTGGGAGTGCTAACAAGAGATGGTCTCGGGGCGGCAGGAGTGGCAAGGTCCTTTTGAAGCCAGCCGCCTGGATGTCACAGCTGGTCCTTATTCTCCCTGCTTGACTGGCTGGGGAGAGCGTCCAGAGGTGGTCTCGGGGGCGGCAGTGGCAAGGTCCTTTTGAAGCCAGCAGCCTGGATGGTGCAGCTGGTCCTCATTCTCCCTGCCCGACCAGCTGGGGAGAACTGTGCAGCAGAATCCAGCCTCTCTGGGGCCACTATCTGACCTCCTTCAGGTTCACCAGATGTGTGTGTGTGTGGGAGGGAAAAGGCTTCTTTAAAACATTTGGCAACCCTTCTCTCTAGTGTTTTCTTTGGGCTTCTCAGAGTGGGTAGTGGCTTAGTGAGGGCTTAATAAATTTGTTTGGGATCGGTTAGAGGTGCAAAATGTCATATGTTACAATCCTCACTTCCAAATGATATACTGGCGCTCAAGCTATCCTTTTTGGTTTGGTTCCTTCAAATCTGAATTCCCAATATGATGAAGTTTATACAATTTTTTTTGCACCTTGGAAGAAGGGCAGGAGAAGTGAATTTTTAAAGTCTGTAATAGATTATCATGGATGTACTACATAACTTATAAATTAAAAATATTTTATTTGCTTTGTCTTAAAGGGCTGGTTGAGAAATTGATTACAGATGAATCTATTATGGTCTCTATGGTCTCTCTTTTCCCCACTTCTCTGCCCCTTTCAAGAAACAGAGGAAGTGTTCAGTTTGTAAACATCCTGAAGTGGGTTTAGTATTAAGCCACTTCATTATTTTGGAAATTCAAACTGGAAGGAGCCTTGACAGAGAGAACACATGCTTTTGGTACCTCCCCAGCAATATCTCATGCTGAAAATGGACCACACCACAACAATCCTACCTGAACCCAAAAAAGTAGAAAACCCTGACAGGTTCTCAGAAAGATTCAAGTAAGGGAAATCTGGAGATAATTTGAATCACTCCAGTGATTATATTGTGTAATCATCAGAAAAAGAAAAGAACCAATCCATGTCTGCAGCAAGCCAACAGAAAGCTAAATGGCCAATTGGTCACACCTTTTGATTCTTTCTGATGAACATCTCATCTTTGCTCCATATCAAGTGTAGATTTTCAAATAATATTATCTGAAATCTCAGATATTCATTTCCCAAAAATTCTGGTAGAAACCAACATTACAAAGACCCACTGTTAATGCTTCTAATCATTATCCTGGCAATAGAATCAGATATATTTTTGTAGCCTTCCTGCACAGTTCAGTGTTGACCGCAACTTCTAGAGTTTGGAAATATAATTCATACACAATAGAAAGCCTCTTCCATTCTTCTTAGAACAAACTGTAATAGTGTTGACACTGAGGTTAAGAAAGTAGAAAAATTGGGTTGAGTGCAGATGTGGAATGAATGGCAGTAAACATTTATTATGGGAACTTATGGGAACTACAGACATAGGCTCTGTCACTGATTTAACTGTTGTTTCCAGTGCCTTTCATTTGGTGATCATAAGCATGCAAAACAAACCTCAAGTCAAGGGAAATATCTGGTAAAGAGTGTCTAGAAATGTGTCAGTCATCTAATTACTTCACTGTAAATAGTACAACTTCATAGTTGAGACGGAACAAATTTATAATGCAACAGACATACCTTTTATGGTTTTAACTGTTTTGGTGCCCACTAAAACTGAATGTAAAGAATAAAAAACAGTCTAAAATGTATGACTCTGTTATGAAATGTATAGTCTGTAAACTAAGGTGTACTTAGTCACAACTGAAGTAGGCCCACTGAGTCAATGGAAGGTACATTGGAATCAAATCCCAACTGATTCTATGGATTTACTCTAGTTGTGATATATACCTTGACTGGGGCAAGACACAAAAGCATTTACACAACTGCTACTCTCAGGAGGGCTGGCATTAGGTAAATTTGCACTGCTATATTAGGAGTAAAAAAGGTAATTGAATGGGTTCATATAGGTCATTGTGCTATGGTCCTAATCTACTCTTATCTCAATTTGGATTATTTGCTAAAATTCAATTAAACAATCCAATCTCCCCAAAATATTTTAGAACCTCACCAGGGTGTTTGTTTTCCAACCACTAGCTCTCCGGCTTTCTTTGTTCTCTTACATTTTAGTTTGTTCCTTTTTTTATAATTAAACATGTCATTCCACCAGATATTGCTTTATCTCTGGCATTTCTGTAATGATGTATAAGAAGTTGATTCCAGCACTGTTGAAAGTATAATTGAGTGGCATTGTCCAAAATGCAAGATAGGGTATGTAATAGGATAAACAGAGTGCTTTAATGCTTTGAAAATGTTTTAAAAGTATAATCTAGTTAAAGCAAATGGATTAGCATACAGAATGCAGAAAAATGATAATCACTTTAGAATGGTGTAATTAGTTTTCATATTCATGGAGACATGTGGATGGGGGAAAAGTGACCTGCAGAGAGAAACATTAAGAATGGCAGACTGACAAAAACTCACAAAGAGACTAGGGGGGAGGATTACCATTGTCTACATTTATTCACTATTACTGAAAGGCAGAAATCTGTGCAGCTTCCTTTCATATCAGCTGGGGTTCTATTGGAGAATTTCCAAAAAAGCAATCCATAATCACACTCGCCAACAGACCACCACTTCCCTGCTGTAAAAGGATTATAAACGAATTTTCAAGGAAGATACAGTGGATAAGGCTATGGGTAGAGATGACTCATGCTCTGCACATCTTCTGAGCATGTTACCCTAAAATCATGAGGTGACCTCCAACCTTTGACACTTGTGACAGAAAAAGTAGCAGTCAAAGGTTTTTGAGCCTCTATTTGTTGCCAAATATCAACATCTAATTTCTCCTCCCTGGAAATTTGCTTTAGTCTCCCTTATGAAGAAAGAAAGCAGAAAAAAATGTGAAAATACCCACTTCCCAAATCACTTATGGGAGCTGAATATTTATCTAGCACATTCCTACATATTTGTGTATGCATTACACTCAGGCTGTACCAAGTCCATTAGACAGGCTTTTTAGCCTTTGGAGTTCAGATCCAGAGCTCTCAATGTACATGATAGGTTTTCATTAAGATTTTCAGCCAGGTGATTTAAAACTCATGATGCCTTGTTATACAACTGACAGATTGTTAAGAGGAATGAACTCTTTGAACCTGGAGACAGGATGCCTAGGAATATTTTTATCAAGAGCCTCTTGTATGATGCTCCCTAGCAACACCCTTTTGCTGTTGCCCTAGTTTTATCTATATCCAAGAAAACTGGACTGGTTTCGTTGCCAAGGGGAATAGGCTCTAACCCATGAAATCTCCAATGTTTATAACTTTTTGAGGGCGGGGGTCAAAGAAACCATGTGATTCATGAGTGAGAACAAAATTCTGGCCCAGGTAATACCTCTATTGCATTACAGAAACATCTAACACTCTAGCTGGGTTTCTTCTTTTCTTGGATCTTTTGTTTGTTTGTTTTTTAAATTCTTTCCTAATTTTCCAGCTACACTTGAAGAAGACTTCTGGAGGTCTCAAAAGCTTGCTGATTGAATGAAGACACCACCAACCCAAGGGGTCTGTATTCATATGGAATTGGAGGGGCATGGAAAAGATTCCAGAGGATCTGTGATTGTAATGGCGCTTATTGGGCTATTGGCAAATTTTCACTTTCAGATCTTTCTCCAAAAGCTCATCCAGCCTGGAATTTTGTCTTAATGGGCTAGCAAAGCCACCAGAATACATGTTGAATGTGTGATTTTCACAGCTATGGAACACTGAGCTGATGCTTTGAGTATGTATTCCACTATATAACCGCATGGTCTATTTTCCTGGAAAATTGCAGCCCATTTAGTTTACCTATGAAGCTAGGATATTATGTCCTAAAATGCTTCACTTTCTATCTAATAGCACTTTCTGCTTTTATATACATACTGTATATAAAACTGTGATTCAAGAATTGTACTATATATGCCTCAGGCAGTACACTGTAATCCATGTAATCTCACAATGGAAAAAATGTTTTCTATCAGTCTTAAGTAGTTGTCCCACAATGCAGTTGGAACTGTTATTGGCTACAAACAAGGATCTTTCAGTAGCTTTTTTTGTTGCCTCTTTACTTAATTTAGAGAGAACTTTTGGAATATTAAATATTTCACCCAGAGTAATCTCTGACCTGAAATTATTATTACCTCTATTATGATCTGTTCAGCTGCAAAGCCCACCTCACACCTCAATGTGGTGCAGTAGTGACCCTGGCCGTCCAACAGCTATGGTGGTGGTGGGATATATTCCCCAGGCAGGTTCAACCATGCCACAAAGGTGTTGGCTAGCAGTCCAGAATGGTTCTCCATTTGGAACTGCAGGACAGCTAAATAGGATTAGGTACTCAGGCAATGCACCTGGCTAGTGCATTTCACTAACATGGCCAAATTCAACATGAGTCCAGCCAGCTGCGACGTTGTATTGTTACAGTAGCAATAGTGTCTTCTGATGGTGAGAGCTCACTAATATCTTGTGGGAGGCAGTGCTTTGATCTGCCACATCAAACTATAGAGAGAGAGAGAGCGCCAGAGGCATAGAGGAGGAGGGCGAGTAGCCAAATTGGAGGAGGGTTTTTAACAGCCATTCTGCACCCTCATGAAGTTATGCCTGATGGTGGTCCTGCAGGGTGGTGGGGCGTAATGGAAGGTGGTTTTAGTGTGTAAAAATCCCTCACACTGTGAAGCTGAAGCAAGGACTCACATTGTCTTTTGAAGATTTCCACCTGCCCTTAAAACAAACAAACAAAAATATACACACACACAGTGTGTTTTTGTTCATCTTGACTTAAATAGTTTCTAGACTTAATAATTTCATAGAGTGTAATGTACTGGTGTGTGGTGACCATAAGAAGCTTAAAGGAAATTAGACTGGTTCTATCTCTGACAAAATTTGACTCCACACCAGTTTGGCATAGAGGCACTATAAGAAACTACAGTATTCATAGCAGCAACTATGCAAGCAAACAAAGCTATTCATCTCTTTGAGAGAATCTGAAATCTAAATCAGTTGTCTAGTTATACAATTGTCACAACATTGATTTTATCTACACCTACTTGTGTCAGCAGTCCTTAGGACTTTCCTTGATCAGTCCTGTTCCAGGAAACCCTTGTTAGGATCCCCCTGGGGACTTGTCCAGACTGCGGGGCAGAGGAGCCTTAGCGCGTTCCAGCCAAAAACCCGTGGCTGCAGGAAACTTCCGGGGCTTATCTGCTTGCAGGGACCAGAAAAACCAACTTAGGGAGAGTTAAAGAAATCGTGGTACCATCAGGGGTGGCATTTGGCTTGCTTGTATCTTACCCAGTTATCCCAAGAAAGAGACATTTTAAAAGTAATTGTTGTTTATTGAAAAATGAAGCATGGTTCATAAAAAGCAAAAGTTCTTCTTGAAACAGGATACAAAAATCAGCATTCAAAAATACTAATCAAAACAGCATACAGAGGAATAATTCATTCAGGCCTCCTTCCCTAAAAGAAAAGAAACCTGAGTCCTTCTCTATCTATGTAAGCATCTTTACTCCTAAGACAATGGGCCTGGTAGGCTAGCCCATCTCACACTCTTACTCAATAATCAACCACTGATGAACAAGCAATTACTGATCCCATCTGCCTAATTCAATAGACAGAAATGGCCTGGCTTATTTGCATATGGCCAATCAGGGCATTGCATATCTATAAGCAAAGCACTGTTCTCATAACATTTCTGGGCCTCTCTGCAGAAAGAAAGTTTACATTCCTTTTCTGTGAGATGTACCATAACATCGGCCAATGTCTCGCACCTGCGAGATAAGACAGGAAAAGATTTTGTCCTTGCATTTTGCAAACTGCTTGGCTTCTCCTAGGCCTTAGAAGAGCTAGGTTAACTCCATCTTGAATATGTTTAAGAACTTGGGGTCCATTCTATTACAACCTGCCACCAAGCCCTTCATACAGTCTGTCCTCAGTTTTTTTGTTGTTCAGTCGCACAGTCGCTTCCAACCCTTTGAGACTCCATGGACCACTGTCTGTCAGGCACTTCTGTCCTCCACCACCATCCTCCTTAACTCGCTCAGCTTTGTGCCCATTGTGTCTACAATACCATCTAGTCATCTAGCTATATGTAACCATCAGACACAGATTTAATTCTTGCTTCTGTTGTCACTGAACTCTCAACAAGTCAATCCCATGTACTGGGCTCAAAAGAATTACATTATTGACATTTCTCAGCTGAACAACTCTTGCTAATACCATCCAATTTTCTAGCTCTTTGTGAAAAGTTCAGAAGATACCTCTTGCATAGAAGACATGAATTTGCACTCAGGGTTATATATTATCTTGAATACAAATGCTGCACTGTTTGCCTAAAGTGAAAAGGGTGTGTCTCTGTAATAACAAAGTGCACGTTAGGCAACCAAAGTATACTTCTGCTTGAGATAAAATATGTTTTGTGCTGGTGGATCTTTTTCTGCTTCAATAACCTCCAGGTTAAGATCTTCGAGGTATCCCAGTTAGGAAGGCTGAGCTGAATTTCAGACTTATCATTCTTAATAAAACTTGTGACAACAGCTATAAAGAAAATGTCATTTTTACTCATAAATGGATAACTATGGCACCTTATCACAGTGATACACATTAGATATTTAAGTCTATTATTGCCAGTAGACCATAGAAACACCAACAGACTCAAATGTGGCTATGCACAGAGTCAGAGAAAGCATTGTATCTTATCTGACAGTATCTATTTCTAGCTGTAGGTTTTTAAAGAAAAAATGTCAGATTAACTATTTAATCTTTTGGATCTTATTGTTTGATTACTGAGCTAAGTTTGATACCCTAATAATCACCAACAATTGTATTAAAATCCTACTTTCCCTAGCAAGTTGAAGTAGAAATCATGCTATTTTAGCAACCAGTCCTAAACATATTTGCATAGGTCTGCTTCACACCTGCATAATCTCTAGCTGGAAATCAATAGGTGTGAATGACAAGGATTTTGCCAATGAGATGCACCTACTCCAAAGGTTCACTTAAACATTTGTCAGTGGAGGCTATTAAGAACATGTGCTTAGCAATTAGCTAAAATACACAAATGGAGAATTGACACTTGCAAATCAACAGGTGGTGGTCAGGAAGCAATATTACCAGCACTTTGCTAAGAGGATTCACTGATTACATTACCTTGGCGATTAGTGGTAAAGTTATCGTGAGTTGCCATACAACTGTTCATCAAAATATACAAGTACTGTACATCCTATAGTTGTTCAAGTTGGACCAGATTTATAGAGATTTCCTTCAGTGGAGGAAGGCTCTTTAAATACAATCCAAATGAATATTTATCTGGCTCCAAAATATTGGTCATGTTAAGTTGTTAAATGATTCAAAAAGTCTAGTGTGGTACATTGTAAATGAGCTCTCTGCTCTATGGATGGCATCATTTTGTGCATAATTACAACTACTGTACTTGCATCAGTTAGAAGCATAGGGAAATTATTCTATATATAAAGCCAGCATAGTGTGTAGTGACTGGTGCATTGATTCCAGGGGGAAACAGTTCAATTTACAGTACCATTGGAAGAAAGGAAACAAAAAAGGAGGCTTAGCATGTTTTTGTAAGGTTTACTATGTCTTTTTGTTGCTTTGTTTATGTATTCATCAATTCATATTGATCCTCTCTTTCTTTGTCTTTTCTTCTCTCTGAAGCCATTACAGTAACAATTGCCATTGCCATAATATATGGGTGCAGGCTTACCTATGTAGACAACAGATTATTTTTATCCCTCTGGCTACTTGTGTCCAAAACAAAGGGAGAAAATGATTTTAACAGAATCTTACTGACAAGGGAGATACTTAATTCTTTCAAACGTTGATGTGCAACAAATCCTTCATGAATAACTTATTAGAAACATCATCTGCCTCACAATAGTGAAGTGCAGTGCATGCACTTTAGTAAAATGCATTGTAATGGTATATGCATTTGGTGTCCCCCCTTTTTTTTGGTTGTTGTCAGATCAGCAAATCAACACTTGTAGAGAGAAATCCCATGCACATGTTTAACAATGTCCCACAAGTAATTTTAACAGGCCTATAAACAGGCAAAGAAAAGACCGCAGGCGAGGCAGTTTTTAGAAGATAGGAATCCAGAAAGATTTCATTCTTCCACACATACAGTAGGTCCTTCTGTGTGTGCAGATATATTTCCATGCAAACAGTACACTGGCCCCACCAAGAATATAACATGGCTTTGTAAATAAATTTCAGGACCAATTGTACTTCAGGAGGAAACAAAAGGGGACAAGGAAAACACCCTGAAGATTAGGTATCGTGGCTGTTTTCTGCCTACTGACACAAGAGTTCATATGCTTCTATAGACTAAATAAGCAAGTGGCACAATTTGGTAAGAGGGCTGAAGGATGGGCTGGCTTCATGTTGTAATATTCAGGATTGACAAAAGATAGCAAACCTGGGCACTCCAGGTGTTCTTGAACTTCAATTCCCAGAACACCTGATCAGCAGGAGTGCTGACATGGGCTTCTGGTAATTTAAGTCCAAGAACATCTGGAGTGCCCAGGTTTGCCATCATGGATCTGGTCTCTATTCTGAATACTGTATATAGGAACTCATAAAAGGAGCAAAGCAAAGCAATCACACATATATAGCACCCCATAGCACTTAGTGCACTCTCTGGGTGGTTCACAAGTTAATTAACATTTTGCCCCAAACATGCTGGGTACTCATTTTACCAACCTCGGAAAGATGGAAGGCTGACTCAACCTTGAGCCCTTGTCAGGATCGAACTTCCAACCTTTTGGTTTCAGGACAGCAATTTACCCACTGCACCACCAGGGCTCCTTAAACAGATGGTTGGATAGAAAAGTCTTTAGATATCAAAAGCCACAGCCTGGAAATTAAGGGTATTTTTTACTACACTTCCCAAAAACCCATGATAATCAGGTATATCAATCCCTGATGTTTTGCATGGTATTATATTAGATCCTATAACACTGTCTCCATTGTACACATGAGTGCAGAGTTGGTTTCTGAATCTTCAACAACATCTAACTTCTGAAACCATATCTCTTGTGAGGTCCAGTGTGGCTCTTGAATATACTTGCTCATCCTCCAGTATGATAAATACCATCTGTTGGCAGCAGTGCTCTAACAACAAGTGGCATAGGACAAAGAGGAGAGTCTCTACACAAAATAATACAGGGACAAAATACTGCATTAGAAATAGCAAACTGCAAATTTTCCAGAAGAGGGAAGCTGTGTGAGTTTGTTCCAGCAGAATCAGATAGTCTTTCCCCAACGTCTTATAGTTTTAATTGTGCATCAATGATGTATATTTCATTCCAGGCAAGAAAGATTCTTTGATTCAAAGTGAAAAAGTTTTGGCTGGATCTGTACCCACAAAGAGAAAGAAATTAGGAGTACAAAACTATTCCCTTTTCTCACTATAATAATTTCATATCAGAAGTTATTCTTGGTTGAAAGGATTTTTGATGGAGAACCTCTTCTCAGAGGACACCCGAATGAGGCTCCTTTCATGCCCTCAAGTGTAGCATTGCAGTAGACAATGCCCTATTATTAGATATACCCATAGGTTGGCTAGAGCCACACATGCAGTTTATAGGCCAAACTCTTCTCTTGTACTTGGGTTTGGACTAAGTCTCTGTTCTGAAATACAATTGTAAATCTGTTGTTATATGCTTTGAAGTACTTTTCACCTCTCAGTGATCTATGGATGCTTCTGAATCAATATCAGACATATGCCAACTGCACAACAAGTTACCTAAGAGACACTACACAGATTTCATGAGGAAAATACAATCTGCAGTATGCAAAAGAAAAACATGATTGTGGCCAATGCTGATGTTGAGATCTTATATAACAACTTCCCTCACAAAGATGGGCAATATGCAATCAGAAATATGATTCTTAGTGACATCAAATCCCAACACTGTATATCAATATTCCACACACAGCTATCAGAAGTAATATTTTAAATAAGGCTAGAACAGAGTTACCCTTGAAACTCAGCAATTTTGTTCTTAATCACCATTACCTCTGCACAATAATCACATCAAACAATTGCAGCATCATGATTCCACAATATGCCTACCGTATATACTTGAGTATAAGCTGACCCAAATACAAACTGAGGTACCTAATCTTGACCTGAAAACCCAGGAAAATAGATTGACCCAAGTATAAGCCAAGGGTGGGAAATGCAGCAACTGCTAGTGAATTTTAATAACCAAAATACATGGAAATATGGTAAAATTAATTAAATTGGTGGCATGTCTCAATCCAATGTGGTCTTGGGATCCTTGTGGCCATTGACCCGAGTATAAGCCATTTCCCCTTTTGTTTGAGAGCTCATTTTTGAGACTAAAAAAACTAGGCATACTTGAGTATATACAGTATTTCTAAAAAAGGGGGGGCTGCAATTTACAAGGTTTATCCCCAGTGATGAATCTTTAAAGTACCTTGGATACCTTGGAGTTGTTATTCAGCGAGGAGTCAGCACATTGGTGGATTTCTCCACAACTACATTCCACACATGCAAATGGACCAGGGAAATCAAGTCCAAATGCATGCTGTTTTTTAGCCATTTTGATATTACATTATCCGATGGCTAGGTGGACATCTTTAAGGTACCAGGAGATTATTTGTTGATTTCGCTGCAACAGACTTACTGGATCTAGCTACTGCCTTGTACATTTGAGTGCTCTGACTTTGTTGCTTCACAAAATTCATCTAAAACTGACTGCTTTGTGATGGGACCACTGCTGAAACAGCTGTCAGACCATACATTGAAGCTATATTTTACAACCTGCAAAGATGTTCTTGTTGTAAACAACAAGGCTAGGAAGGGGGGAAATGGAGATGATCCTTGAATAATTTGCATAAGAGTGTTCTATATCATACTGGGAACAGTAAGAGATGTCTTAAATGTACTCAACGTTGCAAAGAAATAAATGCAGGCTCTATGGAAATATGCTGGCATGAACCCCATATGACTCGTAAGCACAACCATTTGCACAAGACACTTCAAATCACTCATACTAGAAGCTGCACTTCTCTTTGCTTTCAACAGCTCTTTAAGTGTTTTGCGTTGGTTGCTGTCTCAGGCAGTCAGATTCACTTCTGGGTCTGTTAGGGGGAAGCAAAACAATCTGCTCACTTAGTTAACTGATTACAAAGAGGAAAAGCTAGATAAATCCTCCCATTCTCTTTCTTCTCTCATTGAGGAGCAGCACTTTGGGGGGTTGGTAGGGATGCTTCTGCCACACAGATGAGTTACCTTTTGTTCTTTGTATGATTAGCAGCAGATACAAATAATTACATGCCATGGTTCAATCTGTTTAGCAGGAAGGAAACAGTGGGACGTAGGCATTACGGAAGCAAGAAGTGGGGCAGCATCAGGATTCACATTATTTAGGCAGTGGGAGACATAATTTGAGAGTTGAATGGATACAGAAAGAGCAAAGATGTCTATTCCAAAAACAATCAGGGACTAGTGCTGTCACATTTGAATATTTTAATGCTTAAAAGCAACCTTTTCAAGGTACAAACTTTCCCCCTTTTACCCTGCAGCTGTAGCAACATTTTGCTTTTGTTTTTTGAGACAAAATCATTACACATCTCCCTTTGGAAGACATGAAACAGCAACAGGAGAATTCCAGTTATTTCCAAAGATGCAGCCATGCAGTTTTGAAGGAGGTGCTTTCTCTGATAGCTGACACTGCCATCTCCTACCACTACATTTTTTTGGCCTAGGGAAGCATTCTGGGAAAGATGTGATACTCCTCCTCTGCTTTTTAGTCCACTTATGCTCCTGATAACTAGAATAGAAAAATGAAAGGTGTCATTTTCACCAAAAAAAGGAGTGAAACTACCCTTGCAAGGTACCAATTAAAATGTAATTCAGTTGAACTTGGCTGAATCCTTTTGTTTTGGTACAGCAAATGGCATAACATTCAATTGTTTCTAGCAGACAATTAATGGGTTGCAACTGGGTTTCTCAAGGGCACACAATGCCCACTGGCTTGGTTTACACTTGAAAATCCCAGTGGGAATGCATTCATTGCAAACTAAGTGTGACTGGGTATTATGGCCTTTCCCTTTCACATATGTAGCAAAGCAAAAGAAATGCAGTCCTTAGTTATTAGGGAAATGGAATTGATTAATAGTAATACTACTTAAAATTACACTTGTATTATACCTTTTCCTTAACTTTAGTCTTCAGATCAGTCCTGACACCTGTAATCTCTGACCATCAATCATAGGTATAATCAAACCACTGTAAGAGCATCAGACTGATATCCTATCCTTATGTTTATTTTTCATGTAGTAATACCACTACAAATGGGCTTTTTAATATAACTTTGGCTTCTTGCTCATTCTTTCTCAATATACAGTACTCCCTAGTGCTAAAATCCGAGACTAACTACATGCCACATAATAATGGAAAGCCTTTGCTTGTCAAGATGTAAAATTCTTATTTTTGATTATAGCCGGAATACATTTGCAACTTTAAAAAACTTTATCATTATTGCTTGAGTTGCAATCTTGCATGCAGTTAGATTGTTTAAGTGCTATTCAACTGAACTGGCATAAGGAATTCAAGTGAACAGGATTATGTTAAATTTCTAAGAAAATTCTACAATATATCCAAGGTAGAAAATTGTAAGTTAATAACAGTTTATGTGAGTTTAGCTGCTCTTCTCCAGTACAACCAAAGGAGCAGACCATGACAGAAGCTAATTTGTCAAGGAAAAGATTTTGTTCAAGGCATCAAAAATCATTTTAAAAAAAATCTGTCTCCCAAGCAGAATCCACCTTAGGCATTCCAAAAGATTTTTCACTTGCAGAGTAATGACATGTTGAAATATAACACAGGAAAGTTGTGAATGGATTTTCACTTGAGAAGTTGGGTCTCATCAGGTGAATTTGATTTAATCAATAGAGATGAGAAGGAGGAGGAGGAGGAGAAGAAGAAGAAGAAGAAGAAGAAGAAGAAGAAGAAGAAGAAGAAGAAGAAGAAGAAATTGACAATAAGTCTTGTTTGCAGCTTGTTAAGGCAGCTCTGCTGTTGGCCATCTAAATTTGCATAAAGCATGGCTTCAGCAGAGCTCCCTTAATAAGCTGGAACAATGCACTGGTTAGCTCTCCTTGCTCTGTGGGTATTCCTAGCTATATTTTTATTTTTGGTCCACCAGGTACTTTAGTATAATGGTTCCAAGCAGAAAAAAGGAAATAATGAAATCATTTAAGCTTTATGCATTTTTTATAATGGGAAAAGGTACTCAGAAAACTCAGAAACACTAGTCACACTGATGAAGGGATAAATCTTCAAAATATTCAAAGTATTCCAGACTTTCCTTCCCAATCTTATTATTGAATCAATAAGGAGCTAAAAAATTTAACTGCTCCTGTACAAATGGTTCCATCTACATTGTAACTTAGAAAGTGGAAAATTGTAAATCAAAACAATATTTGGCCATTTTAGAGAATTTTGATAAAGATTTTATGCAGTAGATTTTATCAAATTTCATTAAGTTTCCCCCTGCTTTTAAAAGTCTGTTGGTTTTTGTACCACACAGGTGTTGAGACAAGAACAAATCCTTCAGCAACCTGTTAGTACAACATTAGTTCTTGGAACACCTAAGCAACTTCATGACATCATGCCAGCAGGGGGTCCCAAGAGCATTCCTGGATGTTATACTTGATGGGGAAGCCACAGACAGCTTCATGCTGCCACTCTTGATGAGCTGGTAAAGCATCAAGTGGCAGTCCAGAATACTTTCAGGTTTCTCCTGAGAGCAGCATCACTGCAAACTTTTGTTTAAGAAAAGACATACAAAAATAGGTCAAGATAATTTTAAGCCCACCTTTAAAATTAAGCAGTTTTGTCATGGGATTGACAACAGCAATGAGATTAGAAGCCATAGCTTGAGGTGCTTTCTATTAATATGTTTCCCCATTCCTAGAGATACAGGAACTGAACTACAGACTTTTACAATCTCTCTTGAGAGATCTTTTCTATTTTTAAACATCTGTGTATCCACTAAAGTGCCAGTTGAGGAAGGGATAGTAGATAGAGCATACTCTGTACAGTGCACCAACTGCCAGGAGAAGAAGAAGCCAGGGCAGGATAAGGACCTTGCCGCCCCTCCCCCTGTGCCTACACCAACTGCCAGGGGAAGAAGAAGCCAGGGCAGGATGAGGACCTTGCCGCCCCTCCCCCTGTGCCTACACCAACTGCCAGGAGAAGAAGAAGCCAGGGCAGGATAAGGACCTTGCCGCCCCTCCCCCTGTGCCCACCCCAACATTTTGTAATATAAAGTAATGTAATGTAATGTATTGTCTGTAAGCCGCCCTGAGTCGCCACCGCGAGTGGGCGGCAATATAAATTTGAATTAATAAATAATAATAATAACCATTCGTAAAGAATGGATATTGAACAATTAAAATTGTCATCTTTATTTTTTTTCCCTTTCTTTCAGCCTCTATTTGACCTAGAGAGTGTGAAGTATTTAGTACAGGGGTGCCCAATTTTTTTTCCAACCAGGCCAGTCCCATCTCTGACACACATCTGTGGGGCCAGAGGTGGGTTGTTCCTGTTGCTTACCATTTTGATGTCCGCAGTGGCAGCAGTGGTGGCAGTGATTGTGCTTCATCTCTGCTGTTCCAAACAGGCTCCGCTTGTTCCCAGCGCAGCAGAAGGCTTTGCGAAGCTGGATAACCACATTTTTAATTTTTTTTGCTGCCTCTCCACTTTGAAATCCATGGCACTGGGAAAGCAAACTTGGCATGTGGCACTGACATCACCCTTGGCACTCTGCGCTGGGAGAGTCCATTGGCGTGTGTCGCTAAAATCAGTGCCGTGTGCCAAGTATACTCTCCCAGCACCACAGATTTCAAAGTAGAAAGGCAGCAAAAAGAAATTAGGAACATGGTAATCCACCTTAGCAAAGTCTTCTGCTGTGCTGGGAACAAGCAGAGCCTGTTCGGAACAGCAGGGATGAAGCACAATTGCTGCCGCCGTCACCACTACAAGTGATGTATTACGACATCAGACGGTGGGGGCAGGTGGGGGACAGTCATGGAAGTGCCTGGGCTCTCAACATGGGCCGATTTAATTATATACATGGCCTAAGGGCCATAACTTGGCCATTCCTGATTTAGTACCTACTGCACATAAAAGGCACTGTTTAGGAAGTACTCAAAGTATACTGAATTTTGGAGATATAAATCTGTTCCTCAAATTCCACAATTATATTGCTTCATGTTACAAAGGCCATCTGATCAATGATATCCTTTAAAGAAACCTAATGATGGTTGACCATACAATAAAACCCTGGGTTATGATTGCCCTGGTTTACATTTGCTGCAGTTTATGACAGCAAATGTAATAAAATTAATGCCCCGGTTTATGGGGTGTATTTTTTCCAGTTTTTGACCAAAAATTGAGCTATTTTAAACTCTAAAATAGTGACCAGTGTTATTTTAGAGTTTAAAATGGCACCCACACCCTCTGTGAGAAGCCACAATTCATTGCTTACCGCTGCGGAGGTGCTGTCGTCATCGTCAACATTTTTGCTGCTATTTTTGCAGGCACCAGGAGAGTCTGGGGACCTTATCTGCTCAATTCTGACCTTCCTCTAAGCTCCCTGGGCAGTACAACAGCCAGAAATGTGCACCTCCCCCAGGGAGCTCAGACGAAGGTTGGAACCAAGTGAATAAGGTCCCTAGGCTATCCTGCTCCTGGTAGGGTTAGAAAATGGGGCCCCAGTGGCTGGAGAAACCACTGAGGAGGAAGCAGCAGCATGGAAAAGGTAAGGAGATCACTTTGTGACTTTTGTGTGTGTGGGGGGGGGGGAATGGTGTCTGGCAATTTTTTGGCTTTCCTGGCAATTTTGTGTGTGTGTTTGGGTGTGTGTGTGTTGGATTATTATTTTTTGTCCAGTAGGGACTCTTTCCCCTTTGTGAGGTTGGGGGACAATCGTGTCTGGCATTTTTTGGATCTTTTGGTGGTTTTTTGTATTTTTAAAATTATTTTTGGTCCAGTTGGGACCTTTTTTTAAATTTTCAATGCATTCCTATGGGAAAACATACTTCAGTTTATGTTTGTTTTGGTTTGCAATGGAGGCTGTTGGAATGGACCTCTGTTGCAACCTGGGGTTTTACTGTACTTCTAACAAAATAGCTTCTACCAGTGCAATAGGAATTAAAAGGCCATTCTGTGCTTCAACGCAGACAGAATATTTTGTATACGACTGTCAGAGAATTTAGAGCACCGGTTCCCAATGTGGGACACAGGCCTCACATGGGGACTTCCCAGAAGCCTAAGTCAGTACATTGGCTGATCAGTGCTTTGGGGAATTTGATTTAGGCTTGTGGGAATAGAAGTCTGAAAATCTAAGATTGGGAAACACTGACTTACAATCAACTACATTCCAGTTCATCAACTTATTCTGCAAGACTTTCTTAGTAAGGTACAGGTCACTCTTGCTTGAAAGCCAGTTGGATCTGACTCTAGGGTTTAGTGCTCATCTGTTTACAGCCAAATAGATGCAGATGCTGTCTGCGTCTACATACATTTCTGTGGATATGTGGCAGGCATGCCTCATCACCAGAGTGCACGGAATACTCTCTACCTTCCCACCAAAGTGGTACCTATTTATCTACCTGCAATTTCTTGCTATCGAATTGCTAGGTTGGCAGGAGCTGGGGCAGAGATGGGAGCTCACTCCATCATGGATGGAACAAGCCCATATTCTATCTCCTATTCCAGCTCTCCTAAGACTATTTTAAGAGAGTATATTATGGGACAAAAACCGTTATATTAACTGGTTACTTATCAAAATCTCTGTCTCTGTTTTGCCTCGCTCCCAGAATACTGAATGACAATAAGCATAAACACAGGTTCATGCCAATTACTCAACATATAACAGAAATAACTTTCTATATGTTTGGCCTCCTTTTACAGTAACCATAGGTGAGAGTCCTATTCCAAGGGTCCTCAACCTTTTAAAGCTGGGGGCTGAAACATGCCCCCCAACTGTTGGTAGGCTGGATAGGTGCCGCTGCCATCTTTGGCAGCACCGGTGGCAGGGGGGGAGTGGGGGGTGTTTGGGATGGTTCTACTGCCACTGACAACCACTCCAAACCATCCACCACTTCCCCCATTGCTGGTTCCCTTCTTACTAACATGGAGGAGCTGCATGGCACCAAGTCATCAGGCCCACAACCTCGCTCCAGCCACCACTTCTGCTTCTGCCACCACCTCAGTCCTTGTCTCCTCCACTTGGCTTGGCATGTTGCTAATGGCAATCCATAGCAGAGTGGAAGTTGTAGGCTTTACAACATCAACCCTACTGTGGAGAACCATTAGGGACATGCCAAGCCAAAGCAGAGGAGACAAGGACTGAGGCAGTGCCGGTGGTGGTGGTGGCGGCGGCAGCAGAAGCAGCGGCTGGAGCGAGGTCACAGGCTGGATGAGTTGGTGCCATGGGCTGGATCCGGCCCATGGGCCATAGGTTGAGAACCTGTCCTATTCCTTCAAAATTCACAATTTGTGGAATAATAATATATTTGAATACAGCATGATTTTCACACAGCTAGTGTTTTTATGATTTATTGTAGAATATATGCTTTTTCTTTCAATAAACTTAAAAAAAACCCCTGCTGTTCTGATACACTAGGCATCTCACTAGGCATGTTACTCAAACATAAGGCTCTGGATTATAAAGTTAAGTTTTAAAAATGTCATCAGTTCAATAATGAAAGAAGAGTGCTAGAAAAAGCATTGAAAATGACCGTGTAAAATTAGGAACTATTTTTAAAGGAAAACAAAATTTTGATATATATATATTTAATAATACTTATGTTAGTCTGTGTTTCAAGCATATCAGAGAATAAACAAAACAAATCATTGCTGCACTTTAAAGACTAACTGCTGTGCTTTAACGTTAGATTTTGGGAGTAAAATCCACTTCATCAGTATGGTTGCTAAGACAGTTGCCAGGTTTGTTTTAGCCCCACCCCTGGAGGGGAGATACAATTCTGATACAAACAATAAAACCAAATCTAAATTGAGAGTGATTTAAATTAACAATTGCCCTAATGTGAGTCTAATGTACAAACAATGAAGAGAGAAACATTTTTAATAATTCAAATGACTGTAACACAGAAATGAAAACATATTCTATCAACCTTAATGTCCCAGGATGATAATGAAGACAATGACAACAGCAATGCTCCATCAAATCAATACTGATATATGATATCCCATTCTAGGGTTTTCTAAGTATAGAGTACAGTAAAACTACCACTTGCACTTGCCTCGAGTTACATAAAATTTGACTTCCATAATGATTTTATACTAAAACCATGTTCCGATTTACATGATTTCCTATGCGTTTGCTTTGAGTTACATAAATATTCTTTTTGCAATGGGTTTGCATCGAGTTACGTAAAAATTCATTTCCCTATGGGTTTGCTTCGATTTACATAAAAATTTCATCTTTCCTATGGTTTGCTTCGAGTTATGTAAAAATAAATTTTTCTATAGGTTTGCTTCGAGTTACATAAAAAAAGATTTATGCAAAAGCCTATGGAACAGACATTTTTTCGTAAGTAGGGGTTTTACTGTACTTAGAATTGGTTTGCCATTCCCTTCTTCTGGGGGCACCCTGGGACTGTGCAGCTTGCCCATAATTATACACACTCACTCTTCTTGCAGGAGATACACTGGGGTATTGAACTCCCAGCCTCTGGCTCCACAGCCAGATACTTTAGCCACTGAACTATCCAGTCTGCATAAAACAGGAATAAAACAAAACAAAAAAATTCCAAAGTGAGTTCTAGGGCAGTGATGGCGAACCTTTTTGAGACCGAGTGCCCAAGCTGCAACCCAAAAACCACTTATTTATCACAAAGTGCCAACACAGCAACAGGAGAGGAAGGAAACGCTCCCATTGGGCTGCTGGGCAGAGGGATGGGGCAAACTGGGGAGGGAGGAAGTCAGTGGTGGGATTCAGCAGGTTTGCCTCAGTTTGCCAGAACCGGTAGCAGAAATTCTGGCTGACCCTGTCCATCCAAGTTTAGAAATAACACAGGGCTTTCCCCCTGGCCATGTCCACCATACCACACCCACAGAGTAGGTAGTAAAACAAAAACTGAATCCCACCACGGGAGGAAGTGCTCCTATTGGGCTGCTGGACAGAGGGGTGGCGCAAACTCTGTGCTGGGGTGACTGCACGGGTGCCCACAGAGATGGCTCCGGGTGCCATCTCTGGCACGCGTGCCATAGGGTCACCACCACTGTTCTAGGGCATTTCCTGATTTCACTGAAGGTTTGCACTGTGAGGTTAAGGTTATGCTTCATATTTAAAGCCTGAGCTTAATGTATGCTATTTTTATTTCTTGAATCCACTCATGAAAATCCTTATAGGTTCTCCCACACAGGATCAATCTGCTGGCAACTAGAACATGTTAATTTCTCCTTCTCCATTGACATGGCAAAAAATGGCATGACAAGTTTTTGTATTAGTTTTATTTTTGATGCCAATGTATTAGAAACAAAACAAAACAAAAAGTATTCCACTGGGGAAAATAATAGATTTGTAGAGACATTTGTCCTCCAGCTGTATTTTGCCTGTTAAAAATGGTTGAAACATGGAGACATTGTTTACAATTCTTTAGATGACAATGCCATAGAATGCTTACATTGTAGATCTTGTTCTGTTTATGTTCTTCAACAAAATGTGACTGAGGGACTAAAATATCCCAGCCTCTTACGTAAGACTTAAATGTTATCTCTGTGTGCATACCTGAAAACTCATGCAAACTATATATAATATAATAATAATCTTAAAACTGCATAACTGGGAGAGACTCTATGGATCATGGAGTCAAATCCCTTTCAAGGATGTACAGTGAGGGAATTGAACTCCCAACCTCTGGTTCTGCAACTAGCTAGCTAATCCACTAAACTATCCAGCAAGCTTAATACGTATGCACTAATGTACAGTATCTCTATATGTAAGATTGTGTGTGGTACCTCCATCAGTTAAATATAGGGCTGTGGGATACCTATGAGCTCAAAATAAATGGAGGTTGTGAATACATCTTCTAAAGCAGATGTGAGGAAGCCCTGGTCCTACAAATGTTGACAGACAAAAACGTTGTAGCACTTTAAAGACTAACTGCTGTGTTTTAATCTCAGCATTTGTGAATTAAGCCTACTTCATCAATCTGTTTGCTAAAATAGTTGCCAAGTTTGTTTTAGCCCCACCCCATCCCCTACGGGAGATACAATTCAGATACGAACAATAAAAACAAATTTAAATCTAAATTGAGAGTGAATTAAATTAATAATTGCACTAATATGACTCCTAGCTTGACTGATAGCTGCAGTCACATGATGAAGTGTTTGAAACTATGGATTATAATCAATGGTAGCTTATACCCAAATAAATATATTACAGGGGTACAAAACATGTTTGTGTTTTGTTTGTTGTTGCCGAAAGAGACAGGTAGTACAAACTACATTCAAAGGTATACTGGCTGTAGCGGGCTAGGAATGGGCAGAAGTCTCTAATGCCAATATGTAAATGTGTTGCCCTTGCTCGAAAGCCAGTTGTATCCAACTCTAGGGTACAGTGCTCTTCTCCATTTATAGCCAAATAGCCAGTGCTGTCTGCGTCTGCAGACATTTCCGTGGACATGTGGTAGGCATGACTAGACACCAGAGTGTATGGAACACTGTTCACCTTCGCACCAAAGTGGTACCTATTTATCTACTTGCAATTTCTTGCTTTTGAATTGCTAGGTTGGCAGGAGTTGGGACACTTAATCATGCAGTAATTGGGTATTAAACTCCAACCTTCCAGTCTTCAAGTTCAGCATCTTAACCACTTATTAATTTTACTTCTACCCCATCCATCTAGGAGATTTTCCTACTCTGGGTGACTAACAACACAAAACTCACATACTAAAAGCATATGGACAGATTTCTTGGATCTGTTCGTGCCACAGCCTGTGATCTGGACCCATGCCCTGCCTGGCTAGTTAAAGCATCAAAGGCGGTGGCAGGTGGTTGGGTTGAGAAGATTATAAATTCTTCATCGAAGGAGGGGTCTTTTCCAGCACCATTAAAACATGCCTTGGTGCGCCCCCTCCTAAAAAAACCATCTCTCGACCCTACGGTACTTTCGAACTACCGACCAGTATCGAACCTACCCTTTCTGGGTAAGGTGTTGGAAAAGGCTGTGGCACAGCAGTTACAGGGAGTTCTGGATGAAGCGGATTATCTGGACCCTTTTCAGTCAGGATTCAGGCCCGGATATGGTACTGAAACTGCACTGGTCGCTTTGGTGGATGATCTCTGGAGAGAGCGGGATGGAGGCCATCCTTCTATCCTTGCTCTTCTCGATTTCTCAGCGGCTTTCGATACCGTCGATCATGACATTCTTTTGGGAAGGCTCCAAGGATTGGGGATCCAGGGCACTGTGTTGGCCTGGTTTTCCTCATTTCTGAGGGGCAGGACCCAGACGGTATGTCTGGAGAATGAGAGGTCCAGCCCTAGGCTCCTCCAATATGGGGTGCCTCAGGGCTCGGTACTCTCACCTCTCCTGTTTTACATCTATATGAAGCCACTGGGTGAGATCATCCGTTCCCATGGGGTAAGGTACCATCAATATGCAGATGATACCCAACTGTACATCTCAGCCCGTGGGGACCCAAGCGGTGCAGTAGAAGTCCTAACCAGGTGCCTGGAGGCTGTTAGGGTCTGGATGGGGGAAAACGGGCTACAACTGAATCCCGGCAAGACTGAGTGGCTATGGGTGAGGGGCCCTGTGTTATCCCGGGAGCTTCCAGCTTTGGTTCTGGATGGGGCTGTTTTGCCCCAGACAGATCCGGTGCGTAATCTGGGGGTCCTCCTGGACTCACGACTACTGTTCGAAGAACAGGTGGCAGGCGTGGCCGGGAGGGTTTTTGCACAACTTCGTGTAATATACCAGTTACGCCCACTCCTGGATCGGGACTCCTTGCTCAGGGTCACACATGCACTGGTCACCTCACCTCCAGACTTGATTACTGTAATGCGCGCTACATGGGGCTGCCCTTGGTGACCATTTGGAAACTCCAGCTGGCCCAGAATGCGGCTGCTAGGGTAGTGATGGGGTGCGGGCGTTACGCTCGTGCCTCGCCACTGCTTCGGCAGCTGCACTGGCTGCCAGTATGTCTCCGGGTGCAATTCAAGGTGCTGGTCATTACCTTTAAAGCCCTTTATGGTAGTGGGCCAGGATACCTCAGAGACCGTGTCACCCTAAGAACATCTGCCCGTCCCACCAGGGCGGATCGGAGAGACTCTCTTGTAATGCCATCAGCTAGAGAGGCTCGCCTCTCTAGCACCAGAAGGAGAGCCTTCTCCGTGACCGCCCCGGCCCTGTGGAACCTCCTGCCTATCGATCTACGTCAACAGACAGAGCTCCTGCCCTTCCGGAAAGGCCTTAAAACCTGGCTGGCAGGACAAGTTTGGGGTTCCAAAAATACCAGATCTCATGTTGGGTGGCTTATCAGATGAGACAGCCACCCTTGTTCTTACCTCCTCACCCCGGTCCTTGTTTTTTAATAACTTTTTTTTAATTTTATATCTTGGAAATAACTTGGAATTGTTTAATCCCTTTTTAGCCTAAGCTTTTAGCCTAAGCTTTTTAATATTGTATTGACTCATTGTTGACTGTTAATAGGGTACTGTATTGATTCGTGGTCTTTAACCATGTATTTCTCGAATTTGTTTATGTAAGCCGCCCAGAGTTGGGTTTCGACCCGATTGGGGCGGGATAACAAGTTGGAAATAAATAAATAAATAAATAAATAAATAAATAAATATTGAAAATACATTTTTTAAAAATAAAATAAAAACACTATTGGTGATGGAAAGAGACAGAATAAAATATCTAATGCTCAGCTGTTGGCAAAACAGGACTCTTTAAAAAGAAACAATTTCACCTGTTTTTTAAACCTAGGCAGGGATGGGACCTGGCACAGTTCAACTGGAAGGAAATTCCACAAAGTTGGTGCCGCCACTGAGAAGGCTCTTCTCCAAGTCACGACCTTTCTTGCCAATCTCAGGGTTAGCACTTAGAGTTGTGCCATCTGAGAGGAATGAATTATGCGGGCTGATGTCCTGAGGGGAAAACGCTCCACCAGGTAGGAAAGTCCCAAATGATTTAAGGCTTTAAATGTTAGAACTAACACCTTGAACCTGATATGGAGAGGAACGGGTAGCCAATGCAGCCCTGCTGGTGAGGTATGCTCAAAGTTTCTCTCTGGTGATCAGCCTAGCTGATGCATTTTGCACCAGTTGAAGCCTCTGTATCAGGGACAAGTCTGAGCCAATACAGTCCCAATGCCAATATGGCTGCCAACAATCACTTTGTACTGGCTGGTCTCACATGTGTTGGAACAATTGGATCCACCAGCAAAAAATAAAATAAAACTGGATCCACCAGCAAAAAATAAAATAAAAATTGTGCTACTTGGGATAAGCTGGCAGAGAAACCAAGAATGTGGTGAAGAAGGGGGAAAAAGGGGTTACACCAGATCCAAAATTCTTCTCAGCTCCAACCAATAGCCACTGGGCTGGCAATGAAGTTAGCTCAAACTAACTATGATCAAGTCAACATAGTCATAAATTATTTCCAGCTTCCCTAGGCTGGGAAACATTTGGGTGCAGCACAACATCAGCTGGCATTGTATCAACTCAACCACCCCTCAGCCACCCTGTTTACCTCTCTGAAATATGTCTGTAGAATATTCTGAGATTGTTACAAAAACATTTGGCCACTAAATCTCCATCCTGTTGAATCCTTTGAATTTGTAGTCTGAAGAAGCTCTTAGAATTATCTGATATATTTCATGTTAGAAGAAAGAGCTCTTTAGGAGATAATTCTGAGGTTAGTTCAAGTGGTATCAAACTGGAGTTAATGGTGAAATTTGGATAAACCCTTCAGTTCTAAGATTAGCCATTGTCATCTGATTGGAGTACAACAATGGCAATTGTGGCAATAATATGTCTAGCAAACAGGCTGGAGTGAGGAGTGAAAAGCCACCCTTACCACAAGACCTTCCTTTGCTGTGGTTGACAACACCACTGTTTGAGCTGAACAAAACCACGCTGTGTTACTGTTTGTTAGAAACCATCCACATCTGATTCTTTGCATTCTCCCTTATAAGGACAACATGCCTTGCCCACAGTTCTGATTTAATTGTGGATAACGTCTTTGGGAACCATTTCATTTGGTAAGGTGGTATGAACAACCAAACAAAGAGAAACAAACAAAACCATGGGCTCATAAACCACATTGTGTCTCTGCTCATGCCTCTGACACTTTCCTACTGTTTCTCAAGGGTGGGCAAACAAAAATCCCGCACAAAAATAGCACAAACAGAAAACCATAGTTACAAACTCACTGCAACATTTTTTTAAAAAAAACATGATTTGCCTTTTAAAAGTTTGTTTTAATCTCTAGGACAGTAAAAACAGTCTAAGTCTAATTAGATAGTATAACAGTGTTAGTCATAGAGAGATTGGTACGAAAGTGAAAACATTCTTCGAGCACTGATCTTTCTGAGCTGCTTTGATTTTATAGTAGTATTATACCACTTGAGAGAGAAGCATGGGGAATAATCTAAGCTTCACTTCACCTATTTGTGACAGGAAAGGTAAACTTATCCCAACCCAGTTTAGAATGGGCTCATTATTTCTGACCTTTCTCACAGAACTATCCTGTGGAGGGTTAGTAAAGTACAGGCAAGTTCTTGGCAATTCCTGGAAAGACTTCTAAATAGTTCTTGGCCAGCCTGCTCAGGTCCAAATGCTTCTTAGCGGCGTTATTCTCTCTTCTGTGCAAAATTTCTATCTCTCTCCTAAATTTAGGAGGAAGAGAATTAGCTTCTTGCAAGGCTTCCCGAGTCTATTTCTTTTTCTCTGTTGAAAATGCTTCTGTAACCACAACCCAACTCTACTCCTGTGGAAGCATTTATTCTATTAGCCAATTATTATAAAAGGAGAAATTAAGATTGTTCCTCAAGTTTTACTTCTTCTTCTCTGTCTAGGCCAGACGTGAATCTGCCAAAATGAAGCCACCTTTTTGGTGAATTCATTCTGTATTTCCTTTTGCCTGACCTAGTGTGAGAAAGATTAGCCAGTACAAGGTTGCCACTGCCTGTGATATGCCCAATTGTGGTTCAAAAACACAACAATCTTTGAGGAGACGCTTTCTGGGTACACCCTCAATTTTTACTAAAAAAAAGATGGACAACTTGCACTTCTAAGACCACATGCATCCCTTGGCTTAATTTAAAAAGTCCACTGTAAGGTGATCAGTTCAAGTCTTTGCAAGACTAAGCTGTTCATCCTCCATCAACTCAATAGGTGAGAAAAGGACAAAACAGGAAAGGGTGGCGCTAGGAGCTCACTAAATGAGTCCATTCTGAAGGGATGTTGCCATGTGCAACAAAATAGGTGTAAATGCAAAGAACACCTACTAGAATCCTATTACATAATGTTAGCAAGGCTCCCTGCAGCTAATGACCAATGTTGAGGTGCATCTTAGGTGCACACTCTGGCACATGACCACACATGTGACCAAGAGATATCACAAGACAATAAACACATTTAGTCAGAGCAAGTTACACAGATTTTACATAAATACAAACAGGATTTTGGTCATTAAAGGGAAAACATGTATGTCAATAGTATCATCTCTGAAATGTAAACAATGGCTTCCTCTATATGTCTAGTTTTGAAGTCAAAAGAGATAATGCTGTTAAGCAGAAAACATAAGAACAAAAACAATGGGATAGGTTGGGATATGTTTTGGAAGGAGGAGAGGGAGAACAAGTATACAAATGCCGATATGTTTTTGCTTCAAAGTTGTCTTCAGCATCAACCACCATTGACATATGTCCCCCAACAGACTACAGTGAACCTTTGCTTTACAGAATTAATCAGTTCTGAGGGTTTTTCATTAAAATGATTTTCTTAAAGCGAATTGTGGTTTGCCATAGTAATGCACTGAAGACCAATATTTCCATTCTGGAAATTAGAAAAGGGCCAAGGAGATGTGTTTTTCCTGTTCAAAACTCTTTCTAAAGTGGTGAAAACACAGCAAATAATTCAAAAGTGCACTTTGGAAGGCATTTTGAAGGATGAAATACTTTTTTTGGCTTTTTAGTGAGCCCCAGAGCTGAATGTTTTGATTTTCAATGCATATTTGGCACATTTTCAACAGTGCCATCTAGTGACCAGCCCTGGTGAATGAAGAAAAGTCCCCACCAAACAGCTGGTATGGGGACGGGGAAATTTCCAGAATTTCCTGGTTGTGGGGAATGCTTCTGGAGGTGCCAAAATGTGATGAAAAATGTCATAAACAGAGCAGAAATGCTCCAAACATCCTCCCTCTGCCATGGGAAACATCAAAACACCCAAAAAACTGTCCATATAGCATTTTTTCCCATTAAGTGGGGTAGCATTTCCTTGGGATTTCTTTCCATGAAGCGAGTTTTCCCTTAAGTGAGCCACCCGTAAAGTGGGGGTCCACTGTACTTTCAAGGGCATGTGACCTTTTTAGAGAAAGAAATTGTCTTCCTCTGCCTTCAAGCTTCCATGTTTTGTGCCACCAAGTCACATTCAACTTGTGGCATTCCTTAATACATTTTTCAAAGTATGCAAAATATATTAGGAGTGGTTTCATCATTGCCATCCTTAAGTAAGTTTCTATGGCCAAGCAGGGATTTAACTTATGTGTCTTGAGTCCTGAGCACTATAAAAAACAACATACAATACAGGATCTTACCCTGAAGCTTAGCCAAAATGAAAATCTCACTCTAAAAATCCCTGAAAGATTCCTAGGAGAATGGTATTAGTATGCAAGTGTACGAGATAAATGGCATGACAATGTAAACAAAAAATAATCCAAACTGACCACAACACATAACAGTCATACATTTTCTTTAGAATCTGTGCCTATAGTCAGTTTAGAGTTTAATGAGTGTGATGGCATGCTCTTCACATTTTCATTGTATCTCCTCCTCAAAACTGTTTTGTAACTATTCCTAACTTAATAGAGCACTCTTCCCAAAGCTCTTAACAAGCTGAGAATAGCCACTTCAAAATGTTTTAAGCAAATAATAGTTGTCTGAACTTCTTAGATGAAAACTTCTTGGATGTCAGTGTGTAGAGTGCAAACAACTGTTGTTCAAAACATCAAAGTGTATGCTCTATTCAATAGTTCGTACAAAAGAGGGGAGAATCCTTCACTGCACAATAACAAAAATAGCTGGATTTTAGTCACTGTGTAAATGTAATTGAATCACACAGTAGAACAGTATGTTTGTGGTTTTTTTTGCTTTGTGGTAAGCTTTCAGTGCTTCTTGCTTTAAAAACATTATTGCCATCTCTCTTTTCAGTTCATGGACAGCTCAACAATTCCTATTGCTTTCAAGCAGTCAAATTTCTGAAATTCCAGTTGAATGTTGGTATCTCAGCATAGGAAGGTGGCAATTTTATGGTTTCTAAGCCCCTGTGAGATAAACACAAAGTCCAGTTGGTAAGGAATGGGATACAGAGTGAAGGGTACACTTAAATGCAGAACTGTTTGCAGTATTAGCATATGTAGAGTGTGTGTGCATGTACACGCACTCTTGCACTCATATATACAATACTTTTTGTTACGCATCTCCACCAAAGCTCATGCAATAATAAAATGGATGCATCCATGAACTAGCCCCAAATCTTTCAGAATACCATATAAATGCTATCAGCTTTTGAGTAAACCAAACAATTCATCATTCTGCAACTGAGATGCTCATTGGATTTGTTCAGGCAACTGCCATTATATGATAGAGGCTAACATGATAAAAGAGTCATTGCTTACATGTCCTATTACCCTTACTTTTATCTGAAGCTTAAAGTCAAAAACAAAGCAGCACACCATGGAAACATCTTTGTTAAAATCTTTCCTCAAGGCATCCTCTCAAAAGGATGAAATACAATTTTTCTTTAGTATGCAATAATGACTTCAACACACAGGCATTCTAATTTTACTTCTGAAAGAGAATTCCCACTTGGCCTCAAATTCAGAATAAAAGAGCTGTGAGGCCAGGATATAGATTTTTCTCTCTCTCTCTCTCCAAGCAGCCAGTTGGCTCAAATGCTATTTCCTTGTTGTTGTCCCCCCCCCCCCCCTTAAATCCATACAAAGATGTAGAGCATTTGCTCTGGATCCAGTCTTTCCAAAGATGAAAGCATGGAAAGTAAGTGAATGAAAGCTAAGGAAGACAACCTGTCAGGCAGCTTAAGTCTTTATCAGAACAAGAGACATCCTTAAAGCTACTCAAACAACTACCTAAGAAGTACCTGAGAAGCTCTCTCTCAGGCTGGAGGATTTACTGATCCTTGAGTGAGATTAGTGATTTATCTCTGTGTGTGTTAGAACACATGCCAAAGGGAGGACAAATCCTCTACCAAAATCTAGAGGAACTGTCACAAGGCAGTTGACCAAAGTTGATGGAAACAATGTGATTACAGGGAAAAAAACCTATTCTTTAAATTGTTTTATACTTGTTACAAAACCTTCTTCTCCCATGATTACATGGTTTGTTATGTAATGTTAAACAACAACAATGTGCTGTCTAGTCCAGTGTTTCCCAAATGCTGGTGTTTGGACTTCAGTTCCCAGAAGCCTAAGCCAGTAAATTGACCGATCAGTGCTTTGGGGAATTGACTTAAGCTTTTGGGAATTGAAGTCCAAACACCAGCATTTGGGAAACACTGGTCTAGTCAATTCTGACCTATGATGACCCTTTGCAGGGTTTCCCCAGTGGTCTACCATTCCCTTTTTCTGAGGCATTATGGGATTGTGCAGCTTGCCCATATCTAACCAGAGTGGCTCTTGTATAAAGTACAGTGAAGAATTGAACTCCCAAGCTCTAACCCAGGGGTCCTTACCTTATTTAAGCCAGGGACTGGATCATGGCACCTCAGACTGCTTAGGGACTGGGGCTGTGCAGTCTATTATTATTATTATTATTATTATTATTATTATTATTATTATTATTATTATTATTATTATTATTATTATTGGTCATATTTATATGCCACTCTCCTCACGAGCGACTCAGGGTGGATAACACAGCGTTAAAAACAACAATTAAAACACAGCCCAACAATAAAACATATCAGTATGACCCTGACCAATATCAAGTTTAAAAATGAAAAAAAAATTAAAAAGTTAAAAGTTAAACCACAATTGTCGGTGCTGCCTCAGTGGTAAGTGATATCTTGCAACTTCTGGTGGTGTGGACAGGTGGCATAGGGTGGACTTTTAATGTCTAAAATGGCCTGCCATTTTAGACTTAAGAGATGCAAGGAAATTCTGGGGAAACCCCTTATGTAAAATCATTTTATGCAATATGAAGTGTACATAAATTAGGGTTTTACTGTATAAGAAACGAAGAAAAATATTTTTAGCAGCCATGAAATGTTCCTGAACCATCATTAATGAAAAATTTCCACAAGTGAAAATATTTAGTTGTGCAGCACATGGTTTAAATTTGCTACTTCATGACATAATGAGGTTAAAGTCAATGGAAGAGCTTCAGCCAGATACCAGATAATTATTACATTCGTTAAGAAACATCACATCATTTAACAAACATTCATGAGCATTCAAAAGGAGAAAAGTAAAGGGTTCTGGAAGACTTCTGCAAGAACAGTGAAACTGCTGTCTGTTACCAAATGGGAAGGAATAACAATAATGCTGAAAAGTCTCCTGAATGGAAAGGGAGCTCTTCAAGCAACTTTTATTCAAGATGTTTTACCACTCAATAAACAAATAAGGAAGATTATTTTGGACAATGATGTAATCTGGGCTCATGTAAAATCTACAGCTACTCTTCTGAAACCCATGACTACTGCTATAGCAAGAACAGAATCTGATAATGCATGCTTGTCTCAGGTACCTGAAATGTTTTCTAAAATAACAAGGAAATTAAAAGGACCTGAAGGACTGTTAGTAAAAACACCCAGACTAAAGAATGAGAAGCAGATTTTTTTTAAATAATAAAGGAAAGAAATAACTTTTCTTGCAGAGATATTCATTTTGCTGGAAATCTAGTTGATCTGTGTTTCCAAGGAAAACTCTTATCAGATGATGATGTCTCCAGGGCAATGGAACTCATAACAAATAATTCAGAAGAAATGGGACATGATCGGGGCAAAGTCATTGTAAACATAGCACAATACAAGACAAAGATGGTTTTTAGAGCAAGCAGTCTTTTGGGAAAGTGTGCTGACCTACCCCAGTGGACAGGGTCATCACACAATGGCACTACAGAGAGAGTCCTGGCAACAGTCTATCCAAGGAGAATCTGAATAGCAAAGTCCAAAGAGCAAGGTGCGGTCTGGTTACCGATAGTTCAAAGTGAGCATCTAGTCGAAAGGATGTTTGGGGGCATCATCAGGGTTGGCAGAGAAGTCAGGGCCACAGCAGGCAATCACAAAAGATATCCGAAGACAAACAGGGTGTTGGCCTTTGCACAGAGAAATTGTACCAATGCTTGACTGGTGGAACATGCTTGCTTAAGAGTCTCCCAGCTAATGGGTGTAAGCTGGGACCCTTGTCTGATAATGAGCTCTAGCTTTCTTACAGATCCTTTCCCTAGCTTTCTATGCAGATCCTTTCAGCACCGTTCCCTGGCTAAGGGCTGATTGCTGTCAGAGTCAGACCTCTGATAAGTCATCTGCCTGGGGAGTCAGAGTTGGGCCAGAAGCAGGCTGAGGTTCCTGGTTCAAGACATTCAGGTGCAGGTGCAGACTGGGGAGGCAAAATTGGTCTTGGCAGAGGAAGTGCCTCCTGATCCAGGTCATCTCCAGAGTCTGATGAGGGCTGGATCACAACAGAATGTGTAGAGCGCCATTCACCACTTGCATGGTGGAAGGGACTCTGCAAAAGTCAGATCCGTAGTGGTGTGGCCATAAAACTGTTATCCATTCCTCCAATGTCAGCATCTTCTGAATGCATCTGGTCTGTCTATGGGAAAACACACATTACGGCTTGAAATCGCTTGATGAATACAAGAGTCAATAACTTAGTGGCTATCCATTCCCACCTGGTTCTAGAGGAAAATAAAAGTGGTGGTTGTTCAAAAGAATATAATAGTGCAATTATAGCTGAAGAAAGTGCAAGCTTTTACTCATTTGATGAGAGTGGAAGTAATTAAAATGGTAGACATTTTGGGGAACATAAAATAAATGTAAAAAACACCCTCATTTGTTATCCTCTACTTACTCACTGAATTTTGTTAGTCTAAAATTTCAAATTATAATTATTCCATTAGTTCAGTTAAATGGATTATTGTATTTTTTTGTTAGCAAAAGAAATATTTTTACTTCATTGGTGGTATATATAAACCTCATTTTGTAACATAAGCCATGGAATGATTTTGGGTACTGCTATCTGAAATAAAATTCAAAGGAATAAAAAGGATGACATTTTTGGAAAACTATTGTTTTTTGAAATGCATTTATTTTTTCCTGCATCTTCGACATGAGAACTTATTTCCTTCCAAAATTCCCAGAAGGTTTACATCTATAGTGCACGACTTATGCAAGTTTATGATGCTCTGCACCATGTGAAATTGTATGCTCCCAGCCTGCTACAGGCTTTTCTTTCAAAATAACTCATATTCATGAACTGTAGAAGCATTGATTGCATTTCCCCCCAATTTTCCCATTTTCCCCCAGTCAATTTTCCATTTTCAATTTTCCCTGGGGAAAAAAAATTTCCCAGGTCCCACCCCCCACACACACACCTTTACATCTCTAATCCTGAGAGAAAGTATCTGAAGCAAATTAATAGATGCTGATTTCCTCCAGTATAGGTTAGTGAAGGAAACATTAAGCATTACCCAGACAGTATGTGTTTTTGATGTTTACACTGCAGGGTCGTAGCCAGGATTCTATATTGGGGTGTGTGTTAAATTTTTCGGGGGGGGGGGAGAGATTTTTTTTTTCCAGGGAGGCACAGTGTCATACTCACATACAGTAAAATCTTGCATAAAGAGTGTCTCGCTTAGAGGCTAACTCACTTAAAGAGCAGAATTTTCTCTGAATGGTTGCCTCACTTAACAACTAAAACCAACCAAAAACTCGCTTAACAACTAAATCGGGGTTCGCAATCCCCCCTCCAAAAGGCACAGTTGATCACTTTCAATGGTGTTTCGCTTAAAGAGCAAAATCACTTAAAGAGCAATCCTATGGAACACATTATGCTCTTTAAGTGAGGTAACACTGTATAGAACATTGGCACTGTGGGGTGGGGTGTTTGCTCAGGAGGGTTCCCCCCCCCCGCCTCCTTGGCTATTGCCCTGTTACACTGTGAAAGTAAGATACTTTGCAATTCTTGTTAAAATTATAATGTATTGTAGGTAACTAATTCATCCTAAAGGAATTACTGCATCTTTGGACCATAAGACTCACTTCCACCACCCACCCACCCACCCAAAAAAAAGGGGGGGACAAGGGTGTGCCTTATGGTCCAAAGGTGCCAGGTGGGGCCTTTTAGATTTGAGTGCCTAGATGGGGGCTAGGTACATATTTTGCTTTATTTTAATAAATATTTAAGAAATGTAAAGGTTTCCCTTGATCGAAAGCCAGTCGTATCCGACTCTAGGGTTCAGTGCGCATCTCTGTTTCAAAGTCAAAGAGCCAGTGCTGTCTGTTTCTGCAGACATTTCTGTGCTCATGTGGCAGGCATGTCTAGGCACCAGAGCACATGGAATGCTGTTACCTTCCCACCGAAGTGGCCCCTATTTATCTACTTGCAGTTTCTTGCTTTTGAACTGTTATTTTAATATACCAGTACTATTTGGCTCAGATTTTTTTCTTGTTTTCCTGCTCTAAAAACTGGGTGCAGCTTATGGTCAGGTGTGCCTTATGGTCCGAAAAATATAGTACAGTGGTACCTTGCTCAAAGAACATAATGTCTTCCACAGGATCGCTCTTTAAGCGAGTTTGCTCTTTAAGCGAAACACCATTGTAAGTGACCGATTGTGTGGGGGATTGAGATCCCCGATTTATTTGTTAAGTGAGTTTTTGGTTGGTTTTATTTGTTAAGCGAAGCAAACTTTCAGAGAAAATTCTGCTCTTTAAGCGAGTTACTCTTTAAGCGAGTCGCTCTTTATGCGAGGTTTGACTGTAATTCCAAAATCTGTCACTACCTAAGGCAGCTCACCATGAGTCAGTCAGGGTTTTAAAAAATCACAAAAATAACCACTTTTGAGAGAATCATCCTCCACAGGGACATCATGCAATGTGAAACTGAAACATATGAGAGAGGTGAACTAGGGTATTCATCCCCTCCTCTTTGTGCATTTTCTTTGTCCATATTTTAGAATATTCAAACTGTGCTAAAACTAATGAAAATGGGTTAACTAGACCTTCAGATAGAAAGAAAAGAAATGAAACTTTGCTTTCAGAAGAAAATGTCCCATTTTTATAACAGCTAAGAAACCTCAACGTGAACTAGTCAACGTGACAATTATTCCCAAATAAGATTTAAAAACAGTAGGTAGAAATTGTAAACTGTGCTTGGAACATGTCCTAAAATATCTCCTTCACTGAAGCTTTGCTTTTGACAGTGCTTTGCTAGTAATCACAATGTCCTGATGGGAGAAAAGAAAGCTTGTGATTTTTCATTAATAAATATCTATTATATTATAATATATATATTTACCATTTCTCAACATTAAGGAAAATAAAACAGTTTTAAAATACTATATTTCTGGAGACTTCACACTGACATTTCTTATTTTGTTCCTTCTTTTAAAAAACAGGTTATCTGTCACACATCTGTTATGCATGTGGTGATTTGAAATCTAAAATGGTTTAATGACTTATGAAAAGATATGTAGGTGGACTGCACACATCGTGTCCTACTGGTCCATATTGCTATGTGAGGAGGCCACAGCAGCCCTGTGGGAATAACCCCCAAATCACAAAAGTTAACATTGCAAAATACTAAGAGAGGATAATTCAGTGTGTCCCAAACTAAGGTCCATGAGTGAGATCCCCCATGCCCCCACCTCTCCAAGGACATTTGAGAAACAAAATGGCCATCCCTTTGAAGCTGCTGGGACAAAATGGCCACCCTCATCATGCAGGCAGGGTAATGTGGCCATCTGGACCTTGAAGCTGACTGAGACAGCATGACCCAGTCTCCAGCTTGAAAAGGTTGGGAACTCCTGGGATAATTGGTGTAGCCTCCGATCACAAAAAGGCAAATAGCTCCGGATGTTAGCAAAAGGAGTTCGCACTTCCGTTTCTGCTTTTTCAAAAATCTCAAATTGTGGTTATGTCTAATCTGATTTGCAAAACACAAACAGCAGCACAACTCAGAGTCACTTTTCTACCTTCTTTAAATCAACTTTATACTTAGTGCTCCTGTTTATATTTCACTAGCAGTTTAACATTGTTTCAGCTGTAATTCCTACTTTAAAATAATTTAAAGCAAAAAAACAACAACCCTCAATTGTCTTGAATGTTTCAGAAAACCTTTCATTGGAAAGAGTCTTCCTGGGTTAGTCTGATGTAAGAAACTAAAAAATACTTAGGCGGACAGAAAACATCCTGAATCACTCAGGTTACTAAAGATCAAAAAGACTTAAATCATACAATTTTTAAATGGTGCAAAGAATATGCAACTGTGAAATAAGAAAATGTGGCAAATAGCCACGAATAAGTTAGAAAAGAGACTGGGATCGTGTCATCAATTAACAGTAATATTCTGGGGGATTCTTGGGATGCTAAAATTGACTTAGGGGCTGTAAGATGTTCTCCTGTGAGGTAGCACAAATACCAGAGAAAGTACAACCACATGTGTTATGGATCATGCACACAGCATTAAAAATGAACAGGATTCTGACCTTAGGAGAAAGAACTGTAACAAATCTGTTAATGGCAGATACCACTGTATGAAAAATGATTGAAGTTCTATTTCTAAGAGAATATACAGAGCCACTAATTAGATTCTGTGTATTAGGACAATGATATATGAGATGATTGCAGTTAGCCCAAGGAGAAAAACAAATCAACTCATTAAGAGAAGAAAAGTGAGGGGATTAATGGCAGTTTGGAGCTAATCTATGTTCTCTTGTGCTCCTTAAATATTCTGGTAATTTGACACACCATACATCAAAACAAATACCTCAATGATAAAGGAATCGCAAAGGACTTAGCAAAATGTGTGTTGCAGTTGATCACTGTCCAGGCTATGTACACTCTGATGTAAAAGCATTTCATGACCTTAAAGGACAATAAAACCTGTGGCAAGTCTTATTTTAAACCATTAGGCTTTCAGACAGTTACATCCTCTAGACTAATGTATTTCCTCCAGCAAAATGGCAACCCTGCATTTATCTAGTAAAAATATATTGTTTTGAATATAGCTCATGCAAAATTGGTGATATAATATTTGGCTAAAAGAACTTGCCAGTGATTTTCTTGCCAATTATCTTTTTACACATACTGTACTTCTGTTTAACTAAGGAAATAACTGTATTTTATTAATTCATAGGAAGATATTTCCCTTTTGCTTTCTGCCCTGAACTATTTCTTATGTTAATCAGTGGCATAATAAAAATCTAACTACTGGTCTTTAGGCTTGCAGGAATTACAGTAGTTATGATATAAACAAGGACAATCTTCTCTATGAGACAAAAGATCCACCTAGTTGCATTTTAAGAAGGATGCTAATAAAGTGGAATAAACTTAGGAAATGCAACAGTGATGATCAGGGGACTGGAAGCCATAACATTATGAGCGAAGACTGAAGGGACTAGGCATATTTAGCCTTGAGATAAGAAGATGGAGGAGGGATGTGATGGTACTTTTCGAACACTGAAAAGATAAAGATAAAAAAGGGCAAGATCTATTCTTGATCATCCCAGAGTACAGGGCACATATGGACTCAAGTAATAAGAAGCCAGATATGTGCTGAATATCAGTAAAAGCTTCTTAAATGTCAGAGTAGTACAACAATGGAAACATTGGGAAGTGGTGAGTGCTCCAATGCTGGAGGCATTCAAGAGAAAACTGGACAACCATCCATCAGATCTGCTTTAATTTGGATTTCTGTACTGAGTAGGGGATTGTACTGAATGGTCTCATAGGCACCTACTAAGTCAATTGTTCTATAATTCTATTGACTTTGGGTCACTTAGTAATCAGTGTAAAAGACAAGACATTACAGTGAGTAGAGCATTCGACTACGATTCAGATATCCTGAGTTCAAATACACACTGAGGCATTAAGTTCACTGGGTGACCATGGGCCAGGTTGAGTAAAGCATCATGACCTACTTCACAAGGTCTTTGTGAGGATAAATGTTATGAGTTTCTGTGGCGTGGTGCTTTAGCTGCAGCACTAATGCCAAAACTCTGCTCACCATCGGAGTTTGATCCTGATGTGTATTTGCTATTGTTTTTCTATAAAGTAGGAGGCAAGAGAATGATAAATGCTACTTTGTACTCCCTTGAGAAAAAGTAGGATATAAATTTTTAAAAAAGCAGGGGAGACTGTGGAAAATGGTGGACAAGTAACATCTATATCAAGTTGCTCCTGCACTTAAGGTCGAAAAACAGAAGCTACCAAAGCCAAATATGTGGAAATAAATAATGAGACTGTGGGCTGGAAAAGAGATAACTTGGATGCTGTTGGAAAAAGCAAAAAAACAAAAACAAAACAAAACACACACAATGTGGACTTACTGGTGTTTTGAATGAAGGGGACGCGCAGTGAGTTGAAGTGTGGAGTCTTGAGATTTACGCTTGCAAGTTGAATCATTGGTGAGTTTTTTCGTCCTTTCCCCTTGCTGCAAAGCTTTGGAATGTTTACTTAGAACTCAGTAATGAGAAGATAAGGTTGTTGAAAGAAACAGACCGGACCATGAAAGTGCTTCACTAATGAGCCCAGCTGTGTTTTGTTGAAGAAAATGAGGACTGAGTGAATATTATACTAAAAAATAAATTAAAATGAATTTTTGGTGACGAGAAATGCAGACTACCGGTGATACAGCTGGAATAGGAAGTTGGAGATAAAGTATATTTAAAGAGAAAGAAAATTTGTGGACTATAAAGTTTATTTAAGGATCGGCAGTCAGAGAGATTTGTTTGACTAAAGATTTGTTTGACTTCATTTGGTGTAAAGACTGAGAGAAAGTCGAGAGTGAATCACTTTGAAAGACAAGTTTTTTTTTCCTTTGAAGACATTACAAATGGAGGGAAGTTCAAAGTGTTTGACTGAACATGACCTGGCATGAGAGACTGATTATTAAAGTGCAACAGTGGAGAACACAATTTGAATCTAATATATAATAGAGGAAAAATTTGGTAAATAATAATGAGTCATCTATATACTGTATCCAGGTGGGAGAAAAAAGCGTTGAGAGAAAGAGAACAAGCACAGAGAGAAAGAGAAAAAAGGGAGGCTGAAGATGAGGCATGGTGGGGAGAACAGTTGAAACTGTTGGATGGTTTTCTCGAAAAGAAGGAAGAAATAACAACCGATACAATGGATAAACAAGACTTGATACAGTCAGAAAACGAAAAAGAAACAGAACAAAAGAAAATAGAGGTAGAGAATTTGAAACCAATAAAACAAGAAGAAAAACAATGCCTGGATGTAATGAGAGAACAGATGGACAGAATTGAGGGAAAATTGGATAAATTGAATGAGATAAGGAAACAAGAAATGAATGATATTATGAAAAAACAACAAGATTTGAGGAATTTGTTGGAAGATTTTATGAAAACAATAAATTACAAACTTGCGGCATTAGAATTAAAATCAAAATCTATAGAAGAGGTCAAAAACATCAAACAACAAATGAAAGACACTATGACAGGATTTAAGAGATTGGCTGGTAAATCTTAAGACAATAACAAATGATAAAATTGCTGTAATAGAGGAAAGGTTAAAACATGTGGAGGAAACAATTGAAATTATTCAAGGTAAAGGAAAAAAGGGAGAGGAAAGAAGCGATAAACAAGAAAAGAGACTTTACAAGTTGGAAGTAGAGGCAAAAAAGAGGAACTTGCTGATAAAGAATATTCCAGAATTTAAATCAGACAGACTAAGAGAAAGAATCATTAAATGGCTGAACGAATTGAAGATGGGAAGAAATTTTACTCAAGAAGATATATCAGCAGCTTACAGATTGGGAAAGAAAAGAAATGGGACATTTAAAAGATACGTTTTGGTAAAATTTGTAAGTTTGGAAAGTAAACTAAAGTTGATGGCCTATTTAAAGAAGAAAGGTACACAGGTGCCAAAGCTAGAGGGTGAACAATTGGATATTTATCAGGACTTATCAAAAAGAGAAAGAATGTGGAGGAAGGAAATCAAACCAATTACTAAATTATTAAGAGATAAGGGGGTGAATTATAATTGGCAACAATTTCAACAGCTGAGATTCTTTTGGATAGGGAAAGCAGTGGTGATAAGAGAACAAACTGATTATATGGATGTATTAGAAAGATGTAATATTATTGAAAAAGGATCTAAAGAATGGAGGGAAATCAAAGAGAAACTCACAAATATAGGGAATAATAGCAGCATCAGCAAATAAATTTTAAAGAAACAAGATTGACATAAATTCTCTTTTGGATTAAAAGAAATTTGATTATTATTTTGGTTTTTTCAGATTAAAAGAATCATAGAGTAAACAGAATTGACATGACTTCTCTCTTGGACCAAAAGAATTTTTATTTTTATTTTAATTTTTTTTTGGATTAAAAGAAGCATAGAGTAACATAGTTATGGGGAAAAAACTATATAGTTAACAAATGGATGTAACTCCTAAATCAATATGAAGTGTCTGATTAATTTGTGCAAAGGACACTTAATCAAAAGGAATGTGAATTTTGGAAAATAAATAATGAGTTGTTATTATATGTTAAGGAAGATGAAGAGAGAAAAAGGAGAGAAAAAAAAGGAAAAAAAGGGAAATGAGAAATAGAAATGTAAAGATGGGGCAATTAACATTAATAGGATAAGAAATAGTAATATAATAGCAGATAGCAATGGAGAAAGAAATAGAAAATAATGAAGGGCAGTAATGGAGTAGCAATTAGATAATTGGAGTATAACTGAGACAGGATAGTATTAGTGTTAGCAATTTCAAGGAAAGAGAATTGATATTGTTTTTGTTGTATTAAAAGAGTTGACAAAAAATGGGTTTCTTTGTAAGTTTCAAAAGGTTACGAAGTGCTTATTGACTAAATGGTATAAAGGAAAATTAATGTAAAGGGTTGTGAATAGGAAATAACTACAATCAACTAACAAGTGGATGTAATTCCCCAACCAATGTGTAGTCTCAGACTTAAAAGAGTATGCATTTCAAATAATAATAATAATAATAATCAGTTGTTACTGTATGTTAAAGGAAGTGAAAAAGAGAAGAAGATTATGTTATCGTATTGGAAAAAGAGAATGAAATAAAGGGCATGTTATTTTTTCTTTTTTTTATATTAAAATTTTTTTGCTTGTTAATCTAGATGTTTATAGGATTTAAAGGACAAACTTCCGAATGCCGAAAAGATGGAACTTAGAAATGGTATAATCTGTCTTATAACAACCTTATGGTAAATTATGTGATGTAAAATATTTACGGGTAAGGGGGGTAGTGGAGGACCAAAATTTAGATTTCTCCCATAAGGCAAGTTGAGGTATTATTAATATAATTAAGGTGAATTTGGATCATTATAGCAGATGGGAAAATATGATAATCCACCCATTAATTGCATTGGATTTAGAAATTGTCAGGAAACATTAGGTGACTAACAGCATGAATGAAATATAATGTAAAGGAAGAATACAACAGCAGCATAGGTAAAAGGAAATGAGAAAAAGGGTTTTACTTAAGGGTATGTTAGGTAAGATGAAAATGAAGTTTAGGATATCATAGATGGAAGAAAACTGAATAATTTAATTACTGGTGGCAAATATTAAGTCAACGTAACATCTGAAATGTTAGGAAGAGTCAGCTGTTTTCATTGTTTTATAAATTGAAGGATAAAATGTGGTATAGTATATTTATAAAAATATTACGGAATTGTAAATAATTTTTGTCAATGAAAGCTAAAGGGAGATAAGGGTCAACAAATTAGAATATAAATAAAAAGAATAGGGGTAAGATAGCCACGTGTAGAAGGAAGGAAGAACAAGAAATAACTGTACAGTTTTGAGCAAGTTGACTTACTTGATACTCTCAAACATTGGTAGGAATCCGCCTAGTCCAGGTCTCCCCTCCCCCTCTTCGACACTCGGAGGCGGTCCTTCAACGGAAGGACGGGGGAGAGAAGATGTCAGAGTGGTGAGGGGCTTGGGGTGGGTGATGGGGATTTATGTTGTGTTGGTCTAGGAACGTGGGAGGTGAGGGGTTAGATGTGGGTGATTTACTTATCTATTGTATGTCTTTTTGATGTATGTATCTAATTGGTTTTGGTGTTGTTTAGTTTTGTCATATTGAATGTTTTTCTATTTGTTTTTGATTTTCTTTAATGCGGATAATTATGTTGTATTTTTGTGTAATCTTTTGTTTGTGTTTTCTTATTTTAAAAATCAATAAAAAAATTTTTTTAAAAAAAAAGCAAAATTTTTGGCTTTTTAAAATATTGATTAATTTTGTGTTATATCTTTTAGTATAATTTATAAACTAATTGCCTCAATCTAATTTTTTAAAATGTATTTTTGTACGTACTTACAGGCTGCCTTTAGAGCCAAGCCCTACCAAGAAAAGCTAAATCTCATTTCTTTTGGTCTATTTTTTTGGAAAATCCCACATTTTTCATTGTGATACATGAATAAACTAAAACAGACCTGCCCAGATTGGTGACTTCCAATGTTTAGACAACAGTTTCACAATACCATGTCACAGCCTACATTGGCTGGAGCTTTTGGGAGTGGTAGTCTAAAACACCTGCATATGGTGAGTATATGTTAAAGGATTCTGTTGAAGGATTTAATTCCTCTGACTGTCCTTTACTGATCTAATTAAGCTATAGGAAATAAACTTTCCTCTCCTCTCAACACCACAGTAATCAGTATGCTTTCCATATGCTCTGGTAACAACTTCAGATAGAGAAGAAGTTGCCCTGTAGAGGAGATAGCAAAGGAATCTGCTTCTACTTTTGTGTCCCTAAATCTCTACCCAAGCTTTTATTTGAGAAAAAAATAGCTTTGGGTCACAGTTAAGAAAGCGCACAGGAATATAGCAAGTCAGTGGAAATTCTGAGCACGTATAAGCATGCTGTGCACATTTCCTTTCTGAAAAATATATTTAAAATTGATGGCATCAGGCATCAAGATAAGAAAAATGTACTGAGAGATACATCGTTTTGGTTTATGTTACTCCCAACTGGGTTCATTTTTCATTATGTTTAAATGAAAATCAACATATTTTTACAAGCCAGTTTCTTTACAGTGTATATAGAGTCATACTAGTTCTTGCATCAGCACTGTAACTAACAAAAAGCCTGGCTAGAAATGAGACAAGCAAACACAAAAGGTGACAGGAGTAAAAATCCTTATTTGGGATGTGGAGACTGAACACTCAAAAGAGAACTTATTGGAAGAATGAATGGATACAAAGGCAAAATGCATTTCCACAAAACAAACAGAGTTTCTGCATGGCTTCTCTTTACTTCCAATCATTCAGCAAAGTCAATTGAGCAGAAATGATCAAAGGCTTTGTTCTACTTGTTTCTGTTTTTAAAGGAGTGAAATCATAGTTTATTTATTTATTTATTTATTTAGATTTATATCACCGCCCACTCACTGTGGCGACTCAGGGTGGTTTACAATCAGGAGAAAAAAACAAACAAAAACAAAACAACAATAACTCACACACAACACAAACAACTAAAATCCATTCCTCCTTCCGGCCAGAGGACGTTAGTTGCTTTATCTTTTCTAAAACCTACACAGTACTACTCATTCATTTCTGGGCAAATTATCCTCTTCTCAATTCTGAACTGGCTAAGTATTTTGAATTACTAGTTTTCCTTGTGAGCATTAAAAAAATGTCCATTTCCAACAATTATCTCCTGTTGACACAGTCAAATATACTGGACTGCCTCCAGGAAAAGCCAATCACATTGGAATCAATCCATAACAAACAAAAAAAGCAAGCAAAACATATTGTCCAGTTCTTTTAAAGAAAATCCCAATAGCATCATATTTCAGCTGCTTAAATAAGGAATCAGTCTGCAAGCATAATAATCCAAAACATTTTAACAGATATATTTCACCAAGATAGTTCCTAATATCTAGAAAAATTGTAGACACAAGCAGGGGCGTAGCTACCGCCGTATCTGCCGTATCAATTATACGGGGGCCCCGGGCCACGGGGGCCCCCAACGTGCGTAAGCAAAACAAATCTTTACCCTTCCTAAGGGCCCCCAAACAAATTTTTATATGGGGACCCGGCAAGGCACGCTACGCTTCTGGACACAAGTCATGCCCCAATTTTTGAACTCATCAGCACTGAGCCCTTCTAGTCATTAATCCAAGGTCAAAATCCTATTACACATTTGTATCAAATAAATGTGTTGACCTTAAGTGAATTGTGGTGAACAAATTAAGAAGTCAGAACACATGTGCAGCAAATGGTGTGTAACAATATCTGTGCCATCTTCTCAATTTATGTCAATCAGCTGCTTAAATGTATCTTAATTGCGTTAAGTGTAAATATCAGGATTTTGGACAATACCCCAAAGAGGAAAAATACAACAGTGAAAGTATTGTTAGAATTTATCAGTCAAATAATGGAACTGGTTTGGGCTAGGACCCAAACAACATAGAAGAGAAACAAGGATTAAAGCTTTGGTTTCAGATGCATCCCTTCAGTGGGAGAGCCAGCTTACTATAACAACAAGCAATATGAATGCAATATGTTGTATGAACAGCTGCTGGACTAAATGTCTGCTGTAAGAAAAGACTAAAGAAGACTACAGCATACTAAAAAAGAAGTGATGATAGTAAGCTGTTTGGGGAGATTGGACTAAAAAAGGTCTCATAACTTCAAAAAAAAAAACCTAATGAAGAAACTCAATATTAGATAAGCCTCCTAAGATCTGGGGAATGAATAGTTATCAAAACCAATCATGGCAAATTTCACCATGATTATTACATGGAAATCTTCCAAGTCCCAGTGAGCCCTACAGATGATATGAATCTGCTCTGCAAATAGGCCATAGTTTCATCATACAAGTGTTGTGGAAGATGGGTTGCAGTGCAACAGAGCTTAGATGAAGCTAATTTGTAATGGATATCATGTACTATGTAGAAGTTTAGTGGAAATATCTCTCTTGCCCAAAAATCTTTGGAAGGAATGTTGGAAATCAACTTCAGGGGGTCACTTCAGCCCCCCAAAACATGTGTAATGGGGGGGGGGAGAAGCCCTATTGCTGCTGCTATGCTTCCCTTTCAAACGTCTTGCCAAGTGAAAAAAAGGAAGTGATATGGGTTTGGAGATTGTAGACTCACTTCAAAATCATCTGGAGGTGATGAATCATGATGTCAACAAGCTACAAAGCTGTCCCCTCTCCAACAGTCATAGCTGTCCTACTATCTCTCACCCAGACCTAACCTATCATTTCATCATGAAATCAGTTAACAGTGAATCAATGACAGCCCACAAACAAAAACAAGTAGGAGGATGCTGAATTTATCACATTTCCCATCAGGATTTCCCTAAGTAATTTGCCTAAAATGCCTCTTGTTGAGAAACCTGCACACACAGAACAAGCAGTGCAGGGCTAACAGACATGAATTTTCACATTTTCAAGGATGATTTGTGTGTGTGTGTGTGTGTGTGTGTGTGTGTGTGTGTGTGTGTGTGTGTGTGTGTGTGTGTGTGTGTGTGTGTGTGTGTGTGTGTGTGTGTGTGTGTGTGTGGCAGGTACATTAAAAAAAGTCAGTTTCATGACTTACCTAAATTGTATTCGTAAATTGTAATGTTAAACTAAGACAAGTGCTGCCTCATTTTAAAAATGAGACATGTCAAGTGGTTTATTTTCCTATGTTTGACCAATCAGCCAGTCCTTTTCAGTTTGCTCTGACTATGTGTTCTGTGATATTTTATGTCACAAAAAAGGCACTAGTCTTGTGAAAAAACATTGTGTACAAATCAGATAAAATGCAATGCATACAAAAATATACCTTGTTTTATTAACCCTCATCATCCTACTTCTTGAAATAGCATGTCTCACTAAAAATAAGTCATCTGTGTTGAAAGTCACTGCCTTCCAAAATTGACTTGAACTCTTTAAACATGGAGAAATCTGGGAGGATGAACCAGTGCCTAGTTGTCATGTTCTTAAAGTATATTTATGGATCCTGTGACAGCATATGTTTAGCATATAAAATAGAACAGATATGTACCACTTTATATTCCCTGCAAAGGTTACTTACACATATCAGTGTTGCCAACATGAATGTATGTTGTGATGTGCACACTAACATACATGCTGCAATAGTCTTTTCATTCACATTTCCAACTAAGCACAGGAATAGGGACTGGCAGGAAAATAAGGGTGAAACTTTGTTAATACTTTCCTCTAAATTTTCTGTCTCAAGGAAAAGAAATTGAGAAAAATGTAAGTCATATGTGAGTTATTGTTAGGCAGCTGTGCTTTAAGACATAGGGATATAGTTCACAATTGGAGCACTCATGAATTACACTGCCCAATAGGGAAAAGGAAATTCATAGAAAAGTCCCAACTAGTTCTAATGCACATAAAACTGTTAGGAAGCACAAGAATGTAGACAACTATTTGGGCATTTCACCAGGAGACTGCATCCTTCCTCAAGCATGTATTTCGGCATGCCTTTGGCAGTTTTCTCATCAAACTTTTGAAAACCCATGCCCAGCTGTTTTTCCAAACAGACTCTTCCCAATGGGTGATGGCAAGAGCCAATCATTTGACCAATATGAGATAATTCTCGCAATGTTATTTGCAGCCAAATGAAATTGAAGAGTTGAGAAAGGGTGGTGAAGACATGACTGCCTGCAGCACTCAAGTGTGCATATAAAATGGAAATTATGTAGTGTCCATTAGCCTGGCACATTTTTATAGCCCCTCTCAAAAACATTATTGGAATTAGGGCTGTGTAATGAACACCTCTCTTTCTTTGTAGTTCCTAGTGAGGACAAAATCTAGGAGATCTGTAAAAGAGACTTCATGAAGTGGCAACAGAGGGTTATGAACCTTACTTAATGTACAAACTACTTGACAGAATTTACAGTTTTGAACTTTTTAAAATGTTCTACTCATTTATACTTTTCACATAAAAGCTTCCAGCCCTATAGCCCATCCTAAAAACTTCCACACTCTCAAATGGCCAGTCCAGTAAGTCCTGCCAGGCTAGAAAACTAGGCACAAAACTCCTACACCAATGAGAATGAAAACAAGGTGTTTCTCACATTTTCTGAGTGCTGTATATCTTAAACATGGTTGAAAGCTCTATGTATGTTAGTTGTTTTGGGAGTCTTTTCACCTGCAAGCTCATGACTCTGAATGATCACACAGGCATTAAAAGAAGTCCTGCTAGGCAGGGAATGTTACGAAAGAGCCTTACACCATTGCGAGACTGAGAGGGCATTTTACAACTATAACCTTTTCATCTCCTCTGGGAATGAATAAGGAAAGTGCAAACAGAATTCTTAGAATTTCTCCTCACCCTGCAAAAAAACTAAAACAAACAACCTAGCAGAATTTGTCCTGGCTTCACAAGTGTGTGTGCCTCTGAGTTTACACAGGCAGCATGCTGCAAAATGGGAATTTGGGGTTGGCAGAACAATAGCTGAAACACAATCAGAAGGGTGCCATTGTCTCAACACCATTGCTGTTGCCACATGCTGTCAAGCCATCTCCAACTTTTTGACAACCTTGTGACTGAGATATCTCAAAATTGTCCTATTCTCAACAGCCCTGTTCAGCTCTTGTAAACTCAAATTTGTGGCTTTTCTCAAGGATTGAGTCCAGCTCATATTTCCTCACTCTTTCCTCATACATTCAACTTTTCCCAACATTATTGTCTTTTCGAGATAACCTACCTTTTTCATGAATTGCCCAAATTAGGGAAGCTTTGAATTTATCATTTTTGCCTTTAGAAACAATTTAGCCTTGATTTGCTTTAGGACCCACTTGTTCATCTTTTTTGCACACCAAGATATCTGCAAAATTTGAAATGTTTTTTTCCCGTCAGCTTTCACACCCGTACATAATGATTGAGTATGCAATAGCATGGATGACCTTGATCTTGGTCTCCACTAACAGATCCTTACATTTGATGACCTTTTCCAGTTTCTTCATTGCTGTCCTTCCAAAGTCCCAGTCTTCTGATTTATGCAATCCCCATTTGGACTGAAGATTGAACCAAGATATACAAAATATTTCACTATTTAAAAGGTTGAGAATTCCTGATCTACATATCTTAAATTGTTGATACATACTGCACATAGTTTTTATATAGAACAGAGGTGGACAATTTGTAGTCTAAAGCTACATACTGTATAGCCTTCTACCTGTTCTCATGACACTATCATGCAATTTTCAAAATCTGCTTCATGTGAATTGTTCATGCCATTTCAGGAACAATCTGTTTCCTACTGCAGCAGCCTGCCAGTGACTGGCTCACTTTCAGTTCTGCTTTGGCCCTGATTACCTCTGGTTTAACATCTGCCCATTGCCACAATGTGCTCCCTCCAACATATTATTTCCAAGTACAGTAATACCTCAGATAACGTTTACCTCGGATAACTCTAAAATCGCATAACGTTAAGTAATCTGAGGAGGAGAATTGGATCGAATAACATTAAGGTCCTATGGGATGGATCAGATAACAACCACTAAAGCCTGTGCGGTTACAGTGTATCTCTATGGAGCTTTAACGTTATCCGATCCATCCCATAGGATTTTAACATGGATCGGATAACACTAACAATCAGATAACACCAAGACTTGTGGAACCAAGTCTTAGCGTTATCCGAGGTATTACTGTACAGGTATTTGCATCCCCCAAGTAAGTTCTCTAAAGGTAAAGGTCAACCTTACTCAAAAGCCAGTCATATCCAACTCTATGGTACAATGCTCATCTGTGTTTATAACCCTCTGGCTTAATGTACAGATAACAGGCAGTTAAGAGGGATAAGAGAAAAACTGGAGGAGGTCTGGTGCAGAAAAGGTGACAATGTGAATAATGAGGCTATTACCAGATCGCCACACAGTCTTGAAGCCTAGACTCAATGGGGCAAAGTGATGTATGGCAGACACTATTGAGTAACCAGGGAATAGAGAAAGAAAAGATACCACAGTGCTTAATGATGGACACAAGCTCAAGAAGAGCACCTGGTATCCCTTCCTCAAGAGGTGAAATTAGATGGGTTGTTTCTCAGATTTTTTCATCTTTACAATGCCTGAGATCACGTTATCTGGCACTATAAAGAATAATGAGGATGGAATATATACAATAGTGGTAACTACCATGTCACTTGATCTATCTTACGTGGCTGTTAAAGTCAGCAACATTTAGAAATATCTCCTTCTTCATGGTAGATTTTATGTAAATCTTCCCAATACCTACTCAAAATCAGTAGCTTTATTTTCAGCAACTTTTTACATATCTTATTCTTCTACTCCGTCACGTGATATTCATATTTGTTCATTCATAATACTAGACCTAGTACTATAATCCTACTCAGACATTAAGCTAAGGCTGTTTTTGGAAGCAACCAGGGAGGCTCATTTTAGGAAACAAAGTGTGAGAGAGAAAGACTCTCTCTTGGCACTAATAATAATTTCATGTCAGAAATTATTCTGGTTGAAAGGATTTTTTTAAAAGAAGAAACTCCACTTAGGGAATGCCAAATTAGGTTCCTTCCCCAAGGGCTGGGATAGAGAGGAGCACTGAATCTGTCATGTAGTAGCCAGGTCTAAAACTGCTGGCTTACCAGCCTTCCAGCTAAAGAAAAAAAACACTGTAGTGTATTCACACTCATTTCAAATTCAGGTTTGAGCATAGTGGAAAATGTTAGGATGTATCGCTTGGTGGAAGCTGGAACTGTCTGAAAAGAACAACATTTGATACGCCTGCCTAAACTGTTTCAGGCATGGCAAAAATCACCCTAAAATGCCTTCAGCACTTGCTTATAAATTTTGAACATACCATTCCAAAGAAATTTCAAACCTTAAGCCAGAATTAATCATTGAATATAATGGCTAAAAATTGTTGGATAACAAATCAGTCCACAATAGTAGTAGACACTTGGCATACAATTCACAAACAGAGAGAAGAGCAATTTGTTGAATAAATTATTGGCTGTGAATTATTAACAGAGTTCTACTTCTAAAGGAAACAAACCTTACTATGGCAACAGAATGAGAATGAAAGAAGACCAAGCACAATATATTTCTCTTACTCCATCTCACTATTAAAGCTATGAATCATATTATGATTTCTACAGTTGTGCTATGTTGTTGGTGACCTTAGTATGTATTTGGAGACATCTAAAACAGCTTTTTTCCTCAGGTGCTAATCCATTAATTTCACTCTAAGAGATGTTGTTGTTGTTGTTGTTCAGTCGCACAGTCGATTCCTACCCTTTGTGGCCCCATGGACCACTGCACGCCAGGCACCCCTATCCTCCACCATCCCTCCTCAGCCCACCCAGCTTTGCACCCATTGTGTCAACAATGCCATCTAGCCATTTTATTTTCTGCCACCCCCTTCTTCTTTTGTCCTCCATCTTTCGCAGCATCAAGGGTTTCTCAAGTGAATCCTCTCTTCTCATTTGATGTCCATAGTACTTTAACTTCAACCTATTTGTTCTCTTTGCTGTCCAGGGTACTCTCAAAATTCTCCTCCAACACTACATCTCAAAGGTGTCTATCCTAATGCGCTCAGCCTTCCTTATGGTCCAGCTCTCACAACCATACATCACTACCAGAAATACCATTGCTTTGACTATGTGGACTTTTGTTTGCAAGGTGATTCTCTACTTTTAACTATGTTGCCCAAATTTCTCATAGCTTGCTTCCCAAGAATTAGTCACCTTTTTATTTCATGGCTGCAATCTCCATCTGTAGTGATCTTGGATCCTAAGAATGTAAATTCTGTCACTGCTTCTACTTCTTCCCTATCTATTTTCCAGGGAGTAATAGGGCCTGTTGCCATTACCTTGGTTTTCTTGATGTTGAGTTTCTTGATGTTGAGAAATAGCATTAATTAATTTATGTAAATCAGTGTGATACAATGGCAGATTAGTATTTTCCCTCCTTATATTATTGTTTGACTGTTTAAGATAATTATTGACATATGACGTCTACTTAGAAAAGACTCAAATATGAATCCTCATCTAAACCATTTAGTACTGTGCAAATGAAACAAAAAATGTGAACAACTCACTGAAACAGTATCAACACCAAATAACACAAGAGTATGTCTTAATTTTACAGTCCCTCATTTCTACCTTACAACTAATTAATTCTGGTTTATTTGGAGCCACACATTAGTAGCTTATCATTTTTTGTGGGGGGAGGAAGGTACAACAGAAATATAGTAAATAAATAACAAACAAACAAGTAAATTACTCTGTTAACTTGCTATCTGTTTTAAAAACAAAATATACTTCAACAAAAAAAGTTTCACAATTCCCTGAAACAATTGCCAAACATTTCAGAAATAATAATTATATATCATTCCATCCACTGAAAAGAATAAGATTAGGGAAAGTCCACTGATAAGAACAAAATCAAATAATGATGTTATAGGCTGTTATGTTAGTGCTTTAAAGCAGCACTGCTGTATTTTTTGTTACCCAGAAGTAACACACTACATGTACTGCTACTACTTAAAGATATATTGTTTTTAATCTGACTCAGCCATTTTTTGCACAGCTTCACATCTGCCAGTGGAATATAAATCACAGTACATAAGAAATTATTCCCATTCTGTCTTAAGTGCTACCATCCACTCTTTTCCTCCCAAGCCTTTTGTCAGAATCTGGGATATAGGCAGCACATGACCCAAGGCTACAAAAATCAAAAGACAAACCATATGCAAACCCAAAGGTAAAACCATGAGCAGACAAAAGAACAAGGCTAGTCAAGCAGGCAAGGAGTCAGACAAACAAGGAAGCAACCAAAAGAGGTTACCATAACCAGTGGTAGGCAGCAAAAAAAAAAAATTGCTACCACACTGTGGATGGAGCCTATGTTGTGGGCGGAGCCTACATCATGGGAGGAGCCTATGTTGTGGATGATCTAGTCATGCCTTCGACATGGCCATGTATATATCTGAAAACACAGGCAGCACTGGCTCTTTGGCAGTAAATGGAGATGAGCACTGCACCCTAGAGTTGGATATGACTGGCTTTTGAGCAAAGGAGATCTTGAACCACTTGCAGGGACAGAACCAGATGGGGCAGGGCAGGGAGGTGGGCATGGCCACCCAATTTCACTATCCCTCTGCCTGAAGGCCACACAATTTTGCCACCCCACTGCCCAGAGGCCACACAATTTTGCTACCCCCTTCCAGGGGTGTGTGAACTTGTTGCTGCCCACCACTGACCATAACAATTCCAAAACCCTTAATTACTAAAGCAAGTACCCAGGAGCAAGAGCCAGTTCTTATACATTTCTTCCCCGTGGGCTCTCCAGGTGGAACACATGAGGTCCCTAGTAGCTGCAGCAGTCTGTGGGTCTTATCCTACAACTATTATAGCTGCTTTCTTGGCAGATGGAGCCCTGAAGCTGCCTCAGATCCTGACAATATGACATGTAGGCCCCTTGCTGCTCTTGTACAGAAAGTTGGAGAAGAAAATATATGATGGCAATTGAGAAGTATCTTCAGTTCCACGGTGCAAGGCAGTAAACCAGGATCAGTCATAATGATAGTTGATCACAATCAGACTAAGAAAACTCTCCTGCTCATCTAAACACTAGAGACAATATGTAGCCCCTGTTCCTAGTAGTTGTTGATTGCTTTATTGCCCAATATGAAGCTATTTATGGTTCAGTATACCAAATATTCAAGGATGGATAATATTTCATGAACAAGCTACAACTGCTTACAATTTTAATGTACATACATGGAGAGTGCTACAGGAATCTTTGCATATTAGGGAAACTCCAAATTCACTGGATATATAGGGTGAAAATGCAGGGAAACACATCTTTCTAAAACAAAGGCAGAAATATACTTCTCACAACATTATTGCCTCATAGACTGTATGTTGCCTGGCTTATCCACTCAGCATTTGTAGTGAGCATCTCTATAATCTGGTTTTTCAGCCTAGCCTGTCTCAAGTCTCATTAAAGTCCACACAGAACAGCAGGGAAGACTGGCAAAGATTTACATTATTATTTACATGACACATATTTGCAAGGACATTGACTTTCTTCAGTCTTCTCCAAGTTTAGGACAAATGATAAGACTAATTTAAAAAGCATACACATACAAAGATATTTTGTATTAAATAAGCTGCAGGTTAAAAGACACCTGTTTTCACAAGTGACTATCTGATTGAAAATCATTACTTGTTCTTGGTTGATCAAGCAATAACTCTGAATATATGCTTAAATGTCATAGGTGCAACTTTGTTCAAACCCAAGAAAGGGAAATGTTAAGTCCCTCTGAAATCAATTAAGCACTTACAATTTCCACTGAATTTCTAAAGTATTAAAACATAGCTTTGTCCCTGAATTTTCTAAAGCTATATTACCCACTTACTGGTAATAAAAGATGAAGAGTGTACTATCAGCTATAATATATTAGCTTAACAAGGCACAAAAAGTAAATGAGGTACTCCAGTTTAACATGCCGAGGTGAAATATATACACACTTACTTTAGACTATAGAGAAATAACCCTAGAAATTCAGTTAGCAACATTTGTTGCCCAATTCTGGAGGAAGGAGTTTGAATTGCATTGTTGCCTGCCCCCCCCCCCACAGACACACACAAAGAAAGTTCCCAGCTTCAAACAGAGTCATTTGGAGAATGGAACATGCAAGCCCCCCTGACTTCCTGCTTTTGAATTTTTTAAAAAATACAGCCTGCTCTCTTTCCCCCATGTTACATCTAAGCAAACCAGCCTGGCTTGAACACATAAATTTGCCTGAAGAAGAAGTGTCCTGTGGGTTACAAAAGTTTGTAATTTTTATTATATTTCTTAAATGACCCTATAAAAGGTATCACCTCTGTTCTGCATTTGTTTAATAGGATTTGATTAAAAATGCAATGTCCACTAAATTAGTTCTGGTCTAAATTAAGTTCTCAATAGCAATGGAAAATGAAACAATTAGCTTGATCACACATCAAGTGCTGCAGTATGGACCACATTGTCGCATGTGGCTAATTGTTTCCTGGTTGTTTAAGTCCATGTTCTGGTAAACTGAGAACTTGAGCAACAATATTTCCCAAGCATGAACATATCTTTGGATTCAGCTGTGTACTATGAAAACAAGCTCCATGTACAATATTGTAATAAGAGCTCAACAGAGATCTACCCCATGAGTCCTTTATCTCCCTTATCTTACTTAATGAGAGAAAAGGGAGTGATGGGGAGAGCTCCTCAGATATTGGAAATTGAGTTTGATAGTCCAGCTGTGTAGAGAATGTCCAAGGGTAGCACAGGTTGTTGCTTCAGACAACTGTCTTACACATCTGGGGGGATGACCCAAAATTGTAGGAAAGGGTGCTGCTATTCTTTCTTCTGCATTTATCTCCCATGGATTCTAAATGTCTGAACTGAGCTCATGAATTGCTGTGAAACAGATGTAGTGAGGAATTGTTCTTAGTCTTCAGAGTAGTATCAGACAAATTTTCTTCAGGTTATGATCAACAATATGGTAATCGATCCCGATTAATGGTCCATCTTGTCAATATTCCTGTGCATGTACAGTAGAACCCCGTACAACGAAAATAATACATTCTAAGAGGCACTTCTTTATACATTTTTTTTTGTTATATGATGCATGCATCGTACACCGAAAATCCCTATGGGGAAAAATCGTACAACAAAAAATTTCTATGGGAAAAATTGTACAACAAAAAAAATATCATTGTACAATTTTCCCCACGGAGATTTTCATTGTACAGTTTTTCCCAAAGAGATGCAATGCATCGTATAATAAATTTTTTTGTTATACATGGCACAATGTTTTTTCAAATCCTCTTTGTCATACAGTTTTTTCACTGTAAGAGGCATTCATTATACAGGTTCTACTGTATACTTAGATGCTGGTATCAATAGACTAAGTACAGTCCTGCTATAAATTTGCAATAGGAAGTATTCTTCAGTCCATTTATACCTTTCCTGTGTCAGCAGAATAAGCCTTGCCGCCTTTTGCCATATTCATCTCTTTCTCAGAACAGGTCCCTCAGGAATATTCTTGATCAAAGAAGCTATTTGAATGGTCTGAGGTACTTGCTCTTTAGCCTGATGAGGTCAGCCAATAATTATGTATGCTTTCCAATGGCTGCATTTACATTCACCTCCTACTAAATAGTACTGTCTTAATAGTCTGCATAATTCTTGGCAGCCATTCATTTTAAACAATAGAAGCTCTATTTATATTCTGGTTTGAGAGGAACTTTACCAGCCAAAGGGGGGGGGGTCAACTTCAGGGCATCCTGTTAGCATTTACTAATTCACTGAAAACTTATTAAAACAGTATAGTATTAAAAGAACAGATTTTACTGTCTTACAGTAAACTCTGAAGTGCACTTTTTCTCTGTGTTGGACAGAACTGTAGAAGCATTATTATTATTATTATTATTATTATTATTATTATTATTATTATTATTATTATTATTATTATTATTATTATTATTATTATTATTATTATTATTATTATTATTATTATTATTATTAGAAAATAGATACTTAAAATTAGGAAAAAATAAGAAGTGTATTAGTATCTAGAGTGGCAAAGAACAGCATCTCACTATTCTGAAAGGACATCTAAAGTGAGAGGCCACTGAACAGACATATCAAAAGGACGGTTTGGATGAGTCAATGTAGAGAAACAACTGACAGAAGGGAAGTGACAAGGCTATGGATGAAGACCATGGAATGTCAGACGGTGACACTTTCTAAGGATGTAGATAAATCTAGACACCCCACTGAAAAAAGGATCCACCATAATATGTTTTTTTTTATTTTCAACAATGTTAAAAAATAACAAAACAAACAAACAACCATAACAAACAAAAAAAGAACAGTTACATATGAAAAAAATAAATCCCAAGTACATCTTACAGCATTAAGAATAAGAAAAAAAGAAAAAAGATAATATAATGTAGTCACATGTTACTTCAGTTATTTTCTATTCATTTACTATACTGAATATTTTCACCTTTATGTCAACTATCCTCTGTCACCACCATATTACAGCTTTATTATTTTATACATAGTACATATATCACCCAGTGCACTAAAGTCCTTGAGTCTACCAGCCATTCCTTTTACAACTCAATCATTCTGCCAAAAATACATTGCATTCGATGCAGGTTTTTCTCCTTTATTTTCCCTCAATGTGTGTTGCAAAAAAGGTTTCCAAATGTCCCAAAATCTATTTTGTTTTATTAACTCCCTATTTATATTTGCATAATAAGTTGTTTTGACTCCTGCACAGGAACTCCTGTTTTTCTGGCAAGAAGAAGAAAGAGGAGGAGGATGTTTAAAATTACACAGTTTTTGTCCAGCATACACACGTAATATACAAACATCAGACAATGACAGAAACCGATTTCAAACCATTTCAACCTACCTGGACATTCTACACAAGACATGAAAGTCACCAGTATGAAACAGAAAAAGTTCAAGACAAGGATCCAGAGAGAGACAGCAGAGATAACGTACATCCATATGCTGGACACCCCTCTCAAAGGTTTGAATATTAGTCAAGGGTTTCTCGGACATTATCAAATTTGATGCACCACAACTAACAGGTTGTTATATGCTGCTATATATGTTATATATTATCTTAAGCCACCTTCACAGAAACTATTCCAGTAGAATTCTCATCCACAGCATAGGCTACTTCACAGAACAAAGGACGAACTCACACAATTGTCAATAGATGTTGGAGGTTAAATTCATTAGCAAATGTTTAATGCCAGGTGTTTGTCTTTGTCTGGAAGGTGCACAAGCAGAAAAAAAGCAAAGTCCTAAAAATCATGGACAGATGGTATAGGCAGGCTCACTTATTTGAAGCAGCTTGAAAAATAGTGGTTGCTGCATTTTAAGGTCAGCTCAGACATGTTTCAGATTTCATCCCAGACAATAAATCCTTTCCAGTCTTGGTAGATAAAAAGCTGCCAGTCATTCAGCAGCATCTCTTTTTTCCTTATGATCTTGTCAAGAAGAAAGAAAACCTTTTAAAAGTTTCCCTTGTCACCTTTGAGAATGAAATAAGCTGGGCCATAAGAACAGCCTATAAAAGGAAACAAGAGGCAGGCAGGCAAGCATTTATACAAGAATTTTGAGAGTCCCCTGGACAGCGAGGAGAACAAATAGGTCAATCTTAGAAGAAATCAACCCTGACTGCTCCCTTGAAGGTCAAATAGTAAAGATGAAGCTAAAGTACTTTGGACATCAAATAAGAAGAGAATACTCACTTGAGAAAGCCTTGATGCTTGGAAAGGTCGAAGGCAAAAGAAGAAGGGAACGACACAAAATGAGATGGCTAGATGGTATTGTGGACACAATGGGCACAGAGCTGAGTGAGTTGAGGGGGAAGGTGGAGGACAGGAGTGCCTAGAGGTTAGTGGTCCATGGGGTCGCAAAGGATCAGAATCGACTGTGTGACTGAACAAAAAAGTGCTGAACTAAAAATGGAAAAAGTATGGATTACTGTGGGAAGAAAATGGTGTATGTATATATTGCCTTTTTTATTAAGTTAATACATATTTTCTATTGCTACTTAGTGCTAGTGAAAAGAAGCATGTGACAAGAGGGGGGAAATCTGACACTTCATGGCTTTTAAAATGTCATTCGGATCAGCCTTAATCATTCTTGCAACAATCTACATCAGCAGAACCAGTCTGGTTTGAGTGTATAAAATTAAAACAATAAAAACAGCCAATTCATAAGCCCCGTCAAACAGTTAGCAGACAGGGTACTTTAAAAATATATATTAAGTCTCACTTGTCATTGGAATTTAGAAGGACTGATGAACAGTTAATGGAAATAGTATTTTTATAACAACTGTGAGGTAACACAAGAATACAGTACAGAGTATCTCATACCAAATCCAACTACAGTCAAACCTTGCATAACGAGTGTTTCACTTAGCGAAAAACTTGCATAACGAGCAAGTTTTTCGCTAAGCGATCTGACTCGCATAACAATTTTTTTGCTATGCGAGTCAGACTTTTCCCTATGGAAAAACTCGCATAATGAGCATTTCTATGGGGAAAACTCACATAGCTAAAAATTTTCGCTATGCAAGTTTCCTCCCTTGAAACACTCGTTATGCGAGTTTTTCCATAGGGAAAGTCCGACTTGCATAGCGAAAATTTCGTTATGCAAGTCTGACTTGCATAGCGAAAACCTCACATAGTGAGCATCCTCACTGAATGAATTAAATTCGTTATGTGAGGTATGACTGTATTTAGCCATCTTAACTCTGCATTGTCTACTCTGATTATGAGAACCTGTTTGGATAAAGGACTAGAAGTATTGCTTTGATATACACCTTGATTCAAACGAGTGAAACATTAATGTAAAACTAAATAGCTGTGTTTTCCAGTTATTATAGTCAGTGTTAGGCCTAACATGCTAGAATGCCTTCCCAGTGCTCTTATTAAATGCCTTCCCTTTTTTAGCTATTCAGAAATTAGTGGAAGTTGAGCTGTTTTGAGAGGAACTCAATAGCATTTTATTCTTCTTTTAGAATACGACACATGCAGTGGTTCCAGGTATACGGGAGTAGTGATGGGAAAAGGACAAAGGCAAATTACAGGAGAAATGTGGACAGGTAAGAAGCACAGAAATGAAAGAACAGACTATTGATTGAGTCTACACCAGAACTAAAAGGAGGATGCAGATTACCATCAAGAATGTTAAAAGTAGAAATAAATAAACACCTTAGATTAAATCCAGAAATGACAAGAAAACTTATGCAGATATTTCAAAAGCAAAATAATGTTACCCCAACAATGGGAGAATAAAAAGAAAGAAAAAAGAAAAATAAATCTTCAAAAAGCATTGGACAAAAATAAGAGATTGATACAAGCTTGTGGGAGATCAACTGAAAAGATACAATAGTCTAAATGAGAAATAATCAAAGCATGAACTAAAATCTTACTAGAAGGAACAAAAAGTATATAAAGGAGAGGGTATTTTCACTATAGCTTGAACATGATGAAGAAAATAAGCAGAGAAAACAAAAATAATATCAGGACTGTGTTTCTGTTCTACAGAGTAGGTAAACCAGTATCAACAGCTATAAAAATGTATTAAAAAGACATTTTGGAGGAGGGAAATAAGTAACTCAGGCAGATTGAGGTTCAGATGATGATGGAACATCCTTCATAAAGCTGCATTCCAAAATAAAGTTGCATTCCCCTAATTTTTATCTAGAAAAAAAATATATCAAACCAGGAATAGAAAAAGACAGTTTCACAGTTAATATACAAAAACTCAATGTATATATCCCAAAAACTCACTGCAGTACAGTAACCCACCAAATTGAATTCAATTTCACCTTCATGTCATTGCCCATAGTGAATATCCATTTTACACAATCTAAGATCATGTATGCTTAAAATAAACTAAAGTAAAGCTGGATAAAGTCTGGTTCTGAAAAACTGAAACCTCCTATCAGTGGATAGAAATGAAGTTGGTTAATGAATATTGACAATTTTTAATAAATTAATCCAATTTGTAGTCTGCAGAAATATTGTAAAAACCAGGAACATATATTTTCGTGACCAGGAAGAAATTGTAAGGATCAGATTCATTGTCTATTTCCTTTTCAATTGTGCAGATGGAATAGTGTGTATCTTTGTGTGTGTGTGTGTGAGGGGGATGTCCTAAGCAGCGTTTACTGAATGCAAAAGAAATGTGCATCAAATAAGAGCATCGGAAAGAATAATACTTCCACTAGAACAGGGGTGCCCAAACTTTTCAGGCTGTGGGCCACTCATGTGGTTCAGGGAGCTGGTCACTATGGCCTGTGGCTTGCATCCAGCCCCCAATGCCAATTTATCCGGCCCACAAAGCCCTTGTCACTCCTGGAAACAGAAGTAAAACACGTCCATACAGGCACTTTTTACTTCCGCTTCCAGGAGTGACGAGGCTTCATGGGCTGGATGAATTGGCATTGGGGGCTGCATCCAGCCCCCGGGCCATAGTTTGGTCACTCCTGCACTAGAAGCTGTCCCTCCCTGAATGCATATATTGTATAGCATATGTATATCTTTTCACATCCAGAAGCACAAGAAAGAAAGAAAAAGCAGGCAGGGCTGGAGAAAATCAATATTTTCACTTCCCTTTTTCCACTTTACATGTACAGTTGTACCTTGCTTAAAGAGCATAATGTATTCCACAGGATTGCTCTTTAAGTGAATTTGCTCTTTAAGTGAAGCACCATTGTGAATGACCAATTGTGGGGGGGGGGGATTGTGAACCCCGATTTATTTGTTAAGCGAGTTTTTGGTTGGTTTTATTTGTTAAGCGAAGTGAACATTCAGAGAAATTCTGCTCTTTAAGTGAGTTACTCTTTAAGTGAGGCGCTCTTTATGTGAGGTTTGACTGTATGCAATGAAAATCTGGAACCAGGTTTCATAATAATGATTTCAGCTGCAACATAACAAGAAATGCTATTCATGACAATGACTATTCAGAAAGGTAGTGAATTTCTACTTAACTGTGAGGAAAAGAAGAAAGAACAGTAAGCCATACAAAATATTACCATTGTTTTGAGTCCAAATTCTGCCTTACCCTGGTAACAATGCTTCAGAGGCATGTGATCACAATGTAGGATCATAATCTAGCAGTATAAGCAAGAATTCACAATAGATTGGCTCAGTAAGATTGTTCAAGCGATCTCTGTCCCTCTTCAATATTGATAGTTCCTAACATCTTTCATTACACTGAAGGAGGGTTTCCAGGCTCACATTTAGGGACTGAGTATCACTTTGGGGACCAAACTAGACACCCTCCACACCATGATCCCATCCCGTATGTACAATTTGATCATTTATACTTAAGCTAGAAATGGCAGTGTAGTTGTAGTAATGTGTGTGTGTACTAAATATATTTTCATCTAGTTTCAGACTTTAAATCCCAAAACTTTGGCTCCCATGGAATTAATAATCATTGTATTTGTCCCTCCCATGAGCTACCACATAAATGCAAGCCACTCTGGGATTGGTAATTTTTGAACTCTAGAGCTGGTAGTCATGTGACTCTTACTGTCTAAATAGGTTGAATCTCTGAGGAGGAGTGTGCTAAACATGCCTGAATTTTCACATCTGGTGCCCTTGCCATGTGGAAGGCAAATGATATGAAACAGAATGTCCAGAGTCTATGGAGACTCTCTCAGTGAGTTGGTGCCTATAGAAATCAGGGTACCACATAGTAGATATCCATAGGAAGCAGAAGTTCTGTCTCTTAGCACATTGGGGAGAGCAGAACTGAAGATGGAAGAGAAGGAGTTTGTATATTTCCCAAAATGTCTAGTTAGCACCACAACCAGGCTACAGAAAAGCACAACATCTGTTCTAATTGTACAAGCACACAATTCTGGATGGGCCTATGGTAGAAACTCCCTGTTCATTCTGCATCTTGCTGTACTTTCAAAGTGCTTTTCTGGTACACTTCACAAGCTTCACTATACAGTAATACCTCAGATAACATTAAGACTTGGTTCCACAAGTCTTAACGTTATCTGATTTTTAACTTTATCCAATGCATGCATCAGATAACGTTAAAATCCTATGCAGATGACTCAGATAACGTCAACTCCATAGAGATACATTGTAAACAACACAGACTTCAATGGAAAGTCAAGGAAACATGCTGGAACCATAAAGAACTTTAAGAAATAATTGTCTAAAGGGTAAATACATTACAAAAACATGACAGACCATCCTGACTTTAGGGGAACAAAGCCATACAGCATTTTTAAACTTTTTAAAACGTTATAAAGTGCTTGTTTAAAAGGTAAAAATACAACTCTACATTGCAAAAACATGGCAAACCACCCTGACTTTAGGTGAACAAAACCATACAGCATTTTTAAACTTTTGAAAACTTTATAAAGTGCTGTTTTAAAAGATCTGCTCCCTCTTTTTGCTGAAAGATGTTTTTCAATGATGCCATGGCACACCAGAAAAAGTAGATGAGCAGAAGAAAACAACGTTTAGTTTGTGTACTGTGCTGTAGTGCACTGACCTTCCAAGATCACAAAGTCATGGGGGGGGGGGGAGATTCTTTCAACATGTCCTGACTCCATTTTAAAAGCTACAAGGGATAGAAGCAGGCCCAAAATGGATGACAACATTTACCATCATGCAGAGTGGCTCTATGGAGCCATGTGCACAAGAATCAATTTTAAAAGTCAACAGCATGGGTGCCCAAACTTTTCAGGGGGTGGGCCAGCCATGTGGTTCATGGGTGCCCAAACTTTTCAGGCCACAGGCCAGTCATGTGGTTCATGGGTGCCCAAACTATGGCCTGTGGGCCAGATCCAGCCCATGATGCCAATTCATCCAGCCCACTCCACCCTCGTTGCTCCCAGAAATGGAAGTAAAACTCACCCGACTTCCTAGCTTCTTTTCAGAATCAACCCCCCCCCCCCGCTTGCTAAGGGGCTCAGCTGAGGATCAGATGTTGTGATTGTTGAGATTGTGCAACCTTGGGAGAAAGAGAGCAGACAGACACCCCCCTTTCTCCATAGGCAAACTGTGAGTCCCAGCCACACCTCAGGGAATTTGAGGCAAACATTTGCATCAGATAACATTAACATAACGTTATCCAATGCAATTTTTTGCCTCAAATTCCCCAACATTATCTGATTTTGGCCTTATCCGATGCAAATACAGTAAAACAGTAAAATGAGGGAATGAGAGACAGCTGTTGCTGGGCGACCGGGAAGCTACAAGAACTTTGCCCCGTCACTCCGACCACCGAGCTTCCCTCCTCTAGCCTTGGCTTGAGGGAATGAGGGAATGAGAGACAGCTGTTGCTGGGCGACCGGGAAGCTACAAGAACTTTGCCCCGTCACTCCGACCACCGAGCTTCCCTCCTCTAGCCTTGGCTTGAGGGAATGAGGGAATGAGAGACAGCTGTTGCTGGGCGACCGGGAAGCTACAAGAACTTTGCCCCGTCACTCCGACCACCGAGCTTCCCTCCTCTAGCCTTGGCTTGAGGGAATGAGGGAATGAGAGACAGCTGTTGCTGGGCGACCGGGAAGCTACAAGAACTTTGCCCCGTCACTCCGACCACCGAGCTTCCCTCCTCTAGCCTTGGCTTGAGGGAATGAGGGAATGAGAGACAGCTGTTGCTGGGCGACCGGGAAGCTACAAGAACTTTGCCCCGTCACTCCGACCACCGAGCTTCCCTCCTCTAGCCTTGGCTTGAGGGAATGAGGGAATGAGAGACAGCTGTTGCTGGGCGACCGGGAAGCTACAAGAACTTTGCCCCGTCACTCCGACCACCGAGCTTCCCTCCTCTAGCCTTGGCTTGAGGGAATGAGGGAATGAGAGACAGCTGTTGCTGGGCGACCGGGAAGCTACAAGAACTTTGCCTCTGTCGCCCCGACAAGATTGTTCTGTACTGTATTGTATATTCTTGCCCTTAGTGTATTTTTTGACCGTAGTGTATTTTTTATTGAATTGCATTTTCCTGACTGTATTGTACTCTTGTTTTTATGAGGGATTTGTTGACTGTATTATTGACTGTGACATATCTGTTGTATTTATACTATGCTGCTATTTGAATTGTAACATTGTAAGCCGCTCTGAGTTGCTTCGGCAAGGGGAGCGGCATATAAGTTTGAATATAATAATAATAATAATAATAATAATAAAAAAAACCTCATATAACACTAAAACCTGGTTCCACAAGTCTTCGTGTTATATGATTTTTCGTGTTATCTGATCCTCTATGGGATCCATAGAGATACATTGTAACCACACAGGCTTTCGCGGTTGTTATCTGAAGCATCCCATAGGATCTTAATGTTATCTGATGCAATTCTTCCCCCCAGATTCCTTGATGTTATGCGATTTTCGTGCTATTCGATACTAATGTTATATGAGGTATTACTGTATTATCCAAGGTATCACTGTACTTCATTATTCCAAAGAGAGCTACTGCCACTTCATAATCTACATGCTTTTGGTTTCCTATTTGAATGTCATTTGTATTCTGTCAAACAGGAACATTAGAAATGGAGGGTTACTGTTTCACAATACAGTAAAAAACCCTACTTACGAAAAAAAAGTCCATTCTGTAGGCTTTTGCTTAAATCGGTTTTTATGTAACTCGAAGCAAACCCATAGGAAAAATTATTTTTATGTAAATTGAAGCAAACCCATAGGGAAATGAATTTTTATGTAACTCAAAGCAAACTCGTAGGAAATTGTGTAAATCGGGACATGGTTTTAGCACAAAATCATTATGTAAGTCAAATTTCATGTAACTCGAGGCATATGTTAATTGGGATTTTACTGTAATATGGACTTCTCCTGCAATGGTATTGGCACTGTAGAGTTACATTGGGTCATAATAGTGAATACCTCTTTCCATCCCATGCCCATCTCAAACATACTATGGTTAAGCACTGCATATAGGACTGTGAATCATGTGGAGAGAAAACCAGCTTCAATCACGGGGAAACAGTGGAAGGGAATTTTAAAACCAACAGCAATAAATAGTAGGAGAAAAAAGAATTCAGCACTGTTCTTAAGACTACACTTCTCCGGAAATTGTTGACTCTGAGCCAAATATTACAAAAGAGGACTTGAATAGAAGCACTAGAAACAGAGTGCACACATGTGCCTTTAAGGCACAATGCTATAGTAGCTCTCAATTTATCAATGGGTTCTGAGTGTCATTGACTCTAAAGAGATTTAAGGGCTTGTCAATCAGTGCATGTCTAGCTTTCCTCTCCTGATTGTAAACTATCAACTGCCTTTTAAAGGGGGTGCATAAACATTAGTTTTACTGGAGTGTGCTGTATTCAAAACTCTCTGTGCTTTAAAAAAATCTGCAATAATAAAGGATGAGCCAAGCAAAGCTGAAAGGCAGAAAGAGGGGAAATACCACCATCTGTTTATGTGTTATTTATGAATCAATCCTGCTGAATTTGTTGTAAGTTTTTTAGACCTTAAAAATGAACATTCAAATAGGAAAGCAAAAACATGTTGATTATGAAGTGGCAGTTGCTATCTTTGGAAAACTGAATTATAGTAAATAGCTCAGGCTTTTTTATATTCCGTCAGAAGACACAATAGATTTTTTTCACAATTTGTTTTTTTTTTTTTTTTTGCTGGGAGAAGTGATCAAAAGCAATGAGTTTTAAGTGAGCTAAACCTGGAATTATAACCCATCCAGTTTATTTCATATTTCAAATATCTCAGCCTCAATATGTATTCTCATTTAGCCTGTATAAGACCATGAGTCTCGGAGTTTTAAAAGCAGAAATTTAATTAACCTAAATAAAAAAGAGGTGACATCTTCAGTATTAGTAAAGGAGGCAATGTAATCTGCCAAACATGATTGTGAAACTAGATACTGTACTATTGTTCTACCAGTGCAGGCAATCCTTCAGAACTTTCCTTGTTGTGGATTCTGTCTCATTTAGTTTATCTGGTAGAAAAACAATCAGTATTTGGATTCAGAAACTCTTGTATAAGATCTATGGAGATAGAAGAAGAGAGGCCCAGTTCTCTTTTTAATTTAGAATTCTATTGACATTGCATTATCCTAAAAAGAAAACCCATCCCAGTGCAGACCACTCCTACTGAGGCCAAACTAGACAGTGCATATTATTCCAATACAGTCAAACTTCGTATAAAGAGTGCCTCGCTTAAAGAGTAACTCGCTTAAAGAGCAGCATTTTCTCTGAATGTTCACTTCGCTTAACAAATAAAACCAACCAAAAACTCGCTTAACAAATAAATCGGGGTTTGTAATCCCCCCCCCACAATTGGTCATTTACAGTGGTGTTTCGCTTAAAGAGCAAACTTGCTTAAAGAGCAATCCCGTGGAACGCATTATGCTCTTTAAGCGAGGCATCACTGTACTGCAAATCTCTCCACTAGTTAGCATGTGCTTACCGGGCCCAACTCAGAGTACTGATCTTAACTTTTGAAGATCTAAATTCTTTAAGATATATTTAGTTAAGGGACCAGCTGCTACATTATGAATCCATACAGATGTCAAGATCTTCATCCCTAAGAAAGGTAACATCTCTGAATGTACCAACTGGCAGGGCATCCTCCTCCTCTCAGTATACAGTTTTTGTGTAGTCCTTAAAGGTAAAGTTCACCATTGCTCAAAAGTCAGTCATATCTGACTCTAGGGTGCAGTGCTCATCATCATTTACAGCCAAAGAGCCAGCGCTGTCTGCATCTGCAGACATTTACATGGTCATGTGGCAGGCACACAGAATACTGTTGCCTTTCCCACTGAGTTGGTCTCTATTTACTTGCAATTTCTTGCTTTTGAACTGCTAGGCTGGCCGGAGCTGGGGCAGATGATGGGAGCTCACTCCATCATGGAGAACTTGAACTGCTAACCTGACAACATTCCAGTCATCAAGTCTAACATCTTAACCACTAAGCTACCACAGTTTTTCAGTAGTCCTCCTTAAGTAACTGCAAAGTGCCCTAAACCAACACCCACAGTGGAAGGCCCTGCAACAAACCAATCTTGACTTTACGAAACATCATAGAACAATGTATTGAGTATTGACATTTGATAGTGTATCTATATGGCATACCAGCAATCTCCACTACCATTTTTAAGGACATATGCCTATGATCAAGCTCTGTTAAAACTGAGAATGGTCATACATCTTTGAGGTTACTTCTGGGATTAGGCAAGACTGTGCTTTCTCTGTTTCTGTTCCTCATGACCCAAGATTATGTTATGTGTTGAGCACCATGCACTGGATCCCTTGGTCTGACCAAGATTTCCTTGGTGACCTAGATGTTGATGATGACATCATTTTGCTCAAGGAAGATAAGCCATAACTCCATAACTGGGATAGAGGGGATCATACTCAGGGTCACAGCAACTAGAGGAACCATTCTGTTATACCTATTGCAAACTCTTGATACATTGGAACTTCAAAGGAATCAGAAGATATTCTACAATTTAACCTATGCAAATTTTATTTTTCTTGTTTTAATTATCATACATGAGGGTGAACTAAGCTCCTCCTCCCCATACACTTCCTTTTCCAGGAAACTCAATAAGGTAATGCTATTGTTTTGATTTATGTAAGAGAGAAAAATTATATGTTGAAGTGTGTGTTACAGAGAGACAGAAGCAGCTATCAGACAATCCCCACTCTAATCTCAAAGCAATTTGTGTGCCTTGTAATGAGAAACTATAACTACTACAGATAAAAGTCAGGGAAGCAAAGGACTGAGAATGAATGTGAACATACAATGGTGTGCAACAACCAGGAAAGCTATTATTGCAAAATGAAACACCTCAGGATTTGTGGGCCACATTATCCAAGATCTGAAGCAAAGAAAAATAAAATAATGTTTTAGGATTTGGAATTGTATTCATGAACTTTAGGCAAGGATCCTCAACCTTTTTAAGCTGGGGGCCAGATCATGCCCCCTCAGACTGTTGGCAGGCCAGATAGGTGCTGCTGCTGGTGGGGGGAGTGGGGTCTTGGGTTGCCTTTGGTGCTGGTGGCAGCTGGACTACCCCAACCCCCCACTCCCCCACTACTATCAACAGGACCCTCCCCCACTTCTGTGGCAGCAGGACCACCCCTGAGCCATCCACCACTCCACCCATGATGATGATGTCACTGCCGCCGCTGCCACCATCACTGGCATCCACCCTGAGCCACACACCCCATCCCACTCCATCCCATGCTGCTTCCCTGCTTACCAGCCTGGAGGAGCTGCATGGCACCAACTAATCCAGCCTGTGACCTCGCTCCATCTGATGCTTCCGCTTCTGCCTCCTCCTCCTCAATCCTTGTCTCCTCCACTTGGCTTGGCGTGTCCCTAATGGCACGCTGTAGCAGCCTTACAACAGTCACCTTGCTATGGAGCACCATTAGGGGAACACCAAGCCAAGCAGACAAGACCAGGATGAGGAGAAGGAGGAAGCAATGGCTGGAACAAGGTTGCCGACTGGATGAGTTGGTGCCATAGGCTGGATCCAACACATGGGCCATGGACTGAGAACCCTGATTTTAGGCAAATAACTTGAGATTTGTTGTTTTTTTAAAAAAAACCTAATGTGGGCGAAAGTGAACCTGATAAATTCATTTGTAACTTCTATACAAGCAAGGGTTTCCTTTACCAAGCTGATGGCAAATATTCATGTTATCATAACTCTTTGTGAAATTCTGACACCCACAATCATTAAAAAGTGCTTCTTGGAAGCCAGGAGCAAGATTTTTTTATATATATATCACAAACCTTCTTAAAATAAATTAACAAACTCTAATAAAGTGCAAAACAAGGAGGACTGTAGCTGGCTGATTACAACTGGCTTTCAAGGACATACCCTGTGCCTTTGACAAAGCATTATTAGAAGCTCAAGAAAATTTTCAAATCAGAAATATAAGAGAGTATACGTTCTCCTTCTCCAAAATTGTTACACATGTATAAACAGAATATCAAATCACTGTAGCAGATATTTGAAAGAAGAACATGCAGTAAGGCATTTTTTCCCTTGTTAATCCAAATGAAAAGTTATTAAATATTCACAGAGACAGAAAGCTACTTTATTCAGTCACTTTATTATGCAGTTCAAGAAGAATTCTGAAGTGATAATAGCTGTGGGGCTATTATTTCTAACATATACATTTTAAAGTTTCCTTTACTTGATTCAACAAGTCTCCCTAAAAGTTCTTTGTACTGTTAATCAGCTGTCACACATTTAATTGGCACCCAGGTCAGATAACAAAATTCTGTCCCAGATTAGAAATGTGGAGAACCAGGCTGGTCTTTCATTATGAAATATATCTTTCATCCTCACTTTTAACATGAATTTGGTAAAATAGCTTATTTAAATAGCCTGATGAAATGCTCCTTTCCAAATGTGGCTATTTTCAAAGAGGATCTTTATATCTGTACAGAGCTGTATGGAGCTGATTATATGACATGTGAGATTATCAAGAGTCTGGCTCATGTGAAACTCAGAACTCATAGCCTAAAAAATGAGCAGTGGGGGAGCAATGGGATGCAACCTTAGATCAAAGTCAATGGTATAATCCAGTATTGTCTATTCCAAATATTGGTAGGTGGATGTCAAAGGAAACAACACTTGTTTAAGAATATCCGAGAGTAAACAAACCAACAACAAAAGACAAAAAAACATTGTGACACCTTAAAGACTAATTTCTGTATTTAAATGTTAGCTTCTGTGGATCAAGTCCTCTTGTCCAATGAACTGGACATGATTCATGGAAGCTCACATTTAAATACAGGAACTAGTCTTTGAGGTGCCAGAATGTTTTTGTCTTTTGTTGTTGTTAGGTTTTTTGTTTACTCTCTGATATGCTTACACATACTAACTTGTCTACCACTTCATAAAATTTGTCTTGGAAGTGGACTTGACCCACAAAAGCACACATTAAAATATAGCAATTAGTGTTCCAGGTGCCACAATGATTTTGCATTCTTCATTTTTGTTTTTGTTTCGTTTCTTGCCTGAAATCTTTGCACAGACTAACATAGTTACAACTTTGACAAATCCAAATGGTGGTAGGTTTTTAGGATTTTTAGCAATGGTTTCTATTACAGCTCACTATCATGTCTCACCTCAGGATTCCAAGGGGTAAGTCCAGGACTATTAGCATGTGAAAAGTGATTTCAATTCATGAGTGAAAACAGTAGTTCTGTAGGAAGTTTTACAACTCTGAAGCTTCCAACACTGATTTGGGATATGCTCCAAGCCTTTGGAGGACTACTGCTGGGGTCCCTCTGAAGAGACAGAGCTTTCAGATCTACTCTTTTCTGACATTTTAGGAAATGTGTCACCATGTGAATTTACCAGGTAACAGCAGTCAAATGGCTTTCACATTATGAATTTACCAATCTATTTATTCATTCTCAATCCTGAGGACCAAAATCCATTGGGGAACTTTGGTTATAGCAGAAAAACAGCAACATATATAATGTGGAGAGATTTTCCCAGTCTCACCATAGTCCTCTTTCCATTTGCCCTCCACAAAGAAGCACTTCGCAAGATAAAATCACTCCAGCAACATTTAATGTAGAAAGCAAGGTTACAATTTGTAGACACAGGGGAAATAAATTTGAAAAAGAGAAAAAAGGGAGTCTCCAGCACATGGAGAGAACCTCCATGTTTGTTGCTTTTTTGGAGGTCAGAGGGAGGACTATCAACAAAATAATGGAAGTAAAAACAAACTGAAGAAGAGGCTGGAGCTTGCCTCAAATGTCAGAGGCTGGGAAAAGAACTCTACCAGTCATGCTAGTGGCAAAGGACAATCACATTAGGCCATAAAAGCCCCTTCTCCCTGATAACCAATGTTAGCTCCTGAAAGATTGCTATTTCAATATCTAATCCAATATTAATTTGTTGTCACTTATCTATTTAGGCACACATCAAACAAACGTCAAAATGTTCTATCCTTTGTCTTCTGTTTCCATCTCTGGCAGAACAGCTTTATCATCAGCACAGCCCATCATTTTCAGGTTCAACCTACTGGTCTTTTATGGTCCCTTAGCATCCAGTCTGTTAGCCGACAGGTCCGTCTGTTATCATCTTCTTTTTGTCATATATAGTTCATCGACCACACCATGCAGACCGGTTCTTTGACATAATTCCTTATTGCTCACCTTATCTCTGATTGTTACTCTGCACATCTTTCTTTCCATTGCTCTTTGGGTTACCACCAGTTTTTCTTCCTCTAATTTTGTTATTGACCACGTTTTGGTCGTATACAACATTGCTAGTAACACATTCACATTGAACATGTTTGCCTTGATATTCATTTGCAGACTGTCATCTGTTAGCACTGTTCAGTTTATATTAAAGGCAATTCAAGCTGCCTTGTGTCTCTTCTTATCCACTTACCACATGGTATGTTATCTGGTTAGATTTGATGACTGAGGTAAACATAATCAGCTACTTCTTCCATCTTAGTTCCATTCATAGTCATGGAACCCTGAGCACATTGGAGTTCCATCAATTTTGTTTTCATTTAATTCATCTCCAACCTGACATATTTGGAAGAGTTCACTAACTGCTGGAGGTTATATTGTAGATCGTCAGGGCTGTTTGCAAAAAGGACACATTCATCATCAAACAGAAGATTGGTCAGTCTATCTCTGTAAATTTGATTTTACGAAAGTTTTTTGAAAGTTATTGCAAAAAGCTTCAGCAATATTGTATCTCTTTCACAAACACCTTTGTTGAGTATAATATGACATATTTCAGATAGTAGTTTTATGTCAGTGGTGTATCCCATATTAATGTTTCTCACAACATTGACATATGCTGGATTTACCCTGGCTTCATGTAGCACGTCGAGAGTACCATTTGTCTCTACTGAGTCGAATGCCTTTTGGTAATCAACAAATGCAAAGCATACTAGCACACTGTATTCTCTATTTTTCTCTAGTAGTTGTCTGATTGCATGGATGTAGTGAACAGTGGAATAGCGTCTCTTAAAGCCTGCATGTTCTCAGTTGAATTCCACATCTTTGATTATTCTTTGCAGAAGAATTCTAGTAAACAGCTGAGAAAGTTGAGAAAAAAATGTGATAGGACAATAATTTCCCAGATATTCCATATCTCCTTTCTTCATAAATAGCACAGTTTCAGATGTCATCCAAGCTTGGGGCAAACTAGCAGTTCACAAGTAGTTTGTGTAGCGTCCAACAAGTGCCCTATGAAGTGTGTGATCTCCTACTTTTAAATGCTCAGCTGTTATTCCATCTTTCCTGGGGCATTTGTCTGGTTTTGTCTTTCTTATGGCTGTGTCTACTTCACTGCATATTACTGACAGAATTTCTTCTGATTTGGGATGTGAGGCAATTTCATTGACTTGTACTTTAGAAGCATATAGGCTGTTATAGAAATCTTCACATATCTGCTTTATTTCCATTCTATCTGTCACTCATATTCCATCTTTATTTTTAAATGTGATTGGTAATTTTCTTTTTAATTGTAACTCCTTTTCTGCTTTTTTTCAGACTTTTCTTCTTTTTTTGCCGTCTTTTATTGTCATGTCTCCTGATTTTCATTGTAGTCTGCATACAGGCTTTTACGGATCTCCTTGCAGAGTTCTTTGTTCTTTTCTCCATCCGTCTTGCCTTCTGGTCTTTGCTGTAATCTGCCATCAGCTGTTTTGTGCCATGTTGGATCCTTCTGATTTTTGTTGGAGGGATGGGTTCACTTTGTAAGACTGATATTATCCCAATAAAATCTAAGAGAATTACCTATGTACAGTAAAACCTCACATAAAGAGCACCTTGCTTAGAGAGTAACTCGCTTAAAGAGCAGAATTTTCTCTGAGTAGTTGCCTCACTTAACAACTAAAACCAACCAAAAACTCACTTAACAACTAAGTTGAGGTTCACAATCCCCCCCCCCAAGTAACAATTGGTAACTTACAATTGGTGTTTCGCTTAAAGAACAAAATCACTTAAAGAGCAATCCCATGGAACACATTGTGATCTTTACGCGAGGTACCACTGTATATTTCATCTTACTTTGAATAGTCTTTCCATGTTAGCATTACTATTTCCCTGACCTTCTCAGTAATTGATATATTGAAAATGACCCAGCACTCTACATTCTTGAAAAAGAATCTCATTAAATTGTATGCAGGACTACATGGGAAGTGAGGAACAGCTAAAATGAAAATTGACTAGATGGAAGAGATGAGCTTACAGATGTTCCTCCCATGTGACTCATCCATTATTGTCAAGTCTCCCACTTCCACCTGTTGTTTCTTAAGTACACTGAGAGGTAATATAAAATCTGTTTGTGTGCAATGTCTACCTCAGTTCATATACAGGAAACATCATAGGGTAGACATATTACTTGGGGACTGTATCTGTTATCAGAAGGTTGGGAACCAGCAACACTATTGAACATGACATGTCATCATTCTATAATGAAGATTTCTCCTTTTTTTGACATACAAAAGCTCATGCATTCACAAATCTCCCAAAAAAGGTGTAACTGCAGCAAAGAGGTTATAGCCTGGAATTTCAACCCATCATCTATTCAACATAAGCAGATAAGTTCTATGTAGGTGATCATTGCAGCTATTTAAATCTAGAAATACTATTTGAAAGAAGTAGGAAATAATAATAATCCCTATTATATGCACCAAAACAAACAAACAAATAAACAAACTATTGTTGTTCTACAGCTTTTACAAAACATCAGTTCTTTTATGGCTTGGGAAAATGCCAAATACCTAAGCTTTCATTATTGGTTGCTGCAATGTGGTCTGTGTTGCTTTTAAGCGAGCAACAACAAGAAGAAAAAAGTGCGAAAGAAAATTAATTTCTACTCTTATTTGCAGGGGTTGGCTGATGAGATTGCAGATATTGCCTAGGTACAGCTAATATGCTTCAAATCTCAAAAGGCTTTTCTGAAGGCATAAATAAAGGGCAATGGAGAACAAATATATTGATATCGCTGCCATTAAAAAGAGCCATATGTTTTTGGTTTCTACAATGCAGAGGGTTGCAGTGCACTCTGACTATGATTAGTTTTACTGAATCAATGACTGGTCATTCAAAATTAGAAATCAAAACAAAACAGCATGAAAGTGACGTCCAGATAGTCTTTTTGTTGTTCAGTTGCACAGTCAATTCCGACCCTCCGCAGCCCCATGGACCACCACCCGCCAGGCACTTCTGTCCTCCACCATCCCCCTCAGCCCACCCAGCTCTGCCCCCACTGCATCCACAATACCATCTAGCCATCTCATCTTTGGCCGTCCCCTTTTTCTTTTGCCCTCCACCTTTCCCAGCATCAAGGCCTTCTCAAGTGAATCCTCTCTTCTCATTTGATGTCCAAAGTACCTCAGCTTCATCTTTACAATTTGACCTTCTAGGGAGCAGTCAGGTTTGATTTCTTCTAAGATTGACCTGTTTGTTCTCCTTGCTGTCCAGGGGACTCTCAAAACTCTCCTCCAACACCACATCTCAAAGGTGTCTATTCTTCTGCGCTCAGCTTTCCTAATGGTCTAGCTCTCACAGCCATACATTGCCACCGGGAACATCATTGCTTTGACTATACGAATTTTTGTTTGCAATTTGATGTCTCTACTTTTCACTATGCTTCCCAGATTTCTCATTGCTTGCCTCCCAAGAATCAGTCGCCTTTTTATTTCATGTAGTAGCTCAGAATAATATATATCTATTTGGAATCAGGTATGAAACATACAGTATAGCACTATGTTGCACACCATGTCTAAGCCCCTTTGGAGGTTACGCATGACAATTCCTCACAAAATTTGCACACAAATCCAGCTTCATCAAATACGAGACATGCAACTATTGGTGTTCAGGAAGCTATTGACTCAGCATTATGTTAGGCACAGCTAATGTTCACTGTTAGCTGGGGATTGAGTTGCATGTGTTCTGCAGACTCCACTTCATGGAGTGGGAGATCATTCTCAAATGAGTGTGCACAAGACCACAGCCCATCTTTTCTCCCACCCTTTAAAGTTTTAAGAGTTATATATTGCTTCAATCATTTTCAGATAACATACAACACTATGCAGGGATACACTAGTACCTCAGATAACATTATGACTTGGTTCCACAAGTCATAATGTTATCCGGTTTTTAACGTTTGTGCAATGCATTGACCACACAACATTAAAAAAAAGTCTGATTTGCTTGGGAAAGGAAAGTGCCCTCCCTCCCCAAGCAAACTGGGGTCCCAACGTGGGATCGCCCTTTCCTTGAGAAGGGTATGCGCATTCCCTTTGCAAGCAAAGGGTGATCCCACACTGGGGTTGAGTGTCTGGCTTGCTTGGAATAAGCACCAGCAGGCACTCGGCCCAAGGAATCCAGCTGCCCGAGTCTCGGGTGGTTGGCTCCCTTGGAATAAGCACCTGTAGGTACTCACCCCAGGGGATCCAGCTGACTGAGTCTCGAGTTGCTGGCTCCCTTAGAGTAAACACTTGCAGGCACTCACCCCAGAGGAGCCGGCGGCCCAAGATGTGGCAGCCCTCGCTGTGCTATCTATGGAGCTTGAGGGGGGGGGGGATAAATTCCCTCCTCTCCAGCCACACAGACAGCATAAGCTGCCCTTAGTGAAAGGGAACGGAATCCCTTTCATGTCACTTGAGCGTGGCAGGCCGTGGGCCACAGTATTGTCTATGGGGCTGGAGAGGGGGCATTTCTCCCTCAATCAAGCTCCAAAGATAGCACAGCCAGGGCTGCTGTGTCTCGGGCTGACAGCTCCCCTGGGACGAGTGCCTGCAGGTGCTTACTCCAAGGGAGCCAGCCACTCGAGACTCGGGCCAGTCAGCTCCCTTGGGGCTCCCATTCTTACCCCCAAACCAAGCACCAATCCCATGCTGTGATCAGTGCTTGGTTTGGGGGTGGCGTAGCTGGGATGCCAAATGGGGTGTCCCCGGTCAGCTTCCTAGCCATGCCACTATGAACGATTACCTCGGATAATGCTACAAAATCGTTATCCAATGCAAAAAAATTTACAAAATTTTGCATCGTTATCCAATTTTAGCGTTATCCAATGTAATCATTATCCGAGGTATTACTGTATATACAACTTAAAAAACACAAAACACAAATACATTTCATCTCACCACAGAGGTGGGATGGTTTTACTTTACCTTTGAAATAAAGTAGCCCTAATTATGGTGCAACACAGGGTCTCCCCCTGGCCAAGCCCACCATACCACACCCACAGAGAAGGGTATAAAATAATTTGAATCCCACTACTGAGAGAATGCACTATACCACCCACCCATAATTGCTGGCTTAAACTAATTGAAACAATAGTGATAGTTATATCAATAATAATAATAAGAAGAAATAGAATCTGGCCATTGAGTTTTGCTTACCAAACAACTGGGAGGAAAATATTGGTTATAAAGCATCACTAACAACAAGAGCCTTTTGAAACAGTCATTATTGCCTTTCTAAAGCTAAAAAAAATGGTATGGTTACAATGATGAGAACTATAGTCAAATATATGTGGACCCAAGGTTGAGAAAGGCTACTGTTTTTAGTCGCTTCCTCCCAGAGCTTGACTGTGGGAGAACATGAGTACCCTTCATAGGAGGAAAATAAGGGCAGCAGGCATAAGTAATACGGAGTCCTGGTGGCACAATGGTTAAACGGCTATACTGCAGCCAGAACATTGTGTGTTCAATCCTGAACAGGAACCAAGGTTGATTCAATCTTCCGTCCTTCTGAGGTTGGTAAAATGAGTACCCAGCATGTTAGGAACAAAATGCTAATTAACTTGTGAACCACCCAGAGAGTTGGATGGTATGTAAGTGTAGTTGCTATTGCTAAGTAATAAAATGTAACAGAGAGCAGTCAGGACAGTGCACTTGAAGGAGTAGGACAGGGGTTCTCAACCTTTTAAAGCCATAGGCTGGACAATGCTCTCTCAGACTGCTGAGTGGGCCAGACTGGCGGCTCCCCACACCATAAACACTGTCGTAAAATGCACAAGTGGCTGTTTTAAATGTGTTTACAACAGCCATAGGTGCATTTATGGCTGTCATAAACACATCCGCTTCCAGCGATACAGGCCACATGAATGGGTGCCATGACTGGGTCCAGCCCATTGGCCATAGGTTAATAATCCATGGACTAGGAGGAATAAGCTAAAGTGTAATGGTACCTGTTGCAAATGAATTCAGCTACTGGAAATCCTGTAATCTGTCCTGTTCCTTTAAAGATTCAGAAAGATAAACGTCTAAATAGGCACTCAGGCACTTTACATTTAAGCAATAAAATGGCATAAGACACTAAAGATTGTACTGGCAGGCAGACAATATTTAAATGTTTTCAATTACAGAGGCATACGTATAAAATAATTAACTAAAAGAAGTTCTTATTTTTGTGATTCTTATCTCAAACTATGCAGCAGCCTTGCCAAGATTATGCCAACAGCTGTTTAGAAGCAGTAAGGGTTCTCTGGAGTACTTTTGTTCCAAGGAGTTCCATCTTTCTTCTATTTGCGCACAATGCTCCTATATGGAACACATCTGACCAACATCTTTGTCTCACATTGCACATCAGATGCTCAAATAGGCTCATTTGACCTCAAAACCCAGCTCCCTTCAATATGATGCAAATTAGATGACTATTATCCTCCCTTTTGAGGAGGGATGCCTTCCATCGGAAGTCTAAATTCAGAGCTTATTCTTCCAAGCTGCTGCAGCAATTGCCAGTTCTGTTTTGCAGCCTTTTGAATTGACTGAATAGCAAGAGAAGAAAAAAGATTGCATACGTGTCATGTGTAAGGATGAATAAACTAATCAGGATGCCTGAACAGGTGGCCTGAAGATCAAGTACTCCTCCGCCTCTTGACAAGCCCCCTTCTGCTTTGGCACATGACAATCTGTCAGGGCCCAAGAGCGCTTCTTTACATGATGTGGTGTCACATCATGTAAATGTTGCAACAAGCATTGTTGATGTCATTTGTGCGCCAAATGGTGCTTTGCATATCTATTTGTGAGAAGACTCAGGCTCTGATTAATGGCTTTCTAAAAATGCCAAGGGAACTGCAGTGGCTAACTGTTAAGATGCTGAACTTGATGACTGGAGAACGTCAACAGATGCAGACAGTGCTGGCTCTTTGCCTGTAAACGGAGATGTGCACAGGATCCTAGAGTTGGGTACAACTGCTTTCAAGCAAGGTCGACGTTTACTGTTACCCAAAATGCTCATGGCTGAGTGGGTATTTGAAACCTTGTTTGATTACTCAACTAAAGGTGCAGCTACACAGCAGAGAAAATATGGAGGGAACCCTTATAATTCACACCCATCAAAATTGGCTTTCATCCTGCCTGATTTAGGTCAGGATCTGTAAGAAAGGAAGCAAAATCATGAATTTCTTAGCCTCAGGCAATCAATTCAGGTTTGTTCCCATTAACTTGTAGGCCAAGGCCCTACTCAGGAGCAACAGGACCTTGACACTGATCAACATGATAATGTTGATTACCAGCATATAAGACACACTCCATTTTCAAGTGTATTTTAAGGGGGCAACACGTGTGTCTTATACACCTGCAAATATGGTACCCATATTCAGCACCCTGCAGAAAATACAACGTATAAGGGCCTTTCAAAATGTTTATTTAGTATATACACTACTGTGCAAAAGTCTCAGGCCACCATCAGTTTGTGGAAAATTCAATGAGTGATTTGGAGTGGAGGCTTTAATTCAGAAACCTTAATTTAAATTTCAAGCAAAAGACTCTCCCCAATTTTGGTCTAGGTACCTTAGTGCCTGAGATACCCAAATCACTCCTTGATTTCCCCCCCCCCCATCATTAGGTGGTGGGCTAAGATTTTTTTTCACAGTCCTATACTTATTTGATTTATATCCCTTTCTTTCACCTTAGCTGTGTCCTTTAGGTGGTTACCTTGTCCCACTCTTCCACACTATGGTGAGTATTGTATTCTGTACTTCAGTGATGACAAACCTTGGCACTCCAAGTGTTCTTAGAGTTCAATTAGTAGAAGCCCAAGTCACCACTCCTGCTGATCAGGGCTTCTGGGAATTGAAGTTCAGGAACAGCTAGAGCACCAAGATTCGCCAGCACTGCTACAGTTAGTTAAATTATGCTAGTGATTTACAATCAGTGGGATATTTGTCTTATAGTAGCCTAAATTAGAAAGGACAAGCTCAGGCAGAACAATGTCCTCCTTTTGAGGTTGGAGCAATGCCCACATTACATGGAATAGAGCCACAAGGTATAGCACAAGTCAAAACTTGAATCATGTGGCATTTCTCCACCACTTAGTAAGGCCAACTCTCTTACAGGAAAAAAAAAAACCTAAAATGTTATGGCATTAAAGTAGAGCCCCGCATAATGAAAAAAACCCTGTTTCATGGAGCTCTTCACTATGTGGGTTTTTTTGTTATACAGTTTCCTATGGGAAATACCCTGCATAACAGGGAAGAAAGTTCGTTAACCGGGGTTTCCATTAAGCGGGTATATCCTGGTTACCAAAAGCCCCACATAACAAAAAAAAATTCATTATGTGGGATATCGCCCTTGCATAATGAACACTTCGTAATGCAAATTTTTCACTATGTGATGCATTTGTTATGCATGGTACTACTATATTACAAAGAGAATGGGCATATCCCTCACTAGACAACAGAAAGCAGGGATGACAAAGAATATACCCATGATTACCCCATGCGCTTTGCACTCCTGTCACCTTTATCCACCTGGAAGGAGAAAATGTGAAGATTGTGTAGCTGTTGAAGGACTGACAGTGAAAGGGAATCTCAATTTCAACTATAACATTTCCCCCTTTTCTTATCTCTTCACTGTGGTTCCTGCATGAAGATAAATAAAGAGAAAGGTAGTGTGTTAAGATCTTGGTGGTGACGGGATAGGTGTGAAGGACAGTTAAAAAAAAAACCCATAATCAGCCTGGAAACTAATGCAAGCCAGAGAAGAATAGGGGGAAATTTGGGGAACACCCCCTCCCATCTGCTACATCTGCTGCACGTGGTTCCTCCTACTATAAGCGGAAGTAAAACGCCCCTTGCAATATGTTTTGCAACAGGATGAGATAGATTTTAAGGTGCCATTTTCTCTGCTTAAACCAAGGGTGCCTAAACTATGGCCCATAGGCCATATCTGGCCCCTGATGCCAGTTCATCTTGCCCACACTGCCCTTATTGCTACTGGAAGCACAAGTAAAATATGCCTGTACAGACATGTTTTGCTTCCGCTTTCAGGAGCGACAAGGGTGGTGTGAGCTGGATGAATGTTCCTGTTTTTCATAATATTTTTGTAACCTTATGATGTATATTGGGGCTTTATTTTATTGTACTTTATGATATTTTATTGTTTTTAATCATTGATGTATGATATCTGATTATACTGTAACATTATGCTGTTCTACTGAATTGTAACATTGTATTTGATTGTATGTTGTGAGCCGCCTTGAGTCAGTTTTACCAAGTAGGGCGGCATATAAATCAAATATGATGATGATGATGATGATGCTACATAGCCATCCAAAAAAAAAATTGAATTGAAATACATAGCCTTCCCATATGCAGCAATATATTTGTAGGTAAGGCTTGGTTCTTCCTGTACATTAACTCCCAATCTAGGATGGTAGTGATACTATAAACAGAAGAAAGATTTGAGGGGAAGATGTCCCCCCACCCCAAGTATTAGAAGCATACAAAGTTCATTAAGACAAGAAATAATTAAGCAAAGGAATGCTTATGCTACAGGCTGTGGTTATGACCTAGTGGCAGCAAGTTTCATCAATTGTTCAACAGTGATAGAATGCTTTATCATTAAAAAAAAAAACCACACACAAAACTGCTTGACCTAAGGTCACTGTCTCAATAGCATAGGAGGCCATAATCAGAGCAAGAACTTGCAAGCAAGGGGATCTTGGAAACCTAAGGGCAGAACTCTGTTATAAACTTTAAATTTGATTTAGCATGGTTCAAATACCTATGCATCCCAAAGGAATCCTAGAAACTGAACTTCTGCCAAGTATGCTGAGAATTTTACCAAAGGCACCTCTAGACGTCCCTTAGAATCACACTCCTCAGACTGCATTCTTGAAAATCTTAGTCAAAATGATTTAAAACGAGTAAAGCAGAGTTAACTTACATTGTTCACATTCTCCCTCTACAACAGGGGTGGCCAAACTTTTTGGGCCACATACCAGTGGGTAGCGGGTCAGTCACGTGGTTCCTCCCACTGAAAGTGGAAGTAAAACTCAACCACACATGCACAAAACACATTTATGACAGCCACCGGTGCTTTATGGTAGTGTTTTGTGCATGTGCGGGTGCGGGTGCATTTAATTTCTGCTTCCGGGAGCAAAGAGGGCCCAGCAGGGTGGATTATTAGACACCACAGGCCGGATCCAGCCCACTGGCCATAATTTGGCCACCCCGATCTACAACATCCCTCATCTCAACATTTCTTTTACTGTTTCTATAACTGTTTGCCATGTTGAAATTTATATACATTTCATGAATATTTCTATTTTATATTTTTTGGAATAGTAGCCATGTTAGTCTGTGGTTCAGGCATCTCAGAAAACAAAACAAAACAAAATAAATAAAACAAAACAAAAAACACAGTAGCGCTTTAAAGACTAACTGCTATATTTTCACTGTTAGCTTTCGTGGATCAAGTCCACTTCATCAGACAAAGAGTGAAACTTACAGGCATGTTCTTTATATACCAAATTCAGGGGCTCAAAGGGAGAAGGGGTGTGGTATTAGCCAAGTTCAAATTAAAATGTGAATACAAGATTAAGGTACACACCATTTTCCAGTTCATACTATTTAGAGGAAGCACCCATGCCAAAACACATTTTCATACATATACATGCAAGATAATATTCAGAGTGAGGAGAGGACACCTTTGACAGGAAATACACTTGATGGCTAATGTGAATATCCACTTATTCGTTACTGTATTTCTTTAAAAACAATACACACACAGGCAAGCACAGTTCTGCTACAGTATATGTACCTTCAGCATCTTGAGCTTCATGAATGTGCAGATATTTGAACCTGACTCTTGAGAAGACTTCAGTGTGTTGCAACATGAAACCTAAGGTTATAAAATGATGAAGACAACACCAGCATATGAGTGAATCACAGGTTGAGGTACTGGAGGGTCAGGCCATCCAGGAATTATGGTTTGAGGAGATCAAGAATTGAAAGCTGTATCATCCTGCTGCTCTGTGCAACATCTATTGCCCTCCCAGCCAATTAGCACAACACTGTCACAACAGTCTTCATCCAGATGCTCGAGCAAAAGGGAAGATAGTTTCCTCTCCTGAAAACCTAGAAAATTACCTCTCTGCTTTTCCCCCTCTTTCTCTTCTTTTCTATTCAAGCTGGAGAAGTAGCCATGGCTTTAGAAACTGCAGTTGTCAAATAAAGGCCTTAACAAAGTACACAAAAGGAATATTCTCTCTCTCAGCTTTTGGGGATATGAAAGGAGCCTCATTCAGGTCTCCCCTGAGTGGAGTTTCTCAAGCAGAAATCCTTTCAATCCAGAGTAATCTCTGACATTAAATTATTATTATTATACCTGGACATTACAGGGCTGGGTATTCTTTACACTCACCTACATCTGTTTGCTGCTCTCCAGCACACAACACTAACTGTACATCTATTATTTACTGGATAGTTTAACTGTACTTTCAGCAGAAATTTGCAAATATCATTTTTGGTTGCGTCCCACCCCCTGACAATATTAGGTCCTTGCTTAAAGAGCATAATGCATTCCACAGAATTGTTCTTTAAGCGAGTTTGCTCTTTAAGCGAAACACCATTGTAAGTGACCAATTGTGACTTTGGCAGGAGGGATTATGAACCCCAATTTATTTGTTAAGTGAGTTTTTGGTTGGTTTTAGTTGTTAAGCGAAGCAACCATTCAAAGAAAATTATGTTATTTAAGCAAGTTACTCTCTCAGCGAGGCACTCTTAATGCAAGGTTTTACTGTATTATGGATGTGGTCCAATTAGATTTTAGTTTCCCTCATGTATATGTTTGAAAGGAAACATGTTATCATTTGGCAAGTATAGTACAGTATTTCAAATGTTTGAACTCTCCCTTTGTGCATGCTGAATTATTCTCTTAACATCAAAACTTTTGAGAGTGTAGGAAACAATGGATTATCCAGTATTTTATTGTTGTTGTTCAGTCACCCTGTGCAACCCCATGGCACCCTACCAGGCACCTCTGTCCTCCACGATCCTCCTCAACCCACCCAGCTCTGTGCCCATTGCGTCAACGACACCGTCTAGCCATCTCATTTTCTGCCACCCCCTTCTTCTTTTGGCCTCAACCTTTCCCAGCATCAATGCTTTCTCAAGTGAATCCTCTCTTTTCATTTGATGTCCAAAGTACTTTAGCTTCATCTTCACTAATTGACGTTCCAAGGAGCAGTCGGGGTTGGTTTTGTCTAAGATTGACTTATTTGTTCTTCTCGCTGTCCAGGGTACTTTCAGAACTCTCCCCCAACACCACATTTCAAAGGCTTCTTCTGTGGTCAGCTTTCATTATGGTCCAGCTCTCACAACCATACATTACCACCTGGAATACCAGTGTAGTTTAGTGGTCAGAGTTATAGGCTAGGACTCAGAAGGCTAGGTTCAAATCCCCACTCAGTCAAGGGAACTCACAGGATTGGGGGTATACAGTAATACTTGATTCCACAAATCTTGGTGTTATCTGATTTTTAGTGTTATCCGATCCATGTTAAAATCCTATGGGATGGATCGGATAACGTTAAAGCTCCATAGAGATACATTGTAACCACACAGGCTTTAGCAGTTGTTATCTGATCCATCCCATAGGACCTTAACGTTATTCGATCCAATTCTCCTCCCCAGATTAATTAACTTCATGTGATTTTAGCGTTATCCGAGATAAACGTTATCCAAGGTATTACTGTACTTAAATATTTCACTTACCTCCAAAGTCAGAGCCATTATAATTTGGTTTTCATGGGGCAAGAAACAACAGTTCCATTTTATGAGCAAATTTTGCTACTTCAGGAAAACTTGGTAATGGCATACTGATCCCATTCCTTCCATTTTCCCATTACTTCTTACCATTTTCCCATTGGAAATCCTGGATGCCTTAGTTGAGCAGCTCTCCATCATAATCCCAGTAATGCATTAATATCTGAGGAAAAGGTTTGAGATTTGACCACTTGTGCTTAAATACAGTACCTACTTCCGTTCATGTCTTAAACAGATCTTTTATGTTCTTTGTCGAATCACATAGTTAATCTCTCCAGTCAAGTTTTTTTCACACAGGCTGATGCTGACAAATGGAAATTGTTCATAGACTCAGAAAAAGGGGAGTGAATAGAGTAGCACCATTTTTAACTGTCTCAGGATTCTTGGCATTGTGTCTTGCCATGCAAGAGACATATTAGTTACCTGAAGATAGATAAGGAACCTTGCTGAATACAAAGCTAGTCTTTCAGGAAAGGACAATACAGGGCATTTTCAGAGGTATTTTTTGTTTGTCAGACATGTTTTCATTTCACTCTTTAGCACTAAAGAGTTTCCCTTAGTTGATAACAAACCAAAAGGACTTTTTAAAATGATAAACAATGATTTAAACAACAGTACATAATACTAGATAAGACCAGAGTAATAGGAGATTAAAGCTACACTTGAGAAGTGTAGGCTAAAAGGAATGGGACTCTTTGCCAAAATCCAATATTGATTTGTCATTGCTTATCTAATTCAGTGCAAATCAACAGAACTCCAAAATGTTCTATCCTTTGCCTTCTTTTTTCCTATCTGGCCAAACAGCTTTGCCATTGTTTTGGGGGTCTACCATATTAATGCTTCTCATGACATTGACATATGCTGAACTTATCCCGGCTTCATGTAGCATGTTGAGAGTAGTCTTTGTCTCCATTGAGTCAAAATACTTTCAGTAATCAACAAATGCAAGGCATACTGGTAACCTTAATTCTCTGCTTTTCTCTAGTAGTTGTCTGACTGCATGAATGTGGTTACAAGTGGAATTGCCTCTTCTAAAGCCTGCTTGTTCTCTGCTGAATTCCACATCTAAGCATATTCTTTGCAGAAGAATTTTAGTAAACAGTTTATAAAGTTGAGAAAGAAGGGTGCTGAGATGATAATTTTCCAGATCTTCCATAATTCCTTTCTTCATAAGTAGCAAGGTTTCAGATGTCATCCAAGCTTGGGGCAGACTAGCAGTTTACAAGTACAGTACAGTAATACCTCATATAACATTAGTATCGAATAACACTAAAATCGCATAACATCAAGGAATCTGGGGGGAAGAATTGCATCAGATAACATTAAGATCCTATGGGATGCTTCAGATAACAACCGCGAAAGCCTGTGTGGTTACAATGTATCTCTATGGATCCCATAGAGGATCAGATAACACTAAAAATCATATAACACGAAGACTTGTGGAACCAGGTTTTAATGTTATATGAGGTTTTACTGTACTGTAATTCATAAAGCATTCAGCAAGTGTCCTAAGAGACTCTTTATCTAGTGTTAAATGGGTTAAGGCAATATTAATCAAGCCATTTTTAGCAGGTCATTCCAGAGATACATGCTCATTACTGGGAACATGAAGAGACCCTATCTCCAGTTACCACCTACCTCAGCTCCAAAGATGTGACCTAAGCTCCCCTTGTGCTTGAGACAGCAAAATGAAATTTGGATTACTGCATCACAAACTCACCTGCTGCCATTGCCTCTACCCAGTGGTGGGATGTCAAAATTTTTACTACCCCACCATGATGTCATCATGGTGTGGGTGGAGCTAACATCATGATGTCATGAGGTTGTGGTTGGGGCCAAAAATAAATAAATAATAAAATAATAACATAAAATAAAATAAAAATAAGCACACACACATACCCCTCAACCCACCCACCCACCCACCCACCCACAACACAAACCCGTAAATAAATTAAATAAATTAAATAAATAATACATTAAAATACACCCACCCACCCCAAACACAAATCAACCAGAGCTCTTAAACCAGAGCTTAAAGCTTATTCTGGCTAATCTTTCTCACACTAGGTCAGATGGAAGGAATTACAGAATGAACTCACCACAAGATGGCTTCATGTTGGCACTTTTCAACTTTTCAACAGTTAAAGAAGTTAGGTACTAAGTCTTTGCCTAACCAGTTCTCTAGGATAATATGTCTTAATGTAAATGTAAAACAGCTGTACCTCCTTAAGGGTTATCCAACTGGAACAGCAATTGGAACAGCACAGGTGTATCTTATTGATGAGGTAACTCCAAGACTTTGCTTAAAAACCTCAAGCCAGGGCGCCAGGCCCTTTTAGGAACTGTGGTCAATATAGGTAAAGGTATTAAATACACATTAAAATACACACAGACACACAACATCCAAAGGTGAGTCACCCTGGAAAGCAGGCTATAGGGAGCTTCAGGCTAGCAGCTTCTCTTCCTCCTCCCTGCTTGGGAGGATAGCAAGGAGGCTGTGCATACACACCAAGCACTGTAGGCGTGCATGCACACCAAGTGCTTGGTGCACATGCGCAGTGGGGGAACCAGTGAAAAGGTAAGCCCCGAAGGTGGTCCCCCCCCCCAAAAAAAAAAAAAAGCTGTACCGGTTCTCTGTGAAACTGGAGAAAGTTACTGCCGGTTCTGGCAAACTGGTGCGAACCTGTTACATCTCATCACTGCCTATACCTCATCTACTGTCTTTTCCACACCTCTGCCACTTTTCTCCCTGCTACCTTTAGGTATTTTTCTACCCTTTCTCATCTCCATCACTTCTTTCTCACTACACAGCATCAACCGCCCTTCTCACCAAGGTGACCCAGGGCGGCTCACAATTCATTAAAAAACAAACAAACAATAAAACACACTTAAAAACATTCCTAAAAACCCCTCAATTTAAAACTTTAGAATCAAAATCTAAAAACTAATTGAGGGCAAGCAGGGCTTAAATCAACAAGCAGGCTGGGGTCATAGTCCCTCCCGCACCCCAAACCTGCCCTGCCAGCCATATTTTTAAATTTTTCCTAAAGGGCAGCAACTCCATCTGGAGATGTAACTCCATTGGCAGGAGGTTCCATAGGGGTGGGGCAGTCACCGAGAAAGCCCTCCGTCTTGTGCCAGAGAGACGTGCCTTTCTGGCCAATGGAACAACTAGAGAGCCTCTCTGATTCACTCTAGTGGGACGGGCAGATGTTTTTGGGGTGAGGCGGTCTCTTAAGTATCCTGGCCCACTACCATATAGGGCTTTAAAGGTAATAACCAGCACCTTGATTTGCACCAGGAGACATATAGGCAACCAGTGCAGATCCTGGAGCAGTGGTGAGGCATGTTTCCTCTTCTTTCTCTCCTTCTCTCTCATGTACCTCTACCACTCTCTCTCTCTTTCATCCTCCCATTTTAGTCCCTTCCATTCTTCCAGAATGTTTCTGTGGAGAGAAGTATAAGTGAACTGCTCTCTGCAGAGTAAGCTATTGTCTAATTGCTGGACTCTGAAGACCTTTAAGAGCCAAGCATTTTGAGGTGCTGTCTAGGATAAACATCTGTACCAAAGGACCAGCAGTTCCCATACACAAAATAAGATATTTTCTGGACAGCTAGTGGAAAACTGATGGTTCTGAGGAACCCTCAGAGCCAGGCAATTAGAAAATAACACACACACCTGGAGAGCAACTGCAGCTCTATACAGAGTTTTGGAGTTTGGTACAGCAACAAAATCACTGTTTTTGGCAGAGTGGCACATGAGATAGTTGCTTTACTTTGGCTCTGATTTCCAAAGCCAAAAGGACATGGTGAAGGGCCTGTGAAGAGGAAGTCAGTCAGAACTGACATTCTAACAATTCTTAGACTTAGACCCTCCCATGCTATAACAAACACAATTCATTCAACTTTTTAAAAGTTCACCGACACTACAAAACTTCCTTCTTAAAACTGACCTTTGACGGCAAGCACAGGCTACCTTTTCAGAAATATCAGAAATACTTGAAATTTTTATTTTATTTTATTTATTTTCTTTTGTTTTGTTTTCTGAGATGCCTGAACCACAGACTAACACGGCTACTATTCCAAAAAATATAAAACAGAAATGTCACTGCCTAGTAAAAAAAAGTTTTGTCAGATGTGTACCAGATCTATTGAATGTACTGTAACACCTAATTCTTTGAACAGAGTTATTCTTGTCTTTGTAAATTGGGCAAACAAGCCTATAGTGAATTAGGTCTTCAACTGCCTTAGTTTCACATGGATAAACTCTTTCCTCCAAGGGGATCTGTTGATATTGTATCTCAACAACTGCAGAATTCATAGACTAGCATTGTAAAGCTGTGAAAGCATTTCTCAATTTAAAATTTGTTATGTTGGTTAAATGCCGTAGATTTGGGTAGATAATTCAAACATGAAATTTGACCAACTGAAACAGCACAGCTCCAGGTGCCAACATGAAGACTGGCATATAAAAATGCAAACAAACAAACAGGAAGGTGTCTAGTGATATTCCATGACAGCAATCCATGGTGGAGGTCTGGATGTTTTAATTAAAATATAGTAAACGGCTAAAAGCTACAAGCAGTGAAGCCTCTTCAGATTTCTCCAGCAAATAATGAGAGGAGGATGTGTAGTAGATACCCATTTCCCTTTTCTGTCATATGGGCTTATCTTCATCTCTTGTGTCTGTGGAGAATGAACTATCCCTCTCCATTTATGTTATATCATCCATGTCGCAGTGACAATTAGTGCTGCAGTGTTTTTGTTTTTGCTTCCTGATATGCCTAAAACACAGACGAACACAGCTTTTTTGTTGTTCAGTCACACAGTCGATTCCGACCCTCTGCGACCCCATGGACCACTGTCCGCCAGGCACTCCTGTCCTCCACCATCCCCCTCAACTCGCTCAGCTCTGTGCCCATTGTCTCTACAATACCATCTAGCCATTTCATCTTGGCCCGTCCCCTTCTTCTTTTGCCCTCGACCCTTCCAAGCATCAAGCCTTTCTCAAGTGAATCCTCTCTTCTCATTTGATGTCCAAAGTACTTTAGCTTCATCTTTATTATTTGACCTTCTATGGAGCAGTCAGGGTTGATTTCTTCTAAGATTGACCTGTTTGTTCTCCTCGCTGTCCAGGGGACTCTCAAAACTCTCCTCCAACACCACATCTCAAAGGTGTCTATTCTTCTGCGCTCAGCTTTCCTAATGGTCCAGCTCTCACAACCATACATTGCCACAGGGAATACCATTGCTTTGACTATGCGAATTTTTGTTTGCAATGTGATGTCTCTACTTTTCACTATGCTCCCCAGGTTTCTCATTGCTTGCCTCCCAAGAATCAGTTGCCTTTTTATTTCATTGCTGCAATCCCCATCTGCAGTGAGCTTTGATCCTAGGAAAGTAAAATCTGTCACTGCTTCTACTTCTTCCCCATCTATTTTCCAGGGACTGATAGGGCCTGTTGCCATTATCTTGGTTTTCTTGATATTGAGACTCAAGCCAGCTTTTTCACGTTCTTCTTTCAACCTAATCAGGAGCTTCTTTAGGTCCTCCTCACTTTCTGCCATTAGGGTGGTATCATCTGCATTTCTCAAATTGTTGATGTTTCTCCCAGCAATTTTGATCCCAAATTCTGATTCCTCCATCCCTGCATTGCGCATTATGTGTTCTGTGTATAAGTTGAATAAGCAGGGTGACAAAATGCAGCATTGTCTTACTCCTTTTCCTATTCCAAACCACTCTGTCATTCCGTATTCTGTCCTAACTGTTGCTTCTTGATTCATGTACAGATTTCTCATGAGGCATATAAGGTGTTCTGGTATTCCCATCTCTTTAATTACTAGCCACATTTTGTTGTGGTCGACACAGTCAAAAGCCTTAGTGTAATCAATGAAACAGAAGTAGACTTGTTTCTGATATTCCTTTGTTTTTTCCATAATCCATCTTATGTTGGTGATGTGGTCTCTAGTCCCCCTGCCTCTTCTGAAACCCACCTGCACTTCTGGTAATTCTCTCTCCACATACTGTTGCAGTCTATCCTGTATTATCTTGAGCATCACCTTGCTAGCGTGAGGGATGAGTGCAATTGTTCGATAATTTGAACATTCTTTGGCATTACCCTTTTTGGGGAGCGGAACGTATACAGATCTTTTCCAATCCTGTGGCCATTGTTGTGTTTTCCAAATCTGCTGGCATACAGAAAGCAATAATTTGATTCCATCATCTTGCAGGGCTTTGAAAAGTTCAACTTGGATACCATCAACTCCACTGGCTTTGTTGTTTGCAGTGTTTTTTAGGGCCTTTCTGACTTCACTCTCTAGAATGTCTGGCTCATGTTCCATGTTCTCATCACTGTGATTATCAGGGGTGTTGAGGTCCTTTTTGTAGAGTTCCTCTGTGTACTCTTTCCATCTTTTCTTAATCTCTTCTGCATCTGCCAAATCCTTGCCATCTTTGTCCTTTATCATGATCATTTTTGCTTTAAAAGTTCCCTTGAGTTCCCCAATTTTTTTGAAAAGATCTCTAGTCCTACCCCTGATATTGTTTTCCTCTATTTCTTTGCACTGTTCGTTCAGGTAGGTTTCCTTATCTCTCCTTGCTTTTCTTTGAAATTCTGTATTCAAGTGACTGTATTTTTTCCTTTCTCCTTGGCATTTTGCATTCCTTCTGTCCTCTGCTATTTTAAGAGCCTCCTCGGACAACCACTTCGCTTTCTTACGCTTCTTTTCTTTTGGTATGGTTTTCCTTGATGCCTCCTGCATGATGTCCCGCATCTCTGTCCATAATTCTTCTGACACTCTGTCTATCTGGTCCAAGCCATTAAATCTGTTCCACACCTCCACTGTGTATTCCCAAGGAATGTTGTCTAGGTCATATCTGTCTGGCCTAATTGTTTTTCCTATTTTCTTTAGTCTAACACAGCTACCATTCCAAAATTTTCACCTAGCATTTAATTTCCATACCGGTTGTAACATCACATTACACATCGGTCAAAGAGCATGGATTTGTGTACATTAGTTCATCTGGGTCCAAGTATTTCATGCCCCCACCACAAGGAGGTAGTCTGTTAGTCTGTTCAGAGTGGGAAAGAGGGATAAATTCAGTGGTGGGATGTCAAAAATTTTACTACCCCACCGTGATGTCATCACAGTGTGGGCAGAGCTAGCGTCATGATGTCGTGAGCGTGGCCAAAGAAAAAATAAAATAAAATAATAAAATAAACACACTCACAAATGCACGCACACACGCACACACACACTTCAACCCACCCACCCACCCACAACACAAACCCGTAAATAAATTAAATAGATAAAATAAAAATTACATTAAAATACACCTACCCACCCAAACGCCCCCCCAAACATAAATCAAACACAAATCCGTCACTTACCTGTTAGTATAAGCACCTGGGCAGCACCAGGTTGCAAGATGGATATGGTCATCATACCGGTTCTCAAATCAACCAGAGCCTTTAAACCAGAGCTTAAAGTTTATTCTGGCTAATCTTTCTTACACTAGGTCAGATGGAAGGAACTACAGAATGAACTCACTACAAGATGGCTTCATTTTGGCACTTTTCAACTTTTCAATAGTTAAAGAAGTTAGGTACTAAGTCTTTGCCTAACCAGTTCTCCAGGATAATATGCCTTAATGTAAATGTAAAACAGCAGTACCTCCTTAAGGGTTCTCTAATTAGAACAGCAATTGGAATAGCACAGGTGTAGCTTATTGATGAGGTAACTCCAAGACTTTACTTAAAAACCCCAAGCCAGGCCGCCAGGCCTGCCAGCCACCAGGCCTTTTTAGGAACTGTGGTAGTATGTCAATATAGGTAAAGGTATTAAACACACATTAAAATACACACAGATACACTACATCCAAAGGTGAGTCACTTACCCGGGGGAGCAGGCTATAGGGAGCTTCAGGCTAGCAGCTTCTCTTCCTTCTCCCCGCTTAGGAGGACAGCAAGGAGGCCGTGCATACGCGCCAAGCACTGTAGGTGTGCATGCTCACCAAGTGCTTGGCGTGCATGTGCAGTGGGATAGCCACTGAAAAAGTAAGCCCCGAAGGTGGTTCCCCCCCCAAAGCTGCTACCAGTTCTCCAAGACACTAGGAAAAGTTGCTACCAGTTCTGGCGAACTGGTGCAAACCTGTTACATCCCATCACTGGATAAATTGGTTCTGTTTGATGGGAGCCCTGCTCTGCAGCCCTCATAAGTGGTTTGATCTCCACCAAGGCCACTCTTTTATATCTGTGTCTCACAGGCACAAAAGGCCAAATCCTGCCACTCAGACTTCCCCTCTTATATAGAGAAATATTCTTTTTTGAAGCTATGTTCTGTCCTATGTCTGAGTTTGCTACTCATCCTTGAACCACCTCAACTACATCATTTTCTTTCTCATTGTATATTGATGTACTTGTACAATTCCTTGATCTTTCCTGACTATCAACTTGAGCTTGATTAAGCACAATACAAGAATTATGTAACAAGTTCCTATCATTTAGTTTACAATTACTGTATCTCTTGGTAGCCAGTTTCTTCCCTGGTTGTCTATAGTTAAACTCTTTCAAAACTGTCTTGTTCCTGATTAGGAAGTTGGATTAGTTCAAGTGTGTCTTCCAGATTACTAAGAACTTCTTTGTAGCGATTTCATCAGCAGGAGCTGAATAACTTAGATAAGAGGTAAAAAATGTGCCATTTTTTATTTTTAAAAAATCTAACTACTGTTATACTCAATGTTAATAGTTTCTGCCTCTTATCATACATCCTTTTAGGTTTCAAGCAGCTCTTAAAATTGAGCTATTCAGAGAAGCTAATGGAGAGCTACTCCATTAAATAAACCTGTGAACCTTTCTTCTTCCACTGCTTTTTGTTATGAACTATCAACTGTCACCATGCCAATGTACAGTTTTAATATGTTGCTTGTGTGTTGTTACTATTTTGTTTGAACTAGTTATGCTATTGTATTTCACTTATTTTACTTTATTTTGCTATAAACCTCCCAGAGTGGTATATTTACCAGGTGTGTGGAAATTTACTTAATAACTAACTAACTAACTAACTAACTAACTAACTAACTAACTAACTAACTAACTAACTAAATAAATAAATAAATAAATAAATAAATAAATAAATAAATAAAAGGATGAATGGATGGATGGGATTAGGTGTAATTATAAAACAAATATTCCATCTTCAAAATTGTAGTTGGAGTGAGCAAATCAATAGTTATAGGTTGTACTGTTTAAATTAGATGCAGTTTATGTTCATTCTGAAAACAACATTCTTTTTTATAGCAACAAAGTACTAAGGTATGAATAAATCATCTTAGCTCCCAATTGACATTGGGCTTTTGACTGTGTTTCTTGTTATGGTAATTGGTTACACTTCTTGCTGTTACTATTTATAGCATCAGCACATGGATCTTGCTGCCACCATACCTTAAATATCTCCTGCAGGAGAAAAGCTGGTGATATGATGTATATCGATTTTAAAAACCTGTTACTTTTAAAGCTTTGAATCTTTCTTTCAAGTCTAGATGCCTTTTTGCTTCTTCTAGATTTCTCCTTCAGAAGTTTAAATAGGCTATAATATTACCTCTTATGTGCTATGTTTGGGTCTTATTTAAATTCTTTATGTATTTACTCTTTTTTTATATTTCTTAGCTTGTTATTTTTCCCTGGTGTGTTCTTTTTATGTCTGCAAGTCTGTGATCAGTTTCCTTTTGGAAACTGCTTTTAGTTTTCCTGTTAAAAAGTTTCTTTTCACCAAGAGACATATTTTGGGAGGTTATAATGCCTAAATCAGCTTGTTCATTAATATTTTTGATAAGTTCTCTGACTTAATTAATGTGGTTAGCAACTCATGAGATTCATAATGAAACAGCTTCATTAGCTTCATTTATTCTGGAATATCTTTATCCCTCTGAAACAATGAATTTCTGTTTTTCTGCTCTCTCCACCCAGTTGTGTTTAAAAAGAGTTTCTCTGGTTGAGGGTGGCACTGTGCTAACTTCAGCTTTCTGCTTTAATCTAAAACCATCCAATACTTTGTCCCTTCAATTTTGCCCTTTCAGCAGCAGATGCACTTTCTACAATAGCCATCTCCATTGCCAGATCAGCTACACAGTCTTCTGAACCCATCACTTAACACCCCACATCTATCATCAATTGAACAATCTAAGCTGAAGGCAAGGGTGATAAGGATTTGTTTTCATTATCTGCCTCCCTCTCTCTAAGGAAAAAGAAGATGATAATTTTATCTTGTCTCCTGTTTATTTTGGGAGAGGTGGGGGGTATGGTGCATTTATGTGTGTAAGAGAAACCCTTTCTTTCCTATAGGCCTGTGTGGTAAATACCATTATATCCAACTATAAATTAATCAGAACAGGATAAATAAAGTTGTTCAGCAATAATGGTCTCTACAATTAACCAATAAATACAATTAAACAACAATTAACCAATAAATACAATTAAACAACTCATCATCAGGTGAGAAGGATTTTAAAAAAGAGGGAAGTAAAGGGACAGGAGTGAGAGAAAAAGAGAAGGAAAAAAATAATCTTTGAGTAGATGGCCATGTAAATCTCTTCCCAGAGCTGAAGCTAATATCTTTGTAAGTCCAAATAACAAACAGCAATCACCAGTCAGCAATGCCAGCTCTTCATGTGGTGAGAAATTTGCACACCTAGCTCATCTGGAGGATCACTAGCTTCGGATAAGTCCAAGCCCACTGAAACATGTGTTGCTGATGGTTCTTGATGTTAATTAATGTTTCTTCTCAGGCCTTCAGATTCAGGAGGGTATCTATACAGGGAATTCCTTAGTTTAGAAATTTTATCATGAAAGGATTTACAATCACAGGGAGAATGTACATGCACTGAACAACCTCTCCTGTGCATATATGCTCCCCATGCATGTGGCTAGATCAGTGGATGTAACCTTACATAAATATGGTGGGAAAGCTAATGCTCATATAGTGATACCAGAATGATACAAATGATGGCAGACAACCCTTGCTCGAATTCTTCTTGTTCCTCCTCCATCCAGCAGGTGTACACTAGAATGGCAACACTAACAATAAAAACAACACTTTCCAAACTTTAGTTAATAACTTCCTTCTTTCTGCACTCCAACATGATCTTTTGCCATGAATGCATAATATGTTGATTTCTGATTATTTGTCTAAATTGGAATCATAAATTGGAATCAATTTAGGCCATTGAGTCCAACTCCCTGCTTAAAACAGGAATCCAATTCAAAGCAGATCTGGCAGATGGTTGTTCAACTCTTGAATGCTTCCAGTATTGGAGTGCAACCACTGTCATACTGTTCTAACCGTTAAGATATTTTTCCTGCTATTCAGTTTATATCTGGCTTCCTTTAGTTTGAGCCTGTTATTACATGTCCTGCACTCTAGGATGATTATGAACAGATTCTGTCCTTCCTCTTTATGATTTCCTTCCAGGTATTTGAAGAATGCTATCATATCCCCTCTTAGTCTCCTTTTCTCAAGGCTAAACTTGCCCAGTTCCTTCAGTATTTCCTCATATGGTTTGGTTTTGAGTCCTCTGAACATCCTTGTCCTTCTCTGTACCTGATCTAATTTATTTGCATCTTTCTGTGCAGCACTCAGATTTGGACATAGTACTCTAAATGTGGTCTAAGTAGTGCTGAATAGGGGGGGGGACTAGTATCTCATGGATTTTGGAGACTATACTTCTATTAATGCAGCAAAAAACAGTGCTGCCCTTTAAAAATACAATCTCCTATTATGCCCAGCCTAAAAATATGTGGTTTTGTCTGAAACATGTGAAGTATGTTGGAGGTGACAAACCAAGAACCTCTTCTACCTCCCTTTCTTATGGGTGGCCTGAGAGCCATCTGGTTAATCCTTTCTGGATGTCATAGTGTCTGATGTATCCTAACATTTGCTAGGTGGCAACATTTTGTAGCATCTTTTACCTCTGTCTGGATGTGCATTCTGATCTTGCTAAGGTGTTCAGAGTGTGCAATGATGGTAGATCATTACAGACTGCAATCTGGAACAGTGGATGAAGAGGAAGGAAAGAAGGATAGCAGCTCATGATTGTGAAAGAAAGAAAACTGGGTTGCCTTCCCAGCCTTAGCCAACCCTGCCCTTAGATTATCCACTGAGGAGCATTTGGGACAACTTTAGATGGTTCCTTCCTCAGTTTTGCAATATATGCTGCCAAAAGAAAGCAAATTTGATATGATTCATCCAGCTACCTAGAGAATGGAGAACAATCCCCTTGTACAAAGACACACATAAGCACACACAAAACTTTCACAAGCCTGCAAATGTACCTCAGAAATGGAGAAAGTGCTTCTGATCAGCCTTAAAAAAATAAAAACCAATAATAATATTGAGATCTCGTTTTGTGAAAGGCATTGAATGTCAGCTCCTTTTCACACTTGCAGTTTCTTAAACACTTGAACTAGCTGCTGGTTTCTCCAATCAAGGAACTCTTTAAGCATTTTGATAAGCAGTTCATGAACATGTTCAAACAGCCACACAATTTAAAAATAATGAACCTATTTGCTCTGAAACAGAATCATTAAATTGATGTGTTTCAATGGCAGCTCAAGGCGTACTACGTTGTCAAACTGTCTCTGTGATTGTTGGCTGCTGTAATGCTCAGGAACTCTTCAAATCCTCAATCTAATGCTGAAAATTTCTATCTGTGCACCCTACTCTACACCACTGATTCCATTATGCCACTTTTTGTGTGTGCGGCACACACACATGTGCATGCATACATGTGTGCACATATACCCATGCAGCTGGTGAACAGCTCAGTGGTTTAGTTATCTGACTGTGGAGCTAGTAGTTGAGAGTCCAGTTCCTTACTGTACCTCCCAGGTGAAGAGACAACTTATGTAGCCATAGACAAGCTGTACAGTCCCAGATAGCCCAGCAGAGGAAGGGCATGTTAAACCACTTCTGTGTATTCTCCACCTAGAAAAGCCTTGAAAGTTTTGCCATAAGTCAAAGTTGGCATGGCAGCATACAATTATTACTATATGTATATGTGGGGAAATATATCTGTACATTTACTTTTAAATTTCCTTCCCATCTTTTTTGCCAGTAATTAACATTCAAGGCAGGTAATGAATAACTCTCAATTAAAACAATTAAAACACTTTTTAAAAGTTATAAACCCCAAGATTTAAAAAAAATCAATTAAAAAAGAAATAACAGAACCTGTTTAGATGCTTGTCGGATAACCAGGAATAGAGAAGGAGACAGTTAGTGGTCACTCTCTGTAAACAGTGTCAGAACATGGGAGTGGCCACCAAAAATATCCTCTCCATATCTCCACTAAACATGCTTCCAATGCCAAGCATAACTAGAGGACAGTTTTCCCCAAAACATCTCAGCAACCTCATTTGGGAGAACAAGGCCCCTTACATGCTATGGACCAAAACTATACAAGGTCTTCTTGGCCATGATCAACTTTAATTGTACTTGGAAACTAACCAGTTGTAACACACAAAATGATACCTCCCTGCTCCAGGTAACCTCCCATGGGTACTCATCTTGATGCAGTGTTTTGAGTCAGCTCAGGTTCCCACACATGTTTCAGAGACAACCCTGTGTAGAATCGTCCAAGTGAAATGGAACTAATGCACTTGCCACTGTGGTCCAAATCCAACATTTCCAGGAGATGCATTGAAAACGCAATATGAAGCACTTCTATTTACCCACCATCTTCCTTTCTCATATGCAGGCATGCATATAAAGAGACAGAAAGCTACCAATTATAATCAACCCTGCCATGATCTTAGAGTAGCTGAGTATGATGCACACATATATATTTGCATTGCATTTGCTCATTCCTCTTAGTACACAGAAGGTCACTCCTAAAAGCAATAAAGCAGAGTGAGGGCTTCAAGCTTCAAAGTCATTACCTACTATTAGCTACCACTTTAAAAAGTGATCAAGTTACTTGAGAAGTGGAAAAAAGAATGCTATAATCCACTGCCCTTTTGGTACAAAGGCACTTTCTTGTTGACTAATCTTTAATCCCGTCAAACCCGTTAAAACACAATATGATCTAGTAGAAGCCATTTGGTGTGTCTCTAATAATTTTTTTTAATGACTGTTATATTATAAAAGGAACAAACTAACAGTCATAATATAACATAACTATATCACTGTTGGGAGAAGGGATTAATTACAAATAAGAAATTATTTGTGGCTTCAACTCCTGGATTAAACTTCTAGAGACATGAAGGAGAGAAGGAAGCAGCACAGACAGCATTGATATGTGTGCACAGTAAAAGGCATTTCAAATAGTTCCCTGTAAATAGAGACAATTTTTTCTGTTTTACTTGAGTTGAGGATTTCAAAAATAACTGAAAGGAAGCAGACGGGCAGCATATGACACTTCAGCCTTACAAAATGTTTCTGTTTTCGTTTTTTATAAGTATGACATAAGCCTTGTTCCAATGTATTTCTCAAAATGAATTAATCATAGTTTGTCATTCTGCTTTTGCACAGCAAGATGAAGGCATAATGAACTACCTCGGTGTATATTTGGAACTTGGTTTTGCATTGTGAAGTACAGTGGAATCTTGGTTAACCAACGGTTCGGTTAACATAAAAATCACATAACAAAAGGAAATCCATAGAAAATAGTGGTTCAGTTTACAGAATTACCCCCCAGAATGGATTGATTGGTTTTCAATGCATTCCTATAGGACACCACATTTTAGTTAACATATTTTGGTTTTCAATGCATTCCTATGGAAATTGCATTCAATGCATTTCTATGGGAAATTTGGTTAAAATCAGCAGTTCAATTCCCAAGTACTGCAGGATGGGATGAGCTCCCATCTTTGTCCCAGCTCCTGCCAACCTAGCAGTTCGAAAGCAAGACATTGCAAGTAGATAAATAGAGACCACTTTGGTGGGAAGGTAACAGCGTTCCATGTGCTCTGGTGTCTAGTCATGCCTGCCACATGACCACAGAAATGTCTGCAGACAAGGACAGCGCTGGCTCTTCGGCTTTGAAACAGAGATGAGCACTGAACCCTAGAGTCGGATACAACTGGCTTTTGAGCAAGGGAAAGCTTTATCTTTACCTTTATTTAATTTTCACTGTAAGAAACGTCCCAGGGAAGTACTAATTCCATTAACCGAGGTTCCACTGTACCTTGGTGTTCTGGTGGGTGTGTTCTGCTTCAATCTGCAAAAAAGGGTGTCTCTTTCTACACAAGGATACCCTCTCTTCCCATCTTGCTCTTAATCAGTATTTCTGGTCCACCTATCTGTTTCCTCCACTTTGTTTCAGTGCTTTCATTAAATATTCCTGTGTCATGCTTAACTTGAATGAGCTAGTATTCTCTCCCTTGGCACTCTATGTTTACTGTCATCAAAATGCATCAGTAAAACGATCTCAAAACTATGCCCAGCCTTGTACACATCACTCAAGATTCTGATGTCAGGATGGCCATATTATATGGATGACATGTATCTTCCTGATGCTATGAAAACACAATGGAAAAGGAGCATAATTATTAACATGAATTATCACAACCTCCCTTAACTCCTTGAACCACAATTAGCAGAACAGATGTTAGTGTGGGTCAAAGAACATTCAAGATACTTGTGGGTGGGGAAACTATGGTGGCCAGGGATGTGGTTTTGCCAGCTGATTTCTTTAACATGCTAAATGGGACTGACAGATATTACAAGAACACATTATTACAACCAAAGTTCAGGAGGGAGAAGAGTAGGATTAGTCCAGTAAACTGTAGGGAAAACCAAAAGAGATGTTTAGATATGTTACCATACAGTGGAAAACACCATCACAACAAGTGCCTGCTCTTGTACATTGTCTTTGTTAAAGACGGTTGCTTTGAACTCATGTTAATCTTCCCCTGCTGTACTGTTTTAAATGTTCTCAGTTAAATTCTAAATGTATCTTGCCTGCTTTCACTATGTATCAATAATCTAAACCCACACCCCACATTTTCTTTCTCTGCCCTATACCAGAAAATGTGTCTGAGCCACTGTATTGATTTCTCCCCATTCTCCTGGCCTCCTTTACTTGTAAGAGGATCATTATATTGCCTTGCACAATAAATGTAGTGACGCCTGAGCAGGCAGTCCAAAATTACAAAATCAATAAGAAAGCAACATTTGTGATAATAGAGCTTTAGAAGAAAATGTCATTCCTATAGGCAGAAAGGATTTCTCTTTGCATTTAGAACAGTATCTCAAAAAAAAAAGTGTCCCCCAGACTTCCTCTTAAAATTTTGTGCTACCAGTTCAAAGCAGCACTGCCTTGTTTGTGATGCACTAAACACAGCCAGCCAGAAAATAGCACTGGTGGCTTACATTTCTACTGAGTGGGCAGGGTAACTGCAACATCACCATCACTGGATATATTGGCTTCCATGACTAGAAGCTGGAGGCTACAAACATCTGAGGATCAGAATTGCTCACCTTTTCTATAGTCATATGCAATCTTTTCAGGATGGCTTCATCACCATCTCACAAAGAATCTTTCTCTCTTACTTTTTACTTTCCTAATCCCTATTCACATCAGACAAATTCTCCAGTTAAGACAGAGATGGTAGGATGGCCACAATGATATCTATAAGGTCATCCCCACAGCAGCTTTCTTATGAGAAAAAAACTATGAAGAAATGCATTTGAAATGTGGATTTATCACAGGATGCTAAGACATTCTTGGGTAAAGAGAGTGATCAATTAAGAAGCACTAAGAGAAATAAATAAAAACTAATATGTGTCAAGTACATAACATGCAGAAATCTGGAATATATTAGTCATGTAATCATAAATAAAAATGTGTTCAGGGCAAAAGAAAATATGAAAATCCAGGAAGAACTTCATAGCTAAATGACTTCAGAAACTGCTTCACTTGGCCACCAGTTTTAGCAAGTCATATTGTCCAAAATCAGTGCAGGGTTGGGGTGGGGATGGAAAGCTATAATGGACATGATTCCCTCTCACTATTCAAGCAATGGTTGAGCCAGCTGATATTAATGGAGGGATAACAAGTTGTTATGTATGGCCCATAGCCATACCAGTCACCAGGGTTCTGTATCACTTCACTGGGGCAAATTAAAATATAACCTTAAAATAAAAATGTACCTGTTTCTGCTTTTAAAATCAGATACAGACTTGACATGTAAGGTTGTATCTCATTGATATGAAGGTTTTGAGGGCAGAATGTGCAACTTGCCCAGTTTGGGTCCAAAGAGTTCAGAATAACTCAAAAAAAAAAAAAACCTCTTAAATTACTTTTGTGAGCAAGCAGAGTTCAACGCAGAAACTTGTCACTCTAAACCTCTCCTCCTTTCTGGTTGCTTTTTCTTGTCTTTCTTTCCTTCTTTCCCCATTCTCTTCAAATTTTGCCGTTCAAAAAATAAAAGGCAGCTAAACGATGAATCTCAGGGCTCTAGTATTCAAATTTCCATTAAATGAAACTTGAAAGATGTTTCATTTTGTAAAATGTGGAAAAATATTTCTTCCCCACTTTTGAATTTTTAACAAATAATTGCAATTTTTTCAGACAATTTTAAGGAATGGGTGACAAAATTTCCTGAGATTATGTATTCCTTGTAGAATTGCTATGAGATTTGACACTGTGACTTTCCACTTCCTCACATCATTTGCTTTATGGCCAAGAACATGACAGAGTTAATTCATCCCATAACTGATTTCTTCTATGGACACAGCACAGTATATGACCAGGAGTAAACAGAATGAGCCTCCTTGAAGGTTGAGGTATTTTTGAAACACAATCGAATGTACCCTGGTAATGGCAATCTTGTGTTTCTGGTTAATCTTTCTCACACTGGGTCAGGTGAAAGGAACTGCAGAATGAACTCATAAAAAGGTGGGTTCATTTTGGCAGTTTCATGTCTGGCCTAGACATGAAGGCAACCACCAGAGCACAAGAATGTAACAAATTAAGCAGACACATACAGTTAACTTGTTTGCCTCTTCTTCCTAGACACATTGGGATTCCTGCCAAGAATCTATGAAGTAGCATACTGGATTGAGAAATCTGCTTTCAGCTCTTCACGAAAAGGTATGGTGGCATTTTTCATAAACTAGCATTTCTGTTTTAGGAGAATCTGGAGACAACTTTAGCTAGTCATACATTCTTAAACTGCCTATCAACACATTAGCAAAAGAGAGGAAATTTGGTTTTTTTTAACAAGGAGAAGAAGATGTGTAAGTTTGCATGAGCCAATTTATATGCACAGACAATTTATAGAAATATTTACTACTCGAGGGCGTGGCTAAGGATGGCTTAGAGGAAGAAGCCATTTCTCATCCCTCCGCCAGTTCAATGAGTTAAAATCAAAAAAAATGAGATTTAAAAGTGGAAATTAAAAGTGTGGACTATTGCCAGAGAGAGCGATAAGCTGGGAGTTCGAAGCTGCCGGTCTTGGAGCTGAGGGACATCGGGACTCGAGAGGACTGAGCTCCGGGGAAGAGGAGCAGAACGGAGGCTCGTTTAGAGGCTTCGTTTCTGCTAATCTAACCCGTTGTAGCCAGTCCGGGAGTCGGAGATCGGAGATCGGAGCCCTCGCCACTGCATTGAAGGCACTGAAGGAAGGCTGAAAAGGTGGGCGATTGAAGGGAAGGAGCGGTCGAGAGGCTGGGCTGGAGACAGACGGGATCGGCAACAAGGCGCAAGACGGGGGGAAAGGAGTTGCGGAGTGGCGGTTCTTTTGGAAACAACGGAGCTTTTTTGTTTTTTTTTCAATTGGGAGAGACACCGGAGTCTGCTGTGGAGTTAATCGAAAGTGGTGAGTCGGGCTGAAAGTCGTGAAAGGGCAGACGGGGTGTTTCGAGGCAGGAAGGAAGGAGAGAAGGGGAGAAAAGGACCAGGACTTGAGAAGGATCTGAGAAGGGAGCAGCAATGACGGCAAGGGCAGAGAGACTTTTAAACAACTTTTAATAACTTTGGCGAGACTTAACTAAAGTGGAGAGTAATTGAGCGAAAGGGATTGTTGCTTTTGAGAAAATCAAGAGAGTGTACTAACTATCTGGAACTGCCGGCTACTTTTTTTTTTTATATATATATTCTTTCTTCGCAATATTGGACTGAGAGAATTTAGATTAGGGAAAGTGGCGGAAAAATGGAGGACAAAATCGAAACCTAACAGCGGAGGAAACGAAACTGAACAGATCGGAGTTGAGAGAGAATCGCCATTGCTATTGTCCTTTGTTCTTGATCTTTTGGGTTGTTTTTGGGACGTTATTTGCCTGTTTGAAAGCTAATTTGCATCGCTCTTCTCTCCTTGTCTCTATTCATCACAGCTATAAGGAAGAACGCACTTCGCACAATTCCAAACCCCTGTGAAATAAAACATACGTTTACGACTTGGGTCCACCACCCCCCTCTGCCCCCCTCCCCCTCGTTTTTCTTTTCTCTCTCCCTCTCTCTTTAAAGATAGTTGAATTGTATATTGCTGGAGATCACCTAAGAATTTTTTTTAATGCTTTAATATTATGCTCATTTGCTCCTAATTGGATTAATTTTTTTTACTCCCCTTTGCAATATTATATACAGTTGTTTTTTGTTGAGTCTGTGGATTCCCCTTTTCACTTCCATCTTTCCTCCTCACCCCCTCCCTTTTTTTTTTCCTCTTCTCTTTCTGTGCCTTTTTTTTTCTGGGCTTGGTCTCTTTATTCTGTGTCACAGTTGGTTTTGGTTGGTGGGAATTCATATTTAATTGAAATTTCGATTGAAGGAGGGCATAATTAAGTGAACACAGTATGGAGGGAGGGAGAGGCAGGGAGGAGCCGAAGACAAGAAGAGAGAAGAGAGAGAAGGAGCAGAAGGATAAGGAGAGACGTACACCATCACCAACCATGGAAGCCCAAGTAGCAACAACTGAATCTCAGGCAGCGGGTGGGCGGGCAACCGATTTATCGGAAGTGTGCGCCATTTTACAGCAATTGGCTAAAAATGTGGGTGACTGTCAGGTAACAATGCAAAGGCTGAATAAAACAGTTGAGAATAATAGTGAGGAAATGAAAAAAGATAGGGAGCTGGCCAGATTACAACATGAGAGCCTGGCCAGGTCCCTATCGGATATGCAAAAAGAGGTGACAGAGAATACAAAGAAAATTAAGATGATTACAGACACAATGCAAAAGGATTTGCAACAAACTAGTATCACAGTGAATGAACTTTTGATCCAGGAACATGTCATCTCTAACAGGGTATCAGTTCAAGAGAAAAAAATGATGATGGTGGAGGAGGGGTGGAGAAAACAGAACATTGTGATACGCAAGATGGTGGAAAGGACGCCAGACAAGTTGAAGGACAGGGTGATAGATTGGCTGAACTCTCTAAAAATGGGGAAGGATTTTGTTTCAGAAGACATTGGCGCTGTATTTAGAGTGGGGGGAAGGAGAGATAGGAGAGCACCTAGGAATGTTTTGGTTAAATTTGCAAATTGGGGAGATAAGCTGAAGGTGATGGCTTTTATTAAACAAGCAGGGTCTGGCATCCTAAATATTGAGGGAGTTGATGTGGAAATCTACAATGATATTGCGCCTGAGGAGAGAAAATGGAAATACATGATGAAACCAGTTACGAAGCTTTTGGTGGCTAAAGATATTAAATACAATTGGAGGTTTCCACAACAACTGAGATTTTTCTATGATAAGAGATGGCATGTGCTTGATGAAAAGACTGATGTTTTGCAATACCTGACACAAATTGGACTGATTACGGTGGCGGACAAGGAATGGATTGGCCTGAGAACAGATTTGTATACAGTGGGGGTGATGGGGCCGGCCTTGAATGTGCAGGAGGAGGTGGAGGGAGCGGTAGGGGGTGCAGATCTTTCGGGGTCACCGAGTTTGGAAATAGTAGAATAATGATTATATGTAATACTTGGTTAATGGCGGAGGGAGGGTTAATTACAAGAACTTAATGCCATTCTTTCACGTTCCCCCCCTCCCCTCTTTGGAGTTCAGAGGCGACATCTTTGGGAAAGGTGTGGGGAGGGTAGAGAAAGAAAGAAGAGTAGGTAAGTTTTTTATCTTTATGGTTAATTTCATTTTTCTTAATGTTATTTCTTCTGTTAACTTTTTTCTTTGTAATCTTACAGTAGTTTCAACTAATTCTTTTTTAAGTATTTTTTTCTTTTTTGGGGAATATGGATGGAATAGAGGGAGTACGTCCGGGGAGGATTGTGGTGAATGGGCAACTATAACAATAATAGATGGTTAAAAACTTAAGGGTTTTAACATGGAATGTGAAGGGAACGGGGAACGCCTTGAAGAGGAAAAGATTGCAAATAGCACTCAATAAATCTAGAGCGGACATTATTTTTCTCCAGGAAACACACCAAAAATCGGCGGAAGCAAATAAATTAGTGGTAAGAGGAATGGAAATATATGAAAAGGCTTATGGGACATCTAAAGCTAGAGGTGTTGCAACGTTAATCTCGGAAAAATTGGGTTTTACTGTGGCTAAAACTATAGTAGATCAGGAAGGAAGATATGTGATAATCAAAGGGAATATTGAGGAGGAAGAGATAACTTTGGTTAATACTTATGCCCCAAATAATAATCAGGAAGAATTTTTAGATAGGATGGGAGAAATTTTAAATAAGGAAGGGTCAAAGAACATGATTATAGGGGGAGATTTCAATTTGTTAAGATCGGATATTGATAGCACAAGCAGTAAAAACAAAGGTAAAAAGTATATGTTGGATGATTGGAGTAAACTAATGGGTTTAAAAGATGTGTGGAGAGAGCTTAAGGGCCAGGAGAGGGAATATACTTACTATTCACAAGTTCACAATATGTACTCCAGAATCGACTATATATTTGTTACAGAAGGATTGGTTAAAACAATAGATGATATAAAAATTGGAACATTTAAGGAATCAGACCATGCTAAGATAATTGTGGATATAAATTTGGAAGATACAAGGGGCATAAGATATAACTGGAGATATAACACAAAGTTGTACGAGGAGGACAAAATAAAAAGGCAAATTATGGAAAAATGGGAGGAAAACTGGAAATGGAACGATAATAACGAGGTCCGTTATGGAATTGTATGGGATACAATGAAAGCAATTTTCAGGGGAGAATCAATAAAATTAAATAGTATAAGAAAGCGACAGTTTAACAGTCAGTATCAAGAGAAGGAAAACCGACTGAAACATCTTCACTCGGAACATGCTAAGAATAAAGATCACAAAGTACTTCAAGAGATAAACAAAATTAAGAAAGAATTAGAGGGGAAAGACATAGAGAAAGTCAAAAAGGATCTGATTTTTCTAAAAAGAGAGTATTTTGAATATAGTAATAAAAATTCTAAATTATTGGCTAAAGCAGCAAGAGATAAGAAAAATAAAGGTCAGGTAGGAGTATTGGTAGATAAAAACGGAAAAAGATATAATAAAAGGAAAGAAAAAGCGGAATTAATAGAAAATTTTTACAAAAAATTGTATTCGAAAAAAGAGGTAAATATTGAAAAAATGAGAGATTTTTTTGAGAAGCAACAAATTAGATCGATAACAGAAGAACATAGGATTAAAATGGAGGCAGAAATCTCAGTAAAGGAAATTGAGGAAGTGATTGGGAGATTAAAAAAAGATAAAGCACCGGGGGAAGATGGGTTGACAGCGGAATTCTATAAGGACTTTAAACTCTGGATTGTTCCGAGATTATACAAGTTATTTAATGGAATATTGGAAGGAGAAACAATCCCAGATTCCTGGAACAGAACCATAATTGCTTTAATCCCAAAGCCTGAAAAAGACCTAGAGAAAATAGAATCATACAGACCGATATCCCTAATCAACCAAGATGCAAAAATTTTCTCAACAATATTAGCAAATAGATTAAATAGTTTCATAGCCAATTATATAAAAGAGGACCAGGCCGGGTTTGTAAAAAACAGGCACATGTCAGATTTAATAAGAAGGGTAGTGGATCTATTGGATTTAGCCGAAAGGAGGAAAGAAAGGGTGGGTTTTTTGTCGTTAGACATTTTCAAAGCTTTTGACTCATTACAATGGGCAACAATTCATGAAATGATTAGATTATATGGATTCGGAGTTAAATTTCAAAGAACAATTGGGAACTTATACAAACAAGGGATAGCTAGGGTTAAATTCAATGGTAATTATACAGGAGATATTAAATTGGAAGCAGGTACAAGGCAGGGCTGTCCATTGTCACCATCTTTATTTATATTGGCTATGGAATTTTTGGCAAACATAATACGTCAGGATGAGGAAATAATTGGAATTGAAGGGAATAAAATAAGTTTATATGCAGACGATACATTAATAATGGTAAAACATCCAACAAAAGTTATATCGAGGATAAATACGCATTTGAAAAGATTTGAGGAGATAACAGGATTAAGAGTGAACTGGGACAAAACAGAAATGATATTAGTTAATGGGAATAAAAGTGATGAGGATTTGATAAAACGGGATTATAATATACAGATTGCACAAAAGATGAGATATTTAGGTGTAATATTGGCTAGTAAAATTAAGGAGTTAAAGGGATTGAACTATGGTAAACAAAAGAAGGAGATCGAAAAAAAGATAATACAATATAGCAAATTAAATTTGTCCTGGTTCGGTAGAATAGCAATGTGTAAAATGATGTTATTACCTAAATTGAATTTTTTGTTCGATGTTTTGCCATTAAAACATACAGATAAAGAATTAAAAGAGTATCAAAACATTATGAATAAATTTTGTAATGGGACCCGAGGAGCTAGAATAGTTAAATCGCTGTGGTATTTATCACAAAAGGAAGGTGGATTGGGTATTCCAAATATTAGTAAATATTATAGGGCTTTTCAAATAAGAAATGGTATTAAGTTATTAAGTAGAGAAGAAATGGTGTGGGAGAGAATTGAAAGAAAGGAATTTTTAGGGGTTGGAAATGTTCTGTTTATGGGTTTAGAAAAAGATAAAAAAAGAGAGAAAATTCAGGGAATATTGTTAAAGTCCACTATAGAGGAATGGAATAAAATGAGGAAAGACTTTATGTTAGGAATTTCACCAGCTCTAGAATTAGAGGACTTTAATAACTGCCCATTAAAAATAGATAGTAGGATTAGGGATATCTTATTAGAGAATGGGGTTTTAATGCTGAAAGATTGGGTAAAAACCTGGAGAGACCAAGAAAAAAGAAATGAGTTATATTTGCAACTGGAGTTGAGCTGGTTCAAGATCCTTCAGATGAATAACTGGAGTAAAAGATTTCTACTAGAAGGGGATTTAGATAGGGAATATACTGAAATTGAGACACTTCTGGTCAAAATAAGAAAAGGGGATATAGGAATAAAGGGAATAGTAAGTAAAATTTATAAAATTTTGAATAAAGGAGGCCAAATACAAGAGATACTAAGACAAAAGTGGGAACAAGAACTTAATGTTACAATTACAGAAAAAAAGTGGCAGAAAATGTGGAGGAGAAGAATTATGAAAACTACATCAGTGAAGGTTAAAGAACATAATTATAAGTTGATTTGGAGGTGGTATAGAACTCCAATGGGGTTGCATCAAATGTATGATAAGATGAGTGAAATTTGTTGGAGATGTAAAAAAGAAAAAGGTTCCTATGAGCACATGTGGTGGAGTTGTGACTGTGTAAAAGGATTCTGGGGGAATATAGAAAATGAGATTAAGAAAATACTGGATACGCAACTTGAATTGGAGTCGGAGACAATTCTGTTAATGGAAGTAGATAAATATAGAATTACTAATGATAATAAGGAATTGGTGTCTATTATGTTAACAGTGGCCAGACAGTGTCTAGCAAAAAACTGGAAGAGCAATGAAAATATAAAAATGCAAGAATGGTATGAACGAATGTGGGATTTGGCCCTAAACGAGAAACTCACATGGGAATTAAATCTTAGAAAAGGTAAACAGCAAGGAAATAGCTTCTGGAGGATCTGGAAACCATTTATTGATTACACATTAGTGAAGAAAAAAGGCTTGGCCCCCGCCCCAGAACAAAATGCTTTTTGGAAAATATGACGATACAGATTGCCCCGGACATTGTATATAGCACATGGGTGATATTAATGATGTATAATGTAATAGTGTAAGAGAATATAATGTAGTAGGGAAAATAAGGTTGGATCTGGCATTGTTAGATTTGAAATTGCGGATGTTTTACGCGGTATTAGAAAATATGCGATCTTACCTTACATTAATTTTATGAGGTATTTCTTATAAAATATTGTTATTTTATTTGTTTATTTAATGCTTTTATGTTTATATATTAGTTTGTTGCTGTCTTTTTTCTTTGTATACCTAATAAAAAATATTTTAAAAAAAAAGAAATATTTACTACTCATTGAGAAATATGACTCATCTCGTGAATCCACATACAGTACTGTATTTGAAAAGCTTACAGGACATCTCAGGGAAAAAAACCCGAATGTAAGAGTGTGGTACATTTCAAAACTGCAAATGGATAAAATGTGTAAAGTAGAGGTGTGCACCAATTCTTTAATATATGGATCAAAGTGCATACATCAGGTATAATGAATAAATTCATGGAGTCATTAGGAAAAATGTTTATGGATGAGGGAAACAATGTTTTATACCCCAGCACAAAGCAAAAACAAGAAAAATACAAAATGGGTGTAAGGAAACCCAATGAATTTGAGATGGAGAGATTTTCTCAGTCTGAATATATATACTGTAGTGTACTTAATGAGGTTGAACAGATTATAATTAGATTATCTGTGTGCTCTATGGTCTTTCTGTTATCCAGGTGTTACCTAGGAGGGTTCCTGTTCTTACTTAAAGCAAAAATAAAGCAATCACACTTCTATACTGCTACACAGTCTGTAGTGCACTCTCTGGTTGGTTCACAAGTTAATTAGCATTTGCCCCAATATACTGGGTACTCATTTTACTGACCTCCGAAGGATGGGAGGCTGAGTCAACCTTGAGCCCTGGTCTTATGATTCTTTTTCTTTAAATAAGACTTCCTTCAGATTAGGGATGGATGACAATACAGTAATATTCCGTATAATGATTTTAATTGGTTCCAATGAGCCCTTTGTTGTATGAAAAAAAACACGATATGATACATGTATCGTATAGCGATTTTCCCTATGGGATGATTCGTACAACGATTTTTGCCATACAAATGCATTGGGATCAACACAGACCTCAGGAAAAAAGCAAAGAAATGTTTTTGAACTTTCTCAAACTTTATTAAGAACTTACTAACATGTTAAATAAAGTGCAAAAACACTTCTAACATCAAACATAAATTAATGTAAACCATTAAAACATCAAACAGTGCATTAAAACAAGTAAAAATATTGCACAAAAAAGATACTTTTTTTAACTTTTCAAAACTTTTAAAGTAACAAATACTGTGCATGGACATATAACTTTCAAAAACATTCCAGACATGAAAAATATAGTGCACTAATGTACAGTACAGTATTAAAGCATCATACTGTATGATACAATTAATCATGTACAGAATCTTTACCCAAAGAAAAATGATTTATTTTTTAAAACTCTTAAAGTGACAAATACTGTACTGTACATGGCCATGTCATTGGCAAAAAAAATTCAAAACTTCAAAAATATAGTGCACTAATGTACTGTACAGTACAGTATTAAAGCATCATACTGTACTGTACAATTAATCATACAGTACGTAATCTTTACCCAAAGAAAAATGTTTTAACTTTTCAAAACTTCAAACAGTAAACAGCTTATAAAAGTTATGGCAGAATTCAACAGTTCTACAACAGTGCAAAACCATTAGGTAAACAAAATTTAACTGGAGTAAGAGGAGAAGGCAGGGAGGAGGGCAACTCCACAACACTTGAACAACACGGTTCTTCCTCAAGCCTTGGTCTCTTGAGGAACCTTTCCAGGGTCTGCTGCCTCTGATGTTTCTGTCGTGCTCTTTGGAAAGGTGCCATGTACCGTGTCTCTGCAATGTCCAACACTTCAAATGCATCAGACTTATCAGGGTGGTATGGGGCATACTTCCTCAAAGTCTGGTATGCAGAGCAGATTTCTTTCAGCTGACTGTTTGATAGCTGTGAAACAGTCTTTTCTTCCTCCTCCTCCTCCTTTTCCTCCTCAGATGTGGAGTCCACTCCCTCCTGTTCTTGCTGCTGTAACTCCTGCAAGTCCTTAGTGGTCAGTTCAATGTCCTCATGTCCTTCCACCAATTCAACCACATCAACCTCATTCACCTCCAGCCCCATGGTCCTGCCCATGATGACAATTTCCTTAATCACTGCAGAATCTGGTTCTGAAGGAGGAGGAGCTCCAGCTCTAGAAGACAGATCACAGTCGGGCCATAGGTTATGCCATGCAGCATTAAGGTTGTGCTGGCTCACCCCAGCCCATGCAATCTTGATTAGCTGCAGGCAACCAACAATATCAAAGTGCTTCTTCCAGAAATCACGGATGGTCAGTCTGGAGCGGTCTGTAACCTCCAGGCATCTCCGAAACAGTTCTCTGGTGTAGAGTTTCTTAAAATTTGAGATGACCCGTTGGTCCATGGGCTGGATCAGTGTAGTTGTGTTTGGTGGAAGGAACTTAATCTGGATGAATGAATATTCCAGCTTCAGCTCTTCCTCAAGGCCTGGATGATGTGCTGGCGCATTGTCCATGAGCAACAGGGCCTTCAATGGCAGGTTGCTTTCCTCCAGGTAACTTCTGACAGATGGGCCAAACACTTGATTCACCCAGTCCACAAATATTTTCTGTGTGACCAAAGCATTGCGAGTTGAACGCCAAAACACACCCATCTGATCCTTGTTGGCTTTGTGCTTTTTAAAGGCCCTTGAGTTGAGTGACCCACAGACCAGCAAGGGCTTGATCTTTAAGTCTCCACTTGCGTTGGCAGCAAAAAGTAGTGTTAGGCGATCCTTCAGTGGTTTGTGGCCAGGCAATGAGGTGGCCTCCTGTGTGATGAATGTCCTCTTTGGCATTCTCTTCCAAAACAGGCTTGTCTCATTGCAGTTGAATACGTGCTGTGGCAGGTAGCCCTCAGAGGTCACCAACTTATAGAACTCAGTGGCAAAGTCCTCAGCAGCAGGAACATCACAGCTAGCTGCCTTGCCATGGCGGACCACACTATGGATGCCTGAACGTCTTTTGAAGCGATTGAACCATCCCCGGGTTGCCCCGAAGGATTCCTCTTCAGCTGACATTCCTGGTTGATCCTTGACGAGATTAGCATGGAGGTATCTTGCCTTCTCACAGATGATTGCCTGTGTAATTGTGTCACCAGCGTGCTCTTTATCATAGATCCACATCAGCAACAATTTCTCAACCTCCTCCAACACTGGTGGACGATGCTTGGTGATCCTTGTCACCCCCTTTGCTGGCTCTATTGCCATAATCTTTTCCTTGTTTTTGATGATTGTGCTTATCGTAGACCCATTCCTGCCATAGAGCTTGGCGATGTCTGCAATGTGCATCCCTTCATTATATTTTCTGATAATCTCCTGCTTCACCTCCACCAACATCTTCTCCCTCTTTACGGCCGTGGATTGTTTCTTGGGTGCCATGACACCACACCACAATCACTAGGTAAAGCATGAGAAAGCCGAACTTTAGTTACACACCTACCAAAAACACCAAGACTATCCACACAAACTGATGAAACCACCACCACAAAAAAAAACTACACAACTGTACAATACCTACATGTGCAGGCATGGGAACCCAACCACAATGTTGGATGGGGATTTGAACATGCAAACATGCAGGATACACAGACACAGCAGGGGCACCCACAACTGCCCCCCACCCAGGCCTGAGCAAAAACAAAACAAAACAAAGGGCTCATTGCAAGCAATGAACAAGAAAAAAACACATTTTTCCTAAAGTAAAAAATTAAAATTAAAAAGCATGTTCAGAATGGTGCCCCTACCTTATGCAGGGTACACAGACACAGCCAACAAGTATTCTCCCCCTCCCATTTTGGAGCAATTCTCAAAGAAATAAATTGAATTTTTAAAAAGGAAAAATGTTTGGAATGCAATTTAAAAATGGGGTCTAAAGCCCCGCCTCTCTCCACCCCACTCCCACAGAAGACCCCTAATCAAATCTGCCTACCTTTCTAACTTGAGAAATGCTCCAAAACTGCAAAGAATGCAGAAAAAAGGAAGGGAATGCAAAGAATATTTTGCTCAAAATGTCTCAAAAAATCGTTCCACCTCCTCACTCTTTGTCATGTGTGCAACAGAGGGGCTTCCCCACACTTCTTTTCAGTGCACAAAAGACCTCCCAGGCACAATGTGACCTGGGAAAAACCAGTGACCAATGGCGCCTGTGTTGCCTTTAAGTTTGGAGACTCTTTTTCACATGTTGTACTTCCCCAAATCTAAATTGGTGCACCTGATTTTTCCTGCCTAAGTGCAGCATTTTGCATTGTTCTCTGTTGAAACTTTCTTTCTTTCTTTGTGTCAGAGGCACCACAAAGCACATAATAGCATACAAAGCTAAAACCAACATATATGAAACAAACAGGAACAAGATGACATCCACCCAATATTGGGGCACATCAACAGCACATTGAGGGGCATCGTGTGCATTGTATCATATGAGCAATAGTTTGTTCTTCTCCATATTTCACACGGGCTACCATCTACAGGAAAACCCCACTTTCTCAGATTAGCCCTTGATCTTCCTACCCCAGCACACAGTCTGTTTAAAGCTTTCCACAGAGGCCATTGTTGTTCTTGGCCAGGGGTAGAGAATCATGTGGTTCTGCCCAGTTATCTGGTAGCTTCTTGCTCATCTTCCATAGTTCTAAGGCAGTCTGTGGGGGCAGGTTGTTTGGAGGGGCAGAAGCTGTGAGGAGGCTATGCCTTGATTTCAGTCTCTGCGTTGGTAGTTGGTGATCAAATAGTAGGTGCGTTTTTGAGGAACTTGCTTTGACCCACTCTTTCTGAGCAGCACTTTCTTGGCAGAATTTTGGTGGAGGATACATGAAATGAGCCTCCCTGAAGACTACTATTTCAGTGACTGGGCATCCCCCGGGCAACTGTGACAACTGTGATTGTGAATGGCTATTCCTTTCAACCCAGAAGCACCTATTTTGGTGTGTATTAAGTCTGTTCTAAAATCTCCCAAGGTCTCTTTGCATCCAGATTTTGTCTTCTGATATACAGTATTAGTAATCCTTTCAAGTATTGTGTCATCTGTGTATTTAACATGTACTCTTCTCCAGGAAGATGAGAAGTCAGTGGTGAGCACTTTTTGCCAACCAGGTATCAGCCTAGACTTCACTGGCTTGGCCACAACAATATCATATTAAAATACCTCATCCACAGCATTCTTTTTATCTACTAAGCTTATCATCCTAGCAAAAAAGGAGGAAAGATCAATCTGGCTTGACCATATATGAGAATCCATTCTTAGTATTAGAACACACAGTGAGTGTCCCCCCCCCCCCTTTAGTGCTGGTGACTGTTTAATGAACCTTTCCTATATTGATGTTAAGCTGGCTGATCAGCAATTCCCCTTTTGAAAACGGGGATGACATTTGCTCAGCTACAAACTTCAAGGACGTCTCTTGTTCTCCAAACATTCTCAAAGATAATAAACAGAGACTGTAAGATTACATCTGCAAGCTCCTTTAGTATTCCTGGATGGAGTTTTATCTGGCCCTGAAGACTTACATTCATTTTAGGTAGCCAGGTGCTCTAATATAACCTCCTTCTCCATTTTGTGCACTTTAAACACATAAAGAAACCTGGGACTTTCTGTTCACAGAGGTAGTGTATAATTTGTCATAGTTCTTGAATACAAAAAAAAAAATAGTAGTAGTAGAGAATACTTTGGACCAGTGCACCAGAGTTCATCAGAAGAGAATTTTAAGCACCTCATTAATGTATAAATCTTGGTACTGTACAAGATGGTGCCATGACAGTTAAAGTTGTATCAGACTATGTTAACTGAATAGCCATATATTCTAAAGCACAGAAGAAAGCAAAACTGAATGACTTTAATCACTTCAGTTACATGATTGTCCTCTGATCATTAGTGAAACAGATTACTATGCACACTAAAGTGAGATGCGCAGAAATAATGGTAATCAGCCATTTTTACAAATACTCCTTTAAAAGGCCCAAAGAACATGAAGGCTAAAATGCAAACACTTGTATGGAAAACTCCAGGAATTTTCCTATGAGCTATGAAATTCAGCTTAATCATTCTTCCTTCATTTTTTCCTCTTGGGTTGTTCATTCTTGGGGGGAAATGGGGAAGGCAATTATCTGGTGTATTGGTGACACATATCAAGCACATAGAAAGCAACAACAAAACAACAAAGTTGGGCAGAAATAAGGTGGACATAAACAAAAGCTGACACCACCCACTATGAAATAAAAGTTCCCAAATGATCAATGACATATATCAGGGATTCTCAACCTTCTCCACCACACCAGGAAGTGCCATGTTGTGGAGGAAGATCAAAATGGCCATCTGGCCCCTGAAGCTGTCCGAGGGAGTGTAACCTGGCCCCTGGCTTTAAAAGGTTGAGAACTCCTGATGTATATTCATTCTTTTGAAAGTATCCATTTCACAAACAGACATCTGCTTGCTCTCTTAGGAACCTACAATGTTGCCTAAGAACAGGAACAGTTTCTAATGCCCACTTAGACTGTATTTTAAAAAATGATTTACAACATCCAGATGGAGATAATGTAAAAGAGCTAACTCAAAGTCTACATTGCTAATTAGCTGGATACAAAGATGCTTCCATAAAGGATCCATCAATTATAGGAGGAATCTCAGTGGGACACAGAACAGATACCCTTTTAAAAAGACATTTTGAAAAACACAGACCTTTGGTGTGTATCTTTTGCTGTTGTACAACACAGCTTAACCAGGATGAACTCATCATGAATTGTTTAAAGTCGAAGACACTTTATGCTATAAAAGGACATCAAAAAGCACATCTGTGGAGAACATGACACCATTGGGACTTAAGTAGGAAACACACTACTGGTTATTACATTCATATATATATATTCAATTTGTCAAAAAAAAAAAAAAACAACCCATCTGGTTTATGAATATGGGATATTGTGCTTCTGTATCCATGATTTAAACCATCAGGAAATTGTCCAATATTGTTGCACAATATCATACCTGTGTTGCGGGCAGGAAAACGCATGCCAAACTTGAATGTTGATAATACTAATGACAGTAGTCAATACAGTCCATAGGTTAACCTCTTGTGTTCATTAAAATTTATAAAAAAAAATATTTAAAAACAGACATGACAATTGTTTTATGTATGGGTGAAGAATGGCTAAATAGTGAAAAAAGGAGTCAGCTTCTGGGATTTTCCTTCTTGTGTCTATGTGAATGGATTCTTTTTCTAAGTGGTTTTTGAAGAACTGAGTACATACACATGTAATAAAAACAAATTTGTTTCCAATTTAAGTCCCAATTGTACCACATTCACCACAGTTGTGGTTTTATAGAGCACAATGTCTCACATTCATATACCAGAGGGTTTTTAAAGAAGTGAATTTCCTAACTTTTTAAAACTGAAGTGGAAGTATATATACAAGACACACAAATTCCAGCAGAAACTTCCATCTTGTATAAATAACCAGTGCTTGAGGATCCCAGAAGATGAGCACATGATCAGTACTATGGTTGTTGTGGGAGGACAGAAGCAAGGACAGCTGGGATGTGGCTGTAGCCCCTCTGTGAACAAATATTCTGAAGGGTTGTTTTAAACTTAATGAAATGGTGAAGAAAATATATAAGTAAGTGCATCACATACAAAGAAACATACACAGACTTCAACTTCTCAGGGAAACTAACATTTTCAAGCCCAATCCAAAGGATGCAAACCAGAAAGTAATGTTCCAATTTCTAAACCATTTACAGTAAAACACCGGATAACGCTAAAACTTGGTTCCACAAGTCTTGGTGTTATCCAATTTTTAGTGTTATCCGACCCATGTTAAAATCCTATGGGATGGATCGGATAATGTTAAAGCTCCATAGAGATACATTGTAACTGCACATGCTTTAGCGGTTGTTATTCGATCCATCCCATAGGACCTTAATGTTATTCCATCCAATTCTCCTCCCCAGATTACTTAATGTTATGCGATTTTAGCACTATCCAATCCAATCGTTATCCGGTGTTTTACTTTACTTGGATTAGACAATCTGAAGAAGAAAAGCAATATTGAATCAAAAGCTGGCAGGACAAGTGAGGGGTAGTGATGGTTTATTGACTCCTCCCCGCTGGCTTATTTAACATCTTATATCCATCCTCTCTCTATTTTATGAAAAGGAATGAGAACCTGTTTTAAATTGTTTTTAGATTTTTAAAGTGTACTTTAATTTGTGGTTTTATATGTTTTTCATATGACGTGTTTGTAATCTGCCCTGAGTCGCCCTTGCGAGTAGGGCAGAATAGAAATTCAATAAATAAATAAATAATACAAACATGTTGTGTGCATGTCTTCCAAAAGATGTCCCTTCATGGCTTTATTTTTTTTAAAAAAAATAGAGCTGGGAATTCACCAAATTTGTCATCAAAGACAAGGTTACTTTACATTAGTACTGTTTTTTCCATGTACACAAGTTCCTTTATATTCACAGTGGAATCCAAGGTCTTTTACATACACTAGAACCCCGGACAACATTATGACAAGTCATGACGTTGTCTGGTTTTTATCGTTGTTCGATACATTGATCCAACAACCCTAACAAAAATCTGAGAAGAGGCACTCGCACGTGCGTGAAAAGGCGCTCCAGCGGGAGCCTCTTCTACCAAACAGGTATAGCAATGGGCATCGCATGTCAAGGCAAGGTATCAAAGCGGGGGGTGCCACCCCCCACTTTGATCCCTTACCTTAATGTGGGATCCCCGTTTCACACACCTGGGCAAGGGTCGGCTTTTCCGAATTCCCCCCTCCCGGGGGAGGGGGGAATTCGGAAAAGCCGACCCTTGTTTAGGCGAGCGAAATGGGGATCCCACGTTAAGGTTAGGAATCAAAGCGGGGGGTGGCACCCCCCGCTTTGATACCTTGCCTTGACGTGCGATGCCCGTTTAGGCGCTTTGCGAGACTTTTTGCTGCCCTGCGGTTCCCGGATACCTGTTGGCGGGAGGGGGGAGGAAGGGGGAAGTGTCCCGGCAACTGGGTCTCTTTTTAAAAAGCCCCCATGTCGGCATCTCCCGCGGGCGCGTGCACGTGTGAGACAGGGGCTGCAGACGCTACGGAGCTCTTCCCCGTAGCCTCTGCAGCCCCCATCTGACAGGCGCGCCCGCACCCGTGCGAGAAGCCGACACGAGGGCTTTTTAAAAAGAGACCCAGTTGCTGGGACACTTCACCCTTCCTCTCCCCTCCCGCCACCAGGTATCCAGCCATCTGGCCAGTGCCGCTTTGGCGGTGAGACTTTTTGCTTCCCTGCCGTGGGGGGACGGAGTTTGAAAGCCCCCATGTTGGCTTCTTGCACGGGCGCGCGCGTCAGATGGGGGCTGCAGAAGCTATGGGGAAGAGGTCCCGCCCATGCAAGAAGCCGACATGGGGGCTTTCGAACTTCGCCCCCACACACCGCAGGGCAGCAAAAAGTCTCACCACCAAAGTGGCACTGGCCAGATGGCTGGATACCTGGTGGCGGGAGGGGGGAGGAATGGTGAAGTGTCCTGGCAACTGGGTCTCTTTTTAAAAAGCCCCCATGTCGGCTTCTCGCACGGGCGTGTGCACGTGTGAGACGGGGGCTGCAGAGGCTATGGAGCTCTTCCCCGTAGCCTCTGCAGCCCCCATCTGACAGGCACGCCCACGCCCGTGTGAGAAGCCGACACGGGGACTTTTTAAAAAGCCGACCCTTGTTTAGGCGAGCGAAATGGGGATCCCACCTCAAGGCAATTGCCTTGACGTGCGATCCGCATTGCTATAGCGTGTCCGGGAAAGAGGGGGCTTGGTCAAAATCCTCACCCCCGCGCAGGGGGAGGGAAATTTGGCCAAGCCGCCTCTTTCCCAAGCCGAGGAGACGATGTTCTCCTCTCCCAAAGTTCCGAAAAGGTAAAGATCTTTATCTTTTCGGAACCTCGGGTGGCTTGCAGGTGGGTGCGCATTGGTGGGGGTTAGCTCAGGACATGGAGGTCCCCCCCGTATCCTGCGCTAACCCCCACCGACGCGCGCCGCACACCCAAAGTTTCAAAAGGGTAAGGATCCCCATACTCTTTCCAAACATCATGGGGGTGGGCACTGGGGGGGGGGGTTGGATTGGGTAGATGTTCTACCCAATCCAACTCCCCCCCCACGCATATGCTTGTTCCGAATAATGTGAAAATCGCATTATTCGATACAAGATTTTTCCGAAAATCTTGTCACGTTATGCAGTTTTCATCCTATACGGTATTCGCGTTATCCGGGGTATTACTGTACATACTATGTAAAAGAAAGAAAGGGGGGAAAGGGAAGGAAACCAACTCATATTAAATAAGTGATGTATGAGAGCCTTCCAGATACCATAGCCAAACAAAAAAAAAGTGGCAGGTAGAGTCTAAGGACACTATCGTCAGGGATTTAGTGTGGTAATTCAATGTGTTGAATTATGCTCATTAGTTCATTTATTTCTTTTATTTCATTCATTAGTTAAGACTGATGTTTCAAATGGGGAAAATAAAGAGATTATGTTCATAAAATTAAGTTTTTCATAAAATGTTCATAAGGTTTTCTGAGCTAAGGTAAAGGGCATCCTTGATCAAAAGCAGTCATATCCGACTTTAGTTTTAGTGCTCATCTCTGCTTATAGCCAAAGAGCCAGCACTTTCTGTGTCTGCAGACATTTTTGAGGACATGTGGCAGGCATGGAACATTGTTTAGATTCCCACCAAAGTAGTCCCTATTTATCTTCTTGCAGTTTCTTGTTTTTAACTGCTACGTTGTTTTAACCCAAAATCAGCAATCCCAATTTCATCTGTATTTATTATTATTTTTTATATTTTATTTTTCATTCTCCGCAACCCTACCCACTATGCACATGTGTCCATAATCAGCCCACTGTACAAACAACAATTCACAGGTGAATAACCACAAAGGATCTATTTTTAATAAATATTTCAATAGTCAAACTGCAAAGAAAAAGAGGTTTTCCTTCACGATTCATTGAAAGCAGTTCTTCAATAAGAAGGAAAGCCAAAAAGGAAACTGGTTATGACTTCAAATGATAAACTTCCTACAGTGTATCCATTCTCACACCAATGTACCTATTCTTGTGTGGAGAGATTCTTTTTTTTTTTTTGAAGGAAAGAAGGTTAGAAAGAAAGTGTGTGTTTTTGTTTTAAACCTTCATAGAAAATGTTTCTGAAGTCCTATCTAAATTGTATAAGTATCAAAAGAAAGGTTATTCTGTTCTCTTTCAATCACACTTTAGATCAATTTGATCAGTTGATCAGTTTTTTTGTTGGATCATTGCCAAAAAAAAAAAACTCTGCGCAGAAATGTCATTTCAGCCAGTCACTTTTTTCCTCAATATCTTTTTTGTGGATTTCTGCGATTGTGTCATTTTTCTCCACATGTTGTATGTGAACTCTATCCATCTCAGGAAGTTGTCATATTCATGTTTTAAATTGGTTTTCCCTCCTTTTGAGGGTTTGTGTGACCTCTTGAGTGGGTTTTTTTGGTAAAATGCTTCATAGATTATGCTTCCAAAGTCCAATTCCAAATCTGAAAGTGTCCCCTCAAAGGATAATATTTCCTCTTTTAAACACAATTTGGATCGTCTAAATTGGTTGGGAATTTTTTTTCGCTGGACCCCCGACAACCGATACCCCCTAGCAAAACTGTCACTTTTCCGATACTACTTCCGAAAATGATGCGTCATCACTTTGCATTTTTAGCTTTTGGTTTCTACCAATTCTTAAAGTCACCAAGATGATCTTTCAAATGACATAATTTTTATGGGTGCCTTAGTTTTGGTGTTGCAGCTTGGCAAATGTACATGATTTTCGTTACATTGCAAGAGCTGTCAAACCACCCAACCAAAACATAAGATGTTCATAGAATTCATGTAAAAAAGCAGAAAAGTGGGTTCTCAGTCAAATCAAACTGACCTCTCTCTGGAGCACAAATGAGTAAATCTGTTAGGCTATCCTATCAGGTACATATAATGAAAAAAAAACAACTGACCAGAAAAGGCAACATTGCTGGGGAAAGTGTGTGTGTGTGCGTGGGGGGGGGGGTACAGTAGGAAAAGAAGAAAACTTGACAATGAAATGGGGTGACTCAATAAAGGGAGCCACAGCTCTTAGTTTGGAAAAATTAAGCTCACAGAACCTGAAATAATGTATCTAATACTTTGGAACATTCCTTTTTGTAAGCAGTTTATAACAGATACTAATTTACTCTTTTAAAGGGCCTTTCTATGATCAACATTTCAGCCCTTGCAGCTGAGATTCTTTCTAAATAAAATAGGGGGTTTATATGAGCTATATTGAATCTGGGGATATAAAAGATTGTTTCTACACAGGTGGTAAAGCAGTTTTATGTTTTAAATATCATAACTCAAAAATTCTTTTTTTTTACATAGCCTCAAAATTGGCACAAAACAAGAGAAGACTGGCTGCTACAACTGTACCAAGCTTGGTGTTGATTTGAAATATAATTTCAAACTTACAAATTATTTAACATGCCCCCATTTTTCAGAACTGCCTTGTAAAACAGGTTTACTTTGCAACACTGGCTCCTGTGCAAAATATTCTGCATCTATGACTTGTGTATGCTGATTTTTAATCAAAGTTTCCCATTTCTCAACAGCACCCATTTCCCTCTTTTAAGATCCCTGCTTCTGGCTCATCTGCCAATCAAAGGAATCTTTCTCTTTAAAAACTACACTTGCTATTTACATTCCATACCAGGTTAACTCAGATGTTAACATTAGTTCCATTCTCTGTTGGTGGGCGGGGGGGGGGGGATGTGAAGAGAGAGAAGAGTGAGTTACACATAGAATCTCTCCACATATTTTGAAGCCCTTTTGGTGCTTCTGTTGCCAGCAGGGGCTCTTTTTCAGTTTAGAGTATGCCAGAGCTCCAGCAGTGCAGACTGAGACTAATGTGTCTCTTCCTTTCTATGTCCTTGTTCTGTGTGCTATCTGGACCATCCTTTCACCAAAATCCTGTTACTTAGACCAATAAATTGCATTACAGCAGGCCGACTCAATCAATGGAGATTTAGAAAGTCAACTCCTCTTTAAATTCCACTTATTCAAATGAACCTACTCTGCAGTGGTGGGATGTCAAAAAATTTACTACCCCACCGTGACATCATCACAGTGTGGCCGGAGCTAACATCATGATGTCGTGATGTTGTGGGTGGGGCCAAAAATACAAAATAATAAAAAAATAAAAATAAGCACACACCCACACACACACACCCCTCAGGCCTTTTTAGGAACTGTGGTAGTATGTCAATATAGATAAAGGTATTAAATACACATTAAAATACAGACACACCACATCCAAAGGTGAGTCACTTACCTTGGGGAGCAGGCTATAGGGAGCTTCCGGCTAGCAGCTTCTCTTCCTCCTCCCTGCTTGGGAGGACAGCAAGGAGGCCGTGTATACGCGCCAAGCAGTGTAGGCGTGCATGCACACCAAGTGCTTGGCACGTAGGCGCAGTGGGGAAACCAGTGAAAAGGTAAGCCCCGAAGGTGGTTCCTCCCCAAAAGCTGCTACCAGTTCTCCAGGACACTGGGAAAAGTTACTACCGGTTCTGGCGAACTGGTGAGAACCTGTTACATCCCATCACTGCTACTCTGAGATTTACTTTAGCATAGGAAATTGCCCATTTGAATCAATGGAATTTCAGAAGAATTGACTCATAAAATTCCCATTGATTCAATGGACCTGCACTAGTGCAGTTGACTACATTTTAGCCTCTGATTCCAAGCTTCCTTTTTTTTTCTTTATAAAAAAATCAAGCTCTTGCAGAACCAGAGACATAAGGCAAGCTTCCCAGTTCTCTTTTACTCAGCTGCTCTCTATGACAACTTTTCAGGTGGTGGGCTGGTCACATAGTTCAGGAAGCTGGTCACTATGGCCCAGGGGCCGGATCTGGGCCCCGGGCCATAGTTTGGGCACCCACACTCTATAAAAATAGCATTTCTGTTTGATTAGCCCAGGGATGGCCAAACTTTTTCTGCAGTGGGCTTGACCATGCCCAGCTGACAGCAGAAGCAGGCACATTTATAGCTGTCATAAATGCAGCCACTTCCATGTTTATGATAGTCACATGTGCATTTATGCATGCTTGGGCACATTTTATGACTGATGTAAGACATGCCCACACATGCATAAACACATCCACTTGCGAATGTGGTGGAGGTGGTGACAGGCCACATAAATTGGCATTGGGGGCCAGGGCCAGCCTGCAGGCCATAGGTTGGGAACCCCTGGTTTAGCCAACGTTATACCATTTCAATGTGCATTGTACATCACTGGACTCCCCTTTTGTCACTAGGTGCATCTGTAATTAGGTGTCCTTCCATCTTTAACCCAACAACTTCATAAGTGTTGTCGCTATTCAGATTTCTCCTTTACTGCCCCACCTCCAAATAGTTGACTGAGCAATGTATGGCCAAGGCTTTTACCTTCCAGCTCTGCTGTTTGTTTCACAAAATTCACAAATAAATCTTCAAAAGATTCATTAGATTTACAAGTAAAAAATTAGCAGATTAAATACAAATTGCAAATAGTTTTTAATTATGCATGCACAGCCCTATAGATTGGAACAAGGCTAATTATGCCTCCTAGCTGTTTCAAACATTGCAAGAGATATTGGGATTTCATGATGATAATTTATTATTTTGAACAGTTTCATAGAAAATAAAGCTATTTCACCTTCAACTCAAATGAAAACATTGATGTACAATTTGATACCTTTTATGTGAGGTAGTCATATTTTTCCAGTAGAATAAAACAACTGATTACTTAAAATACACACAGATTTGTAGGACTGTTCCACTGGATGGATCTTCTGTTTAATCAACAAACACCCAACTGGAGTATTAGTGTTCCATTTTGGAGCTCTTTTTTTTGGGGGGGGGGGGTGTAAATGTGGACCATAATGTAATTTTAAGAATGTAAGAGTAAGGTGGGGTAACTAGTGGGGTAGTGAATAGAACAGGAGTGGCCAAACTATGCCCCATGTGCTAAATCCAGCCCATGACAGCAAACAATCCAGCCCCACCACCCTCACTGCTCCTGGAAGCGAAAGTGAAATGCACCTGCACATGTGCAAAACACTGCCATAAATGCACCCTTGGCTGTCATAAATGCATTTACGACAGCCACGGGTGCATTGTCGGCAGCATTTTGCACATGCAGAGACATGTTTTAATTCTGCTTCCGGTGGGAAGAACTACGTGAATGGCCCATGGCCCAAAAAGACCACTACGGGAAGGAAGGACTAGTAGGCTACATAAGAGTAAACTATATATAGAACACCCTGGAAAGATTGCCCTAAGTTGGAAATGGAAGCAGAAAATTAGTTATCTGTTCCAAGAGATTGGAAAGGATTTACTGAATATTTAGCACCATGACTGCTGGAAGTTTCCCCCTATTTCTAATCTAGAGCAGATTTATGTACTCAGAAAGGGCATGAAATATTTAACTATTGCTACTGTAATTACAAGGAGTGCTTTTTGTTTGTACAGCAACCATTTACCACTCCTAAATTGTGCCAGCCAAAAGGAACAATCTTTTCCTCTGCAGTGTACCGCCTAGCTTTATTTGTTCTCCATGTGGAGTAAACAGTTAGCAGCAATAGAAGAGAAACATTTTCTCCTGATCAATTTGGCTGCTGGTCTGCATTACTTAAAGGACTCAAAATATGTAGCAAGGTTGACTTGAGTATTTCTCTTCTCTGAAGAATGTGAAATGTTCTGTAAGTCTTGTTCTCTCAACTGCTATATTGCCTGTTATTCTTGACATAGATTTGATGTACTGTACTGGAGAAACATCGATGGATGGCCATCTTTAGGCCCACAAACACATGAGTGAATCGATCATTGAAGTATTAATGATAATTGAGTGGCATCAAATCAATTCTGAAGTATGGTGACCCTTTCCTGGGTTTTCTATGTAGAGAACACACAGACATTTTTTACCACTCCCTTCTTCTAGGGGTGCCCTAAGGACAGTGCAGTTTGCCCATCTCTACACAGGCTGGCTCTTTTCCAGAAAGCACAGCTGGGAATCAAATCCACAACCTCTAGCTTCAGAGCCAGACATTGAAACCACTTACTGCACTCTTATTAAGAATATTCACATATTCAATGTTTTCTTTAGTGGAACAGCTACAAGCACAGAGATTTAGCATTTCCCAAAATCTGTTTCAGACACCAGTCATACTGAGAAGTTTTTCATATAAGAGGGAGACATCCTCCACCATAGCATTAGAGCCGATAGTGGCCTTCATTTTTGGCCCTTCTAATGATACACATGTAAGTGGATGTACACTTTCTACTGAAACAAGCCAGCGAGCTGGAGTCATGGTACCGCCAGGACCACATACCTGTCCCACCAGCCATGTTTTTAAGTTCTTCCTAAAAGACAGCAAGTCCATCTGAAGATGTAGCTCAGTTGGTAGGAGGTTCCATAGGGCTGGAGCGGACACAGAGAAGGCCTTCCTTCTAGTGCCAGAGAGATGTGCCTCCCTGGCCGATGGAACAACTAGAGAGCCTCTCCGGTCTGCTCTGGTGGGACGGACAGATGTTCTTGGGGTGAGGCGGTCTCTTAAGTATCCTGGCCCACTACCATATAGGGCTTTAAAGGTGATAACCAGCACCTTGAATTGCACCCGGAGGCAAACCGGCAATCAGTGCAGCTCCCAAAGCAGAGGCGAGGCATGTGCATACCGCCCACACCCCATCACCACCTGGGCAGCCCCATGTAGAGCGCATTGCAATAATCTAGTCTGGAGATCACCAGAGCGTGTGTGATCATGAGCAAGGAGTCCCGATCTAGGAGCGGGCGTATTAAAAGCCAGTACATGGGTTAATATGTAGCTGCATCAATGACCCATGTTTGATGTACGATTGTGTGTGTGTGTGTGTGTGTGTGTGTGTGTGTGTGTGTGTGTGTGTGTGTGTGTGTGTGTGTGTGTGTGTGTGTGTGTGTGTGTGTGTGTGTGTGTGTGTGTGTGTGTGGTGACTAGAGAATAGTTCGTGCTAGTGTGGTTCTGTGTTTTATTAATCAGCAGTTGCAGTAACATGCATTTAAGTGATTTCGTATAAGACGATTCGGTAATTTGGTACATGGTGATTCAGTAAACGAAAGATGAATAGGCACAGCTGTGTGAATTGACCGGACTGCTTTTATTATTTATTTATTTATTTATTTAAATTTGTTTATCACCCTCCTCCCAAAAGGGACCCAGGACGATTTCAGAGGTAAATAAACGTTTATAATTCACTTCTTAATTATAATATTTAGTTTTTTTATCCCAAAGTATGCACATTAATGTCCCTAAACTTTCTCACAATCGCTTTTCAACATACTTAATAGCATTTTCCTTGATAACCTTTACATGTACATAACTTTTTTTCCTGACGTGCCAGAGCAAATCCAACTGCAGTTCTGTATTCAGCACATATGAATTACTATAAGGAACATATTTTCAACCCAGTAGCAGGGGAAAAATTTTTTTTTGTTACGTAGTGAAATAAACAAAAAGCCTTTGAGTGGAATTTACTTGTAAGTATACAGAATATGTCCCTGTACGGCTACCAAAAAGACATCGGTGACTTGTTCCATTTGCAGTAGTAGTCTGTGTTTCAAGCATATCAGAGAGTAAACAAAGCAAAAAACAAACAAACAAACAAACCAAGAACGATACGTAGTTTCTTTAACAACTGGTAATACCTGTTATTTAGATTAGTGGTGAAGCTTTGCCCTGTCAAAAACTGTTATGGACCCAAAGGGAAAAGCTGTAGTCCAACTAAGACACAAGGATACCTTGTCTGAATTGTCACAGAAAACTCTCGGAGTCCACTCAAACCACAAGTTGCTGATGGATCCCAATGTTTGAAACAGCAGCAATTTAGTTAGGAATCAGGTGCCTTGATCAAGACAGATCTAATTAAGTTGATTAAGGTGAGTAATCATCCCAAAGTTGGGAACTCTAGAACATCTGCAGAAAGCCTTTCAGTTTGTTCCATGAAACCCTGGTTTTCTTCTTCCTCTATTTTCATTTGTCTGTAGCCTTTCCTGTGCCCTCAGAAGCAGAAGTGGTGGTTTAGCAAGGCTCATTCCCTTGTTAAGGCTGAAAAGATTGTTGTTGCTTGGCCTGTTTTTAATCAAGGTGGTCCTTATGAAAACAACTAAATAATTTTAAGATAGCAGTACACATATTTCTCATTCCCCTCCTCCCTCCTTACGTATTCTGTCTTTTTGACTGTATACCTGAAAGCTGAAGCAATTTAAAAAACAGATTTGATCTTACACCATGTGGATTGCTTGGTAAAGTTTGGACTTTTAAAAATAAATATGGTACTCAGTAGCTGTAACACGTCATTTCAAACATCTTGACTGCAGAACAGGTGTGCTGTCCAACAATACATCTGTGGAAAAGGAAGCAAGGAGACCAATCGCCCATCCCTTTACCCTTTATATATGCTGTTCAAAGGAAGCACCGTTAAATAACTATTAGAATCTAAAGGTAACAGACCTCATAGGATTTGGGAGGGGAAAAGAAAGCAGCAGAGCAATTTGGTCTTTTGTGTCTGGCATATGAGCCCCAGTCACTTCCTTTGACTGGACTGCAAACAGTTTCTGTCATGAGCTGTGAAAATCAATTCCACAATTACAAGGGTAAAATGAGCCCGAAGTTCTTCTGCCTTAAGGACCAACCGATGCAGTAGAGCCTCCTTCTGGGCATGTGCAGTCGCTACAAGCAGCTTCTCTAAGCGTGGCTCCCCAAAGGCATTTGTGAAGCAAATAACAGCTCAGGTACTATTAATAACTTTCCAATGGAGCCTCCTCGCAGGAGATTTGGCTGAGTAAACTCTGAATTACGGCAGCATACAGGGTAAGCAGCAGGAAGCTAAGCCAAGCAGGGAGATATCAGTTCAATGCTGGGTTTTATTTGCCTCTATTATGTTCTGGATTACAGTAATTGCCCAGCACACCTTTTCTTCCAAATAACAGTATTCAAATATATAAAGGAAATAAAGCATTGTTTTATATGGCTTGAAGTAAAAAGGTCATGTTTAGTAGCCATAAATCGTACATGATTGGGCTGGTGGGCTTAGTGACATTCAACTGCTATACCCCAGGAGCTAGGGAAAGATCCTCTTACTTGATCTGAAAGAGTTTCTGACCACCATCACTTTTGGATGAGAACCACAGAAGACTACAGCTGGAGATGAAATACCAGTTAGGTGGCATTACCATACAAGAGATACTGCTTTATCATTTGGAAAGGCCATGGAAAAACATTGCTTTCAGAGTCATGTATAGAGATGCCAAGGGGAAAGAACTGTATCCTAATTAATTTTACTCTTTTTTAAAATTGATCAAAAACAGGACAGAATTATAAAAGAAATGCATTGAATTATTAAATAGCCTCCAAGTTGATTGTGTTCTTTAAAGCAGGGATGAGGAATGAGAGGCCTGGTTTTTGTTGACTCACAACTGCTACCGATCCTGCCAACTGTTAGGTGAGCTGTGGCTGATGAGAAGTGCAATCTAGCCACATCCAGAGGGTCGCATGACTTCCATCTTTGGTTTAATTTTCTGACAAAGTTTCCATGTGAACATTTCTTTTCTTTGTTTGTATCAGGGAATTGTATAATTAGATTACTTTTATACCAGAAACAGGTTTCTGCAATAGTTCTTTTATACATGCGATAGGACATAAATTGTAAGCATGTAAATGCTGTTTTTATTGAATTTCTCCCTATTTCTAGAAAATTTGTCCTTAGCCAAGTAGCCCTGTTTTATTTGATGATTCTTTGTTCTTGCTACTTCTCTGTGAAGTCTATGAAGTATTTTCCAGAGGGCCCAGCCAGAATCTTGTTCTAGTGGGAGACACCCTTCAGCAGTCATCCATTTTGCATGACATATTGTTTTTGCTGTCCACAGATTCAGCCTAGCCTCTTCTGGTTTAATATTTAGAGACTGAGAAGTGTGCAGAAAATTCTTTCTCAATTTCATCCATCAGCTAGGGGGTTAATGTCTGTGAACTGGGTGGATTTGGTGCTGTGTTACTGACTTTAATTCATTATTTGCTAGCACCTCTTGAGGTACTTCTGGAAGGGCAATACCAGTCAAATATTAGATTCCCCACCCTACCTCTTTATGAGTAGGTTTCAGCCAGCTAGTAATAATCCAGCATGATTCATTATAAAAGCTACATCCATTTGTTTGGCTTATCTCAGATTGTTGATGGGATGTAACAGGTTCTCACCAGTTCGCCAAAACCGGTAGTAACTTTTTCCAGTGTCCCAGAGAACCAGTAGCAGCTTTTGTGGGGAACCACCTTTGGGGCTTACCTTTTTACTGGTTACCCCACTGCGCATACATGCCAAGCACTTGGTGTGCGTGCATGCCTACAGTGCTAGGTGCGTATGCACAGGCTTCTTGCTGTCCTCTCAAGTGGGGAAGAGGAAGAGAAGCTGCTAGCCTGAAGTTCCCTATAGCCTGCTTCCCAGGGTAAGTGACTCACCTTTGGATGTGGTGTGTCTGTGTGTATTTTAATGTGTAATTAATACCTTTACCTATAGTGACGTACTACCACAGTTCCAAAAAATGCCTGGCGGCCGGCAGGCCTAGTGGCCTGGCTTGGGTTTTTTAAGCAAAGTCTTGGAGTTACCTCATCAATAAGCTATACCTGTGCTGTTCCAATTGCTGTTCCAGTTGGAGAACCCTTAAGAGGTACAGCTGTTTTACATTTACATTAAGGCATATTATCCTAGAGAACTGGTACGATGACCATATCCATCTTGCAACATGGTGCTGCCAAGGGACTTATACTAACAGGTAAGTGATGGGTTTGTGTTTGGGGTGGGTGGATGGGTTGATTTGTGTTTGGGGTGGGTGGGTGTTTGGCTGGGTGGGTGTATTTTAATGTAATTTTGTTTATTTATTTATTTCATTTACACGTTTGTGTTGTGGATGGGTTGGTTGATTTGTGTTTGGGGTGGGCTGATTGATTTTTTTAAAGTTAAAATGTATTTTTATTTAATTTTTATTGATTTTTTTTCTATTTTATTTTTTTCTTTGGCTCCGCCAACAATGTCATGACGTCATGGCATTGGCCCCACCCATGACATCATGACGTCATGACATTGGCTCTGCCCACAACGTCCATGACATCACGGTGGGGTAGTAAAAATTTTGCCATCCCACCACTGCCTACTACTACCGGACAGTGTTTATTAACACATACACACACATTGCTAATTTGTATGTTGGGAACTATGCCCAAGCAAACCAAGAAAGCCCATTTTACATGAGAACTTTTCTTTGAAAGTTTGTGTAACTTGCAGGGATCCTTGGCTTCTGTACTTAGCGTCACATATGCAAATAAAAGCAAATTTCTTCTTGGATTCTGGGGGAAAAAAGATGAACAAATCAAGTACCCTTTCAGTTTGTTTTTAGTCCCAAGGGTGGAATAAAACAAGAAGGAAAGCCGAGTAGAAAAAAATGTGGCCTAGTAGAACAACCCTACAGCTATTTACTTGTAAATTAGTCTCACTGTTATCCTACTATTATTGATGGGTCTAGTTCACAGATAAGAGTGCACTCTTTGTTGAGAATGGCACTCCCCCCCCCCCCAGATTTCATGCTCTATTTATAAAAAAGGAGAAACCTTTGCCCAATTTCCTACTCCTTGCTGCATTTTGCTATAGAACTTTAGGTAACTAAATACAATTATAGCAAAAGTCTTAAACTAATGAAACATATAAGTTACAACACAGCAAGACAGAATGAACAAATTGGCTGATTCAGAAGCAAGCACTATATTAATTGTGTTTTAAATAGTTCAGTAATTTTAAAAGGATTTTTCCCTCCCCTTGTGCAGCATGTTGTTGGGACCAAAGCATGACTCCTACAGGGACCAGTATACCTGTGGTTATTAAATGTTTACAATGTGGTGGTCTTAAATAGGTTCTCATGTTTATTTATGTGTACTGGGAACTGGATTGTGATAACTGTTGTTATGTGCCATGAAATAATCTATGATTTATGGTGACCCTAGGAATGAAAGATGTCCAAAATGTCCTTGTCCAAGACAGACCTGCTCAGCTCCTGTAAGCTATTACCTATCAATCCATCTCACATTGCCTTTCACCTTTTTCAGCATAATTTTTTCCCAGAAAATCATGCAGTGACTAACATGCCATTTATGATAAAAGATGAAGTTTTCATCTTTAACGAATTGTCCAGTCCATTAAAAAAATTATTTTTGTTCAAAATTTGGACAGTTACAACCATCAAAAGGACAATGCACTTCTTACTAGTCTTAAAAGCTGAATTGCCACTGAAAACAATGTGCTATGCATCAAGAACATACTTTTCATTTTTACTCTGCCTGTGCCAGAAGTGGAAATGCCTCTATCATATTTTGAAGCACTTTGCTAGTTTGTTCCCAGGAATTCAAAGCAGGGAGTATTTTTTAATAGAGCACTTTGCTGTTGTATACAATACACAGACAGTGCAAGACACGGCCCAGCTGCAAGAATATGAACACAGAAACATGACAGCATCTTCCTCTCTAGGTACCATTGTTTATAAAGGCTCTTACTACACTTTTGTGGGACAACTGTTAATTCTGAGATTTACTCAAGAGCAGATGTTCTACTGTTAACTCCAAAGAGACCTATAAAGAATTGTGAAGTTCTCCAAACTCTCAATAAAGCAGAGTTCCAAGTGGTAATGCAGTACTGTATCATGCAATTTATCAGAATAACCAGATACAAAAAGAAACTGTTTAATTTCACTGTGACTATGACCATAGACTAACACATTAATGAAACTCTGCCAGTGACTTGGATGAATTCTTCTGTCTGTCTCAGTCTGACTTACTTTCATCCCACAGAAAGCTGTTGTGAGGTCAAAGTTAGCCAGGGAGCAGAAGTGCCCAAGGGGGAGAAGTACCCTCTCAAGCTCAGAGAATGAAACAAGATAAAAAGAAATTTGTGCTTTGGACAACAAAATTCAGAGTTGTCGCATAGGGGATTCTTAGAGTTGAATGCCAAAAATACAAATCTCCATCTCTCTAATACAAATCTTATAGAGCAAAATCTGAAAATGTCAGCAGTAGTTTAGGGGCATTAGTTAATCTATACAAGGAGGGTCTGTAGCTACTGTTTTAAGTCATGCTGTTGAAACACAGAACACAGAATTTGTCCATTATTAACTCTAAGATGCATCCAGAATGTTCCATGGAAAAGCCACAGAGTAACAGTAACATAATATTACATAGTATTACATAATATTACAACTGGTCCTGAAATCTATCGCAGAAGTTATTCTGAAGGCACACAAGCCTCATCAACTGATATATTGGGGATTAAGGACAGGGACTGTGGTATCTTAGTGGTTAAGATGCTGAACTTGATGACTGGAAAGTCAGCAGGTCAGCAGTTTGAGCCCCGAGCACTGCATGATGGAGTGAGTTCCCATCTCTGTCCCAGTTCCTCCCAACCTAGCAGTTTGAAAGCAAGAAATGGCAAGTAGATAAATAGGTACCTCTTTGGTGGGAAGGTAAACAGGGTGGCCACATGACCATGGAAAAATCTGCAGACACAGACAGCACTGGGTCTTTGGCTATAAACAGATGAGCACTGAACTCTAGAGTTGGATATGACTGGCTTTCGAGCAAGGGCGACTTTTACCTACCAACAACTTGGTAGGGTAGCATCCAACTCCATTATGTCACTTGATCCTGCTAAAATGGTTGTGCAGCATCACCTTCTGGTCATTCAAAGCAGTAGGTTGGAACATAGGCCATCCATTGTCTTATCAAAATGACATGCAAAGAGAGTCTTGGATTCCTAGTGAAAGATCCCAGATCCCTCATTTAACAATGGCTTGATTATTCAGATTGAAAAACTGCAGAATTAAGCAGAAAGGTAATCTGAAAGGAAAAATGCTAGAAAGGTGAGCACTGATCTACCTGCATTGTAATGGAGTTTTAAATACATAGCTTGGTAGTTCAACTGAAAGACTTGAAGGAATTCTTTCTCTACAAAGCAAAACCAAGATTACCATGCACAGTGTTCTGCCCTTTACTGGGGGGTGGGGGTGGAAAATGATATATAGTATATTAAAGTGGCCAAAATGAGAGCTGGGTGATCCCACAGGCTCCACAGTCTCAAACAGGAGAATAACAAGCAGTAATTTTAAAAACAAATTGCCCAGAAAAAAAAGCTTTTAATGTTGATCACTTGTTATAAGATTTGCCATTTGCAAGTAATTGTACATTCAACTGAAACTGACCTTTTATGAGAGCCAAGTGGTAATATAAATGAAATTAATATATCCTTTATTGCAGACGTATAAAAAGAATGACCCAAGCTTTTAACACAGTGCTTGACCTCTTCAGCGTTTGAAAATCACCAAGACTCTAGAAGACTATGTGTTATCCAAGAGTAAAATAAAGATCAAAGTAGTGGTGAAATTAAAGAACACCTGCAGCTTTAGCAACCTTTACTCTTTCCCATTTTTCTCAGATATACAAAATAGCTATAATACAAAATAAAGAATGGGGTAGGTTAGCAGAACCTATTGGTAACACAGAAATATCAGTCTGACTTGTGGATGTTTCTTCAAAGGCAAGAGTTGAAATAGAGCTGATATTTCTAATGTAACATAAGCATCATCTGAACACTCTATCTCTAAGGATAATATAAAACCCTGGCCACCAAATATAAAGCTTGACTTTCAAAAGCACTCCAATTCAGCTTTCAAGATATTAACTCAATTGACCACTGAAAATCCAACTTCATGCCTCAACGTGTCACAGCAGTGACCCTGGTTGTCCAACATCTATGGTGGTGGGGGTGTATTCCCCTGGCAGTTTCAACTATGCCACAAAGGTGTCAGCTAGCAGTCCAGAACAGCTCTCCATACGGGAACCGCAGATCAGCTAAGTGGGGTTTGGTACTCAGCCAATGCACATGGCCAGTGCATTGCTCTAACATGACCAACTTCAACATGAGTCCAGCCAGCTGTGTCGTCGTATTTAAAATGGCTAAAGGAGCATTGAAAACACTGACTTCGGTCCCTTGTGTGCCATCAGGCCCTGTTATGGTAGCAGTAGGACTTCCCAATTGTGAGAGTCTGCTAAAATCTCACGGGAGATGATGCTTCAGTCCACCATATCAAATTAGATACAGTAATACCTCGGATAACGCTAAGACTTGGTTCCACAAGTCTTGGTGTTATCTGATTTTTAGTGTTATCCGATCCATGTTAAAATCCTATGGGATGGATCAGATAACGTTAAAGTTCCATAGAGATACATTGTAACCACACAGGCTTTAGCGGTTGTTATCCGATCCATCCCATAGGACCTTAACGTTATTCGATCCAATTCTCCTCCCCAGATTACTTAATGTTATGTGATTTTAGCGTTATCTGAGGTAAATGTTATTTGAGGTATTACTGTATGTGAAGTAAGGATCAACCAAGTACCCAATTAAGTAATTCAGTGATGAGATGAAGTTCGCTTGCTGCCATGGGCCAAGTTTCTTACAGATTCAAGCAAAGCTTTGCTTATCTAGTCTAGTTTATTTTATCTAGTCTAGTATTCTGTCCACTCAGTAGCCAGCCAGTTCTCTTTCAGAAACCTAGAAGGAGGACCTGACTGTAATATTGCTCTCTGTTCTTCCTTCCCCTCTCTCTAGTAGCATGAGCAAAACATATAGAGGTAAACATGCAAGTCAGAAACAACCCTGAACATTTGTTACTTCTCAGCAGGTTAAATGCCACTTTGGTGCCTTATATACAACCACATATGTGTGATTTTGCTACCATTATTGTGCAGCCTTCCTTACAGATTAATAAAATAATAATGTAATCAGTGGTGGGATTCACCAGGTTCACCCCAGTTCGCCAGAACCAGTAGCAGAAATTCCAGGTGGCCCCGCCCATCCATGTTATGAAATAAAGTAGTCCTAATTTGGGTGCAACACAGGGCTTTCCCCTGACCACACCCACCATACCACATCCACAGAGTAGGTAGTAAAATTTTTTGAATCCCACCACTGAATGTAATCATTGTTTTGAAGTCTCTCTAATTTGGTAGATGTTTGCCTGAACATGGAAACAAGGTCAAAGTTAGACCAGGAATTCTCACAATTCTCCTCAAAGGTTTTGAAGCTCCCTTCTTGTCTCATGGAAGAAATCAAAAAGGAGAACTAAGATTCAACTCTGCAGTTCCACAACACGGGCTGTTAAATTCACTTGGCTTTTCCTTTTCAGGTCTGGCATGAGAATTTTACAGCAGTTTTGGCCAAGTCTTGGGAACTTCTTAATGCAGTGTGTTCCAAACTTCTGACGACCAGATTAAAACTGGATGAACCATGGTTAATCTTTACAAAACAGCCTGAACATCTGCAGGCAAAGCAGCATGCCAGTTTGCAAGCATAATATGTGCACATACCCTGTTTTCCCGAATATAGGACCTCCTCGTATAGTAAGGCACTCCCCTATTTTTCCCCACTTCGAAAATATAAGGGCCTCCCCAAAAATATGGCACTCACCTAAATCTTGCCCTGGCGATCCACTGTATCAGCAATAAATGTGTACTGTATTCTTCTTTGTCATGGAAAAATAAGACATTCCCTGAAAATAAGACCTTGTGCATATTTTGGAGTTTTTAAAAATATAAGACAGTGTCTTATATTCGGGGAAACACGGTACTCTGTGTGGCTGCAACACACCTATGCATTTTACTTTTGTGCATAAGCATGCTTTGAGCCTTAACATCTCAAACAGGATGCACTTCTTTCATTTAAATGAGTCTGCAATTTTTTGCTAATCTTTTCTACTTTATTCTTACTTCTGCTCCTGTCATTGCTCTCATGATCTCCTAATATCCTTAAGGCTTCAGCAAAAATGTTGGTTATGACATTTGCATCAGCAGAAGTGTCTTCAACTAAGGCAGAGGAGGAGACCATTTGGCTCTCTTGATATTGTTGGACTGCACCTGCTGTCAGTACTAGCTAGCATAGAAAATGGTCAGAATTCACAGATGTTACAATCCAACCACATCTGAAGGGACACATGTACTACATTCCTGTGCAATGACAAAATCATCATCTGTTTTTACTGGCATTTACACAGATGTCAGGAAAGCTTGTTATACCATTCAACAGTTTGCGTTGGATAAAATCCTGTTGCACAATTGCTTGAGTGCAACACAATGCTGCAGAAATGGTACTCAAGATCATGGCAGGGTGGGAGTGCTGTTCACAAAGCACTTCCACCAACATGTCAGGCAACAGTCATGGTAGGAACTAAGTAACTGATTGTGAATCAAAAAGACACAATGACAGTTGCTCAGGCATAACATCTGGTGCAAGTTGACTGGCATAACCATACAGTGGTACCTTGCTTAAAGAGCATAAAGTGTTCGACGGGATTGCTCTTTAGGTGAGTTGATCTTTAAGCGTAACACATGGAAAAAAAGCTGCCACTGCAATTGTAAGTGACTGATTGTGATTTCTGGCGGGGTTGGGTGGGTTGTGAACCTTGATTTAGTTCTTGAGCAAGTTTTTGGTTGGTTTTTAGTTGTTATGCAAGGGTGACCATTCAGCTAAAATTCTTCTCTTTAAATGAGTTAGTCTCTAAGTGAGGTGCTCTTTATGCGAGCTTTTAATGTATATGCCAGAACTAATAGGAGGATTTCAGCCATTATATGGAAAGCCAGCACCACCAGCACAGCTGTCATAGTGTAAATAATAAATATGCATTCATCTATATTTCAAAATAATTTCAAATGGTTTAAATCAACTTTCCTAGACACATAAATCAGACACAGTCCAACCACTTGAAGTTTAATTATACAAGACGGGAAGAAGAACAAACTTTAAATGTGAGGACTTTCAAATCATACATAGATTGACCAGTAAGAGTGCTTGTGTGTTTTATAAAGCTTAAAGTTAGACCTTTCATTTAAGAAGGTAGGTGTGCCATAAGAAAATACAAGGTCCTGATACCGAAAAAGCTGGTGCATTCTACCTAATTTCTTTTTTCGTCTCTCTCTCTGTCCTTTGCTACTCATACAACCTCTTGCCAACCACATCTGAAACAACTTCTGGTCTCCAATATACCTTTAGTGAAAGATTATCTTGTATAAAGCAGGGCAACAATTTAAGGTAGCACTTGAACCATTGAAGTGCCAGGAATAAATCTGACCCACTCTTTCTGGGCTACCTTGATCTTTAAAGAAATAAAACAAAACTGAATGTAGGAAGCTGTCTTATGCCAGGTCAGATGGCTTCCGTTCCATCTAGTTATCAGTCTAGTAAGCTGCCAAAAGAACATGTACTATGGGAGAACTATGCAAAGACATTAGGTAAATACACAAAATCATGTCTAAATCAAGGAGCAGCAGCTCTATGGGGTTTTAGGCAGGGATTTTTCCAAGCTCTTTCCGGAGACATTGCAGATTAAATCTGGCACATTTGATATACAACATATGAACTCTGTGCTCTAATTCCTTCCCTTCCTACAAATTTCAGGTTCCCCCACCATCATTCTGATTTAAGACCATGCTTTCAAATAGCAAGATTTTCATCCTTTAACTTTCAGAGGCAACCACATCATTCCACTAGTAACTTTAGTTTTAGGTTGCTAAACCTGCTTATTCAAGCGCTACTTCCAACACCATCATTTCCCACATGTTCTGAAATTACAGAAGTGCACTATACTGGTTTCGTAAGCCTTTAAATAGGTTGATTGGTATCAACACAGGGAAGCCAAAGATTTCATATATGTTTTGCTTGCAATGTGAAGCTAATGGTCTGTGGATCCAAAACATAAGGAAGAAGCATACAGCAACCTTCTTTAACCAATTTTGAGCAAGAATTACCCACACAAGTAAAATATTTCCCCCCTTTATTGCTGTCTTTGAGAACCAGGCTAGGCACCTCCTCCAAATAATGGAGCTGTAGCTTGTATATCTAATACTTTAATGGAATTTGCAACATTGCACATTCTTTGCGTATGCAAATCCCCAAATAGATTTAGATTTATGAGTTCTCTTTCAAATTTTGCTAGCTGGTGCATAAAAAATTACACTTAGCAGTTTACCATCAGTATAATAGAGTAACAAAGTAGTAAGCTAGCAGCCACATGATTGCTGTGCTTTCTAAATAATATTCTGAGAAGGGAAGGAAAAAATAGTATTCCAAACCCAAACATATAAATAACCACAGTTGTTGAACAGTCTATCGTTTATGAGCTAACATATACAAATAAATAGAGTGCCTGGACATCAGCAATAAAAGAAAAGAGGAGGAAGAAGCCAGGGGAGGAAGAAGCCAGGGCAGGATGAGGACCTTGCCGCCCCTCCCCCTGTGCCTATACCAACTGCCAGGGGAAGAAGCCGGGGCAGGATGAGGACCTTGCCGTCCCTCCCCCTGTGCCTCCCCCAACTGCCGGGAAAAGACGAAGCCAGGGCAGGTTGAGGACCTTGCCGCCCCTCCCCCTGTGCCCACCTCAACATATTGTATTGTAATGTAATGTAATGTAATGTAATGTATTGTCTGTAAGCCGCCCAGAGTCACCACGGCGAGTGGGTAGCAATATAGATTTGAACTAATAAATAAATAAATAAATAAATAAAATGTATATGCAAAAAGAAAGAGAGAGAAGTATGATTCAGCACTGAAAATAATTTTTAAAAGTTCAACTACGGGCATTTGAATTCATACAAGATGTGACTCAGAATAGCAGCAATGGCTCTCATACATGCTGCTAAAATGCATTTTTATTCACCATTGGGTGAGGAGAATCCCAATTAAGAAAGATCTGAAAGGTCGCCTCCTTTTCTATACATGTCACAGTTTGAATGGATGATAAGAAAGTCAGTATTATGTACCAAGTAAATATTTGTTTCAGGCAAGCACTATAAATCTAGATTATTCCTTGTTTTTGAAATGAAGCTCCACTGACATACACTGTCCACTTACTTCTCAACTCCTTTCTACCAAATATCAACCCCTACCACCAAACCTCAGCTAAACTGGCCCTCTACAATATTTCTTCTTCAACTGCCTAACTTTTAAAAGAATAGAAGAATGTTCAGCTTTGACTGTATATGAAGAACAACATGCCAAATGGAAGTCAAATGTTATTATTATTTGCCCATATTGAATCTTAATCCAGATTTTATGAAATCTTATTCATTACTTCAGATTCTTCAAACAACAGCTGCATTAACTAGATTGTTTATATATGATGTGCATGAGGTAAACAAAATCACAGCCAGACTATATCTTCATTTCTCTGTATGTGGCAACTTTTCTTGATAATAATAATAATAATAATAATAATAATAATAATAATAATAATAATAATAATAATAATAATAATAATAATAATAATAATAATAATAATAATAATAATAATAATAATAATAATAATAATAATAATAATAATAATAATAATAATAATAATAATAATAATAATCCCAAGAGTGAATAGCCATCTGTCCTCCTGAAGTGTTTTCATTAGCTGACATCACCTCCAATTAAATCAACAGAACTAGAAAGTTGTAGAAGCTTGGGAAAATAGGTGTTTAAAAAAACAAAACCCTGTCCACCTGGATTTTATAGTCTGGCAATTTCATATTCCATACACATCAAAGGGGAGGTGATGGTATTGAAGTCCAAAGAAATGGTTTAAGAGTAATATTGGATTTAGCAGGGATGGATGTCATTATTTAAACCAAAGACTGGCTATTAGGTTCTATTAGTCACATTTCTGCTGCTTTGCAAATACGGGGAAGCAGCTCTCCCTCCCACACTTTGCACAGAAAGCAAACTGCAAAGCAGAGGAAGGGTGAAAAGGGAAAATCAAAACTTTCCAATGATAAATTGGCACAAGGTATCCAAGCCATTGAAAATGTAACACTTGGTCCCTAACAGACAAAGAAAAGTAGACACCATTCATCACTGAGCTAAAATGAAATAACATTCAGTCCAGGGAATAGTTGACTGAAGAAGCCAAAGGCTCTTGGGCTGAAACAGAGAAGAGCTCTCATGTAATTGATTAGTGACTTCAGGGGAGGTTTAGAAAAGGCACAGAGAGGCCTTTAGCATGTACAACATTTCACTTATCTTGCTTACTTTTTCACTTGGCCTCCAGAATCTATGCCTGATTTCAGATGGGACTGTTCTGCTTTGCTGAATCCTTCCTTACTTCCTCTCAAGCAAGAACTCCACTGTGAGTTCATGGTTCTACCAACAGCAATCAGGGCAACAAAAGTATCCTTATGTTTCACATCAGTCCCCAGACCACAAGTAGTATAATCAGTGGGTGCAGTTCAGAGCTGTAGCCAGGATTCTAGATGTGGGTGAGTGAATATTTTTACACAGACAGAGACAGAGTGGTGGAATTCAGTAGGTTTGCCTCAGTTTGCCAGAATCAGTAGCAGAAGTTCTGGCTGGCCCTACCCAGCTAAGTTTTGAAATAACGCAGGACTTTCTCCCTGGCCACACCCATCATACCATGCCCACAGAGTAGGTAGTAAAAAAAATGAATCCCACCACTGTATATATGTGATAAGCAACCAGGAGTTTGAGGGTGGGCAAACTGCTAACTGCCACCCCCTGACTACGGCCCTGGTGCAGTTACATCCCAAACAAGACTGGCCTATCATTGTTCCATACCAGGGTTTCTCAACCTTGGCTCTCCAGGTACAGTTTTCTTGGACTTCAATTTCCAGAAGCCCAAGTCAGCAGACCTGCTGATCAGGGCTTCTGGGAATTGAAGTACAAGGACATCTGGAGTGCCAAGTTTGAGGGTAAAAGTGGCCTGCTTAGCTATATACCACAACTGCTCATCCAAAGCCTGATACAAAAAGGCCAGCATGGTACATAACTACTCATTGTTGTAACCACTATTGTTGATCCCACCTGAACCAATCTTGGAAGCAACCATAAGCTCAAGATAAATAAACATGCCTTTGTTCCCTCCCTCTAATGATCAAGATAGATAGAGAGCTATTAAAAAACAGGACATTCTCTTTTCAGAATATTTTTCCTGGTAAAGATCAGAAACAATCCTTCTAAGGTGGGGTTGGACAACTGCTCTCTCAGATAATGTTGAACTCCAGCAGGGTCTATACTTGAGTCCATCATCATTCACTCTTTTGGCTATTGTGATGGAGTTTGTGGTCCAACAACATCTGGCTCCACATTGCCAACCTCCATTGCAACAATTTCAACAGAAGGCTACTGTGGTTTTTAGTCAGCTTGGAGCCACACTGACATTATATGGGTAGCATATTGTCCTCCAGATGTTTAATGGCAACTCTTTAGTAAACAAGGTCAAAACTAAGGGGTGATGTGAAGTGCCATCCAGAAATACTGGAAAAGCCTTTCCGGACACAATTTAAGCAAGGGGTGCCCCCGAGGGTTCCTGCCTTTGCGTGATTGGTGCCGTCTCTCGCACCGTATTTTAGTGTCCACGGCCTGAAAAAGAAGTTGGATCTATAGCTCTAAGTACAGAAATCACATCCCACTTAATTAATTAACACCAAGAAAAGTGTCTTGTGTTGTACAGTGGTGAAATTTCCTGGTAGTTACATGGGCCAGGCATAACATTTGAAATCTAAACTTTCTAAAACTGGATGTGATGTATGGGTACAATTAAGAAGTCCATGCCTTTAAAAATGTAAATAGCAGCAAGAGAAGGGACTAAGGAATGGTTTGAGCATCCTTACTGCCCCTCACTTATGGTTGTGAAAAAGAAGAGAGGAACCCCAAACACACAACATTGTTACCTGCAACAAGATGTAAGCCTTCATTCCCACCCACCACAATCCCAAGGCAGCTCCAGGTTCCCCACAGCTATTTTTAAAGAACTCTCTATGTATCTTGATCATTAGAGGGAGGGAACAAAGGCATATTTTCTTAATGAGCAAGTTTTGCTGCATTTATATGAATGTTCCATCTGGTTTGGTTCAGAAAGTCCCTGCACAATGAAAAGGGACCTAAAAAATGACTCATTTGCAACAATACCTGGACACCTCCCAAATTAAAGTATTCAAACCAAATTGACTATCATGCAGATCTCTCTCTATTGTAAAGATTCTATTTAATTTCAGAAGTTTATTTACACTTGAGGACCTGCCCCTTTTTATTTTTGTTTGCTTTGAAGATTATTAACACACTCCATTAAACAGCCAGCTAGTTACACTAATGGCATTGCACAACCATCAGAGATGCAGGGAAAATACAAATCAGAGGGAAACTTGACATACATTGAGTTTGACTAAAGAGACCTGTCAATGGATGGTTTAATTCAGTATCGGAGGCTGACAAGAAGCAAGTTTCAGCCTGGTAGGCTGGAACAGCAGTTCCTTGTTTTTCTTCTGTCTCCTGCATGCAAAACATAAACATCGTCACTCTTAAATCACACGTTTGTTTCTTAAGCCTCAGACAGTGTTCTGGCTACAGCAGCTTCCTTCAGCCGTGCAACCTTCAGAGATGTAGGACCGCAACAGGATGGACGGGAATGGTGGACACTGCCCAGGATGGGGAAGTCCAGGCTGCAGCAAGGAGCACTAATAGTGGCTCAGGGCAGAAAAGGGGGAAAAGAACATCTAAACCTTCACATACCATTATTGTGCAAAGAAGCCAGCAAAAAAGAAAGAAAAATAACAGGAGCCAGCCTAAACCTCTTTAGAAATTCTGGATTGAAAAGATGGGCTTACACATGAAAGGGCTTTTCTCTCATAGCAACTCACTTCAAGTCTTTCACGTTTTTAAATGCAATGTAATTGCTCTGAGGTCTTCAAATCTGTTTTCCTCAATTGAAGCCATCATTTTTTGTTAATCTTTTACAGGTGTTCCACCAGAAAGGGGGGTGGGGAGGAAACCGGAGTCCTGTATAAGGCAGAGCACACAGAGCAAAGGATAAGGGATACAAGTAAAACCTCATATAACACTAAAACTTGGTTCCACAAGTACAGTAAAACCTCAGATAACACTAAAACCTGGTTCCACAAGTCTTGGTGTTATATGATTTTTAGTGTTATCTGATGCATGTTAAAATCCTATGGTATCCATAGAGATACATTGTAACCACACAGGCTTTAGCGGTTGTTATCTGAAGCATCCCATAGGATCTTAATGTTATCTGATGCAATTCTTCCCCCCAGATTCCTTAATGTTATGCGATTTTCGTGTTATTCGATACTAATGTTATATGAGGTATTACTTGTATTGGTGTTATATGATTTTTAGTGTTATCTGATGCATGTTAAAATCCTATGGGATCCATAGAGATACATTGTAACCACACAGGCTTTAGCGGTTGTTATCTGAAGCATCCCATAGGATCTTAATGTTATCTGATGCAATTCTTCCCCCCAGATTCCTTAATGTTATGCGATTTTAGTGTTATTCGATACTAATGTTATATGAGGTATTACTTGTATTTGAACCTTGAAGGTGGAGGGGATAAAACGAAAGGAAATGCATGAGGAGAGAGAGAGCAGAAATCCTGAAATAGGGAGTGAGGGAACAACAGAAGACTTGCTTTCTGTTCATCTTCCCATTCGAGGAAGACTTCTATGTATCTTAGGCGATTCTGGTACAATTGGGCTCGCTGTCCTTTCAGCAACAGTGACACCGACGGGCGTTACGCGCAGGCGATGGAGAGGACTAGAAACTTGAATCCCGCGCTTCCATCTATGGATGCCAGCCCGAAACTTTCTTCGATTCCCTGCTGGTTCTCTCAGGCGAGCCCAGAAGAACCCCCTCCTGCTAATTGCAGCCGCTCTCCTAATTACTCCCCCCCCCCTTTTTAGTCCTGTCACCTTAAGGTCTCGTTGGAAATCTGACAAGGATGCTCTACTCGCTGGACAATGGAGCGATTCATCGGCGCCCAACTTCCCCCAAACCGCGGCGCTCTTCCTGGGCAGCCCAGAGGCGAGCCATCCCGCCCGCGAGTCGAGGGACAGGCGAGCCGTCCCGACGATCGCTCCAGGGACACGTCCGGACGCGGGCTGGAGGTGGCCTTACCTGCGATCTCCTGGTAAGGGATGTTGACCAGGCTGAATCCTTTGGCTTTGTACGCCTCCCTCACGTCGTTGCAGCTCCGAGCCTTGGCGTCAGCCGCTCCCCCGCAAAGGGCCGCCTGAGGCGGCAGCAGCAGCAGCAGCAGCCCGATCCACGGCACCATGGTGCCAAAAGAGGAAAAGGAAATAAATCGCCCTCCCTTCCTTGCCAAAAAGAGGGAATAGGAAAAAGAAAGGACGTACAACCCCCCCCCCCAAGAACCCTTCAACTTGTCCTTTTTAAAATCGAGATTTATATATACTGTATATATATAGGGAGAGATCGATTTGCAAAATCCACTTGGAGAATAAATCCCGGGGAAATCGCCTTCCTCCTCCTCCTCGCTTTCCAAAAAGCACCGTCCAGGGCGAAGCGCGACAGCCAAGCGCACACACGCAGACCCCACCCCCGTGGGTCGGAGCCAGAGAGGGGACCCCCCCTCCCTCCCTCCCTCCAAGAGCCCCAGCAAACTTTGAGAAGCCGGCTGGGGAGGGGGAACGCTGGGGAGGAGCCGCCCCCCGCCCCTTTCACTGCCCCCCCCCTCTTCTCCTCTTCTTCCTCCGCCTCCTCTTCCTCCTCGCCCGGTGTTATTAAAGTCCACCCATGCTCAGTCCCGCTTGGACACTGGAGGCGCCCATCAGCGTTGCCTGGTTGCGGCTGCCACAGACCGCCAGGAGCCTGGCCTCTGGCAGGGGCGCAGAGGGGAGACGCCGACCGACGGCCCTCCCTCCCTCCGACCCGTCCGCCTAAGCTCCCGAAGCCCAGGCAGCGGCCGGGAGACGCGCACGCCGCGCCAGCCAGCGAAGGAGCGGAACGTGCTCCCCATTGAATCGCCGCGGTACCGGGAGGAGCGCGAAGGAAAACCCGGGCTGGATTGTCTTGGCACGGCGCCCCCCCCCCGGGGGTCCGATGGGAGGGCGAAGAACCCCTCTGGTGGCAGAGTGATGCGGGGCACCAGGAGGAATCGCTCCCTTCTTTTATTTTATTTAAATAAATAAATCATATTTAAATAAAGAAAGGTCAGCAGTTCGATTTCCCAGTACTGCAGGACAGAATGAGCTCCCGTCTCTGTCCCAGCCCCTGCCGACCTAGCAGTTGGAAAGCAAGACATTGCAAGTAGATAAATAAGGACCACATCTGTAGGAAGGTAAATAGCGCTCCGTGCACTCCAGTGTCTAGTCCGGCTTGTCCCATGACCATCGTCCCATGACCATGTTATTCCATCGGCTAGGGAGGCTCATCTCTCTAGCACTAGGAAGAGGGCCTTCTCTGTGTTCGCCCCGGCCCTTTGGAACCTCCTCCCAACTGAACTGCGCCTACAAACAGAGCTCCTGCCCTTCCGGAAGGGCTTAAAAACCTGGCTGGCGGGACAAGTGTGGGGACCAAGGTATGTGGGATCCCACACAGGGTGGTTGATTTAAGGGATAGCTTCCCTTGCTGTGGGTTTTATTCCGCGGGGTTGTTTGTTCCCAGTTTTTACTTCTTGTTTTTATGATCCTTTTTACAGTTTTAAAATTTTAATTATTAGTATTTATTGGATGGGGTTGGGGTTGTGATTGTGTTTTGTCTTGTAAGCCGCCCAGAGTCGGGTATACCCGATTGGGGCGGGATAATAAATGTGAACAATAAATAAATAAATAAATAAATTCTAGATGCGAGTGGGTGAATTGGTTTTTTTTTTTCCAGGGTGGGCAACAAAGCCTCTTTTCAGTGCATTCCTATGGGAAACCGTGCTGTGCCAGGGTGCCACCCTGGCCGCCCCCTGGCTACGGCCCTGGACCACGGAAATGTCTGCAGAAGCAGCAGAAGCGTAGCGTGCCTTGCCGGGGCCCCGTATAAAAATTTGTTTGGGGGCCCTTAGGAAGGGTAAAGATTTGTTTTGCTTACACACGTTGGGGGCCCCCGTGGCCCGGGCCCCCCCGTATAATTGATACGGCAGATACGGCGGTAGCTACGCCCCTGAGAAGCAGACAGCACTGGCTCTTTGGCTTTGAAACAGAAATGAGCACTGAACCCTACAGTCAGATATGACTGGTTTTTGACCAGGGGAAACTTTTACCTTTACCTATACTACTTACTTGGGATATTTGCCCCACTGTGGGTGGTGTACAAGAATGAAAACCAGAATTCTACATCCAATAACAAATGGTGGTATCGAATAGACCAGGAGTTCTCAACCTTTTAAAGCCTGGGGCTGGACGACCATTTTGTCCTTCCTCCACCACATGGCACTTACTGGTATGGTGGAGGCAGGGGGTACATGAAATGGTGCCGTGGGCCGCATCTGGCCCATGGGCCACAGGTTGAGAATTCCTGGAATAGACACTTATTCATTGGCTATAAGGAGAATGGTATTATTAAGCCTCTTGAAACAAAGACTTATAAGTGGCCACGGTGAAGGTGGGGTGTGTGGGGTGCAGAAGCCCCAGTGCTTCCATCATCCAGCCCACTAAAAAAGAAAACTGTACTGCTTGGGGGTAGCTGATACCCAGGGCTGAAATGGCCTTTGCTCCCCCATTCCGACTTAGTTCACATATATAATCTGTTTAGGCAGCTTCCCTTTGCCCAGGACTTGGTAATAATCAGAGAGGACAACATTGATCACAGGAGCCGATCCTGTCTCATTTTTGGCATGGTTCAATCTTGTCTGCTCCTTAATAAGTGTCCAAAACTTGCCCAGACTCACTAAAGGTCAGAAGTGCTGATTTTATCCTTCAACGTCTCATACCAACTTTTCCAAAATAACCAGGATTGAATTGGCCAAAAATGAATCTTTTGGTGGTGCATCTCTTCAGCATTACCACTGCTTCCCTCTCCTTGTTCCTCTGCCTCTCACTCCCCCCTCCATCTCCCCCTCTTCTTTATCATAGCTTCTGCATTCAAAATGAGGGTACCCATTACTATGGATGGAAGACCATTAAAGGTAAAGGTCTCTCTCGCTCAAAAACCAGAAAGCCAGTCATGTCTGTCTTTAGGGGTGGTGCTCAGCTCTCTTTATAGCTAAAGACCCAGCACTGTCTGCATCTGCAGACATTTCCATGGTCATGTGGAAGGCACAGCTAGATACTGAAGCACATGGGATTATTTACCTTTCCTGCTGAAACAGTACCAATTTATCTACTTGCAATTTCTTGCTTTGGAACTGCTGGGTTGGCAGGAGCTGGTACAGATGGTAGAAGCTTACTCTATCGTGCAGCACTTGGGTCTCGAACTGCTGAGCTGCCAATCATGCAGACATCAAACTCTGCATCTTAAGCACTAAGCAACCATGGCCCCAGAAGACCATTAGGTTGCCCTTGCTCAAAAGTCAGTTATGACTCTAGGGTTTGGTCCTCATCTCCGTTTATAGCCAAAAAGCCAATGTTGTCTATGTCTGCAGACATTTCCATGGTCATGTGGAAGGCATGAGAACTCTGTTTACCTTCCCACCAAAGTAGTACCTATCTATCCACTTGCAATTTCTTGCTTTCGATCTGTTAAGTTGGCAGGAGCTGAGACAGAGACAGGAGCTTACTTTGTCATACACCGCTCAGATCTCAAACTGCTGATCTGCTGACCTTTCAATTATCAAGTTCAGTGTCTTAACCACTAAGCTGCTGGAGTCCCCAGGAGACCATTACAGAACCTCAATTTTTCAGGGTATGATGGCTAAGGAATCTTGTCTCAAAACCCTGGAAACTCTCCAAGTTGGAAGTACCTGGTTACATCAGCCATTGGCCCAATGGAAGCATTCTGTGAAAACACACGAAGAAAAACATCAACAAAACCAGGTGGATGAAGAAAACTGCTGAAATATGTCTATAAATGTAGATTTGAGTTAGTATAATGGGTATCTGATACTATATAAAGCCCAGCCAGCTGCCCCTTAACTATAGCATAAAGGGGAAGAAAAAGATGCTGCTACAGAGAGAAGTATTAGCCCTGCTGGCCCAAAATCTGGGGCTCAGTCCATTTACTCCTGCCCTTTCACAAAAACTACTCCTAGTTGAAGTCAGGATTCTCAGCCTGGAGTGTAACCCCGAGGTTGGCCATACCTGCCCAAATTACCTGGCACATCTCCATCTAGGTTGGACTAAATTTCACATGATATGGTATATACATTTTGAAAAAGCTACTTAAAACACTGACACTTTTATTTTGAAAGAAGAATAGTTGAGTGAAAAGAAGCCATTAAGTGGTAAACCAGGTAATTTAGTGTTAAGCCTCCCTCCCTCTGTCCCTGCAACAGAGACTCAAAAATAAGTCCACAAATCATGACTTCTTCCATCTTTGCATGGCACACAAGATAAACACAATAAATGCTCTCTTTTTGCTGAAAGATAGTAAGGTGTTTTTATCTGAGGGGCGGCTTAGTCTTGGAGAGATTGAGCATATTCCCATAAGAGCACAAAATTTAAGTGTCCTGTTGTATAGATTAATAAAAATAATATCATTGGAAGGATTTTGTCTCTGTACATGTGCTCAGGGTACGTGAGCTTAGCATCATAAACGGGGCGGGGGGGTACTTTTGCTTGGAGACATATTTGTGCACATTGTGGAAAATGTAAAAGAAGAGTGTACCTGATTCCTCAGGGTTAAACTGGAGGTGAGATTTCACACAGGGGAGAAACATTTTAAAACAGGCTGGCCCCACATTCTCTTACATAATTACCCTGGCAAGAAGGGAAGCAACATGACTCATAGCAGCAAATTGTCACTAATTTAGCAAGTCCTTGCTTAGATTCTCAGTTGTGTGCCAGGCCACCCTACTGGTGTACAATGAAGACTCCAAGTGGGGTCTAGTTAATTAGCAACAGTATGTTGCTGTAACTTATGCCATTTCCCTTCTGCTAGCAAAACAACAGCAGAGGACTTTGGCTGTTATGACAGCCGAAATCAAGACAATAGTGGGATTTCTTCACATCCCTAATAAGAAAAAGAGACAAGGAAGATCATGGCCTTAGCTAGGAAACCTTCAGATCCTTCCTACCTCATTACACATCCTTACAGAGTGCATGTGTGTGACTTCACACAAGGAAATTCAGCAGCCATTTCTTACTGAATCTTCACTGTTCATGGTCTTAAGGCAAAAGTATTGGGCCTACAGCCAAGTCTCCCTGCTCACTCAAGTATTACTGGACACTACAACATACAGATCCACATACCCTAACAGCTGGGATGTTGCAGAGTGAGAAGGCAGGTAAACAGCAATGATTGTTATTTAATTGTCCAATCCTGCCTTCAAAGGCTTTAAGGAGCAACTGCTGCTTTTCAAAGCAGCAAGCTCTACTTTTCTCACAAGTCAGAAACAGACATTAGGCACATAGCCTACTGTTACAGTTCAAAGCATTTTAGTGTTGGAGAGACATAATTCAGGCAGCCATTTGAGAAATCAGACTGGAAAGGAATGTCTTGCATCAAGTCCTGAAGACCAATGATCAAACTAAACATATAATTTTCAGGTTAAAGTGAGGGGGAAAACCTTGCTTTGTACACAAAACCTCATAGCAGTTAAATAATTCTCTCTTGCCGTGAGAAAGGAGATTGGAGCAAGAAAGTAACTTCTCTCACTTGCATGGCTCCTTGCCTGCATCCAAAGCTAGAAAACTAATACAAAATAAGAGGAAACAGTGGCTAAAAACTATTGCCACACTTGACTTTGAGGCCAAGGATTCTTCCATCAGATCAATTGAGATAAAAGTATGTAAAATTGTAAACTGTTTTCCATCAATCTCAGATCCCATATAGCAAGGACACCTAAAATTATGAGCCATACAAGCACATTTCTGTGTATTCAGCATTAAAAGTTTGAATTAACCTCCCACAATATTTGCAATCAAATCAAGTTAAATCACAAATATTATCAGTAGTATTACAGCAGCTGAGGAAGCTGTGAGAAAGCAGCTTGTGTAAGGTCATCTACTGTAACCATGTGTGAGACAAGACGTGAAACAGAGATGTCTTGGTTTGGCATCTTACAATGTGATATTAATAAAAATAATTACATGTCATCCACTCAGTTCTGACTTATGACAACCCTTTCCAGGGTTTTATCCAGGGTTTTTTTTAAAGATAAAGATACACAGAAGTAGTTTACTATTCTCTTCTTCAGGGGGTATCCTGGGACTGGATAGCACAGGCTGGTTCTTCTCTTGGGAGAATCAAACTCCTAGCCTCTGACTCCACAGGCAAATTCCTAACTCATTGAGCTAACCTTTATTTGAATTCAGTGGGTTTATAGCTATAAGTAAAGATGACATTATGAGGCATTATACTACACCAGCTCCTCACCATCTTACCTCCTATGACTGTGATGGCAAAACCTGGCACTCCAGGTGTTCTTGGACTTAAATTACCAGAAGCCCAAGTCAGCACTCCTGCTGATCAGGTCTTCTGGGATTTGAAGTTAAGAACTGCTGGAGTGCCAAGGTTCGCCATCACTGTCCTATGAGATTGTGGGCTTGATGAGTTTTTCTCATGTGAAATGTCTGACGGAGAATTGCAAATAACAGAACATAATCATGTGGCTTTAGTAGGAAGAAAGGGCAGCATTACATATGGCTATTTTTATTCCATGTGTCAAAAGGATTTTGATACATTTCTTCATATGCTGTAGAGATAAGAAAGGAGTAAAGTGTAAGTTTAATCAAGTATGTGGTCCCTAGATCAAATGACAGGAAATAAATGTGATGGCAAGTAAAAGAAAAGGAAAAGTCTCTTTAAAATAAAAAAAAATGGGTTGAGTTTTTTTTAATCACTAATTCCAACTGGAATAAGCAATACATTAATTATGAGACCATAGTCAGCAATATTTCCAGACAGAGGGCTCCTCACTAGCAATTAGAAGGTGCTGTACAGCTATTTTGTCTTTTCTCTTAAATGGATATTTCCCCAGGAAGGAGGGAGAGGGGGCAAAGAACAAGCAGTGAATAAAATGAGAGTTATAAGAAGAGACTATCTTCATAGGACATCCTCACAGAATTCAGGTAATGGGGCAGGACAATGGGGCAACAGGGCGTTGATCTGGAATCACTCTGCATCATTTGTCTTTTAATTTGACCTGAACAGAATTATTGACAGTGGCTGAAAAGAGGGGAAAATAAAACACTGTGAAAAGGAAAATGGAGGAAATGCCAGAGTTCTAATTATCTTAAAAGCCCAGCAGGACATTTCGCTCCCCGCCGCCGCCGCCGAGACACCTGCGGCCGGGGGAAGAGGTGGCTGCCGTGCCCAGCCCGGGACACTCTCCACCTGCATCCTGAGGCTGCGCTGGGGCAGGTAAATTTGATGATTTCTGTAATTTCTTATTGTTGTTGAAATTGATACCTATTGAATTTTGATTATGTAATGATGTTGAGATGTTTTGTGGTGTTGATACAGTGCTGATTATTATTTTTTCCTATATTTACATGTTCTGTTTATAAATTTGTTGTTTCTCTGTGCTTGTGAACCGCCCTGAGTCGGCCCAATCCGAGTAGGGCGGTATAAAAATTGGAAAAATAAATAAATAAATAAAAATAAATATCTGTCGGTGAAAACCTTCCTGATATACCCCAACTCTTTATGGCTATGGGCAACCATGATTTTTCCATATTCCCTTCTTCATTCTTCCCCAGTGCCATGCCCCCCCTTAAGAGACGAGGAAGTGACATCACATCTGTGTATAACCAATCAGATTTCACTATGCAATGTTACCAAAGCTGGAGGAAAGAACACAGCCATCGCCCAGGTGGTGGTGGGAATGCACCACTCTTTTTACTCCAGGATTCTTCTACACAGCTGCAAAAAAAAAAAAAAAATGCTTGATGTCAAGAGCAGAGTACAAGAAGTCAAGGAAGCCTGCCTGGTTGCCTAGACAACATGAGGACATACTGCTTTCTTCTGGCACACTGGGCTATCAGTTAGCCCCTCTTTTCAGCCTTTCTCTCTCTAAATACAGTAGCTCTAAGAAGAAATGCAATCCTTCATAGCTCATGAGCAAGGTTATGAACATTACAAGTCAGTACAGTTGGATAAAGTGCACGAAGAAATGATAGGTGTTGAATGTGCATGTATGTTGTGCTACCAAGTTGTGCTACCAAGTTGTCCCAAGATTTTGCAAGTGGGGCGGCATATAAATTGAACATCATCATCATTTTGCTGCCTGAGGGAAGGGCAAAGTGTACAGGAAGCAACTGGACTGTGTCAACACAGTGTCTGCTGAAACTGAGGTAACATGCTATGTTCAGAGGCCCAAGATGCAGCATGTAGCACATATATCGTCATAATCCAACAGACAGGAATAGCATACTTGGGAGGCACCATATGGTGAATAGTTGCCACCCCTAAATATCTGCTGCCTGAGGCAGGTTCCTCACTCTTCCTAATGGTGTGGCCGCATTTCCCCCAGCAGATATTTTTCTCAGTGCTGCATGTTTCTCTCACTGAAGTGAATGGTGGTCGTAAGAGGGCACCCAGTGTCCCCATTGGGCTGTTTGCTACATTCATCCCATGCTGATCTTCTTGGTAAGAAGAAATCCAGTGTGCTGTAGGATAAAGTTCATGCCTGAGATCGTATCAAACAGTTTGAAGAGAGAGCCGAAAATGAACCTAGAGTCCTAAAATGTTTTCACAAAATGCCTCACATGGGAGTAGATATATACAAATGTACTTCAGCCAGATGGGTCATCTGGAAACGTTCATTTCCATCCTGGAAGTGAACACTCCCTGCAAAGCATGGAGAGAACAGCCCCTCCTTTGTAAAGGAAGGAAGGAACAATTCTTGGGGAGCAAACAGCCTGCCAGTATAAGCAATTTTGGGCAAAGAGCCACTTGCACTGCAGGAGGAAGGGTTGGGCTGGTGCCTTGCCTTTTTGGCCCAAGTAGATCAGAAGCTGGGTGAAAGAGGATCTGTCTCAGAGGCAAAGCACACCCGTGCTGGCAAATCTCCCTTGGTTCTCTGCATGGAGCTGCCTCACACCTTCTGAACCAGAAGAGGCGATACAAGAAGGGACAGTGCAAAGCCATAATGGAACTCTCAAGTGTAAGCAGGCTGACGTTATCCTTTTGCTGGCTAAGAAACAACACATGTTAGCATCTCCTAGCCTTACATGTTTTTGTGCACATGTGCGCGCACACACACATTCTTTCCTTTGCTGTTTTCAAAGATATATTAGTGGAAATGATCTAACAGAGTTGCAAATTGCCAATTGAATTTATATCAATTTTTTTTCTATTTCAAAAGCTTCCCTGATGTGAATTGAGCAGCAGGAGCTGTATAGGACCAAGGTGGTGGTGGTGGTGGTTTGAAGTCCACAAAGGGTAATATGTGTTTGCAGTGAACAGCTGAGTTATCATGTTTGCTGTTAAGAAAAGCTAAGTGTGAAAAGAAAAGAATGTACAAAGCAGCCTTGTGAAGAGTGGTGGGGCAGGTGTCACTGTGCTGGACAGCTAGTGATGGTTCACAGCCTGAACCTCCCAACTGGATTGTCATCTTCTTTCTGCCTGTCTGCTCATCCACTGTCTCCATTTGGGCAGGAGGACAAATATACATTAGAAGGAACATCTGCTTTTCTGTTATCTCTCCCCTGGTAGCAATGGCTAGAGGTAAGAAAAGACAACAGAAGAACATTGCGGAAGAAATTGAGGATTGGAAGAAATGGACTACTTAGGTTAGTGATGGGGAAGTGACAGCCAGCAACCAATCCACTAAGGGAGCCCAACCATATATGGCAGTCCAAAATTTCTGTATCCCTTATTTAGGGCATTCTTCCTTATGAGACCACAGCACTAACCACTGTAGACATTGCATGAACTAGACCAGAGGTCAGCAAATGTAGCTCTCCTGATGTTCTTGCACTTCAATTCCCTGAAGCTCTGATCAGAAGTTGTGCTGACTCGAGCTTCTGGTAAGTGAAGTCCAAGAACACCTGGAGAGCCATGTCTGTGGACCCCTGAACAAGACCATACATAACCCTGCAAAGACTCCAAAATGTTGATTGCTTGTGCCACTCATTGTTGAAATACTGTCCCTTCTTGCTCTCTCTATTTTTTGAGGCGATAAGTCCACCTTCTAGAAGTTCAATGGTTCAGATGGGCAAGGGACAAAATGGTACAATTATTGTACAAAAACAATAGTGCACTGCTTCTCCCCCATTCATGTATTTTCTTCATGACCTTTCTATGTTCTTGAACATGTTTATGTTGCAGCTATTTAGTTGAATGATCTCTTCAACTTCAGGTCTTGTCAAATATCTGACAAGTAAAATAAAGTTGTTAAAAATATATTCTTTTCTACAAATTTGACCAAGAGAGAGAGAGAGAAATTAAGGGAGATAACAGCTATGACTAGCAATTTCGATTTTGATTCTTCCCATTCTTCTCACAATGCATCTCAAGAGGAGAGTTAGCAAATACTGTTGCTGATTGCTCATCCTACCCACATAGCATTTGACATAACCTTTCTGTGTTTAATATTCATCAAAATTTCTTAATATGCTCACAGAAAATGGATTTAAATTGAGTTCAGAAGAAGTAAGTAGTGTAAAAGAAAAAAACATTTTAAGTAATAAGAAATAATTGGGGGGGGGGGAGTAACAGGTTGCCCAACACATGGTAGATAGAAATTTATTATGAAACTATTTCCATGAATGTCCACAGATTGCTTAATTTTTTTCTTCCTTTTCTTTCTCCTTTCTGAACCATTATTTTGGTTTTTGTGTCTCAATCTCTTCCTTTTAATTTTCTAGGTAGCAGTTATTTTTTGCTGAGCTGCTGTGTTAGGGAGAAGTTAGATATGAAAATAGGGGAAAAACTAGTATGTTTCATTTAGAGAACAAAAGCCAATCTATTACTCTAAGTCCTATTAAATAAAGAAATGATACTATTCACTTACACAGATTCTATGAAAAAGGCTCTTTCAGGATTTGTCTCCCTAATTTCCTAATGCAACTTTCTCAAACAGAAGTGACTTTCTGGTAGATTTTGCCATCGTAAATCTATGCATATAACTAGATAATAAGAAGCAGGTATCTATTTGAGTCTGTCAGGAGAAGCTAAGGAAGTTTATTATGTACAGTCAGAAGGACAACAGACTGAGAAGTGGCATGATACCTATTTTCCAATATTTGAAAATATGTCACATGTGGCTCTATCAGAGAGCTCAAACCAATGGATTTCAAATTACATGAAAGTTTATCTCAAACAGCAAGAAGAGCTTCCAAACAATAAGAGCTAGTCAGTGACCTCAGAAGACTGCATAGTGTCCATTGGAAGTTTTGAAGGAAAGGATGGATAACCATCTAGCAGAACTGCTGAACTGGAGATGTCTTGCATTAGCAGGAGGTTGGACTAGAAGACCTTTGGGAACAATTTCAATTCTAAAATTCTGTGACTCCAGCCAAAAGATTAAAAATGAAATGAAACATGTGTCTCGTTCTAAACTATTTTCAGACAAAGAAGAAGCTGTGCCAAGGGCCCTCAGTGAAACTGTATACTGTAAAAAACATTTCACATACCATTTCACTGAAGGGGTCACCACAGCTGCCTGATTGTTCCAGAACAAGTCTTAGACTATCAGGCAAGCTGCCAAGGAAACATGTTTCCAGTGTTTACTCTTCTGTTTGCCTTAGAGTATGAAGTCCTGAGAGATAATTAAAAACATTCATCCAAAAAGTTCCTTTGAATGCTAGTCTAAACCAAAGAATCTTAGTTAAGATGTCTGGAATCCATATATAATAAATTAACATATTTTAAAAAGAAAGACATTGATCACAGTTTCTGTTCCAAAACATATATGTATCAGAAATTTAAAAAACCCATTGGTGACAGAAAGAAATTAAATACCTAATGCTTGGCCATTGTCAATATATTCTTAAAGCCTCTTTTAAAAAGAAATGATTTTAACTGTTTCTAAATATAGGCAGAGATGGAATCTGGCACAGCTCAACTGGAAGAGAGTTCCACAAAGTTGGTAGAGCCACCGAGAAGGCTCTTCTCTGAGTAACACTTTTCTTACTAATCTCGGGCTCAGCACCTGGAGCTGCACCGTCTGAGAGGAACAAGTGATATGGGCTGCTAGTCTGAGGGGGAGACATTCCACCAGGTAGGAAGGTCCCAAACCGTTTAGGGACTTAAAAGTTAGAACTAACACCTACTTAATATGGAAAGGAACAGGTAGCCAATGGAGCCCTGCCAAGGCTTGGGAGATATGGTCAATTTTTTTCACTCAAGTAATCAGCCTGACTGCTGCAATTTGAACCTGTTGAAGCCTCCATATCAGGAACAAGGGAAGCCTCACATAGATAGTATTACAGTAATCAATACATGAGACTGCCAGTGTCCAAGTAGGGACACAAATGAGCAATTAATTATGTAAGATACCTCGTCCAAGTGGGATTTTCTCTTCAAAGAGTTTTAATATACAATAATTGCCTTGATGCTGGGAAAGGTGGAGGGCAAAAGAGAAAGGGCGCAGCCAAAAATGAGATGGCTAGATGGTGTTGTAGAGACAATGGGCACAGAACTGAGCGAGTTGAGGAGGATGGTGGAGGACAGAAGTGCCTGGCGGGCAGTGGTCCATGGGGTCGCAAAGGGTCAGACTCGACTATACGACTGAACAACAACAGCAAAATTTGCATTTTTAGTTTGCCTATGCTCAAAGATCAAGTCTGGCCCTGCCATCAGGCAGAATACACTCCCACTTCAGAGGGCAGATGCTTAAAGAACAGCTGTTCAGCATGTACACCAAAATTTTCTTTCCTTTGGAGAACAAATCTGTGATTTGCATTTCCACCCATAATAGTATACTATCTTCAGTTATGGTGAAGAATGTCTCCATCCCCTTGTCAACACTGAAGTAAAATTCAATTGCTGTAATCTGTACAGAATGGAAAAGGAAGCCATTTTGCAGTAAAATATTTTGAGTCCTCCAAAAGGTATTTTGTGATGTGGGGGGACCCTCAAAGGTTAAAAACCCTCTCCACACCAATTTCTTTTAATGGGAGGAGGAGAAGAGAGATGTATCAGAGGTTAATCAGGGTTAGATTTTTTGGTTGTTACTTTTCCTACTCTTTGTTTAGAATAGTAAAAGCTAAACCCACAGTTTGAAACTTGGCCATGCTTTTTGAAAGGTTTTAAAATATTGCCTTTAAAATGTTGACAAATTCTTTAGGCAGACTCTTTGTTGCCGGCATTGGTTACTTCAATTGTGTACACCAGCAAAGAAATTCTGGAAAAGAGATAGCTACGTTACCTAACAGAACATTTCAATATGCCAGTCACCCTTGATAGACAAGCTGATTTGCATTGCATTCGAGCCAGAACAATGTAGAACTGGAAAGTGAATCAATTTAAGGCAATTTGCCATTATGTCTTGTTCTTACATTCCATTAAAGCTTTAATCTTTCTGACAATTACAAAACCCATAGTATGCAACTATATCCAAATATGGACTTTAGATGTGTACAAAATTTTTTTCCAAGCAAGTGATAGAAACTTTGAATGCAAAGTCCAGAGTTGTTTTAATGATGATTTCTTGGCAATATGTTTAAAATATTGGAGGCAATGGCTTTTTTTCTTTGACAAAGATCATCAAAGGGCTTAATATATTTTGTAAATTACTTCTGTAATGATTCCACTTACAAAGGACATAATTTGCTATCCTATTTTCGTAATGAATGGAAGCCTAATGAATCATGCAGGCTTCAGTGTTCAGTAGAATTATGGGACATCTTAGTCAAAATTGGATCATTAATTCTGACATGATTGGATCCTGTTCAAAAGTAGATCCCCTTCCAGCCATTGTATGTTTCTTTCAAAGCTGCATATTAGTGCAATATTAGATCTATGGGTTGTTTTGGTAATGCAAGGCAGCAATACATGTAACAAATAACCTGAATGTGAAGGTGGTGGTAGATGGATTTGATGATATACAAAGTTCATTCCTTCCTCTTGGAAACCAGTTGTGTTTCCCATCCCCCTGAAATAGCAACACATGGGGTTTCTTCCATAAAGCTACCAGCAAATCCCCATACAATATTTGGAAGCTAGGTTTAAAGGCTTCTGTCTCCTCCCCTGGTACTATATTTGAAGGGGCTTCCCAAAACAATAAACATATTTAATTACCTCCATATGAGCACCCTCCTGGAGGTGAAACAGCTTCCACATGTGGAATGGAGAGAAAGGAAGATCTTGCTTTCCCCTGTATAGCTCCATCAATGTTTCCTCTTCGTGCAAAGTATGCCCTTTGCCACTTAATCATGCTGTCTTCCCAGCAGTTGGTTACTTATTTTAAACTCATCTGATGTGACAAGACCGGTGGTTCCCAACGTAGTGCCCATGACCCACAGGATGACTTCAATTCCCAGAAGCCTAAGTCAGTATATTGGCTGATCATTGCTTTGGGGAATTGACCTAGGCTTCTGGGAATTGAAGTCCAAAAATTATAATACAAACTGGGTTTCCACTCCACCTTTGAGACCTTGAAATTTTATATTTATTTTGATTCACTTTATCTCCTTTTGCTACTACACCCCAATTCTCTCCAAAAAGACATTATTTCATGGACTGGCATCTGACTTGTCCTCTTCAATAGGACAAATTCTATAAAATCTCCCCATATATATTTCAATCTATTCACTTTCAACAGCTTTTTTTACCCTAATCTCACATGTCAATTTGCCATTAATAGCTATATTCCAAATTTCTTTATAATGTTCAATAAAATGAAACTCAAATCTCACTTTCCAATTTTTTCTATAATTAATCTTGCTGCAGTTACCAAGATTATAATGAGTTTTTTGTCATATCAATTGGACATCACCAAAACTGAATAACAATGCTATTTTTGGACAGCAATCGAGTTTCATAGATAAAATCTCATTCATTTTGTTAAACACCATTTTCCATATTTTCTGGATCTCCTCACATTCCTCACATAAATCGAAATCAATACCAACTATGACATTTCTTCACAAAGAAGGGAGTGATAATACCTTTATTAAACTGCTAAAAATATCACAAATATAAGCTAGGTTTTGACTCTTCAGTAAGTCTTCAGCAGACTGAGCATTACAGATACAGAATAGTTCAAAAAATCTTGGCTAGACCTATATGCCAGATTATTATTTTTTTACATGGTTGTCCAACACCATACTAATAGCAATTAAGATGGCAAACTTCACAGACTTGAACTGCTAGTAATGAAACTCTTCTAAACCTCAGTTTCAAGGATAAGCAAAACCTCTTTGTTTTATTTCTACAAATTATCTCCATCTTTTTGCACTCTGTTGTAGTCTCTTGTCTCCAAAGTGGGAATTACTGATTTTATAATAATTGCTATATCAGGGCCACCAGTCATATTCATTGAGACCATGACCTCCTTGGGTCTGTCTCAGAGCTCCATTGGACCCATACACACACTGGCCACATTCTTGACCTGGTGTTCTCAACAGGGCAGAGTGATGATCTGAGGGTAGCTGGATGTGGTCTACTTCCTTGGCATGGATGGATCATTAAATGCTAAAGTTTTTCTTAAAATCAGTGACCACTCTCTGCAGGGAGAAGGGACCCATTAAGATGGTCTCTCAGAAAACAAAACAAAACCAAATAAACCAAATAAAATAAAATAAAATAATTTGGTTTATTTTGTTTTGTTTTCTGAGATGCCTGAACCACAGACTAACATGGCTACTATTCCAAAAAAAATAAGATGGTTCTAACTCAAAAGCTAATGGATCCAACTGGTTTCCAGAAGGCCTTGGGGCAGCGGGGGGGGGGGGGGATTGGCAGCAAAATGGGTTAGATGCCCTGGTTGACAAATGGTATGAAAGGTCAGCCTGGGCTATTGATATGATTGCTCCTAAAAAGTCTTATCCATCTCAGACCCTACCCATCACCTTGGTTCAATGATGAGCTTAGGGGTATGAAACAGATAAGCCTGGAGAGCAGGCAGAGGAAAGCACCCACGGATGTTAATCTGGCTGAAGTTTTAAAAATGTACAGGGATATATGCCAATCAGTGCGGAAGCATATAATTCAAGGTTGATTGCTGAGTCATCATCTAATAATCAAGCTGAGCTATGGAACATTTTTTGCTTGTTTTTGGGTGCATAGCAACCAGATACGTCTCAACTGGATGTCACATTATGCAATCATTTTGCAACCCATTTCAGAACCAAAGGTTGAGAGCATCTGTATGGACCTGGACTCTCAGGTTAGATCAGTAAATCAACTGATGCCCAACACACTTTCTGGTTTTGTGGGGACATTTTCAGTCTGTTTCAATAGAGTCTGTCACCAGGGTGCTCGCTTGTTGTAGGCTGACTGCCTCTCCTCTGGACCAGTGACCATCTGAGCTTGTAAAATTAGCTAAGGAGACAATTGTGGACTGGGCAATGCATAATGTAAATTTCTCTCTATTGGAGGGTCACATGCCTGCCTGTTTGAAAGAGACTTGCATGGCCCATTCAGAAAAAAACAGGGTTGGTGGTGGATAATTTAAACAACTATAGGTCTGTTGCTGTCAGTGATGGGATGTCACCGGTTCTAGACGGATCTCTGGAACCGGTAAGACCAATCCCGGAGGGTTCTCCGTGAGGGGAGTCCACTTTTGGGGCGTCCGGTTCCGGACGCCTGACCGAAAGAAAAAAAAAATTAAAATCGGAGCGAAAATGGCTCCAATTGACTGCGCATGCGCAGAAACTCAATCTGACGCATTGCACATGCGTCAGATTGAGTTTCTGCGCATGCGCAGTCAATTGGAGCCATTTTGCTCCGATTTTTAAAACATTTAGAACTTTCAGGGCAGTGGCGGCGGCAGCAGCCCTCTGAGGGGGGCGCCTCCCCGCGGCACGTTGAGGGCTGCCTCGGCCGTCCGCTGCTGACAAGCCCCATGCCCTGGGGACGCCCGGCGGGGTACACCGCTGCCGCCGCCTCCGCCGGGCACCTGTGGGCCGGGTGCCTGCACCCGGCGTCCACAGCCGCCGCCCGCCGCCGCCGGAGCTGCCGCTGCCTGAATCCCTGTGGACTCCTTCTTGGGTCGGTCCCTTTTGAGCTCGGCTGCCGCGCGCTGCGGAGGAGGAAGCTGTAGGCGGCGGCGGTGCGGCATGGGGACGGCCCAGGGAGGCGCGGCAGCCGCGGCTGCCCGTCGCCCCTCGCCATGGCCGGAGCCGGGCTAAAAAGGTACCGGCCCAAGGAGGACGCCACAGGGGTGCAGGCAGCTCCGGCGGCGGCGGCGGCTGTGGACAGCAATCGGGGTGCCGGGTCCCAAGAAAGGTAAGCGAGGGGTTTTTATTTGGGGTGGGTGGGTAATTTATTTGTGTTTTGGGTGGGTGGTTGTTTTTATTTTATTTATTTATTTGTGTCTGGGTGGGTGGGCTGAGAGGGAGGGGTGTGTGTGTATGTTTATTTTTATTTTTTATTTATTTTCATTTTGGCCCCGCCCACAACGTCATGATGTCATGACGTCGGCCGTGACGTCATGCCATTGGCCACGCCCATGACGTCCGTGACGTCATGGCGTGGTAGTAGATTTTTTGTCATCCCATCACTGGTTGCTGTAGTGCTGCACAGGAAACTGAGACAAAAATTGGAACTGAGCAGATAAGGTCCCCATACTCTCCCGCTGCCAGTAGAAGCAGTGGACAATATATAAAATGCAGCAAAAACACTGCAGTCCTTCTTATTGTTCATTAACATTTAATGAGGCTATAACAGCACTTTGTCATAGTGCTGAAAATGGCATCCCACGTCCATTTCTTCTTCATTCCTATACAACATATGACAACTGTGAACTTATCATGTAGCATCATGAATAGAATTGTACATTGCCTCCGGGCCAGTCCCTCCCAGTCCGGGGGGGGGGGAATAAAAGGCAAAGAGACCATGGTGGGACCAACACCTTTCCTGCCACCAGCGCAACTGCCTGTGGGCCAGTCCCTCCGAGTCCGGGGAAGGGGGGCATTAAAAGGTGAACAGCGGGTCTCCCTGGTCAGTCGGGTCAGGGATTCGAGGCAGCTGCGAAGACTGGCCACAGCTATTTCATCTTTACCGCGGCCCTGCACCTGTCAAAGGACTTCCCTCCCAACGCAGCTGCTCCAGGGTCAGCCCTCCCCAGTTTGCAAGGGAAAAACTGTACTGTTTTGTCCCCACTGCTGCCGTGTGCGCCTCCAACCAGACCGACTGAGGACGACGTTGAGCTCTGGGCTCCGCCAAAGATGTTGAACCCGGGCTCCGCCACGGACGTTCAGCCCCAGGCTCTGTCATGGACGTCAAGCTCCGGGCTCCATCAGAGACATGGTGGGTTTGTTGCTTTGGGTGTCTTGTTGCTGAATTTTTTGTATTGTATTTCCATATCTATTTTGTATTGTATTTCTATTTATATTGAGCTGTATTTATATTTGACTTTGTAGCACAGCTGTAACATTGTTAGCCGCTCTGAGTTGCTTCGGCAAGGAGAGCAGCATACAAATCTAACAAATAAATAAATAAATAAAATTGTACTACCTTACTGATAGTAATGAATTATGCTGAATATAGATGAAGAAATGCTTGGTGTTAAGTGAGCTTGCATGGAAGTGCATACAGACAGCGAAAGAGAGAACTTTGTACTGTGATATCAGGTTTAGCAACACCTCTGTTGCACTTTAAATAGCTTTCTAAACTGAATCATCTATTTTGAGTGTCACTCTCATTTAAAATGCTAAATATGAACCAGTATAATCATAACTGATTTGCAGATTTTTAAATCTGCTGTCGAGTCCAACCTTGCAAAATTAGGTATTTCTCCACTTTCCCTGTTAGGGTCTGGGTATGGCCAGGCAAGGAGAACAGTATGGCAATGAGTAGAGGACATAGGAAGATAAGTGGATCATTATTTATGATGCCAGATGCTACTAGATATATAGTTGCCCCCGCCAGATATCTTAGGCAGTTAGAGGCCGCAAACAGTGGTGGGATTCAGCAGATTCGCCCTAGTTTGCCAGAACTGGTAGCAGAAATTCCCAGCTGGCACCAGCCATCCAAGTTTTGAAATAAAGTAGTCCTAATTCGGGTGCAACACAGGGCTTTCCCCTTGGTCATACACACCATACCACGCCCACAGAGTTGGAAGTAAATTTTTTTTAATCCCGCACCTGCCTGCAAGCCATCAAAAAGCCTTTTCACTCATGAGATGCCATGCTCTCCCCACAGCCATTTTAAAGGCAAGTACAAAAAATTACCAAACCATAACAATAACAAGCTATGGATCATTTGTTACTGCTAGCTGTAGGAAGCTATATTGATATGCATGCTTATTTGTCATTCTGCTTGATAACGCTTTACCTTGTAACCTCTTTAACTCTGTATATGGTGTATATAAACCATACCTGGAAATTCCACTCCTTTGTCTGAAGAAGTGGACATGATCCACAAAAGCTCACAGTAAATACATAGCAGTTAGGCTTTAAAGTGCTGCAGTGTTTTTATTTTTTTGTTTTTTTCCTGATATGCCTAAACCACAGACTAACACAGCTACTATTAACAACAACAACAACAACAACAACAACAACAACAACAACAACAACAACAACAACAACAACAACAACAACAACAACAACAACAACAACAACAACAACAACAATTCACTGAAAGACTTTGTCCCTGTGGCTCCGGTGATCACATCTCCATTAGATGTTCCTTTTACCACGATATCAAAATCAAATTCAACCCTCCCTTGATCAAGGGGTTTCCCGGTCACTTTGATATAGATTGTCTACGATTTCTGCTTAGGGATGAGTGGAGTGTGGTCATGGTGCAGGTGGTTAGATTCTGCATCTTGGTGCTAATGATTCACAGAATGTTGAAGGAAAATCCTTAATAAACATTTAATGCCATATTTATTGTCATAATTTATAAAAACTATGTACAGTTGTACCTCGCTTAAAGAGCATAATGTGTTCCACAGGATTGCTCTTTAAGCGAGTTTTCTCTTTAAGAGAAACACCATTGTAAGTGACTTCTGGTGGGGGGGGGGGATTGTAAACCCTGATTTATTTGTTAAGTGAGTTTTTGTTTGGTTTTATTTGTTAAGCAAAGTGAACATTCAGATAAAATTCTGTTCTTTAAGTGAGTTATTCTTTAAGCAAGGTTATGCGAGGTTTCACTGTATGTTATACACCATGTTATACACTTAATTTAGAAAATTTTATAAATCTTACTTCTCTCTCTGTATAAAAATATTAGTTACTAATTACAATTATAGACTGTCACATTCTTAGATGGAAGAGTTATTATAGCTTAGGTTTTTTATTCTATATTTAAACATAATTCTTATATGTAACTTATAAAGTACTGGTCTTTGACTATGATAAAGTTTGATCCAGTACAATCAAAACTGATTTGCAGATTTTTGAAATATAAGGAAGTAATATGTAGGAAAGGGATGCCCAAACTATCTGGGGGGGGGGCATATCTGGCCCCCAATGCCAATAATCCAGCCCATGCCACCCTCACCGCTTCCGGAAGTGTAAATAAAATGTGCCCATATGGACACATTTTGCTTCTGCTTCCAGGAGCAAAGAGGGTGGCATGGGCTGGATGAACTGGTATCGGGGGCCAAAATGTGGCCCCTAGGCTGCAGTTTGTGCATCTCTGGCTAAAGCAGAGAAAATGGCAGCCTAAAATCCATCTCATCTTGTTGCAAAGCAGATTGCAAGATGTGTTTTACTTCAGCTTCTGGTGAGAGGAACCACGTAACCCATCCCCTGAACCACATGACCAGCCCACTGAACCATGTAGACTGGCCCATGGCCTGAAACGTTTTAGCACCCCTGAGTAGGAAAATAAAAACCAGAAGTTGATATGTTGTCAGCCAATTTCACCTGGAGTTGACTTGCAATTTCTCAGAAAGTGTATTGTTCTGAGAATTTTTCTGAGTTTTTGAATTTCTTCAGCCCCTTCTATGTACCCCTGAGTAGTGTTGATAACCTAGGTACCCAGTGTAATATAATAAATATAGTGATGAACTGTGGAAAAGTACTGAGCCATGGAAAAGTACTGAGGTAATGGAACTGATAAAACCACTCTTTAAATATCTCATTTACCTTGAAAGCCTGCATAGGGTCTCTATAAATATGTTCCCAGTATACAGAAAGAGCCTCCTCAAAGATTGTGGTATTTTTGAACCACAATACAGCATACCGTGGACAACAGCAAACTTGTGTTGCTGGCTAATCTTTCTCACACCGGGTCAGGTGAAAGGAACTGCAGAATGAACTCGCCAAAAGGCATCTTCATGTAGGGAGACTGGCCTAGTCCCGGAAGAAGAAGTTTCCACTTGATGTCACATAACTAACTAACAGCCTCTTCTACTGGAAAAAGGATATTCTGCACCATCTCTCTCTCTCTCTCATTTTAATGTGAAAGCTGCCAGTGCCTACCATGCTGTACTAGAGAGGTGTAGACAATGTAAAAGGGAGGTCAGCATATATGCATCGGCTTGTGAGGGCACAGAAAAGTTGTTCTACTGCTACTTCCTTACCTTCAGGAGAAGTTTGAAAAATTGTCTCCATAGTTTTTCTACCCACAAATAGAATCAAGACAGTCATTTATATGCAACTCTTTCAATCATGCAGCCATCACAACATGGATATTTGTTAGAATACCTGTTGTAAATTTTAGCCAAGAAAATGATTTTGGTACAATACTTTAAAACCATCTCAAGAACACCTTTGCAAAATGAGGGGAAAAGACAAAGTTGTCCTACCAAGTATTTATGCTTTCTAATGTTCTCTTTCTTTCTTTGTGCCTTGCCACATCTCTGCTTCTTAATGCTTTTCTGTACCAGTGGGCAAGCTTGGAGTTTACTATTTTCTACTACAATTTATATGGGAAAAGCATATGTGTTCTAGAAAGAATCCAAATTAATTTTGCTTGCATTTTATTTATTTGACAGCTCTGCTCAAAGTCAACAGCAGAGACTGATTCACAAGTAAAACTGAATAGGTTCCACATTGGCTCTCATAGCCAGTTTTAATTTTCTTGTTTATAGAGGGAGAAGAAGGGTGATGGTCCCCAGGTGGATTAAATCCCACTTAAATCCATCTTGATGGAGGGCAGCAGCTTCATCAATACTGGCTGGTGGCTGATGAGGACTTTGTATGCCAAAGGGTTCAGGACCAGAAAGTGACTCGTGGAATTGGATCAGTGGTACGGGTATCATACTTTGATGTGGAAAGCAAATGTTCACAGGACAATCTTCATGGATCATCACCATGAAGATAGCCAACATTTTGAATCAGATATGGCACCTGAAGAAGAAGAAGAAACAGAAAAACACACAGGCTTGTCTGTATTAGTTGAACATACAAATACAGTGGGATAACTTTTCAGATACTTTAAATAAAAGTTACCAACTATATAAGTAGCAGGACCATGTAGCTCTTGTCAATGGATGATTTATGGCCTGAACTGTGGGTCCCAGGAACAAGTCCCACCTGTAAGATGAAATACATGGAAGAGAAGGGCATGTGCCATTCTCAAAGAGTTTACAAGACCACCATGGACCTATAGGCAGAGGTTTGAGATTTCCAATTTCCGTGTGGCCTTGCAACATTCCTCCAGGTTGGCTCTTCAGAGATTTGAAAAGATTTGATGGCTTTGTCCTGAGGTAAATGGTTCTTTTACTTGCCCAGGCATGAATCACGAATGATTCAGTGAATCAATGACAGAAATGTTTTGCCACCTCTGCTGAAATAGTGCACCTGTTGTGTTGTATCTCAGCTGGTTCTATCAATTTGTCACAACTGAAGAATAGAGTGTCTTCTGGAGCCATGTGGTTGGAAGCAGTGTGGTGAGCCCTCCTTGTTATCCATTTCATCTCTTGACAAGAAGAGGCATCCTGAATATTGATGCTATGTTAAGCTTCTTCACTATAACAAAGATATCTGCCCAGAACTTAAATATTTTCATCTGAATTTTAGGAAAAAAATGTATCCAATTTCAAACTAATCCTTTCTTTCAAGTATTAGTTAATTGTAAATCTGGGTGGGATGCTACATCAGTCATACTTATAGAAAATCAATTTGAGGAGATTCCCATAAAAGCAGTTACTAGTTTATAAATGAAAACTCTTGGTCCAATGAACTTAATAGACTAAAGACATCCGACTTGTCTCATGAAAGCTACGTTCATTTGTTCCTATTAAATTGTACTAATGAACTAATTACTTCAGTACTAATGATTTCATTAGCTCTCTTCTCCTTTGCTGAGCTAAGAGTTATAAGCCACATATTCCCTGCCTTATGCAATGGTTTCTAGGCATCAACATCCAGCTTTCCTCACAAACCTCAAATGCAAGAGATGTGTCTTCCATGGCATGTTTTCTATTTGTTGGAAATTCTGTTTTGTTTTGGGGCTTTTTTTTTACTTCTAGACTGAAAGTTTTCTTTGACTCAAGAGTATCTTCTTTCGGTTATAAACATTTCTTAACATATACGCTATCAGTAAGTTTGTAAAGACATAAACATCAAGCTTTTTAAAACCCATGTTCCTTGTTTACTCTATTCCTCATTGAAAAATAATCCACACACACTGTTTTAAACTGACTTGTAGCTAAAGTGAAGACGCATAGTGATGTCATGAGTGCCAACCCATTAGTACCATTGCTCCCTTTTAAAATTGTGATGGAAAAGAAAAATCCATAACATTGAAGCTATTTCTAGCTTCTTCTGTAGGTCAAATGTATCTTCTCTGAAATTACACATACAGTCCCTTGTTCTATTGAGAAAGAAACATGTGTGAGTGGCAGCCATATAATGGTTCTTATCTTATTGCTGGTCATCTGGTTGGTTGACCTGAGAAAACTGAGGAACAAAATCACAGGCCAGCATAGACAAGCTCATGTCTCTGTTTGCCTACTTGGACTCAGGGCGCTATCCTAACTCTAAGGTAAGAATGACTGGTGTGGGTTTGGATCGGGCACAAGCCCCTTGTGCCAGTACATGTGCTCTTAGGGTGGCTGAACCCTTTGAGTTGGTTTCTAGCTGCTGATTTGTAGCTGTTAACTCAGTTTCCATGATGATTGTGCTGACCTTGTGGTTTTTAATTTTTTTTCCTTGTGCACTTTCCCCTTAGGCCAGCTAAAGTCTGTTCCCTCCTGAACTGGGAGAGGTTTGGCTATAACATAGCCCCAGCCAACCTAGGTCTGTTCTGCCAGCCTAAGGTGAGCCTAGCTAGTTGGGACTATGGCCTCAGTTGGATCCCTTGTAGAATTTGCCAAAATATTTTTTCATAATTCAAAATCATAGAGGTAAAAGGTATGCTTCTATTACCTGGAACCAGTGGTGGGCATCAACAGGTTCGCCCCGGTTCGCCAGAACTGGTAGCAGGCATTCTGTCTGGCTCCACCCATCCATGTTTTGAAATAAAGTAGTCCTAATTTGGGTGCGACACAGGGCTTTCCCCCTGGCCATGCCCACCATACCACACCCATAGTGTGATAGCAATTATTATTTTTGAGGCCACCACTGCCTGGAGCCCTCTGGATTACAAAGCCCAAAACTAACAACAAGGATGGCCAAGTTAGCTGTATTTGAATGGAGCTATATTTCAATATATCTGACAAAAGAAGACAGGCAGAAACATGTAGACCTAGTGGTTTTTAGAAATCTCTTTGGGATTGAATGGCCACTTAGTCAAGTTTTCCCCCCAAACCACCTCCACTACTCTTAAAATATAATGTCTGTATTCACCTTTAGAAAGCTTGGCCTCTTTGCCATTTCAGGAAGAGTCACTTTCTTCTCAATTACATCATGTCTGCAGTGAATTAATTCCTCTGTTTGCAACATAAGGCTAAAGAGGCAGCAATTCAAATTTTTCTTTCTTTCTTTGTTACATGTGCTTCCAACAAGTATCTTATATTTTCTTCAACCATTTTTGAATATATTTGCATACCATCATGATTTAGCAGCCAGATGGGAAAAGGGAAATGGTTGCATTCCAGGGACAGAATGTAATCCATTTGACTTGAAGCCTGATCGACAACTGTGAAATACAACAATCTCACAAGTTCTGTGCCTCCGTCTGAAAATAGCATAGCTAAAAAAAAATAGTGCTGGTGAAGTGGGAATGAGCATTTTAAATACTGGTAGGCCTTGGGTCATGTTAGGAGAGTAGGAAGTATCAGGGGAGATATAAGATGCTGTAAAGAGTGAAATATCCTGAGCCACTGTAGGCAGAGTGACCTCCTTTAACCTACGATTTTGGGCCCACAGTCTTTAGTTTTTAACATCTTTTATTCCTCAACCAGTAGAATGTAGTGCCTTCGTCAAACTGCTCTCATTCCTCCACAAAAGGACCAAGATTCCATGTTGTCTCTGATATGTAAAAAAAAAGCAGGACTTTGAATGCTCTCCAAATTCAAAAAAGAAAAGCTAAAATCAGGAAGAAGGTAGTTAATCTTGGTTTACCAATTGACAAATGCAGTGGTGTAAACAGTAATCCATGTGGCCAAAATGCACAAGTAAAAGGAGGAGAGACCCACAGGAATTTTGTCCGTTGCTCTGGGATCTTCTCTTGCAATACACATAAAGAGAATAAATTATGAAGAATTTGCATGTGTAGGTTATCTAACATCCATTGTGAGGGTATGGGAAGCCTAATCTGTTTGTTGTGCGAAGCAGAGAAAAGTCTCATATTGCACTTTAAAGACTAGTGCATATTATTTAGCATAAGTTTCCATGCATTACATTCCACTTCACCAGGTAGCAGGAATTTTTTTCCATAGTACAGAATCCAGGGTTATTTTTAATTTAGAATGCATACTTATGATTGTTTTAAAACTTCCAGTTAAAGTGTTTATTACTTCAGTTACTGTGTGATTTACATATGAGGAACATTTAAGCCATTCTTACCCAAATAATTTAAGAAACATATTCAAAAATCATGTGGAAGGTAAAATTCAGTTCCATGTTGGAATATAATTTGAAAATGAAATCCATCATCTGCTCAAAAGATAATATAGGTTGGTTGGCTCATCTAAGGCACCAGAGGATCAATTATTCATCCTTTAGTCTGACCAATATTGCCTTGGCAACCTAGATTTTGTTGATAACATCGCTTTACTTAAGGAAGTTGAGCTGCAACTACAACAGACAATGACCATGCTGAATGGTGAAGCAAAGAAAATTGGCCTTAGGATAAGAATTGAAATCATGCATCTGAACTCCACAGTTAGGATCCATGGCTGTATAAACATGTTCTGTCAATAAAGTCTACTGTCTTATCAGCAGGGCAGAGAAAAGAGTTCACTTTACTCTGAGCCACCATAAATTCTACCTAACCCACTGATGGCACTGAATTTGCAGATGGCAGCCTGTGCAACTACTATATGCCTTCCATATATGAGCACTATTCCATGTCATGAGCTGCTTTTTAAACCATTCCCTGTTTCCCTGAGAGATCTGCCTTATATTGTGGAAGCATTACTGCTTAAGAAACATCAATCCAAGGCTTCCATAGGCACATAAAACTAGTTGAAATGTTCTTTGGATCTTGGCCAAAGCATGATATAAAGAAGCTCAAAAGGTTATGGGAGGCTTATTATATTCAAACTGGCTGACAGAACAAGCAAATCTAAAAGGTAAGCGAATCTGGCAGTAAAGACTTTCAGGTAGCTTGTTTTGTCATGTGAAAATTATGTTTATTTTTCCTTTTTTTAAAACCTCTTGCTTTATGCTTACTAGCAATGAACAATGACCTCTCTCTCTCTCTTCCTCTCTCTCTCTCTCTCTCTCTCACACACACACTCTCTCTCTCACTCTCTCATACACACACGTGTCACAAATATGAACATGAAGCAATTAGAAATAAAGTAGATGCACATTGTAAAAACCATTACATTTGCATGTATGGGGGCAATGAACCACCTCAGACTCATATTTTGCTTAGCCAGCCTACTCTAGTCATCTTTCACAGGAAAAGTGGAGAGACAGAGCTGCAGTTGTGTTCCTTCTTGCTGAATTGCTAGCTTTAGAATCTGCTGGTTGTCTGTTTGCATAAAGGTGTATGTGTGTTGCTGGGGGGAGGGGTCAGCAGGAGGATGTGTTCCTTGTCTCTACCCACCATTAGCTCTGTGTTTACCATCCCTGCCTTCAATCCCAGATAAACCAGTCACACTTGTAGAAATTTTCTGATCTTATAGAGTCACAACCCAAGAAAATGTGTGACCATTCCAAAGGTCCATGGAGCTATAGCATTTTCTTACATAGCAAAAAAGATATGTCAGGGATGCACTTAAATATACTAGAAGGATTTTAAAAGTTAACCGTTGAAGCCCAATCTAATCTGCTAATCCTTCTGAGCCGATTTAATAAAAAAAGAACATTAATATATATATTTTGCAATGCTCTTTGGTTAAGTGACCTTGGTAAAAGCAAGTAGATGAATTTAGAAATTAGTTTAATTAGCAGAATTTTAATATCAGCTAGCTCATTCAGGCCATTTACCATGCTGACCATTTAAATCAATTTTACTAATGGATAGAGAGACAAAGAAGTACACAGTATAAACAAACGGTACTTCGAAAGTCTAATTTGACAATTTCCCTCTAAACCCCTTCAGCAAATTGCATATCTTAAAAAAGAATTGCATATCTTAAAGTGGAATTCCATTTAGCATTCACACAACAACACAGAAATGTTGAGGTTATCATTGACCTACTTGCATAATGAAAAAGCCTTCCAAAAATATGTAGCGCTCACAACGATTAAAAGCCTCTGTTGGTAAAAGGTCAGCCTGCAGATCTGCGAAGATGTGTCATTGCTTCCCCTATACATTGGAGAGTGGATTAATGATGGCCACCTTCCATTTTCAGGGGGCATGCCAGTTTTGAATGAGTTTTCCCATGGGGGTGGACAGGGAATAGGCAATCTATTGTGCCAAGGAAACCATCTAGCTTATGGTTAGTTGAGAGTGGTGATTGGTAGATAAATCTGTGCAACATAAATCAGAGATGCAAGTCCAATGCTACACCACACTTTCAAGATAAGGAGAAGTTATTCTTTTGACTACTTATATGATAAACATGTTTAGTACACTGTTTGGGAAATATGAAGCTAGGCAACTGATAACTCATGTGTATCTTTTGGCATCCAAGGCTGTGATTTCTGTCACCTTCAGTCTCATAGAATCAATGTGGTACCAGTCAATGATAATGACAAGCTCTTTTGTTCCTTCTCCATTTGTAGAAAGAAAGGTGACATTCGGTCCTGCAAACATACAATATGTTTTGTTGCAAGAGGGTGTCTTCTGGATGTTGATGGGCTGTAAAACCCATTATTCTACAGTGTTGGCAAAGCTGGCTGTGGCTGATGGGAGTGATACTGCAACAGCATCTAGAGGACAAACAAACTGAATCTTGAAATAACAACAGAGAAGGCTAGAAATATGATATGGAAAGAAAAACCATTATCTACCTCTTAAAATGAACAGAAGCCCAAGAATGTCTATTTCAGGTAATATAGAGAACTATGTTACCTGGAAGTCACTTTTTAGACTATGGTTTGGAGTTGTCAGAATCAGAATGAACCTAAGAAAACAGATGTTTTTCACTTACATTGTCCTTTACAACCACAGTAATATACAGGTAATTTCAAACTTAAGTCAAAGTACTCAAAGTCCCTCAGTATACACACATGAAGGCTTGAGCTAGATGCCCCAAATACTCTCTAGACGTTGTCCACAAGGAGGCAAAACTGTCTGATAAGTCTGTAAATTTTATTGTGGTTGGTTGTACTGTGACAGAGACAAAGAATGAAAGCTGTGCTGACAGAATGATTATGGCACTTAATTTATTTGCTGTTGTGTCAGTTCATAGGATTAAGCTTTAAGTGTAAATAGCAATGGATGACATGAAAGAGAAACCTGCTTTAGAGGGTGGAAATGCACAGATTAATGCCTGGTCTAATAACTCATTATAGTTAAGCAGGTTGCTGTTGGATAGTATTGTGTATTCCCATGAGATAATTCTATCCATGTTTTACATTAAAGCTGTAAATTATCTGCCTAGTCTTCCTTTTGTGTAGACTTCCTGTTTGTATCACTTAAGAGCAAATATTCTATATTGTTATTGCCGATACTAGACAAGCAACTCCTCAGGGGCCAATTCACATTTTTAGTGGGTTTTCCCCCTCCCCTCATTCAGTGAAACCCTACAAGTCAGTCTACAGTGATTTTGAATGCTAACAATCACTCAAATATGCCATAATCTTGAAACAATTTTCAAATTCACAATCTCTTGCCAAAATTAATGGGGCATAAGCTGTTTGCTGGGAGTGCAGTGGTTCAAGTGGTTAAGATGCTGACTGGAAGGCAGCATGCCAGGAGTTCAATACCCGAGTACTGCAGGATGGAATGAGCTCCCGTGTTTGTCCCAGCTCCTGCCAACCTAGCAGTTTGAAAGCAAGAAATTGCAAGTAGATAAATAGGGACTTCTTAGGTGGGAAGGTAAACAGCATTCTGTGCGCTCCAGTGTCTAGTCGTGCCTGCCACAAGACCACAGAAACATAGTGCTGGCTCTTCGGCTATGAAACAGAGATGATCACCAAACCCTACAGTCAGATACGGCTGACTTTCAAGCAAGGGTGACTTTTACCTTTAAGATGTTTGCTTGCATTTGCTGGTCAAAAGCCAGACAATCCAATAAGAGGAAAACAAACTCAGGATGCCATGAACACGAAAGCCAAGCTCAGCCAGGGCACAAGGGTAGAACAACTGAATGAGAAAATAGGAATGCCTGTTCCAAATTGCTTGTATATCTTTCCCATTCTGAAAGTGTTTAAGGGAAACAGAAGTGTGTCCTGAGGCCATAAACTGATGTAACTATTAATCTCTGGTCACACATTGGCTGGAGGGGGAATACTTTCTTGCTCCAGAGCCACTATCTTTCCCTTTCATTCTGGTAGTGGGCATTAATTTCGAGGCATCATACAATGGTTCTGCCTGCAGGCAGGGAGGTAGGCAAACAGAAAGAGACATCCATCTTCCCAAGTCTATGGCCCACGGGGGCAGCAACCTCTACTGTCTCCTCATTTTTGTTGTCATTCTATGATGGTAGTACCAGGAAACAAAAAAGAGAGGAAAATGTGTCAGGGGCCTGCTTTAGACAAATCCACGGGGTACTTTCAACCTACATTCAGCACATACCCAGTTTGCTGCAACCAGAATTAGAACAGCCTAAACAAATATTTATTTGCTATCACTACTCACCATCCCTTAAACATTGTATGTGGCAGAGAAAGAAGATATCAAGTTTATGCACAGATGACCCAAGACAAATTGCTACCTTAGGCAAATGAAGTACTGTATTGGTCTTAATTTCCCCATTCTGCATACACAAGAGAACTGAACTTTCACATAAATTTATTTCAACGCTGGCACTGTCCTCTCACTGTGACTGAAGTGCCAGGGATTTTAATTTTAGGGCAGTACATTACTTTACTTTAAATGCTTTTAGATAATTTTTTTAGCCATAGAAAAGGCTAGTTAATATGTGTGTAACAAAAATAAGAATTAAAAATTAACTAGTTAACAAAAAAGTATGCCTACATAAACTACATATTCACATATTTGCAGTCTACTTTTCCAGTATTCAGCAATTTGAATAGCTTCTAACAAATCACTGATATCACACTGTTCAGGCAAGTTGCCACAGATTAGCAGATGTTCAAAGTTGTGTCACTTGCCACATTCACATGGTTCACCATTGTCAGTGTGGTCCCACCTCTTTAGGCTCTTTGTATCATGTCATCTCCGTTTTCAGTCTATTCAGCATCTTCCATGCCCCATATAAGAGATGGTAACCAGCTGCTGGCTCCTCCTTCATCACCCCCAAACCCTTCAGAGACTGAGCTAATCTCCACATTTTTCTGTGTTGCTGTTGTTTTTGCATCTCATCCTCTACTACCTAAAGAAATAAGCAAAATCCCTAAAATAGCCCATTCTCTGCTCAGTTATAAGGCTGGATCTTGAAGGTCAAGAAACTTAACAAATACCGTAATTAACAAAAGAAAAGCACATTAGATGCTTAAATTGTAATGTATTAAATTTGTATGAAGTGTAGGCTATCTCAACAAAAGAAGACCTGAGCCTAACTAACCTCAAAATTACCAAGCTTGGCATCTTGAGATGACACTATCTATCTTCAGCTGGAACCAAAGCAATTATAGTACAAGAATCCCTGCTCATCCAGTGCTAGAGAAACTGGATATATGGTTGTAGCTAATCTTTCCTGGGGTCCATTTTGGTGTAGAAAAATAGAAATCAGATTTTAGACCATAAAGCTGTTGATGAAACGAGGAGGCTGGATGTGCTAATTTCCAAACATAAGATGCCTCCTGTGCTTGGCCTAAAGGTTTGACCATCATTTTTAGTATGTTTTCAAGTGCAGTGTAGTGTTTCCTCCTCTGGAGAAAGTTGGATTCCTCCACTTATATGGGAAAAAGTGATAAATATCTGTAGCAGAGGTTAAGTTCTTCTCTGTCCCCTGCTGTCTTTAGTTTTATCACCCGTTTACTGTGTACTATCAAACACAGTCCTGGGTGGGTTTTTGTTGCAGCTGTTGCTCTTTAAATGGAAATCCGTACAGAAACGTAGCTATAGCAATTCAGCTGCAACCTTTGGCATTCACTTTACTAAAGGTTTGCTAAATCCACCATCACTGGAGGAATGACACATTACAATATAAGTACGGCAGCAAGCATTAGTATGCCCAGGTGATTAACCTCATCCTCCTGTAAATAAGATTAATTAGTAATTTTCTCCTCTAATCTGGTGGGAAACATGTATAATTATAGTTGTGTTGTTTATGTAAATGCTACCCAAATATGCAGAAGGAGAGAACAGGTTGCAAAGCAAAGTTCAACTAAATGACTACTCCTGAATATATTTACCAAAGACAGATAAGCTAATTAAGACATGTCTCATATGTAAACAAATATGGTCACCCCCCTCGGCTTACAATGGGCCCTCTTTGCTATTTATTCATGACTTTTGAGTTATGCTGAGGTCAATAATTAAAAAATTCTGATGAATGTTCAGCATTGACAATACAAGGATTCATGTGTCAGAACAAAATTATCTCTTTCACTGAGGAAAATATATGTAATGATAAACACTGATCACTGTTGGTACACCAGAAGGAATAACAGACTCTACAGTTTTAAAGGTGATTCCACACATTATCTGGCAGTAAGTGTACACATTTCACAGGAAGCTTGGCCTAAAGGTTTGACTATCCTGGTTACCTGCCCAATGTGCCATCATGTCAGGGAAGGCAGATATTTTATAAGACAGGTGCATGAGGATGATGGCATAGAAGGAGGGTGGGTGTGGGGAAGAAGCAAATGGAGAGGACTTCCTTGAAGCTTCATGGACTTTTAAGAGAAAATTGCAGTTATCAGAAAACCTAACATATTCTATTTCATGGCTGAAGGGCAGAATTACAGAGCAGAAACATCTTGGTAGAGCTTTCCTTTCAAGGCTAGGGGAAGGGGAAATTCACTGAGATTTTGGAGATACCTTAGGAGGGTGCTTGAATACCTGAAAGTAGGACCATTGTCCAGATGTTTCATTGGGAATATCATACACCTCATCACCTTGCGGGCAAGGATGATGTGAATTACAGTCCTATCTCCTGGCAAGATGAGGCTGGAATTGGCCAGCAATGCTACTGATATCCACAAAACTGAAGGTTAAGTACTGCCCCCTGCTGTCTAAGGAAAGAAGAGATGATAGAGATAGTGTGTAATTAGAATTAACATGCTAATGTTGCAGACCGGTTATGAGGAAGATTTTTCAGGTTTGGAAAATCAGGCTTAAGAGGAATTCCATGCTTAAGTATTGAGGACCAGTCAACCAAACAAAACAAGCTGATTTGAATAGCCATGGAGATAAGAGAAACTCCTACTGGTCACTTCAGTTCTTCCCATTGTTTTAGATTTTTCTCCTCTAATAATGGGCTATCTATAATGTTTCTTGGTTGTCTGGATATCAATTATTTTTTGGGGACAGCAATTAAGTTTCATAGCTAAAATCTCTTTCATTTCATTAAATTCTATTTCCCATATTTCTGGATTTTCTCACATTCCCACCTTAAATGGAAATAGGTACAACCGCTTGATTATACGTCCAACATATTACTGAATATTTTGAATTATAAAATTCATTTTTTACTTGTGTTAAGTAGCATCTTTATAATGTTTTATATTTTTTTTAATCCTTACTGATCTGTTAGTTAAAATTGTTTTCTTCTATAAACTCCTACATTCCTTTTCTGTTTTCCTTCCTAAGACTGTTTCCTATGTTGTTCTTAAATTGTGCTGTTGACCTCAACCCAGTTCTATAAATTTTACTTACTGATCCCTTCTTTTCTTATTTTCTTCATCTGTCTCTCTTTCCACTATTAATTCTTCAAACTTTGTCAGTTCCCTATATTGCCCATATTTTAAAGCCAGGTTCTAGTGCATTTATCCACTTGCATCATGGTACGCCAATTTGTCATTTCTTGGCCTCCTAATATATTCTTTATTTGGTCTCTATTTGATGCTTTATTCAACCAATCCTTCAGTCTAATAGTTTACCCCTTTTCCAATTAATTCATTACGTTCTGTTTTATTTTTCCTGGAAATTTTTCCAAGTCAACTATGTCGATCAATGAGGAAATTGTTGAACTAGCTATTTTCTTATATCTACTCCAAACTAGAATCTGACCCATAGCACCAAATAATCCGCCCTCCACTCTTGCTCCAGCCACAGCCACCACCTCTGCCACTCCCAGAATTGGCCTCAGACTCACGGTTGTTGTAAACATGTTTACAACAGTCTTAGACTCATTTGTGGCTATTATAAATGTGTTGATGGCAGCCGTAAATGAGCCCATGGCCGATTACATTGAAAAGGTTGAGAACCTATTCTTTAGACTATCCTGGCAAAACACAGGATTTAGATGAGAGCCTAATAATACCCTTTCCTCATTTTATGAATCTAGATGCTTCTCAGTACCATAATTTAGAAGAATGTCTGCCTTTGTTCTCCCTAATCCCAAGATTTCTTGGCCCACAAAATGTCTTCAATTTCTTCCCAATAAATCCTATGCACAATTCCTTAGACTTTGTAAAGCAGGAGTTCTCAAGCTTTTAAAGCTGAGGGCCGGGTCACACTTCTTCAGAGAGCTTTGGGGGCTGAACGGCCATTTTGCCCTTCTTCCACTACATGGCACTTCCTGGTGTGGTGGAGGCTGTGGGGGCACATGAAATGGTGCCACGGGCCACATCCAACCCATGGGCCACAAGTTGAGAATCCTTGCTATAGATGAATTAAACAGTGAACATTGATTGGATTTTTTTCCCACTTCCAGTCATTATGAGACATATTTTGGCCATTAAAAACAGTCATAAAGAACAAAATAGCATAAGACCTACACAAAACAAATGCCTTTACACTTAAAGAGTTAAAGATAAAACACACATATAAATGCAGAGGAAGCAAACAAGAAAAGAATAACTGGCTATTTGAAAAAATACCAAGAACATATCTACTGCTTCTGTTTTTTAAAAATTCCAGAAAGAAAGGGATAATTATCACAATTTTGTGCAACTGCTTAAGTTATGCAATTTTTAGAAAGCCATCCAGTCAACAGTATCAGAATACAGTTGTATCTCACTTAAAGAGCATAATGTGTTCCACAGGATTGTTCTTTAAGAGATGTTTGCTCTTTAAGCGAAAAACCATTGTAAATGACCAATTGTGACGGGATGGGGGTATTGTGAACCCCAATTAATTTGTTAAGCGAGTTGATGTTGATGTTGATGTTTGGTTGATGTTTGTTGTTAAGTGAAGTGACCATTCAGAGAAAATTCTACTCTTTAAGCAAGTTACTCTCTAAGCAATGCACTCTTTATGCGAGGTTTTACTGTATAGCTAATTCTCACAGAAAACTTTAATACATGACTGAAGTACTGGTGTTGCACCACAAAAGCTCATACAACATTACAAATAGAGAAGCAAGTAGTGGAGAAAAGAGAGAAGACCAATAGGACTACTGAAAAACAAGAAGCAACAGCTGGAAAACATTTTGAAGATCCAATGGTCAGCAATGAAATAGCTGAGAAGATTAAAATGGAAATGGTAGAAAGAATTCATCTGCCAAAACTGAAGCAAGTTAGAAAGGAAAATTTAGCTAAAATATTGAATAAAGTGAACACTTTAATACCTGCCTGAAGAAGTGGTCTTGAACCATGAAAGCTCATGCAATGTTTTGTTTTTGTTAGTGATCCAATAAAGGTATCACCTGTTTCCTGCATCTTTTGCATCTTTACAATTTGAATATGGATCACATGTCTAACCTTCCTTGTTTGCTTCTCAAACAACAAGGATATGACATTTTTAGCTGTTCTTAGCTGGTGGTGGTGGTGAGAAGAAAGCAGGATTTACTTTACTGTCGCAGAGTTCTTTTACTAAAACAACTAGTCTCACTGGGCAACTCCTGTTGAAGAGGTTCCACCAGTGTAAGTAGGTAAGGTGCCAGAACAAGATGATTTACCTAGAATTGAAGCTTCCTGTCCTCTGTGTTCCTGCTTCTGAAGATCCCTAGGGCTCCCCTTTACCTCAAGGGGCACTGGAAGGGGAGGGGGAAATATCTTATAGTCAAAAATCATAATAGGATCACTGTCACTGGGACTATTTTTGAAGCCAAAAGGCTTCCTGAAGGCAAAGGGAAGCTGTATGCAGCCTCAGCCATGTTGCCAAAGGAGTATTTGAAAATGCAGGTGTTGAACCATGGCTTGTTTGTTAATAGTTACTTGTTGACAGATCAGTTTGTTCATATTGCTTGTTTGTTAATAGTTCTCAGCTCTGTTGGAAGTAAGTATTGATAATAGATCTGTATTGCTTAATCGGGACCAAGCCTCCCTACAGTACACTATAAAATACACTGATCCAGAAGAGTAGCGTGCCTTGGCGGGGCCCCGTATAAAAATTTGTTTGGGGGCCCTTAGGAAGGGTAAAGATTTGTTTTGCTTACGCACGTTGGGGCCCCCCGTGGCCTGGGGCCCCCGTATAATTGATACGGCAGATACGGCGGTAGCTACGCCTCTGCACTGATCAGCCAATGTACTGACTTAGGCTTCTGGGAATTGAAGTCCTCTGTGTGGCATGTGCTTCAAATTGGGAACAACTTCTGTAGACCAGGGTTCTCAACCTTCAGCCCATGGGCTGAATCTGGCCCATGGTGCCAAATAATCTGGTCCCCGCCCTCACTCCAGCTGCCACCGCCAACGGAATCTGCTGCAGACTCATTTACGGCCATCATAAACATGTTTACAACAGCCATAAATGAGTCTGCGGCCTTTGTAAACATGTTTACGACAGCCACAAATGGTGGGAGGACAACCAGTTCAGCCCCCTCAACTATTTGACGGAGCATGACCCGGCCCCCCAACTTGAAAAGTTTGAAAACCCCTGCTGTAGAGTTACAAACCCAGCTTGCAGCAGTATATTCTTGGTAGGAGAATTCATGACCTCCCTGCTGGCTACTGGAAATATTGGAACAAAACGACGAGGCTTGAAGAGTTGAGCAAAGCCTGTTTGCTATTGCTCTTAATGGAAAGGTCTCATTTCTTCAACACTGCAGGTCCTGTTTTCATTATGTAAAAAAGCTTTCAAGTAAGAATAATAAGGCTGCATGGCTCATGTGATACCTTGCATTACTTGTGGCACCTTTTCTCACACCAGAAAAAAGGCATGATGATACAAGAATTAGTTCAGAGTTGCTATGGGATAAATCAAGAAAGAAATGAGGAGGGCAGACAGGCAGGGTGAGATGAAGAGTAGGATTGGATGCCAGGAAGAAAGGGACTGTGGGAATCATTTGCAAACTTCATTTCACTAGCCATAAGAAAGCCATTCACAGCTGAAACTGTTATAGTGGCAATTTCCACTCACAGCCCCAGTAGTGAGCATGCTTGCCAATTCTTTTCAAACAAGTGACTTTTACAGTGTCACCTTTGGACCGTTAGTATCTTAGCAACCATCAAGTCTGGGTTGAATCAAACTCTTTCCAGGTAATTTACAGTTCATTGGCTCTGATCAGATTCTGAAAATTACAAGGACAGGCAGCAATGAGAACTTGACTGATAATTCAATAGTGCAGGCCCATTTAAAAGAAAGGAAGAAAATCCAGAGTGAAGAAAAGGAATGTTGTAGGCCAATCCAACTGCATTGCAAGCACTGCTCCACTGATTTTAAACTGAGCATTTGCTTATCAATCTCCTACTGAAATCTGTCTGATTTAAAACTGGTCAGTGGACTACCCATTATATATTGATATATTTTTCTTCTTCTTTGAATTTGTATTCATATTTGTATTAGTATTAGTATTGTGAACATACTAATGCAAATGGATTTGTAAAGAACAACAGAATCTTTACAAATGGATTTTAATGGATTGCCAACCGAGAGAACACAAAGGAGAGGTTGAGAGATAACTGACAATTGTAATACTGTAACTCTATTTTTAATGTGAAACTCAAAAGTGTTCCAGATGATTATGCTCATTTTCCCTTGCTGAATAGTTCTGATAACTCCAGTGCTGCTAATATACATTGATCCCAATATAAAGAAGTTAGAGCACTGATCCAATGAATATATGTCATTTTAAATTTCCAGATCAGGAAGCTGTTGAATTTTCATTGAGGGGAAAATCTTGCCTGCCTGATAATCTGGGAACAGGTCACTTACACAAGCATTGCCATTGAGCAAAGGATGATTTACATGAAGGAAGCTTGCTTGGAGTTGAAAAACCTGCCCTTGCACAGTCCCAGGAGTTTTCTGCTCAGTGGAAGCTAAATGGGATATAAACATTGGAGTGAAAAACCACATACAGTATCTGGAACTAAATATAATTGGGTAAAATAAATAAACATATTTCCTAATACAGTATTGCATCTTCCCTTCTAACATACATCTTCATAAAAAGGGAAGAAGCAATAACTTTGGATATAATTGAGCCAACTACACATATCAGGAAAGGATGATTTTTGATATTTTGATATTTTTTTCTGTCACTATTCACCATTATGAGTCAGTAATCACTGATGAGGTACCATGTAAATAAAACCTCACTTTGGTTTTTAAAAAAGTCATTGTTATTCAAATGACTGACACATGGGATAGCAATGAAGGAACTTTTCTCATATGAAGTCACATATGATATGTCTCATCCGCCTTGTCTACAAACCTTGACAGCAATTTGCCAAGGCTTCAAATAAGAGTGTTTCCTAGGTTCTACCAGAAAAGACCAGGAATAGAGCATGAGACCTCTCATAAGCTACTAAGCAGTAGTCCTCTTGAATGTTTGTTAATATCACAATGCAGGGTCCAAGAATCTGAAGCTCCAATACTGGAGGTTTTAGAGATTACCGGGGGCAAGAACTTTAGATTGTGTTATTTTAACCAAGAGAAATAACCACAACAGCAGTAGCAGGAACAGGAACAGGAACAGGAACAGCACCTTTGTGTGATGGAGTGGTTTGTGTGTGGAGTTTATGATTGAATGTAAGACAATTTTAAAAAAACCTTAAAAATCTGGATAAGGAAAGAAAACTATTCAATTATGGAAGGATATTAAAAAAACTCAGCCATAATACATGGATTTCAAAAATGTGCCAAATTTGAAAAGAAAATGGTTCAGTTTTTGGAAATTAGTGAGCAAAGACTAATGGACCAGAGTAATGTAATTAAGAAAAATAAATTCTTCACTGCTGTTGAATTACAAGAGATTTGCTGCCCTTTAGAAAAGGAGTGAAAACCTGGCTGGCAGGTTTGGTCTGGGGGGTGGATGGTTCAATTTCCCAAGCCAATTGGTTGGTTTGACCCCAGTATGCCTATGTTACAATTTCTAGCTTTTAATACTAAGTTTTAAAAAAGTTTTTAAAGTTTTTTAATTATTTTAAATGGTTTTATAATTGTTGTAAATCGCCCTGGGACCCTTTTGGGAGGAGGGCAATAAACAAATTTAAATAAATAAATAAATAAAGAGATCAATGTAGAATCCAAACCCAAGCATATATATAAGGCAGCTAATTTACAAATAGAGAAGCAAGCAGTGGAGGAAAGAGAGGAGACTAATAGGACTACTGAAAAACAAGAAGCAATAGCTGGAAAAGATTTTGAAGTACCAATGGTCAGTGATGAAATAGCTGAGAAGATTAAAATGGAAATGGTAGAAAGAATTCAACTGCCAAAACTGAACCAAGTTAGTAAGGAAAATTTAGCCAAAATATTGAATAAAGTGAATGAAATTGTCCAGATTAACCCAACAGAAACATTAGCACAAACAAATCAGCTAATGTATTCAGCAGCTTATGTTACTGCTGAAGAATTGGGTTTGAAAGTTCAAAAGAATCAAGAGATTAAGAAAAGAAAGCCAAAAGGGAAAATTCACCTGGAGTTGAAAATTAAAAACATTTGATTGGATTTGAGCAGCCTGAATAATTTGAGACAAGGAAATCTAAAATATACGAAGATCAAAAACTGCCTGATAACAAGCTATGACTTGACCAACATGTAAATTGGAATTATAATTGAAGAGTTTAAACAAAGAGTTGGGGTCATTGCATAAAAGATCAAATGATATAATAATCAAATAATGCTATTTCTGTGAAATTCAAGCCAACCAACATTATTTTTACAAGGCCCTTGAAAATGAGCATGGAGCCACCATATCTGAAAAGCCTAAGAGGAAAAAAAACACTCTGATATTGTGGAGAAGCTTGTGGGAAACAATAAAGATCATAATGAAAATGGAAAATGGATCAAGCAAGCTGGAAATCAAGGCAAAGAAGATAAAGAACAAAAGTGCTCCTGGTTTAGATTAACTCTATGGATTATGGCTAAAACCACTAAAAAAATTGCATGCAACATCAACAAAATAGACAAATCAGGTTTTAGAAACATCAGAAGGTAAAAATGGTTAACAACCAGAAGGACATTTCTAATTCAGAAGGAAAATGCAGACCTGTAACTTGTCTACCAACAATGTACAAATTACTCACAGGCATAAATTCAAGATAGATATATGAACATTTGAATAACAATTTGTTGCCTATAGAGCAGAAAGTGTACTGCAAAAACTCAAGAGGAATCAAAGGTTAACTATTAATCAACAAATTGGTTTTGAAGAATTCAGAGAAAATGTGAACATATTTGTTTATGTCTTAGATCAACTGTGAGAAGCTATTTGATTCTCTTCCAAATGGCTGGAGTGAGAAATGTCTCAACTTTTTTTGGAATTAACAACAATGTTCAAAAATGTATCAATGAAGTTATGTTGAATAAAATTAATGATCTGTGGAGAGGAACTCAGTGAAGTTGAAATTAACCATGGATTCCCCCCCCCCCCAGGCATCTCTCTATCACCTTTGCTATTTGTGTTATCCATGGTGCACTGGCAACTACATTTATTTAGAACAGAACAAACTGTGGCTATGAAATTGGCTAAGAAAGGACTGAAGGTTTCACATTTGCTCTATATGGATGATCTAAAATTGTTTGGAAACAGCTGAATTAAATACATTGCTAGAATGTACAAAGAAATTTAGTAAAGACATCAGAATACAATTTGGAATTGACAAGTGTGCAGCAATTACTGTTAAGGCAGGCATAATTATGAAAGATGACAGATTTGAGTTAGATAATGAAGAATGTATCAAAGCAATAACTTCAGAAGATAGATACAAGTATCTGGGAGTTCTGGAAGCTTTTGACCTGCTGCACAACTAAGTCAAAAAAACTACTGCTACAAAGTATATAAAGCACATCTGGAAAATCTTAACATCAAAACTTAGTGGAGGGAATATCATAAATGCAAATAATAACGGAGCAGTACCTCTTATATGATATTCAGCTGGAATAATTGATTGGACTCAAATTGAATTAGACAACCTAGACTGAAAAAGAAGGAAGCTAATTACTATGCATCATGCCCTGCACACAAAAAGTGACTTTGAGTGTTTGTACTTACCAAGTGCTGAGTCTGGCATAGGACTCCTTCAGGTGAAACAGATGGTAGAGGAAGAAAAGCATAGCATAATGACTACATTAAGAAAAGTGAAGTGCCTATGCTTCAGGAACTTGATAAAGTAGGACTTCTGAAAACAGTGAAGAAGAAAGCTGAATACAGAAATGAAATTATTGAGAGTCGAGCTGCAAACTGGAGAAACAACTCTATGCATGGTCAGTACGTGAAAAACATAGAAGGAAAGGCTGATCAAAAGCAGACATTAGAAAAAGCAGTCTGTGTTACCAAAGGAAGATATTTGTTCCACAAACCAGTTGAAAAAGCATTAAGCATTTGTAGCTTGTGCCTGTGAAAGGGGTAATCGAACCACTCCCAGTGGACTCACTGCCTCAGGTTCATTCCAGTTGCTCTTAAGCACTGCATGTTAAATGGAGACAATTGGAACAAAGAAGGTACTGAAAATAAATAGGCTGTCTGGACAATTTAGAGGTCTAAAAACTAAATCATGCGGACACCCCAAATATCTAAAGCAGTTATCCTACTTTTGTTCACACTCACAAGCATGCGCCTGGAAAGGGGCTTTGGAAAAAGAGAGGACATTGAGTAAGTACATCTGCTTTCTCCTTCTTGTGCTGTATTAAGACATAGGTGATGAATATCAGAAGAACATTACCATGCTTACTTGTATTGTTTGTTTATTATTTATGTAAGTTGTTGTGTAATGGTCGAAAGAGCAGCTTACATAATATTTTTGAAAAATGACAATATCGGCTCTTGTACCCATCGGAAAAAGAAACAGCAAAAAAACAAAAACCTATGAATGATCGATCTCCAAAGTGTTCTGTCCTCGACAGCCAGCTCAGCTATTGTAAGCTCAAGGCTATGGTTTCCTTTAGTGCAGGGGTTCCCAATCTACAGCCCACTGGCCAGATCTGGCCCACGATGAAATTCCATCCAGCCTGTCGACACTTTCCTCACCCCTTGAAGTGGAAGCAGGCATGTTTACATCAGCCGTAAAATGCACCTGTGCAAACATGCCCATGGCTGTTTTAAATGTGGAAGTGGGTGAATTTATGACAGCCACAAATGCACCTGTTTCCACTTCTGGGGGCATGGTCCAGCCCACTCAGCTATCCAGAGGCATGGTCAGACCCACAGCATAAAAAGTTTGACCACCCCTGGCATATCTTCAAAACTGTTGGATCTCAAACAGCAGCCTTAACAATAAATAGACCCATACATTTTCACTCAAGGAAGCATATTTGGTTCACATTTGTATTGCTGCCCACCCAGCAAGTGACACAACCATACTCTTGTGCTTTTCCACAGCCATATTCTTGTGCTTAGTTTTGGAGGCAGAATACTAGAGACAATAGAGTGGAGAGACATTTCCAGTGATGGGCAGCCAAAATTTCTACTACCACATTGTGGGAAGAGCTGACGTCATGGGTGGAGCCGATGTCATGACGTCAAGGGTGGAGCCAAAGTAAAAAATAAAATAAAAATACAGTACACATAAAAATACAAATAAAAACACATAAAAATACAAATTAAATACACATAAAAACATAAGAATACACATTAAAATACAAATTAAATACACATAAAAACACATAAAACAAGCATAAAAATACAAATTAAATACACATAAAAACACATAAAACAAGCATAAAAATACAAATTAAAATACACATAAAATACACATAAAAACACACATTCCACCCACCCACCCATGCACCCCAAACCCAAGTCACTTACCTAGCTGGGGAGCAGGCAGCAACAGCAACAGAGCAGTGCGGCCTGCCCCGGCAGTGCAGCCTAGCCCGACCTGGCTGGCAGCAGTCCTGGGACATGGCAGAGCAGCCTGGCCCAGCCCGGCAGTGCGGCCTGGGTCAGCAGTGGCATGGCCCAACCCAGCGGTGCCAGGCGGCAGCTGTGAGTGGCAGTGGCAGCGGTGCTCGCTTGCTCAAGTCACCCTGAGCTGTGCAGCGGTGGTGCCACTCACCACTGCTGATGGGCACCGATGCCACTCGAGTCACCCTGAGTCGCGCAGTGGTGGTGCCACTCACCACTGCCGATGGCATCGGCGATGACCGTCGGCAGTGGTTAGTGCTCACTCGAGTTGCTCCGAGCCGTGCCACCACCACCACACACAGCGGCACGGCGCGACTCGAGGGAGGGCCGCTGCTGCTGCCGCCACACCTCCAAGGAGGCTGCTGAGGGCTTCCCTGGCTGCCCCACTCTCCAGGCTAAAATGGCATTTGGTAAGTGCGCATGTGTGAAAAATGCAATTGATGCATGCACACTCAATACTAAAGGTGTGCGTGCCTCAATTACTATTTTCACACATGTGCATTCACCTGATGCCATTTGGGCCTGGAGAGTGTGGCAGCCAGTGAGGTGACCGAGACAGTCATCTTAGAAAAAGGCCAACCACCCTGGGTAGTCTCCCGGGGAGGTTAGTAACCCCCTCCAGGAGACTATCCAGGATCCAGCCTACCGGTTTGACAGAACAGGGCCGAACCGGCCTATGCTCACCACTGGATGTTTCCCCTTTCCACCTGGTTTCACACATTATGTAGTTATTCCTCAGTAACTTTATTCTTTCTAAACAGTTCTTGGGTTCTGTTCAATCTTTTTTTGTGAACAGCTAAATCAGATTGTATGTACAAAACAGACATTATAAAAAGATACAAATCCCCTTGTGTATATGCATTTTAAAAGTTGGTCTGTATTTTGCATTTGCAAAACTACTCTTTGATTCTTAAGAGGTCCAGTCTTGCTGTCTATTTTGAACAGGTATAATTAGCCCCAGCAACCCAATGTTCTGAAGCTACACTGGGATTGAGGCAGATTAATTCTGAACATTTCATTTCAATCTTGCTGCCAGTGGTTCAGTTCCACCTGGCATGATCTCTAGGTCTTCAGATTTACCTTAAGCAAATCTGGAGCAGCCACACTGACAGGAAGAAGGGAATATACAGGGATTCTGTACAAATAAAGCTCAAAACAAAACTGGCATATCTTCAAAACTGTTGGATCTCAAGCAGCAGCCTTAACAATAAATAGACCCATACATTTCCACTCAAACAAACAAAGCAGCACCTCCTATTCTTTTCTATTGTGGAACTGAGGAACAGGAATTGACATATCCAAAAGCTAGGGGCAAAAATTTTGTAAAGAGATTTGTAGAAGACTTGTAGAAGACACTGTTCTTTGAAAGGACAGTGATGTCAAATGCTCTGGGAGATAGGATTGCTGGAATGCCAGAGTCCTGTAGTTGCTATTGTTGCTCCAGCTTCTCCTACTCTTCCTATTCTGTTCCCTGGGAGAGTAATAGTGCCTTGGTTCTTTGAGAGATATTTGGATCTGGTGTGTTTGTGTGATGGAGAATGGTGAATGAAAAATTGGACAAGGGAAGGCACTGGTTTGCAAAAAGTTGCATATGGTAATGTATACACATAGATGCAACATTGCAAATGACATTTGTACTTTAAACAGGATTGCATTAAATCTCACTGAGACGGTGAAGGCAAGGACAAGTGACTTTGGTATCTAGTGCTGAAGTCCTAATTGTGCACAGGCAACTTAAGGGGTACTGTAAGTAAATATTTTTTATTCTTCCTACTACAAATCTCACAGAGTGAGATATTAAGTCTTTGAGTGCCAGTTAATGAGAAAGTGCAGCTATTCTCCTCTGTGAGTGTTGATGTAAATGGTTAGCAGAGTGGTATGGAGTGGCCAGCAAGAGATTTGCACCGGGCAAGGTGGTCCCTTGTGGGAAAAACAGGCAGACAGATCTTGGTGCAGAAGAAAACTCAAAGTACGTTTACTCAGGAAGTAAAAAGGTGCAAGTATATACAGTGCAACAACTGTCACACAAAACAGATATATTATCTTGGGCTGCTCAGTTGACCTCACTGAGACAGTTCAGTTGTGCTATATATAAGTCCATACAGATCAGCAGGGTAAATGCAAGCTGTAATTACAGACAAAGCCAAAGAGTTCTACAGCTTCTGTCCTCCTGGTGGAGGATTACCCCAAGTAGTCCTTCTTTTTCCAGCAAGCACAGGTGACATATCAGGCAAAAGACATCATCAGGATCAGTGCACAGATTCAGTCCTCATAGCAGGTTCTGGAAGACGCAGGAATCTTTGTCCAGACTGTCAGTAGAGGAAGGTGAGCATTAAAGCTCAGGCAAGTTGAGCATTGTAGCTGGAAGTCAACAATCCTGCTCTGACCTAAATACACTGGCCCATGGAGCACATCAAGGAAAAGTCCCAGCACCTGTGTGCCCCTGCAGTAGGGTCTTAAAGGCATCACAGACACAATATGCCTTGCAACCAGTTAGGGGGTGAGGAGAAGACTTACATCCCCTAACAGTGAGCTGCTTAACTTCTGCTGAATAGCTAAAGGGAATTTTAACAGAAATTAAAAATTCTGCAACATGTCCTTAAATAATACTATGACTGACCATAAAATGGCAAATATCTGAAGAGACCGTTGTCCGCCATAAAAGAGGATGTGGCAACATCCTAGATCAGTGTTTCTCAAACTATGTTCCGTGGAACACTGGTGGACTTCAATTCCCAAAAGCCGCAGTCAGTACATTGGCTGATCAGTGCGTTAGGGAATTGAGAAGGCTTCTGGGAACTGAAGTCCCAAAACCAAAAATTGGGAATCACTGTCCTAAATGATGTCCTAGATGCCTGGCATGTTACCTCCAGTATGAGAATCAAATGGAAATGTCTTGCTTTGTGTAATTTGCACAAAATGTCTTTAGTGTTTCTTTAGTTTCTAAAGCTAAGCAAACAAGAGGCAGAGATGAAAGGCTGATTGTTCATGAAAATGTAACTTTATCCATTTTTTTATCTTAAAATCCATGTGGCAACATTTTATGAAATGTGTAATTGTGCAATATGTGCTATGGGATGGTATATAAGTGTGATTGTTTTGCTTTCTTAGAAGGAGAAATTTTGGGAGGAGGACAAACAGCAACAAACAAGCCCACTATTTATATCTCTAGACATTAAATAGAAATTTGGCAAAATGAATGCAGGGCATAAATTTACACACCACTATGCCATCTAAAGCGTTTCCGCTACTACATGAAATGTGATTTAACTGAACTAATCCAAAGGTTCCAAGCTAAATAGCTTGTGAGTCATACCTTAAAAGTGTCAATAGTTGTCAGGTTAATCACATAGGTATGCAAAGGCTATAAGGTTAATGCTCTTCATGATCCATGTTTCTTGGGCTAATGAACATATTACAACTTCTGTACTGAAGAGCTTCATCTAAGATTCCACTTTTCAGACCCTTAATTAGCAGAGGAAATCGTCAGTTTCTTCAACATATCCAACTGAAGAGAGGGAGAATTTTTTTAGGAAAAAGAGAGAGAGAACAGTGCAGCCCTCTAATGATCTGTAAAACACCATAAATTATAGCAGTTTTCTATGTTAATATTTTTCTTGCATGTGATCAAAAGAATAAACTTTGGAAATGATTGAGACTAAGAATAAAAAGTCCCCAAAAGTTCTTGTTAGGACAAAATATTGACAACAATGCTATATAATAAAGTATGATGATGCGGCATTATCACCTAAAGCAGATGAAAACCTCAGAAGTATTAGTCTGCAATTGGTATGTCCAACTGGGCAATTAGAAACCAATCACGTTAAAGACTTCTGGGCTCACAGAAATTTACATATAGCTCATACATGGCCTTGATTCAGTACCAGGACTTGAGGTTTTGTGGAGTATAACACCAAGGTTTAGGGCTCAACCTCAACTAGCCAATCTGTCAGAGGGACAGAGGAGCTGACATTAGGCCAGCCAGATCTCTGGTAAATGCAAACCCCTCTCAGCATACTGGGGACTAGACTACCATCATTTTAAGACAGGGATTCTCAACCTGTGGCTCATCGGCCTGATGCATCCCACAGTACCATTTCATGTGGCCCCCCACTGCCTCCACCACACCAGGAAGTGCCATGTGGTAGAAGGAGGACAAAATGGGTGTCGAGCCTCCAAAGCTCTCTGAGGGAGTATGGCCTGGTCCCCGGCTTAAAAAGGTTGAGAACTGCTGTCTTGGGGACTGCAGTGGCTTAGTGGTTAAGATGCTGAGCTTGATTACTGGAAGGTCGTCAGGTCAGCAGTTTGAGATCCGAGTGCTGCGTGGTGGAGTGAGCTCCCTTCTCTATCCCAGTTCCTGCCATCCTACCAGTTCGAAAGCAAAAAATTGCATGTAGGTAAATAGGTACCACGTTGTCGTTGTCGTCGTTGTTGTTGTTGATGTTTTGTCATGTCAAAATCTCACAAAAGTGCTTTCTAGGTTGGAAGGATTTTTGTTGGAGGAACTCCGCTCAGGGGATGCCTGAATGTGGCTATTTATCTACTTATTTATCTACTTGCAATTTCTTGCTTTTGAACTGCTAGGTCAACAGGAGCTGGGACAGAGACAGGCACTCATTCCATCATGCAGTACTTGGATCATGAGCTGCTGACTTGCCAGCCTTCCAGCTAACAAGGGCAACTTCTTAACCACTAAGCCACCGCAGACCACTTTGGTGGGAAGGTAACAGTGTTCCATGCATTCTGGTGTCTAGCCATGGCTGCCACATGAGCGCAGAACCACCAGCAGATGCAGACAGCACTTGCTCTTTGGCTGTCAATGGAGTTGAGCACCACCCCCTTGAGTAGGACATGACTGACTTTCAAGCAAGAACGTTTACTTTTATCTTACCATCATCTTAGCTTAACTTTTTACCAGCATTGTGACTGCATTGCAGGACTGGCGGAGGTATAACTCAGCTCCTCCTTTTCACTCCTGTTCTATGACTTTTCCATTACCATGGCCAATGGAGAAGCTATGCTGGAAAATACTTCTGCTGGCTTATTTCTAAGATCAATCAGGAAAAGAAAATTATGTCTGTATTTAGACCAGTGTTTCCCAACCTTTGGTTTTTTGGACTTCAATTCCCAGAGGCCTAAGCCAATTCCCTGAGGCACTGACTTGGGCTTCTGGGAATTGAAGTCCCCACTGTGGAGTGTGTGCCCCACATTTGGAACCACTGGTTTCGAGAGAATTCAACAGCTTTTTAAAATGTGGTTTATGAACTGCAGACATCTGTACAAGTCTAGTTACAAAACAAATAATTTCAGTTCAAGGCAAATTTCTCTGTGACAGACTGCATGTTTGCTTACTTGCTTGATTGTTCGTGAAGGGGAAGCTATAGTCTGTCCTCTGGCAATGATTAGATGAGTAGTGAAGCATAAAGACTACAAAATTTGGTAATAGGCAGCAGTGGGATTTTAAAGGAATGATAGAATATAACTGCCGCCAGTGCCACTTGTGAGGCCAGGCGCTCCCTGGGTTGGACTGACTGGAGACTGAAGGGGGAACACGCTACCACTGCCCACCATGTGAAAATGAGGGCCAGTCGGGCCGTCCGGGCAGCCAACTACAAAGGACCTTGCCATTGCCACCGCCACAAATTCATCTCCGGATGCTCTCCCCCGCCGGACCGGCAGGGAGAAAGAGGGCCAGCTGGGCCAGCTGGGCCGTCCGGGTGGCTGGCTACAAAAGGACCTTGCCATTGCCGCCACCACAAATCCATCTCTGGACGCTCTCACCAGCAAGTTGGGTGGGGAGAATAAAGGCCAGCTGGGTTGTTGTTTTTTTATTGTATTGTATCTTTATGTAAGATTTATTAACCACATTGACCATTAATTTTATATTTATTTATGTTGTTATATGCTGTTTCCACTTGTATTTTGTATATTGTGTGATGTTATGCTGTTATTTTATTTGCTGTAGTATTTTGGTTGTATATTGTTGATATGCTGTTTATATTGTATCTATTGTGTATAATTTTTATTATTTGTAAGCTGCCTAGAGTCGGGTTCTTCTGAGTAGGCCGGGATATAAATAAATAATAATAATAATAATAATAATAATAATAATAATAATAATAATAATAATAATAATAATAATAATAATAATAATAATAATAATAATAATAATAATAAGAAGAAGAAGAAGAAGAAGAAGAAGAAGAAGAAGAAGAAGAAGAAGAAGACATCGTCGCCGTCGCCGTCGCCGTCGCTGTCATCATCATTTATCCTTGGAAGGACAAATATTGAAAATGAAGCTAAAGTACTTTGGACATCAAATGAGAAGAGAAGATTCACTTGAGAAAGCCTTGATGCTGGGAAAGGTGGAGGGCAAAAGAAGAAGGGGGTAGCAGAAAATGAGATGGCTAGATGGTATTATAGAGACAATGGGCACAGAGCTGATGACGATGACGATGATGACGTTGATTATCATCATCATCAACAACAACAACAACAACTTGGCCAAGACATACTGATTTTAAAAGTTTACATTATTAGTAGTTGTTGTTCAGTCAAACAGTCAAATCCGACCCTTAGTGACCCCATGGACCTTCGCACACCAGGCACCCCTATCCTCCACCATCCTCCACCGCCTGCTCAGCTCTATGCTCATTGCATCAACAATGCCATCTAGCTATCCCATCCTCTGCTGCGCCCTTCTCCTTTTGCCTTCAAACTTTCCCAGAATCAAGGCCTTCTTGAGTGAAGTCCTCTCTTCTCATTTGGTGTCCAAAGTACATATTTGTTCTTCCAAGGAGCAGTCAAGTTTGATTTCCTTTAGGATTGACTTATTTGTTCTCTTTGCTGTCCAGGGAACTCTCAAAACTTTCCTCCAGCACCATATTTCACATTTCAAAGTAATAGGTTAGTGTGCATTGACATCTCCATCAACTTCCCAGTCTGCCTTTTAACATATTGCTATTTTGTCTTTCCCTTGCTTCTCTTCTCATTTTATTGCGTCTTTTTAATTAGATATTATTTACCCCAACCTTCCAAATCCTGGATTTTACTGGAATGATTAGTGAGGCTGGCAATCTGCACTGTGAAAAGCCCAGGGATCTCTGTTTGGATCTTTGATGAGATGATCCATATTTACGTCTACTAAGACTTGTTTTCCAGGTGCTACCTATCAATAAAAAAATTCTCCCTCATTTTCCCCTTCATTTTTTGCCCATAAACTGGTCTTGCCTTGAATCACTTAGTGTTTTGGCACTTGCTCAAATTCAGTGCACAGCCCTAATGCTCAGTTAGCAAATGTTCAAAAACAGGTGTCACTGTAGTGGTCTGATATTTGGATAACATTCAAGCAGCCAGAGAATGGCTGGGCAGCAATCGCTGCATACATCGCCAGAGGAGAACAGTGATTTTTTCTGCAATATGAACACTCAGCAGGTTGTCCACAGTTACACAGTCAGTAAGTAAGAAGGAAAGGAAACAAGAAAGAAGAGGAAAAATAACTATCCCTTGAGCAGTTTCCCTTAAAATGTGCTTTAAAGTTTGCTGAAGACTGTGATACAGGAGGGAAGCTGAAATTGCCTCCCTCTGGCTAACTATTAAGCTCCCTTGACCATGGCTGATTGATCCATAGCTATTCATTTAAGTTTTTACTCTCAACAAATATCATTCTCTGTCTATTGGCAGCCTCCCCACCCCCCACCCAAAAAAAAAAAACTTTCAGGCTGCCAAGGGGAGCTCACTGATGTCTTTGAAAGGTAAAGGTTTCCCTTGCTCAAAAGCCAATTGTATCCAACTCTAGGGTTCAGTGCTCAACTCTGTTTCAAAGCCGAAGAGCCAGGACTGTCTGCTTCTGCAGACATTTCCGTGGTCATGTGGCAGGCATGACTAGACACCAGAGTGCATGGAACGCTGTTACCTTCCCACTGAAGTGGTCTCTATTTATCTACTTGCAATTTCTTGCTTTTGAACTGCTAGGTTGGTAGGAGCTGGGACAAAGATGGGAGTTCATTTCATCCTGTAGTACTCGAGAATTGAACTGCTGACCTTCTGCCTCCCAGTCAGCGTCTTAGCCACTTGAGCCACTGCAGTCCCTTTTAGCTTGGTCAAAATAGGGACTCTGTTGCTCCAGCTATTGTTGAATTATCCCAGTTTCTCTTCTGCTTTTATCAAACTGCTGGTACTTTATAGGCCATTCAAATCTGACTTTGACACAGTTAGCCTTGGGAGCATAGGATGAAGCCTGAATATTTCCAGTCAAAAAGAAATGAAATCATCAAAAAGACAAGAAAAGGCAGGGTTTTGCATGAAAACACAGGCGAGCTGCATATATTGATATCTGCACTGCACAAGAAGCATTTTTAGCAGAGATTTTTGTTTTTTGTTGTTGATTCTGATATATAGTGTCCCTATGGAAAGGCCCTGTCATTAACTGCCCTGCTCAGGTCCAGCAGACCTAAGTGCATAACTTCCTTTAAATAATTAATTCATCTCATGTTAGGTCTTTCTGCTCTCCTATTGCTTTTCATCTTTCCTAGTTTTAGTGTCTCTTCCATGATGACCAAAGTATGATAGCTTCAGTTTATTTGTCAGCAATGAAAACAGTTCTCCCTCATTCGTTTATCATTTTTTGCCTGGTCTTGTACTGACCAGTACTTTAAGTAGATTATTATTTTAGCTACTGAGTTTGAGGATGAGAAACTTGGATCTTCATTGAGGTGGGAGATAAAGCCATTGCACAGATCTTTCTTTTCTAATCCTCTCAACTAATCTTATTGAGGAAAGGCAGAATGAATAGGAATGGTCAACTGTTATGTGGATTGGTACAACTTCTACAGTGGGAAGAGCAAAGTGGTTCTTAGTTGTTCATTTCTCTCATCTTGAAATCACTTTGCCAAATAACATGAGATTCTCCATGATAGAAAAGAAAAACCATGGGGGGTGGGGTAGTGTCAGTGTAGCCAATGTAGTGTAGTAGACAGTGACAGACTAGGACTCATGAGTCCTTGATTAGAATCCATGCTTGGCCAAGGAAAACTCCATGGGGAGAACTGGTAAAAGAACTTCTGAAACATATCACTTACCTTGAAGCCTATATGGGTTGCAATATGTTGGTTCTGACTTGATCATGCAACACATTTTTATATGTGTATATGTCATTGTGCGAACCAACATTGAATAGTGGATAGATTATAAATTAAAACTTAGGAGACCTGTGTTCAAATGTTGTTCAACTATTAAACTCAATGAGGCATAGCAATGGTAAACCATTACTTGCTATTAATATCACCATAAGTTGGAAGTGGCTTGACTACATATAAAAGCACTTGAAATTTATCATATTTCATTTGTCACATTTACATTTGTGACTAGAAAATACACCTAGCTCTAGCCAGGGTAAAACCATGAATAACACTCTCATCCCAGTGTCCTGTGCCTTCTATTCAACCATATCCCGATTCATTATTTTGTGCCAGATTGTGTGTTTCTAGCATTTATCTTTTTGTGAGGCAACTGAACAAATAAAAAGGACTCTTGGGAATCATCTTTCAAGATGTAACCAATCTTAATCTGAGGTCTAGTTCTTTATGTTTCCAGAATTCTTTTGAGTCCAACTGCCAAAAACACCTTGGAGAAAACAACTTTGAGATGCAGTCAACTCAATAATTCCACTTATTTAAGCTGGGAAATTGGCAGTATCCATTTTTTTATTCCTAGCTCTTACCATTGCAGAGATGTTTGAAGAAGCTATATAACACATTTATATCTGTGGTATGTATTGTATTTCTTCCTCCTGCCATTTCAGAGATCTTTTGGGAAAAACATTCAGTTTTATTTTCACAATTTATGGTAAGTTTTAAGGATGTGACAAGCTGCAGTAATATTTTTGGAAGTGAACACAATTAACAAAAATGATAGATCCCATATGTAGTTGAAAATTACAATAATACTGCTAGATACAAATTTTACTGCTGCTATAACTGCAGATACACAGGCAGAAGGACAGGGGACAAGAAGAAACACTGAGCATTGAAATGTACTACTAGAATGCCAAAAAATGCTACTAACTGTAACTAAAAGGTCACACCTGTATGATCCATGGTAAGTAGGTTTGACAGGAGCACATCATACTTAGCAGGGGAAACTATTGATGGAGAATGAGTCAATTATTCATAATTGTTATTAAAGCATCCCATCTAGACTTCTTCTGAGCTCCATCAACCATATATGTTTATTTGACTGATAACTACTGCAGTAGGAGACACTGTCATATCTCCAGTGTTGACATAAGAGTCTCCAAACTGTCTGGTTGGATTAGAATAATACAGTTAAGTAGTCCAATCCTCTGCAAAAGCAGGAAATTCACAGCTAAGTCATCTTTGACAAGTGGTAATGTAACCTCTGTTGAATAACTTCCAGTGTTGAATAATCCACACCATCAAAGGCTGTCAAACAACGTCTCTTATATTTACATTCTTCCTAATCTTCAGGTGAAAATTTCTTGCAGTTAGAATCTATTACTTTGGAGGCACCTGTTGAGCTAAATGGAACACACTTGTTCCATTCTCCATGTCACAGCCATTCACATGATTGAAGATGTCATATCACAGACTTCTTTTCTGAAAGTTAATTGTATCCAGCTCCCATCACAGTCTTCTCTTCTGAAAGTTAATTGTATCCAGCTCCTTCAGCTTTGCATCATAAAGTTTGGCTGGTCAGTGACCAGTGGTCACCCATTTCTGGATGTTCCAGCCTTTCAATATATTTCTCAAACTGTGGTGCTTGGCTTTTCAAGTGAGATCATATCAGATCAGAGCAGAAAGGAAGAGAATAGTACTGTATTTATTATTTTCCTTGATCTGGACTTCATACTTTGTGTTGATGCATGTGAGGGTTTTATTGTTGTGTTTGTTTGTTTTTTGTTAAAACACAAAAGGCCTCTATTAGCTACCACTCCCTGTTTAGTGCAATATGAAAATTTCATATCCATAACATCCAACTCATCTACTGAGCTTGTGATGCTCTTAAAACATCCAAAGTATGGTTAGTTTGGCATGACTTAATTTTGAGAAAGTCCTAGATATCATAGTATTATTTTCCAATGGCTCACACACTGTGTGTTTTGTGATCAATTATAAAATATTCCCTGGCATTGAGCCCAAACTTTGATGTCAACTGATGTCAAGCACTGATCAGTTAATAATTTTTGCTTCCTTTTTGAAGATAAGAGATATCATTTATAACAGCCCTCATCACACAGCGGTTAAGTTGCAGTATGTCAGCCAAACCTCTGCTCACAATCCTGACAGGGCCCAAGGTTGACTCAGTCTTCCATCCTTTCAAGTGTTTTCCAAAGTGGGTAGATTTTAGGGGTTTTATGTTTGAAGCAAGTCTCTCCAATCCTTTCCTTTTTCAGCCCCCCCCCCCCAAGAAACACACTCAGGTTTAATTATTCAAGAAAAATAGTATTTGCTCACAATTTGATAAAATAGAATCAGGTTAATAGTAAATGCAGGAAATTTAAGCCAGGTAGTTTAAAAGGAAGAGAAGTAAAGATGCCCTTTCTTCCCAGCCACAGACCACTACAAAGGCAAACAAAAAGTGACCAGAACAATGAAAAATCAGAAAACATGCAAGCAGGATCAAGTGACCCATAGGGTGGGAAGACAGGAACTTTTTTAATTGGCTACTTGGAGATAAACAATGCAAACAACTTTCATAGGTCAGACGAGTATCACTGGTTAGTATATTAAAATTTACTTTCAGTATTGACTGCACACTGGTTTTGTCCCAGAGTACTCAACACCAAGGTTGGTAAAATGAGTATTTAGCATGTTGGCCGCAAAATGTGAACTACCCAGAGAGTGCTCTAGGCACTAGGGGGTGATATATGACCATAACTGCTATTGCTATCTGTTTCCCAATAATTGTCAAGCATTTTAGACAGAAGCTCTGCATTTATACCTGAAAGTTCCTTTGATACTCTTAGATGCAGTTCATGTGGCCCAGGACACCTAGGTCTATTTAAAGTAGTTAAATGTTCCTATACCACCCTTTCTCTAATCTTATACATGAGAAGGAAGGCAGGAAGGAAGGGTGCCACTTTCTCCTGATCTTCTGTAAGCAAATATTTTATCTAAAGCTGCAGTAAACAGATGGAGTGCAAGAGAACTAGATATGAGAAAAATGAGAACTCATAGACAATGTGTGTAGACTGGTTTTTATTATCTGCAGTATTGTAATCCTTGTTGGAAAGGGAGAACATATCTATTCAGCTGGGGAAAGGGGAGCTGATGACAGCTATCTATGAGGTGTGGGGAGGGCAAATTGGAAGGTGAACTGAAGCTTTATTTATTTCTTGGCTTAATTCTGGTGGTGAATGGGGTGGTCCTCATCTTAGTTCAGTTTGAGACCTCCCCCCTTCATGGGACATGATTGGATGGATGCTGCTTGAAAATAGGTAATTATTTGGTTTTCTTTTTCTTTTCTTCCCTTCAAAGGTAGGCACTATCTGTCCTTTTATCTCTACCCTTTAAATCTAATCATGTGAGGAAGGAAAGGCTTTCCTCAAACACTCACAGACTATTCTTAATAATTGCTATGTTGTTGTTCTGTGCTGTCAAGTTGGAACTGACTTACAGTGACCTTAATAGGACTTTCAGAGTAAATGAGATACTACTCAGCAGTGCAGAAAACTTATTCTAGAACAGACTATATATTCATTTTGAATAATTTATTATCTAGAGTTGTTAGTACTGACATAGATACGATAAAGGTTACCAATCATGGAATGATGAATATGGGGATTAAAGTAGAATGTGATTATAAAAAGGAGAAAAGATGGAAAATGGATTTTAATATTTTCAAAAACAAGTGTTTAATTGAGGAAATGTAAACAAAGAATTGAAATATGGCAAATAAATGAAAAGGGAAGAAGAAAAGAAGCCTCTATATGGGATACAATGAAAGCAGTTATAAGAGGAATAAACATTAAACGGTCTTGTATAAAGGTAAAGGTTTCCCTTGTATGGAGGGGGGAAACCAAAGAAAGAAAAACTAAAGGAGAGAAGACAAAATGTGGAGAAAGGATTTTTTTTAAAGGTAGGGAAATAATAATTGATACAAACGTTTGGGGAAGAATTTCAGAGTATCAAAATGGAAAAATGTACAGAGAAATTTATTTTATTTAAGAAGAAAGTTTTTTAAAAAAATAGAAATAAAACTCTACATTGCTGGCCAGGGCTACTCAATCATGAAAAGCTAAGAGGGTACTTCATATAATTAAAGATGAGGAAGAAAACAGATGTAATTTAATAAGCAGAAAATGTAAGGTAGTTTATACATGTTATGAAACATTGTACAGAAGTAATAACACCCATATGCATGGGATGAAGAATAGATGGAACAAGATATAAAAGAGGAAGATACTGAAGAGATTATAAATAAATTAAAAGGAGGTAAAACATCAGGGACAGGTGGATGAAGTACAGAGGCTTATAAAGTGTTGGATGATCTGGCAAGAAAATGATTCCATAGCAAAGGCAGTGATCTGTGAAACTTATTAGACTAACAAATTGTGTACATAAAAGAATGTGAATCTGACAAAGAAATTTATGGTTGTCCCATAGCTGTTTAGATTATGGAACTCATGAAATTGATACTTAATTCTCAGAAGGATTGTGAAAAAGGACTGCTTTCCTATATTTGATAATTGAGCATGACTGGATTTGATTTAGAAGATAAATAAAAAGCGGGCTTTGTTATCAATCTGGCTGAAAAGTTTGATGCTTTTGAATCTGTTACTGACAGAAAACAGAAATAAAACCTTGAAGCAGCTCTGAATTTCCTCAGACAGAAATGCATATAACAGAGAAACTTTCCTGAGACAATCTCAGTCCCAAATGGCTTGAATTACCTGGTGAACGGGAATGACAATAAGAAAGCCATGCCTGGAGCCAACCACAATTCCAGCAGGAATTGTGCTTGGAAGGGCTATCTAGAACCATTTTTCATATACTGTATCAGATCCATGATGTACCCACCACTTTCCTCATATGATAGAATTCTTTCGTACACTAAGTGGGAATGTTGGTGGAAATATTTAAATAGCCAAAGGTGAATTTCTATGAATATGGAAGGAATTAGAAATTGTATTTCACAATATGAATTGTATTGGGGAATTTTGGTTATTCATCTTAATTAGCAGCAAAGTAGAAAAATCAACAACAGCACAAAAAACATATAGAAGTTATTCCAGTCCAATCACACACCTTTCCCACACTGACTAGCACTTTTTATGATGAAATCATTCTCAAAGCATTTAAAGTAAAAAAAAAGGGGGGATTTTCACTCACAGTTGTCACCTGTAGTTAAAGGGGGGGATGAGTCTCTACCACAGGGATTCTCAACCTGTGGTCCACAGGCTGGATGCAGCCCACAACACCATTTCATGTGGGCCCCCACACCACCTCAACCACACCAGGATGTGCCATGTGGTGGAGGAAGGGCAAAATGGCCATCTGGCCTCAGAAGCTGTCTGAGGAAGCATGACCCAGCCCTCGGCTTAAAAAGGTTGAGAACTCCTGTTCTAGCACAAGGAAAGAAACAAGGAAGAAAAGAGAAAGAAGAAAGCTGTCAACAAAATAATGGAAGAAATTTCAAAAAGGAAGAAGGGGAAAGGGCTATACTGAAATGTCAGAGGTGGGAAAATAACTTTATTGATAACTGTAGAGGCAAAGGACAATAACCCCAAGCTGTAAAGTCTCCTCCCACTGATATACAGTATTAGGGCATGCAAGATTGCTATTATCTCAAAACTCTTCAAGCTTGCAAGCAAGAACCTTTAAATATCTTGCTTCACAGGTTTTGAAAGCAACCTCTTTATAAATGTTTGGTCAAGATATATGTTATCATCTCTTCAGTGGGACAGTAATTAATCTAAGTTGTATATTTCTTGGTCAGATCATGCACTTGGTCAGGGCTTTTCAACCTTTTGAAGCTGAGGGCTGGGTCACCCTCCCTCAGACAGTTAAGTGGACTGGACTAGTGGTCCCCCCCCCAACACTGCTATAAAATGCATCCAGGGCTGTTGTAAACAGCTGTAAATGCATTTACAACAGCCATAAATGTGTAAAAATGTATTTACGATTGCCACAGATGCATTTACTGCTGTTTCTGCTGCTTCTGCCACTTCTGGGGAGGAGCAGGAGGGAGGTGTGGCAGGGTTGAGGATAGTGGGCCACATGAAATGTCACTGGTGCTGTATCCGGCCCATGGGCCATAAATTGAGAACCCCTGCACAAGTGGTACCTTATGTCAATGTGTTTGGTGAATGCATTCATTTTCTCACTCTATGATACAGTAAAACACTGGATAACGATTGGATCGGATCACACTAAATTCACATAACGTTAAGTAATCTGGGGAGAAGAATTGGATCGAATAATGTTAAGGTCCTACGGGATGGATCGGATAACAACCACTAAAGTCTGTGTGGTTACAATGTATCTCTATGGAGCTTTAACATTATCCGATCCATCCCATAGGATTTTAACATGGATTGGATAACACTAAAAATCAGATAACACCAAGACTTGTGGAACCAAGTTTTAGCGTTATCCGAGGTTTTACTGTAGTTTGATTTCAGCTCAGGTTATTTTTTCCATCACCTGGATTAGCATTTCTTTACCTATTCCATAGTTCTTTAGCAGGTTCACTAGCTTTAGCAATTCTTGAATATTGTGAGAATGAACTCTAATTCTGTGGAAGACAATGCAGCAATATCTTGTTTAGGACTAGCCCATGAGATAGGCCCATCACTTTGCATAAATAGGAGTTTACTGTTGAATTTAATAATCTGTGGCATCCTCTGCTGAGGCTGTATCTGTGTATCCTACAAGCTTTGGGTTTCCTGGCTGACAGCTTAAAGACTATACTTCCTTTTGTATATGTAGCTATTACTTTGATAGCTCTCCTGTCACCTTGTGTTGGTGAACTAATTTTTTCTCATCAACATTCCTACAGCTATAGCTATGTCAGATCTAGTAGTAGTTATTAACTACTTCTGTCTGTCCCCCCCAGAGTGGACCAGAGAGGCTCTCTAGTTGTACCATCAGCTAGAGAGGCTCACCTCTCTAGCACTAGAGGGAAGGCCTTCTATATGTCTGCCCCGGCGCTATGGAACTTCCTGCCAATTGAGTTACGTCTCCAGTCAGAGTTGCTGCCCTTTAGAAAAAGGGTTAAGACCTGGCTGGTGGGACAGGTATGGGGGTTGGGCCAGACAGTTAATTTGGCTTGTTGGCTCATCTGATCCCTCCCTCTCAATGTGTGAATTTTTTAACTTTTAATCATGCGTAGTTTTTAAATCTCTTTTTAATATTTTAATCCTAATTGTTTATACTGTGTTTTAAGTGTCTTTTAAATGCTTTGTTAGCCACCCTGGGTCTTTTTTGAGGAGGGTGGCATGCAAATTTGATTAAATAAATAAATTACAAAAGCTTTCCTATAGCTGTTCTGTACATGTTATTGTTTGATAGAGGTTCACTCTTCTCTCTGCCTTTCAGAATGTCTGTTGGCAAGGGTGTTGCAACTGTGTGGGCATCTTGGAGGCTTAGTGTCTCCATGAGTTCAATAATATTTTGTAACTGGTTCAGTACATCTGAACCACCTTTTTAATTATAGTGCCTAAAGGGTATGTGGCATCGACTATCCTTTTATTTCCACCTCTTTTTAAAGAAGTTTTAAAGTCTCTTTGTATTTCTGTTTCTATTGAGAATTCATTATTAAGTTCTCAACATGAATAAATTTAAATGTCTATTTCTGCTTCTCATATACAAGCACTGATCTACATTACCTTACTTGAATAACTTATTACAGTAGCACATTTTCAATTGTTTATTCCAGGCCTGAGCAGCTTGCTTCAAGCCATGCAGACTTTTCTTTAGTTTGGACACTAAGTCTAGATATTTCTGGTTAATAAAGCCAAGGAATCTTGTGGTGAACTGAATTTACAAACAAATTTGTCCTCTTCCTCTGCTGAAGAAAAATGATGGTTTTCCTCCCATGATGAAGCAGCAAATACAGAGTTGAGCTTAAACAAAGTTTATTTGTTGACAAAGAAACAAGTGCAACCCAAAAAAGAACCACCAGTCAGTCCCTGAATAAGAGGTAGCACCATTACTACTTTATTTGTAGCATCTTATATACCTTTCTTAATAATGGCATATCAATTACATGTCCCTATCATTAGGCATGGAAACTTATAAGTAATGGGAAACCTACACATATTTACTTTGGAAAAATTGAACTCCAGTTTATCTACTTTCTATAATGCAAAGGTCAAACTACACATACCAAATCAAGGTAAACAGCTGTTGAAGTTTCTTATCAAAGTATTTATTTGTTTGTTTCCAAATTGTATTGCCACCCAACTCCGAAGACTCTGGGTGGCTCACAGAACACAAAGACTAGTCACAATTAAAAGCGATAAAACCCATTAAAAACACTAACAAAAATTAAAAGATTAAAAAGATTAAAAGAGAGAATGAGAATATTTTACTAAATTATCCAGCAGGCTGGGGTTACCACATTACTGGTGCCCCACACCTGCCCTGCCAGCAGCAACTCTGTCTGGAGACACAGCTTAATTGGCAGGAGGTTCCATAGGACTGGAGCAGACACTGAGAAGGCCCTCTTTCTAGTGCTAGAGAGAGGTGCCCATCTAGCAGAGGGAACAATGAGAAAGGCTCTCTAGTCCACTCTGTTAGGATGGACAGATATTCCTGGGGTGCTAAATACCATTAGCAATTTATTTTAAGCCAAACCTCAGGCCACTTCCTATGGAGTAACAAAGCATATCTTGCAAAGGCAATATTTGTGTGATCTACTTTTTAATCTGTTTCCTTCTAATTAAAACACAGTAGTTATAAAATAGCAAAGGCCAAATGAATACTGGTCTAATATTTTAGCTACACCAGAATAATGTAATTTAATCAGTATTTTAGAATTCCTGAAAAAAATATATGGGATTTTTCAACACCTTCCCCCGTTAGTTCAGCTGCAAAGCTGAATAGTTCCCATTATTTTCATAAATGCCTCAGGAAATGTTTCAAAAGATAAAATAAATGAAAGGATTCTGCAATGACTGCTGCTTCTAAAGTAAGGAAGAGCCCAGAATATTCATGGCATGGCATGGCATTCAATTTATCAGTCGCTAATAAGGAGCTAAAATTGGAGCTTTTAGTTACATCATGAACTCAGATATCAGCAACCAAATAACACCAGGTACTTGGAAAAAGGCAGCAGTTTTAAACTATATCTCTATGTTAAAACTGTCCAAAGCTGTTCTACAAATAGTAGTTGGGTATTTTGGTTTGTGAACACTTCTGTGTTGCAATGCCAAGAGCACAGTGTGAATAATATTGTAACAGAAGATGAACATGGCTTTCAAAAGTGGGGGAAATCCTCATTCTACAACTTTATTTCTTCATTTTCACACACCAATTGCCACACCAATTGCATTGGTTCATGAAAATTCAGTCTAACTAGAAATACTTCTTTGTTCCTGCTCTCACTTGGAAATCCCTTCCTTCCCTTCCTTTTCCTTAAGGAGGCCACAGAATATCCTGTGTTCAGCAGATGGCTCTGAGCATCACTGAAAAATTTAAGAGTACAGCAACGAGGCCTCCATGTACAACTCTCTGGGAAATCATATACAAATTAATAAAAGTGGCAAAGCTGCATACATAATACATCACAAAACATCATGACCTGTCACAACAACAGAGAGAAAGGGAGGACTTTCTTTTCCATGCATGCTGGAAGGCTCTGAAGAGAGTGAGTATCTTTCTTTTTTCCAACCCACCCCCATTCATTATGAGTAACCCATGTGGTTTGCATTGGAGTCCTCTAGGAGGGTAAACAGTACAAGGAGCAGTTTTAATCATTTGTTGGGATAAATACATGGGAGGGATGGAAGTGTTTGTACTGGAAGAAGGGGCACAAACCTAAGAGAGAAAGCAGCTAAGTGTGAAGAGTAGGCATGAGATGATTATGCAAAGCAAGAGTGTTTCAATATTTGAGTACCTCTGCTATAGCTCATAGCTCCAGACAACTGTAACCTTCTTCTTGACTAGATCCTGCCTTGAATTGGAGCTTTTCTCCTATGTGGCACTGCCCACTCTGCCTACTTTCTTATGCCACTTCCCCATTCAAATAAATGGCCTTACCATAAGGTAGCACAGAAGCATAGATAATTCCATGAATACAACATGAAGCCATTTTCTGAGGCAAACATGGTCAACATATAGCTCCCTCAAAGTCATGGAACTGGGACCAGTTTTGCTTTTATGACCAATCTATGCAAGCTATATATTTAGGATTGCAGAGTATGGGACTCTTATAAAAGCAAGAATACAAAACACAAGGTTACAATAATCCCTAGATATTTGGCAATGCCATGAAACTCCCTAAACTTGATATAGTGTGTGTCTTTATCTGGCCTTAGTTGAAGCTCTTGTTGTCCACCTCCATGGGCTACACTGGCTAGAAATAATGGGAATTTTAATCCAAATATAGTTGAGGTGCTACCATTTGTTTTGTTGAAAGGCAACCTTCAGTTAATGCAGGAGACTAGCTAGATCAATCTGGCTTACTATTACCTCATTGTGAAAGGCTATGACTCAATAGGTATTTCACATGAATAAGGTCCCAAGTTCAAACAGTGACATACATATTCATATACTTAGTATGTGGTAGCTGAAAAACCTAGAATTGATGAGTGAGAAGTAAGTGAGTTATTTACATTCTTTCTATGAGTTGTTAACTCAGTGACATTTCAAAACTATGGGCTCCATAGTGCTCATTTTTGAGCTTGGTTCTTCTTCTGTGTCTAGGCCACACATGAAACTACCAAAATGAAGGCACCTATTGGTGAGTTCATTCTGCAATTCCTTTTGCTTGACCTAGTGTGAGAAAGATTACTTACTTATTTATTTAGATTTATATACCACCCCAATCAGTAGACTCTGGGTGGTGTACACAGTCCAGTGAACGCCTCACTGGCTGCTCAACATAACTTAAAACTTGTGTTAGCTGGCAACATAAGGTTTCTATTAACAGGGTATGTCCGATTGTAGATAAAAAAATACCACAATATTTGGGGAGGCTATTTCTATGTACCCCTTTGACCCTGGTGACTAACAGACTAACAGATCATGAATGCATTCTGCTTTATTTCCAATAACAAAAAAAAAAAAAAAATCCTCGGAGTATAAAAAAGTGTGAGATCCACATATCTGATCTTTGTAGAAAATGGGTTCAGACATTATTACTGTAGAGTTTATTGTGTACATGATATAATTGGGATATTAATGTACATATGCTCTGCCAAAGGTACAGATGTTTGGTGATTCTTTGCACAGGAATGAACAGAGCAATAAAAAAAGAGCTTCATCGGTCTGTCTAGGAAGGGATATGGTTCATTATTAAGTGTTTTTAAACAAAACACAGGCTAATTTTTAGCAGGTGGTACAAGATATACCATATTTTTGGACCATAAGATTCACTTTTCCCCATAAAAAAGGGGGGTATGAGGGAGCGCCTTATGTTCCAAAGGCACTGATGGAGCCTTTTGGATTTGAGTGCCTAGATGTGAGGGCAAGCCTGGGGGGGGGGGGCTAGGTATGTATTTTGCTTTATTTTAATAAATATTTTAGTAAGGTAAAGGTTCCACTTGATCGAAAGCCAGTCATATCCGACTCTAGGGTTTAGTGCTCATCTCTGTTTCAAAGCCGAAGAGCCAGCACTGTCTGTTTCTGCAGACGTTTCCATGCTCATGTGGCAGGCATGACTAGGCACCGGAGCACATGGAATGCTGTTACCTTCTCACCGAAGTGGTCCCTATTTATCTACTTGCAATTTCTTGCTTTTGAACTGTTATTTTAGTATACCAGTACTATTTGGTTCAGAATATTTTTCTTGTTTTCCTGCTCTAAAAAATGGGTGCGTCTTATGGTCAGATGTGCCTTATGGTCCGAAAAATATGGTAATCTTTTGCTGGATTGCAACTATGCTAGAAAAAATTCCTACAAGAATAACAGAAATGACTAAAAATATAACTTTAAATATTACAAACTTTTTTTAATATAATCTCAAAATGCTTCCCCAGGCTCCTTTACCATATAGTCTGGGAATGGAGAAGGCTTTATATAACCTCTTTAATCTCACTGAGAAGATGCAGTGATACACTGCTTTAGGAATCATGTTCCAATGTATCATAGTATCACTGGGTAGAGAGAGACCCACACTTACTATTCAGCTCATTTTCCTGCTTTTCCTGTTGTTGGTGACCCAGGAAAATCAACCTGGTGATAGTTGATGGAATCCTGTACCAGCAACCTTTGAACACAAAATTAGTCTGACCTAACTAAGCAGTGCTTTCAGAGAGTTTTAACTTTCAATCAAACCTGGCGAAGTTAACTTTCAATCAAACCAAGACACTCACAGGATAAGCAGGATGCTAGTAGATGGTCAAATACCATCCACTAGGTGCCACAAACACACACACAAAAGAGTGAAACTGTTTTTAAAACAATTTGTTAGAGATAGTTAAAAAAGTTTTTAAAATGTAAAAAAACAATGCAAGCAAAATAAAAAAATGCAAAACTCAACAAAAGTATTTTTGGATAAAAAGTAATAATCAGAATCAGAAACAAAACAGAGTAAACAAATAAAAACAACAAGAAAAAGCTATCTAGCTTGAACATAGTCTCAGAACTTAATGTTTGTCAAACCCTGGAAGAACAAGTACTGAACATAGTGACTTCTAAGACAGGGGTTCCCTAACTACAGCCCGTGGGCTGGATATGACCAGTGGCACCAATCTGACCCACACCACCCACACCACTCCCATAAGCAAAAGTAAAATATAACCCTGCATGCACAAAATGCTGCTATAAATGCAGCCATGGCTGTCATAAACATTATGACAGCCATGGGTACTTTATGGCAGCATTTTGCGCATGCACAGGTGCATTTTACTTCTGCTTCCAGTGTGAGGAACCACGTGACTGGTCCACTTAACCACATGACTAAACTGCTCAAACACATGACCGGCCCATGGTCTGAAAAGTTTGGGCACCCCAGCTCTAAGAGGTAACAAAACTGCCACAGTAATTTCTGAGCCTCTTTTTGATGCAAGGGATGGGACATTCACACATTTTAATTTCCTTATATTTATTAAGTATTAAAGTTCATATAGCATATTCTCTGTAAGGTTTGAGAATGGCTAACTAGATAGGGAAGGTACTGTGATGTCAGCAGCATTCCAATACACATACCATTCACATTTCACACATCAATAGTCACAAAACATCTGGGCTGTTGAGAAGCATTTAGACATTTGTGAAGGACCCATGCTTGAACATTAGCATTTGAAGAGGAGGGGGTTTATCCAAGGCAACAAAAGGTCATTCACTTAGGAAAGGGATCTTCACTCAGGAAGAACACTTTCAACCTGTCATTTCACATTTACCTTAGAAAGAAGAAAGGTAACATTCTCATAGGATTATGGGATATCCAACACCTGGAAGAGGGAAAACATCAATTTTACATCATCCCGTATCTGGATAAACAACTATTAGTCAAAACAATCAGATACTTAACATTATTGAGGGGAGGAATGAGTGGGCAAAATAGAATATAAACCCCAGAAATTGGGAGTTCAGAAACACCTATTTTGGAGTAGGCGTGAGCCTATGTTCTTTTGAACCAGCAACATGGAACCCTAGGAGAAATTCTAGGGGGGCAAAAGCCCAGTGCAGCAGTCTCTGAGTATTTGCCTAAACCATCTAGGGCAAAGGACTTAGTTTCTGACATAAATGCCAACTTAGAAGAGTTAGTTATTTCTTTATTTTATTTAGCTTGTGTTAAGTTAGGATAGATATAGGGAGTCCTATTTCTGGACTATGCTTAGTGTAGATAGTATTCAAAGTAGAGTTAGATTGATTGCTTTGATCTGCATTTTGATATATTTTTGGATACAAATGCTTCTTCAATAAAAGCCTGAAAAGACTACAAAAGCCTCGTTTGTGATCAGGAGAAGAGGGAGAGTTTGCGGAGCGGAGCCAAGATAAGGTCAACCTAGTGGCTACATCTTTACATCGACTCAGTCTTGAGAAGCAACATTTCTCAGAGGGACATTTTACTTTGAGAGATAAGGTGTCTATGGAGATACAAAGGGATTAGCTCTTCCTTCTGTCATCGGCCTGGGAATATTATCTGCTGGGACATTCTAATCTTTGAAGGTAAAAATAACCTTGCAGGCAGTTTCCCAAGGCAAGCTCCATCTGTGTATGGATGGGAAAGTGCCTATTTTAAAAAGACTGTGTTCAGCCGAGCTACCGCATTTCCCAGCTTCAAGAAGAAGCAACCCCATCTTTCCATCCAGTGACTGAGCCTCTGTCCTGAGTGCCCTTCATGAGAAACTTCACCTTCTGGATCCTTGGAAATGATTTGTCAAACAGGCTTTGAATTATCCTCTCTTCCCAACTTCCTGAAGACAAGAGCAGTCTCTGCCCCTCTTCTCACACAGATGAAATCATTCTTCCAGTTATTACAGTACATTATCTGGGAATGGGCTGGCTTTTGGCCTTGAAAGGTACTCTCTCCCTTATAATAGCAAGTGCTACATCTTTTAACCAGTAACAAGCATTTCCAGCCAGCTAATTGCAGGCACTAACTACAAAGCCTGAACTCTATAGAAGATGACCAGAAGCCATGATCCCTCAGTTTCCCAGTCTCTTGATACAAAGTGCTGAGGCTGCAGCAGAATAAGTCCTGTTTTATTCACAGCATCTCATCCAAATGTCACTCTGAGAGAAATGCTTGCCAATGATGTTTAGTGAGGGTGCAGTGGGGGAAGATCCATATGCACATGTAGTATCATACAAGACCCAGAGCTGGGTGAACAGACACAGACAGACACACACACACACACACACAGAGACACAGACACACACATGCAGACAGACAGACAGACACACACACACACACAAACACACACACAATTTCACCAAGCAAGCCAGAGTTTTGCTGTACTTTGACTTCTATGAACAATATGGGTTGTGTTATTTTTTAAAAGAAAAACAAAACACAACAACCAAGGAGTGTAAGTTGCATGTAGAAGATATTTTTTTTACTGAGCTATGAGTAGGAATGTAAATCCTTGCTTATTTTCTTATTGCAAGTGAGAACAATGAAGTTCAAAAGTTCTCTTTTGAGTATGAGAACTTTTGTGCATGTTTTCCCTTTGTTTTGGCATTCCCTTACACTACAATGGCAAGTGTTTCTTGTGTTTAAAAAACCCCAAATTTTGCACAAAACTGGATCTCTACTGTAAAATTTTAAGTTTATTGCTCAATCCTAAACAATTTATGTAAACATTGTCACTGATGCAGGTCTTTTCCCTCTTGGTTTGGAGCAAACTAAAAAAAATCTATCTTAAATAAACTGGATTTTTTTAAATTATGAGACTAGATCATTCACTGTTGGTGAATTGAATGATTTGTTAGTGTTCAAGACTTTTAAAATGTCCTACTTTCTGCTGTAGATCTCTGCTAATTTCAGGGAAAGCTTGAGATCTTTCTAGGGGTTGTACTGGGTGCAGTGAAAATAGTAGAAAATACCAGCTTTTCTATGTGACCATCTATGGGGAGACCAAAAATGAAGGGGGCATGGTATCCCTCAGGTCAGTTTATGTAAATGATCTTCTCCTTGAGGAAGTGAAGAACTTTGCAAGGTTTTATGATTCTTTGCAACAATGTTTTTGATGTAGTTTAAAGGTCACTGTTAATTTTTTTTTATATCAGAGGAGAGTAATATCTGGCTCTCCACATATACTGGTAGATGAATTGCAACTCCATAAGCTCTCATCATTGGCTCTTCTGGCTAGGGGAAATGGGAACTGTAGTCTAACAACATCTGGATGGCCATATAACCCACACTCCTGCTGTGGATTTTACCAACATAACTTCAGTAGCTGTGTATAACACCTGACTTCCAAATACATCAAAATAAGGAATAAAACCTGACCTTGAGTAGACTTCACAAATGCTGACAAGAAAGATTGTCTATGAAGATTGAATACATGCTCTGTTTACCTATATGGAGCTCAACAGTGCAAAAAAAAATAATATCCAGTTTCTTTGGCCAAGCTAAATTATCAAGAGAAGGATATATATGTCTCTGCATGAATTCAGGTTGCACAATATGTTTTCTGTATTCTAAACACAGAATGTAATTCAATAGATATACTTTGAGTGGATCAGATTTTCATATTAGATTAGGTGAAATGACATGATTATATTGAGTATTTAAGAGCCAGCATCCATCAGATTTTAGACAGGTTTTATCGTTTGCACACTGTGGTATTTCATATATTGTGTGTTTTTCACTGCTACTGTTACATAGTGTTGTAATATAGCATATATGGCATAAAGGTAAGTGAACATATCTGTTTGATTTGTATTTCTCTGGTGAAATTAAAGAGAATTAAAGTATAAATGTTCATCAAGTGGTTTGTGAGCCAAGCTCTGCATGTACCAAGGGACTTCACCTTCTTCACCCATACGAAACTCTGTTAGACAGGGTTATATTCTAGCCCCAATGCTTTTCAATCTGTATGTCAATGATTTACCAGGATCCCTTTTTGATACAGACACCCATATGCCAAAGATCCTTGATAAATGTATAAATATTTTATTAGATGTGGGTGCTATGGTTATGTGGCTCATTTCCAAATAGCCCTGAGAAGTTTGCTGCAGAAACTAAACACCTACTGTGCTCAATTTTCTTTTAAAACATCAACAAGAGTAAATCCAAAATGAAAGTATTTGGATTGATTTAAAATAGGGGCTTGCTTTTAATGAATAAAGTAGTTTCTTTGAGTTCTTAATTCCCTGGGCAGAGCTAGAAAAGCCTGGGAAATGATCTTCAAGGCAGATGGTACCATAGTTAGTTTACTTTTGGATGTAGTCATAACAGGCCGAAAACTGTAAGAATGGAACTAAGATGATGGACATTGTATGAGGTGCTTTAATTGGTTAAAACCCAGGAAGAGGAGGGATGAGTGGGAAAAGGTGAGTTTTCTGATATTGGAATGTGGGAGAGAAATGCCTTGATTTTGCCATGACTTAGGATCATTTCCCACAATGTGTGCTTGTGAGTAAAAAATAGCAATGTAGTCAAATGTGTTATCAGGCTAGGCCATGCCACAGAAATATAGCTAGATATGCTTTTCTTGTTTTATTCTGGGAAAGGGGCTAGTAAAAATGTTCTTTTTTTCTATAGTGTGCCTGATCTAGAACTTTTTTTTCTTTTAAGTAAACCTGATTGTAACCAAAAGAAGTTATACCTTTTTAATATAGAGCTTAAGCTGGTGGGAGAAAGTAAACACTAAAAGATTATACAAATCATTTAACTATAATCTCCCTGGCACTTTGACCTCTATTTTAAAAATGTTTAGGACAAATAGTTCCCGTGCTGTCCTATGGTGCAGAATTGTGGGGTTCAATTAAAGTTACCCCACTGGAACAAATTCAGATCCACTTTTAAAGGTGCATTTTAGACTTAAATATCTTTCATCTGTAGTGGAAACTACAGCATTCTAGGATCCAAAGTATAGATTATCAAAGTAGTGACATCAGAGAGAACTTTTATTCAAAATCATGTTTTTAATGTGTGTGTGTATGTATGTATGTATGTATGTATGTATGTATGTATGTATGTATGTATGTATGTATGTATGTATGTATTTATTTATTTATTTATTTATTTATTTATTTATTAAACTTATATCCTGTCCTTCTAGGAAAAACTTTCCTACTCAGGGTGGCTTACAGCATAAAATTCAAAAATACAAACTGACAAAAAATATTAAAATTTTCATATAAATCCCCCAAAATCCAAACGTCCTAATAAGATAGCCTATTTTTGAAGGAGTGGGGCAGAATAAAATGCCTAACAATTGACTGTTGGTAAAATATTGCCAAAGGCCTCTTTAAAAAGGGAAGTTTTCAATTGCTTTTTTAAAATATAGAGAGATGGTACCAAGTGCAGCTCCGTTGGGAGGGAATTCCACAGCATTGGTTTCACCACCGAGAAGACCCTCTTCCAAGGAAATGGAAACACAATGGACTCATGTCCATTGTGCCTCGGGAAATCACATTGAGATTCTGTAAGGATGCTTTCAGAGATATTTTTCAGGTGACTGAGCAGGATTCTTGCAAAAATCTTTCCAGGGATGGGTAACAGTTATATGCCATGATAGTTGCCACAAATATTACGATCACTTTTCTTAAAGATGGTGATAAAGGTGGCATTCTTAAGGTCATTGGACACTTTACCAGTTTCCCAAATCAAGAGAATGAGTGTCAAGAGCCAGATAGACCATTTTTCTTACCTTGGTAGCATCCTGTCTAAAGATTGCACATGTGAACAGGATGTGGTGAAGAGAATCAGTGCTGCCCATCCTGCCTTTGGTTGTTTATCACACCAGGTCTTCATGAACAAAGATTTAGCAGTTCATACAAAGCTCATGGTATACCAAACTGTTGTTACATCAAAGTTATTGTATGGCTGTGAAACATAGACCTCTATCACCAAGGCAGCAAAAATCTTGAGCACTTTCACCAACAGAAGCTAAGGTCCATCTTGAACATCAAGTGGGATGACTATGTCACAAACATTGCAGTTCTCAAGAAGGCACATGTAAATAGCATTGAAGCTTCCATCATAGGCCATTGTCTTAGATCGACAGGGCATGCCTGCCATATGGATTGCTCCAGGTTTTCTCATCAAAATCTTTATGGGAAATCTATCTCCAGGACAAGAGCTTGGTACAAGAGATGTCAAGTATAAATCCACAAAGCTGGGAGGCATCAGCTGTAGATTGCCCATTTTAGTGCCAAATTATCTCTGCTCCTACCAATCACTTCAAAGGAGAACACCACAGACATGAAGAGGCTAAGTGACAAGCACAGAAGCTTCATCAAACTCAACTGTGCCTTCCACCATCTATTCAGTGTAATGTGTGTGATCACATGTTTCATGCCAGGATTAGTTTATTGGATCACCAGAGACACATCCATCCACTGTGAAAATGACTCCCAGGAAAAATGTATACTCAGATACAACAATGATCTTTTTGTAGTATTAAAATCCTTTCTAGAGCTGTGTGTTCTTGTTGCAGACAGTTATACAATTTCTTTTAAAGAAATTATTTGTATAAAATAATTGTCTCAATAATCTCTAACAAATAAAGTAGAGAGGGAGTAGACTCCACTTTGAGGAGTTAGGCAAAGGATTATGTAATAGTCTGGCTGGATAAGACTTGCTTCTCCTTGAATGAATTTCCTTCAAGGAGATGGCAAAATAATGTTTTTGTAAAAGGTGTTGGCCTGTGATGTCAGTTTTTATTTCATCAAGTGCTCTGTTTTAATCTTGCAACAATGATCCTATTCCACATAGTTTTAATAATGTGACAAGAAGGATGATATTCAGGTTCCACAGGGCTGAATTATTCATTACATTTCAAGCCTTAAATTGTCATCAAATGCTTTCCAATCTGCATTACCTACAGCCATGCCATATTGCTAATGCCAAGACTGCTTATGTAATGAAAAACCTCATAGATGTTCTTCGATCACCACAATACACTTGAGAAATAGTAGACAGATTATTTTGATGAACTAGACGTCTATATTGAATCACCAGTTTCATCTGCGATCATGTTATTGGAATCCTCTGGAACGGCTTTCGGATCCCCCCCAAACACTTAGTATTTGAATCAAACCCACTTGGTGCTATGTTCAATGTATGTAAATGTTCAAGTATGTTCAGGCTAAAGTATGTTTCAAAGGTCAGTGCATTTTTTTAGAGCAGGGAATATTTCATTTCCACTCTAATTGATTTTGGAAACTGGTGGAGATCCAGATCTTTTCCATATCTACTTAACTTGATAAACCAAATTGCTGCAATGCATACTGAATTTTGCATTTTGTGATTGTATCTTAACAATAAAGGACATGCATCATCTATAAAAGATGTCAATGTTCCTGTTCTGTACTGTCTCATCAGGGAGCCACCACAACATCCACAAAAATTGCTCTAGGTGGCACAGAAGACTAATGTGTTTGAGGAGAGGCTGGGCCCATCGACAGCTGATAACTGGTGTTAAATTTGCATCTGTATTGAAAGACAATACTATATGCCTTGCAAACTAGATATTTGAGGACAAGAAATGGGAGAAGTGTGACACATTTACACTCTTTTTATGGCTCCCTAGGAACATGTGGGTGATCAGTATTAGAAACAGGATCTCAGACTGGTATCATTGTCCAGAGCTATTCTGTTTCTAAGCCATCCATCACAAGTAACTGTGCAATCATAACTTTGTGCTTTTAGGGTTAAGCTCAAGCCATTTCTGCTGCTAGAAACCCCTTTGGTCAAAACCCTCTCTCATATTCAGATGATTTCAGAGATCTGAAGATGCAGCATTCTGCTCACTGTGATCTGTAGTGAACCAAACAAGGATTGGGGTGAAGGGAAGCCCAGTTAAATCAGATCTGAGCTTTATCTACCCACTGCGATAGGGTGACATTGCCAGCCCAGAATTATATTAGGGTAAGGGTAGTCCTTGATGGGCCATGGTGGCTTAGTGGTTAAGATGCTGATCTTGACAACCGGAAGGTCGACAGGACAGCAAATTGACCCAAATGCTGCTCAACAGAGCTAGCTCCCATCCATTGTCCCAGGTCCTGCCAACCTAGGAGTTTGAAAGTAATAAATTGCATGTAAATAAATAGGTACTGCTTTGGTGGGAAAAGTAACAGTGTTCTGTGCACTCTGGGGTCTAGTGATGCCTGTCACAGGACCACAGAAACATCTGCAGACACAGACAATAATGGCTCTTTGGCTGTAAATGGGAGATGAATGCTAAACCCTGGAGCCAGATATGATTGGCTTTTGAGCAAGGGAGACCTTTACATTTACCTACAGGTAATCCTTAGTCATTTCTAAAGTCCTCAGGCTGAGAGAAATTTGGATTGAGCCCAACTTCAGCCCTGGGGCATTTGAGACTACACTCTAAGACAGGGGTGCCCAAACTATGGCCCATGGACCATATCTGGTCTGCAGCACTTAATCATCTGGCCCACGCTGTTCTCGCCACTCCTGGAAGTGGAAGTAAAGCATGCATACGTGGGTGCATAACGTGCCCACACATGCGCATAACGCTGGTGTAAATTACCCACAGCTATTATAATCATATTATGCATCCACAAATGCACATTTTACTTCTGCTCCTGCTGGGAGGAACCACATGACTGGCATGCTCAACCACATAACCAGCCAATGGCCTGAAAAGTTTTGGCACCCCTGCTCTAAGTTGACTGCTGAATATGTATTAGTTACATTTACATTGTTCTGACATTTAATTTCATTATTCATTAACTATGCTTCTTTAATGAAAATAACACACACACACAGGTACAATCTCCAACTTCGCCTCTTAATTTCCTCTCCTTTTAACTGCACAAGTCTGAACCAATTATACAATGCAATTCATCGTTAGGCCACTAGGTGTCATGTGTCTACGAGACGGGAAGAAAATTTATGTTCATAGTTTGTTAGCAAGCTAGCCTGGCAAAGGTTGTGTAGCAATCAAGTCATATTAATGTTAAGCTGTAGCTACCTGTCCTTTTCTGTTATCCACCTGCACATATTTTACTGTGGTCCTGCTCTAAAAAAATATTATTTAAAGTTTATTTGAGAAAATGAGCAATTCAGCAACTGGCTATATCCCAAAAACATCAAGCTGACATTACTTTTTTTGCCAGCCTGGCCAGGTTACACTACTATGGTAATAGAGTAGAGCATACTGCCAGTGACTCAACATCAATTGTCAGGTTAACTAACTTGACAATGCTGAAGACTAATGGCCTTGGGTGGTTAAGTCCACAGGGAGGGGTGTGGTCCCTAAATAGTTTAAATCCCACTTGAATCCATCTTGATGGAGGGCAGCAGCTTCATCAATACTGATGAGGATTTTGTGTGTGAAAAGTGCTCAGAACTAGAAATTGACTCATGGAACCAGATCAGTGTTTTATGGGTGTTCTGCTGCAATGAGGAAGGCAGATGGAAGGCCACTGCATTATATCATTCCCAGGACAATCTTCATGACTGATCACCATGATGATAGCCAATATTCAAAACTGAATGCGGCATTTGAAGAAGAAGCCATTACTTTAAAGATATTTCTTTCAGGTACATTTCCCACCATGTTTTACTCTAGATTAAACTCAGGGTTTTGAGTTTGTATCAAGAACATAGCATGGGGTATGAGGGTTTAGTCTCTTCCCTCACTATGTTCACAAACTGCACCAAACCCTTGCAGTTAATATGGAATGTAGTGATCCATGTAAGGGCCCACATCTTACACTACTTTGGCTCAAAAAGATTGAGATGAACAGAACAGAATAGGTGCTATAAAAGAATCTGGGCAGAGAAATGAAGTGCATATGAGCGGAAGCAAAAGAAGAGAAAAAAGGTTGAGATATTATTTATTCCTAATTATTTATTCTATTTAATCTGGCATTTCAGGCACAGGCACACAAATCCCCATAGCAGCTTGTGCAGTACATTAAAATATGAATGTAATAAGAATTTTAAAGTGCAGATAAAAATAAAAATTAAAACAAAATGCAAATTTAACAGCATCAGCATGGCAGATAAAACCATCCTCACAGATACAAACAGACATACTAATCGAAGGCAATGAGCCAAATCTTTGACTGCAGGTGTCTAACCACTCTAAGAAAGGATGGATATTTACTGGGTCAAATAGGGAGAGATAACCCATTGGTATAATAAGAGCACACACATTTTAATAGGTCATGATTAATAATCACTGTCTCTTCAGGAAAAATTCCACGCACCCACCCACGAAGCAGATTATAGTTTTGATGGTGCAGACAGAAAAATAAAAGTGTAGGAAAAAATACTAGTCACAGATAGATTCCGGTAAAAATAATTGAGGGGATGTCAAAGTTCTTGGGCTATAAAGTGTTCAGTGAAATTCCCCCAAATCATCTAGTAGTGGCCCAAGACATTTGCAGGTGTTTTCAATGTTTTCCAGCCAGGGAGTGGACCTGCCCCGGACACTTCCTGCCAAGGGCTGGAGGTGTGTCTGGTCCCTGGACTTAAGTGTCCATCATCATCGGCAGTGTGTGGTGGCGGTGGCACTTTCTCCATGCTGTTTTGGGATAGGCTTCGCTGTTCCCAGGGGCAGCAGAAGGCTTTGTGGAGCTGGATTGCACTGTTATTTTTTAATTTCACTGCTTCCATGCTTTAAAATCCATGGCAATAGGAGAGGTCCCATGGCGCATGGCGATGATGTCAACCTTGGCACGCGGCACTGGAAGAGTCCCCCTTGGTGTCTTGTGCTGATGTCATCGCTGTGCGCCAAGGGACCTTGTTCAATTTATTTATTTCAAAGAATTCTTAATATTTTGCATAAAGATATTCTCAAATTGCTACCTAGACAGTGGATCAAAAAATAGCAAAGCACTGAAAAGACACTGCAGATCTTGCCTTGAATGCCTGATATAAATGAATGTGGCATCTTACCTTATTGAAGAGATAAAAGGAGGAGCAAGTAACCCAAATAACAACACAGAGTGTAACTATTTGCTTCAGCCTGGCTTTTTCATTGTATTTCTACAAAGCTATAAGGGAACAATATGAGAAATCATCCAAGTACACATAAGAACATTTGGAAGAATATGATTAAGGCCCCTAGATCAGTGGTGGCAAACCTATGGCATGTGTGCCAGAGGGAGCACTCAGAGCCCTCTGTGTGTGCATGTGCACTGTTGTCCCAACACAAAGTTCACCCTGCCCGTCTTCCCAGCAGCCCAATGGGAGCACTTCCTCCCTCACCCAGCATTACAGCTTTGGTAGAGGATGGTTGCTCTTGTATGAATGTGTTGATTTAACTACCTTCTAATGCCTTGCAATCCCACTTTATATTTCAGGATATTTTGCAGTAAATAATTTAAGTCTCATCTGACAGTGATTGCAATTTATTATCTCTATCAAGACTTATCAGAGTGTTATTTGAATGAAGGAAATCTAAACATGCTAAGTTGAATAGCCAATCTGGAGCTAGTGAAACACAGATGGCATGTGTTGGGATCATCCTTGTCCAAATAGATTCTAAAAAGGAATCACAGGAAATGTGACTAACATGAAATAACTATATCAAATAAGAGAAGGAAGCCCATTCAAATGTCTCTTGTTCCAGGATCAGCAGTCTCCAGTATTATTCTTACAAATATGCTTGTGTACATGTACAGATATAGCAACAAGGACTGATTACAGATCAAGTGCAGAAGAGTGATAAAATGTGTGTTAGTAGCACACTTCATAGGATGCACAGGTGGCTGAGCTCAGTTGTCTTATTAATTCATTATCTACAATCTGTGTTCTGCTGCCACTTGGAAAATGGGCATCACACTGTAATCAATCTCTTAGTCTTTAAAATGCTACAATCTTTTCCCTTTTTTGTTTTGTTAACTTGCTCTTTTGTGTTCATTCTTGCTTCACAGCCCACTTTACCATATTTGCTATCCAACCCAGCTCTTCGGCATTTGTTGCTACCTGTGGATTAGGGCCCCATTTCTAGCTTGTAACAAACTGGTTCTGGAGGTTCAAACTTTGTTCAGAATGGTGAGATAAAATGTTATTTTGATGCTGTGTACATTATGTAAAGGTGGAAACACCAAACAAAGACTATTATCAGAATGTTCTTACAAGAAAATTATACTCTCTGGATGTGCATACCTTGGGCTTTGGAATATTTTGCCCTGCTTCTTTGAGGCAAGTTAAGATCATGCTAGAGATAAAGATGGTGATCTGTGGGATGTACAAATGAGCCAGATTTGGATTGTTTTCTTTATCCTGACAATTATTCTCTATTTCTGCTAGCTCTGTTGAAAACACTTTGGCCCACAGATAGGAATTTGGCAGGGTGGTGGTGATGCACACATTGATTTCTAGATTGGCAGGCATGGGGAAAATCTGAGCAAATTTAATTTTGCAAGAAATAAGGTAAATTGATTTCCATTAACCATCCACTTACATCCATGTTTTTTTTTCATTAGAAGATGAGTCAACCTCACATACCTACAGTTGCTCTGATGAATTGATCAACTCTTGTCAAAATACGATGTCCATGATGGAACCAGCTTGCAAAATAATACCCAGAAGGGGAATAATAGCCTTCTGATTGCTAATGAAGTTGCAGTGGTCCTTTAGGATTCTTTGTAGGCAGTGGTGGGCTGCTCCCGGTTCGGACTGGTTAGGCCGAACAGGTAGCAGCAATCCAGAGGGGATCACAGGAGGGGGGAGTAGTAAACCCCCAGGCGACCAGTCTGGTAGCCTCTCTGGCCGCCCTCCGGATGAATTTTCCAGGCAGCCCAAAATGGCTGCTCGGAAGTGCATATGCGTCAAAACTCCATTTGATGCATGTGCACTGAAAAATAGAAATGTGCATGCATCAAATGGAGTTTTGAGGCAGGTGCAATTCCGAGCAACCATTTTGGGCTGTCCAGAAAGGGCACAGCGTCTGGAGGAGCGGTGGCAGCGGCCTTTCCTCAGCGCACCACCAGGCCAGGACGTGCTGCCGGGCTTGGCTGTGCTGTGCTGCCGGGCCAGGCCAGGCCAGGCTGGACAAGGCCGCACCACCAGGCCACTGTGCTGCCACTCTGCTTTGCTGACGCATTGCGGCGGCGCCACTGTTCCTGCCTGCCTGCTGCTCCCTGACCCCAGGGTAATTAACGGGTTTGTGTTTGAGGTGGGTGGTTGGGTGGGTTGAGGTATGTGTGTGTTTTATGTAGTGTGTTTTTATGTGTATTTAATGTCTCTTTTAATTTGTATGTTTATGGTTTTTTATTTCTATTTAATGTCTATTTTAATTTGTATTTTTATGTTTTTATTTATCACTCATCATTTCATTTTATTACATCTGGTCCATAACATTTGGGAATGCTTTTCATCATACAGTGGGTGAAGAGGAATTTTCCGAAGTGAAATTATTCACCAATGTACCATCAATGGACAACACCTCTTAGGATTCATATTTCACTGAAATCTGCTGCAGTTTATTGTCTTTTTATTACCCAATTGCTCTGCTTCATTCACAGAACATTATCAACTTTTCACACTTGCCCATCAACTTTCAGCCCCACCCCCCTTATTATCAAATTTGTTTAAAAGGCAGAAAATGCCACAATCTCTTTGTGATTATAAATTGGAAAATATACTACTGAGGGTGTGATTCTATGGGGAAACAGATCAAAATTTGAACTATGTATTCTAGTGGTCCAGTGCTATCTATTTACAGGTTATATGAAGGACAAATAAATACTCTCCAGCCAAAATGTGATTTTGTACCCAAGCTGACCTTTTTGGTCCAACTTTTTATTTATTTCGCAGATGATACCACCCTAATGGCAGAAAGCGAGGAAGACCTAAAGAAGCTCCTGATTAGGTTGAAAGAAGAGGGCTTGAGACTCAATATTAAGAAAACAAAGATCATGGCAACAGGCCCTATCAGTACCTGCAAAATAGATGGGGAAGAAGTAGAAGCAGTGACAGAGTTTACGTTCTTAGATCAAAGCTGACTGCAGATGGTGATTGCAGCCACAAAATAAAAAGGCGACTGATTCTTGGGAGGCAAGTGATGAGAAACCTGGGGAACATAGTGAAAAGTAGAGATATCACATTGCAAACAAAAATTCGTATCGTCAGGGCAATGGTATTCCCTGTGGCAATGTATGGTTGTGAGAGCTGGACCATTAGGAAAGCTGAGCGCAGAAGAATAGACGTCTTTGAGATGTGGTGCTGGAGGAGAGTATTGAGAGTCCCCTGGACAGCGAGGAGAACAAATAGGTCAATCTTAGAAGAAATCAACCCTGACTGCTCCTTAGAAGGTAAAATTGTAAAGATGAAGCTAAGGTACTTTGGACATCAAATGAGAAGAGAGGACTCCCTTGAGAAGGGCTTGATGCTGGGAAAGGTGGAGGGCAAAAGAAAAAGGGGGCAGCCAAAAATGAGATGGCTAGATGGTATTGTGGATGCAGTGCGAACAGAGCTGGGTGGGCTGAGGAGAATGGTGGAGGAGAGAGGTGCCTGGAGGGCGATGGTCCATGGGGTTGCGGAGGGTCAGAATTGACTGTGGGACTGAACAAACAACAAAAAGGGTAAGTCTGGAACAATTCCCCAGCAGATGGAAGTGCTGTTTTAAGGGATATTGCTCCAATTAAAGTGCAGCTTTATGGTGTACTCTGGTGCCCATTTTTACAACCATCTGATTGTATCCTGAGGCACATTGGGGATCCTTAAAAGTACCTGGCTCTTGAAAGCTAGCAATCAGCATTAATAAGAAATGCCCAGAGTTGTGGCATGTGCTCACTGATTACCCCAAACTTGTAGTCCAAAGAATATTTCTCCATCTTTGTAAAAGTCAGATCAATGTCCGAAATCCTGTTGTGTAATAAGTTACAACTAGATAGGCCTGTCAAATAAGTAGGGATTTGGTAATAATAATGTTGTGTCAGAAGGTTTGAAAGGATGTTTATGGGAAAAACTCTGCTCAGGGAATGCCCAAATGAGGCTATTTTCATGTTCCCAAGAACTGGGACAGAGACAGGCGCTCAATCTGTCATGCAGTCAGGGAGGCTGTCAGGGTCTGGATGGGGGACAACGAGTTTCAGCTGAATCCTGGCAAGACTGAGTGGCTGTGGGTAGGGGGTCCTGCATTATCTCAGGAGCTACAATCTTTAGTTCTGGATGGGGCGGTTCTGCCCGAAACAGACCCGGTGCGTAACTTGGAGGTCCTCCTGGACTTGTGACTACTGCTCAAAGAGCAGGTGGCAGTCATGGCCAGGAGGGCTTTTGCACAACTTCGTGTTGTGCGCCAGTTATGCCCGCTCCTAGATCAGGACTCCTTGCTCATGAAAACACACACTCTGATCGCCTCCAGACAATTACTGTAATGCGCTCTACATGGGGCTGCCCTTGATGACCATTCGGAGACTTCAACTGGACCAGAATGTGGCTGCCCGGGGATGTGTTGGGCTGTGGGCGGTATGCATATGCCTCGCTCCTGCTCCGGGAGCTGCACTGGTTGGCAATATGTCTCCGGGTGCAGTTCAAGGTGCTGGTTATTACCTTTAAAACCCTACATGGTAGTGGGCCAGGATACTTAAGAGATCACCTAACCCCAAGAACATCTGTCCGTCCCACCAGAGTGGACCAGAGAGGCTCTCTGGTTGTGCCATTGGCCAGAGAGGTGCATCTCTCTGGCACTAGAAGGAGGGCCTTCTCTGTGTCTGCTCCTGCCCTATGGAACCTCCTTCCAATAGAATTACGCATGCAGACAGAGCTGCTGTCCTTTAGGAAAGGAGTGAAAACCTGGCTGGCAGATTTGAGGAATGGATGGAACAATATCCCCAGCCGGTTGGATGATTTGACCCCCGTGCCTCTTAGCTGCAACTCCTAGTTTTAATCTTTTAATCTTCTTTTTACCTTTTAATCTTTTAATTGGTTTTAAACTGTTTGATTGTTATTGATGACATGTTGTAAATTGCCCTGAGTCGCTTCGGGGAGGAGGGTGATAAACAAGCAATAATAATAATAATAATAATAATAATAATAATAATAATAATAATAATAATAATAATAATAATAATAATAATAATAATAATAATAATAATAATAATAATAATAATAATAATGCAATACCTGAGTCTCGAACTGCCAGCCTTCCAGCTAACAAGGCAAGCTTCTTAACCACTGAGCTAACAATAATTCAATGGGTCTACTCTAGTGGGATTATGTACAGGTACAGTAAAACACCGGATAATGATTGGATTGGATAAAGCTAAAATCGCATAACGTTAAGTAATCTAGGGAGGAGAATTGGATCGAATAACGTTAAGGTCCTATGGGATGGATCAGATAACAACCGCTAAAGCCTGTGTGGTTACAATGTATCTCTATGGAGCTTTAACATTATTCAATCCATCCCATAGGATTTTAACATGCATTGGATAACACTAAAAATCGGATAACACCAAGACTTGTGGAACCAAGTTTTAGTGTTATTCGGTATTTTACTGTATATCCAATATTAGACAGTTCTAATTAAGGCTTTAGTTTTATTCCCCCTGCCTAGGGAATACCTCTTCAAAAGAGTCTTTAAAAAGCTTGGTTTTTAGAAGCTTCTTAAAGGCCTCTAAGGAGATGGTGTGACAAATTTGTGAGGGGATTGTACTCCATAATGAAAGCTACTGCAGAGAAGGCCAATAAAGTCAATGTCCTTCAAGTCTCATGAGGAATCAACAGCCACAGATGTCAAGCTGTGAAGCCTGGGATGATTGAGAACGATGGACTTTTCCTGTTAGTAAGAGATATTCTGACAGGTAGCATGGTTCCATTTTTGTTGTTGTTGTTCAGTCGCACAGTCGATTCCGACCCTCTGTGACCCCATGGACCACTGTCCGCCAGGCACCTCTGTCCTCCACCTTCCCCCTCAACTCGCTTAGCTCTGTGCCCACTGCTTCCTCAATACCATCTAGCCATCTCATCTTTGGCCTCCCCTTCTTCTCTTGCCCTCGACCCTTCCAAGCATCAAGGCTTTCTCAAGTGAATCATCTCTTCTCATTTGATGTCCAAAGTACTTTAGCTTCATCTTAACTATTTGACTTCTAAGGAGCAGTCAGGGTTGATTTCTTCTAAGATTGACCTATTTGTTCTCCTCACTGTCCAGGGGATTCTCAAAACTCTCCTCCAACACCACATCTCAAAGGCGTCTATTCTTCTGCGCTCAGCTTTCCTAATGGTCCAGCTCTCACAACCATACATTGCCACAGGGAATACCATTGCCCTGACGATACGAATTTTTGTTTGCAATGTGATGTCTCTACTTTTCACTATGCTCCCCAGGTTTCTCATTGCTTGCCTCCCAAGAATCAGTCGCCTTTTTATTCCATGGCTGCAATCACCATCTGCAGTGAGCTTTGATCCCAGGAAAGTAAAATCTGTCACTGCTTCTACTTCTTCCCCATCGATTTTCCAGGGACTGATAGGGCCTGTTGCCATGATCTTGGTTTTCTTGATATTGAGTCTCAAGCCAGCTTTTGCACTTTCTTCTTTCAACCTAATCAGGAACTTCTTTAGGTCCTCCTCACCTTCTGCCATTAGGGTGGTATCATCTGCATATCTCAAATTGTTGATGTTTCTTCCAGCAATTTTGATCCCAAATTGTGATTCCTCCATCCCTGCATTGCACATTATGTGTTCTGTGTATAAGTTGAATAAGCATGTATGGTTCCATACAATTACGTTTTTATAGGTTAATGCCCAAACTTTGAGCCCAGCAAGAAAATGGGCTGGTAGTCAGTACAGGTAGACCACAACTCAGGATGTGGTTGAATTTTCTCACTCTGGTCAATCTGGCTACTGTATTCTAGACCTAATGCAGCATCTGTATTTGATTAAACGGCTGATACTGTAGAGACCACTGCAGTAGTCAGTCTTTGAGACATCCAGTATGTGGACCAATGTGGTTAGGGAGCTGACATTGAAATCAGGATGCAACTAATGTTGCAACAACAAAAAACAGCAACAAAACAATAGAGGACTAAATGCTTCCTGAAAAGAGAAAGTTCTTAATCTGGAGTGTAACCTTGTCTAATGCAGAGGCCAGGCAGGTCTCTCATGGCAAGGCCTTCCACAGATAGATGTGGGGTGGGTAAATAACTGGTAGCCACCCACTCCGCCAGGATGAGCAGTCTCCAAAGAAAATTTTATTAATTAGGAAGAAATAATAGAGAAAGGTGCTCTTACCTGTTGATAATTTCTAACCCATCAAATGTTTGAAAGATCAACATCCATGCTTTGAAAGCAAATGCAGAAATTGACTGTTAAGAAAGTACTTTATGCAGTTCTTGGATGGCAATATTCTTAACTACCAATTCCCATGACTATTGTTTGCCTTGCTTTTCCAGCTGAAGAGCTGTTACATCCACTACATGCTCCACTTAGCTCTTTAATTAGGGGATTCAAACAGACTGGGGTACAACCCTTATTTGTTATTAAGGAGAAATGTGAGAGCCGCCTGCTACTTAGAAACTTCACAAGTCGATATATATTACCTTAATGTGGCTTGTAGCTATGTCTTCTATCTTTGCATGTTATGGCTGTGAGGAAAGAGACATTCTGATAGACTCCCTAAAGTGAATCAAGGATTATCTATTCTCTCTCAAATCCATATTAGAATTGGAACCCTCCCCAACAGTTTAGGAGCTTCAGATGAATATATGTTCTCCTTTCCCATTTGGAGAAAGGGTTCCTGAGGTCAATTTTATCCCATCTACCTCTCATGTATAAGAAACCAAGATACATCACCACATTAAAGTTATGTTGGGTGGTAGCAATACCGACTATGGAGGGTGCAGTAGAAGGCACAACCTCTGATTGTGGGTGGTGACAACAACAACGGGGGCAAATTTAGCTACTCAGACACAAGCATGCCTGTACACATCATGGGACCATCAAGTAAATTCACATACACCTGCATGCAGGCATTCAGTCAACACTGATTCAATCTACCTACTTCATTCAAGCTGAGAAGGAGAGAAATATACCTTTCTGCTAAATTAGAAATGTTGCTAGTTGATGATGCTTTTGTTTTCTCCCAGTGAGAACTCCCTTCTTTTTCTCTCCCCTTTCACATTTTCATACAGCGTATAATATGGCTGGGAGTTAATAAGGAGGCAGTCAGTAGTGGCTAGGAATAGTAATCAAAGCAATCCAATCAAAGAAATAATTATCCAAGCAGGTGTATGTGTGCAATACCCTATGCATGGGGCAGGCAAATACTTACTTTGCCCTAATGTGATCCTTTTCATTTTTATTGGCAGAGATCCTGCTGAGTAGTTAAAAAAGCGGCATAATTTCTGGTTGCAAGTTGGTGTAAATTCAGAAATCTTTCTGCACGCTGAGTTGCATAACTTGGTGTACAACAGATGCCTACTGACATTTCTTAACCTGCAGCAATTTATGACTAAAAGTAAAGTTGTTTGCTGGACTGCACAACAGGATTCCAGCCATTATTTTCTAATTATTATTTTTTTCCAAAAACGTAATGTGCCAAGGAGCAGTTTTGAGCAGAGGTATTAGGTTTTTTTTCATAGCATGAAGGGCAGGGAGAGAAGATGTAGTGCATGATGAATAGGATTTTCAGATTTTTCTGTATTCCTTAAGACTACTTCCACTTGATGGAAGGAGGAGAAGAAACATCAGAAGCACCTACTATCATAGCAAATATTATTCTCCATTTCCGCTTGACACCTCTTTCTCCTCTTCCTATCATTTCAGCTGCCTGCTCAAATCTAGATTTGAGATGTCAATTTTCCTTCCTATCCAAAAGAAGACTGAGCCAAATATTGCCTCTGAAATTTGGAAAGGATGCAGTCCCAGGACTGATTAGGAATATCAGTTGCTTGGATGCTTGGTGGGTTTGGATTCTTCTCTACTGTGCCCACAAAGGCCTTTTTAATTGGCCATTTTGGATGGGAGCTCAACGCAATGCAAGGGACTCTGGCCACTGGCAACACATACAGAATACCAGATGGCTTGGCCATCTCCATCCACCTCACTGCCACTTCAAGTTGCATATCCCACATACACAGCATACCACAATGCCTAAGAAACATTAGTTGCAAAGTATCAAAAGATTGGGACTACAGCATCAAGTAAGAAAGAGGAAACAGGAACAGAAGAAAAGCAAACAAAAATCATCTTGTTGCAACCTCTGCTCCACTCACTCCTTCAAAAAGGCAAAGCCAAACTTCCCCCAAACACACTTGCAAAAAGTCAGGCAGAGAGACAGATGGACAGAACACCCTCCTCCTACTTCTGACAGTGGGTAGGTGGGGGTTTAAATAGGATTGCTTGAGGTCTGTATGCAGGGCCAGATTTACATGAAACGAGGCCCTAGGCTATTCCACATGTAGCCCTTTCACCTCCCATTTTTAAGTTTGTAAATTACATGAGAGATAATAAAATACATAATTACTGTGATATATATCAATATGTTAAATGAAACAATTTGAATATAGGCCCCTCTTGATCTTGAGGCCCTAGCTGAAGCCTCATTAGCCTACAGGAAAATCCAGCCCTGTCTGTATGCCATTTGGATTTGAGGATCACATCAAATGCCCTACCCAATCTCCTAATGACTCACTTTACCCTGATAAAGTTATCTCAGCTGAATTAGACTTCAGACCTGTCCTTCCAAGTTGGGAACTCCCTTTTCACTTTTGTGTGTGTGTGTGTGAGAGAGAGTGCAGGCACATGCGCACACACATTTTAAAAGTCAGAGGACTATGGAATAGGAATATAATGAGAGGTAGATAACAAAGAAAATAAGGAATGAAACAAAATGAATGGCTGGGCAGAATTAGGGCAAGAAGACTTCATAGTGTAAAAAAGATGAAGGTACTACATGATGAATTTGAAAAATGGAAGAGACAGTGCCTTGAAGGATGTTACTAAAAATAGAACTGGGGAAAAAATGAAATTGAATGAGTTCAGGGGATAGACCTCTTTTGCCAAAGAAACTGAAAATCACAATAATCAAATGATGAAAATATAGATATATGTGCCACTATTAGCAATACCAATTATATTTATATACTCACCCATAGTGCTTAGTGCACTCGCTGGGCAGTTCACAAGTTAATTAGCATTTTGCCCCAAACACTTTGGGTATTCATTTTACTGACCACAAAAGGATAGAAGGCTGAGTCAACCTTGATCCCCATCAGGATTGAACTCACAACATGTTTGGTTGCACCACCCACTATTGTAGGGGTTCCCAAACTTTTTTGCGCTATGAGCTGGTCACATGGTTGAGTGGGCCAGTCATGTGGTTCCTCGCACTGGAAGCAGAAGTAAAATGCACCCACACATGCACAAAATGCTGCCATAAATGCATTTGTGGCTGTTGTAAGTGCGTAAATGTGTTTGTGACACCCGCAGGTGCATTTACGGCAGGGTTTTGTGCCATGCAATGGGCACTTTTTACTTCTGCCTTTGGGAGTTTTGTGGGCAGCGTGGGCCAGATGATTTGGCACAGTGGGTCAGAGTTTGGCTACTCCTGCACTATAGAGAGGTATGCAGTAAGATGACCACGGCCCATAGCTCTCTGTGTTCCTTAATCACAAAAAGTTATCAAATCTGAAGCCACCCTGCCTTGGCCTGAGAACAGTCATCACTCTCACCCCCTCCTACCTCCATCTTGCTTCTAAGCAGTAGTGTAGTGTGTGTGTGTGGGGGGGGGGGCAGGGTGGCGGCCTGCCCTGGGTAACACTTTTTGGGCATATGGGTGTTCTTGGACTACAATTCCCAGAAGCCTTAGCAGGAGCGGCCACCAGTATCCTAGGCTCATGCTAGGGGGCGGCAAATTTGGCTTACACCCCGGGCGGCTGAATCCCACGCTACGCTACTGCCTCTAAGGCATTTGTTTCTGTTAATCCCCATTGCCCCCTGTTTCTAGAAGACAAGAGATGTCCCTCAAATGGCCTGGCCATCCAGTTGTCTTCTAAAAAATCACAACCAAGTGTGAAAAGAGGGGAAGATAAGAGATAACAATGGAATGTATGTTTTTTAAATACAGTACTGTAGTCTGTCTGTTGTTTTTTAATCTATAAAATTGCTTGTCTTCCTCTTGGAAGGAGGATAGAGAGAGAGAGGAGGTCCTTTTGCAAAAGAGCTTAACTTTTACTAAAGCTTTTTTTTCTCACTCTAAAAGTTGGAGTGTTATTTGTCCTTTTGGTCCTCTCAGCCACCAGAGGTGTAAATCACCAGATTCAGCAACAGCTTCTTGGTGTTACTGAGTGTGGGGAGAGAGAGGGGAAGAGGAAGAGACTTCTCTTTAAGGGAGGTTATCCCACTCAACCTTTTTGCCTGATGACCATCTGGATGATGAGTAACAAGATTCATCTGACCAGGGCCACCCCCCCCCCCGGCAAATAATCTCATGGCCTTTAAGGAAAGGGCTGAGGGGTTGGGGGGGGACCAAGATATGTTTTCATACAGTAATACCTCAGATAACATTAGTATCGAATAACACTAAAATCGCATAACATTAAGCAATCTGGGGGGAAGAATTGCATCGGATAACATTAAGATCCTATGGGATGCTTCAGATAACAACCGCTAAAGCCTGTGTGGTTACAATGTATCTCTATGGATCCCATAGGATTTTAACATGCATCAGATAACACTAAAAATCATATAACACCAAGACTTGTGGAACCAGGTTTTAGTGTTATATGAGGTTTTACTGTACATGGAAGATATCATCAAGGTTAACTGCCCCAAATGGAACAATACTCAAATCATGCTGGAAATGCTCCTGTCTGAAGTGGAGTTGCAAGGTAAAGAAAAGGCAAAGATCTTCCCTTCAAAATATTTTGGAAAAGAAGGCAATAGCCTCATCCCAGCTATCTTTTCTTTTGCCCTCTTCCAAGGACCAAGTCTGTACCATATGCTCATCTTCTGGGATGTTCTAGTGCTGGATAATTCTGTATGATAAAAGTTTCTGTTTCAATTTGTGTGTATTTTATATACACTTAAACTTAAAAACACACACCAGGAAATCTAATTAATCAAAAACACATTGGTTTATAAATGTGGGATATTGTGCATCTGGATCTGTGATTCAAAATTTTGGGAAACAGCCTGATATTGCTGTTCAATATCATGTCCGCATTGGCAGAAGGAAAAAAGATGCCAAGCATTGCATTGCAAAGATCAGGTTGAATGATGACAACACCAGTGGCAGCAGATGGTTTACATTAACACTGAGAATAGTAAAAATCACATAATATCATTCATAAGAGCAGGAATTCTCAACCTTTTCAAGTCGGGGGCCAGGTCACGCTCCCTCAAATAGTTGAGAGGCTAAACTGGTTGTCCTCCCCTCACTTAGGCTGCCGTAAATGAATCCATGGCTGTCACAAATGCATTTATGAAGGTCACATACTTCTTTATGGCAATTATGATTTAATTTAATTTAATTCTCACATTTGTATGCCCCCCAATCAGGAAACCCAACTCAGGGCAGCTCACACAACATTATGCAGTAAACACAATAATACAATATACAATGTAGACAATAATTATATCATATTCATTTTACAAAAGCACATATAATATAAAACAATACAACAATACAATAGTATAATAACCTCTCCACACCGGCTGCAGGCAAGTCCAAGGGCAGCAGCAGGAAAGTCCTGTCATGCGCTGCCATAGCGGCCTTTTTTGTCCTGGCCCGGGACACGGCCCAGGATGCCAGCTGTGGTGGAGGGTTCCATCAATTGTCCAAGTAAATGAGTCCATGGCTGATTCTGGCTGTGGCAGCAGCAGCAGTGATGGCAGCTGGAATGAGGATAGGGGCTGACAAAGCACTGCAGGCCACATCAGGCCCGTGGGCCATAGGCTGAAAACCCCTGATACAGAGATACCAAGCAAGGGAAAATCCCAGATGCTGATTCCCCCTCCCCCAACTGTTAAACACATCTCATCCAAGCACAATCACAAATTGACATTTCTATTGATAGTGGTAATAGGAATATTTGTGTACTTCACTTTTCTGTGAAAAGTGACAGTGGTTGGTGAATTGATCTAGGTTAGCAGATAACAACATTATTATTTGCAATTACATTAGATACCGGGTTCTTAGATTAGATTTGAATGGTGCCATTCTGGAATAGAAATAATTATAGGATAAGGATCCAGAGAATGACAGCAGAGGGGAAAATGCACGTGCTAGATGGACATCCCATTGTTCTGAATGTAGTCAAGGGTTTTGGTGTTTTTTTGGGGGTGGGTGGGTGGGGGGGACATTACCAATGTTGAAATGCCATAATAGTTTGTTATATGCTGTGATTTTTCATATCCAGATTCCTTCACTATCACCTTCACAGAACAAACTTTGGATATGGGCAATCCATTAGGCCAGACAGATATGATCTAGACAACATTCCTTGGGAATACACAGTGGAGGTGTGGAACAGATTTAATGGCTTGGACCAGATAGACAGAGTGCCAGGAGAATTATGGACAGAGATGCGGGACATCATGCAGGAGGCAGCAAGGAAAACCATACCAAAAGAAAAGAAGCATAAGAAAGCGAAGTGGTTGTCCGAGGAGGCTCTTAAAATAGCAGAGGACAGAAGGAATGCAAAATGCCAAGAAGAAAGGAAAAAATACAGTCACTTGAATACAGAATTTCAAAAAAAAGCAAGGAGAGATAAGGAAACCTACCTGAACAAACAGTGCAAAGAAATAGAGGAAAACAATATCAGGGGTAGAACTAGAGATCTTTTCAAAAAAATTGGGGAACTCAAGGGAACATTTAAAGCAAAAATGACCATGATAAAGGACAAAGATGGCAAGGAGTTAGCAGATGCAGAAGAGATTAAGAAAAGATGGAAAGAGTAGACCCATACAGTGGGTGACGAGGAATTCTCTGAAGTGAAATTATTCACCAATGTACCATCAATGGACAACACCTCTTAGGATTCACATTTCACTGAAATCTGCTGCAGTTTATTGTGTCTTTATTACCCAGTTGCTCTGCTTCATTCACAGAACATTATCAGCTTTTCACACTTGCCCATCAACTTTCAGCCCCACCCCCCTTATTATCAAATTTGTTTAAAAGGCAGAAAATGCCACAATCTCTTTGTGATTATAAATTGGAAAATATACTACTGAGGGTGTGATTCTATGGGAAAACAGATCAAAATTTGAACTATTTATTCTAGTGGTCCAGTGCTATCTATTTACAGGTTATATGAAGGACAAATAAATACTCTCCAGCCAAAATGTGATTTTGTACCCAAGCTGACCTTTTTGGTCCAACTTTTTATTTACTTCACAGATGATACCACCCTAATGGCAGAAAGTGAGGAAGACCTAAAGAAGCTCCTGATTAGGTTGAAAGAAGAGAGTGAAAAAACTGGCTTGAGACTCAATATTAAGAAAACAAAGATCATGGCAACAGGCCCTATCAGTCACTGGAAAATAGATGGGGAAGAAGTAGAAGCAGCGACAGAGTTTACTTTCCTAGGATCAAAGCTCACTGCAGATGGTGATTGCAGCCATGAAATAAAAAGGCAACTGATTCTTGGGAGGCAAGCGATGAGAAACCTGGGGAGCACAGTGAAAAGTAGAGACATCACATTGCAAACAAAAATTCGCATAGTCAAAGCAATGGTATTCCCTGTGGTAATGTATGGTTGTGAGAGCTGGACCATTAGGAAAGCTGAGCGCAGAAGAATAGACGCCTTTGAGATGTGGTGTTGGAGGAGAGTTTTGAGAGTCCCCTGGACAGCGAGGAGAACAAATAGGTCAATCTTAGAAGAAATCAACCCTGACTGCTCCTTAGAAGGTCAAATAATAAAGTTGAAGCTAAAGTACTTTGGACATCAAATGAGAAGAGAGGACTCCCTTGAGAAGGGCTTGATGCTGGGAAAGGTCGAGGGCAAAAGAGGAAGGGGCCGGCCCAAGATGAGATGGCTAGATGGTATTGTGGAGACAATGGGCACAGAGCTGAGCGAGTTGAGGGGGATGGTGGAGGACAGGAGTGCCTGGCGGACAGTGGTCCATGGGGTCGCAGAGGGTCGGAATTGACTGTGCGACTGAACAACAACAAAAATGATTTTAACTCATTATCACATGTTATTGTTAGCCTGAGTTCCTTTCAAACCCTACATTGTCCCACTTATAGAATAAAGCATCTAATTCAAATTTAAATAATTATGCCATTATCAGCTAGCCTAGGTCAATTCACTGGCCATTGTCACTTTTCTCAGACCATCGTCTATAGAAGCAAAGTGCAAGGTCTGAAAGGTAACCTCATTACCAATTGTGTAATGCTACAATGATTATGTCACACCTATCTGTTAAACATTTTATGCTTTAGAGAACAAAGCTTCACAGGAATAAATCTGAATATCAGTTAGCAATCTTCTGTCATCTTCTGTCATTACCAAGTGATGAAGCCCACATAGTAACCACCTTCTGCAACACACAACTACTTCACCTTCAACAATAAAACCTACCTCCAGATAAATGGAACTGCTATCGGTACTTGCATGGCTCCACACTATGCTAATATATTCGTGACTGATCTAGAACTGCTGTTGCCATAAACCACTTCTCTGTTTGAGCTAGGTTGATGACTTTAAAAAAAATAAAAAAATAAATCTGGAAGCACAGAAAGCAAGCCTTAGAGAAATTCCAACAAGATTTCAATAACTTTCACCCAAATATCAACTTCAGTTTGGACTAGTCTAAACAACAATTACTGTATATGCTGGTGTATAAGACTACTTCCCCCCCCCCTGAAAAACAGGCCTCCAAGGGGTGGGTCATCTTATACGCCGGGTGCACTTCAGTTGGGATAGACATAGCTGCCCATAGTGGCCTCCTGATGCTCGCCCGGTGCCCATAGTGGCCTCCGGATGCCCACCCACCTCATTCTACATACCATACCATACCATCACGCGGTATCCAGAATGTCTGCGGTGAGCATCAGCAGCGAGACAGGGGTGCCAGCATTTTCGGCGTGACCGGCCCGTTCTGCTCGGCAGGAAGCAGTGGTGCTCCACCCCACTCCTTGTCTATGCAGAGCTCACACATGCACACTTGCACACTAGTGCTGGCCACAGGGAGATGTTGAAATCAAATCTGATGTTCTTCTATGTTTTATTTGGTGTGTGGAAGGTGTGCGGAAGAGGGGGTAGTCTTATACGGTGAGTATAGAACAAACTCTATATTTTGAGTGGAAATGTTGGGTGGTCGTCTTACACGCCCAGTTGTCTTATACGCCGGCATATATGGGTAAATTTCCTAGACACCACTGTGAAGCTACAAAATGGAGATCTCAATACCACACTGTATTGCAATCCCACTGACCGATGTACCTATCTCTATGCCTCCAGCATTCATTTAGAACACACAACAAAATCCATTGTCTTCAGTCAAGCTCTCAGTCCCGCTTCTGCCCACATCCACAAGACAGAGACTCCAAGCTCAAGGATCTACAAGATGCATATATCAGACTACAATACTCATCCAATATGGTTAAAGAACAGATCGACTGGGCAAGATGAATACCCAGAACAAACCTACTGCAAGACAGACTCAGAAGGGAAAACAACCAACCACTGGTTGTCACTTTCAGCCCACAACTAAGATGTCTCACATGTATAATAAAAGAACTCCAATCCATCCTGGATAAGAATACTTCACTTTCCCAAGGTCTTGGTGGCAGACCGCTGCTTGCCTACAGACAACCTCCCAATCTCAAGTAACCATTGACACTCAACAGACTATGTATACAACAATGGAACAGAAATGGGAACTAAACCCTACTACAAACCTAGATTAACATTTTGAACACAGCAAGATAGCAGAAAGCTATGTGGCTGAAATCTCACTCCTCTCTACATAGTAGAAATGTAAAAAAGAGCTGTGCTGGACCACTTCGAAGACCTGGTTAGTCCAATATTCTGTTCACATGATGGCCAAGCAGTTACCTAAAGAAAGCCCATGAAAAGAATAAACTGTTTGAGAGCACTCTTTCATTCCCCAAAAATGTTTTTCTAGAGGCATATTGCTTCTGAAACTGGTCACAATACATAGACACTCCAAATAGTAACCCTTAAAGGCTTCTGCCTTCATGAATGCATCTCATTCTCTTTTGAAAACACCCGAGATGGAAGCCATCACTGCATTGTGTAGTTTAATTCTACACTGTGGGAAGAATTTTCTTTCATCTGTCCAAGATCTTCTACTGTTGTTTCTCTGACCTTGTGACTTGCCTTTTCCTGCTACTTTTGATTTTTCTATATATATAAAAATTCCATTTTTTCAGGGTAAACCTGGAAGCACTGCTCAGTCCCCTCTCAAACTTCAGGCTGGACATGGTCTACAGGCTGGCTAGAACTATGACTGCAGCACTGTTCCAGTCTTCTCAGCTGCCTGTAGTCAAGCAGGAGTCCAACATCCCTCAAGCAATGGCAACTCAAGGCTCCCCTCTGGTAACTATGTAATGGAGTCAGAAGAGTAGGATCCCAAGAGAGGACATGTTGGCCTCTGTTACACTACTGCCATCTCCTGCAGTAATGGACTTCAAAATCAAAAGAACAGTGAATCACTTTCAGGTTTCAACTGAACTAGGTATTATTAGACCTTTGGGAAGCTCTTAATGGAAGTCATAAGTATCTGATGATAAGTGTTTAAAATGTGAAAGACCAACGCAAATGGAACAATGATATTATAATTACACGATGGATCAAGGCGGCAAGAATGATGTGATTGCTAAGGAATGATTCATGCTTGGTACTTTTCTGTGAAGAAGGCTGAGGGTAAATTGAATAGCTGAAGAGCCTGTTCCTTTCAACTCCCTGATAAATTTGGGGTTACGAATTAGTCATAAGAACCTGCAGCAAAAAAAGTTCAACAGTTGTTTCAGATTTGGGATGAGGAATTAAAAAACAAAGGGGAAGATTCCAAAGGAGAGTTGCTATCTGGAAGACAATATTGCAATATTGATTTTCTGACATGCTAACAATGCAGAAAACTGGCTGTTGCAGTAGAGATGGAAGAAGACAAGTCCATAGATTGTAAAATTAGCATGCTTTATTCAGGATGTATAAAAAGAGGGGAAGAAAGTAAGTTAACCAGGTCTATCAAGCATCTATAGTACATGATATGAAAATGTAGTTACCACCAGCCCATGATATTTTTCTAAAGGGATTAAGGACAAAATGGAGAAATATTTTAGTGTCCTTAAATATTTAACCATGTGTCAGGTTTCATAAAAGGTACCATGACTGTGTGCATTCTTGATACAGTATTTATAGAGACTGTGGTAGCTTAGTGGTTAAGATGCTGAACTTGATGACTGGAAGGTCGGCAGGTCAGCAGTTCAAGATTTGAGTGCTGCATGACAGAGTGAGCTCCTGTCTCTCTCCAAGCCCCTGCCAACCTAGCAATTTGAAACCAAAAGAAAATGCAGATACAACTGGCTTTTGAGCAAGGGCATGTTTACAGGTTTCATAGAAAGTACCATGACTTTGTGCATTCTTGATATGGTAATTATTAAAAACATGCAAACTGTAATTTAAGCAAAAGGTTTTGTGTCATGCAAGCTTTCTAAATGGTATCCACTCATAATTACCATATCCCCAAAAGCCATCCGACTCCAGTGCCCAAAATTGTGCCTTTCTTTACATTTCCTCTAGTCCCTTCTACCTTCTCTATTATTCTTCCTTTATTTGTAGGCTGAAAAAGGTTCTATTTACTTTCTCTTTATTTTTACTTCTGTCTTTTATCCCCACAATTGCTCAACATAAGTCCTTCTGACCATTCCATACTCTGATAGTCTTGTATAATATAAATGGAGGGGAAGGGGATGATAATTTCCCTGCTTTGCTTCTGGACAAGCAGCTCATAACCTAAACATGTTCTTGGATTCTGCATTTTCTGCGGAGACTTCTAATGCACTCAATATTTCATTAAGTAAAATTATTTCCCAGAGAATGTGCAAATCTTGCAGGTAAGAAATGGGTGGGAATATTGAAGAGTCCTATATCCTTTTTGTTCCTGTAGGCACACAGGTATTATTTGAGCCTTCACAAAATTGATGCTGTGGGGTAGGTGGCCAGGCACAAAACTCTAATTTCACAGTAGGCAAATTAGTGAGCTCAAGTAACTGAAAATCATTCCAAGCATCTGAAAAGCAGATGTCTGAACCTCAAAGGATAGCAAAGCCAAAGAAAGTTCATTGCTGTTTAGCAGACACAGTTTTCAACTTCACCAGAATACTTATTTCATTGAATGCCAGAAATGAACCAAAACTATCTCTATATTACTTCTACATAATTTTCTAAAATTTGTAAGTATCCCCAAATTAAAAGATCTTCCCCATTGTTGCTACCCATACGTTTATCCACTTTTTGTCCCAAACGAATCCCCGATGAGTTAAACAACCCCCAATTCTTTCATTCTAACTGCATAGTAAATTTGCCCTGCTTGGCCAATGGCCCAACCTTCTCCATATTCTGTTCTCCCCCACCACACATACACACATCTCCGTAGGGTTTTTTTTTTAATTTTTATTATATATATTTTCTTTTTAGAACTGCAGAGAGCATGTAGTTGGCCTATATTACTGTCTTTCCCCTAGAATGCATCTAAGTTCTGACATCATGGGGCGAAGTAGCACAGGAAGAAAATGTAGATGCTAGGCAGAAATGTGGTGGATTGGAGCAGAGAGCTTTGTAGGTACTGTACTGGAATATCCACAGGGTTGCTATGGCACCATATTGGGGGATGTAAGACTACTACAGTGCATTGCTTCTGAAGATGTCTCAAAAATTTTATTTCTAACCCAAAGCCACTGCCCCTGGACTTCCTTGTGGCTGGGACAAAGAGGCTGCTGCGGTGATGGGCATGGGGCCATCCACCATGGCAAGTTTCCTGGGCCCCACCCAAGGCCAGGGTACAAAAGGCCACTATGGTGGCAGGACACCCCCCCAGACTTATTTCTGGCCAGGGTGAAGAGGCCGCTGTGGCGCTGGGTGCCAGGACCCTCCACCACCATCGCCGTCCGGTCCCTGCCCTGGGCCAGGACACAAAAGGCCACTACAGCAGCGCACGGCAGGACTTTGCCACCACCACCACCCTCGGACTTGCCTGTGGCCAGAGTTGAGAAGCTGTTGTATTGTTGTATTGTTTTATATTATGATATGTGCTTTTGTAGGATGAATATGGTTTAATTATTGTCTATATTGTATATTATATTATTGTATTTATTGCATAATATTGTGTGAGCCACCCTGAGTCGGGTTTCCTGATTGGGCAGCATAGAAGTGTGAGAATTAAATTAAATTAAATTAAAGCAGTAACTAGGAAGGACTGTGCCAGGCGTACTAATATAAAAATAGCTTTGTGATCCATTTATGAAAACAATGTATAGACTTTATTATTTATCTTTATTGGATCACTGAAAAGTTACAAACAAGGAAAGCTTATAAGTTATCTATAGGCTAGGGAAGACCTGGAAATAGAATCTTGCTGTAACTCCAAATGTTGTACCATCTTTACCTAATGGAGAATTCTGGATGACTCAAAAGCTTGTCTTCCTTGTAAACTTTCCTCACGCATCTTGCTAATTCCTCAACAGCCACTTGGCCTATCACTCTAGTACCAATCATGATTCAAACATCTATCATTCATCTGTTAAGGCATGGATCTCCAAAAGACTACTATCTAAAATATGAGCCAAACACTGTGTTGCTATCTAAGGCTCTCCATCAGGTTTTCCTGCCCCCCCCCCCTTGATGGATCATGAATGGTTTAAGAGAAAACATTTTCAGTCATTGCACCTTATTGTATAACAAAAACTGTGCTGCCTCTCTCAATGCAAGATACCGTATTTCCCTAAAAATAAGACCTAACTAGAAAATAAGCCCTAGCACAGTGTTTCCCAAAACATGCCCCACAGGGGAACTTCAATTTCCAAAAACCTAACTCAGTACATTGGCTGGTCAGTGCTTTAAGGAATCAGCTTAGCCTTCTGGGAATGGAAGTCCAAAAACCAAAGTGAGGAAACACTGCCCTAGCATGATTTTTTAAGATGCTTGTAATTTAAGCCTTACCACCAAAATAAGCCGCAGTTAAGATTGTCAGTCAGATTTTAATTGGAGCACCAGAGAGGGGTGGGTTGGTAGGTGGATGGGTCAGTCCTCCCCTCTTTTTGGCCTTCACCAGTGGGTAAAGGAGTAGAATCAGGAGGAGATGGGGAGGAAAAACTCCCGCTGGCAGAGAAGAAGGCAGCAGCAAAGTACAGGCTGTTTTAAAAGTCCCTCTACTACACCGGAGCTGCCAGAGGTTTGAAAGCCAAAGTGGCACTTAGGCAGGCAGGCCAAAAGGGGGAGATTTACCCTGTGTGCTGTAACAGACAAAATAATAATAAGACATCCCCTGAAAATAAGCCCCAATTCATCTTTTGGAGCAAAAATTAATATAAGATCTGGTCTTTCCCACCACCCCCCTTTTTTAAAAAAGGAAATTCAGTAGTGCGATTTAACAATGTGCTTGTGGATATTTATTCCAATCACAAGATGATCTGCATCACACACCTATATACATGGAATTCTGTGCTTATGTAGAGTTCTCCTGTTCTATGCTAGCAAAAGTGATTTCTTCACATCATAGTGTTGAAACATGCAGGAAAACAAAGCCATCTTGTGAAGGTTATGGCTGAAGAAAAACAGCTGGATACTTGGAGCGCCCAGTGCTCAAACCATATATTGTACACACTACACTTGCCTCGTTATATGCAGAAATTGTTTGTGCAGATTTGAATAACAATTTGGCACAAAGATGAAATTTCTATTTAGTGGAGAGTTGTTTTACAGCTGAATAATGCAAGAAATACCTTCATTTGTTTAGAAAAACCTCTATTCAACCTTATACTGTCAAAGATCTGACATGAACAACCAGCTGTTTCTAATTCTGCTAAACAGAACTAATACAAGATGTTTCAATATCTGAACAACATTCTTTAAATGGGCTTAGTCTTGGTTGGTTATACAATTATATCTTTCTGTAATCCTGCTAATGGATGTTTGGAAATCTCATTATTTATATCAGAATTTGAAAAATACTTTAGGAAGTAACTGAAGTTATAGCTTCATGATCCCAAAGGAGAATTTTTGCTATAACTGTTAAAAGGCACTCTCTTTCAATATCACAAAATTTACTAAAATAATTACATTTTTACAAGGCCTTTTGAATGCTATAAGCCACTATCTTATAGTACAAAATATTAGGCATTAGCATTACCAAATATTATATATTTTCCTTTTTACATGTCAAAACTGACTAAATTGGGCATTCTGCTAAGTAGCAAATGTTCCTTCAATGAATAGTCCTCCTTCTTCCATTCAGGAAAAGAGAACTCTGGATCAATTTCACAGGTTTTCAAATATCATAGATAAAAGAGGTTCTGTATTAAAGAATTGTCTTCCCACACAGACTGTGCATTGGACAATGGCATGTTTGTTGTTGTTCAGTCGCACAGTCGACTCCGACCCTCTGCGACCCCATGGACCACTGCACGCCAGGCACTTCTGTCCTCCACCATCCTCCTCAACCCGCTCAGCTCTGTGCCCATTGTCTCCACAATACCATCTAGCCATCTCATTTTTGGCTGCCCCCTTTTTCTTTTGCCCTCCACCTTTCCCAGCATCAAGCCTTTCTCAAGTGAATCCTCTCTTCTCATTTGATGTCCAAAGTACCTTAGCTTCATCTTCACTATTTGACCTTCTAAGGAGCAGTCAGGGTTGATTTCTTCTAAGATTGACCTATTTGTTCTCCTCGCTGTCCAGGGGACTCTCAAAGCTCTCCTCCAACACCACATCTCAAAGGCATCTATTCTTCTGCGCTCAACTTTCCTAATGGTCCAGCTCTCACAACCATACCTTGCCACCGGGAATACCATTGCTTTGACTATACGAATTTTTGTTTGCAATGTGATGTCTCTACTTTTCACTATGCTCCCCAGGTTTCTCATCGCTTGCCTCCCAAGAATCAGTCGCCTTTTTATTTCATGGCTGCAATCACCATCTGCAGTGAGTTTTGATCCCAAGAAAGTAAAATCTGTCACTGCTTCTACTTCTTCCCCACCTATTTTCCAGTGACTGATAGGGCCTGTTGCCATAATCTTGGTTTTCTTGATATTGAGTCTCAAGCCAGCTTTTTCACTTTCTTCTTTCAACTTAATCAGGAGCTTCCTTAGGTCCTCCTCACTTTCTGCCATTACGGTGGTATCATCTGCATATCTCAAATTGTTGATGTTTCTCCCAGCAATTTTGTTTACAAAGTAATGCAATAAATTCAAACTATCTGTTTCATATTATTATGTACACATGGGATCTACAAACACCAGCCAGAATCCTAATTTATTTTTACTCTGGCATAATATCATCAGTTTAAATCTAAGTTCTGAATTTCTGCAAGTTAGCCTAGGCACAAAGCCATATTGACACAGCACACATTAGCAAACACCTATATTGGCTTCTTAACATGCAGAAAGTCACACTTGAGATTTATAGTGATTGAGTTATTTGGGAAGGTGTAACTAATATGATTCTGTTGATCTCTGGCAAGGTCTACTTTCTGTAACTTCATAAAAACCCACCATTCATCTCAGATTTTGTCTCTGACATGTCAGGAAATGGGAAGGTGCCAACCTTTTGACCCTGTTTTTCACTGAATTCTGTAACTGGAGTAACTGGAACCACAAGAAGAATCTATTCTTGAAAGAGGTATCGGAAATAGTGAAATCTAGTACTAAAAAAGAAGTATATTTTTATTAAATCAGATGTCTATATAAATATTTTTTCACCAACTCTATTTCTATTGCAATCTTCTTCATTTTCCAGACCTTAAACAGCTGTTCCTGTTTACTGATCTCTGAAACACAAACTCATTAGCTTGCAATTGTTTGTGTGTGTTCATTTCACCATCAGTTAATAACTGCCTTCCTCAAGCTGCAATGTTAAGTGTTCTGTGGAACCTTTGCTTTAAGGCACATGCTTCAGCTCATTGAATGGTTTAATTAAGACTCACTGTTGGCTGAGGTGTGAACTCCATTATGGTGTTAAAGTGAAATCGTCATTTGAGTGAAATATGGAGTTGCAATAGGAGGATAAGAAGCCAAGCTTATGGAGGCAAAATATGTTTCCTTGCAGGAGTTAAATGCTGCAACTGTTTTGTCAGCGTGTGAGAGAAAGAAAAGCAATTTAGTTCTTTCTTGGAAGCCTTCAAGTATTCTAGACTTAATTAAATTATAATTTCTAAAGCAAGAAAAAGTATGCTGTCCCATACAGCTAAATTCAAAGGTCAAAATGCTGCCTTCAAATACCTGTATTTGATTATTACAATTACTTATCTTATGGTCCAAATTTCCAAAGAAGTTTCCATGATGGATAATTAACTGGAATCAGACCATCTTCTCATGTTACAAGAGCAGCATGGGGCAATGGGAAACTCTCTGGCTCAGGTAGGAGGATGAACTCATGTTGTTGGTTCCTCTGCTTGTTTTAGAAATTGTATCCATGAAGCCAATTCTTCTGTTTTGTGGATGTCCTTAAATACATCTTGAAGTTTGTTCTCAGTTGGTTCCAAACAACTCCTGTTTTGGTGCTTGTGATAAGAACATAGGTTGTACAAATGGTAGCATCCAGTTTTGTTACACTGTATCACTATTTTTTTTGTTATGTCTCATGTTAAATTTGTGTTTTTTTGTTGTTGTTCAGTCGCACAGTCGATTCCGACCCTCTGCGACCCCATGGACCACTGTCCGCCAGGCAGTGGGGATGGTGGAGGACACTCCACCATCCCCCTCAACTCGCTCAGTTCTGTGCCCATTGTCTCCACAATACCATCTAGCCGTCTCATCTTGGGCCGTCCCCTTCTTCTTTTGCCCTCGACCCTTCCAAGCATCAAAGCTTTCTCAAGTGAATCTTCTCATTTGATGTCCAAAGTACTTTAGCTTCATCTTTACTATTTGACCTTCTAGGGAGCAGTCAGGGGTGATTTCTTCTAAGATTGACCTATTTGTTCTCCTCGCTGTCCAGGGGACTCTCAGATCTCTCCTCCAACACCACATCTCAAAGGAGTCTATTCTTCTGCGCTCAGCTTTCCTAATGGTCCAGCTCTCACAACCATACATTGCCACAGGGAATACCATTGCTTTGACTATGCGAATTTTTGTTTTCAATGTGATGTCTCTACTTTTCACTATGTTCCCCAGGTTTCTCATTGCTTTCCTCCCAAGAATCAGTCGCCTTTTTATTTCATGGCTGCAATCACCATCTGCAGTGAGCTTAGATCCTAAGAAAGTAAAATCTGTCACTGCTTCTACTTCTTCCCCATCTATTTTCCAGGGACTGATAGGGCCTGTTGCCATTATCTTTGTTTTCTTGATATTGAGTCTTAAGCCAGCTTTTTCACTTTCTTCTTTCAACCTAATCAGGAGCTTCTTTAGGTCCTCCTCACTTTCTGCCATTAGGGTGGTATCATCTGCATATCTCAAATTGTTGATGTTTCTTCCAGCAATTTTGATCCCAAATTGTGATCTCCATTATGTTTGTGTTTACATTTCTCAAATATAGATAACCCCACAGAACCAACGAGTGTTACACAAACACCTGCCCTGGCTCCAAATAGGGTTTCAAAATTACAGCTGGACAGTGTAGTTTGAGAGTTTTGTTAGAAACATTTCTTCTTGTTCCAGTTCTTGCTTACTGTATAAGCTGACCATTAGTTGTACAGAGTTGTTCACACCCTAGCTGTGTACAACTCTGGACCACTTGAAAACAGTTTTGGGGCTCTCCCTGTTTGTTCTTTGATGCAACTGGACTGCCTTGTCTCAGACTGTTCCTGCTCTTTGTTTTGGGATTCCGACAGGATTTGATCTTATTAGATCTCTGCATTGTTTTTACTCTGACTTGAGACTGCCTGCCTGGGGTTCGTTTGTGCCTTAGTCTGCCAAGAATTTTACTTTAGATTCAGTCCACCTAGTTAGCAATATAGTTGCCCCATAGGTCATGTTCAGAGGTTTACTGTATCCAAGGACAGCCAATGAAAGAAGTGAAGCAAGAGAATTACATTATCAACAGTCTGACTGCAACATTTAATATTGAATCCAGTAGTATGCCAAAATTGCAAATTTTAAATTTCACCATCAGTATGCAAGGAGTGTAATTGTGGTGGTAGATCAGAAACAGATGTTAGAGATAACCTCTGAAGAAAGAATATACAACTTAGCTAGGGTTTTTGTTTGGTTATGACTTTTTAGGATTCAAGCAGAGTTTCTTTTAAGACTAATTTGAGAAACACAAATTGCCTTAGTCACCTCTCTGCAGTAGTAGCATTTTTCTGCTTTTCTTACACAATATCTATGTCTAGCTTGTTTGTGCTGCACCAAAAACAATGTAGATGTCATTGGCACCTAAAAGAGTTTTAATCAGATGCTGAAATAAACCCAACCATCCCACTTTCTGGAAATATAGCTATCCAGGCAACTGCAGACTCCAGTCTGTTTTTCTGTTCCCACTTCAGGTTACTTCAACTGCACAGAAATGATATGTATGACCAGCTCATCCATTCCCACTTTCTCATTTTGAATTTTCCTCTTTGGAAGCTGGCTAATTCACCAGAGGTACAACTTACATGAAATACAGGGAATGTCCTTCTTTGTATATATCAATAGCAATTAGATACCGCCCCATAGGACATTTTAGATTTGCTGCAAGAAATGCATATAAGATCAGTCTCACGAAGCCTCAGAATTCTTATTTCCTTGAAAGTTTATTTGGTGAGTCACTGATTGGATCCTGCTGAGTTTAGTTAGCTGAAGTTTTGTTTGCTCATTTTGTTTTAAAAGACCCAAGCATTTCTGAACTTCTCACTGCTTGCTCCTTAAATACATTTATTAACCTAGAAAATGATTTATCTAGACTCAGAAGAGAGGTCTTGGACATAGACAGATGTCATGGCTGAAGAACCTGAGAGACTGGTGTGGCATGTCCTTGGAAGAACTGTTCTGAGGCGTTAAGAACAGGAAGACTATTGCCATGCTGATAGACAATATCCAGAATGGATACAGCACCTACAGAAGAAGAAGAAGAAAAAGAAGAAGAAGAAGAAGAACCCACCACCGCCAATGATGCCAACACCAAAGATGCTGATGCTGACGCCGATGCTGATGCCAATGCTGACACCGCCAACACTGCCAATGCCAACTCAGGGTGGTTTCAGCCATACACTGGCTATGGGAGGAATTATAAGGAGTTTCTCTATAGGTGACCAGAAGAAAAGGGAGTCAGGGTTCCCGTACCTTTAATAGTTGCTCCAAAGAGGATCTTGTAGCAAGTGACACCTAAAATTTCTTCTTCCAGTCATCCCTCCTTATCACCCAAATAAATATGTAAGCTAAGTTTCTGACATATCCAGAAATAAACAAATTCATTAAAGTAATGGCTAGTTGTGTCTGGTCTGAAGCATCACATTCTTTAAAATTTTAGGAGCAGCATCCTGAAACCAAGGGGGAGATCTGTGTAGTTTCATCAAGGTGGAGTAGACGAGGATTGAGAGAGAAACAAGCTCCTCATTAAATCTCTTTAGGATCTGCCAGTGAACCTTGGCACCAGACAAGAATATCTACAGAAGGACACCAAAGATTTAAACTTCATCTCACTATGCTACTTGTCTCACCACATGCAGGAACACAGCACTTCTCTCAGACTACAAGTGGTAACCTGAGACATGGGAAATCTAGTAGTGGCACACTACCTCTGAAGAATAGCAAAACAATATATTGCAGATTGTCCTATCTCAAAAGTCTGGAAATACAGTACACAGTTTTGCTATAAAATCATGCATGTTCAGGGTTTGTGTGATCCTATTCAACAGAGGTGGAATTATGATTACATGACTGACCAAGAATACCACAGTCAAGTCTGGGATGTACTTCAATTTTTCTCCCCTCATTCAGTCCACAGTAAATAGGAGGGATGAGTTTACATCATCTTCACTATCATACAGTCACAGACACCACAATAGGGCTCACATGGTCTCATTAGATTTAGATGGAAAGGTGAGATAGAGTTGGGTATCACTAAAACTCTGAATATGTTAGACAGCATGAGGAAGGAGATGATATGTTCAGGGACATGAGATGTAGGATCAATAAACAAAAACTACCCACCAAGAAATACTATGTTGAAAGTGCCAAAGGAATTGTTTTTGAGAAAACTGATCAACTCCCCTACTTTCTGTGAACATTGTAATGAATTGAAAAATTAAACTGGTGACCTAATGGAGGAGCAGTAACAGCCCCATTATTTTGACACAATGAGGTAGGCACCACAGGGAACAGGTAGAAAGGTTGCAATTGCAAAAAGTGAAGAGTTAGAGTAGTGTTGCTTGTTCCATATGGTTTGGCAAAAGATATCATTGTCAGAGATGAAAGAAAAAATACCGACCTAGTTGATTTTTTTAACTTGTAAAAGGAGAGATTACCATCTTGTCTTGGACCAGTCTGGATAACAGAGTAGTGGCTGTCGGAACATTACTGCTGTGAATCCCGACTTCTACTTCATCTATTTGTAAATGAAGAAAGTATAGTAAGAGCTAAAGAGCCTCTCTGATGAAAGAGGAGAGCATCAAAGTTAACATCTAAAATAACCCTCAAGATCATGGCATTTGGCCGCATCACTCCCTGGCAAATAGAAAGGGAGGAAATGGAAGCAGTAAGAGACTTTACTTTTTTGTGATCCAAGATCACTGCAGACAGTGACTGCAGCCATGAAATAAAAAGAGGCTTATTCCTTGGAAGGCAAGCTATGGCAAACCTAGGCAACATTTAAAAAAACAAACAAACAGATGCTGTGATGCTGGAGAAGACACTTGAGAGTCCCCTGGACTGCAAGGAGATCAGTGAATGCTAAAGAAAATAAACCCTAACTTCTCCTTAGAAGGGCAGATACTGAAACTGAAGCTCAAATACTATAGCCACCAAATGAGAAGAGAGGATTCATTGGAGAAGGCCCTGATGCCAGGAAAGAACTAAGGCAAAAGGAGAAAGGGGCAACAGAGGACAAGATAGTTAGACAGTATTGTTAGCTAAGGTATCTAGTTGTTGAGCCAGAAGATGGGAGTTTGTTTCCCTTATTGTGTCTTCAGAGAGGAAAAGCAGTCTGGGGAGGCTCAGGCAAGCTGCACAGCCCCTGGTTGGCCCCAGAGAAAAGGGAATAGTAAACCACTTTTGTGTATTCTCTACTTGAAAAATATGGAAAGGGTTGCCAGACATTAAAATTGACTTGAAAGCACAACGTTGGCTGAATAACTCAATGGTTAAGGTTTTTAACTGCCAAACCAGAGGCTGGGAGCTCAATTTTCCACTGTACTTCCTGAGATAAGTGTCACACTATGTAGTCATTAGCAAGCTAAACTTCCCCCAGAAGAAAGGAATGATAAACCACCTACCTAGAAAACCGTGGAAATGGTTGTCTTAAGTCAGAATTGATTTGCTAGCATACAATGCAATATACTGCAGTCTTGTCCTTGGCTAATGGAATATATTTAACAGTTTGCTAGACTATGAACCAAACAGATCTCATCATATATACCATACTAAAAGAGTTCATTTAAATACCTATGCCTAAGTTTATTTCCCCAAAGGAATTTCCCCATGGGATTCATTGACACCTCTAGTTGACAACCCTGCATAGGACTTCAGACAAATAAATCTTGTATAAGTAACTCTGCAAAAGTCAATTTTTGACACTTGATTGAGCAAGTTGGATCCTTTGTGAGTGTGAAGTGTTGTTCTTAAAATAGGATTTGCACCAGTTAAAATTTCATTAAAATAATTATGCATTAACAATTAATGCTGCATTAACCAAACTGCCACGCTAATGAAAACTGATATTTAAAAGCTGGAATGAAATTAATTGAAATCATTTTAGGCATACACATACTAAATAGCATTGTACGTGGAAAAAAATATAAAGGGGGACACACAAGACTTCATAGTAAAGAGAATTGTTAATAAACTTTAAATTAAAATTGTACCCAAGACTCTAAAGTGCCTACATATTATTCTATTTTTTCATTAAAAAAGCAATAATGCCTTTGAATTGATGAAATAATTTTTTGTGAGTGACTAACACAAAGTTAAGATTCATGCAGCAGATCCATAAGAAATAGTAAATAACAAGTCCTAAGTAAAGTTAAAAAAATCGGCACAAACAAGCTTTAATTGAAAACAATTTCCATGTGAAGTTACAGTAAACTCCAGTTTACAAATGCCTTAGTTTATGTTTGCCACAGTTTACGATGGCAAATTATATTAAATTATTACTCTAGTTTATGATTTTTATTTGTTTACAACTGGGAATTGTGCTATTTTAAACTCTAAAATGTCAGCCTGTGCCATTTTAGAGTTTAAAATAGTGCCCACCCCCTCCACCAGAAGTTGCAATTCATCGCTTACCACTGCAGAGGTGCCATCATCGTTGTCGTCATCGTTGTCATTGTCAGTAGAGTTTCTGCCACTATTTCCATACTGCCCACTACTTCTACCAGCAGCAGGAGGGTCTGGGGACCTTATCCACTCAGTTATGACCTTTGTCTGAGCTCCCTGGGTAGCACTACAGCCGGGAACACAGGCCTCCCCCAGATCCGCGCCTGGGGGAGGTGCACATTTTCAGCTGTAGTGCTGCTTAGGAACTCAGACAAAGGTTGGAACCGAGTGGATGAGATCCCGAGACTCTCCTGCTGCTGGTAGGGGTGGAAAATGCCCCACCCCCCGGTGGCCAGACTGAGGAAGAAGCAGTGGCATGGAAAAAAAATAGGGAGATCACTTTGTCGCTTTTGTGGGGGTGGGGGACAATTGTGTCTGACATTTTTTGAATGGTTTTTGAATGTTTGAATTATTTTTGGTCCAGTTGGGAGTGTTTCATCTTTGTGGGGGCGGGGGACGATTGTATTAGGAATTTTTTGGATGTTTTGGTGGGTTTTTGTATTTTTTTTCATTATTTTTGGTCCAGTTGGGACTTTTTAAAATTTTCAATGCTTTCCTATGGGGAAACGTGCTTCAGTTTACTTTTTCTTTGTTTGTTTACGGCAGAGGCTGTTTGAATGGACTTACGTCGTAAACTGGGTTTTTTACTGTACTAGAAAATAGCTAAGTCCAGGGTGGAAAAATTTCATCCTCCAAGGCCTTTTGTCTACTACTGTCATGAGTCTCACTCAACCAGGCCAAGGGTAAGAGGATAGCTTCTTGAAGAATTTCTGAAAAACAAAGTTATTTTTGGCCATAATTGGTAAAGGATTCTTACAGTTGCAAACCAGAAGTTTAATTTATATAACCTGATGGAAGAGATTGACTTCCAGACATCTGGAATGGAAACCCTTTTTCTTCCCTATCTCTGCAGTGGAAGCCTCTCACCATGCAGCAGGACTTTACCATACCTGGCCTAGCACATTCCCACCTTGAGCTATATAGATAGTGAAAAAGCAATCAGGTCTGAAAACAGAAAATTGGACACATCTGGGAACAATACCTTGTAGAACGCAGCAGTAGCAGGAAATAAAACTTTCAAAAAAATGATAAATAACCTTTGAAAAGGTGCACCACAGAAGATCTACCACCAAGCAAAAAGACCAAAACAAAGAGCATTTCCTATTAATAGTTTTTTGGAGTACTATCATCTAGTAAGGTGGTGTTGGTGAAAGAGCTCAAAACAATGGTGGATTATAGTACTTTTAGACTGTTAATAATTCAAAGTTAAGAGCTTTTGACCAGACAGGAATTAAGTCCATTCTCTGTGATGAATTGGGGCCATGCTAGCCTAGTTTGTTATATGGCATCCATATTTGCTGAACACTAGATAGTCCCAGTCATCCTTAATACCTGCCATTTGAGCCCCAGTCAGGGGTTCAGCTTTTTCAGTGAGCTCCTATGTATGATAATCCTAGTGTCTGTAGATGCTGAGAATGACATACATGGGAGCCTTGCAGCTGTCAAAGGTGGCTTCTAGTATGAACATCTGGCTGAAGGGACTAACAAGCCACAATTTTAATCACAAATACATTCTGAGATATTTTTAGTATAAAAGAATTGATGCATCACTTCAGCAATGATTAGCAGATGTTAAAAAAAAACAAAACACCACTTTGCCTGAATGTTTGCAGATGATCAGGGGAAGTGTTCAGTTAATATTCAAAGGATTGGTTTCTATTTAGATGAGAGGAGTACACTTTATGCAACCTCATTCCTTCCCCAAATGGGAAATGATGCTTTTTGGGCCAATCAAGATGAGCAATCTGGGCAGGCCTTAAAGTCTTCATTCATTGCAAAACTTCTGGTTAGATTAAGTCACACAACTAAGTCAGATGTTAAGGCTAGGTTATTTAAAATGAAGTTCCAAAATGGAGAATAGAAGAGTGGTATAAAGAGATTTAGGATATCACCCTAAATGATAAATTAATCTGGGATCTGAAAAGTAAAAAAAGGAATATCATACATTGGTTGTCCCGTTGCAAGGGCCCTCCCTTTTGGGCTCCTGGGCACACTGCCCATTTAACTGGAGCTTAACCCTTGCCTTACCACCGCTGGGAGAACTGAGGAGATTAGAAAGGAACTCTTACTATGCTCAGGCAGTAAGGCAGTTGAGCATAGGGCAAAACAAGGGAGGCTTCTTAGTAGCGTGTCGTCGGTGTGTGTGTGTGCTAATCAAAGAACAACAATCTTCAAAGAGAAACAGCTGCTTTATTCTACAAGTTCGTGTAACAAAGTCCATGGAAAAATTGTAGATTAAAAGGTCATAACAAGAATCAGTCCAATAAACAGTCCAGGTTCATTAGGTAATCATAGTGAAAAGAAAAGAGAAATCCCACAAGCCAAACTGAGGTCTTAAACCATTGATATCCAAGAACGAACTAACTAACTTCTCTACAAAATGGAGAATTTGCGGTCAGGTAGGTTAGCTTTAGCCAATCAGGTAACAGAGAAAAATATTCTCAAAACAATGGATTGTTTTTTACATGTGTGCAATCAGTGTTCTGGCATGTAGACATAACATGAATCTCAGCTAGCTAGACAGATAAGATATACAGTAAAACCTCATATAACACTAAAACCTGGTTCCACAAGTCTTCGTGTTATATGATTTTTAGTGTTATCTGATCCTCTATGGGATCCATAGAGATACATTGTAACCACACAGGCTTTCGCGGTTGTTATCTGAAGCATCCCATAGGATCTTAATGTTATCTGATGCAATTCTTCCTCCCAGATTCCTTGATGTTATGCGATTTTCGTGTTATTCGATACTAATGTTATATGAGGTATTACTGTACTGGAAAACAGGCAGTCTTGTGACATAAGTCCATGAGACAGACAGGGACAAAGGATTTCTGAGGCCTATTTCTGAGGCCTAGCTAGAAACTACAATTTCAAGCCTTGGGAAACATGAGGAAATGTGTCGTTTCCTGACAAGGAATGAAAAAGGAATGATTAAAATTAACTAGTTCTGGGGGATATGGCGGACTTTTGTTGAATATGCATTAAAGAAAAATCAGGGATGTAAACCTGTACAAGGAATGTTAGCTTTTTGGAAAGGATGTAGTAATAGTTAAAGAGTAACTAATAGTAGACTAAAGCAATGCGGTGTTGCTTTTGGTGTTGGTGGCACTTGGGTATACAGTGGTACCCCGCATAGTGAATGCTTCATATAACGAAAAATCTGTACAACCAAGTGTTTGTTAGGCAATCATGATACCCTGCATAACGAACAAATTCTTACGTTATATGGGGTTTTTGTTAACTTACCCCACTTAAGGTAAATCCCATTTAACGAGCTCTTTTTTCCATTATGCGTGGTATCACCTATTTGATCCGCATAAAGAAAAAACTGCATAATGAAGAGTTCTGTGAAATTGAGCTTTTTTGTTATATGGGGTACAAATGTACTTATTTTTTGTTTTCTCCTTTTTGTTTCCATTTTCCTTTTCCTGGTTTTTTTTTTTTCATTTTGTTATTCAAATGTTGTATGCTCTTTCAGTTATTGGAATGTCCATATATGCTTTATATGATAACAAGGTATTGTGGTGCAGAATTTTTATAAACTCAAATACCTGTATTGTTATATGCTTTTCTTTTTTTAAAAAAATTACAATAAAAATTACATATAAAAACAAAAACGAAATGGAGGATGCAAGTCAGCTGAGCCCTTAGAGTTTACTTCACGGTACACATATATTCATTTTTTATTCATTTCTGTTGATAAAAATGTTATGAGTCTCTCAGCATCTTTCTCATTGCCTTATTTCAGAGACGAGTTTGTTTTTCAGATATTTCAAACTTATGACCCATTCTTGCCTTTAGATTTGCAGAAGAATGACTGGACTTTTCTTCTTCTTTGGTTAGTAAAAATTGTTTTCAGAACAAGAGTATTCTAAATTCATCTATATATTTACAGTGCAAACTTACAAAAACAGAAACAAACCTATTGTGCCCTGTAGAACTATTCTCTAGTATTTATGTTTTAGTTCAAATTAATTTACAATTGAGCTGATCTCTCATGCATTCACTTCTGATCATAGACTCTCCTATCATCAGTCTCCCTACCATTATTAAAACGGCTAACACTGCTGAATTACTCTAAATATTCCTAGATATGGGGTTGCAGTAGAGGAGAGAAATTAGCTCAGTTACCACAATCAGGGAATGAAGAATGAAAGTTAGAGGATGAAAGGTAGTAATTAGCAGTGTTTATGTTCAGATCCCTAGCTGTCAACAGAAGCAGAGAGGGCAAGAAAAATTAAGGCTTCCCAACTGGCCAGCAGTTCAGAGGACTACTATGCAGGGAACACTTGGCTAATCAGCCCAAGCACAGAATCTGTGAAGCGTGTCTTTATGCGTTTCTGAAAGATGGCAGTCAAAAAGCACCCACTAATGACAGCCATCTGCTACACAGCAGCTGGTAACACTTGATGGTCTTCCTGGTGGTACAATTAAACTTCCAGGACATTGAGGACTTTTCCGGCTATCCTATGAAAATCTTCCCTTCTCCTCCCTCTTCTACCATCAATCCTATTTTATTTTACAAAATAATTTAACAGCTTTGAAAGAGAGACAATACAAAAGTGAAAACCATTTATGTAAACTTGCTGCTTTGGAGATGAACTACTCAAGCCAAATCAGTTGCTCAAGAGGAAACACTTATTCTGAATCAATCTCATTATGTTCTGCTTCGAGGTTGCTTATGACTCATGGGTCACACTTTGCTCATCCCTAATGCTAAGCCTGTGCTCAGGATGTATCCAACTCTTTGGATTGATTGGCTGAACTGGATTGTCAAAGTAGTTCTTAGGGCTCCTAGTTAGTAAAAGAAAAGAATATGTGGGTCTTTATCACAGCCATGTTTGCTCTTCATCACAATCAATGAAGTGCCATCAGTAGGTTATGTCTTCCTCCATATAATCCTGGAAATAGATTACACTTTTCACCATCTACTGCAATCCTGCTCACAATGGGAAGATTTCCTTTGAGGCCTTTCTTACTGTGTCTGGAAATATTCACAGAGAAGTATGGAAGATATAATTTTTCCTTAGTAGGCACCATCTCTTAAACTGCAGTAATATTTTAACTAGTCAAATAATTACCATTACCATTTCTATTACTATTAGGAGCCACTGCAGTAGGATGATGAATATTTTAGCAACCTTTTGATTATTTTCTCAAGCTCTGCAAACTGCACCTCATGTTAGATTATATAATCCTAGTGGAATTCTAGTAGAAATACCAACTTCACAGTGATTATTAACTCTGTGTAACTTGATCTGGTCTTTCTTATTTGTTTCTTTTTCTATTCCTTCACCTGTGTAGTCATTCAGCTTTTGGGCTGTTCATTCTTCTCACCTCGTTTACATGCTGGCAGGATCTTCTTTCTCTCTCAAAGTTTTTTGGAGGCCCTGCAGAATTATAACTTCAGGAAGCTGGTTTGAGTTTTCAGAGAAATTAATATTCAGGGTTTGGCTGCAGCCGTCTCCTTGTTTGCTAAGGAAAGCCAAGGAAGTCTGCCACTTAATGTCTGAAAATGGTGGTACAGAATGTAGCTATTAAATAAGAAGAAAATAACTCTGAGGTGCACACCTCCAGGTTTCTCTTTGTATCCATTGTTTCATTGGCTGGAATCCTGTTACCATAATTTATGCAATGTAAAACTGATATTGTAATTAGTAGAGGTGATTTTTCAAAAATTAAACATTTCTGGCTTTTCTGCTTAATGACCAAGACTCATATATCATTCCTCTCATCTTTGAGAACCCCTGAAAGCAACAGAACAGGATAGAGAAGCCTTCATTACCAGAATTGACAGCCATCTATAAGTCATTCAATCAGCATTTTTGGAAATTAAAGACTTACTCCTCCTGTCCTGTTGCTTCCACAGGTTCTGAGTAATGAAAGCGATTTCACAACTGGTTCAGAAGAGAACCTGGGGATGTTTAATTTCTGAAGATATGCTGCAGCTGCTGATGTTATCAGCCTTACATGGCATAGGTCTGTGATGGCGAACCTTGGCACTCCAGGTGTTCTTGGACTTCAATTACCAAAATCCCAAGCCAGCACTCCTGTTGATCAGAGCTTCTGGGAATTGAAGTACAAGAACATCTGGAATGCCAAAGATCACCATCACTGGCCTAGGTTGTGGCAACAGAATTTCAGCCAGTGTCTTGCAGCAAAGTTTTCATGGTCTTTGGGCTGTGGTGGGCTTTCAGTTTATCTCTTTGTGTCATCATCGTTGTTGCATAAATTCTTTTGAACTAATATGAAATTTATTCCTGAGATGTAGACCATTACATAGGCAATATTATGTTCTTGGGTCTTTCTTAGAAAACCCAACCTAGAGGGATGAGAGTCTTTATTCCTTCAATTTAGGCAAAGATGCAATCTATAATGGATAAAGAGATTGGTTTTTAATGTTTAAGGAGCTGCTATGATCAAAACATATTACACAAACACTTCCAGCAGCAGACCTCTTTCACTGTCCATTTGGCAGCAATGACTCTAGGCAACATCTCTTCTATAGATCTCCCCTGTTCTCAGTCCCTGCCTACATTAATGTGCCACCCCACAAACACAGATTACTCCTTCACAAAGGGACATACAATTCTTCGTATTTTAGCAGCACATATGTAGCTAATTCAAGTAATCTGGCCAGGATATATAAAATAGTCAAGTGCACAGATTATGGTTTTGAGGCATTTTCTTTTCAGGACAGCTCTTTTGCTTGGCTTTGTATTCATTGAGAAACTCTGAAAAGGTTGAGGACCTATTGAGCGCTCACAGTAGCAGTGACTCAGAGCAAGCATCTGGAAACTCCCAGCTGGTATTTTTCTTGCCCTCTAAATTAATATCATTACCAAAGCCCTCTGTGTATTTGTCCACACATAGTCAATGGCGAAGACAATATAGCCACTTTCTAATGAAACTTGACAACTGTGTGAACCACCCAGAGTTTGTTGTGTGAGCAGACTCACCAGCAGTCTATACTAAAAGACCGTATGTCACATTCAAGACAAGTCAAAAAACAACTGTACTGAAAAATATTGCCACAGAGGTTTCGCTGAAAGGTTGGCAATCAGCATGAAATGAACAGCTGTGGTCAGTAATAACTTCTTACAAGAACAGGCCAACTCAAATCTAAACTTCCCTCTGTTTTTTTTTCCAAAGGCAAAGGTCTTTGGTATTTACTACCAGGCCAAAAGTTTCAGGTGATCAGTACATGGTGCCATCACTTGATATGACAATGCATATTGTCATATCAACCTTTTTAAGCCAGGGGCCAGGTCATGCTCCCTCAGACAGCTTTGGGGGCTGGATGGCCATTTTGCCCTTCTTCCACCACATGGCACTTCCAGGTGTGGTGGAGGTGGTGGGGGACCACATGAAATGGCACCACAGGCTGCATCTGGCCCACAGGCTACAGGTTGAGAATCCCTGATTTAGTACATCAGAGTTTGAAAAAGAGAGAGTGGTTGTATTTAAAGAATCCTCCAAAATAGGCAAGAGTAGGAATTCATTTGAAAATGTATATGCAGACTCTAGATCTAACCCAGTATAATTATTTGGTTTGTGAGCTATTTGTATGCAATTGTAAAGAAATTATTTATCTCACCTTTGTTGAAAAGAATATATGATGGAGAACCTTGCTACTACAAATGTGTAAATTATCCATGGATATAGAACCTGGAGTGACTAATCAAGGAGCTTTGTTTGCTGTTACTGATTTAAAGATTACAGTGAAGGTTTGTAAAGCTATCACTGTAAAGTTGTGCATATAATGAACTAATGTGATCAATCTATTCATTTTTTATTCCTCCTGCTAAAGTTGCAAGAACCTTTGGCTTTTTATAATAAATCCAACTGACTGACAATAGAGATGATGAGATCACCAGAGATAAGGCCGTTTACCAGAAGTGTGAAATTGCCTTGCAAAACTCTTAAATCCATCCTAAGAGGATGTAGATTTAAGTAAAGGCAGGAGAGGGAAAAAAGATATTTGTTTTATTGGCAAGGTGAGCTATTTTTCTCAAGGGCAGAAAAGATACTTGTGTTACAACATCAAGACTCATATCTCATTTTCATACAATGTTGCACCAACTTCCAGCTTCTTTAAAGTTGAAGGAATGAAAACAATGGAAATCAAAAGCTAATTTTAAGTGATGGGGTTAATTTGGTAGATTGTGGACTAATTTGTTTGTGAAAATACTTCAGAGATCTTGATTGCTAAACTTAACTTTCATTCACATGATGGGTGGCAAGTGGAAGCATTACCTGACAAACTATACTTTGTGGAGTGACAAGGTCCCCAAATCTTCTGGTTGATTTGACCTTTTAATATAAATGCTAATGTGTTGAAGGCTTGCTTTGTTTTTTGTTTTTTGGGGGCAGAACAAACATCAATCCCTTGTTACTTGCAAAGTATTATCGGATGGTTGTTTTGGACAGTAGTGACCATATTTGGCTCTTTTCCTATTTTTAATCTCTGTTGTTTAAAATAAAATAAAATTAAAAAGGATTAAAATAACATGTCCATAGCAATAACAAATGAAGAAAGTGAGTAACACATACGAATATGTTAGGATTTTTTTTAAAAAAGTAACAGTTACTGCTAACACATTGGTTGTTCTCATTTTCATGCCTTCCTTTATTGTATTGCACCAGTCTAGGAAGTGATTCTTCACATTCTGCATGACTTTCAGGAAGACAAAACTCACATTCATAGTTTTACCTAGGAAATGCAAGTAATGATGTTCAGTTCTTCTAAAATCTGGAATTGGGGGAAAATATTTCAGCTTGAGTGGACTGTGCTCTCTTGAAGGTTCAAAGCTAGATAAGAAATCTCAGAGGACATAATGGTCTTCCTTGTTCCCCTTAATGACCTCCAATTATATTAATTAACCAAAGAACAATGGGTCAACAAATCAATTTCACATGAATGGGTATTATGATATTACCTGAGTGTAGGTGTAAATATGAATTAACACATACTTTTTCAAATGAACTCTTTTTAATACATTTATACCTTTCTTACTTAAAAAGTTTCCTCTCTCTTTTGAACAAATGAAGGAGACATGCCACAGTTTCACTACCCCTATCACTAGCTCTTACTGCACAGAAACTATTTTTTAAAGCAACTGGTCAAACTTCTGCAAAGTTTGGGCAGAAACCCTGTCATTTTCCAAGCAGATTCTCCTCTTTCAGTACTATTAGAGAGTGGGTAATGGATTAAAACTGCTCTTTAAAAATATGTTCATAGGTAAGGGAAATAATACAGGAATCTTCCTTTCATGTCTACCACTTAGATTTTAATTTTTTATTCAGGATTAATTTAAGAGAATTCCCAGCTCTCCTTTAAAACATTGTAGAGTTTCTTCTTTTTTCATGTCCCGATCAAACTCTGGACTGCCAAAATGAGGCCACTTTCTTGGCTTCATTGTTGGCCAAACTTAAGACTTCGTCAGTGCAAGTTTCTAGCAGTAACTGACAGACCAGTAAATGAGCTGGATTCTGAATCTCTCCACATTCACACCATGTGTTGTTGTCTGCCAACAATCCCCACTTGAGCATGTTGGTCTTACATTTAGGAATTGCAACCTTCAGCCTATTCAGGGTCCTCCAAGTGACGTAGGGTAGGTTGAGTTCCTCAGCTATATCCTCCTTTAATAATGTTTCTGAAATGGTAAAATATAGCAAAGTGCAGGAAGGTGGCTGGTTTTTGCCACACCCTGTGGTTTGAGAGTGTTTGTTGAGATACAGGAGACAAAAACAAACTCCGGCTTGGGTTGCAGGAAATATGTATTTACACTATTTACAAAGGTTGTGCACAAAGTGCAGGTTAACAGGTAAGCTGTGGCTACGTCAATATGTTTGACCACATGCCTGTGCTTAGCTGCCCACGTTAATGCAGCCCTCAGTGTTGTAGCCTTCAGTGATGGGGCGAAAACCTCATTGTAGTCCCCTTCACTCTGGTTAAACCCTTGGGCAACCAAACGAGCCTTACAAATTCTTTTTCCATCAGAACAGTTTTTAACCTTAAAAACCCACTTACACCCCAGGACCTGTTTCCCTGCAGGTATGGGTACCTCCTTAAAAACTTGTAGGCTTTTCATCGCTGCTAACTCTTTATCCATAGCATCCTGCCATGGCTTTTGATCTGTTTTTGGTAATTCAGCCAGTTCTGCAAAGCTGGCAGGTTCCACTATCGCAGAGCATGCCTGATATCTGTCAGGCTGCCTCCTTTCCCTAGTAGACCGCCTGACGATGGCAGGTGGTGTGGAGATAATGGGTGTCTCATCCTGGGAGTCAGAATCAGAGACCTCTGATTTAACCAATACTCTCTGTTCGCTACTAGAGTGATTAGAGACCCGATCCTGTTCACTGTCAGACACACCCTCGCTCTTAAAATCACTCCTGTCTGATCTGGACAGTCTGGGACTAAGGTTCCTAGATCCCCTAGTTACATCACCGGGTACAGGGTAACCGTTAGTTCTTGTAGGCGGGGAGCCCTGCTCCAGTCTTTCCCATCCTACGTTCTCCAAGAACTTGGCGCTGGCGCTGTTAAAAACCTCCCTAGTGCCCGGTTTCCAAAAACGATAACATTTTCTATTGGTCTCATATCCTACAAATATCAATTTGCGGGCACGGTGCTGTCCCTTGTGCCTTTGCTGAGCGGGTATGTGGACCCAAGACGGACAGCCAAATACCCGTAAATGGCTTATGTTAGGCTGACGTCCATGCCATAGTACATATGGTACCTGCCCCGTGGTAGAATTCACAGTGAGGTTTATCAAATGGGTGGCAGTAAGGGTTGCCTCCCCCCAAAGGGCATCAGGTAATTGAGTGTCGTTTAGGAGAGTGCGTACCGTACCTTGTAGGGTTTGCCCCCTGCGCTCCGCATAAGCATTATGCTGTGGACGGTACGGTGCACTGAGCCTGTGCTCAATACCTCTCCTTGCCAAGAAGTCCGAGAAAGCTTTATTGACAAACTCTCCCCCTTGATCGGTGACCAGGCATTTAAGGTGTTTCCCTGTCTTATGTTCGGTGGCTTTAAGCCACTGAGAAAACTGACTCAGGCATTCACTTTTACGCTTCAGTAGTCTCACAAAACCGTACCTAGAGTGGTGGTCAATAATATTTAAGATATATTTTGCTCCCCCTAAAGATGGTTTTCTTGCTCCTATAAGGTTCGCAAAGACCAAGTCCATCGGTTGCTCTGTAGAGAAACCCGGCATCCTATTTGCTGGTGCAGATTTGGTCTTCTCTTCCCCACAGGCATTACATTGCAAAAATCTATTACAAGGTGATAGATTTATCCCTTTTACCTGGGACACAGTCTTCCCCAGAACTTTAAAACTGCAATGGCCCAACCTTCTGTGTAGCAGGTGAATCCAGTTAAAGTGTACAGGCCTGTTGTAATTACCAACACTGACAACAGGTGGGGACTGGGGTTCTAGCACATATAGCCCATTCTTATGGTGGGCTGTAAAACATTTTGACTCTTTTCTGATAAAACATTCACCACTCTTAAATGTTACTTCATACCCTGCCTTGTCTAACTCCCTCACTGAGAGTATATTCATGAACCCAGGGATATACAACATGGGCAAAGTTGTCCCTAATGGGGTACAAAAAACTTCACCTTCACCCTTAGCAGGCACATCCTGCTTGTTGGCCAGCGAGACAACAGTGTCTGTCTCCTTTAAGAACTTAAAACTTTTCCTTGTAGCTGAAATCGATCTAGTAGCCCCACTGTCAATCACCCAGGCTACCTCTGGTTTAGAGGTGTGGCATGTAGATGCAGCAGGCTTCGATGAAGCACTCCTCCTTGGCTTCTTTGGGTGTTTCACAACTTTGCTGGGGCAAGACCTGGCAAAATGTCCAGGCTTCCCACAAGCAAAACACTTCTGGGCCACGCTTATTGTCGTTGGCTGCTCGTTGCCTTTCTGTAGCTGGGGAGCGCTGGTCTCACGAAGAAGGGTTCGCTCCAGCCTCCGTTGTGATTCCTCCAGCAAACGAGGCTTGATTTCATCAAACACCATATCCTGGCTTGGCAGAGCTCCAAGGGCAATCACAAACTCTTCATAACTTTCATCCAAAGAAGATAAAAAGGATACAGGCTTTCTGCTGCTCATTAAAACCAAGACCTTTTTCCTCCAAATCCAGCAGCTGGGTTGTAATTAGCTGGATGTGGTCAGCCATACTCCCACCTGGAGCAAGGTGAGTGCGGAAAAGCCTCCTTGCAAGCTGAATCTGCGCACCCACAGTTGTCCTTACAAAAAGTCTTTTCAGGTTCTCCCAGCACGCAGCTGCAGAAGTCTCCCCTCTGATATGCACTAAGAGGGTGTCTGCAACAGTGAGCCCAATCACTGCCAGGGCCTGCGAGTTCTGCTCAATAGCCTTATTGTCCCTTTCATCCTGAGGGTCCAAAGCTGCCAAGTCCACGGGCGTGGACACCACGCTCCACAAACCTTCCTTCTTCAGGAGAAGTGAGCATTTCAAAGCCCAAGCCTGATAGTTGGAGCCGGTGAGCAGAGGAACCAAATTCAAACCCCCAGAAGACATTGCTGCTACTCAAGTGTAAAATTCCCACCAAGCACACAGAGCAAACAGTCTCTACTACAAACAGGGCGCGGTCAATTTGCAGCACCTGGGCCCATGACCGATGAAATGGTAAAATATAGCAGAGTGCAGGAAGGTGGCTGGCTTTTGCCACACCCTGTGGTTTGAGAGTGTTTGTTGAGATACAGGAGACAAAAACAAACTCCGGCTTGGGTTGCAGGAAATATGTATTTACACTATTTACAAAGGTTGTGCACAAAGTGCAGGTTAACACTTGTCTTGAAGTCAGACCAAGTGGTGCAGCAAGTCCTTATAGTCTCTGTGAGCTAAATAAGCTCTTATCTTCGATAAAGCAATGCAAGCAGTCCAAACCTTTATCTGTTGCTTCAAGGTCGGCTTCGAAGATATTCACCAGTTCATTCTAGCTACGGAGTAGCTCGGTTCCAAAACAGTCCTTGGTTAGGTCACCACAATGTGGCTGAGGTATGTGTTCCAATATCTTGCAGTAAACGGCAAGTAGACATACCAGACAATCCTCAAGAACGACGAAGGTCCGATGGACGTGAGCACAGCAACAAAGCAGTCAGAGAACAACAGGCTGGCTGACTGGCAAAGACTGTTGCCTCAATTTATGCTAGACACAAACACTCAATGCTTGCACCTGGCTGTGGTAGCTGCACAGTCTAAAAGATACAGTCATTGGTTTGCTCTCGTTGCAAACCTACTCATATATCCTAACAGTTTATTGACCAGTAGTGGCTGGGGAGATGGAGTGGCAGGAGAGATGGAGAGTGCCTCACTGGAGAATTCATTACTGCCTTACTTTTCTTCTTATTTTTAAGACAGCATCCACTACCAAATAGAATTCCTGGTTCTTGACAGTTATTTGTAGCAGTTGTAGCTCACTGGAGTGTCAAGGAAACCATTTAGATGAAGTTAAGAGCTCTGGATATGCATACCTCAATCCCTGTCATCTGAGGAAACTGTCATACTGAGGTGAATGATAGAGTTGGCTTCAGTAGGATAGGCCTTATACTGTGGGTTTGTATCATAGTAAACAGGCAGACAAACAATAGTTTTGCACTTTACTCAAAAATTCCCAAATGGGCAAAAAACACATTTAACTCTATCCATGTTGCCTTGGATTCACCCTGTATTTTGAACCCTGCTATCACCTGCAGTGTATTCCCTGAAAAGTTTCATACATTAAATCTTGGTCTCAGAGCTGCATTTTTGGGGAACACATTGCAGTACTGAAATCAAAATTTTATAAAGTAGATAACTATAAAAAATGAACTGAAAATATTTATCTGTTGATGAATGACCACTTTGTCCCCTTACATCACAATAACTCCATGTTTCAAGCCCTCTCATTAATTTTGATGTCCCTTCAGTGTTCTTAAAGATAAAAATGATTGTCCCATATAGAAATGGAGTGCCTGCTTTAATTTTGCATGGTCCTACATTAAAGAGCTAGCATGTCTGATGTGCTTTAATTAAATTTACAAAGTAACAACACACTTTAAGCATCTCTTAACAGTTAAGGCATAATTGAGTTGTGAAGTGATCTTGAGTGTTAGCACTTAAGAACACAAGAGACTTGGATCAAGATGCAAGGTTCTCCTTCTTTCCCATTCTACTTGCAATATCATTTTCACAATGCTGTTTTTTTAGCTTAGTTTTTCGAATTAAAATACAAGAACATTTAACATCACTTCCAGTACTAAAGCATGCCCAACTATTTTCAGGTCCTTCAGCTCATTTACATCTACCCCTCCATATACCACCAGTGTATTATAAAATATTTGGGAAATAAGAAAAGAGAAAACTTGTAACATAGCTTCCAAGTAGTGTTGTGCTAGTGAACATAGGTATGCCCTGCACAATTATAAAATGTCATAGTGGCTGAAACCTAGTAGTAGTAGTAGTAGTAGTAGTAGTAGTAGTAGTGGTGGTGGTGGTGGTGGTGGTGGTGGTGGTGGTGATGGTGGTGGTGGTGGTAGTGGTAGTGGTAGTGGTAGTGGTGGTGGTGGTGGTGGTGGTGGTGGTGGTGGTGGTGGTGGTGGTGGTGGTGGTGGTGGTAGTAGTAGTGGTGGTGGTGGTGGTAGTAGTGGTGGTGGTGGTGGTGGTGGTAGTAGTAGCAGCGGTGGTGGTGGTGGTGGTGGTGGTGGTAGTAGTAGTAGTAGTAGTAGTAGTAGTAGTAGTAGTAGTAGTAGTAGTAGTAGTAGTAGTAGTAGTAGTAGTAGTAGTAAAATATGCTAGATTATGCATATTGAATTAGTGAGGATTTGGTGAATCAACTCCTCTGTATATTCGTTTGGTTCAAATGTGCCTTCTCTATGGTAATATATGACACTAAGGTAAGTCACCACTAGAATAGGCACATTTGAATTAGTGGAATGTATATGGGAGCTGACTCAGTAGCAAAGCGTGGATTTCAGCCTCCCGGGGCATAAGCCAAATTTACCGCCCCCTGGTGGATGCCGGTCCCCACTCCCACTGGGCTTCTGGGAATTGCAGTCCAAGAACACCCATAGCCCAAAAAGTGCTGCCCGGGGCTGACCGCCCCCTCCCCCCCACACACCCTACATCACTGAACTGTCTCATCAAATCATATTGATGAAATGGATCTACTCTATTACAATTTATTATCTTGGGTAAGAAGAATCTGGCCATTGTTTTACTGATTCATATATATGTGGTGCCAATTGGGGGAAGAAGTAAAGACACTGAGTGTGTAGCAAACTATGTGCATGGAGTCCTTTGTCCAAAATTTAAAGAAACAATATGATAGTGAATAGTTGCTACACTTGAGGCCCAAATCAGAAACAATAATTTCAAATATCAAGAACTTAGGCTGAAATGGAGACATGTTGCATTTTGGAAGTACAGCAGATCTTGATGAATATCATCAAAGATCCAGACCAACCAGCATGTTTTGGAAAGCTCCAATTGATAGTCCTTTGCAGCAAATTCCAGTATAGAATGTCCTTGTGGCACAATGGTTAAATTGTTGTATTGCAGCCAAATCTGCTGACACACTAAGTTCAGTTGTGATCAGGCTCAAGGTTGACTCAGTCTTCCAAACTTTCGAGGTCAGTAAAATGAGTACCCAGCATATTTGGGGCAAAACGCCAATTACCTTGTGAACTGCCCAACACTATGGGGCAGTATATAAATATAATTGCTATTGCTAGAATTGTTTCATTTGCATAATTGAAAATGAAATACATTTTCCTTAAGACTGGAGTATCTGAAAAATAAAGAGCAAAAGAAACAATGCTGATATTACATTTTTCTTTACATATATAACTGTAAGACAGATTGCTAGCATCTTTGATTTCAAGTTGATTTCCGTCACTACTGCCAGCTGAAGATACAGCTGAAATGCAACTTTGCAATGCAATTTACTGTGCTTGTTGTTGGTTGTTCACTAATAGATTGTTTGATCTTGGTGACTAGGGAAAAGAGCCATTCTTTCAGGTTCCTTTAAAGAAAGGGAACATTATTTAAATAAATTCAAAACCTATAAACTGATAGCATATCATTGCTATTACTGGCAGCCGTTTGAAAGACCGCATCTCAAAGCTCATGGATTTAATATAAATTGTCTGGCTTACAAGCCCTTTTATCCTTTACTGACATGTTATGAGAGAGCTGCTGGGAGGAGGGGGTTAGATGTAATATCATAAAAGAAAAATGAAGAATGTAGTTGCTGGCAGACTTGCACCAAAATGTAGCACTCATTTATCTATGGTGCTAATGCCATTGTTTAGTCATCTCACTATTTTTCATGGGGAAAAATGCCCCTGTCTCCAAAGTGGCTGTGATCAATTTGTACATTCACCAAGATCAGTGGACAAGGCACTTTGGAAAGCAACATGAGGCAACATTAGAAATCCTTGCCTTGATGTACTCAGACTCTAAATTTTTATTGCACAAGTCAACAATGAGAGAGGGAAAAGGAAGTAGCAAAATTTCCAGCCTTTCAATTTCCCGAAAGGGTGTGATTACGCAGTGGGAAGAATGCAAATGGAATTCACACCTGTGAATTCACACCTGAATGTTGGATTTCCCCAGGGTTAATTTGGTTCCATTAACGATCTGCAACTCTGGATCGCTGAAGCAAATTTCTCCCAATCCTTAAATATTATTGTTGAGTCATTAATACAAAGAAAATAAAAACCACAAGCTGGAATGTAAATGAATATAAAAATAATAGTAACCATGTTGATGCATTAGGACAGTTAGTAGTAATGCCTAGGTGTGGCACATATTGCATCATGGATAAATGGTTATGTGTACCCTTAAGGGACATTCCAAGAGGATGGCCATCTGCTCTGGGTTAGCAGTAAAGAGTAAGCCTCTGAGCATAAGAAGAGGCATGGCCAAAGCCAAGTCCGTCATCTTGATGGGTCAGTCATCTTGATGGCTCGGCAACCTTTTGGGCCAGTCACTTAGTGGCTTAGTCACTTCATGCTAGTGACTCTGTGTCTGGGGACACATACAGCTTGACTAGTTGGTTTTGTCTTGGTGCTTGCTCATGTCCAAGAACTCTGCAAAGCTGATTGGAGGAGAAGAGATAACAGAGGCAGAGGGAACAGAAAGGGCTAGAAGCAAAAGATGAAAGAGAGGCAGTGGTGGGCAGCAACAGGTTCGCATCTCCCCGGGAAGGGGGGTAGCAAAATTGGGTGGCCTCTGGGCAGGGTGGTGGCAAAATTGGGTGGCCTTCAGGTGGTTTTTTTTTTTTTAGTAAAATTGGGTGGCCACACCCACCTCCCTGCCCTGCCACATCAGATTTTGTCCCTGCCCTGCCACATCAGATTTTGTCCCTGCAACTGGTTCCTCCCTTGCTCAAAAGCCAGTCATATCTGACTCTAGGGTGCAGTGCTCATCTCCATTTACATCCAAAGAGCCAGTGCTACCTGTGTTTGCAGATGTATACATGACCATATGGCAGGCATGACTAGATTGCCCATGACGTAGGCTCCACCCATGACATAGGCTCCATCCACAATGTAGGGTCTGCCCATGACATAGGCTCCACCCACAGTGTGGTAGCAATTTTTTTTTTTTGCTTCCCACCACTGAAGAGAGATAAGAGAAAGGAAAGAGGAAAACATGTCGCTTGGTTGGAACAGGGTGACAAGAATGACCCCTGGACAGGAGAGTGAGATCATGTATGAATCCTACAGGAGATGGAAGACCAATTGGCCAGGAAATGAGTACTCCACTAGCCATCATATTGGGAGGAGTGTGAGAGAAGAGAGCAGTGTTGAAATGGAGAAGAGACACGAACCCTAGGCAGAGGTACCTGAACTTTGCTGTCCATCCACTAGTCCACATTGTTGTAAAGATTTTCATTAGTACTGAAGAAGACTGAGTTTTGACTACAGTATTGGATGAAAGGACTGTGCCAGCAGAGCAGAAAAAAGACTATGTTGGTGTACCAAAATAGTTAAGAAGTTTGGTAGTATGTGATGGCAAATAAAGATTCCCATTGTTTGGTATCAATGGCTGTTCACTGGTTTCTGCAGAGATATGGAAGAGGATGGATGAGTAACACCAGTGAAGTTTAGTAAATTATGCTAAATCAGAACACAAAGAGAAATAATATTGTAAAATGTGAAGAGCAACACAAGTCTTTCAATTCAACCTGTAGTATCACATAATGGCTGGTGCAGTGGCTCAAGAGTTTCTGTGTTGATGATATTTAAAATCCTTCAGATGTGGCAGACAGGTTTGATAACATCTAAACTCAGTGAAAAGCAGGGCTCTGTGCAGGAAAAATAGATGATGTCTGTATAATTTTTTTTAGGAACAGAAGCACAAGCAGTAGGGGTGAGAGATATGCTGAGAACAGGATAAAAAGCACTGCAAAAGAGTAGACTCTTCTGATAGGGGCTCAAAAAGCAGCATTTGCTGTGAGTTGCTCCTCTCTGGTGCCCCAAACTTGCAAACACTGGAAGAAGAAGCAGACCAACCCAGCAGATCAACCCACCACAAAAACACCTAGAAGAGTGGGATATGTGTAGACAGTTCCTCAATAGTACATAGAGTGTTGCTATAACTGAAATCCTGCTGGTGTAAATTTACTTTACACAGACCAAATTATGTCATCATCTACCGGTATTGATGGAAATCTTTAATTTACTTAAAAACTTCTTATTCTCCCATCCAGGTTTTAAGGCTTCCTTTTGTAAGTGGGAAGCTTTTGGGAAACTCTGGATAATCAAAATACTATTGCCAGATCTAATCTTTGTCCTAGTATAAGGTTGCCTTACATGTTTTTTGTCCTGTGATTAGTCCTCAGGAGGTAAATAAATATGCACATCCAATTCTCGGGTATAAAGGCCTGAAGGACCTGCATACCAGAAGGGATAATTTTGTAACAGGAGGAAATGCACATTTCCCTTAAGATATAATTTGATACTCAGGCTTCAATATCTTACTCAGTTCCCCACCCCATTCATAACATGCATGGTAATCAGTTTTTGGAAAGAACTAGTACAGTGAACTATGCTTATCTCAAGAAAGAACAGAGAGAAGGACAGCTATCATTCAACACAGTTCAGCTATAAAACTTGTGGGCTATATTATTGTCGAGTGTTAGTGTTGACCCTTTGTGTCCAAAGACACGGGTATTTTATTTTTATTTTTTGATGTACTTCTTTGGTTGCTTTATTTTATTTTGTTGTTTGTTTTATTATGTTATTTTGTTATTTGTATGTGCACTGCCCAGAGTGGTAAATATCCCAAATGGGTGTCATAAAAATTCAATAAATAAATAATAAATAAAACGAATAGCATTTGGTGAAAAACTCAGAACATGTCTCACAGTATTTTGACTTTTCAGACTGCAGGAAAGTCACAAGCAAAAAGCAAGAAGTTATGATATAGATTTTGGTCAAACAATTCAGAAAGGGCCAGATTGTTCAACACATTTCTTATCTAACTGCATTAAAAAATAAGGTGGGATTTAGAGGAGAATTAGTACAATTGTATAGGATGTACCATTGCTTATGTCAAATATTTACCTGTGGCCCTGCTTTAGGTATTTGGGAGCAGACTAGCTGATGGTTTACAACAGTGGTGCCCAACCTTTTTCCCCCCGGGGATGGTCCCACCCCCAACATGCAGATGCGGGGGCCAGAGGCGGGCCGTTCCTTTTGCTGATGGTTCTGATGTCAGCCATGGCAGCAGCGGTGGCAATTGTGCTTTGTCCCATCTGCTCCGAGAAGCCTCTGGCTTGGTCCCCTCGGTTCAGCAGCCTTTGGGGACATGGATTGCTGCATGGTGGAAATTTTCAGAACCTTCCCCCTTTCAAAATCCACGGCAGTAGGAAAGCCCCATGGTGTGCCCAGGCTGCTCAGAGCAGCTGGGACAAAGTGCAATTGATGCTGGTGCTGCCACCCCCATGGCTGACATTGCAAGTGGCATCAGGCGGTGGGGGCGGTCCCACGAGAGCCTGGGTACTCGGCCTGGGATGGATTAATTTATATAGACACACCTAATTGGGCCTGTGGGGCATAGTTTGGGCACCACTGGTTTACAACATTAAAACAAACAAAACAACATTGAAAATAGACAAACACCCTCCTCCTCTAGTAGTAGCATACATCAAATAAAAATAAAAACTCATCATCAACAGGAGACTGGGCCAGGAATTAGAATACTCAAGAATAATTGACCATTCAAAGGACATCTTTGAATGCCTCTCTGTGAAATTTCATTTTAACCTTTTACTAAATATATTCAGAAAGAGAGAGAGATTGATGTAGCTCCACAGGTCATCATCTGTTCCATAATATCGGTGCCATCACTGAGATGACCGTCCTCTTAGTCACAACCTTCAGACTCTGGGAGGACTGAGTGATGCAGGCAGTAGATTATGGGGAGATATATTCCACAAGGGAGGTAAAGGAATTTCTTAACTCCAGAAATTAACCTGACTGCACCATTCTGGAGCTGTTGTATTTTTTGCATCAAGGTAAAGGGCAGCCCTGCATAGACAGCATTACAGTAGTCAATTCTTGAGACTGCCAATGCAGGTATCATCATTCTCGGGGACCACCTGTCCAAGACATATTACATTTTGTAGTTCAAATAATTTCATGTCACCTTCATATGGGTGAAATATGATACTCCTCAATTTGATCCAGGACTTAGAATTTACATAAACTATCAAGATATATTCTTAGCACATTTTGACCAGGGTGAAATACATTAATACTGTAAAGTGCAAAATATAGACATAAGCTATAAGCAATAAGAATGTATATATTCTTCATTGGTAAGATGATTGCCCATCAGCAGGGGTTTTTCTCCTTTCCCCTTTTCCAGTCTCTCTTTTCACTGTATAGTTAAAACATAATGTTTAGCTGCAGATTACAATTGACCTCATACAAACTAAGCTTAACGTATTACATTTTGTAGTTCAAATAATTGCATGTCACCTACATATGGGTGAAATATGACACTCCTCAATTTGATCCAGGAGTGTTGGGAATAAATTGCATGGTGCCCATTCATCTATGTAAGCTGGCACCTTTCCTTTGGCCTGTACTCATTCTTTCCACCACACACAGTAATTGTGACTTATAGTTGTTGCTGCAGAACTAGGTAAGGCATGGAGTGTTTTTGAAGACCAAAGTATTCTTGGGTTCACAGTTTCAAAGGATGATAAAAGCAAAAGAAAAACCATTCAGGGAGAAGTCAAAAAGGTAGAGCGCATTTCACAGTGGTTCACCCATTTAGTGGTTTAATGAGAAGTCTGTTAACTTAACCTTAATGGGCCAGGGGATAATTAGAGCTGATTTGCCATGCTGGTGCTAACCTTGAAGAACTCTGTGGGAGGAAATAAAAAAATCGACATATTCAAAGCGTGTTTGAATTGCTAACATGAATAACTAAGCAGTGTCTCATAACAATTTACAGCAGCTTTGTTGTGAGGTAAATCTGATGTTTCAGAAGTTGTATAAATATGCCCTGGTGAGTTTAATCATTTTAATGTATTTTTATACGTTGATTAGCCATATAAATAAGTTTGAAAGCAATAACTAAATTACCTGGAATGGATACAAGCTTAAGCACAAGAATGCTCTAGTTTTGTTTGAAAGTTCTGGTTAAAAAAGAAAATACAAGCAGGCAGCAAACTTCTATTTCAAATAAGCCGTTTCTGTTGCAGGCTTTGGACATAAAGAAATTCTTTATGAAGTCCAATCATATTTGCTCCTCTGAAGAGTTGAAAGACTTTTCAAGGATGTGTTGCCCCCTTTTGTTTGATCCCATGGCAATGGATTTTTTTTAAAAGAAAAAGCATAAAAATAAATGAACATCTCTAAAGAGTAAATGGCAATTGAGAGGTCACTCAGTTAAATCTGTGCTGATCTTAAAAAGTTTGAGTGTGTTTGGAAGCACAGCATAAGCAGCTTAACTGGAATATCTGGCTGGTCTCTGAATTTTTCTCTGAAAAAAAAAATTAAAATGATAAATTTCCTCTCCCCAGAAAATACCTAGGTTTTTCTCCATAATTGATTCCAAGCTTATGTAGGGTACGACTGAATGCAGTAATAATGCCACTGGGAACATGGATCCAGACCCTCTCACATTAGAGACCTGGTGAACACCCATCTAGAGATAAGGAAAACTACAGTGGTACCTTGAGTTACAAATGGTTTGAGTTACAAAATTTTCGCAATACGAATGAAAACACTGGGGGAAAAAAAAAATTTTTTTTCTTGGTGCCTAAAATTTTTCAACTGATTTCGGGCATTTTGGGGCGGCTGATTCTGAAAATGCCATCCATTTTGTTCTAGCAGCTCCAGTTCATGAGATATCGATGATGTCATTATACATTGCTCTTATGACTACACTTGTATTTGCCTCACCATTCGTAAATTGATTGTTTTAATAATACTTATTGATGTTGTTCAAGCTCTATTCCTGTTGTTGTTGCAAGTGTAATTTAACTAATCTGACCTTTTTTGTCATTCTCTGTGCTCTCCTTTACTGTTGAGACTGGATGCTGTGCATCCCGAAACTAGTCCAACTCCGCAGCTGCTCCATGGACTCATCCAGGGAGGCTTGCATTCTAGTTTTTTCTCCTTATCTTAAGTATGATTCAGTGACCTAGTGGAAAAACTTTAATGAACCTAATGTGACTTATGTAAAATAACTTGTGTATTTTATTGTATGTGAGTGATGTAAAGTAGTTATATACAGGGGTGTAGGAAGGGGGCAGGGTGGCATGCTCCAGGGCGTCGGCATTTCGAAGCCCCCCCAAATTTTTTTCCCCAATTTGTTTTTCAAACAAACTTTTTTTTTTCCTCCAGGCGCACATCAAAGGCTCCCGGAGGCGGGAGAGGTGGTGGAAAAATCTTTTGGGGGTGGGAAAATATTTGGGTGAGCAAAAAAAAAAAAGGTTGGGTGGGTAAAAATTTTTTTTGGGGTGGCAGAATTTCACTCTGCCCCAGTTGGCTTACACCCTTGCTACGCCTCTGATTATATATGCAACCAGTATGGTTAGATTGACCTAATGTGAATAAGCCATATCTTCTTCAATAGCAAAATGTCTTACATTTGCATCTCTTTTGCCAGGTTCAGAATTGATTCAAATACTGAAGAATAAATGGCACACTGCTGTGGCATGCAGTATCTTGCCAAATGCAGTTTATTTTAAAACACCCAGCAGGGGTTATTTATTTTGTACTGATTCCTAAATTACTGCATTCTTCTGTGTGCATCTATGTGTTGGCACATAATGCATATTGTGCCTCTTGCCCCATAAAATTTGCAGGATTCCCTGCAACCTGAAAATGCCTTCCCCACAAAAAAAAAAAATCCTTCCTTTTTTGGAACTATGTCAGTTAGCAGTGAGGTGCCATGGCAAAGACTTTTTATAATGCTCTAATGGTAAAATATAATAATAATAATAAAATAATTAATACCATGTGTCATGTGTGGAACAGCTATGAGAGCTACACCAGAACAACTCTTAAGTGGAGGAGAAGGCAAAGGTGGTGACTGCAGCAGAAGCAGATCTTCCCCTGAATGAAGGCCAGTGGAGTGATGATAAATAAAAGAAAAAAGCCATACTGGGGACCATGAGTGGAAGTGGGAAATTGAGAAGTTGCTTTGTAACAGCAGCTGCAGGGTTTCTCAAAGGACATGAAAGCTGGGACAAACACCATATGACCTTCATTTAATTAGTTAAAAAACTAATTAAACCTCCCGATTCTTTTGACAGTCGTGATGCAACCTAAGTCTTCTTTCCTCTCCAGAGTTCAGCCAAAGATGGGTGCCAGGCATGAGAAACAGCAAGATATCTTTCAGTTTTCCTCCCATCACTGGTGTAGCAAGTAAGATCTGGTGGGATTGCCTACTTGTCTATTTATAGGCATTGTAGGATGGATAGATGGAAGGGATGAAATTTAGAGTTGGAGGTAGATAAATATGGCTTAAATTTGCATCAAAATCTTACTAAAATACAACCCAGAGAAGAAGGAAGCATTCTGAGGTACTGGGTCCTTTGAGAGCTATATGACTCCATTCAAACCCAGTATTTTTCCATTGAGAAAGAAGGAAATAAAGCCAAATGTGCATCCTGCCACAAGAATAACCAGACAAAATAATTCATTATTAGAGTAGTATTAAATTAACAAAATAAATTTTAAAAAGAAAATTTAATCTGGTTTCTTAAAAATAGAAAGGAAGGAGCCCTGTGGCTCACCAGGAAAGTGGTTTTTAAAAAGAGGGTGATGTCACTGGAAAAGGTGAGTTTCTTGTAGTTGGTATCACGGTATGTGCCAGAGAACAGGTGTGACACTAACTTATTCAGAGGTTTTCATTGAGGAGGAGTAATTGTTGTGAGAGATCACAGAGCTACCAGGACTGTATGATGAAGGAGAATATAGAGTGCATAAATATACCTTTCCAATATTTAACACAGCTTTTATTCTGGTTTGAGATGCCCATGAATATAGTGTTCAGTAAACAATCTAAATTACAATTCAGTGGGATTTGAGCATAAGATAAAACTATGATGGGAACGTCTTCACCATTGATCGCAACAAGTACAGAAGAAAAGTGTGTGCCATCTTAATGCAGCCCTCATTCCATAATACTTGCTGTCAACTGAAAGCAAATTAATATTGACTAATCAGTATTGAAGGGAAGAGTCCCTTTATTCCTGTGATGCCAAACCAGACTTTGACAATGAGGTCACTCAATTTGGATAATATTTCCTTACATAGCATTATCTGTTCTCACAATTGGCATTTTTACTGACGGGTTTAAATCAGTGAATTACCCTCTGATCTTTTGAGGTCATCCATTTGAAGCAGAACAGAGTGAGCACTGATTTGATTGTATGGCTGGCAATAGAATAGGAGGAGATAAAGGCAACAGCAGATTTTTGATCATTCATTTTTTAAAAATTGTAATGTCATAGAACATGCACATCCAGATTTGTAGACAATTTTTGATGTCTGAACTTTAAGTTCTTTCCACTCTGAATAAGAACAACTCTGAATAAGAACTCTACAACTTCACAATTAAACAACTTCTTCCAAAGAAAATTAAAATGTACGCATCTGTTTTAACATCCCTGTCATGGAAGCCATGCCCTATTTACCTACTTTGGCACTCTTAAGATGAAGAACAGACCAGAATAAAGAAGGGCAAACCCTCATTTAGCATGACATGATTAAATATGCAAGATTAAACTCTTGACTCACTTTCTGTAGAAATGGAGACATGGCCCTTCTTTTCCTTTCTGATTTAGAGGACTTTATTTGCTCTGTATTTTATCTGCCCTTAATTAGCCAAATCTAACAATTCTGACTACAAATCACCATTTTTTCAATGGGTTCATAACATGGTCACTTAAATAGTGACATTGCACAGCAATTTGAGTTCTAGAGTTGACTTATTTCAATATGACTGAAGATAAGATACAAAACCCAAGGTGAAAGATGGCAGTGAGATGTGTCCTCAGTCATGAATCACTTTTATTTTCTTTATAGGGGGTTGTGGTGGCTCAGTGGTTAAGAAGCTCACCTTGTTAGCTGGAAGGCTGGCAAGTTGGCAGTTTTGAATCTAGGCATTGCATGACAGATTGAGTGCATGTCTTTGTGTCAGCTATTGGGGACAAGAAAGGAACCTTATTTGGGTGTTCCCTTAGTGGAGATTCTTCCACAAAAATCCTTTCAACCCAGAACAATTTATGGCACAAAATTATTATTATTATTATTTTATAAAGTGAAAAAAAAGTCTGCCCCTGAATTGTAACATTACAATAAGAATTAAAGTTCAGGCAAACCAACTTTATGAATTGCCATGTCCCCCTGGTGTGATTTGTGTTCAGTGTTGCTGTTGTACAGTACCACAAACAGTATTACAAGGTTTTGAAAGAATTGGCCATTTGATATGTTGTGAGGAGACTTCCCCCAGTTTTGTAAGCAGCATATTTATAGATGGAAGCCTGGGGAAATATACATGTCAGTACATTTTTGCACATTTCTCTCTGCAAGTGTTCATTAGCGAGTCAAATTCCTGGGTCTGACTCTGCTGAGTGACTCAGAAGAAGAAGAAGTAACAAGAAGTGACAGGGCTTTTGTTCTGGAGATGAACCTGGGGTAACAGAATAATTTATAAGCCACTGCCAAAGTGACAACTGATCAAAAGTTACTGGTGTTGTCAAAGGTTCATGGAGAGCTATAATGTCTGTGAGTTGGGTTGAAGTTACACAGGCCAGCAGCCATCCTGAAATTATATTGATAGCCTCTTTGTTGTCAATAAACCACACATATGAAGAAGGCACTCAGACTCCAGTGCTGACTGACTGGACAAAATTGCTAATGTTAAGTATTACCAACTAGACGGCAGGAAGAAATAAGATTGTTATCCCTTTTGTTTTCTATCAACATTTGTTCATCAGAGGCACTAACATTGCTGAACACTGTAATTTTTTGTGGTAGAAAGATAGAAAATTATTGGCTCTATGGAAACTGTTATATTACACTTCCAACAGACATAGGTATCCTAACCCATTGTTGTTGGAAGACAATAGGAGCCAAAGTAAAAAACCTCTGTGTGGGCCACATACTCCCCATTCCTGTTGAAACACAGACTTTTGGTACATAGGCAAACACTTAGCACTAGACCAAAATGGCTCCAATTTAGTGTGCATGCACAGAAACTCAATCTAATGCATGTGCAATGCGCCATTTTGGCTCCAATTTAAAAAGAAATTTCTTTTGGTGAGGCGTCCAGAACCGGATGCCTTAAAAATGGGCTACCCTCTCGGAGAACCCTCCGAGATTGTTCCTACCGGTTCCGGGGAACCGGTGTCATCCCATCACTGTATACATGTGTATATATTTCTAAGATTGTCCTTTTGTATATACCACACTGCAGCAAAGTGTAGAATTTTTAAAAGTAACTAAATGTAACCATGTAAATTATTTCTGAGAAGTAGAAGATAAAGAGCAGTTCTTGGAAACTGCAGCTACCATGGAATTTAATTACTTTTAGAAGACTTTGAGACTAGAAAGTAACTTTCAATGCTGTGGGCTTCATGATATGCCAGAAAAGAACTATAAGTGGTTTAAAAAAGTATGGAGAAGGACACAGAATTTGTCCTTCTTTCTCTGACAGTCTCGGTGTGAGCTGAACCGGAATCAAACCTGTGGGAGTGTGACTCAAATAATGCTTCATTAAGGAGATGGTCTTTTGCTCTTATATCAAATAAACACTAATAGATTTGTCCTTCACAAGTATCATTGCTGCTCACTAGAACATTACTCATGAGAATATGATGAATAACATGACTTATGTGTATGCTGTTTTATTGTTGGTCTTTCAACTATCATGTCATGTTAACCACAAATACAAAGAAAATGCACACAATAAACTTTCATTCAATGAAACAAATGTGTAAAGAAGTCTTAAGACTCTGTAATACTGATTTGTAACACATTGGCATAGAAACTTCTTTTCTATTCTAAACAGCCTTGGTGGCTTTTTAATGTTCCCAGGTCCTACTTTGTGCAGCTAAATCTCAAGGAAGGGCTCTTCAGAAGGGCATGCAGGAATTGTTAGAGTTGCCCCATACCTTGTTTTGGCTATTTAAACTTAACAGGCTCATATATAACATAATGTGGAATTATAACATCTTCATATTATTTTTATTCATTATAATGGATCATAGAACTGGAGAGTTGGGAGGAATTATAAAGAGTCACCAAATGAAGGTTCTTATAATGCAGGCAAACCACACTGACAGCATCTCTGATGCAGGCCTACCATATCTCTAATTAAAATCCTCCAAAAATAGAAAAGTCTTCCAAGTCTTCCACCTGGGTACTGCATGACAGATTGAGCACCCGTCTCTGTCCCAGCTCTTGGGGACATGACAGGAGCCTCGTCTGGGCACTCCCTGAGCAGTTTCGTCTGCAAAAATCCTTTCAACCCAGAATAATTTCTGACACGATGATGATGATGATGATGATGATGATGATGATGATGATGATGATGATGATGATGATGATGATGATGATGATGATGATGATGATGATGATACAGGACCCATTCCACCTGATAGACACCTCCACTCATTTAGGAAGCCAGCATAAGGCCTTTTGCTGTTTTAGAGTACTTAAGGTTCTTCTGCAGCTAGGGAAATCTAAGACAGGTTTTAATCACAGATCAGAATTAGTAGCTATTGGCAAAAAGGTTCAAAAGGAACTGAAATACTCCCACCAGCCTATGCTTCAAATAAAAATCTAAAAGATCTTCTGTAAAAAGTCAAAAGCTTTATTGTTTGTTTAAAATTAGGAATACAAAACATTATAAAAACAAAGAGAAACATTCTTCTCCCCCCTCTCTTTTCCTTTTGTTAGAAGAAATAAGGTATAACTATCTATATATATTTCCTGGCCTAGTCAGCTAAAAGAATCTGGATTACATTTCTCTACTTCCTACTCACAAGCCTCTGTAGCCATCATTTATTTATTTATTTATTCATATTTATATGCCGCCCTACTAGGCAAGCGACTCAGGGCGGCTATCATGATAATAAAACAGACAGATGTCACAGCCATGTTACATCCCACATCTCACTCTAAAACATATTCAATAATTTAATTTTTTTTAAAAAAATTGAATTTAAAAATCATCCCCTCCAGCTTGAACTTGGCATTTCTACCTCTATCCTATAAAAAAACATAATATCTCCATCAACTAAACTCAGCCGCCATCTGTTCTCAAGCATTGCGGCTTTGAGTTCCCACCCCAAGGGAAGCCCAGAAGGCTGCAATAAATAACTAGGCCTTCTTAGTGGTGGCCCCAATGGCTTGGAGTGCCCCACTAAGCTACATTCTCCTGGTTCCCTCCCTCCTAGAATTCTTCAGATCCATCAAGGCTGAAATATTCAGGGTGGTGTTTTGCAATATTTCATCACCCCTCTCTCAGTGCTCATGGCACTTTATTATGTTAGTCTGTATTAAACAGATCTTCTACTTCATATTTGATATTTCAACTTGCTGTTATTTTTATTGTGCATATTAATTTGATTTTATGGTTGTAATTTTACATCTGTTTCTTAACTATGTTTGTATGCTGCCCTGAATGGCCTATGAGTACAGTAAACAAATAAATAATATCTGAAAGTGGTTTTCATATCCCTATTTTGCTTTGTTTTCTCTAGGCTAAATGATCTAAATGATCTCAGGTTCCTCAACTGTTCCTCATATGGCTTGGCCTCCAGATTTTTTAACATTCCTGTTTTTATCCTCTAGACACATTCCAGTGTCCTGATGCTCTTCTAAAACTGTGCTGCCCAGAATTGAATACAACACTCAAAATGATGGCTGACCGGAGCAGAACAGAGTGGTACAGTTTACTTCATTCTGTTGACATAGTTGGGAGTTGCATTAGCTGTTTATCTTTCTTTTGAAACTTGTGGACTACCAAGAACTTAGATTCTTTCCACATGTGCTGTTCTCAAGCAAGTAGTCACTCATTTTACATCTTTTTTTCTTGCCTAAATGTAATACTATACATTTGCCCCTGAACTTGAATTTAGAAAAGACATATTCCCAGCTCAGTGGTTTAGGTAACTGGATGCAGAGCCAGAGGTTGAGAGTTTGATTCCCCACTGTGCCTTCCAGGTGAAGAACCATTCTGTGTAGTCATGCACAAAGTGTTCAGTCCCAAGGCACCCTCAGAAGAAAGGAATGGTAAACCACCTTTGTATATCCTCTACCTAGAAAACTCTAGAATGGATTGTCGTAAGTCAGAATTGAATGACAGCACACAATTATTATTTATTATGTTCCCATATCTTTTCAGTCATGTGAAATCTGTAGAACTGGTGAAAAACATATCTCTAATCTAACTGTCATTTATAAAAGTATTCAATTACTAGAGAACCTCTGACATAAGATTTGCTTTTGATAACATTTGTGACAAATGCTGCAAACTGTTACTTACATTTCATATAAAAAGCAGTTTGGAAAGCAGTAGTAGATGTAACCTTAATCAAATCGGTTACTTTTATCTTTTCCAGCCTCCTTCATTTTAAAGCTTTCTGTCTACTTTATTTTATATCCCAACCATTGATTAATGGATGTTTCAGTAAAATATTGGTGGGAATTCTGTTGCAAACATTATGGTGCACAAACCAGATGGTGTAGTCAACTGAAGGCAGTGTGTGTGGGGTGTGTGTGTGTTAAAACTTGCAAATTTCTCCTTCTGTGCAGCTTCTGTGCTCCAGGGCAATATGGACCCCTATGAATCCCCATATTATGGGTGAGAGAATTTGAAACATTTAATTCTCCCAAAATGGTCAAAGTTTATAACATCACTTGAGTTACATCTTGTTCGGTTGTGTGACAGGATTCTAGCCATTAGGGATGGAGGAGACATTTGGTTTGTTTATCCAGATTTTGCATATTACTAGCATGTTTGGATGCAAGTCCTTCTGCTTCTGGGCAATCTTGTTTCTGTTGCTGAATGAGATTTCTAGTGCTTCTTCATTTTTCACAAGCTTTTCAATCTTTAGGGGCACCGTAGCAGCCAGATACAATATGGTCATCTCCTTACCAAAAATAACTGGACTTATTGAAGTTTATTGGTGCAAATGAGTGGAAATTTTGCTTGTTTGGCTTTTTAAAAAAGAACTTAATACAATTTACGTTTTAATAAAATAAGATGAAAATAAAATGAGATTGAAACTGTTTTAATTTGTCCATCCCTAAATAAAAATGAAAAAGACCCTTGAAAATGAGTAAACATGTAAAGGAATGAAATTGAAGGTAAGGTTTTTTTTCTAGACCTATTATGGATTTTAATCACCTAAGGTCTCTTTATCTTTCTTATGATAAATGAGATGTTTAATTTAGTCAATATAAACTTCAATTTATCTTCACTATTGACTGATTTAAATTACCATTAGTGAACAATTCAGCATACCTTTTTCTGGCCAAACAAATGTGGTGATAATAGGAAGTCACACAGAGATATCATACAATATTAATGCTTCTTGTTATGTTTTAAAACTTTGGTTTATGAAGTACAAAGCTCCCAAATGATGCACCAGATCAATTGGCGTATTATTTACTTCTTGTTAAACCATTAAATACATTGAAGCAGCAGAATTAAAGTCAAAGAGAAATGACAAAGATAGATTTCTGCATTCTGTCTGTTGACAATTACTCTTCATTGTCATCATGCCAGCACAGCAAAGAAAAAAGGGAAAGAAAGAAAAAACAGAGACAAAAAACATGATCAAATACAAGAGTATGAAACCAGGCCTTCAGTTAGAATAAATCATCATTTGATGAGTCATCAAAGATCATTGTCTTATTCCTTTCTGGTTCCAGCCTGGTTCTTATTATGAAGTATTACTCATAAGAAGTGATAGAAGCAATGATCTGTGATGACTAATGGGAGCATTTGTCATACATACATCTTATGATGTGATAACCACAATTACCAAGAGATTAATCTATTTCAAGATGTTCAGAAGATGCTTTTAAAGATAATGACATTACAGCCCCATCCTGCGAACCTTGCTTGAATAAACCTCATGTACCTCATGTAATTTGGAATTGCAGGTTCATTAGTCACAAAAAGTAGGTTCTAGCACTGCAAGTCTCCAAACACAACTCCTTGTACACATCACACCTGTTGAGCTAATAATTTGAAACTTGGTACCTATTACCTAGTGCAGTGATGGTGAACCATGGCACTCCAGGTGTTCTTGAAATTCAATTCCTAGAAGCCCTGATCAGCAGGAGTGCTGACCTGGAGTGCCAAGGTTCACCATCATGGACCTAGTGTGTAGGGGCACACCAACTGACCCAAAGTTAACTGGGGCTTCTTGAATTGCCCTGTAGCTGACTTGAAAATAATTCTCTTCGGACACTTTTCTCCCAGCTCAGTGTGTATGCCTGATTTTAATGGAGTTACTTTCCGTTTCTTGTCAATGATGTTTGCTAGCCAGGTTTAGGACTGTTTTCAGTGGAAAGGTGAGATATAAGTTCAGTAAATAAAATAAAATAAATAAATGAGAAAAGTATAAAATCATATCTCAAATCAGGTTGTTTTTTTAAAAAAAATACCAAGCACATGCTTTAATCCTTTGATTGGTATTGAATATATCTCATTCATATTTATTTAATATTTACTTTTTTTAGTGCAATGATTTTGTGTATGACTCTGTTTTCACACTCGTTTGCTAATCCTTTCTGCCCCAACTCTGGAAGTATGGGGAATGCTGATAGGCTGAAACACTGCTGTCCAGCTGCCTGACCACATTTATTATTATGTGCCATCAAGTTGCAGCCAAATTATGTTGACTCTAATATGCTTTTGAAGGTAAAGTAGATATTGAAGGAGGAGTTTACAACTGTCACCATCATTCTAGTGTGTTTCAATGATAGTGAAAATATGTAAGCCCAGGTATCCCAGTCCAAAATATTTTCTACTGTACCACACTGGCCTAGAATCATGCTTCATCCACTTACATTATCCATTTGAGTGCCTAGTTTCACATGGTTGTTAAAGCTGATAAGCTGGATCTCATGGTGGAAATGCCTACTCAATAAACAGTTTCGGGCTCTGCTTGTGGTATGTACCAATTATGTTCACTTGGACTAATTTGTATGCTAAAAGTGTAGATGCTGAGCTCAGGGACACCAAGTAGAATCTCATTTTCTTCACAGCAAAAAGAGCTGTCTTTCAATATTGTTTACTTAGGAATCTCAGTGCAATGTCTTGAAATCTTCAAATAATTAATGTCTTAACAGGATGCCTATCAACAGTCCCATTCCACAGGTCTTTACTTATGCATATGTCTAAATCAATATAATAATACATGACATTTTCATAAAGTTGGAAACTAATCTTTAACTTTTCCATTCTCTTTGTTATGTGAAATCACTATCACGAACTGTTTCTGCAGGTAAAAGTTAATTATTACTAACTTTTGTAAGTTCACCTAAACATAGAACAAGAGAGCAAAAGAGAGGGTCATTTAATGACTTCAGCTACTAAGAAGAAAACTTGTAATGGTTATGTTGAGGTAGAAGATGAAAGACACTTCCAATCCATTGCTGTTCAACATTCCTGTACACCCAAATATATGTTGCTGAAAGTGATCACAACAAAATGATATTCTCTCCTCACCCTCTAATTTGTATGCAAGTGAGTTCAGCATCAGACACTGACTTAGACATGTAAGATACTGGTTGCCAACAGCTATTGTAATTCTGCAGAACTGCTTCTTTTAAATAACATCCAAAATCTACAGCTGGCCAATAACTTTATTTGGATAAAATATAAATTCACAAAATATGCATGCTGTTGAATTCTCCAGAGCTCTTCATCAAGCTAGAAGGTAAAAAAAAATTGGAGAGTGAGGGAGCACGAAAGACAAAAAGTAAACAAAACAAAGCTAAGTGTTTTAAGTTATAGAGATCAGCAATCAAACTCATTCGCCAGAGATTAGGTGCTTGGGGAGTTAAAATCATACAGGTATCATGTGACCTACAGCAAAGTCCATTGGGAAGAAGGCATTTTAGAATTCCACCACTAGACAGTAATGTGTCAGTTGAAATTCTGATAGGATTAATGTGGTGCATAAAATATTAACACTGACTTCTTTATACATTTCAGAGGGAGATCACCAGGCTTCATCTGGGATTTCAGCACCTACTATTTTATTCAGTTCAGGTGAAGAGTTTCGGGACAAACTATCTAGAGCAGTGTTTCCCAACCTTTGGCTTTTGGACTACAATTCCCCAAAGCACTCATGTCTATTCATGATTCAGAAAACTGCCTTCCTGGGTGAGGCCCATTACATTAGTTCCAAAAGTATCCAACTTATCTGGAAGTTTACAGACAGGAAATAACTTCAATTTTCCTCCAGAATAATCAGAGGTGTATTTTGCTCAAAAGTAGGAATGGGTTAATCTGTCAGTTTAACTTTTCCCCACTTTGAATTTTTGTTTAAAGTGCATGTGTCTTATGTCAAACTGAAGGGGGGGTTGCACCCCATCATTGGAAGCTCTTATTTGGAAAGCAAGCAAGCAAGCAATGGAAGCAGCAAAGAACCTATAATCCAGAAAGCAAAAGGAAAACCCAAAAAAAAGTCTGAATCTCATCAATCATTAATGATGGTATGGTTCCAACTGAAAATGGCATCACCATTGAATATATGCTATTTTGGCAGTTGTTGATCTCCTTTTCATGGGTTTGATCCCAAAAAATCTGGATTCTCTGTCCAGGCTTTACATCCACTATTGAAAGATAACACCACATATTTTTTTAAACAAAGGGAAGTCGAAATGGGATCACAAACTGATATAACAGCTCTTTCAGCCACAAAGACAACAAAATGGCTTGCTATTAAAAAAATGGCTTGCTCAATTGGAAAATTACCTGATAGTTCCTATAAAAATGCAATATCCAACAGAAGTGTGTGTGTGCACACATGTGTGTGCATGTGAGTGTGCGCGCCCTTTCACGTGTGTGTGTGTATGAGAGAGAGAGAGAGAAACCAGCCCTTTAGAACAGGAGTTCTCAAACATTTTAAGCTGGGTCCTGGGTCCTGCTCCCTCAGGTAGCTTCGGGGGGGGGAGAGGGGGCCCCATTTTGGCCTTCCTCCACCACATGAGACTTCCTGGTGTGGTGGAGGCAGTGGGTGGCCACATGAAATGGTGTTATGGATTGCATCCAGCCCATGGGCTGAAGGTTGAGAATACCTGCTTTAGAACCTGGCCCACTATGTGCTTGAGTGTTATCCATATAAAGATACAGTACATATATAAGAAAAAATATATAGTTCCTTTGTTAAAAAGTAAAATATAGGGGGGATAACAGAGAAATTGAGATACTAACTACAAGTATCTAACCCACATATAGTACAAAAAGTCATAATAAAGAGAGCTAAGTACAGTATTTGGATTCTATTTGTATGAACAGTTATAAAGATTCAGGTACATGATTGTAAGGCTATGGTATATAAGCTATTTGTTATTATATTAAAGGCTCTTAAATGTTATACTAATATTTTTAGGGTACTCTAGTTTAATTGGAAGAAATATTAGACATATAATAGTTCTTATAATTATTTTTCTATGTACTATACTGATTGTTGCTGCAAGTTAAGCGGTGGTAAATAACCTGACTCCCTAAAAAGGCCAACAGCTACAGGTGGATGAGCTGGTTTGCTTGGGGTGCTGGCCCCTCAGTGGAGGAAATGCCACTGGAAACCATCATATTGGGACAAATGGCAAAATGAGCGGAGGAGGAACCACTCCACTATTCTGATCCCCAATGGTCATGGTAGTGGAAGAGGCCATGCCAGATGGACTGGCTGTGAAGGCACACCTTGTTAATATCTTCAAGGCTGTGGCAGTCCATTGGAGTCCCAGTATTAAATCTTGTACATCTCATTTCATACATGCTGTAGGAGATGGCTCCATAATCACAGTGTGTGGGTCACTTTATGCCAAGCTGGGATCCACCTTAAACAAATTCATTCCAATGGTATTTTTCCTGTTTGCAAATGATTGGGGGGGGGGATGTTTACTTGGATACAAGTAGCAGCCAATGACAATACCAATTGTTGAATTTCCTTGCCATGAAGTGTTTTAAAATAGTTTTGATTTTTTAATTGTGTGATTCACTGACTCATTCATGGATTTGACTAAACCAGTGTTTCCCAAATGCTGGTTTTTGGACTTCAGTTCCCAGAAGCCTAAGTCATTTCCCCAAAGCACTGATCAGCCAATGTACTGACTTAGGCTTCTGGGAATTGAAGTCCACTAGTGGGCTGTGTACCCCTTGTTGGGAACCACTGGACTAAACCAATGTAAAGATATCCACACTAACAGCTACCACAAGATTTCAAGTTGTGGATTACAGTGCTGCATAACAGCCTCTGTTTGCTCTTATCAGTCTGCACAACTAGACATGAGAATCATATGTTAATCTAACTGCTATCTAAACAGGAATGCCAGAAGCAAATAGAATGTCAGAACAACACCATTGTTGTACATCCAAATGGGTGTTGTCCCCTGGCTAGTTTTCTAAATCTTTAGAACAGCAGCTGGATGTCAGATGTGCTTTCCCTTTTTATTTTTAAAAAGGAAGGAATTGAGGAGTGGCTGGACTGTTTCTTTTAGCATTCATGCACATTTTCTTCCACTTATTTACTTGTATATTTATGTTGGCTTTACAGTAGCATCATGAGACATGCTCAGATGGAAATTTTAATTTGTCCAAGGCCACCGTCTAAGCTACCTGACCAGAGAAGATTTAAAGACATGGTCAAGGTTTAACCAACAAAAACCTACACCATGCATGTTAGGGCTTCTGGGGACACAGAAATATATCTAGTTCTAGTAAGATGTCAACAGGGAATCCATTGTTCAGACCAGCACTATTCTAAAACTGCCAAAGGAAGATGCTTCATGGAGAAGAGTAGTTAGGTAGATTCTTCTTTCTCTCTAAGAACATTAGAAGTGCTTTGTACCCCTGGAGCACTTCAATCTTAAAGCATTGGCCAAAGATCTATTTCCAAGCAGATTTGGGTGTTACTGTTTTTATTGTTGATTTTTTTTTCTGCCATGGAGGTAGATGTTGGTGCCCCAAAGCACCAAAATAACATGAATTGCCTTGGGTGCTCTGCACCTTGAGGATTATGCTTTGGGATTCTGTTTTAAAAAAAATCTAAATACACAAATAATCAATGGATCCTTTTTTACTTCTGCATCTGTTCTGCATGGATGAATGCTGGCTAGCATTGATAAATGTGTGTGCTGTGCATGCAGATTTCCTTATAGATTATTTGAGTGCTTTGGCATGAACCTCTTGCTTTTACAGTCTATGATATAGCTCACTTCCTTAACTTGATACTCATTAAATGGGTACTTGATAATTCTCTACCCTATTGGCAAGAGGGTTTTGGAGATGGGGGTGGTGGTTTAGAGAGTTTCAGTGGTAGTACTATTTATTTTGAGGGTGGGGTTGTACAGTTTCCCAGAATCAAGGTACAGTTCATCACAACCTCTGCCTCTCTGAACAACCAGGCCCCACAGACCGCCTTGGAACTATGGAAGGCGAGAAAGGAGCTACCAGATAACTTGGCAGAACCACATGACTCTTTACTGCCTGGCCAAGAACAAGCATGGCCTGTGTGGAAAGCTTTAAATAGACAGTGCGCAGGGGTAGGAAGATCAAGGGTTAATCTGAAAAAGTGAGTTTTCCTTGTAGACGAGAACCTGTGTGAGCGGAGAAGTACCGATTATCTCCCATATGATATAATGCCCCTCAATGTGCACTGAAAAGGACCTTACGTTGGCAAGGGGAAATGCTGTGGAAGTAGCCTGATATTGGCCAGATGTCATTTAGCCCTTTTAAATTCTATTTTGTTTTAGATGTGTTAACTTTAGTTTTGTATGCTGGTGGTGCATCTGACATGAATAAAGAAAAGTTAGCAAATATCTTAGAATGCCACCTTCCCCCACCTACCCCAATCCTAGGTCTAAAAGATTTGGTATGGGAGGAGAGACAGCAGACACCAGTTGAATCTCACTAAGAGAATTGTTTTGCTTTCTGAAGTAGTGCTAAAAATAAGATTTTATACAGAAAGTGAAACTTTGTTATTGGTTCCTCTGATCTAAAAGTAAGCTCTTCCACTACCCAAACTTTACAATGGCTGAAATTATTTTCAATTTTATATGCACAAGGGGAACCATGCATGTTGCTACATATATGTGATAAAGTGTTGTGCTCATGCTGGTCATACACCCAGTCATGTTTCTGATCACATCCCTGGCATACACTTAGCTCATACCAGTCACCTCATCAATTGGTGGCAGTTAGAAAGAGCACCTCACATTATTCATTTTATCTGTATGCAAATTCTGAACAGGATTTAGATAAATGAATTTCATCTCCCAAAACCAGTCCCCAGTTTCAGAGATCCTAAAATGTCATTTCTCTCATTTCAAACCAAAAGGTAGAAAACAAAGAGTCAGATTCAAGTTATCTTAGGTCTTCAAGAATGGGACTCTTAGTTACATCTGTAAAGTGAAACTTTTTTCAGAATGATGTATGTTTTTTCAGTCCCATAGTCGATTCTGACCCTTTGCGACCCCATGGACCACTGTCTGCCAGGCACCTCTGTCCTCCACCATCTACCTCAACTCATTCAGTTCTGTACCCATTGTCTCTACAATACCATCTAGCCATCTCATTTTTGGCTACCCCCTTTTTCTTTTGCCCTCCACCTTTCCCAGCATTAAGGCTTTCTCAAGTGAATCCTCTCTTCTCATTTGATGTCCAAAGTACTTTAGCTTCATCTTTATTATTTGACCTTCTAATGAGCAGTCAGGGATGATTTCTTCTAAGATTGACCTATTTGTTCTCCTCGCTGTCCATGGGACTCTCAAAACTCTCCTCCAGCACCACATCTCAAAGACATCTATTCTTCTGCACTCAGCTTTCCTAATGGTCCAGCTCTCACAACCATACATTGTCACCAGAAATACCATTGCTTTGACTATATGAATTTTTGTTTGCAATGTGATGTCTCTACTTTTCACTATGTTCTCCAGGTTTCTCATTGCTTGCCTCCCAAGAATCAGTCGCCTTTTTGTTTCATGGCTACAATCACCATCTGCAGTGAGCTTTGATCCTAGGAAAGTAAAATCTGTCACTGCTTCTACTTCTTCTCCATCTATTTTCCAGGGACTGATAGGACCTGTTGCCATTATCTTGGTTTTCTTGATATTAAGTCTCAAGTTAGCTCATTTTTGTATCTTGTAACTTCAGTGGAAACGTACTTTTGGGTAGCTTGTAATAACAAGCCCGAAACAAGACACTGGACCATAAAAACATCAAACAATGACATCACAAACGATAAAAATGCATGTACATCTTTGTTGTTTCTGTTGCCATAAAAAGGAAACCTTTTCTAGATTTAAATTAGTTATAAGGTCTCAGATCCTTTTCTGTGCCTGCTTTTTCAAGCTGCAGCTCAGCAAACAGCTCATTAAGCCATTTCTCTAAAATCCTACCATGTTATTATTTACTTTTAATTCCATGAGCTCAGATATTCCTACAACAGAGATTACTTTCCAGACCATCACATTTCTGCTTCACTTCTTGGCTGGTTGCCCATCTCATAAGATTCTTCTGATATATTATCTGCTAGCTCAGAAGAAATTTCATTGATCTTGCATTGTAGGGGCTTTACAACAGCTGCCCGATTCTTGGATGAAAATCTGTTGAGCATATTTGAAGTACGGCTGCTAAGATTTTTGTAAGGCCAAGTGATGTTGCTTTCTCTGCCTGTTGTTTGTCTTCATCAAATGCCATGCTGAGTTCTTGCCTGAGGTCAGAGACTAGTATTGCCACACAGCTCTGTGGGACAAATACTTTGTTAAATTCTACTTCTAACCATGTGGGCATCCTCATGACATTCCCTCCCCATGCCATCATTTTTCACCTTCTTTCTGGTCTGCCTGCATTTGTTGCTCTTAGCATAGATTAACACACATTATAACAGGCATTCCTAGCTGCCTGTCCACATGGTACCCCATCCAGAATATAGAACTGCAGGTGAAACAATGTGCTTCAGAGATAGCTTTGGCAGTGCTTAATTCCTAAGGCACCAATATAGTCTTCATCTGGTACAGAAATTGCATTAGTTAGATATTTAAAGAGCCCTTATTCTGATAGGATGCCAGAAGTGAGGTGTCACAGCAAGGAACGTTGTCTGTCATTGTCTCAGGAGATGGTCATTTTAGAGCTTGGGTAATCACATTGGAATCTTCCAGATGTTGCTGGATGGCAACGTCTAGCAGCCATTAACCAATAAAATCAATGGTGAAGGACCATGTGCACTTGAACCAAGAAACATTGGGAGAACCACAAATTGCCATCCTGCTATAGAGAATAGCAAACTGACATGGATTTGAAAGTGTTTCTATGGATTTGAAATGAATGTGCCAGCAAATATTCTTTCAGAGGCAAGATATGATTCCAACTCCAAAATGTGCTGAGTGAATGGCCATATATGTGACTTACTATCCAAACTATTTTTCACTTTTTGTTTGTTTGTTTGTTTGATTAACTACTCTATTATTGCAAACACTACAGATTAAATTTAAAATCTCACAATACTCTGTGTATACAATCAACAACATGGCAGTGCACATGTATACAGCCTAAAACTCATACAAAGAAGAAATAAAGGAGAGAGAAAAAAAGAGAATGTTTTTATTTTTAAATTAACAGCATCTGGGAGATTTAGTTGCTAAAAATAGGTTTAAATAATTCTGTTTTTACCAATTTCCTGAACATAAGGAGGGAAGAAACCTGTCATATTTAAGTTGTTAACTTATTCCAGAGACTGGGGCTCACCATTTGAAAAGGCCTGATGCTTTGTCATAGACTTTTTGACCTCTCTCGGTTTGGCCACTTTTAGCAAAATGGATTGAGAGGAGCAGGTCAAACAGGTACAGTAGTTGATTTCTTAGAGAGGTGTTCCAACAGGTATCAGAGCCTGAAACTATTAAAAGGTTTGTAGGTCATGACCACCACCCTACATTGAATGTGGAAACTGACAAAGATGTAAAAAAGTATGCCAAGACTGGGGATATATGATCACATTTACTGGGCCCAGTAAACCAGTCTGTTGCAATTTGAACCTGCTTTTTTCAAGTGCAGTCCTACTTAGGGAGCATTGGTATAGTCTAGTTTTGAGATTACAAATCTGTGAACCACTGTAGCCAGGCGTTACTTATCCAAGTAAGGGCACAACCAGACAACCAGCAAAATTTGATAAAAGGCAGTCTTGCATGACTGATATTTTAGCCTCTAAAGAGAATGCAAGGTTCATGAGTACCCCCAAGCTGTGGACCTGATCCAACAATCCTATTAACAGTAAGACTCCAGATTTATCTGGATTCATGATCAGTTTATTGTTGTTTGTCCAATCCATTATTGATAGTGCTCAAGGGCCTTCACCTGCAGATGAAGAGAAGGAGAGATAGAGCTGCATGTCATCTGTGTACTACTGACAGCAAACTCTAAACCCACATGCCCAGCAGCTTCATACAAATGCCTTGGTGAGTTTTTAGTTTTTTCATTGTGCAGATGATTCATGTAGTTCAAGCAGATTGAATAAACATACTCATAAAATGTGTTCAATGCCTTCACATAAGCTTTGCATTGACCAGTTCTGATAGACACAGTTATTCCTAACATAGAGAGGATTGTGTTGTACCTACTTGCAATATACATGTTAAAGATGATGCACACCTATTGTAAAAGAAGAACCTGCTCTAATTAAGGCAAAATCATGACTGGAATAATTAGGAAATAAAAGATGGAATTTTGAGCGTTAAACAAAGATTTAGCTGTAAATAGATACACCTGTTTCATTGCTTACATATTTCAGAGTTTTCTGATTTCAGATTCACTTTATTCATAATTGAATGAAATTCACAATTTTTTTAAAAAATGTTTTGAAAAGAAACATAAATAAAATGTCCCTGCAACCTTAACTTGAGTGATAGATATGTCTCAAGCAGATCATGTTTTAGAGTTGTCATCTTCAATCTTTGCTCTAAAGTGTAGGTAGGTAGTTACATTCCAGATGTTTTTGCAATGGAATTCACAGTATTCTTTACATTGTCCATGTGACCCACCAACAGCTGGAAGTCTGTTATTCACATCTTCTAGAGACAAACACCTTGTCCCATGGCACAAACAGTTGATGTATTGTGTGTACATGTCTGAAGAAACCAATTCAAGTTAGTTCTTTATCATTGTGTCCCAAGAGGAAACCTATGTTGTAATTTGCAGGTATGAACTAGTTATCATTTGTGGAAGTACCCCAAGATCTGAAACCCTTGGGTTTTCTAAATGAGAAATTAAGGTGGCAATCTTATGCCATCCTATATGGAGGTAAGCTAACTGAGATTGATATTACAGCTGGATCAAATCTAACACAAAAAAAGCAATTGAGAGAATAAAACAGAAGCACTGGAGATTAAAATCATTCATAATAGAACTGAGCTTATTTATGCAGCACTGAAACGGAAAACAACTACAAAATGAAGCAATTGAAATTCTGTTTCTTTGATATATGTCTTCTTGCTTTCTCTCATTTGAGGATTCAGTAAAGCTTTGGAATAACAAATTTTATTCATATCTGTACGTAGTAAAAATGACTGTATGTGAATAAAGAAATCCTATATCTATTCAGAAGGATATCAATGGAAATTTAGAGTGCTTTGCAATGCTCTATAGTTAGCTTCTCTATCTTGTATACCAAATCTTTTCAAGCCTTTGCAGCATATAGCTGAAACAGCCTTCCATTTCTGTTCATTTTAGTTCTAGATAAATGTTCTCTCTGACTTAATGTCAGTCTTTTACACATGATACATCTCACGAGGGCCTTATTTTTAACAGTTCCTTTGCTGCTACTCTATGACACGTACATCTTTGATTCAGAGAGCAATACAGAGTTTGGTCAGTTAAGTGGTCTTAAAGTCACAGGATCTAAAATTGAAAAAAACAACAACCCATGTATTGCCCCAATAGTTTACAATAAAACTGTCATCTAGATAAATCAATAATTATAACCTTTTCAGATAAGTCTATGTATATCCCTTGACACATTATACAAAGGATCTCTTGGAGATTTTGCTCTCTGAAATTTTGCATTCTTGGCAAATGAACAACTGAGGTTGTGTCTTGACTGTCAAAAGAATTGGGTTTCCAATTTTAAAAAAATGAGTGAAAGAGTTGTGATGCTTAAGTCAATTTGCACATCTTTTGTGAAACATTGCCTGAGTTAGTCCCCACCCCCACCTCCCAATTTCCCTGCATCACCTCCAGTCCATGTAGGATTTTTGTTTTTACTTATTCCTACCACCACCAATTCACTGCAGGGGGTAGGGACTCTGCTGCCACCATGGTGACCACCTCTACCTCTGCCTCTACTGGAGAGCCTTTTGTAGCTGCACCATCCTTGAGCACACCTCCCATCACTGGTATCTGCTAGCTGATACCAATTTCTATTACTTATTTTTAAAATTATAGTTAACTTTTACAATACAGCAATGATTCTTTGGCATGACATCAAAAGAACCACTAAGCTGTCAGAATATTATAACTATAACGATTGGCAAGGAAACCAAATTTGGGATGTGGGGATCCCACATTTTACCAGACAAACCAACAGATACAATATGCACCATCACACATGTACACACAGAGGAATACAGTAGCTCAGGAACTGATGGAAAATAACCCCTGATGGGTGGCTTAAAATAACCAATGTTTCAGCAACTTAATGCACACCTCAGTATTGTGTCATGTATTCCTTGCTCTTTGAATCAATTTCAAACCTGGCCAAACTGAAACAAATGTACTACTTTCTGCTAATCAAGACATACCCTGAGTGACAACATTTGAACCAGCTGTTCTTTTTGTGGACTATACACCTCTGATATATATCATATAGAGGTGCAGGCATCAGTCAGTTAGTGGACATCATTGTAATCTTGATTGTGGGCCTTTGGAGCACAAGCGCTATGCTATCAGCAACCCCTCCAGAAGTGAGAAGGAGAGGAACCTAGTCCATAGGAAGCCACTACTGTGCATGATAACTCTTCATTTGGCTGTTGTAGAAGGCAGTGTGGAAAAGAATGATCACATACACTTTGAACCCAAGCAAAGGAATGTGGTGCAGGGACTGGGCATATTGAGCAGACTTGGAGCCTGTGGGTAGAAGGAAGCCACATTAGCCTAGTGAGAAAATAGTCAGTTGTGTTTGCCACACAGTGATTTCTGTGGTCGTCGTCGTCGTCGTCGTCGTCGTCGTCGTCGTCGTCGTCGTCGTCGTCGTCGTCGTCGTCGTCGTCGTCGTCGTCGTCGTCGTCGTCGTCGTCGTCGTCGTCGTCGTCGTCGTCGTCGTCGTCGTCGTCGTCGTCGTCGTCGTCGTCGTCGTCATTATTATTATTATTATTATTATTATTATTATTATTATTATTATTATTATTATTATTATTATTATTATTATTATATGCCACCCTACTCAGTGAAAACCAACTCAGGGCAGCTCACAACATACAATTGAATACAATGTAACAATTCAATAGAACAACACAATGTCAAAATAATCAAATATCAGTACAGTAAAATAATCCAGTAATGCTAGACATGGAATGAGAAGAAGTCTCTCTTAAAACAGCTAAATAAAGCAACCTCAAAACTTTTAAGATAATTTTTATCTTTCCTTTCTCTTTTTTCTCTCTCTCTCTTTTCTGAGATGATGGTAGGCCCATATATTTTCACTCATCGCTAATAGTAGCTTTCTGGGCAATCTTGGTCCTCTGGTAGTCATTTCTTTCTGTGAACTCTACTAATGGAATTACATCTTGAAAGCACAAGTAAGCATTTTCGCTATCTGATTCATACTGAGCTATAATCTTGAAATGGCCTTCTTTGCCAAAAGAACAACCGAAAGGTTAAATGAAAGCCTTTGAGAGTTAGGTCTATGAAGTTCATTGATGTGGCACCATATGCACTTAGCTTAAGAAAGAGAATTAACTGGAATGAAGGTGGGGGAACCTCTTTTCCCTTTCCATAAAGCTTTCAAATATTATAGTACAGCTCCTAATTCTTAGGGCTTATGTCACACACTGGGGAGTATTTTCAGAGTCCATGGATGATGGAAATTTCTGGAGTAATCTGAAGATAATCAAGAGGCACAAGCCTTAGCATCTTTCACGAATATGGTGTGTGTTTTGTGCCAGTCTTGGTATATTCTTTTATTTTTCTGTGGGTGATGCTTGGGGAGACCAGCAGTCCCTCAGCACATGCTATATCCTGCTGCATGCATTGAATAATTAATCATTGAAAAAGGAGGAGTGAAGGAAAGAGAAAAAGAAGGGAAACCAAGTTATATTAATTGCATTTCTTACAATTAAAATCTATATTATTATATTATTATGGTTATAGCCCCACGCCAGACTCAACTTTGAGTGTCAGGCAGTGGTTAACTAACCTGAAAACTCTGAGGACTAATGGCTTGGGTACCGAAGATTACAGGGAAGGGTGATGGTCCCTAAATGTATTAAATTCCACTTGAATCCATCTTGATGGAAGGAAGCAGCTTCATCAATACTGGACTGGGGCCAGTGATGGGATGTAACAGGTTCGCACCAGTTTGCCAGAACCAGTAGTAACTTTTCCCAGTGTCCTGGAGAACTGGTAGCAGCTTTTTGGGGGAACCACCTTCTGGGCTTACCTTTTCACTGGTTCCCCCACTGCGCATGTGCGCCAAGCACTTGGTGTGCACGCACGCCTACAGTGCTTGGTGCATATGCATGGCCTCCTTGCTGTCCTCCCAAGTGGGGAGGAGGAAGAGAAACTGCTAGCCTGAAGTTCCCTATAGCCTGCTCCCCAGAGTAAGTGACTCACCTTTGGATGTGGTGTGTCTGTGTGTATTTTAATGTGTATTTAATACCTTTACCTATATTGACGTACTACCACAGTTCCTAAAAAGGCCTGGTGGCTGGCAAGCCTGGTGGCCTGACTTGGGGTTTTTAAGCAAAGTCTTGGAGTGACCTCATCAATAAGATACACCTGTGCTGTTCCAATTGCTGTTCCAATTGGAGAACCCTTAAGGAGGTATAGCTGTTTTACATTTAAATTAAGGCATATTATCCTAGAGAACTGGTTAGGCAAAGACTTAGTACCTAACTTCTTTAACTATTGAAAAGTTGAAAAGTGCCAAAATGAAGCCATCTTGTAGTGAGTTCATTCTGTAGTTCCTTCCATCTGACCTAGTGTGAGAGAGATTAGCCACAATAAGATTTAAGCTCTGGTTTAAAGGCTCTGGTTGATTTGTTTGGGGTGGGGGTTGTTTGGGTGGGTGTATTTTAATGTATTTTTTATTTTATTTATTTTATTTTATTTATTTACGGGTTTGTGTTGTGGGTGGGTGGGTTGAGGTGTGTGTGTGTGTGTTTATTTTTATTTCATTTCATTATTATTTTTCTTTGGCCCCGCCCACAACATCATGATGTCATGAAGTTGGCTCCGCCCATGATGCCATGATATCATAACATCAGCTCCACCCACACTGTGATGACGTCACAGTGGGGTAGTAAATTTTTTGACATCCCACCACTGGCTGGGGCTGATGAGGAATTTGTGTGCCAAAAGGGCTCAGGACCAGAAAGTGACTCACAGAACTGAATCAGTGGTACAGGTGTCATGCTGTGATGTGGACAGCAGAGGAAAGGCCACTGCATTATATTCTCAGGACAAACATCATAGCTGATTGACATGAGGATTGGCAATATTCAGATTCAGATATGGCAGAACAACAACAAGAAGGTCCAACATTCATACCAGTCTAAAAACTGTATAATGGGGTGACTAAGAACATGAATTATGTGCTCAGAAGCTCATGAGTTACTTTGACTTTCTCTTTATAGAACTACAGTGGTACCTCAGTTAACATAATTAATGTATTCTCCAAGATGTTTCTTACAGTGAATGGATGGATCAATTTTCCCAGCTGGCTAGCTGGTTTGACACCCAGTGCCTCCTAGCTATAATACCTAGCTATAATGCCTGGTTTTTAATGCTAAGTTTTTAAGTTTCTTTTAAAACTTTTAATTTCTAAATTGGTTTTAAATTGTTATCATGCTGATTGTGTTGGGAATCGCCCTGGGTCCCTTCGGGGAGGAGGGCGATAAACAAATTTAAATAAATAAATAAATAAATAAATAAAATTACTTTAACCAATTTCCTATAGGAATGCACTGAATGAAATTTCAGATAGGAATGCATTGAAATCTAAAATACATTAACTGAAATGTGGCTTCCCATAGGAATGCATTGAAAACCAATTAATCCAGTCTGGAAAAAAATTCTGTAAACCAAGCCACTATTTTCTATGGATTTTCTTTCGTCATGCAATTTTTATGTTAACTGAGCCATTTGTTAACCAAGGTTCCACTGTACTTATAAAGACTGGCAGTCTGGAGAACAGACTTTATTTCAGATCACCTTCCAGTGCTATGAACAGCCAATTTTCTGAGTATGCTAGCAAGCATTTGACTCATTTTAATACAAATATAGTTACTGAGAATATTAAAAGGATATCAACTCAATGCAAGTATATTCACTTGGAGTATTAAAGGCATGTAAAGAAAGAGGGGAAGATCCAAAATTCATTATTCACAACAAATTATAGCAAAGATTTACAAAAGTTAATTTGTGTGAAGATCAAGCCCCATGAACATTTCCACTCCCTGAGTGACTTTTGCCACATCCACGCCATTTGTAGTTTACTCCTTCCCCTTGGTTTGGGAAGATTGAGCTCAGAATTGTGGAGTTGTGGGCACCTTGTGTACTTCACAGCTTGTAGTTGAGAAGTGGGAGAATAGTATTTGAGAAAGTGGGAAGGAGTTAGTATAGGTGCATAATAACACCTCTTTGTTTCATCCTCTTCACTTTTCAATCTTAAACTGTTTTCTTGAGCTACTTTAAAGAGCAATGTGAAATACCTGTGGCCCTCAAACCGCTCATCAATGTGCATGAAATGATAATTATCCTTTAAAATAATATCTCAAATATAGTTGTTTACCTTGCTTTCTCTTCTATTTCAAAAGCTGTAAATGTTATATATGATATATTTCCACCTGCTTCATTGTCATCTTCCCTTTCCTCCACCTAGGGAATCTTTCTTGACAAAAATAAGAAAACTGTTTTTCTTAACCCCTTCCTCTTTCCACTCAAGTTACCCCCCCACACACACACACACATCCATCACTTCTGGAAATGGTGTCGTCTTTCTTCACCTCCATAGCATGTGGTGTGTTCCTTCCAATCCTTACCTTTTTGTGATCAAGAAGTTACACAACCCTCTTCCTTCTTCTACAATGTCAAAATGTTTGCTTCCTCTCCTTATTCATGCTCTGGTCACCTCTTATAACCTGAACCAGTTCTCATACTTTGCTCACCTTCCATTTCTTCGCTATGCAGTAAATTCAGGACAGTACTACTAAAACACACATTTCCTGTCCATTGCTATTATCTTAGCACCCTTCATCTGGCCCTATAATGGCTCTCTGTCACACTCAACTTCAACAGCAAGCTTTTAGTCCTTATATTTGAAAGCTCTCTCTATCTGGGAACCTCTGCTTTTTTTTAAAAAAAAATTTTTTTTAACACATCAATGTCATTAAGCTTATCCTGAGGAACAGAATGATGTTGCTGAAGCTCTCTCCAGAACCTATCTTCATGGTACTGGTATTTTTATGGAAGCAAGCATAGTTTTATTTAACCATTTGGAAAGGCATGTTGAACCTTTCATAACTAATAAATTATTACTTTGATCCATGTACCTAAGTATTAGGGGGTAATTCCTCCCATTTAATCACCAGAAGTTTGGAGAAAACAAAGATAACCATATCAGGGAATAAACAAAACAAAGCAAGACAAAAACAAAAATGCTGTAGCACTTTAAAGACTGTTATATTTTGATGTGAGCTTTTATGGATCAAGTCCACTTCATCAGACATAGGAGTGAAAGATAATGATGTCATCCTTCTTCCTGTGCCATATCTGATACTGAATATTGATTATTCTCATGGCGATCAGCCATGAAGACTGTCCTGAAAATATAATGCTGTGGCCTTTCATCTGCCTTCCACATCACAGCATGATACATGTACTACTGATCCAGCTCTGTGAGTCACTTTCTGGTTCTGAGCCCTTTTGGCACACAAAGTTCTCATCAGCCCCAGTATTGATGAAGCTGCTGCCCTCCATCAAGATCGATTTGAATGGGATTTAATCCACTTGGGGACCATCACCCTTCCCTGTGGACTTTGCTATGGTGGTTAGTCCTCAGGGTTGTCAGGTTAGTTTACCACCACCTGACACTTGGTGTTGAGTCACTGGCAGTATGGTCTACTCTATAACCTGGCCAGAATGTCATCCTTACAGAATACAAATGCAGGAAAATGACACTTTTTATTAGACTAGTAAAGGTAAAAGTTTCTCTTGCTCGAAAGCCAGTCGTATCCGACTCTAGGGGTCAGTGCTCATCTCTGTTTCTAAGCTGAAGAGCCAGCTCTGTCTGCTTTTGCAGACGTTTCCATGGTCATGTGGCAGGCATGACTAGACACCGGAGCGCATGGAACGCTGTTACCTTCCCACCGAAGTGGTCCCTATTTATCTACTTCCTTGGGCCATACATTGGTATCTTGTGACAGTATAAAAAATAAAAATAAAGATGAGAGTTCCAGAAATTTGTGGTAGATATCTGCCAGTTATGCTTCTTAAGGAGAGTTCAAACACTGGCCACAAATGGCCTTTGAGGTTCGGGTGGTTTCAAGCTTCACTCAAATAATTTTTAGTTGTCATTTTCCTCCCAGATAATTGACTGATTTTTTTATTTGTATCTTTCCTCCTGCATTTGAATCATTAGAGTTACATAATGGTTGACATAAGGATCATTCCTTCACTGTACCTATTCTAGCTGAGACTAACTATTGGATATAACCTAATACAGTAATACCCCGGAAAACGATTGTACCGTATAGCGCTAAAACCGCATAACGTTACAAGATTTTTGGAAAAATCTTGTATGGAATAACGCGATTTTTAGCATTATCTGGAACAATCGTGTGGGGGTGAGGGGTTGGATTGGGTAGAACATCTACCCAATCCAACCCCCCCAGGCCCCACCCGCATGATGTTTGGAAAGGGTATGGTCCCCCATACCCTTTCCAAACATCGTCCAGGTGCGCGCCTGTCAAACGCAGCTTGGGGAGCATACGCAGAAAATCTCCATAAGCTCCCCAAACTGCGTTTGACACGCGTGCGCCAACGCACCCGATGTTTGGAAAGGGTATGGTCCCCCATACCCTTTCCAAACATTGTGGAAGCGCGTGTGTGTCAAACGGGGTTTGGGGAGGATACGGAGAAAATCTCCGTATCCTCCCCAAATCACGTTTGACACGCGCGCCAATGCGCCCGATGTTTGGAAAGGGTATGGTCCCCTATACCCTTTCCAAACATCATGCAAGTGCATGCCTGTCAAACGGGGTTTGGGGAGGATACGGAGAAAATCTCCGTATACTCCCCAAACCGCGTTTGACGCGCGCGTGCCAACGTGCCCAATGTTTGGAAAGGGTATGGTCCTCCATACCCTTTCCAAACATGGTGCAAGCGTGCGCCTGTCAAACGGTGTTTAGGGAGGATACGGAGAAAATCTCCGTATGCTCCCCAAGCCGTGTTTGACATGCGCCGCCAACGCCCCTGATATTTGGAAAGGGTATGGTCCCCCATACCCTTTCCAAACAGCATGCAAGCACGCGCCTGTCAAACGGGGTTTAGGGAGGATACGGAGAAAATCTCCGTATGCTCCCCAAACCGCGTTTGACACGCACGCGCCAACTCACCTGATGTTTTTTAGAGTTGTTTGGTGTGTACCCCGGACAACGCTAAAAACTGGATAACAACATGACTTGTGGAACCAAGTCATAACGTTATCTGGGGTACTAGTGTATGTGTGCACAGTACATTTTATCCATTCAGCTAAACATGTCTAGATCCCTAAATGGATTATTTCTGTATCTCAAATGCCAAACTTAAAAGATAGTTGACATTTTATATATTTTTTGATATTTCTGCAAATCTATAGGAAACCAATATTTTCAACTATGATTGCTTATTATTGTCATTCTTTGCTTTGTACTGAATCTGGACAGGTTCATGAAAAGCTGGTGAATCTGCGGGCTCTAGTTATTGTTGAACCTAATTTCCTATAAGCCCTGTCTAGAGTAGTCAGTACTGAAGGGTGATTAGAGCCAAAGTCCTGCAGAAATTCCCCAACTCTGCATTATAAGATATACATTTAAGGGAAACCACTGTGTTATCAAAATGAATCTTCTCTATTCCTGCACCCCTATCAATAGATTGCATTTATGTTCTTTAAATACTTATTTTGATTCCTCTTTACATTTTTGCAGTTTACAATTTACAGGTGACAAGCATACCTTCCCCCCAAATGTGAACAGCATGACAAGATTCAAATTGACTCCACAATAGGATTTCTGGAGATGGGGCATTTTAAAAAAAGATTCTTCCATAATTAGAATTCCCATGAGGTCAGAAGAACTGACGCTGTATATATTCCATTTGAATGTTTGTGGGTGCAGAATCAAGAAATTACCACAATTCAAAAATCCAGATTTTTTTTTTTTAAATTGTACATGACAGGGAACATTGGCTTGGAATAGCAATCAGTCTCATTTTTTAAAAAAGATTTCTACCATCACAATTTCTGTTTTCAAATATTACTACAATTATTTATAATTCAAAACAAAAACAACCCCTAATTCCGTATGTTTTCCACACAGGAAACAAACAAAAATCTTGAGGAGAAATAGCCATTGTTATTAATTTCAGGAAAAGTAGCATTATTTATACTGTGGAATATTTTCCCACCTATAATAGTCTGCTAAGGAAAATATTCCCGACTGAAGAGCCTTCTTTCATGCTGCAGTAGTTTTTTGGCAGCAGATTTTCTCAGATGCAATGCTCCAGCTTCTCATTTTCTTACCGTTTGCCCTAGTACCAAAGTAACAGCTGTGGGGGAGTAGCTTATTCTGTCAAATGATAACTTAAGTCTTTATTTAGCAGATCTTGGTCCAGTTTTAAATTGCTACAAAAATTGTCATCTAACATATTTCCCCCCCCCCCAGCATGTAAATATGGTATCACCAGTGTCAATACAACAAGCTAGTAGTGTATTAGGCTGTTTACACAAGTGGATGTTTCTCTTTGGAAAATATGATTTCCTGGCACTACCATACTGATATTACACAGTTTTTGACTTATTTGACATGCACTGCCAGAATGGACATTAGGTCACTACAACTAGACCTCTACCTACCATGATTGCAGTATCATGTCTTGGTCTTTCATAGAAGGGCTCGGTAGGTGTACCATTGTTTCTCTCCCAAGGTCTTTGTCTCCTTGAATGATCACAGCCTGGACGCATTTTCAGAGGGTGTCCCTCAACTCTATCTTTATCGTTTTCAAAAGGTAGCACAATGTCTTTATTTGCAACAATCATTTTCACTGTAAATGGGAAAGCCATTCCAGATCTTTCTCTGTAGTATAAACATTTGTGCTTTGTTATATAAATAGGGACCACTTCATTGGGAAGGTAAACAGTATTCTGTGCACTCTGGTGTTGAGGCGTGCCTGCCACATGCTCATGGAAACATCTGTAGACACAGACGGTTCTGGCTCTTTGTCTATAAACAGAGATGAGGACTGAACTCTAGAATTGGATACAACTAGCTATTGGATGCATCGGATAACGTTAAAGCTCCATAGAAATACATTGTAACCGCAGAGGCTTTAGCGGTTGTTATCCAATCCATCCCATAGGACCTTAACATTATTCGATCCAATTCTCCTCCCCAGATTACTTAACGTTATGCGATTTTAGCATTATCCGAGGTAAACGTTATCCAAAGTATTACTGTATTAGTGGTTGAAGAAGTTTAAAGTGCATGGCCATTCTTAGTTAATGTGATTTTAGTGTTATCCGAGGTAAACGTTATCTGCGGTATTACTGTACTTCCTAACTGCATAATTCAAAACACAAAAACAGCTAGGGCCTGGTGTACTGATTTAGTACCTTTCCCCATCCTTACTTCTGTCAGTAGAAACTGACTTCCTCCATCCATTCCATTATGAAACAATAATATTGTAATGACATATTTCCTGTCCTCTCTCACACCACCCAGATCTCCTCATACACAAACACAAAAATGAAATTTGTATAAAAAGACGCTTAATGTTAATGAGATTATTCTCCAGTAAAGTCTGTCTGTCTCAAGGAATTGTGAAAGCCAATAACACTCTTGCTGCAATGCAAGTACAGTAATACCCCGGATAACAATTGTACCGGATAGCGCTAAAACTGCATAACGATGCAAGATTTTTGGAAAAATCTTGCATCGGATAATGCGATTTTTAGCGTTATCCAGTACAATCGTGTGTGGGGGAGGGTTGGATTGGGTAGAACATCTACCCAATCCACCACCACCCAGCAATAGATCGTTGCTACTGAACTTGGGTGGTTGGGCTAAATCGCGCACCTAACCAAGGAGCGGGGAATTCGGACAAGCCACTCCTTGCCCAGGCGCGCGATCACGTGCCTGGGCAAGGAGTGGCTTGTCCGAAATCTGCTAACCAAGGAAATCCGCTAACCAAGGAAATCTGCTAAACAAGGAAATCTGCTAACCAAGGAAATCTGCTAACCAAGGAAATCTGCTAACCAAGGAGCGGCTTGTCCAAACCCCCCCCCCAGGAGGGGGGATTTTGGACAAGCCGCTCCTTGCCCAGGCACGCCTTGCCCAGGCGCGCCAGTGCTACCTATTTACCTATTTGCAATTCCTTGTTTTCAGACTGCTAGGTTGTCAGGAGCTGGGACAGAGATGGGAGCTCACTTCATCGTGCAGCACTTGGGTCTTGAACTGCTGGCCTTCCAGTTGTCAAGTTCAGCGTCTTAACGACTGACCCCCTGCAGTCCCTGGCCCTCCAATGTTGTTCAGTCGCACAGTTGAGGCGGCGGTGGGAGGAAGAGAATGAGAGGTAGGCAGGAGGACACTGGAGGCCCCCAAGCCGGGCCTGTCTTGCTAGCAAAACAAATGACTTCCCCATTGAAAGAAGCGGCTTGAACATGATCCTGCGTGGACTTTCGTCCTCCGCCGATCCCCTCCAGGCAGAAGGCTGAGAGAGAATGAGAGAAAGAGAGAGAGAGAAGATTTTTTCCCACCCTGTGGGCTCCCCCTCCTCTTTTCTTTTTCCTGACAGCCAGTTGGGGGAGATGCATTTTTTAAAAGCTAAAAATCCAAAACCTCCCATTTTCGATTCTCCTTGTTGCTGTTGTGAATAACAAGAGCAGCCACGCAACATTTTTCTCTTCCCCCCCTCCTCGCACCCCCATTGCGATTTCAGAAATGGTATTTAATACAGGTCAGGCCAGCGATTTATAAAAAACTAATTAGAAAGTAATAGGGTTAAGGCGATGAAAGAGGACACCTTCTATTCTGCCACCCCCCTCTTCTGTTTAAAAGGATTGTAGCTAAAGGATCTCAGACCAGCATTGCAATTTGTCCATCCTCCCCCCCCCTTCCCTTCAATCCCACCTAGCATCAGGTTCATTTTTAACTCGCTTCGCGGTCAGACATTCGCTTGGTCATACAGTATTAGAACCAACGTGAGCTGTAATTAATTTCTCCTCTTCCATCATAAGTTGTTCAGGTCTCTTCCTCACCCCATCCCCTCACCCCACTTTGATGCTAGTTATGTCTCTATCTGACTCCATATTGATCTGTACTGTACAGTTTTCTTGCCTCCCGTTGCTAAATCCTTGCGGGATCTCCACGGGCTCTTAGTGGCTTGCTAAGAGCCCGGGGAGATCCCGGAGAGAGGTGCCTGTCATCGGGATCTCCGTGGGCTCTTAGCAAGCCACTAAGAGCCCGGGGAGATCCTGGAGAGAGGCGCCATCTCGCATGCGCGGTTTGTCCCTGACGTCAGGGCTTTTTTTTAGCATTGTTCGGTGTATACCCCGGACAACGCTAAAATCCAGATAACGTCATGACTTGTGGAACCAAGTCATAACGTTATCCGGGAAACTGGTGTAGTTCCATATTTTTGTCTTCTCAAACACCATACTTGGCTATTTTGGTAAATAATTGATTGTTAATGCAAGTGGCAATACTTTCAGCTACACCTCTCTCTAATTCCACTCTGTTTTGATGGGGGTGTACCCAGTGGTGAGCATCAGCAAGTTCACACCAGCTTGCCAGAATTGGTAGCAGAAATTCTGGCTGGCCCCGTCCATCCAAGTTTTGAAATAAAGTAGTCCTAATTTGGGTACAACACAGGGCTTTTACCCTGGCCATGCCCTCAGTACCACACCCACAGTGTGGTAGTAAAATTCTTTGGAGCCCATCAATGGGTGTACATCATCTATGGGCTCCTATCAACTTATCTGCTTCATATTTCAGTCTCAAAAGGCAGTGGAACATTTTTGTCCCAATATATTACTTTGATTGGGATAAAAAAAATCTACTCCATGGAAAAAGGGGAAAAAAGTTCTCAGTTTTGCTTAGCAAAATGTATGTAGAAAGTTTGTGAAATGTGTGCATACTGTGTACCATTGTTTGGGTGACAATGTTATGAAAAGCCTATTTGTAGTTCTTGTCATTTGTGAATTCCTCAACAACAAATGACTCCAAGGATACTGTAATATCTCATCTGTCTTGATGTGGATTAAAGAACCATTCCATAAACCATAACTTTAATATTCATGGACTACTTTTTAGTGGTTTCTTCGATTCCCGAATACTGCAGCTCCTGCCAACCTAGTAGTTCAAAAGCAAGAAATTGCAGATAGATAAATAGGGACTACTTTGGTGGGAAGGTAAACATTGATCCGTGCACTCTGGTGACTAGTCATGACTGCCACATGACCACGGAAATGTCTGGAGAAGCCGATAGTGCTGGCTCTTCAGCTTTGAAACAGAGATGAGCATTGAACCTTAGAGTCAGAGATGACTGGCTTTCAAGCAAGGAAAACCTTTGACTTTACATCTCTTATATACCACTGCTGGTCAGTATTTTTCTCTCAATTTCATTTGTGACTCTAATTCTTTGGGATAAGGGGTGATTGTCATATCAGTCAGATAGCTTCTACTTTGATGGGCACCAGCCCTCTCTTTTACCATATTTAAAACATCTTTGTCTAATGTGAGTAGTGTGAAGGTAGTAATAAGAGCCCTAGGTGAAGTAGCTTAGGAAAAAAAGCTGAAGCTGAAAGGTAAAACTGAAGTATCTGAGTAAAAAACTTGTTCAGTGAAGTCATTTTGCAGCATTTCTAAGGCAGTCTCATGTATTAAATGTGTTCAGTAAAGGAAGATTATTATCTTTCTTCCCTCGTCCACCATCATTCCTTTCTGCCACCAGCTGAGGGAAAAATATAAAGGGCCAGGAGCATGAGAGAATCAGGGAGGTATTTCACATAACTTGTATTGTCTTCTGAATATTTCACTTTGGAGACTGCAGGATGAAAAGGCTGCATGAGGAGTGGGAATTTATGTGCAAATCAATGGATGAAATGGGACCTTAGCCTGACATTGAAGAAGGAGTCGGCATGATTTGAAAAGGGCACTTTGTGGGAAAGGAAGTTTGGATACATTGGTGGATAATTCACATGGATTGGATGAAATTCAACCATGACTTCATACATTTAAAATAATTTATGGATTGACCCTTAAGTTGCTCAATATTTCTTTGTTAAACTTCTATTTAAGGTGATTGCATCACATGTAAGCTACTTTCTGTTTTATCCTGGCACTCACTCTCCATACAAAGATTTTTACACCATATTTCTCATCAGTAGTGGGCTCCAAAAAAATTACTACCACACTGTGGGTGTGGTATGGTGGGCGTGGCCAGGGAAAAAGCCCTGTGTTGTACCCAAATTAGGACTACTTTATGTCAAAACTTGGATGGGCGGAGCCAGCCTGAATTTTTGCTACTTGTTCTGGCGAACTGGTGCAAACCTGCTGATGCCCACCACTGTTTCTCATGCTTCCAAAAACATGCATAAAGCAACATGCAAATATGTATACCAGAAACATATTTATTTTTGTGATGAATGTATTTTTTTTTAAAAAAAATAGCCTGATCTTTATATGTAATATGATGTTTGTGAACCCTCTTTTTATCTCTGCCATCATAGCTTACTCCATTGCTGGAGTCTCTCTGCCGTTTTTGAGGGATTGGAGTGGCAGACCTGCTGTGGAAAAGAGAATACATCCCTTTGTTTGACAGCTCAATTGCACATGTGTATATCTGTATCCATTTTTTAAAAGCATGACACATTGTGCTATTTACATTTACTCAATGAAATTTTTATGAAATATACCAGTATACTCGTGGAGAACACATTCTATGTGTTCCAGACAGATGGCCCTATATATTCTATAAGAGAAAGCTGTTAAAATCCACATTCATAACAACCTTTCAGTTCATTCCAACTCTTGACTGCTATTACAAACATCAGTTGAGCTAAAAGAAGCTAGCTGTTTCATTTACAGGATGTGCAAAGCTGTTCTTGCTCATGTTACTTAGCTCTTGGAAAGAAGTGCAAAATGAAGGATTTCCCTCAATCATAATAATTTCCTTTCTGCTACTAGCATGCTGATCGTGCCAGAAATTGCATATATCCAAGCAACACATGAGTGAATTGCTCTTGTTATTGGCTTAATGATTGATTGTCACCATCCTATTCTACTAAAACAGAATTGCCAGCGTAGTTTGTGTTAACACAGTGTTAGCTGGAGATGCCTGCTGAGGCAAAATATTAAAACAGTGGGCCCTGCTGGAGCAGGAGGATATGATTAGTAAACCTGGATTTTCACTTGTGCAATAACACATCTTTCTAAACAAGTTAAAACTAATTTTCATTGCTTACAGAATCAGTTGAATACTCTTAATAATCTAGTTTTAAGAAGACATTTGCAAAAAATGCTTATAACAGACTCTTACTGGTTTTTGTTACATTAAATAAGTTCCTCTAATTTACATTCACACTTTCGAAGGGTGGGGACTTCATGGGTCTTTCAACGTTGCTTCTGAAATTACTCTAAGCAATGGAATAGTGTTCTTCAGGAACTTCTAATAAAAGCAGTGTCATTTTTTTGTGATATCACAAATCTATATCACCATTTCCTCCAGTAATGTCCCTCAACCTTTGAAACGAATGCCACCTATTCTGAAAAATAAGGGCGAAAATCCCATTGTAATTGCACTTGTGGATGCTGTTATGGGAAGGGGTTGATTTCTGGCAAATTTAAAATTTCCTTCTTCTGCCAGGTGGCTTCTCCATCTCCTAAGTAATCCCCTTCATCACATAAGAGTCACAAGATGAAAAGAGGAAGTTTTTAACTGCCAAAAACCCATGGCTGCCTGATGAAATTATCAGGAAGAGGACATGTTCCGACTTCCTCATTCTGTTCTGCAGCTCTCATGTGTTTAGAGGGCAAACTTGTGAGTTAGAAAAGTTATGGGACAGAAGTAGTAAGTTTTAAATTATTGAAAATAGCTCCCATCCCATAAGAGCAACATTCTTCGGCAGGCATAAATTATATGGATCAGCATTTGAGACAGTAACAAAAATGTCCTTCGCCATTTTGCAGCAAGCATGTAGGGGTGGCAGAAAAATATAGAGGCAAGGAAAACCAGTTACCTATTATTCACAAATCCATTATATTATATATAGAAATAAACTTGGGTCAATTTTAATTTTTACATCAGGGGTTCCCAAAAGACAGCCCATTGGCCAGATCTGGCCCATGGCACCAAATAATCTGGCCCACAGAGTCATCACTGCTCCCAGAAGCAGAAGATAAATGTGCATGCACATGTGCAAAACACTGTCATAAATGCACCCATGGCTGTTGTAAACAAGTTTATGATAGTTGTGGGTGCATTTATGATAGCATTTTGCACATGTGCAGGTGTATTTAACTTCCACTTCTGGTGGGAAGGACCATGTGACCAGCTTGCTCAACCATGTGACCAGCCTGTGGCATGAAAAGTTTGGGAGCCCTTGCTTTACATGATCTGTTTTCCCATCCTCTCCTATCAGAGAAGGAGTTCTCATTCTTTCTTCCACCATCTTTCATTCAATAGAGAGATATTTACATACATGCACACAAATTAAAATTTTTAAAAAGGCAAGTTTGACCATTCAGCTATCTTAAAAGAGGAAACTGTTTTTGTCCAGCAAAAAATGAAGTGACCTCGTTGAATCATAAGTGGAAATTTAAGTAGACTAGTTCTAATCTCATCCAAATGAGGTTCTCATATTTAGACAATACCAAAAGGGTTTTCCAATTCTTGCCGTATCCTCCCACACCTACCTCTTAATGACTCAATGGTCAATGTCTCATTACACAAGCCTATGTTACATAAAGCTGATGCTGTAATATGTTTTGGTGGGTTTGCAGAAATTTAAAATCTCTGACTCCCCCTCCCCATCATTTTCAAAGGCTTCCTCGGAATCCCATTCATTATGGGGAAGTTGCAGGGTGGCTGTGAGATGAGGGGGAGTCTTTACTTTCTACAAGTTGCTACCAGAAGGATGAATTTTACCATAAACAGCAATTTCTATGAATGAAAAACTTTAATCCCGCAGCCCTTACTGCTCTTCCAAGAATAAAAAGCTGCCCAAGAGAGCTCAGGAAAACTGGACAGGGAAGGAGACAGGAAATTTTCAGTTTCCTAAAACTGCCATAGCTAACAATATCAGCTTTATGTGGTCCCAAAACTGCACAAATAGGATTTCACTCAATGGAATCCCGCTGGACATTTTAACAAGTTTTCAATTAATAATTTAATTTTCATAATGTAAAAACGAAATAACCCCAAGATGTTCAGGGTCCTCTTAGTATACACATCAATGTCCAGATATCCAAGATTCCTGCATATTGGAGCTGTGGATGAGACAGTGCCACACAGATATATTAATTATTATTGAAGTTGTTCATTCATGCCAAGAGCCGAGTCTCCCAACACCAGGGAACCTCCTAGGGTTGGGAAAATGCATGGACTTCTCTGGGCGGCTGAACACCACCGCCCAGATGGCCTTGGGCCCCACCCTCCTGGGGCTGGGGAAGGATCCCTTTGCCCAGTGCCCACTTGAATGGAAGTGACCATAACTGTCTGCTCGGAGGGAAGTGATTTTTTGCATTGCAATTTGTTTTATGTTATGTACAGATGATATTAATGTATTTGTTGCTATTCTGCTACTTTGTAATTGTAATTATCTGTCCAGAGGGAAGTGATTGTTTGTAGTTGTTTCTATGATATACACTGATAATATTGATGTATTTGTTGCTATTTTCCTGTTTTGTTGTATTGTATCATATTGTATTTTCTATTAGATTTAATTTCAAATTTGCTGTGATATATTGTGATTATGCAACATATTGTTGATTATAGTGTTGGATGTTATATTTGTGAATTTTGTGAGCCGCCCTGAGTCGGTTGCACCGAGTAGGGCAGCATATAAATTGAATAAATAAATAAATAAATAAGTGTGTGTACAGGTTTTCTAGCTAAAGAACATTTCCGCTTAACAAAAAGGTGCTCTTCAAAATGCACATGGAATCACATCCTCATCTACCCTTACTTTTCATGTATTTCCTACAGGTGCAATTGATCACTTTTATGACTTTTAATTAACTATACAAGCAAGGAGTTGCCTCTTCAAAATGTACCCAACACTATGTTTAAAATGTATACAGGAAGACATCATACTGGCTACTAAGAGATTGGTTGTTTCCTGTGGGCTAGCTTCTCTCCTGAGCAGGATTCATTAGTACATGATGGTAACATTTGGTTGGGTTCAGTCAAAAGAAAACCTTAATGCACACATTACCAAGAGCATTATGGGATAGATATCTAGGGAAACAACACCCACAGTTTTAGTCAAACGTATGCATTATACAAAAGGAACCAAAGATCTTCCAGAGTGTAAAAAGCAATGATAACTATATTTTTGACTAAAATTGCTCCTAGCTTTTCTGTTAGTCATCTTATCTGTCTTTTTTAAAGCTGTAGTTCATTGAGGCCAATACTGTATTCTGCAAAGTTGTAGAGTTCATACTCCCACTCAATTTTCTGTTCAGACCCAGGGGATCCTTTATGTGGATGTGTAGAATGAGAAAGAGTTTGAAGGATTGCTTTTGTTCAAAGCTTTCCCCTTTACCTTTGGCACATTCATTCCTAGGTCTTAACAGAAACAGGTAGAACAATGAATTCAATACAATACAGGCAAGCCAGTTTACACATTATCCAGAATGAGACAGTGAAATTCTGTATTATATTATTTCAAATAATTGAGGTAAATAGAGATAAATTACTATCTGTGATCAAAAATTCAAAGTCAGTTTATGTACACACAGTTATGGCCGTGGAGTTCAATTCGGATGATGATGATTGGCAACTGGCATCTGAGTCTGTTCCTAGTATGGATCTGCCTTTCCTGGTCGATCCTAGTGATCAAGACATGTCAAACACTGAACTGGTGAACAATGGGTCAGCAAGTGACAGTGATGAAACTGAAACTTTGACCTCAGCATGATGTAGGAAACAGCTGCATGACAAACTCCAGCTGTGCCAAAGGGTGGCTAGGGCTCATTTGCAGAGAGCACTGCCAGCTGGGGAGCCTTGAGCTGGAGTGCTCTTAAAGAGGCACATATGCTCGCACCAACCTGTCAGAACAACATTATTGTCTCCCAACACTGCAACTCTCTGACCCATGAAACCTGACTGACCTTGGACCTTTTTCTTGCACTTCAATGACGCCTGTGGATCTTCCTCTGGACCCAGACGACAATTGCCCTGTAACCAAACTCTGCTCTTCTTGACAATGCTTCTCCTTAACTCTCAAGGACTGCTGTGAGACCTTGCCTCTCTCTCTTCCTTGCAGTGGAAACTAGCCAGCCAGCCCGCCTTGCAGGGAGGGGTGCACACAACAGTGTTTTAGTTTTGCTCTGCTTCTGCATTGCATTTGATTTTTTAAAAAACAATATCAATAGAAAGAAATGTGTATGAAAGAGTTTTCTTAATATTATTCAAGAAAAGCATTAAGAAGATTCCTTTTTAAATACATAATTTCTCTAACATGGTTTAATTAATATAATCTCTTATTTAGTACAAATGTTTTTTTCTCTTTACTAAAGCCAACTGTTTTCCCAAATAATCCATAAGATCAATGCAATGTAAATCAAGAATTATATGTTGTTGTTCAGTTGCATAGTCAAGTCCAACCCTTCATGATCCCATGGACCACATCATGCCAGGCTCCACTGTCATCCACCATCTGTCTGCTGACCACATCAGTGATGCTGTCTAACTATCTCACCCTCTGCTGCTCTCTTCTCCTTTTGTCTTTGAACTTTTCTAGCATCAGGGTCTTCTCCAGTGAGTCTTCTATTTTTATTTGTTTATTTATTTGAGCAGTCAGGGTTGATTTCCTGTAGGTTTTGACTGATTTCATCTCCTTGCAGCCAAGAGGACTCTCAAAAGTCCTCTCCAGCACCACAGTCCATAGGTGCCTAATCTTCTCTGCTTAGCCTTCCTTATGATCCAGCTCCTACAGTCATAAATTATGAATGGGAAGGCCATTATTTAATGGCTGTTAAATAATTAGGGTGTCAATATTCTAAACCATTCACTTGTTCCATATCTGGTCCCAACTCTCACTTCTTGACCCACATACTGGTTTCTGAGAAGACAGGTGAGGTGGTCTAGTACTCCCATCTCTTTAACAACTTGCCATAATTTATTGTGAGCCACACAATCAGTCTTTAGTGTAGTTAAAGAAAGAGAAATACCATATATACTTGAGTATAAATCCATCCAACTATAAATCAAGGTACCTAATGTGGACCTCTAAAACTAGGAAAATAGATTGACTCGAGTATAAGTCGGGGAGGAAAATGCAGCAGCTGCTAGTGAGTTTCAATAATCAAAAAACATGAAAATGCAGTAAAATTAATTAATTTAAACATTTGTGTGGGCATGTTTTTGAGTATTTATGGTAGTTACTAGAGTTTTTTAAAAACTGTATTTGCTCCACCAACCACCAGTGGCACTGCAGGGGGAATGGGCGGGCAGGCCAATTGCACTGAGGCAGGAAGTGATGCTCTAGCCTAGCCTCTTGCTCGCCCTGCAAGCAGGAAACTTGGCTTCCCCCTCCATTTTGGTCACATGGAGCAGGGACAAAGTCACAAAAGTAAGTGAAACCCTTTCTTTTTATGCACAGGTTTAGTTTCCCACTGAAATGCATTGGAAACAGACAAATTAATTTCTTGTGTTCTGAAGCTTTTCTGTTTGTTTGTTTCCAATGCATTTAAATGAGAAATTGCAATTTGCACCCTCTTGTGGTCATATGTTTTCCTTTCCCCTCTCATGAAGCCGAAAGTAACATTTAAGCTCCTGAACCACACCAAACCTAGAGTGGTTTTGGGACCCTCGTGGTTAATGACCTGTGCATATGTCATCACTTTTTGGACCTAAAAAACTCAACTTATACTCAAATATATATGGTACCGGTATATGTTCAGAATAGGGGTCAGCAACCTATGGCCTACTTTCTTCATTTTAAGCCTTAATTTGGCAATGATCTGAGCCACAGTAGGCTCCAGGTCTCATTTTTACTGACTGTGTAGAACAGGGGTTGGCAACCTATGGCCCATGGGCCAGATCTGTCCTGTGGAGTGAAATCATCCATCCTGTGCCCTCACTTTGGCTGTTGCCACAGGAATCAGCTGTGGACTCATTTTAAGGCTGCCATAACTGTGTTTATGACAACCATAAATGCATTTACGAAAGCCACAGACTCATTTATGGCAGCTGTAAATGTGTTTACAACAGCTGCAGACATGTTTATGGCAGCATTTATGGTGGGGGAACCACCAGTCTGGCCCGCTCAACTGTCTGAGGGAGCGTGACCTAGCCCCCGACCTTAAAAGGTTGCCAACCCCGGGTATAGAGCTGCTCCATCTTTTGCTGAAAACTACATAATCAATCTGATTTTGATGTTGGCTATCTAATGATGCCCATGTGTAAAACCACCTCCTGGGTTGCTGGAATAAGGTATTTTCTATGGGCAGCACATTTTTCTCATTTTCTGGACAAAACTCTATTAGCTTTTGCCCTGCTTGTACTCCAGTGGAAACTTGCCTGTTATTCCAGTTACCTTTTGACTTCCTACTTTGGCATTCCTGTCCCCTATGATGATAAGGACATCTTTTTTTTTCATGTCACTTGTAGAAGGTATTGTAAGTCTTCATAGAACCAGTTGACTGCAGCCTCTCTGCATCAGTGGTTGGGAATTGACTTAGATTACTGTGCTGTTGAATGGTTTGTCTTGGATTCTGACTGAGATCATTCTGTTGTTGTTGAGATTGTATCCCATTACTGCTTTTCTCATTTTTTTCAAATTGACAATAAGGGCTACTTCATTTCTTCTAAGGGATTCTTGCCACAAAAGAAGATATAATTCTCCCTTGAGTTAAATTTGTCCATTTCCAACCTACCTAGTTCATTTATTTGTTCTAAGGCCAAATTGAAGCAATAAGTGTGATTTTTCCATAAACTTACTTTGTGTAATGCTCTGATTTTTTTTAAAAAAAGAATGAATCATGAATTCAGTTTCTTCAATATCCACAATAGCATATTTAGGTCACATTGTATAAGTAGCTGACAGACAGAACCATAAGCTCTGAATGCAATTTTAGCAGAAGACAAGTTTTTTAAAAAGGAAAAAAATACATTGAAAGCCAATCAGAACATTCTTCATCACTCTTCAGTCTCACCAATCATGTGACAGCACACAAATAACAGTAAGGGCCAACAACAATTCATGGAACAAATCAATAGGCACCTGTTGGTAGGATATGGCCCTAAATAATTGATCCCCTCTTCCATACACAGAAACAGCTTTACAAATACCATAGCAAACTTAGATATAGAAGTGTCTTTGATGCAACTAATAAGTGAGTACATGCACACTCAAATGCTTCTATATTTATTTATTTATTTATTTATTAGATTTGTTTCCCACTTTCCTTGCCGAAGCAACTCAGAGCGGCTAACAATGTTACAGCAGTGGTACAATCTCAAATATAAATACAATTTAGAATAAATAATACAATCATGGAAATACAATACAAAAAATATTCAATACAAAAAATTCAGCATCAAAAAAACCCAAAAACAGACAAAGTGATGTAATACCACACATACAGACATGGACTCATAGCATGCTCACTGGGAGACTGGGACAGAGTTTTAACCCTGAGTAAGGAAGGGATCAACAAATATGCCACAGGAAATTTTTACTGAATCATGGAAAAACTGAAGAAAGTAGAAGAAAGCAAAAGAAGACAAAACTAGGTCTAATTGCCATTACTGTCCTCCCAGCATATTACAAATGAGTGAGGATGTAATTTATTATTTCCTGATAGTCTACCATACCTTTCAGAATAACAGTAGACAGTCAGATCAAACAATATATCTTTCCACATTTATTAAAAAAATTTTTTTAGCCCTGAACCACTTAGGCGCACTGTGAAAAGAAGAGATTTCCTGGGGGATGATGAAGGACTAGTTGGCAGTGGTTACATACTTGAATAGGACCTGAGAAAATATAGTTAAGAGTGTTAATAAAAATCACTCCACATGGCTCTTGGCTCACAGGATGTAAGGAGCTCTTCAAACAGCTGGAGGAATGCCCACTGCTCCAAAAGTAGTGAACCAGGGAGATGAACAATTATTAATAATGAATTATGACCAGACCATGAGATAGAAGAGCTGCTGTTTCAACTTCCCTATTTGTGTAATTTTTCATTAAAGAAATCACACAGAGATTTAAACAGCAACTAGTACTATCCTATACAAATAACTAGGAATCGTAAACAGACGTATAACGATGAAAAGCCCCACTGAATACAGTAAAACCTCAGATAACACTAAAACCTGGTTCCACAAGTCTTGGTGTTATACGATTTTTAGTGTTATTCGATGCATGTTAAAATCCTATGGGATCCATAGAGATACATTGTAACCACACAGGCTTTAGCGGTTGTTATCTGATGCATCCAATAGGATCTTAATGTTATCCGATGCAATTCTTCCCCCCAGATTGCTTAATGTTATGCGATTTTAGTGTTATTCGATACTAATGTTATCTGAGGTATTACTGTACTTTGTCTTTTCCTTGAAGAAGAAGAAACTGGAGACATACTGCATATAAAGGAAAGAGAGAGATGGAGTTATAGGACTGTTGGTAAGCAACCTTCCTCTCAGTTTATATTTATTTATTTATTTATTTATTTATTTAGTCACACTTCTATGCCGCCTTCCTCACAAATATAATATTCTGTACAGCCTAGTCCTATTCGGTTATTAGGTAAAGGTTGCCTTTCTTCAAAACCCAGTCATCTCTGACTCTAGGGTTTGGTGCTCATCTCTTTTTATAGCCAAATAGCCAGCAGAGGCAGAGGCGTAGCTACCGCCGTATCTGCCGTATCAATTATACGGGCCCCCCGGGTCACGGGGGCCCCCAACGTGCGTAAGCAAAACAAATCTTTACCCTTCCTAAGGGCCCCCAAACAAATTTTTATACGGGGCCCCGCCAAGGCACGCTACTCTTCTGAGCAGAGGGGTGGGGTGGGGGACTCTTTAATTAGTGGCTATCTGCCATAGCTGGTAATTTCACCCTCATTGTTAAGGTGGAACTTTGGAACAGGACACTAACTTTACCTTAGTCCCAGTCCCCAACAGTGCCACCTCTTTAACGAGGGAGACAGTAACCTGAACTTATGTGAATGTGACGAGTACAAAATGGCACCCGATTTCTATCACTCCGAGTTCCTGGGAAGAAGCCTACATAAAATATGATTTTTAAAAATTCTTGAACCCTCAGGATGTTTCCAGTATGATTTTCAGCCAAAGGGCAAGCTACACTGTGAGGGAGAGGTTCAATGGAGATGCCTCTGGTGACCATGTAGCCCCGGCCCAGTTCCCCAGGAACATCTTGAACCCTTGAGTGAACAGCAGCGGGGGATCTGAGTATGTGGTACTTTTGAGAGGAGCCAGAGGACATCATGTGCCCAGGTGTGGGGCTGGAGATACACCACATAACATGCCTTCCCTGTAGGCTCATTGTAGACATATAGCCCTTTTGTGCAACCAAAGCTTCACAGGAATATGGAACACATCGCTTAGGAGGGATGTGGACTCAGATCCCTCAGTGCTGTAAACTCAAGAGATTAAAATGACTTGGACTTTGGTTGATGATAGTGAAGTCAACTATACCCAAAGGTGGATTTTTGTCTAATTTGTCAGTTGATTCCCCTGCCCAAAATTAAATGAAGCCTGTTGTTTTTACCCAATTTGTTTTCTCCAAGAAAAGTCAGTGTGGCTCAATTAAAAATAAATAAATGGCATATTCATTTGCTATATCTTAGTAAACACATCAAAATAGCGACCTCTAGTTTTGATGGACTGAAACTCCCAGGGTGCCTCACAAATTGCTTTAAGACTAGAACCCATCAGACCTCCAGCTCAGCAATAATTTGTAGGGCCACAATTTGTCTAGGCTTCTATTAGAATAATATAGTAAAATCCTTTGAGACGATAAGGAATTTATTTACAGAGACTCACTCATATTGTGTTTTGAGATGTTCCCCGTAGTTGCTATATGCAACCATGGCGAGGTAAATGGAATTATTTACAGAGAAGCAGGCTTACATAATTTCTTCCTGGCTGAGTGTGGAACATTGATCTTTAGGAGTTTAATTAATAGCAACAATTTGCTCCCAGAATACTTTTGCTAAAGCCTGTTGGTGAAATATGAAGTTCTTTCCCTCTCTCCCACTCTCTCTGTATATACTACATATGTGTGTGAATATATCTTAATTTTTCACTTTTTCAAATGCAGTTTTATGACAAAAATATTTTCCCTTCATTGCCCTATTAAAGATGGAAAACAATTCTCCAGAACATTCATAGTTTGTCAATATTTCTGTCTCATTTTCCATTTTTTTCTCCAATGTCTCATAAAGATAGCCATGAGGCGGTAGCAAAATACCATTTCAAATGCTCAAAGCCAATGATGCAGAAAATAGAGGACCAGATTCTCTCTGTAGGATGAGCACTGTCCTCATTGTTAGGCACAGATGTGTGAAACAACTAAGAGATGGTATTAAAAACACACACATACACACAACAGCTTGAAGGAAAGGCCTGTTTAGCTAGATTTATTAGTCAAGATCTCCAGTATGCCATATGGCTTCCTGGCTTTTCCAAGCAATTCAGTTTTGTGGATGAATAGAAAAGAGCAAGCTGACTGGCCTCAACAGATAAACTGATGCCACCCAAGGGGGAAAGAAGCTTTTATTGGCAAAATATATCTCTTGTGTAATTTATGATATATTTTCAAGTAATCCATTACATCCCAATATGTTTTGGTCAATCTGGTAATCTCCACTAAGCCCTCTGTTTACAGAGTTCTCTGGACAAGAACTTGAAGCTATGGTGTGTGATTTGTCATAATGTTTAATACATCTCTCTTTCAACAAAAATATTTTGTACAGGATCCCCAAACAAAAGGATTTAGATAGGTTTTAAGAGCCATTATTCAAGTCAATGAAAAGAGCAGTGTATACACTGGAAGCAGAGCAAATATACTCTCCCTCTCAGCTGAAAGTAACTGACTCCATTATCTCATGGAACAGGAAAGGGTTTCCTTTAGAGTGACAGGAATGAGCCTTGGGCTTCTTTTTCATGAACTTATGATTCACAGCAAATTAATTTACTAACTCAATGTGGCATTTTACAGAAAGTATAATTAAGCAGATTGTTGTATGTGTTTTGTTATTGTGTGCATGTGCATGTGTGTGTGTGTGTGCTCTTGTGCGCATGCCCATGCACGCATGGAGAGGGAGAGAGAGATGTACATTCCTAGGGCAAAACTGCTGGGAATTCTTTAAAAAATGTAATTTTGATGAATTACAATTACTCAGTTATTCTTGAAGGGCTGTATTGCATGAAGTGCTGAAATTGCACTGAACTAGCAAGAGCAATATCAAGACAATAAGATGCTCATTAAAAATGAAGAGTCTTATTAATATTTTTTTCCAGGTAGCCAGACTTCAGTGTGAAACCTGATAGAAGCATGCATACAACCGCCAAGTAACATTAGAAAAGACACTTCCTTTTCCACAAGGGTGGTTATATTGGATACTGAATCTTAGACTGAATGTTGAAGGGAAGGATGTAGTCTAGTGAAATGTAAGTGTCCACATTTGAAAATCCTCTTCAGGAGCACATCAAATATTCAAACACAATCACCATCCTTTGCTATTGTTGAGTTTTGGAAATGGGAGTATCAGAAGAGAGAATAGACTTGGGAAACTATAGGACCACTTAAGGCACAGGAAACATCAGGATTTCAGTAGGGTGCAAGGATTTCATGTTTCATCTAGGATGTAATCTTTTTTCTTCTTCAGTATTTAGCTCAGAGGTTACCAACCTATGGCCCACGGGCCAGACCCAGCCCATGATGCCATTCCAAACGGCCCATTGCCACCTCCGCTGCACCTGGAAGTCAGAAGCGAGTGTATTTATGTAAGCCGTAAAATGTGCCTGTGCATGCACCAGTATGCCAGCGACTGTCATAAACGCAGAAGTGGGCACATTTACAACAGCCGTAAATGTGCCCGCTTCCAGGGGGCATGGTCCAGGCTACTCAGCTGTCTGAGGACGTGGTCAGGCCCACAGTGTAAAAAGGTTGGCCACCCCTGACTTAGCCAAAGGGCTTTAATGGATACATATGTGGTGCTGTGATGCAGAATTAATTTACATGAAGAAAAAGAGGTACAAATTGAATGCTGCAACAAATGCCCACGACTCAAAAAACACATTTAGACATTTTAAAGCTGCTAAGCCAAAGACAGGCAGAAAACAATGTAGCTGAGTGAGCTCATGGAACAAAACTAAACAAAATTACAAAATATATAATCTTATCTCATCTGGAATCCATGGTGTTTGTTGGAACTATCTTCAGTTATCTTCTGCCTGGTAAGCAATTTTGGATAAGCTGTTGAAGGTTGAAATTCACACATCAAACACAGAATCCTCTTATGCTACAGTATCCTAGATTTCATTTATCTAATTCATTCCATCACCTCACATTCCATATGAAGAGCAGGACGTAGGCCTCATTTGTAAGTAGTATTTTCTGTAATGATGAAACATTTGGATAACTGTACACTCTTCAATTGCTTTAGTCAAATTGAAATTGCAAGCACTTATCCTAACAATATGCATATTTGACCCCTTCCCACCCAAGGATAATTTAAAAATGAAGTCATTTGGCTCAATCTGTATCAACAAGTGGGAGCAGCTTTTCTGAAGTTAATGGCTCCTAATTGTCCTCTGAAGACCACAGAACCCCAAAATCCTTTACGTTGCAACAATATACTATTGTATATTGTTGCAGCAATATACTATTCTGAGAAAATCCACTTCTCTCCTAGCAACTGTAAAGGTTGCAGCTAAACTCAGAGTGAGAAAACAAGTCTAAGGGAGTTCATAGGTGATATTATCCCTGCTACTCAAAAAGTCAGGGAGCTTTCATTCTTGAAGCCCCAAATCTATTGCACTATTGCTTTTAGCCAAAGGCCACAACCTACAACACTTCAAATGTTAAACAAACAACATTTTTGCTTCTCTTTGGCCTTGTTGGAGCTGCTGAAATTTGGAATTTGTTAGAATGCTAACTGAATTAATTGTCCCAGCACTGACACCATAATTTCTTGGCTTCTTATTATGATATGACTAATGATAACAGATCACAGATAACTTTGTATCTACATGAATATGATAGTGTCCCTAACATTCAGACCCATCACTGTACCAGCACAGTGTGGCAGTCTAAGGGAAAATTTGGTATGCAACACCACTGTACTAGCACAATATAAAAATTATCAATAATCCCATCGTGCCATCCCTGGTGGAATTATTATAAACCTAATTTAATAATGCAAAAGAACATAATCCTAACTTTTCTCATGATTCTACAGTGGTGATGTTTAAGGCAGCTACTGCACAAAGCTATTATTAAATTCAGTTGTTTCACCTTGTTTTATCCAGTTCTTTATAAAACTTCCAATCTTTTATTTGATTTCTTTCATATGTTTGGATGCAAGAATAGGCTAAGACAAATTAGAGATTTAACTAATATTAGATAGATAGATAGATAGATAGATAGATAGATAGATAGATAGATAGATAGATAGATAGATAGATACTGTATGAGAATTTTTAAAGGTATAATAGTATATTATACCTTTAAAATTTTTAGATAATTTTAAAACTTATTATCATCAATATAGAAGCAAAATTGCTCCCCAAAATTAACCAAAAATAATTATGTTACTAATTTTGATATCATTTAATTCATAGGTGTTATGCTGAAGGTTTGGTATGTAGTATGTTATTAACTCTGACTGATTTGACAGAGCCCTGGAAATTTAGAAGATTTCCTCTGCTTCCTTCCTGAGTTTTTCAATTTGATGTTCCAATTGCCTCCTCATTTCTCCCTGACCAGCTGTTATTTAGGCTTAAGTAGCCACTGAAGGCTGCCTCTGGAGTTTCTGACTCCTATTTCCCATACCTTCCCCCAAATCCTATCAGCATCAGTAATCACTTGGGAATGTTTGGTCACTTACCAAACAGATTCAACCTTTTTAGATACCTTTTTTCTCCATATATAAGTAGTATTATATCTAGAAATGTATGCTAAACTATATGCAAACTATCAGGATACATATTGACAAATATAGATTAGAATTATATTACTTACATTTGGTGGCATAAGTCATCTGATGGCATAAGTATAAATTCCAGTGGTGAATTGTCGTTAGTTCAGGAATCCCTGATTTTATGCCATGTACTAAGACTCACTACCAATGCATGTTGAGGAATACTAGTGCTGATTCCAGTAGTGGGCAGCCAATTTTTTTACTACCACACTGTGGGCTGAGCCAATGTCATGATGTCATGATGTCATGGGCGGGTAAATAGAAATAAAAAGCAAAAATACAAATTAAAATAGACATTAAATATAAATAAAAGCACAATACATAAAACACCCACCCAACCACCCCAAACACAAACCCTAGTCACTTATCCGGGCTGGGGTCGGGGAGCAGTAGGCAGGCAGCAACAGCAGCGGTGTGGCAGCATGGCGGCACAGCAGCGAAGCGAAGTGGTGGTGAGGTGGCACGGCATGGCACAGTGGCACAGCGTAGCATGGTCTGGCCTGACCTGGCAGTGCAGCCTGGCCTGGCAGTGCAGCCTGGCACTGCCTGGTGGTGTGCCAAGAGAAGTCTGCTGCCATTGCTGTTGGTCATCCAAAGAGGCCACTGAGGGCCTCAACAGCCAGCCGCTGCACCCTTCCTTGCAGCCCAAAATGGCTGCTCATAAGTGTGCATGCATCAAAATACTATTTGATGCATGTGTACTTCCAGTATTCAGTGTCCATGCGTCAAATGGTGTTTTGACGCATGCACACTGATAACTAGCCATTTTGGGATGCAAGTAAGGGCAGATGGAGAGGTGACCGAACTGGCCACTTCCAAAAAAAGTAAACATCCCAGGTGGTCTCCCAGGAGGGTTACTATCCCCCCACCCCAGGAGACCACCTGGGATTTTTACTACCAGTTTGGTAGAACCGGTCCGAACAGGCAGCTGCCCATCACTGGCTGATTCCTTAACTAATGGCAATTTGTCACTAAGTTTTACATTATTTTGGTGGTGTATGTAAGTAATGGGATTTTGGTCGTTGTACTAGTCTTTTTGTCAAGTCTAAAAGAAAAAAGTCCTCTTTTCGTGATTAATGTGTTCAGATTTCAGTCTTTATCAACTAACATAGCTATTCTATTATACATATACCACACAGTTTTATTGTACACTCATTGAGTCAAAAAACTTCTGGCAAATGACAGATACTTTCTCAGCTTTAAACAAATACAGAACATTTTCCATGTAATTCTTGATAGAAATCTTTTTTATTGGGATATAGTTTTCTTAATGTTTAGCTTGCCTAGTCTTCTGAGAGGAAGCAATTCATTAAAAACTGAGTGATTCCATAAATCCTTTTCATATATTATGGAAACTGATACTGCAAGTAATCCATCGCAAAAACACAAGCATTAGCATTACAAGATTAGACAGCTAATTGATGGCAGCTGTTAGTCATTTAGAGAGCCAATTCTACATGAGTTAGCAAATTATTAGGAAAACAATCACTAAACCAGGGATAATACCTCCTTGTTTTTGGTCTAGGCATTGACCAGACTTATATAAAATACTGGCACTATCATCTTGAGCCTCTAAATTTGGTGTCTTAAATTCAGATTTATACCTCATATAAAATGTAATAAATTATCTCCCCAAGATATCTGCCTCCACTCTTACATGACTCCAAACATATGTTCTGGTATGCCAGAGACATGAGTCCTTTTAAGGTGTTGAGTCATATGAAAGAAGACAGTCTACTAACTCTGTCTTGTCTTCATTAGTTCTGCCATCCTAAGATAAGATGAAAGCCTCTGTTAGCAACAGAGACTATGCAGTCTGGATCTCTGGTTTGGTAACATTTCAGTTACAGTAATACCTCGGATAATGCTAAGACTTGGTTCCACAAGTCTTGCTGTTATCCGATTTTTAGTGTTATCCGATGCATGTTAAAATCCTATTGGATGGATCAGATAACGTTAAAGCTCCATAGAGATACATTGTAACTGCACAGGCTTTAGCGGTTGTTATCTGATCCATCCCATAAGTTGTTGTTCAGTCGCACAGTCGATTCTGACCCTCTGCAACCCATGGACCACTGTCCACCAGGCACTCCTGTCCTCCACCATCCCCCTCAAGTCGCTCAGGTCTGTGCCCATTGTCTCTACAATACCATCTAGCCATCTCATCCAGTTATCCTCCCCAGATTACTTAACGTTATTCAATTTTAGCGTTATCCGAGGTAAACGTTATCCAAGGAATTACTGTATATGAATAATAAAGCTTCTTATCAGACAGGTGACTTACACATGCAGAGCTTGATGGGACCAGTGATGGAAGGAGGAGACCCCATATCCTACATGTCCTCCCATGCTGTATTGGTGCCAGAGAGGAACTTGGAAGGTTTCCATCATGTAGTACTGTTTATATAACCCTGTTACAGAGAGCAAGCTAGACTAATTCATTATGTTCAGTCCCATAAAATAAATGAACAAACAAACAAATAAATCTATTCATCAATAAAAATGTTTATGTTCTCCCCTATACCAAAAAGAATTCTAGGTGGCTTATAAGTACTAAAGTATCTTAGTACAATGAGCAATTTTTAAAAAAATAAATAAATTAGCACACGATTAAGAGAAATTCCAAAATCAGTCTGTCAAGCAATGATGCTTAGTCCTTGAAAGTTTTAATTAAGAGTTAGACTGGCAGCTGGGCCTCCACAGAGAGGATGTTGCATAATTGGGATCCACAGCACAGAAAGCCCTCTCTCACATCTGTACACAATGTGTTTTCTCCAAGTTTCTACCGCAATAACTGTCCATAGTCCCTATATGTCTGTGCTTTGTTAAAACTCCAGAGAAAATATTTTGTTTGGAAAAGATGTAATGTACAGTGTAACCTTAAAGATTTTTTCCCCAAGACTGGCTTTTGGTCCCAAACATGCAGATTGATTTTCTTCAATCAATACTAACGGAGATTTGTGTTACTTTGTACCACAAAAACAGGCATTTTATGAAATAATCACCTCCTTTTCTCTAACTGCTCTTGAGGGACGCTGTCCCTTTCCTACTCTTTGATTTTTCCAGGAACATTAGTGTGCAGCAATTTAAGGAACTGCTACAGGCAGATTTGGGTCCAGAGAGATACAGAAGATATGTTTTGTCTCTGTCTGTTTAACATGTTGGGTTAACTGCACAATTTCGGTGCTGTTTTAATAAGCTCTGCCTGCAGCAGAAGGGGAGAACTGCCTTACATTATAACTCGGAAGTATTCCCTAAGGTGTTTGCTTGGAGAATGTTTCCTCTTCCTTCATAGTTTCCTGTTTATTGACCCCCTTTTACAACCTTTTAAAGAGACAGATATCCAAGTGTCTTCCTCACAGAAAATGTTATATTTAATCACTCTGCTCATTTCAAATAAAATGTTCCTCCCACTAACCAAATAAAGTCAGTAAAGGTGGTAATGATCCGACACAAATGTGAGCTATTGATCTGTTAAGTGCTATTACAACAATAATTTATGGGAATCTTTGTTGTTATTCTTCTCCAGTTACTGCTAAAGATGGCATTTATTTGACCGTTGGTGATGTAGCAGAGCTAAGACCTCAGAGGCCTAATGGCTTCTTTATCTACCTAGTCAACAGAGGGAGGAGTGGAAAGTGCAAGTTGTTCTCCAGTAAGTCCACTTCACCAAGCAATGTCTGGTATTTCCACTCTGCTGCAGTCAATTTTTCTAGACATTATAAACATTTCAATCAACAAGTTTAGTAAATTTAAAAAACTGGAGGGCTGATATTGCAGAAGTAGAGTCTTGTTCTTTGCCAAACTGTGTTCACTGAGGTCCTGAAGAGAACATTCCTGCATACAGATGCACGTGTAGAATGTTATAAACCTGCCCCCAAACATTCACTGAACAATGGCTGTCTCCATGTTTATTTGACATCTTCATGGAAAAATAGATACTGTATATGTACAAGACAACTGGGTGTATAAGACGACCCCCCAACATTTCCACTCAAAATATAGAGTTTGTTATATACTTGCTGTATAAGACTACCCCCTCTTCCGCACACCTTCCACACACCAAATAAAATGTAAAAGAACATCAGATTTGATTTCAACATGTTAATTTATATTCAAATGCTTATGACATGCAGAAAAACTGTCACAAGGCTGTATGTTATCAAACATGTACAGTAAATATAAAACAGTGCAAGTGGTACTTATTTATCTATCATATATGCATGAATATAAGCCGACCCGAATATAACCCAAGGTACCTAATTTTGACCTTGAAATCCAGGAAAATAGATTGACCTAAGTATAAGCCAAGAGTGGGAAATGTAGCAACTGCTCTTGAGTTTCAGTAATTAAAATACAGTAATATTAATTATTTTATTGATTTTTTTTAGAACTGTACTTGCACCACCCACCAGTGGTAGCGCTGCAGGTAAAGTGGGTGGGCAGGTCAATTGCACTGAGGCAGGAAGTGTTGCTCTAGCCTAGCCTCTTGCTTCCCCTGCAAGTATGGCTTTTTCCTCCATTTTGGGCAGAGCAGAGATAAGTAAATGAAACCCTTTCTCTCCCCCCCCCCCCAGTTTGAAAGGGAGACACAATTGTAATGTAAAGCTTCTTTCTTCATCTGGATGGCATGTAGAATGAGGTGGGTGAGCATTGGGAGGCCACTATGGGCAGCTATGTCTATCCCAACTGAAGTGCACCCAGTGTATAAGACAACCCCGCCCCCCACTTGGAGACATGTTTTTCAGGGTGAAAAAGTCATCTTATACACCAGCAAATACGGTATTTGTATCTTTCATAGTCAGTGGCAGGACACAACAATATACAGTAATACCTTGGTTCCACAAGTCTTGGTGTTATCCGATTTTTAGTGTTATCCGATCCATGTTAAAATCCTATGGGATGGATCGAATAACATTAAAGCTCCATAGAGATACATTGTAACCGCACAGGCTTTAGTGGTTGTTATCTGATCCATCCCATAGGACCTTAACGTTATTTGATCCAATTCTCCTCCCCAGATTACTTAACATTATGCAATTTTAGCATTATCCGAGGTAAACATTATCTGAGGTATTACTGTATCCCCAATTGCCATAGGCTAGGATGGCCACACCAATAAGTCATATAAGGATGCTCCAACACCAATTGGGATAAAGTACTGCCACAAGGAGGAAGTGGTATAGGAGAATAAACTGGACAGGTTAAACAATGAAGTCCCAGAACTCTCCTAGGTAGTCTAATCACTGGGAACCTTGGAAAAGATCAGAATGAGCTAATGTATCCTGAATTCTATGTCAAAGAAAGATAACGATTGTATCACACTATCAGGAGTGTGTATGCTTGGAAATGTGTTCTTTCTTGTGTAGGCTCTGTTTGGAAAGATCACAATAGCATCAGCACCGATATTCCCCAGCTTTCCTTTATTATATTTTGCTTTTTTCCTTGTCAGTGTGCTGAAATAAATGCCTATGTTTGTTGTTCAATCTGTTGGCAGTGGTAAGAAGAACCACATATTTGTCAATTTAAATATTAATAACCGTAAAGAAAATTCATACATGAAATCATCCCTTGTGATTATCATGACACTCTTGCTTGGATGTATATCTGGAAGTTGGGATACTGACTGAGAGAATCACCTACACAACATATCTGTCTTAGGTCCTCTGCCGACCACTGCTTCTCCTTTGTCAGAGTGGTCTGTAAAAGTATTTTTCTCACTGCAAGTTGACTCTCCTGCACATCTAGAAAAATGGATGATTGCCTGAAATGGAAGCACACCGAACCTTCTATTTACCATCCACCAAAACCCGATGGTCCTGCATAGCATCCCCCATATGAGGCCATAGACATTTGTTTTCCTTATTTACTCAATAGCAGGGAATCAAGTAGGGACAGTAGGTTCTGGAGGTAGTGGCTCAGGATGGAGAAAACCTCCTGAGGAACTTCAGGAAATCTCAGCAGAGGTGATAAAAAAAAAGATGAACTGACCTGCCAGAGGAGAAGAGGAAGAATGCAGAGATGTCCTGGATTAGTGGGAAAACCCTTGACACTCAGGGTGTCCTGCTTATCTAATCATCTTCACCAGTCTCTATGTAACATAGTTGTCCAGCTCTCAGAAAACTGGCATCGTGCATGGTCAAAGGGAACTGCCAAGAATCCTAAATTGGACCTGGTCCTGAAAGCATGGCTCCTATCTGGCTGAGTCAGTGGCAATGGTAATGCCAATTCCTATACCTTCAGCAGCTTCAACAAACCCTTCATGGCCAGGAAAGGATTCAGCTAGACTAAAAGAAAATATGGGTGGTAGATGATGACAGTCTGTCTTGGATACTTTCTCAAAGCTTATATGAAGCAACAGGAAGTGAAATCAATTGCTCTGAATTCTAGACTTGCTGAAGATGCATGTAGGCAGAGATTAATTTTCTGGGGGACAGAAGAATCATCCAAGGGTTTATTGTGCTATTTCTGAGGCGAGGACTTGGGGAAAACTTGAGAACAAGAGATCACAGTTGTATGTACTGTATTTAGTTTATTCAATAAGCAACTTTTTTGGCTCTGTGTTAAACTTGGGCATAATGTGGTCCTTTGATGGATCCCTGCCAATGGAAGGCATTGGGTCACCCACATTTTCCCATTTTTGTATCTTCTATCTTAAATTGCAAGCCATATTTTGGTTATCTCTTAAACTACAAGCCAGTTATCTTGAATGCTTTAACAGAAATGTAACATGCAAAAGCAATAAACAAGCTAAATGATGAGCATGTATGAACAGAGGATAAATAGCTAAGAAGGATGTATGGGGGGGGGGGCACTTCATATTTTTTGATTTGGAGAGCTAGCCCATTACAAAATGAACACCCCCACAGTTTGAGGTCAACTAATAAGTTATGCTTCATTTACTCATGAAGTCTCACACTTTTTGTGTGATTGCAAAGCAGTAGCTGAAATCCTATTGCCATAATTTGTGCAGTGTAAAGCTGATAATCTCAGGAGCAACAATTTTCAGAAATTAAAAATTTCTGTCTTTTCTCTTGAAGCTTCCTGTTAATATCCCTCATTCTTAGGAGTTGTAGGGACTGCAGTGGCTCAGTAGTTAAGAAGTATGCCTTGTTAACTGGAAGGCTGGCAAGTCAGCAGTTTGAGACCCGGGAACTGCATGACTGATTGAGCAACCATCTCTGTCCCAGCTCTTGGAGACATGAAAGGAGCCTCATTTGGGCATCCCCTCAGTGGATTTTCTTCTGCAAAAATCCTTTCAACCCAGAATAATTTCTGACATGAAATTATTATCACTAGCCCTGACCTAGTGTGAAAAAGGTTAGCAGGGCACAAAGTTTCCATTGCCTAGGATATGTCTGATTGTGATTAAAAAAATACCACTTTCTTCGAGGAGGCTGTTTCTGTGTACACATTCATTGATTATAGCTGTTTATAGGGTTGGTGTCCAAGAAGTGGATGGATTTGCTGCTATATTACTTTATTTTGTTAATTAGTTACTAGCATCCTTCAAAGTATCTCCAGAGGGACTAAGCCAGTCAAACAATAGACTTTTTCACTGAGATTGGGTCTTAGACAGCCAATAATAATCCTACATGATTCATTAACAGCTACCTGCACTTGTTTGACTTTTGCTGATTTATGCCATAGAACACTAGCATAATTTGCAGTGGGGTAGCATAGGGACAGAGCTGCTGGTCTTATTGTTTGTGGAAGTGCATCCCACTCTGACCCATCCAGTATCCTAAGTATGTTATTGCACTTGGCAATTTGTCTGGTGTTTAGATTTTATTTTTTGTAGGCCAGGATTTGATCCAGAGTCCAGATAATTTGGGTTATTTCATAATATTGCCAGTTAAACTGGAGCTTCCTGGAGCCATGTGTTTTCAAAGGGTTTGGTTTCATCTGGTTGTTTTTAAATCAGAATGAAAGATCTTTTAAAGGTATAGGTTAACTGGGGCAATTCCCCTGGCCTGTCAAGAAAATACAACCAACATAGATAAAATTATTGGAGTGTTGGAATATCATGTGATTGTTTGTAAATGTTAAAATGTAATGTTACCCAGGATGCTACCCTGTATCAGCCTGTTCTTTTGATTTCTCCAGCAACTATGAGTCCATTGAAGTTCAACAAAAAATCTTTGGTTTTGAACCAGAACAGCAATTATTTCTATTAGTCTGATCTTTGGTAAAAAAACAGGTAGCTCTTTTTGAACAACAATTGATTTTGTTCCAGTTATTTTATGTGCTTCAAAATCATCTTCTGTATCCTGGGTTAGATTTAAGATTTGAGCTGTACAGCAATAGCTGGGTCTAAAGCCTGCCTGCTATGGAATTTGAAGAGATTCAATTTTAGGTGCTAAAAGATTTAATATCATTCATTCTGACACTTTGTATAGGTGGCATAGTAGGGAAACTGGCATGCAGCTTTTGGGATGTGTTGGTTTTTCATCTAGTTTCAGTATAGCAATTACGTTTGTCTTCTGACGTTTATTCACCCAGCTGTTATTAAAGAGTTGAAGGAGCAATTACTTTGTTTTTTGCTCAAAATGTTTAATTTGCTTGATGCAGATATCATTGAGTCCTGTTGCTTTGCCATTCCTACATCTTCTAATGGCTTCCTCTAGTTCTGCCAATATGAAGGCAGTATAAAGTTAATTGGATTTTCTCAGAATATCCCTTTGATGTTTTATTCTAATTATGTGTTGTTTTTTGTCTTCCCTGCCAGGAGCAGTTGGTGTGTGGTTTGGTTTGGGTTACATACAGTGTCTTCTTCTTCTTCTTCTTCTTCTTCTTCTTCTTCTTCTTCTTCTTCTTCTTCTTCTTCTTCTTCTTCTTCTTCTTCTTCTTCTTCTTCTTCCTCTTCCTCTTCCTCTTCCTCTTCCTCCTCTCTTTTATCATTGTTCAATCTTTTCAGTAGTCTCCAAGCATTTTGGTTGGGTTTTGCCATATAAAGCTGTGATATTGTGTCTATCCAGTGAGGTTTCTTTCTTTTTTTCTCCAAGTATTTAGAAATACTGGAAAAAGTGGTTTAGGTATCTGGCTGTGGGGGCACAGTTTGGGAGTTCAATTCCCCACTCTGTCTCCTTGACAGTGGCTGGACTTGATAATCCATAGGGTCAGTTCCAGCTCTGCTGTTCTAAGATGGTTACCGTATATACTCAAGTAGAAGTTGGGGGTTTTAGCCCCCAAAATGAGGTCCATAAATGGGACTCAACTTATACTCGGGTCAACATAAACACTCAAAAACATACCCACACAAATGTCTAAATTAATTAATTTTACTGTGTTCTCATGTATTTTAATTACTGAAACTCACTAGCAGGTGCTGTATTTTCCACCCCAACTTATACTTGAGTCAATCTATTTTCCTATTTAGAGGTCCAAATTAGATACTTCAACTTATATTTCAGATGACTTATAGTTGAGTATATATGGTAGAAAGTTATCAAATTTCCCCCAGCATTTATCTTCTCAGCCCTCGGGAAGACAGGATATTCAACCCTCTGAACTGGAGGAACTTCAGTTTAATTTTTCACTAAAAAGATTTTATTTTTGAAATATAAGTATTAGGTGCATATTTCTGGGGTGAGACCTTGTATGTAGTTGATCCAACAACCTCTTGGAATGTACAAGAATATTCTAAAGTGGAAGACATGAATTTATAATACTGTAATTCTATGGTTAAGAGACAATCTGAAATACAACTGTGTCTAGCATTGTTGTAAACTTTTCCCAGTTAGCTTTTTAGAAATAGGATGAGTCTTTGCTGAGTGTTTGGGGTTGGAACACTTATGCTCTTCTTGAACTCCTGAGCAATAGGCTGACTGACAAAAAAATTGATCTGGATTATAGCCTCCTTGCCCCCTGCCACTGTTGAAAAATTGGGTACTTTACAATCATGCATAAGGCACACTGAGTGGGTTTCTGCCCACACTTTAGTGGCTTTTCTATTTTTGTCATTACGTTCATAGTCCCAAATGTTGCTATAGCTGTTGAACTCTAACTAGAAAGTGAGTGTTTTGGTATTCAGTATTAGATGGCTTCATGAAACAAAAAGATATATTAGGTGTTTATAAATCAATGTTACTATACATGAATTCAGTCCAACCATCAAGATTTCTATGTTTTTTGTTTCTATTCTGAGCACTCACTCAGCCCACCTCTTTTTTGCTATGTGCTTGCACTGCTTCACAAGGGGAAATACAGTACTGTAGTCTAGAGAGAGATATTTTGTGCAAAATACAAAGATGCTGAAGTGAAGAAGAAAAACCCACTTTCCCTGATGCTAGTGATGAGAACCATTTTGAAGGTTAGAGATTTCTCAATAGGCCACCTAATGTGTGAAGACAATATGTGAAGACAATAGAATGTTTCATTCTTAAAGATATAGTGACAATTCTTCCTAACCTTCATAACTCATTTCCAATCTTACAGTGCAACCTGGCTAGTTCTGTGTCCACCCCGGCTCTATGGAACCTCCTGACAATTGAGCTACGTCTCCAGTCAGAGTTGCTGCCCTTTAGATAGGAGGTTAAGACCTGGGTGGCAGGACAGGTATGGGGGTTGGGCTAGACAGTTACTTAGGCTTGTTGGCTCATCTGACCCCTCCTTCTCAATGTATGAATTTTTAATCATGCTTTGTTTTAATCTCTTTTAACAGTTTAATCTCAATTTTATATTGTGTTTTATGTGTCTTTTTAAAGCTTTGTTAGCCACCCTGCGTCTTTTTGAGGAGTTTGATTAAATAAAATAAATAAATAGTCCCAACTAAAGAAGATACTGTACAGTGAATCAATTGTTGAATGGGATCTCAACTTCCTTGATATAATGAGTACTTTAGTTTGTACTATTTAATGGATTTAATGGTAACTTAGTAGTACATCTCAGTACCCTACCTCATTCTCATTCCAAAGAACTCAATTAATAGTTTGAAATAAACTGTCATAAAGTATTTCAGTCTGTAATTTATTTAACTCACCCATTTGCCTATGATCTTTCAGTATAAACCACTGATTCAGTGAAGTCCTTGAAGAAGGTTGGAGTGTGGAGTAGTGCAATTAATGGAATTAGAATCAAATACCAAACTTATAGTGACATTTGGGGTCTTTGATTTGCAGGATTGAACCCCTGGATATCTGTAATTATACCTCAGAAGGGAACGTGACATTGCATTCTAAATTTCTTTTGGAGGGGGAAAACCTGCTGATAGCATGCCATTCTATGTGAAGAAAAGAAGGACAAATTAGTTAGGAAAATGTGAATTCCATTCTAGTAGACCTGCAAACTTTAATCAACAGAATTTTCACCTAGCGTCTTGTTAAGAAGTATTACAAAGAAAGGCAAAAAAGTTCCCTAAAATAATGAAAGAAAAGTAAATACTGTAATGAACAACTCTCCCAATGGAGAAACAAAAGAACAGCCCCTCCACTCAAAATAAGTTACAAAGTGCACAAGGTGTGCAAAGCTGCCACAGGGAGCAAAAAGAAATCCCTTGATACTCTTTCCAAAATACCATACATAAGGGAACGAGTTGTATAAACATAATAGAGGGAAACAATTTGTGACTAGGTTTTTTTGCTTCCCACTCCATTGTCAGAATTATTTGGGGGTAAGAATGGGCAGGGTGCTGAAATGTACACCTACATCACAAGTCCAGCCACTATTAAGGAGGCACAGTGGGAATTGAACTTATTTTAAGAGGAAATAACTTGAAATATGTGGTAAAGAGTGTTGATTTTCATCCACTCCTTGTAGCACCTTGTAGCATTTAATTTAAAATTCAATCAATGGATGAGATCAAACACATAAAAATGAGAACAAATAGCATTGAAAAAATAAGCATTAAACTACTAAATGCATCCTACCAACTAGTAGTCCTATCATTAGAGATGAGAATGTTTCTTTTTCTGAAGTAAAGCTCCCAGAATCTCACAGCCAGTATGCCTGGACATAAACCCATAAGAGAAAGGCTTTGGGGAAGGTGGGATATATTGTACCATATTTTGACTGTTTTTGCTTTTGCCAACCCATCCCCAAGTTATGAGTCAGACAACAAGGCTTCAAGTTAAGCATTAGGGCCACTTTATTAACATCACAACAACAACCTGGAGAAAATTAAGCATGCCACAAAGCAGCAGCCTAAAGCAGCGGCTGGGGAGGCTCTAATGCAGCAAGCACCCGAAATGGCACTGAGTGCACTCCTGGAGGCCGGGGCATAGCAGGGGCAAAAGGGAGGGAGGTGGATAAAAAACCATGGAGACTCCTCTACAGCAATGCAGGAGCACCGCAGAGCAGAGGCAAACACCAGACAAAAAGAAGAGAGAAAAGGAAAAAACTGACTTTCCCACAGTAACACAAACCTGTCTGTGAAGGAGCCATACAGCACGAGTGCCTAAGAAGAAAGAGGGCCAGGAGGATAGGGGCCACCTTAAGAGGCTGAGGAAGCACCCAGCTCCTTCCCTTCATAACAGCGCCAACACACCCACCAAGACTCATCTGGGTTCGGGTGGGCAAAGTGGCGTGCACAGGCATTTGGCCCCCATGCACCATTCCATGGATTTAAATCCTTGTCTCAGCCTTACACAAGAAACCAAGTAACTGCAAAGAGAGATGTAGGTGTACATTTCAGCACCCTGCCCATTCTTACTGCAAACAATCCTGACAATGGAGTTGGAAGCATAAAACTATTCACAAATTGTTTCTCTCTATTATATTTATACAGCTCACCTCTTATGTATGGTATTTTGGAAACAGTATCAAAGAATTTCTTTTTGCTCCCCATGGCAGCTATGCACACTTTGGGTGCAAAATTGCACATGCTGGCATAAAATCTGTGAGATTGTGCAATGGATGAGATGTGCATTGCACAAATGGTCCCAAATTAAGATGATAGCCATTGTGTAAGAATTCATAGCTATAACTTGTTTCTTTCTTAACTGTTACTTCTCATATTCTTTTGGTTGATAGTCTTTCTTTGCACAAGAAAAGGACATTGAAGACATTTCATTGAAACTGAAGAGATGGGTGATAGAACTGTATCTCACACAATAGAACTGATTTATTTTTTTGCTTCACACAAATGAATAGAACAGCTTCATGCAGAACTTTAGCTAGGGACATTTATCTAGAGGTTTTTTTACCCCTATCAATTTGATTCATCCTTGATGAGGTACTTCCTTCTCAAGTGAACTGAGTCTCTCTGCAATAGATTTAGAATGAATCTAAGGTTTATTTTTATTTTGGTTCCCTCCTCCAAATCTGACTAACAGAGTTAGGGGGCAGAGGAGAAACCACAGAGATCTCCTTTCAGGTGGGAATAAAAATGTATTGTTAATTATATAAGGTTAGCTATCAAATCCTAATGAATAAACACCCTGAGACTTTTATACAATGCACATTAATTTTCCAAAGTGAGCAGCACAGTAGAAAGAATGAAGCAGAACAGCATCACATTGGGTGCACTCATGATTCACTTTATCTGCTTAATATTGTTTTTGTATTCACACATATACAGTAATATTGGCCAGAAGAATAAAATGCACCTGAACATTTAGATAAGGTACATTTATGATTTGAACAAAAAAAATGTTTACAGAAACCTTCACTGCAGATCACAGGCAGCAACGGTAATGAATCACCAAGCTATCAGAGAATGTAAGAGGTGAAAGAAAATGGTTGATGTTATTTCCAGGTGTCACTTTTCTGTTCCTTGGTGCTCTGTTTCATACTTGCTTGCCCAAAGAAGCTGCTGTTTCAAGCAGCAGCTTCTGGAAGAGAGCAACAAGGGTTGGATAGAGTATTTCTGTGATGAAAGAGTTCCTCTGGGCCATCTAAATTAGCCTGCTGCTTTCAGACAAGATGAGGCATGTTGTCCCTTCAGTGTGGTTGAAGAAAAATCTCCCTGTCCATCTACCTGGCAATGTCATTTTCATCTTGATCTTGGGCAGCAAGAGGTCTTGGATTGTCCTTTCTTTCTGTCAGATGCAATTTGTGTTGACTTAGTGGGTGTTTTTCCTCCCAAGTTAGTGTATTCAGAAGTATATCTTTCAAGATATATAGTGAGGAGTTGGAAGGTAGTAGCAATCAGAACAAGATTTCCACTCCTTTCTATTCCTTTGTCTTCCTGCATTTCTCTGTAGCTGTTCAGAAAAAAAGAGCAATGGCCTTTGGGAACTGCAGCATATCAGGAGGAAAAAGTAAGAGGTGGTAGTAGTAGTAGTGGTAGTGTCTGTGTGTGCGTGTGTGCATGTGCTGAAAAGGTGTTTAGATGTTTGAAGGAGAAGTCTCTCTGTTGCAATTTTTCAGAACCTAGAAGCTTGTCTCCAAATTAAGTTATTATGAACTTCCACAATACTTTCTAGCTAAAATTGAACTAATGTTACTTGCACTAAACAGAACTGTTCATTGGTTCTCAATGCTAGAACCTCTGAATTGGTTCATAGAATGGCATGCTATCAGCAGGTTTTCCCCCTCCAAAACAAAATAATTTAGAATGCAATGTCTTATTCCCTTTTCAATTATAATTACAGATATCCAGGGGTTAAATCCTGCAGATCAAAGACCCCAAATGTCACTATAGTAACTAGAAGTTTGGTATTTGATTCTAATTCCATTATTTGCACTACTCCACATTCCAACCTTCTTCAAGGTCATCACTGAATCAATGGTTTATACTGAAAGATTGTAGGCAAATGGGTGAGTTAAATAAATTACAGACTGAAATACTTTATGACAGTTTATTTCAAACTATTAATTGAGTTCTTTGGAATGAGAATGAGGTAGGGTACTGAGATGTACTACTAAGTCACCATTAAATCTGTTAAATATTACAAACTAAAGTATACTCATTACATTGAGGAGGTTGAGGTCCCATTCAACAATTGAATTGGACAGTTGACATTGCACAGAGAAGAAACCTTCACCCACATACCTGTTTTGTATAGTGTTGAATCAGAAGGGTTCCTTTGCACATTTTTAGATACATGGCCTATTGACTATTGCAGATATCTTCAACTCTTTGGTCTTTTCTGGAATCCACATAATTACAAGAGACAGATAATATTAAAGCTGGCCTTTAAACTTATTCCCTGGTTCAAAAATACTAGACCCCAAAAATATGAAGAATAAGATCAGATAAATATGCATTTAAATAACTAAATTCTGTTTATACAATTATAGTGTGTGTATCTGTTTAAAATCAATAAAGCTATAAAATTGCAGTATTGCTTAAAATAATGCATATGTTCTGAATAAAGGGAATACAGTGGAGTTCTATTAGAACAAATTATTTTGTTTCATTTCAGCATGGCAGTGCACTTTTTAAAAAGCATCAGTTTATTATTCTGCATGTAATAAAATGATTATCCATAAGGTCTTGGCTGTTTCAACCCATCTGCTAAGGCTGTTGCCCATTTCTAAAAAGGAGAACTGACTCTGGGAATATTTTCTGTTCTTTTTGTGAAGATTGTCAATGAGTAATAATCATTGAGTTATCCAGCAGTTCAATAATCTTAGCACTGCTAAGTTGGAAGAAACCCTATAGATCAGTGATGGTGAACATTGGCACTCCAGGTGTTCTGTAACTTCAATTCCCAGAAGCCCCAGACAGCAGTTCTGCTGATCAGGGCTTCTGGGAGTTGAAGTTCAAGAACTGCTAGAGTGCCAAGGTTCACCATCACTGCCAAAAATCATCAAGTTCAGCCCCTGTCAAGGAGGCACAGTGATGGATCAAACTCCAAACCTCTGTTTCCAAAGGCAGATACCTAAGCCACTGGACTATCCAGTACTTCATTTATAGCAGAGTTCTATTCAGGCAGTCCAAATGTGGTTAGAGAGCTCTTGTACTTGGGAAATCTGACATTACAGATTCTTCATCATGGGAACTCTGCAAATGGGTTTAGGTAAGCATGCTTACTCCTCTTAGTACCTTTATGTTAATCATATGGAGATATGTTTAATCTTTGGTTGAGTGGGGGGCATGGGGAAGGTTTTCTTGCATTTATCATTGTTTGACTCCTCCACATTTTCAGATATTATGCCTAAATGCATCTGCTTGTTTTTACGGGGCCTCCCTCAGTGTATTATGGATGTGAATAATATTTACAGAGTTCCTTGTTCTCATTGTTTGACAGATTTTTCCATGATAAATTCCCAAGCTCTACAACATTCTTCACTCCCACTGCAAAAAGACAAGGGATGCTTTCTTTTGCTCAGTGGAAATTTCTGCAATATATAAAAACAATATCTCTGTGGCTAATTGACCCAAAACTAATACTCTTTCCACTTAGAAAGTTTCAGTAAAATGCAAACACAAACACACAACAAGCACAAAGGACCTATCTGATTGCTTAAGACACAAATAACCCTTGATGCTTCTCATTCTGAAAGTCTACTCAATAAAGTAGAAGTTTTGGTAGCTTTGTGTAAGTTACTCTGTTTCAGACGTATCATAGGGCCGACTGCATGAGAATTTTTTTGGCCTCCTTTCTGGAAAAGGAGAAAAATGTTGAAATTCCTTGTGTTTGCCTAAAAGATTACAAAAAGAATTCACATCCACATCATGCACACAGACAATCTTCTCCCCCCCCCCCCCCGAAACACACACACGCCAGAGCCTTGCTGGAGATTTTTGATCAATGGCAGAAGCAAGATATTCAGAACAGTTTTTACCAACATATAGCTTAGGGTTCATTTAATTGTATGCACAGTAGTGGTGTTGATGCAAAGGGAATCCAAATCATCTAAGAGAAATTCTAGTGGTTCTTTTGGAATACAGTCCATATGATCAGAATCTATAGATGCTCACAAATCCAGTACAAGATCTCACTATTGTTCCACACATTACCTGAATCTGGCCAACTTTTACTTAGGTATATTTAAGTAATCTTTTTGAGATCTACACTTTGTCTCATTTATGAACACAGATTTTTCTACCACTAGCTCCATCTTCTGCATTTGAATCTTCACAACTCAGGGAAGAGACTGGTTTGGGATCTATATTTGTTTGCATTTAAAGCTTATTTTGCTCACATTTGTTCAGTGTTTGTATTCATACCTATTAGAGGTGATGCCATTTAAACTGACATACTGAATCCAGAACTTCAGTTATAAATACATGTCATCCTTTAAGGAAACCCAAAACATCAAATTATTTCCCCCCTCAAATGTACAGATTTGGCTTCAACATGTGAAACGTCCTTGTGCATTCCATTCAGAAAATTGGGACTTTGGCTTTAAAGTGTACCTCCTTGTATCTATAGCACACAGTTTTTGTAAAAAGAGATTATACATTTTAAAAATCATATATCCTGCCTAAGCATGCATAAACAATCTTTTCACTAATCTGCCTATGTATTGTATGATCACTTAAACCAAGAAACTGTAACCAGACAGATCTGAATTACAGCTGATAACATATTGCCTTAAAATCTTTAAAGTCAGAAGAGAGAGGAATTTACAGTCAACCCACAGAATTAATGAGATTTTCCCGAGCTTTCAGATATGAAGTCCATCAATTAAAGGGGAGTTAGAAACCCACAGAAGAAGCTTTGATTCTCTTTTGAAAGTCCTTGAAATCCAGACTCTACTGGAGTACTGTGTCATTATATTTATCATTTTTATTTAAGAATTAGGAATAGAAAATTACCAGTTACAAAAAGAGGGAGATTTTTATGGTACAGGTAAGTCATTTAATTCTGTGGTTAATTTAGAGGTACAAAGATATGATAAACATTGAATTATTAATATCTCAACTAATTTAGAAAGACTGAAAGAAGAGAATTTTAAAATATTAAAACAAGTAATCATGAATAAATGTTATGTTCTAAGGAAAACTGAACTGTTGTGGTTTAGCAGAATTGCAGCATGTTAAAATGAAGATCTTTCTAAGATTTTTTTAAAAATTGTGATCCTATTGATTAAGGTTAGCAAGGAAGAGTTAAAGGATTGTCAAAACATGAGTCATACATTTTTAGCACATATAATAAATCAAGGATAAATAAAAGGAGATGGTATAAACCTCAAACTTCAGGAAGTTTAGGAAGTCCTGATCTAATTGTATATTACATTACTTGTCATGGGAAGATCCCCATTTCCTAAACATGCCCAAAAGAAATGGAGGAAATTTAGTTTTCTTAGGCCTCTTAAAATCATTTCAGTTCTCAGTGGTTAGAGAGACTGCTATTCTCCCTTCTGTAAAATTCCATTAGCTTGCTGTTCTTTGGTTCAGCTGATCCAGATAAGACACAGCTGTGTAGAGGTCTAGATAAACCCCATTGTGGGAGTGAAGAAACTCAGTTTTCAGTTCAGTTTGGTCTGGTTTAGTTTTGTTTCTGAATACCAAAGGAGCAGGATGCTATGGACTCTTTGTTTTGTTTAAAAGGATTATTGGACTATGTTTTGTTTTGTGGACTATGTTTTGCTTCTGAGGAAAGGTGGAGGGCAAAAGAAAAAGGGGGCAGCCAAAAATGAGATGGTTGGATGGTATTGTGGAGACAATGGGCACAGAGCTCAGCGAGTTGAGGAGGATGGTGGAGAACAGGAGTGCCTGGCGGGCAATGGTCCATGGGGTCGCAGAGGGTCGGAATTGACTGTGCGACTGAACAACAACAAAAAAAGGATGATTCTAATGGGACAATAAACTCTGTTTTGCTTCCATGAAGACTCTTAACTGAATACGAGATAAGACAACACACACACTCACAAGCCTCGGAGACACTATCTAAAACCTCCTTGTTATGAAGAGAAGCAGATAAGAAGTTTTTATTTTGCCACCCAGTTCGCTCTCTGGGAGCTCCAGTTTAGTTCTGGGGGTTTTGTTTGCCATAAAGACCCCAACGTAAGGAACACTGAGGAGGGCTGGAGCAGAGGGGGACGGCTGGAAGCGTGACATGGTGGCAGTGGTGGTATGTAACGCTCCTGAAGTTGTTTTTGTGACATGGCTGGCAGTCTTGTGGGATTTTGGCACGTTCCCAGATGCTGTTTTTGAGAGTGTGTGTGAAGCCTCTACCCAAATAGAATTGAGGGAATTTACTGTTGCTGCTTTCTGGAAGCTGGAGTGAAGTTGCTGGGTGAAAGCCATCAGAAATCCATTACCTGCTTTGTTCTCATAGGCATTGTTTAAAAGTCACTCGGGAGAGGGTGGCTGGTTGATTCCTTGGGTTTGCTTAATTTCTCTTTGCTGGAGGAGGAAAGTGCATACATCCAAGAAGAGCTGGAAACAGGACTATTGTATCTCGTTGACTGGCTGTTTACAGATGCAGTGAACTATGCATTTCAATGAGGAACAACATAAAGTATAGAATACTCTAATCCGCACTACAAGGAAAATCCCTGGGAAGAGAGGCCTTTGATGTAGAGGGACTTCATGGCTGAAGAACCTAATGATGATAGCCAATATCCGGAATGGATACAGCACCTGAAGAAGAAGAAAAGACATATGTGAGATATAACATCTAAGTTGTATAAACTAATTTGGTTAAACATGGAAACATAAAAATTGCACTTGAACCCAGTAAATATTCTCTTCATACAAGACAGTAAAATCTAGTAAAATATAGAAAATCCTTTCCTTAAAATTATGCTAGTGGTTCAAAATAGATGAATAAAATTACCTATTTTACTAGCTTTCTGATTACAGAGTATTAATAAAGACTGACTAGAACAGTGGTTCCCAACATGGAGAGACTTCAATTCCCAGAAGTCTAAGTCAGTAAATTGGCGGATCGGTGCTTTGGGGTTGACTTTGGTTTCTGGGTATTGAAGTCCAAAAGTCAAAGCTTGGGAAACACTGGGTTAGAAAAAATAAATAATAAGGAAGAAATAATTAAAAAGATAGGTAAAGATAAAGTATTTGGTAAAATAGTATTCAGGCAAAACAGCTGACAAAGAACTGAATGAAAAGAAGTGGTAAATGTAAGGGAGCTTATGAAGTATGAAGGATATGGATTACAAAAGAAAAATGAAGAATGTAATATGGTATTGAAGGACCTTGTAAGTAAAATTTATAATATCAATTGGCAGATCAGGAAGACTTACTCAGATCTTAAACTTGATATGGGCGAAAAGTAAACTTTAATGCAGGGGAAAATGTATGGCAGTGGTGGTGAACCTATGGCCCTCTCTGTGGGCACCCATGCAATTGCCCCAGCACAGAGTTTGCCCTGCCCTTCTTCCCAGCAGCCCAATGGGAGTGCTTCCTCCCTCCCCCAGCACAGAGTTTGTCCCATCCCTCTGCCCAGCAGCCAAATGGGAAAGTTTACCCCCTCCCCTGTTGCTATATTGGCACTTTGCAATAAATAAGTGGGTTTGGGGTTGCAGTTTGGGCACTCGGTCTCTAAAAGGTTCACCATGACTTATGTATGGTATGGAAAGCTAGACTATTGTAGTCTATGTCAACAGGGATAAAAGGCAAAAATATAAGTTAGTTAAGAGATGGTACTTAACTCTGGTGAAACTTGATGAAATAGATAGTAATTATTTCAAGATGTGCTGGAGAGAGTGCCAGAAAACAGATACTTATTTCCACATGTGGTAGGAGCGTGAGAATATTCAGTACTGTGCAAAAATCTTAGGCAACTGTTACATTTGTTGTTTTAGCAATGGTATAATGGTCACATATAATTATTTCTCAGTCTCTTCGTTAGAATATAACCAGAAAACACAGGAAATTTGTATTCATTCTCCGTGTCTGCCCCAACCCTCTGGAACCTCCTGCCCATCGAACTGCGCCTGCAGACAGAGCTCTTGCCCTTCCGGAAGGGCTTGAAAACCTGGCTGGCAGGACATATTTGGGGACCAGGGAACACGGGTTCCCATACTAAGTGGCTTACTTAGGGAGTGCCACTTGGATCTGGACCAGGGGGATACTGGCGTGTAGTTTGCACTGTTTTTACTTCAAATAATTTTAGATAATCTTTTAAACTTCATGATTTTATATGTTTTTATCTTTTACCTCTGTTTTATGACGATGTAAGCCGCCCAGAGTCGGGTTCTCCCGAGTGGGGCGGGGTAATAAATTCAATAAATAATAATAATAATAAATAATAAAAAGCATAAAGAGTTGAGGGGAAAAAAACAGCTTTCATAGGCTAAAATGGCAAGCATCTAGTGTGACCTCCCCTTTCACTTTAGCAATGGCAGGCACCTGTACCTGTATATGTATGTATGGTGCATGAGTGTAATTCATTGGAAGCTGTAATTATGAATGGTCATTAAAATTTTGCTGAAAGCTGCTGGTCGCCTACAAATTTTGCAGAGTACTTAATTTCCAATGTGGAAATTTTGGCATTTTTTTTTAAAAAAGGAAACAAGCTATTAAATAGGCTATTTAAACCTAGCTCTATATCTTATCAATAGTTGAAATGGAGGTAGGTAATTGGAAAACCAGAGTGTTGGTATCCAATTTCTTAGCAGTAGTGGAACTGATTATTGACAAGAATTGGAAAACAGTTCATAATATCTAGTGATTGGTATAGAAAAGTCTGGGACATAGTAATTAAAGATAAACTTACCATTTAACATAAAAAGTTAAGAGGAGGATAATTTAAAAGATGTATTTATAGATATATAGGGGAATTTTTATCAATGTTGTTTTAAAACAAGAAAAGGGGCAAAGACCTAGTAAGAAGGGGAAGATGGGGCTCTCCAAGAGTAAAGGGTAGGTTCTAAAATATTTTTCAATTAATATCAGTAATTATCATGTGCCATCAATTAAATTCTGATGTTTGATGACCATTTCTAGGATTTTATAGGAATAGAGTGCTCAGAAGCATTTTACCATTCTGTTCTTCTAGGATTGTCCTACGACTGTGCAACTTGCCCTAGGCCACATAGGCAGGCTCTTTTGAGATTTTCAATAAGGAATCAAACTCTCAAACTCTGGCTCAGCAGTAAGATACCCAAATCACTGAGCTACTTGTCCTATTTAATTTATTGATGAAATTGTTCTGCTCTTGTCTTAACTTTTTGGAGTACAATGCTCAGAACTGACCAGTTACCATGGTCACAATACCATGAAGCCCATTCCAGATGTGTATGTTCACAAGGATGTGGCTAACTAAAATAATTCAGGTCTTTTCACGACTCTTGCTTTTTCTGTCCTGTTTTCTGTTTCTTAAGAGTGTGTGCTGTTGTTTCCTTGCCTGACACTTACAGGATAATGGTATAACCAGCCCAAGTCTCTTTTAGGCAAACAAGATCAGATCAGATGAAATAAAGCAGCATCAAATGCAGTTAGATCCAAGTAAGCAAAATTGGATTATGTCCAAGCAAAGCAGGTCAAGTACAGGACCATAGACAGCTCCCCACTTTTTGGTCAGAGTCCTTCCAATTTCAGGTACATAGGAACGTAGACTGGCAAGTGTGTTGAAGCTTTATGTAGGCTGACAAGTTGTATGAATGCCCTCTCCCTGGAGTAGCTCAGTGGTTGGGTGGTTTTCATATCCATGAGCTTCTTTGTCAGGGAGCTGGAAATACTATTTGTGATGAATCTTTTGAATTTGCGCTGCAGAAGGACCATGTCTACTATTAGAAACAGCATATGAGATAGTTCCAAGGTTGCTATTCTAAAGAAATCCTTTGTGTGTTTTTTGTTGTTGTTGCTTTTTATTTGCTTGCTTCCTTGTTCTCTGCCACGGAGGCCCTGTGACTAGAGGCCATGGCAGTTTAAAATTATTTCTAAGTGTAAATGAAGTGTCTCTGAAAGAAAAGATCAAAGGTAAAACAAATACAGATCCCTGAGAATTATGTCTTTGGCAGACTTCCTGAATATGTTAATCAGTAAAAACCCAAAGCAAATTTTGACAAACAGATTTAGAGACGGCAAATGGAATGAGGAGTCACAAAGGTGTATCTCTGCTTAACGAGGGAGAAGTGGCAGCAAGCCAGTGTAATATGAGAGGAACACTGGTCTGATTTGTATTTAATTTTTAAAGAACCAAAAGTCATACCAAAGATGCCTGTACAATTGAATTGAGAGCTGAAACAACAATGAACAGTTCACTGGGAATTAACAGTAAATTGGATTGCTATGGCCTCATGAACAGAAATGTGGAGCATTTTTAACTGTTGAACAACAGTGTTGTCAGTTCTGATTGGTGTATTAGTCTGTTCCAAACAGAGGCATTACCTTACAGGATAGAGAAATGCAAACATACCAACTCACCGCAGAAAGCAATGGCTAATTTCTTCTTCGTCTTTTGTTGCACATGGTTTAACTGTATTCCAAGATATTATGCTCTCTGAGACAAAGGGGCAAAATCTTCCACTCTTCACCCAATGTTATTTGCAAAAGAAACTAGATCAACCATTGAATTTTACTTCATTGCTAGCAATGGGAGATCCTCCATTCCTGCACCTGAGAGCAGCAGTTTACTTCATAGTTCACAATCCTTTCTGCCAAAAAACGAAAAATGGAACAGCAGCAGAGTGTGCGTGCCATTGACATATCTCATTATTTGCCTAATTCTTTCTCATAATAGGACCAGTTCTAATTTAACTATAGACATCATTCATCTGTCATTGCTGTTTTATGTTTGTGGTTACAATACTTTGCACTGGGGCTTCATAAAACTAATGGAGTTTATGATCATTATTTTAAAAGACGGCATGGACGTTATCTGAAAGTAATATTGCTTGAAATCCTGTTCCATAAGTCATGCCATGTAAAGCTGAAGATGTGATCAGCCATGGTAATTTTTAGAAATAAAGCATTTCCAATCTCTTCTGGAATGATCCCAAGACTCCTGAAGTGGAAAGCCATTGGGGGCTGGGATGAGTCTTTAATTACCAAAAATTGCTGCCACCTGGATTTCCATAACCTATGGAACAGGAATTTAGCCGTTTGTAGCCAAAGGTAATGAAATTCAAGAATGCAATACAGCATTATGCTGAATCATATATGAGGAGTAAAACATCTCATAGTGCTATTACCAGAAATAAAAGCCAGTACATTGCCAGAGAACATATGGAAAATTCACCAATTATATGCACCCTAAAAATGTAAGGATTAATACATTAAATTTGTGCTCTAAAAAGCAAAAATCATTAAAAGGTTTAGGGAGTCAGGAGTGGCCTTTGTATGCTTTTAGGAATCCAACAGTTATATATATTTCTGATTATTATGCTACACTTTGTTGTACCCATCCCCTACATTAGCCATGCTGCGTAGAGTTTCCTACTGCACCAATATCTTTTCCCCTTACCCTTGGGAAGATTTAGTTGAGTTTTGAATTTCAAAGCGTTGCACTAGAAAGCACAGTTCACTTGACTGGGGTCTCTAATGGCAAAGAGCACTCAATAGTAAGTTGTAAAATGGGAGCTGAAATCATCAAAGACCTCATAAAGATATTGAAGGAGGCATAAATCCCTTCAGAAAAAGATTATCAGCTTACAATTACTGTGTAACAGGTTCCTAGGTGAAAGTTGTAACCTAACCCTTATTTTTCAGTACAGAGGTTCCACTTGTTAATGGAGGCATACTGCCTTCAGGTAGAAGAATGCATATAGACCCAAGCAGAGCTATTAATGTGTTTCCAAGGCAACCATGGGGCATGGCGAGAGCCTTGGGGATTCCTAGGATGGAGTGTCAGTCTATTTAGATCCCTCTTTTTAAAGTAGGACATAGGAGGTTAAAATGGTTATACAGTAAAACCTCATATAACACTAAAACCTGGTTCCACAAGTCTTCGTGTTATATGATTTTTAGTGTTATCTGATCCTCTATGGGATCCATAGAGATACATTGTAACCACACAGGCTTTCGCGGTTGTTATCTGAAGCATCCCATAGGATCTTAATGCTATCTGATGCAATTCTTCCCCCCAGATTCCTTGATGTTATGCGATTTTAGTGTTATTCGATACTAATGTTATATGAGGTATTACTGTACTTTTAAAAATACACAATTTTGATTAAAAGTGGGAAAAATGGACTCAAATGTAGCAATCCCTTAAAAGGGAAATGCTAAGTCAACTTCACCCCCATGAAACTTGAGACACTGCCTATTTGTTGAGGCACTTAGGAAGGCCTCTGAGTGAGGACTACAGGAAATAGCAGCCACTCTCTGCTCTTTTAAGTCACAATGTGAATTAAAAGACTTTTGACAATAGCAAATTTTTAAAAAATTAGTTACATATTATGACTATGTGGATAAATGCTATTTCCTACCCAGTTACTGTGTGGTTTACGTCATCTTTCATTCTCTTTTATTGTTTCTAATAGATATTGTTTCTTTCTCTTCTTATTCTGTTCCTTGGGTTGGAGGGGGCAGCTAATTTTGCCAGAAATAATTCTGATGGTACCATGTAACCTCTTTCAAGTCACGGTTATTTGCTTTTCCCCACCGAGTGCTTAGTGCGATATGAATAAGAAGTGTTTTATGCAGGGTGACAATGTGATCTTAACACATGTCAGCCTCAATCTATGCAATCAGTTTACTTCCAGGTAAATATTTATAAGATTTCAGTCTTAGTTCATACAAGCTAGAAATGAAGTATTTTGTTTGGTCCCCAGATTAGGAAGCAAATCAACCCAATTTGCATTTCCCAAACTGGTGTGTACATGAAATACATCCTTTGGATTGTGCACTTTTCCAGATTATAGAATGCATTTCCTGCCTTAGAAATAGTAAACAAAAGGAAGTGTTCTACATAGTAATATATATGCTTTGGAAGTTACACTTTTTCTGGCACATAAAGCAAGCTTATAAAAACTGACTTGCTGACGAGGAAGTTCCTTATATTGGAGGTTGGTTAGTTATGTGTTGTCAAGTCAGAACTGAATTATAGCAACCCAAATAGGACTTTCCAGGAAAACAGAGGCATTTCCTGGGCCAGGACTCCTTGCGCTGCCTCCCCTGCCGCCTCGAGAAACACCTGCGGCTCGGGGGGGGGAAGACGCCGAGGGCCAGCTCCACCTCCAGCGGTGGGAACTTTTGAAAGCCCCGGACCGACTGGGTTGCCTGCGCTGCCTCCCCTGCCGCCTCGAGAAACACCTGCGGCTCGGGGGGGGGGGAAAGACGCCGAGGGCCAGCTCCACCTCCAGCGGCGGGAACTTTTAAAAGCCCCGGACCGACCGGGTTGCCTGCGCTGCCTCCCCTGCCGCCTCGAGAAACACCTGCGGCTCGGGGGGGGGGGAAGACGCCGAGGGCCAGCTCCACCACCAGCGGCGGGAACTTTAAAAGACCTCCGCCGCCGCCGCCTTTTGCCGCTCTCCCCCTTGGCCAGCCGGCCTCGAGGAGCAACAGCTGCGGGACCCGGGTGGCAGGCAACCATGGCCGTCTCCGCCCTCTCCCACGGACTCGCGGCATCTGTCCGGAGGATGGGTTTGTAGGGGACCGATGGCAGGAGACTTGGCCAAAAGACGCTACCCAGCTGTGCGGGTGGCCGCCGCACTGTGACATTTACAGCCGAGATGAGTGGCTGCGGTGACGTTCAGCCTTGGACTCGTTCCACCTGCCCCCAGGATTGCGCCCTGCTGAGGGGCTTTAAGAGACTCTGTATGGTGGACAAAGAGGCTTGTTACCTGTCGTGGTGCTTTGTTTAATTTTGTTTAATTTTGTTTCTTTCTGTAAATTTGAATGAGGTTTATCGAATTTTTTGTTATTGTTTATTGAATTCTTTGTTACTGTAATAATATCTATGCTTTGGTATTCTGTAATGCTGATATCGACTATTATGATTTATTAATATATTGTCTAGGAACTTGTAACTGTAATTTTACTGTAATTTTATATGTATTGTAAACCGCCCTGAGTTGGCTATGCCAAGTAGGGCGGTATAGAAATTGAAATATAATAATAATAATAATAATTATGGTCACAAATGCTCTGGTCACCTCCAGACTAGATTATTGTAATACACTCTACATGGAGCTGCCCTTGATGACCATTCAGAGGCTGCAACAGGTGCAAAATGCGGCTGCCCACATGGTGATAGGGTGGGGGCGTTATGCCCATGCCTCACCCCTGTTATGGGAGCTGCATTGGCTGCCAGTGTGCCTCCAGGTGCAATTCAAGGTGCTGGTGATTGCCTTTAAAGCCCTACATGGTAGTGGACCAGGTTAGTTATGAGACTGCATAACCCAAGGACACCTGCCTGTCCAGCCAGAGCCGACTGGAGGGGCTCCCTAATATACCATTCGGCTAGAGAGGTTCACCTCTCTAGCACTAGAAGGAAGACCTTTTTGGCATCTGCTCCAGCCCTGTGGAATCTCCTGCCGACCGAGTTGTGGCTCCAGGCAGAGCTACTGACCTTCAGAAATGTCTAAAAATGTGGCTGGCACAACAAGTGTGGGGTGCTGCTGGTTGGGCATTCCCCCCCACCCCAACGCTGGCTTATATGAAGGCTGTTTGAGTTTTTAGTTAACTTATTGTAGGTTAGAGGGTGTTTTAATGCTTTTTAAATGTTTTTCTGATTTTATGGTCATGGGGGATGTTTTATATTTGAATGTTTTTATTGTGATTGCGAGCTGCCCAGAGACGCTTCAGCCAGGGGGCAGCAATTGAAAAACAAACAAACAAAGTGAATGTGGCCTGAAAGCATTTGCTCCTAAAAAGCAATGTATTACATTTTAGGAGGCCTGAATAAGGCTTCAAAGTAGAACAAACTGGTCAGAAGAAAGTAAAAACCAAAGAAGGACTTGTAAAAGGATGGGGTTACTTTCCACTTTTTTTTTTTACTCCTGTTGCTAGAAAGTGAAAGCCGGCTTACAGTGTGAACAAGCTTTGACCGGTGGCACAAATTTAGAGAAGGGGTGATCTTCCAAAGATATAAAAGAAGGCTTCACATGGCCATAAACTTGGCACTCTGGCCTTTGACCCATTTGCCCAAAATAAGAAATTATCGGCTGTCTGAACACATTGCCAAGGAAGATATGCTTTTCAAAACAATAGACATGGTAACCATGGCAACTCATTAGTTTATTTTGCTCTTGTATTGATTTATTCTGACTGAAATAAGTTAGAAATGCTTTCGTCATAGACTGAAAATATTAAGCCTCCAATTCTAATTCTCAAAGTATCTGGAACATTGTTAATTTACTGTGGCTAAGAAATTTTGTTAGGGACTGCAGTGGCTTAGTGGTTAAGACCCTGAACTTGATGACAAGAAGGCTGGCATGTCAGCAGTTCAAGACCTGAGTACTGCATGGCAGACTGAGCTTCCATCTCTGTCCCAGCTTCTGTTGGTGTCTAACCATGCCTGCCACATCTCCATGGAATCATCTGCAGACACAGACAGTGCTGGCTCTTTGACTATAAACAGAGATGAGCACTGAACCCTAGAGTTGGATATGACTGGCTTTTGAGCAAGGGCAACCTTTACCTTTACCAAGAAGTTTTGTTAAATTTCTCTTAACTATAAAACCGAAAGTGCAAGCTTTGACAGTGATTTACAAAGTACTGTACAGTGATTTTGAAATGTCATACTGTTTTCCTGTTTTTCTCTTTTGTCAGCTAGCCAGGGTTCTAGCTCACAAAAAGCAAACCTCAGTACACGGATGACATACTGATGAATTAAGAAATGTCATAAAGCCTTGATCATTATAAAAATTGGCATATATATTAACTTTCTTAAATAAGTGCTGATTGTAGAAAGTGTATTATAATCCTTTTCTTCCTGATTCTCTTTGCAACTGTGAAGTTTGCCTCAATGCTTTGCACTGCAGAAGTTATAGTTTCAACTTAATATTTACTTTCATTATTTATTCATCATTATTATTTATGGCATAGTAACTAAGCAATATAGTTAAGCTACTAAGTTAAGTTACTCTGTTGAGCAATTTCAGGTTCTTTGTTATTTGCTCTAATTGCCAAGTATATTAATTGCTTTGTATTCTGTTAATGCTATAAATGAGTTGAGCCATCTAATCACACTTATGTGAGCTTAGTGGTTACAATTTCAAGTCATATATCCTTTTTATAATATACAAATGTTAACTATCCTATCATATTTACTCATATTTACTTAGTTAGTAACTAATGTAAGCAATAAGTATTTTTGATACTGTTATTTGCCATCTAAATACTTAGTTAAGACATATACACTCATATCTACACAAAATTTCCCATGTTAAAAATATATTAAAAAACAATCTTTCCATTATCATATTTATTGCCTGAAATGAATTGAGGTAAATCCATGAACTGAAAAAGGGGGTACACTTGAGAATACCTTATGCAGAGATGCTGTAAGCCCAAAAATTTCTTGGAGATTTTAGGATTTTGGAAAATAACCTAGAATCTGGGTTTCAAGGGTAGAGAGCAGGTGTCTACTATGAAGTTTACACAAGGGATACTAGTTCACAACTAGGGTCTGATTTAGCCTTAGCAAAATCCTACTCTCACACCTCTGAACTCTGTTCACCACACATGCAAATATCTTAACCAAATATGATATCAATAAGTATTATTATTCTGTAATAAACAATGATTTATTGAACCGCCCAATGCAATTGTAGTTGGACTTCTATCTCCACCCCGCCCCCACTTTGCCACCTTAGTACTTTGTTATACTCTGTCAAAAAGTGGCCACCTACTGTCAGATCCATAACTTCTATATCAGAATTTTGTTTCCTTCTAGCATCTTTTTTCATCAGCCGCTGCAATATATCTGAAACAAAGGTTTTGGGACAAAACCTGAGTTTCTTCTGAAAACTACATTTATGCATGCATAAAAGACAATGATTCACACAGAAGCCCTGAAATGTAAAACGGGAGCACACAGAAACATTCAATGTAACAAAGGGAAAAATTTAAATTTTAAAACTTGCAAGAAAGAATTGAGCAAAAATTACATTTCCAGACAATGTAAAAATGAAAATGCTGCCAGTTGCTTTCTTAACCACTGATGCAAAAATAAAGAATTTAATGTGCACTTTAGTCAACGGGATTTGTAATAAAAAAAAAAGTTTCCCCCACTAGGAACTGTTTCAAATTTGAAAACGTTCCCTTGTCCCTCCTCCTTACAACATATTTCATAATACACACATGTACATTTATACATAAAATTAAATAAAAATTCTTAGCTTTGTAGGAAACATTTGCCTCTACTGAAGACTGATTACACACATAAAAAGTAACACATTTGTCTCAAAGTTGATATTGATGAAATAAATTCAAATGCTTCTTTAGACAATGGACAAGTACTCTTGCTTTATATACCCTAACATGGGTTATTTTAAACAGTCTTGAGGGATTGTTTATTTTAAACTTATCTTTATGCGATATTAAATTGTACCAATTTTGTGTGAATCAGTTTATATTTCCTCTCAGTGTATTTAGAAATTCATTTACTGAGGAATAAATTCATGTATTGAAACCAGAAAGTATGCATGTGATCAATATACACCCATGAAGATAAAGCAATTTACAGGACTTCATCAATGGATGTGAACATTGATTTGTATTCTACATGACATGAATCAATTTGAAAAAAAAATACAGGTTTCAAAATTGCGTCTTTTAGTTGTCTAACCACAGCCTGAGTGAGCTTCAACTGCCTAATCCTCTTCCATTTAATGTCACTCACTGGTGACATTGAAGTATATTTGTCTCACCAAATGACAAAAATATACAAGCAAAGTATGCAGAAGAAAAGCAGCTGTAACATATTAGCTGCATATTTTTCATACATATACACACAGACAGATAGAAGCAGAACAAATAATTGAGATCACAGATGATTTGCAAAGTAATTGTGGTGATGGTGATGGTGATGGTGATGGTGATGGTGATGATGATGTCCCATCAAGTCACTTCTGACTTATGATGACACTTTTCCAGAGTTTTCTAGGTAGAGAATATTCAGAAGGGATTTACCATTCCCTTCTTCTCTGACATCATGGGAATGTCCAGTTTTCTGGTTCTTCTCCAAGAAGACAAAGTAAGGAGTAAGATCCCTGTTTATCCATATCACTGAGCTATCCGACCAGCTATAATTATATGATGTCAAGTTGATTTTGATTTATAGAGACCCTTGTCAGAATTTCATAATACTCTAGGACAGTGGTCAGCAAACTTGGCTCTCCAGCTATTCTTGGACTTCAGTTCCCAGAAGCCTTGATCAGCAGGAGTGCTGACTTGGGCTTCTGGGAATTGAAGTCCAAGAACACCTGGAGAGCCAAGTTTGCAGACCCCTGCTCTAGGACTCAGAGTATAGGATACTCTGAAATAGGGTTTAGTTTCCTTCTTCTTGGGGCACTCTAGTATTGTACTGCTCCTGAAAGTTACGTGGGCCAACTCTTGTTTTAGGATGTAGAGTGAGGAATCAATTTCTCAAGATCTCCTAATTCAGTCAGCTATCTAACCAGTAAAGAAAGTGGGGGGAGTCAGCGGAAGCCATCAGGCAGTTCCTACTTTTCTACAGCTTCCAAGAAACCAATAATGTGAGTGGCAGAAGTGAATAAGCCAAAAACAGTTGAAAGAAAAGTGTTTGTTAAATTAACTGTATTGAACACATCAACAAAGTTTGATTCAACCCAATTTCCAATAGGTTTTAAAATCTAAGGAATAGTATTGGTTGTGTAAAGATATATTGGGTTACAACTTCTACCTTCTTTGCAACCATTTTAACTTTTCTTTTCTGCTCCCAACACATTTGAACAGTTTTTGACAGTAGTTTTCAGACTTCAAGACATTAAAAATTCTTGGGTTGGTGCTGCTAGAAGCCAATATCTAGAACCCAAGCCAGTTGAAAATGAAGTCCTTTTATATCCCAGTGGGGATAACATAACCAGAGATGACACTCGGATATTTATAGTTACAATTAACTTCTCCACGTGCTGTATCCCATTAAAAATATTGACTATCATCATGGCAATCAGCCACACAGATTGTCCTGGGGAAAAATATAATGCAGTGGCCTTCCATTTGCCTTCTGCATCACAATGTGACACCCATACCACTGATCCAGTTCTGCAAGTCACTATCTGGTTCTGATCCCTTTTGGCACACACCACCTCATCGGTCCCAGACCAGTATTGATGAAGCTGTTGCCCTCCATCAAGATGGACTCAAGTGGGATTTAATCCACTTGCAGACCATCACCCTTCCTTGTGGATTTCACCATCCAAGGTCATTAGTCCTCAGGGTTGCCAGGTTAATTAACTGCCTTTTAAAAATTGGTGTTAAGTTGTTCACAGTATGGTCTACTCTATTACCATATGTAGTATATACAGGTCCTCACCTCCACTTTGGGACTTCTCCAGTGCTCCCTTCAAAGGAGATGTATTTACAATCCCCTCTAGGAACTCACCCAAAACTCATGGGAAGGATCCTATGTTGACCACTCAGATCACATCCAGCTGAAACAAACCTGGGAGACGTGCCCAATGCTTCCCGGCTGCGCTGACGTCTCCGCCTCATCCGGACGTGAAACACCTGCCCGGGGGAGTGAAAAGGACGGCCGGCAGGAGCTCCTGCCAGAGACACGCCCAACGCTTCCCAGCTGCACCGACATCTCCACCTCCCCCGGACTCGAAACACCTGCCCGGGGGAGTGAAAAGGACGGCCGGCAGGAGCTCCGGCTAGAGACGTTCTCCACCACCACCAACAACACCTGTTCCTATGTGTTTCCTTCGAGTTCTGTAAAAATTCATTGTTCCTATGGGTTGTTTCAAGTTAAGCAAAACTCTGATTTACGTAAAAGCCTACAGAACAGACTTTTTACATAAGTAGGGGTTTTAATGTATATGCAAGTGTGAATGGCACCCTGCCACTTGTACTCATGTATACTAAATGTGGAAACTATCAAAAAATGTAAAATGTTCTTACTGATCATTTTGGACAGGGCAGTTTTATTTTCCTAGATTTTAGAAATCAGTATCTCCCATTCTCTGAGTTAGATTATGAGCTCCTGCTCTGTGTGATGATCACTGCAAAGCATTCTAATGAATCTGTCTGCAACCTGTGAGAATAGTTTATGCTTCCCTCCTAGAAGAGATGCGATACTTGTTGCTTACTCCTGTTGCTCCTGATCTCTGCTCTTCCCTGATCTGAATTTCCACAATTTTCTAACAGGGAAAGAGATTTCGGGCATGAGGGTATGTCTCTTGCCATCCATAACCTTCTGTGAAAGAGACATGCCTGATTGCTTGTTTACACATGGCAGGCTGTTGTAAGTAGCAGGTTACCATGTTGTGTGTGTTGTGCTAATGGTATAAATATTTCTGTCTTCTTAGGTCTTAATCTTGATGACTAATCTTTATTTTTCATGTAATTTAAAATGCTGAAGTGCAGTCAACTGAATAAAAATAACCAAGAGCCACTTGTCAAACATACTAGAAGAGCAGTGTTATGCTCTCTTTGAAATTATACAAGTCAAACATCTTCATTTGCAATTTCCTTGTTTTTTTTCCATTCATGAATAAAAGAATAAGTATCAAAACATCTTCACAAGATTCTTCAGTCATTGAATATATATTTTTTATGTTGGGGCTAAGGGCTAATAGCATGTACTATTTGTTCCCCAGAAAAGGTTATGTTAAACTAGACTGAGATGCATACGATATATTCTTTTACAAATGATGCAAGAGGTTCATTTAAATACATTCTATGAGATGGTTCCTCTGATTAATTCAACTATAAAAAATGCAAAATGTTGAAGCAGTCTTGACATATACTAGTCAACCACTGTACCCATGAATTCAGTTTCAATTATCCAATGGTCCAAAAATACTCAATGAAAAATCCCTAAAATACATAATGCATTTTCAAGGCGCAGTACCATAGCTGGCCACTACAATATAATGTTGAGAAGGAACAGATTGTGGTTCCAGGAGAATAATATTTTGAGAGGACTTGAAAGATCAACAGAGATATTTGCAGCAGTAGCATCTCTTGCCCATTTTTATGACACAGGTTTGTGTGCTAAAGTACAGGGCTTTCTGTGGTTTCAGGTATCCATATAAGATTCTGGAATATAAGACTTAGCATGAGCAAAGACAGACTTTTTAGATAGGTCGATACATATATCATATAGAGATTAGTGTCTACTGTGCTGGCCTTGGAGATATTCTAGGATAAGTGGAAATATTAAATTATGATGTCATTCATAATTTAATAATTTAATAATTCATGGCCTGGCAGGTGACCAAGAACATCATCCCCTCCTCTGGGCCCACAAAAACAGCTTGAGGGAGAAGATTCTATGGCCTGGCAGGCAGTCGAGAACATCACCCCCTCCTCTGGGCCCACAACAATGGCCTGAGGGAGAAGATTCTATGGCCTGGCAGGCAGTCGAGAACATCACCCCCTCCTCTGGGCCCACAACAATGGCCTGAGGGAGAAGATTCCATGGCCTGACAGGCAGCTGAGAACATTGCCCCCTCCTCTGGGCCCACAACAACGGCCAGAGGGGAGTTAGTCTGTGTTCTGCTTAGATTATTTTGTGAGGTTGTAGTTTATGATTTTTACTGTACTGTTGCTGTTTTGACTGTAATCCACCCTGAGTCACCTCGGTGAGTGGGCGGCAATATAAATCTGAATAAATAAATAAATAAATAATTCATGATGCCACAGATGGTATAAATTCTAGCACTGAACACACTGAGATATAGTTAACAGGCTGAAATGAGTGTTCATAGCAGAGAACAGCAAAATCTGACTTTTGCTGTATTACCTTTTAACAGCAGGAAGACATTTTGGCCTTGATTACATATTGAATTATCAGGTCATAAACAGTTTTTAATGGGATATCACTGCTTGAAGATCTGGAGAATGATAGCAATTCCTTGACACTTAAGCCAGTATGTGGAGACTTCACAATGCTCTGGATAACTCATAGACTTTAAATAAGTAAGAAAGTTCAGCTTTTAGACTAGGCTCTAGAATGCAAATGTGTAGATGAAGTGTATTGCACCTCACAATTAGACCTTAGAAATGATTTAAGAATGAAACATCTGGCTCAGATGATGCAGTTTTAAGTCCTAAAATTCTTATTTTCAATGCATCTGGAAGAAGACATACCTCTGGATAAATTTAGAAATAAATAGTGTTTTTCAGGGATCTATTATATAACAAATTGAGAAAGCTTCATATTCATAATTACTCACCTGTACTCCTCTTGAACCATTCATTTTTGCTGTTGTATGTGCTATAAAATCATTTCTAACAGATGACAATCTTGCACATTAGTGACCCCTGAAAGATCTTCTTGTTAAGTGCCATCAGATCCTAAAAATTAAGCTTATAACTTCTTTTATTTAGTTAATCAAAATATTTTCCTCTTTTAAAGCAAAAAACAAAGCAATCACACTTATGTACCGCCCCACATCTCTTAGTGCACTCTCTGGGTGGTTCAAAAGTTAATTAGCATTTTAGATACAAAAAAGTGGAGAGGGGGTTTCCTCAGGACAGTTGACAGAACAAGATGGGTGTTTGACCTCTGCCTGAGTTCCTCTCACACAGCATCTGCAATTAACTCATTAGCAGATGTGTAATGTCGGAATTTTTATTTTGCACTCACTAAACATTTACAGCTTAACAGAACCAAACTTCACGATAATCAAACTAACCCCAATCAGGGATCTTCTGTTATTACTGTTGTAAATAGCCACACTGATTGTATGTTATTACTGATTGTAAATAGCACACTGACCTACCTGTTCCACCAACCAGCCATTGTGGAACTCTGTACCTGATATGTGTAAATGGATACTATGAAAATTCACTCTTATGTTTGATGAAATGGACTTGATCCACGAAAGTTAACATTAAAATACAAGAGTTAGTCTTTAAGGTGCCACAATGCTTTTTGTCTTTTTTGTTTTGTTTGCTCTTTGATATGTTTGCACAGACTAACATGGCTACTGCAGTAAAACAGCGGATAATGATTGGATCGGACAAAGCTAAAATCACATAACGTTAAGTAATCTGGGGAGGAGAATTTGATTGAATAACATTAAGGTCCTATGGGATGGATCGGATAACATCCGCTAAAGCCTGTGCAGTTACAATGTATCTCTATGGAGCTTTAACATTATTATCATTTTATTATTATTATTATTAGTTCAAATTTATATTGCCGCCCACTCGCCATGGCGACTCAGGGCGGCTTACAGACAATACATTACATTACATTACAATACAATACAATGTTGGGGTGGCCATAGGATTTTAAAATGGATCGGATAACACTAAAAATAGGATAATACTAAGACTTGTGGAACCAAGTTTTAGAGTTATCCGGTGTTTTACTGTACTTCAAAACTTGAAATATATCAAACATTTCTAGTCTATGAGTCATTGTTTTGTTTTCCATATATGTTGGCATATTGTCATCATGATTTTGACAGATTCTGTACTTTAGAACGGTTATAGTGATATCCTATCTATTCCTTGGAAGTGCTTTAAAAGCTGCTTTTATGAGAAATTGAATTTTTATCTTTTAACTAAAGAGAGAGAAACATGAGTGCATCTTTTTTTGTTTTTTTCCTGTGAGTCTCTAAAATATGAATGTTTTGTGTTAATGAAAGATAGGAACACACTTTGTTTTATAAATCTGTGTTTCTCTCTTTCCCTTAATTTTTATTCCACTCCTGATCTATCAAATCATCTTATAGCATTAAAAGGGCATGGTTTTGTTGAAACCCAATGGGAGTGTTCTCTCTGCATCAGCCTAATTTCTTCTAGAGTGCAAAGTTCATCCATTTTACACTGCTTGAATGCCTGCTTCCTCGCTCTGTCTCCCATCCTTTCTTCTTTTGCCTTGTTTCATTAGGATTATTCTCTTTGATTCTCCCATGAGTTATTTGGGATATTTCTCAATGGCTTGGTCAATTCTTTGGATTATTTTTGCTGTCAGCTGCTGATGTGCTTTAATCAAAGAAAGAAAAGAAGGAAGACAACAGATTATAGAGAAGAATGAAATCTCCCTCTGTCTCTTTTCTTACATTAGGGTGGTATAGAAATTGAAATATTATAATAATAATAATAATAATAATAATAATAATAATAATAATAATAATAATAATAATAATAATAATAATAATAATAATAATAATAATAATAATAATAATGTGTGCTTATTTTTCTATTTTGCCCCTGTATATGTGTGGATGCTTTTCCAGTTTGTTTGTTTGATTGATTGATTTACTATATACTCTATTAAAAGCATATATTTGGTGGTTCTTTGGTGCCATTTTGTTTAATGATGGTGGTTGTTAGCTGTCCTGTTGCCTGCTATTACTTTTTTTGTGGTAATTTTCTTAGGTTCTTTAGTGCCCGTTAGCACAAATTGGGACAAAATGACTCCAAATTAGGGAAGATCTTTAATGTTACATGAAAAGAAAGGTGGTGAAAAAAAATGATAACAAATGTATTTGCAATGGACAGATTTTTTATATATTTGCTTGCTTCACAAAATTGACAGAATCCAACAGACAAAATCGTGTTGTTTCACATAGCAAAGTACACTAAAGTAGTCCTTTAGCATAGTAACCTGCAGTTAGATTAAGCCCATTTGACTCATACTGAGTCAATGACACATACTGAAGAATTGTCTCACCAAATCCCTATTGATTCAGTGGACCTACATTAGGCAATTTATTTTGGTCAGTAACAGTATTTTGGTCCATGAATCACTTTCCTGCCTTGTTTCTACTTCTTATGACAACATTGCTTATTCCTGCTTTGTTTCCTACTTTTGTTCCAGTCATTTATGACTACCAGCACATCTTATTATGGTGTGTGATCAATTTCCTTCTGGATACTTAGAAGAAAAGCTTTTGATTTCTTCGTCATCAGCATCTGGAGCAGGTTTGGGAATTTGTCTACATTTTGTTTGCTGTCACAGAAAATCAGCAAGCTGGTCTATTAAATTGTTCATCTTTTGTTTCTTAAACTACTCAAATTATATGGGACTATTGCTTTTTAAAAAAGTGAAAGGGTAATAGATTGCAATTGTTATGTGTGCACAGGAAGAATGGTAGAAAGGATTTACACAAACACATTTTTTACATTCCTCTGATTAAAATAATTTCTGTTTCTTAAAGCCAATGCTCTGAGTTTTTACATTAGAAAAACTTATATTGGGAAGAAAAACTTCAGAACATAAGCACAACATCTTCTTAAAAGTTCAGACTGACAGATTAGTGTTTCTCCTCATATGGACATTAATTCAAAGTAACTTTTCAGTTTACTTATTCGTAGTGGAAGGATGAACATCCCAACTTGTTCTCTACACAAGAACAAGAAGTCATAAAATATTTGCTTGTACAGTGGAATATCAATTTATGAACAGTTTGAAAAAAGGAAATCCAGAGAAAATAGTGGCTCGGTTGATGGGTTTTTTTCCACGGTATGAAGCTCATGTGGGGCTTTCAGACAGCTCTGAACACCCTTCCAATGCTTCCCACAGCAGCAGGAGAGTTTTTGGAACATTTCTGCTCTGTTTTTGGTATTTTTCATCTCATTTTGGCACCATGAGAAGCTCACCACCACCACCAGAAAGTGCCAAATTTCCCCCCTTCTCAGCAACAGCTGATTGACCTGCAATTACCAGAACTGGGCACTAGAGGGGACCGTTAGAAATATGCCAAATATGCATTGAAATGCACTGAAAACCTTCTGGAGGTCAGAAAAAAGTGTGGGGGGAAGAAACATCTTGTATCTGTTCAAAACTCTTTCTATAGTGTAGTTTGGAAATTTTCACCACTTTACAAAGAGTTTTGAACTCATTTTTTTTACTTTTTTTCTAATCTCCAGAATGGATTTTAATCTCTTTTAATCTGTAGGGATTGGGGTAATTTTTGGTAACAGTTTTAATGGGGTTTTTTTATTGGTTTTAAAATGTGATATTGGTTTTATTTTCTGTGAGCCGCCCAGAGTCATTGGAGTTGGGCAGTAATATAAATTAGATAAATATATTAGATAGATAGATAGATAGATAGATAGATAGATAAATTTTCAGTGCATTCTATGAGAAAACGCTTTTCAGTTAATGGAATTTTCATAGTATGAAGAACCTGTGGAATGGATTAATTCCATTAACCGAGGTACCACTGTACCTGCAACAGATAATACTAATTTTTCCTTCACATTGGAGCTAGCTGGATTCCTTCACATTGGAGCTAGCTCCTGTCATTGGAGCCAAGGGTCGAGAGTTCAAATTCTCATTGGGCTTCCTAGGTTATGTGCCCTGTCACTTCTGCAGCTGTGGCCCTGCTATATGATCACTACAAGCAAAAGTGATTGGAAAGCCACTTCTGAGTACTTTATACCTAATGACTCCTGGGAAATGTCACCATAAGCCAGAATGAAGTTAAGTATTATTGATTATAATCCATGCATTTGAAAAAAATGCTGTTTCTGCAGCTGGGTTGGCATCGGGTGTGGAATGCCTGGCGTTGGTTTGAGCCGTGGCAGAGTGGTGAGTTGGTGTGAGCTGTGGGTCATGGAGTGGGGTTTGGCCACTTAGGAGTTGTTGAATGGGTGGCTCAGTCACATGGGGCCCAGTGGCAGGGGCCCTGGGGTGGCAGAGTTTTGGACATACTGGGATTTGGGAATCCGCGATCCTGGTTATGCCGTTCATGCTGTTTATTCTGTGGACTTGGGCATTGGGACAGACATGAACGGCTGGGGTGAAGATCTGGCATTAAGATCTGGGGGCCGGATATCACCCATCCCTGGCCAACCTAGGCCTTGGACTTTTTTGTGGATGATTATTTGGACTATTTACATGAATGGCTTTTCTTTTTTCTTGAATGCTTTATGATGGTTGTTATTTATGATGCTGTGACTTACATGATGTTGTGATTTATATGATACAGTGATGTATTTTTATGATTGTATTCTATTTGTATCCTATTTCATTGTATTGTGATATGTATATTTTCTGATATGACATGTATAATGTGTATTAGATATGGTATTGTTGTGAGTCACCAGATGTTGTGTTGTTTCTATGGAACATTTTAAAAGAAGTCACAAACAGAGTATCTGCTCATTAGGTTTCACACAGGATGCCTCTTTTAAAAAATCTACCAGTCTCCTAATCCTTTGCACCTCCCATAATGCTTAGCCACTGCCACCCATTTCTTTTTTTCCCCAGGATATTGACTGTCATTCCAAGAGAAACCTCCTAGGGAAGAACTGTGTGTTTTGAAATTCCTTTGAAGACTTGGAAATGTTTGGCTAAAACAAGTGGTGGGTTGTTAAATTTTCCACTACCCCACCATGACGTCATTACATTGTGGGCGTAGCTGACATCATGGTGTCATGATGTTGTGGGCAGAGCAAAATAAATAAAAATATATTAAAAATGTCTGTGCATGCTTCAAACCTCCGTTTGATGCATGTGCAGTTCTTTTTTTAGTGTGCATGCACCAAACCTCTATTTGACACATGAACACTAATAAATAGAAGTATGCATGCATCAAACGGAGGTTTGAAGCACGCGCAGTTCTGGACAGCCATTTGGGCTGTCCGAAAATACATTTCTGGAGGGGCAGCAGAGAGGTGACCGAACCAGTCGCCCAGGGGTTTACCACCTCCCCCGGTGACCCCTCCTGATGTGGTGCTACCAGTTTGGGCAAACCGGTCCGAACCGGTAACATCCCATCACTGGCTACAACTATCAATAAAGATCCCAAAATTCCCCCTTCTTTTTTGGGGGGGGAGGGGAAGAACTTCCTTAATTCTGGTGGTACTCTAGAAATTGTAGTGCAAAGCAAAGAGTGACAGATAAAATCACTGTTTTGATGCTAACCAGTGCCCTTCATACTAACTTTCTGATGCTTTTCTTTTTTTTATTTTCCCACACATTGCTTACATTACCATTTCATCTATTTGTTTAAACTGACCTATATCCTCAGATACTGCACTGATATGGCTGAGGGGCATTTATGTTGTCAGAGTATTATTGGGACGATAAATATTTATGTGGGCTGTCAGTGAAAGCCAATAGGTTAAAATGGCAGGTGAGTGGTAAGAAAATGAAGTTGTCAATTATATAAGCAAAGCAAGAAAAAGAATAGGGAAGCTAGAAGAATCTTTGTTGAGCAATGCCAATGAATTTGCAAAAAGTGTCAACTTTCACAAAAGACAAGAAAACACCTTTCAACATGCATAAAACGATCCATAGATCTCCTTGTTTTTGGCTCTGGTGAAGTCCAAACAGAATACAATGTATGAGTGCTATGAAAAATATCAGATTGCTAATTTACTGTAAATTATGGCTGGCAAAAGGCTCAGCTTTGTTCTTACAACATGGCTTTTGTCAAGATAACAGAAAAGTGGAATTACACAGTGGGGTGGCTTACACATCTGCTTATTTTTGCAAGTGCTTTAATGTCCCATGGCAAATTATTTCAGTTCCATGTACACCAGCAATTTTGCAGCTTGTTGGGTAAAATGTATTCTTGCAGCTATGTTTCCTGCATGATTTTAAAAAGTGAGTTTATTCCTTTTAATTAATTAAAATGTGTCTGCAATCTGCAGTAATAACTCAGATCAATAGATAGCAGTCCCCAGAGCCCTATGGACTGGAAGGGCTTCCCAAAAATAACAGTGCTTCTCACAAGTAAGAGTTTTCTCAAGAGCAAAAAGTCTTTGGGCCTACCTGCAGTTGGTTTTGGGTTGGGCAATGTGGAACAAGAGCTTAAATCTTCAATCTGGGCCTTTGTTACTGCTGCAGAAGAAATATTAGTACTTTGTAGCACAGCTGCCTTATTTTGCTTATCTGTTGCTAACCCCAAATAGGATATGTTTTTGGGAGAAACATTCCAGACAGAAGGATGTGTTCATTCACTGAAAACATGCATTTAGCAGAGTGACTAACAAAATGGGGGGGGGGGGGATTATGGCAAAATGTTACAGCTTCTGCCTTCCTTGCCTGCTTAGTATGATATTTCTAAGTCAGCAATTGTAGAACACAGAGAACAGAGCACCCCAAGTCCATAGTACCAGATATTTTCTTGGTTCAGCCCATGGGGTGATGGAGTGTCAAATGTAGGCATTCAAAAATTCTTCCTTTTTTTTCTAATGTATTTGCATATTATGTTATTTCTACTTCAATCACCAACAGGTCAGATAACCCATTATTAAAATGCTTCTTGGTCAAGATTGCAGATTTCTGTAAACTGGTGGTTGTTTTGCCTATGTTTCATAGATGGAATCTTCCTATGGTATACATGTGTAGTACAGTGCTTTGAATCACAGGGATGTGCTCCAGGATTGCTGAATGGTGTTTTGGGGATAGCTGTTAGAAATAAATTCTGTGAATTAGGAGGCTGCTGCAAAGCTTTCACGGCTGGCTTTCTCTTGGTGTTCACAAAATGTATAAATTTTTGCTAACAATAGACAGTGTTCCTTAACTGCCTGGTTGTTGTGTAAACACTCTGAAAAGAAATCCACCACAAACCAAATCTGTTGCTTATTTTCTGATTCATAATTGTTGGAGAACCTATCTTTAAGATGTACCGTATATACTTGACTATAAGTCATCCCAAATATAAGTTGAGGCACCTAATTTGGACTTCTAAAACTAGGAAAATAGATTTACCCGTGTATAAGTCAGGGGTGGAAAATGCAGCAGCTGTTAATGAGTTTCAATAATTAAAATACATGAAAATATGGTAAAATTAATCAGTTTAGACATTTGTATGGGTATGTTTTTGAGTGTTTACACTGACCCAAGTATAAGTCAAGTCCCATTTTTGGACCTCATTTTGGAGGTTAAAACCCAACTCAAGTATATATAGTAATTGCTCTTTTGATGTTAGAAGGAATAGTGTATAGAAGATATAAGGTGTTTCTTGAGTTCCTCAGGTTTTATTTCTTAACTTTATTTGGTATTACAAAGGCATCTGATTCTGACAGCTGAGTTGTATATAATATTTCAATTTATTACTGACCTTTACAACAATGCCACTGACAGCCACAGTTAGCTGGAATAGCAACTCCTGTCACCCCAATGTATATTTTATGTATTTATGGCACTTCTATGTCACCTTCCTCCTGGCAGTGGGACTCAAGGTGGCTCACATATCATTAAAGAAAAGAATTTAAAGCAGCATATAAAGCGTTTAGAATTATTAAAAAAGGAAATACTAAAATCATCATATTAAAACAATTTAAGAAATAAATAAAAACATTTAACAAATCTTTAAAAAGGATATGTTGACAGCAAACATGGGGCAATTAGCAATGTTAAAATTAGATATTAAACACTAATAGCCTGTTAGAATATACATTTTTAATTTTCACCAAAAAGGGAGGACAGAGGTGGAGGAAAGCAATCAATAACCTGGGGGGCAGCCATTGAGAGGGTCTTAGCTTATGTGGAGAACCATGTGGAGTCACCTCTCTATGTAGAAGTTTAATGGAATAATGAGGGGTCTGGGCTAAAACATTACTGTCTTCAGTTAAGTATTTGAACATCTGAATGGGGTGGTGGTGTTCTATTGCTTATCTGTATCTGTTGCAATTCTTTAAGGAACAGGTGCTCTGCAATTCGATATGATTGTTAGAAAATGAAATTTAACTCCAAGCTACATTAAAATCCAGACTGTACACCCCTCATTTACAAGAAAAGAGGGAAAGAAATCCAAATACTTTCATATCTCTAAAGCATCTTACAAGGAAGTGGTGAGGGGGTTACACAGATGTCTGTGTATGCTGACCTACTGGCTAAAGACCCACTACATGAGTTAGATAATGAGCAAATAATTTGTATAATATACAAATGTCGCTGCCTTGCTTTGAGAAATACATACAGGGATTCTGAAACAGCAAGGAAATAAAATACCTCTAGGTACTTGCCATGGAAACAGAGAGAAGAAAAGAAAGAGAGGCTTGCATGAGGGGAAAGAAAAGAAAATGCAGAGAGGCGGATTAAAGGGCTTGCAAGCAAGGGAAGCTGGTACAGACTGAATGAGACAGAACAAAGTGCAAGAAAAAAGTTGTGATGAGGGAAGAACAAAAGGAGTAGTGGTTAGGAGAGGAATGGGTAGATTTCTAACTTGAGTGAAACTGGGAATGGACCAGGGCTGTAGCCAGGATTCTATATAGATGGTTTCCCCCCACCCCCTGACTACAGCCCCGGAATGGACCCTTATTATTTATAAACTACGCTCAGGTAAACCAGTACTCCCAATCTTTTATACATAGCAGAATCCTACACTTGCCCATGAATTAAGTTAGGCGTGCTACCAGGGAAGCATACATAGGCTTGTATGCTTACTACAAGCAGCATGATTCAAAGCTATGAGGTATATTTTTTTCTAGGATGGTGGCCACAAAGGGAAGGTAAGTACAATTGTTATTCAATGCATTTTTTTGTTAGTAGCAGTGCCTGGGCGTGACACATATTGCATCATGGATAGATGGTTGTGTGTATCTTTAAGGACTACTCTAGAGAATGGCCAGTTGCTCAGGATCAGCAACTAACGAAGAAGCCTCTTGTGCATAAGAAGAGGCACGCCCAAAGCCAAAATTGCCTCGCCTTAATGGAGTGGTCGTCTTGCTGGAGTACTCATCTTGGAGGTAACTTTATGAGCCAGTGATTTTGTGACTTTGCCACTTTGTGGTAGTGATTTTGTGTCAGTGGATACAAAACAGCTTGGATCGTTGGTGTTTTTTGTCTTGGTGCTTGCTTCTAGCCAAGAACTTTGCAAAGTCGTGCTGAAGAGGAGGAATTTGCCTAACAGCTATTTTTCTCAAGATCTGCAAGGAACCAACAAGGATTTTGTGAAAGCTTACTGGGTAAGCAGAGAGTGAGAGCTAAAAACTCTCTCAGGACTGTGAACTCTTGTATATATGTCATACCTGAATGCTGAAGCTAAGCCTGTTTTTTTTCCATCACTGTAAATACTTTTTCCTGCACCTCACCTCATGAGAAAAAGTTTGTTCTGTTTTCTCTACAAGAACTGTTTGCCTGTATTTCTTGGCTCCCAAGCCACAATTCATCAACACTGAAGGCAGGGGTGTGGCAGGGGCAAATTTGCTCTGGAATACTCTGTCACTGTTGCACAGTCAATTCCAACCACTGTTCACCAGGCACTTCTGCCCTCCACCATCCTCCTCAACTCGCTCAGTTCTGTGCCCATTGTCTCTACAATACCATCTAGCCATCTCATTTTTGGCCACCCCCTTTTTCTTTTGCCCTCCACCTTTCCCAGCATCAAGGCTTTGTCAAGTGAATCCTCTCTTCTCATTTGATGTCCAAAGTACTTTAGCTTCTTCGTTACTATTTGACCTTCTAAGGAGCAGTCAGGGTTGATTTCTTCTAAGATTGACCTATTTGTTATCCTCGCTGTCCAGGGGACTCTCAAAACTCTCCTCCAGCACCACATCTCAAAGGCATCTATTCTTCTGCGCTCTGCTTTCCTAATGGTCCAGCTCTCACAACCATACATTGCCACTCAGACTTTAAATGTGACATTTTGAGGGGCAGACTTGCCATAGGCTGGGGTAATCAGATGATTTTGGCTGATAGGTGTACCCTCATTTTGTGCTCAAATGTGTGACTGCCTCAAGTTATTCACTGCCAAACCCAGAATAAGCTCAGACTCTTCACTCACTCTTAAAGATTGGAATCTTAGGATAGAAGAAATATACTTCTTTTTGAAATAGGCTTCTTTTTTTTGACAGCAATTCAGTGGTGCCTGTTTTATACAACCATGATATCCTGGAACAATTACAGCGATGACCTTAGGGTCATGGTGGATGGAACTGGCCCCTTGACTTGAAAGTGTACTTATCTTGTTTTTTTCATTTATTCTTTGAACTCTAGCAACTCTATGAGTGTCTGATTTTTCTCCTCCCCATCTTCTAATTTAAACTGAAATATGTCATCATCTTTACTCCATCCAGCTCATTTTATTCCCAGTAATTACCATCAGTCGCTTTGACAAATGCTGAGCAATTGTAATTTAAGTCTAATGTACTGTACTTTAGGATATTAAAAGATCAGGATGAAAAGAACTCCTGGACTCTAAAATAAGACTGCTGTAGCCAATAATGGTTGATATATATGTTAAATGCTTTTTTATATATCACTTTTTTCTATTCTTGGGCCATTACTAAGCAGTTGCTTCCTACTTTGGAGAGTAGAGGTTTTAATTAGCTGTCACATCTAATAATAGTAACAGGCTTTTCCTGTATGAATGTGATAAATCTTTCCTTAAAACATCTGAAATGGTGATGACAGTCATATCTTGTGACAGTGATTTCCATAAATTCAGAGTTTAACAAAATATTTTGTTTCAATGTCTTGAACATAACAGACTGTCTATTTGATTGGGGACTGATCCTAAATTCTGAAATTATTAGAAAGTATGAAAAAAGTGTCTTTTTTGATCCATTCTTCCTATAGCAGTCCTAATGTATAAGTGCATGTAAAATACAAAGAATGTGAGAAAGTATGTTATTGGACTCCACCTCCCATCAACTTCAGCCAGCATGGCCAATAGTCGGATAAGATGGAAGTTGTACTTCATCACATCTGCATGGCAACAGATGGGGAAACATGGTTTAATATGACTGCTTTAAATGTGTTCAGTAAGTTTCTAATGACCACACAGGTTTCTCCCCTGACATACATTTTGGTTTTTTTTTTTAATTCTGCCTGACATTGCCTGCAGATCCTTTCAGGGTGTTTAATTATTATTTTTTCCTGGCAGGCTAAGAGATGTGTGAAAACCTGCCTCTCACTTTCAGAGATTTCCAGCTAGATTTAGTGACAGGAAGCTGATTGATATTACTAGATACAGAGATGGAAAAATTACAAGCTTGTCCTTTCAGAAATCATTAAAAATTGTTTTAAATGGATCCCTTGCTTATGGTTATGTATCATGAATCACACACCTCCCCCCCCCCAAGCTTTTGTTTCTAATAATAAATAATAAATTTCATGTCAGAAATTACTCTGTGTTGAAAGGATTTTTCCTGGAAAAACTCCGCTCAGGGGATGCCCAAATGAGGCTCCTTTCATGTCCCCAAGATCCATCATACAGAACTTGGGTATCGAACCCCGACTTTCCAATCTCCAAGATCAGTGTCTTAACCACTAAGCCACTGCAGTGCTGTTTTTCTAATAATATGGAGGCATGAGTGTAGTTTTCTAACAAAAATCAAAGGTTTTAGGTACTGAGACGTTTTCTGAAGGTAAGATACAGAGCTGGCCTACCATTAACCAGAGGGAAGTGGCTGCCTCTGGTGGCTGATTATGGACACCATGAAAGGCAGCAAATTGTTAATTTTCTCCTCAGATAATCCATCATCTAAAATGAACTCCAGCACTGACAATGTAAAGACTGACTGGTGGTTCTCTGTTTTTCAACAAGAGTGCTCAGAGGCTGGAGGGACTTATATTTTCTGAGATGAAGGACAGAAAGTTTCGACTTTCCAGCTTTCCATGAGCCTTTCAACTAACCAGGGTGAAATCAAACATCACTGCATCACCTTATGAAACCAATTTCTTTGTCTTAAATATTCTCCATTGCTGAAAAACATGTAGACAACAAGGATTTGAGATCTGACCTTTCTTCTTTTCCCCAAAGCATGATTTTAAGGTGTTACCTGAGGAGAAGGTAATACTTTAGAAAGCTTGTACTCTTGAACATTAAAAGTTTAGTTCACAACCTCCTTCTCCAAAAGGTTGTTCAATGAAACTCTGTTTGCTACTCTAAAATTCACCAACAGTCTGTCCTGGCTTCTGAACCAGAAGATGTCATGAACACTAATATATCCATTTGTTTACTGAGAAACATTTGGTGGCATGGAGAGAGATATCCCTGGTTTATATTTAGCTGGGTTAAATAAACAGAAAATTTAAAGTCTTCACTTTTGGATTTCATCTCTGGTTGTTGTTTCTTAGTGTGTGTGTGTGAATTCCTTCCAACATTTTGCTAGAGGTCCCCTTCTTTTGAGTGGTTCAAACCCATGGAGAGGATTTATATGTTGTTAAATAGATTGTGAGAATCTTCTTCAGCGTGCTTATATTTTTTAAAATATTTGTTTGCTATGCTTTATTTCCTGGTTTTATTTATCATTATTGTGATCTTTTATTCATGTGTAATCTGCCCTGAATGGTACCTACACAAAAAGGATGGGTTATAAATGTAATAAATAAAATAAATATGCTGCTTCCATAGGTTTGCACAAGGGAGAAAATGAAGCAGATGCAGTAAACAACCAACACATAAGGAGAAATAATACTTTTTCTCCCATCCAGCCCTTTTCCTGAAACTCATGGTGCTTACCCTTTTCTTTCCCCTACTAAATACCTTCTTCTTCAAGCAGTTTCCTTGTATGAACCTTTAAAAAACTGAAATTTAATAAAGAGAAATTAGGAAAATAAAAAATGAAAATGCGGGAGAATTTGGTTTCTTAGTTCACTCATTCTTTGACAATCCCAAATCAACAAAGATGACTTCCTTACTAATGCTTCACATAAAGAAGTGTAGGCAGATGTATAGTTAAAAAGGTGAAAATTTCACTGACACCCTGCAGGGTCCTTGGCAGTGAGTGTGCCAAACATAGCAGATTTTTGAAGTCTCCTGAGACAGACTGCAGAGCTTGACTCTTTGTGGATAAAAGGAGTGCTCAAAACAAAACAAAACTCTATAACCCTTGTTCTTATTCCAAGTCTTTCCATGCTGAGATTGTTCCTTGCTCCTTGTCCTGTTCTAACCTGTTTGATTGGGGTTTTGCCTTTTGTCATGTGTAGGAGACTGCCAAATTCTATGAGGCTTTAATGTCCTTTCCTATGGGAGAGTTGTTATTTTGCACAGGAATTGTAATCATCCTGCACAGATTTGCATTTCATGAATAAATAACAATAATAAAACTGTCAAAATCTCCTGCAATATTTCCTGCAACATTTCTCTGCATGCATATGCACACAAATATAATGTTGAGTAGTAGATAAAATTGAAGGCCCATCTTTACCACACCAAGAACATTTAAAGCCACCATCTTCCCATTTCAACCAATTTTGGATTATTAGGAGCACTTGTCTAGAGCCAGAAATTGATGTTAAATAGAGCTTCTTCATCTTCCACGTCTAGCCCAGACCAACCATCACACACAGCAAGCTAATCTACAGAATCTCAGAGTTAACAAAACCCTGTGTTCAGATTAGATAGGATTTTCCTCTCCTAGCCAAGACTACATCATATGTCTATTTCTACTATGGCAGGCTCACTGTGAGCAGAAAGAGAGACGACTTTGGAAGAGTGTTTAGGAACATCTGTCATCCTGAAAAACTGAGAAAGTTTTCATTCCTAAGCATTCTGAACATTAATCAAGGCAGAAGACACATGAGAGTATGCTGGTGAATCCAAGGCATTTTTCATGATGTATTAGCCTTTTGAAAGGCTCTTTAGATTTTCAAGGAAGCAGGAAGATGAGTCTCGAGTTTACCTGACATCCCTGTTGATAGCAGTGCCCTGATCTAAAGTCAATGGCCTGACATGGTGGTTCTCTTCTGGCTGCTGAGGAAGGTGCTGAGAGCATGCCATAAGGCTAGAACAGGCAGAGGCACCTGAGGTATTGGCCAGTGTGAGCTGGGATGGGTGAATGGGCAGGCAGTGGGCCAAGAGTCAGATTGCAGGAGGTTATATTGGTGCTTTGCGGATTGGTTTAAAATGTGGACATGTGCTGTTGTTCCCTTTTCTTTGTCTATAGCCCTGCACTGACCTATCCCACCCATCCTCTATCTCATTAATATAGCGTTGGTGGCAGGGAAAATCTAAGAGAGCAATAGTCAAGATGTTGTTATTGGTATTGTTTTCTGATCAAAGCTCATTTCTTTATTGTCACAAACTTTGTTGACAGTTGGGGACACTAGGATGATTCCAAGTGGTGGAAGGGGAACAGGCTGGGGGTCTGTATTGAAAGATGGCAATGGGGAGGTACACAGTTTGGCCTACCTCCAGGGGGCCAAAAATCTAGCCAAGCCTATCTGGGTGCCAAGGATACCATGATGGGTTCTCACATATGACTATTATCTGGTTCCTCTTTCCGTAGGCACATAGAGGAGATGATGGTTAATATTAGATGGAATGACTTTCATTGAACTGAATCCATATCTCAGTGCTATGTCAGAGAAGCTGCTGCTGTAACCAATAAAGTTCTGACTTTTTTTGTGCCAAGAGATTGCCTATCCACCCATGGTGAGAGTGTGCTTATAAATAACAAAAAGTCTCATCGGGATAAAATATCATTAGTCTGCATAAATGTGGATGTGTGAGAAAACAATAAAGAGGACATACCATAAACCTTCTAAAGACCTGTTTATCTTTTTTTTTTGATAGTTTCCCAGGTTACCTGCAATGTCAGCGATGGGCAGTTTGTGGGACTACAACTCTCATCATTCCTAGCTAGCACATCTAACAGCAAGAGATGTTGGGAATTGCACTTCAACAACATCTGCAGAGCCACATGTTGCCTGTTCCTACACTAAATGTTATATATAGCCCTATTCAGTGATAGTTAAAGGTGTATGGAGGACACAAATAAATGAGGGACAGTCCACTGGCCTTTCCCCATTTGTTCTTCTTTTCATCATGAAGAGGGACAGCCTGTTCTATGTTTTCTACGCATATTAAATGTCTTTGTTTTTAATGTTTGGGCTGATGTTGGGTGCCTAAAAGTATAGATAAATCTCTCCCTGTTTGGATAGCCACTTTCCACAGTGAAAGCTATGATAGAGAGAGCAGGGCTAGTGCACCTTTTGCAGTATGTGTGCTCTCCACACACTCTACTCTTAATAAATACTAAATAGGGTTTATGTCTTTTAAAGAAACACTGCAATAAAAATCAAGGATAATGACAACCCATGATTCATCAAATGTCACATTCAGTAAATCCTAATTGCAACAAGACACAGATGCACCTTGCAACTGTACAGTTCTCCTCCTGCAGTATAATTCAGAGTAGAGCTATCCATCCAAATCAACAAGTCAAAGTTCAGAGTTATTACAGGTAACACATATTGACATTGTGGTTATACTGAGACTGAAAAGGGCATCCTATGAAGCTAAGTCAATATTTATGTAATTAGGTCAATACATATGTGATTCAGAAGGTAAGCTTTACTGCACTGCATTACAGAAAAGCTCAGCAATACCAATCTGACAGATTGATTTTACAGTCTGTTTTTGCATTTCCCCCTTGTACAATTAATTTATCCATTAGCTGTGAATAAGCTTGCTTGTTACCTTGTTTCTCTGTGTATTCATGGATGTGTGTGCTTGCAGACACATGGTAACAGTGGTTCCCAAACTTTTTTTGGCTATGCCCCACATAAGCATCTCTTACATTTTGATGCCATTTCCTGTGACATCTTTTTTAAAAAAACAAACAAAACCCTGCTATTCACATGGAGGAACTTAAAAGGCCATTCACTGTCAATAACTCATTCTTGACCACCACCACCCTTTAAAGTCAAATTGTACCCCTGTGGTGTGTGCCCCACGTTGGGAACCACAGTACTAGACCATATTACATGACTAAGAGCTTAGAAAAGTTACCTTCTGTTGGCTGAGCACTTCCGGTAGTTGAGGTCCACAAAGTGACATCTCCAAATGTGGTTCAACTCATGCCAAGAAGATGAGTGAGGATATGGCATTACTTGATCATTATGACTTGTTAAACTTTTTGCAATTTATTTATTATAATTTCACTAATTGCTTTTGGTTTGATCAGGTGTTTAAAAGATTAGCCTGGAAGGTTGCTGCCCAGGATGCTCCTTCTGTGTATTCCTTCTGGTCCTGGAAACATATTGGAGGACAGCAAGGTACAGACTGAAAGTGGCTGGATTGGAACTAGTGTTTGAGAGACAGCATGATCAGTATGGGAGCGCAGTTTTTGTTAGACCTGGCCTCAGTATAATATCACACAAATAACATTGAAATTCTGACTACCTGAACTCCACAATTCTCTGTTACTTCTGTCTTTAAGCCACTAGAAGCAAATTTTAGTTTTAATTAACTGAACAATTTCTATATGACCATTTAGTTATTGTTATTGGAGATTTTAATTGTCATAGTGAGGTTTTGGGATATAACCAGACCAATGAGGATGGTACACAACTTGTACCTTAGGCAGATACCAATGACCTTCAACTTCTCCATGATCCGAAACTGCCTGCATGCTTTAACAGTGGTAGATATAGGATGGAATATAATCCAGACTTTTCACAGATGTTTTAACTTTAAGAAGGTTAAATGGGTGAATTTTCAAGAGCAGTTGGATAAAAGTGTGAAGAACCCCCCCCCCCCATACCCAGATAAATATCATGAATTTGTCCAACTTGTAAAAGTAATATCAAGGAAAAATATTCCAAGAGGATGCCCCACCCAGGGCATCCAGAGCCTGACTGATGACATCAATCCTCTGCTGAATAGGTATCAGGCACTCTACAACCAGGATCCTTTTCAGGAAGCAGAAAGAGTAGAGCTTGGAAATGCCTTAAAAATTTATGTGGAGATTTAACTCAGACACAGTAAAACTATACTGGAGTAACAGCAGACCAAATAGCTAGCCAGTTGTTGAAGAATTGAAAACTGCTGTGATAGGTGGCAACCACAGAAGAGTAATAAAAGTTTGGTTACAAACAATGCAGGAGGGAGGCGATACCTTTATTGGATCACTGACAAATTAAAATTAAAACATCGCTAGCTTTTGAGATCCAAAATCTCTTCATCAGGCGTGGCATGATTGTCTTGCCAGGTACACATCTTAGAAATGCATGTTTCTTAAAACATGCATATTAAAAATGCATGTTTGGTTTTTATTTTAAATTCAAGCTGATTTGTCACAACATGGTACTAGCCATGTATCATTAAAAGATGAGTTCTCTGTAGCCTATCATAAAGTCTTCTATAACATTATTATATCCTCATTGCCAGACTATGGTATGGTACACAAGTCTTTTTTCCCCTCAGAATGTAACGATTAGATCAGCTCATATGGCAGAAGAGTTTTGGCTCTGCTGTGTTCAGGCAGTCTAACTTAACAGTGAGACAATGAACATAGCATGATAGCTAACCAGCAGAATGTAGAGTTTTCATCACAGGAATTGTACATGCCTGGGGTGGGGGGCTCCATCAAGTAATCCAGTTATTACATGCTGTTCTAGCAGCAAGTTTTGAACCAGTTTCAAGGACGTTCCCATATAAAAATGCTCTACAATAGCCCACCCATGAGATTGTAACTGCAGGAATGGAAGTTTAGCCAAACAGGAACAAAATATTACTTACCAACATTATGATAGGTACAAAAATCATCCAATGCATAAGCATATAATGTATAAGAAGTTTAGAATTTTTAAAAAATATATCAAGACTGTGTTTAGAAAATCGTACTTGCACCATCTTTTGTCTAGAACCAAATATCCCACCCCTACCCCAAGACAGCCATTTTGTAGCCAGGAGACCCTCCCAAAATTCTCAGTTTGCAAGGGAGTTGGAAGGACTATTGGAAAAAGTGTCTCTTGCTGTTCAACAACTTTCTTCTCCACAGGGAATGTGCAAATATGCACAACAGTTGGGTTTTCATGCAAGTTTTCCTATCAACTTTTATTGCCTTTAGCATATACTTCAAATGAACATTGTATCTTTTCATGTCATGTTTAGACCATTCAGTAGAATGAAGCTTGTGAAGAAACATAAGACAAAGAAAGACACATAAACAACTGTCACAAAAGGGTGCTTGCAAATATATATAACTGGACTCACTTTGTGGCTACTTTTTGATGAAAGGTCTTCCAGAGCTTTCTTGAATGAGTGCTCTTCAATGAATGACTCTTATTCATCTCAGTTTCAAGGACATCCTCGTTGTAATTAACAATCATCAGAAAAGATCTCAGCAGAGCAACTTTAGCAGCAGTACAGAACTATGGAAAGAAGGACACTTGCATGTATCAACCAGCCAATGAAGGGTATTGAGTTCATATGCCAGTGCCCTGCACTTGCTTCTCTCTGTTTAAGATCCATGTACACAGCTTGAAAATAACAAATTGAGATAACAGTAAGTTATTTACAAATACAGTAAAACACCGGATAACGCTAAAACTTGGTTCCACAAGTCTTGGTGTTATCCGATTTTTAGTGTTATCCAATGCATGTTAAAATCCTATGGGATGGATCAGATAACGTTAAAGCTCCATAGAGATACATTGTAACCGCACAGGCTTTAGCGGTTATTATCCGATCCATCCCATAGGACCTTAACGTTATTTGATCCAATTCTCCTCCCCAGATTACTTAACGTTATGCAATTTTAGCGTTATCCGATCCAATCGTTATCTGGTGTTTTACTGTAGTTCCTTTCTCCACAATGGTATAGATCAGGTGTATTACATCTATCATCTAAAGAAGAGATAATGCCACTCCTTTAGTGATACAACTGTAATTTAAATTATGTTTAACTAAAATTCCTATGCAGAATGTCATAATTCTTACACTGGATTTGTCCGAAAAGTCATTAAACCAAACAAAAGTTGACATTTTTTAATGCAAAGCTACTGACAAATGCCAGGCAAACATTAAAGGAAAGTAGAGGAAGGTCTTGGTGGGGGTTCTGGGCATGGTGAGGTTCATGAGAATGAGAAAATTTATATTTATCACATTCTGTTCCTTATCACTATATTCAAGAAATGTATCATGGATTTCACACCTCCACTGGGAGATGTTTTTTTGGAACGGAGGCATTAAGCAAAGTATATTTGCGGAGAAGATTCTCAAAACCTTCAAGACAACACCAGTCTGTTAGGTCAGAGAATCTGTTGCCTGAACATCTCCCAGCCCTAGCGAATTTCATAAACCTATAAGGAAAAATCAGAATCCTGTGTTTGTCAAAACTAGTATTTATGCTAGAAATTTTTTAAAAATCCAAAATGAAACCAGACAACTGTTTCCAATCATATGGTGTGATACTTAAAACAAGAGCTTTGAAATATTAAATTTTTGGACTAGAACTCCCAGAATCTCCCAATAAATATGGACACTAACTATACTGGTTGGGGATTCTAGTAACGGTGTCCTCTCACTTTCTGCATATTTTAATCTACTAATGCTTCTTCCATCAATTTTCACTCCTTTATCATCTGAATTTAGTCCAGCTTTCTATGTATGCACTCCATACAGATTGACCAGATAAGGTGATAAAACATATTCCTATCTGATAGCTTTGCCTGTAAAAATCATTTATTTATTTATTTATTTATTTATTTAGATTTATTATCCCGCCCCAATCAGGCGAACCTGACTCTAGGCGGCTTACAGAAAATTCATAAATTAAAACCTTGAGGTTCGAAAATACGTTAAAAAATCAATTTAAAAAGAATTAAACCATGAATTTACAAAGATCTAAAAGATTTAAAAAGGTTAAAAAGTTTAAAAAGATTTAAACTCTCATTCAATCTCTCTATATCTAAGTTGTGTTGTTCTTCTATAGTCATGGTTTTTGTGTTTTTAATGTTCAGCTGTGGCTTCAAGTGCATTTATTTCCTTGGATTTGCTGCTGGTTGTGCAAAAATGGCATACTGAGATGACCACTTCTCTGGAAGCTTCATACAATCCATCATCAATGATAGGTAAAAACCCATGTTATGTCCTTGATTTTATTCATGACAAACTACCTTTGAGATGATTAGGCAGTTTGTCAAGAATTTTCCAACTGCTCTGCAAGTTCTTGTTAAAAATGCGGGGCTGAGACATCAAGTGTATTTATTTTCTTTGGATTTTCTGCCACTTGTACAATTTTTTTTGTAAAAACAAGAGCAGTATCTTTTTCCTTTTGTGAAATTAAATCATATTGGCTGACAACTCTCCCCCACTCACCCTTTTTGCTTCCCTGAGTATTTCCTGGTGTGCACCAGTGCTCCCCAGGAAATGTTTTTTTATATTACTTTGTGTGATTTGAGAGAAGCCTCCATAACAGATGAGCAAACATTTTTATCAGTGTTAATTTAAACAAAGAACACTGAATTACCATTCTTCTATATTGGAGCAACTTCTCTACATTTTTGGATTTAATTAAAGCACTGAAATATTGTGATCTATTTTTAAAAATAAATCAAACAATTACAGTACTTTATTTGGCTGTGCGACTTTCCACTTTAGCCGCTCCTTCATGAGGAGGCAGTCCCTGATCTAAGAAAGAGTCCTCAGGCCTTCGGAAGTTGCCTGACACAAGCACTCATGTATAGCAAGCTCAAAAGGACAACCTGATATGTCATAAAGACAGAAGCAACCCATGAAATGCTACTACTTTTACTGAACAATGCACAATGCACTTGTTGTCATAGATCTGACTTTGATACCTGGGCAAATCTGGGCCAAAATCACTCATGAACATGTGCAAAAACTTCATAAGACTTCTTCTTCTCCTTTCATGTTAAAATCTGAATATTGGAGATCATCATGGCCATCAGCCATGAAAATTGTCGTGAGAAATAGAATACAATGGCTTTTAATCTGCCTTCCTTATCGCAGCATGACACCCATGTCACTGATCCAGTTCTGTGAGTCACTTTCTGGTCCTGAGTCCTATTGGCATGCAAAGTCCTTATCAACCCCTGGCCAGTATTGAGAAAGCTGATGCCCTCCATCAAGATGGATTCAAGTGGGATTTAATCCACTTGGGAACCATAACCTTTCCCTGTGGCCTTGGGCACCCAAGTCATTAGTCCTCAGGGTTGTCAGGTTAGTTAACTGCTGCCTGATGCTTGACGTGGAGTTGCTGGCAATATGTCTACTCTATTACCATAGCAGAATAACCTGGCCAGACTGTGTACTATAACACTTACCTAAAGCTTTTAAAGACTTACCTCCCCATCTTGTTTCACTGCCTCACAGAAAGGAGTATTGTCCATTTACTGAGAGGTCATTACAAGAAGAAAGTCAGGGATTACAGATAACTTTTTCTGGGTTCTGATATAATATTAACAAGGAGCTATATCACATCAGGTCTTTCTGAATTTGTACTAATTATCTACCCCCAACCTTCTGATCTGTTGGGCTACATCATTCCCAGATAGCAAGGTATATGATCATGAAGTTGGAGGATGCTAGGTTCATGACACTTCCAGAGGGTTCAAATTTGGAAATAAATGGGTGGACATAGAGGGTATGTGAGGTATTTTGCTGTCGTTCTTCAGTCGCACCGTCGATTCCGACCCTCTGCGACCCCATGGACCACTGTCCGCCAGGCACTCCTGTCCTCCACCATCCCCCTCAACTTGCTCAGCTCTGTGCCCATTGTCTCTACAATACCATCTAGCCATCTCATCTTGAGCCGTCCCCTTCTTCTTTTGCCCTCGATCCTTCCAAGCATCAAGGCTTTCTCAAGCGAATCCTCTCTTCTCATTTGATGTCCAAAGTACTTTAGCTTCATCTTTATTATTTGACCTTCTAAGGAGCAGTCAGGGTTGATTTCTTCTAAGATTGACCTATTTGTTCTCCTCGCTGTCCAGGGGACTCGCAAAACTCTCTTCCAACACCACATCTCAAAGGCATCTATTCTTCTGCGCGCAGCTTTCCTAATGGTCCAGCTCTCACAACCATACATTGCCACAGGGAATACCATTGCTTTGACTATGCGAACTTTTGTTTGCAATGTGATGTCTGTACTTTTCACTATGTTTCCCAGGTTTCTCATTGCTTGCCTCCCAAGAATCAGTCACCTTTTTATTTCATGGCTGCAATCACCATCTGCAGTGAGCTTAGGTCCTAAGAAAGTAAAATCTGTCACTGCTTCTACTTCTTCCCCATCTATTTTCCAGGGACTGATAGGGCCTGTTGCCATGATCTTGGTTTTCTTGATATTGAGTCTCAAGCCAGCTTTTTCACTTTCTTCTTTCAACCTAATCAGGAGCTTCTTTAGGTCCTCCTCACTTTCTGCCATTAGGGTGGTATCATCTGCATATCTCAAATTGTTGATGTTTCTTCCAGCAATTTTGATCCCAAATTGTGTTTTCTCCATCCCTGCATTGCACATTATGTGTTCTGTGTATAAGTTGAATAAGCAGGGTGAGGTATAACCAGCACCAAATATTTTGCTGCACTATACAGAGGACAAGATAACCTCAGCCACTGCCCCATCCTATATGTATATGTTAATAGGATCTAGCTTCATTAGCTGCAAGAGAAAAGCATCCTTCATGGTATTTGAAGGCAGCAGGCTAGCTAACCAGTGCTAATTAAGCAATGTGGTTTATACCATTCTGTCATTGGCAGTCTCATGTTTCAACATCTACAAGCTAATGCAACAGTTTCACTCTACCTAGTGATAGGTTCTGGCATTGATTGACAAAGGCCTAAACCCTGTAAGTTATTGCTGCAAGTCTGAAACAAACAGTGTAATTCATAGAAGCAAACTGCTCCAAGTTTTAAAAAAATCATCATAGATACTACAGCCTGGATGAGCCCTTGGGATGCAAGATATAATGCTTACAATTATTTCCTAAATTGAGGCAGTGTACCTTCAAAAGGTATGCTACTTCTGTTGTGCCAGCAATGACTTTCCATAGGTTTTTGGCCATAAAAACATATCTGCTATAAACACTTGCCTAAAAGAGTAATATTTAAAAACAAAATGTCTACTGTTCTTTGCAGGAGTAGCTCACTCAACATTTTCAGGAGGAAGCCTGGTCATCTGCCACTTTTGATAACATGATATGACATCACAATACTGATAATGAAATTGAACAATTTAGCTCGTGCAGAAAAGTACTGTGGTTTACTTTGTTAATGAAGAACAAATTTAGTAGTTAATCCTGAGAGCCTCAAGAATTCTGAAAAAAATCAAGGATCTGTTTCAATAAGATTTAGGGATCTGGCCAGGAGTAAGGTGCCTTTCTATTAAAGAAAAAAATCAATTACTTTGTAGTGCATAATCTCAGTTAAATAAAAATTTAATTTATAAAGCTTTATATTTGTTTTTTGATCAGTAGAGCTACTTCTGGTGAAATGCTATAGGATGAAAATGACAGAGGGGAAATAAAAATGGAAATGAGTGGAAGGGTAATTGATTCCAAACATAGAATGTCAACCCTTGCACATGTAACATGCTTTCCATGCAACGTGGATGCATGGTTATATAAATGTTTGTTTGAAGGCTAGAAGAGGACAAAGAAAGAAAGAAAGTAGGATTATTGTACCACTTCTCCTGAATTTTTTGTTGTTGTTGTTCAGTCACACAGTTGATTCTGACCCTTTGTAACCACATGGACCTTTGCCTACCAGGCACCTCTGTCTTCCACCATCTTCTTTAACCCACCCAGCTCTGTGCCCATTGTGTCTACAATACCATCTGTCTTTTTTTTTTTTACTCCCTTCATCTGTTACTCAGGAGCAGTCATTCCAACAACCTAACTGAACTGCTTCTGTTCAACTAATCATAAGAATAACTGAGAACGGAATTTCCTTTTTCTTTCTTCCTCTTCCTCCCTTTTTCTTCTTGTGTATCTTGTCCTAACTTTAGATGACAAATCTATGGGGCTACAAATGTTACAGCATTTATCTTTAAAAGTCATTGTTATGTGCCATCAAATCAGAACTGACTTATAGTGACCCTAATAGGGCTTTCAATGTAGATGAGGCATTTAAAGAGCAGTTTTACCAGATACAGCTTTACCTATGAGTATCCATGGCTAAGTGAAAATTCAGACCCAGGTCTCCTTAGTCCATCAGTCTATCTACTGTAGCACAATGGGTATTTTATAAACTATGTTGGGAGCCTTTATTAGCTAAAGTATAGTGTATATGTAAATAAGAAAGATAAAAGTACTTCATTAATAACTTTGTAAACGTCTAGGCATTGAAATAACCTAACCATGAGCAGAATTACAATAGAAGACAAATAATGAGTTAGAATTATGTGCCATCAAGTTCATGCTGATTCATACCAACACTTCCAAGATTTCATAAGTATAAAATCACCTCAAAAGTAGTTAGCCAACCATGCCTTTTGGTGGACGTCTGGAACTGAGCAGCGTGTCCAAGGCTGGACATATGGCATGGCACAAAATCTCATCAGTCATGAAGACTTCTGGCAATCTAGGCTGGTTCTTCTCTCAGGAGACACAGTGGACATTCAAACTCCTGCTGTCTGGCTCAACAGCTTGGTGCTATAACCAACTAAATTGGACTAGCTGTCGGAAAAAAATATTCCTACATAAAATCCATTTCATTTTTTTTAAAAGGGGGAAGGAGATGTTATACATGAAACCATTCATTCTCTGTTGATATTCCAACCCTGGAGATTTGTATTATTTCCTTTTATTACTTAGACTTGTTTTTAAGAAAACTCCATTAATATCTTATAAGATTTTTCAAATCATTCAGAGCAGTCCTTAACACATAAACACAACCATAGTGCTACATATTTTATTGTTCATTAGACCAGCAGGGATTCTGTCTAAGCAGAGAGATCAAAACACAGTACTATCTAAAATCCTAATTGCCATCACAGCATGTATGCACTTTTCAAACAATAATTGATCATAATTAGACATGTTTTAGCAGTGTTATAATCAGATAACTTAACTACATAATTTCCACTACAGACATATTAACATTCTGAGTATTGTTCTAGGAAACTGGTCAAAACACAGTCCACAGTTACACATCTCCAAGTTCTAAGGCAATTTTGCTTAACTAGCTCTATGCTGGTTTCTATAGACTTTAGTTCAAACTCAAAGTAAGTACAACACCACATACATCTCAATATTTCCTCCCTGTAAAGTACTATACTTAAGGATTGGGTCATGCGGTTTAAAAACTCTGTTTTTTCAATTTGTGATGGTTTATACACTGTGTATTGTGGTAATTAATGAAACATGCACATATTAATTCACTAGGTGGGTTAGAAAGCTTTGGGAGATGCAGGTTGGATCCCTCCTTTTCTCTCTGAAGATCAGATGATATCTTAAAGTGAAGACCCTCTCCCCATATCAGTGGTTCCCAACTGAAAGCTTGGAACACTTCTTCTCTTCTCCCCTCAAATGGGAGCTCACTGAGTCCCAAAAAGGTTCATACTGAGCAAACACTGGCTAAGCAGTGTTGTACTTTTTTGTTGTACTTTTAATTGGGTTTTTAATGTGTTTTTAGTTTTAGACTGTGTTGTTGATTTTAACTTTGTGAGTCATTTTGAGTTGGGCGGCTATAATAATAATAATAATAATAATAATAATAATAATAATAATAATAATAATAATAATAATAATAATAATAATAATAATAATAATAATAATAATAATAATAATAATCCACTGCAGAAGATGACGGGTTATATTCAGAGCTAGTCCTGCTGTTACTCAGACTGAGGAAATCACCTCAAGCAGTGAAGTCTAGAACCAACAGGCAAACATCCCTGATTGTAACTGCCCACTTGGAAGGAATTGACTGTTTTGTAATTGTTTTATGATATGCACTGATGATTTTGATGTATTTGTTGCTATTTTGCTATTTTGCTGTTGTGGTGTAATTTATTATATTGTATTTTCTATTGTATTTAATTTCAAATGTATTGTGATATATTGTGATTGTTGTTAACCGCCCTGAGTACCGTAGTCAAGTGGGTGGCATACAAGTCCAATAAATCAAGTCAAATCAATCAATCACTTCAAAGACCTTTGGCTATTTTCTTCTGCTGGAGGACATTGCTTTGAGTTCACATGCTGCCTGTCCTGCACTCCCAACGCCAGCCTGCAGCCCTCAGGGGAATGAAAGAGTCTATCCCACTTTCAGTGTTTAAGCAAAATTCAAGTGTCAGTAGCCTTCTGCACATGGAATGTGGAATGGTGCTGTCTCAGAGAATAACATAATTTATTAACATTATTGTTTCTGTAGCTTCCCACTCAGGTGATATAAGAAGACAGCAGAATTTCATCTGGACCTAGAAGTATGTTGACTTAGCAGCCTTACACATTACCTAAAATTGCTCCTGGACTTTTCTTCTCCATATGCCTCCTTGATTATTTGTTTGTCTAGAATACAAATGTCCCAGGTACAAAGCTTATTTGTCTCAGTGGTAAGAAGGGTGAGAAATTGCCTCTCCGACAATAAGAATGCTTATATTGATGAGAACAATGTTTTGCACAAAATGGTTTGTTTTGTACAGAATTTTTCAATTTATAGAAAGTGTGCAACTGCCCAAATTGCTTCACTTGCTCCAAATTGGGACAACTGCTGCTTTGTTTAAGGAATCAAAACACATTGCTTATTATTGCCTTTCTTAATAATCGACTGGTCCTTTTGTGGTTGTTCTCTCCCCCTCTCTCTCACTCTCTCTCTGTATATGCATGCACACAAACATTGCTTCTCAAGGGAACAACTCTTTTTCCTCACTCTTGCCTGGAGGGGAGGAATCCCAAAAAAAGCTTTACAATTTTCCACTAAAGTCTCACCATAGCAAGCATGACTAAATGAACATTAATGAGGAATTTAGTATGTATTCTTTCCCTCCCCACTTCAGACAATCAAAATGAGTAGACAAGACAACTCTGATAAATGGGTAAATTGAATAGTCAGTTCAACAGTACTGTTTTCCTATATTGTTAAGTATCGAGTGAGGAAGGCAAAATACCCCTGCATTTATCAAAATAAACAGATATTCATAAAATATATTAATTAAAAGAAGGTGAAATCAGTAAAACACTCTCTAAACCACCTGGAATTCTCCAATGGAGAAGGTCTTCTTTTCCCATTGAAAGAAAGGCATAGAAAATGTGCCTACTGAGAGTTTAACAACTTTCTTAAATTGCCTAGGCAGCTCTCTTCTTGTCATTTAATACCATCTGGGACACAGGCAGTAACAATGCAGCAGCTTTTCAAGGACAAAAAAGGTGTCACATTTATAAGGCTTGAATGCAATGAGTGATGTGTAGGTAAGGAAGGAAGGAAGGAAAGAGAATCCCTTCCTTGCTCTTTGAATGTTTGGAAAAGGTAAAGAAGCTCTTGCGAAGTAATCCGTTTGTTGTCTTAAGAATCCTATCTCCAGGTGTCAACTATTTTGAAATCCATTTTCTATATTAGATTTCCAGACAAAATAAAGGTGATGAATTTCAGACAAGTCAATTGTAAGTTGAATACATAGATAAGAAAGGAAGGGATATTTTTGAGTCTCCAAAGATGTTGGTCCCTTTACCTTATAGTAGGAATGGACAACCCTACTCGTTTCACTGTTGTTCCCATCTGAATGCTTCATAATCATAAAATTTATTTCATTCTCCTTCATAAAGATAGTTGCAAGTGTTGGCAAGTTCTCTTTTTAAAAACTGAACAAAATGCCAAACCATTTGCACAGGCCAAATTTAGTACAGGTATTTCTAGAAGGACCAAGGGGTGGCAATCCCAATTCCAAGCATGATTGAGTATTCAGGGATTCAAGCCTAGACATTAAAGAGGAGGGGACCTTTGGCACTCCAGCTGTTCTTGGACTTCAATTACCAGAACCCAAGTCAGCACACATGCTGATCAGGGCTTCTGGGAATTGAAATCTAAGAACAGCTGGCGTGCCAAGGTTGACCACCCTTGCTGTAAATTATGGACTTGTTCCTGCAGTATAATTGATTCCAGTGAAGCAAAATTCAGAATACAAGTAAAAGCTTTTGGGCTGAATTGCTTGCAATGCCTATTGTGGTACTTCTGTAGTTAAGGTATAATGTTTACAATCAGTGGGAAACCTGTGATTTTCAGTTTCAAAAATTTGAGCTTGTTTTGTGCACTTCATATAATATATTTGTGTAAGAGTGTTTATTTCTAGCTTGTCTAGCTTGCATTTTTTAAAAATACACTCCATAAAAAACTCTCAATTTATGTGTAGCTTTGTCAGGACTATCTTTTATGCCCAAGTAAGTATATAAAGCTCAATGTATGTTGGTGAATAATGCTATATAAATATAAATGACCATCTGATGATAAAAAGTCAGTGATTAAAAAAAAACTTTAGCAGATCTATATTTAGAGAAAGGGGGGGGGGACCACAATGTAAACTTAAGCCACTTTGGAATAAATGTTTACAGTAAAATAAATGGTTTTTGTGCTGCAGCCAAAGCTCTCAAGTAAAATGCAGCCCTTTGTCTTTTATATCTCAATCTATTTTCATCGCTTTGTATTCATGCATCATTTTTCACTCTCCTGGCAGCATTATGCGTCCCAGAAAGATATTTCTCTCCTGGGAGCATAGATGATTTTTCTATGGGTGCTTTATTGGCATTGTGTATTTCTCCCACCCACCCCCCAAAAAAGGCATTACAGAAGCACTGAACTCTTCCAATCCAATAGTTGCACCGTTAATGCCATGTTTAGTTGCCTTATTAAACTTTGCTTTCTTTATGTTGTCTATAAGGCCCCTGCTCAGAAGCAGTCACATGGAATATTTGCACAGCCAGTGGCAATCTAAGTGCCAGTTTTGGGTCTTTTGCTAAGCATATCATATTATAAAGTAATGAATAACATAGATGGGGTGGGGAATCATTTCAGTTTGTCTTTTGTAAAATAGTTCCAGGGTGCAAATTTTTCCATATCTGAGATTGAAAAGACTCAGCTTTAAAAAATATTTTTTTAAAAAATGGGAGAAAGCAAACTTTTTTAATTCACCCATCCTGGAATGTGGCCTTGATGGTTTGTTTCTTGAAAGCTCGTCTTTGAAATTATATGCATAGAATCATGTTGATGTTGACCAAAAGAATTAACTCCCTTCTCAGCCTACAAGGCAATCAGACACAATATGATTCTCCCAAAGCTGGGAAGAGCTATATCTATTTAATTTTGCCAGTTTATGTTGGTGGGAAGTTTGAACTTTGTTTACATAACCTTAATCTGCCAGTGTGTTGGGGAGTAATTTATGATTCCATAAGAATTCCAGTGCTTTGAGGAAAAGATTAGTTTGTAGTTTGGTTCAGTGGAAGGCTTAATATCCACTTCTTGTATTTCCTGAACCCACTAAAAATCCCAATACCTTTACCGCACACAAAACCACCCAACTGATAACTAGAGTATATTATAACTTATGTTTTTCATGACTCTGGTTCACTGTATATTGCAAGCAGCTTAGACTTGGGGACATTGTTCGTAACACTTCAGATGAGAAATTGGTAGAATTTCTACTTGGAACCATTGTGTGAATTCTGCAAAGAGAACATGGCTCTTCAGTATGAAGGGTATCTCCTGCTGCAAAATAACGACTAAGAACTTGCCAAAATTCACCATTTCTTCATACCAACAAAAACAAAAGCAAGCCAACCCAAATAAGGCAAAATACCTGAAGAAAGCAAGAGGACAGTTTTTTCTATCTAGAGGGTAAAATTGATCATAATATCTTCTGTTTCTTCTTTTAATACATATTTTATTTTTACAATGAGATAATTGGCTCAGCACAACAGCAACAGAATTAGTAATTGTAAAGATTCCTTCCCTTCCCACCAGTGAAATAAAGTTATTGGACCACAATTTTATTTAAGTTTTAATTAAATTCAGCCCCTAACCTACAGTGGGGTCTTGTAGTGCTATACATGATATCCAAGCAAGGAAAACTACTCCAACCCTCTCTGTAACAGATGGGCAGATTCTTTGCCCCTGTGCAGTGATGACCCTTGTCAGCTACTGCCCAGGCCAACTGCAAGTCAGGGAAACCCAGTTGAGTCCATTTCCAAATCTGTTCACAGGGATGAACGTTGGACATCCCCCAAGATGTCTCATGGTGTGCCCTGTATGCCCAACTGATTCACATGAGTCACATCAGGCAGTCAAAGATGCCATAAAGAATTCATCCCATCTGTCCAGCACTACCCACCAACTAATTGTGACCTATTTAGTAACACCACCCACCTCCACTAAAGGACAACTAACAAGCCAGAATAGAATAGGTGAAAAACTACCCATCTTCCAATTGCCAATCCAGAAGTTGGGTTAAAAAATTCCTATCTGGCCCCTCAATGTCAACCCTTATAAGTATTCTAGAATAAGAGAAAGGGTGGGTCATTGTCTGAAAACTACTAAAAGAGGGTGCTTAACAGGCATGGCATGCTTAAATAGGCTCAGCTCCCCCACCCCTAACACCAGGTAATGGCAAGATGTCATCCTTTTGCCAGACACGTCTTCACTCCAGGGTGGGAAATGCATCCCCCACACTTTAGGTTGATGCACAACTATCATTTGGGGCATGGGTGGCCAAACTCTGGCCCATGGGCTGGACCTGGCCCATTGCACATTTCATGTGGCCCACCGCCACCCTCACCACTAACAGGAACGGACACATTTACAACAGCCATAAAATGTGCCCATACATGCCTAAATGTGCTCATGTGTGCCATAAATGCTACCGTAAATGCACCCACAGCTGTTGTAAATGCATTTACGACAGCTGTGGATGCATTTTACGCAGTGATGGGATGTAACAGGTTCGCACCAGTTCTCTAGAACCGGTAGCAACTTTTCCCAGTGTCCTGGAGAACCGGTAGCAGCTTTTGGGGGCAACCACCTTTGGGGCTTACCTTTTCACTGGTTCCCTCACTGCTCATGCATGCCAAGCACTTGGTGTGTATGCATGCCTACAGTGCTTGCTGCGTATGCACAGCCTCCTCGCTGTCCTCCCAAGCAGAGAGGAGGAAGAGAAGCTGCTAGCCTGAAGCTCCCTATAGCCTGCTCCCCAAGGTAAGTGACTCACCTTTGGATGTAGTGTGTCTGTGTGTATTTTAATGTGTATTTAATACCTTTACCTATATTGACTCACTACCACAATTCCTAACAAGGCCTGGCGGCCTGGCTTGGGGTTTTTAAGCAAAGTCTTGGAGTTACCTTTACATTAAGGCATATTATCCTAGAGAACTAGTACGATGACCATATCCATTTTGCAACATGGTGTTCCCCAGGCACTTATACTAACAAGCAAGTGACCGGTTTGTGTTTGGGGTAGGGGGGTGGGTGTATTTTAATGTAATTTTTATTTTATTTTAATTTATTTATTTATTTATTTATTTATTTATTTATTTATTTATTTATTTATGGGTGTGTGTTGTGGGTGGGTGGGTTGAGGGGTGTGTGTGTGCTTATTTTTATTTTATTATTATTTTTCTTTGGCCCCGCCCATGATGTCATGACATCATGATGTTAGCTCCACCCACACTGTGACGACATCACAGCGGGGTAGTAAAATTTTTGACATCCCACCACTGATTTTACGGCAGCGTTTATGGTGAGAGAACCACGTGATCTGCCCACTCAGCTGTCCAGGGAGTGTGGTGAGGCCCATGGCGTGAAAAGTTGACTAACCCCTGGGGGTTTGCACCTTCTCTAAAGTAACACAGGTAAATCCTCTTTTGGATAATGCAGTTAAAATCCAGTAAATATTGAACATATTTAAGTGTTTTTGTTTTCAGTACAAGAACTGATCATATCAATGTGGCTATTTGCAACGTCTATTCACTGCTTTCAGTTTTTCTAAACCCTAAATATGGCTAACATTAATATTCATCTATAAAATGGATATTAAAGAATGAAAACTCTGTATTTTTGAAATTTTAATGTTGTTTCCCTTGGAAGAGGCAGTTAACTCTGGAAAAGTATGAAAAACATAGTAGTCTTAAGCAACAAAAATGCATGCTGTTTTAAACACTATTTTCATAGTTGATAGGGCCAGTGTCTATGGGTTATGAAGAACTGCTATTTACTTTCATTAATGAGAACCATATGAAAATGTTCATGCAGAGATACCACAAAACTATCTGCATTCCTCTTCTTTCTATGCTGGATAACAAGCAAAGCTATTTTAAAGTGTGTCTGTGATATTAGGACATTTCAGACAGAAGTCAGCAGTGAGGAAATATATCACTGTGTGTTGAAATATGCAGTAGTACCTCGCTTAAAGAGCATAATGCATTCCATGGGTTTGCTCTTTAAGCGAGTTTGCTCTTTAAGTAAAACACCATTGTAAGTGACCAATTGTGACTTCTGACAGGGTGATTGGTGAACCCTGATTTAGTTGTTAAGTGAGTTTTTGGTTGGTTTTATTTGTTAAGCGAGGCAACCATTCAGAGAAAATTCTGCTCTTTAAGTGAGTTACTCTGTAATTGATGTGCTCTTTATGTGAGGTTTTACTGTACTCATTGTTTAAATAGGCTTATTTGGAATGTTTCTAAGTTTAGATACAAAATCAATTGACTGATCTTAGTACTGTTGTACCAGTAGTAGTTTTAGATATCTTTTCCCCTTGCTCAAGGGGAAAAAAAACCCACCTGTACATAGAAAGTGGCTGAGACTAGAGTTCAAATTCTTTCCTAAAATGGTTGTAACACTTCAGGAAATAGTTTGAGAGAATGTTCTGTGTGAATTCTGCAAGAGGATATGGCTCAAAACTGGGGCTTGGTTAATCAGGAATCAATTCTTTCAATATGAGGTGGAAGAAGAACCCATTCAAACTTCTGCAGGGGCAGGGAAAATGATTAGATGTTATTACATCCTTAGCAACAGCATTTAACTGTATGCTGAGCTTTGTATCTCTGCCTTTAAAGGCATCCAAACCACAGAATTATCCCAAGGGGAGAAAGATAAGGTCTGAAAGCTGTTGTGAAATTGTGGTTGCCTATCAAGCAGTACCCATTGTTTCAGCAAATCTATTTCAATTTGTTCGCAGACACAGAAGGAAACAAGTTCTGAGCTGCACACTGGGAGGGAAACACAGCAATATTAAATCATTTCAAAGCATCATAATAAAAGATGCATTTAGCCGGCAGCTTTTCTCAGGCTTCACTTTTCAGATTACTCATTTTTAAAACAGAGAATTGGAAGAAAGCCAATAGGACTGAAAACAGTGGGTTGGGTCCAGATTTAGTCAAGGTAAGAGAATTAAATGAGATGTGATTTAGTTGTGACTAATTTAGGTCATGCTGAGTTCAAAGGGTCTGTTCCCAAGTCTGAATCGAATCCTATGACTTGGCAATAGGGGTACAAACTAAATTCAACATTCTTACTGATTTTACCAGTCTCAGCTGGGTGACATACCTGGATAAAGAATTTTGTAGCCTCATGAGATTTCTTTGCTCTAGGTGAGAGCAAGACAAAGAGGGATACTTTTCTTGTCAAGGTCTCCATAACTTGTCTAATTCTTCATATTTGCCTCTGTGGGAAAAAATACTATATTTTCTGTTTGAGATGCAAACAGCACACACATAAACTCACAGGACAAGCCCGGATGAATTGGTTGGTTGTCTTGAAAAATGCAGACACCTTTCCACTGTCACAAACCACTTAAAGTCCATTCAGTAGTACAACAGCCATCATGTTTTTACATAATTTACATTACCTGTATTATTGCAGTACTTGCCTTATTTAGGAAATGTTGGTTAAGGTTCACAGAAATATGTTCTTTTCCACTTCCTTCTCTTGCCAAGCCTGCCACAAAATAACTCAGGGCATGTAGACATGGGGAAATAGGTCACAGTCTGGATTGCTTACAGAGTGCTATGGTGTGATGTTTTCCCTGGCAATCACACAACACATGGGGAAATGCATTCCAACCTGACACTCATTCATCCTCAAGTTGGACTATTTTTTGTTCAGCTATAGGTCAGCTACTTTTGGAGCATGGGCAGGAGGGGTTTATTTATTTAGGCTTATATTATCCCGAGCAGACAGAAGGGTCACTTTTATGAAAGACTGCTCCCATTAACGTACACATCTTTGCAGCCATCTGACAGCATTCTCACTATGTCATAGATGTGGCAAATAATTTTTGGTTCCTCATCTTCATGTGCAAGGATTAGACAAAAAAGGGTTTATACCCTTACTTGGCAATCTCTAAAATTGAAAAAATCAACTTCATGGCCAAGATAGATGTCAAAAGTGTCTAATAACTCATATATGCATGGAACTGTAAAAGATGTTTCAATACCCTATTTGTCTTCTGGACTAGATCCTACCCTCTCTTCCATGCTCATCTTTGACAAAACAAAGTGGAGAATGGGTACTGGGAATTAGAGGCAGAAAGAAATCTGTCACACTCTGGATTCATTCATATTGGAATGCCAAAGTGGGAATTGTAACTCGAATAACAAGCAAGTTTGGCCTTGGAGTACAAAATGAAGCAGGGCAAACGCTAATAGAGTTTTGTCAAGACAATGCATTGGTTATTGCAAACACTCTTTTCCAATTCTGAAAAGGCATCTCTACACATGGGCATCACCAGATGGCTAACACCAAAATCAGATTGATTACATACTTTGCAGTCAAAGATGGAGAAACTCTTACTGTCAGTAAAAATGAGACCTTGATCTGATTGTGCCTCAGATAATGAGCTATTGATTGCAAAATTCAGGCTCAGAATGAAAAAAAAAATAGAGAAATCTATTAGGCCATTTAGGTTTGGACCAGATCACATCCCTTATGAATATATAGTGGAAGTGACAAATGGATTTAAGGGATTAGACTTGATGTAGTGCCTGGAGAACTATGGGCAAAGATTTGTGACATTGTTCAGGAGGCAGAAATTACAACCATCCCAAAGAGAAAGAAATGCAAGAAAGCAAAGTGGCTGTCTGATGAGGCTTTACAAGTAGTTGAGGAAAGAAGGAAAGTGAAAAGCAAAGGTGAAAGAGAAAAAAAATCACCCATCACTCCATGTGCCTGTTTTGTGACTTGGTATGAGTTCCGCACTCACACTTTAACCACAGTAAAACCTCGGATAACGCTAAAACTTGGTTCCACAAGTCTTGGTGTTATCCGATTTTTAGTGTTATCCGATCCATGTTAAAATCCTATGGGATGGATCGGATAACGTTAAAGCTCCATAGAGATACAGTAATACCCCGTATAATGTGAGTATCATATAGCGCTTAAACCGTATAACATGACAAGATTTTTGGAAAAATCTTGTTTCAAATAACATGATTTTAACGTTATATGGAACAAGCGTGTGCGGGGGTGGGTGGGAGTTGGACTGGGTAGAATATCTACCCAGTCCAACCCCTTGTGCCCGCCCGCCGCCCGAAGTTCGGAAAGGGGTAAGATCCTTACCCTTTCCGGACCTCGGGCAGCTTGGAGGACAGCGCGGCTCTGCAGGGGTTAGCCGGGCATCCGAGGGATTCCCTCGGATGCCCAGCTAACCCCCGCAGAACAGCGCGTGCACTTCCGAGGTCCGGAAAGGGGTATCCCTTCGGAACCGTGGGTGTGCACACGTGGTGCAGCGGAGGTGACAGGAGGAAGCAAGGGACCTTCCCGCATCATCCTGTCACCCTCGCCCCGCCGCGCAAGCCTCCATGCTGCCTGAGGTTGCAAAAGGGTAAAGATCCTTACCCGTTTGCAACTTCAGGCGTGAGCGCGCGGAGCGGCGGCAGTGACAGGAGGAAGCAAGGGACCTTCCCGCATCCTTCTGTCACCCCCGCCGGGCCGCGCAAGCCTACGTGCTGCCTGAGGTTGCAAAAGGGTAAAGATCCTTACCCGTTTGCAACTTCGGGCATGAGCGCGCGGAGCAGCGGCGGTGACAGGAGGAAGCGAGGGACCTTCCCGCATCCTCCTGTCACCCCCGCCGCACCGCGAGCACACGCCCGAAGTTGCAAACAGGTAAGGATCTTTACCCTTTTGCAACCTTGGGCAGCACGTAGGCTTGCGCGGCCCGGCGGGGGTGACAGAAGGATGCGGGAAGGTCCCTTGCTTCCTCCTATCACCGCCGCCGTTCCACGCGCTCACGCCCGAAGTTGCAAACGGGTAAGGATCTTTACCCTTTTGCAACCTTGGGCAGCATGGATTCTTGCATGGCCCAGCGGGGGTGACAGAAGGATGCGGGAAGGTCCCTCACTTCCTCCTGTCACTGCCGCCACTCCGCGCGCTCACGCCCGAAGTTGCAAACAGGTAAGGATCTTTACCCTTTTGCAACCTCGGGCAGCACGTAGGCTTGCGCGGCCCGGCGGGGGTGACAGAAGGATGCGGGAAGGTCCCTTGCTTCCTCCTATCACCGCCGCCGTTCCACGCGCTCACGCCCGAAGTTGCAAACGGGTAAGGATCTTTACCCTTTTGCAACCTTGGGCAGCATGGATTCTTGCATGGCCCAGCGGGGGTGACAGAAGGATGCGGGAAGGTCCCTCACTTCCTCCTGTCACTGCCGCCACTCCGCGCGCTCACGCCCGAAGTTCCAAACTGGTAAGGATCTTTACCCTTTTGCAACCTCGGGCAGCACGGACTCGTTTGCAACTTCGGGCGTGAGCACGCGGAGTGTCGGCGGTGACAGGAGGAAGTGAGGGACCTTCCCACATCCTTCTGTCACCCCCGCTGGGCCGCACAAGCCTCCGTGCTGCCCGAGGTTGCAAAAGGGTAAAGATCCTTACCCGTTTGCAACTTCGGGCGTGCATGGGCGTGTTGTTCGGGGTTAGGGTAGGAGATGGGGGTCTTTCCCATACCTTGCCCTAACCTCGAATGACACGCGATTGCGTGCCTACCCGGGGGGGGGATGCCGAGCCTTGCCTCAGAGTGGTTTGTCCCTGACGTCAGGGCTTTTTTTTAGCATTGTTCGATCAATGTATCGAACAACGTTAAAAACCGAACAACGTCATGACTTGTGGAACCTTGTGGAACATGACTTGTGGAACATTGTAATTGCACAGGCTTTAGCAGTTGTTATCCGATCCATCCCATAGGACCTTAACGTTATTCGATCCAATTCTCCACCCCAGATTACTTAAAGTTAAGGGGTCCCTGCCCTTGGTTTATCTATCTCTCCCACTAAGGGAAACAATCAGGATTCCATTTTAAACTGAAGCTACACTTTAACCAAAGCTAAGAATTTTTTTCTCACTCCCCTTTCAAAGTAAGAATGTTCTTGGTGAAGTACAATATTGTTTACATTGATAATCCTGCAGAAACCTTATGCCATAGCCCTGACCAACAGTATATGTGTGTGCTGTATTATATGACTACTATCTATGAGCAACATTTATAAATTCAAATAGCTTTGTGAAAGAAAAAACAGAAAGAATAAAAAAGGCTCAGTGAACAGGGCAAAATTAAATACAAGGAGGCTTTTTATTTCAAGTTTCTTCAGCACACAACTATAAGCCTTCTTTACATTAAAATGCAATTATTTCTACTGCATGACTTGTAACTTTGTAACTTAAACATTTTTCATTTTCTCTTTGCTGTGTTAACATGACCAGACTTTTGTTCAGTCATTCAAATTATACAAACTTATCATAGCAAAATACCACATTCAATCTTCCTCACGCTTTAATTTCATCAACAACATTCCACCCCATTGTAATTTTTTATACACAAGCAGAATCTATTCATTCAGGAACTACACAAATCAATCAGCTAGCAGTTCCATTCATAAGCATTCTTTTATACTTCTCAATGACATAACAGTCATTTCTGATATGCATCCCATGTATAACTTTTAAGAGTTTTTTTAAAACGGAGATGGAGTCTACTGCATCTCCAATGAAGGGGTTACCACCAAGAAGGTTTTCATTCCAGTTGCTGTTTTCTTTGCCATTGTTTGGTGTTGACACTTGTAACTTCATGCCTGATAGGTAACAACATCCCAGTCTGGCTTTTAGGTTTCTAGAAAAAAATATTAGAAAGTAAAGGCTTCTCAAATAAAATGACAGTGAATGATAGTGTACTGTGAAATAAACACTTCATGTTCAACGGAGTGTTTGTGACTGCAAAAACAAGGATTTTCCTCCCAAGCACTTGTGCCTGGAAAATACAAATTGAACTAAGTGTACAATACAATCAGATGGGATAAAATGAAACAAAAATGGATTTCAGGTATTCTAAGATGTTTTCTAAACAGTGATAACTCTGATGTCTCCACAGAATGAAAGAAATTCCCTCTGAAATGAGACCATCTTTTTTTTTGCCCTGATATATAATATTGGCTGGGATACAATAATATTCCAACTAGCAAAAATCAATATTTACTTGGACATTTTTGGTTCTGGCCAACGTTTTAATTTTCATAAAGGGGAAAAATGTGCAAGACAAGTAGTTCACATTTAAAGGGCATTATTTGTGACTATGGACTTGATGTTGTTGCACCGTTACCTACATTTTAAATGTGCTTCTGTGTATTTTCTGTAAGCAAAATTGCATCTGAGAAACAAAATGTACCACTGTAATTCATGGGGATCATAGCAGTTGTATACCTATTAGAGCAGATGCTGACATATGATTGGTTACTTCATGGGCTGTCCGTCCATCTGTCCATCTGTCTGTCATTTCTTCATGATTCTTTTGCTTGTTCTTAGGGACAGATAACAAGAAGTGGGTGAAGTCATTATCTACTACCCCATAGTTCTCCCCTCATCACTACAGTCAATGATAGCACTGAACAGGGCTTAACCATGTCCAATATTGTTACCATTTAGACTTCCCACTACACTTGGTCCAACAGAAAAGTCTTTCTATGCTTCAGCAAGGGACTGATGCATTAAATTGGTTTGTGTTCTTTTTTGCCTGAACTAAAATGCAGTAACAGTCTAAATATTGCAGAAGTCCTGTAAGGAATTTTTCTGCTCTTCTCAAAATCTCTTCCAGCTTCTCTGGAAATCCATCTAAGCATTCCCCTCCATTTGCTTTAACCTTTCCTTTAAAAATGGTTGGAACTCCATACCCATTAGAAACAGATAAAGAAAACAGAGCGCCACAATTCTGCTGTAGTGTTTTGGGATGCTAACCCCTACCTAGACATATTCCACAAGAAGAGCTAACCGTATGAAAGCATGTTGTATTTTACTCTTCCTCATTCTATGAAACAAGAAAGGTGACGTCAGTGTTAAAACTGCTCTTAGCCTTGTAGCTTGGAAACCTTAGAGACCTTGTTTGATAGCTTCCAGCAATGCTTCAGTAACCTGATACCGTAGATGGCTTAAATATTTAATGCACTTTGTTTACAGTCAAAAACAAGATGTAGATTCTTTGAAAAGTGTTTCAGTCACTTAGTGTATGCCCTTGTTGCCATCTTTTTTGGTTGAACAACCCCAACATATGGTGAAATATCAAGATAGTAGTGATTAATCTAAACTTCATAAATGCATTCCGTTACTTGATAGCTGTGCATGTATGTTGATTTATTCTTGCACAAAAAATAGTTCTTCCTTCTTTCCTTCTCCTGACACAAAATGACATGTAGTACAACATCTGATTCATAGTTCCTCATTGTTAGTGCAAGTAAATTGCTCTGTACATCAGAGGTAATTTGCTACTTGGTTTATAACAGGACAAATCCAAAAGTCTCATCTCTCTTCTGCTCCAATTGCTTTCATGTCCAGGTCAAACTTGTATTTAAAACCTCTCTGGGCTTCATCAATGTTTCCTGTAAATTTAAGCTCTGCAGGGTGCCCTGGTTATTCCATTTTCCACCTTGCTGCATTTGCTGTACAGTCATGGAAGTTTAAGTTGACTGTAAATGCACAAGACATTTGAGGTTTAAATGTACCATCCTTGAGATCTCAACCATTACTGAAGTTCTACCACTGAACAGCCATTCCTGACCTAACAAGATGTACTTATGTCACGTTGGTTTTCTCCAGTACATTTAACCATGTTTCCTGAGCCATTCAACAAGCATTTAGAGTGTGTGACATGCAGGTCAAAAGTTGATCAGAGACCAGAATGGGCTTTCTCAGCAACTTTGAGATTGAAAGGGAGTCATTTAGAGCTAATCTGAATAATCTATTGTTGCTAATGGCTGTGTGAAGCTGTATTGTTGTGCTTGCTTGTCTGTCATCTTGCTTGACTACACCCATCTCCCTTTGACCCCCTGAATATGTTGTATAAAAACCATGCCTGTAAGTTTCACTCTTTGTCTGAAGAAGTGGACTTGATCCACAAAAGTTAACAATAAAAATAAAGCAGTTAGTCTTTAAAGTGCTACAGTGTTTTTTATTTCATTTTTATTTCATTTTGTTTATTTTATTTTGTTTTCTGATATGCCTGGACCACAGACTAACATGGCTACTATTCCAATAAATTCACCTTGATGATATGCATAACCTTTCAGACTTCTGATGCCCCCTCTCTTTCCAAAGGAAAAATGGGAACTGTCAGGCCCCATATATTTCAGGAATGTTGTTGTACTTTTAAAAGAGCTCATATGGGTCCCCTTGGTCATTTAACACTGCCAAGATAACCATCATTCTAAAAGAACAAGAGACTACTAGCACCTTGCTCACTCCTTCCATTCTTTTTGACAATCTAGTTTGTCCCTGAAGAATAGACTATCAGTCCTAAATGTAACAAAATTGCCCACCACTATTTTACAGATTTGATTTCCTTTAGGCAAGGGGCACATTTATGACTCAGAAATTATTCTCCTTTGTGGTGTTCATCCAATGCATGCAGAAAAGCTGTCCTCTCAGCCCCAGATCAAGATTTCATGATTCCCTTCTACAATCAACACATTTCGCTTCTGAACAGCTTGTTACATGAAATTTTGAGATTCCAACACATCATTTTATTTAACTCTTTAATAAAGTTACAATCAGGAAAAACCACTGTACACACATGGGAAAAGGTATGAAAATAAGGGGAGAAGCCAACGTTAATGGCTAGTAAAAGAAATAAAATCATACAAGGTTTAAAAGGCATTTGGAAACTTCTCCAAGGGGGGGCTGATTAAATGGGAACAGCCCACTAGTCATGTATACTCTAGCAAGGAATGTAAAAAATATAATTATGTTACTGATTGTCCCCATTGTCTAAGCCTCAAGAGTTTACCCAAAGGTGTAAAAACTGGTTTACTGGTTTCCTGATGACAAAGCAGAAATTCCTTTTCATTCCTTCACAAACAGCTGAAGCTGGTTGCCTGAATTTTAAGATCATACATCTGGTTTGATTCTCCTTAATAAAGTTTAATTAAAACATTACTATACACTGGCCAAGGCAGAGAATATGGGGAAAACCCAACTCTTAATTACTAACAAGTTTAAGGCTTAATATAAAAGCCTCAAAAAAATCTATGTGAGCAATTGCATTAGGAGTTGGTTGCTTCCCAGGGGGGCTTGATGAGTCATCCAGCAAAAACAATGGCACTAATCTCTTGTCTTATCTCCCATCTCCTGAAGCTCCAGAGAGGACAGTTCAATGGAAACTTTACCTTAGACCTCAAGAAGAAATGTGACATTTTAAGAACTGAAAAGAGACATTTATATCAGAATTTGCTTCCAGCAAAGCTTCTCACAGTATTTCATCATTAACCATTGTATCTGTAAACTGCCATGTGTACTTTTTGAAATTACTTTTGCACAAGATTATTAAGCTTTTGTAACATGCAATAAAGAAGTGTAAATGACTCTTTTAATTGCCCCCATTTTAGTAAAACAGTGTTTACCCCTGCACTCATTAATCCAGGCTTAAGTGTTCTTCAGTAAGAAGTGTATAAAAATGTTGGAGAAATGGGAGGGATTAGCTCAGTCACAGAATGTTGTGATGGAGCTCCCGGGTGTGGTTTTAATTAAAACATTTGAGGTGGAGATTTCCAGTCTATATACCGGTCAATGTAGATTGGAACCCTTAATACCAATAAAACCAATTTTGTTTTGATCAAAACCATGTCTCGGTGTCAGTTTTTGAGGTTAATTAATTCTCCACCAAGAAACGAACCAAGCCCTAAAATTTTAGGTAACAAGCTGGAAGGCGCTTATTTACTTCTGAGTCCACATCTGCAGATTACCTTGGTGATTGACTTTTACATAAGCAAGTAGCTTTATTCAAAGGCAGGAAGATTTAGGCATATACTGTATTCAGATACAACTTGACCTCAAGTACATTTTTGAAAGTGAGTTCCTTACCCAAATAAAATGCAGTCTGGCAAAGGATTATTTGATTCAGTTGTTGTGATTATTATATAATACTGGGAGTTATGGCTATCAGCAGAATAAAATTGTCTAACACTACTACTTCAGTTTATTAGAGGAAGGAACTGGCGGATTTCTCTTGGCTAGCAAACTGCCACATAATATATAGCCAGAGGGTAACACTGTAAGTACAAAATCAGTGGATATCAGGTGCCAATCTGCTGACAGGATTTCAAAAGTGATCTATTAGAGTACTGTATTCAGAATAGGGTGAGTGTGAACACATGAAAAGGGAAGAGTGCTAGTCTTGCCTCCACCATCTTTGCTCTCTTCAAATGCCAAGTAACCATCTAAAGCAGGTATTCTCAACCTACAGCCCATGGGCCAGATGCCCACGGCACCATTTCATGCGGCCCCTACCACCTTCACCACACCAGGAAGGAAGTGACATGTCGTGGAGGCCCCTGAAGCTGTCTGAGAGAGTGTGACTTGGCCACCAGCTTAAAAAGGTGGAGAACTCCTGATCTAAAGAAATGAACCACTGTCAAATACAGAAACTTTATACCCTATTGGGAATCCTGATTTCTATTTATAGCAGACACTTTTCTCTTCAGACTATCAATCTGCACACATATATACCAGCAATTAAAAGGGCAGGGTTATCTTTATACCTATCTTTTCATAGGTTTAGCTTAATTCCTGTCTGAATACCTTGATTTGGGTTATTTTCCTATGATGTTCAACCTCAATTTTAAAAGCTGTCGATTCTGCTTTGCCTTCAAACCATGAGATGTTTGGAATGAGTGCACCAAGCATCAGTTTGATGTAAACATACATGTAAGAAGACAGAAAGAGAAGGAGGACAGGAAACAGGAATCAAGGAAGAAAAGAACATACAGTACACATATGCATCATACAGGACTGAGAGGCAACAAATGGACAATGGGCAACATGAATCTTTTGTTTGTAAACACAAATGCACATTACAATTTGCTGGAGGGATGAAATCAATTTTCCCCCAAATTAAATTAATCTTTACTGCACTCCAATATTCCCAACATTTCTCATTCTGTCTGGATCATACATTTGAATGGTAAAATAAGGATCACCCTTCCTCAAAAGCCAGTCACATCTAACTCTAGGGTTCGGTGTTCATCTCCATTTCTAGCCAAAGAGCCAGAGCTGTCTCTGTTGGCAGATATTTGTGTGGTCATGTGACAGGCTAGACACTGGAGTGCATTGAATACTGTTTACCTTTCCAACCAAGTGGTACCTATTTATCTACTTGCAATTTTTTGCTTTTGAACTGCTAGGTTGGTAGGAGCTGGGACAGATGCGAGACCTCACTCTGCTGTGCAGCACTCGGGTCTTGAACTGTTGACTTGCTGATCTTCTAGTTGTAAAGTTCAGCAACTTAATTGCTTAAGACTCTATTATTTCACATTGTTTTCTTCTCAGTTTCTTAAGATTTTGCATATAGATCTGGCATAAAGGAGTTTTTGTCATATAGGAGTAAATATGAATAATGAGTATTATAACCAAGCATTTTCCTCAGTAACAGAGGACTTAATTCTCATTTGATTCCCTTAAAAATATAAGTATTTGGCACTGATAGATAAGATCTTAGTAAAGGCTGACTTCTTATATGGGAGTTGTTTTGGTGGTGTTTTTACATGCTAGCAAGGGGTTAAATTGCTCAGATGATGAAACAAGAAGTGAAGCAAAATAAATATTTTTATACTTTCGAAATATTAATTAACAAGGTGAATTTGCAAAACATATGCTGATTGGATCCTAAAAGTTCACATTCACAGTATCATCAGATTTGTAATTAGTTAGGCAATTGTGGTGTTTTAATTTGTCTCATAAACTCATAATTCTCCTTGGAATTTGACAGATTTTCAAACTTGCATCCAAATTAAAATGGGAAAGGTAGTTTTCAGAATAAGAGTTTTTAAGATTTTATACCAGCATGCAAAACAAAGCAATACACAGCAGAAGACGGCATTATAGTCCTGTAAAACTTAAAAATCCATCAATTCTGTTTAAACTGTGTGCAAATAAAATCATTATAGCCAGGTACTTAAATTTTAATAGGATTGATGTCAGCCAAATACAGCTGCAGAAATAATCCCAAAACCTGCTTTTTTCACATGTAACAATGTGGAATACATGTCCAGGGACATTGTGTTTTACGTGAAATGAAGAAATTGAGAATTTTATCACTTACGTTATATTTGTGATGTCGACCCATTCCCATGTGCACATCTTCACTTGATCAACTGAAGAAATCAAGTGAGAAACTATTAAGCCTTTAATCTATTGTAGAAAATGGAGCAAACAGGAATTTAGGCAAAAGATGCGACCTAGCTCAAGTTGCCACGAGAGAGAAACAAACATACAGGCATGTACAGCAACACCCACAGATATGTGTGCCAATGTGTCTAGCAAGAGGAAAATGTTGTGAGTCTAGCAAAAATGTCGCTGTTCTCCTTCAATATCCTATCTGAATTGAAATATGTCACAGTCAGGGTGGCTTTTATAGAACACAGAGAACTGGATGTTCCACATTTGGCATTTTGGAAAACAAAATATGTCTGCAGAACAATGTATGTGTTTGAATGGAAGGAGAGGAACATAAGTAGAATCTGTTGAGGAGCCATTTCTGTACCACTGGAAATGTAGGATTTTTAAACAAAGGAAGAGGGGAGGAGAGCAAGAGAGAGAGAGAGAGAGAGAAGTGGTGTACAGTGGATCCCTGCATAACGAACACTTCGTATAATGAAAAATTCATATAACGAAGGGGATTTGCGCTAAGCGATATGCCCCATATAATGATTTTTTTTTCATTATATGAAGTGATGCATCTCTATGGGGAACATCATACAATGAAAATCCCTATGGGATGCATCACACAACAAAAAAAAATCATTGTACAATTTTTCCCATAGAGATTTTCATTGTACGATGCATCCCATAGGGATTTTTGTTATATGAGGCATGCTTCGTATAATGAAAAAAAAATTGTATAACAAAAGACATTGGGGAACCAACTTTTCTAGTTATGCAGGGTTCTACTGTGTGTGCACACACATGCACACACACACTTGCACACACACACACACACCAAATACTTTGGCTTGCATCTCATTTAATCTAGCATCTGTACTGCATAGGAGAGCTTGCTCAGTAAGTGTGCAGAACTGCAGCCCAATTTTTATTGATCCACATCTCTATTTAATATATGCAGTAAATAGTCTAACTTTAGAGTCCCATCATCTATTCGGTCATTTCATTGTTCACCTTTCATATACATTAGTGTATATGATTTCCTGAATCGGCCCAAGAAAAGCAGCTTTGCATGTTGTTGATTATAATAGTGTTGATTCTCTTTTCTGGTTGGCTGTTGTAAAGTCTTGTGTATTTTTACAGCTTGAAAGTAAGCAGCTAAAAGTAATATAGTTACTGTAATTGATTACTCTTGGACAGCACTTAGCATAATTACTGGTCTGATGAAGTGGACTTGATCCACGAAAGCTAACAATAAAAATATAGCAGTTAGTCTTTAAAGTGCTACAGTGTTTTTTATTTTATTTTATTTTGTTTATTTTGTTTTGTTTTGTTTTCTGATATGCCTGAACCACAGACTAACACAGCTACTATTCCAAAAAATACTGGTTACAAAGTTACTTTTTGGGTACAACAGCATAGAAATGATTTTTCATCTGTTACTTATTAAAGAGACTGTAAGGCATTTATGCCATGCCATTACTAATCTCAAGTGCCTAAGCAAGTATTGTCTATTTTTGCCTCTAGTATCCTCACAGATATTTCCAACATACAACATCAAACATTAGAATAAAGCTGAAAAAGAACACTAAGAGAAACATATTACCAAAATATAATTTGAAAAACATGATGAGTTTAAAATCCACATAAGGAATAGATTTGCATTACTAAACTCAATTAACTGTGAGTCAGAACTGTGAACTGAAACCAGGGACATTAGAAGAGTAAAATGCAAAGACAATTACTGTAGTAAAAAGAAAAAGATGTCAGAACAAAAATTGTGAATGACAGACAAGAAGTAAAAGGTGACAGAGATAGCATCAGAACCCTGAATGCAGTTTTCCAGCAACTGGCACATAGGAAAAAAGAGAGCTACTGTATTACAATAACCAGAGCAAAGAAATAGAGAAGAATAATTTAAAAAGGAGAAAACAAGAGTTCTCTTCAAGAAGATCCATGCGGTTGAAAGGAAATTTAAAACTAAATTGGGAATGATGCATAGCCAAAAAGGAAGTGCTATAGCTGACCAGAAGAACACAAAGAGAAGAAGGTGAGATTATACTGATAAATGCTGCCGAACAGATAAAAGAACAACTTTTTGCCACTCCAATTCCCTGAACAAAAGCCACAGACACAATGGTTAGAGTTTAGGACCACAACTTTATTAACTATTAAACTTTTAACTATTACCTTTAACTTTATTAACTATTAAACTTTTAACTACTACCTTTAACTAGGAAGAATCTTTTCCTTCCTGCAGTGGGGCCTATGTAGTGTGAGGTCCTGGGATGGAGCGAGGGGATTCTTGCTTACCCCTGTTCCTGCTCACCAAGCCCCAAGGGCGTGCTGTCTCATGACAAACCACTCCAGGCCAGCCACTTAGTACAAACCTGATCAATCACCATTCTCCATGCCTCTGGACTTTAGGTGACCGGTGCCATCAGTGGGCTGCAAGCACAACCTCCCAGCCCGAAACTGAATCTTGGGATCCTGGGATCCTGGATGTTATGTGCTCGGGGCCCTGCTCTCGAGGTATCTTGGGAACTCACCTAAACTACTCTGGCCCCATATTACTTGCCAGTTACCACCTATTTAAGATAGCCCTCCAACTTGCCCCATCAGGAGCAACATGAGATAGGGGGGAAATCATCATCCTTGGGCCAATCTGGGTAAGTGCAAAAATCCCTATGCAGCCGTGAAGCTACCAGCTAGTTTCACACTGCCACCTAAATGAGGGGGGTGGGGAGGCTGTTTGTGCCTAATGGTAAGAGGCATGAGGTAAGGGGGAACTGCCTTAAATCACCTCTTTCCCCCTCACCCCATCCAAATCGCATGCTCTCATTGGTTTGTGCCAGGGTGTCATGATGTCCCTGGAAAAGGGTAACAACCTCCCCCCCCTCTCTACAGCAAGCATTTGTGATAGGGGAAGTGTCCTTCTAGGCAGAAGAGCCAGTTCTTATGGTATATAGCTTTCCTCTTCCCATAGGGATTTCAGGTTGAGCTCATCTGGATTCAATCATGTGCAGGAGGCCTAAAACTTCCTCATATCCTGACAGAGATAAACTAAGTACAGTCAAACCTCGCATAAAGAGTGTCTCGCTTAAAGAGTAAATCGCTTAAAGAGCAGAATTTTCTCTGAATGTTCTCTTCGCATAACAAATAAAACCAATAAAAAACTCACTTAACAAATAAACTGGGGTTCACAATCCCCCCCACAATTGGTCAATTTCAATGGTGTTTCGCTTAAAGAGCAAACTCGCTTAAAGAGCAATCCTGTGGAACGCATTATGCTCTTTAAGCGAGGTACCACTGTATACCACATACTCTTGCCATAAGATCGGATCTACTAGCAATTAGTGCTAACATTGTGCAGTCAATAGAATAAATATACAAAAACACCAGTGATAAACATGGCATGAACAGTGGATAAACAGTTGTTTAATTTTTCCCTTACTTGTAACTTGAAAACAATAAAAGTGTTGCTTAACCTTGAACTTTTCTTATTGAATGACCATTTCTCTGTGACTTATTTATTTTTGCTCCCAGAATCGCAGACACCCACAATTAATCTGTAAAGCAGAGGTTGCCAACCTTTTTAAGTCAGGGGCTAGGTCACACTTTCCCAGACAGTGGAGGGAGCTGGACTGGTGGTCCCCCTGCCATTTATAGCTGCCTTAAATGTGTCCACAGCTACCATAAATAAGCCTGTGGCTGCCATAAATGAGTCCATAGCCAATTCCAGTGGTGGCTGCAGCAGCTGAAGCGAGGGAGGTGGCTGGATTATTTTGTGCCACAGGCTGGATCTGGCCTGCAGGCCATAGGTTGCCCACCCCTGCTGTAATGTCTTAGCTACCAAACATCACATTATGACTTCTATTGTTCAAGATATTTAAATAATGATATTCATAAAACATGTCACAATGATATGAGAAATTCAACCAGCTTTATCCCCAAGGCAACAATCTTCATTTCACTGGGGTTTGTCCAGGAGCATTGCTCTGTGGATTGAACACATGCATCAAACATGTTCAGCATAGTAGGTATTCACAGAAATTGGGACTAGAGAAAAACAGGTTATTCACTGCAACCTGTTCAACTGTAGAATTAACTTGTGTATTATAAACGGATGCAAGCTGTGTTTTAAGGACAGCTGTCTTAGGGAAGAGATATCAATCAGGCAATCAGGCAGTCAAGGGGCTTTTGATGTGACACAAGAAAAGTCCTCCTGTTTCAGTGAAGACATAAATGTTTCCCTTTCCTTACACAGATCTATGGACTAATTTACATGAGCAACACATTTATCCATGGAAGTACTTAATTAAATCACCCACATGTTCCAATATCTGGATTTCATATCTCTTTATAGTTGGATGCAGTGGTTAAGGTATCTGACTGCAGAGCCAGAATCTGGGAGTTTGACTCCTCACTGAGCTTCCAGGAAGAAGAGCCAGCCCATGAAGCCTTGGGCAACCTGCACACTCCAAAGGTACTCCCAGAAAAAGGGAATGGAAAACCACCTGTGTATTTTCTACCTAAAAAAACCCTGGAAATGGTCAACATAAAATCAGAATGTACTTGGGGGAACTGTTGTTGTTGTAGCTGGGTGAAGGGTTAGCTTTGCATTAAGTCAGTGGTTCCCAACCCTTTTTTGGCCGTACACCACGTAAGTATCTCTAAAATCTTGATGCCCCCCATATGACATATAATTCTTATTATTCCAAAAGTGAACTCCTATTCACATTGAGGAAGCCTAAAAGGTCATTAGCTTGGTGTAAACAAGCTTCCAATTGCCCTGCTTAAAAATCAAATTGTTCCCCTGTAGGGCATGTGCCCCATTTTGGGAACCATGGCATTAAGGCTTCACCAAATAGCCTGACATTTCAACATTAGTTTCAAAAATCAAACATTTTTCAAAGCCAAACCTTTTTACTCCTCCTGAACATCTGTACTGTTTTCTTCTTGTTCAGTGCTTGTTTGTTCTCTCAACCACCCCTTCTTTTATTCTTTTCCCCACCATGGTTTTTGGTCCACCCTCCCTCTGCACACACATAGACAGTAGTCACCCACATGATTTTCATGATATTCCCGGGCCACATGCAATGCTATGACACAACTGTAAAGATAAAAATATAACTTGGGCCAATGAAGTACAAGTTTCGTTATCTTAAGTGGAAAAATATCTGATTTTCCTCACATGAGTTTGGTCAACATGTATGTCTTGCTAAAATCTTTCCTTGTTTTGTGATAGTCAGTGGGGATCTACACATGAGCTTTATTTCCAAATCTGATTGCTCTGTTTCATAGTGCTGATGGAAGTACATGGTGGAAGGCCACAAACCTCTAAATGTGAACTGAACATCTGGCTTGACCCTTAGTTTCTTTGAATTAGAAACAGGCTAGGCATGCTTAATAAGTCTACAAATATGTGAAAATCACACAAGAGTGGATGTTTTGCCCATGGTCTGTATCTTTCAACTGGACTTTATAGACATGCATCTTAGTATGGCCCTATGGACTCCTGCTATAAAAAAATATAGTCTTCTATTTGAAAGTGGCATTGAAGGAAAGCATGTCTAATCAAAATCTCATTTCAATTTTCAAAAAACAACAACATAGGGAAAACAATGATCTTAAAGTTGCCTTCCACATTTACCACCAAGAAAGCAGATGGAGTAGATTTCCTCTCACAGTACCTCTCCTTTAGCCAAATTGGGCGATTGATGCCTGCAAATGTACCGCCAGGGCATGTAAATTGGCCTTTCTGATGTTGTTGAATTGCAACTCCTGTCAGCCGTAGCTAGTGAAAGACATTGTGAGAATATGGTCTAAAACTTGTGGGCTATCTTTTACTGTCGCCTGCCATATATGACCTTCGTGCCACCACTGCTACCATTCTTTTTGGAAGCATGGACAACAGTATCAGGGAGATGGAGGACCTATAATGGCTTATCCTGTGGAGTGATGCATTTTTTGATCCTGGATTGGACACCAGGTTGTATTATGTCATGGGAAAATGGAAGAAGAGGCCTTAGTGAAATGGGTATGTCAAACTGGAAAGTTCTTTTTCATGCATTGATTTAATTTGATGAAATACAGGGATTCATGATCATCTTTCCAATTTCTCAGGCTGTAAGGTAAAGTTTGCCCTTGCTTGAATGCTCGTTGTATCCAACTCTAGGATTCAGTGCTTATCTCTGTTTATAGCCAAAAAGCCAGTGGTGTCTGTGTTTGCAGATGTTTCTATGGACATGTGACAAGCATGCCTCAACACCGGAGTGCACAGAATGCTGTTTACTTTCCCACCAAAGTGGTCCCTATTTATCTACTTGCAATTTCTTGCTTTCTAACTGCTAGGTTGGCAGGAGCTGGGACAGAAAAGGGACTTCACGCCATCATGCAGTACCCAGGAATCGAACTCCGACCTTCCAGTCAGTGAGTTCAGCATCTTAACCAATTGAGCCACCATAATCCCTTCCAGGGCTGTAGCTAGGGGGTGGCCAGGGCGGGCATATATATGTGACATTGTTGCCTATCCAGAAAAAATATTCACCCACCCACATCTAGAATCCTGGCTATGACCCTGGTCCCTTCTCAGGCTGTACTAAAAGCAAATTTCATTAACTAATTCATTGCCATCCACACTTACCACCAAGACAGCAGGTGGAGTAGCTTTCCTCTCATAGTCCCTCCCTTCTATGGTGTGATATAGTGTATTGCTATTTAAATGAAAACAATAATTTTAATCACTGTTTCCATTTCAGTTTTCCTGCACAAATTTTTTTTCCATGCATTTAGTGCTGATCCTGCAAGATCAGAATCAATATCAGAATGGTAAGCAATTGCCATTATTACAGCCATTTAACCAGTTTTGTTCCTGTGATGCAACTTTTAACTGGGTATTTAACAAACTATTCCAGATTTGTACAAGGTTTTTCCTCCTTGCATCTCATTATCAGGGCACAGACAGATTGTGTGTTCTTTACCCTTGAAGCTAGAGGGCTTTGCCCCATTTCATCCTTTGTAACATATGTTTCCACACATCTGTCCTCATTTTCGATTTTTCATGCTGAATTCTTCAGCAGTGTGTTATGCTCCACCAAACCATTTTCTCATCTCACCTGGAAAGTGTTGAATCTGTTTCACAATTAGAATGTCAAGTTCCTTGTTCTTTTCCCACTGGATATTTTCTGGGTAACTAATTCAAAATGAGAGCTTGCCTCCATTATGTAGCAATGTTCCCAAGTGACTAATTAGTCCTAGCCATTTCTTTCCAGTTCCTAACTTAGGCCCTCCCTCCACCTACTCAGTCTTATGCACATAATGGAACTGATCCCACCTGAACCTTACTCATCTCTGGTACAGTAAAGTGAGGCATTCAATTCAGTCGGATAATGAAATGTACAATAAATGTCCAGGCTAGATCCATTATTACAGTCAGTTAACTTTCATTAAAATGTCAAAGATATTATTCCTCCCTCAACTCTAGGTGAGTATACATACTATTAATTGCAGCACATTGGGTGTGCCTTTGGCCTTTTGTTCAAAACCACTCAAGCTCTGTGAAGATAAGGACTTTAAAATATGAATTTCAGGGAGAATGGCTCCCAGAATTCCCCAACCAACTACTCCGAGAGTTGTAGTTCTTTTTTTTAAAAAGTTAAGAATTCCATAATTTGGTAATGAAATCAGAAGGAGAAGTTGATGGCAACATTCATAGACAATTCTCAGACATGAAGTATATTTGCCCTGCATGACTTTGTTAGTGTTTTATACTGGATATAGTGATGGGTTGGCCGTTGGGGTAAAGGGGACCTGGCTTCAAATCCAAGCTTTGCCATGGAAACTCATTTGAGAGGTGGAATTGGTAAAACCGCTCCTTAAATATTTCACTTATATTGAAAGCCTTATTAGAATAGCTACAAGTCAGTTCCATTTGGGGATACACAAAAAGAGCCTCCTCAAAGATTGTGGTATTTTTGAACCCAGAGCAATGTCAACCTTGTTGTGCCAGCTAACCTTTCTCACACTAGGTCAGGTGAAATGAACTACAGAATAAATGCAACAAAAGGTGGCTTCATTTTGGCAGTTTAAAGTCTAACTTAGAGACAAAAGAAGTTCCAACTTGACTGTACATGAAAACAATATAAAATTTTAGTTAGCTATCTCAGAAAGTCTATTTGAAATATAAAGTGGAGATGTGTTTATAAGCATGTGTATCATATAGGTATGCTTGTTGGCAAGCTGTGCTTAAGCTGGGGAGTTGCGGCTGGGTTGTGCATGGCATCTGTTATTTGTGCCAACTCTCAATACAAAGAGACATAGGGACTCCTGAATAAGCATATACAGTACTTCTTTCTCCTCCTCCCCCTCTTTTTTCCCCAATAACTATAGAAAATCAGTACTGATGGGTTTTTAGGGGAAATGATTCCAGATCACTAGGTATTATACTATAGCTTACTTGAGCTTTCGCATCTCTTCTGGAAATTAAACACTACAGAGTAGGTCTTGATGACAGCATTTTATTACCTGAGGAGAAGAGTAAGATGTCATCCCGTTCTATATGAATGGCCTGCCAGCTGATTTGACTGCTCTTGGGATAGCATCCTTTGTCATACCAAAGAAGCAGCAGGCCGGTTGTAGTAATCAGGATAGAGAATGACACCTGATAAATCTCTCCTCCAAAGAATGGAAAAGGAGGGGAGCTGAGGAAGAGCAGCAGCGAAGGTAATGCGGAAATGTGTCAATATCTGCCATCCAAGGCTGTTGGCCTTACTTTGTCTTTGGCAAACCTTAATTTTTCTTCTGTGTAAATGGGCACAATGAACCTGAGTGTTACAACAATGAATATTCCTCTCCTTAAAGATACATTTAATGTAAAAGAGAGAGAGAGAGAATGTGGTGGAGTGAATAGAAGAACTAGTGACCGCATACAATGTATCATTTGGCCACAGCTCGATGACACACAACAACAACAACAATGTCAAAAATGTCACTGCTGTCCAGGATAATTATTGTACACTATGTGGTATTTCCACCAGATCTGAAAGCAAAGGGTAAATTTTCATTAATTCTGGAGTAATAGGATTTTAATATTGTGAGGAGAAATCTTGATTTGGCAAGATTTGCTCTCCATATAGTATCCACTCAGTGGTGGGTTGTTAAAATCTTCACCACCCCACTGTGATGTCAGCAACATTGTGGGAATAGCTGATGTCATGACATCATGATGTCATGATGTCATGGGCGGAGCAATTTTTTTTTAAAAAAAATAAAAAATGTGCATGCATCAAACCTCCCTTTGACGCATGCACAGTTTTTTTTTAGTGAGCATGTGTCAAACCTCTATTTGATGCATGCACAGTAAAAAATAGAACTGTGCATGCATCAAACAGAGGTTTGATGCATGCACAGTTCCAGGCAGCCATTTTGGTTGCCCGGAAAAACATTTTTGGAGTGGGCCGGAGAGGCGATCGAATGAGTTGCCCTGATTTTTACCACCACCCCGGCAACCCCTCCTGATGGGGTGCTACCAGTTCGGGCAAACTGGTCCAAACTGGTAACATCCCATCACTGTATCCACTCCCTTACCACCACCACCACCATGAAACTCAGGCTGTCATAAGACCATGCCAGTTTCATCCTTCGATTAAAAAAAGGAGGGCAATCCAATCAGAAGACAATCCAATCCTTGTGCATCTATGATTAGTATTTGAAGCCAAAGCATACTTTCCATATGCAGAGCAGTTCCTTTTCATCATTGAGGAAATCAGCAGAGGCCAATCTGATACAGAGGCACTGAACTGTGGCTGAGATGAGAAGAATGTTCTATTTCTTGCCCATATGAGCATACTATTGCAAATTGCCTTCCCCTTTGACAACATAAAACTTTCCAGATGGAAAGCAGAAGAGGAGGCTCAGCACCAAACCATACTTAGGCCATACACTAAGCATTTTATCTAAGTAATATAATCTGACATATTCTCTGCAGCACATGGTGGAAACTCTTATTATCCCACCCTCGTGTACACATTTTTGAAATAAAAGCACTACTGGGAAGTTGCCCAAATCAAACAATCTAAAACTATTTAAATTAATGGATTATTTGAGAGGCTTCTTTGCCTAGAAGATTTTAAGAGGAGAAGAAGAAAGATTATAAAATACTCCCTCCCATATCAATATGTTTCTACTTACACTTTGGCACAGAAGAAAGAAGCTTTTGTCAGATTTATTTTCTGTATCACAGAATAATTCAATAGATGTTCCTGTGTTTATTTTTGTATCATAGGTGAAAATCATTTTACAAGAAAGTGTGTGTGTGTGTGTGGGGGGGGGGAGAAATTTCATTTTAGATGTTTTTGGATTCATAAAAAGAAACTAATGACAACCCTTTTGAGACGTGCCTTAACACATCTGAAAAGAATTAGCAGGAAGTTGGGGAGGGAGAGAACAGAAAGGGGAAAAAAACACTTTTGTCATTCTCAGGGAACAGCTGTGGCAACTCAGCATTCACCTTTGCCATCTAAGGATGCTGTAAACAGGACATTAACACTTCAACAAATCTATGCTAATGATTGGTGCTCCTGTAAACCTTTGGCATGTGAAGCAACAATGATTTGCTCTAAATGAAATGGGACTATTGCTGTACATGACAATTTTACATTTGCTTGAAATAAACTCCTTAAAACATTAACACAAATTTGAACTCAGCAATAGTTAAGAATAAAATGGGGGGAAGTGTTCTACTTTGTCCTTTTTATGCCACTAAACTACATAAACACACACACACACAGAGAGAGAAATACTTTGAAAGAATCTTAAGGTCAAAAATACCATTCTGTATATAAAAGTTGTACAGAATCAAATTTAACTGAGACATTCATTTGAATCATTCTTTCTCCAGATTGCTCAAGGTAGCATATAAGCACACACACACCACAATGTATATTTGAATGACAAATGGCTTAAGATAAACTTCACAGCTGAGACATGATTTGAATCTAAACATCTGTCCTCTTGGAAGAGGGATACTGTGTATTTTGGACTGTTTTCTTTATACATATCAGAGTACAGTATTGCACAATTTACAATTATAAGTTATGTCAAATATAGATAACATTCAAACAAATTAAAATGATTAGACCAATTGGATCAGAACTGGGCTACTTCAGTAGCATTATCTAAACAATTTACTAGATTTTCTTTTGGTCATGTGGTGGGGCATAAATTTTGTTGTTGTTGTTCAGTCGCACAGTTGATTCCGACCCTTCAAGACCCAATGGATCACTGCAGGCCAGGCACCCCTATCCTCCACCATCCTCCTCAGCCCACCCAGTTTTGTGCCAATCACATCAACAATGCCATCTAGCCATCTAATTATCTGGGCATAAATTGCATGCACATAAATGCTGCATTGATTACATTTCGTCCAGAAATTTGTGCTGTATCTAAATAGACCCATTTTACTTGATTATTCTTTGATCTTCCTACATTGCTTTGAAGTCTATTAAGTGACTTCCAGATGTTCCAGCCAGAATCTTGTCTGGAAAGAGACACTCTTTGGCATTCATCCATTCAGCAAGGTATGTGATTTTTGATCTCCACTAATTTAGCCTAGCCTTTCCTGGTACAATATTTAGAATTTGAGTGGTGTGCAAAAAATTCTTCCTGAATTGTCATTATTGTCTAAAAGGAAGGTGTCCATGAAGTGAATTGATTTGGTGCTCTATTGTCATATTTTGTTCATTATTAGTTATCATCTGTTGACATACTTCTTGGGGGAAATGCCAAATAATAGCCTTTTTCAGAAGGGTTAGTTTGCAGCTATCCAGTTAAAATCCTGCACAACTCATTAAGAGCTACATCCACTTGTTTAGCATGTGGTGAGATATACTATACAGCATAAATTATAACATAAATGTATTGTTTGGACTGTAGTTCCTAGAATCTCTCAACCAGCACAGCTACTGGTTCATGATAAAAACAAGGGGTTCAGGTCTCTGTCTGATGCTTGTCAAATGTGTTCTGTCCAGTAACCCACATTCACTCAACCTAAGAAGCCCTCTTTGTGGGGAGTAATGTGACTGGTTTTGCATTGCTCTCCATGAAATCTGTAAAGCACATCCATTCCTTATGGAGGGCTTTATCTTGAGAATTTGTTGCAATCTGAGATGGCTCAATAAATTATTCTTCTGCCTGATGGAAAACAAGAACATGGTGTCCCACACAGCAAGGAATTAATTGGTGGACGACTGGCTAGTCTAGTAGTTTGGTGGCAGTTTTGAGCAAAGGAAAGATATTTGGTGAAAGAGATGGGTGTATGATACTCTCAGATAGAGGATCCTCATCCCATGAGCATCATGGAGTGGGGTCTGACAGAGGTGGGCCCTGCTTGGGAAGGTCACTACATCTCCCCACAGCTGGTACCACAATGCAGATATGTCATCCTTACCACTTATCTACAATATTTCACCAAATAAGAGAGGGTTGTAAGCAATGACCATCAGGGCTCATGAATAATGATTTTGCACTGGAACTCTTTTGAAATGTGAAATTTCAGAGCAAAATCTATATTCATATTTTGAATGTGCACTTTCTTCATCCTAAAATTGAAGCTCTGGTGTGGTAGATGTTCTGAGTGTTTTTGTGTCAGCAAATATCAAATATATATCTGGCTTTATATTTAGATTTCTCTCCTGTCTTGAGCAACATTTTTTTTTATTAAAAGATGGAATATAAATAAATGTGAGAGACAGATAATATGAATTCTCATACGCTAGCTGTCAATGAGAACTTGCCATTAGATATCATTTTTCAGCTACTATACGGTAAACAAATACCATTATATCTCAACCATTAGGAATAATCAGCAGTATTATATCATGAAAGGCAGGTTGTCAGTTTCTTGCTTGTCACTTATATGGAAAATAGTGAGTGGTCTCTTGAATAATTGCCAGCACCGCCTTGGAAGAAAGATGGCCTAAATTACAAAGGTGATATAACAAAATGCTGGCTAAAGTCATCCAGGGGGAACAAAGAGATTAATCCATGTGAATCCTCTTGCCCCCAGATGAGCAGAGGCATGTTTTGTGACATTTTATTGTATTGAGTTACAACTGTCACCTACACCAGGACCCCAAGCTCTTTCTGCGTAGACTCCCAACCTGCTTGCTTAACTCTGCATGTTTGCTTTTGATCTAAATCAGAAGGTGAATTATTTGGTTACATTTTGTTTTAAGATATGGCCCTCTTTAGGCATTGGGCACTCTTATGTAGCCCCCATGTTTCACAAGGTTGGGGATCATTACACCTACACCATGTTATGTGGTAACAACTCAGCTGCTTGACACCTACAGGGTGGTTTTTAAATATACAGTCAGAAGAACAAACAGACAGAAGCAAATGGAAGGAACAAGAATACCAGTAAGTCATGCACACACCATTGGGGAAGCCCCCCCCTCATTTATTTACCATCCTGAAGGTGGGGAGAACAGAAGGAAAGAGGGAGGGAAGAAAGGAGGAAGGTCAATTCCATGCCACTGTTCATTCAGCCATCATACTGATTGTCACAAAGCTGGGTCTATTAAAGGAAATTTATTGTCCCAGAGAGATGCTGGAATTTTATGTAGGTCAAAATATAACCAAGAACTCATTGACAAAATGTGTTTTTCTTTAAATCCTGGTGGCTAAGAGTAAAACAAATAGTGTTTGAATGTGTATAAATAGAAAAGATGTGCCCTCATGGTTATCAAAGCAGTTTTCATCCCAGAGTTTAAAAAAAGCCAGAGAATTTTAAAGTATGTCATTGAAGGAAATATTTCCAGTCCCTATCACATGCAACATGTTTCCTTCCTTATCCCCCACCCCCAAATATGGGATTCTGAACATGAGAGAAAAGAACTTTACTTCAAAGCAATGACCAGAATTGTATTACTGTATATACTCGAGTATAAGCCGAGTTTTTTAGCCCCAAAAAGAGGACTTGGCTTATACTCAAGTCAATGACCATGAGGGTCCCAGAACCATGCTGGATTGAGATGTACCAACAATTTAATTAATTTTACCATAGTTTCATGTATTTTTATTATTGAAACTCACTAGCAGCTGCCGCATTTCCCACCCTTGGTTTATACTTGGGTCAATCTATTTTCCTGGGTTTTCAGGTCAAAATTAGGTATCTCAGCTTATATTTGGGTTGGCTTATACTCAAGTATATACGGTATCTTCATACGACAGTGTAAGTCAAGCAGTATAAATCACAGCAATGAACTATGGCTACTAGTTAAGAAGATGAAGCTTACATTCCGTGTTCTGTATGAGCAATATCACTTAGTACACAACAAGGAATAGAAGCATAGACTTCTTACGTAGCAGCAGTCCACTGCTGTGATTTACACAGCTTGACATAATGGCTGCAGGGACAAGTGATATTATTCTAGCCAGTCAGTCTCAATGACTGTTGTTAAAGTTAAATCATTAAGTAATTTATGAGAAATAAAATTATATGGATCTTGATATTGTGTAAGTATCCAGTGTAGTGTAGTGGATATAGTTCAGGCTAGACCTTAGAAGAGCTGTGTTTAAATCTCTGCTGAGCCATGGAAATTTGCTGAGAAGAGGAGTGGAACTGGGGAAACTACTCCTTAAAATTTCACTTACCAGTGGTAACAATCCCAGGTGGTCTCCCAGGGGGTAGTAACCACCACCCAGAATGGTTACCTTTTCCCCCCCAGGTGACCGATTCAGTCGCCTCACCGGCTGTCCAACGCTGCATGCGTTAAAATACCAGTTGACGCATGCACACCTCCAGTACTCAGCACACATGCATCAATTGGCATTTTAACGCATGCACACTCACTAGCAGCCATTTTGGGCTGCAGAGTTGGGCAGCCAGGGAGGCCCTCAGTGACCTCCTCAGATGTGCGGCAGTGGCAGTGGTGGTTGAGGCTGTGGCCCTTGCTCAAGTTGCTGTGTGCTGCTGCTGCACCACCAGGCTAGGCCGTGGTGCTAGGCCAGGCCAGGCCGTCATGCCAGGCCATGCTACCATTCACTGCCACCCGACACCCCTGCTGCAGGCCACCAACTCCACTCGCCAATGCCACATGGCAGCACCACACCAGGCCAGGCTGTTGCGCACCGCCAGTGTGGCCCAGGCTGCGGCATGCTGCAAGGCCAGGTCAGGCCACACCTCCGGGCTAGGCCATGCCACCACGCAGGGCCACAGTGCACCACCAGGCTGGACCAGGCCACACCACCAGGCCAGGCTGGGCCACTACCCCAGGCCATGCCAGGCCATGGCACCACACCAGGCTGTGTCACTGCGCCATGCTGTGCTGCACCGCTGCTGTTGCCACCTGCTCCCCAGGGTAAGTGATGACTTGGGTTTGGGTTTGGGGTGTGGATGGATTATTTATTTAGTGTGTGCTTTTGTGTGTTTTTATGTCTATTTAATTTTTATTTAATGTGTATTTTATGTGTTTTTATGTGTATTTTATGTGTACTTAACTTGTATTTAATTTGTATTTTATGTGTATTTAATTTGCATTTTTATGTGTAATGTATTTTTATGTATTTTTTAACTTTGGCTCCACCCACATCATTGGCTCTGCCCATGATGTCATGACATTGGCTCCGCCCATGATGTCATGATATTGGCTCCGCTCACTATGTTGGCTCCGCCCACAGTTTGGTAGTAAAAATTGTGGCTTCCCATCACTGAGTAATTCTACTCCCCAAACATTGGAGAAGTCTTCTCTCTTCTATTTATCATACTGAGGGGGGTGGATTGAAGGAGGGAAGGAGAAAAGAAGAAAGATCAATGTTATCACAACATTACAAACCACCACCACCTGAGTGTGGCTTAGTGGTTAAAATGCTGAGCTTGGAGACTGGAAGGTCAGGTTTTGATACCCTAAGGCTGCACTTGGGTCATTAAAGGAGCCTCATTCAGGTGTCCCCTGAATGGGGTTTCTCCAGCAAAAATCCTTTCAATCCAGAGTAATCTCTGACATGAAATTATGATTAATCAGTCAGTCATGATGCTGACAGAAAGACGATCATAAGTCAGTTCTTACTTGATGACATATAACTTACTACTGCCCTGAAAAATGACCAACTGGAGAAATATAAAGTAGTAATTCTGTGGCCTAACATTATAATGATACTTGGGTAGGAAAGGAGATAATATAATAGTATAGGAATGGAAGAAAGCTCTATAGCAGGGATTCTCAATCTGCTACCTGTGGGCCGGATGCAACCCCTGGCACCATTTCATGTGGCCCCACACTGCATCCACCACACCAGGAAGTGCTATTTGATGGAGGAACGGCAAAATGGCCATCCAGCCCCTGAAGCTATCTGAGGGAGCATGACCTGGCCCCCAGCTTTAAAAGGTTGAGAACCCCTGCTCTACAGGATAGGTATTATACAGAGGGAAGGTTGAGCAAAAACAAAACAAAACTCCACAATCAAATTTTGAACATATTTAACAAGGCACTAGAGACTGCAGTGGCTCAAGTGGTTAAGATGCTGGACTTGCAGCCTGCAGTTCACCAGTTTGAGAGCCAAGTACTACATGATGGATGAGCTCCTGTCTCTGTCCCAGCTCCTGCCAACCTAGCAGTTAGAAAACAAGAAATTGCAAGTAGATAAATAGGTACCACTTCAGTGTGAAGGTAAACAGTGTTCCATGCACTTTGGTGTTTAGGCATGCCTGTCACATGTCCACAGAAACATCTACAGATACAGACAGTGCTGGCTTTTTGGCTATAAATGAAATGAGAGCTGAACCTTAGAATTGGATTTGACTGGCATTCGAGCATGGGCAACCTTTACCTAACAAGATGCTAAGCTCTACTCAGTTCAATGGGCTAATAATATTTACTTAGTCTCTCTAAGTATAGGTTTGTAGTCTAAATAAAGTATGTTCTACTGTTTCTTAACAAAAAAGTTAAACAAGACTCAAACTTTTAACACAATTCGATACATTCTTAATTATGTATATTTAATATTTTCTCCACTACAGTTAAGTTGGCTTTAAGACTGTGTTTATGTGGTGACTCTATGGTTAAGAAGCTCACCTTGTTAGCTGGAAGGCTGGCAAGTTGGCCATTTGAGACCCAGATACTGCATGACAGATTGAGTGTCTGTATCTGTCCCAACTCTTGAGGACATGAAAGGAGCCTCATTTGGTTGTTCCCTGAGTGGAGTTTCTTCCGCAAAAAGCCTTTCAACCCAGAATAATTTCTGACATGGAATTATTATTATTAACACTTGTTAATGCACTAACAATAGGCATACAGCAAAGGAAATTCTACTCAAATCAATTTTCCCCCTTCTAGATCATTTGCCTCCAAGGAAAATTAGGAGATATTCTTTAAATGAAATGTACAAAGGTATACGGTGGGATTGCGGAGGGACTGCAGTAGCTCAAGAGGTTAAGACACTGAACTTGATGAGTAGAAGGTTACAGTTTGGTTCCCAAGTATTGCATGATGGAGTGAGCTCCCACCTCTGTCCCAGCTCCTGCCAATGTAGCAGTTTGAAAGCAAGAAATTGCAAGTAGATAAATAGGGACCACTTTGGTGGGAAGGTAAACAGCATTCCGTGCATTCTGGTGTTCAGGCATGCCTGCCACATATCCATGGAAATGTCTGCAGATGCAGACAGCACTGTCTCTTTGGCTATAGACAGAGATGAGCACTGGACCCTAGAGTCAGATACGACTGGCTTTCAAGCAAGGGTGACCTTTACCTTACAAAGGTATAAAAATCAATCATCTATGGTAGCATGCAATCCAAGCACAAGCAGGTGCTAAGAAAGATCAGAAGGAAGGTTCTATAAACTATTCCTACATGTTAAAAGAGTATACAGATGGACATGACTGAGTGTCATATCAAACCATGTTAGAGTAGGGAGATCATGAAAGCCTTCTTATTGTATACAAAATTTCCTAGGGTGATGTTCTTTGCATATTTTTAGCAGATGAATTCATTTTGTTGACGTGACAATAGCACTAAAGAGGAGGGCTTAAATTGTTATTCTTGTTGCTAGCATTTTGTATGACACCTTTCTTTTTTGGATGTAATCTCACCAAAAGGTGGCACAAAAATAAAATAAAAATATGGTTCCCAAAACTATTGTGAATTGTCATTTCAGCATGGTCCATTGGAGGTGTCAGTCACAGAACAAAACATTATGCTGCAGAGAAAGGATTCTATGTGACCCGGTTTATATCTGAAACAGAATGAACTCGCAGGATTAGAATGTAACAAGATAGTATGTCATGTTATGACGGACTCCATAAGTCATGCCAAAACCTAATTGTTGTTGTGATGATATATATGGTTTGGCTAAAATAATTACTTATTTGCCAATAAGTTGAGTCTGCATTATAGAAACCCATCCACAGTTTCCTAGGTAAGAAGTAGTCAAAAGTGACTTACCATTTCCTTCTTCTGGGAGTGCCTTGGGACTGTGTAGCTTGCCTAAGGATACACAAGATGGCTCTTCTCCTGGGAAGCACAGTGAATACTCAAACTTCTCAACACCTGTGCTACATATATATTTCTTTAAGAAGTATTAATCAAGGAATAAAATGGTCCAAGCTTATTAGCTTGGAAAACAGACTTTGTGCTCCTGGCAGTTTAATCTCCCTAGTTTCATTTTGGGAGTTTTGCTCAGGCAATACAATAAAGTTGTTTGTTTGTTTTTTAAAAGATACTTTTGAGTTTTCATTCCTCAGACGAATGAATGCTTTGTTTAGTACAAGTTATCAGGAAATAAGGAAGAGCTTCATTTTCAAGTATAATCAGTTTTATTTTACTTGTTTTTTCATTTGTAAGTCAATATTAAAGGTCTCTTAGAATTATAGTGTAGAAGGTAGAAATGTTAGTTCATTCTAACAAAAGAGAAACCAGGAACAGTAACATAAAAGCATTAGGTGCTTTTGAAAGTTTGGAGTTGATCCAGCTTGTCATTATGAAGTTACATCACCTCAAAGATGCTTGTTTTACATAAAGAAATACTTCATACATGCTAGCTACATGTGCTTATTGTAAAATTCTGTAAATTTTGCCCAGTATTTGCCCTGCATTTTAGGAAACTGAAGTGAACAGATTTTATTTCAGGGCAGGATGATAGATTGGGACTTTAGGCTTGCCACAGAAAGAAGAGATCCCCCTCCTTTGTCTGGTATCTGTTTGTGAATAGCAGTGAGCAGTGAGGACACAAGAGGGTGTCCTTTAGGTCAGTGTTGGTGAACCTATGCCACATGTGCCAGAGGTGGCATGCTTCTGTCAGCATACACATCACTGAAGGCAAGCCCCACCCCACACTGCCCCACCCCATCAATGGTTCCCTACCCACTCCTCTCCCTACACCAATGGGGAGGTAAGAGGGGAGGCTGAAATCCCACCCGTGAGGCAGTGTGTGTGTGTGTGCGCACCACTTGAGCAACACAGGCAATGTCATATGGGTGTGCAAGTATCCACATGATGTCACCACAGTGTCTCAAGTGGCACACACATGTGCACATGTACACATGTAATGTCGCTGGAGATATGCTGGTGACATCACGTGTATGCACACACATGTGGTGGGTGCATGCATGCTGCGACCACCTTCTTAGGTGCTTGGGCTCTAAAAGGTTCACTGTCATTACTGTAGGCCAGTGATGGTGCACCTTGGCACTCCATGTGTTCTTGGACTTCAATAACGAGAAGCCTGAGTCAGCACTCCTGCTCATCAGGGCTTCTGGGAATTGAAGTTCCAGAACAGCTGGAGTGCCAATATTTGCCATCACTTCTGTAGGCCATCTTGACTGTCAAAACTAGTGTCATTTATATTCAGGCTGGACTTTGCTATGTATGAAATTTGGTATCTTTTTTCCTCCTGGCAATGCAAGCACAATACAACAAGGTAATGTTGAAACATTTCCTGGAATGTTGAATCATGGACACATAAACAACATCTCATATTCATAAATGACAGGTTTTTAGGATTAGATTCTTGTTTATAGGTAGTGGAATTACCTACCTACCTACCTACCTACCTACCTACCTACCTATCTATCTATCTATCTATCTATCTATCTATCTATCTATCTATCTGTCTGTCTGTCTGTCTGTCTGTCTGTCTGTCTGTCTGTCTGAATTTCACCATAAACCTTTTCATCTGCCTTTATAATGTTAAAGTCAAATCTGTGTGCTTGGTTTTGCACAAAATAAATTAACACTAAATACTGCATGCAAGATAATTCATTGTCCCAGCTGCAGCGGGAAAAATACGTCAATTTTTGTGTTAACTGGCACCAAATTTGTCAATAAAATAAAAATCTATAGGTAACAAAAAAAATTAAAATAGTAAAAGGGATGAATATATGAAGGCCAGTTGATTATACTTTCTCTCACCAGTCCCTCTTCCTCCTGAATCCCTGCTGATTTCAATAAACCTGGCCTATAAAGGCTAAAGTGAAATCTATAATTCTCTATAACTAGCCTGTGTTTATAGGTGCATATGAATCTCACAGAATTTCCCATTTCTTGGCATGCAGATTTTTTCATTAATCAATATTCTTTCTCCAACACTCGTCAAGTAAATAAACAGAGAGAATGAGATCAGATGGTACACTATGGGAATTCAAAATCAAAAACCAAGATTAATAAATTTTGAGAAGAATTCCCAGTGCCACATTCCTAGATTTTAGATCTAACAGTAAGCTTAAAGAAGGGGTTCGAGTTCTTTCCCTGAAAAAATAACCTTTTTATACATGATGAAGTGATCTTGAAAGTGGGAGAAGGAATGACAAGATTTATTCTATTTGTTTTTAGAAATCTACACATGAAATAAATTTACCACATGGTGATACTAAAATGGTGTTAATAATTGGGAATCAGGGAAGGCTTGTTGGTTTAACTTAAGGGAATCCAGTTTGTACAGTGGGATTGATTTCAAAGCATCCAAAGCCCCTTACAACTATAATTTTGAGATATAGCTTGACATACATTCAAGGGGGTGGGGGAGAGCCTACCCAAAAACGTGATGTGAGATGTATTGAAAATGAATCCATTTTTAACACCTACTGTGGCTGTATCATGGTTCTATTGATTTCTAGGCCTGCAATTGGCTGGAAAGAATTGAAGTGGGAAGATCTAAGGCGTTAGTTTCTTGGTTCAATAACTCATCTGTACTGAGCTATTAATCTTGTTCACTGGCTTTTAAAAAAATGGGAAATACTCCACAAGCCTCCTCAAGTGAAGATGTGGATATAGATTTTCGAGCTTATCTGGAGCATCTGCCCAAAACTTACTTTCAAATACAAACAGACACTTTTAGATAGCAAATAAACTTAACAAGAAGTGGGGAAACTGGACATGCACTTTGTCTGGTTACTTAGTGCTGGATTAAGCAGTCCCCCCCTCACCCCTGTGATATTATAAATTGGTGAGTTTTCTTTAATTTTGACAATGTATTGAACCCAAGAGTTCATTTCTGACAACATCTGAATGAATGGCTGCAGTGTAACTCCTATGGTAGTCATGGCGAACCTATGGCATGGATGCCAGAAGTGGCACTCAGAGCCCTCTCTGTGAGTACCCATGCAGTCACAGAGTTTGCCCCATCACTCTGTCCAGCAGCCCAATGAGAATGCTTCCCCCAGCATAGAGTTCACCTGCCCCTCTGCCCAGCAGCCCAATGCGAGCGCTTCCTCCCTCCTCCCAGCACAGAATTCACCCGCCCCTCTGCCCAGCAGCCCAATGGGAGCATTTTTTTCCTCCCCTGTTGCTATGTTGGCACTTTGTGATAAATAAGTGGGTTTTGGGTTGCAGTTTGGGCACTCAGTCTCTAAAAGGTTCGCCATCACTGTCCTACGGGGATAAAATATGTATATGCTTCCTCCTCAAACTGAGGTGATGTTAATGTGGTAAGGAGATATGGCAAAGGCTAAAGAGGGAGTTAGTGGGTCTATGGAGTAGATTGTTACTGTGATAGGTACTGCTTTGGAACTGTTGCATTTAGCATTAGCATTATCAATTAACTTATATAATACATCATAGTACCAAGTGCACTCTCTGGGAAGTTCACAAGGTAACTAGCATTTTGACCCCAACATTCTAGGTACTCATTTTACCAATATCAAAAGGATGAAAGGCTGAGTCAACCTTGATTCCCATCAGGATTGGGCTCACACCATCAGTTATTTTATTGCAGCACAGAATTTAGGTGCATTTTGATTTTAACATACTACTAGACATTGCCTTCAGGTCCCAGTAATAATAATTTCATATCAGATATTACTCTGGGTTGAAAGGGTTTTTGCTGGAGGGACTACACTCAGGGGATGCCCGAATGAAGATCCTTTCATGTCCCTGTGCACCCCTCGGGTATTGAAACCTGACCTTCCAGTCTCCAGCTCAGCATCTTAACCACTTAGCCACCGGGGAAGCTGCCAGGTACCAGTGTATCACCTATTTTGTTGGAATTTGAAGACCTCTCTTCCAAGTTCACTGATTTGGACTTAAGGATTGGTTATGTGGTAATATTTGCTGTTACTGGACTCAATACATGTGGTGTGGCACACACAGCTTCACCCTCCGAATTACCTTCTGCCTGAAGCAGTTGCCTTGCTCTTCCTGGTGATAAGAGATGCCATTAGAATCCATTTTTGTGACATATACAAAGAATCACAAAACAGTTATTGCTTTGGACAATGCATTTTTTATTAATTTTTTTGGATCCAATGCTCATCTCTAAGCATTTGACTTTGGCAACTACATGGAAATGTGGTTTTTAGCAGGGATTTGGAGATTAGTATTGAACTGAATGGCTTTGGTGATTTTCCAAGTCCTACTGTGCAATGATGTTCTCTTGTATTAGCAAGACTTCCTGGCTTCTCACAGAAGTGACACCCGGACCCCATTTGTCCATTGCTTTCCTTTTGTGAAAGAACCTGTCATGTTCTGTGCTGTTCAATGCCCTTTCCATTTTGAGTGAGAACTGAAATAATTCAGAGCAGATTGGTCTGTCTCCTCGGAAAATTGACCATAAAACATTTAATGAAAGCCTTAAGATTCCCCATGAGATTTCTTAGGAAAAATGCACCACCACCATCACCACCAGCACATTGCATGGAGTTATCTCCTAGTGAGGGAGGGAAACAGAAATAATTTTCAGTCACTTTCTTTGGTAAGAATGAAAAGCTGTGAGATTCATATTTCTAGTCTTAATCATTACTTAATTAACAGTCATAGCAGCTCCCCTGGTGGTTTAGTGGTTAAGATGCTGAGCTGGAGACTGGAAGGTCTGGTTTCAATATCTGAGAGGTACCCTTGGGGACATGAAAGGAGCCTCATTTGGGTGTTACCTAAAAAATTCCTTTCCACCCAGAGTAATCATTGACATGAAATTATTATTATTAACAGTCATTATGCTTCTTTACTAAGGATGCAACAATTTCTCACAGTTCATCTCATCCTTTACATAAAGAGTTGTCTTGATGTATTAAGCTTCCCCATAAAGAAACACTTCACCATTGAAAGATCCCTCTGCAACTGAGATGAATAGTCTGGTTTGAAAACTTTGGCCACAATTTTATTTAAATTTTGAAAACCCTGACTTGTGGCAGGGGAAGGTAATGTTATTTACCTGGTAGCAGGGCAGAGGAAGCTACTCTAGCCCAGAATGGCAAAACCCAAGCTCTTGAGCAGTGATATATCTTGCATTTCCAGCTGATTCACCCAAATCATGCTTGCCATATACAATGCACACCTCTTTAAACAATGCCCTGAGGAAATCACCCTCTGCCACCCTATAAGAGCACTACCTTCGGACTCAAAATGTGACCTATTTAATAACACCACTAGATAAAGGTAAGGTAAATGTTGCCCTTGCTCAAAAGCCAGTCATATCCAACTCTAAGACTCAGTGCTCATCTCCATTTACAGCCAAAGAGCCAGCGCTGTCTGCACCTGCAGACATTTCTGTGGTCATGTGGCGAGCATGACTAGATAAAATGCTGTTTACCTTTCCACCTAAGTGGCACCTATTTATCTACTTGCTATTTCTTGCTTTCAGACCACTAGGTTGGCAGGAGCTGGGACAGAGACAGGAGCTCACTCCATCATGCAGCACTCTGTTCTCAAACTGCTGACCTGCCAACCTTCTAGTCATCAAGTTCATCATCTTAACCACCAAGCCACCTCTGTCCTCATGACACCACTCTAAGGAGTCCTTTACTGCCCCACAGCTCAAAGTGGGATAGGCAAAAATAAATAAATAAATAAATCTATTCTCCTCCTCATGCCAATTCTGGAGTTGAGCCCAAAAATTCCTATGTGGCCCCCACAAGTGACTCCTTAGCACTCTAATCTACAGGGTAGGTGGGCAGGTTGACTGGGATCCACAGTAAAGAGGAGGCATAAGTGGAGCAATCTTTTAAAGCAGGGGTTCCCAACCAAAGGCCCCTGGGGCCATTTCATGTAGCCCCCCACTTCTCCAAGGTCATTCAAGAAATAAAATGACCATCCCTATGAAGCTGTTGGGGCAAAATGGCTGCCCCCCTCATGCAGGCAGGGCAAAATTGCCATCCAGCCCTCAAAGTTGACAGAGAGAGCATGACCCGGTCCCTGGCTTGAAAAGGTTGGGAACCCCTGTTTTAATGGCTCAGGTTGCCCCATGGTCTTAAGCAATGGCACAATGGCATCCCTATCTATCTTTTCCTCTTTCACTTGGCGGAGAGGGGAAAATGTTCCTCAATCCTACACCGCTATGCAGCTCAATTTTTGAGGGTACATCTTTCCTGCACAGAACGAGAAAAATGTGGGCTTTTTAGTTAAGAAGCAAGCATTTTTTTAAAAAAAAAGTTTGCAAAACCTACATTTTGCATTTAAAAGAACTTTCAGTGCAAAATGTAAGGTCATCTTACCCCAAAAGGTGTGAACGGAGGGTTATGCAAAATCTAATTTAGCAATTTTTATTATGGTTGTTGCAAAATAAGTCAAGAAATCTATCTTCCAATCTAGCCCAGTGGGAAGAAACAGTAAAAACATATTCTTCTCTTGAAATAATGCACCATATTTCCAGCTTTCTGGTTTGTTTTTTCCCAGGAAGCACAGTGGTGTTGAGAGGCATGTTGTACAGGAAGAAAAACCCATTATCAAGATCTTTGCCAAAATTGTTTATTCAACATTTGGGTTTATGAACATTTAACAATAAATATCTAGCAGAGATCTGATTATATCAGTTTGTCTCTCAAGCAATTCCATTGGGTAATTCACATTTGAATTCTCTTTTGTGGTAAGAATGCTATAAGAGAAATGAGGCAAGGATGAGAATTTAAATAAATTTGAAATAAAGAGATGCATGAAGTAGATACTCACCACCTTCTTTTTCTTAGCAAATAAATGTTAATAGGATTCATTCAGAGATATCCTATTGTGTCCAAATGTGTAAACTGAATTATTTACAGCAAATGAAACATTTTATGTGAAAGGGGAAAAAGATGCCACTCACTAGCATCCATTGACCTATTCATTTCTCCAGTTTTAAATAAGAATGCATACTAGTTATGGATTATATTGATTTCTCTTTGAAAATGACAGATGACCTCAACAGCTAACTTGCAGATGACTGTTTCTTAAAAGCGTAAGCTATTATTCCACAATGACAGCTAAGGTACTGAATAAGATATTGATAGATAAGGCTTTCAACTTAACATTAAAAACACATAGATCCTGACAATTATGTTAGAGTTTTTATGTGTCCCAAGTTATTGCCAAAGTGCGATCGTCTTTCAACAGGAATACTCAACATGCCAAAGAATCTTAGCAGGTACTTGTGAACTGAAACCTGAAAATAGCCATATCCTTGCAAGCTAGGACAAAATGTCTAATTCAGGGGTGCCCAAACTATGGCCCATGGGCTGGATCTAACCTGCAGCACCAATTAATCCTGTGTGTGCTGTCTGCACCTCTCCCAGAAGTGGAAGTAAAATGTGCATGCAATGTATGACCCACAACTGTTACTAATGCATTTACGACCAGTGGTGGGCATCAGCAGGTTTGCACCAGTTCGCCAGAACCAGTAGTGGAAATTCTGGCTGGCCGTGCCCATTCAAATTTTGAAATAAAGTAGTCCTAATTCGGGTGCAACGCAGGGCTTTCCCCCTAGCCATGCCCACCATACCACACCCACAGTGTGGTAGTAAATTTTTTTTTTAGCCCACCACTGCTTATGACAGTTGTGGGTTTTTTTACTGAAGAGTTCTGCACATGGGTAGGTGTGTTCACATTTTACTTCCATTCCTGGAAGGGAGGAACCACATGACTGGCATGCTCCACCACATGACCGGCCCACAGCCCAAAAAGTTTGGGCACCCCTTGTCTAATTGAACTATACAATCTAGTTTAAATGTAAGCAAACAATATAATCCTTCCCACAGAAGGGAGTACTTTTCTTCTCTTCCCTCTGAAGGCCAATGGACCCAATTGCCCCCTGGGAAGAATAAAAAAAAAAACAGAAACAGGATGGTGAAGACCATATCAAGTTGCTGCTTTAGTTAACTTCTGCTCTGTCTGGAAATCAACAAATTAAATTTATATGTTTGTGTTCTGTGTCTTCCACAAATTCCTACTCTGCATCCTTATTAAGCCAAGCAGTTAAAACTATATTCTCTTGAAGTCTATACAGCTTATGTATGGCATATTCTGTCCTACCAATAAGGCTGTGAGAATGTTTCCATAGGTGGACAGCATGTCTGCCATCCTGAGACTAAGAACGTATAGAAAAGCTTACGACAGAAGAATGTTATAGTGATATGAAATAGTTACAATCTGCGCCACTGTGTTGTCTTCACTGGCGAAATTGTGACTATTTCAGCATACAAAGAAAGATAGTTCATTGCACTTTCATTAATATACTTTTATCACATTAATATAATGTTGTGCAGCACAGCAAATCAATATTCTACAAGGCGATTTTAAAAACAGGGTTGGCCAAATAAAAAATTATAACATTGATACTAGACCAGATCAGTGCAAATTTGACACAGATGTAGAAGACAGTCCACTCTTATGCGTGCCAAATTTCAGGAAGGTTGGACAAAGAATTCTGAGGGTTTTTTCCCAAAGTAAAACTGTTTTACCACCCACTATGAAATGGATGACTTCAAATGACTCTAGGTTTAAAACAAATAAAATAAATAAAAAAGACCAATCTTGTTTGTCTTGACAAAGAATGTTTGGCTCCACCAGTTTTTTTAAAAATTCAGAAAGAATTCGGGCTGCAGGGGATAAGATATTGATCCCCCAAAAAGGTCTTTATGAAAGGAGAAACTGATACTTTGCTATAAGACTGAGCATTAGGGGTTCAGGCTTTTGGGCTTTGCAAAATGAAACACTGTATATTCAAAGGCAGAGGAGGAAAAGAAAGGTGACTGAAATAGCCTGAAAAGACAGGTTTTGTTTAGACCAGGGGTTCCCAAACTAATTCCCATGGGCCAAATCTGGCCCATGATGCCATTTCATGTGCCCCCACCCCTCCAAGGGCATTCAAGAAACAAAATAGTCACCCCTTTGAAGCTGTTGGGACAAAATGGCCAACCCCATAATGCAGGCAGGGCAAAATGGCCGTCCAGCCTTTGAAGCTAACTGAGAGAGAATGACCTGGCCCTCGGCTTGAAAAGGTTGGGAACCCTTGGTTTAGACAGTAAAAAAATAGGTTTGCCTTAAAGAATGTACCAGAGTGACAATCTTCGACAAATTGGGGGGGGGGGGTGCATTTTGACATGTATCTTCAGGGAATTAGCATATAATTTTGCAAGGAATATTCATTGTAGAACAGATATCATTTGTTTTTGCTCAATCATTTTCAGGAAACATTCTCAGGATTTCTCAGACCAAAAAAATTAATAAAAATTAATAAAAATAGTATAGAACAAATATTCAGAAGCTCACTTGTTTAAGCTGTGAAATTGCTTCTTTCCTTTCTGTTTCTTTCTTTTTCCTTTTGGCTGAGGATGGTCTTACTTGACGTTAGCAAAGCTTTGGTGGCTTTACCCTATTCAAAGTCTCCTGTCATAGTCTCTATTCCATGCATTTGCAATGTTTTCCTGCCAAGGGCCAGATCCGCCCCTGACACTTTCCACCAGACGCTGGAGGCATGTTTTCTCCCTGGACTTTTGTTTCCATCATCGTCAGTGGCATGCAGTGACAATCACACATTTCTTCAGGGCTTTTGGACAGGTTCCATCACTTCCCAGAGCAGCAGGAACCTTTGTGGTGCCTGATCGCTCCCTTTTAAAAAAATTCCAGGGTTCCCCCACTCTGTCTCCGTAGTTAATTCCCAGTGCTTGGAGACTTCCATTGGCGCGTGGCACTGACATCAGTGCCTGGTTTCTCAGTCTTGAAACAGGAAGTATCCGAGAGCTGGGAAACCAGGCACTGATGTCAGCACCATGTGCCAATATAGAAGCCTCCAAGTGCCAGGGATTAGCTGTGGAGACAGAGCAGGGGAGCTGCAGAAAATTTTAAAAACAGAGTGATCAGGCTCCACAAAGGCTCCTGACACCCTGGGAAGTGGCAGAGCCTGTCCAAAAGCCCTGGAAAAATGTGCAATCGCCGCCACCACCACCACTGCCATAAGTGATGTATCGTGACTTCCGGCAGGGGGGGCAGGGGGGGGTGGTCCTAGAGGTGGCTGGGTGGCCACCGTGGGCCAGATTAATGATATGCATGGGCTGGATTAAGCCTGCAGGCTGGGGCTGCGAATAGTTGCTCTATTCCATCCATGTTCTCACTATGTAATTGCTATCTAATTTGTTTTAAAAACCAAGAGATTATGTGCCATCAAATTACTTCTGATATGTGGTGACTAAGTGAGCTAACGATCTTCCACTTGTCCTATCATTAGCAGTTCTGCTCAGAACTGTTACAAAGTATCAATTATGCATTCCTTGTTTTAGTCAAACCATCTCATGTCAGCTCTTCCTCTTTTCCTTCTTTCCCCAAACCACTTTTCCCATCAATATTTTATTTTGCAGTATGTTCAGGGTCCAAATTCGCACTCAGCCATGGAAACTCAATGGAGGTGTGGAACTGTTAAAGCCAGACCTTAAGTTTCTAACTTGTTTAGAGAGCCCTATTAGGATCATTACAAGACAGTTCCGACTTCATAGTACATAACATCTAAATATGTTTTGGTACAACTTGTTCTTTCTTTAATGTGTGATACTGAGATAATTTTAAAAAGCAAAATATATCCATACTGAAATATAAATACCAACATTGTTGAGGTAGAACAGTAAAAGCATTATTTTTCTAAAATAAAATTGTCTTACAAAGGAAATTGCTTAAGCATACTTCTACATTATATTTTCCATTCAAGGAATAGCCTGGTATTTTAATGAATCTTGTGTGCATGTGTATATATAGATATATAAGTATTTTTCACCAGCCAAGTATTAACTCTGGACTGATGTGATCCATTCATAAAATACTTAATAAAAATATTGAACTATATTAGGCAATGAAAGAAAACCTGGTGAGTCTTTATTAAAGACCATGTTCCAAACTGTTGAGTAATCATTAATACTTACATTATAATCAATTTTGTTTAAAGATAATTGTTGTCAATATCTTATTTTTCTCATTAGTGAAAAAATGAAGTAGATTGATTGGCAAATTCAATGTTCAATATCCAGCATTACTTTTGTTAGATTAGTTGCCCTTACACTTGGAACACTTTCTGATAACAGTATAATTTGTTACCTTGTTTTTCTAAATGGTGGCGTATATCAGTGATGGCAAACCTTTTAGAGACTCGGTGCCCAAGGAGGTGCCAGTGACATCACATGGGTGCATGCACACCCCCTGTGTGTGCATATGCACCCACATGAACTCACTGGTGCACTTCAAGTGTCGCACACATATATTCATTGCCTCCTGGGTGGGATTTCAGCCTCCCCTTTTGCCTTTCCATTGGCGGAGGGAGATGGGTGGGTGGGGAAATTGGCATGGGACAGGGCTATCCCATGTTAGTGCATGTGCCAACAGAAAAGGCACGGCGTGCCACCTCTGGCACATGTGCCATAGGTTCGCCAACACTGGCCTATATCTAATTTATGCTAAAATACTAAGAACAAAATTTCTATTTCATCTACTGAAGGCATATAACACCCACAGAGACTAAACTGCTCCAAGATGTGAACTCTGTTGATTTTTTGAACTTTATAGAATCAAAATGATCATCCTTTCGGATCAGGCTAGTAGTTATGTCTCTGCTGCATTTTGCCTTAAGGCATTGTACCAGTTATGCATAGATTAGGTGACAGGGAATGAAAACTAACCCAGATTTCTGAATCTTACATTTTGTACTCTCTCTTGTGATGCAGAATCTTATATGTAGATAACTCTGTTTTGTGAGCTTTTATCTTTCTCTTTCCATACTTCTCATATAGTTAGGGGTGGGACGGAGTTTTATACGTGTTGGCAGCCTTTTTTTCTCCAGCATGAGACCAAAAGCCAGTGTCCTTTGTTGTCAGCAGTGATATGATTGAGGAAAAATGTGTATTTTGCATGGAAGCCATGTACTTCTATTGCCTAGGTTCCTGTTATCAAAATGTGCAGTGGATGGGGGTAAAGTCACAGAAATGTTCCCTGTGGTCTTGTATGGTCCCTGTCATATGCTTGTTCTCATACTGGTTCTGAGGTTGTCACACAACTGGTCGTGCAGTGGAGAGCCTACTGCAGAAGGATGGATGATTATGTAATTTCCCTTCTATTCTACATTTTGGCAACATGATACTAGTTCTTTCATTTTGCACAAAATAAAAGAGTTCATAAGAGGATGCAGAGAAAAGAGCAAAAAAGAAAGCAAAAAACAATCTAAAAACCCCACGAGAATAATTATTGTCCTGTCCAGCAGAGAAGGAAAGTTCCAATTTGTTCATGGTCACCTGAAAGAATGAAGGAAGTGGATTTCACTCACGAAAGCTCACATTAAAATATAGCATTTAGTATTTCAGGTACCACAATACTTTTGTCTTCTTTATTTTTTGTTTTCCTTTGTTTCTTGTTTAATACGCCTGCACAGACTAACACGGCTTCCATTTCAAAATCTGCAAGAATGAAGTAAGTGAAGATTTTTACCCCTGATTCAGAGTTGTGACTTTGAGCCATTAACCAAAATTCAGAGAAAGCAGAGGAATTGGATGTTATTAGGGTTAGTGAACCCTAGCCTAGCTATATATATATAATCAGAATTGCTGGAAAGGGATGCTTCTCAAGAAACTTGAGACCAAATACCTTTGGGGCACACAGAAAACAACTCTTGCTGTCAAAGACTGGGGAGTAGTGACCTAGAACAAGGACAAGTAACTATTTTTTCAAAATGATTATATAAAAATATACCAAATCTAATTGCCACCCTTCTGAATAAAATCAAAGCAACCTCCTTTGAGGAACTTTTTATTTGAAATGCTATTTTTCAAAGCAATGAAATTGTTCTTGCTACTTATGCAGCACTTGACATATTGGAAGCACTGAAGAAAATTAACACATTAGTGAGTCTCTTGCCAAAATGCCTATCAACTAATTAGATTTTTCATTCCCCCCCCCAACTGTGTTTTCATGAACACACACGATTCATTTAAAAAAACATCTAAAAAGCGTTGGCATGTCATATGTTCAAGGCCTCTGGATATACTATAAAGTCACTGTGAGATTACTTTTAAGTTGTTATTTCTTTGCATTTCTGTATACAGAGATCAAATAGAATAAAAATCCTCTATGTGATTTCTTTTTTTAGATGTGCAGCCAAGTGCCTGCCTAAACTAGGAGTGTCAAAGTCTTTCTTTTTTTGCCAGATGTGCTTATCGTGAAATAGATTGTTCTCATTCCAGAATAATCAAAGTCTTATAAAAAGATAATGGATATGACAGGCAGCACAATCATAAATGAAGAGATCTTTCAGGGCCCAGGTCTCACTCAATTATCCTAGTACAGAATCTACTATATCCAACTCCCAACCCTATGATTGTGCACCAAAGGGGCACTAAGTAGCAAAAGAAAACTAATGCTGTTGGTAAAAACAAAACAAACTAACAAAAGAAGGAAAGATATAAAAAAGCCTGTTGTAGGAAAGATTTTACTTTCTTAGGATCAAAGCTCACTGCAGATGGTGATTGCAGCCATGAAATAAAAAGGTGACTGATTCTTGGGAGACAAGCTATGAGAAACCTGGGGAGCATGGTGAAAAGCAGAGACATCAAATTGCAAACAAAAATTCGTATAGTCAAAGCAATGGTATTCCCAGTGGCAATGTATGGTTGTGAGAGCTGGACCATTAGAATGCAGAGGGCAGAAGAATAGATGCCTTTGAGATGTGGTGTTGGAGGAGAGTTTTGAGAGTCCCCTGGACAGCAAAGAGAACAAACAGGTCAATCTTAGAAGAAATCAAACCTGACTGCTCCTTGGAGGGTCAAATAGTAAAGATGAAGCTAAGGTACTTTGGACATCAAATGAGAAGAGAGGACTCACTTGAGAAGGCCTTGATGCTTGGAAGGGTCGAGGACAAAAGAAGAAGGGGACGGCCCAAGATGAGATGGCTAGATGGTATTGTGGACACAATGGGCACAGAGCTGAGCGAGTTGAGGGGGATGGTGGAGGACAGGAGTGCCTGGCGGACAGTAGTCCATGGGGTCGCAGAGGGTCGGAATCGACTGTGCGACTGAACAACAACAAGGAACATCCATTGAAACTGTTCTGTCAACTGCAAACTAGCCATCACAGACACAATTGACTTCTGGTCAACCTATAAGCAGATCATGTACAAGTGGTGGGGTGGAGAAGCTTCTCCTTAGTTTTGTTGGTATGCTGATAGTCTATGCTATCTTTTTAACTGCTCTCTTTTCTTCCACTCTTATAAGATATATTCTTGTATATTTGGGATTATTCACTTTAAATTGTACTTGTATTCTGTATACATGAAGAAGATGTATTATGCTTGTTCTGTAGACTGCAATGATGCTGACAATATTAAATTAACCTAGTCTAAATTGAATCTATTATGGCTGGAAAACAATATCAGAGTCTTTAACTTGTTCTTTCTTTTCTTTTCTTTCCTTTCCTTTCCTTTCTTTTTTTTTTGCAACCAACTGTGGACCTGGTTACTTAATAAAAGAAAGATATGTTAACTTTCTCCAAGTATCCAACCTTCCCTTTTTTGCGGAAGGTCATGGAGAAGGTGGTGGCGCTGCAGCTCCAGGGAGCCCTGGATGAAGCAGATTATCTGGACCCTTTTTAGTCAGGATCCAGGCCCAGATATGATACTGTGACTGCATTGGTCACGGTGATGGATGATCTCTGGCAGGAGTGGGACAGAGGTGATCTGTCCATCCTTTCTCTTCTTGACCTCTCAGTGACATTCGATGCTGTCGACCACAGTATCCTTCTGGATCAGCTCTGGGGGCTGAGGATTCAGGGCATGGTGTGGTCCTGGTTCTCCTCATTCTTCAGGAACCAAAGCCAGTTGGTGTTGTTGGGAGACGAGAGGTCCTGCCCAAGGCCCCTCTTATGTGGGGTGCCACAGGGCTTGGTACTTTTGTCTCTCTTATTTAATATCTACATGAAGCCACTGGGTGAGATCTTCCATTCCCACAGTGTGAAGTATCATCAGTATGCTGATGATACCCAACTGTACATCTACAAGTGGGGATCCAAGTGTTGCAGTCAACATCCTAACCAGGTGCCTGGAGGTTGTAAGGGTCTGGTTGGGGGACAACGGGATACAGCAAGACTGAGTGGCTGTGGATAAGGGTCCCTGGTTTGCCCAAGGAATTACTACCTTTGGTACTGGATGAGGCTCTTTTGCCCCAGACAGACCTGGTGTATAATCTGTGGGTCCTCCTGGACTCATGACTCTTGCTCCAGGAGCAGATGGCAGTCATAGCCAGGAGGGCTTTTGCTCAAGTTTGAGTGATTCGTCAGTTACACCTATTCTGGGACCATTTCTCCTTGCCTATGGTCACTCACATACTGGTCACCTCCTGGTTGGATTATTGTAATATGCTCTACATGGGGCTGCCCTTGATGACCATTCAGAGGCTCCAACTGCTGCAAAATTGGGCAGACCACACGGTGATGGGGTGTGGTCATTATGCCAATGCCTCACTCTTGTTGCAGGAGCTGCATTAGCTACTGGTGTGCCTCTGGGTGCAATGCAAGGTGCTGGTTATTACCTTTAAAGCCCTACATGGTAGTGGACCAGGGTACCTAACAGACCATGTCACCCCAAAGATATCTGCCCATCCCATGAGAGTGGACTGGAGGGTGTCTCTAAAAGTACCAACAACTAGAGAAGGAGGGCCTTTTCGGTATCCGCTCCAGCCCTGTGAAACCTCCTTCCAATTGACTTCTGTCTCCAGCTAGATTTGTTGGTGTTTAGGAAAGGACTGAAGACATGGCTGGCTCATGAGGTGGGGGTCGTTCTCATGGTCTTATAAGCTGGGGGGACTGCTCCTCCCACAGCCTCCACAGCTTATAAGACCACAAAAATGACCACCACCTTAGATTTTGGATTTTAGATTTTCAGATTTTAGCATTACGAATGTTTTTTTAAAAGGTTTTTAAATTGGGTCTTTATTTCTTTAGTGTAACGGTTTTTAATGATAGTGGACTATTTAACTGGGATTTTGGGTTATGAATTGTGAGCCACTCAGAGTTCTACAGCGATAGATGCAACCATATAAATCTAAATAAATAAATAAATACATTATTTGGTTCAGTTCCTTACAATGAGTCATTTCAGGTGAACAGAAACAAAAATATCAGTCACAGTAACAGTACTTTTTTTTGTAATTAAGCATCAAATTTGTTTAACTGAATGTAGATCTATGGAAGTTGATTCCAATGAGATTTCTGAACAAAAGAGGAGGCACGCCCCAAGATTTTAGCATAAGAGAGCTAAATGGGTTCTCTTTGTCACTAAAATTGTGAGTACACAATATTCCCCCACTTTAATTGTCAGGTTCTTTATGCTGCAGTCTGAACCAATTCCTTTTCTGTTTCCCATGTCTATACTCATTAGTCAACAATGGAAGCATCAAGCAAAAATGTGTTATCAGTGAACAAAACACCACAGATCAAACATTGTTATTCGAACTTCTGTGGCATTCCAATGCAAACCACCACAACCAACACTGTCACTTTGTGCATTCAAGAGTGACTCATGGTCCCAAATCCTGTTGCATAGCCTTGCTTGTGTAAGTCAAAGCTGTGCAAGCAACTGCAAAATTCAAACCAAGATGCAAGGTCTATATAGCAAGCAGCTTCTCATACATGGCAGCACACCTAGCTGAGAAATGGACAGCCTGGGTGTAACTCCCTGCAAACTTCTGTCAGCATACCTTTATGGTATGATAAGTGCAATAAATTTTTAGCCATTGACTGCCTGATAACTGTCATGTGCAAACCTCAATTTTATTTTGCATGAATATTATTCACTAAAGTTGTCTACAGCAAAGAATCAATGTAAATGCAAAAGAAATTGTTTGCAGCAGAAATAAAATATAAGTGTGCTAGAAGAACTAAGACTTAACTCTTGGCATGGTTTACATATTACCCTCAGCTGCTCCATCAGCCATTTTGCAGTGCTATAATACAAAGAGAGAATGGTGCATCACTGTTTAGGTAGAGAGTTTAGGTAGCACTTCCTGGAAAAGCTATAACATGGTTAACTTATCTTACAGATCAATATCTCTCTTAAAGAAGAATGTGTTGTATTATTTCTAATTGCTACTAAACACTTAGAGGGGATATTTTCATAAATCCAAAATATAAAGAAGCCCATCATGTAGAACTTTCTTTCCTCTTGTTTCCTCATTTCACAAAAGCAAGGTGGAAATAAAAGGAAAGCATCATCATCAGAGTCAAAAGATTATACCATTAGTGATGTGCAGAAGTTCAGTAGTAGCTTGTACACATCACTGTACTCTTTAGGAGCCATTCCAAAATTCATAACATTGGCCAAAATTATTTTGCTTAATGAGGTAAATTGAACTCGAGTAGCATCATTAATGAATAAGGATTTGATGAATCAACTCTTCCATAAATTTCATTGGTGCAATTAGGATCTATTCATTAGTGGGCTTAATCTAGTGTGATTTATTACACTAAGAAATATTATTGTGGTCACTATCTTTACAATTCCAGCTCTATGACATGGAAGGCTACCCAGCTGTGTAACCTATGGACTCAAAACCCTTACAACGATCATCCCTCCACAATGACACACCCACTTAACCATAAAGTACAATAATGTCTCAGTACACTTCATTCATTTCATTTCATTTATTTGATTTATATACTGCCCTACTCGGTAAAACCGACTCAGGGCAGTTTACAGAACAAGTATATAATTACAAATTATACACAATCATAATAAGCATCACAAAACATAACAATTTCAACAAGCAAAATATACAACGAATACCCCAATGAAACAGTCAAATACAAACAACATATACAGTATAGGGTAATTCAGAGTCATAAAGAGTACATATATAGTAATACAGAAATTATACAATGTTCAAATACATAGCAGTACAAGCAATGCAGTATAGAGATACAATTTAACAATACGATGTAATAATACAGTGGGGTAATACAATGTAGAAATACACTCCAGCAATACAATGTTACAATACAGTTAAATATCATATAAACAGCATCCACCGCCCGCAGGTGGCGGCAATTACTCCTCCTCCGGGAATTGGTGGAGGGGCCCAGAGGGTGGGTGGGAATGACTTATCTTCGCCCGCAACTGGCGGCAATTTCTTATCCGGGCGAAGATGGTAAGGCCTGGAGGGAGGGCGGGAGCTTCCTCATGTCCGGAGGGCCTCCTCACCTCAGCCAAGACAAAAGCCCATTGGTGGCGGCAGCTGCGAGTCCAGCTGCCTGCTGCCGTAGTGTCATTTTCAAGCTTAGCCCAAGGCGGGGCACGAGAACGCTGGGCAGGTGTGGTGGCCCTGGCGCTCAAGTCCGGAGGACCTCTTTGCCTCAGTGCAATCTAAATAATATTTTATTTTTGTCCCTATCCAAAGTTGGGTGAGACTAGAAAGAAAAAGAAAACTCCAGAACACAGACAGGCTATTTAAACACTGATGTGCCATTCTCTCTTTGTACAAAGAGAGAATGGCACATCTGTGTTTAAATAGCCTGTCTGTGTCATTGTGGAGGAATTAACCCAATGCACATCATTGTCCAAAGGATGCCCCAGTTTACCCACAATGTTTTCCACCCTTTGGTGAGGTTCCTTCTATGCCCCCACCCACAAATCCACTAAAAAAACTTCCCTCGTCATATGGGCAATGGTACAAACAGAAAATGAAAAGACTTGACTGTGATATAAGTGGAACCAATTGTACATCCTGTTGAAGTACTGCTATGTCTTCATCTTTTGGTGGGCATATCATTCTAGCATTTTATATTATGGGTTACATTATGTTTCCTGGATGGTGTTATTTCCTCTGGAGTTTTCCACAGGTGGCAATTGTATAGTTGCCAAGGGTCTAATTTGAGACCATGATTTCACTTTCAAGGTTCATTGATTGTGGGTATAGCATAATGTAAGGTTGAAAATATGCACTCTGCTGTTGACCTAGCAACAAATAAATGTCTTCATAAGACATGAAATTTCCCTTTTCTTCTACTCTGTAATTTTATTTCATTATGAATCTCTCAATTATCTGGGTTATTCTTAAGCGTGCTACACAGTTTCTCTGATCTAACAAAAACTACTGAGTGCTACTAATTGCAGTGGATGGAATAGCATGTCTTATTGGATTTGTAACCTCTTCGCGCTTCAATGCTACATGATGACCTGGCTCTGTTAAAAGGAATTGCCAGTAATAACAATGATCAGCCACTGAAGTTCAGCCAATGAAAAGGGGAATACAGTAATACCTCGGATAACGCTAAGACTTGGTTCCATAAGTCTTGGTGTTATCCGATTTTTAGTGTTCTCCGATCCATGTTAAAATCCTATGGGATGGATCGGATAACGTTAAAGCTCCATAGAGATACATTGTAACCGCACAGGCTTTAGCGGCTGTTATCTGATCCATCCCATAGGACCTTAACGTTATTTGATCCAATTCTCCTCCCCAGATTACTTAACGTTATGCGATTTTAGCGTTATCCGAGGTAAATGTTATCCGAGGTATTACTTTACTGTACTATCAGTTTACAAACTGGCAAACAGGAATTATCTGTAGGCACATCTTAAACCCAGCAGCCTTAGCTTCATTTCAAAAGACTCCTTCCAAACTAAAGGGCAATCCTACCTACCAGATATGAAGGAGTTGGTGCAAGCATCAAATGCTTTATTTATTTTTATTATTTATTGTGAATCAACTTTTTAAATGTTCTGTTTGCAGGGAGTTAATGCTGATGAAGGATATGTTGAGCAATGTTAGTGGGTTAGTGTTCCTCCCTGGGTGCTTCAACACCATGACATATCCTTCAGATCCTTCTTGGAATCTATAGGGAAAAAAAGAGGGGCAGTAATTTTAGTTAACGAAATGGTAGTGGCAAGGAGTACAATAAGCTGAGCTGCTGCTGCCAAAGGAGAAGTTGAGTAGCAGTTGAACACTTTAATAAAGCCTAGATTTGCCTTCTACACTGTAATCATTCAGTTCCTAGAAAGAGCTAAGGCTTATCTCTTGGCATGTTTTACATTTTATCCTCAGTTGCTCCATCAGCCATTTTGCAGCATGTTAGGGACAAAATACTAATTACTTTGTGAACTCTCCAGATAGTGTTTTAAAGAAATGTTTCAAGCAAAAATGGCCATAATCATGGACAAAAATGGTAGGGATCTAGCAGATGCAGAAGAGATTAAGAAAAGATGGCAAGAGTACACAGAAAAACTCTACAAAAAGGACTTCAATATCCCTAACAACTACAGTGGTGAGAACATTGATCTTGGGCCAGACATTTTGGAGTGTGAAGTCAAGAAGCCCTTGAATGCATTGCCAACAACAAAGCTAGTGGAAATGATGGTACTGTATTCCTGTTGAATTATTCAAAGTCCTAAAAGATGATGCAATTAAAGTGTTGCACTCTATATGCCAGCAGATCTGGAAAACACAACTGTGGCCACAGGATTGGAAAAGGTCAGTATACATTTCAATCGCAAAGAAGGGCAATGCTAAATAATGCTCAAACTATCGAACAATTGTGCTCATCTCACACTAGCAAGGTCATGCTCAATATAATACAGGCTAGGCTTCAGCAGTATATGGATCAAGAATTTCCACAAGTGCAGGCTGGGTTCCAAAGAGGTAGGGGAACTGGAGACCAAATTGCCAACATCTGTTAGATCATGGAGAAAACAAAGGAGTACCAGAAACAAGTTACTTCTGTTTCATTGACTACACCAAGGCCTTTGACTGTGTTGACCACAATAAACTGTGGCAAGTAATTAAAGAGATGGGAATACCAGACTGCTTCATATGTCTTATGAGAAATCTGTACATGAATCAAGAAGCAACAGTTAGGACCGAATACAAAATAACTGAGTAGTTTAGAATATAAAAAGGAGTATGATAAGACTGTATATTGTCACCCTGCTTATTTAACTTATATGCAGAAGACATAATGTTCAATGCATGGCTGGATGAAACACAAGCTGGAATTAAAATTTCTGGGATATGTAGATGATACTATCCTAATGGCAGAAAGTGAAGAAGACCTAAAGAACCTCTTGGTTAGGTTGAAAAAAGAGAGTGCAAAAGCTGGCCTGAGACTCAACATAAACAAAACCCAAGTTAATGGCAAGAGGCCCTATCACTCCCTAGCAAATAGAAGAGGAAGAAGTGGAAGCAGTGACAGACTTCACCTTCTAAGGATCCAAGATCACTGCAGATGATGACTGCAGCCATGGAATAAAAAGATGCTTATTCTTGGAAGACAAGCTATGACAAATCTAAGGAACATAATAAAAAGTCGAGACTTCACCCTGTGAACAAAAGTACACATAGTCAAAGCAATGGTATTTCCAGTAGTAATGTATGGTTGTGAGAGCTGGACCATAAGGAAAGCTGAGCACAGAAGAATAGATGCCTTTGAGGTGTGCTGTTGGAAGATAATTTTGAGAATACCCTGGACAGCAAAGAGATCATATCAGTCAATCCTAAAGGAAATCAACCCCGACTGCTCATTGGAGGGACAAATATTGACGATGAAACTAAAGTATTTTGGCCACAAAATGAGAAGAGAGAACTCACTGAAGAAGGCCCTGATGCTAGCAAAGAGCAAGGGCAAAAGGAGAAGGAGCCATCAGAGGATGAGATGGCTAGATGGCATTGTTGATGCAATGGACGTAGAGCTGAGTGGGCAGAGGAGGATGGTGGAGGATAGGGATGCCTGGTGCATGATGATCCATGTGTCAGACTCGACTGCAACTAAACAACAACAAATATGTAAGTCTAAAGACTAAACTCTTAGCTTCACTTTGTAACAATAGAAATGCAAAGTCCTTTCTGTCCAAGAAATTTTCAGAGGAAATTATCAGTGTTGACCAAAGGTTCCTGGGATCTGTCTCGTTGCTGAGAGCCACCACAAACAATATGGAAGTGACAATTTTGTAAGACCAGGTATTATAGTGTGAATTATGCTGAAAAAGACAACATTGAAATCTTGATTGTCAAACTGGCTGTGTGAATTGTTTTATAAACCTTTTCTGATTTAAGAAGCCATTTAAAAAAGAAAACCAAACACTTGCCATAGCAACAATATGGGGGTATACAAAGTAAACCTCCTCAAAGATTGTGGTATGTTTGAATCACAATTGGGCATACCCCAGACAATGGCAACTTTGTGCCAGCTAATCTTTCTCACACTAGGTCAGGTGAATTGAACTGCAGAATGAATTCACCAAAGGGTGGCTTAATTTTGGCTGTTTCACATAGGGCTGGACATAGGAGGAGGAGGAAGAAGAACAATGTGGGACTACAAACACAATTATGTTAATGGAAAACACAGGATCACTGAAATATCTAAAGTGAATCTGATGAACCTTTTACTGTCTTCATATCAGCAGAACTAGAGGTAGCCCTACAGAAAAGTAGGAATGGCAAACAGGAGGTATTCAATATCTGAATCAAGCAAATTAGGCATGACCAAAACACAACAGAATGGCTCCTTCAATTTTTTCATAACTGCTAGATAATCAAACAAATACCAATTATATAGCAGAAGATGGAAGAAATCACTATACTGTACTGAAATAGGCAAAGAAACATTAATCCCAAAAATGTTACAGGCCAATTTCTCTACTATGCAATTTATACAAAGTATTTGGATCAAACTGAATAAACTACTAGTGCTACATCATAGGCTTCATAATAGTTGTAACAGTATTAATATGAAATACTAATTTTACCACTTCTTAACTCTGAGCAGAAACGATCCTTTTTAAAATATATTTTAAGTACCCTTATTTTAACTTCTTTTTGCTGTGATATGCTGGTCTTGGACCGTAATAAAGATAGACTGCTTGATTACAAAATATTTGAAAAATTATATTAAATTATCTAACCCCCTAAAATTGAACTTCTCATTTTAGAACAGGCAAGAGCTGTATGACTTCTAACCAGAAGCGTAGCTTACCTTGGCGGGGCCCCGTATAAAAATTGTTTGGGAGCCCTTTATATGTGGGGTGGAGCTAACGTCATGACATCATGACGTCGTGGGGGGGAGCCAACGTCATGACGTCATGGGCGGGGCCAAAATAAAAATAAAATAAATAAAAATAAAATAAATAAAATAGAATTAAAATGTAAAAAAAAAAAAAACACACACACACCTCAACCCACCCACCCACCCACCCGAAACACAAAAACCTCACTTACCTTAATCCTGGGGCCTCTTCTTCCTCCGCCTCTGCTGTCACCGCCGCGCCGCCGCTGCTGCCATCGCACGATCGCTCCCTCGCCGCGCACGGCGAAGGCAAGGGGCAGCTGTGGAAGGCGAGCGGGCGCAGCGAGGCAGCCCCGAGGCCCTCCTCCTGGTCGCCGCGGGGGCTCCCTGGCAGGCTGCGCCAGCCCGGGCGGCGCTCTCCACCTCGACGCTGGGGTGACAGGTCATGTGGCAGGCATGACAAGCGCACGGAACACTGTTTCTCTACAGTACTTGCAATTTTTTTTGCTTTCGAACTGCTAGGTTGGCAGGAGCTGGGACAAAGACGGGAGCTCATTCTGTCCTGCACTGGTGTAAAAAAAGTGCTGTTTTTTTTTTAACTCGGCAGCTTAACCTATCAATCCACCTCTTCGGAAGCAGCTGGGCCTTGTGCTTATGACTAAACTCGGATTTTTGCTATTTCCCCGAAAGAGACCCAATTAAGGCTCGGAATTCCACTGAAATTAACGCGAAGCTTAGCCGGTCTACACGGCTTCGATGCTCTCCGGGGATGGGGCGAGGGAATGGGAGCCATGAATCAGGCGCACTAGGACCCAGCGGAGGCTTGGTGAACAACTTGCCTCCCCTTTCCCTCCTCTGTTGCGGCTCCGCCTCCTGCCGTGGAAACTTAGCCATGGGTTTGGAAGCGATCCGGTACCGTCGGGGCTCCCTGCGGATCCTCAACCAGCTTCTGCTGCCGCAACAGAGCCTTTATGAGGAGATCAGGGACGTCCGCCAGGGCTGGGAGGCCATCCGGGCCATGAAGGTGCACAAGTTCCGGGGGCCAGTTTAGGTTTTAATAATAGCCCTGGGAAAAACACAGGAACTGCAGTGGCTCAAGTGGCTAAGACACTGACTGGAAGGTGGCAGGTCAGCAGTTCGAGACCCCGAACATTGCAGGACGGAATGAGCTCCCGTCTTTGCCTTCAGCTCCTGCCAAACTAGCAGTTCGAAAGCAAGACATTGCAAGTACTATAGAATAAATAGGGACCACTTCGGTGCAGGCGCGCTGGACTCCCACCCCAGCGTCAAGGTGGAGAGCTTAAAAGCTGCGGCTCCGACTCCGGCTTTTTTTAAAAAATTGGAGCCAAAAAGGGCTCCAATAAAGTCCGCATGCGCAGAAACTCAATCTGACGCATGCGCAATGCATCAGATTGAGTTTCTGCGCATGCGCAGTAAATTTTTGCTCTTTTTTATTTTTAATTTTATTTTTTGCCGTTGGGGGCCCCCGTAGCCCGGGGGCCCCGTATAATTGATACGGCTGATACGGCGGTAGCTACGCCTCTGCTTCTAACTTAAATCTAACCCAGTATATAGAAGGAAACACATAAAATAATGGGAGCAACATTTGTTGACCTAGAGCAATTGCTGCTCAAAAAGGTCTACCTCATTACTAAAGATCATGGACTAACAGAAATGGTTGCTGTTCTACTTCAAAGACAAAAATTCTTTTCTGAATGTCATGGGAGTCATTGAAGAAATCAGAAGAACTGTCTGCCACAGGGTAGCAACCTAGCACTGTTACTTTTTAACATTTACACAAATGATCAATCAATGTTTCTGTACTCCAAAAGATTCATGTGTGCTGATTATCTTGCCTTGTTAGCTCAGGGAAAAACCTTTGAGTCCATCAAACACCAGCTAGCCTCTGCCTTAGAAGATATTTCCTTCTATTATTATTTTTTTAAAAGTTGACACTAAACTCTTTCAAACACAGGTATGTGCCTTCCACTTAAAGGATAAAAAAGCAGAAATGAAGCTCTGAGTTAGTTAGGAAGGCAAGATTTTGGAATACCATCTTATCTCAAAGTATCTGACCATCAGTCTGGATTAAACTCTACCTACAAAAACATTGTCTAGACACCAAACAGAGTTGCTGTAAGAAATAACATACAGTACTTAGGAAACTGAATGGGTCAGATTGGGGAGCACTCCACAACAAAATACTCTAGTGCATGGGTTTGCAATGTTTTTGTGCCATGGGCCAATCACATTCCCCTCACACAGGTGAGTGGGCTGGAGGCAGGATTCCTCCCACTACTTCCACCACTTCCAGTTGGGTGGTGTTGGCAGTGCGTGCATTTACGATGCGATACTTGCTGTTTTGGGCACTTCTGCCACTTCCTGTGGCAGCAGGACTGAGAACAGCATGTTTTCACAGGGATTTCAGGTATTTCCACTGTTTTCATTGCATTTTTGCCTCATTTTGCCACTTCTGGTGTTTTTGGTGCTTTTGGTGGTGTCGGCGGCTCTGGAATCCTCACCACGGGCCAGATTAATTGACACCACTGGCCATAGGTTGCAAATCCCTGCACTAGTAGCATATGGTATAAATCACCACATCCCAAACAAATGGGTGTAGCACTTTATTTATTTATTTATTTACATTTATATATTGCCACCCAAATCGAACGAGCGACTCTGGGTGGCATAACAACAATGATAAAATCAATACAATAATAAAACATTAAAGACTCTTAAAAACCCTTAATAGAGTTTTAAAAATTACCCTCACCCTCCCCATCAAAAAATTAAGGTTAAAAGAGTGATTAAAAGACAGAGAGCCCTACATTATATAATGAATAATTCAGGTGCCTGAAACTTAACCCCTAATGAAAAGGTCTATTATTTGGCTGGCATTGTCCCTCCAGAAGTATATTGAGAGTTGCTAGCTAATAACAAACAAAATGCTTGCATTTCTTATACCATATGAAGAAAGGCATTGCCCTGAGAATTGTCTGCCATTCTATGGGGACAGTGGCTACAAAGGAAGAACCAATAACATTAGCTGAGTGCTGTGGGATATAGCCAGGGGAAAAAGAGCTCTCACATGGTTGCTGCAATAAATAAAGGAAAGAACCTTAAAACAGAGAGAGCTCAGCTCACACAGAGTAAAGTATGGCTCTCATCTCTACTCTTTCAAGTTGAACCTGGAAGGGTTTTCTGCCTCTGGTATAAAAAGTAGCACTTACATAGTGCTTTAGAGATTTCTAGTTCATTAGGTATATTACCTCTACAATCCTTAACAATAATTTTGCAGGGCAAGCCTGTATTATTGTCCTTCTGTTGCATGATAGTGCAGGTGACTGAAGCTGAGAGTGTGTTTTCTCACTATATAGTTACCAGTGGCTTAACTGTTGTTGCTCTAGTTTATTGAACAGGCTCTAGGATTTCTACCGTGTGAAGTACATTGTATTCTCTGTTATAGAAACTAACCAGGATAGTTAAGAGACCACGTCACCCCACGAACATCTGTCCGTCCCACCAGGGCGGATCGGAGAGGCTCTCTTATCATTCCATCAGCTAGAGAGGCGGATCTCTCTAGCACTAGAAGGAGGGCCTTCTTCGTGGCCGCCCCGGCCCTTTGGAACCTCCTGCCAACTGAGTTACGCCTACAGACAGAGCTACTGCCCTTTCCTTTTTTCTCTCCACAAATTTTTAAAATAATGGAATCAATTTTGTTTTAGTTGGGGATTAAGACAACTTGGGTGTACCACCTGCTCCCTAGAATAGGGACCAAATTGCCAACATTGACTGGAACATGGAGAAAGCAAGAAAGTACCATAAAAAACATCTACTTCTGTTTCATTGACTACACCAAAGTTTTTGATTGTGTGGATCACAATAAACTGTGACAAGTCCTTAAAGAGATGGGAGTACCAGACCACCTCATCTGTCTTCTGAGAAATCTGTATGTGAGTCAAGCAGTAACCACTTAGGACAAGATACAGAACATTCTCTTGGCAAAACTCTGTTACCCTTTTCCCTGCTTCATTTTTTACTTCAAGGCCAAATTTGCCTGTTATTCCAGTTACCTTTTGACTTCCTACTTTGACATTCCAATCTCCTATTATTGCTTTAGAATAGGAAAAGGAGTAGGACAAGGCTGCATATTGTTACCCTGCTTATTTAACTTATATGTTTACAGCAGGGCTGGAAGAATCACAAGCAGGAATTAAGATTGCTGGGAGAAACATCAACAACCTGAGATATGCAGATGATACTACCCTTATGGTAGAAAGTGAAGAAGGCCTAAATAGCCTCTTGATTAGGGTGAAAGAAGAGAGTGCAAAAGTTGGCCTGAAACTCAGCATAAAAAAAAAAAAGATCATGGCATCTTGCCCCATCACTCCCTGGCAAATAGTAGGGGAAGAAATGGAAGCAGTGGCAGACTTTACCTTCTTGGGATCTAAGATCACTGCAGATGGTGACTGCAGCCATGAAATAAAAAGACACTTACTTCTTGGAAGGCAAGCTATGAGAAACCTAGGCAGCATAATAAAAAGTAGAGACATCACCCTGTCAACAAAAGTCTGCATAGTCAAAGCAATGGTATTCCCAGTAGTAATGTATAGTTGTGAGAGCTTGACCATAAGGAAGGCTGATTGCAGAAGAATAGACGCCTTTGAACTGTGGTGCTGGAGGAGACTCTTGACTCTCGAGTGGGCGGCAATATAAATCTAAATAAATAAATAAATAAATAATAAAGTCCCTTGACTGCAAGGAGATCAATTCAGTCAATCCTAAAGGAAATCAACCCTAACTGCACCTTGGAAGGACAAATACTGAAGCTGAAGCTCAAGTATTTTGGCCACCAAATGAGAAGAGAGGATACACTGGAGAAGGCCCTGAGGCTAGGAAAGATCAAAGGCAAAAGGAGAAGGGAGCAGCAGAGGATGAGATGACTAGAAGGCATCATTGACATGGTGGGCAGAAATCTGGGTGGGCTACAGAGGACTGCAGATGACAGAGGAGTCTGTCATGCAGTGGTCCATGAGGTCACAAAGGGTTGGACACAACTGTTCGACTGAACAACAACATCATCTTCTAGACCTTGTAACATGGTCTACAATTAACTTTCAATTTCTCTTGAATTTTCATAAATATAAGAGCAGTCTCTGCCCCATTCCTTCTTAAACAGAAACCCTTTCTCAAACAGCTAAGTACCAGGTAGCAAATTTACTTAGCCTTGAAGTCTTAGCCCAAAAGACTTCATGTGGTACTTCCATTTTTTGTGGGCAAACTTACCCATTCCGAGGCATTGAGAAAAGCCAGAAATATAGGCCAAACCATGTTACCCTGATTTATCGGTTTCTTCACCTAAACTGCAGACAAAACTGAATTCTAAAACTTATGCTCAGGAAATGTGAAATGGCTATTGAAAGGGATCCATGTACTCACATCTACTTTAAGCCCTACAGTAAATGTCATATTTTATATTGTGTGTAGTTTAGCTCTGAAAGTCAATATACACTTAATAGTTATATTGAACTGATATTGTATTAATTGTCATTTCTCCATCCCATGGAATCCTGGTATTTATACTTTGTAGAGTTACTTTGAAATCCAAGGCTCTCCAGAACAAATTTCTAATCCTCTCAAAAAAAATCACAGAATAGATCCTTGACAATTAAACTGGTATCAAATTCTGCAATGTAGGTATACCCTGAGATCCTAGCTAGTTCCCTGGGGAAATAGATACTTGTTTCCTCTGTCAGATTACCATATTTTTTGGATCATAAGACAGACTTTTTTCTCCCCAAAAGTGGCAGGGAAATGAGGGTGCGTCTTATGGTCCAAAGGTTCAAAATATTTTTTTTCTTGTTTTCCTGCTCTAAAAACTGGGTGTGTCTTATGGTCAGGTGTGTCTCATGGTCCGAAAAATATGGTACTTGAGAATCATTACAATACAACAGCATTTTGAAAACATTTTTATTTGTAGAATGTATGCCATTATGTATGTACAATTTTATTTGTTATCTTAAAGCATTTTACAGTTAACATGGAAGACCATGGACCCTTGGCTGAGAGGAGGCCTCTCTATAAGGTAAGGTCTAGGTGATATGGTCCTGTTGCTCCCTTTTATGGAGCCTGTATGTACATTGTGTGGGGACAGGGGGGTTAGAATCATGTCAGCAAGAGGTCGTTTCCCAAGATATAATATTTGTACAAACAATTGGCTCCTCCTCACCTATTTTTAGCAAATAAGAAACAGAGTAGTTTATAGGACACAACATCTTGGCTAATGTGACACACAAGCTAGAATTCAGACATCCACAGATGTTTGCCAATTTTCTAAAGAACTTGCTAAATTTGTGAACACTACACACCAACTCGAATGCAGTTTTCAAAGTCTGTCATCAGTTTGCAATATATTTAAAAGTAAGATGATATTTGAAAAATGAGCAGGATAGATTAACCTCATTTGCTGTTGCATCATTTCAGGAACCCAGGCAGCCATTTGCCTAAGATCACTACTTTACATTAATCCTGCAGGACAACAGAAACAGTTTACAAAACATAAAAATAAGTAACATCTCCAGCCGTTCCATAAAACATCCATTCTGTTTGCATGGGGATGGAAGTCCTCTCCCTAATGTTGCTTTGTAGAAGAAGACCAAACTATGGACCACATTATATTTAGATGTCCTTTATGTGTGTTGGGTGGCACATTGGAGAACTTGCATAGTGCCACAGATGAAACCCTTCAATGGCTTTCAAACCTGGATGTGGAACTCTAGCTAAGAACTTGAGATGGACATTTTGTTCTTATTGTATATTTCAGCATTAAGGTAGACAACTGAAGTACATCATAGATAAATAAAAAAACAGTTCTCAATGTTACTTCCCAGCCTATGCTTGATTACAGTTGTAGGTAGTCAATAAGAAGAGATCACACAACAATGCCTGGGATAAATAGATTACAGTATAAATATTTGGGATTTGTTTCCCCAAATTCAGACATATCTGTCCCTCTCCCATCCCTCATTTATTACCTGCAGCCTCTGGGTTATTTGGGTCTGCCAGCTAACTAAGCACAAGAAGACTGGCAGGTAAAAGACAGTGCTCTGGTGGTATTTTAGGACATTATGCAAGGAAGGTTGTTTTCTTTACCCTTGGATTATGTTAGGTATTCTTCTCAGGTAACAGAAGATGGTTGTCTGATTGCCTCTCCTATTTTTCTTTGCCACAACAGATAGAGTATGCTTATCTGTTAAAAGCCCTCCAGAGTTACATTAAATCCAGACACCTGTGGAGCTTGTCAGCACATTCTCTTAAACAGGTCACTGGTTCCAGACAGTTCTAGCAATGGAATAAAAACTACAGGCTGTTATATTTTCTGGACAATCACTTCTTTGTCACTTCTGCCAGTTTGCTTGTGGGGAAAGCCAGTATCATTCTCAGCAAGAAAATGCAGGACTGGATTTTAGATCTGGGGGAAGGGGAGTAACTATTTGCAGAGTCTCCAAACAAAAAGTTCTAAAATGACCACTTCTGTAATAGCATTCCTCCTGAATATCAAATTCAGGTTGAAGGTTTGGTGGGAGTGTAACCTAAACAGGGCTAATGGGGAGGTACTACAGATAGTTTAGCAAATGACGGTTTTGCAAAGGAAAAACATGAGGAAGCTCCTATAACAGGGGTGCCCAAACTTTTCAGGCCGTGGGCTGGTCATGTGGTTCAGCGGGCCAGTCATGTGGTTCCTCCCACCTGAGGCAGAAATAAAACACGCCTTGTAATCTGTTTTGCCACAGGATGAGGTAGATTTTAAGCTGCCATTTTCTCTGTTTAAACCTGGGGTGACCAAACTATGGCCCACATGCCAGATCTGGGCCCCGATGCAAATTCATTCAGCCCATGCCACCCTTATTGCTCCCAGAAGTGGAAGTAAAACGTGCCCATACGGAGGCCTTACGGGCACATTTTACTTCCACTTGGAGCGATGAGGCTGGTGTGGGCTGGACGAATTGGCATCAGAGGCTGGATCCAGCCTATGGGCCATAGTTTGGGCACCCCAGTCCTATAACCACCTAATTATGAATAACTGCACCCCTCACCTCCAAACACATTCCATTGAACTCTGAGAATAATGACTGACAAAAAAAATGCAACCATGTTTCATACTGATGGCAGAATCTGCAGCAGAACATCAACCCTTCCAATAAAAATCAGACATATATACACCCAGACACAAAACCTATTATGCCTATTATATGTCAAAAGAGGCCTAAACTTAATATATTTGTTGATTTTTAATTTGGTAATCTCTGAATCTATTAATACTAATATTTATTTCTAATTATATTATGTAAAGGTAAAGGTTTCCCTTGCTCGAAAGCCAGTTGTATCCAACTCTAGGGGTTAGTGCTCATCTCTGTTTCAAAGCCGAAGAGCCAGCGCTGTCTGCTTCTGCAGACATTTCCGTGGTCATGTGGCAGGCATGACTAGACACCGGAGCGCATGTAACACTGTTACCTTCCCACTGAAGTGGTCCCTATTTATCTACTTGCAATGTCTTGCTTTCAAACTGCTAGGTTGGCAGGAGCTGGGACAAAGATGGAAGCTCATTCCATCCTGCAGTACTCAGTACACCTTCCAGTCAGTGTCTTAACCACTTGAGACACAAGAGAATGCAAATGTAAATTTAGAGTTCAGAAAAGGACTCAGAAATAACTGCGGCAGTGCAGGCGTCCATCAAAGTATATCATAATAGTAATTTTTTTTATTAATAATAAAATTATTAATAAATTATTATTTATTAATTATTATTAATAATAATAATAGTAAATGCTTAGAGGATTTATAAGTAGCTATGCTCACTTGATTAGAAAGAACCAATATTGGGGAGTGGGATACTTTCTGATATCTTTGTCAGCTTCTAGATTTCATTTGCACAGATTAACATTATTTACAGATTTTGTTCTCGCCACAGCCCTTATCCCTTGAAAAACCTGTGGCAATCACAATCAGTAGATTTTGAATTCTCCATCCCCACTAACCTTCATGTCAGAGTGTCTGAGGGATTTCAGTTTCATTTATCAAGAAATTACTCCAGGATGCCTGAAATGTACATTTCACTTTCACTTCTTCCTCTAGCCCAGGACTTCTCAATGTTTTTCAGCTGTAGGCTAGACCACACCCACTCAGATACCTGACAGGGCCAGACTGGTGGTTCCCCGGCCATAAATGCTGCCACAAAATGTATCCGTGGCTGTCGTAAACACATTTACAACTGTCGCAAACACATTAAATGCTGTAGTGAACACATTTATGATAGTTGCTGACTCATTTGTGGCTGTTGTAAATGCGTTTACATGGCTGTAAATGCATCCATGGCCGGTTTTGGTGTCAGCAGTGGTGGCGGCAGCGACGGCAGTTGGAGTGAGGTTAGGGGTTGGATCAATTAGTGCTGTGGGCTGGATCTGGCCCACAGGCCATAGGTTGTGAACCCCTGCTCTAGCCTTTTGCTTTCTGATTCATAAGAGGACATGGGTCTCTGAAAATTAGAAATTATAATTATTATTACAGAAATTCAGAACTGTCTTCTTCAGATTTGGATATAATTGAAGCTATTCAAATACAGTGTATGACATTACTTAGTGAATTCTGAATACTGTATTTCCAAATCCCTAGTTAGGAAGACTAAGCATTTCACCTTCTCATATGAAGGTTTCAGCCTTCTCCTTTGCTGACTCCTGTCAGAATCCTTAGAAACACATTCAGATTTTTTTTTTAAAAAAAGAAAAAAGTACATGTCAGATTTAGAGATGTAAATAGACCCAGCTTGAAGGAAGGATGTGGACACACTTCTGTTTTTACATTCTCTATTCCTGCCTTGTCAGGTAATCTGTGGTTCCTTAGGGACTAAACATAAGGGATCTTGGTAAACAAACAAATCAATGAAACAATGTTCAAGTATATAATGAGGTTTTCCAATAAGCAGGTCAGTAAAGGCAGACAGAAGAAGGTCAGTAAAGGTCTTCAAACCCTTATTGGTTCTTCTTGTGCAGTACACCATTCACATGAACACATGAGACCAACTTTATATTTAGGGCAGAGCAGACCCAGACAATGATCCACTTAAACCAAACACTGACTCTCGGATTCACACAGAACTCTCTGCAAATGTGCATTGTATACAAAAGCTCATGTTTTTATACACTTCTTTCCCTCAAAGTGTGTGCCCTGGAAAGAAAAATTGAGTGGGGAGAGGGTGAATTCTGCTACTCAAGTTGATTGGATTGCTTGTTAATGCTCTAAGCATGCAAAACAAAGGCTATATGCAGTTTAATTTAGAATGCTTCATTAAAGAGCTCACAGCTGGTAAGATGGCAAGACTTCATTATAGGGAAAGAATCCTACAATTATATTTCTTAAAGTCTAATGAGTTCGCCTGGGTGGGAAAATGTTATGCCATTGTTTGTATGGACTTATTCAACAGAAAGTATTTTATCATGTATTTATCATGCAATATTTTTACTTCTCAGAATAATATCCTTTGGATTTTGCTTAGGATCTCAATTGAAGCAAATGTCAGGTCATAATTTCATATGTTCAGCTGTCAGGAAAATGATCCCCTTCTGTGATCAGATTCAAAGGTACCTAATAATCAAATGGAGTCATGTTCCTGTTAAATTGGATCTGATGAATAATTCATGCTATCCAATTTTTGATATTTCTCCCCCTGGGCATTTAGAATAGGGGCACAATTAATAAAGCAGCAGGATTTAAAAGGTGTTTGAGAGCAGCCAGTGAGACATGGAGAGATGGGGTGGAGACCGAGAGAAGTGGAGAGAAAACATTCTCAAACTGATTCCTTCCACTGTGGTAATGTTCAAAAGATAACTGTGTTCATTATTGTTTCAAGTATTTACTTACATATAACTCACTTGCATATACATAATGTGTGTGTGTGTGTGTGTGTGTGTGTGTGTGTTACTTTAATGGACTCTACTGGTGCAGGAAGCCATTACTGAGACTAAGTACTTCCCAATTTCTGACTGGATGTAATTGGTGGTCAGAAACTAGGAAATGCTTCATCTGGCTGAAGACTTCCTGAATCAGTAAAATCAATTAATGTTTAATAAAACATATAACAGTTTTATAGTAGGGAAAAGGAACTATACAATTGGTGACAAATGAGCAAGGTAGCAGAAACCTAGATAAGGAAGGAAAGTGACCATGAACCACCTGCTATTGCTTTGATGGTGGTTTAGACTACCACTTTATTTTTGTTGCTTTCTCCTCCATTTTTTGGCATGTTTTTCCCCCCTGAGGGAGCTGTTCTTGGGTTCCCAGTCAAATTGGCACCTGTCCAAGATCACCCACTCTTAGCCAAATGGATAAGTCTTCACCTTACTCCAGCATACTGAATGATGTTCATTTGTGTTGAGTATGGGTGTAAGCAGATGGCTGCAAAGGAATGCAACTAATCACACCAAAAAGGGTTGCTTTAATACAGGAGTTCCCAACCTTTTAAAGCTGGGGGCCAGGTCATGCTCCCTCAGGCAGCTTCGGGGGCCAGATGGCCACTTTGTCCTTCCTCCACCACATGGAACTTCCTGGTGTGATGCAGGAGGTGGGTGGGGGGGCATATGAAATGGTACCATGGGATGCATCTGGTCCATGATGGACAGGTATAGAATCGCTGCTTCAATAGATGCAATCTCCCTTAAATTGACCCTTCCAACTGACACTGAATTACTCCAGCTTGGCCCCAAAATGTAAAAGACCTAGTGCTGGACCAAAAAAGTCCAACTTAGAGATGGATGAAAGTTGAGCTGGAGCACATTTCTCCATATCTCATATGACCACAAGGGAGAAGATCACACAAGACTTCTCCAGAAGTGGTCCAAATTATGATCTATTCCTACAATTTTCACCTTTCCCCACAATATTTGGACTCATACAAATGTATACAATTACTTTTGAATATTTGTTTTAAGACAAATGTATTGATCCTTATAAGACAATAATTTGGCTGGAATGAAAGCTGGTGGCATTACACCCTCTTAGTGCCAAACATGGAGGTGGCCTTAGCAGAGTGACCCATTGAGTTCACGGCACAGTACCTTGATCCAGTCCTCTTAGAAGCTTATTCTGTTCCAATGATAGGAGCTCACATCTGACTTTACCAAATCTCAAACATTATAGTTTCACACAAATATGGCCCTATGATCTATCAATTATATTAATGAAATCTCATTGAATTTATTTATGTGGTTTTATTTTTTATTTTTTATTTTAAAAAGGCAAAATAGCCATATATAATGAGATCACTAGCCAGCATACTACTTGATGTTTGGCTGCTCAATCAGATTTATTACTAACAACTAATTATACCACTCCCAAATCTTGACTTTCACCTGGCAACTTCATGTTTTACAATATTCACTCCCAGCTGTGGAGTAAAGATGGAATTAATGGTTCAGTGGAGGTCTTCCCCTGAGAGTGGCAAAGTGGGTGTTTAACTCTTCTTAACTGGAATCAAACTTGCCATTTTTATTTACCTTTAGGCAAAACATTTTGAGAGGAGGTAAAATAATTTCAGGATGACTAGATGTATTCCACACTGTGTGTTTCTGTTCTTAAAATATATTTTAAAATGGGAAGAAAGTGTCTTAACTCTGGTTTCCGAATGCTGGAAATAAAGAGAGATTTTGTTGAAAAAGAAAAGAAAAAAAAAAGAATTCATTTGGACCAGATATCTAGGAACAGTTCAAAATATGCACACACTAATAGACTCATTTCTTTGCTGCCTTTTTAAAATTCTCTTTACCAAATTTATGCCATACTACAGAGCATACTTTATTCTAAAAAATTAAAGAAAAACATATGGTTTATGTAATACTTTCTAGGTAATGGAAGGTAACATCTGGTAATGATCCAAAAAGACAGAAATTTGACTAAAATGGCACCATCTGCTGTAAATACCTGGAGGAAATCAGCTGAAAAAAATTCTATAGACTGCTGAAAAATAATCCTCCTATACCTGCATATGGTAAATGTTCATTATATTAGCAATATAGATGAATACATGTTGCCATTCCTAGGAAATGTCATGAACAGATTAAATGGGCAGTCTTGCTAACACCTCCTGTTTCACTGTAGCAAGAGACTAGAATTATGGCCTATTACTAACTTAGTTCTCCTCTATAAAGCATATATTACCCTTACAGAGAACAGTTTCCTGCATCAGAAAATATATTTGACACACATATAGGAAGCTTCTGCTCTATATATTGGATGTCCTCCTGTTTTATTTGGCTGAGAGAATTAGTATGGTCTATTTCGGTTGTTCATGCTGCCAAAAGAAATCAGAAAATTTCAGAGATTTTGCAGTTAGGTCAAACATTAACCATATACTTTCAGGTAAGCAACAGAGATACTGTACATTCCAATAAATCACAGAATTACAACACAGAGTGAGTGAGACTGATGCTCCCCTCTTGGAGGTATGCCTTAATGTGGCATGTTTGAATGTGTCAGGAAAACTGAGAACAATGTTGTCAGGAGACTAGGTTATGTTATGACTCTGGATTCCTGAAAGGATCACCCAAGGAGGAATAGTCAAACCAAGGCACCAGGCTAAGATGAATCTGTCTTCTTAAGAAAAGAATAGATAGTGAGGAGGAGCAGCAGTAGTGGAAAGTGACACTGGCAGAGATTTCATACACAATTATAATAACTCTTCGATTAATGGTTAGTGTTGCATATCATAAAGTCAAGTTAAACCTATTCTATTTTATACTTTGAAAACCTTATGATGATGAAACAATCCAAAATGAAACAAAAAAGTACCATAAGATGAGACTTCTAGGTATGAAGACACTTAGTTAACTACTGGAGAAGAACAAAGCAACAGGAAAAATAAGGCTGACACCAGCTGAAAGGATACTAAGTTGCCAATGTGCACAGACACAAAAGGAAAGTCTGATACAGCACGACACATATATTTAGAACACAGAATATGAAGAATGAATCAAGGTAAATTTGAATCAGTCAGGCAAGAAATAGAATACTTAAATATAACGCTATTCTTGTGAAGGAATGGAAGATACCATTTTCAATCAGATAATTATGCAGTGTTTCACTCTGGAAATGATAAATATGTAAGAAATAGGGTGGCAAGATGGAGCAAAAGGTGCAATTAAGGGCATAATGCAAAGTATGACTGAATAATACTTATTAGTCTTCTTGGAAATTTGTCAACATAACCACTGCTCACAGTGCTCCAATATAGATGCTGAAGACAAAGCAATAGAAAACTTTTATATAAGCATTCAAGAAGAAATTGTTCACTCATCAAAGTAAGATTTGCAGATAGTTGTAGGTGACTGGAATGATTGGAATGCAAAAGAAGGAAACAAAGCAGGTTACGAGTCAGAAACAAATGACTCCTAGAAATATATATATGCAGCACTACACACATATATAATTAGATTAAATCTTAAGAAGAAAGCTTTAAAAAGTGCCATAATAACATAGCATAGCATAGCATAGCATAACATATATTTTTTCTGATGAATTTTTAAGCCTACATAAACAAAGCATTTGCATTACTAAACTCAACTGTACAGGAAGGTGAAGAACTTTGAATTGAAACCCGTGTATTACTAAAGAAAAATTCAGAAAGATTATTTCTGTGATCAAAAGAAAAGAAAAAGCTTTCATGGATGACTTGTAAAACTCTTAAAGGTATTAAAGATAGATAAGAAACAAATGGAAGATAGAAATAGGGTCAAAATCTTGAAAGAATGCTTTAGCAACTGGCATGTAGAGACTATTCCAATAAAGAAGGCAAAATAATTGGAAAAAACAGGAGATCTCTTCTGTAAACTCCTAGACATCAAAGGAATGTAAACCAGATTACAGCTACAGAAAATCATCAGAGGAATATTACCTGATTAGGATAAAATAAAGAGATAATGAAAACAATGCACTAAAAACACAGAAAAGAAATGCAAAGTTGACAGGTTCCTCTTAAGAGGAAACTAAGATGCCAAATGACAGTTTGAAGAATTACAGTGTGTGCCATTTTCAAAGTGGTTTGGAGAAATAAATCATCAGGGGTAGACAGAATCCCAACAGAACTGTTTCAAGTTTCAGGGACTAATTTTATGAAAATTCTATCAAGAATATTCCAACAAATATGGAAAACAAAACAATGGCTACAAACTGGTACTGATGAATATACATTTCAATTCCCAAAAAAGGAGATGGCAAGCAGTGCATTAACTCTAACACCACTGCACTAATTTCCCATAGAAGTCATGCTCATTGTTTTAAAATAAGGGTTTCCACTATATATGGATCAAGAGAGATGTCTGATGTTCAAGAAATGAAAAAAGCATTAGATGATCATATTGCAAACATAATTTGGCTATTGGAACATACCAGAACATTTCAGAAGAAAGTGAATTTGTGCTTTATAGACTACTATACCAAAGCTTTTATTGTGGTCGATGGAAAGCTATGGGTTTCATAAAAGAAATGGTGTCTGGAAAAATTCTGGAGTTTCAGATTGGAAAACATGTCAGGGAAATGTATATTTTATATTCTTTTCCAATCTATGTAAACAATGTGTTCCAAGAAAAGATGAATTAAGTTCAGATGAAGAAAGAGTGACAGCTGGCCGGACAATAGTCCAATATGTTAAGATAGGCAAGTGTAGTGGCAGAAAACAGTGATTACTTGAAATAACTTCTGATGGCCAAAGAAGAAGCTTAATAGTGGGGCTACAATCTAACTGTGAAACAAAAATCATGACCACAGGGGAATGGCATTGCAGACCCTGGCAGCATTGCGTGGTCACTTAAAGCCCTCAGGATAAAAGCATGGTGATGGACAATAAGTTGTCACAACTTTAGTTTGTCAGAGGAAATGGTCTAGTTCCCAGCTACTGGGCAACCTGAACATCAGCCAGTGATGGCACCCTCAGCTCAAATGCTAGAGGAAAGCTGCAGAGATGATAGAACACAGAGTACTCCAACCTAGGGTATCCAATCACTTAGATCAGTTGTCACATAAATTGAAGGGAAGGTTGCCAGTAGCCAAGCCAGGCTGACTTCTGCTCACTTCACCCTGAGAGCCAACAAGAGGATCATCCCAAGTGATATACATAGCAGCCTCATTCTTCTCAGCTGGATTGAGCCCAATGTTAATAAATTACATCTCTCTATAAAGTTGTGGGGGCAGTGGTAGATTAATGGTCAAGACACCAAACTTGACCTGAATGTTGCATGACAGAGTGAGCTCCCATCGTCTGTCCTAGCTCCTGCAGACCTAGCTGTTTGAAAGCAAGAAATTGCAAGTAGATAAATAGGTACCACTTTGGTGGGAAGGTAAACAGTATTCTATGCACTCCAGTGCCTAGTCATGCCTGCCACATATTCATGGAAATGTCTGCAGACAGTGTTGGCTTTTTGGCTATAAACAGAGATGAGCACCACCGCTAGACTTGGCTGGCTTTCAAGCAAGGATGACCTTTATCTATAATGTTGTGATGTAATTATTTCAGCATTCAGATAACAGCCCAGTTCATTTTATAGTACACTTCCTCCTCCCCAAGTGATAAGGAGACTTGGTGAACTGAATGCCAACTTTAAGCAAAAGTTCCTCTGTACACTAGGCACTGTACTCCAAGTGGGAACATCAATAGGACAAGAGTGAAAAACTCGATCATTCTGGCCTTCTTTCAGAGATCCCACCCACTAGCTGCCAATTGATTAGCAGGCTGTGGACGCCAATTGCCAAAGCACTTCCCAGGAACTGCAGGAGCTCCAGCTGCTAACATGATAACAGCCACTAGTAATGCTTAGCTCTCGGCACCATTGATGGCAACTTGCTCATCTGTCTGCTCCCTGGCACCTGGCAACAAACGGGGCCCCACATGAATCTGTGGACCCTTGCTTCACTTACAGCTCAGAATTCTCTGAATATAGTTCTGTCTCAGACCTGTTAATCTTTCCCAGTTACTGGCTCTTTATAGCATAGGCATCTGACCTAGATTCAGAACCATCATATAAAGGCATTTTGTAAGAAAGGGAAAGATAACATTAAGAAGTACAAAAAAAGAATGAATACATTTTGAACTTGCCATGCTTGTATGGCCTCCTGCACCCAACCTCAATTAATTATTATTCCTCACAGTAAGTTTCAGCTTGCTGATTGGTTCTCCTCCCCCACGTTCTGTGATGCATTATGGAAGTGATGAGTCTGAACTATTGTTTAACTCCTGTACTTGATTATTCCTTTTTCAGACTCATAAGAAAAATCAATCACATTGTATTGCAAAGAATCCTGAGTGAAATCCTCGGGAGTGCTCCAAACCCACACATTTCATGTGCAAGACACAGGGAGAATGTAAAAGAAAAGCCTTTCAAAGAAAAACCAGATATATGATATGCTAACACTGATTTCTTCAAAGTCAGTGATTTTCTGGATTACATTCAGTCCTCTGATACATATGTTAAGTCCTGGTCACAATTTAAGATTCTAATACAAAGAACAGGAACATTGCTAGGTGATTGATCTTTCAGATAATGCATAGAATTAGGATTCTCACTTTTTTCTTTTCTTTAAAAAAAGAGGAAAGAATAGAAACTTCTCTGTTCTTTTCGTAGTAGCCAGACATGAGAAATGCAGCAAATGAAAAATATCCTAGTATAGATATTTTGGAGATTTTTAAATTACTCCTTTCTAGTTATCAGCATGAAGTAAAAAAAAAAACCCCTAAAATAGCAGACCATATATACTTGAGTATAAGCCGAGTTTTTGAGCCCCAAAAAGGAACCCCAAAAAGGGGACTTGGCTTATACTTGGGTCAATAACCACGTGGGTCCCAAGACTATGCTGGATTGAGATGTGCCAACATTTTAATTAATTTTACCATATTTTCATGTATTTTGATTTTTGAAGCTCACTAGCAGCTGCTGCATTTCCCACCCTCAGCTTATACTCGGGTCAATCTATTTTCCTGGGTTTTCAGGTCAAAATTAGGTACCCTGGCTTATATTTGGGTAAGCTTATACTTGAGTATATGGGTAGATAAAAGCCCCCACTAGTACTCTGTAGGGTAAAAAGGCACTCTAGAAGCATTTAAAGTAGATACAGATATCTTTGTTTACTGTTGTAATCTGTAGTTATAGTGAGAAAAATAAAAGGGGGGTTGGTTTTAGTTAATAAATTATTTAACAAGTAGCTACCAAGTTATAGTAACAGTAATGCAACAATTTTAAGGTATCCTTAGGGATATTTTGTCAGGGATTTTTAAGACTTTATTCAATTTTCAGACTTATTAGTCATATGAAATATGTACTGTTTCTTAAAAGAAAAAATATTTGCAGGGTGCAATATCAGAATCAAGGAGTGCCTTCCTGTATTTTTTGGCCAGCTGGCAATAGTAACACATAACAATATATGAGGAAGGTGAAATGCAATGGATTGTTTGCAGGGTCAAAACAACAATGATATGAATGATAAAGTGACAGCCAAAAAAATAATGAAGGTACTAAACCAAGTGAGGCTTGAAGCTCTGCTCCGGGCTACTGCTGAGTTTGTCTTCCTCTTCTCTGACCTTTCCTAAGGAGAGGAAAATGATTCTGGATCCATCTGACATTGGATAGGTGGGCTCCATTAGGCAACAATTGTGTCCCTTCATCTTCTTCTTACTGTCCTGACTGGAACATACAGATGTTGCAGAGTGCTTTTTAGCTCATTACTACTTAAACCTATGTATCCATTTACCACGTTTCAGCCTGTGTGAATACACCCCCCTCCTCCATGAATGTCACCCAAGAAATCAACCCCAAGAAACATTCCTCAGTATGCTTTTCCTCCATCCTGCTCTGGAAACTAAGCCATCAGAAGTAAACATTTGTTACCCTTGTCATTTATCATCTTTTATATTCTCCCTCTGATCAAAGAAGATCCGTTTAGGTGTCACAAATACAGCCAAACCTCGCATAAAGAGTAACTTGCTTAAAGAGCAGAATTTTCTCTGACAGTTCGCTTCACTTACCGAATAAAACCAACCAAAAACTCGCTTAACAAATAAATCAGGGTTCGCAATCCTTCCCACAACTGGTCATTTACAATGGTGTTTCGCTTAAAGAGCAAACTCGCTAATGAGCAATCCTGTGGAACACATAATGCTCTTTAAGCCAGGTACAACTGTACTCATAAAACAATTGAATCTACTTTTCTCCATGAATTGGCTATCCAATTAACTTTTCAAGCCATTTAAGCAAGCAGCCAATCTAGCCAACATATATAGCACTCATTTTGCAACAATCTAGGGGAAAAGATATAAGGTGTTGATCAGTGGCACCTAGCAGGCCTCTGATATTATTAATGAACAGATCTCTTATTCCATTTATCTTGGCACAACAAGGCTCAAGGCTATTAAGAATGCCAAGGATTTAACAACTTGTTGATATACCAGAATGGTTGGCTGAGGAGTCGTCCTTGAGAGCATTTAAGGATGAGAGAAAACATAGAATGCTGCTCTTATTCACTCTGAATTCCCAAAACCAAAAATTGTTTTGCATCTCCTTCTAAAGTCACAGGGGGAAACAAAATAGCCTAGTTTGTCCACAAGTGAAACAAAAAAATAAATCTTCCTTGCCATTTCAAGCCAGCCCTGGTTTGCACATGTGAAATCCTCGCTTGAATGTTATGTATCTGGAAATATGTTTTCCTATAAATAAAGACCTATGTCGATTAGGGCAAAGCTGATTTCAGATATGGGAGGCCTTAATCACATTTGAGACATTCTTGTACTATTTAAGCAAACAAGGTTTCTATATTTATTGCCACATCTATGATTGATACAGAAGAAAAATAGTTATGGTATAAATGATCAACTTGGCCTATTTAGCTTTCACACTAATGCTGCAAAATGAAATGAAAAATGAAAAATTATTTAACTACCTTTTTGGTATTTGGTGTTTCAATTGAAGCCAAAGTGATTTAACTACCCTTTTGGTATTTCAAGTGTAGTACTTCTCCTTCTCATGGCAGTAGATAAAGAGCAATTTCATTAATTGCATGTTATTTGTGTAGTAAAGAATATTTTCTTGTTAGAATATTTGACTTGGCAACTGCTCACCTCATTTCTAACCCTCTTTACACAAAAGTGTCACAAAAACAAATGAGAATTACATCCTGGTAAGGGTGTTTGAGACAAAGACATGGCACTGGGGATCAGATTGCTGTACATTCTCACTATTATTCTCAGCACACCAAACATTCCAAGATGAGATTTCAGAATATCTGAATGATAAAAATGATGAGTGTGATAAGGTATGCTTTGGTATAGGATTTTTTAAACCCACCTGCCTTTTTTTCTAACGTATGTGCTGTACGACATAATACATAGAAATTATTTGTTACAAATACCTGTTTACCCTTGCCAGGATCTGTAAAACCTTGCATATTCAGATTACTTTTAATATTTTTCAATCTCAAATCCTATCCACATTAAGGCATCTTAAATTACAGCAAGTGAATGGGATTTAAGCTACTCAGGGGTAGGTGGGATCATACTCTCTCCCCGCCCCCAATCTTGTACTCAGTACCAGGTATGCAACTGCTATGTGCTATTGGTTGCATATATTATTATTATTTTTTTGCTATTAACAAAGTACTGCTATCTTAGAAAACTGCTATCTTAGAAAACTGTGAAGTAACCCAAAGATAAGTGTATTAAGCATGCAATAAATGATTCTGCTGGAAGCTTTTTCTATTAGTGAGTCACAGAATAAAAGTCTTTTCATATACTCCTTGTCAAAAGCAAGTAATGAATTATAATGAATCTGTAAAGGAAGGGAGGGTTAATCCCTCAAGTGATTTAACAGAATTAACTAAATGCTGGCATCTTTTCAATTATGCTGTTTTACTGTTTATGATTCTGGCCCAAAAATATGCAGAAGGTAGTTACTATCTCTTGGCTGGAGAAGAGGCAGTCTGTGTGGTCATCTGGCTCACCTCTATGAAATCACAAGACACTCCCCCCCCTTAATGTCAAAACTCTGTGGCCAATTTTCAGATTTGGTTCCTCGGGGGAGTGAAACGTCCCATACTTGGCAGCACTAAGAAGCCAGAATTGCAACACAGGTACCAGGCAGACCAAAGTGACTTATTGTATCCTGTGCTATATCAAGAGAAGCCAACGGCACAACCTTACTGCCCATTCTGCCAGTTATTCCATGCAGTTTCTCTTTAGATGGCCCATGTGCCAAAAGAGAAGAATGGGAGATTTTGCTGCAATGGATACATCTATAAGAAAGAAGAAGACAATAAGGAACAACATCCTGCGATTCAGTCAAGACTTGCTGCCTTTTGCTAACTGAGGTAGAACAGAAAATGGTGATACTCCATTCAGCTAAATGAAGTACAAAATACTCTAAAGTTATTTTGACATGAGAGCAGAGAAATTCACAATCACCACCTTTCCCATCACAACGAGATGACAGCAATAACAAAACTTTTGCTTATAATCTGCTGCCCTTTTGTGATATTAAAAAAACAAAAATCTTCTGTTTAAGGCAGCTGCTTCACTTTGCTTTATAGTGACTCTAACTTATAAATCACTGACTTACAGTAACTCTAACAGGGCTTTCAAAGTAAGTGGGATATTTAAACAGTGGCTTTACCTGTTTCAAGGAAATGTGGTGGCTTAATTATTAAGATGCTGGAATTGCTGACTGGAATTGCTGACAGCAGTTCAAGACCCGAATGCTGCACAACAGAATGAACTCCTGTTTCTGTCCCAGCTCCTGCCAACCTAGCAATTCAAAAGCAAGAAATTGCAAGTTGACAAATAGATACCACTTCGGTGGGAAGGTAAACAATGATCCATGCACTCCGGTATCTAGTCATGTCTGCCACATGTCACAGAAATGTCTGCGGATGCAGATCGTCTTGGCTCTTTGGTAATAAATGGAGATGAGCACCAAACCCCATAGTAGGATACAACTGACTTTCAAGAAAGGTAAAATTAATCCTTTACCTTTACCAGTTTCATACCCACATTGTTTCCATATCTGTGTAGGGATTCAAAGCCAGGCTTTCCACATTCTAGTCCATTACACTATCCACTACACCAGGTATCTATGGTGCATAAAAAAGTCGGCCTTAATTAGGAAAACAGTGTTACCTGAAATTTAAGATCAAACATCACTGTTCCATTTAATTTGTTTTAATAAAGTTACAACCAGAGATTCACTATACAAACAGGTCAAAGGTATGGAAATATGGGGAGATACCAGCGCTTAATAGCTAACACATGAAATAAAATTATACAAGGTTTGAGATAAACCTCTGCAAGGGGGTGTAATTAAAAGGTAAAATAGAACCAAATTTTATAAGGATTGATATAAAGGCCTGGCTAAGAGCATTGGTAAAGAATATTGATTATTCCAAGCGGGTCACGTACGCAAGACTCTGGCAAGGAATGCAAGCAATTAAAGTTAATAGAAATGCTGATTAAGAGCTGGCTTCTCCCCTCCAAACATGAATGTAAACTAGAACTAATCACTTCTCTTTTGTCTCCATTCTCCGAGTTCCCCCAGAGGTGTTGCAAAAGGTGTGGACTCAGTAAAACCGGTTTTCATTCATAAAAGCCAAAGATACAAAGTATATTTTCCTGACCACAAGATAACACTTTGTAACAGATTTACGACCGCCTGGGAAGATCGCTTCCTCCAGAAACAATGGATTGCTTGCTGCCTTGCCAATGCCTGTGTAAAATGCCTGTGTACTTTCGGAAATTGCTTTGTACTGTTGAATTAAGCTTTTGTATCATTTAATTAAGAAGTGTAAAGACTCATTTAATTGCCCTCGTTTAGTAAACAGCGTTTGCAACTGCCACCACTAATCCAGGATTAATTGTCGACCAGTAAAATGTATAAAAATGTTGGGGAATGGGAGGGACGAGAGCTCATTCCTAGAATAGTATGGAATGGGTTCACGTGGGCATGATTTTTGCCAGAACAGGTGAGGTATGGGACTTCTTTCTCATAGAATGGCCACTATGAATTAGAATTCTGTTTAATACCAATAAACCAATGTTTGTTCTGATTAAAATCATGCCTCGGTGTCAAGTTTTTGGGGTTATTCATTTCTCCACCAGGAAACGGACTGAAACCTAATTTTTCAGGTTACAACAGGATAATGGAGCTGGAGGTTAATGAGGATGAGACTTCCGCTGTTGAATGAACCCATGTCATCTCGAGTCATGTTATGAACTGGCACACTTTGTATTGCAGCACACAGGTTGAAGAACCAATTCTGTTCAGAACGGTAACACAAACTTCAGTAAAAGGGCTTTTGTGGGGAGGAAAGTATAGACTCTGGGGCACAAATTGATGTTTGAGTTACAATGAGGTTCTTCAATCTGTGTGAACAGATATACTTCTGCTGAATGAAATCTACTGAATGACTGGAAAGGTAATATGCAAATACCTGGCTTCCTGTTTTGGGACTGTAAATGGATGCAGTCTGCTGTTTATTTCCCCATGGACCATCTAAGCTATACCAGCCTAGCTCAAACATCATGCCATGAATTCCCCTACCCTGCCTGATGAAGTGATCTTGAATCACAAAAGCTCACAATGTTTGACTTTTAAAGTGATCCTAGAAAAGGTATTGCCTTCTTTCGGCATTTATTTGATTTTATGTATGGATCACACAGCTTGTCTTTGCTTATTGAACCAAAAGGCTAGAATCCCTTGTCTATTTCTTAGTTACGTTGTCAATTTTATAAGCTATTTTGAGGCATTTTTGGAAGTATTTCCCAAGATTATTTTGCATTCTTCTATAAATCCCTTGGCTTCCTTTGGAAAAAAGTAATGGAAAAATAATAAGCAAGATAACTTTTCACACAGCAATAAATAAACAAATTACATTGAAAACCTGTAACCAGTAATAGGAACAATTACTTTTTAAAAAAAACTTCCAAGCTCTCTTGTGAAAGAGGCAGGTCTGAAATGCAGAAATTTTTGTATGGCCATCAACTGGAGACAGCACTGAGAGTAGATATGAGGAATTGCATAGTAATCAAAGTCAGCCATATTGTTTTAGTGTATAGAGGAGGAAAATCCACAGTAACCTCTTCCCCAGTGCCAGAAGAGTAGCGTGCCTTGGTGGGGCCCCGTATAAAAATTTGTTTGGGGGCCCTTAGGAAGGGTAAAGATTTGTTTTGCTTACGCACGTTGGGGCCCCCTGTGGCCCGGGGCCCCCGTATAATTGATACGGCAGATACGGCGGTAGCTACGCCTCTGCCCAGTGCTGACAGTAAAGACACATCAAGAACACACTCAACATCTCACAATTTTCTACCCTTTCATGGCTCCCAAAATTTGCTGTCTTTAGAGGGCTGAATCACTCTACTCCATCAGATTATGAGGCTCTTCGGGAATAATCTAGTCTATAGATTTCATGCAGTGGAGCTTTTGATAGCAGACTGTAGGGCAACATGTTTGGTGTATTTTCTGCATTTTGGAACCAACAACTCCCTGCCCTTTGAGGCAGTAGATGAGGGCAGAGAAAATTAGATGGAACACAGCTTAGTGTCACTTTCATAAGCACAAAATGATGGTGGTGGCATTTGCATGAGAGTGTGGTGAACCTCCGGCCAGTAAACTTTGCTGACAAGAATATGAATAATATAATTGTGCCTATTAATTTTCACCTTTTAACTGCTGGAGGATAAGATTGTTAATATTCATATCTATGTATTGGAAACGTTTCAGTGATTATCTACCCATGAAACATGCAGAAGTGCTGTCTTTGTTGTCATACACCAAATCATTTTCTACCAGACTGAAAAAGAGTGTGTGGTCTGCCATCCCAGCACATTTGTCACATCTTGAAAATCAAGGAAACAAGATTCTCCCCTCTTGTCAAAGTTTTTATCTACTACTTAATTGAACTTGCAAGATATTTGAGAGCAGCAGGAAAAGGGGAATATGTTCTAATTGCTTTCAGGCTGATTTCTATCGTCTCAAAGTTCATGGTTCTAGCAGTGATAGTTTGAAGTTCAGTAGTGACAATTACCAGGCTTCAAAAGTGTGCAAAATCTCCCAAGTGATGCTTCTGTGCTTTTTCCTAGCAGGGGAAGAGGTTATCTTCTAATCTCTCTTTTTAAAATTATGTTAATGCCAACATATTATAGGACTAAATACTTTCCTCTCCATGGTGTGGTTCCTGCAGCTCAGCTACAAAGACATGAGTTATGGAACTAGGAAGCCCTGATTTAAATCCCAGATAAAATATTGAAGGCATGCTTATTCAGGAGATACATTTTGCTTCACATTTTATTACAATTACAGCTGATTTTGTATTTTTAACAACACATGAAACAAAGCTCATTCATCCTTTGAAAGACAAATGTAATGAAGTTACCAATTTTTTTAAAAAAAATGCATATAAAAGTATGTGTCAAGACAATGTACATCTGAGCATTCATGTGTATTAGTGAAAACAACACTTACAATATATTAATTGCAGAGAATTGCTTGCAAAATGTTTGGGAACATCCTGATGCACACTTAACCATGTATCACTACACGTTAAGAAATCTCCATAGGCATTATCAGTTGCTGTTGTGATCCAGCCCTTGTCGGACTCTAAAGATAACCTGGATCAGGAGGTGCTTTCTATGCCCAGCCCAGTTCTGCATCCCCAGCCTGCATCTGAACCTGAACCCCAGCCTGCTTCTGTCAACTCTGACTCCTCAGGGAAATGACCTGTTAGATCAGAGATATGACTCTGACATCAATCAGCCCTTAGCCAAGGAATGGTGCCAAAAAGGTCTGCAGCTTAAACGTAAAAAAGCCAGAACTCTTTATCAGAGGAGGCTCCCAGCTTATACCAATTAGCTGGTAGATTTCTTAAGCAAGCTTGTCTCACCAGACAAGCATGGGTACAATTTTCCTCTGTGTAAAGACTGACACTCTGCTTGACTTTGGTTACCTCTTGTGATTGCCTGCCGTAACCCCAACTTCTCTGCCAACCCTGATTATGCCTCCGGATGTAACACAATGATTCTCAACCTGTGGTCCTGAGACCCCTGGGGGCCTGCAATGTCATCATAGGGCCCCCCATCCCCTTGGCTCTCAGATTCACAAAAAAGTCCTTTCTTCTGAGCTGGCTTCCAGTAACAAGTGTGAAGGTGTTCTTCCAGTTCTGGCAGCAACCCCCCCCCCCCCTGGCCAGATAAATTGCTTAGGAATGAATGTCAGTTACTATAAACCTAATTTGGCTCAAGACATTTTTATTTGCACATTGGGAGAAGACACAAGGGCAGGTACTAATCACTTGCTTTAGAGGAGTGTAATTGATTAGTAGATAGTGTTATGCTTTGAATTAAATATGTTGGTTGTAGTTTTTTTATTGAACAACAAAAGTATTTTTATTTTATTTTTAGGAATATCTGCAGTACTGGGCATAGGTCGGTGTGCCCCAGTTTGGTAGAACCAGTAGTAACAATCCTGGGTGGTCTCCTGGTGGGGTAGTAACAATCCTGGGAGACCACCCGGTGTGGTTACCTTTTTTTTTAGGTGACCGATTTGGTCGCCTCTCCGGCTGCCCGACACTGCAGCCCAAAATGGCTGCTTTGTCACTGCACATGCGTTAAAATACCAATTGACACATGTGCACCTACAGTGCTCAGTGTGTATGCATCAATTGATATTTTAATGCATGCACACTGACAAAACAGCCATTTTGGGCTGCAGTGTCAGGTGGGTGGCTGTTGAGGCCCTCAGCAGTCTCCTCGGAGGTGCGGTGGTGGCAGCAGTGGTGGCAGTGGTCGTTGCTTGAGCTGTGCCATGATGCCCTGCACTGCCATGCTGCAGAGCATGCCACCACCTGCTGCCACATGCAGCCGCATGCCGCTTCCGCATCATTGCGCCAGGCCATGGTGCACCACCAGGCCATGCCAGGCTGTGCCGCCATGCCAGGCCATGTCACTGCACCGCCAGACCAGGCCAGGCTACACTGCCATGCCATGCCAGGCTGCACCACCATGCTGGGCCCTGCCAGGCTGCACCGCTGTGCCAGGCCACACCACACCATCACACCACCACCGTTGCTGCCTGCTCCCCAGGGTAAGTAACTCAGATTTGGGGTTGGGGTTGGTGGGTGGAATGTGTATTTTAATGTGTACTTTTATGTGTTTTATGTCAATTTAATGTGTACTTTTATGTGTTTTTATGTCTATTTAATGTGTATTTAATGTGTATTTTATGTGATTTTTATGTCTATTTAATTTGTATTTTTATGTGTACTGTATTTTTATGTGTTTTTTAAACTTTGGCTCTCCCCATGTCATTCGCTTTGCCCATGATGTCATGACATTGGCTCTGCCCATGACGTTGGCTCCGCCCACATTGTGGTAGTAAATTTTTTGGCTGCCTGCCCATCACTGAATATCTGTCTGCACAGGATCATCTGCAACTGCTTGCTTTTGCTTGCTTTGGAGTGAAATGCAGTACCGGCATCCTCGTTAGTTGTGATTATATGAACATACTATGTTCTCTTTTCTCCCAGCAGCTTGTGTTGAGTGAATTACAACTTGTGAAATTATATTCATATCATTTTCTAGCTTTTGTTGTCAAGTGACTCTTGTATACATATGCTGTTTTAATGGTTCTATGTGGTTGTAGTTTTGGTGCTAGTATGGTTAATGGTACCCACTTTAACTAGGAGGTTTTTCTTCTTAAAGACATTTTCTTAACTCAATGGCCTTCTTTAAGGCTACAACAGGCCTGATATCTGTTCCTCTAAATAAGGGATTCTCAACCTGCAACCTGCAGGCTTAATGCTGCCTGCAGTGCCATTTCATGTGCCCCTCGCTGTCTCCACCACACCCAGAGGTGCTATGCGTGGTTCCTATTTAATGCACAGGCCATGACCATCATGCAAGCAGGGCAAAATGGCCATCCAGCACCTGAAGCTGTCTGAGGGAGAATGAGGCAGCCCTAATCTTGAAAAGGTTGAGAATCCCTCCTCTAATTGGTGGTCCTAGACCCATAAACAAAAATGTATGGTGACTGAACACACACACACACACATGCACACACGCACGTGCGCGCGCACACACACACACAAAGGGGGAGGTGAGAATTGTAAAAACATGTCATCAAATGTTAATGTAAAAATTGGCATCAAATTCAGAATTAGCACATTAAAATATCATAAAATGGGCCATTTGAGCAAGAAGAGTGTTGATGCTATTATTTTAAATTCATGTGGAATCATTGCAATAAAGGAATGTGTGCATTAACAGATTAACATATTTTCCCTTTTCTCCAAATTCGAAGACCGTTCAGGAGAAAATTGAGATAAATATTTGATCCAGCCTAGTGTTTTAAATCTTGAATTAAGTCTTGGTGGTCCTCAGCTACAAAAGTTATTTAAAGGGATTCTGTGGTCAAGGAAGACTTCAGAACACATGACCTAACATATTGATAAAATGTGTACAATAAATAAATAAATAAATAAATAAATATTTATTTATTTATTTATTTATTTATTTAGATAACTGCAAACAAAAATTAGCTTCTTATAAACTTGGGGAGTTTGACATTTTCACCTTAGGAATGGAAACAATCAGAACATTTGTAAATTGCTTAGATGCCTGAAAGAAGCAACCATTTCTTTAATCCCTATAGTGATGGCATTTACATTGACAGTTATAAGGAACACTGAGATGATATATATCAAGGAAATAGGAGAAATTCTTTATAAATTATAATCAGACAAGTGTAGTTCTGCTTAGTGATATTTCCTTGAGTTGAGGTAGAAGGGAAAGTCTAGGCAGTATCCAATTTTATAATTCTCAGCATTCTCATTTTTCACAATTATATTTCAAATGGCTCACTGGAGCAACACATAATTTATTTTGTGCAGAATCAGCATTTGGGTTTTCAACTTTTCTCCATTTTTTTGGTAGACAAATCTTTTAAGATAGATTCCAGCACTTTTCAGAATGATGTCAACTGAAATGCATTTGCTTTTTGCTTTATTAATGATCTAAAAAGGGACCCCACTTAACTAAGAAATGGTAATTAGATATTTTGAAATAGCTTTTTTTAAATAATGGATCCTGTAATAAAGCTTAAGCCATTTCCTTTCTTAGTTTATGTATATGTGGGTTTTCTTTTTAACTAAAAGCAAATCATTTCAGATACCATATTTGCCAGCGTATAAGATGACTTCCACCCCCCAAAAAACAACAACAACAACAACATGCCTCCAAGTGTGTGTGGGGGGGTCGTCTTATACGCCGGGTGCACTTCAGTTGGGCTAGACATAGCTGCCCATTTGGGAGGAAGGCACTACTAATGCATGGAATCACCATGATTTGGAAGCAGCAGCCTTGAACCCAATGCGGGTTTTGAAATTCCATAAATTACGACAAGTTGAAGGTACGGCTGTTGCTTCTTGTTCTTACCTCTTTTCTCGGATGTTCTTCCTGCTCGTTCTCTCTTCGACCAGAAACTCAGAAAACTAAAGATGAGAATCCGCTTCCCTTTTTTGAGTCATGAAAGTTACTTTCAGCGCGTTTTTCTGTCCCTCGCTGATTACCAGGGCGGATTGCTTTCTCCCTTTCCTAACTTCCCAAAGACCGAACACACTTGCACACCCATACCCATAATCCCTATCTATGTCAACAAGATTAGTCTCCACTGCGAGGCTTCCCAAAGGCATGCTGGGACATGTAGTTTTCTCACCCCTGCTTTTTCCCCTTCTGGGAAACTGAAAGTCTTGGGAAGCGGCTTCCCAGGGCTCGGTCGCGACTGAAGCAGGGAAAGGTTCGGGCCAGCCGGGGCAATGTCCCTTCCAACTTGGAATGTCCCATTTTGTCCACATTTGCTTTCTTGTTGAACGACCTTTATTATATGCTTTATCTCTTACCGCAAATTAACATGTTGAAATCAAATCTGATGTTCTTTTACGTTTTATTTGGTGTGTGGAAGGTGTGCGGAAGAGGGGGTAGTCTTATACGGCGAGTATATAACAAACTCTATATTTTCAGTGGAAATGTTGGGGGGTCATCTTATATGCCCAGTCGTCTTATACGCTGGCAAATACGGTATATTTTTGAAGGGAGTAATTTTGTATCTATCAGATACTCTTCAACTAAAATGAAGAAGTAATATAGTAACTGTTCAAAATACATGAAATACAACAGGTATTCCCAACTTTTTAATGTCCAGACCACTGAGCAAGCCAGACCATGCCTCCTGGAAATGGATATCAATGTGCTCGTTTCCATATTTATGACAGCTGTGGACATTTATGGCTCATGTAACTGATGTAACTGCATTTACTCATGCACAGGCAAGTTTTACAGCTGTTGTAAATGCATCCACTTCCACTCACAGATGTGGCAACAGTGGCAGCGGGCTGGATGGAATGGCACTGTGGCCAGATTCAGCCCACGGGACATAGGTTGCGGATCCCAGAAATGCAAGCTCATTTCTCTGTGTGTCATGAATATCAAAATATTCTGTAGCTTAACTGAATAGACATATGAATTTCACTTGAGGGTTTTGAACTGAATGAAAACTTTATTCTTTGGCCATTTCTTAATCTTCTGATAGAAAGACTCTGCAACACAAGGGCATGAAAGGATCATGGTAGCCCACCATCTTCAAGAGGTTTATATTTGTCAATAATAATAATTTCTTGTCAGAAATTATTCTGGGTTGAAAGGATTTTTGTGGGAGAAACTCCACTCAGGGACCACCCGAATAAGGCTCCTTTCATGTCCCCAAGAGCTGGGACAGAGACAGGTGCTCAATCTATCATGTAGTATCCGGGTTTTCAAACTGCTGACTTGCTGGCCTTCTAGCTAACAAGGTGAGCTTCTTAACCACTGAGCCATGGCAGCAATCCCCAACAGGATACAGTGTGTATATTGCATAAGTTTGGTCTACCATGACAACATGCCAGCTTTGCAGGTGACCAAATTCCCTTGAAATGGTTAACACAGGACACCCAGCCATTTGGAAAGCTTTCTCCTCCAAGCCGCAATGTCCATAGTGCTGTGCTGAGAACCTCTCCCATTTGACTTGACAGGAATAAAATTCAAGAAGTATTCCAAAAAAATCTTATGGATAGGACTCAGGGTTCTTTGTGTTTAGCTTATTTATGACATAACTGAAGAGTGTGCACATCTCATCTTTCATTATTCATTTCTGAGGCAGTCAGTAGACCTCTTGCAGCTCATATGAAGTTTCATATACTAGGCTTATGCCTAGTACACGTGGGTTCAGTCCATTCAAGCTCAGGATGAAATTATGTGGTTCAGCTCCCTGTGTGCAATGGGAATGACAGCAACAACAGCAAATTGCTACTAATTAAATCTCTCCTTTGGAGGCTTCAGAGTGCAGGTATTTTTTTTAATTGTGTGAGTTGCACACAACCGGAAAACACCAAAGGAAAACCTTCAATAAGCAGCAATTTATCACTGTTGATATTATTCTGTTGCATACTGCTGCACAACAGGATTTCACTCTCAGAATGATTACCTGAATAAACTTTCCCTTTTTAAAGCAAAAGACATCCACACTTCTTTTTTACGTATGTAAGATACTTTCTACACAGGCTCATAGCCCTCTATTTAGGTTGTGTTGGTGGCAGGTTATGGCAGGTTAGTTTATGTGCTTTAAGAAATCAATTTACTCTAAGGTTGCTTCTTGAAACGCTATGTATCCAGATATTTTTGAAGGCCAAGTGTCCTGCTGACTGTCACTATAAGCATATGGCTAGCTGTCAGTGTGCATCTGCCTCAATATAAACTAAACACAGGGCAAAACAAGCAGTGCAATTACACTATCCAGCAATCCCTGTTATGCCAAACAGCTAGAATGCTAACCTAATTCACCTGACAACCTAACAAGTCGTTATAAAGTGTTCAGCTCATAATGGGGAAAATTGAAAAGAACCTAATTAAGTAATGATAAAGAAAAACTCTGAAAAGAGAGAGCAAATTAAAATGATTATTTTATGTCTTCTGGATTATGATTGTCCTCCACACTTTCCATGAGTCTTTCATTTTCTGGCTAATTAATTGACAGGCCATTGGATTGCTTAAAAGAGACCACCCCTCTCCCCTTGAACATATGTCCATCATATTCTTCATACTTACTTGTGTACCTCACTCCTGTCCCCTTCTAATCTTCTCCTCTTGCTCTGCACTGCACCTGGTTGTTTAGTTATGAGTTGTGATAACATGTCAAAGCAAAGTTAGAGTAACTTTGAGCCAACAAATATTTGGCCTCACAATGCTTCTAAACCCTTACCACCAGGCATGGTGGATGAAGCTTCTAGAGGGCCAACAGCTCTACTGTCCTTGAATGAGTAGGAATTGTTCTAGCTTTGCATATGAGAGGGTGCTTGAAAGTGATTGAAACAGCTGCCCAAGTCACCAGTTTATGCAACTTGGAGTCCTAGGATTCAACAGGAAAGCCAACCCCTACAGACTCCCAAAAGACAATTGGGTCCAAAAGTCTGTGAGGGCAAGTACCCTAAGTGGCATAGTCAAACTGTATGACTATACATAATAAGGAAATAAATAATAAGTAATAAGGAAATAAAACCAATTCCCCCCCCCCCAAATGATTCACACATAATACATTTGTGAATCTTCCTTACTATAGGTGTTTTATTGCTTAGCAGTTTTCCTACCATTATTGTTGGAAGCAGGTTTTATTTCAACATGCTTTCCTCCTTCTCTGCTAATAACCCCTCACATCTGTGCGATTCAGTGACTTTAGGTATCATACATTAATCTTCTCCAGTGCTGTCATGGGAATATATATTTTCTTACACACAACATTCCCAGCCTTTCTCTTTTTCTGTTCCCTATGAGAGATGCTTCCAATATTTCTCAACATCATGTATGTAGGAATCATTCTAAGGTACCACATAGGTGCTCGTCATGCTCTTCCAAAACATGAGAAATACACTAAATTATCCAGACAGTTTTGATTACTACATTGGTTTGGGCACTACTTTTTAATTTAATTTAATTTAATTTTCACACTTGTATGCTGCCCAATCAGGAAACCTGACTCAGGGTGGCTCACATCATAATTAAACAATATACACAATAAATACACAATAATACAATATACAAAATTCAATCTACAAAAAATGGACATAATAATATACAACAACATAATACTATAATATAATGATAAAGTCACAACCACATAAAAAGTTCCCAAACAAACAGCAAAGTCCAGGGGTGGGGCGGCAGGTGTCCTCAGCCTCAAGGTGGGACCATCTTCTGTTCCACATAGAAAAGTTCATAAGAAACTGCCAGCAAAAAAGGTCCAAGGCCGGGGGGGGGGGATGTCCAGCACCAATGGCCAAGTCCCGGCTTTTCCATCCATCAGCCATGGGTGAGGCCCAGAGGAGGGGAAGCAGGCATCGTCTGCTTGATGGCAGGTTATCTTCTACCATGTGGAGCCAGCGCGGCTTTTCCACCCCCAGCCATGGGTGAGCCCCGGGGGAGGAGCGGCCAGCGTCCTTGGCCAAATGGCTGAGTTGTGGTGGCAACGATATTTGGCAAACTGGCGGGGCCGCGCAGCTGCTTCTCCTTCCCAACTGGCTGAGGGAGAGTCATGAGCACAGGTTTGATTGCATTTTTGATGTTTCCATAGGCTGCCTGTCCCAAGAGTTCCTGCAAACACCATTCGGCCAGTTCAGCCGGGTTCTCTTTCTCCTTCTCGATTGTTTGCAAGGAAGACGGAGAACTGCTTTCTGTTTCCTCTTCATTCTGCAGATTGAAGAGCAAGGAGGAGACAATCTTGTCCATGTGCTGTGGATCCCAGATAGTGGCCTGGAGTTCATCATTCTGGACCATGCCTTGCAACTCGAAGATCAGGTGGCAGCCGTGGCCAGGAGGGCTTTTGCACAACTTCGTGTAATACGCCAGTTACGCCCCCTCCTGGACCGGGACTCCTTGCTCATGGTCACACATGCCTTGGTCACCTCCAGACTTGATTACTGTAATGCGCTCTACATGGGGCTGCCCCTGATGACCATCCGGAGACTCCAGCTGGTGCAAAATGCGGCGGCCCGGGTAGTGGCGGGGTGTGGGCGTTATGCTCGTGCTTCGCCGCTACTCCGGAAGCTGCACTGGTTGCCAGTATGTCTCCGGGTGCAATTCAAGGTGCTGGTTATTACCTTTAAAGCCCTATATGGTAGTGGGCCAGGATACCTAAGAGACCGCGTCACCCCAAGAACATCTGTCCGGCCCACCAGGGCGGATCGGAGAGGCTCCCTCGTTGTTCCATCAGCTAGAGAGGCACGCCTCTCTAGCACTAGGAGGAGGGCCTTCTCCGTGTCCGCCCCAACCCTCTGGAACCTCCTGCCCATCGAACTGCGCCTGCAGACAGAGCTCTTGCCCTTCCGGAAGGGCTTGAAAACCTGGCTGGCAGGACATATTTGGGGACCAGGGAACACGGGTTCCCATACTAAGTGGCTTACTTAGGGAGTGCCACTTTGGATCTGGACCAGGGGGATACTGGCGTGTAGTTTGCACTGTTTTTACTTCAAATAATTTTAGATAATCTTTTAAACTTCATGATTTTATATGTTTTTATCTTTTACCTCTGTTTTATGACGATGTAAGCCGCCCAGAGTCGGGTTCTCCCGAGTGGGGCGGGGTAATAAATTCAATAAATAAATAAATAAATAAATAAAAATAAATAAACTCTTTAATGCTGGCAATCTGGATTTTCGTTCAGATGTCCATGTAGTTGTCACTGGAGTGGCACATTTTGATGGAATGGGACACAAAGAAGTCATAACTCCTGTGGTAGGTTCGAGTGTCTTCCTAAATGTTGGCAAACTTCACAAACAAGTTGGTGCTGAGGATCTGCAGGTCAAACTTTTCCTATTCCAGCAGCTTGGCCACCATCTTCAAGAAACTCTCCATGAAGAGGTTGATGCTCTGGCAATGGCAGGCCATCAGCAATTGATCCAAAGCTTCCATTACAATGCACACATACCCTGCTCACATCTCTGATGAGCTTCTCCAAGAGATATGCATTGTCTAGCTTCTCAGGAGCAGATAAGGTATAAAGCTTTCTCTGGATGGTTTACATGATAATTATGCAAACTACAATTTTCCACAACAAGCCTGGTACTTCATTTACCTACTGCAGAAGGATAGAAAACTGACTCAACCTTCAACCCATTGGGTTTGAACTCAGACCATAAGGAGAATTTTGGCTGCAGTACTGCAACTTAACCACTGCATCATGGGGAGACCTTGTGGGAATTTATTTATTTATTTCATATTTCTCTATATACAAAAAATTACCAGTTAGTCATTTTGAAGTAAATTATTGATCATTTAAGCAAATTGAGATCTTGAATTAAGTCTCTTGTTTGGAGTTTTAAATTTGTCAGTACCTTTGTTTATCATTTGTGGAGGTGCAGAGTGGCTAGCTGTGTTAGTCTGATAGCAGCAAAAACAACAGTCTGAAAGCACTTTAGATAGTATTTTTAAAATGTACACTTTTGATGTATCTGGTGGATTAAGCTGTAGTCCATTAAAGTGTATCTCAATAAAAGTCATAGGCCAGAATTCTGTTGGTGATTGACTAAAGCTAGTGTAACGTTTCAAAGCTTATTGTAGCTAGTTGGGGTGTATCTAGAGTGTGTGTCTTGTCACATGCTCTGTTGCACAATGAAGATGTACCCCAGCGTCTTGTGATTTACCCATAAGTACGTCAATGATTTGTATACACCTAACACAAACAACAATTGGACTCTGGCCACTGATTTATATAATGTGCCATAAGACTCTTTGCTGTTTGCTTGTTTGTTTCTTTACTTGTTTCTTTTTGTAATCACTATAACAGAGCAAAGACTAGGGCCATTTAGAATATAATTGCCCCCTATGCATAGATCTATTTATGTGGAAGCCAGGAAAGACACACATATTTGTGGGGGAAGTTCTAAAAAATGTTTCTGCATAAAGCATAACACTGGAAGCAATCTGAAAATAATGCAGTGAGGGAGAAAAGAGGAGAAATAAAGAGAGACAGTAGTGGATAATTTTGATGAGAACTAAAGAATCAACAGGTAATAGAAAAAATATTTTTCATTGAATAAATTCAGCTGTGGGAAGTGAGCACATGCATTTTCATGGTAGATGCTTCAGCTCATTTTTTTATGAACAACAACACAAAGAAGTGGCATGCCATTTGCTTGCAGCATAGTCTTAAGTTGTCCAGTTTTGTTGTTGTTCAGTCACACACTGATTCCAACCTTTTGCGACCCTATGGACCATTGTCCTCCAGGCACCTCTGTCCTCCAGGCACCTCTGTCCTCCACCATCCTCCTCAACCCACCAGCTCTGTGCCTGTTGTGTCTACAATACCATCTAGCCATGTCATCTTTGGGTGGCCCCTTCTTCTTTTGCCTTCCACCCGTCAAGGCTTTCTCAAGTGAATCCTCTCTTCTCATTTGATGTCCAAAGTACTTCAGCTTGTCCAGTAACTTTAGGCAATTCAGCAAGATCCAGTGTTATAGCCATGTTAAGTGCCAATGTTCTGAGGAGTTAAATGGCCTAGAACAGTGTCTGCCAAACTATGTTCTGCAGAACACTGGTGGACTTCAATTCCCAGAAGCCTAAGTCAGGACATTGCCTGATCAGTGCTTTGGGGAATTGATTTAGGCTTCTGGGAATTGAAGTCCCAAAACCAAAAATTGGGAAATCCTGGCCTAGGAAACAATATCACGTCTTTTAATTATAATGTATTTATCTTTGTAACAGTGAATGGAAGACCTTGTGAGTTTCTCCTACATCTGAATTTCTCAACTCCTCCTAACTCAACAGCCTTTCCATCTTGTAACATGGAGGCAATAATATTGAGCCTCATATCCATTCAGAGGATGTTGAGGGTCATTTTCTTGCTTAGTTATTTCTGCATCCACTGCTACTTCTCTCTTGATCTTAGGTGGAGTGAGTGAAAATACTGATAATACTGAGGCCTCACAGGTTAGTTCTGGAAAGATCCAAAACTAGTAGGGAGTCATGAGGGAAAACGTTTTGCATCTTTATGGGGTGTTCTGGTGCTTTAACCCTGATCATGCAGTTTCTGTTTGTTCCTAATGTGATCAATATTAAAGAACAAAACTAAACCACTGAAAAATTCTTACATGGATAGTTCTTTCAGCCTGTTTCCAAAAGGTATCGTAAACAGAACAAAGTCCCAAGGGTTTAACAGAGCATCAAGTTCGACTGAAAAGCTTAGAGATGGGCAAATTAGTCTTTTACTACATATGTAGATTAGTCAAACGGTTGAGAGCTTAGGTGACATATTGTCCACTTTAATTGCAGAAATGCAAGAGATTTGAGAGGAGCTGTGAGGATATCACAAAATGAAATACCTGGAGGCTGTTTTTACAGCTTGGAAAAAAATAGCTGTAATTTGTTGTGTTGAAACTACCCTCATGGCTGTTTGTTGAGTTTATTTATTGTAGTCAAAATAAAATCTGATTCGTAACTGCTCTTGTATTCATCCATTAGGATGCCCACAGGGATGTACGAGTAAAGTTGTGAAGATTCAATATGATTTTATTACATTTTAATAACAAAATGTCATTGTTGTAATATTTATATGAGCTTGCTAGCCTATAAATTTGATCCTCCTTTTTGTACAGTTGGCAACTAAGTCCTTACTCTTGTCTCATTTGCTCTAATTCCTCTAAAGATTTGCAACACATGACAGCCTGCCATATTGTTATACATTGGTTCTTTGCTAAAAATATCAAAAGGTGAACATTTTTGTCAGTTGTCCATACTGGGCTGTGAACCACAGGGACAATCCAATTAAATTTGGTGACAATTAAGCCCTTGATAGCAGTACATTCAGGAAGTAGGAGTAATTGTTGTCCCATTGATTTTAGAATAAACTACTCATGACTTCTATTGAATTGTCATCGTGATTATACTTTAGAAACTAAGGGGGGAGTGACTCCCACATATTACTTTGCTGGTACAGTAATACCTCGGATAACGTTAAGACTTGGTTCTACAAGTCTTGGTGTTATCCGATTTTTAGTGTTATCTGATGCATGTTAAAATCCTATGGGATAGATTGGATAACGTTAAAGCTCCATAGCTTTAACGTTGTAACAGCACAGGTGTTAGCGGTTGTTATCCGATGCATCCCTTAGGACCTTAACATTATGCGATCCAATTCTCCTCCCCAGATTACTTAACGTTATATGATTTTAGCATTATCCGAGGTAAACGTTATCCGAGGTATTACTGTACTTCCATGGAGACAAATCTGAAAAGGACAGCTCTGTTGGTCTTTACAGCTTGGTTAGAAGCATAGATTTTCTTTTTTTCTTGGCTACAATAAATGTCAAGATGTGGATTGGCATCGACGTTTGTAGACTAGACTTGCTTTGACAGTTATAAAGCAAGTTCTAGTCCACTGAGCTACAATAAAAAAGATGGAAATATGTGTTACATTGGTCCTTGTTCATTTCATTCCCTAGATTATTCTCATAACGGCTAAAAAGAAATAAAACAGGGGGCAAGATGGTAAAGAATGTATTCTATTTTTTCACATGAGAAAAAAATGGGATAAAGACAAAATGAAAGCAGTGCAAAATACTTTAACTGTCTTTTTCCAAATCAACAACATGAATAAAATGACATTTTTGAGATGTCAGCAAACTGCAATTCCCATGTGGAGTTTAAAAAGTTTAAAGACTGATATGCCATGCTAATCCCCAAATAAGTTAGTTGTTATCATAGGCTACTCTTTCCTTTCATATTTTTATGGTAACTAAAATAATGACCCTTTTAGTCACTTTTTTAAATTAAATGTTCTGGTACAAAACCCATTCATATCCCATCAACCTTGTTCTTGCCTTTGTGCTACATGGAGCATGAGGTGGCAGCATTAGACACACAGCATCAACTGCAAATTATACTGTATGATCCTCTTCTTCTGCCATTTGGTGAGGCCATACTCTCAACAATAACAGTGACTTGAAAAGTTAGGTTCATCACAAAAGGAATGAAATTAACTTTAATCAAATGCCAATCCTAGAATAAAACAATTGTACTTTAATTATTGTGGATCTAATTACATGTAGCTAGTCACTCGTAACAAGTTACGTTCCATTTGTTCTCTAGTTGCTTTTCCTCATAGGATATGCTGGCAAGAACCATCTGAGGGTCACAAGTGGCCCACTTCTGCTCTCAAGGAATTTTTTTTTTTAATGATAGTTGTGTGATCTGGCTAAGAATCTCTGCTGACATTTTTTGTTGTTTAGTCGCACAGTCGATTCTGACCCTATGCGACCCCATGGACCCCTGTCCGCCAGGCACTCCTGTCCTCCACCATCCTCCTCAACTCGCTCAGCTCTGTGACCATTGTGTCCACAATACCATCTAGCCATCTCATTTTTGGCCGCCCCCTTCTTCTTTTGCCCTCCACCTTTCCCAGCATCAAGGCTTTCTCATTTGATGTCCAAAGTACTTTAGCTTCATCTTTACAATTTGACCTTGCAAGGAGCAGTCAAGTTTGATTTCTTCGAAGATTGACCTATTTGTTCTCCTCGCTGTCCAGGGGTCTCTCAAAACTCTCCTCCAACACCACATCTCAAAGGCATCTATTCTTCTGCGCTCAGCTTTCCTAATGGTCCAGCTCTCACAACCATACATTGTCACAGGGAATACCATTGCTTTGATTATACGTGATGTCTCTACTTTTCACTATGTTCCCCAGGTTTCTCATCGCTTGCCTCCCAAGAATCAGTCGCCTTTTTATTTCATGGCTGCAATCACCATCTGCAGTGAGCTTTGATCCAAAGAAAGTAAAATCCGTCACTGCTTCTACTTCTTCCCCATCTATTTTCCAGGGACTGATAAGGCCTGTTGCCATTATCTTGGTTTTCTTTATATTGAGTGTCAAGCCAACTTTTTCACTCTCTTCTTTCAACCTAATCAGGAGCTTTTTTAGGTCATCCTCACTTTTTGCCATTAAGGTGGTATCATCTGCATATCTCAAATTGTTAATGTTTCTCCCAACAATTTTGATCCCAACTTGTGATTCCTCCATCCCTGCATTGTGCATTATGTGCTCTGTGTATAAGTTGAATAAACAGGGTGACAAAATGCAGCCTTGTCTTACTCCTTTTCCTATTTCAAACCACTCAGTCATTCCATATTCAGTCCTAACTGTTGCTTCTTGATTCATGTACAGATTTCTCATGAGGCACATAAGGTGTTCTGGTATTCCCATATCTTTAATTACTTGCCACATTTTGTTGTGGTCCACACAGTCAAAGGCCTCAGTGTAATCAGAAGTAGACTTGTTTCTGATATTTCTTTGTTTTTTCCATGATCCATCTTATGTTGGCGATGTATTGTCTCACAATAACACATTTCCTAGAGGAGTTGAAGTACTAATCCAAATTCAAAACTTAACTGAAGTCTGTAATGCAGATGACACTGTAGAAGTGCTGGCTGTTGCTATTTAAAAAGTGCCTGAAATAACAGTGTGGGGCGGGGGGAATTGAATGCTGTTATTTGTGAGGAACACAAGCAAATGGATTTAATAAAAAAAATGGGTGTGAAGGAGAGTGACATGGGAGAAAATGAGGGAAAGGTGTGGAGTGGGGGCAGTTTTAATGGAAGGAACTGGAAACCATTACAGAAAATGACTGTCATTATTACATTTTGCATCCTGCTGTTGAAATGTGTTGCCAGGGCAGCTGGCAATAAACTATTAAAAACATCATAAAATATTTAATGCATAAAATAAACTAAAAACTGCACTTGTATAAAACTTAAAATAAAATAAAAAAAGCAATATCCTGCAGTACTATGAAGTGCTGCTTGTTTCAGTTTCATCCACAACCAGGAATGATTATATTTTATTGCATTAAGGAGTGCCATCACTGTGGAGGGCACTTTACAGACTACAGAATGAATGATTCCTGGCCCCAGCAGAATTTCCAGCACTCTAGAGCAAGACAGGGAATGTCAGCTCAGCTGCCCCTTCCATTAGGCAGAGTGTCCTCTTCCCGATTCTGGCATTATGCAATGTGGTTTAGAAAGAAGCACCAATCCCTTTTTCTCTTTCTTGCCAGTTTCATGCTATGGGTCTAAAGTGAACAAAAGTCCCATGTAGGTCCTATTTGCAAGCAAGAATCCAGATTCCCCATGGTTCTCGCTCATGTGTTGGAACTACATGCCGCAGAAACCTCTCCTCTGAACTCTTGGTGCTAAGGGCTCAAAAAATGATAATAAAAGGGATAAGGGCAGGCTTTTCCCTCTAAACATGTTCACAGTGCTATATTGTATAAAGCCTAAATGGGGCTTAAGAGACAGCAAACTTTACTTCCTGTGGTGGGATTCAACTCTTTTTACTACCTACTCTGTGGTCATGGTATGGTGATCGTGGCCAGGGGGAATGCCTTGCATTGCACCCAAGTTAGGACTGCTTTATTTCAAAATTTGGATGGGTGGGGCCAGCTGGAATTTCTGCTACCAATTCTGGCAAATTGGGGAGAACCTGCTGAACCCCACCCCTGTCTACTTCTCTTTTGATGATTTCACTATGGACCAAAGTGACTGGTGAAGATGTTCTGTGAGGGAGTGTTATGCCATTGTATTCTTAGTGTGATCTTCTGTTGCTTGGGTTTGTACAATGGAAGGAAGAGATTGAAAATGTTTTATACCAGTGGTACCCAAACTATGGCCCAGGGGCCAGATTCAGCCCCAATGCCAATTCATCCGGCCCATGAAGCCCTCATTGCTCCTGGAAGTGGAAGTAAAACACACCTGTGAGCGACGAAGGCTTTGTGGGCCAGATGAATTGGCATCGGGGGCTGGATCTGCCCCCTGGGCTGTAATGACTAGTTCCCTGAACCATGTGACTGGTCCACAGCCCAAAAAGTTAGGGCACCCCTGTCTTATACCAAAGGAATAAGAAAATGCTATATGTGAGTTGAGATAATAGGAAAAAAAACATTACTTTTTGGACTCTAATCTCCAATATCCCCACCAGCCATAATGGTTGGGGTATTCCAGGAATTGTTGATCAAAGAAAGAACATTTTCCATCTCTGATTGTTGATGTGTATGGTTATTTTTAGTTCCCCATTCTTACAGTGATAGGATAGATATGTAGATATGTTTAAAAATCCTTTGAAATTATGCATTGGTTCTATAATAAATCACTCAAACAGTAGGTACAGAATACATTTGTTCTTCATTGTTAAGTCCTCCTTTGAATACTGTATATTTTGCTGATAAGAATGGATTGCTTAACCAGAACAAACCAGCTACTTAAGGCTGAAAGCAAGACATTGTGATTGCTTCTTTGGATCATACAGCAGTGAAGAACTTGGTAGCAACTTTCAGTGATACTCAGGCTGCAAATCACTCAGGCAAACAATAGAAAGGGAAAACTTTTCTCAAGTTCTGTTTAAAAAGCTACTTCAAGAACATAGTCAGTCAAGCTTCTTTTGCTCATAACAATCAGTTTGATTTCTTTTTTTTTTCAGCTAGCTCCATTTTACCCATGATGACAATTGCTGATCTCCTGCGTTTGAAATGCAGTTTTCTTGCCCACCCTGTTGAATTGAATCCTGAATTCCATAGACCAGGTTTAACCATGTGTTCCACTGAATATTTCCCCAATTAGTGTAAAATTTATTCTCAGAGCTTAAAAAATAATAATTTTTGGACTACAGGTTTTACAATTCTCTAGCCAATAGTCATGGTCATTGTTCTGAGTAAGAGTCATTGATTGGCATCAATTAAAACAGGGAAATGTCAACATGAAGTACAATATTTGCATTTTCCGGTAGTGAATTTTGGTCTTCTTTATTTACCCTATGATGTCTGAAACTGTCATGGCCCAACACTGCGGGAGCTCTACAGGTGGTTAGAGCTGCAATGGGGGAAGGGGAGATTCCTCTTACTTCAGGCCTTGGAGCAGAATCATCATCACCAGTCTGGGGTCATTAGCAAGTTGGGTCTTGTCAGGGTTACCAGGGTCTTCCAGGAAATGTAGTCAGGGTCAGTCAGAAGTCTAGAGTCATACATCATGTCAGGAAGTTAAGAGCACGGTGTCAGGTCCACAAGGTTGACAAGTTGGGCCTGCCAGCACCCTTCTCTTTTAAGAGGAGTCAGACCCCACAGCTGAGGGTCTGCTCAGGAGATGGGCCCCCAGCCCTCCTCCTTCTCAGCTGCATCTGATGCCTCAGTTAATTCCTGAATGAGTATGCATGCCGGCCTGCTCCCGAGAAGCCTGCCTACTGGCACCCAGCCCATCTGTCAAGCCACACCCTCTGGCCCGGCTTGGCCCTGCTGGCCTGGCTCTGGAGTAACAGCTGGTTGCAAGGCCAGTGCCATGTCAATGTCCTCTGACTCAGCCTCCTGGGGAACTGGAAAGGGGTCTTCCTCAGGCTCAGATTCCAAGTCAGAGCCAGCAGCAGGCGGCTGGGCTGGCTGTAAGTCCTCCTCCTCCTCGCACCCAGGACCCCAGGTCACAACAGAAACACACCCCATGTAATTGAAGAAAACTCATCTGTATCTAACACTGAGCCTAGGCTAGTCTGTATATCAGTGTAAGTATTACAGAGAAACCTCCTCACCATTAAATCAGTCAGCTAATCAGCAGCAGCTAAATAATATCTGGAACTGTCATGAGTTGCTCCTGGCAAGTCCATCCCTGTTTTAAGACTCCTATATTGAATCAGGCAGTGTGCCATGTAGTCCATCAAGAGCGGAAAAATGCTTCTGGAAATTCTATGACCTAAAGTTCACGGTTTTATGAATTCAAAATGTATTGGATGTACTTCAACAGTTCTTCATCTTCCTTGCCATTTCTGTAGCTCTGGGATTTAAAGATCTGGTTGAAATCTCACTATTCCCTTTATCTGTCACAATCTAATTTGAGATATGACACCTAACCCAGAAGTAAAGGTAATACATTATTCAAGTGCTGTGTTGCAGAACAATTTCCCTCAGTGCTGATAATAGCCACCAGGAATTCTTGTCTAGCAATCTGCAACTTATTTTGACTTTTCAGAGTGGATAGACATTCTCTGATTGGTTACTTGTAAAGACATGCATTTTGATATAGCAGAGGACACCTGTCAGGTATGGATTGACTATGGAATAATTTTTTGCTCCCATGAAGATTTTGAATGACATTACTAATCATAGTGCTCTACAAAGGAAATAAGTGATCAGATTATGTGGAAAGACAGTTCCTTAAGACTTTGAATGTTAACAATGAATAGTCAAGAAAATTTTCTCAGAGGTCATGCTGGGTGTGGTTTTGTCCTCATCTCTGGAAGCCATAAGTGATGAGTTTAACTAGACCACAGTTTCACTGAATAACCTCTTGGAAGGATACTGATGTAGTGAAGAACAACATGAGTCAACACCCAGGAATTATTACAGAGCCAACTTCCCATCCAACCCTCAGGACCTTAGACAGGATGCGGCCATGGTTGGTTCCACTGTGCATCTTGCACCCAGGCCCTAAATCTTGGGAACTGGGGGCCAAGGTATTGGATGCATTAATAACAGTGGTGGGCACTGACCAGTTTGCATTAGTTCAGCCAAGCGGGTACTAAAATTGGCTGGCCCCATCCACCTCCTCACCCCACCCCACCCCACCCCACCCACCTCCTCCTTCACCTCCAAGTCCGGGCGTGCCTTGAGTGAGTGCATGGAGTCGATGACCCAGGGAAGGATGTCTGGCTATGGTGGGGTTCCACTCCCCTTGCACACCACGTCACCTTGGCCTGAGCCATTGCCCGGCTGCCTGGTGCAAACTCTGCCTGGTAGGTCTGCTGCTGCTGCTAGAAGTGATGGCAGCACATGTGGCTGGGGGGAGGGGAGGAAGGAGCTTGTACTGCTTGGACCAGCCCATGTGCCACCACTGCCGCAAAGAGCAGCAGCCCTCGACCATCCATCCGCCCAGTGCAAACTCCACCCGGTGGGCACTGTCTGTGCCGCTGTCCGAGCATGACCCACAGCAGAAGCCTGAGGAGGAGGAGAAAGAAGAGGAAGAGGAAGAGCCACTGTGGCCACCATTGGAAGGGGACCTATAGGCACCACTTTGTTGGGAAGGTAAACAACATTCCTCGTATGTGGAGGTGTGTGTGGAGGGGGAGCAATAGGGACCACTTCATTGGGAAGGTAAACAGTGTTCTGTGTATGTGTGCATGGGAGCAATAGGGACCACTTCATTGGGAAGGTAAACAGAGTTCCATGGGGTGGGTGGGAAGGGGAATGGGGAGCAATAGGGACACATTCCATGTGTGGAGGTGGGGTGGGGGAGGCATGGAGCTTCCGGCAGGGGCAGGGACAGGCTATGGTAGTTTTCCAGGGAGGAGGGAGGGGGAACGAGGGCTGTGGAGTTCCGTCGGCCAGTTAGTCTTTAAGGTGCCACAATGTGTTTGTCTGTTTATTTTTTCTGATATGCTTGAAACACAGACTAACATGGCTACCATTTCAAAAGTTGTATTCTGTGCAAGCATATCAGAGAGTAAACAAAACAAAAAGACAAAAACATTGGGGGATCTTAAAGACTAACTGTATTTTAATGTGAGCTTTTGTGGATCAAGTCCACTGGCTTTTTGGCTGTAATCAAAGATCAGCACTGAACCCTAGAGTTGGATATGACTGGCTTTTGAGCAAAGACAACCTTTACCTTTGCTAAATAACAGAAGGTCCATGATTGGTATTCAAATTTGCTGTGAGGTTTTGGCCCTGTTTAGTTGCAAGTAGTTAGTAAAGTCATTGCTCCAAAGCCAGTCATATCTGCCTCTAGGACTGCAGTGCTCATCTCCATTTACAGACAAAGAGCCAGTGCTATCTGTGTTTGCAGACATTATCATGGCCATGTGACAGACATAGCTAGATCACCCACCCAGTCACATGGTTCCACCCACAATGTAGGGTCCACCCATGGTGTGGTAGAATTTTTTTTATGCCCACCACTGATTAATAACCTAAAGAGCTGATTGAAAGCTCAGTTTTCTTCCCTTTCCTCTCTACACTATACAATAGTGTGAGCTATTTGTCCACAACAGGACCCTGATTGGCCCTCAATTGTCCCATGATGAATCAGTTAAGGATAGGCAAAACTTTCCTGCCCAAATTTTGTTCACTATGCCAGTCAGGTGAGAAAAGACTGTAATAACTATCCAGCCCTGTAGTTCCCATCTAGTCTCTCACTGGACTCATAGGCCAAGTAGCTGGGCTGAGCAACCCCAAGAAAGGAGTGAGATGAGGGTGAGGGAAGACTAATATAAGACACCTACTGCCAGTTCATATTATGCAGGGATAATCCATCTTACTTTCTCCAGGGAACAAGACAAACAGCTTCTGTAACTTGTCCAGCCTTGGGCAGCAGTGAATCTTCTGGAAGTTTATAGTCTAGAAAAGTAACTTCATTTCTCTGATATATAAAAAGCTATTTCTGTGACCCTTTGAAAATCACTAGAATTTTACGACTTCATGAAATGCACCTGTTTATTTTCTGAGGACACATATTGTAAAAGTTGATTTATTTCTTCCCCTTCCTTTCTCTTCTGCATGCAAAATTATATGCATGAAGAGAAACAGATCTTACAACTAAAAATTTAACCTTCCTTTTCCCTCCGGCTCCAACTGTTTTCACACAGAGGCAAACCCTTTATTTGAAATCTCTTATAGAATTTGTGGATATTTCCTGTAAATGTAAAGCTTTGTTGTGGCATGGGGATAAGTTATTCTAGCTTCTACATTGTTGCACATTGTTTATTTCTGAAACATGGTGGTGTCTGTCAATGTGCTAGACATTTCAAGTTCAGTGCCGCTTTCTCAGCCATTAGAGGAATGGTAATGACGAATAATACTGCTAACAGGTTGTGTCCATGTAGCCAAGTTATTAGCATACAAGCTAGAATTGCCAGAAGCATTTCTTGCTGAATTCTCAAAAAGAAAGGCAAACAAGAGGTTAGAAAACACATTCAGCAGAAAATTAAGAAGTTAGTGTTTGCCTTTTGTGGGTGAATCACCAGCAGGGTTTATGGGGAAATATTTCTTTGGAAAAAGTGTATGAAAAGGAGAGCATAATCCATTCTCCTGTGTGCTCATTTTCTTCTCTGTAATTGTTCTTCCACAGAGCTAGCATGAGAGCCCTGGCATGGTTGTGCAGGTAGGTTGATGCCCATATCTAGACACGTTGCCTACTGCCAATGTCTAGTCACCCATGAATCCCTTCTCTTTGCTGACAGTTGCTGTCTGTTCACTTCCCTTCTCCCAGGATGCAAAGAGCAACAAGAGTGAGACTCAGCAGAGCAACATCCTTCACATACCCTCCACAGGATTGACAGTGCCAAGGAGAAATGTTTTCACTCAGAAATTTGCAGTATTTACCTATTTCCAAAGGCAAAGCAGTTTCCAAATGGTTAGAAAACAGATACAATGTTAATATTTAATTATATTAATATCTTATTTTGTTAATTACTTGGATAATGGATTCAGGGTGTACTTATCAAACTTGGAGATCTGGGTGGAATAGCTAATACCTTGGAAGACAGAAACAAAATTAAAAAGGATCTTGATAGGCTTGAACTCTCAGCTGAAAACAACAGAATGCAATTTAACCACGGTAAGTGCAAAGTTCTTCACATAGGGAGAAAAAAACATGCACAGTTAGAAGATGGGGGATATTGGCTCTGTAATACTCTGAGGAGGAGGAGGATCTTGGAATTGCTGTATATCAGAAGCTGAATATGAGTCCACAGTGTTATGTGGCAGTAAAAAAGGCAAATGCTATTTTTGGCTGAATTAACAGAGGTATAGTCCTAAATTCAGCACTGGGCAGACTTCATCTTGATTTCTGTGTTCAATTCTGGAAACCACACTTTAAAAGGATGTAAACAAACTGGAACAGGTTCAGCAGAGGGCAACAAAGATGATGGAGGGATTAGAAACCAAGTCCTATGAGGAAAGACTGAACTGAACATATTTAGTCATAAGAAAAGAAGACTGAGGAGAGATACAATAGCAGTTTTCAAATACCTGAAAGATACTCAGATAGATGAGGGACTGGATCTGTTGTTAATCACCTCAGAATGTAGGAGAAATAATAATGGGCTCAAATTACAGGAACCCAGATTTCATTTGAATACCAGGAGGGACATCTGAACTGTTAGAGCAGTATGACAGTGGAACCCTTTACCTCTAGAAATGGTGAGTGCTCCTTCATTGGAGGCACTCAAACAAAAATTGGACATCCATCTGTCACAGCTGTTTGACTTGGATTCCTGCACTGAGCAGGAGGTCAGATTTAGTGGCCTCGTAGGCCCTTCCCAACTCAATTGTTCTATGATTCTATAACTATAAGCACAATAAGTTACAGCACTAAAAGACAATGGCCAACAACTTAAAAGGATGGACATAAGTGTATCGGTGTTAATTGCATTACTAGATTGGCCCATGTGCAATCAGAGGCATAGAGTTCATCTCCATCAGATTTACTATGTGGGTGGGGAGAAGAAATGAGTGAATAAGCTTAGCAATAGTGCATTGACAGACAAGGAGGTGACTTAAAAGCCACTATGGGCTTAGAAAATATGGAAACAGTGGGGACAAATTGGCTAATCCTGGGCATGCTGGGCTGTCAAATAGTTGCATCTGTGCTTTATCACTTCTTTCATTTCTTTGTGCATCCTTCAGGTCATGAAGTCCGATGCCTGATCATTGCTGCAAGAACCCTACAGAGGTTTATAGATCTCTAGGGGAAAAGCTAGATTTGTATTTGACACAGCTGGCATTTATCCAACTAAATGGTTGATTTCAGAATCAAATCAGGCACTCATTTCCAGTCTTATCAATCATCTGGATATCAAGGTAAAAAGTCTTTTCTTTAGCTCTCTAATTACAGGGAACATCAGCTTGTCAATTTCTACAAGCTATCATTATCATCATTGCTTCTATGTTCCATATACAGAAAAAATACTTCAACGATGTGAAAACATCCAGAAAGCCTTACAGTTATAAAAAATGTAAACACAAATATTTAAAAATTTATGAAAACTAAACTTCGGTTACAGGCAAAAGTTATAATTCCGTTCAAAATACAGGAGCATAAGAAGTAACATGAAATATCAATAAGAATGTTTTTAAATGCAAGAACCTATACTTTTAAAAGAGACATTGGAGAAGGAGGGAGTACATCTCTAAAATACTTCACTTAAAAATAAAAAGCAAAATGACTTGTTAATTTTTACCTTCAAGCATATGAAAATGAATATTTAAAAAATTCTAATTTACTCACCCAGCCATGCTAATATGAATCTATGGAGGATAATACATGTCTGCCTCATCTATTGCTACTGCTGTTGCCAACACATAATACCTGTGTTGTTGATATCCTATATTTTTGTAGTTATGGCTTTGATGTGAAGTTGTTGCTATGTGTGTGTCTCCTAATTTTCTATATTTATATTTCTCTCAAATGTTTACATTTTCATTGCAACTATAAACATTTTCTTCTGCTGGAGCCTGTGGGCATTGGCAGCTTTGTGCACCAGAAGAAACATTTTAATAGGAATTTCTATTTCTCTTGCACCTCCTATAAGTACAGAAGCTTGTAACTCATAATCTGGCAGACTGCCACTATGGTGATAAATATTTTTACTTTTACTAATATTTTGCAAAGCCTGGAGGAGTAAAGTCAAGTAAACTCAAGCCAAAGGACCCAGTGTACCAAGGTACTGTATAATCTGTTAATTGTAGCAAAGAGAGTGCAAGTTACAGGACCTATAGATGCACACACTGCAATATCTTATATTTCAATTTTTTCTTTGTTTATTTCCAAACTATCATTTGTAAAGCACATCCAAATGCGAGGAATAATCAGTTATGTTGGCCTTGCTTTTAGGCTTTACTGGAGCTGATTGTTTTTCAGTAACTTTTTGTAAATTTCAATTTTAGAATTCATATTAAAGACTGTTTTTTCTACACTCCCCTTCATTATTCTAACACTCTCTAGCAGGGGTGCCCAAACTACAGCCCATGGGCTGGATCTGGCCCACAGCACTATTCCATCTGGCCCCTGCTGCCTGTGCCATTCCCGGAAGTGGAGGTAAAATGAGTTTATGACAGCCATGGCATTGTTATGAGTATGTGCGGGCACATTATGTGCATGCACCTGTGAGATTTACTTTCACTTCCAGTGGGAAGAACCATGTGACAGGCATGCTGAACCACATGACCAGCCCACGGCCTGAAATGTTTGGGAACCCATGCTCTAAACACATTAAAATTTCTCATCTTAACACCTTTTTTAAAAAATAGCCCTCACAGAGTTACCTTTTCTTTTAGAAAAATTGGCATTTGTTGCAGCTTTAAAGTTCTGAGGGATTTTCCCTTGTCATCACATTTCTTGATATAGGTGCTCCAGTTTTTGGAGGAGTTTATTGCCATATTTTAAAAATAGATCTCTGCTGGAATCATATCTGCCTTTGAGGCTTTTATGATTTACACAATTACATTTTTTGCTGGTGTAAATCCCCAATAGGATTATGTCTATTAAATATTATAATAATACTTAAAAGAGCAGGTTAAGTTTTAAAACAGACACACAGACACACCATTAAATCACTCAATGGAGATTGTTGTACCAAAAAAAATGTAATTGCTTCTATGCAATGTAATTGCAAGGAAAATATAATTGGTATGCTAAGGCCAAGAGATGTAACAACACTGGGCCTGGCCATATTATGCATCTGAAGAAGGAACACCAACTTTGTATCCTTATATATTCACACCTTGGAAAAAGTGAGAACAGTGCTAAGATAAAAAGTGCCACAATTTTAGTACTGTATTTATACAACTTGCCACTGGTATGGATAATTAGAAAATGCAGAAAATTCCCTGATGATGATAAATCACATTCATTTTGCAAATATTGAAATAAGTTAATTAACACTTGACCAGTATTCATCTGCTTTCAAAGTACATTGCACACCATAGCATAGGAATTTACGCATTCATGCATGCAGAATGTTCAGAGAATATAAGCATCCAGCTGTAATCTGTACATATTATTGGAAGACAGAATATGAAAAGTATGTGGGCTGAGCTGCTTGTTATAAGAATCTGCACTGGCTGAAATCCTTTGGTAAATGGAAACTAGAGTAGGCACAATGAATCAATAGGGACTTGGTGAGGTTAGCACCTCTGTAAACTCAATTGATTCAATGGTCACACTCTTTTTATGACTTACTATCAGATTTCAAGCTCTATATCTGAACAGGAATTCACATGGTATATGCAGCACTTTACTGTATCATGTGTGAATGATCCATAATAGCCTCCAAATTAATTTCAACTGGTCTCATCCTGTACTAAATTTGAACGTAACCCACTGCTTTTTAGTTGAGATAGTTCATTTCCTTGCCTTCTCACTGTTCTCCTCCTCCTTTTCTCTGTTTCAACATCTTGTTAAATCATCACTCTACCCAGTGTAGTTGTCATAGCTACACCTCACCTTTTGTGATTTCTTTCATTTGTATCTTCTAAATATTCAGCTAGCTTCTTTTTCTTAAGAGCTCTTCCTCTTGCCACCTGATCTCAGAGACATGCCTGGCACAAAAAAGTGGTGGCAGAACTGTTCTGTTGGGTAAGAGCTGCTGGCAGCGTCGCATACGGAGGGCTAGGGGGGCGGGCGGCCCCAGGCGACACTTTTTGGGCTATGTGTGTTCTTGGACTACAATTCCCAGAAGCCCTAGCAGGAGTGGGCGCCAGCTTCAGCCCTGGGTAGCTGAAATCCATGCGACGTTACTGTTCTCCTGCCACAATTCCAGCACTGAGGTAGGAAATAACTAGGACTATCTGGAGTAATTTCCTATATCATTCAGTTTAGGATTTGGACTCAGCATGGTTTCACATGCCCAGTATTAGATTACCAGTCTGGCCAGGTTATCCTGCTATGGCAGTGATGGGATGTTACAGGTTCACACCAGTTCGCCAGAACCAGTAGTAACTTTCCCCGGTGTCCTGGAGAACCGGTAGCGGCTTTTGGAGGGAGCCACCTCGGGAGCTTACCTTTTCGATGGTTCCCTCACTGCGCATGCACGCCAAGCGCTTGGTGTGCATGCATGCCTACAGCACTTGGTGCGCATGCACGGCCTCCTTGCTGTCTTCCCAAGCGGGGAGGAGGAAGAGAAGCTGCTAGCCTGAAGCTCCTATAGCCTGCTCCCCAGGGTAAGTGACTCACCTTTGGGTGTGGGGTGAGGGGTGTGTATTTTAATGTGTATTTAATGTGTATTTATTTTTAATGTGTATTTTTGTGTTTTATGTATACTTAATTTGTATTTTTATGTGTTTATGTCTATTTAATTTGTATTTAATGTGTAGTTATTTTTAATGTTTATTTTTATGTGTATTTAATTTGTATTTTATGTGTTTTTATGTCTATTTAATGTGTGTTTATTTTACTGTGTATTATATGTGTTTCACGTGTATTTTTATGTATTTTTATGTCTATGTAATTTGTATTTTTATGTGTACATGACCAACTTTGGCCCTGCCCATCAGGTCACATGGTCCCGTGTGGGGGCCCATGACATTGACTCCATCCACAACATTGGCTCCGGCCACAAATTAGGCTCCGCCCATGGTGTGGTAGTAAAAAATTTGACATCCCACCTCTGTGCTATGGTAATAGAGTAAACCTTACTGCCAGCAACTCAACACCAAGTGTCAGGTGGTGGTTAACTAAACTGACAGCCCTGAGGACTAATGGCTTGAGTGCCAAAGTCCACAGGGAAGGGTAATAGTCCCCAAGTGGATTAAATCCCACTTGAATCCATCTTGATAGAAGGCAGCAGCTTCATCAATACTGGCCTGGGAGCCAATAAGGACTTTGCGTGCCAAAAGGGCTCAGGACCAGAAAGTGACTCATGGAACTGGATCAGTGGTATTGGTGTCATGCTGCTATGCGGAAAGCAGATGAAAAGCCACAGCATTATATTCTCAGGACACTCTTCGTGGCTGATAACCATGATGATCACTGTGTCTCCTCCCCTTTGAGCACCATGTCTCCTCCCCTTCAACCACACCAATGCTGGAGGGGGATAAAGGGCCACCAGGGTTACGAAGTGGCCGAAGATGCTGAGTGCCGCATCTCCTCCCCTTCAGCCATGCTGGCAGGGGATAAACAGCTGTCAGGGTCCAGAGGCAGCCAAAGGTGCCGAGCACCATGTCTCCTCCTCTTTGGCCACACCATTGCTGGAGGAGGACAAAGGGCTGCCAGGGTTTTGAGGCAGCCAAAGATGCCATTGAGGTCATTGAGCCCAGACTCCATCGAGGACATTGAGCCCCAAGCTCCATCGAGGATGTTGAGCTCCAGGCTCCATCAAAGATATTGAGTCTCAGGCTCCATTGGGGACGTTCAGCCCTGGGCTCTGACCCCTGGGCCCAGTGATGGGATGTAACAGGTTCTCACCAGTTCTCCAGAACCGGTAGTAACTTTTCCCAGTGTCCCAGAGAACCTGTAGCAGCTTTTGGGGAGAACCACCTTTGGGGCTTACCTTTTCACTGGTTCCCCCACTGCGCATACATGCCAAGCACTTGGTGTGCATGCACGCCTAGTGCTTGGCACATATGCACAGCCTCCTTGCTGTCCTCCCAAATGGGGAGGAAGAGAAGCTGCTAGCCTGAAGCTCCCTATAGCCTGAAGCTCCCTATTTTTATTATTTTGTATTTTTTTCTTTGGCCCCGCCAATGACATGACATCATGATGTTAGCTCCGCCCACACTGTGATGACATCATGGTGGGGTAGTAAAAATTTTGACATCCCACCACTGCCTGGGCCTCAATAACGTCCAGCTGCGGTGCCAACAAAGGACAAAGTGTTTTATTGTTTGAATTTATATTTCATGATGTTTTGCAATACTTTGTCAGCTGCCTTGAGTCGCTCTGCGAGTAAGGGCAGCATACAAGTGGGAACAAACAAACAAACAAATGATCACCAGTATTCAGAGTTGAATACAGCAGAAGAAGAAGCATTAGATTAGCTGCCCCTTAGTTAGAATTGTTTTCCAAAATTATAGATAAAATTGTGTAGTTTGGTTCCTGCCTCTACTTCCTTTTTTCTGAAGCATGTTGTTCATTTTACATTCTTTGGCAAACAATGAACAAATAAACAAACAGTTTTGATTGAAATGTAAGCATATTATTTATTCTCTAGGCAGATATTTCTAAACATAAGAGGAAACTATTCAAAGATTCTAAGCATATATATTTTTCTTGAGCATTGTTTGTTAGTAAATTCTTCATCATCTTAACCAATTGTCAGTGTAAGAATTATAGCTTGGATATTTATTGGGAGGAATTATTTGCAAAATAATAATAATAATAATAATAATAATAATAATAATAATAATAATAATAATAATAATAATAATAATAATAATAATAATAATAATAATAATAATAATTGGGGAGAAGGAGTTGCTTTAAATACAAAAGGTCTTACATGTGTCCTGATTTGCCGGCTACTTACAACTATCATTACCGTGAGACTTTATAGCCAAATACCCTAGTACTTTTCAGTTCATCAGAAGTTCCATATACAGTAATACCTTTCATTCTGTAGGCATTCTTTCATCTTCTGGCACTGTTGTTGTGGGCTGTCAATTGTTTTGGCATACCTAACAGGGTTTTCAAGTTATGTGAGCTGTTCAAGGAGTGACTTCCTATCGCCACCACCCAGTAGGTTTCCACAGCCAAAGGGGAAGCTGAACCCATGTCTCCTGAGTTCTAATTAGACACTTATTTCACTAGATCACATTGGCTCTCCCTTTTTAATATACCCCACAGTTAAATGTTTGCTGTACAATTAAGGAAAAGCTACACTTAAATATTAGGTATTATCATTCACATCAGGGGTGCAATTTAATTATGTCCTTAAGCTGCTCACAGAAATCATTCGGACTCCAAAGAGTTTGACTTAAGCTAGCCCTGTGTTTGACAGTTGTAAGATCCATAAAGTACAAGCCTTTTTGGACTATCCTGTCAATCAAGAGAGCATGGTAAGAGATATTAAGAGATAAAAATGTGTCCCTAGGCTTAGCTCCTAAAGATGCTGTAAGTATTTGCTTCCTCATTTTTCTTTCCTCTTCTCTCATCTTGACAGCCTCTTTAAACACCCATTCTTTTTTGCAGGTGTTCAGTATTTATTTTCACTAGACATCCCTTTGGAAGTCTGTTGTTGTCACTTGCTTGCTCGGTTTTTTAAAATAACAAATAAATAAATATCCTGTCTATGTGTGAGACAAGCTGATCACAGTAACCTTTCCAAAACATAAGGTTTTCCTTCATTTCCTTTCACACTCTCATCTTTACTGCCGAAGCACATCAGAGAATTATCTCATTTTATCAAATGCCATTGACTGAATGTTGTCCTTGCAAACTAATCCGTTTGGGAGCTTGGTCCTGCATGGATATTTGTCAAGCCAGATTTCTCTGCAATTTGGCTTGAGTTTGCAGCAATTTCTGTGTTAATACCACTAACTTGTTTTTTTGTTTTTGTTTTTTAAACCTGGCCGCATCTATTTTCTAAGGTAGAATGTCAGGTTAAAAAGAGGCAAATAGATCCCACTCTCTTTTGGACACAGGAGGTGAGTGATAGGTTTATTGTATCTGCTCTCAGACATTGACTACCTCTTAAACAAAGGGATTCAATAACGAGAAGCAGGGCCCAGTTGTTGTGTGCTCTTTCTAAACTGGGAACTGCAGGCACAGATCAGAATCAATGGATTTTTAAAGAACAGAAGAGAGGGCTGAGTTATCCATATTTCAGCCTTGTGAGGTTTGACAAGAGTATAACTCCCTTTAAAGATTCTAGTCTATGTTTTTCCAACCAGTCAATGCAATATCAGGATCCTGCTGTTTTTGTGTGAGAGAGATTTTTAGATCTTGTAGCAGCAAATTAATGAGGCAGTGCATCTTAGCCTAGCTGTATGCCTGATTACATGCCCAATTGTGCAACATATATGTGTCCTGGCACCTCATCAGTTAGCTGCTATTAGCCTGAGGAAGTTACACAAACATCAGTAGGATTCTAATCATTTCATTTTATCCCTAAATGACCATTAAATTTTAATTTTCTTCTCTATGATATTCCAACATCCTAACAGGTGTGGGGTCACAATAAAGTTACAGAGAGCATGAGATATGTTTTGGGACAACATGCTGAATGAAACATAAAGTAGCACAACATTCATGAATCTGAAATTACTCATGAGTGTGGAACTTTTCTGTTGTACTTTATGTGTCCTGATAATATTGGTATTGCTCCATCTGTCCAGAACAGTGGTGCCCAAACTTTTTTGGGCAGTCCCACCTCCAACACACAGCTGCAGGGACTGGAAGCGGGCTGTTCCCGCTGCTGACAGTTTTGACATCAGCAGCAGTGGCGGCGGCGGCAGCAATCACACTTAGTTCAGGCTGCTCCGAGCAGCTTCTGGGTCCGTCCCATCCCCTCTGCAGCCTTTGCCAAAGCTGATCTCTGCATTGGGGAAATCTTCAGAGCCTCCTCTGTTACAAAATCCACACACTGGAAGGGTAAGCCTGGTGTGCTGTGGTGATGTCATCCAGGGTGCACCAGGGGGCTCTCCTAGTGCTATGAATTTCGAAACAGTGGAGTATCTGAATATTTCCCCAACACAGCGATCGGCTTTGGCAAAGGCTGCAGAGGGGATGCGACCGAGTAAGAAGCTGCTCAGAGCAGCCAGGACAAAGTGTCATTTCCGCTGCTGCCACCCCTGCTGCTGCCATCAGGCAGTGGGGGTGGGTGGGGGAGGTCTGCAGTGAGCCTGGGTGCTCACCGTGGGCTGCATTAATAATATGCAGTGGTCTAATTGGGCCTGTGGGCCATGGTTTGGGCACCCCTGGTCCAGAAGAAATAAGAATTAGACCTTTGTCAGCTATGACCAAATATGTCGGGGGAGGGACCACATTATTTTCCTATCACTTTTAAAACCACTCCCCTTTCACTTTGTACTAGGAGTGGCTTATGGATAGGAGAGTCAACTCTACCTAAAGTTCCCAGTTAAAAGCTGTGTATGCTATGTATCCCTGGTGAAATTCAAGCAGCAAGAGCTTCTGTCACTACCACCACCACCATCATTGAACTGCATTGCTGGAAGGTACTCTATGGATCAGAAAGTCCAGACCCTGTCAACGAAGTACATTGGGAGTTCAAACTCACAATATCTGATCTATCTACCAATCAGTGCTATGTCACTTTTTTAAAAATCCAACAAAATATAATTCTATGCTTTTCTCCATATTTTGAAGTGTGTGTGTGTCAGATGTCTACCGTCACTACAATCTTTTAAATTAGTGCTAATGTACTAAAACCAAGAGAGTGTGATGCTTGTAAAGGCTTTTAAAGGGTTACACTGTGTAACCTAGAACAAACTGCACAGTCTCAAAATGGCTCTACCTGGAAATTCCTGGAAAGAGTTGGCATAGTCCAGAATTGACTTGACAGCACATGATTATTATTAAAGGGTTATAATTGTGCTCTTCAAACATTTGCCAAAATCTGGTGACAACCTCATCCAACTCACATAAAGAAAACCCAAAGCTTACCTTTTCTTCCTCAGGAATCCAGACTGCATGCTTTTCTTTTTGTTGCATTCCACAGGCAGCCCCTTAATTCTTTTCCTCTAGGAGTTTCAGAATTTTTGCCAAACTAAAAGCTTGGGACATACTCAGAATCTTCTATGTAAAGCACACAACTGACTCTAACTCTCTAACCTAAAGAAAAGATTATAGGTTCTTTTGCTAAAATTCTAAAATTCCCAAAGAAAATTTATGACCAGGTATGCATGCTATAACTTACTTATAGGTCTACATACTTTACCTTATGAGAGAATAAACAAAACAAAACAGTTTACATTACTTAGTGATACAATAATGATAACAGACTCCCTTTCCCCATTTATTTAACGTCATATATGTATATGAATAACTACAAACATATGTGGTGTGTCAACACATGAATAACAAATCGTAGATCTTGGATGAAATTAGACATCAGAAAAGCATTTGTACAGTAAAAACCCAGGTTATGGACACCTTGATTAATGGAAAACTCAACTTATGGAAGGAAATTCTGAGGTGTTTGGAGCATTAACAATTCTCTAGGACTAGAAGGAGGGTGATTTCGCCACCCCTCCCCCTGCACCCACACCAATGGTAAGAGAAGAAGAAGCCAGGGCAGTTTGAGGACTTTGCCAACACTCTCCCTGTGCCCACACCAACAGCCAAGGAAGAAGCCAGGGCAGGTTGAGGAGTTTGCCGCCCCTCCCCCTGCGCCCACACCAATGGCCACGGAAGAAGAAGCCAGGGCAGGTTGAGGACTTTGCCACCCCTCCCCCTGACACCCATCAACATATTGTTTGTAAGCAGCCCTTGAGTCGCTACAGCGAGTGGGCGGCAATATAAATTGAAATAATAAATAGTAAATAAATAATCTGCTCCAGCCTATGGAACCTCCTGCTGTCTGAGCTGTGCCTCTAGACAGAGTTACTGACCTCCAGAAAAGGTATAAAAATATGGCTGGCACAGCTGTTGTGGGATTCTGCTGGTGTCCTCCTTGCCCCCGGCTGGCTTATAAGAAGGCTGTTTGGGTTTTTAGTTTTGGGTTTCTAGTTTTAATTTTTTTAATTATTGTGGCTGGGAGGGTATTTTAATGGTTTTTAAATGTTAATGTTTTTGTGATTTTACTGTTGCGGGGAAGTTTTTATATTGAATGTTTTTACGGTGATTGTGAACTGCCCAGAGTCGCTTCAGCAAGGGGGAGGCAATAGAAATCCAAATAAATAAATAAATAAATAAATAAAATTCCACTCTGGTTTTGGAATTTTTCATCACATTTTGGCTCTGGCAGAAGATCTCAACGCAACTAGGAAGTGCCGGAAATTCCCCCTATCCCTCATCAGCTGTTTGATGGCACTTTTCCTGCAATTACCATGGCTGGCCACTAGATGGTGACGTCAAAAATGTGTTGAATATGCATTGAAAATAAAAAATATCAGTCCCAGAGCTCATTAAAATGCCCTCCCCCCCCCCCGAAAAAAAAACCCACTTTGGATTTTTTTTTCACTGTGCTTTTGCCATCTAAGAAAGCGTTTTCAACAGAAAAAGTATGTTGGCATTTTTGTTTTTGTTTTTTGATTCTTTTCTAACCTCCGGAACATTTTTTTAAAATTTTCAATGCATTCCTATGGAAAACAATCAGGGCCATAACCAGGATTCTCAATGTGGGAGAGTGAATATTTTTTCAGGATGGGCAACAATGTCACATGTATATGTCATATATATAAGCAGCCGGGAGTTTGAGGGTGGGCAAACTGCTAACTCGGGGTGGGCAACACCCGCCCTGGCCACCCCCCAGCTAAAACCATGCTTTGCTTCACAGAAAATCACTATAAGGAAAACCCCTTGGAATTGATTAATTCCATAACCTAGGGTTTTACTGTAAGTTAAATCAGCAATTAACTGAACAATCAAATGTAACTAAATTAGTAATTGATAATGAATTATTTTGGCATCAGGCCATGGTATAACAAACATATATACTGAAAAGTATTTTATATATGTATAAAATACACTAGACTATCTGGCCGGAAATCCCACTGTGGTAATGGATTAGACCATACAGCCAGCGACTCAACACTGGGCAATGGTAAATAATCTGACTCCTTAGAGGGGCCAACGGCTACAGGCGGATGAGACCCTTTTGGTGAGGTGATCACCTCCTCAGTGGAGGAAATGCCACTGGAAACCATCATATTGGGCCCAATGGTCATGGAAGCGGAAAAGGCCATGCCGGATGGACTGGCTGTGAAGTCAGTTAATATCCTCAAGGCTGTGACAGTCTATTGCAGTCCTGGTGTTTAATCCTGCATGTTTCATTTCATACGTACTGCAGGAGATGGTTCCAAGATAACAGTGTGTGGGTCATTTCATGGCAGGCTGGGATCCACCTTAATGAAATTCACACCAATAGCATTTTTCCTATCCAGGAAAAAAATGTATACTCGGATATGAGTAACATCCGATGATGACAATATTAATGAGTAACGGAAATTTAAGCTTAGATGCATTATAAAGAAAAATACAATCTTACAAAGTACAATGTAACTGAGTAACTTAATGCTTCTACATAATTAAATGTAGTATGGTAACTTAACAATGTAATTGAGCAGTAAGAATATATGTACTTAAAGCATCAAGACATTTTTATATGACTTAACATAACAAAGACAGCATTTACAGTGATTAGATAAATGCAATCAAAACATTTAGCACATATATAACAGAGTATATATAAGTGTAGTACTTCAATGGTTTATTTTTAAAAGAAAACATTCAAGATACAGATTTATGAATGTCACCGATATATTTTTCACCTGGGTGAAGGTAGACAACCTACTGTTATCTCTGTACCAGTAAGAATGAAATGAGATATCTTAAAAGTGCAGCAGTCATAAGATCTGCTACTTGTAAGAACAAGTGGAACTCTGTCAAGGACTAAGTTTAGAAAAATATTTACAGCTAACTGATCTGCAGCTGGCTGTAAGGCAAAACAATTACATTTTAGCTGTAGCAAGCTTTCTTATATCAGGAGAAAAAGAACAGAAAATAGTGTAACATTTTCTATGTCAGAACAGCTCAATAGTATATTTTAAGAGTGACTTAAAATTGAACCTTTAGCATCTTTAGTATCTTTAAACCAGGGGTTCTCAAACTAAGGCCTGTGGGCCAAATCTGGCTCACATACCATTTCATATGGCCCCCACATCTCCAAGGGCATTTGAGAAACAAAATGGCTACCCCTCTGAAGATGTTGGGACAAAATAGTAGCCCCCATCATGCAGGCAGGGCAAAATGGCCACCCGACCCTCAAAGATAAATGAGAGAACATGACTTGGCCCTTGGCTTAAAAAGGTTGCTTTAAACTGTAGGAAAGCATTTCTTAATTTTGTCCTATATGAAACAGAATAAGACAATTCTATAAAAGTAGAACATACAAGTGAATCCAAAACATACCTAATCTCACCCAGTTGGCTTCTAATGTTTTACTTCAGAGGCAACCCCTCCAGCTTTATGGCTGGGAAGAGAGCCCCAGTCCATGATGTGGAATCTAGGGTTTTAATATCTTTCGAAAACAATTATGTAATGCAGTTCAGCTACCAGCTGAAAGCAACAATTTGCTTCGCTGTTCTGTGCAATTTTCTGTGAACATGGAGCATTTTGCTGTCTCCAGCTGTCTGCAGTGCTAAATTCAGCACTTTTGCGAAGAAGAAGTGGTAAGAGAAATCCTTCATGATGAGAGGCTTCTCTCAGTAAAATCCTGTCTGAAGCCATTTTGCAAGCAAAGAACCCATATTTCAAGGCTGAATCCTTTGCTTTTTTTTCAAAATTAATGTGGCCAGGCCAATTAATAATAATAAGATCATGACAGTTTCTTGTCACATTTCCTGCTGTATCGTCTCACATCTTCACAACTCACTGTGGACCTTCTCCCCAGCTTTTTCTTTGATCTAGGGACAGAGATGCAGATGGAAATGAAACAATCCAATCACAATGATTGGAGAAACAACATTCCACAACATGTGGAAATTTAGAAAGGTTGAGGAACCTTTCTAAATACAGATCTCACCTGGCTTTTATGTGGCATAGAAAACTGCTGCTCCTCCATGAAATTTTGCACATGTCATGCCTCAATAGTTTGTACGTTAATAAGATGATTAATGAGCTAACAGAATGTACCATCTGTACCAGTAGCATGGAGGGGGGCAATGCCCCCCACCCCGAGCGGCACTTTTTTTTTTTGGGGGGGGGCAGCAAAATTACACAATAAATAGGACTTTGCCTGGGTGAAGAGGCTACTGCAGGGACGGATTTCAGGACTCTCCATCACCACTGGTGTCCTGGGCCCTGCCCAGGGGGCGGTGAATTTGGCCTACACCCAGGGTGGCTGAAACCCACACAACACCACTAATCTCTATATATCAGCAAGATCATAGTAAATACCAGTATGATTCCCCTGCATTCCTTTTCCTTCATTTGTTAGCATTTTGATAGTGGTCAGACTGCTTCAGAGGATATCTTAGTGGGTCATCTATTCTTGTCTAGCTGAGCATCTCAGTAGAAAGAGTTGTTCTACCAGTTTTCAGAAACTGATGGCTACATGTGTGGTATCTTATTCCCTTAGTAAAGTTGTGTATCAAATTCAGCTGTTAGTGGCCCCCTTTCCTCCTTCCTCACTGAAATACTAAAATGTTACTAGTGTATTTCTGTGGAGCCGTCCTCTTGCAACAACAGATTGCACTTCAAAGTCTGACTAAAAGACATCATACGGAGTTTGTTTGCAAGCTATCAAAATATAAGCTGTGATGGCTCCAGCAGTTAGGGGGGACTTTGAGTAAACAGTAGTGACAGTCAGGGATTTGTCAAGGGATGGATAGAAATTAAATTTTGCTCATCCCAAACTATTTCTAGCTTTGCTAAAGTTAGCAAGAGCTAGTTAGGTTGAAAATTGGGTTTAGAAATACAGTCCTTCTAGATCTTGATAAAAGCTGGAAGGAAGCCATTTTGAAGCTCTGTTGATGGGTTTCCAACTGCTAAGAGCTTCTGCCAGCTGAATGTTGGGAAAATAAACATATTTCATGCTTCTAACACTGGGTATCAGTAGGAGTGGGGTTTACAGTCTGACAGTACTTTGTTGTTAGCCAATTAGCAAACCTCTGATATCTGGATCCAGCCCACACAGCTCCCATCCTTTTCCTGTTTTGCTAGCTCATCCCTTTGTTCCCCCCACCCCTTGACTTTGTTTGAATATGGAGTCATGGAAGGAAGTTTGTCCCACATGTGGAGACTACAACTTCCTTTTTATTCCTCTAACTATAACTGGAGATCATAATTGTAAATAATGATGCCCTTTTCTACTTCAAATGCTTCAAGAGTAATCAGAGGCCTGATTATTGTGAAGAGAGTAGGTGTTGAGACTTGACCTAATTTTCTCATGTTTTTTTTCCTTGTGGGAAGCTGTTTTTTGTACTTTATGTTCTGGTAAACTATACAGAGGAATTAACTAAATTCCTCCGACACTGAAAGCCCTAACTTTCTCAATTCTTTACTGCTAAAAGAAGAAAGAAAAACATCTGAACTGTGCCAAAACGTAATTGACACATATAAAGAAAATAATCCCTCAATACTCAATACCTGGGCCTTTCTCACAATTCAGAGTTGTTAATTCTCTTGGTTTGCATGAAAGACTTTCAGACATCTGTTTCAGTGTGCTTAGTTTTATGCAGCCTACTATTTTTAATACTTCATGGACTTACTCTGTGCTGCAACATTTTGTACCTCCTCCTGGTTTTGACTTTGTGTGCTTTTATCTTGTTCTCTTGTACTATTGTTTTGTTGTAAAATTCATGGGAATTTTTTAGTCTGCTTTTAAACTACCTAGGGAAATGTGTTTGTTGGAAAGTGTGATAAATACATGAAATAAATAAACAATATCTCCTCTCACATTTGAAGACAGTCTTTGCAATTTCATTTTTTGCTTTCTCAAGTTTCATCTTTGTTGGTTTTGAAAGGAAGATATTGCATTTTAATATCAGTTGTCCAAGCTGAACTTAGCCTGCTACACTGAGCCATAAAACTTTGAAACATCACAGCTTTTCTGAAGGTTTATAGTTGATTTATGTGCAAATGAAGGGAGTTCCCTGGATTTGGGCTGCTGGAAGGCTTCCAAAAACAGAAAACAAAACAAAAACAAAAACCTTGAAGTTGCATGTTTATGCATTTTCATTATTTATTTATTGATTATCATTAATTTGAAAATATTAATTTATTCTGCACCGTTCCAAGGCAGGTTACAATTTATACTTGCCACAATATAAAACTCACAAAATTGTATAATCAAGAAAATTGTTCCGTTCCTTTGAAATGTATTTAATTTACCTTGATTAATTATTTATGAATGGGGATGAAGTGGTATTTCTCTTTTTTATATCTTGTATATGTATAGAACATATGACCTGGAATCTTCATGCAAAGAAGATTCCACCTGGACCACATGTATTTATGGAATTGGGTCCTGTATCCATTCCGTAGCTGGATTGTTGCAGTCCAGGTTCATATCCTATACACATGATGGTGAACCTTAGCATTCCAGGTGTTCTTGGACTTCAATTACCAGAAGTCCAGGTCAGCACTCCTGCTGATCAGGGTTTCTGGGAATTGAAGTTCAAGAACAGCTGGAGTGCCATGGTTCGCCATCACTGCCCTATACTGCGTGTGCTTGATTTAGGGTAACAACCTCTGCAACCTCAAATCTCTATGGCACATGCAAAACATTCTTCTTCTTCTTCTTCTTCTTCTTCTTCTTCTTCTTCTTCTTCTTCTTCTTCTTCTTCTTCTTCTTCTTCTTCTTCTTCTTCTTCTTCTTCTTCTTCTTCTTCTTCTTCTTCTTCTCTTCTTCTTCTTCTTCTTCTTCTTCTTCTTCTTCTTCTTCTTCTTCTTCTTCTTCTTCTTCTTCTTCTTCTTCTTCTTCTTCTTCTTCTTCTTCTTCTTCTTCTTCTTCTTCTTCTTCTTCTTCTTCTTCTTCTTCTTCTTCTTCTTCTTCTTCTTCTTCTTCTTCTTCTTCTTCTTCTTCTTCTTCTTCTTCTTCTTCTTCTTCTTCTTCTTCTTCTTCTTCTTCTTCCAAAAATGTATTCACAATCTTCGAGGAGGCGCTTTTCATGTACCCCTATCTAAGTGCTTAGGTCTCCACACTTGGGACATCGTGCCTTATGAGATGAGGTCCCTTCAAAGTTCCCATCAGAATTGCTTTGTCAATTTATACCAGGACCAAGCACATGAGGAAAATGGACAGTGCCTGTATGTCATTGAGCAGTTCCTAAGAATCTCTATTGTCATCTGGAAGGTGTGTGTCTTTTGAGTTCACTTGTGAATGTAGATGGAAATAACAACAAAAGGATATCTGAACATCTTCATTGAGCTTCCAAAGATGATATTGGATCCAGAGGAATCGTCAAATTACATTTTAAAATAGAAAATTAATGAGAAAGCTGCAGTCATCTGGATTTATTTTATTTTATTTTATTTTATTTGTATGTTGCCCTACATGTAAAACCAATTCAGGGCAGCTCACAAAACCCACAAATATAACATTCCATGGAACAACAATATTACAATATAAAGTACAAATATAACATCATAACACAATACAGTTGATCATAATACTGTACAGTAAAAATGCAACATACAAAAATAAACAATAGCAGCAACATTCAAAAATACAAAAGGCACCCCAGTAGCCCCATTGTCTTTTTAACCCTCTGGCCAGGTGGGGCCAGGAGAGTGGTGATGGCAGCCACAGCTGCCTCTCATCCCAGCCAGTGGTGTGCCTACAGGGGAAGCGGCGAAGTCCTCCAGCCCAAGGCTCCATTGTCCTTTCAATCCTCCAGCTGGGTGGGGCCAGGAGGGTGACGATGGCAGCCACAGCTCCCTCTCATCCCGGCCAGTGGTGTGGCTATGGGGGAAGTAGTGAGGTCCTCCAGCCCTTGGCTCTGTCATCTTTTCAATCCTTTGGCCGGGTGGGGCCAGAATTTAATTCCTTTCCACCATCAACTTGTGGCAGCACTGTCAGTGATCAAGGATGATGGGCAGTGCATTCCAAAAACATCATGAGTCCTCCAAAATCATCACCAGTATCTCTTTGAAACAGAAGGGGACAAACACAAGAAACTACCTACTAAAAGACTGACTCTCATCCAAGTTGAATTTGTTGTGTCTTATTTATTTATTTATTTATTTATTTATTCAATTTGTATAGCTGCCTCAATCAACGTGCGACTCTGGGTAGCATATATAAAATCCCCAACGTTTAAACTCTAAAAACCCTTAAAATTCCTAAAAATACTGAAAAACTACCTCTTATGCAGTCAGTAACTGATCCTTGTGATTCACTTGATTATACAGTTGTACCTCGCTTAAAGAGCATAATGTGTTCCACAGGATTGTTCTTTAAGCGAGTTTGCTCTTTAAGAGAAACACCATTGTAAGTGACCAATTCTGGTGGGAGGGATTGTGAACCCCGATTTATTTGTTAAGTGAGTTTTTGGTTGGTTTTATTTGTTAAGTGAAGCAAACATTCAGAGAAAATTCTGCTCTCTAAGCGAGTTACTGTTTAAGCGAGGCACTCTTTATGCGAGCTTTGACTGTACATGATGACAGGAGATTCTGAGAGTTGTCGTATATCAATCTTTACAAAAAATATAATTATAACTTTCTATGGACTTTTCTCTAGTTCAAATAAGTTCATGCCAATTCCTGCATTTTATTAAAACCACCTCCATCACCACATATGAGAAGTTGTCTCCTAGTGGCTATTGGGATGAAATTGGCAGTGAAAACTCATATGGCTGCATCTTACATGGTGAGAACATAGTGGGTGATTGTGATACCTAAACAAATGTATCTGTCAAAGATAACATGCAGACAGAAAGAAAAACTTGCAAATTCCTGAGTTGTTCTCCCTGCCCTGTTTTTTTTCTTTTTGCTCTGTACCTTTGCTAACAAAAGGAGGGTCCAAATGTTGCGAGTAAAAATTTTATATACACATGTGAGGGAATGAGGAATTGATATATCCTTTAAACTTTGGACTGAAACCCAGTGTTCCTTTATTGCCAGAGTCACCAGCTTCCATTCTAAAAGCTGAAACAGAATATAATATCTCTTAAAATCAGATTTTTCATACTGGTGGCCCTTTGTGCCATTTTGGGTTATGTTTCTTATTTATAACTTAAAGCCTGTTATACTCTTCAATTTGGTGTAATTATTAGTTCACCCTTCTGTTATGCTGTAGTAGTGTAAGCTGTGCTCTTTCCTCACATGGGCTTCTCTCTTTATCTTGGGACCATGTATGAAAGATTGCCAGAGTCTCTCATGTCCGAGGAAGTGGACTTGATCAATAAAAGCTCATATTAAAATACACCAATTAGTCTTTCAGGTGCAACAACATTTTTGTCTTCTTTATTTTGTTTATGCTTTGTTTTGTTCCTGTCTGATATGAAAGGCTGCAGAATTTCATTTAAATCATCTCTCTCTCCCTTAGTGTGAGTGAATGAGTGTGCTTTATTTATATGATTCTGTCCCTCCACATTTGGAAAAAATTATCAAAAATGCCAATTTATGGCAAATTAACATGATTACTACATTCCTTTGGTAGGTCATTCCAACTTTTGCACCCACAGAGCACATCTAAACCGCATTCTTGGTCAATTTTGACTTTGCTATTAGTGTAGAGAGCATGAGGGCATGTATGTGCCACAAGGATGCCTTTGGAAAATATGTGCTCTCCTTCATAACTTAATGATCTTGCTCCAAGATACACCCAACACTTTATGCCTCAGAAATGTAAAGAGTACCAAATATTCAGGAGGGAAAGTGTAGCAATGCAGGAAATGATGAATAAGAAATGGTGCGTTGTCAACCAATATTGATGTCTGAGGTCACTTTATTTTTAAGTTGTCTACAAAAATAAACTAAAAACTTTATTAACATTTTCTATCCTGGATAAATTGCATGCTTCTTTAGGTATCTGGGACCGTAGATTAACAAGTAATTATTTCATTGGCCTATTTGTTGTCCTAGATATAAATTACCAGCACCAGGATATCAAGAATGATTCTTGGTATTTGCAAGAGACGTATGCATGTTATTATGCAGACCAAGCATATGGACCTTCAGAACATAATATACACTAAACTGCAAGGTAGAACCGTCCATAAATTGTTTTCTGTAGTAGCAAAACTTTGTTCTGTAGCCCTGTTGCCTTCATTGTCAAGGTTATCTCCTGGTAAGTACTGTATTTGACTTAATGGTATTCCAAGGCCATCCTCATATCACTGATGAGATGACCCAAAATAGATCCAGGCCCTGAACATTAAGAAGCATTGTTAAAAACCTTCCTCAGTATAAATACACTTGCCCAGGGAAGGAGCAAGTAACAGGGACTACCCCATTGCTCACAAGACCTTAAAAATTCCCTATGTTCCACTGGAGAGGGTTCCTTTCTTGACTCCCATCCAGTGATGAGATGTATTAGGTTCGCACCAGCTCGCCAGAACCAGTAGTAGCTTTTCCCAGTCTCCTGGAGAACCGGTAGCAGATTTTGGGGGCATGCACACCAAAGACGGCCTCCTTGCTGTCCTCCCAAGTGGGGAGAAGGAAGAGAAGCCTCTAGCCTGAAGCTCCCTATAGCCTGCTCCCCAGGGTAAGTGACTCACCTTTGGATGTGGTGTGTCTTTGTGTACTTTAATGTGTATTTAATACCTCCATACATTTAACATAGTGAGATGCAATCCATACATTCCTATGCCATGAAACTTTATTAGTCACTTAAGTACCCCTATTTTCTTTGTGCTACAGATTAAACCCTATCAAAACATGACATAAATTCACATGACATAAATTCACATGAAAAAAGCATGTTTTATGAATGAGCAAACTGAATGTATTAAAAGTGATACACAGTGGGATTCTGAGGAGGAGGAAGAAGTGCTGGTAGCAGTGTGGTGAAGCCTGCACAGCTATACTGCCAAATAGCCCATCAGCCAGATTCAAGTGCTCTTCAAATGTTAGCACAATGAGGAGCTACTGATGCATGTTACACCTGTCTGCTTCTATAGCAACATCCTCCAAACAGCCTTCATGTTAATGTTGCATGAGATCATTTTGTATATGCATTTGCAGCTTTGACAACAGAGAGAGATAGAGGGAGTTAAAAGTACTCTTCTCAAGCCTCAAATACTGAATTCACATCATTTCTCAAATGCAAGGGATAATAAATTTATATTTCAAAAACAAAGCAGTACCAAATATCTTACATTTTTATGGCCCTGACAATGAAGACAGATGAAGAGGCACTTTATAGGCCACTAAAGGTGAATTCCAATTGTGCAAAAACCTCCAAGCCAAAAAAAAAAAAAAAAAAGACCAGATATAAATTTCAATCAAACCAATGGTAACCATCTTCTAGCTGCTTAAATCTACAGTGACAGAAAAGATAAAGATGCTCATAAAGGGCAACTCTCTTCAAAGACCATAGGGTGAGAACTGTGCTAAGTTTTCTTCCTCATTTCTTGCCTGATTTGTCTTCCTATTTGCAGGTTTCAAAGGTGGGAGATGATCCACCATTTTGCAGGGAGAAGTCTGAATGAGAAGAGGGAGTATTCACATCATTTCCCATTGGAGACTTCACTTTTCTTGGCTATGATAATTAAAAAGAGAGAAAAATCTTACATTTCTCCTTCTTTACAAACATGAAGTGCAACTGTAATTGTATTTTCAAACTTCATCTATCCAGAAGAGCACACTAAATGAGGGCTAGCATTCAGTTTTTCCTTCCCTCAGTAAGGTGTCATCCAGGTTCAAATAAATCCCAAATTTAAGAAGACCAGCTTTATCTGAACGTATGGCTCATCTTTTACAAATTTACTCATGCCAGGGCTTTTTCAGTTCATTTTATTGTTCATTTTTTTAAAAAAATCTCAAATCAGTTTGTTTGTTTGCTTATTTATTTATTTATTTATTTATAGTTCAAATTTATATAGCCACCCACTCTCCACATCGTGGTGACTCAGGGTGGCTTACAAAATTAGTACAATACACAAGATGATAACAGAAAAAAGAAAGCAACAAGAGGGAAAGCTAGTGAACATTCAAAAGTTCAGGTAGATGACCCTTTTAACCCCTGGTGGGTGGAGAAAGTCGGGGGGGGGTGGAGACGTCCTCAGTTGCCTGCACAGCCGGGGCAGTGACTTCAGCCAGGGCTCCATACAGTGGCCCTTTTAACCCCCTGGCAGGTGGAGAAAGTCCAGGGGCACATGGCCAGGGCGGCGGTCAGTCACCCACACAGCCAGGGCAGCGTCTTCCTAGTTTAACTAGTTTATAGTTAAAAACTAATACAATAGGAAAAGGACTGCTGCTGTTGTCACACGCCATCAAGTTACATCCAAATGATGTCGACCCTATGAATGAACAATCTTCTGTCCTCATCAAGACTTCTCTGTTCTTGTAAACTCAAATCTGTGGTTCTCTAAGGGGGTTAGTCCATCTCATATTTTATCTCTCACTTTTCCTGTTGCTTCCTTTCCTAGCAATATTGTCCTTCCTATCCCTGATGACACAGTGGTTAAATTGCTGTACTGCAGCCAGAAGGGCTCAAGGTTGACTTAACCTTCCATCTTTCTGAGGTCAGTAAAATCAGTTACCCAGCATGTTGGGATCAAAATGCTAATTATCTTGTGAACCGCCCAGAGAGTGCATTAAGCACTATGGGGCAGTATATAGGTCTAATTGCTATTTCTATTGCTTCCCAGATAATTTTGCCTTCTCATGATGTGCCCAAAACAAGACAGCTTGAATTTCATCATTTTTGCCTCCAGAGATAGTTCAACCTTGATTTCCTCTTTGTCTTTCTGGCAGTGCAGAGTATCCACAAAGCTTTCCTCCAGCACCATATTTCAAATTAGTCTTCCCCACCCCCCTGCTTTCTTCACTTTCAAGCTTTCATACCTGTACATTGAGACTGGGAATACAAGAATGTGGATGATATTGGTCTTGGTCTCCAATGAGACATCCTTACACTTCTTGATATTTGCTCATTCTTTCATTGTTGCTCTTCTGAGTCTTAGTCTTTTTCTGATTTCTTTGCTACAGTTTCCAGCAGGCTACTTTTTTTTCAAGCATTATTTCACTCACTTTTCTGCCTGGGTTTATTGCTGACACTTCTAGCTTAGTTTTCTGGGTTTCTGTATTGTTGTATATGTGAAATTTGTTGATGCTGGGACTTATGGAAGGCTCATCAACAGACCACAGAGAGGTTTCAGAGTGGAGGCAGCTGAAATTGTGAAATTAAATAAAATTGTTATGTTGTATTGATTAGTAACAAGGTGTTGCTGATATTTTTCATTATGTGCCAATTATATGAGTTGATGCATGAAGGAGGCAATGGGCAACATGTTCCCTAGTGGAAGTGTGCCACTGAAATTTATGTTGTTGATTTGATGCTGGAGACAGCTAATTAGATTATGGCCCATACGTTTAATTTTTTCAGTATCATCTATTTACATTACACATTCATAATATTGGCTACATACTTTAACTGATTTGCTTATTGGGAGAATTTTCAATCGAAAGATCTCTTGAAAATGTTTTAGAGTGGCATACATCAACCAGTAATGATTATACAACTTATTCCATTGAGTGCACACAATCTCTTTATATGTGGTTCTCAATATCCAGTGCTTAGCCTTATATAGATACAGATTTCTACCAGCTCTTTTGCAATCAGAAAATTTTATTCTGAAAAAAAAAAGATCTTAAAGGAGAGTATCCAAGAATATTGACAAAATATAGTTGTTGTTTTTTTAAATACTAATAAACTACACACTGCTTTAACTCTGTTTGTCGCTGCTAAATTAATTTTGTGTTGATAAAGTTGTTACAGACAGGATTTTCAAATTTCCAGGCCCAGAACTTAATTAGAAGCTCCCAAGCCAACTTCTGGGAGATGAGAATGGAGAATATCAAAGAAAAGACAAAAGAGGAGAATTAAGAAGACAACCAAGAAAGCTTAATTCTATCATCGTCTGCTTCAATACATGTGTTTTGGCTGGGAAGGCAGAAGGGAATATCCCCCACTCCCAGTTGCACTGCTTACTAAGAGTCAACTCATTGCTTGGGACTGTGGTGGCTCAGTGGTTAAGAAGTTCACCTTGTCAGCTGGAAGGTCAGCAAGTCAGCAGTTCAAGACCTGAGTAGTCCATGATGCAATGAGCACCCATCTCTGTCCCAACTCCTGCCAACCTTGCAGTTCGAAAGCAAGAATTTGCAAATAGATAAGTAGTGACCACTTCAGTGGGAAAAGAACTTGGGGACATTAAAGGAGACTCATTCAGATGTTCCCTGAGCAGAATTCCTCCAGAAAAAATCACGGCTCCAAGAGAGACCACTTCATTAAGAGGCACCTCCTCTAGAATATAATAGGCATTTGAACCAAGGGGTATCTATTGGATGGTGAGGTCACCTGTAAACCCCATAATAACCTTTAGACACATTTTTAACAGAAGACTTTAATAAAGGTCTCCCCAGAGTGGAAATTAAAGGGCCCAGGTATCCCAAGGGGATAAGATAGAGGATATATGGTATAGATCTAATCAAGTAACAGCAATGTCCAATTCCAGGACGGGAGTCTCTGTGTTCTTGTGTAAACAGGCAGTCCAGCTGAGGAAGGCCTGGGGATGAAAAAGTCACCTGAAAAGGTGACTCAGTGGGCTAACTCATTTTATCCCTAATTATTATTGTTGGCATCTGTAGCTACATGAACACCCAGGCTCATACCCTGTGCTCCCTTACCTTTGGCACATATGATAAATGGGTAGTCCCACCCCCCAGGCTTTATGTTGCTGTTGAGAATTGTGGAAAAGTCAAAATCAGTCAGTAGAGAGAGGTTTTTTTTAGTGTGCCCACATTTTACTTAATTATTTCAGGCTTTGTGCTACTGCTGCTGCTGCAAAAATTTGTATAACACAAGAACTCAAGAGCTGTTATATTTGTGCTTCACTTCCTGCTTTGTTGGAAGTATTAACTAATTGGCTCTTTTCTTACCCTTTTATGCTTGTTCCTGTACTTTCCATACACTGATGTTGCACAAGTGCAACACAAAGGCAAACCACGCTGATCCAGTGAGTCCTGCTGCCAGCTAGGTGGAAACGTACTCTGACTTTAAAGTCTCCATATACAATAATCTGACATGCCCATTCACTTACATTGTTCACCATAATATAGACCTGGGGAAGGATACTAATGCCTTGTACTATAACTGGTGCCCTGGTAGTCCTCCTGCTTCTGAATGTAGCAAGATGTGAGTGGTTTAAAATACCTGCATACGCATAAACACAGTAATCTCCCTATTATTACTAAATTTATTTATTTCTAGGAGTTGAAAATAGATGGGGAAGAAGTAGAAGCAGTGACAGATTTTACTTTCCTAGGATCAAATCTCACTGCAGATGGTGATTGCAGCCATGAAATAAAAAGGTGACTGATTCTTGGGAGGCAAGCGATGAGAAACCTGGGGAACATAGTGAAAAGTAGAGACATCACAGTGAAAACAAAAATTTGTCTAGTCAAAGCAATGGTATTCCTGGTGGTAATGTATGGTTGTGAGAGCTGGACCATTAGGAAAGCTGAATGCAAAAGAATAGATGCCTTTGAGATGTGGTGTTGGAGAAGGGTTTTGAGAGTCCCCTGGACAGCGAGGAGAACAAATAGGTCAATCTTAGAAGAAATCAACCCTGACTGCTACTTAGAAGGTCAAATTATAAAGATGAAGCTAAAGTACTTTGGACATCAAAAGAGAAGAGAGGATTCACTTGAGAAAGCCTTGATGCTGGGAAAGGTGGAGGGTGAAAGAAAAAGGGTGTGGCCAAAAATGAGATAGCTAGATGGTATTGTAGAGACAATTGGCACAATTGGATGGTGGAGGGCAGAAATCCCTGGCAGACAGTGGTCCATGGGGTCACAAAGGGTCGTAATTGACTGTGTGACTGAACAAAAAAAAAAAGGAGTTAAATCTGTCTATTTTCATGTTTATTTATTTTTTTCATAATCTTTGTAGAAGAACAAGGGCTAACTTAACAGCCAGTCAGTTATCCTAGGATTCTTTCTTCTCTTTTTTAAAAATTAAGGTGTGTTTTAAAGGTTCAGTATTTGGTATTTGGTGCTGAATGGTTTTCTTTGAGAAAAATGCTATAGGTTCCTATACTAGTTGATTTATAAGTGGCTGAAATGTCCTCAAGTGTTGCCAAGAAGCACAAGTAGCTAGAAGCTATTAGTCTGGTTCTCACAATATATAACCAAGGAAAAGAAGTGAATTTATACAAGGCATTAAGCCAAATAAATAAAACATTTTGGGATACTAATAAAGAAGTGCTTACTGTTGTTGTTTGTTGTTGTTGTTAAAAAAGGGACACTTGTTGAGAGAAAGAGATTGACAGAAAGATCCTAGTAATATTTTAACAGCTTGGCTATCAAGCAAAACTATTATTTGGAGAACCAAAGGCATCACACATTTCCAATGTACTGGAAATGCAATTGTAGAACTAATCTAACAACAGAATTCTCCAGCAGATGTGACATTTTAGAGGGCTAATTTAATTTGATAAATATCCCTTGAAAATGTAATTTTAAAATGTGAGAATTTCCCCCCTGCTGCATTTAGCAACAGATTGAGACAACCAAGGTTAGTGAAGCTTACTTAAAGCATGTTTTCAGTAGAAACTCATTCACATTGTGCATAAAATAGTAATAAAGTGATGCTTTTGGAATAGCTAAACATATGCCTTCCGTTCTTCTTTCTTACAGCAGGATATGGCACTTAGAATTGGTTCTAATCTCACTGTGTGCATGTTTTCTTGCCAAATGGTTGGACTTGCTTTCAGGATGGCAGTCTGGTGTCACTGCTAATGAACAATCATTGGATTTAAACCAGGATATGTTTTAAGTCTAGCTTTTCTTGCAAAAGCTTTCCATTTGTAAGGATAACAAAAAAAAAAACCTGCATAAAAACATTTTGAATGTATACTTACATAAAAATAAAAAATAAAAGGAGTATTATTATTATTAGAAATTGTTTGGCTAAATACTCCCTGTTACTCTATGTTTCATTTTGAGACTGACAGCTATTAATTGTTAGTGAATACTTTGAAATATATTTTAATAGAGAAGCATGACACATCTTCCTGCACAGACTTAAATACCATTTGAATTAGATTGTTCTATACAGGAATCCTTGGGAGGTGAGCTGTGGCAAACCTAGGCATCATAATAAAAAGTATAGACATCATCCTGCCGACAAAAGTCTGCATAATTAAAGCAATTGTCTTCTCCGTAATAATGTATGGCTGTTAGACAGCGATGGGATGTTACAGGTTTGCACCAGTTCGCTAGAACTGGTACTAAATTTTCACAGTGTCAAGGAGAACCGGTAGCAGCTTTTGGGGGGAACCACCTTCGGGGCTTACCTTTTCACTGGTTCCCCCACTGTGCATGCACGCCAAGCACTTGGTGTGGATGCACGCCTACAGTGCTTGGCATGTATGCATGGCCTCCTTGCTGTCCTCCCAAGCGGGGAGGAGGAAGAGAAGCTGCTAGCCTGAAGCTCCCTATAGCTCCCTATAGCTCCCACTGAAAATATTGCCAGCTTTTTCAAGCAGGATTTTGTTTGTTTGTCTGTCTGTCTGTTTACTATTGAATGTTAGTAGAATGTTTGCCACGTGCAACTCAGATACGAGTTGCAGCCGACGGGAATATCAGCAAAACACACACATGCAAAGAAAACAAAACAGGTACAAAATGTGCCCCTAGTCGCTATTATGCAAGCTGGGCGCCAAACACATGCAAATAAGAGGGCTTCACACCTTGAGTTACAAGTCGCTGTTTTTCAGACTGATTAATGATAGGGAAGAATTGTGTTTCAGTTTGTGTTTAGCAAAATTTCCCAGAAGTCACAATTATCTTTATAATTAAAAAAAGGTGGAAAATAGTGACTGGCATATTGGTCTAGCCAGAGACATGGCTTTGAGTGCATACCTCTTAAAGGTGTAGAAATCTCTGTGTATTCATCCAGGTTAGTTCCAAATTAGATCTGCCTTTTCTCCCCTTGAGAGGTTTTTCATCTTTCACAAATGTAGCTGACACATACAACATGCTCCTTGTCATTCTGGAAGAAGTATATTTATTGAATTTGGCTAGAACAGGCAGGTGAAAATTATGTTTCCATTCATTTTCAAATAATGTATCAGACTTGACAAAGCATGTATTTGGGATGGAATGAGCTCACAATTCTATAATATAGGGAGAAAAACACTGACCTGTACTGTATATTTGTTGAAAGATTACAAAGTCAATTTAGACAAAGTAGCACGGCAGGTATATTGAGACAGAATTATTAACATTTTTCAGCCGTATGTGTGGTTACAGTAACAGAATAGCACTTAGCTAATGCGACAGCAGAAGCTTGGCTTATAGGACACACAGTCTCAGTGAAAAATGATGCACTTTACTTCTGGGTGAGGGAAACACTCAAACAACAGACACAGTCTATCTTGGCAATGTACACAACTACATACAGGTAGTAGTCTGGCTCCAAGCCCCACAGTAGATTCAGGGTTTGGTATCCTGATAGTTCAAGTCCACTGAGCATACACAGAGTCCTGCCACAGCAAACACTGACTGCAGTTTGCCCAAGGCCTAGTCAGTATGCTTTCCTTAGCAGTTCAGAGTACCTGTTAGTTCTATGCCTTTGGAGTATTCCTCAACAGCAGTTTTTCGTCCTTCGTCTGTCAAATTTCCGTCAGTCTCTTCCCAATTCTCCTCAGATTAGCCCATCTCAGGTGGGCCATTGATAGACAGCAATTTCTGCTAATTCACTCTCAAAGTGGCTACAGCTGTGCACAGTCCAGACTCATGTCCCAAGTGGTTACAGCTGTGTGATCAGCTTCTGCTGGCCAATACCTCTATTACCAACAGCTGTGTCTAGACCCTTAAAGGTCTCTTAAAGGTACAGTAGCTCAGTAGGCAGACATCTTTCTACAATACCCAAAATATGCCCTGACAAGAATAATGATAATGGTTGGACTGTCCTGCCTAGCCAAACCTTCTCCATAGTTGATTTCCACAAGCATTTACATATAAGGTAAAACCTTGGAAATTCTGGCTTCTTGATGCTGATTTGGCCCTGTATGCAAAACTCTCCTCTTCACATTTGTTGGTGAACAAATTTTTTCCTTATCTCTAATTAGGCTGAGAAATAGTGTCATGACAAGGGATACAGGAGAAAGATGGCATAAAAAAAGCACTAAACAAACAAATAAACAATTATGTGGATCGTGATAATAAGAGTTGTCTGAGCTAGGGTCTTTCTTCCAACTATGTTGACAATACTGATTTAGACAACTCTTGAATAGGGCTGAAGTATGCTTAGAAAGATGATGACAACAGCTATAATGATTAGCTTTTGAGCCTCTAGAGTTCATCTCAGTGTTCAGCTACTATCTTGTGTCAAGGCAATTGATCTTTCAGGAAAAATGTAAAAAGATAAAGTGGAAGTTTTCTATTGCCTTTGCCTCTTTTTTGACCTCGTCACTTTGGCAATCTGTCTGGTCTTTAGTTTCCATTATTGACCCTTGCCAGCAAAAGCCAAGAATATCTTGTGGTGTTCAGCAAGATAAACCCCTTCGACAGGAGGAGTTCGATTCTTCTTTTATGATAGCTTATAAAATGTGTTAGGCATGGAGTTAAACACTGTGTGAATGAAGTAGCATAGTTTATTGAAACAGACTGAAACCATCAAATAACTGAAACTAAAATGAAAAGCCATGTATCATTTCTTTGGAGCATATAGCTTATTGATTTTTAAAGTTGCATTTTTAAAGTCTGCTACCAAAGAACATATCTATCTACATATTTATAGCTATATAAAGATAAAAGCCTCTACCATATTCATTTGTGGTTTGTAGCTTTAGTAGACTCCAACTCATTTGGTAAATTCTCACAATTTAACAGGCAAACATGAGTCTCTAAGGAAACACAAAATCATTCAAATTAAATAAGGCCCTTGCTGAAGATCAGACTTCAGAATATCTTAATAAGGCAGAGGTTCTATCCCAAGATGCCATTGGTTTTCAAGTGTAAGATCTCAATATCCCATTCTTATCTCCCACTAAAAAAAGATGACAATTTGTGAAACTATGTTAAAAACCTTCACGTATGTGTGTTACCTTTTTAAACCAAAAGCAAGATCTTTCTATTACTATTTTGTGATTGTAGTTATAACAGAAACTAAATCTTCCATTTCACATCCAGAAACATTTCATAGTGTTTACACTAAGGTGAATGGTAATAAGCATTGCAAATATATAAAATTGTCCTGCTTTACAAAATCATCTACAGTAATACCTCAGATAACGTTTACCTCGGATAACGCTAAAATCGCATAACGTTAAGTAGTCTGGGGAGGAGAATTGGATCGAATAACGTTAAGGTTCTATGGGATGGATCGGATAACAACCGCTAATGCCTGTGCGGTTACAATGTATCTCTATGGAGCTTTAACGTTATCCGATCCATCCAATAGGATTTTAACATGCATTGGATAACACTGAAAATCGGATAACACCAAGACTTGTGGAACCAAGTCTTAGAGTTATCTGAGGTATTACTGTATTCATATTTCTGGGCTTCTGTTTGAAGAATGCTAGCATAATTTCCAGAAAGTCATTTATATGTATATATATAATTTGAATAATACCACACTTCTTCTTCCATGTCTAGGCCAGATGTGAAACCTTTTGGGGAGTTCATTCTGCAGTTCCTCTTACCTGATCTAGTGTGAAAAAGATTAGCCAGCAACACAAGGCTCTTTCTGTGTACCCCAATACCACGCCGCTGAAAGGGTATCAATTGTTACAGATCAGCTAAAACTATAGCACATTATTAGTGTATCAAACACCACCTGAAGTCCTGCTGGGCAGGGGCCACTTATGTGACTGAAGAAATGTCATTGGCAGCAGCAGATTGATACCAATTAATGGCTCATTTTGTGATTTCTGGGTTCATGTGACTTCCTTACATTGTGCACCATGAAAGCATAAAAATAAAGCATTAATCAGCAGCAGTCTGCTACTGCTTAGGATGACATTCCAATTGCCTAGGTCAGTGGTCTGCAAATAGTGGCTCTCCAGGTGTTTTGGACTTCAATTCCCAGAAGCCCAAGTCAGCACTACTGTTGATCGAGGCTTCTGGGAATTGAAGTCCAAAACACCTGGAGAGCCACTATTTGCAGACCAAGGGCCTAGGTAGTGCTACAAAACAGGATTGCAGCCATTTTATTAGTTTTCCAAATACTACTGATTGACTAAACAGAATTCTTGTAGATATTGAGCTGCTGTGGCCTGAGCATACATGATAGAATCATAACCGTCTGATATTTTGGGACTGCATTGCAGACTCTTTCCATACCCCATGGATTTGGGTGGCTTATACTTTCTTATTGGATATCTTTTACAGAATGGTCATTTTTCATCTTTACTGTGGGAAATTTGTAGCTGGGTCCACATTTTCAGGAAATTGAAAATGATAGGAATTATAGAATGATGTAGAGATATCTTTATTTTTCTCAGTCACAGAAAATGGTTCAAAAAAGAGAAATTTATTTTTATTTTTTATTTTTTTAATTTTTTATTTATACTTTTCAATACACAAAAATCAAAAATAATAATAATATGAAAACAGACATGAAAACAGACATGAAAGTATAAGTACATCTATATAAATATATATATATATATGTATAAAAAAAAAGAAAAAAAAAGAAAAAAAAAAGAAATCACCCTGTGTTATTTACAATATCCGGAGAAACTACGGTTATCCTTATTCATTTGTTTTTCCAAAAACTCAGTTGATCTGGTTCTGGTTGATTCCCTTTACCCTTATACAATGAATGTTCTATCAGGGGATGCCATATCTTCCAAAATCTATTCTCACGAATTGCACCTTTCCTGACCATCACCTCCCATGTTAGTTTGTCATTCAACGCTAATTCCCATATCTCTCTGTACCAATCTTCCATGTTTAGTTGAACATCCTTCTTCCAATTTCTCGCAATAATATGCCTTGCTGATGACAACATTATTGATATCAACTCTTTCTTATCATTATTCACATTCATTTTTTCAACATTTGTTAGTAGCACAGTATCTGGCCCCAGTTTTGGTCGCATTCCCATAATATTTCCTATTTCTTTTTCGATTTTTCCCCAAAATGCATTGACCACCTTACATGACCACCACATATGCTCGTATGAGCCCAGTGCTTGATTGCACCTCCAACATTTGTTACTTTTTTTATCGTCAATCTGGTGCAACTTCACCGGGGTCAGATACCATTTCCATAATAGTTTGTAATTGTGCTCTTTCACTCTTATTGACATATTTTTCATGATTCTTCTCTTCCATTTTTTCCTCCATTCTTGATTTGAAATTTCCACCTTCAACTCCTCTTCCCATATATTTTTTAATATTTCTTGGGCTCTGGTCCCTTTACTTAATATTTTGTAAATTTTACTAACCAGTCCTTTAATTACTATCTCTCCTTTTCTTAATTTACTTATTATTTCCTCCATTTCTGTTTTTGATCTTTCTAAGGATTTCTCTTGTATATATTTCTTGTTCCAGTTCTCTATCGCAATACGTTGGAACCAATTTAGGCCTAACTGTGTAAATATCTCTTCTTTTTTTGTCTTATCTTTACATTTCTGTATCCAATCCTTGACTAATGTTACTCCATTTTCCTCTAAGATGTCCATTTTTGTGTCGATCTTTATAGGAAAATTTTTAATGTCTTGAAGTTCGATAATAGGGGAGATATCCGGTACTAATTCTTGCTTTACTTTTTTCCATTCTTCCAGTAATGTTCTTAGCATTTTGTTTTTAATTCCTTTTATATTAATTTCTTTGTCTAAAAACAACAAATTTCCTAGTTGTCTTATTTCCTTTAGCTCTATATTTTCCCAAATTGTTTCTTCTCTCATTAAGATCTTAATCACGTTTTTAATCTGGAACGCTCTATAGTAATTCTTAAGATTCGGCAATCCTAATCCCCCCTCTTGTTGTGACACGTACCATAAACTTTGCGACACCCTCACTCTTTGTTTCCCGTTACAAAAACTATTTAATTTATTCTGAATCTCTTTCATCTCTTTATCTGTTATTCTAATGGGTAGCGTTTCAAACAAAAAATTTATCTTCGGTACTAGCATCATCTTGCATAAGGCGATTCTCCCAAACCACAATAAGTTTAATTTTTGGTATTGCTTTATCTTTTCTTCTATTATCTTCCTTTGTTTGTCATAATTTAATCTCTTTAATTCCTCCCATTTGTTTGAGATGGTTATACCTAAATACTTCAAATTATTTTTAACCTGTATTTTATATTTTGTTTTTATTTTATCTTGGTCTTCTTTATCACTGTTAATTAATATCATTTCCGATTTGTCCCAATTAATTCTAAGTCCAGTGGTGTCTTCTAACATGCTTAGGTGTAATTTTATTCTATCTAAGGTTTTTATTGGGTGTTTCATTATAATCAGAGTGTCGTCCGCATATAAGTTAATTTTGTTTCCCTCTATTCCTTCAATATCCCTATCATTTCTTATTGTATTTGCTAATAATTCAATGGCCATTATAAATAATGTCGGAGATAGTGGGCATCCCTGCCGTGTTCCCGCCTCCAAAGATATGTCTGGTGTGTAATTATCGTTGATTCTAACCCTTGCTATTCCCTTGTAATACAGTTTGTCAATAATTTTTTGAAATTTGGGTCCGAATCCGTATAATTTAATAAGTTCTTTAATTGAATCCCATTGCAGCGAATCGAACGCCTTAAATATGTCGACTGCTAAAACCCCCACTTTTTCCTTTTTTTGTCCTACAATATCTATCAAATTTAATACTCTTCTTGTCAGGTCCGCCATGTACCTCCCTCTTAGAAATCCTGCTTGATCCTTATTTATGTATTGATCCATGAAGCTATTTAACCTGTTATTCAATATATTCGTAAAGATTTTGGCGTCTTGGTTTATTAAAGAGATTTGTCTGTAGGACTCTATTCTCTCTGGATCTTTTCCCGGTTTGGGGATTAATACAATTATAGATCTATACCACGAATTGGGAATATCCCCTCCTTCAAGAATATAATTGTATAATTTCACCAATTTTGGAACCACCGCATTCTGAAATTCTTTATAAAATTCTGCGGGTAGCCCGTCTTCTCCTGGAGATTTTTCCATCTTTAATTTACTAATTGTTTCTCTAATTTCTTTTTCTAATATTTCTTCCTCCATTTTGTTCTTATAGTCTTCTTTTATTCTAATTTTGTTTTGTTCTTGGAATCTCTCCTTTAACTTTCTTATATCTATTTCCTTCTTAGAGTATAATTGTTGATAAAATTCCTCCGCGATCTTTAATTTCTCCCCAGACTTATTACATCTCTTTCCTTGACTATCAATCAATATAGTAATTTCTCTTTTACATTTTTTCTCTTTTGCCGCCCTTGCCAGCAATTTTGAGTTTTTATTACTATATTGAAAAAATTCTCTTTTCAGGTAAATTAGATCTCTTTTCACTTTTTCTATGTCATTTCCCACTAACTCGCATTTCAATTTTTGCATTTTGTCAAATGTTTCTTGTTTTTTGTTCTTTGCGTGTTCAGTTTGAAGGAGCTTAATTTCTTTCTCCAGTTTTTCACTTCTATTTTCCCTCTGTTTGTTCATTATACTTGCCATTTTAATACTCTCCCCTCTGAATATTCCTTTCATTGTATCCCAAACAGTGTTATACCCCACTTCTCCATTGTCATTCCAAGACCAGTTCTCTTCCCATTTTTTAATTATTTTGTCCTTGTAATCCTTTTCTTTATATAGTCTTGGATCATACCTCCAACTATTAGATAGTCTCTTTGTTTCCCCTATTTTTAATTCTGCTATCACTTTTGCATGGTCGGACTCTTTAAAAATATCAATTTCTATCTCTTCCACTGTTCTCATCAAATTATCAGTCACTAATATGTAGTCGATTCTCGAATATGAATTGTGTACTTGCGAATAATACGTGTATCCCCTTTCTGATCCTTTATATTCCCTCCATATGTCCTTCAGACCAACCTGTTTTATCCAATTATTCATTACTTGCATCTCTTGTTTTCTGTTTTGTTCTTTATTGGTACTATCTATATTTGCTCTTATTAAATTAAAATCTCCTGCCACCACCATGTTTGTTGTTTTTTCTTCTACTAAAGTTTGAACTAATTTATCTAGAAATTCTTTTTGATTTTTGTTAGGGGCATATATGTTTACTAATGTTATTTCTTCTTCCTCTATGTTGCCTTTGATGATCAAATACCTCCCTTCTATATCAGAAATCTTTTTTGTTACATTGAATCCCAATCTTTTTGATATAAGTGTTGCGACCCCCCTCACTTTTGAGGATCCAAATGATTTCTCATAAGTCTGTATCCAACCTAGTCTTAATTTATTAGTGTCTTCTGATTTTTGATGAGTTTCTTGCAGGAATATTATGTCTGGTTTACTTTTTTTCAATGCTAGTTCTAAACGCTTCCTTTTCACTGTATTTCCAGAACCTCTTATATTCCATGATACAACTTTAACCTCCTTCATTATTTTGATTTATTTTATTTTGGATATCGTAACCTTCTCCGGAAGTGCTATATCCCCTGCCAGTTATAACAAAATAATAAACAGTTACCCTCCCCCCGATTAACATCTTACTACCTAAAAAGAAAAACAAAAATGACTTACCTATAACTACAGTTACCCTCCCCACTCTTCTTACCGAAAAGCCGCCTCTATCCTCCAAAGAGGGGAGGGGGGATTATCGTTACCGAGCATAGAGTGTTCTTATCTTCTCTTTTTAACCTCCTGCCACTTCTTCTCTGCTCACCAATTATATTTTTATTCCGATAAAACTAGACTCCCCAATGTATCCGACCCCCCTGCCGCTCCCTCCATCTCCTCCCCCAGTATTGAATCTTTCTCCAAAGCTCCCGATGTTTGCAGTGCTTTTCTCAGATCCATCCATTCTCTGGAAGCAATTTTAAACAAATCAATTTGACAAAAATAATCTAATACATCAGTTTTTTCATCGATAACATGCATTTTCTTTTTGTAAAAAAATCTCAACTGCTGCGGAAATCTCCAGTTGTATAATATACCCTTAGTTAAGAGGAGTCTTGCCACTGGCTTCATCTTGTATCGCCACACTCTCTCCATTGGAGAGATGTCATTGTATACTTCCACATCATTTTTAAACATTCAGATGGAAAATTTTGGAACAGCCTTGATCACTGGTAAGGGATTCCTTCTAGTTAAGAGAAAAAAGTTGTGTATTATAAACCAAGTCCAAACATATCACCCACTTTCCCAATCAATAAATTCTTACTATGCTGCACTCAATCCACATTTCACAGTTCTGCTGTGGAGTAAGATCACAAGGGTGACTCAACCATCAAGTACAAACCAGGAAGTGTGTGAAAGAACAGATGGTAGAAATGATGATACCTCTAAGACCATTCTTTTGCCATGGCCAGAGGAAAACAGCATGCAAGTAGGCAGGGACATAGAGGAGGTCCACCACTCTTCACTGATTCTCTCCAATGCTGAAATGAAGACTATCTCGTTATGCCTGACAAATAGTCCATCTCCTATCTCTCATTTGGATAGAAATAATACTGAAGATGCCTCTTGCTATTAGGAAAGCATTAGAGAAAACAGAGATGGGAAGAGTTACTTTTTGGACTAGGCTTAGCATAAAAACCCCAACTAGCATTTCCAGTGACCACATAGACCAGAATCTTGTCCTTGATCTCAGTTAAAATGAGCCGCAGCCTGAAAATAATCTATTTGTGCAAGGCAAGCCTATATTTTTCCAAAATATACTTAACTAATTCACCTCCTTGCTTTATAGCTTCAGACGTAGCAAAATTGACGGTGTGCCCCGTGGTGAGTTGATATGGTAGACCAATATGGCAAGCTATGAGTCAGAGATGGTAAGATGATCCATCAGATGATCCCAGTCCATGAGAATATATCACTGTTGTAGCATGGTGGTGTCTTGAAAGGATTTGCTGACACTGCACTAGTCATATATAGTTGTACCTCGCTTAAAGAGCATAATGTGTTCCACAGGATTGCTCTTTAAGTGAGTTTGCTCTTTATGTGAAACACCATTTTAAGTGACCAATTGTGGGGGGATTGTGAACCCCAATTTATTTGTTAAGTGAGTTTTTGGTTGGTATTATTTGTTAAACGAAGCGAACATTCAGAGAAAATTTTGTTCTTTAGGCAAGTTACTCTTTAAGCAAGGCGCTCTTTATGCAAGGTTTGACTGTACATTTTGACAACAGTTCAGTGTCAGAGAGGAATCACACATCACAAAGTTCTGAGGATCCTGAGGGCAGACTGTATCTTCTCCTCAAAAAGAATTTCTTCTTGCATTACTGAACTAACCCCACATTGATTCATATGGAGCTCAGATACTAAGGCATTGTTAACTCATTGGCTTGTGGGTATTTTTTTTAAACTCCCAATGATAATGATTTAAGATGTGGTCAATTAAGTCTTGAGAAAAAAAATATATTTCTCTTTATATCCATTTAATAAGCTGCTCAGTGGTCTCAACAGAGAAATATATTCCTAATCATGATTATTCCTTACATTAATCTTTTTGAAATATTATTTTTTATTCAGATGGTTACATGGTAGCATATAAGCCATGAATAATCTCCACTGAGCAGCAATATGCTTTATGCTCCTTGGGATCTTTGCAAAAGTGGACTTAAATCTCTCCTGGAATGATAGAAAATGTATGCTATAAATTCCTCTAATGCTAAAGTTATCAATTTTACTTTACAAAGCCAGTTCCTACTTTGGCTTTACAGCAGAGTTTAGCTCCATCCTTTCTCCAGAGTTTTCTAATATCCTTTGCAATAAGGAGATAAAAGACTCATGCTTCCTTAATAAGCAAACCAGTAGAAAAAATGCTTCCAAGTGTTTATCAGAAAGGGTTTGAAAGGCTGCGTTTCAGCAGATGCAGAAATGCAAACCCTTCTGATCATGCAGACCATATTCCAAATGAAGAGAGAGCTTTGGGGAAACAAGCTCGAATTATGGCAGTAAACTATATAGAGATGAAAGCCTACTTTCAAGATTTGGTCTGATAACCTCCACATACATCCATATAACAAAGAGTCATAACATGTTGTGGGGTTCATTTTTAAAAGCTATCCTTGAACTCAAAGAAACAATAAAAAAAGGCTGCATTCTAAAATCGCATATCATTAATAAAGATAAATCTTTTTCTAGGAATGGTCAAACTCTCTTGCTACTGGATTGAAAAAGAAAAATATCACCCTCACTGTACTGCTATAACTTTCCTCCGTTTTTCCTCCTACATCACCTTTCCTTTCTTTTATATCAGAGAGTAAATAAAACAAAAGAAGACAAAATAATTGTGGCACCTTAAATCAGGAGTTCTCAACCTTTTAAAGCTGGGGGCCAGGTCATGCTCCCTCACACAGCTTCAAGGACCAGATTGCCATTTTGCCCTTCCTCCACCACATGACACTTCCAGGTGTGGTAGAGGTGGTGGTGGGCCACATGAAATGGTGCTGTGGGCCACCTCCAGCCTACAGGCCACAGGTTGAGATTCCCTGCCTTAAAGACTATCTGCTGTATTTTAACATTAGCTTTCGTGGATCGAGTCCACTTTGTCAGACATTAAGAGTGACACTTCATAGCATTAATTTATATTATCAAGTACAGAAGTGAGCAATGCTTGGTTAGTAGAACAGATACGTTTACAAATCACTGTGTCTTTTTGTAAATGCTAATAACAGAAGATACCTGATTGGTATTCAAATTTACTACTGTGAAGTTTGTTTCTGTTGAATTGTAAATGGTTAGTAGACTGATGCAAAATAAACATTGTGGCATTTTGTTGTTCAGTCACACAGTTGAGTCTGACCTTTTGGATCCTGATGGACCACCACATGCCAGGCTCCTCTGTCCTCTGCCATCCTCCTTAGCCCGGCCAGATCTATGCCCATCAAATCAATGATTCCATCCATCCACCTCATCCTCTGCTGCCCCCTTCTCCTTTCCCTTTGATCTTTCCCACCATCAAGGCCTTCACAAGTGAATCCTCTCTTCTCATTTGGTGCTCCAACTACTTGAGCTTCAGCTTCAGTATTTGTCCTTCCAATGATCAGTTAGGGTTGATTTCCTTCAGAATTAACTGATTTGATCTCTTTGCAGTCCAGGGGACTCTCAAGGGTCTCCTCCAGTACAGAGGCATCTATTCTTCTGTGCTCAGCCTTCCTTATGGTCCAGCTCTCACAGCCATACATTACTACTAGGAAAACCATTGCTTTAACTATGCAGACTTTTGTCGGCAGGGTGAAGTCTCTTCTTTTTATTATGCTGCCTAGATTTCTCATAGCTTCCCTCCCTAGAAGTGTCTTTTTATTTCATGGCTGCAGTCACCATCTGCAGTAATCTTGAATCCCAATAAGGTGAAATCGGTCACTGCTTCTATTTCCTCCATTTCTATTTGCCGGGGAACGATGGGGTAGGATGTCATTATCTTGATTATTTTTATGTTGAGTTTCAGGCCAGATTCTGCACTCTCCTCTTTCACCCTCATCAAGAGGCTCTTTAGATCTTCTTTACTTTCTGCTATTAGGGTAGTATCAACTGCATATCTCAGGTTGTTGATGTTTTCCCCATAAATCTTAATTCCTGCTTCTGCTTCATCCAGCCTTGCATTACACATGATGTACTCTGCATATTGTGGCATTATACATATGGTAATTGGTTTATCTTTCAGACCTAGCATCTATTGAAAATGGTGTGTGAAAATTGGCAATGGTGTGAGTGACCTAGCCCAGTGGTTCCCAATTAGTGGTGCGCGTACCCCCAGGGGTACGTGAGATTGCATCAAGGGGTATGTACAGCAATCTCTTAACTAAAATATTAAATCCTTAAAAAGACAATAATGCAATAACAATTGCCAAAAATTATTCAATTTAATTAAACGATCAGTAGGTAAGTCAATTGTATGTATCAAGCGCTTTCTCCCACGGCAGCGGTTTTCCCCGTGCCTCCCGTGTCTTGCATCACCCGATCGCAACTGCCCCTGTTCCCGCCTATTTGCTCGTCATTGTCAATCAGTCAGTTCGGTTTATGTCACGTGAACGTGTCGCTGTGCTCATTGTGTTGTTTTATTTGTGAATTAATAAATATCCGTCGCACCGTGTCACATCGATCAGCCTTATATACCTACCTCGGTAAACGGTAAGATAATGTTTTAAAACTGTGTTTAAATTTGCATTTTCACTATAAACTGCAATACAATGTAATGATGTTTAGAAAATAAAAATAATATTCAAGCTGCTTCAGTTGTAAGCATGTTCGCGGATTCTGTTTTCTAGATTTTAAGTTACATTAATACTATTTTCATTGTAAATTTCAATACAAAGCAATAATGTTTAATTTGTTTTCTACTATGTACCTATTTCAAATACAACAGGACAAATTCACTTTTTTGCCTGTTTGCAGTTTCTGGTCCCCCCCCCCCCCGGTTTTCTAAGCTTTTTAATTACTTACATTACAAAAATACAAAAGCTGAGTTAATAAGTCCCCTTGTTTTTTAGATGGAACAGTGGCTGCTAAGGTGCCGAAAGGTTGAGGAGGAGGTATCAGAAAATACTGAACAGTCGCCTGCTAATGATGTGTCACCCTCTACTACTAGTACTCCGACACACACAAAAAGAAACCTTGATAACAAGGAATCGTCTCTCAAAAAAAGGAAATATGATGATAGTTATATTCAGTTTGGTTTTATAAGCTCTGGAGATCCATTGCCGCAATGTGTCGTTTCTGCAGAAACGCTGTCAAATCATTCATTAAAACCATCCTTACTACGTCGCCATTTAGAAACCAAACATGCTAATTTGAAAGATGGATCTGTATCCTTCTTTCAACATAATTTAAAAGACCTCAAACAAAGACAAAAATCTATTGAGGCACTTTCTTTAAACACAAATATGAATGCCCTGCAAGCCTCTTTTTGAGTTAGTTATTTAATTGCCAAGCAAGCAAAACTGCATACAATTGGGGAAAACCTTATACTGCCTGCAGCAAAAGAGATAGTGAAATGTATGTTAGGAGAAAAAATGGCCCGAGAACTTGATGTTATTCTTATGTCAAATAACACTGTCTCTCGTCGTATTGCAGACATGTCTGATAATCTGAAAAACCACCAAATTCAAAATGATTACTTTGCCATACAACTTGATGAAGCCACAGACATATCAAACTTGGCTCAACTTTTAATATATGTTCATTATGTTCATTCCAAAAAGGTTCATGAAGAGTTCCTATTTTGTCGTGCCCTTCCGATTCATACTACCGGGGAGGACATATTTTACATGGTCGACGGTTTTATAAAAGAAAACAAATTGGATTGGTCGAAATGCGTAGGAATATGCACTGATGGTGCCAGAGCAATGACTGGTCATTTTTCAGGACTTGTGAAGCGAATGCAAGATGTAGCCCCAGAAGCAAAATGGACCCATTGTGGTATTCATCGAGAGGCACTTGCTTGTAAAAAAAATTCCAGCCTGCTTAGATAGAACTCTTAAAAATGCTGTGAAAATTGTCAATTTAATCAAGGCCCATGCCACAAACTCAAGAATTTTTACAGACATTTGTAAAGAGCTTGGCAGCGAGCATGAGACCCTGTTGTTACATACTGAAGTGCGTTGGCTGTCCAGAGGAAGAGTTGTTTTGAGAATATTTGAGTTGAGATATGAAATTGAGTTATTTTTGACCGAGAAGGGACATGCCGAGTACAAACAGATGCTGATGGATCCTTTGTGGCTACAAAAATTGGCTTACTTGTCAGATATTTTTACAAAACTGAATGAGTTGAATTTGGGGCTTCAAGGCCAGGATACAACCATATTCACTATGCAGGAGAAGGTTGAGTCAACAATAAAAAAAAAGTCTCTCTGGAAATCTTTGATCGACAGATGTAAATATGATCAATTTCCGAATTTAAAACTTTTTTTGGAAACTACTTCTTCATCAGTGAATGAAGATGTAAAATCAGCCATAAAATGCCACTTGCAAAATTTGTCGACCGCATTACGCACTTATTTCCCAGAAATATCGTCACAATGGAACTGGGTAAACAACCCCTTTGGAAACTGTCCCACCGATCACTTATCCATCTCTGATCAAGAGGAATTAATAGACATTTTATGCAACAGTAGACTCAAAAGTTGTTTTGTGGAGCAATCACTGGTTAATTTTTGGGCTGGTCTTAAAGACGTTTATCGTGTCAGTGAAGTAGCAATAAACCATTTACTGCCATTTTGCACGACGTACCTTTGCAAGAGCAGATTTTCCACAATGACAAACTTAAAAACTAAACATCATCACAGACTTCAACTCGAAGACGACTTGAGATTGAAGCTGATCAAAATGCAACCAGATTTTTCAGAGTTGTGCAAAGAAAAATGTGCACATTTGTCACATTAATGAAACATGTGTTCTCTGTCATTAGAATGTCTTTTGATGATAATAAATATAAAATACACCTGATTTCATTTTTATTTAACGTTCCTGCAATAAGGGGTACGCAAGTTTGAGGTCTTTCTTGAAGTGGTATGTAGAAAAAACTAATTGGGAACCACTGACCTAACCAGAGCCCAAGTATTTCCTTTGTTCTGTGTAGTGGCCTGAGGCTATGGATGAAAATCACTGACCTTTTGAAGTTTGTTCTGTAAAGGGTGTATGTAGAATTAAAATATAAGAGTGGGCTTTTACTTTATCCACTGCTACTTCTCCCACACAGCTCAGTTCAAACCTCTGTGCTCTGAGCATAGCATTGATTGTGGTCTGTCCAAGCAAATTGCTTGCACTGTGAAAAATTTCTTGCATGTAGCAGAATTTGCTGGATATTCCATCACGAGTTCTATCTCTGAGAATTTTTTAAGGCCAAGCTGTTTTAAGAGAGCTAAAGCAGCTAAGGCAAACTAAAGAAGAAATCAAGAAGTCTCTAAACCTGGCAGATTTTTCATGTCTTTTTTTTTTGTCCCTATTTTATTTTATTTATATTCTGCCCTACTCACACAGGTGACTCAGGGCGGATTACAACCAATGTACAATACATAGTTAAAAACTCTTAAAAAACAAATTAAAAACCATTTAAAACAATATCTCATTCCTTCAAATAAAGGATTAAGAGGAATAAAAGGGTAAGTGTAAGATATTAAATAATATCTTATTGACCCCTCCCCAGTGGGGAGGGGTCAATAAGCCATCATTACCCCACACCATTCCCGCCAGCCAAGTTTTCACACCCTTCCTGAAAGCCAGTAGCTCCATCTGGAGGCGCAACTCCAAAAGCAGCCATTCCACAAAGTCGTAGGGAACAAGGAGAAGGCTCGCTTTCTAGTGCCAGAGAGTTGAGCCTCTATGGCAGATGGCACAACTAAGGCACCTCTCTGATCCATTCTGGTGGGATGGACAGATACCCTTGGGGAGATGCGGTCTCTCAAATATTCTGGCCCACTAACATGTAGGCCTTCAAAGGTAATGATCAGCACCTATTTTATTTTATTTTTCTGATTTATATTGCCGCCCAACTCCAAAGACTCTGGGTGGCTCACAGAAAATAAAACCAATCACATTTTAAAAACCAATAAAAACCCCATTACAGGTAATGACACTATATGGATTTTGCTTCCTTTGTCTCCTAGATTCTTGATGTTTGCTTTGTTCTATATTCTTGCTCAGTTTTACTGTTCAGATTGCAACTTCTTGCTTTATTTTCTAATTTCTGCACATCTTTCCTGTGAATCTTTAATACTTTGATGTACCTTTTTCTTTTTAATTATTGTCATATAGCATAATCGGTTTGTTCCTTCATGGAAAATGTCATGTAATTTTTATGGAAATACCACAAATGCAAGTAAGTGTGCCTTCCCTGGCATTTAATGGGAAAAATAGAAAATGTACCACAAAGAAGATCGATTACTTCAAAAAGTAAATTAAAAGGGAAGTAGCTTCCTAGATAGAAATGGAAAATAATTTGTTTTCTCCAAAACTCGTTCCTCTTCTTATATCTTGATATTGCCAGATATAAAAGCTATTGACTTGCAGGTGCTGAGGGTGGCTCTCTGGTCACCTCCTCAGGTGGACGGGGGGGGGATATTGGAGATACCATCACCGAAACAGTTGGGGGACAGAAAGCCTTATTGAAACTGACCAAGTCTATAAAATCTTCAACTCTGGCTAGAGATCACAGAGAAGTTCCTTTCAAAATTCATTAATTTCTTCACATTTGCAGTGGAAAGATCTTGAAATTTAAACAATCAAACAAGGAAAAAATAAAATGTGGAAGAAACTGTTGAACTCAACCATCAGGCAAGGGACTTTAGCTTAATTCTAATTATTAGTGTTGATTCATGTAGAATAAGAATGTGAATATCCACAAATTTCTTGTCCTATTTGATTTTGGCTGTCACAAGTTCACAACAATTTGAGAGTCCAATTAAATATTTCACAAGCCTCATAGGCATAGAGCAGGGATCTGCAAACTTGGCTCTCCAGGTGTTCTTGGACTTCAATTACCAGAAGCCCAGGTCAGTATGCCTGCTGATCAGGACTTCTGGGAATTGAAGTCCAAGAACATCTGGAGAGCCAAGTTTGCAGATCCCTGGCATAGAGGATGAGACAAGTGTCAGGATGAGACAAGTGAGAATTTACATCCCAAGAACAGACTTACTGAATCAATAGAATTTACATTGGTGTTGATTTACTGAGTTCCCATTGATTCACTGGATCTATTTTAGCTGGAACTATAAAATGGATTAGAGCTTTGGTATGATTATGTTTTCAATTCTTTGTTTGAATTAGATGTAGTCAATCATATGTGCATTGAATCTCAGTGCCATGTCTTTCATGAGAAAAGGTCCTTCTCTTTAATTTCTGTGTGGCAGACATTGTACAACATGGTCCTCTCCTTGCTGATTAATAGCCACACCAATTGAATTTTAGGGGTGCAGTTGTGGGGATGTTCTGAGGGTATTTATCTCAGTAGTGTATGTTTTTCTTGCTACAACAATTTGAAAATTTCTTCTTCTTCAGTATGCAAAAAAACTGGGAGCTAACAATTATAGAAAACAAGAATGTGAAAGTAACAGATCCCCACCTTCCCACTTATTTCCACACCAGTATCTTATCAACCTCTTGTCAAGCTGAAGTGGGTGATGAAAGCATCATTAAAAAAATATCCTGGTCTCTTGTTCCTTTTATACCATGGGTGAATTTGAAGGCTTTTTTTTTCCTTTTGCTTCCTGCATGATGCAAAGTCTGAGTCAAATTCATCCGTATGTTTTTCAGTCAAAGCAGCTTTTTTTTCTGTGCTGATGGAGAGTTTCTATTTTTTCCCCATGTTGGTATGTTTCAGTAGGGTTTTCCCCCATGCAGATGCACTGACTCCCCCCCCCCCCATGCAGATGCACTATGGACTAAAGGGAGGGTTGTGTCTGTAGGTTGAATTTTGGTGATGTTAGCTCTTGGCCATAATGTTCGGGATTGTGATAGCATGCCTCCATGGTGTTCCCACTATCCCAATCATTTTTTTAAAATGGTACTTGCAAATAGTGCTACAACATGATATCACCTAATTGCAAGGTCTTTATTTTAGATAATGTGAGATGGTATTATAGCACTATTCTCATATACTTAATTAATAAAAAAATAAAAGAGCAATGATTACATAAACAAAAGATGAGCAGAGGCAGGATCATGGCGGGGGGAGAAGGAAAGGAGGAAGACTTCAGGTACGATTGGAATGCCAGATGCATTTAGTAATAAGGACACTGAACTTCCAAAATTAATCCACAAGCACAATGTGAGCACTTGCTATTATTTCAATCATAGTTAAGGCTTCAAATCAATATGCAGAGTTATTTGGCTTTCCACTGTAGTCATACCCCTTGTCATTGGCTGATATTATGCAGCTTAGCATAGTAAGTTGAAACTAGAGTAGTCCCATTGAATCCATGGACATTTGGTGAGTCATGTTCTCTGTAAGTTTCACTGAGTCAACAGGACCACTCTAGTTGTGATTTACTACACTAAGCAACAAGATTTCAACCACTGAGCTGTTCTAGAATGATCTATCTGCCCTCCACATCTGTCAGTGTTCTTTCAGACCACCTGACAGTAAGGCACTTTTGACCGTTTTGGAACTTTAATTAGTGCTTTCTAAATGGTATGATGATATGAATCAAATGTCAAAGCAAAGGAACTGGCTTTAGAAGAGAGGAACTTTTATGATGCTGTCATTATCATGACTAGCTTTGCATGAATGCCTGCTCTTTAAAAGACTGACTGGTGACTTTCGGGGGGGGGGGGGAAGATTTGCAAGAAAAACTCTGATATTTTCAGCACACTTGGAAAGTTCAGTGTATTTGGAGAATTCATAACAACACAGATCCGCTTAATTAATACTGAATTACAATGAAAATCCTATTAAACTACATATGATGTTTGCATTAATACCAAATGAGTTCATCAAGAATAATGTTATCACAAGCAACACTAAAGGGATTAATAATGGCTAGACAATTATATAGAGCTGTTGAAGACACCACAGCAAAAGTCAGTTCAACTGAACTGTAAAAGTGAACCACAGCAAGTGTGTTGGTTTCATGTTGAGGGGAAATTGAATTTTCATGCATGACCTTGGGAGAGGGAATATAAATGTTATTGTGTTTATATTAAAGCTTTTTCTAAAGCAGAATAGCTAATATGGTGAACTAAACTGCTGTGGCAATAGGAACAAATGAAAATATCAATGTTCAGAAGCAGCATATCACTAATTACCAGCTCTTGGGGACATGAAAGGAGCCTTATTTGGGCGTTCCCTGAGCAGAGTTTCTTCCTCAAAAATCCTTTTAACCCAGAATAATTCCAGATAGTATATTATCACATTCATGTTCTTTTCTTGAGTAAATTCTTATTGGCCACTGCTACATTGATGATGGTCAGGTACTTCTTTTTCTTTCGTGTCCTGATTAAACTCTGGACTGCCAAAAAGAAGCCACATTCTTGGCTTTGTCATTGGCCAATCTTAAGTCCTCATCGGTGCATGCTTCTTGCAGTAATTGGAAAACCAGTAAATGAGCCATGCTCTGTAGGACTTCAATTCCCAGAAGCCCATGCACAATCAGGATCCAAGATAAATGGCTTCCTGTGCCTGGAAGCTTCCTTCTGTGCATGGACTTCTGGGAATTAAAGTCCTACAGAACCCAGAAGTATGAAAGTTCCATTTTTTAGGTTAAAAAACAAGGTGAAAAGACCTCTGAAAAAGTCCCCAAATTGAGTGAATTCACTCAGAACCCTATCCAGCTTCTGAGGGAAGTGGTGGAGGCACCCAACCCCATCAAAATGGCTTTTTTCAGACCTCCAGAATGAATTTATTCATTTTCCATGTATTCCTATGGGAAATCGGGGTTCAACATATGAAAAATCAACATGGAATGGAAAAAATTTGTATGTCGAGGTTTTACTGTACCACAAAGGAGGTCTAAAGTAATTCCCCCTCTTTTTTCTATGGTCAAATTGTTTGTTCCCACACCCTTTTGCCTTGTGCTTTTCCATTCTTCAGCAACTGATTAGCTATTTTGTCTGCTGTTACGCCAATAAAGTTTTTCTCTGGCATGGTTAATTCTCCACCTAAATTTTTAAGGAGTTTCCAAGCTCATTTACTGTTCTGCTTCATGTCCAGGTTCTTGACTCATGCACACCAGCATGATTTCTGATTTTCAGCCAGAGCTTGCATCAATTCTTCTCCAGCTTCAACAGTATCTTCCCCAAAATGATCCTGGTTGTAGAATGCCTGATGCCTATCTAACAGATGTTTTATGTCATCAGTCAGGCACTGGAGCTACTGGGTGCACTATCATCTTGAAATATTTTTCCTTGATATTATGTTCAAAAGATAGACAAATTCATGATATTTATCTGGATGCAGGGGGGTCTTCTCCACACTTTTATCGAACTGCTCTCAAAAATTCACCCATTTAGCCTTCTTGAAATTAAAAGGTCAGTAAAAATGCACCTCTTGGGGTTTCACTGCAGCATTTACTATACACATGATGGGTCTATGTTGAGTGTGCAGAATAGGATAGTGTCCAGGGAAATCTCCCTTTTAATTGCTCCTCTGTAGCAGCTGGCAGTTCTTACTAGCCTTCTTGAGATGTTAAAGTTTTTAAACACTTTGATGGGCTTAGCTATATAACACAAGCTTGCTTACTTCTTTCCACATTAGCTGGCAAAATGAAACTGTGCACACAAAAATATAGGTGATTCTAAGTAGAGCTTCCAGGTCTCCCTGGCTAATGAGGACACCTAAGGTGCATTTTAAGGTTGTTTTCAGCATGAAACATCAGCTCTTATTGAACGTGCAGCGGTACCTTCTATTTCAATCAAGCTAACTGACACTTCTCAAGGGGGTGAGATATTGACTTTTTATTAGTCTTTTCTTGCTTTAGATTCCCCTCCCCATCACAGCCTCTTCAAACAAATTGTTTTTACCAAATGAGAGAGAAAAGCAGAAGAAGGAAATAGAACCGAGATAAAGTAAGCCAGCATTTTGTCTTAGGGCTTTTATGGCAAGCCACCACATTGACTGTAGTCATAAAGTGAAAATTTTCAGTAGAGGAAGAGTTCACATCACAAGCCTTAATTCTCAAGTGTTTGGAACACTCACATGACAAATAGAGGAGGCAACTGAATGAAAATTACATGAGCAGCAACCAGAACCTAGCAACAGAAAGGGCCCAATTTTTATTACAAGATCTATTTTCACCTAGAAGGAAGGATTATGTTTGTGGAAAGGCACAGCTAAGCAGGATGAGATATTTCTTATATTATTTCAGAAAAAAGTCAAGTCATTTCAAAACACAGGGGGAACATTCAGTGGTGGTTTTGTGATAGCAAAAGCACATCAGTTTAAGGAAGACGAGATACCAAATTTCCTGTGACATCCTTTCCACCTTGCGTTTTGCAGTCTTCCTTCAAAACATGCACAATTTTGTACTTGGCAATCATCCAAAACAGAAATACTTTTTCCCAATGATGGAGAACGATGGAATAGAAAAATGACATTATTGAATTACTCGGGAGTTGCCATCTTTGGTTCTGGATGGGGCAGTTTTGCCCCAAACAGACCCAGTGCATAATCTGGGGGTCCTCTTGGACTCACGACTACTGCTCGAGGAGCAGGTGGCAGTCGTGGCCAGGAGGGCTTTTGCACAACTTCATGTAATACGCCAGCTACGCCCACTCCTAGACCGGGACTCCTTGCTCATGATCACACATGCTTTGGTCACCTCCAGACTTGATTACTGTAATGCGCTCTAGATGGGGCTGCCCTTGGTGACCATTCGGAGGCTGCAGCTGGTCCAGAATGCAGCTGCTCACGTAGTGATGGGGTGTGGGCGTTATGCTCATGCCTCACCGCTGCTTCAGGAGCTGCACTGGTTGCCAGTATGTCTCTGGGTGCAATTCAAGGTGCTGGTTATTACCTTTAAAGCCCTACATGGTAGTGGGCCAGGATACTTAAGAGACCGCATCATCCCAAGGACATCTGTCCGTCCCACCAGGGTGGATCGGAGAGGCTCTCTTATCATTCAATCAGCTAGAGAGACACATCTCTCTAGCACCAGAAGGAGGGCCTTCTCCGTGGCCGCCCCGGCCCTTTGGAACCTCCTGCCAATTGAGTTACGTCTACAGACAGAGCTCCTGCCCTTTCGGAAGGGCCTAAAAACCTGGCTGGCAGGACAGGTGTGGGGCTCCAGGAACATGGGGTCCCATGTTGGGTGGCTGATCTGATGGGACAGCCACCCTTCCCTCACTCTTTTAAACTTTTTAAATCTTTTTAAACCTTTTAACCTTTGTAAATCTTTTAGATTTTTGTAAATTCATGGTTTAATTCTTTTTAAATTGACTTTTAAGTAATTTTGAACCTCAAGGTTTTAATTTATGAATTTTCTGTAAGCCGCCTAGAGTCAGGTTCGCCTGATTGGGGCGGGATAATAAATCTAAATAAATAAATAAATAAATAAATTACTGTATTGGAATCTAGGCTTGGGCTAATGTAGGCTGAGAGTCGGCATCCCTAAATGCAAGACCAACATGCTCAAGTGGGGACTTCTGTTTGCCAACAACACACAGTGTGAATGTGGAGAGACACAGACTCATTTATAGGTCTGTTGATTGATGCCAGAAAAATGTACAGTAAAACACCGGATAACGCTAAAACTTGGTTCCACAACTCTTGGTGTTATCCGATTTTTAGTGTTATTCGATCCATGTTAAAATCCTATGGGATGGATCGGATAACGTTAAAGCTCCATAGAGATACATTGTAACCACACAGGCTTTAGCGGTTGTTATCCGATCCATCCCATAGGACCTTAACGTTATTCGATCCAATTCTCCTCCCCAGATTACTTAACACTATGCGATTTTAGCGTTATCCGATCCAATCGTTATCCGGTGTTTTACTGTACTGATGAAGACTTGGGCTTGGGCAATGAAGAAGCAAAGAAAATGGCCTCATTTTGGCATTCATGTGTTTGATTGGGACATGAAAGAAGAAGACGCAGGATGTCATAGTGTTGTTTTTTTTCACCACAACCAAATAAAAAGGGGGGGGGGGAATAAATCAAAATATGAGGTCATTTTTTTTGCTGTATATTAGAGACATGTTTTTCATTTTATTTTAATGAATCCAAACTGATTGCACTGATTCGGGAGATGTCTGAAAATAAGTTCAGCTCTTCTAATGCGGATCAAATGTAAAGCTGAACACTCATAAAGATTTCAGTTCACAGGTATGGAGACACTTGTGCCTTTAAATATTGAAAATATTTTTTTTTTCAAATCGTTGCCTGTCTTATACCACAAGAACAAGATGTTACAATATTTTCCACTCATTTTCAAAATGCCAAGATGATTATTTTATGATTCCATAACTGAGTTTTCTCGTTTGCTTGAAATGTTCTGCAAAAATTGTGTAAATTGCACAAAAATACTGTTTCTTATTCTATTGACTGCTAAATCTTAGAAGCACTGGATAGATGTCAATTGTTTTGGTCAATCTCATAGTCTTTTTTGTTATTTCTTCTATCTGTGTGTGATAAAATATGTCTGCATATACTCTTTACTTCACAAAAGGAAAGAATATAGATTTACATAGATATTTTACATGTAAATTACAGAAATGTTGTCCCAAAAGGCTATTGTTTTTCACATTCTTGTTTTGAAAATGACAGCTTTTTCAGAGGAGACTGAATTCCTGAGTGTGAACAATTCATTTTGTGACTTTTGTTATTAATTTTTGTTCTTAATTTTGTTCTTAATTTTTTCCCCAGTGAGCTTAGCCTCTTAGCAACTTAAGGATCCAGCCCACCACTGAATATATTGCACAACTTGATCTGTTTTAAGGTAATCTTAAGCATTTTCTTTACCAAGAACATAGTCCTCTTAATAATTTTGAGAGTTCCTGGGAGGAAATAGCATTGCTTGCTTGGAAAATGTATAGAAAATAACAGCTTTTCAGTTTCTGCCATTTTCTACGCTCCACACATCTCCCTTGTCCCTCTCCTATTGCAGTTTCTGTGACTTTCGTGGCAAGCCAAAATCAACAATGACACAATGGTTTGAACTGGCTTTTTTAACCCATTATACCTTCTTGAGTTCCTGAACTGACCTTTCTGAAACTTTATATCTCTCTTACCGAGAGATTAAATGGTGCCTATTTGAATCAAAACTGCCCCACCACATCTCCAATGCACCGTTTAAGGAAGGCAAAGAGGAACTGAATGTGGTACTGTAACCTACACTTCCAAAGGAGAAGCCTGTCTTTTAGCCTCTGTATCTGATTTTTTTTTCCTAGGAAGTTTTTAAGAAGTAGCTTTTTCGAGTTCTGCCGAACTATTGAAGTATGAACGTAACATGGCTTTCTGAAAAATGTTGCCAATCTTATCAGAAATCCTTTCAACTACTTTAGAATTCTGCAGACATTTCCCAGAGAAGAAACACTTATGTCTAAGCATGCTAACGGGATGCTGAGAATGAACTGGTAAAGTATGGAAGTGATGATTTGTATGGATCTTCCATGCAGCAACATACAGACAATGACAGTGAGCTCTTTAATAACACAAGGAAGAGGCAAATCATTAGGATGGATGGGCTGCGCGTGAAGCAGGCATGCTTGCATAATGCAAAGAATTGCAGGTATTGCATTGTGCTTCTTACAGTCCAAGATCAAAGTTATAAATCAGCTCCCTGTTGGATCCCTGCTAGCAGTGCATTTGTGCATGTTTGCAACCACACACACAAGGAAAGGGAAGTAGGTTTCAGAAGAAAGGGTGGCAAGTATTGCCCTTAATAGAAAAGAACCCCAGGCACAGAGTTTTCCTTTTCTCTCAAGAAGTGATGACAACTATATGCATAGTCTCATTCAGCATTCTGCTTCTTCCGATCACAACTGTATGACAGATTGGGAAGAGAGATGAGAGGCTGGGAACTGGCATATGCATGAGCAGATAAGGGAAGCAGACAGGTTGTTCGGTTTAAATCAGCATACTTAATAAATCTGCTGTTTAACTATACAAAATACAATTTGGATTCAAATTTCCTTACCCTCAATTTCTGCCCCCTGCTGCTCTACACTTTCAGGCCCGGAGATGTTTTTATTTGCTATCTATCCTCCTTCACAAGGGAGCACTTTTTATGTTTTATTACTAATTTATCTTATAGTGTTTCACTCTGCACAACAGGGTTGAAGTGCTTACCAGATGCCAGTAAAAATGGCACAGTAAAAATTCCCACAGTAAAACTTTTGAAATGGCAGCCATGTTAATCTGTGTTTCAAGCATATCAGAAAGTAAACAAAACAAAAAGACTAAAACATTATGGCACCTTAAAGACTAACTTCTGCTCTGAGGTAGACAGAGAGGGAGAGAGAGAGAGAGAGAGAGGAGACTCACTCACCAGCCAGAGCCACTCCCGGCCTCCCCCTCCTCCCACGACAATACCCTGAGGCCACAGTGGAGAAGGCCAGGGAGTGGTGGCGGCAGGGCTTTGGTTGAGAAAGGGACTGCTCTCCAGCCACCATGGTGGTTGCAGCCATGATGGCTCAGGCAGGCCCTCCAACCGTTGCCACCAGGGAGCCCTGCTGCACAGCTCCAGCACCGGCGCATGCCCTGATGTTGCCTCCTCTGCTTGCCACATCAGGCATGGTGGTGGTCTCAGCAGGGGTGGGAGGTCCCAGCATGGCTGCCTGGCCAAAGAAGGTCCAAGGGGCAGCATGGGTAAATGCTGCCACCTTCGGAGCACCCTGAAGCACGATGGTGCACAGGTGTGATGACACGCCTAGTGTGATGATGCATAGTTGCACATGCACAAAAAGGGAAATGGGCATGGCCATGGGGATTTTTTACTCCCCCCACTCCACCTGAATCTGTCCAAACCAGTAGATGTCCATTACTGCCTTTACCTAATAAATAGGAGAAATATCCAAATAAAAACAACAACCTTAAGCGCTTAGATTTCTGGGATCTAGAGTGTTACTTGATATGTTGATGATACTGTACAAGGATTTCCCCTCTCCCAGTCCTTTCATTATCCCCTTTCTATGTTTGTATGTATCAAATATATTTCTGATTTGTATGTATCAAATATATTTCTGATTTTCTTCTTCTATTTTGAAAGTCATATATTTATTCTGTGGAGAGCATCCTGTAGATGCATGGAAATCTCTCAATTTTATTTTCTCCTGCATTCAAATTCTTTGTCTCCTCCCAAGTAAGAAATGCTCAAATTTTGGTCATCAACATAAAATGAACCAAATGTTTGTCTAGTTTTATAGCCATATTGAAGTCATGCACCTCTTATCAGAATGGATAAGGTCATGTTTTATAGACTATTAAGGATAAGAAGCCTTTCAGGAAAATAAATGTGGCAACCCTAACTTAGTGCTAATATGGTTGAACAAGGACATTCAAACCTGATTTTTAAGCACTTAGGAGAGCTGCCAAAGCTTCACTAATGAACACTTATTTGCCGCTAACTGTAAAGCACTAAGAAATTGAGTTTTTCAAAGCTCAAAACATTTGCTGGCATTTGTTAAGAGTTTACCACTAAACTGCAAGACATTTTTCCCCTAGACCTGTGGTTCCCAACATGGTGCACATGCCCCACAGGGAGACTTCAATTCCCAGAAGCCTAAGTCAGTACATTGCCTGATCAGTGCTTTGGGGAATTGCTCCTAGGGAGTTGATTCAGCAAAAAGGATTATTATTATTATTATTATTATTATTATTATTATTATTATTATTATTATTATTATTATTATTATTATTATTATTATTATTATTATTATTATTATTATTATTATTATTATTATTATTATTATTATTATTATTATTCAATTTCTATACTGCCCTGCTTGGTGTCTGTTCTATGAGGTGTTCTAAGTTCATAGAACTGGTCAATTGTGGCTTCATCTGCACTAGTGGTTGGTGCGTATATTTGGATTACAGTGATATTGAATGGCTTGCCTTGTATTCTGACTGACATCATTCTATCATTTTTGAGATTATATCCCATTACTGCCTTTCTCATCCTTTTATTGACAATTATGGCTACTCCATTTTTTCTGAGGTTTTCTTGTCCACAGTAGTAGATATGATGGTTTCCAGAGCTGAATTCGCCCATTCCTGTCCATTTTAACTCGCTGATTCCCAAGATGTCAATGCTTATTCTTTCCATTTCTTTTTTTACCACTTCCAGTTTTCCCTGGTTCATACATCTCACATTCCATGTCCCTATACAGTATTGTTCCTTGCAACACTGTATTTCTCCTCCCCCTTTCCTGTCCCTCCCCTTCTTTTGATCTGTTGTGCTAAGCATCCTGTTTCATCTAAATTGCCCCATTTGTTTTGCCTTTTGTTTTGGTCCATAGGGTTCTCTTGCCAAAATTCCTGACGTTGGTTTTCCGGTTTCTTCGTCAGTATCCTCTCCTCATACATGTTATCACAGTTTAAAACAAGGTATTATCATGCACATTATAACAGTTTAAACAGTATCAGACTGAAAAGTAAGCTAATTAGTGTTGGTTATATGTAGTTATAAGTCAAGAGTTTCTAAGTATCCTTGTTATGAAGTCCAATATATCAAGTCTCTACTGTAAGTTCACTATAAGTCTCTACTAAAGTATCTAAAGTCAGCTACATTAGTGTAGATGAATTACTTATCCCATGCATTCAGTCAGTTTCAGCTGCCCAGTGCCTGCTGGTGGTCTTGCGTCGGCAGCACCTGTGTCGTTTGCGAGGTCCCTCCTCAGCCGTTCGGTCTCCCTCACCCTGCTAGCTGCCCGGTGCCTGCCAAGGTTCTCCTCGCTGCTGTGGCAGCAGTGAGGTGTGTGTCGATGGCGCGCTCCTCTTCTCCGCCCAACCCGCCGCTGCTGCCGTCCTGCAGCTTTTCTTCTTCTCCCCCTCTTTGCTTTCTCCTTTCCCTCCGGTCGAGCAGGAATGGCCGAAGGGGCGCTGGGCTGGGGGCGTGAGTCCTCTCACCACCCATCCTGCAGCTTTTCTTCTTCTCCCCCTCTTCGCTTTCCCCTTTCCCTCCGGCCGAGCAAGAATGGCTGAAAGGGTCATAGCAAACACTCTCTTCCAGCAACACAAGAGGAGACTTTACACATGGACATCACCAGATGGCCAACATCAAAACCAGATTGATTACATACTCTGCAGTCAAAGATTGAGAACCTCCATACAGTCAGCAAAAACAAGACCAGGAGCAGATGGTGGCTCAGATCACAACCTACTGGTTGCAAAAGTCAGGCTTAGACTAAAGGAAATAGGAAAAACCATTAGGCCAGACAGATATGACCTAGACAACATTCCTTGGGAATACACAGTGGACCAGATAGACAGAGTGCCAGAAGAATTATGGACAGAGATGTGGGACATCATGCAGGAGGCAGCAAGAAAAACCATACCAAAAGAAAAGAAGTGTAAGAAAGCTAAGTGATTGTCTGATGAGGCTCTCAAAATAGCAGAAGACAGAAGGAATGCAAAATGCCAAGGAGAAAGGAAAAAATACAGTCACTTGAATACAGAATTTCAAAGAAAAGCTAGGAGAGATAAGGAAACCTACCTGAACAAGCAGTGCAAAGAAATAGAGGAAAACAATATCAGGGGTAGGACTAGAGATCTTTTCAAAAAAAATTGGGGAACTCAAGGGAACATTTAAAGCAAAAATGACCATGATAAAGGACAAAGATGGCAAGGAGTTAGCAGATGAGAAGAGATTAAGAAAAGATGGAAAGAGTACACAGAGGAACTCTACAAAAAGGACCTCAGCACCCCTGATAATCACAATGATGAGAACATGGAACATGAGCCAGACATTCTAGAGAGTGAAGTCAGAAAGGCCCTAAAAATGCTGCAAACAACAAAGCCAGTGGAGTTGATGGTATCCAAGTTGAACTTTTCAAAGCCCTACAAGATGATGGAATCAAATTATTGCATTCTATATGCCAGCAGATTTGGAAAACACAACAATGGCCACAGGATTGGAAAAGATCTGTATATGTCCCACTACCCAAAAAGGGTAATGCCAAAGAATGTTCAAATTATTGAACAATTGCACTCATCCCTCACGCTAGCAAGGTGATGCTCAAGATAATACAGGATGGACTGCAACAGTATGTGGAGAGAGAATTACCAGAAGTGCAGGCGGGTTTCAGAAGAGGCAGGAGGACTAGAGACCACATCGCCAACATAAGATGGATCATGGAAAAAACAAAGGAATATCAGAAACAAGTCTACTTCTGTTTCATTGATTACACTAAGGCTTTTGACTGTGTCGACCACAACAAAATGTGGCAAGTAATTAAAGAGATGGGAATACCGGAACACCTTATAGGCCTCATGAGAAATCTGTACATGAATCAAGAGGCAACAGTTAGGACAGAAAATAGAATGATGGAGTGGTTTGGAATAGGAAAAGGAGTAAGACAAGGCTGCATTTTGCCACCCTGCTTATTCAACTTATACACAGAACACATAATGCGCAATGCAGGGATGGAGGAATCACAGTTTGGGATCAAAATTGCTGGAAGAAACATCAACAATTTACGATATGCAGATGATACCACCCTAATGGCAGAAAGTGAGGAGGACCTAAAGAAGCTCCTGTTTAGGTTGAAAGAAGAAAGTGAAAAGCTGGCTTGAGACTCAATATCAAGAAAACCAATATAATGGCAACAGGCCCTATCAGTCCCTGGAAAATAGATGGGGAAGAAATAGAAGCAGTGACAGATTTTACTTTCTTAGGATCAAAGCTCACTGCAGATGGAGATTGCAGCCATGAAATAAAAAGGCGACTGATTCTTGGGAGGCAAGCAATGAGAAACCCGGGGAGCATAGTGAAAAGTGGAGACATTACGTTGCAAACAAAAATTCACATAGTGAAAGCAGGGGTATTCCCTGTGGCAATGTATGGTTGTGAGAGCTGGACCATTAGGAAAGCTGAGCGCAGAAGAATAGATGCCTTTGAGATGTGGTGTTGGAGAAGGGTTTTGAGAGTCCTCTGGACAGTGAGGAGAACAAATAGGTCAATCTTAGAAGAAATCAACCCTGACTGCTCCATAGAAGGTCAAATAATAAAGATGAAGCTAAAGTACTTTGGACATCAAATGAGAAGAGAGGATTCACTTGAGAAAGCCTTGATGCTTGGAAAGGTCGAGGGCAAAAGAGGAAGGGGCCGGCCCAAGATGAGATGGCTAGATGGTATTGTGGAGACAATGGGCACAGAGCTGAGCAAGTTGAGGGGGATGGTGGAGGACAAGAATCCCTGGCGGACAGTGGTCCATGGGGTCGCAGAGGGTCGGAATCGACTGTGCGACTGAACAACAACAACCACCCTGCTTGGTAGGACCAACTCAGGGCGGTTCACAACACATGTAAAGTTACAAGTTCATAAACACAACATGTCAATAAATCATAGATAATCAATATCAATATCACAGAACATCAGAATATCAATATCATTACAGTAACAAAAAATTCAATGAACATCAATATCAAGTAATAGTCAAAAATTTCCATATCTCAATCAAGTTTATATAAAAAAACAGAACTAAACAAAACAAAATAATTGCTAATTCCCATGACAGGAGGCAAGCCTCTCCGCCCTCTGCACAGCATCTCTTAAAGCCCCAGCAGGGCGGGGTCCTGGGGACAGGTGGAATGAGTCCCAGTGCTGGACACTGCCACAGCCTCTCATCCCGGCCATGGATGTTACTGCGCGGCAGCCACCCAGGCAGCCGGGGCAGCATCTTCAGCTGAGGCTCCTACCGGTGGCCCTTTTCAACCCCCCGAGCAGGTGTTGTGAGTCCGGGGGAGGATGGAGATGTCTGCGGAGCTGGGGCAGCGTCTTCAGCCAAGGCTCCTGCTGGTGGCCCTTTTCAACCCCCCGGACAGGTGTTGTGAGTCCGAGGGAGCACGGAGACGTCCGCGCAGTCGGGTCAGCATCTTTGACCGAGGCTCTTGCCGGCGGCCCTTTTCAACCACCAGAGAGGTGTTGCAAGTCCGGGGGAGGATGTAGTTGCTGTGCTCGTACACCCCTCCTTGCTTTGTTCCAAGTGGCACCATAAACCAAACACATGCACCCACTGATTCAGTCTTCAGTCTTCCTTCTGACTCCCCACTCCTGGTTTTTTGATATGTTGATGTTGCACAATGGAAAACGTATAAGACATCTTCACCTTGAAACAGAGGCCTGGATAGGTGCCCATATTTTAAAATAAGTGCCTATATTTCAATGCCACATCACAAAGAAAACCCAAAACTGACATTTGTCTCCTTATCTGAAGACTTGAAACAGCACAACAATTCCTTGAGACTTCAGCTGATACCATGATAACTGGCAACTCTTACAATAAGTAACAATGCATGTGATAAAACTCAGAAAAATAGCAATAGAGTGCATGTTGCCTTCAGGTCTATGGAAAACAAATCACAGTATTAACATTCTGACAAGACCTCTATTAGAGTTCTGAAAGTCATTGCTAACATTTCTTGTATGATAAGCATTATAAGCATTATAATATCTTGGACAGATATGTTTTTTCTTTAAAAAAATTAAACATGAGTAATTTTATAGAGCCCCACAGGCAATGCACATTGTATCCCTATCCTTCTGTCTTTTATTATATGTGTTGCTACTTACTGAATAATGTGGCTTTGAATAAATTTCCTAGTTTATTCCCTAGCCACTGTGGAAGTCCCCAGAACATAAAGAGGACTGAAACATACTGATTAAATAGAACAAAATATATAAAAGGTGGCTTTTTAAAATTCATTCTCCAGTTTTTTGGGGTTCTGAAAACCTCCCAAGTTCTAGACACTATCCAGACCCTCTCTGGAACTTAGAATTACCACTCTATATCCTTCAATTCTCTCTCCTAATTTTTTTTAACTGAAAAGTCCTTTATGCCCTTATGGCTATTTTGTAAAGGATGTGTTTAGATAATTTTTTCTAACCCCCCCCCCGCAAGGTGTGTAAACCAGTTGCTGCCCACCACTGCATACTGTGGCTTTTGGGACACCCTGTATAATGGGTCACTGCTGTCAATAAAGTTTCTAGGTAGATCTCAACTCCTTAAATTTTGGAGAATTTTCATTCCCTTGTTCTGAGCTGCCATTATTGTTCCAAGGTCCTCAAAAAGAGCTGGTTGCCAACACGTTTAGGGTTTGGGGGAAGTAATTACAGTAAAACCTCAGATAACGCTAAAACTTGGTTCCACAAGTCTTGGTGTTATCCAATTTTTAGTGTTATCCGATCCATGTTGAAATTCTATGGGATGGATCGGATAATGTTAAAGCTCCATATACATTGTAACCACACAGGCTTTAGCAGTTGTTATCTGATCCATCCCATAGGACCTTAACGTTATTCGATCCAATTCTCCTCCCCAGATTACTTAACGTTATGCGATTTTAGTATTATCCGATCCAATCGTTATCCGGTGTTTTACTGTATTTTAGTTTTGTGACTCTAACTAACATAGATGGGTTTTATTTATTGTGTGTGGGACCTTAAGGCTACAGGTTGCTGGCCTCTGATGCAGACTCGCTCTCTTCTCATCCTTCACATGTCTCAAAACCTTCAACATGAGAAAGCAACTGAACCAAATGGTATTCTTTCTCTACCATTTAATGGGACCTTATCTCTATAACAGTGTAAAGGTCACCCTTGCTCAAAAGCCAATATTATCCAACTCTAGGGTAAGCCAGAAAAAAATCGAGGTACACTACAAAAGGAGTGAAGTTATCTCTTGTCAAGTTACAGTTAAAATGTCACATTTTAATTATTTGGGGAAAATAATTACAATCAAGTAGTTACTATTAACTAGTTATTTCAATTTCTTTGTTTTTCATTTCATGCTGATGGCATATGAAGGGGTGGCATTTTGGCTTAGTTGTACCTGAAACTTGAATAATAACAGTGGCTTCATTTATCACACTGGAGATGTCTGAAGCAGTCTGACCTTTCCCAGAACAGTCACCATGACAGAGAAAGTAAGTTCATTTTATAAAAACTTCACTGACCTTTATATTTTCTTGTTGTTTCCATACTAATTAACTCTTGGCTCTTCACCCACACTTTTGTCTGCAGATTTTGAAAGGAGGTTGACATTCTAATAGGCTGGTTGTTTTACCTTCATCATTTGCTTCCTTTCTAAAAGAAAACAGTTTAATCCAAGAACACGTGCCACTATTGACATGGCTAACCCCTTCCAGAACTGTCACAAACAACAATCTAAATTTCTATGTGAGGCATACATTGCAGCAGTTTTTAAAAATAAATACATAAAAATAAAATAGAATTCAAAATATGGGAAACATGAACTCCCAAATGTTTGCTGCTAAAGGAATAAATATCACCACAAGACTGCCACACATTTCAAAAACAAACTGAGTGAATGGCATTGTTGAGTGATTGGAAACAGAAAGGAAAATCTCTGTGCAATACCAAATTCTGCTTGGAAGAGCTACTGTGAATTAGAAAGTAAGGAACAGACTCTGTTCAGGTCTTATTTATGTAGGTAAGTAGACATACTTGCTGTAGTCCCCTCTCACTGCAGATTCCATCGAACCTGTCAATTAAGGAAAGAAACTGGTAATGAAAGATGAAATAAAGAAACTCCATTTTTAGCTGTCATCAGTAAAGATTTCCCACTCTAACCATTCGTTGTCCCTGCCTCCTCACGATAAAGTCCACAAGCAGTACACACTCACATGTCTGCATAAGCACACACACCTCACCAAGTCCCCCACATAGACCCGAGTTACACGGCAATCCAATCTCCATAGGAATACATGGCCAGGGCCTCCATTAAAAGCTTCCCAGCTTCATGGAACTCAGAGGTGGAGAAGAGGGTCAAATTTGTCTTGGTACTGGAGCTCCCCTAGCAGTGTCCCATGTAAGCAGCAGGGTAACTGCCTGTTGATCAAACAGTTACAATGTATCACATGACAATAAGTGAAAGGGGAAGTCTTCAATAATCCAATTAATACTGGTATGTGAGCCAGTAAAAGAGGGAGATGGGGCAAAAGCAATGACTGCCGTGTCATTGTTGGGCACATAATGGAAATATGTAACCTAATTCTTCCAGATTGTGTTTTCAATTCAGGAAATGAGCAGGTCTGCCCACAAGACCTGGAATACCTTATCATCGCAAGAAACCATAGCAGCAATCTGACAAACCTGTCAGGAATGTCATTGAGCCATCTGGCCAGATCAAGAGTAACATGCAATAATTAGGACTCGGGGATAATCCAATCATCCCGAAATAAATTCCAGATGAAGGACAAGTTGCACTCCAAACAAGGGTCAATGCCTCTTGCATCTTATAAATGGTGTGACATTCCTAGCCATACCCAGAGGTATGGCTAACGAGAGGCTCATCTCTCTCTCAGGATATTTGCAAGGGGTTCCCACCCCTGGGAGCCTTTGGAAAATCAACATCGATTTATTGGCTCTTTAACTGTCATGGACTCTTGACCTTCCATGCATTATACTTATGTGTGCTTATGTAATCATTCAAATATTGAAATCCTTTGTAATCTTTTGTTGTTGGTGATATATGAAATCATTGTCTCTTGATTGTGTTGGTGTAATTTCCTGCTTATATGATTCCTCCTACCCCATGTGACAGCTGCAGCTAGCCCCTCTTTTGTCCCTATATTCTTCATGTATAAATGTACCTGGTCCTAAATTGTTCAAGGATCCAACCCTTCGCTTTAGAAGGGTGATCCTGTGAGGTGGAATTAAATTTATTGATATCTTAGGTACACAATGAAATAAAATCCTTTTATTTTTCTCACAGTAATTCCCTCACCCTGTTATCTTCTCTGCCAGAGGCTCTTAGTGTAATAATTGGGAAATACCTTTCCAGGTGAACTAGCATCCACCCTCACCGCTCTGGGGCATATGGGCCAGTGACATTACCCCTGACGTGGGTACTGTGAGATTTCAGGTATCAGTTATTTTCATAGTTGCAACAATAAAATCTTTTCAGAATCATTACAGTTTTTAGACCCATTTTATGTTCTTCTTCGTTCATGTCTTGGTCTGACTCTAAACTGCCAAAATTCCATAGTTCCTTCTGCCTGACCAAGTGTGAAAACGACTAACTGGCACAAGTTGGCCATTGCCCAGGGTACACCCGATTGTGGTTAAAAAATACCACAATCTTCAAGGAGGCTGTTTCTTTGCACGCCCTGGTTTATGTTGATATGAATTTACATGTACTGTCTTTTCATTTTCATTTTTGAAAAGTTGGATTCATATATTAATCATGGGAGGGTTCAGCCAATAGGACACAATAAAGAAAAGAAAAGCAGCTGAAATCAAAATTCTGTGTGATCCTGGTGTTTTTCCCCCCATCTCAACAAAGGAGTTGCTAATAAGTAAAAATGCAAAAGTTCTTAGACTTGTTTAAATGATCACATTTAGTTTTTTGTTTATTGCTCCTCCAGTTGTTCATAAGATCAAATATGTAAGCTAAGCTCTATATAGGATGATTCTGAGTAAACAATTCACAGAGTTTGGATGTTTACTTGTTTACTTTTTCAAAATAAAACATTTTAAAATTCAACTTAGGTTACTGTATATACTTGAATATAAGCCAACCTGAATATAAGCCAAGGCACCTAATTTTGACCTGAAAACCTAGGGAAATAGATTGACCCGAGTATAAGCCAAGGGTGGGAAATGCAGCAGCCGCTAGTGAGTTTCCAGAATCAAAATACATGAAAATATGGTAAAAGTTATTAAATTGACAGCCTTGGGACCCTCGTGGTCATTGACCTGAGTATAAGCCAAGTCCCCTTTTTGGTTCTCATTTTTCAGGCTAAAAAACTCTGCTTATACTCTAGTATATATGGTATTCCTTATTCATATTTAATGACTTATTATATTACTCATTAATAATGAGCTTTTTCTCTTTGTGCTAGTCTTCTAAATAAAATATACTAGCAAATAGAAAAATTACCAAAAATCCCCTAGGCCATTTAAAGCAATGCTTTAAGAGCAAAAAGTAAACATTACTTATTATGATAAAGAAGTATCAACATTTCCCAGTTCCAATATCATTTCAAAAAATAATTATGTTGGTATCTTTGTTACACCAAAGTATCATGTTGCAGGCAATAGCGTTGCATGTGACTTATTGCTTCTGATGCTCTTTTTTGCACATTGATAGTATTTCTTATACAGTATTCTCTATATGAAGACCATTTCCCCATTGTTATAATAACTTGGAACATGTTGGGTTAAATTTCTCATAAGAATGCACAGCTCTAAATTTATTGTGGGTATTAGCAATGATTTATTACTTTTATTACTTTTCAGTGAGAAAACATATGTTTTACTGAAGACAGCACTAAAAAGCCAGATTCCCCTACCCACTCACCCCCTCTCTCCTTTGCTTTCTCTCTTAGTTTTCCATCATCCAGTTTGGGGCATAAAGAACTCCTTGCCTGACAAGAAGTTAAGACAACAGTGTGTTTAAATTAGATGTGGCCTTTGGGGGTCTCCTCTTTGTGGTAGCTCAAGTAGTTAAGACACTGAACTTGATGACTGGAAGGTCAGAGTTTGATTCCTGAGTACTGCACAATGGAGTGAGCTCCTATCTCTGTCCTAGTTCCTGCCAACCTAGCAATTCAAAAGCAAGAAATTGCAAGTAGATCAATAGGGACCACTTTGTTTGGAAGGTAAATAGTGTTCTGTGCACTCAGGTGTTGAGGGATGCCTGCCTTATGTCCACAGAAACATCTGCAAATGCAGACAGCATTTGCTCTTTGACTATAAACAGAGATTAACACTGAACCCTAGAGTCAGATACGACTGACTTTTGAGCAAGGATGACCTTTACCTTTGGCTTTATTCTCAAACTAAAAGGATGCAATAAGACTTTTTTCTTGTCCCTACTTTGTCTACCTGAGGTCTAAATGATATTCCAAGTGTCTTCACAGATAGCAATGAACAATACAAACTGGGGCAGGAAAACAAGTATTATGCTGATAACATGGTCATTATACCAATACCACTTCAAAGCTCAAATTGTTACTAAGCAGGTTTTCCCTTTGCTCTGTTGGCTGTATTTTAAAAATACATTGTGAAGCATCCTCCTCCTTCTCCTAATACAAGATATGCTCCCTATGCAGCCTTTTTTTGGAATTAGGAAACTGCTCAGATTCAATTAATGATGTAGGATTTGTGGCCAACCAATAAAATATTCATTTAGGAGTAGTTCATCTAGGGCAGTGGTTCCAACCTCGGTTCCCCAGATATTTCAGGATCAAAACTCACAGAAGCCTTTACCATTGGCCGTACTGGCCAAGATTTCTGGGAGCTATAGTCCAAGAACATCTGGGGAGCCAAGGGTGGGAACCACTGTTATAGATCTGTTGGATGACAGTTGCAGAAACTTTGGGGCAGAATATATTCTGTGCAAGAACTCCTTCATTTGGATGTTTTTCATATATTTCAAATTACAGGAATTGATTCTGAAATTATCCTGATAAATCAAAAACATTGGGCTATCTCATCCAAAAATTGTTCCACCTGTGCCTGTGTGATCTGCATACCATATTCTAGGAATCTGTTATTAAACCCATTTTCAATAAACTGCTTACTTGAGTAATCTGTACACAGCTAAATGCCGCTTGGCTTTCACTTTACCTTATTTTAATATTCTTCCCTCTCCATTGTTAAGTAGCTAATCTGCAGATTTCCCTGTAAGAACCAGGACATGAAAAAGGTAGACCATTTGCTTATATTTTGTAATGATTATGCTAGAATTGAGCAGTCAGTGATTGTTGCTCTCTGAGCCATTTTTCCTGGCCAGTCTTCCAAGTCCTGTTCCAAATTTCTGCTATGAGATAAACATTCATCAGTATCAGTAGCTATTCCTGAATTTTTGCTGGTAGTATGAAGGATTAGAAGAAAATTAATTATACTACAGTAAAACACTGGATAACGATTGGATCGGATAATGTTAAAATCACATAACGTTAAGTAATCTGAAGGTGTCATGATTGTTTTGCTTTAATCTTTACTAATATCCTGGAGACATATTTTCCATGTGCAAGAGCTCAAAAGCTAACCCACCAGGCTTGTTAACCATCTCCTTCATTCTCAGTATTTCCACTTCCTACAGTTCTTTGGCTCTATTTTACCTTCTTCTATATTCATCTCACAGCTGGATAATATGCTTCAATGTCATGCTGGATTGTTGTTTGTCTAAATACTACCCACTGCCCATTCTGTTCCATATGTTTCTCAGCAAGCTGTGTGTGTTGGCATTTTGTCAGTTGCCAATGTGGCAAGTGAAAATATTTGCAAATATTAATATATCAATCATACTTGCTTACCCAGCACTATGGTGAAGTATTTGCATTTATGGTCAAATAGTTATTTTAACATATAACCTTTCAAACGTTCCTGCTCTACATATTTATTAAGATCATTAATCATGTGCCAGCATTTTTAAAAAGGTCACATTCAGTTGTATATTTAAAAAGACACTGGGTTCTTTTTAAAATCCAGTCTGTCAAAATTTAAAAGCAACACTTCTACTAACTAGAAATCACTAATTGATATCTGTTCCACTGAGATATTCTAAACCAGGGATGCCCAAACGATGGCCCAGGGGCCGAATCTGGCCCTGACATCAATTCATCTGGCCCATGCCACCCTTGCCACTCTGTGTGGGTGCATTTTACTTCTGCTTCCAGGAGTGGCAAGGGTGGTGTGGGCCAGATGGATTGGTTCTGCGGGCTGGATCTGGACCTCAGGCCATAGTTTGGGCACCGCTGGTTTAAGCAGAGAAAATGGCAGCCTAAAATCTATCTCATCCTGTTGCAAAACAGATTGCAAGGTGCATTTTGCTTTCGTAAAACCAGCCTGCTGAACCACATGACTGTTCCATGGCCCAAAAAGTTTGGGCACCTCTGTTCTAAACAATAGCTAATAACTACAAACTAGATGTAGCTCCCAACTTTACCTAATTTTTTTTAAATGTGCAATGTATCAGTGGCAGTCACAACAGATTCCCCTCCTTTTACCCCGATGCTCTCTCTGAGACCTAAAAAGTGGCCACAGAAGGGTTTCCCAGCTGTCCAAATTGGATTTGGGAGCTCACAGAAAGTTGCAGTGGGGTCAGGTATTTCCCCTTTCCACTTCCACTGCACCCTGTTGTTCCATTGATAGAAATCTCTAAGCCTAACTGTTCATATTCCTCCTTTCCCCTCAATATCCAAGGTTATTATTTCAGTAAGACAATCCAGAAGAAACTCTTGATGATACTACTGATTTTTCTACTGAGTGTTGTTCTGAAAAGAGTGAAGGATCATATTCATAGAGCTCCTTACCCATTATGGTAAACACTTTTTTGAGAATCTCAAAATGAAGTTAAAATTGCTACTTTGAAATAAGACACAATGATTACTTCCAGCTTTTTTGTACTAGATGAGAATGGATGTCCTTTTACAGCCAAATAAGAGCCAGCATGGTGTACTAAAAACCGGGGAGAAAGATCAGGATTAATCACTGTGGCTTTTTATACTCCAGGATGATAGCAAAGAGTTCAGCAATTTTCAGAAGCATTGCCACAAAGTTGGACTTTGTGAAAGAAAATGTTTCTGTGGAAAATGCTATGATCTTTTTCATTAAAAAAAGTATTAGAGTGCAAAAATATGCACAAAATCTTTCATAGTCTTGCCAACAGAGGGAAAACTTTAGACAATTTTCATTTGCTGAAAAATTGTGAGAACACAATAGTGATAATTCATATTGATACTGTAAAGCTAATAATCCCTATTACTATTTATACTTGGGGGAGGGGGAATCTGTCAGAGTGCAAGGTGTACGCAGCCAACTAACAATACATATAACAGGACCAGGCCAATAGATTAAAGTCCAAATGCAGTCCTGCCCATATCCAAATCCAAATCAAGGCCAGGGGTAGATAAAGGAACAAGACAAGTACAGTCTAGTGAGCAGGAAATCAGACAACCAAGGAACCAATGTGAACAGGAGATGGAATGGGAGCAGAGTGCATGAACAGGTACATAAGGTAGATACTACAGGCACCCAAGCAGGCTGAAGCTCCACAACAAATCAAGAAACTGTTGTTGTTGAGGCCACTTCTTCAGGGAAGAGCCAGTTTTTATATTGCTTTTTCCAGAGAGTTCCTGGGTGGTGCTCTTGAAGACCTTTGCAACTGCAGTAGGATGTGGGTCTTTTTAATTAATTTTAATTTTATATACACAATATCAACAATATCAACAATATAACAAAAAAATCTAACATAATAAATTTAACAATAATAAAAAGTAAAAAATACAGGAAAAATAAAAATAACAAAACTATAATGACATCAACAAATGCATGCATCCACCGACAATGGGACATGGGTCTAATCTTGCACCTGAATAGAGATGGAGCCCTGAAGCTGCCCCAGAACCTGACATGTCCCAATAGAATGCCAACATGTTACACGTGCCTCCGAAGAAATAGTTTTCAGCAGGACCACAAAAAGAAAGCAAGTAGTTAAACCCCACCTCTACTTTAGTTGTAATCTTAATATTTATGAGTAATTTTCCTTCTCTCAAGTTATTCTATACATTGTGTTTTCAGCAAGTGCAAATTAAATGGAAATACTGCATGTTTCATGTCACATCTAGTTTGGATTGAGATAGAAACAGGAAAGTATTATGAAGAAAAGCTTATGTGAAATTGATTTGACTCTGGAAAGCATGCACAGGTGAATCTGTGAGAGATGTGCCCAGTCCCCCCCCCCCCCCAATGACCAGAATGATTCTTAGTAAATTTTTACCAAGGTATCATTGCCTCTTAGAAAAAAATGCATTTCTGGGCTTGTAAACAGTAGCTGAAAGAAGTTAAAGAATATTTTCATTAAAAACCCTCAGATATAAATAAAAGATTCTGTGACAATTGAAAAATATGTCAAAAAAACAACAACCCTGAAGTGCCTCATTACGAGTGTATCAATCAGAATATTTAGAAATCTGTCATGCATCTATGTTTTCTGTGTCATCTGTAAGTCGAGGCTAGAGAACCAATTGTTGGACTTCACTTCCCATCAGCTCCTACCAGCCTGGCTAGTTGTGTGGGATATAGGCAGCTTTGGTTCATCAACCTGTGGGAGCGCTACAAGTTTGTTAGTCCTGGCCTAAGAGTTTACCTATTAACAATATCCATATATGTCTGCTTTGCTGATGTTATCCGCATACCTAAGGAATGGATCTCCCCACTTGAGTGAAGCTGCCTAGGCAAGGACAACTTTTCCTCCCTCTCCCAAGAAGTGGTGCCACTTGGAGGGTGACAAAAGGCACTTGCCAATTGACCATAGGGTGGAGAGAATATGGGACCCATAAAATATGGGTCCCCCTTTCCTAACAGCCTCTTTTGCCTAGTGTGAATGGGAGCTGTGAGAAGCTTACCATTCACAAGGTTCCCACCAGGGAAGCCTGGAGAAAGTGGGGGAAAGAACAGTAATTTTCACAGCAGTGCAGCAGTGGTGCTGCAGGGCCACTGTTGGGTATTGTTTGAAATATATATTTTAAAATATAATTTAGAAAATAAAATAAAAATTGGGGAAGGTTAAGGTTGGGGGAGCTTCCCATCAAAAGAGCTATGAGGCACTGAGTGCCCCCATTTGCTCTTTATTTGCTTCCTCGCCAGGGGCATTTGTGGCAGGCTAATAATAAGGAGCAGCTGAAAGTCAGATATCATTCACTACTATCACAATGATAAACATTTCCTGAGAATTTATATACAGTGTGATAATCTGATACAATTTTGACAATATTTTGATTGACTAACTTGTCCTTTGTTATTAAGAAATGTAATAAAGTAGTGATCATGAGGGTGCAGAAAAAAACAAGTACAGTGGAAACTCAGCTTACAAATGGTTTGGTTAACATAATATTCGGTATGCGAAAGGAAATCCAAAGAAAATAGTGGCTCGGTGGACTGATTTATTATTATTATTATTATTATTATTATTATTATTATTATTATTATTATTATTATTATTATTATTATTATTATTATTATTATTATTATTAGCAGTATGACACTCATGTGGGGTTTTCAGACAACTCCAAACACCCTTACAATTCTTCCCACAGTGGCAGGAGGGTTTTTGGAGCATTTCCGCTCTGTTTTTGGAATTTTTCATTGCATTTTGGCACCACCAGAAGCTCCCACCACCACAAGGAAGTGCTGAGTTTTGAACAGCTAAAACAGTCACTCTTTTTTTTAATTTTTGCTGAACTCTGGAATGGATTAATTGGTTTTCAATGAATTCCTATGGGAAACTGCATTTTGGTTTTCATGGTATGAAGTACCTCATGGAATGGATTAATTCCATTAACTGAGGTACCACTGTAAAATGAGACACCATTTTTATTAATTTATAGGAAAGCCCTATGAGATCATCATGGTGTTATGTAGGAATTTCAGATTACTTTTTGGAAGACGCATATTTAAATTCCTTTGCACTCTGCAAGGCTCCAGGACATTTAGAGGGTGTAACTCAGTGGTGAAGCTTCTAAGTCCTTTATCTGGCCCTTGTATTTATAGCTGGGAAAGACCTCTGCCTGAAAATTTGCTGCTGCTGCTGCTGCTGCTGCTGCTGCTGCTGCTGCTGCTGCTGCTGCTGATGATGATGATGATGATGATGATGATGATGATGATGATGATGATTACTACTACTACTACTACATTTGTATGCTGCCCACTCAACAACATGACTCAGGGTGTCTCCCAACAGTATCCATATAATACACTATACTGTACATATATTGCAATACAATAAAATCGTCATAGATAGCAGTACTGTACTTACTTTATATATGGCAGGTTCACATTCAAACACTCCATCAAGTATCTGTAGTATCCAACATTACATTGTTCAGAATAAAGAATTAAAACCCTGACATTTTACTAAGCATGGACAATTAGAGAAAACATTACTTGATGAATTAAAATGTCCAGACATGACAAGGACAACTATGGTCAATTTGGCCAATCGACAAAATTATACACAAATTTGATCCAGATAGTGCATGGTATTTATGTAACTGGCAATTTCTCTTTAAACTATTTGGCACTCGAAAAGCAATATATTTTGAAATCTTGGCAGACTTTACAATCCTAATACCCAGCACTGGCTCATAACACTGCTTATACAAGCCAATCTTTCCAATAGTACATCTTTTTGGTAGACGTCTCATCATTTTTGTTCCTAATGCAAGAATTCCATTTTCCCTTTATTGATAAACAATTACTACACTTTGCCAAGCTGTTCCTTGCTCATGTTTACACAGCTATTTGACAACCAGGTTTCCTCTCTATCTATAAACATCAATGACATTTCTAGAAGAGGTTTTCAGGAAATTTTCTCTCCCTTTCCCTGAGAAAGCTGCCATTTTGTGTCTAATATAGTCTTTTAAAAAGATAAACCCTGAAGACTGATATTGCCTTTGATCTTTTATGCGTATTAATGAAAGTAGTAGATGTAGGAATACGCTTGTACTTTCAAAGTTTCTGATAATCTGAGTTGAGTCTCAAGGCACTGAGAATTTGCATAAATGGTTTGGATTTCCAAAATCTCTAAGTAAACATCAGCATCTTGAAGATTAATTATAACTTAAATGACACAGGAGAGAAGACTCAACATTCTAATAATTTAAGTATGACTTCCTTTTTTAAGCCTTTGAGATGACTCACAAATATAAGAGTATGTTTTAAGACTAAGATACAAACTTGGAGTTGACTCAAGAAATTAAAATAACTTATAAATACAGAAGTTGATTTTGGAAAAGAAAAAAGAAAAATCCACCATTTTTAAACTATGTTCACACAAATACAAGGAAAGTCTTTTCCTTTACAATTCAATAAAGTAGTAACAGGATGATGGTGAAAAAATAAATAATTACATTGTCAGCAGCACTCCTCAACATGATTTGAGCCCTATTGGGCTGTATTAATATACAGTAAAACCTCATATAACACTAAAACCTGGTTCCACAAGTCTTCGTGTTATATGATTTTTCGTGTTATCTGATCCTCTATGGGATCCATAGAGATACATTGTAACCACACAGGCTTTCGCGGTTGTTATCTGAAGCATCCCATAGGATCTTAATGTTATCTGATGCAATTCTTCCCCCCAGATTCCTTGATGTTATGCGATTTTCGTGTTATTCGATACTAATGTTATATGAGGTATTACTGTACGTATATTAAAGTAGTCCAGTAGGGCACCTGTAATGTTGAGGAGTGCTAAAGGCAAAAAGAAAAATTAGCAGTGGATATTGCACCATCCCTCTTGCCTATGCTGACAACTGGATTGTGCCCAACAATAGCAATGGTCTACTAGAGCATCATTTTGCACACATAAAGCAAAATAAGAAGCAGAAAGGCAGAAGGAGTCAATCTCATGTCTTTATTACTGTGCCTCCTTTCATACATGTAAGGCTACTTTAGCACGTGTGCTATATCTGTCTGACACATTTAATTCTCCCCTTAAGCTCTTAAAGAATACTTCCTCTGTTTGCTCTGCCTGAAATATCCCTCTATGTTCCCTGGCTTTGGAAAAATGAGATCATAAACCATACACTATACTTCAAAGCTATATAAAATAAAATATACTGTGGCTGCATTTGCCCAGATCATTTATTCTGGAATAGTCTCATTGTCTTTAAAAGGACCACCGCAGAATCAACTGTTTATGGGCTGTTAGTTCCCCATTGGGAGAAAAATTGACGGAAAATACAACAAATAATAATTAAATATTATTTCATAATATGTGAAGGGATTCTATTTATCACTCAGTTGACCAAACTATTCAATAAATCCCACATCCAGAACAACCCATCTTTGTCTGTCTCCCTGTTCATGCTGCTCTCACTAAAAAGTGCTTAGCATCAAATTGTCAAGGAGACCCAAGTCAGCACAGGGAACAATAAAAACAACAGTTTTTCCAACATATTAACAGATTAGCACAGTAACACAGCATGTAAAATGGGGAGGTGTGTGTGTCTTTATGGACATTAAAGACTAAATAGATGAAAGCAAACTCATTAACCTTTACATAGGGAAAAGCATATAGCTCACAGGCAAATAAGTAATTTCTGAGCTAGTTGAATACTGGCCACCACCAATTCTTATGGCAGATACTTTTGTAAACTTTCAGACAGAGCAATTCTAACTTGCCAGATTGTTGAAAGGCCAGCTGAATTGATACTAGCCTGGCTGAAGCTGTACTGAACAGTATCCGATTTACACATTTTAGCAGGGGTCAGAATTGCTACTCCTCTCCTTGATTATTAGTTTTAAGAAACAGATACTATGTAATGAATTCAATTTCTCATTTTAATTTTAAACATCCATATACCTCTTACACTTCCAGATGTCATGCCTCCCCTACTTTGTATTATGCATAAATCTGACACTTCATATGTGCATTTGAAGATTATTTTGTGGTTATGACTTTCTCCTTAGTTCAAATTTGACATTTTTTAAATTGGTGACTAAAACTGTATTTATAAATTAGCAATATATCAGAGATATAGGAGAATGGACCCTGTCTGATTTTTTTTTTTTTAAAAAAAACCCAATATGTTAAAATGTTTTATCATGGGAGCAAAAACATCTACTGTAAAGTTGTTGACCTTTGGGTTCTCCAGATAAAGCCATTGGACCCACATCCCTCTTAATTGTGTAACCATAATTACACATACACATTAGCTTCTATCTATGTGGCCTTTTTAATGTGAACCCTACAGTCAGATATGACTGGCTTTCAAGCAAGGGTGACCTTTACCTTTACCTACTGCCTTTGTGTCCATTAAGCGGTTGCATCATGTACTTAGTTTTGGTATATTTATCTCATGAAAAATAGGTATTATAAGGACATGGGTGAATTTAATAAAAGTTTAGCCTCTTTTTTTAGCTAATTAATATTGCTGGTCTGAGGCTGAAGCATGAGTATCTCATCCTAGTCCAACCATAGGCTGTCATGGTGTTAACGTAAACAGGTTCTCACCAGTCCACCAGAACCAGTAGTAACTTTTCCCAGTGTCCTGGAGAACCAGTAGCAGCTTTTGGGGGGAACCACCTTCGGGGCTTAGCTTTTCACTGGTTCCCCCATTGCACATGTGCGCCAAGCATTTGGTGTGCATGCATGCCTACAGTGCTTGGTGTGTATGCACGGCCTCCTTGCTATCCTCCCAAGTGGGGAGGAGGAAGAGGTGTGTGTGTGTGTGTGTGTGTGCGCGCGCGTGCGCTTATTTTTATTTTATTATTTATTATTTTTTCCTTTGGCCCCACCCACAATGTCATGACATCATGATGTTGGCACTGCCCATGATGTCATGGCATTAGCTCCACCCACACTATAATGACGTCAAAATGGGGTAGTAAAATTTTTGACATCCCACCATTGTATGTAAAGTTATATGTTATAAATGCTGCTTGGAATCTTTGATGTTTTTGTCAAAGAAAAGAATGAAGAGATAATAATGAGGGAGATGATAGAGATAATCATATAAACAGTGATAAGGGTGACAATAATGACCTTTTTAAAAGTCCCATACAGATGGAGGAAACATGCAAGTACCCCAGGAATCATAGTTTCACTTAGGACTCACATAGAATGCTTCATGCTGATGTGTGATCTTCCTTCAAAGTTGCATCCATTTGAATGCCCCCAACCAAATGAATTTGAATATTATTTTATTTATTTATTTATTTATTTATTTATTAGTCAAATTTATTCATCGCTCTTCTCACAAAGTGACCCAGGGTTATTCACAATAAAAAGAAAAAACATCAACAACAGTTATAAAATCTAAAAAACTATTAATCAAAAATTTTTTAAAACTAGCTAAAACCAATTAAAAATTTAACGATTAAAAATTTATATTACATTACAACTAAGGACAAGGGGGCTCAGATAAGCCAACGGGCTGGGGGCATTATGCCACACACACCCCCACACACCCCAACCCATCCCACCAGCCATGTTTTCACTCCTTTCCTAAAGGACAGCCACTTTGTCTGCATATGTAATTCTATTGGAAGGAGATTCCATAGGGCTGGAGCAGACACAGAAAAGTTGGGAGCAGTTTGGAAATGTAAAAAATGTCCACCTAGGTTTCTGAACCAAATCAAACAAAAAGGAGGACAGATTCTAAAGTGCTGAAACAGGACAAGGGTTAGATGGGTAGATGGAGACATTGTCTCAGTAATTAGTTAAAGAAAACACACACACAAACACCTCAAGAAATGTAGTATAAGACTAAAGAATAAGAATGTGAAGGGAGCTGTCATATGTAAATAACTTAGATTTTGGTTGACCAGAAGAGCTGGCTGGGCCTTTTGAAAGATAAAGAATGTAAACAAAAAACTTACATTTGGCTTTGAGAATGAACATTTTATCATGTTATCTATTCCATAAAATGAGGAAAGCAAGAACATTTCAGTCACACCCTGAGAAATGGAAAGTTCAGAGTGACTGAAATTCTGTTGTGCACTTACGCAAAACATTTAAAATTTAACAGCAAGTTGCTGTTAAGTCAATATCTTTCTGTAGATACAATATATTACATGCCTATGATTTATGAAGCTGAAGACCTACCGGTATGCAGACTTTAGAAGTGCAATACTAGTTTGCTGTTGCTGGGTTGTAGTGTGTTACTAACATGTGCTGTTTTAGTAATCAGTCATGAAAGCACAATAGTTCCAACCTAAAAAGCCGTTCTTACTTACCTAACATCAAAATGCCTTTGACATTATAGTTTGAAAAACTAAAATATTTTGAAATATTTAGAAAACCAATCAAAGATTTCTCAACACTCTGTCTGCCAACATGCTGACAAAATTGTATATGTGTGTGTTTAATTTATAACACTGATGGAGGTAATAGGTCCTGTGATCCTGCTTTGAACTACAAATTACAGGGAACACAATGAGTTTCTCAGTATTACAAAGCTGAACCTTGCCAACAGTTTCTGAGATGGATGGACCTATTACACTGAAAGGCAGGATACTCATTAAGTAGTGGTCAATAAAAATAGAGACCTTTTTCTAGTCCCAAGGACTGAAAGTTGGATAAGTTGAGGAGATGACAGAGGCCCATCATGAAATGGTCTGTGATCAATGGCTATTATTTGAAGAGCAGAACATTTCCTAGAATGAAACAGTTTATGTTGTTATGTGGGATAATTACCATTTTCAATTATTGGACATTTCACAGAGCTCAGGTCCTATACTGAGACAATAACCCTCCGGATCTAATCTCTACTCTGCTGCCAGCCATGCCTTTTAGCAATAGCCCAGTAGTATTATTTCAGTGTCAAACCCAATATTCTCCAAGCCATTACTTTCTTTGTCATATGGTACTGAGAGGTACGCACAGTTCAGGTTAAGTTCACACAAGGCTTACATTGATAAAAGCATTCAGCACAGATGCTTCTTTGGCGGTGAATACTTGGAACTCTGACATAGGAGGAGCAGAATATACTGAAGCTGCCTCCAAACCCTTTGTTGGGCTACCTGATCTCCATGACTTATACTCAGGGATGTTTGACAGAGAAAAGGGAGAGATTCAGGTCATTATCTAGGATTCATCTTCCAACTGGAGTGTTGTATCATTTTATTACCTACATCTGTATCTCTCTTTTCCTCCAGTGTTCTCAAAATGACAAGGCAAATTATAAGTAAGGCTATCAAGTAAACTACACCAGGCTGGGTGAGATGCTGGGAGGTACATAAAATACATGCCCATTCACCCAGTAATTAACTTGCTGGATTTCAGAGGTGAAAAAGAATATAGATCCTTCAAGTTTCCAGTTCAGTGTTTGCACCATCACACAACCACTGGCTGTCAGTAATAACTGTACTTCTTGCTTTCTGAGACTTGACAGATGAGTTGAGCTTCAACAATTAAATTTTACATTCAAAAGGCTACTTAGATACATTGATCAAGCTGTTTAATTAGTCAGAAATGTAGGACTGCAAATCATATCTAAGTGGTATTGTGGGCTAATATGCAGCCAATTCATCTGTATAACACCTTCTCCTTCGAAGGAGCAAAATTCTGCTGTTGCAAAATCATGTGGCATCTCTCCCCAACAGTTTTCCAGTGTTATTTTTGATGGTTGCCAGTTTTTGTTGAGCACCAAATCGAGTGCCAATATCACTTATTAAACCCTAAAGCAGGGGTGACCAACCTTGGTGCTCTAGGTGTTCTTGGACTTCAATTCCCAGAAGCCCAAGTCAGCACATCTGCTGATCAGGGTTTCTGGGAATTGAAGTTCAAGAACATATTGAGCACCAAGGTTGGCCATTTTTGCCCTAAAGCATCAAAAACTAAGATTGTCACACTCTTAGCACAGTGGTTAAACTGTGGTACTGTAGCCGAAACTGTTCATGTCCTGAGTTCAGTCCTGGTGGGGCTCAAGGTTGATACAGCCTTTCATCCTTCCAAGGTTGGTAAAATGAGTTCCCAGCATGTTGGTAACAAAAATGTTCATTACATTGTGAACTGCACAGAGAGTGCACTAAGCACTGTGGGGTGGTATATAATTGTTATTGCTATTTATATTTTAATTGGTTACATTTGTCTACCAACTTTCATTTGTAGAGCTTTCTTTTTGGAGTAGTGTCCATGATCCTCATTCCCATATGTGTGCATGCAACAAACCTATGGGACATATTAGGTTCAGACATCGTGAGTGGCCCAGGGGCATCCAGAGAACTTCATTCTCAAGTGAAGAGTTGAACCTGAGTCACCCCAGTCCCATCCTACCATTCTGACCACCACACCGCACTGTATCTGAATAGTGATTCTTTCACTAATTGTAGTCTCATCAATACATATTTTATTTATTGCTGTAAATTGAAACCAGTAACAGACAGCAATAGGTCAATGCCTAAAAACAACTTCTCCAATCTAGTGGAATTATCTTCCAGAAAAGTAAGGATGATTATCTTTTCACTGTCTCTTTGAAAAGCTTGCACAGCTTACAATGTTAAAGTCTTCTACTTGACAGTCCTATTCCTGATTTAGGGAGAATTAAAACAGCTCCATTTTAGCCAGCCCTGCCCTCAAAACTGCAGCAAATTGTAAATGGAATATATTATGTTTCTTCTTCTTATATTTGTATCTAGGTATCATATCCCCTTTGCTCTTAGAACTCAACAGTGCTGAAGGCACAAACCAGTAATTTTTCTTTGTTTTCTGTTTATTCCTAGTAGAAGATTTCCTTTTTCAAAACCTCTGTTCCAGGGCAACCTTATTATGGTCGTCGTCATCATTGTCATTGCTGCTGCCGCCACCATCATCATCATGAGCCATCAAGTTAATCCTGACTTTCCATGGTTTTCTAGGTAGAGAAGACACAGAAGTGGTTTACTATCCCCTTCTTATGATGGCATTCTGGGACTGTGCAGCTTGCTCTTGACTACATAGTCTGGTTCTCCTTCCAGAAGTCAAAGTGAATAATCGCATTCCCAACCTCTAGCTCTGTCGCCAGATACCTAAACCACAGAGCTATCTAGACAGGTCTGGCTTTCATAGGTCGTGTCTATATTAACACCTCTTTTTTCATGCAAGGAATTTCTTCTTGGTCTCAGAATTTTCTTCATAAATAAACAAAGCATTTCCCTCCTCAGAGGTCCAAAGTCGACTCTTTGAAGTCTAGTTAAGCTTCAATCAGGTGGACATGATTTTTTATGCCTCCATTTAAGTTCTTCACTCTTCCTAGACATCAAAAATAATCAGCCAGACTCCCAAGGAGAGATCACACATAAACACTTAGCCAGTAACATATATTCTATTTTAAAAGGCAATTTTCCACTCTGCAATTTTTGTGTTAAAATAGTTCCTAGATTTTCTTGAACCTGCTTTTAATAAACAGAGATTGAATGTCTTTGTTGTCCAGTTGACAAGGGTTCAGAAGTTACTTCTGGCTCATCCATCTTCTTTTTAGCTCAGCATAAAATCTCTATGTCAAATCTAAAGCCCTTCACCAGGATCTACCTTAACCTTTGCTAATGTGACTAAGCAAAGCTCCAGCTATCTGCTGTAAACTGAATATGGGACATAATACATTATTTCAAACTTCTGCTCTAACCTTTTTCTGCCTCTGAGACATTCACTCTACTTTGATAAAGTTCTCACAGGGAAGAGATTGCTGTACAGAAGTAGCTGTACATGATCTTCCACTGCTAATTAGTCTTGACAATGAACTGCATTTCTTCTTTCAAAATGTAATAATCATTCACTGTAAAAAGCCACTTCAAAGGAAATCTTTTTTAAAAAAATCTTTCTTGAACACTGGAGAGATTCAGAAATCAGCTGCTGACCATACCAAAGCTGGAAGCAGCTCCCTCAACCATCTGATAAAAACTGATATACTGTATATACTTGAGTATAAGCCTAGTTTTCAGTCCCAAAAATGAGCCCCAAAAAGGGGAAATAGCTTATACTCGGGTCAATGACCATGAGGGTCCCAAGGTCATGTCAGACTGAGATGCATAAAAAAATTAATTAATTTTACCATATTTTCATATATTTTGATTATTGAAACTCACTAGCAGCTGCTGCATTTTCCATCCTTGGCTTATACTTGGGTCAATCTATTTTCTTGGGTTTTCAGATCAAAATCAGGTACCTCGGCTTATATTCGGATTGGCTTATACTTTAGTATATACAGTAGTAGTAGTAGTAGTAGTAGTAGTAGTAGTAGTAGTAGTAGTAGTAGTAGTAGTAATAATAATAATAATAATAATAATAATAATAATAATAATAATAATAATAATAATAATAATAATAATAATAATAATAATAAACCAATTTGTTGATCAGCTATTAATTGACAAATTCGTTTTGAATAATTCAAAGAAAAGGTGAACAAATAAATTATTATTATTATTATTATTATTATTATTATTATTATTATTATTATTATTATTATTATTATTATTATTATTATTATTATTATTATTATTATATGGTTGATTTGTTGAATTGAGTACACTGCTGGAAACTACAAATAAATTTAGTAAAGACATTGGACTGCAATTTGGAATTGATGAGTTCAACAATTATTGTTAAGGAAGGCAAAATTGTCAAAGGTAATGGATTTGAGTTAGATAATGAAAAAATGTATCAAAGCAATACACGTATTTGGGAGTTCTGGAAGCTTCTGACCTCCTACACAACCAAGTCAAAAAAACTACTTCAAAATACATAAAGTAGGTCCAGAAAATCTTGAGGTCAAAACTGAGTGGAGACAATATCATCAAGGCAATTAATACTTGGGCAGTGCCTGTTATATACTATTCAGCTGGAATAATTGATGGGACTCAAATGGAATTAGACATTCTTGACCAAAAAACAAGGAAGCTAATGACTATGCACCATGCCCTACACTAAAAAAGGGATGTGGATCATTTGTAAATTTATTATGATCGGAGCATGGCAGAGGACTCCTACAGGTGAAACAGACAGTAGAGGAAGAAAACTGTAGCTTGAATAACTACATTAAGAAAAGTGAAGAGCCTATGCTTCAGAAAGTGAACAAAGGAGGACTTTTGAAAACAGTGAAGAATGCTGAATATAGAAAGGAAAAGATAGAAAGTTGAGCTGCAAACTGGAAAAACAAGCCTATGTATGGTCAATATTTGAAAAACAAAGATGGCAAGGTTGACCCAAAGCTAACATGGGGATAGTTAACAGCAGGAGTTTTGAAGAAGGAAATGGAAGGATTTATCCTGGCAGCTCAGGAACAAGTTTTGACAACAAATTGCATGAAGACAAAAATACACCAGGTATCCAACAATAGCAAATGCTGGCTTTGTAATGAAAAGGATAAAACACGAGATCATCTGACCAGCGGATGCAGAAAAATTTCACAGACCATTTATTTAAAATGCCATAACAGGGTTGCAAAAATTATCATTGGAAACTTTTCCAGAAGTTTGAATTTGAATGCAGTAAACATCATTGGGAACATCAAGTAGAGAAAGTTTTAGAAAATGAGAGAGTTAAGATCCTGGGGGACTTTACAATTCAAAGAGATAGACATTTGCTTCACAGCACATCTGATATAACTATTGTGGAAAAGAAGAAGGTCTGGTTTACTGATATTGCTATACCAGGAGATGAACGAATTGAAGACAACTGGAGAAAATCACAAAATATTGTGATTTGCAAATTGAAGTAGAGCATCTATGGAGGAAGAAATCTGCTGTTGTACCCATAGTGATCAGAACCCTCTAACGGACTCCCTAGATATTTGGAAATTTTGGGCTTATTGGACTTGATATCCTAACTCTCCAAAAAAAAAAAAAACCTACGGACATTACCTTAACAGTTCTTTGGTTCTTGGTTAGAGCTTGCACTGTTATTCCAGTCCTGAACCATGAATCAAATGGTTGATTTGTATCCAATAGTCAATATCATGATTTGCAAATCAAAGTTGAGTGTCTATGGAGCATCTATATATATATATATATATATATATATATATATATATATATATATATATATCATTGTAGCTTTTCCACTTGGCAGTTTTAGAAAAGAGGGAAAACTCTATTGATGCTAGCATTAACCCCACCCCATTTTGAAACTATTGTTAGGAATCGGAGATATATTAATATTAATATATATTAATATATTAATATTAATATTAATTATATTAATATTAGGGGAAGAAGAAGCCTGGGCAGGATGAGGACCTTGCCACCCCTCCCCCTGTGCCCACCCCAACATATTGTAATGTAATGTATTTTCTGTAAGCCGCCCTGAGTCGCCATGGCGAGTGGGCGGCAATATAAATTTGAACTAATAAATAAATAATAAATAAATAAATTTTCTTATTGATTTAGGCTGTTTTGACAAGCTGCTTCTTCATTCTTATCAGAAGTAATCCAATGATCCCTCCAATATGATTTGATCAGCCAACAGAATGCTGTGGTTGCCCAAGTGATGGCCAAATGTCTTCTCTGCCCTCACATTCTTTCAAGAAGCTCCCTCCATAGTTCCCCATTGACAGGCTAAACCAACTCAGCTACAATTTGCAAGCCATATAAAGGCCCTTTTGTTAGCTCCTGATAAAGGATACTCTGTACTTTACTCAAAGGGAGACCCGGCTTTTGTCAGACCATTATGGAGTGACACAGAAGTCTAGTTCTCTGCCCCCAGCTTGACAAAATAAATGTATCAATGGATTACACCCTGAAGTGTTCTGCACCTTTACAGCTCAGTAGCAGCTCAGTAACAGTTTAAACAATCTTCCAGTCATACAGTCAGTCAATCAATCTTTATTAGGATCCAAGATCAGCATAGTACAACCAAAGAAGAAGAAGAAGAAGAAACTAAAATACATATTCAAAAACATATTAAAAGGAGCATATCTTCTCTGGGTTAATGAGTAAAAGGTTAATATTATGGTCCAGGGCCAGCATATTACAGCAAAAGAGAAAGAAAAGAAAAGCAGAGGTTAAAATAAGGGTAAAATACATTTCAAAAGGAACATGTCTGCAAAGGAGTATTACAATTAGTATTTAAGATTAATGGTATTACAACCTTACTAAACCTATGATATAGCACTAGTACTGTAGTTTATTTAGCTTAGATGTTCCTGGCATTCCCAAATAAGGTTTGCATATGTTGACAAGGGATCCTGGATGGTGTCTGCAGAAAATCAGTCACACAGACCCTTTTTGCTTTGCAGCTGGTTATCCTGACTGGGGTTTGTCTCTCAGATAACTGTCCCTAAGAGAGGAAGGCCTTTTTCTTCGTCATCCTTCACTCATTCACTACACCTGTACAACCTTCAGACTTAAACAAATGATTAAAGGACATTTCCTATGACTTATATTCTGATCAGCAATATCATTTCTTGACCAGCATTAATGTCATTCCATACCCCCACAGGCAGCATTTGAATGTTGTAGGGTTTTTTTTTCTTTTCATTTCTCTTATTTTAAAGTTTGACACTTGCCTCTGGGATGAGAGAAAACAACGATCTCTTTTTTCCTCATCAGGAATGCCCACGATTTGTGCAAAATCTCTCTGTCCAAAACTATTGTCCTTTGTTTTTGAGAAGCAAAGTGCACCTGTGCAGTCACACAAAGCAAGGATAGAAGTGTTTTTTCAAATGAAATTTCAATAGACTTAGACAATACCTACAATACCTACAATACTTTTATTTTTTCAAAGTCAATGAAACAAAGAGCAGCTATAATAATTTTCTACAATCCAGCACTTTGGTGCATGCACACATGCACACGTGCGCGCGCGCACACACGCACACAGACACAGACACAGACACACATGCATGCAGACAAACAGGCTTTCTCTCTCTGTCTCTGTCTGTCTGTCTGTCTGTCTGTCTGTCTGTCTGTCTCTCTCTCTCTCTCTCTCTCTCTCTCTCACACACACACACACACACACACACACACACACAGAGTTTTAAGTACAAGAAATCTAATTGAGAAAGCAAGGACATATCTTACTGTTGTATCTCTCCTACCAATGCACTGTGGCCAGTCAGGGCTTGTACAAATGCTCTTTAGAATTAAAAAGTTATTTTAGGCAGAAAAATTCACATTTATCATGACAATCAGAAGGAGGAGAAAGATAGTTCTATTGTATGAGATGTTAATATCCACAAAATGCAAAATATGATCAAAAGGAACTGGTCCGAAGCTTTTCTAGTTTGGTATAAAACACATGGATTGCACATTTATGTATTCATTTTCTTTTTAAAAATCAAATGACTTTGTTAAAACTAAAAAAGAGATTGTTATGTGTTAGTTTCATAATACGGAACTTTCTAGAAAGCAACATTGGTGGTGATCACTGCAGGTTAACACTTGATTGGTTTCTTCTCAGCAACTCTTCTGTGAACATTTAATCATATTTGGATGAATATGCCGATAAAATGTAGTGAAGCATACACCTTGAACCTGAGTAATTGATAATTAGTGTTCTTTAATATGTAGGATTAGCATCAACAGAAGTCATTTTGGGTGTGATGCTGTATGAAGTATTCATTGAGTCAGTGAAGAAAAAAGGAGCCATAATTGATTTTATGAAGTGATAGGTTAAGTGCATGAAATGAATTCTTCTGATTTTCCTTTCATCCTACAAAACACCATGTAATGAACTCCAGACTTTCAGGAGAAATTCTTATCCAGGAAACTTTGATGTGTTCTGTGTCAATAACTGAGAGGAGGTTTTTGTTTTTTTTCTGTGACCCATCCCGCAGTGGTGAAATGCTCTCCCATCTTTCCTGAGATGGTGACAAAGCAGCACTGGTTTTAACTCACAATAAAATGTAATTAGTTGACAGGCCTGATTAATTACATCTGCTGCTTTTTAAAATCTATTATGATGTTGCTGCTGCAGCAGCAGCAGCAGCAGTTGTTGTTGTTGTTGTTTGAGTATTTCTTTCATTTTTATTAGATTTGTAAACCAGCCTGTATGAATCAAAGGTATTTTAAAAGTCACCTTGACATAATTATTCCCATGTGTCACTTATTTCATGCCATACCTCCTTCCTGTTATATGTTTAAATTTTCTCTTTGTGTATGTATGTTTCACCACATTCACATTTCTAACATTCTACATAGCAGGAAGTGTATTTTGCTTCACCGAAGTAAAAAACTCATTCTGGTAAGTGAACAACTTACAGAAGCAGTATTAAAAAATAAAATCCCGAGTTTGGGCAATATCTTTATTCAGTTACAGAGGCAAGATTTTGAAGCCTCCAGAAGTCTTTCCCAGAAAAAGATGGTGTTTTGGAGTTTATAGCTAATTTGATAGACATACATAGTAGATTGAAGGATACAGAATCTTCACTAAGTTTCTTTTTTTTTTTTTTGTTTTGTTTTTTTTATTGATTTTTAAAATAAAAAAAACACAAACAGAAGATTACACAAAAATACAACATAATTATCCGCATTAAAGAAAATCAAAAACAAATAGAAAAACATTCAATATGACAAAACTAAACAACACCAAAACCAATTAGATACATACATCAAAAAGACATACAATAGATAAGTAAATCACCCACATCTAACCCCTCACCTCCCACGTTCCTAGACCAACACAACATAAATCCTCATCGCCCACCCCAAGCCCCTCACCACTCTGACATCTTCTCTCCCCCGTCCTTCCGTTGAAGGACCGCCTCCGAGTGTCGAAGAGGGGGAGGGGAGACCTGGACTAGGCGGATTCCTACCAATGTTTGAGAGTATCAAGTAAGTCAACTTGCTCAAAACTGTACAGTTATTTCTTGTTCTTCCTTCCTTCTACACGTGGCTATCTTACCCCTATTCTTTTTATTTATATTCTAAATTTTTGACCCTTATCTCCCTTTAGCTTTCATTGACAAAAATTATTTACAATTCCGTAATATTTTTATAAATATACTATAGCACATTTTATCCTTCAATTTATAAAACAATGAAAACAGCTGACTCTTCCTAACATTTCAGATGTTACGTTGACTTAATATTTGCCACCAGTAATTAAATTATTCAGTTTTCTTCCATCTATGATATCCTAAACTTCATTTTCATCTTACCTAACATACCCTTAAGTAAAACCCTTTTTCTCATTTCCTTTTACCTATGCTGCTGTTGTATTCTTCCTTTACATTATATTTCATTCATGCTGTTAGTCACCTAATGTTTCCTGACAATTTCTAAATCCAATGCAATTAATGGGTGGATTATCATATTTTCCCATCTGCTATAATGATCCAAATTCACCTTAATTATATTAATAATACCTCAACTCGCCTTATGGGAGAAATCTAAATTTTGGTCCTCCACTACCCCCCTTACCCGTAAATATTTTACATCACATAATTTACCATAAGGTTGTTATAAGACAGATTATACTATTTCTAAGTTCCATCTTTTCGGCATTCGGAAGTTTGTCCTTTAAATCCTATAAACATCTAGATTAACAAGCAAAAATTTTTTAATATAAAAAAAAGAAAAAATAACATGCCCTTTATTTCATTCTCTTTTTCCAATACGATAACATAATCTTCTTCTCTTTTTCACTTCCTTTAACATACAGTAACAACTGATTATTATTATTATTATTTTTTGAAATGCATACTCTTTTAAGTCTGAGACTACACATTGGTTGGGGAATTACATCCACTTGTTAGTTGATTGTAGTTATTTCCTATTCACAACCCTTTACATTAATTTTCCTTTATACCATTTAGTCAATAAGCACTTCGTAACCTTTTGAAACTTACAAAGAAACCCATTTTTTGTCAACTCTTTTAATACAACAAAAACGATATCAATTCTCTTTCCTTGAAATTGCTAACACTAATACTATCCTGTCTCAGTTATACTCCAATTATCTAATTGCTACTCCATTACTGCCCTTCATTATTTTCTATTTCTTTCTCCATTGCTATCTGCTATTATATTACTATTTCTTATCCTATTAATGTTAATTGCCCCATCTTTACATTTCTATTTCTCATTTCCCTTTTTTTCCTTTTTTTTCTCTCCTTTTTCTCTCTTCATCTTCCTTAACATATAATAACAACTCATTATTTATTTTCCAAAATTCACATTCCTTTTGATTAAGTGTCCTTTGCACAAATTAATCAGACACTTCATATTGATTTAGGAGTTACATCCATTTGTTAACTATATAGTTTTTTCCCCATAACTATGTTACTCTATGCTTCTTTTAATCCAAAAATAAAAAAAAATAAAAATAAAAATTCTTTTGGTCCAAGAGAGAAGTCATGTCAATTCTGTTTACTCTATGATTCTTTTAATCTGAAAAAACCAAAATAATAATCAAATTTCTTTTAATCCAAAAGAGAATTTATGTCAATCTTGTTTCTTTAAAATTTATTTGCTGATGCTGCTATTATTCCCTATATTTGTGAGTTTCTCTTTGATTTCCCTCCATTCTTTAGATCCTTTTTCAATAATATTACATCTTTCTAATACATCCATATAATCAGTTTGTTCTCTTATCACCACTGCTTTCCCTATCCAAAAGAATCTCAGCTGTTGAAATTGTTGCCAATTATAATTCACCCCCTTATCTCTTAATAATTTAGTAATTGGTTTGATTTCCTTCCTCCACATTCTTTCTCTTTTTGATAAGTCCTGATAAATATCCAATTATTCACCCTCTAGCTTTGGCACCTGTGTACCTTTCTTCTTTAAATAGGCCATCAACTTTAGTTTACTTTCCAAACTTACAAATTTTACCAAAACGTATCTTTTAAATGTCCCATTTCTTTTCTTTCCCAATCTGTAAGCTGCTGATATATCTTCTTGAGTAAAATTTCTTCCCATCTTCAATTCGTTCAGCCATTTAATGATTCTTTCTCTTAGTCTGTCTGATTTAAATTCTGGAATATTCTTTATCAGCAGGTTCCTCTTTTTTGCCTCTACTTCCAACTTGTAAAGTCTCTTTTCTTGTTTATCGCTTCTTTCCTCTCCCTTTTTTCCTTTACCTTGAATAATTTCAATTGTTTCCTCCACATGTTTTAACCTTTCCTCTATTACAGCAATTTTATCATTTGTTATTGTCTTAAGATTTACCAGCCAATCTCTTAAATCCTGTTGTTTTTTCATAGTGTCTTTCATTTGTTGTTTGATGTTTTTGACCTCTTCTTCTATAGATTTTGATTTTAATTCTAATGCCGCAAGTTTGTAATTTATTGTTTTCATAAAATCTTCCAACAAATTCCTCAAATCTTGTTGTTTTTTCATAATATCATTCATTTCTTGTTTCCTTATCTCATTCAATTTATCCAATTTTCCCTCGATTCTGTCCATCTGTTCTCTCATTACATCCAGGCATTGTTTTTCTTCTTGTTTTATTGGTTTCAAATTCTCTACCTCTATTTTCTTTTGTTCTGTTTCTTTTTCGTTTTCTGACTGTATCAAGTCTTGTTTATCCATTGTATCGGTTGTTATTTCTTCCTTCTTTTCGAGAAAACCATCCAACAGTTTCAACTGTTCTCCCCACCATGCCTCATCTTCAGCCTCCCTTTTTTCTCTTTCTCTCTGTGCTTGTTCTCTTTCTCTCAACGCTTTTTTCTCCCACCTGGATATAGTATATAGATGACTCATTATTATTTACCAAATTTTTCCTCTATTATATATTAGATTCAAATTGTGTTCTCCACTGTTGCACTTTAATAATCAGTCTCTCATGCCAGGTCATGTTCAGTCAAACACTTTGAACTTCCCTCCATTTGTAATGTCTTCAAAGGAAAAAAAAACTTGTCTTTCAAAGTGATTCACTCTCGACTTTCTCTCAGTCTTTACACCAAATGATTAACGATGTTATCTTTAGTCAAACAAATCTCTCTGACTGCCGATCCTTAAATAAACTTTATAGTCCACAAATTTTCTTTCTCTTTAAATATACTTTATCTCCAACTTCCTATTCCAGCTGTATCACCGGTAGTCTGCATTTCTCATCACCAAAAATTCATTTTAATTTATTTTTTAGTATAATATTCACTCAGTCCTCATTTTCTTCAACAAAACACAGCTGGGCTCATTAGTGAAGCACTTTCATGGTCCGGTCTGTTTCTTTCAACAACCTTATCTTCTCATTACTGAGTTCTAAGTAAACATTCCAAAGCTTTGCAGCAAGGGGAAAGGACGAAAAAACTCACCAATGATTCAACTTGCAAGCGTAAATCTCAAGACTCCACACTTCAACTCACTGCGCGTCCCCTTCATTCAAAACACCAGTAAGTCCACATTGTGTGTGTGTTTTGTTTTTTTTTTTTTTGCTTTTTCCAACAGCATCCAAGTTATCTCTTTTCCAGCCCACAGTCTCATTATTTATTTCCACATATTTTACTTTGGTAGCTTCTGTTTTTCGACCTTAAGTGCAGGAGCAACTTGATATAGATGTTACTTGTCCGCCATTTTCCACAGTCTCCCTAAGTTTCTGTCTTATGGAAAAACCTCTTATTGTGGCATTAGAGTGGGATTTTCAGCAGCAGCTTTTTAAAAACAAAAATAAAAACTCATTTCTTCTCCAATCCATTACAATGGTACCTTACTTTACAAATGCTTCATTTAATGCAATTTTCGCTTTACAAATGAAAATCTTTGAAAGTAATGCCTCGCAAGATGAATTTTTTTTGCAAGATGAAGCAAGTTTCTCTACAAATTATATGGTATACAGCAGCCTCTAGTGGCCACTTCTGATAATGCATCTTGTTCTGCATTGTGTTTCGCTTTATGGATTTTTCATAATAGGGAACATCCCAGGGAATGCATTAAATTCATAAAGGGAGGTACCACTGTACTCAGTGGTGGGCTGCTCCTGGTTCGGACCAGTTTATCTGAACTGGTAGCAGCAATCCAGAGGGGATCGCCAGGGGGGTAGTAAACCCCTGGGTGACCGGTTCGGTCACCTCTCCGGCCGCCCTCTGGATGTCTCTTCCGGGCAGCCCAAAATGGCTGCTCGGAAGTGTGCATGTGTCAAAACTCCATTTGATGCATGCACACTGAAAAATAGAAGTGTGCATGCATCAAATGTTGTTTTGATGCATGCACACTTCTGAGCAGCCATTTTGGGCTGCCCAGAAAGGGCGCAACGCCTGAAGGAGTGGCAGCAGTGGCCTTTCCTCAGTGCACTGCTGGGCCGGGTCAGGCCCCATTGCCGGGCTAGGCTGCGCTGTGCTGCTGGGCCAGGCCAGGCTGGGCCGGGCTAGGCCATGCCGCCAGGCCGCAGTGCCACTGCACTGCCATGCCACAGTGCTGCTTTGCCGCAACACTGCTTTGCCACAGCACCGCAGCACCGCTTTGCCACAGCGCTACAGTGCCACTTTGCCACAGCGCTACAGTGCCGCTTTGCCACATCACCACTGTGCTGCTGCTCCACCATGCCACCACACCGCTACTGTTCCTGCCTGCCTGCCTGCTGCTCCCTGACCCCAGGCCAGGTAAGTGATGGGTTTGTGTTTGGGGTGGGTGGGTGGGTAGGTTGAGGTGTGTGTATTTTATGTAGTTTGTTTTTAATGTGTATTTAATGTATTCGTGTATTATGTGTATTTATTTTAATTCGTATTTTAATGTGTAGTTTTATTTAATTTTTTAAAATTTTGATTTTTTATTTTATTTTTACTTTGGCTCCACCCATGATGTCATGATGTCGGCTCCGCCCATGATGTCAGCTCCACCCATAGTGTGGCAGTAAAAATTTTGACAGCCCACTACTGACTGTACTTATGAATGGCTGTACTGTAATTGACTTTTAATGCCATTGTAATTACCAAAATATATTCTCTTCATTTTCTCTCTCTCTGTGTGTTCTTGTGCACTTTTGCTTTTTAAAGACAAAGGGCAAACATTGCTTCACATTCCTCAGCTGAAAAGCCTGCAAAGAGGCCTGTGTGTAGCCTTATCTGAGGTACCTGGCAATCTGCTTAGGGACAGGTAGTCTTTAGAGCAGTGTTTCCCAACCTTTGGCTTTTGGCCTTCAATTCACCAAAGCACTGATCAAACAATGTACTGACTTCAGCCTCTAGAAATCGAAGTCTCCCTGTGGGGCCTGGGCCCCATGTTGGGAACCACTGCATTAGATTGTTGATGGAAGTAGCACTGCTAACTGACATTTTTATCATTTATGTCTTATCTGGAATCTAAATTCCTTTGTTGTTGTTGGCAGCAGTAGCGGCAACTACGACGACGACATCAGCGGTGGTGGCAGTGACGACAATGACAACAATGACAACGATGATAGCTTGGCTTCCAAAGCCAGGAATAGCACTACTACAGTATTTTAGGAAACCCCAGATTTTTATTTTTAGTGACTGGACAAAGGTTTTGCCAAAATTTATACATTGTTGATATGAGTGGATGACACTAGCATGTTTTAAATACTCAAACAATATGTCTTTTTCATTTTAAAAATTTCCTAGGAAAAATGGAGAGTCAAGAATATTTATTAAACAAAAAATAAAACCCTGTTCCTATCTGATCATTTATCCCACCAGAAAAATCAAACATTTTGACAGTTTCACATCTGGCCTAGACATGGAAGGAGGATTAGTGCTAACACTATATAACAATAGTAATGACAATTAAATAATACTTCGTTGTAGCCCTTTCCACTAAGAAAGCAAATCACTTCTGTCTTTTTTAATGGACCCAAGTACAGTTGTCTGTGATATTATGGCAAAAAGATTGCCTCCTTTCACATAAAACCATCATCATCATCATCATTACCACCACCAACACCACCAATAAAGATCACAGCAGGCCTGTTGCCTTGCACAGGCAGCTCAATTACCTCTTCCCCCAACCTTTAGACACTACACACTCCATTGGCATTGCTCCTGGTGTCTTTGCTTTTGGTGCCATGCATAACAATCAGTTCTTTTCAGATCACATAGTAACAGACAGAGAAAAATACCTTGCCTGTTTGAGTGAGTAACCTTTGGAGTGCAAGAGGAGAAACTGGTTGGCCTCAGAACTGGGTGAAGAGGAAGGGAGTTTGACTAGCTAACCTCATGCACAGCCCTTTCTTTCCTGCTTCTCATCAAATCTTGGGTTTGGCTGGTTCTCAGCAAGTGCCTGGCCTGGTCAAGCCCCAACTCCCATCACAAGACCTTCCTTTCACTCATACAGATCACAGAGTAAGAGTCAACAACTCTGTGTCTGACTCTATTATGCAAACACTGCACAGACATATTTATCCAGTCTTTGATGGGACCAGACAGGCAAGCAGCTAGTATTTCATGGCAGTTCCTTCCTTCCTAGCTCCTCCTGCTCTTGATACTCTAGACTACCATCTTCTGTTCACTAATAATTTCAGATTTGTACCCATGCTATTGCTTTGCTAGGAGCAAAGCTATCATCTGCTTGCCACTTCCTTTCTTTGTTTTAGCTACCAACATGCACACACAATCTTTACTTTGCCTTCTCAGAATCAGGGTAGAGCCAGACTTTAAATAAAAAACCTTTCCTCCCCATAAGCATCTCTTACACTGAGGTCTGGGATTTCTTATACACTTGAGCACCAGCATTTCCCCCCTCATTGCAGCTATCTAATTTCTTAACATCTAGTATCCTTTATTAACTGATTAATCATCTGACCATATCAGGTTAAAATGTGATACAATATATTAGATAAAATATATTAAATAAAATATTATTATAAAAACAAAATAAAAAACAAATTAAAAGTAGAATGATACAATCACAATAAAACAAGATATAAAATTTACCCAGTTACATCCATCACCTTTGCATGCATCTCCTATCTGAACAATAAAACATCTCCTCTTTTGAATGGCCCTAGCTATAAACTTGACCATTCTAATATTTACATATTTATTTGTGCCCTGAAGGAAGGGAATTAATCTTTTATTTTATTAGGGCCCCAGTATTTTATTCTGTCTAGTAATGTCTGTAAATACTGAGCTCTTATTGTGGCATATAATTGACAACTAAACAGAACACATGCAATATTTTCTATTTATGGTGTTTTGCAGACACATGTTCTCTTGGAGTATGGGACATGGTTAAATTGCCCATATTTAACCAGAGTCTAACTGCTCAAATCTTGCTCTTGTAAATGTTGTTCTATGATACTGAGTCAGACTCATTGTCAAGTATTTCTCAATTTGAAAATACTTTTTGTTTTCTGCCAACCATTTAAAACAGGTCCATGCATATCATTATTCCGGGCTGTGGTGAGAACCTGGGCTCCTCTAGCATTTGCTGGTAACTGGAATCCTTGTTCAAATGACGGGCTCGCCACTTTCACTATGTATTCTTCACACAAATTTCCAGCATATGTAATCCATGGTCAATGCAACCTTTTCAAGATTCAACATTACAACATTTTCTGTTAGAACCTGTGGCTTGAGGGAGCTAAGATCTGAAAACAAATGACTGTGAATTGTTTTTTCACTTTGAGCAAATGTGTTGCTCGAAACAAACAACCTATTATGTTGTTTGATATAGAGTTTAATTGATAATAATTCCCTATATTAATTATAATAATTGTCTATAATAATCAATTATATTATTATAATTAATAATAATATTTTTATTATTATGTTGATAAATGTGATCACTGTTTTGTTGGCTAGACATGTTATTCACTTGTCTTTTATCTTCTTTTAAAAAATAAACAATCTTTCACCAGGCTTGATTATTTGTCCATCTGGCTTAGTATTGCCTGCTGTTCAGACAGTATCTCTGAGGTTTCTCATCTGCTGTTTGGCCCTTTTAGGACTTGGTTTTAGGACTCTCTGCATGAGAGGAATTGATTTTAGGACTCTCTGCATGTAAAACATGGGTGTTGAAAGTTGAAATTCCTCATTAAAAATATGTTCACAGGGAGGACACATGTAGTTTTCAAGCTGAACAGAGTGACTGGTAGCATGACTGAGCTTGAAAAAACTTGGATAATCTATATGCTTCTTGCAGCAGCTCATTGATGAGTGGCATTAGAGGTTCAGGATGAGTTCAGGTTGAGCAGCCTGACCTACGTGTCCTCACACCTGGAGATTGATCATTTGTGATCTAAAGTAAGAACAATACCACTGCACTAGGGTCGATTTTAGGAGAACAAAAACAGTTCTGTTATTTAAAAAAGCTGATGTGATGATAGTTTCCCTTAAGCTGCTAATGATATAAACTGTTATCTTGACTATCAATCATTCCTTCCTTTAATACCACTTTTCAAGTTGTATGGGGGAAAATGTTTTCAGCCCCTCCCCCCACAGAAGCATGACTCAGGGAGTAAGGGTCAGTATTAACTTAATTTTTTTCTTGCCCTTATTGAAAGTTAAAGTTTCCCAATGAGCTATAGAAAATATTTGTTACCTAAATATATTTTTTTGTTTGTGTTGATTTTCTGAACCCTTATTTTTAGTTCATACCCTTATATGTGCTTGCATATGTGTGGGGACTCACACACACACGCTAACATTGATAGAAAGTACTCAGTGTTGTTATGAGTATGATTGTTCTCTTCTGAAACATAGTCATCAGCTGTCCCACATCTGAAGTTGAAATTGTCCAGTGTTTGTAAGTGGGGCAGCTCTTAAGTTGCCATCAGCAATAAGTATAATGCCAAAACAATAAGGCACAATTGCCGATGGGTCACTTTCAGTCCTAAGTCAATCAATAGGATAGTATCAGAGATGGACTTTGGTATTAATGAATGTCATTGTGCTAATTTGCTAATTTAAGCTATGGCATCATGAGGCCGGCAAGTCAAAGGGTTAATAGCTCACATATAAAAAGGAAATCTATTGCGGTTTTAACAAGTACTATTTAAATAGATATTTAATCGGGGCAGTTAAGCAGTAATGGCACCAATTAATCAAGAACTGAAAACACATTCACCTTAGAACAAACCCAACCTGTTAAATTCTGAAGAAGATTAATTGTGTTCATCAAAACCATCAGTGAACTCAAATTATTAGTAGGACAATGTCAAACCATTTCCCCTCATTGTCCTGAAGTCCTTCTTTGGTTATGCTAATGCTTTCCCACAATCAATAACACAAAGTTTGGTTTGGTTCAATACTGGAAGATCTTACATGGAGTCACAGGGCTATGCCAATTACACTTTGTAGGTCAATGGAAGAAGAATATTCCTATATTAAGTATTTTATTAGGAAACATTTGGAAAATGAATACAGTAAAAGCCGTACAATGATTGCTTTATACAATGATTAAATCGTACAATGACTTGGATTCCCCCCCCAAAAAAAATTGCATTGTACAATGACTATTGTTGTATGATGCATCACATTTTTCCCAGGTTGCACTTGTCAGTCCAGGTGGCTGGCTTGCAAGGTGACCGGGGTTCTTTCCCAGACCTCCGCAAGTCAACTGTCTGGGTCACCAAGCACTTGCCAACCCAGGCAGCAAGCTTGCGGAGGTCTGGGAAACAGCCCCAGTCTCCTCGCAAGCTAGCTACGTGGGTCAGCAAGCGCTTTGTGACCCAGGTGGCTGGATTGCAAAAGTCTGGGAAACAGCCCCAGTCTTCTCGCAAGCCAGCCACCTGGATTGCCAAGCGCTTGCTGACCCACGCGGCTGGCTTGCGAGGAGACCAGGGCTCTTTCCCAGACCTCTGCAAGCCAACTGGCTGGGTCGCAAAGAACTTGCCGACCCAGGCAGCTGGCTTGCAGATGTCTGGGAAAGAGCCCCAGTCTCCTTGCAAGCCAGCTGCATGGTTTGCCAAGTGGTTTGCAACCCAGGCAGCTGGCTTGCAAGGAGACCAGGGCTTTTCCCCAGACCTCCGCAAGCCACTTCTTCCTTGAGTGCCGTATGGACCTCCACAAGCCAGTGCTTGCCAACCCAGACAGCTGGCTTGCAGAGGTCTGTGAAACAGCTCAGGTCTCATCACAAGCCAGCCGCCTGGATCAACAAGCACTTGGCAACCCAGCTGGTTGGCTTGCGGAGGCTGGAAGGTTTCCCCAGCTCCTCCGACCCCTCAGCAAATCACATGCATGCGTGGCCACTGGTCCCATACAGTGATTAAATCGTACAATGACTTGCACCGAGGAACAAATTAAAATCATTGTGTGTGGTACCACTATACTTTGTTTTATTTATCAAATTTGAACAGCAGAAGTCAAGTGACATCACACAGGGAGAGGAGAAAGCACTCTTGAATCAATTTATTTTAGAAGGCAGGTTAGAGTAAAGATGGCAGAATAAATTTCTATGGCTTAGGGTGCAACTAGATGACCAAATGACAGAGGAGCCTGGCATGTGGTGGTCCATGGGGATGCAAGGAGTCAGACTCAACTGTGCAACTGAACAACAAAAGATGACAAAAATTTGGTCAATCTTAATTGTGCTTAACAGGGTCACTTTGAGATAAGGTACATCATTTAGGGCAATCTTTGTATCCACATGCAAGGATTGAACACACTGCCTCTCAAATGACACTTTACTTAAGCCACTTCATGAATGTGGGAAATTGGGAAAGGGGGAAAGGATTAGGCTATCTAATTTGATTTGAAGAGATCACACACACTGAGATCAAACCAAAAGTGCACAATCCTACCTATAACCCCCCAAAAGACAATGACAAGGACCCAAAAAAGTGTGGGTAGAAAAAGATCAGTTCACAATGACCCATACATAAAGTGTATATCAGAATGGACCCAACTATGGAATAAACCCCTATCTGATCCCACTTTTACCTTCACTGTTCCAGCCTATGGCTTCACAATGAAATAGTATTCAAAGATCACATTTCAGCTGGAAAAATACTTTCATTGTAGAACTTGGTATGGCTTTAATGCATAGACAACATGTGACAATGGGCTGTCCTATTATGGCAGTGGGCAGAAACCTACTGTATATTAATGCCAGCAAAAATACTGTGATTCACATACAGTGGTACCTCAGTTTATGAAATTAATGTGTTCCCTGGTATGTTTTGTATTGCAAAAATTGTAAAGTGAATTCCCCACAGGAATGCATTGAAAGACAAAATTTGCAAAGTGAAATGTGGTTTCCCATAGGAATGCATTGAAAACCAATTAATCCATTCTGTAAAAAATTCATAAAGTGAGTCATTATTTTCAATGGATTTTTATTCGTAAAGCAAAAATTACATTAACCAAAGCATTCCTAAAGTATTCCTCATTGTACACATGTTTGCAGAGAGAATACAAACCTGTTAATTGGCAGCAGTTTAATCCTTCATTTAATGACAATGCAAATACAGTGGTACCTTGGATAACATTTACATTGGATAACACTGGGGGATTTGAGGCAAACATTTGCATCGCACAATGTTAAGATAACGTTGTCCGATACAAATATTTGCCTCAAATTTCCCAACATTATCTTTGCTTGTGAAGGGAATGAAGCTCCCCTTGCAAGCAAGGGCTATTCCAGCCTCAAATAGCCCTTTGTTTGTAAAGGAAAGGAGGCTTCCCTCACAAGCAAAGAGCTATTCCAGCCTCGAATAGTCCTTTGCTTGGGAAGGGAACGAGGATCCTTTCAGAAGCAAAGAACTATTCGAGGCTGGAATAGCTCTTTGCTTGTGAGGGAAGCCTCTTTCCCTTTGCAAACAAAGGGTTATTCAAAGCTGGAATAGCCTGAGGCTGGAATAGCTCTTTGCTTGTGAAGGGAGCCTCTTTCCCTTCCCAAGCAAAGGACTATTCAAGGCTGGAATAGCTCTTTGCTAGCTCTTTGCTTGTGAGGGAAGCCTCGTTCCCTTTGCAAACAAAGGGCTATTTGAGGTGCTTTCCCTCCCCAAGCCCCATTTCCTTTCCTCTTCAGAAAGAGAACAGGGCTTTTTTTTTACGTTGTGCAATCAATGCATCGCACAACATTAAAAACCGGATAACGTTATGACTTGTGGAACCAAGTCATAACGTTATCCAAGGTACCAGTGTACCTCTAGGATTGTTGACCACTAACCATAGTACTGATCATGTTCTCAATTTAAGGGATTTTCTAGCATCAGGTAATTCTTCTGATTAGTGTCCTAAAAATCACCAGCCAGAAACTTTAGAAGACTGTACCATTTAGAATCATCAGATTTATAGTGGAAAATGTTATTTAATGATTCCAAATTTGAAAAGAAAAATTAAAATAAAAACTAGAACTAGACTTTCCTACCCTTGTTATTCTGCTTCATACTCTGGGACTAGTTAACATAAGGAGAAGAACTTCAAACCAAGCCTCATCACCTGAACATCTCTTCCCTGTAATTTTCCTCAAGAGGAAGCTTAACTCTTAGTGCTACCTGCATTTGTGGTCACGTTGTACAAAAGGTACGGTCCTGACAAACAAATGATTAACTTGTTAATAAGGAGCTTCATTTCCTTGAATAGCATCAGAATCACTGAATGAGATTGAGTGTTTCATATGATCAAACATGAATAGAGCACTGCAGCAACCTGGAGACCCCTTAGTCTGATGTCTGGATGTGTGAAAGCATATAACGATATTTGAAAAGTACATTTTGAGGCAAATCAATCCATGTGCAGCATTTGTGGCAGAATGAAATTATTGTATTTTTTAGACCAAAAGACGCACCTGACCAGATTTTAGAGCAGGAAAACAAGAAAAAAATATTCTGCACCTTCAGACCATAAGATGCACCCTCATTTTCCTTCCACTGTTGGGGAGAAAAAAGTGTGTCTTATGGTCCAAAAATACGGTAACTCTATAAAGTGTGAGGTGATGGATATAAATGGAACTTCGGCAACAACAAAAGGCTCAAGAGACCTGCTTTCAGACTGAGAAAATGTGTGCCTGTAGCATTTATACTTTATTATACTAGCTGAGGTTTATTGTTTGGCTTGATTATTTGGAGAGTTCGAGTTTAATTCTTTCACCCTTGTGACTGCAACAGAGCAACATTTTCACATTAGATAACATCGGTTTTTCAAGGGCCCTCTGTTGCTATGTTAATTTTCATTTGGAAATATTTAGAACTATGGCAGTAAGAGCTGTGCAACGACCAGAAACGCGAACAGAGAATAATTGCCAAGACAATATGAAACATGGATTGTCAATACTGCTTTTAGAAACAAGAACTACAACATAAATATCCATGTTTATGTCACAGAATCCTTTCAATGTGCAGAGAAAGGGAGTAACCAATTGAGCTGGCAGCTGATAATAATCCACTATCTTTGCATAGTTTAAAACCATAAGATTAATGCATAACATTGGCTATTTATTTTTATCTTCATCTTCTGTACTCTTGCCTTACTTTCAAAATACTAATTAGCATATGCATGTTGTTAACCTTCTCCTTCAAACAGGTTCTTGAGTGTTTTGTATTTTGCACTCCCTGTTTTATCATTTGTTTACATAACAAACAAACAGGTGGAACAGGTCTTCATTTTTTTCCTTCTATGTTCCACTAGAAAAAGATCAGATGTTTAACTCCTGCTTTTCATACTATTGTTAAAGGTAGAGAAAATGTCCAAGCCAGTGATGGGATGTAACAGGTTCTCACCAGTTCGCCAGAACCGGTAGTAACTTTTCCCATTGCCCTGGAGAACCGGTAGCAGCTTTTGGGGAGAACCACCTTCAGGGCTTACCTTTTCACATAGTGTGCATGCATGCCTACAGTGCTTGGCATGTATGCACGGCCTCCTTGCTGTCCTTGTGTTGTGGGTGGGTTGAGGTGTGTGTGTGTGCTGATTTTTATTTTATTTTATTATTTTTTAATTTTTTTCTTTGGCTCCGCCCATGTCATGACATCATGACATTAGCTCCGTCCACACTGTGATGACATCACGGGGGGTAGTAAAATTTTTGACATCCCACCACTGGTCCAAGCAGAAGACACAGCCCCTGATTGCATCCTGTTTTCATGTAATCCGAAGTGACCTTAACCCTAGAAGTCATTTGACCCATGACTCAAAACTGACTTGCCTCTACAAAACTGGAAGCCAAGAACCATACCAAGCGATAACATTTAAATGATCATCCCCTCAATGTGTGGCAGAAGAAAGTGTGAGTTATGAGACACTGGCTGCAGATTTTGGGTTTCATGAAAGGGCGGCACAATATTCATATACTGCATTGAGAGAGAGGTTTGAATATTGTGCTGCCCTTTCATGACACCCAAAACCTGCAGCTGGTGCCTCACAATTATATATAAAGGAAACAAAAATTCTCCACACAACTTGGTTAGGGTAGTTATATCTGCTATTTTACAAAGAATAATCCTCTGTTTCAGTCCCCTGTTTGAAGGGCTGTCAGGGAGAGGCTTTTTTTATTCAGAGAGAAACAAGGGAAAAAAATTGAGCACCTTTATTTGGGCAGCTGGACATGAATTTGAGGAGCCACACAGCACACCAAACCTCAATCTTGCCCTCTGTGCTAAGATATTTTAGATCTCTAGTCATTTTTGCTACTTCTGCTGCTGCTGTGTGCTGTTCATTGTTTTCCATGGTGGTCCTAATAGAGTTTTCAAAGTACAGTAATACCTCATATAACATTAGTATCGAATAACACTAAAATCGCATAACATTAAGGAATCTGGGGGGAAGAATTGCATCAGATAACATTAAGATCCTATGGGATGCTTCAGATAACAACCGCTAAAGCCTGTGTGGTTACAATGTATCTCTATGGATCCCATAGAGGATCAGATAACACTAAACATCATATAACACCAAGACTTGTGGAACCAGGTTTTAGTGTTATATGAGGTTTTACTGTATGTAAGATGTTCCAGGCATGGTTTATTTTGGCCACATTCCTGGGAAGCTTCCACCACAAAGTGGACATTTGAAGCTAAATTTCTAGTCCTAATCTGACAGTCTATTCTCTGTCTCAGAGTGAGTCTATTTAAATTACAGCAATATTTCTTGTTTGCAACTGTTTCTTTTTCCTTCAGTATTGGCAACTCATTGTTGAGATACATCAGATTCACAAGTTGCATGCTTCCTCTACTTTTCCAGGTATGTTTCCTCTTTGTCACCACAGGGTTCTGAAAGTGCTGGCTAGTCAGTTCCTTGAGGCCAAATGAAATGAGGCCAAATAAAAGATTCATCACACAGGACTACAAACAAACATAGTTCAAAGAGGTGTGCTCTTTTAGCCTTGTTTATTTGTTTACACCCCTCCCCTTGACTTCTCTTTTTCTACCACTGAAAAAGGAATATTCTGCTGTGAGAACAAATTTTGCCAAGGTCATTGGACCCAGGATGGGAAATAGTGTCCCCTAAGCACAAGACACAGAAGGCACTTGTCCTCTACCTTAAAATAACCACATTCTAGGTTCTTTGACCAAATCCAAAATTCTCAAAGAAAATGTTGTGCTCCCAGGACCTTTGCATAAGGTATTTGCAGGTATATACCCTTTTTACAATTATTGAAAGACAATAAACATCGCAAAGGAAGGTTTCCCTTTCATATTTATTTAACATGGGAGCATACAGTATATATGGTATAACTAATTATTTTAAAAGAAGATTTCATATACATGACAAAAACAAACTATTAGAAAGTACATATTTCTTACATTAGTTGCTCACAGAGTAAATATGACACAAGTATATTAAAGCAAAAATATATGGATTTATATTGTAGTTACTAGATTCATAAAAGGATAACAGAATCTATCTATGGCATTAGCAGAATATAAGGAAATTCATATTTATAGTTAACAATTAAAGTAAGTAACAAAAAACTATATTTTTTCAAAGCAAAACATTGAAGCAAACTTTAAAGTTACAAGATTAATCAGAAGTGAAAAAAGAAGTTCTCTACAATGGACAGCAATATTGCTTAAAGCACTATTTTGTTAATAACACAGAGAGGAACAACATATAATTCAAGTTAAATATGACATATCAGATTCATCAATACTGACGCACAATTGATTTTATTTTTATGTTAACAACAGAGAGAGAAATGGGAAAAGAGTCTGACATTTCAAATACATCACTATTAAAACTTACACTCCCATTTATACAATTAAGAAAGAATTAACACAGCTTCCAAGTCACAGCAAGTTAACTATATGTTTAAAATCAGAAGTGAAACAAAAAAAAGAACACTGTTAGAATAAGAGGCTTAACATTGCCAATACCTAAACTATATAGAAAGCATCTAAGCTTATTTTACTTAAAATATAACTCATCAATTTAGTAAAAAAAAAAAAACCCGAGAGAAAACTGAATCATAGAACAATTAGGTAAATTAAAGGCAATCCCATCTCTGTTTTCACTCTTATCTATTGTTTTGGAACACATAATGTAAACACATCCTCTCTTGGTAGATTGCCCAGATGATCAATGTCTGTAAACAGCAGGTCAGGTCTTTGAACAAAACTGGCAGAAGCCAGTCTCTGGATTTAAACTGTAAAAAGGCTTTCATTTATGCTTTTAGGGGGTGATGTATATCACACACACACATTCCCTTATCAGGTTTCCTGGCCAGGCATTGCTTCCTCAGTTAAGTGTGGCTTGGCAGGGTCAGTTTTGGCTGGTTTGGATAGTCTCATCCCCTCCCTTTTTTATATTTTTAACTGCCGTGCTAAGCAGTTTTATCCCCCTTGCTTTAACTGACACATATAGGTCTATAAAGCCACATACTGTACATTGCTTTTAAATGCCTTCATGCCACTTTTTATTAATTTATGCGCTCTGACACTGCTAAAACAAAACAGGCAATTTATCACTCTTTGAAGCTTCTGTAAACTTCAGTTAACATTTTAAACAATTTACAACATTTGACATAACAAACATAATGATTTTTCAAAAAATCAAGGATACTTCTAGTTACTTTTTATTTATTTCTTTTTCTTTTCTTTTCTTTTTTTCAAAAAAAAAAAAAGGGGGGAGAGATTTTTGAAGGCCATGAAGCCTTTGGAGAAAAACTGTCCTGCCATATTTCCCACTCCATGTTTGGAGGATTCCACTTCCAAAAAGTGTTCCTTCATAATTTAAAGACAAAGCTAGAGTACTGTAAATGTATCATTGCTCTGATAAGAGTTGTTTCTGATCACAATCTAACATTCAACATTCTCGACCTTTTTATAATATTTTTCTTACCTTTTATATTCTTGAAAACTGTGGCTAGGGAACAGATGGTTAAGGCACACTTTTTGAGCTGATTGTGATAACTAGTCATTCACTGAGGGAGAAAATTATTGTACATCATTTACTTTCATTGCAAAAAGTCATTTTAAGTGCATGGACATAATACATTACTGCAAGAACAGCTGGAGGCTCTGTCAACTAATACCTCTTACTACTTTTCTATATAAAATGTCTATTAAATGTCTTTTGCATGGAATAATATCTGGTTTTTAATACTTCCTTTGGGACCAAAAATGCTATTATTTGATAGATAGGTATCTGAAACAATAGTAGTCCCATAAACATTAATATAAGATTGTCAAGCTTTTATGACTGGTGGACTGAATCCTTTTATTTAATGTCTTGCAGTCTAGAAATATTCTTTAGGCTTCTTGGATGATTTTATTATGTAACTGACATACATCCTAAGAAGGAAGAAAGGTGGTCTTTATATATGTAAGAGGACAAAACACCAATCACAGGAGATGAGGTGGTCTGTTAGTTCTATACCCGAATCTTGAACAAGGGAAAGCTATTCTGCCCCTTTCAGGTCTTCTCAGGTGAATCCTTGATCCTGTGCAGTGCTGAGCCTCTTCAGCTACTGCCCAGGCTGGCTGCAAGTTGGGGAGACAACCAAGAGGCCATTACCTACATGGTTAACATGAACCAATGTTGGATGTACCCCAAAACTGTCTCATGGAGAGCCTTGTATGCCCAGCTGATTCACACAAATCATCCCAGGCAAACAGTCCCACCTCATCAAAGACACCCTAAAGGTTTTGCTACTAACCCAGAGTAGGAGAGGTTAAAAAAAACTACCCAGCTCCCTAAATGCCAATCTGGAAGTTTAGGCTAAAAAAAATCCTATCTGGCCCCTTAACAATGACCCCCTTAAGTAATCTGATTAAAGGGTGGGTAAGTGGAATATTGACATAATGGCAGCAAAATAGGCTGATCAAGGAGTGGGGCCAATTTATGTAGGCATATCCCCCACCCTCTCTTGGGCTGTAAGGCGATAACTGTGTCAACCTCAGCACTATCCCCTACTCCATCACTGGATGGAAAAATCACCCCCATCATTGACAAGGTAAACTGTGACTCTGGGGGTGCACATTCTACATCTAATTGGACAGTGATGGGTCTAGGTGCTGTGTATTACCCCACACATAGTTTAACCTGCTTTTAAAGTGTTTTTAAAATGGTTTAACTAATTATTTTAATGCTTGCATATCTTTCATCCTATTTAATGTAATAATTTGTTGTGTTTTTCACTGATTTGATTTTAGAAATAATTTGGAAGCCATCTTGTATTGAATAAGAAGAGAGGTAGCATAAAACCACAACAAAATACAATAGATTCCTCTCCTAGAAATAGGACACTTTGTATATCTTCCCTGACAAAAATTGTCTGCTTTCCTCTCCATTGCCATGGCCACAGCACCCTACAATAACTTTAAGTGGAGGACATTGTTGCAAAAGTGAAACGGTAGTCAGGTTGACGACACAACGGTTGCTGGCACTTGCAGTGGCAATGGCAAATCAAAACTCTTTTGAAGAATAAATGACCACAGTTGCACTTAGAACTTCTGATAATTGTGAATTTTCCTTTGGGAAAAAACTGTTCGGGAATTTCTGCTACTCCTACAGAAATTTGGTGAAATTTGTGGGAATTTCACTTCCCACAAACAAAGTGGAAGCTTTGGGAAGACCATTAATGCACGCTAGGGTGACCATAAAAAATTGATGTCAGAATTTTTAACAGGAACCCCACAAAGTGATCAGGCTTTCCAGATTTTAAGGTAGTTAAAGTGTGAGCACAATTGGAGCATGTTACCCATGCCGCTGGGCACTTAAAGTTACAAAAAATGCATTTTTTGGGCTGACTAGCAACGTTTTGGGGCCGTATCTCAGGAACTCCTCATTATTTTCTCATGATTTATGTCTCAAATTAAAGGCAATATTATTGTAACTAATTTATATTCTATATATATATATATATATTGCTACTTCTAGTCGAACTGAGCTATAACAGCTTCATCATCATCATATCATGACTTTCATGTAAATTTAGATTTAAGGACACATTTTTTATTTCTTTTCTTTTTTTTTTTGTTATTTTTACATCTAATTTCCGAAACCAATACCTAACTATTTTCAGAATTAATTTGGTCCTTTTCATTCTCTTCTTTTGTTGATAGAAACTGATGATGAAGAAGATGAGGACAGTGATGAAGAGGAAAACACATGCAATGAATATATCGAGGATATGCTACAAATGGACGTTTGTACTTCTCAGGAAACCAAGGAACTTCCTGGACCATCTCATAGCAAAAGGATGAAGCGTGGGGTTAGGGAAATTTTAAACATGAAACTATCTCTCTTGTTGGATCGGTGTAAGGTATCTGACAGAAATGCCACACAAATACTCATAGCTACCATAGAAGCACTTGGGGAGAATCCTGACGAGTTCAAAGTGTCAAAAACCTCCATCCATGAACAGCGAAAAAAATTCAGAGAAAAATACACTGAGAAGGTCTTGGAATGAATTAATATCCCAGAGAAGGAAGCTGTTGTAGTTCATTGGGATGGAAAAATGTTACGAGACGTTCTAAAGACAGAGCAGAAAGAACGAATCGCTGTTTTAATTTCTTATGGTGAAAATGAACAACTGCTAGGAGTTCCTGTAGCAGACAGCAGCACTGGTGAAGAACAAGCCCTGGCAGTTTATTAGTCTCTCGAGGAATGGGGTGTCTCCCATACTATCAAGCAATGTGTTTCGACACCACTGCATCAAACACAGGAAGGTTCAAAAGGGCCTGTACAATTTTGGAACACATGTTGGGTAGAGAGCTGCTTTATCTAGCTTGCCGCCACCATATTCTTGAAGTCTTGTTGAGAGGTGTTTTCGAATGTAAGTTTGGATCAACAACTGGGCCTCAATCCAATATATTCAAGAGATTCCAAAATGCATGGGTGAAGCTCAACAAGAAACAATATGACACGGGTATCAGCAACGAAATTGTGAAAAAAATCTACCTTCTGAAGCAATTGCCAACATAAATGCAGATTTCAACACTAAACTCACGGAATTGCAACCCAGAGATGATTACAGGGAGCTCCTACAATTGATATTGGTGTTTGTAGGAGCACTGAATGGAACGGAAGTGGGATTTAAATCTCCAGGTGGCATCAGTCATGCCATGTGGATGGCCAAGGCCATCTATTGTCTGAAGATATTCCTATTCCGCGGACAATTCAATCTGATTGATGAAGAACACAGTGCCTTAGAAGCTGTCTGTATTTTTCTCATTAGAGTGTATTGCAAAGCTTGGTTCAATGCCCACAAAGCACAGTCGGCTCCCAAGCAAGACTTTGATCTCTTGCGATGTTTGTTGGACTATCAGGAGATTGACAAGGATATCTCTGAGAGAGCTCTGGTGAAATTCTCAATCCATTTGTGGTATTTCAATGCAGAATTGGTAGCCCTTGTGTTCTTTGATCCTTCAATTTCAGACGAAGAAAAATCGGAAATGGTGAACAAAGTCCTCCTAACTCAAACCGAGACTGAGACAGAAAATTCAAGAATTGTAAACCCCAAATTTCAAAGACACCAGTTGGAAGAACTGGTTGATGTAGGGTTATCTGGTTTAATTAACAAGGGTACCATGAATTTCTTTGAGCGTTTCCAGATTAACGCAGACTTTCTCAGAGAACCCCCCAGTAGCTGGCCTGAAAATACATTTTAAGGAAGGATTGGGGATTGTGAAGTCACTAAAGGTCATTAATAATGTGGCAGAACGAGGAGTGAAATTAATTGCAGACTTTAATAACCTTCTCACTAAAGATGAGGAGCAGAAACAATATGTTTTACAAGTAGTACACAAATGCCGAAAGCTGTAACCTGATGTTTCAAAAAAACACTTTGAGCAAATCTTTAGAACAGATTATTCATTATTGTATCCTTCTTAAAGATGGTAAACAATGTAATGTCACTCTCTTTTCTTTTTTAAATACATTGAAATATGTAAAAAACAAAACATTCTGTCATTTTATTCCATCATAATTAATTTCATACTTTGAAAAATATAAAATAATTCTCATATCTTATGTTCGTTAATAGAGGTTCCAAGTCATGTTTTTGGTGACAAAGGCTGTTATAGCTCAGTTTGAATAAAAGTAGCAACAAATATGTATAGAATAGAAATTACTTACAATATTACCTATGATTTGAGACATAAATCATGAGAAAATAATGAGAAGTTTAAGAGATATGGAACAAAGATGTCACTAGCCAGCCAAAAAATCAAGTTTTTTGAAACTTTGAGCACCCAGCAGCACTGGTTAACATGCTCCAATCGTGCTCAAACTTTAGCTATCGTAAAATCTGCAAAGACTGATCATTTTTGTGGAGTTCCCATTGACAACATTCGGGAAATAATTTTCTCCCATTATCACTGTAGTCACCTAATGCACACTAGTATATAATGTCCTAATTCAGAAATATATGCTTCTCTGTGATCGTACCTTGGTTAAAAGGACCTCTTGCTCAAATTACTTTGCATAGTTAGCAGATGTAAGAACCAGCCCAGTGTCTCTTAAATTTTCAAATTCCAACAATGATACCAATAATTTGACAAAAAAAAAAAAAAAAAAACACCAACAAACCACAATTTCTCTGACTGTTGCATTAGCTAAAACTTGTTGGATTCAATAAATCTCAAGGGATTTACTTAGGATGAAAGTCAGCTTCAGTTAGGTTTCCCTAGTGTGTAACAAAAGTTAATAACAATTATAATAATAATAAAAAGTTGGTAAATATTTGTGCTGACTCCAGTAACATATGAAAGCAGTATGGATTTGGATAAAATGTGTGGAATGTTTTATAAAAGCTTAATTTGTTGCAATAGCTGATTTCACATCACTTAGCCAATTATTCAACTTAGAACCACAGAACAGCCCGTCTTGTCTTTCTTTTCTTGTCCACACACCAAAGCACCTGTTCAGTATCAATAGAGTTTAAAATAATCCAGATCTTAAGGAAGAACACAAAGCTCCTGATGCTCATCTTTCTCTCCAATTCTTTGTACCACCCAACCTGACATAATACATAATGGTAAGTGACACATCACTGTGAATACATACAGCATAATCTGTGAACAATTCTCTGTTGGGACAGAGAGTGTATAACATTGTAGATGCTGTTGGGTTTCAGCTCTTGTCATCCTTTACTATTTGTCATACATGCAAGGAAGGCCCTATGTGCCTTGCTTCTACTCCTATAGCTGATAGCCCTTCTTATTCAAAGCTTTCTGGTCTCAAGTGCTGTACTGTGCCACACAGCAACATTCATATGCCTTGCTAAATATTCATGGAGGAACCAAGGGTGAAAGCATTTGTGATCCTGTTTCACCTTTCTCTCAGTTCACATGAGGCTGAAGGATAAATTATAAGCTAGCACAATTAATGACATTGTACACAATCATTCATGACCAGAGGCATGTTTGTTAATGCATCAAGCTTGTTCCTTGGCTTTGTGAAATGGAAGCCAATATGAGATAGCCATAACTCTCATCTCAAACTGGCAAGGTTTTGTGTTGTTGTCATGTGCTGTCAAGTCATTACTGACTTATGGTGACCCTATCAATTTGTGACCTTCAAAAGGATCTATCATTAACAGCCCTACTCAGGTTTTTTGAACTCAAGGTTGTGACTTTCTCTACTGAGTCAATCAGTCTTTAATTCTGTGTTCTGACTTTGCTTTCAACTTTTCCCAGCATTATTATCTTTTCTGTTGAATGATATCTTCTCATGATGTGCACAAATTATAACCCCAATCTAGTTATTTTTGCTACTAGAAAAAACTCTGGCTTGGCTTGATTGAGCACCAGTTTATTTACATTTCTGGTGGTATCTGCAAAATTTTCCTCCAATGCCACAGTTCAAATAAATCATTTCCCCCCAGTCATCTTTCTTCACTGTTCAGCTTTCATATCTATATATATGGTTGTTGGGAATAGACTATTTTTACCTAGGTTTCAACAAACAGGTCACCTGAGGATCTTATCTAGCGCCTTCAAAGGGGCTTTTTAAATTTATTGAAATATTTGCACTTCTTTCTCTTTCTTAAAATTGAAAAGAAGATACAATACAATTCAACATACATCTGCAGTTTAGGTGATATCAACTGAAGATAAAAGAAGCTACCAGCTATCAGAGATCTGATTGCACAATGAGAGACAAACACAAATTCCTCAACCATCTTGTAAGCAGAACAACACATGAATTCCAAACTCTACAGATGAGGGAATCTCTGATTTTTTCCCACCTCCTCCAAATATTTTTGTAAAGACAATTTATATTTAACCAAAGTGAATAAGAATAGCCTTAAATGTTTATTGCATTTTTGGCACAACTCTAATGATTCATGAATAATAACTGAAGAAGAGCTTCATTGGATAGGAGAAAAGTCCTGTTTTATCTAGGATATGATTACCACAGTGATTCTGAAACAGATACCAATAGGATGTTAAAAAGTAGCACAAGAATGCAATAGTGACTGGTGCTCTCTAGCAACTGACATATAAAGGCTTAGTGCCTAAGATGTAAGTAGCAGAATTTAGCAACCATATATTTTGAAGATGTTGTGTGTGCTTATTCATCTTTCTTTCTAGTCCTTTTGGACCTCAACTCTCAGAAGACTCCCCCTGTGCCTACACCAACTGTCAGGGGAGGAAAAAGCCAGGGCAGGTTGAGGACCTCGCCCCCCCTCCCCCTGTGCCTACACCAACTGCCAGGGGAGGAAGAAGCCAGGGCAGGTTGAGGACCTCGCCCCCCCTCCCCCTGTGCCTACACCAACTGCCAGGGGAGGAAGAAGCCAGGGCAGGTTGAGGACCTCCCCCCCCTCCCCCTGTGCCTACACCAACTGCCAGGGGAGGAAGAAGCCAGGGCAGGTTGAGGACCTCGCCGCCCCTCCCCCTGTGCCTACACCAACTGCCAGGGGAGGAAGAAGCCAGGGCAGGTTGAGGACCTCGCCGCCCCTCCGCCTGTGCCTACACCAACTGCCAGGGGAGGAAGAAGCCAGGACAGGTTGAGGACCTCGCCGCCCCTCCGCCTGTGCCTACACCAACTGCCAGGGGAGGAAGAAGCCAGGGCAGGTTGAGGACCTCGCCGCCCCTCCGCCTGTGCCTACACCAACTGCCAGGGGAGGAAGAAGCCAGGGCAGGTTGAGGACTTTGCTGCCCCTCCCCTGTGCCCACAGCAACATATTGTATTATAATGTAATGTATTATTTGTAAGCTGCCCTGAGTCGCCACGGTGAGTGGGCAGCAATATAAATTTGAACTAATAATAATAAATAATAATATTATGACTATTGTCAGGGATTATAGAACCTGAAGTCCAAAGCAGGTCAATAAACATATGCATTGTGTCAAAGTAGCAATTGATAAAATGTTAACCAATAGGAAAAAAAGATCTTCAGGAAAACATCTGTGGAATATATACTGTGAAAATTCATACATTCCAGAATGGATTTGATAAACAAATATTTACAAGGCAAACGTGCCTGTCAAAGACTACAAATCGGAGACCAATATTTGCAGGAAACAAGCTTATGGGCTTTTGGGTTAGCTGGGAGTGTGTGTTCATTTTTCAGCTTCATTATGAAAAGAAAAATGTTTTCCGTATTTCAGAATACAGAACACACACAGGAGGGATGTGTGTGTGCCACTAAAAATGATGCATGCTCAATTGGAAAGTTCGGGATACAACCCTCCCATATTGGAACTTAGCAAGGTGAGAGCAAGATTTCCTGATGACTAGATTCATCACTCAGGTGGCACATTACTAAAAAGAGAGGCATGCATTGTTTTAAAAAGAGGGCAAAAAGGGACATGGGTCTGCATAAAATTATGTGTGCTAATTTAAATGTGTTGATGGAAAATTAGAACTTGTTGCTGTAATTCAAACAGAATTACAATGTGTTTTACTTTAGAGGATGACCCTGATCAGGTGGCTAGTAAACCTGCTGCTCTGCGCACTTCTAAGGCATTGCTGATTTTAGGTACATGATGTAAAGCCCCCTGGCCTCTTCTTCTCTGCAATCATTGCAATTTACATGTGTGCAAAAGTAGCATCATTTTCCTTTCCCTTCGAGAGAGATAGCACACAGCAAGCAGAGAATGATCAGCTGATTGTTAAACAGATGCAAAATTACCACCCACTGCTTCTAATTCACATGGCTACCATGATTATGTTGCCCTATTTGTGTTGTTTGCACAGTTTTTTCTTAATTTGAGCAAAAATCCATTCTTGCCCACACAATACTTTGCCTTCCCATCACTGGGTATTGTTGTGACCCAAGATGGATTTAAATCAGTAATGAGCTACTTTGGATAGCTTGAGAATGATTTTGCTTTATCTTAGAGCCCACTCATGGGCCTATAGGTGGGCAGAAACATACCATTAAATATCTGGAGGGCCAGATACATAAGTTTCTAACTGGAGGGGTGGGGTGGAAAAATAAGTAATTGAGCAGCCACCACTGCCACCCCTTGTGAATACCACTGTTTATGTGAAGGACATAGACCTAGAGGTCCTATGGTGGCCACCTATAGAGAACTATATGTGTTCTGCAGGGCAGAGATTTCCCATCCTGTTTTTCAAAATTGCAAACACTTAATGAAGACATTATAGTGAACTCTCTGTGATGGATAGGACTGAGGTTTTAAAGTCTAAAAATATCTAGCTATAATATTTTACTAGTAGGATGAAAATTGTAACTGAGGGGTAGGTGACTTGCTGTTCACGAGAGGTTCCACAAATTTAGCAAAAGGCTGTTTCAACAGGCATCATATTTTTTTAGGTCTTTAGAGGCTGCAAAGTCAGCTCAGAGGCTATGTGTGAGCTGAAAGTTTCCAAAATGTATATCTTAATTGAAAGAGAAAGAACAAAGCATAAGAGAAATGCTTTTCACAGCAATTGTAGTCCTACCTTTTAAGATGAGAAGCAGCAAGGGATAGTCTTCTTTTGGAAATGGGGAGTGCAGTAAGTAATCAGAAAAATACCATTTTCTCTCTACTTGATTGGTGCAAAACACTTTACTTCCTCTTATATCTTTTGCCTCTAACCTAGAGCAATTATCTGCCTGCACTAATTTTGAATTAAATTCTAATATAACTTGTTCTGCTAAAATGCCTCAAAAGGCCATCATGTAAATGTAAGATGAGATAGCTCTAATCTATAGAAGATGTTTGGCTTCATTTTTAACTGACATTTTATCTTGGGCAGAGCTCTGCATGTACAAAACCTGCAGTGGTGGAGGTTGGGGGGCGGGCGGGTTGGTAATCTTTAGTCTTTTTTACTGACATACATCAAATACTACTGTAGTCTCTGTAAGTGCCAGTGGCCTTGACATGGAATTAAAATGTCAGAAATAGTGCTGTAATGTAGCATTCATTTGTTCAGACAGTTAAGAGTATGAAACCGCCATGCTGCCTTTGTAACATGTTATAACCCTAACTCATTTGTCAACAAGACAAAGAGAAATTAGAAAAAAATCTCCCTCAGTAACAAATATTAAGAATCATGCCATCAGAGTGTTGTGAAGTAATGAAAAAGATTGCATGAGCAAACAGATTACAACACACATGCGAACTCCCTCAGCTGATAATTTATAGATAACAGAGCAAATGAATGCAAATCTGAGGCAAAGGATTTCTTTAAAGGTTTATTTAAATGGGAAGGATTCTCCCCTATTAACTATAAAACCAATATATTCATTAATATATAAATAGAAAGAAGCTTAAGGAAAAGCAACAAAAAGCAATAACAATGGAAGCATTTCAACATACAGTACAGTAATACCTCATATAACATTAGTATCGAATAACACGAAAATCGCATAACATCAAGGAATCTGGGGGGAAGAATTGCATCAGATAACATTAAGATCCTATGGGATGCTTCAGATAACAACCGCGAAAGCCTGTGTGGTTACAATGTATCTCTATGGATCCCATAGAGGATCAGATAACACGAAAAATCATATAACACGAAGACTTGTGGAACCAGGTTTTAGTGTTATATGAGGTTTTACTGTACTTTGAAAGCAGGGCATCCCTAAAAACCAAATTATGTACTAGATTTGAAAATGAGGAAATCAGCACTGTATAACACTAATGTTCCACATAAAACTGGGCAATCTCCAGAAGGCAGAAGAAGGCAGATCATGTCATGGCAGCCTTTTTTGTTCAATAAATTGTTGGGAGTCTAAAATAATTCCACTTTGCTCACTTGGTCTTTCAGAGGGAGCATAATTTCCTCCAACCTAGGGACCACTCCCCACCCCCATTGGTCAGGAGGACTCTGCAAAAGTGCCTCCATCTTATTGTGATTCAGCCTCAAATTATTAGCATTTGCCCATTATATTACCAACGTTGGGCAGTCTTCAAGGCACTAGACTGCATTCACAGTAGAAGAAGCAGTATAAAGACAGAGTTGTGTATCAACAGCATACTGGTGACAGAGGACTACAAATCTCTGGATGACTCCCCCACCCAAAAAAAATATCTCTGGGTTAACTTCCCCAATGGCTTAATGTAGCTGCGAAAAAAGCCTCAGGGAGATGGCACTCCAGAGTCAAGTACTCACAGGGGCAAAACAGTATCCACAAATTCAACCATTTAGAAATGTCCATCAAGGAAGGAGCAGAACCACTGCAATGTTAGGCCTTCAGTCTTCAATATCAACAGCCTGTCCAAAAGAATATGTGGTTGATGGTATCAAAAGCTGCAAAGAGATCCAGGTGTACCAGAAGAGATAAGTCCTTCTCCTAGTCATCATGCAGCACAACCAGTGCAATCTCCTTGCCATGGCTTGAACCTTGCGTGGGATGAGTCAAGGGAACTGCTTTTGTCCAATAATACTTGCAACTAATCAGCCACCACTCTTCCAGTCAACTTGCCCATCAATTGAATATTTGTGACCTCTCTGAAATTGCTGCATTTTTTTTTTAGTTGTTTGGTGTGGGGGTTTTTTTTGGGGGGGGGAGGTCAGGGGGTGGTGGGATAGGCCATACAACATCCAGTGGTGGGTTCCCAAAAAAATGTACTACAACACTGTGGGTGTGGTATGATGGTTGTGGCCAGGGGGAAGCCCTGTGTTGCACCCAAATAAGGACTACTTTATTTCATAACTTGGATGGGCAGGGCCTGCCAGAATTTCTGCTACCAGTTCTGGTGAACTGGTGCGAACCTGCTGATGCCCACCACTGCAATCATCTTTCTTTAAGCAGGAGAAAAACTGCTCTCTCTTATAGTGACAAATTTATTATCAGAGTGGCCCATTTACTTTGCTTTTATTCTTGTATATATTGTGTCTGGATGTTTATTTCCCAGTTTCTCTGGTGACTGCATTTTCAACTGATCAGAACCTATTTGTGTTCTTTTTATTCAGTTAATTCTACACACCTTTGGTGATTCAGTGCTTCTCTATTTAAATGTAGAGAATGATCCTTCTACCCATTTCTAATGTACTCTTGTCTTCCCAATCACAAAAGTTACTGAATAACAAAAACATTTTCCTTTCTCACTCTAGTTTACTTTTATTTCTCTTTAATTGATGATGAGAGAATAACGACTGTGATCAAGCTATTATAGGCTCCTTGAGAATATATGACTAATTAACACGTAAAAAGTATTAGCCGAGGTGGAATAGCTAACACCACAGGCATTCATATCTAGTTACATTAAATGAGCTAGCTAGCTAGCTCACCAAAAGAAGGAGTTATTGGAGAGGAAGGCTCTGAAATCAAGTTCTGGTTCCTATTGTATCTTTGTAGTATGAATATGGCAAAATAAATAAATAAAAGCAATGTGAGAAATCACTTCCTATACTGAGATTTATAATGAGAAAATGTTTCAGTAGGGAAGAAAATATTCAGTATCCCTTTCTTTACATACATGGAAGAGGAATTACACCATTTGTTTCCTTTCCCACAAGGATTCCAAAGAATTTCCAATCACTATCAATAGAGTTTTTATATTATTGTGCAACATTTTGTGCAACAATTGCTAGGTGTTTGCCACAAGGTCAAGGGCAAATTGCACAAATGCTCAAAATGCTAATTACAACTAAATTATTTAAGAATTTGAAACATTAGATGGCTTATTTATGTTTTTCTGAGCAATAAACCAGTATTTTATGCTTCCTCTGTACGTGTGTGCTTTGCTTTTCTAATTGAAAGGACCCTGGAGACATTTTGTGCAAAATGCAGAAATCGTGATTAGGGCCAGAGAACACTTTGTCTTTGATTTCAGCTAGAGATGTAGAATCTTGTGGGGCTTTAAAGTTCCTTCTGCAGCTGCCTTGTTGTGTCAAGACAGTCTGAACTGATGGGAATGAAGAATTTAGGAAGCATTATTTCTATGTCTGCATTTCATCTGGGAGAAGTATTTGGGGTGCCTTTTCACACATAAAAATGAATGAGGTTATATTTTCCTGAATAACACAGTTCCTGAATGTAGGTGTGATTTACGCAGTATACATCTGCCTATAAAAGCAGTTTTTCTGCAGTACTTACAATACCTAAAATGATGATAATTTCCTTGAACTGGAAAAGATGCTTGGTTTCATTTGTAGATAACTTTTATTATGTAAAAAGAAAGTCTGTTAGAGTGACATATGTGTAATCGAAGTCATGTGTCCTTTCCATTGACTTGTGATATTATTTTAAATAAACTTCTTGTTCCTTTTTCTTTGATAAGACTGAATTTTCTCCAGAACAACAGCTTTCTGTTGTTTGTATTCAATCTGATTAAAACCCATCCATAATTCTGGTCAATTTGACACCACAATATAAAAAACACAAACCAAGCAAACAAAAAGAATAAATTGATTTGGAAAGTGGAAATGACTGAAAAGATGCCCAGAATTATAATAATCTATACCAGGGATTCTCAACCTGCGGCCCATGGCCAGGATGAGGCCCATGACACCATCTCATGATGTGCCCCCCACTGCCTCCACCAGACCAGGAAGTGCCATGTGGTGGAGGAAGGGTTTAATGTCTGTCTGGCCCCCGAAACTATCTGAGGGATCGTGACCCAGCCCCTGGCTTTAAAAGGTTGAGAACTCCTGATCTATACTGTAGTTTACAACTTGCCTAAATGAGAAGGGGGGAAACCCCTTTAATTTTGTGCTCCAGCTAGTTTTCTATGTTCTGTATGTTCCTACAATAATTCACTTCCTTTGTCTCATGCCACTTCTAGGGCTTTTTCATAGTCAATGTAAAACCTAGATTATGCTAGTCATAACTGGCCAGTCTGGAGCTAATTGTCCACATCTGTTCTCACTTGAGCACTGCCTTGGCACTTACTTGCCAAGTGCTCATCAAACACTCAAAGTAGGAAATTGGTCCTTGAAGTGCTACATAATTGTATAATCCAGAGCTGATTACAAAGTGAGGTAGAAAACAATCATTCACTAAATCTCAAGTGCCTGCTCAGTTCTGGCCAAGTTAACAATATATGTTTTCTTCCTCTCTACATCTTTCCCTCTGTCAGTATCTGCATTTGTAAACATCATGCTTGAGTGGTAGGTGTGTGTCTTGTATCTAAATTGTCTATTTCTGACTATGATTTATTGAATCAGAAAGGACAATGGCTTTCATATTACTAGACTACCTACAGATTAAATAAGCTATTGCCATAGATTTCATCTTCAATTCATGGCTGCCAGAGCTAGTGACATAATTGGTCATACTCAAATATGAACAAAAGACCCATTATCTGCAGTCAGCAATGGATTATTGTCACCAAACATCAAAGTCTGCTGTGTCTTCACTGTGAGTGTGTAGGATCTTGTTGTTGTTGTTGTTGTTGTTGTCGTCGTCGTCATCGTCACCACCACCATCGTTGGCAGCAGTGGCATTGGCAGTGTGGGCGTTGGGATTGGCTTTGTTGTGGGCATTGGCAGCGGCATCATCATCATCATCATCATCATCATCATCATCATCATCATCATCATCATCATCATCATCATCATCATCATCATTGCAGGCCAAAGACTATTAGTAAATGAAAAAGTGGCACCAAACTAACCCATTTGGTTGACAAAGGACTGAGGAAAATGCAACTTTTTTTAATCCTTGGAGTGACAACTGGATGATAAATGCACTGAGAAAGGGACCTCTGGTCTGTACCAATAATTATGAGAAGGAGGGGCTGTGGTATCTCAGTGGTTAAGAATCTCCCATTGTTAGCTGGAAGGCTTGCAAGTCAGCAGTTCAAAACCTGGGTACTGCATGATGGATTGAGCACCCATCTCTGTCCCAGCTCTTGGGGACATGAAAGGAGCCTAATTTGGGTGTTCCCTGAGTAGAGTTTCTCCCACAAAAATCCTTTCAAACCAGAATAATTTCTGACATGAAATAATAATAATAATAATAATAATAATAATAATAATAATAATAATAATAATAATAATAATAATAATAATAATAATAATAATAATAATAATAATAATAATAAGAAGAAGAAGAAGAAGAAGAAGAAGAAGAAGAAGAAGAAGAAGAAGAAGAAGAAGAAGAAGAAGAAGAAGAAGAAGAAGAAGAAGAAGAAGAAGAAGAAGGGGACATTGCTCAGTGGACCCTATGTTCAAATTTTAAAAACACTATAGAGGGATGGGTATACAGGTTTAAAGATGCTGCCTTTATTATTTTTTACATTAACCACACAGGAAACCAGTTCTTATTCCCAAATGCTTGTGTTTAATAGCAGGAAGTGAAAATGAACTCACTTTCATGCAAGTCACCAAGATGGGCTATTATTTAAATTGTCATAGATGCAATAACCTGATTATGTATAAGGCAACATAGAACATTCAAAGATGGCACAGGTGAAAGTGAGTTCTGTGGCCCTACAAATCAGTATAATTATATAAGTCAGATAATGATCCCTTTCCTTTTCTGCTACTCAACATCTCTTAATCATTTGTCATTTTTTTCACAAATGTGTCAAAGCAGATTTGGAGGTATCTTTTATGGTGAATGTGTCAGGTTGCTAGGTGGGGACTTCAGAGACATTTTGTAGCCTTTGTAATAGATTTTAACTTAGCAGAGCTTTGTAGAGCCTGAAGGTTTGTGCACACTCAGTAATGATGAGAGATCACCTTCCTGTCTTTTTTTGCCATTAACAGCATCACCTCACCTGAACTTGGGTCTTACTCTAAGCCGTGAGGCGTTTCTCTTTTTAACCACAGAGCTTCATCTCTTCAAGATGACATTCCTTATTACCATGACATTTCAATACCAACCCCTTCGGCAGTCAGCCTTGTCCTTGCTAGCCTTTTATTTTCATGAATGTTGAAATCAAGACAATGTACGTAAAAGTACTGTTACTAAAACTGCAGAAGCCACTGATACCAGGCAACTCAGAACAGAAGCAGACTTTCAAACCTTCAACAAAAGACTCTGCATGCTCAGATGCTAAAGATATCCAAGAGTAGAGGGTATGGCAAAGTGCATTTCTCCCCGCCATATGCTTTCCCCAGATTAATCTACTTCTTCCACTGTTCTCCAACTGTTCTGACTAGTTCACCATCAGACCTCTCAGAGCACCTACCTTTCCCTCTCAAATGAGTTTTTGTGGAATTTTATGGATATATTCTTCTGGAATGAGATCACATTCTCCAGCATCACTGTTGAGACTATGCCTATGTATCTAGTGGAGAATTTCTCTGACTCAGAAATAGGAGAACATATTTTTGAGTTGTCCACATAGGATATCATGACCCATGTTAATCTAGGGGTTCTGGAAATTGCATCCCAAAATGTAACTTTTCCAAGCTCTGATCTGATGGATCATTCAGAATTAGATCCTTGAAAAGATTAAGGCAACAGATGACAAAAACAGGGCCTATTTGTTATATATTATACAAAATAACTTAAGAAAATGTGCAATTTGTCTAGATGAAGTTATGTGAAAGTACACCTACTCTTTGATGTCTTTTGGAAATTATGTTTACATCCCAAGTTCAAGTTATCAATCACCTCTGGTGGACTACAAAGATGTTGTATAAGACTAGATCCTCCTCCAAATTCTTGAGTTTATCGACATATGGTCTGCACAACTGAGCTTCCATATCGATCCTGATGCTGAGATGTAATAGCAAAGGAAGAGGGCCCTTCATCTTCTCTCTAGACAGTGACTCACCAAGATCTGTCACCCAACAGTGTACCTCCTTTATCAATATGGAACACTAATAAGCCTTTTGCATCCACAAAAAGGAACATCTAGGTGAAGTGTTAGGGAAATTTTCAAGCATATCAGAGAGTAAACAAAACAAAAAGACAAAAAAAATTGTGGTACTTTAAAAACATAACTGCTGTGTTTTAATATTACTTTTGTGGATCAAGTTCACTTCATCAGACATAAGAACGAGACTTCATGACATCAATTTATACACATCAGATACAGAGGTGCAGACTGGTTGGCTAGTTAAATTTTGTCATTTCTCTTAGTAGAATATGAGGTAAGAACAACAGCAACACAGAGAAAATGTGGAATGATCCACTCTGTTTCAGTACCTGCCTGTCCCTTTGATTTCTTGTCCACACAAACTAGCACTTTGGAAGATGAAAGTGTTCTAGAAGTTTTGACACTTGGAAATGGTATCTTTACTCACAGTTACCATCTATTGTGTTAGTCAGAAGAAAAACATAAGGGAAATGATGTATTCAGGATTTAGAGAGAACTTCCATGACTGTTTCTTGGTTGGAGGTCAGATGAAGAAGAGGGACTATCAACTGAACAATTGAAAATAAAAAAGACTGGATGAGTGGGTTGGGACTTACTTCAAATGCCAGAAGTAGGAAAAGACTTTACCAATCATGTTAGTGGCAGAGGACAACCATATGAGATGTAAAGCACTTTCCCACTGGATCCTATGTTGGTGCATGTCAGGGTGTTATTATCCCAATACAGTAAAACCTCATATAACACTAAAACCTGGTTCCACAAGTCTTCGTGTTATATGATTTTTCGTGTTATCTGATCCTCTATGGGATCCATAGAGATACATTGTAACCACACAGGCTTTCGCGGTTGTTATCTGAAGCATCCCATAGGATCTTAATGTTATCTGATGCAATTCTTCCCCCAGATTCCTTGATGTTATGCGATTTTCGTGTTATTCGATACTAATGTTATATGAGGTATTACTGTATGTGTAACATACTAGATTTATCTTACCTCCTCAAATTCTATCTAGGCATTGTGCTAAGGCAGCAGAAGGGTTAGTATGCAATCAAGCACCCTGTTTTGAGAACTTGATCCATTCAATATTTGCCTTCAAAGTATATTCCCACAAGCTCAAAAATCCAACATGGATATTGGAAGACTGAAAAAAAAAAGCTCTTTCTCATACTTGCTGATAAAGACTCCATTCTCATATTACTGTGCCAAGCAAAAAGTGTAGTTAAAGGAAAACATAGCAAACAGCATAGGTCTGTTGGCATTACTTCATTCAATGACTTTCTCCTGAGGCAGAAGACACAAAAGAGCCTAAACTATCCTTCCACTTACTGCAGCACCCAGTGAAAGCACTTGGCTGTACAGCAGGAAACACAAAAGCCCCTCTCCTCCAATTCTTTAACCAGGTTCCTGTGCACTGTATCACCGATGCCCATGATGGAACAGAATAAATATTTTCCAGTTTGTCTTCTAATGTTCAGATTCGTGATCTTTTTTGCAATGTTGTCAGGACAGGAGCATCTCTTTGCCTGAGTTTTTAGTACAAAATTTTGATAAAAGGAGGCAGGTGTAGGTGATTTCACCAGAGACAGAACAAACAAGGTTTGGCAGGGACTAGAACAGCTTTTGTACCAGCCATTTTGTGATTATTGAAGCCTAATGAAGTTGATACTTCTTTGATTTCAAAATCTTAGTAGAATCTGACTAGTTGTTATTATTATTATTATTATTATTATTATTATTATTATTATTATTATTATTATTATTATTATTATTATTATTATTATTATTATTATTATTATTATTATTATTAACTCACATTTATTACCCCGCCCCAATCGGGTAAACCCGACTCTGGGCGGCTTACAACATGAATTTAAAATCACAAGTAAATCTGTTATGATAATAGCATTTAAGATCTCAAAACCTTAAAATTAAAAGATTAAAACAGTGCAGCAAATAAACAAAGCAAGAGGGGTGGCTGTCCCTTAAATAAGCCAACCTATGATGAAGAGTCACAACCTATGATGAAGAGTTATGATGGAAAGAGTCACAAGTTATTCAATATGGAGTCACTTTGGTTTTTAAACTGTCTTAGAATGTAGCTTTGCTTCTTTGCAAAGGCCTCATAATTCTGTCTGCTGTGCTTATCAAGGTGTGCTTAGTAGAAGCTTCTCAGAGCTTCAGGCCCATGTTATGTCTTCTCCAGGTCTGGAATGTTCACTTCCATCAACATCCCAAGCCTGGGATACCCAGACTTCTGTTATGGAAACCAGGGTATGTTTCTACAATCCCTGGGCCCTAATTGGCAGTTCAGTAATACCCCGGATAACGATTGCATTGGTTAACACTAGAACCGGATAACGATGCAAGTTTTTTGGAAAAAACTTGCATCGGATTACGATTCTTTTGGCATTGTCTGATGCAATGGTCTGTGGGTGTGGGGTGGTTTGGGTAGAACTACCCAATCCACCCCCCACCCGCAGTGGTCTCTGCCACTGCAGTAGGGTCAGGGAAAAGCACCCGCCTTTCCCCGACCCTACTGCAGTCGCAAAGCCTCCTTGTCTCTTTCCCTCCCTGTATTTAAACTACAGGGAAGGGGGAAAGAGAGAGGGAGGGAAAGAAAGACGGAAGCACTTCTCTCTCTTCCTTTAGGCTAAATACAGGGAGGGAAAAAACGCGATCGCGTCTTTTTCGCAATCAGATCTTTTTTCCTCCCTGTATTTAAACTACAGGGAGAGAGAGAAGTGCTTCTGTCTTTCTTTCCCTCCCTGCATGTAAACTACAGGGAGGGGGAAAGAGAGATGCGATTGGTTCTCTAGAGAACCAATCACCTCTCTCTCTTTCCCCCTTCCCTGTAGTTTAAATACAGGGAGGGAAATAAAGAGACAAAGAGACTGCAACTGCAGTAGGTTCGGGGGAAAGGCGCTTTCCCCGACCCTACTGCAGTCACAGAGACCGCTGCTCGTGGTGGGTGGCTTTAAAGGCAGGGAGGTCTCTTTGTTTCCCTGCCTGCCTTTAAAGCAGTTTGTCCCTGAAGTCAGGGCTTTTTTTTAAAGCATTGTTCGATGCATGCATCGGACAACGCTAAAAATCGGATAACATCATGACTTGTGGAACCAAGTCATAACGTTATCCGGTGTATTACTGTATGCTAATTAGTAGAGCTAAGCTCATGTTCTTTCTTTTAGACACATGGTTTTGGAAATCAATTCAAGTTTGGGGTTTCTGAGAGTTACACCTCAGAAGGGAGAGTGGGACTCCAACCCAAGCTTAGTCATGATTACCTAGATTAGTCAGGTTTTCCTTTTGTTTCATGAGGATAGGGCAGAGTGTGGATTTCCCTACCTGTACTTTGTGATTAGTATTGTTTTGCTTGATTTTCTTGTATCCTGAACCAACTAATGAACTGCTATTTCTACATTATGCTTCAAGAACAATAAACAACTTTTACTTCATCAACAATGTCTGTTTATTAGAAGAAGGGGTAAGACAAGAGTTAAGCCATAAGCCACACGCTACCACATATATATTAATATTACTCTCCCCATTATAGTCTGGGCTCTGTACAATTCAGGTAAGCCCCAGGTTACTGCAGATCTTTGCAGGACAGCATTTAGGTGACCTGAACTTGGTTTCCACACAGAGCAGGCCAATACAAGGAAGCTCTGAACGGAACAGGGAGATAACAAGGCATGGGTCAGGCCGAAAACTATCTCTCACAGTAGTGGTGTGCTAAAGTCCAGGTTCAGAAATTATTTGAAATCCAGTCAGTAGACCAGCATAAAGAGCACCTCGCTTAAAGAGTAACTCGCTTAAAGAGCAGAATTTTCTCTAAATGTTCGTTTCACTTAACAAATGAAACCAAACAAAAACTCGCTTAACAAATAAATCGGGGTTAGCAAACCCCCCCCCCCATTGGTAATTTACAATGGTGTTTCGCTTAAAGAGCAAACTCACTTAAAGAGCAATCCTGTGGAACACATTATGTTCTTTAAGCGAGGTACAACTGTACTTGTAAATAAGACTTTGGCTTTTCCATATAATCATCTTTTTATCCTGTAAACCTTTAGATCACATTATCCTATTAGGTAAATCATTGCATGAAATCTGTGGTCCTAATTGTGAATTAGAATCCTAAACGGTTAAACCTACTGTTTCATGGATGCTACACATAATTTATTTCTTCTGACAGACTTACTCCATTTGATCTACATGAAAAGTACAGAAGGTTCATTCTAACTGAAAAAATATATTGCCATTATCAGATTTCTAAGATGGAAAACATGATTAACTATGAGTGAGAAATATGTCTTTATTAATTTTTCTACTTGAGTGACAAGTTCACTAATTGATGTCTACACCAATTTACTAGAATTGGGGATGAGCAAACCTGCACCACAACATGTGATTCTAATTTGTATGCACAGTGTATTGATACAACACATCTATGTATTTTCACATAAATACAAATAATGAAAAACAGTAGCATAAATGAGTCTAAAAACATTTTTATTCATGTCAGAGAAATGCACAGTTTAAATATATGAACATATAAAATGCATAAACAACATTCAAACAAATTAAAATATTAAAATGATGGGGTATAAATTGCATGCACATAAATGCTACATTGTTTGAAATTCTCCACATTCTCTGAAAATTTGTCATATTTCTCAGTAGCTCCATTTTACTTAATCATTATTTAATATTCCTAATTCACTTTGAATTTTATTAACTGACTTCTTAATGGTTCAGCCAGTTTCTTGTCCTTTTAGGAGACAATAGTCCGCATCCACCCATTTAGTAAGATGTGTTATTTTTGTGCTTCATAGGATTAGCCCACCTCTCCCGATTTGAATATTTAGAGCTTAAGAGAAATGTTTCCGTTATATCAGCCACTGTATAAGGGTCTGGTGTCCATAAAGCAAGTAGATCAGTTGCTGTATTACCTTATTTCATTAATTATTTGCTAGCATCACTCATCTTACTTCTGGAGGGGCAGTGCCAGCCAAATAATAGATTATGTTCCTTGGGGAGGTTGGTTTCATCCATCCAGTAATAAATCTGTATGATTCATTAAAAGACAGTGATTGTCCTGCATAATTCAATAATTACACCCACTTGTTTAGTATGTGCTTCTTCTGCTTCTGTCTAGGCCAGATGTGAAACTGCCAAAATGAAGGCACCTTTTGGTGAGTTCATTCTGCAGTTCCTTTCACCTGACCCAGTGTGAGAAAGATTAGCCAGCAACACAAGGTTATCATTACCAAGGTTATACCCAGTTGTGGTTCAAAAATACAGTTGTACCTCATTTAAAGAACATAATGCGTTCCACGAGATTGCTCTTTAAGTGAGTTTGCTCTTTAAGCAAAACACCATTGCAAATGACCAAATGTGGGGGGGATTGTGAACCCCGATTTATTTGTTAAGCGAGTTTTTGGTTGGTTTTATTTGTTAAGCGAAGCGGAACATTCAGAGAAAATTCTGCTCTTTAAGCAAGTTACTCTTTAAGCGAGGCACTCTTTATGCGAGGTTTGACTGTACCACAATCTTTGAGGATTGTGCTGATTTATACAATATGACTACTGCATATTATGCTGTGGAGTAACACAGGGACAAAGCTGTTGTTTTAGTTGTCTGTGGGTTTGCACCGCTGGCTGAACCAACCTTTTTCTTTAAACAGTAAAACCCCAGGTTATGATGGAGGTCCATTCCAACAGCCTCCTTTGTAACCTGAAAAAATTATAAACCGAAACATCCATAGGGATGCATTGAATTTTTTTTTTTAAAGTTAATGAATTCATTGTTGTAAACTGAAAAAGAACACATTAAAATTTGTAAACTGAGATAGCATTTCCATAGGATTTGGCATTGTAAACCGCAGCAAACTTAAACTGAGGCGGTTGCAACCTGGGTATTTACTGTATATGTTATTTCGGGTGGCAGTAATCTATTTGGTGTTTAAACAATGGTGGTTGGCATTTTTATTTTTTGGTAGGTCAAGGTTCAATCCAGAGACACATAAATACTTTGGGATAGATAAATATTCCAACACCTTGCTTTCTCATCTACCACAGAGCTTTGTCTCTTCTTTATTAAGTGAAAGACACATATCTCTGTTTTTAAAGGGTTTATTATTAGTTGGTTGGTTTTTATATAATATAAAGGAATATCTTCTAATTTAGAGGTAACAAATTTCATGTCAGAAATTATTCTGGGTTGAAAGGATTTTTGAAGAAGAAACTCCACTCGGGGAATGCCCAAATGAGGCTCCTTTCATGTCTCCAAGAGCTGGAACAGAGACAGGCATGCAATCCATCATGAAGTACATGGGTTTCGAACTGCTGACTTGCCAGCCTTCGAACTAATGAGGTGAGCTTCTTAACCACTGAACCACTGCAGAGGTTAGTTGGTGCTTGACAGACTCAGAATTTTACCCTTGAATTGTCCAGCCAGATGCATCAGTGTAAATAAATCGCCTGGCATATGGGAATGTCAATTATTATTTTTGTAAATGTTAAAAAGTAAGGGTACTAGGACACTGCCCTGTGGGAATCCACTCCTTTGGTCTCTCCATTGACTGTGTCTCCCTTGTTGTTAAAAAAAATTGGTTTTTAACTAGGACAATGATTTTCAGTGATGAAAAAGAATATTTTGAGCAGCAACGTCAACAAATGCCTGCTTTAGTCATTTTATGCCTCAGAACCATATTCTATATGCTGGGTTAAATTTAAGTCGATATCCTGAAGAACATAACACAAGATATTCTATGAAATCACAGCTTTCATTATTAAATCAGTAATGTCACATGACTTGTCCAAGAGTATTTTTTTTTCATGGTCAAAACACAGATGATCACTACACAGAATTGAAACAGAAGTTGAAAAGATTGTTCTTGAGTGAAGGACAGGAAATGAGTATATTTGTTAAAACTGTACTGCTTTGGATAAGCTTGAATTACCCATTTATATTTCAGGCAACTTGTATGTCATGGGACACCATATATGTTTAGGTAAAGGTTACTCTTGTTCAAAAGCCAGTTGGTTCTGACTCTAGGGTTCAGTTCATATCTCTGTTTATAGCCAAAGAGCCAGTACTGTCTACATTTGCAGATGTTTCCATGGACACGTGGCAGGCATGCCTCAACACCTGAGTGTGCGGAACATTGTTTACCTTCCCACTGAAGTGGTAACTATTTATCTACTTGCAGTTTCTTGCTTTTGAACTGCTAGTTTGGTAAGAGTTGGGACAGAGATGGGAACTCACTCCATCATGCAGTACTCAGGAATCAAAGTCCAACCTTCCAGTTGTCAAGTTCAGCATCTTTACCACTTGAGCCACTGCAGTCCCTTCACATATGTTTGGAGTGAGTTACATTTTGAACTGTGCAAATTTTAGTTTGAAAACTGATTCCTCCCCTCCTACAATGATACATTTGTATATGGTTGGACTTAAAACAATTTATGGATAAATGAATAAATAACAAGAAACACCGGCTGCATAAGAAAACAGGTTGATAATTTCTTAGAACTTATAATGGAGTAGTAACAAGATTGTAGCACCCATCTACCAAGATAAGTAGGCTTGCTCTTTAAGAAACTAGAAATCAAGTCTCCATATCAGGGGATATATTTTACATATTTATTCTATTTATTGAACTTCTGAGCCAGCTTCCTCTCAGCAGTGGGACTGAGGGCAGTTCACACATCATTAAAAGAGAGAAAAATTGAAACAACAAACAAAAACCAATTAGAACAATAATAGAAAAACAAATTAGGGAATATAAAGGCATTTTAAAGCACATTAAAATAAGATAAATTAGTAGAAGGCATAGCACACTAGCTATTTAAATATTAGATTTTGAATTCTAAAAGCCTGCTGGAATTTAAAAAAAAAGATGTTTTCAACTGCTGCTGAAATAAGAAGCCAACCAACCCTCAACAGAGAGGGTATTCCATAACCTGGGAGCAACCACTGAGAAAGCCCACTTTTAGGTCCCCATCAAGCATGTTATAAATATGGCATGCATCACAGCAGCCAAACTGGATGTTTCAAGAAATGGGCACAGCTAACACACTAAAATAAATATTTTTGTGTCAAAAATTACTCTGGGTTGAAAGGATTTTTGCTGGAGGAACTCCACTCAGGGGACACCCAAATGAGGCTTCTTTCATGTTCCCAAGATCTGTCATGCAACACTCGGGTATCAAACCCCAACCTAGCAGTCTCCAAGCTCAGTGTCTTAACCACTAAACCACCACAGTGCTGCAACTAGCAGACTAGTTTTAAATCATCACCCCTTTGAACTGGGCTTCCAGGCTCAAAGACAAAACAAGGAGTACTCCGAAACTGTGATCCTGGTCTTTCAGAGAGAGTGTAACCCCTTAAAGCAGAAGTTGGATCATCTCGCTTGATCTACTTTTCAACTGACCAAAATCATCTTTGTCTCATTCCAGATTAATTTCCAATTTGTTTGCCCTCATCCAGGCCACTACCAATGACAGACACAGATTTCCAACAGGAACAGCTTCCTTGGAGTCAGATGGAAAGAATAGATGATTCGGTATCATCTACATACTTGTGACACCAAACTCCAAAATTCTGTAGCCTCTCCCAGTGGGCTCATGTAATATTAAATAGCATGGGTGGTAAAACACAGCCCTGTGGGAACCAATGGCCAAAGGCCAAGACACAGAAGAAGAATCTGACAACACCATCTTCTGAGTTTGCTCTTCCAGGAAAGTTCAGAGTCTCTGCAAAACAGTGCCTCCAAATCTTACCCTCCAAATCTTACCACCCCAAACTTTTTGGGGTGAGGGTCTGACTGCCCCCAGAGCAGCTGAGCAGGACAGAGCATGCCCCCGGAACAGGGTGTGTTTGTGCATGTACGTCCATATTCACTTCCTAATTCAGCACGGACACTTATGCGTATTTACAAAAGTGTCCATATTCACTTCCTGGATTGGTGTGGATGTTTCTGCGCATGTGTGAGCACATCTGCCCCAAACCAGGAAGTGAATATTGATGCATCCACACATGCACAGAAGCATCCATAGTCACATCCTGGTTTGGTGAGGACATCGCAGGCCTGATGGAATGGCTTTCGGGGCCATGTCTGGTCCACGGGCCGTAGTTTGTGCATGCCTGCCCTAGACTAACAATTGAGAAAGAGATCATGGTCAAAGGCTTCAAAAGCTGCTGAGGCATCCAGCAGAATCAACAGGACAGATTTTCTGGTCTAGTTCCTCAAGCAGGTTTTCTACCAAGGCAAAAAAAATTATGTCTGACTTATAATGTGTCATGGAACCAGATTGAGGTGGATCCAGATAATCTGCTTTACCCAGTAATTGCTGAAATTGAGTGGCTACCTCTTTGCCTGCAAATGGAATAGTGGAGACTAGCTAATAATTCTCAAATATAGTGAGGTTCAAGGAGGGATTTTTCAGTAAAGGTATTATAGCTGCTTCCTTCATGTATGTCACAAAGAGGAATTTTATTATATCTGTGACTGTCAGGAGCATGGCAGAGGATTAAGTGGAGGTAACATTTTACATTAACAAAAAGGGAAGGAAATCTTTGTATTCTAATATTACAATTAATGTAATATTTCCCAGAGTGGGAAAATATCCCAAATGGGCAGGATATAAATGCAATAAATAAATAAATAAATAAATAAATAAATAAATACATACATACATACATACATACATACATACATACATACATACATACATACATACATACATACATACATACATACATACATACATACAATTAGATTAAAAAAGGGAGGGTTTGTGTGTATGCCAAAGGCTGCCATGCTTAATTTAAGCTGGATATCTGAAACTGTAAACTATAGAAATCAAAGAAATCAAATCTGAGTCACCTAGCAAAAACAGCCACCAACCATCCTACTGTCTGTATACTATAAGAAGGTATGCTGGTGCTGGCACATGCCTGTGGGTGGGGCTTTGCCACACCCTGCCCGCAAAGAGAGAGGATGAAGGCACACATTGCATGCTAGTAGGGGAGAGAGTAGCCAGGGATATTCCCTTATTAGGGCACTCTTTCGATTCAGCAGCAGGACGAACAGTGCCCCACTTGCCTACCCTGTGGTCAGTGCAAGATTAGCTGGTCATGTATGGGCAGGATGGTTATTTTTTACACATATCCCTGATTGGCTATTGGGAGGGTGTTTTTTCACCTATCCCACACTGATTCATATGGATATTCTTTCTGGGCAATTGGGTGGTGGTTAGCTTGCCTAGGTTGGTCTGGTGGGTAGTGCAGGAAAAATTAAATGGTGAAGATCCAATTACATTCGGGGTAGGGCTGGGGTGACTGTCTGGCAGTCATGACTCATGTGCTGCTCATGGCTGTCAGGCAAACTGGGGGTCCAAGGCACTGTATTAAATGCCATAGCCAGAAGGCTGGGGAGCAGTGCTATTAAATGCCCAAAGTAATGGCAGGGAGATTAGTTCTGTAAACAGGCAGCTCCCTGCCTAGGGTATCACCAGAGGGGAGAGGATGGGTTGAGTTGCCATCCTTCTTTCAATCTTTGTACTGCACTACGTCAGCCACATTGCAGTTTATTATCTGTTGGTCACAGTTCAGTTATGTTCAATAAAGTAGCCCTGTTGTTCAAAACCCATGAACCTGTGTCTGTCTCTTTACTCAGGGATGGCGGGGAAAGAAACCATCTCCCCAATTGCCAGCCCTTTCCTCTTTTATTTTCTATGGTGTTCAAGCCGTCGAGAACATAATATCCAAATGCATTTCATTCATAAATCTGAATAAATTGGCTTAGATATAACATGGCCTTTTTCTGAGATACATTTAGAACTGTGCAACCATCCCAAACAGAAACCACACTGGGATGTTTTGAGCTTCACTGTCAATACCAAACACAAACCACAGTGAACATTTTTCATTTATTCTAAGCAAATATGGGACAGCTTATGAATCCATTTGTGTGTATCACTTTTTAAAAAACCAACACTACGAAATTAGAATATTTGCATCTGAGCATACTGCAGTTCAGTAAAGGGTAAAATTGAATTTGCCTAGGATGTTTGTTGCATACAGTGTTGCTGTTAAGAGGAACAAAAAAAAAGAGGGGGGAAATGATTGATGTGTTTGCATAGGTACCTGGGAAGGCTAGGCAGAAATTAGAAATAATTTCTGTCACAATAATCACTTACTGTACTTGTAATAACACTGGAGGTATAATTAAACATTAGTTAGTATCTAATGTTATTTCAATGCAGGAATGTCACTGGCAGCCACAGAGTTCCTTTTCCAATTTTAAGGTTGTTGCAACTTGCACACAATGAAATAAAGTCTAAAATAAAATAAAAAATTAATTAGCAGCAATCACCTGCTTTTGTTAATATCAGAAATGCTTCTTCTTTCATGTCCAGGTCAAACTTTACTGCTAAAATGAAGTCATCTTTTATTTAACCCATCAAACAGTGTGGTCACACCAGGCCTTGAGATGGACTTAATAACTGCTATAATTTGTGGGAGAACATCCTTTCCAATTCCAATTTGCCTTTTACAATCTAGAGTTGAGAGGCTAGTCCAATTCCATCTGAAGAAGTGTCATAACCTTTAGGCAAGAAAAGTAATTTGTTGTATGTTAAAAAAAATTGAATACTGCTTTAAGTTTTTGAATGCAATTTTAATTTCCAACGATGGGTTTAAAATGGTGAGGCTTGATGTCAGAGGAGAGGTGGGGAGATATGAAGGTTTCTCAAAAATCTAGAGAGGGCCTTCTGCTACAAAAAGATTAAATCTGTGGCTATTGCATATAGTATTTTGAAGACAATTTAATAGGCTGAAGTGTTACCAAATGTTACCAAAAGAACAAAAGTAGACACTAAAAGTGGGAGAGGGGAGAGATAACTCGTAATAATTGGAGCATAGGTTGCCGTTGTATATAAATTTTTTACTTTAACTATTCTTAAAATTTTAACATTCCAATGCCAAACACAGCTGTTTATCTAAGTACTATATGGATATCTTGGGAGATGAACAGTAGATTGGAAAAAGTGATAGTGATACAAGGTTCCATGAAGAGAACAGAAGATTCTGCCATTGGTCTCTTAGCGTCTTCCTATAAGACTGATGTCACTGTAAAACCAACCAACTAACAAATTCTGTTGTATTTTAGTCAACAGGATAAGCTAGAGCAGATGTTCATAAACTCAGCAATATCCTTATGAAGAAACATATGTAGAGAGCAATTCCTGAGATACTCAACCATTTAACACTTAAAAAAAAATGCTAGCATGCCAGTTTAACCATTAAGCTAATTGTATCTGTTAGAACAGGGGTGGCCAACCTTGGTGCCCCAGGTGTTCTTGGATTTCAGTTACCAGCAGGGCTATAGTCAGGTCTCTACATTTAGGGGCAAAAAAAATTTCAGTAGGGGCAACAATGTCATACTCAAATATATTAACATTGGCATCATGAGGTGGTGGTGGGGGGCTGTTCGTTCAAGAGGGATCCCCCCCCCAGGTCCCTCCTGGCTATGGCCCTGATTACCAGAAGCCCAAGTAAGCACACTGGCTGGTAAGGGCTTCTGGGAATTGAAGTCCAAGAACACCTGGGGGACCAAGGTTGACCACCTGTGTGCTAGAATGTACTTCAATGAAAGTGGGAAGAAAATGTTAAGAACAAAAAGGATCAATGCACATCCACATAGCTTTCATAATAAGGAGAGAAAACCTACAGTCTGTCAACCTGCAGGGTCTCTAGCCTTTATAACTAGTTTCCCTCTCCTTGGAAATAAGGAGAAACATTTACAGTATTTACATATTACCCTTAATAACTATTATTCTTCTCATGTTAACCACTTGGAAAGCTTCTTAACATCATTTTAATAAAAGAAATGCCTGGAAGATTCTCATTGGAATACAAGTGTATCTTTTGCTAACATAATTTAAATTGTTCCTCTCTTTGTAGGAAAAGCTCTTTTCATTTGATCTTCTAAAGGCTATCATAATCCACCAATTAGAAGTTTCATTCTTTCTCAGTTCCTGGGAAGAGCAGGCAGACATATTGATCAGAAAGTTAGCAGAGTCTCTCTTGGGGGAAAACTTTCACTGGCATTTCAGTTCTCTGTATTTTCCATTAAAGGAGCAAAGTATCTGATGGGAAACAATACTTCTTTCAATCTCCTCTTTGGCATATGTGCTCTAAAAAAGTAGCCAAATCATATGTAGTCACTTTTAATTGAATCTTTGCTTGGCTAAATCAATTCCATAGCACTTTTTCATTGCACTTTTGTTACATAGAACAATGAACTGATTCATACAGGACAGTCCTTTTAAAGAGAGATAATTTTGTGAAGGATAAATCCAAAATTTATGCCGTATAAAATCCAGAAATGTATGCTGCATTAGACAGATGACATCATTTGTACAGGCTTTTATTTAAATTAAACATTTCAATCCCTGCCCCCATAAGATTCCTGCAGACAACAATTTTTGAGCAAAATATGTCTACCCCATCCTATGGCCTCAAAAAATGTTCCCATGATGAAAAGCATTGCAAAAGGAGGCCTGGGACATGCCAGGGAAAGATATTGGACATTTTTAATTTTTTGAAAAACTACACTGCTGATGTCACCATCCACCTTACATGGCAATATAATAATCAATTGTGCAGTTGCTCTATAGTGGCCATTAATCTGGCACAACCACAACCCCACTATAAAATGTATTTGCATCATACCTCTTACATCATAGTAAACACATTTGTTTGTCTCTATTTGGAAGAGTTGCAAGGAAAGCAACCACTGGTGTTCAGGGGGCTACTTTCTTCCTATTCTAGACTTCCACTACTTAACAAGTCACTGTTGCACTTCTCATTGTGTATCAGTCCCATGAGTCAGCGTGTAGTGAGAGATACAGGCAGTGACTTGTTAGCAAAGGGTGGTTTGCCATTGTGGTTTAAACAATTAAACTGACACTGGTATGAATAATTAATTGTGGTGCTGGTCATGGTCATCATTTCTTTGGGCTTTAATTTAGTACTTTGTCATTCATGAGTTGAACTCAGTTAGACTTACATTGTACAGCAGTTGGAAAGAGATTGACACCACCCTTTCTCACATTTGCCCATGCTAGATCATCCCAGATTAGTGTGGAATGATTTGAGTCAATAAAGAAATGGATGACATTAAGGTTATGTTCCTATCACAATCAACATCAAGCCTGTGGCTTCCGCCCTCAATAGAAGATCCCTACCCCTTCTCTATATGGAGTTCTCATGTTTAGAGAAAATGTCAATCTGGGGGGAATGTGCTGGGTCCAAAAGTTGAAAATTGGTTACTGCATCATAGACAACACTATTTCCTCTTGTTACTAATGGAGACAACACTAACTGGACTAGCTGGAGCTATCTGGTCTTGCAAAGTACAGTAATACCTCGATAACGTTTATCTCGGATAACGCTAAAATCACATAATGTTAAGTAATCTGGAGAGGAGAATTGGATCGAATAACGTTAAGGTCCTATGGGATGGATCGGATAACAACCGCTAAAGCCTGTGCGGTTACAATGTATCTCTATGGAGCTTTAACGTTATCCGATCCATCCCATAGGATTTTAACATGGATCAGATAACACTAAAAATTGGGTAACACCAAGACTTGTGGAACCAAGTCTTAGAGTTATCCGAGGTATTACTGTAGGTTTTTTTTAAAGAAAGTGTTAGGTTTCATGCTTTCCTTCTCAACATTCCTGATTCACTCACACATTTCATCAGGTATGTATGGGAAAGATTCTGTCACAGTCACTACCACTCATTATACAGAATGTTGAACAAGGAAGACCAGCCATTTAACTGAAGACAATGGCATACAGTCATATACAATATGTTCACTGTGCCTTTTATTTTGGTAGTAGCTAGAAATGGTATTTTCCTGTCATGTTAAATTATGATATAGGACTATTATAAGACTACTCATACTCTTTGATTTGCCAGTTATACTCATGTACGCACTTTGAGTGTATTGTAGTGAAACTCAGAAATTGAATTTATCTTTTCACTTAATTGTTCTAATTGGTTTTAATAAGTGTGTTTTCTTTATTGGGCTAGGGAAAAGGAGTTATTAAACTATATAGTTTGAATACAAACAAATGTTTTTTTAAAAAAAAAATGCTGCAGCAAGTTTATTAATACAAAAAGTAATTATATCATAAAATACCCAGAGAAATAGAAAGTGAAAGCTGTTATCAATCTATTATTTCTTGTTGAAAGCTAATTCTCTATCTGATAACATTACTAGCTAGGCAATGTAAGAACATTAGAGATGCTCTCCTGACATTATTTTCATACATAAAGTTTTAACAGATCCTTTGGAACCAATAAAAAATGGAAATACAGTTATCTGATAAATAAATTTCATGTCAGAAATTACTCTAGGTTGAAAGGATTTTTGATGGAGAAACTCCACTTAGGGGACACCCGAATGAGGCTCCTTTCATGGTCCCAATATCCATCATGCAGCACTTGGGTATCAAAACCTGACCTTCCAGTCTCCAAGCTCAGCATCTTAACCACTAAGCCACCACAGTGCTGATTTGATTGAAAAGGCAATTATAGTAATTGAGAAGGTGAGTGTACTTGCATAATTACTTTCACATTTCATTCTTTGATAAATATCAATAATATAAATAGAGTGTTTCAATCAGTGAGTCATTGTTTATTTATCTTTCAAAAGGAAAGAAAAATACTGATTGAAACACTCCTCTTTATATTGTTACTGTTACTGTCAGCAAAATTTTAAGAGTTTAATAGATTTCTCATCCCATCACCTTTTATAGCTGATAACCAAAACTCTTCATTCCAAAGATGTCTTAGTGATCACAAGCATATTATTTTGACGTGTTTTGCTTGTGAGGCTCAACTATCATAAAACACTAAGTACATATGTACACAAATATCTTCCATGAAATACAGAGCAGAGCGGACTAGAATCCATTTTAGTTCAGGAGTTTTAAACTTTCTCTTCTGATTGTAATGTAACTATTGTACATTTGGACAACCATGGTGGGGACATCTGAAGGTATTGCTGTATCGAAAGCCCTACTGGTTTTGCAAGATGGGAAGAGCATATCTTCTATTCCATTTTTTAAAAAAAATCAAACTACGTCCTATCTGATTTCTCCATGTCTAAAACCTTCCTCAACCCCTGTCCACAATGTGCCTTCCAATCCAAACTCAGTTGCAATTACTAATGTCACCAAGGGTAGGCTCTTAGTAGCTTTCAAAGAAGGTTGACAGAGGACATCGAAGTGGCAACTTTCTCAGAGGTTCACGTCTAGTCTAGTCTATCCTTTTGCCTAGATACCATAGGATTTCAACCTAATAGTATGGAAAGATGGAAAGGAAAACAAGCAAACCAAACCTTTGCATGTAACATCACACTTGTGCCAAAATTGTGCTTACGTCCTTATCATTTATTTAACCAAGCACAATTTTTGACATAAACATCTACCAAATACTTCTTGGAAGGATACATAAACATGTATACAATGTACAGTAGAACCCTGCATAACAAACACTTTGCATAGCAAAACATTCGCATAATGAAGCATTCGTTATGCAAGGGCGATACCCCACATAATGAAAAAATGTTTGTTATATGAGGTTTTCAGTAGCTGGGGTATAGCCGCTCAATGGGAACACCAGTTAATGAACTTTTTTCTCTCGTTATGCAGGGTACTGCCAATAGTGTTTCGCATAATGAAAAAATCCACTTAACGAAGAGCTCTGTGGAATGGAGGTTTTTTTTCTCATTATGGAGGGTTCTACTGTATGTACATCTAGAACTTGACATTTCCTCACTGATTGCAAATTTGATAACTGGATTTTTTTCTGAGAAACATGGAAGTGTGATGCACTAGACTCAGGAGTCTATTATTTTTCTTCCAGAGGAAAAAGTCATTTAAATTTTTCTAGTGGTAGTAAGAAAGCAGATGTTGCATCATAAAGATTACTGGAAAGAATAAGAAGTATCAAGCTGCATTTGCTTTCATATAATGACATTAATGTTTTTGTCAGAATAATTTTTACAGCCAGATTTTAATACCATAAATTAAGCCATGACCACTTGTGCAGGCATTATAGCCTGAAAGGAGGTAGAACTATAACCACAGTAGGCAACTAGGGATATACAGACATTCTACCTCCTCCCTTCCCCACCCAGATACTAATAAGACCTTTCCAAATTGATTGTGAAGGTCAGTGTTCCTGACTGGAGACTGGAGGAGAAGTCCTATATGTCATCCGCCAAGGCAAATGAGCATATGATCCAGAGAAACATTTGTTACTGTTCCTTCAGTTCCCCTGCTGGGATACCAAGAAGGAGCATCACAGAGAATGTGAAGGCAGTGACAGGAGAATGAAGTGATAATATTATGAAGAGTTGAGAATCCCCACATCAACAATGCTTCTTGCTCTGCACAAGATGGCACAACAGTTTCCTTGAAGGAGCAGCACCACATCTTCAAGAGGTTCCCTAGTATATTTTTGTCAGTAGAAAAAAAGTTAGCCTTTGTGCTACAGTGTGTCACCAATTTTGGTTAGTGTTCCAGCTACAAAACTTATTTACAGAGAGACAACATGTCCACAGTTTTCTATTTTGTGTCTTCCGGCTTTAGACTATCATGTGATTTTTCTGCATTTTTTTAAGTTAAGGAATAAGTATTAAGTCCTAAATCTCCATAGGAAATAGATGATGAAGTTGTGAATATCAACAGCGAATTCTTCTAACAAGCATAGTATAACTTGCTGGGAAATGGTTTCAAGTAATGTAGGTTAAAAGGATATTTCTGGAATTATTGACTATGACATGTACTAATTGGTTTGGGAAAAAAATGTTCTTTTCTTTATTATCCCCATCACCAAGAGGTTGTTTGTAAAGAAAAATTTGTTTGATATTTTTAAGCGATTGCAAGACATACAATTTCAAGTTAAATGTTGATAACTGTATTTTTCCCAAACTTACAAGCAAATGTTGATATAGATAGAGTGCACACAGAAATATGAGAAGCCCATAAAGTGTGTATATTGTTGATAAGTGCATGTTATGACACTTTCATGGGGAACACTGCTTGGAAAAAATCCATGCAAAACCTGTTTTTAAAAGTTCACTTTGAAAAATGCCTCAATTTTTAATGTTTAAAAATTCGGGAGCCAATATATCAAAGAGATTGAACAATATTAACTTTTGGAAACATTAGAAGCTCACAAAAATCAAACTTGGCATATTCATCCATCCCCAGCTACTTGTAACCTTTGTGTTCTTAAATCAGCCTTTGTTCTGATACCAAGGGAAAGAACATGGAATAAACTGAAAATGGCACTCACTTATGAAAGCTTGTCTGATCTCACAAAACAATTAGATTCAAGAGCTTCTATGCAAATGTATTCCAACACTGGGGATCATCAATCAAATTCCATTATGCTATCTAAAGTAGTTAGTTTATTTTGTACCTCTATTGTTTATTTTTTGTGTCAACCATTTTATCTCTCCCCTACACTAAAAAATTCAGTCATGTGTGCTGAATGTGCACTTCTTTTCCCTCTTAAAACATTTATATAAATAAATTTCTAATTATTATAAGAATGCAGTAGTCTAGTTTCTGCAAGTTTTAACACTGGGAATTAATTACAAGACCAAACTGTCAGTATTCCTCAAGATGAGGATGAGATGATAAACTAATCATAGATACGACTTGAGTGGTAGGTTTTTTCTAAAAGAAATCACATGCTCTCAGTGTTGCAAGTCTTCCAAATCACTTGTTGTGCTTTCATATAGCATTCCAATCTGGATTTTGAGTTTAAATACAGATGTGGGAAATGTTTGACAATGTTTTCTAGGGACAATATTGGTCACTTGGATTGTATCTTAGCTGCTGTTTTAAAATGAAGGCCACATTGACAGCATGTGTTATCAGTGGCTGCTGTTTGTTTTCCATCTTGTGTTACTTCCCCTGGTGCTCCCTAGTGCATTTCCTGGGCAAAAAAGACATTATTTTATAATCAATTAAGACATAGAAGGAAACCACAGCAGTGAATGGCTTGATGATAGTTTAGACCACTTTTCCTTTAGTGCCACCTACATTTCTCACACAGAGTTGTGTTTTCTTATAAACCAGCAAATTAGAAATCTGCTTGTATTATAAAGCCATTAGTCACCTCACTCCAATGTTCTTTCTTTCCTAACTCCATTTTTCTCATTGTTCAGCTTCTTGCTCCACCTTGACATCAGCACATCCTTTACAGTTTGACATAGGTTGGAAACTCACCATCCATTCTTTCTTTTGTCTCTCTCACTCCCACTCTTTTTTCTATCTTAACATTCCATCTATACAGTTTTTGCATGGATTAGACATCCTTCCACAGATTTATCTATTTCTTTTGCCATTTGGCAGCCTGTCCTGGCCAGGAGCAAAACAATTTTATTTATTTATTTATTATTACATTTATATCCTGCCCTCATCCAAGGACTCAGGGAGGCTTACAAAATTAAAACACAGTTAAAAACACATTACTTACATTGAAGATTTTAAAAAATTAAAAAGTTAAAAGGATTAAAAAGTTATTTAAAAACAACAACAGGTAGAAAGGTGGGGTTATTCAAAGGAGCCAGCCAGCTGAACTAATTGTCTGGCCCGCACCCCACATATGCCCCACCAACCAGGTCTTTACCTCCTTCCTGAAGTGCAGCAGCTCTGTCTGGAGCCGCAACTCACTTGGCAGGAGGTTCCATAGGACCAGAGTGGACACAAAAAAGGCTCTCCTTCTGGTGCTAGAGAGATGAGCCTCTCTAGTTGATGGTCACCAAGGGTAGCCCCATGTAGAGTGCATTGCAGTAATCAAGTCTGGAGGTGACCAAAGTGTGTGTGATCATGAGCAAGGAGTCCTGGTCCAGGAGCAGCCATACCTGGTACACAACACAGAGTTGTGCAAAAGCCCTCCTAGCCAAGATTGCCACCTGCTCTTTGAGCAGGAGTAATGAGTCCAGGAGAACCCCCAGATTATGCACCGGGTCTGTTTGAGGCAAAACTGCCCCATCCACAACCAAAGATGGTAGCTCCCGTGATAGTGCAGGACCCCTGATCCACAGCCATCAGTCTTGCCAGGATTCAGTAGTAGCCCGTTGTCCCCCATCTGGACCCTAACAGCCTCCAGGCACCTGGAAAGGATCTCAAGGAGAGAATAATTAATCTCTAAGTTTGCTTCCTAGGAGAAAGTTTATTGAGTAATTAATACAATGCAGCTTTTATGTGCATGTAATTTATGACCTATCATGTATACAAAAGAAGATACAGTAAAACCTTGCATAAAGAGTGCCTCACTTAGGGAGTAACTCACTTAAAAAGCAGAATTTTCTCTGAATGGTTGCTTAACTTAACAAATAAAACCAATTAAAAACTTGCTTAACAAATAAATCAGGGTTTGCAATCCTCCCTGCCAGAAGTCACAATTGGTCACTTACAATGGTGTTTCACTTAAAGAGCAAACTCGCTTAAAGAGCAATCCTGTGGAACACATTATGCTCTTTAAACGAGGTACAACTATATAGAAAATGGGCAAGGTAATGCAATTGAAGTATCTCACTTCTGGACAAAAATAGTCACCTATATTTCACTTGCATGTATAATTTTAAATTGTCGAGTACTCTGATGCAAATAAAGCAAAGGTGCAACAGACAATTATATCTAATAAATTCCAATGAGTTTTTTCTTCATTTCCTTCCACATCCAACCGTCACTTCTTTTTATGGAAAAAGAGGTGAAATATATGTAATTGTTCCATGACAGAAAAGCCTGGAAGTGGTTGTCACTATGAACAATATACTGTGTATTTTAATTTCTGTTCCTTTTGCTGTTCTATGCTGTTCTTGGACTGAAGTGGCTCAAGTCACTAAGACTCTGACTGGGAGGTGGAAGGTCAGCAGTTCAGTTCCCGAGTACTGCAGGACAGAATGAGCTCCTGTCTCTGTCCCAGCTCCTGCCAACCTAGCAGTTTGAAAGCAAGAAATTGCAAGTAGATAAATAGGGACCACTTTGGTGGGAAGGTAACAGCGTTCCATGCGCTCCGGTGTCTAGTCATGCCTGCCACATGACCATGGAAACGTCTGCAGAAGCAGACACCGCTGGCTCTTCGGCTTAGAAACAGAGATGAGCACTGACCCCTAGAGTCAGATACGACTGGCTTTTGAGCAAGGGAAACCTTTACCTTTACCTGCTGTTCTTGGATTGTAATAAAGAGGCAGCGGTGGCAGTGGCAGTGGCAGATATTTTTACCCTCTCCACTGTCATGACTCAAATCAACACACAGTCTTCACAAAATGCAGCCATAAATGCACCGGTGGCTGTTGTAAATACATTTACAGCAGCCATGGGTTCATTTACAACAGCTTTTTTTGTGCATGTGCAGGTGCATTTTACTTCTACTTCTGGTGGGAGGAACCACGTGACTGGCTCACTCAATCATGGGACCAGCCCATCGCCCAAACAGTTTGGCCACCCCTGCTCTAGAGATTTAATATAAGAAGAGAAAAAAATTCTTGAAAGGCTTTGAGTGGTACAAAGAAACTGGAAAGAAGCACATGACTTCTAGTTCTAGTTCTTCTTTTCACAAATCTATTCACAAAGTTTCTATTTCTGTTCATAACCTGAAGAATTGAGGGAAAATATGGTCTTAGGGTAGCACCAGCTGGTTTGGGGAAAATCAATTATTGATTTGGGAGGCAAGAGTCAACTCCTGAGCCACCTACATACACCAAAAGTGGGGAGAGTCCTCTGGAGCCTCTCCTCTCAAACTTTGCCAAGGTGGATAACATCTGAGTTATGTCCTCTAAAGCAGCTGGTGGTGGCCTAAGACTTTTGTACAGTAGTGTAAATTAGTTAACTATATTGTTAATTGTGACAGGCATGCATGTGGACAGGAAGTTCTTGACCTTGACTTTGAAACATTGATTAATCCTAGAGAAGGATGGAGATATTTCTTGGGAATAGAGAATCAGCAGAGTCCTTGTGTTAGTTGGGGACTGTAAACGTTTCTAGAAATAAAAGTGTCAGCCCTTCTTTTTTTTTCTGCATAGTTCCCCACAGATTTGCTGAAGGGTTTTGTTTAGCTGAAATAGGAAGTTTTGACAGGAGGAGAAAAAATTAAAAATGACATTAAAAAAGTGACATTGACCCAATTTCCATGCTTCTGATGTTGCAAATGAAAGGAACGGGCAGAACAAAAATGAAGATATAAGCATTTTCCACTTCTATAGAATGAAATTTCCCCCAGGAATCTCTCCTTCTGTACATTACAAAAGGTGAAAGCAGAAAGGTTTTTTAAAAAGATATATAGCTCTAGAGTATTGTCAACACATAAAGAGTCAAGCAAGGATGTGCACAGTAGGTCTATTCTGTTGATTCCTGCTCTTCTCATAGAAAGAGTGAACTTCCATGTACTTTTTCTGTGTTCATTTTGATTGAACTGTGAACCCTGCCAGCCCTGGCTAGCTCAGAAGGAGGTCAGAAGGTCTCCCTTTTATCCTTTACTCTATAGAACTAGTAGACACAGGATTTATTGGAAATGAGATAGAGGCAACTATAAACAAGATATTGTATCTAGAGTCCTTTTAGATATACTGCTCTAGAGTGTCATGAGTTGAGTAAGGATGAGGCCAAAAGTCCCATCCTGTTGATTGCTGCCCTTCCACTATTTAAACATCTCATATATGACAAAAACAGTATAAGGATCACCATAAATTGGAAATTACTTGATGCATGGAACAATAACAAACTTTGAAAAGTCATAATTTTATAGCAATATAGCCATACTGTATTTATAAAACTCTGTTACTTAATCTATAATTGAAAAAAAAAATCCAATGGATGTTTACAAGGAACATTTGTTTTTGGTTTATAAGAAATTGGACAAATATAAATATTTAAAGTTGGGTTATATTAATGTTTTACATGTGATTTTCAAATACAGTCAAACCTTGCATAAAGAGTGTCTCACTTAAAGAGTAACTCTCTTAAAGAGCAGAAATTTCTCTGAATGTTCACTTCGCTTAACAAATAAAAGCAACCAAAAACTCTCTTAACAAATAAATCGGGGTTTGCAATCCTCCCCTCCCCACCAGAAGTCACAATTGGTCACTTACAATAGTGTTTCACTTAAAGAGCAAACTTGCTTAAAGAGGAATCCTGTGGAACATATATGCTCTTTAAGCAAGGTACAACTGTATGTATTTATAAATAGGTCTGCAAATGGCAACTGTCTTTTTATTTGTTGATAGCTATTGCTTATTGTATTTGCATTTGCTTTAGTTTATTTTCGGTGAACCATCCAGAAATTGCTTGCACCTTGGGGCAGTATAGAAATTGAAGCCAACAAACACTTTCTGTGGTATTTATTAAAAGTATTTGATGCTCACATTGGCATATAAGTTAACTCTAATATGTTGATATAGAACACTGATATATTTAACAGATTTAATTCAATATGAAAGCAATTGTCTCCAAATTAATTTTCAGATCTGTGGGTCTTTCACTTTTTTAACACTGTGAGTCTTTTGAATGCAGTTTCTTCCGCAAAAATCCTTTCAACCCAGAATAATTTCTGACACAAAATTATTATTACTCTATCTACTACACCACACTTTGCCATATATTTTATATCGTTATAACAGTGACTTGTATATAGCTAACAAATGCAAACTGAATATTATCTATATCTTTTCCATTTGAAAAAAAAGAGATGTCCTATGTTTCATTCTCCCTTTCAATTTTGTATGTTATATGTAAATATCTTCTACTTTAACTCCTGTGCTTCTCCATTGAATCATTTACTTGTAGATTACACTAACTCTATAAAAGTCCTGTTGCTCTTGACACTGAAATCTACTATTTACCATACAGTATTTGCCTGTGTATGAGATGTGTCAGATGATAAGATGTACCTTGTTATTATCAAAATAGCCCACTGTAGGCGACTATATACAGTACAAGATGCACTCCATTTTGCCAGTGTATTTTAAAGGGGGGCAGAAGAGTATATATTTGTTGGTTTTTATCAACCTACTTTCTGAACTGAACTGGGCATTGTACATATTTTTTTTAAAAAAGTAATAAAGCAAAAATAAAATGAGCCACTTAAAAATAAGATAAAACCACCAGATTATGTAAGCAAAAGTGATAGCTGTAGCAGGAATAAGGCAGTGTGATATTCAGTGTGCAGTTCTAAAAGCTGAACAGTGGATTCTAAAAGATAGAATGAATTATTTATTTATTTATTTATTTATTTATTTATCAAATGTATATTCCACCCTACTCACACAAGTGACTCAGGGCGGAGCACAACAGGCATAAGGTATACCACAAAAACACTAAAAGAGCAATAAAAATTAAAACCCATTAAACCATTAAAAATAAAACAATAAAAAATAAAACAATAAAACCCATTAAAAATAAAAAGTAAAACCCATTAAAACATTAAAATAAAAACAAAAGTCTTCTTACTTCACCAACATGAGTGTTGCACAGTATCGAGAACATTGAGGGACTGCATTGTACAGAAACAGTGCTGCCACTGAAAGGGTCCTGTCAGTTAGTCCCCCAATTTGTCTTGTTTGTCATTGGCAAATGGCAAGTTGGCTATCCCTAATACTGGGGGGAAATGTTTTTGATGGACTAATGCATAATATTTCTACAGTGGCTGGCTTCCAGATTTTTCTCTCTTGTAGTTAAGTAAATATAAACTACATGAAGCAGATTACAACATGCCAAAGAATATTTTTTTAAAAAGATGTAGATACAATGTACCCAGTGGTGGGATTCAGCAGGTTTTCCACAGTTCACTAGAACCAGTAGCAGAAATTCTGGCTGGCCCCACCCATCCAAGTTTTGAAATAATACAGGGCTTTCCCCTGGCCATGCCCACTAGACTACACCCACAAAGTACCATAGGTAGTAAATAAATTTGAACCCCACCACTGAATGTACCCCATTAACCAAGAATAAGTTCCTACAGACCAGTATAAAGAAGGAGAAACTGGAAGTTAAAACTTTGAGAGCGTTCAACTGTTTGTGGTATATCAGTTTGGGGGCAAGGGAGTGAGGCCGGTTCAATCCACAAAGTTTAGCTGTGCATCAGCATATATTTAATTGCAAAATGTGTTTCTGATAAAAATTATGCTTTCTGAATTTACCATCAGAGTATTTTGATACAGCATATTTTAGTTCTGCATAGCCAGCCCAACAAAACGAAAACAAGCTTCAGTTTTAGAATTAATCAAAATCTTATGACATCCCCCTCCTTAAAGAGGAATACATTTATTATGGCAGACAATGAGAGCTATGGATTCTAATCCATGGAAGCATATTCCACAATACATTTGCTGGTGTTTTACATGCTACAAGACTATTTCAGTTACTCGAGTCTGTTTACTGCAAAAATACACAAAAAACTCCCATGGAAAGAATGACATTCTTTGTGGTTATGGTGTATTCCTATTTATATATATGTTCCTATATATATAAAGGAACATTATGAAATATGATTTTACTGAGCTCTCTGTTTACAAATAGATTTACATATCAGCAAACAATAATTTCTCATTCAAAGTCAAGCCCTTTTTGAAGGATTACAGAATTCATCCCCCTTCACCTTTCCCTGCATTCATAATGAACCACCAGCGGCCTGCATTTCATCATCCAGCTTCTGTCAAGAGATTTTCAGTCATTTAGATGTTGATTAAACTACCCACAAAGCTCACAATACTAAAATCTGCTTTAAAGTACATGAATATGTCCTTTAATCACATCTCTGGAAAGATATCTGTTACTATATATATAAAAAACACAATGAGGAAGCAGGGGAGCAAAGACTGCAAATTCTCCTTCCTTAAAATGGTCCCTAGTTATTGTTCACATCTTGGTAGCTTCTTAATAGACATTTGCCCCCTCCTCTCCCAAACTGGGGTGCTGAACTCAGGCATTAGATTCAATGCATTAATGTTAGATTCATTACTTTGCTTGACCATTGAGAAGAAAGCTTCCCAAAATATAATCTTTATTATTTTAAAATTAACGTTAGTATGGGATTTGCTCATTAAAAACAATAGTTTAAATGTCCTCTACAAAGGCCCTATGTTAGTCCACAATCTGTACCCATGGACAAAACAAAATACATTTGTACTTCTTTTCGAAGACCAGGGTTCTAATGGCTAACCCCAATCTTGACTCCATATATATATATTGGACTATAAGACCCAGAGGCCTTAGCCTAGACAACAAACTATGGGTTTTTATAATTTTTCTTGGCACTTTTGGGGCATGTAGGGGGAAATCCTGTTGTGCAACTCTGCCATTGACACAACTCAGATCAGGCATTGGAAATATAAATATTTCTTCTTCATCAGGTGCCATATCCATTGCAGATATTGGCTGACATCATGGCGACAGTCTTCCTGTTCTTAACTCCTCAGAACAGTTCTTCTGAGGACATGCTACACTAGTCTCTCAGGTTCTTTAGCCACAAAGTTAATCTACTTCCAGGGCCTCTCTTCCCAGGGATCTTCTCTTGTATAGTGAGTAGGAGTATTCTATACTTTATGCCATTCCTCATGATATGCCCAAGTTATTGGAGCTTTCTTTGTTTAATGGTCTTAAAAAGTTCTTGTTCTTAATCCATCCGGCGCAACAATTCCACATTAGTCACATGGTCAACCTATGATATCCTTAACATAAAACTTGCATAATTAAAAGCCTCATGTCCTTCTGCTTTACGTTTCAAGGCTCCCTTGGTCTCCCTTTCACTCTAGAGAAGTTTTTGAGAGCCTCAAAATGGTGGAAGAGGCTTCAAAAATCAGAAATCACAGTCCAGAATGGGACCACTGCCCATTGCTCATTGTCTACTAACATTAGGAGCCATAAATTGGGGAACGAAGACTTGACACAGCGATAATACTTATTGGACTTCTTGTAATTCCACTCTTTTAACCACAACACTTAAAATGATACCTTCTCTGTTCCTCATTCTCTTCTTCTGTATGGCTAACGGTCACTGTGATCTACTGGTAGTGCATTCACAACCAGTTCAAGTGGACAGTCCTATGATTGGGGGGAAATACTGGTTTCAGTCTCCCACTGATAATTAGAAAAACATATTTGGAGCAAAGGCAGCAACTATAAGGAGGAGAAAACTGGTATTTTTGCATGGTTTCTTTCCAAAGTTTTTCTCAGTTCTACCAAGATGTATCAAAAACGTGGTTATGAACCACTCTTCTGCTGTTATTACTGATATTCCCTCCTATGAGAGGTAAGCAGTTACATTGTGGGAACTGATCTTTGCATATGGGACATTACTGCACACAGACAAAACAGTTATTGTAAATGTCAACCTATTACTGGGTCATTAAAGTCAGGTCATGATATTTCTGAATTTGATGTTTTTAACCTTTTTGAGACATAAGCGACATGCATTAGACATTTATTCCTTTCCCCCTTAAAGAGTTTTGTTTATTATTCAGTTTAATCTCGTATACACACTATAGTGTCAAAATGAAGTTACACTGGATAAACTTAGCACTTAGTCTAAGCTGCCAGGTAGTCACTTTGAAATCTTCTTTTGTGGTGAGGAATAGCTTTTGAAATGTACTTTTTAAAAATCCAGATAAGAGGTCAAGCAGACAATATCAATTTCTGACAAGCTGTTACCACCCAAATAAACTACAGTCTTATGATAAGATTGTAGGGTTTTTGTTTTTTAAAGAGTTGTTTAAGTGTGCTCTGAAACTTTTTTTAAAAATGATACTGATTAATTTATTGGCTAGAATCCTATTGCAACTTTATGCTTACACAAGTGAATTACATAAGACTTGGCAGCAAATTGTTGGTCACCAACAAGGTGCTGGTTGTGTTCTTGGATGTATATTGAGTCACAAGTAGCACCTCATTATAGAGCAGCAATTTGCTCCCATGATTAATCAATTTTCCTTATGCAAGCAGAAACTGGTAGTAAGAATCTGGCCAGGAATTTTTCCTGAAAGTTCACCTAGGTGTGGCATGTTTATCCATTTTAATTTTAAATATCTTATTTTAAATATGTGAGCTGATTTTATTCAAATTAAGTCAGAAAGCAACAGAGCATTGTAAAGGTAACAAGATAGTTTCAAATGAGGTCTTGAAACATGTAGTATCTTCTATAAGACTATAGCAGTGTTTCCCATTGTTTGATTTTTTTACTTCAATTCCCAGAAGCTGAAGTCAATTCCTCAAAGCATTGTTCTGACAATGTACTGACTGAGGCTTCTCAGAATTCAAGTCCCCCTGTGAGGCGTATGCCCCATGTTGGGAACCACTGAGCTAGAGTATGGGCAAAATCTGAAATAAAAGTAAACTACAAAGAAATGAAAGATTGACATTACTAGCCCTTTTTGTTAGGGGAAAAAAGTGATACTAGTTCAGGCTTCTAAATCTGTACAAATGTAACTCAGTTCCATTATGAATGCAATTAACTAGTGAACATACTGTACCTGACTTCACCTGTATGTAATAACCATACACTCAGTCTTTTCCCAAGTGCCATTTTTCTTGATCTGCTAGGCAACAATAATCAGAATAAGACTAGGGACCCAAAGCCATAATTCTCATTCTTTCAACAGATACACATAGTTGGAGAGAAAAACCAGACATACCTCAACAGGGGTCTACAGGGAAAGACTTGGTTTATTCCCAACAAAAGTGGGATGATTTCAGCTAGCCTCACAGAATGCACACCAAATTTCAGGTCTCATACTTATGGTGGGATAGACAAACATATGTCTTACTACAGATGATGAAACCATCCCAGGAGCACATTGAGCAGCCAACTATACTTAATGCAAACACAATCTTCAAAATTCACAGTAACACTATTAAAATGGGTGATGCTTAGTGCTTGCTCTCTCTCTCTCTCATCCACTTGTTTTGTCATTGTAAACATGGACTCTTTCCAAAGGATGACCCAACAAACTAGTTCTTAGTTTCTCTTGTATCCCTTGACAGAGACATAATCCTGAACATGGATGTTGAAACAGCCACAAATAAAGAATGCAAATATATCATTCAGCAAAGATAACAGATTATAAACAAAAAAATCTGAGAATATTTGACTTAATACCTTCTGATTGCTCATGGAATTCCTTGCATATGTTAAGAAGATTTTGTTACAGAACACATCCAATCTGTCAAGGGTGAGTCCATCAAAACAAGAAATATCAGGGTTTAAGCTTTTCATCAAAATGAAATTTACACAGCCTGTTCTGCCTGAAGGACAACTTGAAAAGAAACAACAGTTGGTGCTGCATATGGCAGAAATATCTGGAAGGAAAAGGACAATCATTTTGCAATAATGGTGGATAAAATGTCAGCATATGGTCATAAAAGACTTAAAATGAATCCATGGTCTGTGCATGAATTTTTTTTCTTTTTAATTTTATACCAAAAAATAGCTTGCTCTGTGAATATATCGTGGACCCAAGTTTGCCTACAGGAAAATTGTGAGTGGATTGATATGTTCCATCTAAAGAACTTTTAATGGAACCCAAAATAGTTTTGAGGACTTATGAAATTTCTTCAAGCATGGGATTTTTGTCAGCTCCTGAGCAACTTTGTGACAGTTCATGGATTTTAGTAATAATGTATAAGCCCTCCTTCCTCAGCAAGCATTAGTAATCCTAGCAAAAGATTTCCTTGGAACTAATCACCTGCAGATTATCTTCCGTGCTGCTTTGACTAATGACTGGTAAAACTCTAAGGTGTGTGGACTCTTCCTAAGAATTTCTGTTCATTTTGTCAAAACTTGATAGGGATCTGCACTGTCTTTGGACAAATTTGTAAAAGTGGGGCAAATCACAGCTATTTGTGTGCTACTGTTGTGACAAGGGGGTTTAATAATTAACCCATGTCTCCACATGGGGCAAAGTGCCACTCTAGGAACATTGTGGCTGTAGAATCAGTCACCCAACTAGGCAAACACTTGAGACATGCCTCAAGACCTCACCAATTAGCCACAGCAGATTATGCAAATTGTATATGAACACCAGTAGGATTATGGAGTGACAGACCAACACCTGTGCCTACTCTAGCGAAGCCCAATATACTTTCTGGATACTCCAATGGAGTCTAATTCTTTTCATGTGTTTTAAACTAATTTCCCCTTCCATCCTTGCTTCTATGAATACATAGGACCATACCCATCTCCAGAATTTTACACATGTGATTCAGAGGCCAGCCAGACTATTAGATAATTCTTAATTTAATAGGTGTTTCCATTCATTTTGTTATTCTGTAGCAAAAAACTATGAAAATGATATTTTTAGTCTTACAAATTAGAATAGTGTCACTTTAAGATTACCCAAAAGGAACTTTCCTGTCTTGCACCACAGGAAAGTTAGAGGAGCAACTCTTAAGGGTAGCAGCACATGCAAGAGAATCGTGACTATTACAATTTATTTTCAGGACATCTATTTAAGTATTAGAAAAGCACGTTTGCTTTGGAAAAGCTTAAATATATTTATGCAGATTCTGTTATTAAATGGAATTACTACAGTAATGCATTCATTTCCACATACACCAGGAAAATCTGGGCATTCAGACAGCTTGCCACCAAAGAGCTAAGCATCCGGCTGAATTTTGCATTAGTAAAAATATGTTTTACAAGGGTTTGCTGAGGCAAAAGATGTTCTGACACTATATCTCAAAAGTATTTTTTGCATGAAGTGTTTCAGAAATTTATTTTAAACAATTAATATTTAAACTGTGTTGTATTTTCAATGCATCTAGTCTATGGCTAAAGGTGAAAGAAAATAAGTCAGCTTTTACAATGAATCCAGTTTGGCCAGAAGAAAACAGGGATATTTAAAAAAAAAAACCTTCAGATCTAATTTTCATATTGAACATTGAAAATTTTTGCAATGAAAAAGGAAAAACCCAAGTGCTGCTTCAGAGCCTGAGGTTGAGTTTGATTTCCTACTATGTTTCTCATGAGAAGAGATACATCTGCATATCCTTCAGCAATCTGAAAAGCCCAAGAGTTCGTGTAAAAAAAAAAGGATTAATAAACTGTTAATCAGCACATAGTTTTCAGATGTAGGAGTACATTGGGCTATGTGCCCTGGCCTATCAATGGGTATGTGGTTTGGATTACCAACCTGTGGAATAGCCTGCAAATGGAATGGCATCGAGAAAATCTTTGTTTCATAAATAGCATGAGTAACATAGTTAAAAGTAGAGACATCACATTGCAAACAAAAATTCGTATAGTCAAAGCAATGGTATTCCAAGTGCAGTGGTGGGATGTCAAAAATTTTACTACTCCACCATGATGTCATCACAGTATGGGCGGAGCTAACATCATGATGTCATGATGTTGTGGGTGGGGCCAAAGAAAAAATACAAAATACAAAATAATAATAAAATAAAAATAAGCACACACACACACACACACACACACACACACCACAAACCCGTAAATAAATAAATAAATAAATAAATAAATACATTAAAATACACCCACCCAGTGGGGGAAACAGTGAAAAGGTAAACCCCGAAAGTGGTTCCCCACAAAAAGCTGCTACCGGTTCTCTAGGATACTGGGGAAAGTTACTGCTGGTTCTGGGGAACTGGTGAGAACCTGTTACATCCCATCACTGTCCAAGTGACAATGTATGGTTGTGAGAGCTGGACCATAAGGAAAGCTGAGCAACAGAAGAATAGATGCCTTTGAAATGTGGTGTTGGAGGAGAGTTTTGAGTGTCCCCTGGACAGCGGGGAGAACAAATAGGTCAATCTTAGAAGAAATCAACCCTGACTGCTCCTTAGAAGGTCAAACAGGAAAGATGAAGCTAAAGTACTTTGGACATCAAATGAGAAGAGAGGATTCGCTTGAGAAAGCCTTGATGCTGGGAAGGGTAGAGGGCAAAAGAAGAAGGAGGTGGCCAAAAATGAGATGGCTAGATGATATTGTAGACACAATGGGCACAGAGCTGAGCGAGTTGAGGTGGATGGTGGAGGACAGAAGTGCCTGGCAGACAATGGTCCATGGGGTCGGAATTGACTGTGCGACTGAATAATAACAAATGAGTAACACTTTCTTGAGGCAAAAGGTATGAGCATTTCTCCATTCTGGATTTTTGCACAATGGAATGAGCAAAAAGAGGGATACAGGATTGCTGTGGCAACAAGGCTCTTGAGCCAGAAGCAACAATGTGGACAGGCTCCAAATTTCGGTCCTTTCAGTGACTCCAGGCCCAGAGTGTGCCCTGATAAGATACTATGATCATGTCAAAGGGCAAAAGGTTGGCTATTGGGCCTTAGTTTGTCCTTATTTTGAGAGAACCTTCAGTTTTTATAATTTAATAGGTCGCTATATGTCTTTCTTTCTTAGTCTAAAAACTACTGAACTTAAATTAGCATCAACTATAGGAATGGTGGAAGATTAAAGGCAAATGTACTCTTTAATTAAAGGACTAACTGTACCTGATTCCACAATCAAGACTACTGTATTCTACTTTGTACTTTTCATTTTATCATTGCATTGTATTGTTAGAAATTCATCAATTTTCCTGTGATTTCTTTTATACAGTGTCTTCATTTCTTCTCATAGATCTCATTCTCTGTTTATCTACTGATTTAGAGAACCCATCAAATTAATTGCACCTGGGAATAGCCTCAGCTCAGGGATATCAAAGTCTCAAAATTTTGGACATCTTTATCTTTAGAATATGCCCAAGAGGTCAAGATAATGAAGGCAAAATTCTATTAGATTATGTCCTATTTAAAAATGAAGGAAGGAAAGAAGAACAATAGTTCAGTGATAGAGCAGATACTTTATATTACAGGTGTTTATTTTTTGGAGCACAAATTCCAGAATCCCGCAGGGAGTATAGCCACCTGAAATAAACTTGTTTATCATGGAAGACTATCCAGGTTCATTTTGATTCTCCAGGCCCCAATAATATTTCCTGAAAACCTGGAGAACAACAGCCATTATGGATTTCTTCTTCTTCAAGTGTCATCCTCTTCTTACCCCCTTGGAATAATTTTTCCATTGATATTCCACATCAATCTCTCAGGCATGACATCTGTCTACATCAAGGGCCTCTCTTCCCAGGGATCTTCCCTTGCATAGTGAGTTGAAATATTCTATATTTCATTCCATTACTCATGATATGCCCAATGTATTGAAGCTTCCTTTGTTTAATGGTCTTAAACAGTTCTCATTCTTTATCCATCTGGCACAACACTTCTGCATTAGTCACATGGTCAACCCATGATATCCTTAGCAGCTGTCTATCGATCCACATTTCAAAAGCTTCAGTTTTCTTTTCAGATGCTTTAGTCAATGTCCAAGCTTCAACTCCATACAGCAACACTGGGAATACATAACATCTCACTATTCAGATCTTAGGAGTGAGAGTTAGATCGCTACTGCATAAAAAAGTCACATTTTTATGAAGGTGGAGCTTGCTTTTTCTACTTGTATTTTATTTTAATCTCTCCCTCAGGATCCCACATTTCATTTAACATGCACTCCAAAAACTCAATTTTATCCACTCTTTCTATTTTCTTGTGTCCTTGCCATTAGCTTGCTGTGAGTTGGTGCTCAGCTTATAACAAGATTTTATGGATTTAGTCTAAGAGTATCTCCATTATCTTGGATTAGTGATGACTTTCTGCAGCACCAATTAATCAACTTGCTGGAAAAGAAAATTTCATTCTTTCATTCACTTTTGTCCTAAATAGATTGCATTTTAGGTAAAAATTTATATTAGAATCACTCAAGGTAAACTACTGGAAGTTGCTAGAAGCTTTTGGAAGTTGCTGGAACATTTCCCTTTGTTGTCATGATCTGGGCTGTGTTAATTGGAGCCATTCTCCTATGGCTTATTATCCTGGACAGCATCTCATTATTTCCAGCAATTAGTTGCAGCACCTGGTAAAGGTTGTTGTATCTCTGATGAAAAAGGAATCTTTTCATGAAATGTAGGCTTTTCTGGAAAACATTCTGATGAGGAATAACAGTAAACATATCCAGTAAGGCAGATCCACAGAGTCTGAAAAAAAAAATCAAGCAGAGATAGTTTCATTCTGAAGTGACTCAACTACATACCAGACAGAATGTGCAAAAGCTTGACTATATGAACTTTCCATGGCTCAACACTTCAGGAGTCTTCTACGAAAGCATTAACAAAACAGCTTCCATATTAACTGTTGTACAAACCAACAAGTTCCAAAGTGTCTACATGTTATGATGCCAATCTTGCTTCATCTGGTATCTTCTGTTGAAGAAGCATTCTGTGCTCAGTAACAAAAGTACAAAACAGGTTATTCTTGATGTGTTCATTCCTAATTGGAGGAATTATCTTCTGGAGGCCATGCATACTTGAGCTGCCATATAATGTTACAAAAATGAACTGAGAACCTTTGCTACAACAACTAGCTTTTCACTTTCAGAAATTACATTTTGCCATTGGCACTATTTTATAGATACATTATCTAGAGGTATCAAATCTATCAAACAAACCATAATAAACCATAAACCTTTGTGAGGTTAGACCAAACAGCAACATTTCCATCTTATGAAAATGAAGTAGTTTTACCCCTAGAGTAGAAAATGTGACATTTGGGACCCATAAAACAAAATGAATTTTCAGAATATTTTGCTGTTATAGAATCAGTGGTGCTAAATATATTAGTAGACATCTCTTATGAACATTGTGTTAGCATTCAGGATTCTTAAAAAAATATTCCTAGCTGTGGTGGAAGATTTGGATTAGAGAAGGAAACTCATTGTTGCTAGAGTGGAGAATGATGGAGAGAATGGATATGATCAATGTCTCCTTTCCTTTATAAAACACTTACTGGAGAACGTAAACAGAATAATAAGTTTTTCTGCACACACTCCTTTTCACTCCTCTGGCAGGAATGAAATATGGATCAGAACTATACAGAAAAGTGGTAACAAACAATGAGTAGTATTCATTGCATATTAACCTTTAGCAGAGCAAGCATTAAGAGTGTCACAAGAGATATGTGCAGCTCAAGGGAGTGCTGCAAGTGTTGATTTTTAGTTGGCCTTGAGATACTGTTGCTTCAGTTCCATCAACTCCCACTCCACTGAGAGAAAGTGCAGCAGTACAATTAGAGCATGTTAACCCGTGCCGCTGGGCACTCAAAGTTTCAAAAAACTCAAACTTTTTGGCTGGCTAGCAACGTCTTTGTTCCATATCTCTTAAACCTCTCCTTATTTTCTCATGATTTATGTCTCAAATCATAGGCAATATTGTAAGTAATTTCTGTTCTATACATATTTGTTGCTACTGTTAGTCGAACCGAGCTACAACAGCCTTTGTCACTAAAAACGTGACTTGGAACCTCTATTAATGAACTTATGATATGAGAATTGTTTTATATTTTTCAAAGTATGAAATTAATTATGATGGAATAAAATGACAGAATGTTTTTCTTTTACATATTTCAATGTATTTAAATAAGAAAAGAGAGTGACATTACATTGTTTACCATCTTTAAGAAGGATACAATAATGAATAATCTGTTCTAAAGATTTGCTCAAAGTGTTTTTTGAAACATCAGGATACAGCTTTCGGCATTTGTGTACTACTTGTAAAACATTGTTTCTGCTCCTCATCTTTGGTGAGAAGGTTATTAAAGTCTGTAATTAATTTCACTCCTTGTTCTGCCACATCATTAACGACCTTTAGTGACTTCACAATCCTCAATCCTTCCTTAAAATGTATATTTTCAGGCCAGCTACTGAGAAAATCTGCGTTAATCTGAAAACGCTCAAAGAAATTCATGGTACCCTTGTTAATTAAACCAGATAACCCTGCATCAACCAGTTCTTCCAACTGGTGTCTTCGAAATTTGGGGTTTACAATTCTTGAATTTTCTGTCTTGGTCTCAGTCTGAGTTAGGAGGACTTTGTTCGCCATCTCCGATTTTTCTTCGTCTGAAATTGAAGGATCAAAGAACACAAGGGCTACCAATACTGCATTGAAATACCACAAATGGTTTGAGAATTTCACCAGAGCTCTCTCAGAGATATCCTTGTCAATCTCCTGATAGTCCAACAAACATCGCAAGAGATCAAAGTCTTGCTTGGGAGCCGAGTGTGCTTTGCGGGCATTGAACCAAGCTTTGCAATACACTCTAATGAGAAAAATACAGACAGCTTCTACGGCACTGTGTTCTTCATCAATCAGTTTGAATTGTCTGCGAAATAGGAATATCTTCAGACAATAGATGGCCTTGGCCATCCCCCTGGCATGACTGATGGCACCTGGAGATTTAAATCCCACTTCCGTTCCATTCAGTGCTCCTACAAACACCAATTGTAGGAGCTCCCTGTAATCATCTCTGGGTTGTGATTCCATGAGTTTAGTGTTGAAATCCGCAGTTATGTTGGCAATTGCTTCAGAAGGTAGGTTTTTTTCACAATTTCGTTGGTGATACCCGTGTCATATTGTTTCTTGTTGAGCTTCGCCCATGCATTTTGGAATCTCTTGAATATATCGGGTTGAGGCCCAGTTGTTGATCCAAACTTACATTCGAAAACACCTCTCAACATGACTTCAAGAATATGGTGGCGGCAAGCTAGGTAAAGCAGCTCTCTACCCAACATGTGTTCCAAAATTGTACAGGTCCCTTTGAACCTTCATGTGTTTGATGCAGTGGTGTCGAAACACATTGCCTTGATAGTATGGGAGACACCCCATTCCTCGAGACACTAATAAACTGCCAGGGCTTGGTCTTCACCAGTGCTGCTGTCTGCTACAGGAACTCCTAGCAGTTGTTCATTTTCACCATAAGAAATTAAAACAGTGATTCGTTCTTTCTGCTCTGTCTTTAGAACGTCTGGTAACATTTTTGCATCCCAATGAACTACAACAGCTTCCTTCTCTGGGATATCAATTCGCTCCAAGATCTTCTCAGTGTATTTTTCTCTGAATTTTTTTCACTGTTCATGGATGGAGGTTTTTGACACTTTGAACTCGTCAGGATTCTCCCCAAGTGTTTCTATGGTAGCTATGAGTATTCGTGTGGCATTTCTGTCAGATACCTTACACCGATCCAACAAGAGAGATAGTTTCATGGTTAAAATTTCCCTAACCCCACGCTTCATCCTTTTGCTATGAGATGGTCCATGAAGTTCCTCGGTTTCTTGAGAAGTACAAACGCCCATTTGCAACACATCCTCGATATATTCATCGCATGTGTTTTCCTCTTCATCATGTCCTCATCTTCTTCATCATCAGTTTCTATGAAAAGAAGAGAAAAAAAAGGACTAAATTAATTCTGAAAATTGTTAGGTTGGTTATCTTGTTTTGTTGGTGCTTGGGTAAAAACTAAACAATAAAAACCAGGGGACATAAACGTACCTAGCAAAAGATCAATATTCAAGCATAAATAAAAGAATCTTACCTATGCTGAATAAACATTCCACTTGAATTTGCTCGTTCATTTTTGCAAGTTCCTTTTGTAGTTTTCTTTCTTCAGCTTGAGCTAACTTCAGATCAACTCCGAGCATAGAGCCTGGCCGACCTTTATCCCTTTGTTTCAAAAGAAACTCCTTGTCTTCTTCTGATTTCATCATGGCCAAGGCATCTTGATGGGCGATATCAAAGATATCATCTACCTTTGAGGCAAACTCTTTGATTTTGTTCTTTGCAGCTTCTGATTTTTTATTCAGGTCCTTTTGTACATTTCTCCACTCTGCGTGAAGTTTCTCTAATATACTAATAGCATCTTTCACATGTTTTGTAGGAATCCGAGCTTTACCACAAAAAACAAGTACTTCTTGTATGGTAATTCTTGCTGAATCTCTTAGATTCAATTTCACAGTAGAACAAAGTGGCCAAAACTTGATGATTAGAGGGCAATTTACAACCGGTTATCTGGTGAGCCGGATAGTCCACAATGAAAATTTTATCTTTGGTTCTTCTTCTTATGGCGGAGGTGGAAGCCATTGTTTTACTCTTTTATTTTAATCTGAAAAAAATAATAATATACATTACAACGAATATTGGTTTCAGAAATTAGATGTAAAAATAACAACAAAAAAGAAATAAAGAAAATGTCTCCTTAAATCTAAATTTACATGAAAATCATGATATAATGATGATGAAGCTGTTATAGCTCGGTTCGACTAGAAGTAGCAATAAATATATATAGAATATAAATTAGTTACAATAATATTGCCTTTAATTTGAGACAACAATCATGAGAAAATAATGAGGAGTTCCGGAGATACGGCCCCAAAATGTCGCTTTTGTTGTTCAGTCGCACAGTCGATTCCGACCCTCTGCGACCCCATGGACCCCTGTCCGCCAGGCACTTCTGTCCTCCACCATCCTCCTCAACTCACTCAGTTCTGTGCCCATTGCCTCCACAATACCATCTAGCCATCTCATTTTTGGCCGCCCCATTCTTCTTTTGCCCTCCACCCTTCCCAGCATCAAGGCCTTCTCAAGTGAATCCTCTCTTCTCATTTGATGTCCAAAGTACCTTAGCTTCATCTTTATTATTTGATCTTCTAAGGAGCAGTCAGGGTTGATTTCTTCTAAGACTGACCTATTTGTTCTCCTCGCTGTCCAGGGGACTCTCAAAACTATCCTCCAGCACCACATCTCAAAGGCATCTATTCTTCTGCGCTCAGCTTTCCTAATGATCCAGCTCTCACAACCATACATTGCCACCGGGAATACCATTGCTTTGACTATGCAAATTTTTGTTTGCAATGTGATGTCTCTACTTTTCACTATGCTCCCCAGGTTTCTCATCGCTTGCCTTCCAAGAATCAGTCGCCTTTTTATTTCATGGCTGCAATCACCATCTGCAGTCAGCTTGGATCCTAAGAAAGTAAAATCTGTCACTGCTTCTACTTCTTCCCCATCTATTTTCCAGGGACTGATAGGGCCTGTTGCCATTATCTTGGTTTTCTTGATATTGAGTCTCAAGCCAGCTTTTTCACTCTCTTCTTTCAACCTAATCAGGAGCTTCTTTAGGTCCTTCTCACTTTCTGCCATTAGGGTGGTATCATCTGCATATCTCAAATTGTTAATGTTTCTCCCAGCAATTTTGATCCCAATTTGTGATTCCTCCATGTCTGCATTGCGCATTATGTGCTCTGTGTATAAGTTGAATAAGCAGGGTGACAAAATGCAGCCTTGTCTTACTCCTTTTCCTATTCCAAACCACTCAGTCATTCCATATTCAGTCCTAGTTGTTGCTTCTTGATTCATGTACAGATTTCTCGTGAGACATATAAGGTGTTCCGGTATTCCCATTTCTTTAATTACTTGCCACATTTTGTTGTGGTCGACACAGTCAAAGGCCTTAGTGTAATCAATGAAACAGAAGTATACTTGTTTCTGATATTGCTTTGTTTTTTCCATGATCCATCTAACGTCGCTAGTCAGCCCCCCAAAAACACATTTTTAAAAACTTTGAGTGCCCAGTGGCACGGGTTAACATGCTCCAATTGTGCTCAAACTTTAACTACCTTAAAATTTGGAAAGGCTGATCACTTTGTGGGGTTCCCGTTGAAAAAGTTCCAACATCAATTTTTTATGGTCACCCTAGTGTATATTTATTTATTTATTTTAATTTATATGTATTTGTATGTATTTATTTTAATTTGTTTTTTAATGTGTATTTTTATTTATTTATTTGTTTATTTATTTATTTATTTATTACTTTGGCTCCACCCAGAACATCATGATGTTGGCTCTGCCCACAACATCGTGACATCATGATGTTGGCTCTACCCACAATGTTGGCATTGCCCATGGTGTGGTAGTAAACTTTTTGACATCCCACCACTGTGAATAACAAATCTGAAAGAAAACCCAATGTATTCCAAATGGACAATGGTATAAGTGCCTCTCACATAACACACAGGGCTTCCTAGAGCAACAAGGAATGTTGCTCAGGAGAATGAATGCACATATTCATGAGCAGAATGGAATAGCTGAAACGAAAAGATGCAGTTACCCAAACATTGTGGATGATGCAGTCATTATGGCAACATATCCCCATGAAGAGATTGCCAGGCAAAGGTACCACAAAAAAACATTTTTGCTATGGGATGGCAGAATACCAAGCATAAGAGAAATCAGACTTTTGGAAGCCTGACATATACTTATATGCCAAAGAAAAGGTACAAACTGGACTCTAAAACAGAACAGGCTGTTTTGTTTGGCTATGCCCGAGGTGAGGTTGGTGTAAGATGTGTGGTTCATTTTGATAGACAAAAGAAAACTCTCAAAATATGAACTGTGTTGGGTTGCTCCTAGACGCAGCTATGCCAATACTCCAACACCTGAGGTAAATATGAAATCAGAAAGTGGTGTCAAATAAGCTGAAAGAAGTATACTAAGAAGGAGGCAGATGTTTCAGAGCCAGCCATCAGATATTTATCACAACCCAACGAAGGGGTACAAACTCCTTGCTTATCCTACCTTGCAGAGTTATTGCTTCTAAGTGAGCCAACAATCTGGAAAAGATTAAGCAGATGCTGGCAGATGAAGCTGTCAGATGGGAGAAAGTTGCAAAGGAAAGGATAGAAGCACTGTACAAGAATGACTGAGCTAGCAGGCAAGAAAGAAAGCCATTGTATGTAAGTGAGTGTTCAAACTGAAACAAGTGCAGATGGAGAAGAAAAACACTGCAAGGAAAGGTGAGTTGCCAAAGGGTCTGGCTCAGAGGGAAGAAGTCCCAACTGTGTGTGTGTGGGGGGGGGGGGGCCGCCGGCGGCGGCGGCGGCGGCGGCTGGTGGCTTTAAAAACTCTGCAGCCATCCCACCAGACTCCCGCCCTTGCACAGTCTGGCCCAGATGGACGAAGACCCAGCTGTGTGGAGGGCTGGCAGCTTTAAAAACTCTGCTGACGCCCCACCGGACTCTCGTCCTTGCCCAGTACAGTCCAGAGGGAAGAAGACCCAGCTGGGGGGGGATTGGCAGCTTTAAAACTCTACTGTCACCCCACTGGACTCGCACCCTCGCCCAGTCTGGCCCAGAGGGAGAAGGACTAAGCTGTGTGGGTCTTTTTCCCTCCGGCTGAGGGAGGAAGGGAGCAGGCTACAAGCAAGTGATGCAGATCAATGTTTTTCTATCAAAAGCAAATGGACATTTGACTTTCATTCTTGCCTACATTGATGATCTAATGGTAGTAACACAAAGGGAACAGAAATACAAAGAGATTGTACACCATCTTCACAAAGAGGTAGAAATCAAAAAGTCTGAGGTTGCAGCATCTTTTTAGGCAATAAAATTGAAATGGAGACAGATGAGACATATTTGCAGAATCAGAAACAAAACATAGTTGAGATTCTGGAGATGTTATGCCTCCAAGCTGTTCTCATTGTCACAATACTCATGTAACCTCTACCAAACAATAGTAAGTACAAAATATATGTAGGAAATCTTTTGGGTACCTGTTAATGAGAAAGAAGTGGACTCTGGAAGACTTGTAAACAATTCTTGTCTCTGTGTCTCTGTAATTCTCAATGTGCAACAGACCCCACTTGTATGTTTACATTGCAAATATTATAGACAAATATTCTGTCTTTGTCCCCATCAATAAGAAGGAAGATACTGTACTGACAATCACATTGCAAAGGTCATAAGAAATTCAGTAAGATGGAGTAAGAATTAGCACTGCTTAACTCAATTTCTGTCAACAGAACAGCTAAGGTTTGATCAACCTGCTTCATCTGGGTAAGATCTAGTGAATATTCTTTGGTATTTTTTGCTTTTCTCATTGTTTTCATAGACATTTTAGAATGTCTTGCTTACATACAATATAATAAAAATAAGAGAAGGAGAGAGTATTATGCTAAACACTATGACAACCTGCACTTTTGTCAGCTTGCTTTTCAAGTTTTCATACTTCATTGCTAATCATTTCAGAGTGAATCATGGCTAATAGTGACTATTTATGAAAATAAATCAGTAACTAAGTAAAATGAAATAAAACATGATTTATTTGGACAGAAATTGTATCCTTGCCACTTTCTAGGATTGCCTTGTAAAGTATGTTTATTGATTCTATGTAGCAAAATTTCACAAAGCATTACAAAGTAGACAAAGGTGATGGTATGATCCAAAAGACACAGATGTATTATCAGGAATGAGTCTCCTAGACTGCATAAAAAAGTAATGAGAACCATGCACATAGAGTACCTTATAACGGCAAATATATGGAGGGTATGGATCCAATGACATACTTGTCAATAACGATGTGCAGAGCAGAAAATTTAGCTTTGGTTTGGTTCCTTTCTGCAAGGTTCTTCTAGGGTTTCCATATTTCTTTTGTGCATCTCTTATTTCATTTCCCAGCAAAGATGGCACCTTTTTGAGATGTTTTGTTTCATTTTCTACCATTCAGTGGCAATGAGGAAATAACATGAAAGGAAAACTGCAGGGCTGGCATTTCTGATGGACAGTAAGATGTGGTGGCAATGGAAGGGGGGAGGAAGTCTGGAGCTGACAGAGCAAACCACTTGGCAGGGAGATATCCACTAATAGTGGTGAGAGGAGGAAAATCCCCAGTCAGTTTTGGATAAGGGAAAATTGAATAGGGGGAAAAGGCAGCTTCTGAGAGTAATCAGAATTTGGAACTTTCTTCTTGCGTCACATCTGATTCTGAATATTGGTGATCATCATGGTGATCAGCAATTGAGACTGTCCTAAGAATATAATGCAGTGCCCTTCCGCATTGCAGTTGGACATCTGTAGCACTGATCTAGCTCTGCATGTCACTTTCTGGTCCTGAGCCCTTTTCACATGCAAAGTCCTCATCAGCCCTAGGCCAGTATTGCTGCTGCTCTCCATCAAGATGGATTCAAGTGGGATTTAATCCACTTGGGGACCATTTCCTTTCTCTGTGGACTTTGCCACCCAAGGCCATTAGTCCCCAGTGTGGTCAGGTTAGTAAACCGCTGCCTGATTATTGACATTGAGTCAAAAACCAAAATGAAACCACTGAAAACCAAAATGAAACCAAAATAATACTCAGGACTCTGTTTTGTTAGAGAATATACACCTGTGCAAGATCTAGAATACTGCGGACATATAGATTGGGGACATGGGCAGTATGCAGAAGAGCACATTACAGCTATTTTATTGATGGCTTTTGAACAACAACAACAACAACAACAACAACAACAACTTTTGTGTCAGAAATTATTCTGGCTTGAAACAAATATTGTATTGTATTGATTTGCTCTAGAACTCAGTAGTTCATCCTTCTGGGAGTCCAGGTATCATCAGAGGTCTCCTCCAGCACCATATTTCAAATGAAATATAAATTATTTTCCATAGACTCCATAATACAGTTGTACCTCGCTTAAAGAGCATAATGCATTCCACAGGATTGTTCTTTAAGTGAGTTTGCTCTTTAAGTGAAACACCATTGTAAGTGACTAATGGGGGGGGGGATTGCGAACCCTGATTTATTTGTTAAGTGAGTTTTTGGTTGGTTTTATTTGTTAAGCAAAGTGAACATTCAGAGAAAATTCTGCTCTTTAAGTGAGTTACTCTTTAAGTGAGGTGCTCTTTATGCGAGGTTTGAGTGTACTCCTATTAAAATTAATATGCAGACATTAATAACAGATAAATAACTCTTCACTGCTAGGTATACACTTTCTGCATGCAGGATATACACATTGTCACAAGGATCACCTTGCTTTTGTTATGGCTACATTGTTTCCTATGTGTTGAACCCAGAGTGGCCACAATATCACCTCTGGCATGAGCGCAAAATGGCCATAACATAACCTGTGGAAAGCCCCTTAGCCCTTCCCTTGTGCTTTGACACTTAGCTTCCTGCCCCTTGCTCCTGGAAGCATGTTGCTGATGCACTATTGAAACAGTGTCAAGCCTCCTTAACTGATAAATTCACTCATAGATGGAAGCTTTCCTGAGACCAAGCCCAGAGGAAATATTTTTCCAATGCAGCACTTCGCTAAAGAGAAGACCCAGCCGGAAAGTCTTGTTGGTGGATTTTTTTCCTCCAAGCATTTTCATTTCATTTCATTTCATTTATTTGATTTGTATACCGCCCTACTCGGTACAACCGACTCAGGGCGGTTTACAGAAACCATACATATAAGACAATCAAAAGTAATATAACATAATCAAAAGTCATACAATATAATACAATAAATATAACAATGCATTATAGCAGTGCAATAAAACAAAACCACACTGCAAAATAAGGTTACAAAATACAATTCCAATTACATATCCATGACATAGTCTCAATAATGCAATACAATATAAAAATACAGTATATGATCCAACAATGTCAGGGCTCTCACCCTAACCACAAGCATGTTCTGGAAGTCATGGCAGCATCCCGCCACAGGCGCTATTGTAGCCCAGTGTGGGGGCAAGGCTCGGGAGCACCGGCAGGTGAAGCAAGGCCAGGCGCTCCCAGCCAGAGTCCTCCTCGCCCAGCTTGAAGCCAGGGCCAGCCGAGAGAAAAGTCCGGGGCTCCTAAGCAGCCTTTTTCACTCCCTCAGACAGGTGAAGTGAGCCCAGGGGAGGCGGAGATGTCGGCGCGGCCAGGAGCGGTTGAAGGGTCTTCGCCGGGGCTCCTGTCGGCGGCTCTTTTCACTCCCCCGGACAGGTGTTGTGAGTCTGGGGGAGGCGGAGATGTTGGCGCGGCCAGGAGCGGTCGATGCATCTTGGCCGGGGCTCCTGTCGGCAACTCTTTTCACTCCCCCGGACAGGTGTTGTGAGTCCGGGGGAAGCAGAGACGTCGGCGCGGCCAGGAGCGGTCATACCGTCTTAGCCGGGGCTCCTGTCGGCGGCTCTTTTCACTCCCCCGGACAGGTGTTGTGAGTTTGCAGTTTAGGTTTTTGTTCATTTGTTTTCTCCTGGAATCTCTACCTATGTTTTACCTTCCTTCTTCCTGCTGGAGTTACAATGCTTTACAGCTTCTCATCATGGCAGTCTAAGAAGAGAAGATTGATATACAGGAAATTTTTGCTACCATTAAAAGGAGAGTTTTCCCAGTGCACTAACAGTTTCCACATCTACCTGCCCCCTCCCCTTTGTTCTGGGTATGTGTTTTCATGGCTTAGGAAAAGAATGCTCTATTTCTCTCCATCCTCCCTTTTTCTTACAGCAATATCTGCAAATCAGTTTTCTTAGCTGCAAGTCCTGCTACCTCCTGGAATTTACATCCATCCCACCATAGCTTACTCAGACTTTGCAATAGCAGCCTGGATTTTAGAACCTCCTGAGCCTGTTTGCTTCTTTCAAGTCATTATTTCCCCTCAGCATTTTTGCAGGACTAGTTTTTGATATCTAATCATCTATTCAGTTGCATACTGTTTGCCACTTATGCAGTTCTACCACACTCCTTGTCCTTCCCAATGCAGCCTTCATGTATGTTTGAACGCTCATGTCCAATAAATATTCCCAGTTGAGTAGATCAGTGTGACTGTGATTTAGATAGTGATAGGTTATTGCTATGATGCAATGATCATTTATAGGTGTGCATTCTCACACCTTATATGCCTCATGAGAAATCTGTACATGAATCAAGAAGCAACAGTTAGGACTGAATATGGAATGACTGAGTGGTTTGGAATAGGAAAAGGAGTAAGACAAGGCTGCATTTTGTCACCCTGCTTATTCAACTTATACACAGAGCACATAATGCGCAATGCAGACATGGAGGAATCACAAATTGGGATCAAAATTGCTGGGAGAAACATTAACAATTTGAGATATGCAGATGATACCACCCTAATGGCAGAAAGTGAGAAGGACCTAAAGAAGCTCCTGATTAGGTTGAAAGAAGAGAGTGAAAAAGCTGGCTTGAGACTCAATATCAAGAAAACCAAGATCATGGCAACAGGCCCTATCAGTCCCTGGAAAATAGATGGGGAAGAAGTAGAAGCAGTGACAGATTTTACTTTCTTAGGATCAAAGCTGACTGCAGATGGTGATTGCAGCCACGAAATAAAAAGGCGACTGATTCTTGGGAGGCAAGCAAGGAGAAACCTGGGGAGCATAGTGAAAAGTAGAGGCATCACATTTGCAAACAAAAATTCGCATAGTCAAAGCAATGGTATTCCCTGTGGCAATGTATGGTTGTGAGAGCTGGATCATTAGGAAAGCTGAGCGCAGAAGAATAGATGCCTTTGAGATGTGGTGTTGGAGGAGAGTTTTGAGAGTCCCCTGGACAGCAAGGAGAACAAATAGGTCAATCTTAGAAGAAATCAACCCTGACTACTCCCTAGAAGGTCAAATTGTAAAGATGAAGCTGAAGTACTTTGGACATCAAATGAGAAGAGAGGATTCGCTAGAGAAAGCCTTGATGCTGGGAAGGGTGGAGGGCAAAAGAAGAAGGGGGCGGCCAAAAATGAGATGGCTAGATGGTATTGTAGAGACAATGGGCACAAAGCTGAGCGTGTTGAGGAGGATGGTGGAGGACAGAAGTGCCTGGCGGGCAATGGTCCATGGGGTTGCAGAGGGTTGGAATCGACTGTGCGACTGAACAACAACATTCTCAGAACACTGCTGCTGCTGCCGCGCCCTCCCGGCCCTCGTCACCGGCCGGGAGGAAGATAAAAGGGGCTTCCCTAGGCGAGGGAGGCCCGAAAACGCCGCCGCTGTTGCTGCTGCTGCCGCGCCCTCCCGGCCCTCGTCACCGGCCGGGAGGAAGATAAAAGGGGCTTCCCTAGGCGAGGGAGGCCCGAAAACGCCGCCGCCGCTGCTGCTGCTGCCGCGCCCTCCCGGCCCTCGTCACCGGCGGGGAGGAAGATAAAAGGGGCTTCCCTAGGCGAGGGAGGCCCGAAAACGCCGCCGCCGCTGCTGCTGCTGCCGCGCCCTCCCGGCCCTCGTCACCGGCCGGGAGGAAGATAAAAGGGGCTTCCCTAGGCGAGGGAAGCCCGAAAACGCCGCCGCCACTGCTGCTGCTGCCGCGCCCTCCCGGCCCTCGTCACCGACCGGGAGGAAGATAAAAGGGGCTTCCCTAGGCGAGGGAGGCCCGAAAACGCCGCCACTGCTGCTGCTGCTGCCGCGCCCTCCCGGCCCTCGTCACCGGCCGGGAGGAAGGAAGGAAAAAGGAGCCTCCCTGGCCGCGGTAGCGGCAGGACTTCCCCCGGCAGAGCATTTCTCGCCCCGCCGCCACGGAACACACCTCCGGCTGGGGGAAGAGACTACCGCCGTGCCCAGCCGGGACTCCCTCCACCTCTTCCGGAGGCTATGTTCAAGGGCTGCGGCGGTGCCAGGACTTTCGACAATTGTTAAATTTTTTTGTGCATATTTGATGAATTTTGTAGTTTTATTGTTGTTGAGATTGATGCTTACTGAACTTTTGTGATGGAACGATGTTGAGTTATATATTGTATATTTATGTGATGTGTCTATGAATTTATTGTTTACTCTTTGCTTGTGAACCGCCCTGAGTCGGCCCTGCCGAGTAGGGCGGTATAGAAATTGGAGTAAATAATAAATAATAATAATATGTGTGGTTGTACATATGCTTCAAGGGGATTTCAGTTAACAATGACAAAAATTACATGAGAAGAAGCAAGTAGTGGTGGTGGTGGTGGTGGTGGTGATGATGATGATGATGATGATGATGATGATGATGATGATGATGATGATGATGATGATGATGATGATGATGATGATTGACTTATATGCCACCCCACTTGCGAAGTGCAACTCTGGGCGGCTCACAAACATATCCTCAACACAATATACACCAACACAATGAAATACCATATGATACAATTTTTATAATAAAACACAATTTAACACTAAAATAGCACATAGCAAATAAATTACAGAAAGCCCTTTGCCGCTCAACATCCTCAATGAGATCCAGGGCTCAACATCTCCAATGGAGCCCTGGCTCAACATCCTCTTCAACATCGATGGCTTTTTAAAGACCTCCGACTCCGGCCAGTGATGAGGGCTCGGAGGAGGGCGTCCAGTGTCCAGTCTTTGGCCACCCAGGCTCTGGTGACTTTTAGAGCCCTCCAACTCCAGCCTGTGACGAGGACTCGGAGGGAGGCATCCAAGCCCTCATCAACAATGTAACAATGATTATATTTAAGGTGATTTATTTTGTTTTTTGGACTTTGTTTTTTATTGTTGTTGAAATTGTACATTCTTATGTTAGGATCAGTAAGATGTCCATTCATTAAACCTCCAAAGAGAAATAGGTTAAACTGAACCTTCATCTTTTTGACAACAAAGGTCAGTGAAGAAGAAAAACTGCACCTGAAGAGATGGAACATAAGACAGATGCAAACAAAGCAGTGAGGGGAAAAAGTCACAAGCTCAGCTCTGCAAAGTTCACAACCTCTCAAGCAATGTCTGATACAAGATGGTTGATAAAATCCTCTTCTCCTGGATGCCTAAAAAAGGATAGATATTTCCCTTTATCTCATATAATCTTTGAATCATGGGGCCAAATATTCTTTTGAGAAGAAGAAAAATGTTACCTTTATTATGCTGGTTTTAAAAGCATGGTCCACAATGCTGCCATAGAAAACTATTTTGTCAAAATCATTTAATGGCTACTTTTATAGCTTTCAAAAGTGTTCTTCACAGGGAGTCCTTTAAAGTTCCACTGTGACAATGTATTTCTAACAGACTTCAAATCCCACAATAAAACAGATAGCTAGTGATTTATGGCCTAAAATATGTAAACATTATAAGGTAAGATCTCTTACAACCCATTAGAAGAAAACTATAGAAGCACTACTTGAAAATATAGTAATGACACACACTCACAAACCCCTCAGTTCCCTCAGCCTTACACTACACTACTCCAGTGTCCAACTCTTACTATACATATCACTTGCTGTTGATGTCCATAGGACTTTCATATACTTGTGTCAAGCTACAGGAAGTAGGTATCCAACTAGTAGCACTGGCAGCAGAATACCCAAAGTAAAGGTCAGTGGCAAAATTTATCCACATCCTGCTGGGTGATATAGTAATATCGCTCCATGCTTTTTTTAGTTGCCGGGCTAATTTTTTATTGTATTTTTTAACTTGGGTTTTTACTGGTTTTAAGGTTTTTTTATACTTCTCTGGTGAGATTTATGTGGTTCATGATGTGATTCTTGTACGCCACCCAGAGTTGCTTGCTGAGTGGGCGGCAATACAAAAATGACTAATAAACAAACAAACAAACAAACAAACAAACAAACAAACAAACAAACACCATCCAAATCTAAGGTCAAAGCCAGGAGCATACAAATAAGCACAGCTAGTCCAGCATATAAGTTATAGTCAAAGCAGGGCCAGAGTCAAACAACCAAGGAAGCAATGAAGGCAGAGTATCTTTAGAGCTGGAACAAGAGCAGGAAGGGATCCACACAGACCACCACAGCAAATCCAATAACCAGAATTACTGACACAGCTTCAATGGGGAAGAGCCAGCTGTTATATAGCTTTTGCCCCCCCCATCTTCCAGGTGTTGCTCATGAGGGCCCTACCAATTGCAGCAGGCTATGTTCTTATCCTACAACTACCATCTTAGCAGATAGAGCCATGAAGCTACCGCAGATCAGGGCCATAGCCAGGAGTCTAGATGGGGGGAGGGTTGTTAAGGAGGGGCAAAAAAAATTCAGGAGGGGCAACAATGTCACACTCACATATATAACATTTGCACCATGGGGTGAGGGGGGGGCTGTTAGCTCAGGAGGGTTTTGGCCCCCCACAACCTTGCTATGGCCCTGCCTCATATCCTGACAACTTGAGAATCACTGACTTCCAGTCTCTCATGCATATTGTAGTTTGAAAAATGCTTTTAAAGTTTGCATTTGGAACAAAGCAATAACTAGAGCACTGGTTCCCAATTAGTTTTTTCTACATACCACTTCAAGAAAGACCTCAAACTTGTGTACCCCTTATTGCAGGAACGTTAAATATCGCATCTCAGAAAACAAAACAAAATAAACAAAATGAAATAAAATAAATAACACAGTATCACTTTAAAGACTAACTGCTATATTTTCACTGTTAGCTTTCGTGGATCAAGTCCACTTCATCAGACAAGGAATGAACCTTACAGGCATGTTCTTATATACCAAATTCAGGAGGTCGACGGGAGAAGGGTTGGTGTCAAGCAAGATGACAGACAAGCAAGCACAAGAATGCAGTATCACCCAGTTAAATATCGTGTATCCCTTATTGCAGGAACGTTAAATAAAAAATGAAATCAGGTGTATTTTATATTTATTATCATCAAAAGACATTCTAATGACAGAGAACACATGTTTCATTAATGTGACAAATCTGCACGTTGACAATGACGAGCAAATAGGTGGGAACAGGGGCGGCCGCGAACGGGTGACGCGAGACACGGGAGGTGCGGGAAAAACCACCGCCATGGGAGAAAGCACTTGATGCATATGATTGACTTACCTACTGATCAGTGATGGGATGTAACAGGTTCTCACCAGTTCTCCAGAACCGGTAGTAACTTTTTCCCAGTGTCCTGGAGAACCGGTAGCAGCTTTTGGGGGGAACCACCTTCAGGGCTTACCTTTTCACTGGTGTGCATGCACGCCTACAGTGCTTGGCATGTATGCAAGGCCTCCTTTGCTGTCCTCCCAAGCGGGGAGGAGGAAGAGAAGCTGCTAGCCTAAAGCTCCCTATAGCCTGCTCCCCAGGGTAAGTGACTCACCTTTGGATGTGGTGTGTCTGTGTGTATTTTAATGTGTATTTAATACCTTTGACGTACTACCACAGTTCCTAAAAAGGCCTTTGTGTGTGTGTGTGTGTGTGTGTGTGTGTGTGTGCTTATTTTTATTTTATTATATTATTATTTTGCATTTTTTATTTGGCCCCGCCCATGACATCATGACATCATGATGTTAGCTCCGCCCACACTGTGATGACATCACGGTGGGGTAGTAAAATTTTTGAAATCCCACCACTGCTACTGATCGTTTAATCAAATTGAATAATTTTTTGGCAATTGTTATTGCATTATTGTTTTTTAAGGATTTAATATTTTAGTTAAGAGATTGCCACGTGTACCCCTTGATGCAATCTCGCGTACCCCTGGGGGTACGTGTACCACTAATTGGGAACCACTGAACTAGAGGAGTTGTTGGCCTTCTCTAAATATCTCAATAACCAGGAGTAACCACAGATATATACCACCCATAGCATTTAGTGCACTCTCTGGTTGGTTCACAAGTTAATTAGCATTTTGCCCTTAACATGCTGGCTACTCATTTTACTGACCATGGAAGGATGGAAGACTAAGCCAACTTTGATCCCTGGTCAGGATTGAACTCACAACCTTTTGGTTTCAGTACAGCAGCTTTTAACCACTGCACCACCTTATTTTGTAACTAATAATAATTTCGTGTCAGAAATTATTCTGGGTTGAAAGGATTTAAGTGATGCAGGAAAATGAGAGGGTTGGGGTACTTCTCTTGAGTCCAAGAATTTCCATCATCCTCACCTTCTCACCTCCCTTCCTCCTAACATTTGAGCATGAAGCTCACACACCATTGGGGACCATGAAAGAAACAAGCTAGACACTCAGAATTGGTGGGACCTTAACTTTGCCACCAATATTTGATTTCCCCACTCCACCCCAACTTATGAGGAATAAGTATAATAAGTTTATCACAGTGTAACAAATGCAAATATTGAATTTAACAGATTTAAACAACCATTGAGAAATATATTACAAGAAAAAATTCTGAAAAAATACAGGTATCAGGAAAATATTCAGTCCTCAGAATAATCAGATTCAGAGCTGTCCCCCGTCCCCCCCCCCCCCCGAATAGCTGTATTAGTATATAATGGATTTGGGGTTTCTTCTTTTTGCCAACCCCCTTTTTCTCTTATTTTTAAAGTTTTGCTGCTATTTTTAAAGCTTCAAAAAAAGAGTGACTGTCTGTGGCATTGATGCTTGGGGGGTCCACTTATTCAGCCATCCCATTGCCCATTACAGAGACAGCTTTTGAACAAGTGTATAAAGCAGAAATACACATCTCTCTCCAAGGCAAAGCTAAGATCATACCAAGAAAGCTCATAAAAGAGCAGGTTGCTTATAGAACTGGACCATCCCAGGTGAGAGTCAGTCATGTTGACACTGTTTGCATACTAAAGTAGCCTATGTTTTTTGACACTGATGCAGAGAGACAGGCAGGATGCAGCAGAGAAAGACATCACTGGAAATGCATGATTGAATGAAACTTCTTATTTCTAGTCTTGTTAGCCAGGACTGCACTGAGATACACACTATTTCGGAACAGCAGCACACCACACTTCATCAGATCACTGGGAATGGCCAGGTCTCCATAGTCTCTATTAGAGCTTGCAGAGATTCCAAGCTTACTCTACAGTAACTTTATCAAAGAATATTGTTAGCTATCTACAGACCCAGGTCTAGGGAAGGGAGATATCTTGGTTCCAATTTTGCTATATTTCTTGAAAACTCATCTGTATTTTCTTCTCATCCTTATTTCATAGTGGACTGTAAGATTATTTTTGTTCCTTCATGTATTTAAAGTCTTACACATTTTTGTATCAATGCATATTTATTCATGCATTTTACTGTATCTGCACACTTCAAATTAATTTGTACACCTCATTAACTAAAGGGCATTAATCCATCCCCCCCAGATGTAGACAGTTGAGAATTTTGCATTTTATTTTATCATTTATGTATTTTATAAACCATCCATCTAGCATGCTTCTGCTTTGGGTGGTGTAGAGCAAATGTTAACAACACAAATGGCAAGATCATAAATAAAACACAGTATATCAAGAAAAACAAAAAGAAACAATAACACAATTAGCACACATAAATCAGGAAATATTCAATATTGAACTATTCAGTGCTTCAAACAGTTCATGTGACAAACATGTGCTAATTCACAGTCCTCTACCAGGGAAAGTCTATGGGAACACTTCCCCAAATAGGTTTTGAGCCAATTCTTCAAGGTATAAGGAGAAGAAGCTTCATAAATTTCATGGGGATCACATTCTCTACTGTGGGTATTACTTCTGAGAAGACCCACTCTCTTGTCACTCATTTCATGCCTCCCTTGGTCTAGGCACACTCAGACCTGGGGCTCAGGTCTGAGGGGCAGAAGATCTTAGAAGGAGATGCTTCAAAATGTACTGAGGTCCCAAACCATTTAGCGCTTTATAGGTAACAACCAACACCTTGAACTTCACATAGAAAGAAATAGACAATTAGTGGAGTTGAGCCAGGATTAGGGACATGTGTTTGAATCCACTTATACTCCAATAAATCTGACTGCCACATTCTGGACACTTTGAAGTTTCCATATCAGTTTCAAGTGAAGACACATGTAGAGATCATTACAATAAGCAATTCTTGAGACTAACAAAGACCTGTTGTCTACATATGGGCTTCACATAAAGAATGGAAAAATGAGGATCTGCCCATAGCAGCTACTTGGTGTTCCATGGATAGTGCTGGGTCAATAATCATGCCCAAGCTATGTACCTCATCACAAAGAGGAAGAGCGATCACATCCGACTTAGAGGTGCCCCTCCTCAGACTAGCAGGCAAACAATCTAACAATAAGATCTCCATCTTGTCCAAATTCATACTCTGTTTGTTTGTTCTTGTCCAGTCTGAAACTGTGGCCAGACAGTACTCAAAGCTGGTTTAAATGAGAGTCAGAGCAGTGTGTCATCAGTATACTGATGGCACGTCGCTCCAGATATCCAGATGACCTTACCAAGTGCCTCATGTAGATATTGAACAGCATTGGGAAGATGATCAACAGCTGGGGAACCCCACAAATGAAAATCCATGTCAGTAAAACAACCACCCCAAGCTGAACCTTATGAAATAATCCATCAAGGAAGAAACAGAGCAAGCTCAAGGCCAGACACACACACACCCCAGTCTCCAATCTTAACAGCCTGTCCAAGAGGATACCATGATTGACCATATCAAAGGTAGCTGAGAGGTTGAGGTAGACCAACAGGATCTTACTTCATGGCCACATGTTTGCATTATTTTGAGTGTTTAGTTTCTCTAAAATACTCTGCAAAGTGTTTCTTTTTGCAACGGTCTTGGGAGATGTGAAAATGCTACATTTATCAAAACTTCAGCATCTAGAAAATTATTTTCATTCCTGTCCAGTACTTGGGATGTATGCGTTATAATGCAACATCTAATTTGGCACTTTTGATCCAACACACAAATTAAAACTCATTTATCTTTTGAAATGTTTCCTGCTACAAAATTTCAATAAAATTCTTCATTAAAAGCATGCTTAAAGAATTGTGAATATTAGAAGATGCACAACCAAAAACATGTAATAACATTAGGTAAAGGTAAAGGTTTCCCTTGCTCAAAAGCTAGTCGTATCCGACTCTAGGGGTCAGTGCTCATCTCTGTTTCTAAGCCGAAGAGCCAGCACTGTCTGCTTCTGCAGACGTTTCCATGGTCATGTGGCAGGCATAACTAGACAGCTTTCAAAAATGTATACAGTATTATATAAAATTGTACATAAATTAAAACATAAATTATGGCATGTACACATAAATGAGGAACAGCTGGATAGGTTCTTCTTTCTTGATGTCTTATCCACTCCTCTTTCCCTTGTGTGAATTCATACTTCTTCCTTTACAAATGTTTTTTGCATTGCCGCAACATATCACCGTGGCATTAGTCAAGCAAGTCAACATGGACTGAAATTGAGTTGCAGAGTTTTGATTGACCTAACAATGGTTAACCTTGCATTAAGTTTGGTGCAGATAGAATGTTGTATACCAGGTTGCTGGGGGAGGAGAGAAAATTGACATATGAGAGGAAGAAGGGAGAGCTCAAGCCTCCAGGGCAGGAGTTGCCAACCTTTTAAAGTCAGAGACCTAGTCACGCTCCCTCAGACAGTTGAGGGGCTTGACTGGTGGACCTCCTGCCATTTACGGCTGCTGTAGATACATCCATGGCTGATTCTGCTACCGGTGGTGGCTAGAGCCACAGGCTGGATCTGGATTTGGCACCATGGGCCAGATTTGGTGCCATGGGCTGGAACTGGCTCATGGGCCATAGGTTGCCTATCCCTGCTCCAGGCTAATGTACTAATGTACTAATCTGATGTGCTAATCATTGTAAGGAGATCGGGCATGTCTGCACAAGACTCTTGATGGGTCAGAGCCACTCTGTTTTACCTGGCCTTGATCAGCTTGCCACAATGCTCCCTTTCATACATTTAGCAACATTCCTGGTTTGCAAAGTTCACATTGCACAAAAACAGAGAACAATGGTCTTTTATTCCTTTTACTTCAGGCCTGAAGAATCTGTTTATCTGGTACTACAAGATAACCCAGTTTCCTTTTTGCTCAGTTAGATTGAATTGCAAAAGCTTTAGTTTTTAGTCCTAGTCAGGGAACATATACGGTATATTTTTTCCACAGAATATGAGCTTTGACTTCAATAGTCTTGAGGGGGAAATTGCATCCTTTGTAGAAGGTAGAGAACTAAAGGACAGAAAGTGATCCTTTACAGCCATTTTCGAAGAACAGAATTTTCTAAGGATGCCTTCTAACCAAAAGAACTAATGCCAAGCAGCTTTAAACAGGAGTTAGACAAAAGGCCTCTAATACCCTTTACAAAAAGAGCTCACAGATTTCAGCTGTGAAATATAGATACAAGAGTAAGGAAACTGTAAGGGTAACATTAACTGTTCAACCTCTTTCCCTCCCTCCTTTTACACCAGATAAAGGACTATTCTTTGCAGTTCTGTTTTCAGGAATGCACACCAAGTCAGAAGAAAAATGCAGGCAAATATATGAAATGGCATGATACTTAACAACACACATATAGTTAACAGAAGGTTTTCTTGAAATTTTAGGAATACGGCAGAAGTTTGAAGCAACAGACAAACCTTAAGTGCTGATAAAAAAAATTAGTTAAGTAAGAAACAGTGTTTGATTATGTTTTCCCTCCTTTCACAGTTCAATTAAATGTATGCTAATCGTAGGAATTAAGGTTCTATTAATTTGTCCCCTGGGCACATGAAGTCTAAAATATGAAACAGCTGTTTCCTTTGGAAAAAAGTGCTTTACACAGTAAACAACCTGCAGGCAATCCACAGGGCAACAGTGCAAAGAGCCCCAGGAGGGACAGAATGCATCCATCTGCATTTCTAAAAAGACTGTTCATACATCCTGGTGTGGAAAGAAAAAGCAGCAGTAGGAAGAGAAAACCCTGGCTTTTAACTATACCCAAGTAAGGTTCTAAGGAAAAGAGCTGTTTAGTGATGGTACCAAATTTATGGCATACCCTCAGCAAGAACACCCCCCCACCCCCACCACCGCCAATCCCTGCATCGCCTGTTTGTAGACAAGAGGCACAGATGACACAAATCCAACAGGCCATTGGGACAGGTAGCTTTCCTGCTTTTGTGAAGTAGCATCACTCTTTTATTAGCTGCTCTGCTTTGTTTTTACTGTTCTGATGGGATTATATGTGCAAACTGTTAACATTATTAGCTCCCGGTGTGTAGTTTTATTATTTCATTATATTTTAGTTATGAGAGTTTGGCTGCTTTGTAATTTTTAATGCTTGACTTTGTTGTGAAGCTAAAGCAGCAAATAAATGTCTTATCACAAATGAAACAGAGAGAGACACCATGGAATTATTTCTTGTTTCACTTTGTTTAGTTTTATCTCACCTTTCTCCCTGTAAATACCATCAATTAGACAGTAGAGGAGATGTTTGGTCTGTGATAGTCTAATAACAGGCAAGCAAAATGTCAGCTTCATCACAAGGAGTAACAACTTGGTAATGAAGATCTTTAACATCCATGTGAGAATAATGAAAAATTGCAGCAATTTACCCGCTACAGAAAGTAGAGGGTGGGAAGTAACCAGAGAAAAAGTGATTGGTAGAATTCTAACCACTACAGGCAAAATAACAGCATGGTGTAGGAGGACAGTCTGGGCTTACATGATCACAACTTTAGGACTTTCTGTGTGGGAGGGTTTGACAACATCTATCACCCCTTTCCAGGCTTTCATTCTTCCTTAGAGCCTAACCACAATTCTCACAGTAGCCACAATATTTTTTTCAGAAATAGTAGATTATAATTTATAACTATCTCTGTTGTACCATAAAGTATTTTAGAATAGATATGTCTTTAATGGGCAATTAAGACCTATTAATGTTATGAAAGACCTGTTCCTCATTTGTTGATAAGGAGGGATCCAGCAATATGTATTTTTGACTCTGCTACATAAAATACTAGCTATGGACACTGTCATGATAAATACCTTCAGCTTTAACTTTACAATTAGTGCATTGATTGATTGATTGATTGATTGATTGATTGATTGATTGATTGATTGATTGATTGATTGATTGATTGATTGGACTTATATACTGCCTACTTGGAAACATGACTCAGGGCAGTTAACTGCAATCACAATATATTACAATACATTTAAAATTGAATACAATAAAAATACAATATAATACAATGCAGCAAAACAGCAAAATAACAACAAATACATCAATATCAACAGTGCATGTCATAAGACAATTACAAATGCAAAACAGTCACTTCCCTCTGAGCGGGCAATGGGCAGGGGGACACTTCCCCTGTCCTGGGGTTATCCTTTAATACAAAGGTTTGGACAGAAGACAGTTATAGTTATTTGTCTTTGTGAAGAACTGTAGGTTGCCTTGTACATAGGAATAGAATATACATTCTCCTTCTAATTCTAAGTTGCCGCCAGTAGTTCCAATACAACAGTCTTCAGAGAGATGTGCTGGTTTTGTTTTGTTTTTACAGTGTGGGAAATAAACATCATCCGATGGAAAGACTAGCTTCTTAATTTGTTTAAGCATATAAAAACCTCAAATCACTTACTGGTAAAGAGGACATACTCTGCATTTATTTATTTATTAAAAATAATTGTAAAATATATTACTCAACTCCACATTTTGTTTTTATTTCTGGACACACGGCTAATTTGTTGTTACTGTTTTATATGCAAAATATGTTTCCTGGAACTGATTTTGGAAAAGAATTTGTTTAAAAAAAATTTGTGGGAGAAAAGAATTAAATTGTATAAAATTTAAAAGCAGAGCCAAAAAACAAAGATAAATCTACTACAGAAAATCTGTTCTAACAAAACTTTAATCTTATCTTTTTACATAGAAATATACCAAGGGGATTCATACTTACAACAGATCCATTGAAATACAAAGGCTGAAATCCTGTTGTGTTGCTACACAAATGGACACAAATCAGACATCAAGAATGGCAACACAGAGAAACCTGCCTCCAACCACTTCAATCTAACTGGACAGTCTATCCATGACCTGAAAGTTACAATTCTGGAACAGATAACTTACAAAACTAGGATTGAAAGGGAGACAGCAGAAATCAAATACATCCATCTGTTAGACACCCATTGCAGGGGATTAAATATCACTGAAGGGTTTCTGGGACATTATCAAATTTGATACACAGATTGCTATATCCTGCTATGGTAGATATTTTATATATTAAATTACAATCTTTCTGCCAATTCTCTTTAGCAAAACAGGAAGTAACCAGGTACAGTGTTTTTGTTTGTTTTCTGACATGCAGGTAATAGGTTGATTCACAACCTTGAGATTGAAAGGGAGACATTTAGAGCTAATCGGAATAATCTATTGTTGCTGATGGCTGTGGGAAGCTGTATTGTTGCGCTTGCTTGTCTGTTATTCTGCTTGAGCAGTTACTTCTCCCTTTGACCCCTGAATTTGGTGTATATAAACCATGCCTGTAAATTTCACTCCTTGTCTGAAGAAGTGGACTTGATTCATGAAAGCTAACAATAAAAATATAGCAGTTAGTCTTTAAAGTGCTACAGTGTTTTTTATTTTGTTTTCTGATATACACAAATGGTGTAACTTGAAGAGATGAGTTGCCTCTAGTTGAGAAATCTCCATATACATTATTAATTGCATCTCCCATGGTATTACTTGGTGAAGGTTTCTTAATCTGAGACAATACAGCTCTGAAAGTTATGCCTTTTGCCTAGCAGTGCAGCAAGATTTCACTCAAAGGGTAGACTAAAGCTAACCACTGGTTCACTGAAGTTTCATCGATTCTACTACAGTATTCTGCTCTGATAATGATAATCATAATGACCAGATCCAGCCTGCTAAACTGGCTGAATCAAAGCTTCTGGAACAAAATGATTGCTACATTCAAGATGCCAATGCTGCACAAAAAGGAAGAGTTCATAATCCGCAAAGTGGAGCTGAACCTTGGTCCTTGGCTTGTCTTCAGATTGTCATTTTTATATTTCCTTTAAAGGCGTTAAAGGATTCTGGTTTGGGCTGCATCACAGTCTTCAATTCCTTTTCTCCTTGACAACTATCAATAAGTTTTCTGGTGTGTGTGCGTGTGCGTGCATGCTGTTTTTTCTGTTGGGTTTTTTTTTTTTTGCCCCAGCTGTTATTTTCCAAACTATGTTGTAATTCCCTTCTGAGCCTCTCGATATTTAACAAGACTCTCCTGAAAGACCTGGTTGCAGCTGATAGACAAAAATTGCCCTCTTTGGTCCAGTAAACAGGATTCAGTAAGAAACTGCTCAGTTGACAAAAAGTATTTTATATCTACTGGACTGATGAGCAAGTATAAGGAAGTCAGCATATTTTTGGCTTCACTAAGAAGCAAAGTTGTATTTATAGCAAAGTTTGAGCTTGGGAAGCCACCTGTTGTGTCTCAACTTGTTAGAAGTTCAAAAACAAAAGCCAATAGCTTAGGCTTTTCATAAGCTGCTTCATGCTAACTACAAATGGTCTGGGGAAGGCTCACTTTTGGTTGATTTCCAATGTACAGTGATGGAAATGAAGTAAAACAAAGTGGTCCTAACTAAAACAAAAAAGTGGAAGCCTCTTTTAGGGGCTCAGAATGATGCTGATATGCTGATAGGAAGGCTCTGGGGTAAACGCCAGCAAATATGTCCTCTGATCTCTGATTTTGGGACCAAACAGCCGACTAAAGACCCATGTAGTCAGTCAATCTCTTAGTCACTGCTTAGCAAACAACATTCCATCACAATTGCCCATTTCAGATACAATAACAAACTGCAGTTCAAAGGGACCTGGATGACAATACCAAATTTGATGAAACAAGGAGAAGTGGAGCATCCAGGCTCTTATGTTTTTCTTATGTTAATAAACAACCTTCCTAAATTGTAAATATCACATGTGACCCAGCAGAGAACAAATAATACAATAGCTAAAAATGTCCCTGGGTAGGCTTGGACATTTGAAGGCATTCTGAATGTATAAATCACTTCAATGAAAATAAAGTGTGACAGCTTAATCCATCGTTATTATGACATTTTAAAGAGTATATAACAAATGTTGTAAAATATAGGGATGTGAATCTTCACATATTTTGTTCTTTCACATGAGAATGAAATATTCCATACATTTCCTTTCTGCTGTTCTGGAGTTTGAGGGGTTTTGGTTTTGTTCATTTTATTTTTTATTGGGTTTTGGATTTTAATATTTTTGTTGTGAAAAACATCAGAGGTGGATTATTATTTTTTTGGCACAAAACTTTTTATCTTCTACAGAAAAGCTTTTATTTGTGCTAAACAAACTGATATTTTATGTAAAATGAAAAAAGTTTGTATGTGTTTCATGTATCTTGTTAGTGATAGACAAAGTGCTTATCTTTTTGTTCTCACACAGACGCAAATAAATAAATAAAAATCTTGCAGCAATTTGTCATTTCCTCAAAAGGGTGTTTCAACGTGTCATTGAGAAGAATGACATGTGTGAGTATTCATTTCACTCTTTGTACAGTACAGTGTGGTATGTTTTCTTCCAGTTTAAGATGCATAAGTGTATCAAAGAGCAAGCATTTGATCTTTGCTCTGAGTCTTAGTTCCATACTGCCAAAATGTTTTGATCTTTACCTGACTCAAAACTGAAACACTTTCCCTATTAGACCACATACAATGGCAGGACAGCTGAACAATACTCCCTACTGATAATGTGACAGAATAAGTGGCAAGAGTCAATGCACCAGTGATCTTCTAAAGATGAAATTTTAGTTAGTGCTAAAGAATTTGTTCCCTTGGAAGGTTTAGAATTCACTTGATTTCTGTTAATTGCTGCAAGACATTTTTGGAGGGTTTTTTGGCAGAATTTTATTTCTAAAATGCCTATCTCTAAGCAGGGTCTTGCAGTCAAGGCATTGTGAAGGGTGGTCAGAAATCAACTGAGGCCCCCTCACATAAAACCTTCATCCCAAGGAACCTGCTCAGTGTCACACCTTGTAAAACAGTGAGTGAGAACATGGCTGAACTAAAACAGTACCATCTCTTATTTAACCACAGCCAGAATATTTCCCTTTTTTTCTAGGCTGTCATCACACAGCTCCTCTTCCTCAGAACAGTCCTCAAATCCCTGTAAGCAGGCATGGCTGGCTAAGGATAGTGGCCAGCTGGTTTTCATCCTCACAGCTCCTTTGCATAAGGAAGTTGCCTCACCAGGATGGATGACAAGGCTAACTCTCTTTAAACTTCTTCTCCATCTCAAATTGGTATAAGCATGACTATATTTAAATACTAAAATAGGGGAAAGATTGATAAGGAAACAATAGTCTCATGGGGAAACTGGGTATGTTCACTAATGGTTAGAATATAAGGTATAAATCACTCAATTATTTAATTTCTTGTTGTACCTCTAGAAGAAGATGAGCAAAAGACAATGATGATGATAAAATGATAAAATGACAGTGATGATCTATTTGCATGCTGTAATACTGTTTCATTTCTTCTTCTTCTTCTTCTTCTTCTTCTTCTTCTTCTTCTTCTTCTTCTTCTTCTTCTTCTTCTTCTTCTTCTTCTTCTTCTTCTTCTTCTTCTTCTTCTTCTTCTTCTTCTTCTTCTTCTTCTTCTTCTCAGAAATGAAATAGAACCAGAAAGATTTTGTTAGAAGGCTTCTGTCTGCTTCATCTACTTATTCTCTCTCTCTCTCTCTTTCTCGATGTGCTTTTAAGCTCTTCAGATAGTTTACCCCTTGGCGGCAACTCTACTTACTAATGACAGAGGAGAAGCGTGAAGGAGGTGACTGGACAGACTTATTGACAGTCAAAAAGGCCTAAATTGATTATCCACAAAGAAATACAATAAGAGGAAGACGCTTCACTAAAAGCATATCCTTCGAACAAGCTCTCTATTAATTAATTGTAAGCCCCAGGAGATAATGTGGTGCCTAAACAAGAAAGCAAACCATTGAAAATGAAGAGGAAAGTGTCTTGTGAGGGGAGAGGGAGGTGAATAGCTTGGTCCACTTTCAGTAAATCAGCCAAAGGATTTGTGTCACCAGACAGGCTGTGTATACAAAGCTGGAAGATTTTAAATACATATTAAATGCAGACAACTTAGACGTCAAGTATGAATATTGATAACAGCAGAAGGATTTTTTAAAAAAAAAATTAGAAAAAAATATGTCAAACAAGAGTTTTCAGTTCTGGAGTGCTTATTGCCCAGAAATCTAATCTGTATATTTCTTGGTCAATTTGACTGACCTTTCTGTCAGAGAAAATTTATGAAAGTTATTTCTAACTTTATTGCAGTCATGACCAAAATATACAATTATCTCTCTCAATAGCCCATTATAAATCACATTACTCTCCAATTAATGTACAAATGATGGCATCACTAAGCTGAGCACTATTCTAACTGGATATGTGCTTCCCTATTTGTCTGTAATGTACCTATGGGCATGGATGTATAACTAGGAATACCTGAAGAGGCAATTTCATTTAATTTTTTGTAAAAGTTTAGATAGATTTGCATATTTTTCATGCTTTGCTGGAAAGATTTTTTTTTTAAAAAAACTTGTCATTGTTGTCATTGCTGTTGTTATGTGCTGTAAAGTAATCTGCAGCCTTGATTATCTTTTCTAATTCCTATATTTCTGCCCTTTGTCATCTCGGTTTTGGCTAGAATCTCCATTTGAACTCTTGATTGAAGCAAGATACACAAAATCTTTCCCTATTTCAATTTCTTTATTGTCAACCTTCACATTATGTAGTTCTTCCATAGTGTTTTCATCACCACCTGAGGGCTGGTAGTTGTTTCCTTTTTGGCTTGGTTCACTTTTGGGAATGGACTTCAGACTTACGCTGTTTTTCAATGCATGTTAAGTTCCTACTCTTACCTCTGAGTTGAAAGCTGTTAGTGAAGCCTTCAGTTAGACTCCTCTCTTTCAAACAAATGTTGTTCCAGGAGAAAAGTTGTGAGAAGGTAGTGTGTCTCTTTTATATTTTCAAAGATTTCCTGATCAAAATGGTTTTACAAGAAATGGCTTCATGAAGGACAGTAGAGATGTGAATCTTGTTAAGCCCTGCTCCCCTTTGGTTTGAGCAGCAACCACCTATGGCCTGCTGAGATCTATTGTGTCTGGAGAAACCACAACAGAATTTTTCATCTCTATATGCATGGAGTATATGCCCACTGGAGGCATGAAAGGAAGAATGAACACATATAGCCTAATATTGTACTATGGTTTTCTCTCTTATTTATGAATTTCCAGATGCTCAGAGGAGTAATTGGATGTCTGCAAAGAGGTACGGAAATTATTATTTTTCATCTGTAGGAACCATTCAATATTATTACAATTTCCAAAGTATCAGTAATATTGAATGCTTTATCCTCATCTTTGGTTGTCCTTTGACAAGATGTAACAATAAATATAATTCCAATACAAAATATATTAAATATTTCTATAAAACATAATGACAGTAGTACATAACACTGTCATAGTCATAGAATTATCTGTGCTCAGATATGCTTGATATACAATATTGAATGTACAGTCAAACCTCGCATAAAGAGCACCTTGCTTAAAGAGTAACTCGCTTAAAGAGCAGATTTTGCTCTGAATGTTCGCTTTGCTTAACAAATAAAACCAATCAATAAATCACTTAACAAATAAATCAGGGTTCGCAATCCACCACCCACCCCCCACAATTGGTCATCTACAATGGTGTTTCGATTAAAGAGCAAACTTTCTTAAAGAGCAATCCTGTGGAACGCCTTATGCTCTTTAAGCGAGGTACAACTGTACCTACTAACATTGTTAATTATTAGCAATGTAAGTGTTCATTTATAGTTCTCACCTTACAGATGCTCACACCTGCAGAAGGAGATGTTGCAACTGTCTTAACAGATGGCTGGGCTGATTTGAGTCCATAATGATGTACTATTTTATTAGAATCTTTCTGTTTTAAATTTAGAAAGCAATATGATTTCCACAATGCACATGACAGCTGGATGAAGAAGTGATGTTTCTTTCTTTTTATTATTAGAATGAATGCATTTTGTATCTGGCTTTTGGATCTTAGCAAAACAGACTTTATTTATGCATAGTTGGGGCATAACTGTCTAACTATTCTTCTCCTCAACTTCAGCCCTAACCTACTCTGTTTGGAAGGATCCTGTGACCTCAGAAATGACTTTTTAAGAAGAAACAGGAGTCTAAATTATGTTGGGAAAATTCAGCAAAAATTGGGTCCACTACCTGATTTGAGTGTAACAGTTTTCTGTTTGTACAACTCCAGCATTTTACACAATCCTTGATTTTTAACATCAGCGATCAACACCACGTATTCAGAATCTCCTGGCACTTTAAACATATGACTCATCACCACAACATGTTGGCTCCAGTTTAAGAGATGATTCAATTGCCCATTGTTTTGCATTCACTGTGTGGATCTGAATGGTGTTATTGGAGATGAATTTAATTCCTTCCAGAGCCCTTCCTCTTCAAGGTTATTTATCCTTACTGTTGTTGTTGGCATTGTTGTTATTGTTGCTGTTTTCCAGCCAAATTAGTCTTGGGAGGAGTCAGTCTTTAGATAGAAAGCAAAATGATCACCTAGTAGTAGAGCTGTGTAAAGATTGTGAAATGCAACATCAAAGGATGGAAGGAAACAAGAGATGGAGACAGGACAACGCATGTGGACAGTATGAGAAGGAAGGAAGGGAGTCAGGTGGGAGAAGGTAAATTGGAATTTGTGAGATTCAGGTTTAAATTGAAAGTTCACTAGCTAGCAAATGTAGAAGCTTCAAGGGGGTAATTCAGATATATGAGGATAAATAGTCATAGTTCCAACCCACATGAATCCAAGTCATGCATTTCTTGTGGATAAGCCCATAAACAGAAATGACCACAAATATGACAAGTTACTTAAGAAGACAAGCATCATATTAGATGAAATCAGGTGTTTGTGCCCAAGGACTAGAAGGCAGCACTAGCAGTGAGACAGGTAAAAAGCAAGTGGGAAGCAGTGTTTCTCTTCCCCTCTCAACCAGACAAGTGGCCCAGAAGCCAATGATAATAAAAAAAAATTAATAATGGCTGGGAATCCCCCAGTTCATGGCCCTAATTTGGCCCACAGATGCCTCCAACAAGGCCCTTCCTCTCCCTGAACTCCATCCATCAAAGAAGAGAGGAGAAAAAGCACAAGTTTGGCCTGGACTATAATCTTGAGGAGCCACATCTTCAGGTACAATGTAGGCAGCTACCTTCCCACTGGTCTTTACTGTTTGAGAAACAGTGACAGCAAAATCTGTCGATTTCACTTTCTTTTGTGCATGCAATTTTTAAAAGCCTCAAATCCATTCTCTCATACATATTAAAAAATGCAAATGTTGGAAAATTCATCAGCATCATAATCAATATCAGCAAGAATGCATGGACTAAAATTCTCCCTTTGCAACATTGGTTCAATTAGACAACTGTTCCTATTTCCCCCACACTTTTTTTTGTGCTTAAATAGAGATATTTCATTCATATAGTAGCTTGGATCTGCATTTATGTATGATCATCTGTATTAGAACAGAGAATAATCCTGTATGCTTGTCTACCTCGGGGTTGATTTTGGATTTGAACTCTGAACCATGATACAGTTACTGTTTGGCTGGTCTGGTTGCCCTGTGTCCTGATGATTGTGTAACTTGCCAACCACCCACACCCCAGACTTTGATATGCAGGTTGCCCAAGGCTTACCCAAACACTGATCTTTGGCACTGTAGCCAGATACTCAAGTTATCACAGATGACTATCAGAATAGTCAGCTGCAATGAAGATAAACATTACTTTTTAATTAAAAGTCTCATAATTCCCCAACAAGCATGTTTGTCTCACACTATGCAGAGTATTCTAGGTATTCTAGTTCAGAATAGTAACTTACTTTATTTCTGATTGCCTGATTTAGAGCCTTGCACTGCATTACTTCTCAGCCAGTTTCTTGCACCATTAAGTGAAAGTCAGAAAATGTGAGGATTCTTAGTGTAAACGGAGGGAGTCATTCAATGGAGCATGGCCTGGGGTTTGCTCCTCAGGGGATCATTGTTTCAGGCCTCTGGATTAAGAAGTTCAAAAGTGTTTGACATACTTGCACTTCTACACTTCTGTGCACCCCATAGCTTATATTGCTTAGCCTCCAATCCAGAGGGCATCTTATTCTAGGTCAGATTCCTGGCTGATATCTAGCATCTTGTTTACAACAATATGAAACTGAGAAATATGGATCTGAATATTTTTGGTATCCCTAAAACATAACAATCAGTCTGATCAGTAACAATGTAATTGTTGTTTTCCCCCGCATAACAATATTGATAAATAGGGGCACTAAGAAATGTGTGAAATTTTTGAAATGATAACCCTGTTAGTTTGTGTTTCGAGCATATCGGAGAGTAAACAAAACAAAAAGTCAAAAAATGTTGTAGCACCTTAAAGTCTAACTGTTGTATTTTAATATTTGCTTTCGTGGATCAAGTTCACTTAATCAGACTTTTTTGTCTTTTTGTTTTGTTTACCCTCTGATATGCTAAGGGGTGTGTGTGTGTGAGTGAGTGTGTGTGTGTGTGTGTGTGTGTGTGTGTGTGTGTGTGTGTGTGTGTGTGTGTGTGAGAGAGAGAGAGAGAGAGAGAGAGAGAAAGAATATGAACATGTCAACTTATATCATTAAATTTCAGGTACCCTTTGATAGAAAATATAATAATATAATAATAGCTCACAAAGAGCCAGTCAGTCGCTGCAACAAGCAGTCTTAAATCATGGTCATTCTTTCTCAGCGAGTGCTGCAGTGGCACCTTCTGGCATAGAGATGAATTCATAGCCTCTTCCCTGTAGAGGAACACTTGTACAATGTAATGAACTGAATTAATTCCTAGCAAGGCATTGTCGGTGGAACGAAATCAAATTGAACACATTTGGAAGATACATCTGAGTAAGTTAAGAAATCAACAAGGAATTGCGGTGCAAACAATTTGGTTAATTGTCTCCCTCCTAGTCACAGGGTATTATGAACTATTGTGACTTGTTTATGCCACTCGTCCACCACAAGTGTAGCCCTTAAAGCACCATTATGTCAATGATAAGGAATGCATATCTTGACACTGAAACTGAGAAGAATCATAGAGCTGGACCTTCCAAAAACAGGAAATCCACAGGTAGGTCATCCTTGACAGTATACAGAGCATGCAGAATTCACTTCACAGCTAGAAAAACATTTAGTAAAACATTTTGGAATCAGGAAATAGCCTTTAACACAAGGGCCCTCAATCTTTTAAAGCTGGGAGCCGAATCACAGATCTCAGACTGTTGGTGGGCCAGATAGGTGGTGGTGGTGGTGGCAGTGTGGAGTGGGGGGCTTCGGATGATCGTGCCGTCGCTGTCTTTGGCATGGTGGATGAAGCCCCACCACTCCATCCACACTGCCGCCGCCACCCACCATCCACCATCCATGAGCCACCCACCACTCCCACACACACCACTTCCATGCTTGGAGGAGCTGCATCACACCAAGTCATCCAGCCCGCAACCTCCGTCCAGCCACCACTTCTGCTTCTGCCACCACTGCCTCAGTCCTTGTCTCCTCCGCTTGTCTTGGCATGTCCCTAATGGCACTCCATAGCAAGGTGGATGTTGTAAGCCTGGTATGGAGCGCCATTAGGGATATGCCAAGTCAAACTGAGGAGACAAGAATTGAGGTGGTGGAGGTGGCGGTGGAGGTGGTGGAGGTGGTGGAAGCAGTGGCTGGAGTGAGGTCATGGGCTGGATGAGCTGGTACCATGGCCTGGATTCATTTCATTTCATTCATTTCATTCATTTATTCGATTTGTATACCGCCCTACTCGGTGCAACCGACTCAGGGCGGTTTACAGAAACCATACATATCAGACAATCAGAGGTAATAAACATAATCAAAAATCATACAGTATAATGCAATAAATATAACAATACAGTAAGCAGTGCAACAAAACAAAACGACACTGCAAAATAAGGTTACAGGGTACAGTTCCAGTTCCAGTTACATATACATAACATAGTTTCAATAATAGGATACAATATAAAAATAAAGTACATGATCCGACAATGTCAGGGCTCTCACCTTAACCATAAAAAACAACAGTTCATACACAGATGGACGAGTCCCGGATCCAGCCCACGGGCCATAGGTTGAGAACCCCTGCGATAACACTTGGATTCCAACCTTTCACCAAAGACTTTGTACAACGTGTAATAGATTGAGATTGTCACTAGAGTCATAAAATAACTTGCAACTCCATTAGAATTTTATTTTTATAAATGAGTTCAAGAAACAGTGGATCTCAACTCTTTCTGCTTACCTCTGTGGTCCTATAAGCAAAATGCTGAAATAGAATCATCATGATACAATAAAAGAGAAACAAACCAAATCATTGATTTACACTGCACAGTCAGGTAAATTGCCTCACTCCCATTGAAGTCTGTTAGCTTCACAATGCTTCATTTTGCCTGAATCATGGTGGTTGGCTTCAAGATATATTTTGACATATTCTATTATTAGAAATTCCTTCTAATAATAGAATATGTAGTTCCCTTTAGGCCAAATAATGGCAAAAAAAAAATCTCCTGGAGTCTATGCTATCTGTACATATCCAGCCCTGCCATTTGGTATAGTGAGATGACTGGTTCAGGTGTCAGATACTGGAGAGAAGCAGCTCCTCTTCCTGTTGCTTCTATCAAGTGCCAGTCCTGTAACCTCTAGCCTACTTTCTACTTTTAGACATGGTGGAAGACTCTATCCACTTACTGGTGCAAGGGGAAAGTCCAGTTGGTTTCTGTAAATTACATTGTGATAGCAATATCTTCATTGGCAGCAAAATATCTTGAGCTGAAATTGTCAAAAGTTCTGGCTTGTTGTCATCTTGAGAAAATGACAAATGTTACTATTTCTTACTTGCAATAAATATAAAGTAAAAACATATGAGAAAGCAACTAGCATAAGCCTTCTGTGTAGGCAAGAGGTTCACTGCTTACAATATTCTTTGTATACAGTATGATCCAACATTGCTATCTGGATGCAAAGTTGATTCCCATGCATGGCCAAACTCTCTTTCTCATTTTCTCACTTCTGTCAAGACTAAATTACTTTGATCTCTTCTGACCCATGGGACAGAGTAGTATAAATATCCAGGCAACAGAAAATAATTATAAGAATATATGCAGAAGGAAGTCTATATGATGGAGAATTGTTCAATGTGGGGAAAACAGTCTGGGACTACAGCATATGTTTCGAGAAAGTATAGTGAGGCAGATAAATTAGACAGGTTCTCCTTGTTCCTCAAGAGAAAGAGCAACATATGATTAACAGTAGCAAATGAAACATCATTGATGTATTGATGGCTTATGCAACCACTGAAAAATTAATACAACACACAGTCTGATGGAAATCGGCCAAAATTTAACTAGCAATAAATACCTTTTAAATCTCAAGACTTGCAGAAAGTTCCATGGGTGATCAATACTGCTGTCTAGTTTTGGACTTTTCCACTAAACTATTTTTCAGCAACAGATTTCACCTTAATCGGCCACCTCCCAATAGTGCTAATGGTCTGGATATGAGTTTTGATCAAGCTACTAGATGTGAAAAGAACATCTGGTATCATCTTTCAGTTGTATAGGTTTTCAAATATAAAGATGAAGTATTGTTTTTCTACTAGGGCTCTGCAAATAACTTTTTTTATGAAGGAAAACCTGTGCATTTAAACCTCTACATACCAATTTAATTTGTTCCTTGAGGTTTATTTATTTATTTATTCATTCATTCCAATTTATATTCCTTCCCACTCACTGTAGTGACTCAGGGTGGCTTACAATCAAAACAACAACAGTACAGTAACAATAATTAAATATAAATATAACCCCACAAAACAACCAAAACAAAACAGACTATCTCGCCTCCGGCTATTGGTTGGCCAGGAGGTGGCGGCGAGATCTTCAGCCGCCTGCCATGCCACAGCGTCTTCTACTTCCAGCCATTGGTGGGGCCCTGGAGGTGGCGGCAAAGATCTCAGCCACCCACCAGGCAACAGCTTCTTCTCCTTCCTGCCATTGTTGGTGGCCTGAAGATGGTGGCGAATCGCTCAGGTTGGTTGTATCTCAAAAATTCTTATCTTGAATTTACTATAGGAATGCATTGAATGGAATTTCCCATAGGAATGCATTGAATTTTGTATTTTGAAAAAAATCATAATAAAAATGTGTATCTTGAACCTGATTTCCCCCCTGATATTTCTGGATGTATCGCGAGTATTTCTTAAGTCGAGCCGTTCTTATCTTGAGGTTTGACTGTATACTGTTTTGGTACAACATTATAATTCAACAACTGTAGTGCTTATCCTTTCTTCTATTTTTTTATTTAAAAAATTCACATTTTGTTTCCTTATACTGTTCTTTTACCATTTCTAGAAAGTTAATCTTTCACGCATGATACAATAGTGAAATATTATTGTAAAAAATAGTATAAATAAACAGCAAATATAATTAGGGTCCACTATTTGGACCAACATTTTTTCATTTTATACACAATTTGCACTGTTTTGAGTTATATTCCATTGCGACAAATGGAAATATATGTGAAACGTGCTGATGAATATACAGCCCTTTGCTCCTCTTTTCACAGACAAAGTGAGTAAACCAGGAAGTTTTAAATTAATTAATTACAGTTTTCAATTTCATCCAGTTGGAGGGCAATGATTATTAGTTTTGGAACAAGCAAATACATTAAGCCAACTTCAAATAAGAGCTTGGCATCCTGGTTTGTGGTCTATTTTGATGAATCAGGAAAACCTACAATTAAAGTTAATAGAAGGTCTTCTGGTTTGCTTAGTTATGGATGGAAAGAGTGAATGGCCATATTTATTTATTTATTTATTTACTCAAATTTATATACTGCCCTCCTCGCCGGGGTGACTCAGGGCAGTTTACAGCATCATAAAACAAAAACCAATCCAACTCCAGGTTTCCAGTAATAACAATTTAAAAATTTTAAAATGATTAAAAATATGTGTGTGAACAAAAAGCATTTTTTGCTATTGTGCCATTGAAAAGTGAAATTCAGCCTTGGGATATAGTGTAGGAAGCAGTTCAAGTTGGGATGGAGAGAATTTCAAGGGAGTTCATTTTTAACAAGAATTTACCCCAAATCTGCAAATGTTCAGTATAAAAGACCATAAGTATTTTTTTAAAATGTGGTAGAAGCTGAAGTTGAAGCTAAATTGCCTATCTAGGACTAAAGCTTTGAGGGATTCAACCATAAATGTCTGGGCTTGAATCCCTGTCTGTCCCACCATTCTGGGTTTGCACCACTTCCTGCAAAAGTCTCTTATGTCTGACAAAGTGGACTTGATCCACAAAAAGCTAACATCAAAATACAGTAGTTAATCTTTAAGGTGCCACAATGTGTTGTGGGTGTTTTTGGTTTTTTTATTTTTTTTGTTTTTGTTTTTTTGTGGTGGTGGTGGTGGTGGTTTTCTTTACTCTCTGATATAAGGCAAAAATGTAACTATGACATCAATCTTCCCATACTGGAAATAACTCTGCCTGGTGACTGTGGCTAGTGAAGATATGAAAACATTTCAGTTCAGTTCATTTTTTAAAATAAAATGTACCAAAAATTTACAAATCAACTATTTCAGAGAGAAAGGAGTTTTTTAAATCAGATTTTAAAAAAATGAAACCTCTTCTATTGCTGGGTTCGGAAGATAACATAAAATCAAAATCCAGTTCACATTTTCCTGTGAGTTAGCACAGCTGAGCACATTGAGTCCATTAATCATGTGAGGGGTTCCATCATAAACTATAATAATAAGTAGGTAGCAAGTAACATTCAGCCACAGTTAGGCTGCAGTCTTTAATGCAATGTGTTCCCAACGTTTGCTTTTGGGACTTCAATTTCCAGAAGCCTAAGTCAAGAAATTGCAAGTAGATAAATAGGGACCACTGGTGGAAAGGTAACAGTGTTCTGTCCACTCTGGTGTCTAGTCATGCCTGCTACATGACCACGGAGATGTCTCCAGAAGCAGACAACATTGGCCCTTCAGCTTTGAAACAGAGATGAGCATTGAATTAAAGGTCTCAATTACCATGCAGCTCTTCAGTGAGTAAACTTGGTCAAACAGGAATTTTAACCCAAATTTCCTTCTAATGATTATAAAACACTTGCCCATTTCCTTCAGTTTGGGTCTGTTTGCTTATAAAAGTATCAGGCAAGCATGTTTGTACCAGATTGTACTATACAGTAATACCCCGGATAACTATTGCATCGGATAATGCTAGAATTGGATAACGATGCAAGTTTTTTTGGAAAAAACTTGCATCGGATAACGATTCTGGATAATGATTCTTAGCATTATCCGAGGCAATGGTCTGCAGGTGTGGGGTGGTTTGGGTAGAACTACCCAATCCACCCCCCACCCGCAGCGGTCTCTGCAACTGCAGTAGGGTCGGGGAAAAGCATGTGCCTTTCCCCGACCCTACTGCAGTCGCAGAGACTGCTTGTGTCTCTTTCCCTCCCTGTATTTAAACAACAGGGAGGGGGAAAGAGAGAAATGTGACTGGGTCTCTAGAGAAACGTGATTGGGTCTCCCTGTAGTTTAAATACAGGGAGGGAAAGAGACACAAGCAGTCTCTGCAACAGTCTCAGAGACCGCTGCGGGTGGGGGGTGGCTTTAAAGGCAGGGAGGAAAAGAGACCCGATTGGGTCTCTTTCTTTCCCTGCCTGCCTTTAAAGCAGTTTGTCCCTGAAGTCAGGGCTTTTTTTTTTTTAGCGTTGTTCGATGCACGCATCAGACAACGCTAAAAATCGGATAACGTCATGACTTGTGGAACCAAGTCATAACGTTATCCGGGGTATTACTGCAGTTGAGAAAAAGGTCTGTTTAGCCACCAATTATAATAATTTTCTCTTACAACTTTCGGCAGCAGCTTTTATTCAAGGAAACACTGAGTCTATTTCTTTCAATCAATTTGATAGCCACATTGGAGGAACTATATGGCCTGACAAGTTAAGTTTGTGCATTAATCATGCCCCCTTACTGTTACAAATGTAGCAATCCACCATGTAACCTATCATATGGTCATTTGGGAGAGGGGAGGCTTTCTATAAAGCAGGAGTACTTAACCTCAGACAGCTTCGGGGGCTGGATAGCCATTTTGCCCTTTACCACATTGCACTTCCTGATGTGGTGGAGGCGGTGGGGGCCACAGGAAATGGCACTGTGGGTCGCATCTGGCCCATGGGCCACAGGTTGAGAATCCGTGCTATAAAGTAACTTACTTGCTTATTCATTCCCTCACTATCCAGCAGAAAAGCTTATTCTCTTCCTACTCTTTTTCTGTTCTTGTCTCTCTGTGTCTGAGGAAGTGTGATAGTTCTCTTCAAAATGCATGAAGTGCTGGAGGCAGACTAAGCTTCTCCTTTCAACATGGGTTCCTCTCAACCCATAAAGCTGAGGAATCCTTCTATGACTTTTGTTCCTGTCTTTTCCAGGTTTAACCTTTGAATTTATGAAGACTTTTGAACAATAAATCATATTTTTTTTCTTTTCCCTGAAGTGGTCCAACAATGATTTCTTGACAAAGAAACTTGTTAAAGGAACAAAGGTGGGTTAAAGAAGGAGAGATTTGTCTGCTAATTTTAACTCCTATTTGATGTCCTCCCTATGCATACTAAAAGGAATTAAGTAAATTCCTACCTTGCTCAACATTTGCTACCTTGCAGAACTGTAATGAACAGATATTGTGTGAAATACTTACATACAGTGGCAGGCAGCCAAAAAAATTACTACCACACTGTGGGCGGAGCCAACATTGTAGGCAGAGCTAACATCATGACATCTTGGACGAAGCCAACGCCATGATGTCATGGGTGGAGCCAATGATGTGGGTGGAGCCAATGTCAAAAAACCCATAAAAATAATTACACATAATAATACAAATTAAATAGTCATAAAATACATAAAAATACACATAAAACACATAAAATACACATTAAAATAAATACACATTAAATAAACATAAAAACACATAAAAATACAAATTAAATACACAAAACACATAAAAATGCACATTAAAAATAAATACACATTAAATACACAATAAAAACACACCCACCCACCCCACACCCAAAGGTGAGTCACTTACCCTGGGGAGTAGGCTTTAGAGAACTTGAGGCTAGCCGCTTCTCTTCCTCCTCCCCGCTTGGGAGGACAGCAAGGCGGCCGCGCATGCGCACCAAATGCTGTAGGTGCACATGCACACAAAGCGCTTCACACACATGTGCAGTGGGGGAACCAGTGAAAAGGTAAGCCCCCGAGGTGGTTCTCCCCAAAAGCCACTACCGGTTCTCTGGGACACCCGGGGGGGGGGAGTTACTACCGGTTCTAACGAACTTGTGAGAACCTGTTGCTGCCCATCACTGCTTACATATAACCTCTTCATTCACAGATCCAGGAGATGTATAAGAAAACCCCTTACCATTCATTCTCCATGTTAATGTTATAAGGAGAGACATTGTGGCATATCTTTCCTTTACCACCTGCAATGTTAACCATAATGTTAATGTAGTTGGAGCTGACTTGTGTCCCTCTGTTTAACTGGTTTGATTTAAAAACAACAACCACCACCTACTGTTTTACTGCAGCAATGGACTTTCATTCTACATTTCTAGAAAATTAGAAAATTTTACAATAATTTAATGGTTGTGTGATATGTTATTCCAAAATCACTCTGCTCAAAAAACTGTAGGACTGGGCATGGTGCATTACAGGGTTAACTGGGGGGAACTCCCAGTAATTGAAGAGTTCTTCTTTCAATCCCAAGACTTTCATAGCTTCCACAAGGAATTGAAGCTAACTTTTAAAATCCATAATGATGGCTGGTGCCAGTAAAATTTAAATTAATTAAAAGCTTCCCCCCTCCATGCATTTTATGGTGAAAGGCTGCCAAGGGAATTATTTTGGAAGCCTCAAGTGGATGTGGGAGCCTTGGATCACCAAAAATTACTGCTGAATTGCAATTCATAGTCCTAGTCCTGGCTGTGGCAATACAATCATTTTCTGGCAAATGAAAAATATCCCTTTTCCATTCCAAGGCTCTAAAAAGCCATGGAACTTTAAATGGGGAGGGGAATAGAAAACATTTAGTTAATTTAAACCAGAGGTGCCCAAACATTTTGGGCTGTGGGCGAGTCACATGGTTCGGCAGGCTAATCACATGGTTCCTCCCATCAGAAGCAGAAGAAAAATGTGTCTTGCCATCTGTTTCGCAACAGGATGAGATAAATTTTAGGCTGCCATTTTCTCTGCTTAAACCAGGGATGCCGAGTGGTGGGCAGCAACAGGTTTGCACCGGGTAGCAAAATTGGGTGTCCTTTAGGCAGGGGGTGGTGAAATTGGGTGGGCTTTGGGTGGGTGGGGGGTAGCAAAATTGGGTGGCCACATCAGTCTCCCTTCCCTGCCCAGACAAACACAGCTACCATTTAAAAGGTTTTATTCTGTGCAAGCATATCAGAGAGTAAACAAAACAAAAAGACAAAAATGTTGTGGCATCTTAAAGATCAACTGCTGTATTTTAATGTGAATTTTTGTGAATCAAGTCCACTGGCACTTTGGCTATAAACAGAGCTGAGCACTGAACCCTAGAGTTGGTAATGACTGGCTTTCAAGCAAGGGCAACCTTTACCTAATAGATCCCTAATTGATATTCAAATTTGATGTCAGGTTTTGTCCCTGTGGCTCAAGGTCTCCCTTGCTCAAAAGCCAGTCATATCTGACTCTAGGGTGCAGTGCTCATCTCTGTGTTTGCAGATGTATAAATGGCCATATGGCAGGCATGACTAGATTGCCCATGATGTAGGCTCTCCCCACAACGTAGGCTCCACCCACGACATTTTTTTTATTTTCATTTATTTATTTAGATTTATATCACCACCCACTCGCCGTGGCGACTCAGGGCAGTTTACAATCAGGAAAACAAAAACAAAAAAAAAACACAAAACAACAATAACACACACACAACACAAACAACTAAAATCCGTTCCTCCTTCCGGCCAGAGGACGTTAGTCTTTTCCTTCCCTGGGCAGATAAGGCCCAGGATTAGGAAGTGGGAGCTTCCATCTAAAAACCTTAAAACTTTTAAAAATTAAAAATTAAAAACTGAAAAAGATTAAAAACAGATTAAAAACACACCAGATGCTACAACTACTAGTTAAAAGTAGAAAAAGATCAGATCAACCAATGTGCTGGGGTCATTATACCTTCCATACCCATGCTCTGCCCATGATGTGGTAGTGAAATTTTTTGCTGCCCAACACTGCGGGTGCCTAAACTATGGCCTGTGGGCCAAATCCAGCCCCCACCACCAATTCATTCAGTCTATGCCACTCGTCACTCCTGGAAGTGGAAGTAAAACATGCCCAGGTGCATTTTACTTTTGTTACTGGGAGTGATGAGGGCAGTATACTTGACAAAGTCTGAAGTAATATGGAAATGCACTGACTTGTTCATAGCTGATGTGCTTGTTAAATTAATACTGGCACATCCCTTTTGAGATGTAGAGGTTCCTTTATAGCAGGAATGGAAAACATGTGGCTCTTTCATCCAATTCAGCCAATGCATGATGGGAATTGTTGTCTAGCACCAATGAGGGGGGGGGTCACAGTTTCTACATCCCAGCTTTATAGTGTAAATGTCTGTCTCAACTGTAATTTTGAAATGCTAGCTGGAAGAAGTCCACCCCTTGTTTTAATCAAGATATGAAGTTCAGAGCTCTTTTACAAGTTGACTTAGAATGCTGTCCTATATATAAATATAAATTATGCTGAACTCAGTGCAAATTGCATCTGGATATATTATATAAAGATGTAATTTGCATTGTTAGTTGTTCCAGCTCATTTGTAATCTGCTTACTTTCCTGAATCTAATTTGTTAATTCAGAGAAAATCTTGACCTGATAGTAAACATGAAACTCTGGCCCAATCCAGCCATTTCATATAATCTTGCTCACTCCTCCATTGCTATAATTTTCAAGAAAAGAAAAAAATTGCACTGTAAATCTCCACCTGTTCAGAGTGTTCCTTTTCAAACACAAATCAAAACAAACAAACAAAAACAGGAATGATGTATTTGCAATGGCACAATCAATGCTCTACTTAAATCTTTCCTCTTCCAATTATTATCCTCTCCTGTTATAGTTAGAATGAGAAAATGAGCCAAAAAGTCTGGCTTTAAAACTCAGTTTGGGTGACCATGGGCCAATTATACTCTCTCACTCTGGTCTCCTTCATAAAGGAGCTTGTGGTGTTAATGTGGTGAAGGAGAAAGCCACACTACCTAGAGCTCATTGGAAGGAAATTGGAACACAAATGTAAGAAATAACATTAATGATAATTATATTAATATTAACCAACAAAAAAAATATAAAATGAATGTATTTTACTGGCAGCAATGTTTAATATTTAAAGATATTCAAATGACTGTAATGCAAAGTTAGACAACTATGGCTCATGTCCTGTTGCCTAAAGACAGAGCTCAAGTATCTTCCACTGCTCTAGCAGGCTTCCTGCTGCATGATTGCACTTACAAACAGGACAAAAAATGGGCTCCTGGTGGGAGAAACCTGTTGGAGCTCAGGAAGGAATTACATGGTTTCTCTTTGCTTCTGCATTTAACAAGAGGATGCTAGGCTAGACTATGAAAAATCTCTGCCTGTTGACTCACAATATATTAGCCTGATCTTATAGGATTTTTTTTAAAGAAGTAAGTGCTACTACATTTAATGTGTGACCCACTTTAAATATACAGTACAGTAGGAAAAAAAATGAGCGCATTACAATAATCGAGCCTGGAGGTGACCAAAGCGTGTGTGATCATGAGCAAGGAGTCCTGGTCTAGGAGTGGGCATAACTGGCATATTACACGAAGTTGTGCAAAAGCCCTCCTGGCCACGACTGCCACTTGCTCATTGAGCAGTAGTCGTGAGTCCAAGAGGACCCCAAGATTATGTACCGGGTCTGTTTGGGGCAAAACTGCCCCATCCAGAACCAAAGATGGTAGCTCCTGAGATAACACAGGGCCACTGACCCACAACCACTCAGTTTTGTTAGGATTCAGCTGTAGCCCATTCTCCCCCATCCAGACCCTGACAGCCTCCAGGCACCAGGAAAGGACTTCCACTGCATCACTTGGATCTCCATGGGCCAAGATATACAGTTGAGTATCATCTGCATATTGATGATACCTCACCCCGTGGGAACGGATGATCTCACCCAGTGGTTGCATGTAGATGTAGATGTTAAATAGGAGAGATGAGAGCACTGAGCCCTTAGGCACCCCATATTGGAGCAGTCTAGGGCTGGATTTCTCACTCTCCAACCACACCAACTGGGTCCGGTCCTTCAGAAATGAGGAAAACCAGGACCACACAGTGCCCTGGATCCCCAATCCTCGGAGCCCTACTACCAGCTACTGGGCTTTTAAATGAATGATCATGATATATACTGCACTGTGCAATGGTCTTAGGCCGCCATCAGCTGGTTTGGGGAAAATTCAATGAGTGATTTGGGGACCATAACTTAGACACCCTTAACTCAAACTTCACCAAAGATGGAGAGGGTTGGAAGAGGAGTCAGCAAAAGAAGCTCTCCAATTTTGGTATATCTAAGTTGCTCAGAGGCTGAGTTGTGCCCACTCCTCAAATTACTCATCTATAGCTTCGGCTTGTGTGTCTCTCTCTGGACACTTTTTAAGTTACCAAAATTGTTCTGAGTGTATACATGCCCTGAAAGTAAGTTACTGGTTGCTGACATAGCTTTGAGTAAGATGGGCTATTGCTGTAATCCCCCACCCCAAAGCAAAAGTTTTTCTGTGTTCTTCACTAAAGAGATAAAAAGTACAATGATTCTGAAGAGCATGATCAAAAAGAGATTAGTCAAAGCAACATAATTATAACTAAAGAGAGTGAAAGATGCAAATGAACAAATTAATTGAAGTTTACGCTGTACAAGAAATCCTTCTAGAGGTTACAATATTTGGTTACTTTAAAAATACAGTGGCTGCAAAGTTCATAAACAATTAACAGATAGCATTTTTATTAATTGATCAAATTACCAAATTCCACCCTGATTTTTTAAAAAACAAATTCCAAATGTTTGTGTTTACATTAGGACAGGTCACATAAAATATATTCTAAATGTTTCCTTATTAACACTTTCAATAGATGCTCCATTTCCTCCCAAGCCTTTGAAGAAATTTGTACCTGGACTTCGTATCTACCTATAGGGAAAAATGTAATCTTTTTGCATTAATAGTTGTAGATGGCTAGTGACTTCCCTATAATATAACAATTAGTTTATCTACACAATCTGTTCAATGTCTTGTTTGCTTTAGTCAAGTGTTCTGCTTTATTTCTAATATTGAAGAAGCAATGTAAAGAGTCTGTGTGCCGTAAAAGTAATATTCCAATTTCATAACTGTGGTTATTTTACTAGGCTCATATGGTCACTGTCACCACAGAAAGTATCTTTGTATCTTAAAAGCCCTACATCTATATATCTATTTTAATTTGGTTGTAAAGTCCTCCTATAGTACAAAGAGGGTTTAAGAAGGAAAATAATAATAATTGCAATATTTATCTGTTGTCTATGCAAAGAACGTGTGTGCAACAATGTGCTTTCAAGGTTATGTTAGTTGTGGAGAAAATAGAAAAGACAAGGAGGCTTTGGAAGATTTCTCATCATACAATGTGTCACATCAATGTGACAGTAGGAAATGTTTATTTCACTGCAGAATAGGCAAAACTGAGCAATCTTTTGTGACACTGCAGAATTGGGACTGAGATCACAGCTCCCCAACAATTGTGCCAGGCCATGTTTCCCAAAATAGTGAGATATTATGGAACAGCATCAGTTAAATAAATCTATTAAATATTGGATGGACACCAACATTTCCTACGTAGCCCTTATACTGTAGAAAGAGAGGTACCTATTTAACAGCACAGTCCTACAAAAATTAATCCCATGAGCAAAATGGGAATTATTCCTTGGCAAACAGATCTGCAACTGCAGCCTGAGGTAGTATCTGACACCTGCCCTTTTTGTATTTCAAAATAATTAACATTCATAAAGATTAATTAGGGTCACTTTTTAGTCAATCAAAATAACTTTAACTGACTAATTAGCTAACATGTACATTGCTGCAGCTCTAATTAGCTCCTGCTTCCTTCACCAATTTGAGTCTTTAAATGTCTGCTTAGACTTCCCCTTTGCCTAGCAAACAGTACATTTATTAACAGAATTAATGCCAATTCGTGCCATCTTCTAGATGCATATTTTACCGAACATGTGTCACAGAGCTACAATCTCTGAATAGACAAACTTCCTTTTTTTAGGCTGATTTTTCTCCATGGCTTGTTGCTCAAGTCACTAAGACACGGACTGGGAGGTGGAAGGTCAGCAGTTCAATTCCCGAGTACTGCAGGACGGAATGAGCTCCCATCTCTGTCCCAGCTCCTGCCAACCTAGCAGTTCAAAAGCAAGAAATTGCAAGTAAATAAATAGGGACCACTTCGGTGGGAAGGTAACAGCCTTCCATGCGCTCCGGTGTCTAGTCATGCCTGCCACATGACCATGGAAACATCTGCAGAAGCAGATAGTGCTGGCTCTTCGGCTTAGAAACAGATGAGCACTGACCCCTAGAGTCGGATACGACTGGCTTTTGAGCAAGGGAAACATTCCTCTGGTATAGGTTTCACTATGTCATCCACTACCACCTCTTTCCTAGGACTGTCCTGCAGGTTTTTGAATGTTGTACAAATGATACTCCACATACTTGTTTCCAGGGTTCATTTGCTCTGTTTGAGGGTATGCATGACAATACAGTTCTAGACCCAGATTTGTGCCAAAACTATTGCAACCAAATGACTGTTTCTCTGGCATTCGCTGCTCCCATATTCTGCCTCTGCTGAAAAAAGAATGACAGAAGTTTGTTTGCTGTAGGAGCCACTATCCTGACAAGATGGAAGCTCTGTGGTTTGGAGGTTTCCAGGTCCAGGAATTGTACAGGAGACTTATTCTGGATAGAGATGCACTCTGTCTCTGAAGGAGCAGGTGCATAATGTAGAGCAGGAGTTCCAAACCTACTACAGCCTGTGAGCTGGCCCTGGCCCACAACACCATTCCATCCAGCCCATCGCCACCTCTGCCCCACCTGGAAGTGGAAGTGGGCATGATTATATCAGCTGTAAAACACATCTGTACATGCACAAACGTACCCGTGGCTATCATAGATGAGGAAGTGGGCACATTTATGATAGCCATAAATGTGCTTGCTTCTGGAGAGCATGGTCCTGTGTGCTCAGCTGTCTGGGGGCATGGTCAGGCCTGTGGTATAAAAAGGTTGGCCACCCCTGATTAAGAGGTACTTGTCACTGGAGACTCATGTGAGCTTAGTTGCTTGGAGTTCCTGGGGTCATCTTTGATGTACCAGCTAACCTATTCCTAGACAGGGATAACTAGGCTGCAATCTATGCCCTGGTAACTTGCTGGTTAGACTACTGCAATAAACTGTAAGTTGTGTTGCTCATGGAGATGACACAAATGCTGCAGCAGGTGCAGTATTCAGCGGGCGGACTGCTCATGGGAACATCCTTCAGGTCTCATATGACACAACTTCTGAAGGATTTGCACAGGCTGCCAATACATTTCTTTCCTGAGTTTCAGGTGTTGACAATGACTTATAAAACCCTATGTTCCTTGAAATCTGAATATCTGAAGGTGTATCTCTCCCTATATGAATCTGCCTGGTCACTAAGATCTACTGGGAAGGCCCTTCTCTGTGTTCCACCATTGAGAGCTGTTCATTATATGGAAACACAAGGAAGATCTTTTTCTGCCTTAACATGACAGCTGTGGAATGCCCTCTCCTTAGAGGCTTGATTGGCACCAACATTAGTATCACTTCTTCATCAAAGCAAACCAAAACATATTTATTTAGTAGATCCTTTGGGGGTTGAGGGTCATGGCCTACAGAGTTTTTACTGCAATGTCTTTAATGTTTTAATGCTTTACTGTTTTGCTGTTTGATCTTACTTTTGAAAAATATCCTTTTTAAAAAAAAATGCTTTATTCTGCTTTATAACCAACCTCAAGAGCCAGTGATATATGGTCTATAAATGTTTAAATAAATAAATTGTTGACCTTACTTCAGAAACAACTAGCTACTGGTGGCATTCTTATCACAACCTTCTCCATTGTGATTTATACATACATATCCTCTTAAGTCACATGAACATACAGTTGTTGCATTGAATAATGAGCAACCGACTTCAGTGCAATCCTTCTGCCCTGGCACTGTGGACTTCCTACGTAAAATCCCTACTCCTGCTGCAATATTAATATGTAGCAGTTTCTCAAAATTGTACTTGTTTATTTCTGACTGTCAGGTAGCAGTGAGCTATACAGTACTTGGTTTGTTTCAGCTGACTGGTTTCTATAAGAGTTCCTGTAATCTTAACATTTTTCATTTCAACATGTTCTGCTACTTTGTCAATTCCATGTCTTCCCCTGAGAAGATAATGACAATTATTTTCCCTTGCATTTTGTATTCCTATACAATATGTAGGGCTGTGCAGCATATTTGGCCAAAGACTGAAACACTATATGACCTGGGCTTATATGTGCATTTCCATGGTAACCACAAAATGGAGCAAAGGGACGCTCATAGCCTGGAGAAGCACCTTCCTTGTTGATCCCTACTATGAAATTTGCTAATGGTGGGGTTGGAAACATTAAAATAAAATTAAAATTATGCAATTTAAAGCAAGGAAAATGTTTGAGGTACCTATATCTTATGAGGAAGATGCTGAGCTGGCATAAGTTGTGAAGGAGACTATCAACTTCACTCGTCTCTCTCCATCCTCCATGAAACCCAAAATTTCTTCTGCTCTCTCTTGTTTGGTAGTCCAGATGTTTGTATTGAGTGGGTGTATCTGTATTGAAAAGTGCTGGCATTCTTGCTTCAAATTCCCCAGTTCTCAACATATGTTATTCTCCAATGGGCCATTACTGTATTGTCAAGTCCGATGATCAGCAGGCGTCATTGAGATGCTAATGCTGCAACACTTACAATAATTTTTGCTAATTTCCAGCTTTTTAATCTTTCTTCAGTACATTTCATTTCACTACATAGGGGAATAATCCTGCCAAAAGGAGACATGACAAGCAACAGGTTTGACAAGTGTTGAAATGCACACTAGAAGCACCTTTATTTTAAAATCCTTCTGTTAGCAGGTGTTTAGTAATCATATTTCCCGAGCCGCAACATATTTTTGCTTAAATGATTATCAGATCAGTATTCAGTTGTGACATGCCAGCATTATACAAAGAGGAAACTGCACCTGCAATATTAATACTAATTGTTTTTCTCTTCCCTAATAATACTCAATTTATTTATTGTTTTCTTGTGACATATATTAAACATGGAGAGTACTCTAAGAGCTAGAGACTAATTTGAATATTTAGCATCATTAAACAATAATTGAAGACACCATATCTCAATGCCAAACACACTGTGGATGAAGAACAGATATTAGAGGACTGCAACCAGTAATTTGGCTGGTTGTTTTCAACTATTTTGTCCCCTCAGTCTCTATGGTCTTGAGGTTTTCTTATTCCCACAGCTTTTGTTTCCTTTGTAAAAAGTGATTTGCTATGATATTGTGATTTATTTGTTGTGACCCCATTGTATCTTAGTCTGTGGTAATGTGTATATGCTTCGTTATATTTATATTTTATATTGTAATATTGTTGTCTTATGGAAAATTATATTTGGGGTTTTTGTTTCATTTTGCAACTTTGATGGGGGAATCTTTTGAAATTTATGTAATATGTGATACTATGGTATGATGTTGATCTGTGATACTTAGTTATGTTATTGATGTGATACTTGATATGTGATATTTTGATATGTTTTGATATGTTTGATCTATGTTGTTAGCCGCTCTGAGTCGCTTCGGCAAATAGAGCGGCATACAAATACAAATACAAAATACAAATTTTCTCCTCAGAGTTTCTGTTCCCCCATTATCTTTCTCTCCTCTTCCTTTCTTACTTCTTCCACACCTTTCCCTGAGTTCTTTGACCTACTTTCTTCTGGTACTCTTACTTCAAGACATTTTTGTGCCTGAGGCCAAGAGCAAAGTAGTATACTCTCATTCCATCTATAGTACCCAACTGGAATGGCAGCTGGGTCACCTTCACTGTATGCCAAAGTAGCAGTCTTGGTTGGGGAATTTAAGGGCAGCTGTATGCACTTGACACCTGGTTATTTCTCTCTGCCATATAATCATCTTCTCCCTTGAAGCAGCTGCCTCACTTTGCCTAATTATTGAGACAGTCCTGGCCTCTGTTCCTTAGTTTATTACCAACTCCATCTTGTTTTCTTTATTGACCTATTCTCCTGAGACCCACATGCTGTATTTTTAACTTCAGATTAATTTTTTCTCTCATCTCTTCCAACCTCTCCCTACAGTTCAAGTTGCTCCACTATTGTAATCTATGTTTTCTTGCAGTGCCTTTCTTGACAATAGTTCCTGTCTTCTGCCATTGCTTTCCCCACTACAAACTATTTTCCTGTTTTCCTCAGTGCAGCACTTCTCACTTCCCTGTTCACACTCTGTACCCAATAATAACAGAAGATGCTGCTCCATGAATCAGAGATACCATCAGCATCTGGTGAGGATTTCATATGTCTCTGAACCTGCCAGCTCCCTGACTGACAAGCTAGATAGAGATGCTGTTGGTCTCATGATTCAGGTGATATTCCTGTGAGGTTCAATCATTCCCATAGCTGTGAAACCATAAATCTGTGTTGGTACTATAAGATGCACCTGGCACATGCATCCTAGAATGTGCCACTCACATTGAAATGCTCATACTGATTTGCAGACCATTTAGTAGAAGGGGTCCAAACATTCTGAAGGTGTTTTGTTCATTGCTCTGTAATTTACAATATTTAAAACCCTGTTATCCCTTCCAGGGATATTCCAAGAGCTTGATCAAAGTAGTGTGGATATTTAACCTTAGCTGAATGAGAATTTTTCTTTACTTCCTCTTTTACCTCATGTAGAGTTGCCATAATTCTCTCCCACATAACCAGGACAGAAGTATACTTGACAAAAATGAACAGGTTATCTACACAATTACCTTTTTTTTAAAAAAAAACCCATAATATAATGACAGCTATAAAACATTAAATATATCAATATATAAATGAATTTATTTTCAACAATTAATTCTTAGTTTAAGATGATCTGTTGTACTTCTGGGAAGTCACGTTGTGGTCAACTCTTAACATCCTCAGTTCCAGGAAACACACTGGTCACACTTATCGGGCAGTGGTGTGAGGAAAGGACATTAAGATTTGTCTCCAGGTATACTCCAACTCTAGTATGGCAGGAGGTCGGTCGTTTGATGGTGAGAGTTTGAATTTATTTCAATGGTGTGTTATAATACACAATCAGTAAGTTTTAAAAATCCAGGACTTTAACATGATTTTTATTGAACTGGCTGGGACAATTGTTCTGACCTTGAATCTGGGACAATTCTGGTTTTCTGGGACACATGGCAACCCTAACCTCATGGGATGTTGAGTGAGATGTAAGGTTCGTGTTCTGGCACTTCTAGCTGCTTCCATCGGTGTTATCTGGTGTTATTGTAATATTTAGTTGAGGTTATTTGATGAATGGGAATTTAAATATAAAATAATATTGGGAAAGGGTTGGGCACATTCTGCTTCCTGGCTGATCTCCAAAAGAACAGAGGAATTTCCCCCTGTCTACCCTATGATCTAGTTAGGCTACCCTATGATCTAGTTATCCACATTTCATCCAGATTGTGGGCACTTTTATTCAGATTCCTCCATGTCGCTTTCCTTAATTATTCAGCTGCCTCTCAGATGCCCCTCTCAACCTTCATCTGACCTGTCTTTGTGACATCACAAGGACTTGCCCACTGGTCTTGGGTTTCAGTATCCAAATCTTGGAGAATGGGATAATGGGAGACCAGAAGACCATTAAAGGTAGGCAATTTTTTCTGAAAGGCAGGTGGCTCTTACCCACTGATATTTCCATTTAACCAATCACTCTGTACCTCTGTACCTGGTGTATATAAATTGATACCATGAAGTTCCACTCCCATGTTTGACAAAGTGGACTTGATCCATGAAAGCTAAATTAAAATTTAACAGTTAGTCTTCAAAGTGCTACAACATTTTTTGTTTATTATCTGATATTCCATTTAATATGTTTCCATGGAAAAATTGGGAATGTTCATCTAAGCAGATGCTGCCTGAAATCCAGTAGTAAGTTACATCCAGAGTAGGCCCATTGAATCAGTGAAACTTACAGAAGTACTGAACCAACAACTCCCAAATGATGACGGACCTCTGATTTTTAGCCATCGAAGTCAGTTCTTTTTGTGTGCTGTATGTATCCTTGAATCTACACCGCAATTCTCCATAATTCATGGGTTTTCTTAGCCAACAAATCATTCTCGGGTTGAAATAACTGATATATATCTGACAAGATCTGTATAGTCACAGAAGCGGGCACAAGATCATAGCCTGATCAGGGAAGCCCATCCAAAACTGATGGTACTTCATCCAAAAGTATCATCCAAAACTGATGGTATTTGTTTGGCAAACAATGCAAATATCTGCAACTTCCTAAACATCTCACACATTCATTTGATTGATTCATTTGATTCATTTTTCTCTTTTTATAAATAATTTCTCCTCTCTTGTCCGTTTGGTATCCAGATCTATATATTTTTTTAAAAAAACCAGGGTATTGTGTATCAAGTTGTAATGAGAACAAATGTCACTGACAAGAAAATAAGTTGTTCAGGGTTGCAAAAATAAAATGAGATCCCTCCTGGCATATGTAATCTGTAGCCAGAGCATTCATTTAGTGCTGTGATACTATAGGCCTACTTCGTATTAAAATATTCAGTCTTTGTGGTGCCTCAATTTAATGTTTGTGCCACTCAAAACTTTTTACAGCTGTGTTATCATTAGCACCAAACCATACATCAATATATATGAAGGCTGGGAATTAAGCTCCTGTGTTATGTGGAAACAGGAACATGACCCGTCTTCCCATTTCTTTGCCCTACATTGTTATCAGCACATAGCTCTCTGTGGTTTTCTGTCTGCTTGTCAAATATTGAAAGCTAAAAAGCAATGAAATGTTAAGCAGTTAATTAGCCCACTGTTCTTCTTAGATTTTTTTTTCTTTTAAATTAGCTGGAAATGACTGTATTAGAAAATGCTTTATCAAATCCAGTTGGCCCTTGTAGATGATATTCCTTGCCAACAGGGTACATGGGTGCATGAGAATTTGTGTTCCTTAGATGTATATGTGTATGGAGCCACATCTCCAGATATGTAAGACCACTCTACTGCTGACATATGTTCTCCCAACGTTATTACCAAAATCTAATCACATGAAAACACCCATATGCATTCTCACATGTATGCCAACAATTAGTTGGGTTCTAAGGCCAGAAATGTTTTCTTATTGCCACACCAATATATTATTATTTATTATTTATTTATTATTTATTAGTTCAAATTTATATTGCCGCCCACTCACCGTGGCGACTCAGGGCGGCTTACAGACAATACATTACATTACAATACAATATGTTGGGGTGGGCACAGGGGGAGGGGCAGCAAGGTCCTCATCCTGCCCTGGCTTCTTCTTCCCCTGAAGAAAGCTTATATCTTGAGTGTAGAATTAATACTGCAGCTTCTGTTCCACCTCTTCCAAAAACTTATTTCTAGCACATTAAGTAGCAAATTAGTTCTCTTGTTGCAATCAATCCAAATGGAGATTGCAGCTAAGAAATCAGAAGGAGAGTGACACTTGGTAAAGCAGCTATGATGGAGCTAGAGAAGTTTGTCAAATGTAGGTCACTGGATACCAAGAGACAAAATCATTAACACGATTTTATTTCCAGTTACTTTGTACAGATTTGAAAGCTGGACAGTAAAGACAGACAACAGGGGAAAGATTGATTAAATTGAAATATGGTGCTGGAGGAAAGCTTTCCAGGTGAACTTGACTGGACAGGAGGACAAAGAAGTGGTCTGAGATCAAATCATATTTGAACTATCTCTAGAAGCAAAAATGATGACATTTCCAGCAAGTCGGTGAGATAGCAAGACTTACTGGAAAAGACAATAATGCTAGGAACTATTGAAGGCAATAAGAAAGATGGATTGATTCCAAAAAGAAAGCCACAACTTTGAGTTTACAAAAGCTCAGCAAGGTTTCTGAGGATAGGACATTTTGGAAACCACTTATTCATAGGGTCACCATAAGTGGTGCATGGATGTGTGCATGCATGCATGTGTGCGCACACGCTACCATACTCCCACAGCCTCACAGCTGTGAGGGAGGGGATGCATTGTCAAACATGCATTGGTGTGCCCCCTCCTAAAAAATATCACTCAACCCGAATGTACCTTCCAATTTCTACCCTGTCTCGAACCTCCCCTTTTTGGGGAAGGTTGTTCAGAAAGCAGTGGTGTGGCAGCTCCAGGGGTCCTGGAGGAAGTGGATTATCTAGACCCTTTCCAGTCAGGCTTTAGGCCAGGTCATGGTATGGAGACTGCATTGGTCGCACTGTTCGATGATCTCTGGCAAGAGCAAGATGGAGAGTACCCCTCCATTCTCACTCCTTGACCTCTCAGCGGCTTTTGATACCGTCGACCATGGTATCCCGCTGGACCAGCTACAGTGGTTGGGGATCCAGGGCACTGTGCTGTCCTGGTTATCCTCCTTCCTGAATGGCCAGACCCAGTTGGTGTGGGTGGGGGGCGTGGAGTCGAGTCCAAGGCAGCTCACACATGGCGTGCCACAGGGCTCAGTCCTCTCATCCCTACTCTTTAACATTTACATGAAACCACTGGGTGAGATCATCTGATCTCATGGGGTGAGATATCATCAGTATGCTGATAATACTCATTTGTATATCTCTGTCCATGGTGATCCCAGTGATGCGGTCAAAGTTCTGACCAGTTGCTTGGAGGTGGTTAGGATCTGGATGCAGACTGCAGCTGAATCCCAGCAAGACTGAGTGGCTGTGAGTGAGGACCTCCAGTCTTCATAAGGAGTTATCCCCGCTGTTTTGGGATGGGGCATCATTGCCCTAATCTGATCAGGTGTGCAAACTGGGGGTCCTCCTGGACTCACAGCTTCTGCTCCAGGAGCAGGTTACGGCCATGGCCAAGAGGGTCTTCGGGCAAGTACATGTCAGTAACCAATTGCACCCACCCCTAGGCCGGGAGGTCTTTGTCACAGTCACCCTGGGCCTGGTCACCTCCCATTTGGACTATTGCAATGTGCTCTACATGGGGCTGCCCTTGATGGCCACCTGGAGACTGCAGTTCATCCAGAATGTGGTGGCCCATGTGGTGGTGTGGTGTGGTTGTTTTGCCCATACCTCGCCACTGCTGCGGGAGCTGCACTGACTGCCTAGATGTCTCCAGGTGCAATTCAAGGTGGTGGTTATCACCTTTAAAGCCCTCAGGGACCGCATCGTCCCTAGGATATTGACCCATTGCATGAGAGCAACCAAGATAGCACCCTCCATATACCATCTGTTGGGGAGGTGCACCTCTCCAGTTCAAAGAAAAGGGCCTTCTTGGTCATAGCCCTCACATTATGGAACCTCCTCCCAGTAAAATTATAACTCCAGTCCCAGTTGCTACCATTTAGGAGAGAATTGAAACCGTGGTTAGCGGTATGGGTCTGTGGGATGGAATTGCCAACAAGCTCTCCTTTCTGGCTCATCTGAGGTTCCCCCCTCTAGTAATTGGTTTCATTGAAGGGCTTTTAACTGTTTTTATATTGTTTTTAAGTTTTGCTGAGCAGCCAGTGGAGTGTGTACACTGCCCAGAGTATATTGATTGGGGCGGTATATAAATCTAAATAAATAAATAAATAATAGGTCCAAAACCACCTCTTCAGAACGTTGCCAATGGCCTATCTGCACAGGTCTGCATTTGGGGCCAGTTAGGAATTTTGGACTTAGGCATATTGAAAAAAGAAGACCCACATAGTCCAATAAAGTTTCCTCTGGATTTCTTAGTTGGGAACAATGAAAAGCCAAATGATAGAATAATAGGTTCAAATTTAGTAATTCTTATTGAGATTAAAACCAAATCTCCTACAAAAGTAACAAAAGATAAAAATATAACTCCATGCTGCACCATAAGTGTAAAACTTCCTCAGTTGAACCAACCAAAATATCTTAGCATTTTTGCTGAGTTCAAAGATAAAAATAGAGTCATAATGCCTGCGAAGGTATCAACCAATTAAGGCTTTCCCTTATCAGTAAGCAGCAGAGTTTGTTCACGGGTATGTAGGATTTGAGTGTGTTACTTGTGGGTCAGGAGATGAATTTTTTTAGTCCTGGAATGTTTCATTTTAGGAAAGTAACTCCTAAAAATTCTGTGAAACCAACAATTTGTTCATTACAGACAGATGCTTCAGGCAATCTTACAAATGACTGTACACATGGATGTCTCTGTATGGCAAATATAGCAAACAACTTGAGTATAATTGGAAGCAGAATATGAAAAGGCTCAATTCTCTCCACAGAAACACTTCAAAGAATGACACAGACCATGAATTGTTAATATTAAATAACACTGAAAGACTCATATTGACAAAATATAACTGAAATAATATTTTTGAATTTTTTTAAAACCTGTATTTGTCTTGCTAAACACAGTTGGCCATTTACCAGAAGAATCATGGGTTGAAACAAGAGGTATTTTGAGGAAAGAATGCAATAATATTGTTCTTGTAGTCAGAAGAAAAGCCTAGGTGGATGACTGAAAAATCTCTTAAAATTGTTAGTGACAGACAAGCAACAATAGTAAAAGGTAACAGAAATAGAATTAGAATCCTAAATGCAACTGTTCTTCAACTTATATATAGTGAGAAAGAGAACTATTGTAATGATCACTCCAAAGAAACAGAAGAGAACAATAAATGGGGAGAAGACTCCTCCTTCATAAAAAGCAAACAATTAAATAGAAATCTACATTTATACTAGAGATACTGAAAAAACAAAAGATGCATGCATTTTTAATCAGGACAAGATAAAGAGAAGATGTAGAAAAAGAAGTAGAAGATTACCTATACAGAAAAAAAAAAAGGATGACAGATACAGGAAGACTGTCTTAATTAAGAACATACAGTTTTAGAAAATAAAGTAAAAGCTGGTCCCAAAGCAATTGGAAGAAGTAAAATCACTAGGAATAGGTGGGATATCTATTTCAAGCTACAGATCACTGATTCTATTTTTATTTTTAAGGCAACACATGTAGAGAACTAAACAATGGCCTGCAGAATTAAAACTTCCAATATGCATTCTAATTATGGATATGTGGCCATCTTTACACAAAAGTGATATAACAGAGCAAGGGTTCCCAACCTAAGGCATGCAGGCCAGATCCAGCCCATGGTGCCATTTTTTGTGGCCCTTACCCCTCCAAGGGCAATTGAGAAACAAAATGGCCACCCTTTTGAAGCTGTTGGGACAAATGACCACCCTCATTGTGCAGGCAGCGCCATCCAGCCCTCAAAGCTGACTAAGAGAACATGACCCAGGCCACAGCTTGGGAACCCCTGTAATAGAGCAAAGCAGGGATGTGTGAATTTCTTGGTCAGTAGCTAGGTGGCCCAAAAAGCCCCCTGTTACCTTCCAATTGATTAACAGGCCCCTACAACTCTCTTCAAGGAGGTGCCAGTAGCAATATGTATAAATGATTCTCTTAAAATGTGGGTTTGGAAAGATAAATAAGAAGAAAGATAAATAAGTGAGGTTTAGATCAAATGAAGCTTGAAGTCTCTTTAGAAGCTTAAATGGTTGAACTAAAGCAATCATACTTTGGACATTTCATGAGAGGATTCACTAAAAAAATATAATAATCATGAAAGTTTAAGACAGTGAGGAAAGAGGAAGACCTAACAGGAGATGAATTGTATCAAAGAACATATGGTCTTTAGTCTGAAAGATCCGAGCATGGCTGCTAACGATAGGAGGGCATTAATTCGTAGGGTTGGCATAAGTTGGAAGCAGCACTGAGCTTAAGAGAGCTCCAAGTGAACACTATGTTCTAGTTGGTTGTGAAGCTCCGCTGAGACCTTTTATTCCTCCACCCTTTCCTCTCAAGCAAGAAGTTGAAAAGGGATGGAATGGAAGTCTTGAACTATTATATGACCTCATGCCATGCATATTTTTCATTTTGGGACTCCTGCTCTTAGGGTTGCTGAGTTCATGTGGCAGGGTGTAATATCCCAGTGTTAAAATAAAGCTAGGCTGATGGATCAAAACAAAGAAATGACACTTAAATACTGCCACATTGTGCTTTGTGCACTCTCTAGGTGGTTGACAAGTTAATTAGCATTTTGCCCCCAACATGCTGGGTACTCATTTTAGCAACCTCAGAAGGATGGAAGGCTGTCAATCTCGATCACCATCAGAATAGAACTCACAACATTTTGGCTGAAGGACAACAGTTTAACCACCATGCCACCAGGACTCATAAATTGATCTTGGCTTATTGATCTTTGGCATGGATTTAGGCATCTTCAGCTTCTTGAGTTTGGGATCTTGGACTATTTAGTGGTTCTTGAACTTGGTGTCTTCCTTGCTTCCATCACTCATTACTCAGTCTTTGTGACCATTTCTAAGACATTATAGGGCTTCCAGGTCATAACAGACATAATGTCACAGATGACACTATTTCCACAAAGTGCAAAAAAAAAATCTGAAAATTTCATTTTAGCCATTGTTGAAGCTACATGGACACTCCCAGTGGCATTTTATATGCCTTCTAGTTCCAATCAGAAATATGAAATTTTGTCAGTTTCATTTTCATTGTGTTTGCCAGGTTGTCATCAGCATTCTCATCTCATCCAGTCTCTGTATCAGATATTCATTTAGTAATTCAGTGTGTAGTTCAGTTTGTATTTTTCTCTACCAGGTGGAATTTTATTATTTTTCCCCATTGACTACAGCGTGTCTGTGCACATTATTTTATGAAAATACTGTACCTCTCTGTGTCAAAATGTTTCAAGATGTGGAAACATATGGATTTTGAGATATAATATCCTTTGTACAGTTGTCATTGCTAGGGAATGAAAAATGCATATTTTCAGCTCATTTGTCTTGCTAGTTCTGTCTCTTTAGTTTGCATTGGAGAATGATGGTTATGTCTCTTAATTAGTAAAGGATCAGGTAGGGGGGGGAACTAATATCAGTAAGTCAGGGAAAATGTGAACAGTCTAGTCTCATCAAAACCCATTGGTTTTGCTCTGACAAAATATGACTTTGTATGATAAAATCACTCTAGACCAGTAGTTCCAAATGTGGGGCACATGCCCCACAGGGGAATTTCAATTCCCAGAACTCTAAGTCAGTACATTGGCTGATCAGTGCTTTGGAAAAATTACTTAGGCTTCTGGGAATTGAAGTCCAAAAACCAAAGGTTTGGAAGCACTGCTCTAGAGACATCTGGAGTAGAAAAGGTTATCTTATCTTACAGATACCATCAATAGTTATAGCCAGAATATTATTTTTTAAATGTAATTTTTAACATGTGTAGAGAACCTTCATGCTTAGCCAGAGGAAGAAAAGGCACTGTCTGAAATGCCATTCCTCATGAGTAGGATTTTGGCCTACAAGTGGTTGCTATTCCTGCTTCTGAGCTGTCGCTCTCTTAGCTAAGCAACCAGGCTTTTAGCTTATTGTAAATAAGGTAGTGCATAGCCAAGTAAACACTCCAGTCATCTTCTGGTATTTTAAAAGTATATTGTAAGTTACAGAAGAAAGTTTTTCAAAAGTTCAAAAAGAACATCAAAACAAAGAAAGCTTCTCTAATTGTGGAAGCCCAGTGCCCTCCCCCTTCTAACTTAAGCCTCTACATGTTTCTAAGTTAACAGCTCACCCTTACCATGAAGCATCAGATCAAGAGAGAGTTCTTCTCCTTCCTTCTGGGTTTTATCTCTTCATACATGTTCCACCTCCTTGCCATTTCCCTAAAGGAATCCAGCCAATGATCATACAGTATCAAATATCTATCACAAATTAGGTTTCATTTCTTCCAATCCATGAGGCTAGCATGTTTTTGAATAGCAATCCTTCTAAGGAATGTGCCACAGCCCCCCCCCCCCACTTTTTGGAAATCTCCATCTTGGAATGAGGATGAGTTCAGGGAATGGGCGATACCCTGACAGATAATATCTACAAAAACAATGGAGACAAAACAGGAAAGGGGAAAAGGGTTTGGTTCAAATACCAATGGCAAGGAAAACAACTTCATTAATCAAGTTAGTTGCAAAGGACAATCACATTTAGCTGTAAAGACACCTCCCACTGATACCCATTGTTTTTTGTTGTTCAGTCACACAGTCTATTCCGACCCTTTGTGACCCCATGGACTACTGTCCGCCAGGCACAATTGCTATTTTCCCAACAGTATGGAAGATAAAGCATTAAGTAGACATTACACTAGAAATCCATAAAAAGGATCTCCCATGACCTTTAAAAGGATAATAATTAAAAGAACCCATGAAACTCAATTTGGACTCGAATTAAATGCAGATGACCCTTCATGTTTTTTAACCCCTTCCTTGAACACACATCAATTTAGCTGCAAACAACTTGCTTATATATTTCTTAGTTTCCTAAAAGCAATGTAAGGAAACTGAATTTAATGCATTTATTCTTTGATTGTAGCAGAGAATCACACAATTAGATTCATACAATTTGGCTTTCACATCAGCTTTGGATTATTGTTATATAAACAAAGGAACATTTTTAGGGTTAAGACAAGTTCCTCTCATTAATATTAGATTCATCATAGAGTCACCAGAGGGGGGAGAAGATTTATTGGTTGATTCCATTAAGAACAACTCAAGAAGATGCTTCTGGGTTGAAAGGATTAGCCAGTGATAAATCACCATTGACCAGGAGACACCCAATCACTAAAATAGCAGTCTGGAAAAGGCAATAGGCAGATGTAGGAATAGTAAAGCAGCTGACATGGATGAGATTCAGGTGGAGCAGATCAAACATTTTGGGCCAATTATGAAAAATTGGTTACTTAGTCTGTACAATAACTGCTTGAATGTAGTTCAGATACAAAAGATATGGAGGAAGGCTCAAGTGATAGCTATACCTAAACCAGGCAAGCCATCTGAAGACCCAAAAAAGCTACAGGCTCATATAACTTCTTAGCCACCTATATGAGATGTATTAACACTTAATTCTGAACTGACTGTCTGCAATAGTAGAACCCCTAATTATACCACAGCAAACTAGTTTTAGACCTGGCAAAAATTGTACAGCACAAATTCTTAACCTAACACAGTATATAGAAGATGGGTTTGAACTGAAGGAAATGACAGGTGTAGTGTTTATAGATCTCACTTATGACACAATCAACCACACAGCTTTGCTGAGGAAAGTGTCCCACATCACAAAGAATTTTAAATTCACAAAAAGTATAGGCTGTTTAGTGGAAAACCATTTCTTTTAATTTCCAAGGACAATGCAGCCAATGGAGAAATCAAAGAAATGGCTTCCCACAAGGCAGTGTGCTAGCCCCCACACTGTTTAAAATATATACTAATGATCAACCTTTGTTGGAAGCCACTAGGAACTTTATTTACATTGACAACCTGGAAACTGCCACACAGTGTGCAACCTTTGAGGATGTTGAGAAAAAACAGACTGAGGCTTTGAATTTAATGGCTATATATTATAAGGATAACCAACTGAAGCCAAACTGCCTAAAAACTTAAATCTGTGCTTTTAATTTGAAAAACTGGGAGGCATAAAGAAGGTGACTTGGAATGGTACCAGGCTCGAACACTGCATCACCCATAAATATCTATGAGTTACCATGGACTGAACTCTCATTTCCAAGACCCACTGCCTTAATACCAAATAGAAGGTTTTTGCCCCTGATGGAGAACTATTTGGCTTAGTGGTTCTCAAGCTGTACAGGCCTGATGGACAATGTATTGGGGGGGGGGGGAAGGCATGGAAGTTTAAATTAAATTCTAGGTCATTGTAGAAATAGAGGAAGAATAGAGGAGGAGAAAATACTATTGTTTTCTCCTTATTACTCTCCACAGCTGGACAGTAGCCTTTCCAAATAATGGGTTGTACAGAGAAACAATGTGTCTCTTCTCCAACTTTCCATGTTTCTTGGAAAAACTCCTAGTATTTGATCATCAACCACCAAAGCAGAGACTGAAATCTAGGCATAGCTTCCTCAAAACTTCACCCCCGCCCCCGGGAACAACCACCCCCACCCCCAGCAGTGGAAACATCACAGTAGTTTCAGGTTCAGCTTCCAGTGAGTCTAAGATCAACCCAAGGTTCTCTATTCCTGTGGCTGGCCCAGGTCAACTGCAATCAAGTGAGTTAGCATTGCTCTATAGGTCCACAAGTGCTGAAATTTTGGGCGTGGTGGCCTCCTGGGGATTTTATGCTCTCACAGTTGCCACAAATAGCAGTCAAGCTTATAGTGATTTTCCTGCCAGGGTCCCACAGGACGCCAAGTGGGTCCAGCAATGGAAGGATGAGTTGAGACATGATGCATACTTTCAGGTCTACTCGCTTCTGGAGCCTTGGGCTTTGGGGTGTAGTTGGTGTGTGGAGAAATAGCCAGTAGAATGGACTGGGGCTGGTTTAAACAAGGACATGACTTTCCTAGAATTCTTTCCTTTGCTAGTTGCAGCTTGGCTTTAAGAACACAATTGGACGAATTCAACAGGTCATTTCTGATGTGATAATTTGGCAATAGTACATGTTGTGAATCAGCTAACCTCTAAATCTTCTCAAGTGATGAGCCTGGTTAGAGAACTTACACGAACATATTTTCATTATAATGTGTTGTCTATGGCTAGACATGCTCTGAGCTTACACACTTGCATTGCTGATGCACTTCAGTTTTAGCATTTCATGCATCTCACACCCAACACAAGAGAACAACCAGAAGCATTTGCAATAAAGTAATGGCAGATCGGCAAGGTGAGACAGAGAGGGCAATTGAGCCCTATTTTTTATTTGTTTAATTATTTTTCATACTTCTATACCGCCCTCCTTGCCAGGACGGATACTTGCTGTGATTCTTGTGAATCAGGGGCACATGCATGGGATACCATGGGACAACTTTGTGATATGACCAACATCCATTTGGGTGAATAGGGCTGGTAACACCCACAGTGATGCCTCCATGGCCTGCCCACAACAACTCAGGGACTAGGATTTGCCCTCCCAGACTAGAGAGATTCACATGCTCTAGTACTTATGTTCGAGCACTACCTTAAGCCCCACCACAGATTAGGGGAATTAATACATTTCAAATAAATTGTGTCCTGAGGTTTCAACCCAATTTTATGTGTCTTGTCTCTTTATTGCTGGATCGGGGAGAAGATAATAGCAACTTCTCTCCCTGAAATAATTATAGGTGAAGCTTAGAAACATTGAATGTGCATGAGAGTCTGATTTGACCCTACAAAACTTGACCTGTCAAACTTCATATTCCTTCATTAACTTTTGTAATATGCTGGCAGGGAAATCAGTGACTTTCCATCAGTCAGTTCATGCCTGTGCTCCTAAATTTAGTCCACTAACTGCTTTGCTAAATGCCTTACCATTGTATATAGCAGGGGAAATGAATTTATTTTCACCTATTTGACATAATAATTAAACTTTACATTTATAGTTTTATAAGGGGAATAGCAGCATGCAGAGAAAGACCTAGGGCCTTTTATATTCAATTGTGGTATAAAAGCAATTTATTTCTGTAAGTTATGTCCAAGAGTTACAGTATAATAAGGTAGTAAAACATGCAAATGGACCACATACCTAAGAGACCACCACTAAGTGGTAACTATGGCTACTGTATTGATCCTTTATAAACTCTCTGAGGCATCATTTGAATCCTATTCCTGGTTCAAAACTGGAGCATGCAATAGTCTATGGGGTCATAGAGGGTCAGAATCGACTGTGCGACTGAACAACAACAAAATCTCTATGTATACTTCAAAGCAATGGTTTTCAAACTTGTGACCTTAAGTTTTCTTAAGAAACAAATGATGGGCATCTGAAGAGGTCAAACTCTAACAGTTAGGATGTTTTGACTGATACTCAGGAACGATTGGTGAGCTCATGTGGAATGGATAGAGGGCTGCAGGTTTTGCCTCCCAACATCTTCTACCTGGGACAGTTGTCTGATCAATGGAAGGGCTGTTCCTGAGCATCATCCTAAAATGTATTCATTCATACTATCAAGCATGTCTTCCAGCCATTAATCATTCTTTTAAAACAGTCTCACAACTGAGGATAGAGCATAAGAGCAATGAGTTTTATGTGAAGGTGAAACTGTGATGTGGAGCTCAGAAATTAAGAAGCAAAGGGTTGTTTCATCCATTTGTTTTTCAATTAATAATGATTTTTATGGCAAATTTTATGCCTTCTTTGACTTCTGCAGCAATAGACTTTGAATCACTTGCAGAGAATAACTAAACTCTAAAGCATTTGAGTCAGCAATATGAAGCTTTTATGAACCAAATACTTGTTAAAATGAATTGCAGATGAGCTATGTTCATTTTATATAATTCTGATACATGTATTGCTTGCCAATGTATTTCCGAAAATTTCTAGAAGTACTAATTAAATTCATCTAGGTATCTATTTAATGGAAATGTAAAATCTTATTACAAATGATTTTTAAATAAGAAAAGAAAAGCAAGAAAAAATGTCAAGGGGGGCAACTTCATACTCTCCTGTATTTTCCCCCCATTCATCACAATCCATATACCCATGTGCAAACTCCTAGCCACTAAGGGAATAATACATAATAAATTGAGTTATATTTCTATTAGAATCTGAAACAGAATCTGTACTGCACTCAGTTTGACTGAGATGTCATTACTGCTCTGAATCTATTTTAGCAAAAATTTCTCTCAGAAAAATGAATTTGAGCCACATAACCTAAGCGATATATTTAATAGAATGGGTCTAAAATACAGATGACAAAATGGATAACTTTCATTTCAGTTCAAAATCTTTAACATCCCGAGATCCAATTACATCTTCTGCGAATGAAACATTTAAGAGGTCCAATCTGAGCAAATGGTATGAAAGGAACTGTATGCTGAAACATTTTAAGCAATAAAAGAATAATGGTGGACTTTGGAGTTCTAGCAGATTTTGTGGGAGAGTTATGTACTAATGTACAAGGCCCTACATGGTTTGGGACCTTGTTACCTGATGAAACATCTCTCCTATAGAAACACTGCTCTTACTACAATGTCCTTCCAGGCCATATTACTGTGGATGGCCACTTGGAAAGAAGCTGGAAGGAGTAACATTTAGAACAGAGCTTTCCTGGTGGTGGTCCAGTCATTTTAAAATGATTTTCCTGTCAAGATCTGGCAGGCCTCTTCTCCTTAGGTTTTTAGAAAGACATTAAAAACTTTTCTTTATAGGGAGTCTTTTAAAGAAATTCTCCCTCAGGAGGAGAGTTATAATTTAGTTTTTTTTTAAACTTTCTGGATTGTACTTACAATTTTGATTAATGTTTGGTTATTGCCATCTGCTGGTGGTTGAGTTTATTGTGATGTTTTTATGCTTATGTTTTTGTTGGCTTGTATTTAATGCTTACGTGTTGTTCATTGCTTCTAATAGTTCTTGCACTAAGTCAGACAATACAAAATTATTAAAATAAAATAATTGACCAAAAATCACACTCTTGAAATAAAATTCCTGGTGTTTAAAGTGCTGTCATAACTTTGTTTTCCCCCAACATGATTTAAGTTATATATATCTGACATGTTTAATAGTTGTACAAAATGTAAAAAATGAAGCAAAATCACTTTCCATCTAGCAAGCAGGCAAAGCAATGCAGGTTGCTTTGATGCTAACAAGAAGGTCTCGTTTTGCTACAGTGCCTACAAAGGTATATAAGGCTGTTGAAAAGAATACAGCATGTTGCATCATGTGTAGCTGTCAAACTACACAATTTCTTTGTTTTGGAGCACTATAGCAATCCAAAGCAATGCTTGAGAAATCTGTCCCTAGAGCTATGAATATAAAAATGAAATATCACCCATTTGAGAACTCATCTATAGCTTTTAAATTCAGCAGAGAAAACAATGCTCAATATAGTCATCTTGACAGTTTAACCTCTTCTTTTGAATACTGAAGGTAAAGGTTGCCCTTGCTCGAAAGTCAATAATATCCAACCCTAGGATTCCATGCTCTGTTTGCAGCCAAAGAGGCAGTGCTATCTGTGTCTGCAGATGTTTCCATGCACATGTGGCAGGTGTGCATGGAACACTGTTTACCTTCCCACTCCCCACCCCCCAACAGACTCCTAGCTCTCGTCTGGCCTGGCCCAAAGAAACCGAACACAGCTGTTGCTCAGGGCGGGTGGCTTTAAGACCTGCCGCCACCGCCGCCCGCCGCCACCCCCCCAACGGACTCCTGGTTCTTGTTCGGTCTGGCCCGTAGAGAGAGAGCGCAGTTGTTGCTTGGGGCGGGCGGCTTTAAGAACTGCCACTGCCCCCAACGGACTCCTGGGGCTGAGAGGATTAGTTTTGAGATTTTTTAATGTATTGTCTTGTAATAGTCCTGATGTGTTTTTACAATGACCTGATATTGTGTAATTTGTAACTATGATTGGGGAATCTGGTGATTTTGATTTCTAATTGTGACTGGGGATTGGGGATTTTTGATATGTTTTTGCTTTGTTTTTAAATTATTTGAAGTGTTGTTGAAATGTTTTAATAATTTCTTGATTTTGTAATTGTGATGGGGGATTTTTTTGATATATATGTGTTATGTGACACTTTGATATGTGATACCTTAATATGTTTTGTCATGTGATACTGTATTTTATTTGTGCTGTTAGCCGCTCTGAGTCGCTTTGGCAAATAGAGCGGCATACAAATCCAAAATACAACAAATACAACATACAAGTGTTACCTATTTATCTAGTTGCAATTTCTAACTGCTAGGTTTGCAGGAGCTGGGACAGAGATGGGAGCTCACTCCATAGTGCACAACTTGGGTATTGAACTTCGACCTTCCAGTCTTCAAGTTCAGTGTCTTAACCTCTAAGCCACCACAGTCCCCTTGTGTTGAATACCAAGGAGTAAAAAAAAAAACACACACACCAACTCCCAGTCCCCACACCCCTGTCAGGATAACAGCCTCTTACTGAAAATTTCTTCCCACACACATACTCTGCTCCTTAAGCCACTAATTGTAAAAGCTTATATTTCTGCCAATTATAATTTATGCATAATTTCTTATATTTATGGTACTTAATGTCATGCTGAATTCTGCTAAATACTGACTCAATGATGAATTTCAATGCAACAAATTAATCTGGGTTTTTAGAATATATGAAGCTAAATTCTCTCAACTCCCATTTTCAACAGCATAAATTTATTGTGAGGCTTTTACATAGCATATATTTTAGCTGTCCTCAAAGGTGACAGCTTATCTAACTATGCAGTGATTGGATTCCTGCTGGTTCTGTATACTTCTGATGCCCCACTGTTCAATAAAGGCCTGGTGTATAATTTTCCTTTGGTGTAAAGCAATAGCATAGTTCAAGAGGTTTTGCAGTTCCTTTCCTCTTTCAAAAAACCTGCTGCTTTGCTTCCTTCTTCCCCAAGGCATTGAAATTGCATCCTATTTGGTACAGTTCATTATTCCAATCTAAATAGAAGATATCATATGGCCAATTTGGAGTTCCAATTAATAATTCACATTTGTTTTGTTTTTAAATCATTCCTGGGGGTCCATTAGTTTAACTGAACTGTAAATATATAGTGACAAATATGCAAAACTATATTCAAAATATAAATATCAGGCTTGCCGCCCCTCCCCCTGCCAGGGGAGGAAGAAGCCAGGGCAGGTTGAGGACCTTGCCACCCCTCCCCCTGGGCCTGCACCAACTGGCAGGGGAAGAAGAAGCCAGGGCAGGTTGAGGACTTTGCCGCCCTGTGCCCACCCCAACATATTGCACTGTATTGTAATGTAATGTATTGTCTGTAAGCCGCCCTGAGTCACCACGGCGAGTGGGCGGCAATATAAATTTGAACTAATAAATAATAAATAAATAATAAATAATTTATGCAATGCATAATGCCAAAGTTTACATACTTTCCTAACTCTGGTTTTATGTATTTAATTTTAGAATAATACTATATTTCCTTTTCTTCATATTTAATTGACTTCTCTTTCTGATAAAACGTTTTCTTATTTTCATCTTTTAGCAAGCTTCATACTCATTATATTCAAAGAAATAGACGCATAAAGGCAGAGGGAGGCAAAGAGAAAGAGTCAATCAGACAGACAAATTTCCACTTCAGATAGGGACAATCTTCTACTTTCCATATTTCTGTTGTATCATGGAACTAGGACTAAAATAATTGAAATCCTAGGACTTTTTCAATAGCATGGATTATAACATCATCTTCCACTCTCTGAGACTTCCCTAGTCCTTTAGACCTTTGTTCCTTTCAATAGCTAAACAAGAAACCTATTTTCTCAGGAACAGTTTTGTTGCAAGTTATCGCTACTCTAGCACAAAATATTTGAGAATGGTTTGGTTTTGAATAGGCCATTCAGAGTTGTTCATTTGAAACAAAAACATGCACCTCAGTTACTGATATACACCAATCCAACAACTTGAACTCTTCTTATCAGATTGTATGGAATTGTCCTCATGAATATAGTACCTGAATTTCAAATTTTACCTCCCCACCAATAAGACATCATAGATTGCAGTTGTTGTCTTCTGCAAAATCTAGTTGCTAACCTAAGGTATTACTACACTGAAAAGCTTATTTCGGGTGATTCCATTTTGCTGCAGTTTGTTTTTCAACTTTAATAATGGTTGAAATTAATTGGAATTGTAATGATTGCTCACATTTGGCTTATTGCTGTCTGTACTGGTGATGTGATGAGATGAGATGTGACTGGCATTCCAATCCAACCCATGGTCATTTTTTTTATTTGCTCAATTTGTCTTTGAAAATCTTTTTATGGTCCTCTGTGTTGTTCCTTGGATTTGAAAGATAGCACACTGTTCTGGAAAAGCTGGCAGCATTCCAAGTACAGTAATACCTCATATAACATTAGTATCGAATAACACTAAAATCGCATAACATTAAGGAATCTGGGGGGAAGAATTGCATCAGATAACATTAAGATCCTATGGGAGGCTTCAGATAACAACCGCTAAAGCCTGTGTGGTTACAATGTATCTCTATGGATCCCATAGGATTTTAACATGCATCAGATAACACTAAAAATCATATAACACCAAGACTTGTGGAACCAGGTTTTAGTGTTATATGAGGTTTTACTGTACATCAGACAAACAGTTCTCTTTTTAAACTGTCCACAGCAGGCTGGGGGGCACACTATGGAAAATGATCTCTGCTATGGTCTTCATGCTATGTATTGTAATATAGTATTGTACATTGGTGTCCTTTGAAGACTGTTCTTTGAAGACTGTCCCCAAATATAGTTCCTACTACATGACTACTAGGAACCCACTGATAGGAAAACTTATATCTGGCTATAATTCTGTTACTAAACACAATCCAAACTGCCTCTGTGTTAAAGTTAAATACAGTAATACCTCATATAACATTAGTATCGAATAACACGAAAATCGCATAACATCAAGGAATCTGGGGGGAAGAATTGCATCAGATAACATTAAGATCCTATGGGATGCTTCAGATAACAACCGCGAAAGCCTGTGTGGTTACAATGTATCTCTATGGATCCCATAGAGGATCAGATAACACGAAAAATCATATAACACGAAGACTTGTGGAACCAGGTTTTAGTGTTATATGAGGTTTTACTGTACACTCAAACAATAACTTCTACACACTGAAATTAACTCTTTCAAGGTAAACTGCCAGCATTAGAAAAAGCATTATAAAGATTTTATAAACACATTTTGGCAATCTGAGTTTGTGACCTTTTTATCCCTGAAAGGCTTAATTTCATTGTGAAATCAGATAATCTTTTCATTCATAGCAATTTTAATCTGAGTATCAAGGAGTATAAGTAATTTCTCATTTTATCCCTTATCAAACGATGAGAGTAAGCATTGTTTCATTCATGGTGAAGTAAATCTTTGTAGGCGTCCATATCCACCACATTAGCTTGTCTAATTCCAAAAGCTTTATTTCATCCAAATTGCTTCTGCACTCCATATGCATTAAAAATAATTCAAAATAATTGAAAATGTAACTTTTGACAAGTCACAAGCATGTGACTTCATCTTATAAAAATCATTCTTACAGCTGTGAGAAAGAGCTGTTGGTACTAATAGTTATAATCATGCATCAAAATTGCCAGAGCATTCTTCTTTTTGTTGTGCTGTATCTAATTTTGACTATTATCATGGCAATCAGCCATAAAGGTTGTCCTGAGAATATAATGCCTTCTCTTTGTTTTCCACATTGCAGCATGATACCCATACCTCTGATACTGTTCCACAAGTAATTTTCTGGTCCTGAGCCCTTTTGGCACACAGTCTTCATCAGCCCCAGGCCAGTATTGATGAAGCTGCTGCCCTCCATCAAACTGGATTAAAGTGGGATTTAATACACTTGAAAATTATCATCCTTCCCTGTAGACTTCACCACCCAATGTCAAAAGTCCTCATGGTTTGCAGGTTAGTTAACTGCCACATGATGATCAGCACTGAGTCACTAGCAGTATGGTCTACTCTATTACCATAGCAGAACAACCTGGCCATACTGGTGCCAAAGCATATATTTTTAAAATGCATGAGCTTGTCATTTTAAGAGGCACAACTAAAAAGCAAATAATACATCTCTTAAGATATCAAAGCAAAAACATATATATATAATACATTACTTAGCTTTTTAACATACTCAAGAACATAGGAAAAGCACTAAGTTCTGTGAAGGGAAATCCATGTTGTCTTTGCAGCTGCTGCTGCACATTGGCTAATGATTTACAGAATGCCAGTACTGCTTGATTACTGGTAACTGGTGTCTATGCAATGGTAAGAAAAGTCACAGTCCGACTCTTTCAAGGCAGGTTCATTGACAAGTTGAAAATGAAAGAGTAGCTGCAAAGGCAGTAGCAAACTATAAATGTAATCATTCCCTGGGTTGGAAAGTGGAGGCATTCTTGTCAGTACTGATGGATGGGTTACGAAAATTTGTCATTAGACAAAAAATGATTACACAAGGTTGAAGATAACATACAATGTCATAATGAGTAGATTAATATGAAGAAATGAATTTTAATGGAATTGAAAGCATTGGCTGAAATCCTGGTGTTGTCAATTGCGTCTGAGTAGGCCCATTGAATCAGGATATTTGGTAAATCAACTACTCCATAAATTCCAATTATTCACATAGTGACTTTCTATGGTAATGCACACCCCAAATGATAGCTGCAAAGCAGCTTGAAATGATTGCAGTGTTTTTTTCCACCTTGAGGCAAAGAGAGGTGGGCACATAGGATGATGCTTTATTTATTTATTTATTTATTTATTTATTTATTTATCATATTTACATGCCACCCTCCTCATGAGTGACTCAGGGTGGTTAACACTGCATTAAAAACAACAATTAAAACACAAGATAAAAATTAGAATTGAAAGATTAAAAAGAGATTAAAAGAGATTAAAAAGATCCACAACGAGAAAGGGGAGGAGTCAAATAAGCCAGCAGGCTGGGGTTTTGCTGTCACCTTTTGCTGAGGGCTGGGCGTAACACAGAGTTGATTTAAGCACACCCAATCTGTCAAGCAGCCTCTTTCACCATTTCATAGCTGATGACCTTCTTGTTCCAGAGTACTTATGTGGGTCACTGTTGAGGGGCCAGATAGGATTGGCATTGAAGGAACTGGATAGTTTTTCACCTATCCTCCTCTCCTCTAGCTTGTTAGCTACCCTTTTATTAAGACGGGTGGTGATAAATAGGTCACAATTAGTTGGCAGGTAGTGCTGAGTGGATGGGGTTAATGGTGAATCCTCAGGGTGTCTATTGAAGAAGTGGCACTGATTGCCTGTCATGATATGTGCAAATTTGTTGGGTATTCAGGGCACACCATGAAATATCTTTGGAGAACATACAGCTTGTGTTGTGCGAACAGAGTTGGAAACAAACCCAAGGTTGTTTCCCAGAATAACAGCCGACCTGAACTGTCGTTGACAAGGTTCAGCATTGCAGAGTGGCAAGGATTCACCTGTCCAGTACCAAGAGGGGTGGATGAGTTTCTTCTGCTCTGGTATGGGGTATAGCACTACCACCACCACCCCAGGTTAGATGTTAATACATTTAAATAAAATTGTGGCCCAGGCCTTTTGACCATATTGAATGTGTCTTGACTCTTTATTTTGTGGATGGGTGAGAAAGTAAGTTTCCACTATAATAGACCCTTTAGAATCAATTCAATTTATGTAGGAATTGATTCACTAAATCCCCACTGATTCAATGGGTCTGTTCTGATGCAAGTTACTATTCTGATAAGAATATAATATTGTAAATGATCAGTCATAAATAATACAGAGTGCCACACACACCTACTATGTATAGTGCCACTATGAATGCCTGAAGTATAGAACATCTTCTCAAAGAAGAAAGGCCAATAGGTTAAAGCCAAGGTGGTAAAGTAGCTGCTAACATTTTGCATTTAGTACCTACCAATTTACAGTTGATGTATTTCATTCTGAATCCAATGCCTTATATCACCTTACATCATCCAAAGATACCTCAGAGCAGTAGGCAACTTTAGAAAGATATCATTTCATCTACTTACTATAGAGACTTGGGGCTCATTTGATGACTTTTAATTATTCTGTTTAGCTATTACAGCTAGTGTTTTGCAGTAATCAGCAGTTATTAGGCACAAAACTATAAGATATTCATTTTCAAAACACTTAATCTTAATTACATTGTAAATGCCGACATTAGCAGATTACACAGCAGTTTGTTTGGCTGCCTCATTAAAGATGGCTGAGAACTGTTTTAAATACCGTAATAATAAATGTATACTAATTCCCCAGAAATATAAAGTGAAGGATACTTCAGAAAAAGCATGAAATTCAGCATCCTGACTTTCAAACACAAATGATTTAAACACAGTAAAACCAGTGAGTTAAAAGTTCACTGGACAAAAAGATTCAGCCGTTCTGGTACAAAGGATGAATATTAAATGAACTTCATAGACAATGAATTTATGGACAATTTCCAGGATTCTTAGTTCTGTTCATAATACATACTGATTCAACCATTCAAATGATTATGACTGTCAATAATGTAAATACCATTGATGGTGAAATGTCTCCTCTCCAACTCTTCTAAGAATTAAATTACCCCTTGGTGCCCAGGACACTTTTAGTTTATGAGTTCAAGGTGACAGAAATTTATACAGCCCCACATAACCAGTTTTCCTTTCAATACTGTATTCAATTTAATTTCATTTATTTACTGATAATATGTGTGCATTGTTTTTCAAACATATTGTTTCTCCTAATGCTTCCCCTTTGAAATGTAAACATTTTGTGTGTGTGCCAGGTAAAGGACTTAATAAGCAAAAAGCTTCTTTGTATTTTAAAACAGCATATCAAAAATGTATGGAAGACATTGTATTTATATTCTGTCTTCTACTGTATTGACTAAAAAGATGGAAGTCTTCTGAAGTAAGGTACTTCTTTAGGTACATGTGTTGAAAATATCTATTGTTATTGATCTCGAGAAGACTCTGAGAATATCAAATTATGAAGCAAATTTAGTTAAAATGCACAAGGCATTCATACAAAAGACAACTGCTGATTCTTATGCCCTTGTCTGTGCACCTTCAATACAGAACTTGGAAGCAAATTTTCAAGATGAATGAGTGCAATAACATATTTGAGCCACTCGTAACTGAGGAGTTATAAGATCCAGAACATTAAGGACATTCACCAGTATTTTTCTCAGGGGTGAGAAAAATTGCAAAGTGGCACCTTAGTATAATTCCTATGCATAGTGCACACAGTTACAACATAATGTGCCTGTCTCTGTACTTTAAAACCATAAATGCATTCAGATTCAAGGAGGAATGTCCCCATTGTTCCTACCCAAGGGATGCCTGTACTGATCATAAGTCTACCATTGCTCCATTTGAGTGTGATAATATCAATCCATCCTAAAAGTAATTTGTGTAATGCATTGTTCCTAAGCAATTTAGAAAGGATGAAATGCACACAATGGCCAATGTTCTACTGAACATCTACTTAATGGAAAGTCCCATCAAGATAGTAATGTGAGGTCTTGCCTCTTGCATAAATGTTTCCAGCATATATACTGATGATGGATTTTATTCATGAGGTTCTTATACCCTTGACATTTATCTGGCATGATCATCTTCTTCAAACGAACATACAGCTGCAGAAGTGATGTGCATGGAGCAGTAAGGGAGGAAGGATACACCCAGTTATCCACCCAGATAATGGGGTGACAGATGTCACAGACAGATCACCTTCACATCTTTTCCTTAAGATCATAGAAGAATATCATAGAATTTGAAGGGCCATCAAGTAGAAACCCCTGCTCAATGAAAAAAGTTACAGTGTATTCAATATAAGGTTGTCTAATCTTCTTATGAATGCCTTCAGTGTTGGAGTGCTCAATACCTCCAGAATTAACTTTTTCCATTGCCATATTGTTCTAACAAACAGGATGGTTTTTTTTCTTCCAGATATTCAAGTGAAAACTGGCTTCTTATAACTTGAGCCCATTATTATGTGTCCTGTTCTCTAGGGTGATCAGAAACAAATCCTGTCTCTCTTTTTAATTACTGTCTTCTGAATATTTAAAAAGTTATATTATATGCCCTCTCAGTCTCCTTATAAGGCTTGGTTTTCAGTACCCTGATCATCCTTGTTGACTTCCTCTGACCTTCTTAAAGTGTGGTGTCTAGAACTGGAATCTGTACTCTAGATGATGCCTAACTAGTGTCAAGGGACTAGTAACTCATGAGTTTTGGAGACAATATTTCTGTTAATTCAACCTAAAATAGCACTTACCTTTTTTGCAGCCACATATACTGTTAGCTCATATTCAACTTGTGTTCTACAACAATTCCAAGATCCTTCTCCCTAATAGCATTAATGAGCCAAGCATGTCCCATCTTGTAATGATGAATTTAGGGTTTTCTCCTAGGTGTAGAACTTTACACATATCCCTGTTAAATTTCATTCTGTTGTCTTCAACCCAGTGTTCAAGCCTATCAATATCTTTTTTATTTCTGTTCCTATCTTCCAAGATATTAGCCATTGCTCTCAATTTTTTATCATCTACAAACTGAATAAGCTTTCACTGCACTCATTTCAGAGGCGTAGCTACCGCCGTATCTGCCGTATCAATTATACGGGGGGCCCGGGCCACGGGGGCCCCCAACGTGCGTAAGCAAAACAAATCTTTACCCTTCCTAAGGGCCCCCAAACAAATTTTTATACGGGGCCCCGCCAAGGCACGCTACTCTTCTGACTCATTTATCTAAGTCATGAATAAAAATGTTGAAGAGCACTGGGCCCAGGACAGAGACTTGGGTTACCCTACTTGTTACCCCCTTCCACTTTGAGAAGGAGTCACTGACAAGCATTCTTTGTATACGGTTCAATAGCCAACCGTTAATCCACTTGACAGTTCCATCCGTCCCACACCTAATGAACCTTGCTAATCAGAATATTATGGTGCACTTGATCAAAAGCTTTGCTGAAGTCAATATATATCCCCTTCTCATCTGGGAGGTTACCCAATCAAAAAGTGAGCTAAGGTTAGTCTGGCAGGATTTGTTCTTGACAAATCCATGTTGGCTTCTCATTATCACTTCAGTATTTTCAGGATGCTTGCAGAGATACCACTTTGTAATCTGCTCCAGAATTTTTCCTGGGATTGACAACAGGCTGACTGGTCTGTAGTTCCCAGATTCCTCCTCTTTGCCCTTTTTGAATAAAAGGACAATGTTAGCCCACCTCCAGTCTTCTGGTGGGATTGTGTTGGCTTAGTGGTTAAGATGCTGAACTTAATGACTTGAAGGTCAGCAGTTTGAGACCCGAATATTGCCTGAAGGAGTGAGCTCCCATCTCTGTCACAGCTCCTGCCAACCTAGCAGTTCGAAAGCAAGACATTGCAAGCAGATAAATAGGTACCACTTCGGTGGGAAGGTAAATAGCATTCTGTACACTCTAGTCATACCTTCCACATGTCCATGGAAACATCAACAAATGCAGACAGCACTGGCTCTTTGGCTGTTGTTCTAGCACTACATCCATCATTCATGTTTTCAGGAAAAATATAAACAATGGTTCTAAGAGATTTTTTAGCCAGTTCTTTCAATACTCTTGGATACAGCTTGGGAAAGCTGAAATCATTCAAAGTTTCAAAGTATTTACTGACTATTTGTTTATCAATCTCAGCCTGCAATCTTGTTCCCTCCACTTGCATTGTAAATTTAACTGGAGGGTCATACACCATCGTTTTTAAAAAGACCAAGCTATAGAAGGAATTCAGCATTTCTGCATTTTCTTTGCAATCTTTCTATTTTTCCATCCCATTGAGTAGCAGAGCCACTATTTTTCTCTCTTTCTTTTACTAGTCACACCATCTCATTCTCACCTGATTAGGTTGAAAGAAGAAAGTGCAAAAGGTGGCTTGAGACTCATTTTCAAGAAAACCAAGATACAGTAAAACCTCGGATAACGCTAAAACTTGGTTCCACAAGTCTTGGTGTTATCCGATTTTTAGTGTTATCTGATGCATGTTAAAATCCTATGGGATGCATCGGATAATGTTAAAGCTCCATAGCGATACATTGTAACTGCACAGGCTTTAGTGGTTGTTATCCGATGCACCCCATAGGACCTTAATGTTATTCGATGCAACCCCCCCCCCCCCGATTACTTAACGTTATGCAATTTTAACGTTATCCGAGGTAAATGTTATCTGAGGTATTACTGTAATGGCAACAGGCCCTATCAGTCCCTGAAAAATAGATGGGGAAGAAGTAGAAGCAGTGACAGTTTTCCCTGCTCCTTAGAAGGTCAAATAGTAAAGATGAAGCTAAAGTACTTTGGACATCAAATGAGAAGAGAGGATTCGCTTGAGAAAACCTTGATGCTGGGAAGGGTGGAGAGCAAAAGAAGAAGGGGCTGGCCGAAAATGAGATAGCTAGATGGTATTGTAGATACAATGGGCACAGAGCTGAGTGAGTTGAGGAGGATGGTGAAGGACAAAAGTGCCTGGTGAACAGTGGTCCATGGGGTTACAAAGGGTCGGAATCGACTGTGCAACTGAACAACAACAAAATACTATGCCTGCAATTTTTTGCTACTTACTCTTCCTTTGAAGTCTGGAATTCCTCCCACTTCCTATATACATATTTTACATATTTTCAGATCCTCTCTGAGCTTTTTGTGGAGCCAACTTTTTTTTTTGGGCTGTCATTTCATTCTTGTATAAATTGTTTAGAGTTATGGCTTTAAATTTTCTTCTTTTAGAAACACCCCCCCCCCTCTTCGACTCCTTTATGTGGTAGGATCTCTTGCCTTTGACTTTCCTGTACTTGAATATATGTATGGCTACACTCTGCTTTTCTTTCCTCTGTAATCAAGAACTCAAATAGAACAAGGTAATTTTCTCTCAGGATTCCTTTGCTGCCACTTCTTCCACCAAGTCATCTCCATTGTTTAGAATCAAGTAATTATTGCTAATCTTATAGTTTCTTCCTCCACTTTTTGTAGGAGTAAATTTATTAGCAACAAGGAAGGAATTTCTTGGAATGGCCACATTTCGTAGAATTTATCTCCTGATAATTGAAACTCCCCATTATTACCATGTTGTTTCTCCTTGAAATCCTTGCATTTTTAAAAAGTCTCATTTGAATCGTCTCCTTTATTGTGCCACTGGTAGTAGACTCAAACTATTACATTATGTTCCTTTTTTTACTCTACTTATATTAATCCAGATGTCATTGATGGGACAACCAAATTCATCCTTCTGTATTTCTGTGTAGAAATCAAATATTTTTAATATGTGGAACAACTCTACATCCCTATCTGTTCTTTTTCTTCTTTTCAAACAATTTATATACCAGTTGCTGGTATATATGGAAGCTATCTCACCAAATTTCAATTATTCCTTTTAAGTCATATTAACCCTCATTAACCAAGATTTCCAATTCATCTTTAATTCCCATACACCTGGAATTTGTATATAGACACTGGAGGTTGTGTGACTTGTAACCTGCTTTCTTTTTTACATTATTATGGACATTATTCTTGGGCCCATTAGAGTTGCTTGGTTGTCTTTTATTGTGCAGAAGCAATCATCTTTATCTCTTAATTTACATCACAGCTCTCAAGAAGGCAAATGTAAATAGCATTGAAGCTTCCATCATAGGCCATCATCTTAGGTGGAAAGGGCATGTCCACCATATGGATGGTTCCAGTCTTTTTCATCAAATTCTCTATGGGGTACTTAGTTCTAATGCAAGACCTCACAGAGCTCCCTTGAAGTGCTATAAAGACCAGCTGAAACAAACCATGAAGGTGTCAGTTATAAACCCACAAACATGGGAGACAGTGGCCAAAGATCACCCACTTTGGTGCCAAACTATCTCTGCTGTTACCAAGCACTTCAAAGGAGAACGCCACAGAAATGAGGCTAAGTGACAAACACAAAAACTTCATCAAACTCAACTATTCCCTCTATTCAGTGTAATGTGTGTAGTCACATGTTTCATGCCAAGATTGGTTTATGAAGTCACCACACATACATACATCAACTGGGGAAATGACTTCCAGGAAAAATGTATGCTCGGATACGAGTAGCAGCCAACGACAATAACAACATCTCACACCCAATTCAGTCCTCCTCATGAATTTCTGCAGGTTGTGGTCAAATACATTGTTTTCAGTCCTTGTGAGGTGCAACCCATCCCTTGCCAGCAGTTCACCTTTCAGGAAGCATAGCCTGTTGTCCCAAAAATCCTTCATAGTTACATGGAATATTTTATTTTTCTATCTCTCTTCTGAGTACTGGCATAATGGACGAGAAGACTACCTGGACCCAAAGTCCTTCAGTTTCCTTCCCAGAGTTTCAAAGTCTGATATCATTTCTCTGTAGTTCCTCTTGGCTGTGTCATATGTTCCCACTTGTGCCATAATAATGATGGTGAAAACGGCTCATTCCACATTTGTATGCCTGCAAGATGTTTAGATCAGTGAAAGCTAAATAGGATGCCCACTAATATCCTATTTTTCATTTCCTACTTCAGAAAGAAACAAATTGTGTCATATTCCTTCATGGCTTTCTCTTCCTATAATAGATCTTTACTTTATTTCCCAAGAATTTTTACCCCTTGTACTACAGTACTATACTAAATTTTGGGACTAACAAAATAGCATTTCAGAACACCCCTGAAGGATTACTTTATAATTGTTTAGATTAACCACATTTTGGTTCTGCCTTACATGCCCTAATTTCTTCCAAACTTTACATCAGATTGTTTGAGATGGATATGGTTGTATGAGTGTACTTACTTTATTTTGTTCAAAGTATTTCATACTACCCCTCCTGGCAGCTTCATAAAAATATATAAAAGATATAAAACATTCATTTCTTGGAGGAAGAAGCATGTATTTATAGGAAATTCACAATGATATTTTCTACAACAATCATGAAGAAAAGGGAACCGTACTGAAATGTGATAAAAATGTCATCAAACACTGTAAAAAAATTCTTCACTGAAAAGAAAGTGTTTTTTGGGTAGGCAAGTCTCTGTTCTCACATTAGTTCAGGGCACTCATTTCATGTCACCAAGGGAAAGCATGGTTTATTAGCCAGGCCAAATTGCTGGAATGAAAACAACCCAATTTCATTTTAGCACATTTATACAGACCTCTGAAGGGTGCTCTAAAAATAGAGGTGAAGGGCATTTAGTCACAAATTTAAAGTGTAAGGCCCTCACAAGCATTTTGAATTTATTTCAGAGGTTCCAGTCTAAACAGTACCATAAACTTGTCAAAAGCCCAGCTGCTTGCCTTCCGCATGGTGCTACAGTCTAATACAGTCCCAGAAACATTCAGGTTACACTGTTCAATCGACAAAATAAATTTCATTCCTGCCTCCCACCTACTTCTTTGCCACGACTTGGCTCCTGCCAGAAAAATACCTTGCATGTTAGTCTCCAAGATGTAACCCAATCTCTCCTGTACATTAGAGGATTGAATGTAAAATACCTAATCAGCACCCAACTGGAACCTCCTCATCCTTGCTAAGACTAAATGCCACTGGCACAATTAAATTGGGAGGGGGGATGTAATCAGAACCTTTTACCAAAGAAAGGACAAGAAAAGACTAACAAAGAATTTAAGCATTGCTTCTCTAAAGATCGCTGGAGAAACAAAGATTAATGGGAATCTTGGTTCCAGTTATACACTGCAGCATGTTGATGGATGACTAGATGCCACTTTCCAAAACTGAGATATCTACTTGTTTCAAGGGAATTCAGGGTCACTTTTATATCTACACAATAGTTAGCAATGATTTAATTGTTTTATGGTTCAGTTTTAGATGATGTTTTTGTAGCTTAATCTCTAAACAGTTTTCTACTGCTAACATTTTGCTGAAATATTTATTTGTTTATACACAAACATGTAATCCTATTTTCTGCTTTCCTATACTTCACCAGTTCAGACCCCCTTGCCCCAAACCACTTATGAAAATGAATAAATAAGCAAATAAGGAAGAGAAAATATGTACCGTATACATGAGCAATGTCAACTTATTTCAAGATGACGGTAGTACTATAAATATTTAATGCATACCTGGGCCCCTTCATGGAGTGGACAGATTAAGGAACCACAACCACACTGTGTGATGTCATTGGAGCTCTGGGTGAAGTTCCAGCTAGTACCACAACCACCCTCCAAGTTGCACAATGAGGGAAAAATAATGGGCAGTTGAAGAGCAGACATAGCTGAGTATGTATGTATGTATGTATGTATGTATGTATGTATGTATGGATGGATGGATGGATGGATGGATGGATGGATGGATTGATTGATTGATTGATTGATTGATTGATTGATTGATTGATTGATTGATTGATTACATTTATATCCCGCCCATCTGGGATACTCTTCCACTCTGGGCAGCATATAACAGATTAATTTTGTTTTTTTACAATACCAACACAAAATTAAAGGTAAACAGTAAATAACAAAAAGGAACACTAACAATAGGCTGAGAATAATGTGTCTAGGATATAGGTTGTTTCCTTCCACCCTGTTACTCCTCTAATCAAGAAGGAAACATAGCAAGAGAACGGCTAAGCCATGGAGGCTGAAGGTGCACTCTTCTAGGCTCCCATTCTCTATTGGGAAAGCTGAAGGTAGGTGAAATACTTCTGTCACTGACCAGGGAACCATTGGCATTTCCTATCCCCATTGCATGGGGATGGGGATGGTGATGGAATGGGCATTTAATGTAGATTGTCTGAGTCTTTTGCTCTTAACTGCTTCCACTTTCTGTATGTCACTTGGTTCAATGACTGCTAGATAACTGATTTTATGAATAGGAGTTGGTTTCAGGCACCCAGTAATGAGTCTACAGCTTTCATTAAGTGCTACATCTACCTGCTTTGCATGTGATGGATTACACAGTGCACAGTGTCATTGGGACAAGTTTATTTCCTTCATTGTTTTAGTTGTGTACAGCAGCTGATTCCCAATAGCTGTACAAGACTATTGTTCCTTGCAGAGACTTTTTGCTTTGTGTTTTAGTAGTGCTTCTTATAGACTTTCCAGAAAAGGAAACCTTTAACTTTACCTTACCTTATCGGTCAGTGTCCAGTTCAAAGTAACACCTAGGTATTTGGAGACAGAACAATTATCTATTTGAACACTTTTCCAGATAGGCTGACATTTTCAAGATACCTACTTGTTTCTTTCAAGAAAGGTACATGTTTGAGCTGCAGTCAAAAAATGTTGGCAGTTCCAAACTGTGATTAATAATTACAATCTGAGAGATACTCCATATTGTTTTTGTATTGAAAAGCTGGTTCCCAAGTGCATTATACTAATCTGACATCATCTCTGTCTCTCTGTGCCTCTCTTTCTCTTTGTAGAACAGACTTCCCAGTTCTATCTGACTTTTCACCAAAGACAGAGAACCTTTTTATGTCTATATATCAGATGTATATATGTGAGAATGCTTATCTTCCTCTCTGTGCGTGTGTGCGTGCGTATGTGCATGCATGCACGCGCGTACATGCATTTCAAGGAGAGACAGTGTGTTTGTGTCTCCATGCCCATAGTACTGTCCACCGTTGGTTGCTGTCTCTTCTGCTACATTAGCCAAAATGGACTAGAACAGCCACTCTCTGGAAACCATTTCCAAAAACATAGCAGAGCTTGAACTAACATTACCCAAATTTGAAATTTAATTCACATTGCCAAGGCGCTTATTAAGCAGTCATATTTCAGAAGTCTATTGCTGTGCCACATATATCTCATCTTAAGGTTGCAAATAATCCTTGCAATTAAATCGGTAAGTGGCATACAAAGTGCCCTCTGATTGCACATTGTTCCCCGAGGGCTCTCCAGATTTTATAATACATGATTTAAGTGTTGGGTTTAATAATGTTATAATCCTACCCTGATCACCAGCTAGTATTTCTAACATTTTAAACACACTAAAATGAATCATTAAACAACCCCGTAGCTTCTTTTACACCCATAACTATCTGCAGGTTATTTATTTTACTGCAGGAAACTTCAAAGACATGGAAGAATAGGTCATGCCTGTTAGCTCAACTGGGACTGAAAACTGCCTTGTGCAGCAAGGAGGAACACCAGTGAATTTTAATTCATTGAGGCTGCTTGAGCAATTGGAAAGTATCATGATTGGAATGCTACTTGGAAGGACAAATCAGTCAATCAGTATGGGTGAGACCCTCCTCTCACAAGCACACAAAGGAACAATTCCTTCTGATTTAAAGACCATTACCTGTCATTTTGCTTGAACATTAAGGGAAGAATAAAACTGAACTGTAAATTGAACACAAATCTCACTAAAAAAGAAACAGTTGCCTCTGATCTTGTTGCAGGAGTTACAGAAGCATTCTCCTCATTTACGGTTTGCTCCTTTAGCAATGTGACCAGTCCAAAACATTGTCACATTCATTTCACATTTATCCTTCAGGCAGATTAAAAGAAAACATCAAGTCACAGTCACATAATGGTGCTAGGCAGAATTACACTAATTTTCTCTTGCAAGTGACTGCATTACATTTCTATTAGAGCACTTAGTCTAATACTTCTTTTTACTCCTTATGTTCTTCATGCAAGGAGAGAAGGGAAAGTTGGAAGAAAGAAAAGCAGTTCAATTCTTTGTTCTCCACTAGATTGAAGACCTCTCTTCATCCCTTTACTGACCATCTACCATAAGTGTTTATCTCTATAAAAAGGACAGCTGCAGAGAACATGTTCTGTGGTTTCGATTTCTCCAGTGTCATAGGGGCATAGTATCTCTGACATTGGTGTCCTTTGGAACTTTCCCTCGAGAATTGCAGAAGGGAGAGCCTGGCAGCAGGCTAGCATAAATGCCCTCTGATGACTTGGTGTCTCAAGTTGGAGCAGGTACAGGGCCAGGGCAACAATGCATCTCCAAAACTCTGGACCCCTGGTAGGGGCCCTGGCTAGGTTTTCTTGCCTTTCCATGTCTAGTGTTCTCTGTTTAATGGCCTGTTGAGCCATTGTGACTCACTACCTATATGAAAGGATGGGAGAAGCCAAGGTACTGCAGTCTGGATTGGATTATTCTTTTCCATGCCAATTGGAAGCTATCCTGGAGAGTTAGAGGAGCCAGACCACTGGGATTAAACAGAATTTTGAGCAAAAGGTTGAGGGTGGCTAACCAGAGTCTTGCCTCAACCTTCAGCCAAATAAGCTTCTAGCACTACAGCATAGGTTTAGTAATAGCCGTAACATTATTGATTCTTATGTACTAATTTTACCCTTATTTTAACTTTTGTCTCTACATATATTTTAAGTACACTCATTATAACTTCTGTTCCTTTTGCTGTTATATGCTGGTCTTGGGCTGTAATAAAGATTTGACTGATTCATAAGTGTATATCATTGTCTCTGTTCCTACTGCTTTTGAAACTGGAAAGTAGACAGTCTTGGAATGAAACTCAGGCTTAGTGATTAATTCTCCAGGTTGTTGGGGTGTTTTTTTTTTTGTGTGTGTGTTTTTCAAAATAAGAGGCTTGAGATCTTAAAGAATGAAATGCTGCTGATTTGGTAATATTGATTTCACTGGGATTTATCTTGGCATATTGAAAGTCACCTAACATTTTATCAGGACATCTTGATTTATTCTGGCCCACTTTGATTTAGAATAGTGTTGTCTTTCTTTTTAGTATTACACTTGGTTTCACTGTATGCTGTAGCTTTCAGCCTGTAAAATTTCCTAACAGACTTTACATGGTTACCTAACCTTGATAACACTATGTCACTGGCAGTGATGGGATTCAAAAAATGTTACTACCTAGTCTGTGGGCATGATATGGTGGGTGTGGCCAGGGGGAAAGCCCTGCATTGCACCTGAATTAGGACTACTTTATCTCAAAACTTGGATGGGTGGGACCAGCCAGAATGTCTGCTACTGGTTTTGGTGAACTGGTGTGAACAGCTGAATCCCACCAATGGTCACCAGTATTCAAATTCATCATGTATTGCTATTGTCTGTCTTTCTGTCACAAGTACATTTTGTAATTGCTACCGAAGGGTCTCCCCTCTATGACATCAGAAGTATGACCCATGACTTCACAAGAGCCCATTCACTGGTCTGTCAGGTGTTGGCCTTAAAGCAGTAGTTCCCAACCTTTTTTGGGCCATGCCCCATCTAAGCATCTCTAAAATCCTGATGCCCGCCCTCCTGTGACATATAATTCTTATTATTCAAAGAGTGAATTATTCACATGGAGAAAGCCTAAAAGGCCATTCACCCTTAATAACTCATTCTCAAATTGCCTCTCCCCCCAAAAAAAATCAAATGGGCCCCCCTGTGTGCCATGAGCCCCATGTTGGGAACCACGGCCCTAAAGTCTTTGTGAATAGAGTGCTGCTGACCTGGTAAATCCAGATAATGGTCACATTCAAATTCAAAGGAGAATCAGAAAGTAGAAGAAGCAAGTTTGGAAAAGACATGATTCTGCAATGCCATGAACTTTATCTGAGCTCTTCCACAGCTTAATCTTGTGGAAAACCACTGCTGTTTCTCTTACAGCTTTAAACCTATTATAATAAGTGGACACCTGAAAAACTATCCACATAAGGTGCTAAATGACTAAGTGACCCTGCAAAAAGGTCACTGAGCAGTTCACAAGGTGATCAGCATTTTGCCCCCAACATGTTGCAGTTTTAGCTGCATTAGTGTGCCACGAGGGTTCTGCAGAGCAGAAGGTAATGCCAAGATTATAACATGGAAAAAAGAACTACCCAGCTCGTAATATGGATGGAGCCCCAGAAATAATAAGCCTCTGGCCATACAAAGAATTGGATAACTAGTCAAAAATAAATCCCAGTAAATTCAAAGGAACATATTCCCAGCTACATAGTATAAGATTGCAACCTCAGGAGGTGTCTTGATTAGCAGAAAGTGCTACATTTGCATTGGTTATGCCAGGTTTGAAATAAATTCAAAGACTGAGGAAAATACGATACATAGACGAGGAGGCAGGCTTTAACCTGCCAAAGTACAGGTTATTTTAAACCACCCAGCATTTATTTTGTACCAGTTCCTGAACTGCTGTTTACTTCTCTGGACATGTTTGTCGGGGTATATGTTGCTTCTTGGTTTGCCCTGTAAAGTTTGTAGGTCTTGCTCAAAAGCTAGTTGTATCCAGTTCTAGGGGGCAGTGCTCATCTCTGTCTACAGCCAAAGAGCCAGCACCGTTTGCATTTGCAGACATTTCCATGGTCATGTGACAGGCATGACCAGATGCCAAAGCACACAGGATTCTGTTACCTTCCCACCAAAATAGTAACTATTTATCTACTCGCAATTTCTTGTTTTCAAGCTGCTAGGTTGCCAGGAGCTGGTACAGAGACAGGAGCTCATTCCATCTATGCAATATGCAAGTCTCCAACTGCTGACCTGCCAGCCTTCCAGTTGTCAAGTGCAGCATCTTAATCACTAAGCCACTACTATAATTTGTTGTTGTTCAGTCGCACAGTTCCGACCCTTTACGACCCCATGGGCCATTGTCCGCCAGGCACTTCTGTCCTCCACCATCCTCCTCAACTCGCTCAGCTCTGTGCCCATTGTCTCTACAATACCATCTAGCCATCTCATTTTGGGCCTCCCCCTTCTTCTTTTGCCCTCCACCCTTCCCAGCATCAAGGCTTTCTCAAGCGAATCCTCTCATTTGATGTCCAAAGTACTTTAGCTTCATCTTTACTATTTGGCCTTCTAAGGAGCAGTCAGGTTTGATTTCTTCTAAGATCGACCTATTTCTTCTCCTCACTGTCCAGGGAACTCTCAAAACTACTATAATATGTAACCGTAATACTAATAATTCTTTGGATAGGTTTCTTCCTATTTAAAAAGGTTGATATGTCACTCCTAATGCTTAGTTAATGGCCCAAATTACTTTTTGGCTGGCAATGAGCCGCAGCAACAGGTGTTGTGCCTGAGGGTGATGCAGCAATAAATGGCTCTGCAACAGAGGCAGCGAATGCAGTGGTAGCCCATTCCCCCTTGCTTCTGAATTGAGGCTGAATTCCTAACAGCTGACTGGTTAAGATTTTAAAAATGTCAAAAGTGTTTTGTTATTCTAACAGGAGTAAATAATTAAATGATGTTCATGAGTGCTGAATGGCAAAGTTGTGATCAGGTGAGACTGCCCTTGTGGCACTCATATTAAGGCCCAGTATGGTATGTTATTTAGAGTGTTAGACTAGGACTTGAGAAACCCATGTTCAAGTCCCTCCTCATCCATGTGACCCATTCTGAGTCCCTCTTTCTCTCATTCTAATCTCTCTCACAAACTTGTGGGTATAATGTAGAACGATACGGAACCATGTACTGTATATTGCCTTAAGCTGCATGACATATATATTGGAACACTGTATATAGGTTAAGTATAAGTTACACAAGTATTACACACTGTAGCACTCAGTGTGATGAAATAGGGCATCTTTAATCATATAATCCCATTATATTTTACTCTGCAAACAGCAGGTTTAAAAGAAGTGTGAACCCCCCAAAGTAGCCAGCTCACCTGGGAAAAGATGGGGGTGCCTTTCCCAGGCAGCCAGAGTTTAGAGCAGGGGTTCCCAACCTTTTTACACTGTGGGCCTGACCACGCCTCCAGACAGCTGAGCAGGCTAGACAATGTCCCCAATAAGTGGAAGTAAATGGGCCCACTTCCACATTTACATCAACCACTGGTGCATTTCTGGCTGGCATAACCATGTCTATGCATGCACAGGTGAGTGTTATGGCTGTTGTAAACACGTCGACTTCCACTTCAAGGTGTGGTGGCAGTGGGCCACATGAAATGGTACTGTAGGCTGGATCCAGGCCTTTGAAGTGATCAGTAGCAGCAGAGATGGTTTGGGGACCCCTGGTTTGGAGGCTTGCATACAGGCTTGAGAGTTTTGGGGCTTTGCAACAAAGGGAAAGGGAGAATCTGAGCCTTGCTCCTCCATAAACCTCTTTGGTTACCTAAACAGCAATGTCCCACCCATCCACCCTTTAGCCCAGTGGTGCCCAAACTTTTCAGGCCATGGGCCGGATGCAGCACCTGATGCCAATTCATCCGGCCCATGAAGCCCTCGTCGCTTCTGGAAGCGGAAGTAAAAAGTGTCCGTATGGGCACATTTTACTTCCACTCCCAGGAGCAATGAGGGCTTTGTGGGCCAGATGAACTGGCATCAGGGGCCACATCCAGCCTCCGGGCCATAGTTTGGGCACCCCTGCTTTAGCTAGAGTACCTATGTGGTCATTGTTGAGGAATATTTTATCCTGAACTTCAAGATTATCCTTAGGGAACTAGGTAGTTTTTCGCCTCTCCTACTCTGGTTTTATTAATTGGACATTAGTAAGGGCAGGTGAGATTGATAAATCGGTCACATTTAGTGGTGGGTAGTGCTGGGTGGATGGGGTTAATGGAGAATCCTTTAGGGCATCTTTTCATGAGGTGCTCTGATTGCCTGGTGTGATTCATGCAAATCAGTTGGCCATGCAGGGCTCACCATGAGACATCTTGGAGATGCATCCAACATTGGTTTCTGTTACTGAGTTGGTACTGGGTTTCAGCCACCATGCAATTTTTGTCTCACTAAAGGCTACTTGTTCTGATGTTTCATCTGCTTATTTCAGTATGTGAATGTGGTACACAAAAGAGGCCTTCTGAAGGCCTTTTTAGGTTATTCTTTCTTTCTTTCTTTTTTCTTTTTCTTTTTTCTTTCTTTCAAAATAAAAAAGTTCATTTCCTCTCACATAACTGTATTTTTGTTTCCTCCTGATTTTGCAGGTGAAGAAAACTGACCAACCTGCAATCTTTTGATTACAGACTAAATACAGTATTACCTTGGTATTATATTATTATTCTCATTGAAAAGTTCCATTGATCTATTGATTACTATAAATCCCTACTTTATCTCCCTGTTCCCATCCCACTTCTTTTTATATAGTTCTTTTATAATCAGGATTTAGGTCTCAAATGCTCCTAATCTGGTTTCTGGCTATATAGTACTGTAATTTGAAAAAAATGTTCTTGATAGTATAGCATCCAAGACATCGCCTGGCATTTTCAAAATTGATTTACTTTTGCTTTCTACACTATGTCCAGATTAGTACTAATCTTACCAATGCAGTACTTCTGTGCTGCATTGATGGCGGTGATTATACAGCCTATAAGAATGCTGCCTTTTTGCTCCTTATAATTACACTTTATCACCCATTTCCTCAAGAAATTATATCCCAGAAAAAATTACGCTGTGCCATTTTCTTTCTGACAGCACCATGTGTGTTTCATATAAGCACTATTAGGTAAGGTAGAAGTAGACACCTTGTGGAAATTCATTCAGGTCCAAACTTCTCAAGCTGTTAATAAATAAATATGCTAGTAAGTGTTTCATGTGTTCTTCAAACAGCAGGTACAATAAATGTGCTGGAATTAAATCACAATTACCCTGAGGTTTTCTACAAATACAGTACATGACTAGCAGTACATGAATAGGGGTACTTAGAATTCTAAGGTACAATCTATTCTACTATTTTTTCTGTGCCTAATCACCTGACTGCTGGTTGAAACAAAAGTTATTATACATCAAAACCCCAGAAGATATTAACTTTAAAACTAACAGTTTGCCTCTCATTACTTTCACTACTAAAAACACACTATCATCTTTCTGTGTCCAAGCAGGGCAGATTCTTCACAGTGGATATTCTAGAATATAATATTTTGTACAATTAAATAGAAATCAGCTCTTCTCTGACTGAATTAATTTTTCCTCAGGCAAACTGCTGTTTATGATGATTACACTTTTGCTTGGATTCAAAATAAATAGCTGACAGTAATAATAATATTCATCATTAAAGGAGCTTCTTCAGTCTTGGTTAACTTTCATTTAATGGCTTCATTTATTTATTTTTTCTGAATTATGATTGTTACTTCTCTATTTTTCTGAGTAGTGTTTTCCTTGTTACAAGGCAGGCAGGTAAATAGCCTTTTCCAGTGTATGGTGGAAATATAGCTTTAAGCAGAATGTGTTTTACCAATTTACTGGGATTTGTTTCTAAAAGTAAGAAGAATAGCTTCACATTTTACTTTCAACTTGATGAGGACCAAATATTTTTTAGCCTAATCAAAATCAAGTTTTCCCACTGGAATTTTGGTTATTATTTTTCATATAATTAGCAGTGTATAATATAAAAAGGTAAAAAAAAAACAATAGCAGCAGCAGAGATAGTATAAAGAAAATAGCTCAGTTCACAATATACTTTTATAAGTTCTCACAGGCAAATTGTTTAATGATCTTTATAGAGCTTTTCCTGATATTGATGGTAAGCTAATCAACTGACAGTTGCCTGGATCTTTTTTGGCTCTCCATTGTGAACATAGGGACATCTTTTCTTGCTTCCAGTCTTTGAGGACTTCATTTGTGCTCCGAGATTTTTTTTAAAAAATAGAGATTTTATTTTATTTTTATTTTTCAACTTGTATGCCACCCCACTTGCGGTGCAACTCTGGAAGGCTCACAAAGTTACAAAAAAAGTTACAGCTACAAGGTTCAATACTACATATCGTCATAGATCACAATGTCCAAAAGGTTCCATATTATCATAAAACAACAAATCACAGTACTGTGTCAAAAAGGATCCATGTTATCATAAGATGACATATCATAATACAGCATAAATACAGCATAATACAGCATATCATCATCACATACAATAAATCCCACAGTACTAATATGAAAAAGTCCCACCAAAAGTGGCCAAGGAGACAAAAGAAAAGTCTGGCGGTGGTGGCTGTTCTGTGGCCAGTCAACCCAACTCCAATAGCCCAGGCTCAGCTCCTCAACCCCCAGCTATGGGTAAGGTCTGGTGGAGGGGCAGCAGATGTCCTCACCTGAATGGCGGGTTAGTGGGCTGCCAAACCCCGGCAGCTGAAGCCACTTTTCCCTCTGTCCAGGCAGCAAGGGCAGGTGCCCAGAGGTAATGATGGCAGGTTCTTGAAGCCACTAAACCCTGGCAGCTGATGCTACTTCTCCTCCATCCAGGTGGCAGGGGCAGGCTCAGCCGTATTCAATTGTTCCCCAGCCAGGCTGGCCTGGGAAGCATCCAGTGATGGAGAGCAGCAGCCCCACTGTTGGTCTTAAGGCGTTCAGGGCTGTTCAGTTGTTTTCAATTGCTCCCCAGCCAGGCCAGGCCAGGGGGCATCTGGTGATGGAGAGCAGCGGCCCCGCTGTCAGTCATAAGGCATCTGGGGCCGCTCAGCTGTTTTCAATCGCTTCCCAGCCAGGCCGGCCCAGGGGGTATCTGGCGATTGGCATTCTGAGATTAAAGCCATTAGCATCTTTCATTGGAGACCACATGGCCTTGGATACCTGGATTCATTTAAAGCAACTGAATGTTTTTGTTCCACCTCTTTGCCAAAGTAATCAAAAAAACAAACTGCTTGATCTTTAAACTACGATTAACAAGTGGCAAAAAAATCTATGGTATGAGCTAGAAATGTCTGGTTTACATTTCAGTTTGGGAATGAATACCAAGAGTAAAAATGTAATGGCTACTTACTAATTTTCCATCATCAGTGAAAACGTCAGAAAATGTCAGATTTTAAGTCTTGTTTTAAAAAAATATATGATGTCTCTGTATAGCCATCGCAGTGCATTCTACCACTAGAAAAATGTCTTTGAATTTAACAAAACATTTGGGGAGAATTTAAACAGGGCTAATTTTAGGACCTGTATATTTTCAAAATGTAGTTTTAAGGACTGTCTAATTAGGCCCTATTAGTGTTATCATACCTTCCTCTCTTCTACATTCCTTTTCTTCCTTCCTCCTGTGACTGTTCGTGTTTCTTCTGAGGGAAATCAAGCAAGGACTTTCACATGTGTCTCATTGGCACAAAGAGGAGGAATACAAAGGTAGCCTTTTGATCATCTAAATGATGTACACACTAATACAGAATAACATCTGTAAAATTCTATAAAGAAGAGGGTTTACTTATTGCTATAATAAAAGTAGCAAGACTTGTAGTGAGAGAGCTGATGCAGATTATTTCTCATCTTTTCAATGACATTTGGTTATCTGGCTTGTGATACAGCAAAATAGCAGTTGTCTGACCAATCAAGGAAAAATACGGTGTAGAGTGGAATCTCGTACAACGAATGTCCCCTTATAGTGAAAAAAATCACATAACGAAAAGAATTAAGAAAAATGGTCCCCTGTATAACAAAAAAAATTGCTATGCAAAAATAGTGCTCCCTATGGGGAAAACTCATACAATGAAAATTTTCACTATGGGACAGTGTCCCTATTGGCGGAGGCTGTATAATCAAAATTTCTATGGGGAAAACTGCTTAGCAAAAAAATTTGTTATACAATTTTTTTCCATAGAAATTTTCACTATACGATTTTTTCCCATAGGGATTTTTGTTATATGCGGGGGGAGGGGGGGACCATATAACGAAAAAAATTGCATAGCAAAAAGCTGCGTAGAGTGAATTATTTTCATTATACGGGGTTTCACTGTATCTCTTTACTCTGCAGTGATTAAATTTGGACATTTTATACAGGCTGCTGCTGCGGCTGCTGCTGCTGCTGCTGCTGCTGCTGCTGCTGCTGCTGCTGCTGATGCTGATGATGATGATGATGATGATGATGATGATGATGATGATGATGATGATGATGATGATGATGATTATCATTTCCCGCTTACAGGGAGTTCTTGTTTGTTTGGATCCCAGTTGCCCAAAGATGAACAATGAAGTTGCATATTTGAAATTCAGAAAAGCTTAGACAATAGCTTAAAATACACTGTAACATGATAAGAAGCAATCTGAAGACTCTCTACTGTCTAAGCAAAAACTGAAGGATGAACTCTCAAATTTCTTTGTCCATACACAATTTAAGATTTAATTTACTGTATTTTCTGATGTTTAAGATGCATTCCCCCCTTAAAATATACTTGAAATGGGGTGTGTCTTATGTTTATTTATTTTATTAAATTTATACCCCACCCTTATCCAAAGTCTCAGCGTGGCTTACAATTTAAAACAATTAAAAAAACATTACTTATGATAAAAATTAAAATTAAAAGTTAAAAGTTTGAAAAGTTTAAAAAAAACAGGGAGAGAGATGGGGTATTCAAAGGAGGCAGCCAGCTGAGCTGACCGTCTGGCCCACACCCCACACATGCCCCGCCAGCCAGGTCTTCACCCCCTTCCTGAAGAGCAGCAACTCTGTCTGGAGACACAACTTACTTGGCAGGAGATTCCATAGGACCGGAACGGACACAGAAAAGGCCCTCCTTCTCATGCTATAGAGATGAGCCTCTCTAGCTGATGGTACTACCAGAGAGCCTCTCTGGTTCACTCTGGTGGGATGGACAGATGTTCTCAGGGTGATGTGGTCTCTTAAGTATCCTGGCCCACTACCATGTAGGGCTTTAAAGGTGATAACCAGCACCTTGAATTGCACCTGGAGGCATACAGGGAGCCAGTGAAGCTCCGTGAGCAATGGTGAGGCACGAGCATAATGCCCGCACCCCATCACAACCTAAGCAGCCACATTCTGGACCAGTTGAAGTCTCTGAATGGTCACAAAGGGCAGCCCCATTTAGAGTGCATTACAACAATCAAGTCTGGGGGTGAGCAAAGCATACGTAATCATGAGCAAGGAGTCCCGGTCTAGGAGCGGGTATAACTGGTGTATTACACAAAGTTGTGCAAAAGCTCTCCTCGCCACGACTGCAACCTGCTCTTCAAGCAGTAGTTGTGAGTCCAAGAGGACCCCCAGATTATGCACCGGGTCTGTTTGGGGCAACACTGCCCCATCCAGAACAAAAGATTGTAGCTCCCGAGATAACACAGGGCCCCTGACCCACAAGCACTCAGTCTTGTCAGGATTCAGCTGTAGCCCATTCTCCCCCATCCAGACCTTCACAGCCTCCAGGCACTTGGAAAGGACATCCACTGCATCGCTAGGGTCCCCACAGGCTGAGATATACAACTGGGCATCATCTGCATATTGATGATACCTCACTCTGTGAGAACAGATGATCTCACCCAGCAGTTTCATGTAGATGTTAAATAGGAGAGGTGAGGACACCAAGCTCTGAGGCACCCTACATTGGAACAGCCTAGGGCTGGATTTCTCACTCTTCAGTTACACTGAGAGAAATGAGGAAAACCAGGACCACACAGTGCCCTGGATCCCCAATCCTCAGAGCCTTTCTAGAAGGATACTATGGTTGATGGTATTGAAAGCCGCTGAGAGGTCAAGAAGAGCCAGGACGGACGGATATCTGCCATCTTGCTCTCTCCAGAGATCATCCACCAGTGTGACCAATGCAGTTTCCGTACCATATATGGGCCTGAATCCTGACTGAAAGGGGTCCAGATAATCTGTTTCATCCAGAATCTCCTGTAACCGCCATGCCACTGCCTTCTCCAAAACCTTATCCAAAAAGGGCAGGTTGGACACAGGCTGATTTTGCCATTATTGTAGGGTCAAGGGATGATTTCTTCAGGAGGGGGCAGACCAGAGCATGTTTTAGAGGTGCTGGGAAAAAACCCTCCTGCAGTAAAGATTTGATAATTGCCTCAACCCAGCCACCTGTCACCTTCCTGGTAGATTTAATTAACCAGGGGGGCACGGATATAACACACAGACAGTGGCACGGAAAGCTACCAGGACCCTGTTCACTTCCTCAGGGACAACAGGATCCAACTGATCCCAGATAACATGGCCAGATTGCACTTCAGTAAACCCCAACTCTACATTTTCCATTCAGATATTCAACTTCGAGGGAATCAGAGCGATTTTCTCTGTTAGATAATCAGCAAAAGCCTCAGCTGACCCCTGCCAACCGGGGCCTGACCCCCCTCTACTGAGGAGGGACCTGGTCACCCAGAACAGGGTTGCTGGGCAATTATCAGCAGAGGCAATGAAGGTGGTGAGATACTGGCGTTTCACCACCTCCATCGCCACTAGGTAGGCTTTAATAGCAGCTCTAACCAGTGTTCGGTCAGACTCATTCCGAGTCTTCACCCAGTGGCACTCTTGGTGTTTGAGCATCCTCAACTCCTCCATGTACTACAGGGATGAGTGGTGTCTATGAGCATAGAGAGGCTGTAGTGGAGTGATTACGTCCAAGGCTGTTGTCACCCTCTCATTCCAGAGGTCAACAAGCTCTTCAGGTGGATCATATCGCCGGTCCAGAGGAATATTCCCCAGTTCCCTTTGGAATCTATCCAGATCCATCAGTTGCTGGGGGTGGGCCAATTTAATAGGCCCTATGGTGAAGCTTTGCCCCCAAAAGTCCAAAGTCAACAGAAAGTGATCTGACCATGGCACAGGCCTGATCTCTATTTTCTGTAATTTCAGATCACTCTGCCACCGCTCCAACAAGAAAACTAAGTCTGGTGTGTAGCCACTGCTCCTGGTTGGGTCCTGAATTACCTGAGCCACACCCACAGCTGCCATGGAAGCCATGAACTCCAAAGCCACCTCGGAGCCAGTCCCCATTGAAGGCAACACAAACATGGTGACGACCTCAAGGAGCTCAGGCAGGGAATGTGCTACACTGCAGAGAGGCAGGTACAGGAGCAAGATTCCGAACAGACCATTAGGGCCCAAATGCAAGAGCAGGGCCTCACAACCCGGAATTTGTGGAGCTGTTGTTCTGGTGACTCCCAGTGACTCTCTGGCCACAATGGTGATGCCACCGCCCCTCTCCTTCTCCCTAGGCTGGTGCCAAATACCGAAAAGTTCTGAAAGAGGCAAACCATCCTCTAGTCTCAGCCAGGTTTTGATGATGCATGCCAGTTTGGCCTGCTCCCCCAAGATGGAATCTGCAATCAGGGGGCCTTATTACAGACTTCCCTGTCATTCACCATCAGCAGCCTAAAAAGGGGGGGGGGGTACTCTGGATCAGCTGCTCAGGAACCAGAGGTGTAGCCGAGGGGCCGGAACAGGTGAAGGAACTATACACTGTCTTGCATTCCCTGAGTGTGGCCTGTAATCAAAATTATCATGTTGATCAGCAGCAGCTAGAGCTGGGTGAAAGGCAACTACAAAGGGACCCCACTTCCCCTGCTGAGCCCACTCTCCCCAGCTCTGAGTAGTAAGCCATGGCAGGCTCAGCAAGAGAAGTGGTCTGTCAACGGAGCCTGTTCTCCCCCCCCCCCCTGGGAGCCTACCCTCCCCAGCTCCAGGCAGTCATCCATGGTGGGCTTAACAGGAGAAGCCAAAGAAACCCTATTCCCTCACCGAGCCCTCCCTCTCCAGCTCCTGGCAGTCAGCCATGGTGGTCTTGGTTGGGGAAAGGGGTTATTTGGTGAATGGAGAAGATTGGTGGCTGGGGCAGGAAAGGAGTATTTTTAAAGATACCCTCCCCCTGGCTGATGCAGGTAGGTGGCTGGAGAGGATCAGCAGCTGGAGAGGATTGATGACTGGAAACGGGTAAAGGGCTATTTTTAAAGCTGCCTTTTTTCCCCCTCGTGCAAAATTGGTGGGGGAGAGGAATCTTTTTGAAAGCCACCCTTCACCTGGCTCCAGCCGTGCCGATTTTTCCCCCTACCCATTTTTTTTGCACAATAAATCATTTAGAAAATTCATGGGAAAATGTAGGAAATCATTTTTTCTTTAAAATGTCTATAAAAATGTAGTGTGTCTTATACTCTGATGCTGGCAAATATGGTGTTTGTTTTCTCTTTATTCCATGTTCAGCTTCTAGACACAGTCTCTCTTTTTTAAAAAAAATGCACTGATCCAAACAGTAATTGCACTTACACATTTGCACCTGTTAGAAAATTGGATTCCTTATGTATAGGGGAGAGGAATTAAAATAAAATGCCGTGAAATCATTTCAACACTATTGCGTTTTATTAGTTAACAGCAGATCTCATTAGTGACTATTACCTATCACTTTTACTTAAAATGTAGCACTCATTATATTTTTATTAACTAAATGGTACAGTAAGCAGATGTCTCACACATCCTGTTCCTCTGCTATGATTATTTATATACTTCAATTCCCTCTGATCAACATAAAAGGTTGAATCATCACCAGTAGACTTCAGTTCATTTTCAGCAGATAAATTAATGAAGCATCTGTTGCACAGAATGAAGTTATCGATGTGTCTGATCTCTCATATATTGTCACATGTAATGTATAAAATACTCAGTCTTGCTGTCAGCCCTGACTGCACAGTGAACATTTATCACTGGATTCTAATCAGCCAGAGGTAGGGATAGCTCAAGAAATTTTGCTATGTGAAGCAAAGCTGCAAAGGGTCTTGCTCTCTTCCTAAACCAAGGTGCATCATATCAAAATAAAGACTGTACAGTAAAACCCCATGTTGTGGAATTAATTCATTCCACAGGGTTCTCCTGATCATAAAAATTCCTTATCGCAAAGTGCCCATTGGAATGCATTTCATGGTTTCCCATAGGAATGCATTGAAATCAATTAATCTGTTCTGAAAAAAAATCCATAAACCAAGGCATTATTTTCAATGGATTTGTTTCCAGGTGGTGAGTTTTCCATTACACAAGGCATCTGTAAAGTGGGGTTCCACTGTATTTAGGTATAGCTTCAAATATCTGAAGCATTCCTACCGATTAAGCCCAATTTTAAGGTATAATCCCACAAAACTTCAATGCTTTCCAAAATTTGTATGATAACAATAATTTCATGTCAGAAATTATTCTGGGTTGAAAGGATTTTAGCAATAGAAATTTGCTCAGGGAACACCCAAATGAAGCTGTTTTCATGTCCCCAAGAGCTGGGACAGAGAGTGCCACTTAATCCATCATGCAGTACCCGGGTTTTGAACTGCCGATTTGCCTGCCTTCCAGATAACAAGGTGAGCATCTTAACCACTGAGCCACTGCAGCCCTGTATGATGAAACAATATATAAGGAAACTTTTGCATGCACTTACAGGTTAAGTGTATTGGGACCAAACTCTGGTGCATCTACACTTGTGTGAGAAACCTTGCTCAACTTTGACCAGAAAGAGATATTATAGATAACTTGATAAAAGAAGAAAAAAATCTATAAGGAGGGGATTTTTTTTTGCAAGAACATTTTGTTCCTCTCCCCCCCCCAAAGTTTGCAATGTAGCTGCTTTGTGTTGTGTATATATATAATCTGTTTCTGAAATTTGAAATAAATGTTGATTACAGTATATCTGTTGTTGCTGATACATGCCGCCAAGTTGTCTCCATCTTATGACAACTCCCTGAATAAATGATCACAAAAATGTCTTACCCTTAACAACCCTGCTCATCTCTTGTAAACAATATACCTTCAAATGCCTTCATGCACTTATTTGCAGTAAAACTGTGGCATAATATATTTTATTCATTATTCAGATTTCTCTGGTAGCTTAACTTGCACAATGTGCATTTTCTTCTTAAAGACTAAGTTCTGTATTTTAATATTAGCTTTCATGGACCAAGTCCACTTCATCAGACATAAGAGTGGACTTTCAGGGAATGCATTTATACATTTCATATAGAGGCCCAGAGTAATTGTACAAATTTGGTTGGTTCAGGAGACGGACATGTAAATCAATAAGTATTTACAACCAGTAATAAAATGCAATCTGTTTGTCAGGTGAACCTCTGATGGAAAACAGTTTGAGTGGTTAGGTTTACAAAATAAACGGTCTGACATTATACATCTCCTTGTTGATAGAGGAAGCTTTATGGGTTCAGGCACAGCTAGATGTCAAACTATCCTGAAAAACATTCATTCCTCCCACCACCACCACATTATTGAGTCTGCTATGCAGAAGCCTGTTTAAAAACATTTAAATTCTCCTGAAGATTGTGTCCTGGACCTAAAAGTTGCCATTTCAGAACAGGGAAACTACAAAACAGGGATTCGGAGAGAGACAGCAGAGATAAAATATATACACATGCTGGAACCCACAGGAAAGGTTTGAATATTAGCCAGGGGTTTCTGGGACATTATCAAATTTAAAAGTGCAACAACTGATGGGTTACATTTATCTTGCATAACAGACTCAATAATATGGGGAATGAGGAGAGAGGGATGTTTTTCAGGACAGTTTGACCTCTAGTTGTGCCTCAACCCATAAAGTTTCCTCTATCAACTAGGAGATGTATAATGTCAGGTGCATGTTATACTGTTTATTTTGTAAATAAACAATTTCTTTGATTTCTCTACCAGCTGTGTTGTCCTTGGAAACTGACAAAAAATCTATGGTTTTCCAATAAACAGCCTATGATTTTTGTGAATTTAAAATCCTTTGTGATGTGGGAGATTTTCTTCACCAAGGCTGCATGATTGACTGTGTCATAAGATGCAGTGAGATCTATAAACACTACACCTGTGATTTCCTTCAGTTCAAAACCATCTTCTATATACTGTGTTAGGTTAAGAATTTGTGCTGTACAACCTTTGCCAGGTCTAAAACCAATTTGCTGTGCTATAAGCAGAGGTAATACGATTGCAGACAGTTGGTTCAGAACTAAACATTCATATACAGTGGTACCTCGCTCAAAGAGCATAATGCGTTCCACAGGATTGCTCTTTAAATGAGTTTGCTCTTTAAGCAAAACACCATTGTAGGTGAACAATTCTGACTTCTGGCAATGGGGATTGCGACCCCCGATTTAGTTGTTAAGCGAGTTTTGGGTTGGCTTTAGTTGTTAAGCAAGGCAACCATTCAGAGAAAATTCTGCTCTTTAAGCCAGTTAGTCTCTAAATAAAGCACTCTTTATGCAAGGTTTTAGTGAATCTTATATAGGTGGCTAAGAAATATGGGCTGTAGCTTTTGGGGTCTTCTGATGACTTGCCTGGTTTAAGTATAGCTATCACCCAAGCCTTCTTCCATATCACTGGTAGCTGAACTACATTCAGGCAGTTATTATACAAGCTAAGTAACATTTTTTTCCATTATTGGTCTAAAATGTTTGATCTGCTCATGCATGCCAGCTTCTTTACTGTTCTTACACCTGCCTATTGCCTCTTCCAGCTATCCTGTGGTAAAGGGATTAGTCAGATCACTTGTCTTTAATTCCTCATTCCTTCTTATTCTCTGTTTGTTTTTCCATGGATTGTTTTCCCCTTGGATTGAATCCGGTTTCTATTAACTAATATTTGGTGGCCAATTTGATTAGCTGAGACATTGGCACGTACTGGTCGTTTAGTTATGTCATTATTAAGATGATTAAGTAATTTCCATGCTTTTTTACTGCTGCGGCTTGTGTTGATTTCTATGAGCTTAATCCATTTTTCCCTTTTGTGCTCTGAGATAGCTGACACTACCTGCTTTAACGTTATCTTCACTGGATTTGCATCAAAAAGTGTAAAATATTCATTCAGTTAGTCAACAGTTTCATGCTGAATCTATCCCTCAAGGGGACAGAGCATTCCATAGAGCATTTCTGGACAGCATCAAGAAACTTACCGTATGATGTGGGATCCGGATCAATACCTACCACTCTGCCTTCCAAGGCCACTGAAAACCTGGGCCAGACAGCCTTTTTAAAGTTGTACCTTCTATGGTATGTCATAAATTGTGGTCTGACAGTGGCTGTAATCTCACAACAGTGGCGTAGCGTGGGGGGGCGGGGGGCGGATGCCCCGGGCAGCGCCTTTCAGGGGGCGGCAAAATGTCCCCTCCCCACCCTTTTGCTGGCGAGCGCCCCACGTGCGCTTCGCCGCTTGCCACACACCTCCGTCTGCTCGCACCTCCATCCGCTCGCTCGCCCGGCTGGCCGTTGGGGGCTCTCCTGGCGGGCGGCCCGCGTGCGCACGGACGCTGCTCGCCTCCGCCCGCCCAGCCACCCACCCAACTTGCCGTGAGACGGGGCGCTCGTCGCGAGTGGGTGGTGCCGTGGCGGGGAGCCCCTGGGGGCTGGCTGGGCAGGAGGAGGTGGGCAGCGTGCGCGCGCACATGGGCCGCCCGCCAGGAGAGCCCCCGACCGACAGCCAGCCCGGCGGGCGGGCCCCTCCTTGAATTGTCCGCCTTAAAAAAAACACTTTTTCTCCTCCTCGTCAGCAAAAGGGTGGGGAGGGGACATTTTGCCGCCCCCTGAAAGCCGCTGCCAGGGGCAACAGGAGGCGGAGAGCCCCCAACGGCCAGCCGGGCGGGCGAGCGGACGGAGGTGTGAGCGGACGGAGGTGTGTGGTGGGCGAGCGGACGGAGGTGTGTGGCGCGCGCGCGCGCGCGCGCCGCTAGTCAGCAGGGGGCCGGCTTCTACCTGGGTCGGGGGGAGGGGGGCGGCGGCAGCGGCGAGCTGGGGGGGGCGGCGAGTTTGTTCTTCGCCCCAGGTGGCTGAAGACTGCGCGACGCCACTGTCTCACAAAGAATTGGGTGGTGTTGGGTATTTGGTATTGGCTCCCCTACTGACTTTAAGCATTGATGTGCTACATTTCCACTTACAAAAATGAAGTCTGGGTTATAATTTCTCCTCCATCTTCCACTGTTAAAAGATGCTGGTAATTTGTTGTCGTGGATGAGTGATAGTTGATAGGATTCTGTCCATTCTACAACAGCTTCTCCGCTTTCATTGTTGTCTTCATAGACCCACAAGTTGTTGTGGCTACTAAAGTCACCTACTATAATACAGGTTTATTCTGAAAATTTGGTGTTTCAGTGAAGGAAAATTTTATAAGTGGTGGTTTATAGACAGATGTCACTGTGCAGTCACTGAGCTCAGTTGTTATTATTTCAACATTGTTCTCCTTGGTCACTGCTGTAGACAGAATCTGGAGTCTGTTCTGGCAAACACTGCACTTCCATATTGCTCATGGCATTGTTCAACGATTAATCACATTCCAGGAGCCTTAGGGTGGTGTTTGTTTCTTTAACTGAGGATATTACTTCAATGTTGAACAATATCACTGTCCATTTTGGTCCTGAGAAAGGCCATTGGTTTAAATATTTCTTTGTAGTCATTTCTACTTAAGAAGGTGCTTCTGGATTGAAAGGATTAGCCAGTGATAAATCACCTTTGCCCAGGGGACACTCGATCACTGAAATAGCAATCTCTGGGGAGGCTCCTTTTATGTCCCCCTTTTCCTTTGCTTAAAGATCTCACTGACAAAAGACAGTTTCCATCCTTTTCGCAGCTTTAAAATAGTATGTCTGTTTTATGCTCATTCACATCAGCAAATTCAGTAATAGAAGCTATGGAGGGAAAATATATTTTCTGAGTGGGCACCAGCGGCAAGTGATATTTTGGCTACCCTTCTGAAGATGCATCAACAAAGCAGGCACATATGTCTAATTCAGCTGTAGATCCCTCTTCGATTAGTGTTCTGCAGATAAAGCATACCAATAGGGAGACTTTTAATTGAAGACTGGCTGTGCAATATAGCAATGCAAAAGCCGACAGCCTCCCAAATTTCACTTACAAATTAAGTACAGTCCTATGGGACCTTGAACTGGCAGGCTGTTGAAGAAAATTAAATGCTAATATGTGCATTTATATATATATATATATAAATATATTTCCACCCACAGATATCAAATATATAAAAGCATTACCTTTTCCTTCACTGCAGTGTTCATGTGATGCATGATTTAGAGTAGAAGGTTGAGTCTTCCTACTAAAGGCAAAACTCAATATTGAATCACAAATTGGCAAGATAACATGCAGCCACATAATTTTTAGTCTTTGATTATCCAGATGACTCACAACAAGCATAGTATTTTCCCTCTGTTCTTCCTTCAAAAAAACTGGCACTGCTAGAGAATTCAATGAAGCCTATGATGGCTGCTAATAGGACATGCACTGTTCCTATCCCATTTCCCCGAAAATAAGATACCCATAAAATAAGCCATAGCAGGATTTTTCAGGACTTGCGCAATAAAAGTCATTCCCCGAAAATAAGACATAGTGATAGGTGTGGCTATGCAGCATCCCGGCGTGGAGCGGTAAAGAAGATGGGCAGCCAGTTGCTTTTTTTTTCTTCAAAATTTTATTAGGTATTTACAAAGGGAAAAAAAAACAAATACAAGTACAGATATACATAAAATCATGAAGGTCATATAACAAAGTTTCTGAACAACAATATTACTATAACCACCTTTCTTGAAACATGATCTTCTCAGCATTATTACCATTTACATCATTATTGTCACCCTTGTGCTATATACAATATCCGGGGAATTTTGCGTCCTCACAATTTCCAAAAATCGTTCTGTTCTTGTACAGGGGCTATGTCTTTTTTTTTTTTTTACCAAAGTGTGATCTATAAATGGTTCCCAGATCCTCCAAAAGTTGTTACTTTGCATTTTCCCTTTTCTGCAATTTAACTCCCATGTGAGTTTTTCGTTAAGGGCCAAATCCCACATTTGTTTGTACCAGTCTTGAATACTTATCTTATCGTTATTCTTCCAATTTTTTGCTATACATTGTCTTGCCACCGACAACATTATGGCCAACAATTCTTTATTATCATTTTTTATATCGTATTTATCTATGTCCGTTAACAAAATTGTCTCTGACCCCAGTTCAACTTGCACGTTCAGTATTTTCTCTATCTCCTTTTCCATTCTTTCCCAGAAATTTTTTAAAGATTCACAGCTACACCACATATGTTCATATGTACCCCTTGTTTTTTTACATCTCCAACATATGTCACTCAAGTTATTGTACATTCGGTGCAAACCTACTGGGGTCCTATACCATCTCCATATCAGTTTGTAATTATGTTCTTTAACTCTAACTGACATAGTCCTCATTATCCTTCTTTTCCACATTTTCTGCCATTTTTTTTCCTGTTATCCTTATGTCAAGCTCTTGTTCCCAGCTTTGTCTCAACACCTCTTGTATTTTTTGATTCTTATTCAAAATTTTATAAATTTTACTTACTATCCCCTTAATACCTGTCTCTCCATTTCTGACTCTGGTCAAAAGGATCTCAAATTCCGTGCAGTCCCTGTTTAAACCATTTTCCCATAAAAATGTCCTGTTCCAATTGTTTATCTGAAGGATCTTGAACCAGTTCAGTTCCAATTGCAAGTATAGCTCGCTTCTTTTTCCTTGATCTCTGCAAGTTTTGACCCAATCTTTCAGTAATTTAACCTTTTTTTCCGCCAATATGTCCCTGATCCTCTTATCTATTTTTATTGGAAAATTATTAAAATCTTCCACCTCTAAAACCAGTGAAATTCCTAAAGTAAGTTCTTTTCTCACTCTGCTCCATATCTCTATGGTTGAATTTAGCATCAATCCCTGAGCCTTTTTTTCCCTTTTTCCTTTCCTTCCCATAAAAACTGTGCCTTTCCAACCTTTGAGAATTCTTTCCTTTCAATTTTCTCCCATATTGTTTCTTCTCTAATTAATAATTTTATAACATTTCTTATTTGAAAGGCTCTGTAGTACTTACTGATGTTTGGAATACCCAATTCTCCCTCTTTTTGTGGTACATACCACAGCAATTTGGTTATTCTGGCTCCTCGGTTTCCATTGCAGTACCTGTTAATCATGTTTTGGTACTCGTTCAACTCCTTATCTGTGTGTTTTAACGGTAAAACATCAAACAAAAAATTCAATTTGGGCAGCAACATCATTTTACATATTGCTATTCTACCAAACCATGACAAATTTAATTTGCTATACTGTAAAATTTTCTTTTCCATCTCCTTCTTTTGCCTGCCATAGTTCAGACCTTTAAATTCCCCAATTTTGTTTGATAACATTACCCCAAGATATCTCATCTTCTGCGTAAACTGTACATTATAATTCCGTTTTATTGTTTCTTCATCCCTTTTATCCCCATTGATTAAAATCATTTCTGTTTTATCCCAATTAACTTTTAATCCCATTACTTCCTCAAAATTTTTCAAATGCATATTTATCTTAGAAATGATTTTTGTTGGATGCTCTACCGTTATTAATGTATCATCTGCATAAAGACTTACTTTAGTCCCTTCGATCCCTATTATTTGTTCATCCTGACGAATTGTATTTGCCAAAAATTCCATAGCCATTATAAATAACGATGGTGACAACGGACAGCCCTGTCTTGTGCCCGCTTCTAGCTTTATATCACTTGTATAACTCTCGTTGAATTTAACCCTTGCTGATCCTTGCTTATATAAATTTCTAATAATTCCTTGAAATTTTTCTCCAAATCCATATAATCTGACCATCTCGTGAATTGTCATCCATTGCAAGGAATCAAAAGCTTTAAAAATATCTAATGCTAGAAAACCCACCTTTTCTTTCCTTTTTTCAGTTAAATCCAATAAATCCACTACTCTTCTTATTAAGTCTGACATGTGTCTGTTCTTTACAAACCCTGCTTGGTCCTCCTTGATATAATTGGCTATGAAACTATTTAACCTGTTTGCCAGTATCGTTGAAAATATTTTTGCATCTTGGTTGATCAGGGATATTGGTCTATAAGATTCAATTTTTTCTAAATTTTTACCCGGCTTGGGGATCAGAGCAATTATAGATCTATTCCAGGAATCTGGAGTTGCATCTCCCTCTAATATCCCATTATATAATTTATATAACCTCGGCGCAATCCAGGGCATAAAATCTTTGTAAAACTCCGCTGATAACCCATCCTCACCCGGTGCCTTCTCTTTTTTTAGCTTTTTGATTACTTCCTCAATTTCCTTGACAGATATTTCCTCCTCCATTTTGTTCCTATGTTCCTCTGATATCATTTTAATTTGTTGCCTTTCAAAATATTCTCGCATTTTATCCAAATTTACCTCCTTTTTTGAATACAAATTTTTGTAAAAATTTTCTATTAACTGTGCTTTTTCTTTTCTTTTATTGCATCTTTTTCCATTTTTATCTATCAACACTCCTACCTGTCCTTTATTTTTCTTATCCCTTGCAGCTTTGGCCAATAATTTAGAATTTTTATTACCATATTCGAAATATTCCCTTTTAAGAAAGATCAAGTCTTTCTTAACTTTTTCCATATCTTTGCCATCCAGTTCCTTTTTAATTTTTTGTATCTCTTGGAAAACTTTCTGATCTTTCTTCTTAGCATATTCTGAGTGAAGATGTTTCAGCTGCTTTTCCAATTCCTGATTCCTATTTCTAATTTGTCTATTTCTTACACAATTTAATTTTATTGATTCGCCCCTAAAGATTGCCTTCATTGTGTCCCATACTCCACCGTGGCTGACCTCATTATTTTCATTCAATTTCCAGCTTTCCTCCCATTTCTCCATTATTTGCTTTCTCGTTGCTTCCTCCTTATACAACTTTGGATTATATCTCCAAATATACCCTCCTCTTTCTATCTCTTTTAAATTTATGTCCACTATTATCTTTGCATGGTCAGATTCCCTGAATGTTCCAATTTTAATATCTTCTATTGTTTTAACTAACTCTTCTGTGACAAATATATAGTCAATTCTTGAATACATATCATGAACATGGGAATAATAAGTATATTCTCTCTCCTGAGCCTTAAGCTCTCTCCAAACATCTTTTATCCCCAGTGATTTCCTCCATTCATCTAATATGTATTTTCTACTTTTCTTTTTACTACTTGTGCTATCAATATCTGAACTCAGCATATTAAAATCTCCACCTATGACCATGCTCTTTGCTCCTTCCTTATTCAAGATTTTTCCCATTTTATCTAAAAATTCTTCCTGTTTGGTATTTGGAGCATAAATGTTGACAAGAATTATTTCTTCTTCCTCAATTTTTCCTTTGATTATCAAATATCTTCCTTCTGGGTCAGCTATGGTTTTACTCACAGTGAAGCCCAATTTCTCCGAAATCAGAGTTGCAACTCCCCTGGCTTTAGATGTCCCATAAGCCTTTTCATATATTTCCATTCCCCTCACAGCCAAATTATTTACCTCCGCTGATTTTTGATGGGTCTCTTGCAGAAAAATAATATCAGCTCTGGCTTTGTTGAGCGACATTTGCAATTTCTTTCTCTTCAAGGCATTCCCTGTTCCCTTCACATTCCACGTTATCTAGTATAACCTCCCATTCTCTACATTCTTCCCCGGACGTGCTCCCTATATCCCCCAACAATTCCCCACTAATAGAAAGGTTGATTAGACAGAAATTTAATGAAAAAATTAATACAGAAAAAATTAATAAAATAGAAAATGAGTATCTTTGAGGAGAAAATTTAAGAGAAAAAGTATAGTTAAAAAAGCTAAAAAAGCTAAAAAAAAGAAAAAAAAGAAAAAACTTACCTAGTCTTCCTTCTTCTACAACCCTCCCCACATCTATCTTGGTGATGTCACCTCTGTTCCTCAAAGAGGGGAGGGGGGACCGGAGAAAAATGGCATGCTGTTCTCCTACTTGCCCCCTCCCTCTGCCAATAATTAAATGTTATAAATGTGATCATTCTACTATTTCCACACTTGATGTCCCTGAAAGATCCACTCCTCCCACTGCTCCCTCCACCTCCTGTCCCAAAACCGGCCCCATCGCACCCACCATGTATAAATCTGTTCTCAGAGCAATCCAATCCTTGCCCGCAACCTTGATCAAGCCAATCTGTGTTAAATACTGTAATACATCGGTCTTTTCATCCAGAACATGCCATCTTTTGTCATAAAAAAATCTCAGCTGTTGTGGAAACCTCCAACCATGTTTGATGTCATTTGCAATCAACAATTTCGTGACAGGTTTCATCTTAAACTTCCATTTTCTCTCCTCAGGTGCAATATCATTGTAGATTTCCACATCCAACCCCTCTATTTTCAGGACGCCAGACCCTGCTTGTTTAATGAAAGACATCACCTTCAATTTGTCCACCCAACTTGCAAATTTAACCAAAACGTTCCTGGGTGCCTTTCTCTCCCGCCTTCCCCCCACCCTGAACACAGCACCAATGTCCTCTGGAACAAACTCTTTTCCCATTTTTAGTGAGTTCAGCCACTCCAAAACCCTGTCTTTAAGCTTGTCTGGCATCCTTTCCGCCATCTTACGAATCACTATGTTCTGTTTTCTCCACCCCTCCTCCATCATCATCATTTTTTTCTCTTGCACAGCAATCTTGTTTTCAACTACATGTTCTTGAATCAAGAGTTCATTCACTGTTATTACAGTTTGTTTTAAATCAGTTTGCATAGTATCTGTAATCATTTAAATCTTTTGTGTATTCTCTACCACCTCTTTTTTCACATCTGTTAGGGCCCTGGCCAGGCTTTCATATTGTAACCTGGCCAGCTCCCTATCTTTTTTCATTTCTTCACTGTTGTTCTCCACAAAAGAAAACAAAAATCACCATTCCCAGAAGTTGATGAATACACTTGGAATCGGGTGAGGTTACATTTATTTATTTATTTATTTATTTATTTATTTATTTATTTATATTTGTTTATTCCCCTCCTCCCCAAAGGGACCCAGGGTGATTTACAACAATTATAAAACCATTTAAAAGATTGAAAAACTTTAAAAACTTAATATTAATATTAAAACTTAATACATAGCACTATTATAATTATTCCTGTGATAATTACCCTGTTTCCCCAAAAATTAGACATACCCATAAAATAAGCCATAGCAGGATTTCTCAGCAGTTGTGCAATAAAAGGCATAGCCCAAAAATAAGACATAGTGATAGGCGTGGCTATGCAATATCCCAGCACGGAGTGGAGTATAGAACAGTTTTTGCAGGCTTGTGAGTTCTCTCAGAGACCTCCTCTAGTGTCTCAGCAACTGAAGTGTTGGGTTTCATTCTCAAGTTTCATTGGGAACTAACTCGGAGGGCCTTTGCATGGTTAAACCTGGTGAACAAATTGTGTCTATTCCTTGATATGTCCAATTTGGCTACCATAATACATGCCTAGTGCCAGTTGACAATTGTTAAAAGGATCAGCTTCCACCCAAATCCCTACTTCTCTCATTCAAGCATTTAAAACATATTTAACTGGACATATAACATAAAGGTCCCCTTTGTGTATGTCCAGCTGCCATGAAGCCTGGAGAAAGGAGAGGCTTTATCCCCACTCCATCCAGAAATAGGCAGGGAACAGCACTAGAAAACACTACAAGAACACAAATATCCAAACAAAAGCTAATCCTAAACAACAGCAAGAATGGGTTAGAAAACTATAGTTTCCACCCAATTATTGCTATTTTTTAATTGTCCACATATATAAAAGGCACAAACAGAAATTGCAAGCTTATGCCAGAAGGGCAAGGACTGAAATGTGGGATGGCACCATCAGTGAATAATCGCCCTGCCAAACAGAAAATGAACAGCAACTGCACATCCTCTGATCTCAATGTATGTGAGAAATATAATTTTTATTTTACTTATTTATTCAAATTTATTATCCCGCCTCAATCGGGTGAACCCAACTCTAGGCGGCTTACAACAATGCAAAATCCCTCAAAAGAAACTAGATAATCCCACTATATCCCCACAAATTTGGTTTAAATTAATTAAAAGATTCAACTATAATTAGCACAATACTAAAAAACAGATTTAAAAGTTAAAATTAAAAGTTTAAAACAGCGAGAAGGGTGGCTGTCCTATCAGATCAGCCACCCAACATGGGACCCCACACCTGCCCTGCCAGCCAGGTTTTTAGGCCTTTCCGAAAGGGCAGGAGCTCTGTCTGTAGACGTAACTCAGTTGGCAGGAGGTTCCAGAGGGCCGGGGCGGACACGGAGAAGGCCCTCCTCCTGGTGCTAGAGAGATGTGCCTCTCTAACCGATGGAATGAACATCCCAAGAACATCTGTCCGTCCCACCAGGGCAGATCGGAGAGGCTCTCTTATCATTCCATCAGGTAGAGAGGTGCATCTCTCTAGCACCAGAAGGAGGGCCTTCTCCGTGGCCGCCCCGGCCCTTTGGAACCTCCTGCCAACTGAGTTACGTCCACAGACAGAGCTCCTGCCCTTTCGGAAGGGCCTAAAAACCTGGCTGGCAGGTGTGGGGCTCAAGTAATATGGGGTCCCATGTTGGGTGGTTGATCTGATGGGACAGCTACCCCTCTCTCACTCTTTTAAACTTTTTAAACCTTTTAAACTATTAAATCTTTTTAGTATTTTGTAAATTTATAGTTTAATTTTTTTAATTAATATTGAACCTTAGGTTTTAACGTCAGAATTTGTAGAGGTATAGTGGGATTGTTTAGTTTGTTTTGCACTCATGTGTGATCTTTTTCTTTTTGTAAGCCACCTAGAGTCAGGTTCACCTGATTGGGGCGGGATAATAAATCTAAATAAATAAAATAAATAAATAAAAATTTTCAGGGTTTCAGGAAGGATTCTTCCCACACCATAGATGGAGATGCTGAAAAGAGAATCTGCAGACCTTCTGCATAAGAAAAGTATATGATTTATTACTGAGCCACAGACCATGTCCTAGAGGTTCCAATGAAAGCCCCCCTGAGATTCCTTGTGGGAACTAAGGTGCTATTCCCAAAATCAGCTCAGGAAAGGCAACTCATCAGTTGAAGTTGTAGCAAAGTGAGGAGAAGGAGGATAATTTTATGTATAATCACTTGGGACAGTTGGCATGTTTGGGTCTAATACTTTGGCCCAGTATTAATTCAGACAATAATAAAATGGCAAACAGAATCATATAATTACGGTAATATGCATCAATATTGCCAAGTACATGTCAGGCAAAAGGAGTCTGTTGGAATTAAAGGATGAGTGAAAAATTTTAAAATTAAATTTATCTACATTTACAGAGATTTTTCTAATTGGGGGTGGAAAGGACTTGAGATTTAGTACATGCAAATGTGGCAGAGACAAAAACTAAATAAATTTCCCATCCTTTGAGAGATTGCCATTTCTCTTCCATAACAAAAACATTACAAGGTGTATTTTTCTGAAAATAGAGACTTAACAGTCCCAAACACCATTTTCCTGCATATTAAACTGCTGTGAAAATAGATAGTTTGAGTCATGCTTTATGAGAATAAACTAAAGCTGGAACTCTGGATTGGACCAGTTTGCTGAAAGCAAGGAACAGCAAAACCATTTTTTGAGGGGGGGGGGGATTAATCTGACTTCCTTTAATTTTTTAATCTTCACATGAAAATATACAATATATAATTTTCACATTATTTAGAAAGAAAGTAGATAATGATAGATGGATAACTGCAAATGTAGCATATTCACCAGATCATTTAAGAAAATGATCCATGAAATTGCTAAATCATTTTCCTAAATGACCTAGTGAATATGCTTTAGACCACCAGATTGCGACACAATTTTCATGCGAGTTTTGAAAGAAGCTTTTAAAAGTCACAACCTACCTGAAAGTGCTATGAGGTGTGGCTTTGATCTCTATAGCAAAGGTAGCGAGTTTTTGTTATGTTTATTCATGATGAGGAAATTTTGATTTTTATAAGCATATCCCAAAGAATTCAGACACAGCCAAAAAGGAGCTGTGGTAGAAAGTTAAGAATGCTATTATCTAATCCACATAAACATTTAGTTTAATACATATAAAGTACTTAACAGAAGAATCCTCATCTTCCATTTCTGTACGTTTTAGAGTGCTATGAATTTATGAGCAAACATAGGTTTGAGAGTAACATAATGGTAGAAATAAGAGATACCAAATGAGCACCTTTCTAATCATTCTCTATCATGGCTGACCCTTCCCAGAGCTTGAAAGGGTTACTTTTGTTGATAAAACTTACCCAAAATTCCTTAGCTAGCATCATCCATTGCCATAGGAAAGCCTAGAAAAGTTACTTTTGAAATTATGAAAGTAACATTTTCAGGCATTCACTCTTCTTACTTCAGACAGCATGAGGCTGCTTCAGGCATTACTTTTGGAGGAAGCTGCTGTAAAAGGGTTAAGTTATCTGTGCCAGGAAACCATCCCTGCATTCCCATAACAAAGTTAAGTGCCCTTGACAATGCTATTTCATTTGAAATAAAGAATTTCGATTCTAAGACTGGACAGAAAAAAGGAGATAAAGACAGAGTTTTAACTAACTTTTTTTCTTCTCGGGGAAGAGGTACCATCACTAGCCCACTCACTGTGAAGCATGGATAATAGTCCCCAACGCAAGAGGAAGGAGATAATACCATGTGCTACATGGTAAACAAAAGTGTATGTTTGGTATTTGATTAAGGCTAGGAGATATGATTGTTTATTTTCCTAACACTCTGCAATAGATTCACCTCTAAATGTTGGTGTCGTCTACATTTGGGTGCCTGGTTGCTCTGCCCTAGTTACATCCTTGACCAAACGTTTGGTTCTGGAGAGTGACAAGATAATGTAGACAGGTTCTGGTGTTAATTGGTGATGCTCTCTCAAATGACCTACACATTTCTGAAGCAGTACAGCAGACAGCAGTTTATTTACATTACCTTGGATACCTTGGAGTCGTTATTCATCAAGGAGTCTGTCCATTGGTAGACATCTCAGTGATGATATTCCAAGCATGCAAATGGACCTGAGAAATCTAGTCCATCTGTATGCGTTTTGTTAGCCATTTGGATATCACGTCACCAGCTGATATGGCAAAAGGTATAAAGCAGGGGTGGCCAACCTTCTTCCACCTTGGGTCTGACCACACCCCCAGACAGCTGGGTGGCCTGGACAATGCCCCGCAGAAGCAGAAGTGTGTGCATTTATAAATGTCATAAATGCAGCCACTTCCACATTTACAACAGTTATGCAAACAATTAAGCATGCACAGGTGCATTTTACGGATGACATAAGACTAGCATACTTGTATAGGATTGTCCCTTAATGTTTTATACTGAGGAGGGCTGTTTTAAAAGTCATCATGTTAGGTTCTGTTTGCAAGCTATCACTTGTAAGCTGTTTAGAAACATAGTTTCATTTAAAGTAATCAGAACTTCATTGGTGAAACTCTGCCACTTTAAATTCTGCACAGCATGGGGTTAGAATATGTGCCAACTATATGTACTGTATTCAGTTGAAATACTCACAGAAGTCTCAATTAAGCAAACCAATAGTTCTAATATTAATGATCTGCTCTTCTAAATTCTGTAGGAAAACATAAACATGTTAAAAACCAGTGGAGAAGAGGTAACATTAAAGGAATACTAGATGCACTCCAATAGAAATACGTAGCTATGTATAATGGAAAAATGAATTCATTTTTGCAAAACCTGAATCTAGAGAGGTGCTGTGGTGCAGTGGCTAAGCTCTCATAGTGCAGTCAAAACTATGTTCAGTTGTTGGATTTTATCTCAAGAAACTCAAGGTTGACTTGGACTTCCATCCTGCAAAGGTTGGTAAAATGGGGACCTGGCTTGTTGTGGGCAAACGTAGTTTGCATAACTACTTTGTGAACTGCTCAGGGAATGCTTAGCACTATGGGGTGATATATAAGTGGAAACAACAACAACAACAATACAATGTTAAAAAGCAAGGATGAGGTAATCCATCAAGCTTACTCTTGTTGATTTGGGTCCACATCAAATTGCAAACTTTCTTTTTCTCCAAATAGAAATTATTATATTTCAGTGTGTGCATTTTTCAAAATGTTTGTTTCTATGTATGTTTGTTTGCTGCCCATTTGGAAGATCACCCCACTCTGGGCGGTTTACAATATGACAGTAATCATCAAATTAACCAAAAAAATTAAATAATTACAAATATTTCTAATTCATCTTTGTGACTAAATCTTAACTCAAGCACTTTAACCAATGTTAGAGAAAAACTAAAATCTGGAGAACATATAAACAAAAGAAAACCTGATGGACATATCAACATAAACATTAGCTAGGAAAAAGAACAGTCTTAAAAGCTTCCTTGAACAGCATCCTTTTTTGCTTACATTTAAATACATCCACAAATGTGTGCATTTTTCAAGTACAGTATATCAGACAAAAAACAAAACAAAAACATAGAGAGGACACAAACATTGTGGTATATTTTTTTTAAAAAAAAATCCTGACTGCTATATTCCTTTTCTTAAAATGTGAACTTTCATGGGCCAAGTCCATTTCCTCAGGGTATGCATTTTTAAGCTGCATTTTTCCAGTTGCATTAAAAGTTTGGAAATGTACAGCTTTCTAGCTGCACATTGCATTTGGTTTTGGGAGGTGTAAGAACGCTCACATGAAAATGTGTTTCCAGTTAATTGTTCACTCATTCCAATGGCAAAGGAACAGTAGGTTTTACCGTAAGAAGAAATGTTGTTTTAGCACACAGATCGTTTTTGCAGGAGAACATTTTGTTAATATAAATCAAAGTGAATGATGGTGAAAATTGTGCAAGGCGCACATAGTAGTACTATTATTATTATTATTATTATTATTATTATTATTATTATTATTATTATTATTATTATTATTATTATTATTATTATTATTATTATTATTATTATTATTATTATTATTATTATTATTATTTACACTTGATACCCCGCCCCAATCGGGAGAACCCGACTCTGAGCGGCTTACAAGACACTAAAAATAAAATTAAAAACATAAGAACAATTTACACCAATAAAAGCATCAAAGTTAAAAGATCATCAAAATTTTACCACAAAAATTAAAAACAATACACAGTCCCACTTCCAGACCCAGGGTGGCAATCCTTTAAATAAGCCACCTGGTAAGGGAACTCGTATTCCCGGGTCCCCAAACCTGACCTGCCAGCCAGGTTTTCAAGCCCTTTCAGAAGGGCAGGAGCTCTGTCTGAAGGCACAGTTCGGTGGGCAGGAGGTTCCAGAGGGCCGGGGCGGACACGGAGAAGGCTCTCCTCCTGGTGCAGGTGAGATGCGCCATTCTCGCCGAAGGAACGAGGGAGCCTCTCCGATCCGCCCTGGTGGGACGGACAGATGTTCTTGGGGTGACGCGGTCTCTTAGGTATCCTGGCCCACTACCATATAGGGCTTTAAAGATAATAACCAGCACCTTGAATTGCACCCGGAGACATACTGGCAACCAATGCAACTCCTGGAGCAGCGGTGAAGCATGAGCATAATGCCCACACCCCACCACTACCCGGGCCGCCGCATTTTGGACCAGCTGGAGTCTCCGGATGGTCATCAGGGGCAGCCCCATGTAGAGCGCATTGCAGTAATCAAGTCTGGAGGTGACCAACGCATGTGTGACCATAAGCAGAGCGTCCCGGTCCAGGAGTGGGCGTAACTGGCGTATTACACGAAGTTGTGCAAAGGCCCTCCTGGCCACGGCTGCCACCTGCTCTTCGAACAGTAGATTATGAAACTGTTGGGCATTGTCCTATTTGTAAAAAGAAAGTAATCAGACTAATTGAGGGTAGCAATATTTATGTTGCTAAGGAAGGCAAAACAATACTTTATGTATAGCAGTTAGCTTGCTTGCATTTCACACATCAATTGTTCTTTTTTTTTTTTTTTTCATTTTCAGTGAGCATAGTATTTTCTCACATTCATCCTGAAAATGTTATCCTGAAAATATTAAAATGAGCTATATGCTTGATAATTGTAGTAGGTTTAATAGGGATGCTGGCACAAAGCTGGGCGGGCTGAGGAGGATGGTAGAAGACAGAGGTGCCTAGCGGGCAATGGTCAATAGTGTCGCAAAGGGTCGGAATTGACTGTGCGAACTTAACAACAAAAAAGATAAAAAGTCCTACAAGTGCTAGTGCCTAACATGAAGCAAATAATCAATTAGAATTTATTGCAACTAGGATTAGCCTCAGGATATCAGATTTGCATTACAGAAAACATTAAACAGACCAGGATCCAAATGTGTTAGTATACATACTTACACATCTGGTTGTGCAAGTGACTGTAATTTTTCAAATCTTGTACGAAGATTGTACAACGGCCTGAGGAAGAAGATGCCAAGGCCTAGCAGTGGCTGAGAACATCGCCCCCTAAATAAATAAATAAATAAATAAATAAAAAGAAGCATCCCGTATGTTTTTGCACACTCTCCATTCCCTTCCCACAAGCAGAGCAACAGGATGACATACATGCTCATCAAGTGTACTGGGCACATCTCCAATTCTATGGAGCTGAGATGGTGACCAACTGGCATATGGGACGATGTCAGAAGCTCTCTGCAAACCTAATAGATTCATAATTACATTGGAACATTGTACTTAAATAATAAATAGGGTGTTGACTATAAAATAGTCACAGCAGCCTTCCTTTACAGAAAATATCAATAAAGATATAAGAAGGCACAATGTTGGTAAACATTAAACACCACCCAGAATCCACTCTACCACAGAGCTTGTTCTTCAGTCCAGGACTTGCAAGTGGTACTTTCTTGCACCAGCAATGTGCACTATTGGAAGGATTAGCTACCATCTTTCTCCCCTGATCAAAGTGGCTCTAAATGGCACTGTGAAACTTCATTTGTACGAGGATCTACCATCAAGTGATTTGTATAAGCATAGGCTAGCCTGAGATACCTCTGCCAAACATGTGCATGCACTCTAGTCAGAGGAGATGAAAAAAAATTACAAATTGACTTTGGAATGTTGCCCATGCACATACACTACATCCATCCCATCACATTGCAACTCACTATAACATCACATCCTTCACCAGAAAATAATATATGAGAGCTGGGCAGGCTTACCCAGTGATGAGAGCAGCAGCAGTAGCACTCCATTTGTCATAGGAAGGGAAGCCAGAAATACATTTTGGATATCCAAGATCTTGTCTGCTAGCCTGGTATCTTCGGATTATCTTCTTTGGAATCAACAGGGAAAGAGCTCTGGTTTGAAAGTCAGGCTAAAGTTTTAATTTCTGATTTAATGAATCCTACAGATGTGAGAAGATGAAAGAAGCCAAGAGTAGTGAATACGTATGTGTTAGCTGTGAGGTGGTTCACCACATGACTTCTAGATTGTCCAGAACTTTATCTTACTTCCTGTTGAGTAAAACTTCATTGTCCCCATGAAACAGAAAGTTAAATTTGACATTTCAAAAGCATATTAGAATCTCAAAAATAAGTCTCATAGTGTGAGCTAACTCGTGAAAAAAGGTATTCATTTTATCTTCTGTAGAGGATATTTATCCATTTAAATCTGGACTGAGTGAGTTTTCAAGGTAGATAACATTTTTAAGGAGTTGCTTTATCAGTACCATCAGGGGTACACAGAGCATCTTCAAGGTTCTTGTACTTTTGAACCACAATCGGGCATACCCCGGGCAACAGCAACCTTGTTGTGCCACTAATCTTTTTCACATTAGATCAGGTGAAAGGAACTACAGAATGAATTCACCAAAAGTTGGCTTCATTTTCATAGTTTCATGTTTGGCCTAGACACCAAAGAAAATCAGTGCAACCCTCCAGTCAGTTTCTATGGTCAAGTAAAAATTTGAACACATGTTTTCTGAGTCCTAGTCCATCAGCCTATCTACTACACTACACTAGGTGTCTGAAATATGATTAAAAAGTGGCATTTTTATACAGAAAAGTTGGTATATTCACAGTAATTTCCTAATAACTAATCATGATTTTTTTAGGACTGTTGATATCTCCTATGCGTATTTCTGCTTTGGTGAAATGTATTGTTTTAATTTCACTGTCGAGAAAGCTAGTCAAGCATGAGGTACTCTAATCATTGTTACTGCCTTGGTGTGGTAGAATACAGACATCACCATCACCACCACCCATGTTTAGGCTAACATTACCTGGAATCGAGTTACTAAGTGTAGTAATGCGTCTGGCCAGGTTATCCTGCTATGGTAATAAAATAGATCATACTGCCAGCAACTCAACACCAATCATCAGGTAGCAGTTAAATAACCTGGCAACCTTAAGGACTAATGGCCTTGGGTGGCAAAGTCCACAGGGAAGGATGATGGTACCCAAGTGGATTAAATCCCACTTGAATCCATTTTGATGGAGGATTGCAGCTTCATCAATACTGACCCGGGGCTGATAAGGACTTTGTGTGCCAAAAGAGCTGAAGACCAGAAAGTGACTTGTAGTACTGGATCAATGGTATGGGTGTCATGTTGCGATGCAGAAGACAAATGGAAGGCTACTGCAAATATCAGCAAGAATAAAAATAATATGCCATATTTGTAAAATGCCAGCACTTACAGACAATATATAATTAGTTGAGGTAGCTTTGCATAATCTACCACAGGTTTCATAAATGAGTTTTTCTTTCTTAGCAGGAGATGGCATTAATTTTTTTTAACATGAGTATTATCTTAATATGACTTTATAATTATCATGTGATTATATTTAGTTCCATTTAATAGGTAATAATTAATTGCTATATAATACTATTGGCCTTCAAAGACTTTATGTATAAGATATGACTGTAGTGCACTAAACCATCCTTGTACTTGGAGTAAAGTGAAGGTTCTAAAGTCAGCATGCTTTATAATACTGAAACCTATAATTCTAAACCAAGTGATTAAAAATTTGAATTTAATTTATCTTAATCATCGAATTAATTTAGAATTAATTATACTTTAAACCCATTTAATAACTTGTAATAAAAGATATATTGCTAATGAATGTGTTTGGTTCATTAAAACAGTAACTTTTTATTGCTGTGATGAGACCAATTTAAACTGAGATTAATTTCTGGGTACAAAATAGAATTCCAATAATCTATATTGCTTTAGATTGACTGTATTTTTGCCAAAGGCACTCCTAGCACTATGCAACATCTGGTTTTACAAAGACAGTGATACTCTTCTTTGAGAAGTAAAGCTATCACAGCTTTTTCCACTTTGCTGCTCATTCATTAACTACGTCCAAGTATAGAGGACAGCTGCACAGAACGACTTGGATATGTCTCCCCTCCTCCCTGCGGAACAGAAGGTATTGTTTTTTCCATTCAAAATAGAAGTTTACAACGCTCCAACAGAAGCAAATGGATTCTGCCACAGTGAAACTCCCTCTAATGATCACAAAAATATCAGAAATGTCTGGAATTAAAAACAGCCCCGTCACCAGAAAAGTCTTACAAAGAAACTTGAAGCTTCTTCTTAAAATTGCTCACTTCTTCTAACTAGGGATTTGAATCTCACAGCCTTTCACTCTTAGAAACAAACAGAGAAAAAAAGGGGGGGTGACATTCCTCTTTTCTCCCTGTAGCAATTTTTCTCTGTCAGTCCCACCACCACCCCTGAGAAATCTCACAAGGAATCTTGTGGGATTTCTTAGACGTTTCATGGTCATCTTTTCTGAAGAAATGCTAAGCAGTTTAAGATGATTTGAATTTCTGCAAGCAAAGACATATTTTCCAGAAAGGATGGAGGAGATTCTGTGTTGCACCACAGTGTAACAAGACTGGTGCAGAATATTGTATCTCCTGTGCAGGATTTAGCCAGGAAATGCAGCTGAAAAGCCAAGCTGTGAAGTATTATTACAATGTGTGCTCAGAAAGACATGTTTCCTGGAAATGGCATCAGATTGTACAGGAACCTGGAGATCGAATAAGCTGCAAAGACCAATCTTGCATACTTTGAAGGAGAGTGGTTTTATCACATGCTTATAGTTATTTAGAAAGACTGTAATTCATTTAATTCATCAAGGGGAAGTGTAACTCTATTAATAAAAGTGATAAAATATTGTTAAATATAAAGTAAAAAAGACATAGCAATTTTATACTGAAGGTGTAGCACTACAAAGAAGATAACTAAGAGTAATAATTGTGATGCCCCTTCAAATTTGAAGAGGCAATTGTCACACAAAACATCTGGAGGACCAAATATTGCCTACTGCTGCTTTGGAACCCAAGGACTGTATCCATTTGTCAGCCTCCACTATTATGTTGTTCTTATGCAGTGATGGGATGTCCCCAGTTCCAGACGGTTCCCTGGAACCGGTAGGACCAATCCCGGAGGGTTCTCCGGGAGGGGAGTCCACTTTTGAGGCGTCCGGTTCCGGACGCCTCACCGAAAGAATTTTTTTTTTTAATCGGAGCTAAAATGGCTCCAATTGACTGCGCATGGGCAGAAACTCAATCTGACGCATTGCGCATGCGTCAAATTGAGTTTCTGGTCATGCGCACTAAATTGGAGCCAAATGGCTCCAATTTTAAAAAAAATTCTTCCGAAGCTGGAGCCGCCCCTTTTTAGAGTGGCTCTGGCAGCAGCGGCGGCAGCCCTAAGAGAAGGGCACCTCCCCTAGCCGGCCACCGAGCTCCCATGGGCACATTGGTGCCTACCTGGCCCAGGCCATCTGCCCGCGCCGCGCCCTCCTAGGGACTTGGGCCTGACAAACCCCCATGTCCTGGGTAAGCCCGGCGGGGCTCGCCACCACCGCATCCTCCTCCACCGGGCACCTGCAGCTTCCTCGGGCCGGTGCCTTTTCAGCCCGGCTCTGGCTGAGGCCACGGGCGGTAGGGCCTGGCCGCGGCTGGAGCCGCCACCATACCCACTGCTGCCCCCAGGCCCTGGCCACCCGTGGCCTCAGCCAGAGCTGGGCCGAAAAGGCACCGCCCCGAGGAAGCTGCAAGCGCCCGGCGGAGGAGGATGCGGCAGTGGCGAGCCCCGCCGGGCTTACCCAGGGCATGGGAGTTTGTTGGGCCCAAGTCCCTAGGAGGGCGCGGCGCGGGCGGACGGCCCGGGCCGGGCAGGCACCAACGTGCCCGTGGGAGCTCGGTGGCCGGCCAGGGGCTGCAGGCGGCTGTGGCGGCCGTGGCCAGCGGCTGCAGGGCCGGCCGCGGCCTTCGTAGGAGGAAACGGCCGCAGTCGGGGGCAGCGTGTCTTGCCGGGTGGCACCGGGCCACATGGAGGTTCGTCGACGCCAAGGAAGGTAAGTGAGGCTTTTATATTTAGGGTGGGTGGGTGATTTATTTGTGTTTTGGGTGGGTGGTTGTACTTTTATTTAATTTTTATTTTATTTATTTCTTTATTTTATTTCTTTAAGTTATTTACGGGTCTGTGTGCGTGTTTATTTTTTTATTTTTATTTTATTTTTGGCCTTGCCCACAACGTCATGATGTCATGACGTTGGCTCCGCCCATGACGTCATGACGTCATGACATTGGCCAAGCCCATGACGTCCATGACGTCATGGCGTGGTAGTAGAATTTTTGACATCCCATCACTGTTCTTATGTACCGTCAAATCACTTCCAGTTTATGGCAACCCTATGAATTATTGACCTCCCATGTCTAAAGGAGGAGATATAGCCATGAAATTTTCCATTGAAATATAGCAGGTTTTAAGGGACCAAAACACTTTATTTATTTATTTATTTATTTATTTATTTATTTAAATTTGTTTATCGCCCTCCTCCCAAAAGGGACCCAGGGCGATTTACAACAACCATTTTTCAATTGTTACCTGGATGTTTCCAAAGACTCTCATGGTAAATTCTTTAAAAACTGAACTCCCAAAGACCCCAGCATTAGTAGCACTGCAACTGAAAGTCCATAGCTTCCTCATTGATACCTTCTGAGATATATCATGGATGCCTGGAAATGCAAAAGCAGTGAACCCTATATTTACAATGCAAACAGTGGTCTCTAGTGGCCAGATCTGGTAATGCACCACAGATACGATGTATTTCAGGGATGTTTATTGACTATTTTTAGAACTGTGAGTAACTGAAACTGCAGCTACTGAACCTGTGAATATGGGTGATGACCTGTATAAGCAGGGAGGGTGGAACCAAGATAGTCATCTTTATCACATACAGCCTCTGCTATGCTTCTTCCTACAAAACTCTGCAATGGATTTTTTTAAAATCAAGACTGACTATTATAAAGTTTCCCAAAGGCGGGGTTTGTATTACTGCATGTTACTTTATTTTATTGTCTCTATGTGTTTTATTTTGTAAACTGCACCAAAATACCCAGATGGTTGGTAAACAAACAGACAAATCCATCTCATATTTGACCTTCTTTTCCTGATGTGTTCTACTTTTCAAAGCAACATTATCTTTTCCAAGGAGTCTTGATTTCTGATGTGCCCAAAGTATGATTTAGTTCTTGATTCAGGTTGTGAGAGTTGGACCATAAGGAAAGCTAAGCGCAGAAGAATAGATGTCTTTGAGATGTGGTGTTGGAGGAGAGTTTTGAGAGTCCCCTGGACAGCGAGGAGAACAAATAGGTCAATCTTAGAAGAAATCAGCCCTGACTGCTCCTTAGAAGGCCAAATAGTAAAGATGAAGCTACTTTGGACATCAAATGAGAAGAGAGGATTCACTTGAGAAAGCCTTGATGCTGGGAAAGGTGGAGGGCAAAAGAGGAAGGGGGTGGCCAAAAATGAGATGGCTAGATGGTATTGTAGACACAATGGGCATAGAGCTGAGCGAGTTGAGGAGGATGGTGGAGGACAGAAGTGCCTGGAGAACAGTGGTCCATGGGGTCACAAAGAGTCGGAATTGACTGTGCGACTGAACAACAACTACTAGTCCATAGTATCAGTAGGCTCTTCTCCAACACATCTTTTTTTTACTAACTAGCTTTTTTTTACTATCCAGCTTTTACTTCCATACACTAATCAGAAATACCACCATTTTGGGTTCTCTTTGCTTTGGTTTCTAGCAACACACCCTTATTTTTAAGAAGCTTATCTAGTTCTTTCATAGTTACCTTTCCAGATTTCAGTCTTCTTCTGATTTTCTCTTGGACAAACAACTTAACATGGCAAGGGTGTTTGAATGTCTCAATGAAGCTCAGAGCAAAACCATCTGAAGGCTAGACTCCATTAAAAGTTTGTCTTCCTACCAAGGTCACACAAGACAAAATGGTCAAAACCTAGTCACCAAACTTGGATTGGTCCAGTAATGATAGTAGTAACAATCATGCTGTAACATGTTAGCATTGTGTCAAAGAAGCTTGTGTTAAATTACCTCAGAATGTTACTGTTGTGACCTGAGGTGCTGGGTGCGAGGAGGAGAACAGTCAGCTGGCCCAGTTGCCTGCTCCTGGCACTGATCTGGAGTCTGAGTCTGAGGAGGACCTGTTGCCAGTTCCTCAGCCTCCAGCCAGCCTAGATCAGGAGGCCGAACATGAGGATATGGACTGGGCACCAGCCCTGCAGCCAGCTGTCACTTTGGAGCCTGTCCCTCAGGTCCAAGCCAGGCCAGAGGATCAGAGCTTGACAGCTAGGCCAAGTGCCAGTAATCAGGATGATGAAGGGCAAGCTGGCCCCTCCGAGAGATGCAGAGTCTCATTAAGAAAGACCTTGCAGATGAGACGAAGGAGTGCCCAGACACGTCTCTTGAACCGGCCCTCGGCTGTGGGGTCTCAGTCTCCTTAAAGCTAGGGCATGGCAGCAAGCTATTTTGTCCGACCAATTTTACTTACTTGGACCCTGACACTGTGCGACCTGGATTGGAACCTTTGGAACCCTGAACCCCTGCATGTGACTTCCACAACATCTCTTGAAAACCCTTGAATCTTGAGTTGCTCTTGACCGGCTTTTGACCTTGGATTTCAACCCTGTAAACTGACTTACCTTTCAGTGCAGCAGCTGCCGGCTGGGCAGATTGGCCGGTGTCTGGGCCACAACAGTTACATGAGTTTAAAAGACTGTAATAAACCCCACAGGAGAATTTATTTATTTATTTATTTATTTATTTATTTATTTAAATTTGTTTATCACCCTCCTCCCCGAAGGCACCCAGGGTGATTCACAACATATCGACAACAATTTAAAACCAGTTCAAAAATTAAAAGTTTTAAAAGAAGCTTAAAAACTTAACATTAAAAACTGGACAGCAGCTCAATATTTCTCCTTAACCTACAGTTCTGTGAAATGCTTGGCAAAGTGTCTGCAAGGGGATACATACTTCATAGTGGCCTCAGCCTATGCCCGTCCTAGTGACTGGAACAGAGGGGTCTTAGGATTTATTGCTGGTTCCAGCAATTTAGTCTTCTATAGTATTTCCAATTTTCTCTTTCCCCAATTCAAATTGCTGACCATTTTCTTAACTGCTGGGATGCCAAATGGGATACCTAGGGTCTGTTGTGGTGTTGCCCTATCTGGGGGTAAACAGTGCCTCTTTACCCCATTTGATAATCACCATGAAATTGCACAAATACCCTAGTTGTGTCAAATTGTGCACATTTATTAAAAGGCAGAGCATGTGACTAAAAAACACATAATTTCCATTGGACCAACTTCTAATGCTGGGGCTTCATGAGACTCACCTTTCTCTTATCTTGCAGTGTGAAACCACATACAAATGAGCAATAATCGATCCAAACATAAATTGTTAAGGCTTTGTGTATTCTAGAGTATCTTGCTTTTAATTAATTGACCCATTAAAACAAATATCACAATATCTCAGCCAGAACTCAATACCAGTGATATAGTTAGCATATTAATTAAAATAAAAGGCTGTACTTGCTCTTCCTCCACCACATTCCATTTAAAATCCAGCAAATGTGCCCTCACCTCTACAAGTTCAGTCTCCTATGCAATTTATTTATTTATTTATTTACATTTGTTTATCGCCCTCCTCCCCAAAGGAGGACAAAACCAACAGAGTTATGTGGCACTTTAAAAATGAACTTGTTTCACTCATCATAGATTTTTAGGGCTGTAGCCATTTCTTTGTTGCAAGATGTATAGCCTCTCTAGACAATAGACAGACATAGACATGCAAGGGCAGAAGATTTAAAATGTATTTTCCAGCAAAGAGATGGCCTTGAAATACGTTAGTCTTTATGATGCCACCAGAGTTTCCATTGGTTGTGCTGCAACATATGTATAGAGTAACTCTGAGAACCTCATTTAAAACAAAAGGAATGCCTCATGAATTATAGTTTATAGAGGGTACAGAAAGTATAGTCTTAGCCCAATGTCACACATCAGGCAAATTGAGCTAAATGTAATTGTGAGTTGCACTGGTTTCAATGTGAAGACAATATTATCCTGCTTTCTAATTACCCTGATTTTTAAGAAAGCTTACACCATTAATTTTTAAAATGCAAGAAAACTACCAATTCTGATTATACAACATGTCATAAGAAACGTCAGTTAATTACTCAGAGATAAATTGAATTGTTACTTTTAACTAGATAGAGCTACCAAATTAATGAGACATTGGTAAATCCACCTTTATGTAAATTCTATTAATTCATTGGGTCTGCTCTCTGTGTTAGGACTCAGAATCCTGCAATTAGAACAGTGATTAAAATCATAAGTAGGCTCAAACACTACAATAACAATATGCATTCAGACATAAACAAAAGCCGAAAGAAAATCTTGTGCAAATAAAGAAGTCTAAAACTTAGCATATTTAGCAACGAGCCTGAAAGGTAGCATCATAATAGAGACAATTTTGTCCAAGTCACTATCAGCCTTAAATTTTGACTGTGGAGGCATGCACAGAAGGTTCACTAGCAAACAACTTTCCACATGATGAAGTTTGGAGGCAATTTGGTGGTTCTTTAGACTCTGAGGTCTCATCTTACAGCAGTAAACATTACAGCATTAAAGCTTAAAAACAGCACTTTGCATCATGTCTGGAAAAACTGGACAAGAACCCAAGGCATGCAATATACAGCAGCTGAAATATCATTAAAATAACTATTCAGTAATATTAAATGAACTGATGTATTTGAACCATCATTTCTGAACAGCCCTTGAAGGTTGTTTATTGCAGTAGTCTAATGTAATGAGAACTAATGTGGTATAGTGGCTAGAGTGTAAGACTAAGACCCAAGAGACTTGAGCTGAATCAAATATTCTGCTCAGTCAGAGAAACTCATGAGGAGCAAAGGAAAAAAATCCTTGCACATCACATATATTTCAAAGCAAAGTAAGGTGGCCAGGACTAAATCCTATTGGTGTGAAATTGAACCACATAAGCCATTAATTTAATTAAATCAAATTCTTTCCCCATCTTCAGGGTATCCAGTGTGATGTGGTGGATAGAGTAATGTCCTAGAGAGTAATGTTATTTAGAGTAATGTTGGTACACCAGGTTCTGACTCCCTTGCTCTTCCATAGAAACTCACTGTGAGATGGAACTGGTAAAGCACTTTTTAAATACCTCACTTATCTTGAAAATCTTGTTAAGGTTATTATAATTCAGTTCTGAATTGATAATACATAGCAACAACAATCTCACAAACTCAACAAAAGTGTTCTAATTCTCCTGCTTCTTGGAGAAAGAACTAGCAAAGGGTTCTGAAACAGTCCTACAATATATTACATTTCTGCCACAAAAGATTGGAATTGAAGAGAACCATGGCAAATTTGAAGGAAAAAAATATCAGTCACAAATCTTCCATATCCATGGATTTTCCGCGTATGGTCAGCTGAAACAGAAATGTTATCGTTGTTTGCAATCACACTAGAGGGTTTCAATATCCCTCCCAATTTGATTTATTAATGATGCTTTGGAAGTACTGTACAGTAAAACCTCACATAAGGAGCGCCTCGCTTAGAGAGTAACTCGCTTAAAGAGCAGCATTTTCTCTGAATGGTCACTTCACTTAACAATTAAAACAAACCAAAAACTTGCTTAACAAATAAATCAGGGTTCGCAATCCCCCCCCCCCCGCTGCCATAAATCATAATTGGTCACTTGCAATGATGTTTCATTTAAAGAGCAAACTCACTTAAAGAGCAATCCTGTGGAACACATTATGCTCTTTAAGCGAAGTACAACTGTACTCAGTTTGGAATTGGGTGTTCTTTGGAGAAGCTCAAGTTCAATTCTGATGAGGTGTGATTCATGAACAAGGATTTTTTTTTTTCGGGGGGTGGGGGAAATCGTCACAAAATTTCAGGAGGACCCAACCTTCAAGGTGATGAGTCATCTATGGTTCAGGTATCAATCTAGAATATATGAAGTCTTGATTACTTCCAAGCACACCCTTCCTTTTTACTACTTTCCATTAAAAACAGGAGAATGGCTTTAGGTATCTATTGAATCTAAATCTTCTTCAGTGTATGAAGGGTTTTTAGGGTTGAAGGGTTCAGGAAAATCTTCTTACATACATACATACATACATACATACATACATACATACATACATACATACATACATACATACATACATGCATGCATGCATGCATGCATGCATGCATGCATGCATGCATACATACCAAAGAATATGGGATAAAATATTCAATAATAATGCTGTTTTCCATTTGTTAACCAACTATTTCACATACCAATTGTCAAAAGAAACTTCTTTTTTTAAAAAAAACCTCATTGTCCTCAAAGACTAACAGGATATAATTAATTCCTTGACCACACACAAATGATCTGTATGTATCTGAAGTTACTGTAGATATTTTAATTCTCATGGACACCTTGTTCCTTGCAGCTAAGCACAAGGATTTCCCATGGGATTTGCACCTGACATCTTCAGTGTGGTTTTTTGATCTGATCAAATTGAATCTTTCATGCTCAGTGAACAAAACAGGTGGTGTTTTGTTTAAATTTTCCATAGTCGTTTGCTGTGTTTATGTTTTCACATTAACTAGTGTCTGCAGGGGGAAACATAGTTTTTCAATAATCTATATATTTGTGTCAACCTTTATTTTCTATTTTAAATGGAAGGCATGATGCATTTATTGGTCAATTTCTACTCACCCACTCTTTAAACATTCACCAATAATCACTGTGTTTCAAGTCTGCAAAGATAGGAAGAAGAAAACAGGATAGATTTTTGAAGGTCATTCTCTCCCTTGCTGACCAATTAGTTTCTAGCAGAGAAGCTCTTCCAATTTTTTTACACATGTGGAGAATAAACTCCACATGGAATATCTCAGCGGTATTGAAAATGAAAACGTATGCCATCCTAGAATCATAGCTTAATAGACCAAATGCCTGCAGAATTACTAACCAGAACCCACACAGCAGGTGATGTAATCCAAAATATAGGATGCTTTAATCAGAAAGCAATTGGCTGTATATGATTGAATGGACCTTACCATGAGCTATGGACAGAAGAGCCTTTATTGCTCTCAACCCTCAAATAACTTTTGTTAGACCCCAGGAACTTTGTAGTGCCATTTTTTTTCTTTCTCTGCTTGATATTGGTTTGGTCCAAAATACCTATCTAACACAGGCCAAAATCTTATTGGTGAGTACAATAAATGCAATGATGTAAACTGCCTGAAGTGAGGAATGAAAGTCCATCAACTTTCAGAAATGTGCCATGAATTTTACACAGAAATGACACAAAACAATAGCATGAGAAGATTTAAAATGTAATTTTTAGAAGATGCTGTCACTGCAGCATTTTCAGAGTTACTATGATTTTCCAATTCTGTAGGAGGCTGGATCGGCATATATAAATCCTGCACAAAACTAAACCCCATTGAATTTGGGGGAATGATTTAAAACTCCTCATGTGCATAGGACTGATTGTAGCCTTCCACAACCACCTACTCACCCATTCTGATTCTGGGGCAACCTGCAGATCTCTCCCATCCAGTACATACTGTTTTCCCTCTGTCTATCCATTCACTGATGATACCTGCCATGTCCCAGTTTATGATCACCATATATATTGCCTTAGTTTTGGGTCAATAAAGTTGCTCTCTGCATCTCATCTTCTCTGTGCTTGGGGAATGAACATATGAGGCTGGTGTTTGTGTGTGGATTCTTTATTATAAGGCTTTCTTGATTTAATTTTACTGTCACATCTACATTGCTTTAAATGTCAGCTTAAGGGGAAAGGAAGGGTTATAAGAGATTGTGAAGAACTGTGTATGAAAGACTGGAGGGAAGATGCAATTTTAAAATGCACTGATTTGTTTTATACTTTTATGTTCAATGCTGTTGAGTGTGGTTAGTATAGTCTCTCACTTTCTCTTTCTTTCCCTTTCTCTCTCTCTTTCTCTCTTTTAGCACCATTTCCTGTGGCATTGTGCTCATGCAGCATGTCTTCTCGATTTCTTAGACCATCACTGAGGGCTACTGCATCATTTCATAGACAAATCAGAGTGGATATTTTTTTTCCCTTGCGTAGATATCAAATTGTTAAACTGCTTAAATCTTTGACAACTAACACAACAGTTCAACTAATGGCCCATGCATTAATACATCTTATCAGCTGTAAACATCTGCCTAACACAGCTCTACTCTCTTGTCAAGCTTCAGGAGAAATGCAAATTTAGACATTATTTTCGCATTGGCTTTGAAACAAGAACAGAAGGACCCAAAAGAGTGGGGGAAATCCAACACTCCTTCGTTTAAATAATTTATGGTACACAGATCATGTCCCAGTTGAAAGTTTCATGGGGAAAGTTGAATAAATGACTGCTTTATAACAATTACTTTAGTAAGTCTGGTTAATATTCAGAGATCACTGGTGGCATGGACTTGCTCCATGAAAGCTCACATTTAAATACAGGAGTTAGTCTCTAAGGTGCCACAAAATTTATTTATTTATTTATTGCTGTTCTGTTTTGTTTACTCTCAGATATACTTGAACACACTAGCATGGCTACCACTCCAAACATTTCAAGAGATCACTGGGTTTCTGTGTACAAATGAGTGTCAGGTTAATATTGCATAAACTCTCCTCATCTCCTCCCTAACTAACCAATGAGAAGTGTGCTGTCAGCAACATTGACAGGCAAAGTAAATACACAAACATATATACACAATGCATTGAAGCTCTTTGCTATTCATGAAGCAATTTACTGTTCACTTTGTTTATTGTGCAGTTGTGTTATTTGTAAATCAGCAGGAACCCTGGTGGTGCAGTGGTTAAACTGCTGTCCTGCAACCAAAAGATTGCGAGTTCAATCCTGACCAGGACTCAAGGCTAACTCAGCCTTTCATCCTTCTGAGGTCAGTAAAATGAGTACCCAGCATGTTGTGGGCAAAATGCTAATTAACTTGTGAACTATCCAGAGAGTGCACTAAACTCTATGGGACAGTATATAAGTGTGATTGCTTTGCTTTTGCTTTACATTTTATGAAGATTCATACAGTTTTACCTTCTAGACCAGCAGTAAGATTTTAACATTTGTTTGAGACACATAGAGAAAACTAAAACAAAAGATATATCTTCTTCTCAAGGTTCCAAATAATAAATAACACTTAATAAATAGCACGATTGTCATCTCTTGCACAAGAATGGCAATATCTTTATAAGCCAAAGTTTATAAAGAAATAAGAAACACAGAAAGATGGGCACCTTCACACCTAGAAACAGTTGCCTTCAGTATTAAGATATGTGTGTCCTTCACATCTTCAGAATTTGCAGGTTAGCTTGCATTTCTTTGGCAAGTCATCAGAATTTATTTGCTGGTTCATCAGAAATAATAATTACACAGTGAGGAAAATGTTAATTAACTAATGTTCTGTCACTATGAAGTCACAGAAGTTTCAATTGCATTTTCCTGAAGTGCATGTAGGTGATGCAGGCCAAAGAAACTGTCTTAGGAAGGTTTTCCTCTCCCCCCCCCCCCCATTTACCTATTTCTTCAATTTACTTATTACCAGCTATTGAGCAGGTTAAATGGTAAATAAATATAAAATGACAAGAAACTCTGCCTGAGGAGAAGCAGTTAAAATTGTAAAAGGGGAAACTATCATATAACAGAGGCCTTTTGGAGAGCTAGTGCTGCTTTTGTGCATGCATGTGTGTGTGCGCGCGTCTGCATATGCACTCTCTTTCCTTGTCCTCCTTCATGAGGCAAGTAAAAGGGGGAATCTGCTTTGCCAAAAGGACACTTTCTGTGTGTGTATGTGCTCAGTGGTGGGCTCAAAAATAATTACTACCACACTGTGGGTGTGGTATGGTGGGCGTGGCTAGGGGAAAAGCCCTGTGTTGCACCCGAATTAGGACTACTTTATTTCAAAACTTGGGTGGGTGGGGCCAGCCAGAATTTCTGCTACCAGTTCTGGCAAATTGGTGTGAACCTGCTGGTGCCCACCACTGCATGTGCTCTATTAATCTTTTGATTCATATACAGTCAAACCTCAGGCTAAGAACAGCTTGACTTAAGTAAAATTCAAGATAAGTTCAGAAATCTCTGAAAAATTCAGGTTCAAGATATGCATTTTTAATAGGATTTTAATAGGATTTTAATAGGATTTTTTTTTTCGAGAGAAGAAATTCAGTGCATTGCATTTAATGCATTCATTTGTGAAATTAAAGATAAGACTTTTTTGAGATACAACCAACCTCAAAGAATGAATTAAAGGATTTAACTACTTCTATAAAGTAGAAAGGTCTCTGGTGAGAAGGAAAAATGCAGTTTGGGACTGTGGAATTCAGGGTTAATTTGCAATTCCTGTTGTGTTATGTGGTCAAGGAGGGAAATGTGAATCACTTCACCAAACCCATAGTATTTCCTGCATGTTTTTCTTATATAATCAAATTCAAACTTACTTCAGCCATGTTTCTTCTAGTCACACCTTCCTGTCTCTCACCTCGCATTGTTCTGAGATCAGCTATTCCTTATGGACATCTAGACACAAGGAATTCTAAGAGAGACAACAACGGAAGCTCTAGCTGGGTATTTAAATATCCCTTAAACAGCTGGATTGGCTGGTATCTTTGAGTTGTCAGTAGCATCACCACTGATTTTACAGATTATCATTCTTTGAGTGTAAAACCCTTTTGAACTGTTCCATGTATGTATGTTGTAAGACTGTAACATATGCATTAGGACTCTTGACAAGTTGCTGTTTGTGATGCTGATAAATCCACTGTCATGACTCCATCTTAAGGGAAATGAGGAACAAAGTATTGATTGCATAGTTGAGTATTAACTGAAGCTACTGAATACCTTGGACAACTTTTAGTTCTTTATGACCCTATTCTTTTAAGAGCAATATGGCAGACTTTCCTATTACATTGTTGCTCTACACAAGGAAAAGTCCTACCTATATACCCTGCATGTGTCTTGTTGGAACTAAAAGTGGTGGAGCAGATCTAGGGGGGGAAAGTGCCAGCCAAAATATGATGGCTGTAACTGTTTTTTGAAAAAGAAAAAAGTGATATTAGTAATAATATTTAACTGATTACATTAAACAATTGTCATGTCAAATACACACACAATGTTAGACATCTAAGCAAGCTCTGCATTTTTAATGAATGTATCACAGAAGCAGATTGCCATTCCCAAGATTGGGGGCAATGGGGGAAAGGACAATAACAAATAAGTGCAACAATATGGTGTGTTGAATGGATTTTCATAAGTACACAGTGATTAATATGACAAGATCAGCTGTTTAATATCATGCCCGACTGCTTCTTTTATACTTGATAATTTTCTTCTATAAGGTATGACAAGCCTAAATTAGTGTGAACCGTTGTGAATTAAAACTCTGTGATTTGCTTCTTTTGGCTACAATCCCTTATGTTCAAATCAAGCATATGGGTGATCTTGGTTTGGTTTGTTGTTTGCTTCTCCTCATCTATTGGAAGAAATATGCAGTTACAAGTCATTGCTTATCAGGTTTCATCTCCTAGTCAGAGAAACTCTCTGGAGTATGCAGCAATAGAACTGTGACCAGGATGCCACCTTGTACAGGCTCACTTTATATGCAGTTGTTCAATGTGTCACAAAAGCTTAAGATACTGAAAATCTCAGGGGCAAAAGCATTCACCAGGCCACTGGGTGAATTCTTTCAGAATTCCCAGGCTTCCTTGTGTATCCAGGCAGAGAGATAAATCTCATGGTGAGGGTTGCTATAAGATGGTTTGATTTTATTGTGCTTAAATGGGCACTCATCTCCTCTATACTGCCAGCTGTAAATTCATTATCCACACCATCCTCACTTCAAATCACATCAGGGCTCATGGGCTTCTCAGAGAGGTGGTGTTTGAATGTATGTTGGGCAGATGCTATCTGACCAAGAATTGATGCAGTAGACTCATGTTTTCTGTTTCACTGCCTCCTTGTGCAGGCACATGCACTCACAGTATTTTGCATTTGTGTATAAGGACACAACCTATCACCCATCTCCATTTGTGTGTAAGAGCACAACCCATCACCCTCTCCATGTGGAGAAAGTAATGAAGGAGCAATAACTTCTCCCCAATTCTCTCACTGGACAAAAGCAGGTAAATAACAATTACATTGAAAAATTTGGATTAAAAAATTGGTGAAAAGAAATGGTAATGCAGAAGGAAAATGAAAATAAGACACTGAGAGGGTTAACAACAACAAAAAATGAGATATTAGTAGAATCCAGAAGATCACCAGGATGTTCTTAAGGCATTATGGAAATCAGAGCTGGATGGAATTTGGCAGTACTGTGAGATAAACTCTTCAAAGTTTTAAGTACTGGAAACTCATGGGAAGAGAAGTAGGGCTGTGATTAGTACTCACAACAACTCTCATTTTCTGCCATTTTCTGACTCTTGAAGTAACTGGACTCCCCAGTGAGTCCTTCCTCCAGCATCACTGAAATCTCCCAATTTCTAGGAAAAGAAAATTCCATTCTCATTTTCTATTTTCATTCATTTGGTTTTATTCTTTACAATTTTTGTTCATTGATCTTCTCAAGGAACTGCCAAAATTTGCTCATCTTCATGCTTTCCAGTTGATCCTGGAAGAGGAAAGATGGACAAAACAGGACTGCAGACTTCAGGCTTCTTTTGCCCTTTCTCCACATCTTGATAATTCTTCTAGGAAAAACAACCACAGAACCTCCAGAAAACCCCAAGAGATTTCCGGTGAGCTTTCTTGTCAGAAGGGAGGGAATCATGCACCGAGAAACCTTGATGTGTGAATGGGAAAAAGAACTTTTTTTCTTATTTCCTCCCCAAGTTCAAGAGACAAATTTATTCATATCACCAATGGGAATCTATTCATTTGATAATCATTGGTGGATTCTGCCACCTGATTTTCAAGACAACATCAAATTTTATCAGTGCCATTCCCTTCAGAAAAATTGCTTATGCATTGTTTTGATGTGAGAATAACAAGTAGAGTCACATTGACTAGGGATCGGGTATGCAGAAAGAGCCTCCTTGAATATTGTCATATATTTGAACCACAATCAGGCGTACCCTGTGCAACAGCAACCTTGTGCCAGCTAATCTTTCTCACACTAGGTCAGGTGAAAGGAACTGCAGAATGAACTGACCAAAAGGTGGCTTCATTTTGGCAGTTTACAGTCTGATCTAAACATGAAAGAAGAACTGACAAGGGATGGATGAAAATTGTATTATATTATATAATTTTTTTATTCCACCCTTGGCATCTAAAAGTCTAAAATGGGTTGCTGAGCCCTGTGGACAAACACTTCACAATTTTTGAGGCTTCTAAATCAAGCACAGCATTGTGCTTGATTTAGACGGGAGAGTTACACGTGAGAGCTTTGAACCTCTGACTTTTTCCTCCAATGCATGGAAGTTGGTTAGAACAGCCAAAAGTTGTCCAAGGGAAGAAATGGCCCAGAGATCACAGTCTTCCTACCCTTCCATTCTTTATTCTCAAATTTAATTTCCAGGAAAACACAGCCAACCTTACATAGCCACAGCCAGCTGATTTATGGTGTTATGAAAGGGCAGCAAATTGCTAGTTATTTCAAATGTTACTAGTGGCCAGAAGCCAAGTGAAAAATTATATCATAATCCCACTGGCACAGGTTATACCATACTGATAATTGAAAATCATTCCTTATCTTCCAGTTCTTTGCTATCATTAATCCTGCTGCTGTTAATAAATTAATTCTTTCATTGTCCAGCTCAATTATTTACTCTCATATATTGATAAAATGCTATTTTACACCATACTTCTATATTTGTCTTTACTATTTCATTCATTTCCTTAATAACCGTCTCCTGAAATGTCAATATAGACTCACATCCCCACCACATAGGAAAATATGTACTGACATCTGCAGCATAAATTAGAATACATAGAATCAATACAATTCACGTTTACTAGTGTGAAATACCATCCAGATCTGATTTCCATAATGCTTTTAGAAAATCCTACTGATCTTCTGCTTCTATCAATATCTCATAATTTTACCTATTATCAGTGATGGGATGACAAAAATTCTACTACCACGCCATGACGTCACAGACGTCATGGGCATGGCCAATGTCATGACATCATGATGTCATGGGCGGAGCCAATGTCATGATGTCATGACATTGTGGGCGGGGCCAAAAATAAAAATAAATAAATAAAATAAAAATAAACACACACACACACACACCTCAGCCCACCCACCCACCCAGACAGCTAAAACACAAACCTGTAAATAACTTAAATAAATAAAATAAAGAAATAAATAAAATAAAAATTAAATAAAAATACAACCACCCACCCAAAACACAAATAAATTACCCACCCCAAATAAAAAACCCTCACTTGCTTACCTTCCTTGGGACGACGAACCCCCATGGCCCGGGGCCACCCGGCAAGGCGCACCGCCCCTGACTGCGGCCTCCTCCTCCTCCGAAGGCGGCGGCCACAGGAGCCACCGCCTGCAGCCGCCGCCCACAGCTGCTGCCCGCCACCGCTGGAGCTGCCGCTGCCTGCAGCCCTGTGGCCTCCTCCTCCTCCTTGGGCCGGTGCCTTTTTGGCCCAGCTCCAGCTGCGGCCACGGCCAGGGGCGGCCAGGGGTTGTGGGCAGCAGTGGCTCTGGTGGTGGCTCCAGCCGCGGCCGCCGAGCCTCCCTGGGCCATCCGCTGCCTACAAGCCCCCATGCCCAAGGGACGCCCAGCGGGGCTCACCGCCGTAGCCTGCAGCCCCCTCCTCCACCGGGCACCACAGCCGGAGCCGGGCCAAAAAGGCACTGGCCCAAGGAGGAGGAGGCCACAGGCGCCCGGTGGAGGAGGAGGCTGCAGGCAGCAGCATTGCACCCCGTCGGGCATCCCCAGGGCATGGGGGCTTGTCGACAGCGGACAGCCCAGGGAGGCTCAGCGGCAGCGGACGGCCCAGGCAGGCCTCAACATGCCCCGGGGGAGGTGCCCTCCTCTGAGGGCTGGTGCCGCCACTGCCGCCACCGCCCTGAAAGGTGTGGTTCCAGCTCCAAAATTAAAATAAAATAAAATTGGAGCCAAAGTGGCTCCAATTGAGTTTCTGCGCATGCGCAGTCAATTGGAGCCATTTTTGCTCCGATTTAAAAAACCCTCCGGGATTGTTCCTACCAGTTCCAGGGGACCGTATGGAACCAGGGACATCCCATCACTGACTATTATCCCTTTCATTGTATTTTCTTTCTGTATTACCATTTCTTCGGATTTTGTGATATCTCTCTGTTTACCATTTCTTTTCACCCATTCCTTTGTCCATTTCCCCAATGTAATCATTATTTACCTGCTTCTGTCCAGCATGAAAATAGGGGAAAGTTACTGCTCTTTCATCACTTTCTCCACATGGAAAGTGGCATGTCTGCAAAGAAGGCCCATGCTCATATAGGCTGTTCACATGAGCCAAGCAGAGATCTCTCATCTGTGGAAACACTGCTTTCCACATGAAAAGGAAATAGACTCCTGCATGTAAATCACACCTGAATAAGACTGAGGAAATGTGATAAACTTTAACATCTAGCTTTCGCAATCTGTGACCTGTCAAGCCACTACTTGTTTACTATGCACATACTACATGGGACTTTTCCTTCAAAGGTATTTGGAAACTACTAGTTGATGTACAATTTGTGGCCAAATTAATAATCTGAGACCAGTTATAGGGATCATGTGAGTTCACTGTTACAATGGTTGTATTGGACGACAGTCTATTTCCGTATACTGTTCAAAGTGTAGGTCATGACCTACAAAACCCTTTTTGATTCAGGACCAGATTATATGACTTTTGAACATGATGTTGTCCTTTACAAGCCTGTATGTGTTAGGATCCTTGGGATAGGTCCTACTTTCTGGCTTCCTACCAAAAAAGTCAAATTTCATTATGTACAGAAAAACGACCTTCTAACTAGCTGCTCGGATATTCAAATATGCATCTGGTCTTTTAAACTGAGCTTAATGAAATACACTGCAGCTTATAAGAGCTATTCAGTTCTTTTTTTTAAATTGTCACATTTTAAAGACTTCCTTTGTATTTGTTTACCTTTCACATAGATTTTATTACAGTAACATACTTTGAGCACCATTGTTAGTGGAAAGGTTGCATATAAATTTAATAAGTAAATTTAAAAGCCAGCTCTATCAGCCATGATAGTTAGCTGGCTTAGGAAATCCATCTTGATCCTTGCATTTAATAAAGAAGGACATTGTCATGCCTCAGTGGAAACAAAATACGTACCTGTAGGCCTCACTTTATTTGCCAGATTACAGGTTGGATAGCCCTGGTTTAAATCAAAGATGAAACAGGCTTTGCTTCATTTGTTTTATGAAAGTGAATAAAGCCATTAAACTTAATCTATCAATCTCTGGTTTACTAACCTGTTAATAAGAGACGCCTCATGCCTAACAGCTCTTAAGACTGAATCCTTATTTCCTCAAACACTTTCGTGTATATATATTTTAAAGATGTTTGAAAATGTTTGGTTCCAAACAGCTCAGAGGCTTAGATTTTCTTTTATTCATCTTCTAATTCTTTTTATAGTATTTCCCACCCTCTGGAAAGTGAACAGAAAGTCTGCTTCAATCATCTCATGCATTTCATACGAACAATTCATCTCTTTTAATATTCATTTAATATTCATATTAATATATTGTAGAGCATAGAAAAATACTTTTGGGGGTTATAACTTTGAGAATCCTCCAGCTAGCAAGATCACTGACAGGGGGAATACAAAAGCCAGGGTTCCAAAATGTAACTTTTCCCCAGCTCTGATGATTTAACAATTGTTCATCATTTCCACCCATGTAGGAAACTGTTAGCCCACTAATGTTCATTGAAAGGGGTCTTCACAACAATCTAACCATTTATTCAGTGGCCAGTATCCTGTTCAATACTGGGGGACAATGGGCTACAGCTGAATCTCAACAAGACTGAGTGGTTGTGGGTCAGGGGTCCTGCGTTAACTCGGGAGCTACCATCTTTGGTTCTGGATGGGGCAGTTTTGCCCCAAACAGACCCAGTACATAATCTGGGGGTCCTCTTGGACTCATGACTACTGCTCGAAGAGCAGGTGGCAGTCGTGGCCAGGAGGTCTTTTGCACAACTTTGTGTAATATGCCAGTTACGCCCACTCCTAGACCAGGACTCCTTGCTCATGATCACACATGCTTTAGTCACCTCCAGACTTGATTACTGTAATGCGCTCTACATGGGGTTGCCCTTGGTGACCATTCAGAGGCTGCAACTGGTCCAGAATGTGGCTGCCTGGGTTGTGATGGGGTGTGGATGTTATTCTCACACCTCTCCACTGCTTCAGGAGCTGCACTGGTTGCCAGTGTCCCTCCAGGTGCAATTCAAGGTGCTGGTTATTACTTTTAAAGCCCTATATGGTAGTGAGTCAGGATACTTAAGAGACCGCATCGCCCTAAGGACATCTGTCCATCCCACCAGAGTGAACCAGAGGGGCTCTCTGGTTGTACCATCAGATAGCATTAGAAGGAGGGTCTTTTCCGTGTCTGCTCCGGCCCTATGGAACCTCCTGCCAAGTGACCTGTGTCTACAGATGGAGCTGCTGCCCTTTAGGAAAGGGCTTAAGACCTGGCTGGCGGGGCATGTGTGGGGTATGGGTCAGATGGTTGCTTCAGTCTGTTGGTTCATCTGACCCCTCCCTCTCTGTGTGTTCTTTAATCTTTTTAATCTTTTTTAATCTCTGTAATTCTTAATCTTGATTTCTTATACTGTGTTTTTATTGGGTTTTAATTGTTTTAAAGTTTGTTAGCTGCCCTGAGTCCTTGTGAGGAGAACGGCATAAAAGTCTGAGCAAATACATACATACATACATACATACATACATACATACATACATACATACATACATACATACATACATACATACATACATACATATGTGTGCATAGTTTAATTGCACATGACCAGCACTTCATCAGATTATGGTAGATTTCATTGAACAGGATAGTGACCAGAATTCTTAAAAGGTGGAAAGCAACATACAGGGTTCCTTTCTCTGAAATAATGAAAATGTAGGTGCATGCTTACTAAGCTCTTTTTTTTAAAGAGGAAATGAGTTACCAAATTAAAAAAAGTTCAAAAGTGCTTCATTCACTACTTGGCATAAAGCATCTCACAACAACATATTGTTGCTGAGATAAGCTATTTTCCCTCTGGCTGCTATGAGGATTGCAGCTAAAATTTAAGGGTGGGGTGGGGTGATATGATTATTCCAGTTTTAAAAATCCCAACAATCCAATTTATAGAGCTCTTCTTCAACCACACTGTTTAAACAGAATGTTTAAACAGAAACAATTTTTTTTAAAAAACCTAGCTTGTTGGTAAATTCAACTATTTACTAAAGTGTGTATGTAACCAGTTTTTTTGACCTATTTTTGGTTTTATAAAAATAATACAGAGAACCACATAATTTTACATAATTTATAGCAGGGTATTAATTATGTGATTAAAAAAACAGTTTTGGAAAGCAAAAATCTAAGTATTAACAGCTAAAATCCAGCAATAAGTAACAGGAAGAAGAATTGAATCAATCAATGGCACTTCAGAGGACTTCTTACCAAATCCCAACTGGTTCAATGTAAATACTCCAGTTGTGACTTATTACACAGGTCTGCAAAAAAAAAAAAAAAAACCCAGCTGCATAGGATATTTTTGGTACATTTTATGTTTTCTAGTGTGCTGAATCCAAAAATGACCTCAATTTCCCCCATCACACAGTTTTTTTCACAAAATATGAGGGGTTTCCATTAAAAAAGCATGATTGATGAGAAAATCACTATTTTATTACAATGAACTAAACATATTATTTCTTATAATTAAACAAACAATTTCTTCATAATATATACTTAACATATATACTTATTTCTGTTTTTATCAGGATGTAAGCCGCCCAGAGTCGGGTCCTCCCGATTGGGGCGGGGTATTAAATTTAAATAATAATAATAATAATAATAATAATAATAATAATAATAATAATAATAATAATAATAATAATAATAATAATAATAATAATAATAATAATTCTGTCTTCACTCTTTTTGTCTGTGAAACCTTTTCTTCTTCTTTTTTATGCTCCCCCAAACACGCTTTCACTTTCAATTTTCTATTTCCCAATTAAGCCTCCAACAGTAGACAGCTAGCATATTGACGTTCCATCTTCCTTGGTAGCGTCTCTCAATATCACGGACATCCTGGTGAAATCTTTCACCCTGTTCTTCACTGTAGGTTCTCTTTTTTTCAGGAAAATAGTTGACATGGGAGTGTAAGAAATGAACTTTTAAGCTCATCTGGAATCCTTGAGCTTTATATGCATTCAACATGTGTTGTACAATGGTTTTGTAGTGAGGGTCTTTAGTATTCCCTAAAAACTTGTGAACGACGTCTTTGAAAGAGTCCCACACTTCCTTTTCTTTTTCTCCCATTGTTTCCCAAAGAGGGGGGGGGACACTGGATTACAGTTTTCGTATGTCAGGGCCAGTAAAAACTTCCTCTTTCAACTTGGTTTCAGACAGTTTGGGGAACTTGGAACACAGATATATGAAACATTCCCCACCTTTTGGCAGTGATTTAGCAAACTGCTTCAAAAGCCCTAATGTAATATGAAGATGTGGCAATAAAACCTTTTCTGTTGGAACCAAGGTAATTTTTTTTTTTTTGCTGGGGATTAAGGCGTCTTGAAGTGGCCAGTCAGTTTTTGTCTAATGGAGGTCTCTGGCTTGTCGTTCCTACAAGGTAGCTAGTTTCAGTCATGTTTTACAGATCGCGAACAGGGTAAAGGAGAAAGAATGCCTCATATACTCTCCCCCTGCAAGAGAACTTATATATTTTGCTCGAAGAAGAGAAAATGGACAAGCAGTAGAATTTTTAGTAGGTTCAAGAAATTCAGGGCACATCCATTTATAATATTAAATAATCCCAACTCTAACTTTATCCCTAACTGATCCTATTGCCAGTTCTCAGCATCTGTGAAGGCTAGGATTCTGATTACATCAATTAACACAACACAAATAAGTAAGGATTAAATGAAGCTGCTTAGAAATGAAGCCTTGGCTGTTCTATCTGGATCTATTTGCAAACTTGCTAGATTGATCACTGAGTTTCCCATAGATCATCTTTCTATAGAAATGGCTTTTATTAAAAAAGAAATAAATCATATGTCAGGTAACAGGCCAGAAAGATCTTCTGTGAAACCACTGATTGTTACCTAAGCTGTTCTTGATGCACATAGAAAAGAAAGCACAGAACTAATGATGATCTTGTTTCTGAAACAGATAAAAGAGGAAACAAGAAGAGGTTGAAAACAGCAAAACAGTGGAATACAGCCAGGGTCAACAGATTCTGCCGACTACAAAGCTTTTTGATAAATTTCTTGTTCAAGTAAATGGGAATTTTTATTTTGGTAATATATTGCATCTTTAAAATGAACTCAGTTTTTATTGATTTTGAAGGCAACACTTGCAAGTATGAAAGTAATAGCTTTTTGATTGATTCAGTCAGTATGAGTTAGACTTTATGAATAAAGGGGGAATTAATAAGTTAGGACTGATTTAGGACCACTTTCACTGTATGGATTTCCATTCTTGTGTGATTGTTCTGTTGTTAGAGATGTGATGGAGTATTTGCACAGAAAAAAATGATTAAATGACTGTAACTGAAGGGCTCAAAAGGGGAGACCTCTTTCTAGTAATAAGACTTTCCTGAAGTTAAAACATCCTTAATTCCAGGTTAAACTAAGACATGCCTGCAAATTCTATGAATGTTTTCAATTGCAATATATCATTACATGCGTTGTTTTAAAGATTTTCAAAAGCAAATTGCATGGATTTGTCAAGAGGGATGACTCAGCTATTTGGAACGAGGTTGCAAATAGTCTGGCATGATTGTTAAAGCTGACATCCAATGTGGCTTGGCAAGTAAGGATCAAGAAAACCAAATTCTCACATCAGTTAAAATATTCCTTAACAGCTCTGGGGAAGCTAGAATATTTTGTTTCTTTGATACTAAATCACAGTGATCAATTTTAAAGATGAAAGTGACTGTACAACCCTAAATGTTTCTACTCAAAAGTAAGTCCACAAGAGTTTGATAGGATTTACATTTAAATGAATATGCTTATAGGCTGGACTTTTTGTTGTCTCTGTTGCCCTCTCCCCATCTTCTGACACACCAAACTGGATGCCTCTGCCAAAATTTGACAAGCAAATGGCAGGGAGTGGGGATGAAAAGTGGAACACCTTACCTTTGATGTGAGACTTACACGAAATTTGCACTTTGTTGTCTAGGTGAGACATGGTTTTGGAAACCTTCTATTAATTCTATTCAATCTGTAAACAAGCCAGGTGCTCCTGTAAGCCTCATGTTAAAGGGAACATGAAGATTATTTTGATGCAATAGCTCCACATTTGGGCAGAGCAGTAAACTCAGAGTGAGACCGGATTGTAAAATTCTTTGGAGTTTGATCTGGAATTCAGTCACTGGGACTGTTTAAAAGATTGCATTGCAGTAAGGGAAAAGGGATAGTTTTCCAAAGTTCTCAAGGTATGAAAACACCACTCCACTAGAATCGTTCAGAGTTGTTTCAATTTTATATCATTTTAATCTATTTTTTTTGTCTGTGCAGAGATGATCTAATGCCAAAGTAACATAGCAATGCAGTGATAAGGTGATGTAGAGCTAGACTCAATGGTTTGTTTTTTAAAAAATACAAAAATATTTTGGGGCAGCTAGAGAAAGATTGTAAGGGTTGACCCAAAATCATTCTTCCCAGTCTTCTTGGTGAATGAAACAAACAAACAAACAAACAAACTATAGTAAACCCCTGGGTTATGATGGAGATCCGTTCCAACAGCCTTCATAATAAACCAAAACAAACAAACTGAAGCACATTTTCCCATAGGAATTTATTGGAAATTTTAAAAAGGTCCTGACTAGACCAAAAATAATAATAAAAAAATACAAAAAAAAACAAACACCAAAAACATCCAAAAAATGTCAGACACAATCATCCCGCACCCCCACAAAGGGAAAACAGTCCCAACCAGACAATTTTTTTTAAAAAAAATCCAAAACCACCTGAAAAAGCAAAACAAAAAATGACAAATGTGATCACCCCCCCCCCCCCACACACACACACACACACAAACACAAAAGCAAAGAAGTGGTCTCCCTACCTTTTCCATGACTCTACTTCTTCCAGAGTGGTTTTTCCATCCACCGGGGAACCCATTTTCCACCCCTACTGGCACCGGGAGAATCTGGGGACCTTATCATCTCAGTTCTAACCTTTGTCTTTGGAACCTGGGCAGCACTACAGATGAAAATGCACACCTCCCCCACTGCAGAAATAGCGGCAAAAATGCTAACAACAACGATGGCACATCTGCAGTGATAAGCAATGAATTGCAACTTCTGGTGGAGGGTGTGGGTGCTATTTTAAACTCTAAAATGGTGCTGGCTGCCATTTTAGAGTTTAAATAGTGTGTTTTTTGGTCGTAAACCGGGAGGGAGTAAACTGGAGCATTAATTTTATTAAATTTGCCATTGTAAACCGTGGCAAACATAAACTAGGGTAATTGTAACCTGGGGTTTTATTGTACTAGCAAGGAAAAAAGTTACCAAAGTCTGGATGAAAAGGCCCAGGTTGAAGTGTGGGAGAAAGGACAGGGTGACTCTTAGACTTTTACAATGTGAGATCATTAGGAACATACTTTGAATGCACCCATGCTATTGTGAAGTGTTTTATGAATTTCAATTTTTAATAGAGTAAAAACAGGACCCTGGGGGGAAATACAAGAGTCTGACCTGGGGTGGGGAATGAAATTCAGTGCCATCAGCTACTGCTGGATTTCCACTCTGGAGGCAAAACTCCCACTATTTTCTCTACTCAACCACTAGAGTAATGTAATTTACGTAGCATAGTTCCTATTCTTAAAGCTACTTTGACTGTGACTGTGACTTATTTCTCCCAAATACTACAGTCACTTAATTGATTGGATTGATATCGACCTAGAGAGGAAAAAATCCTCTAATTCTCCCTACTTTCTAAAAATGAAAGTGAGGCAAATATCATTATCTATCTTTCAATATGCTGCAATCATAAAGTGCCCAATGATTACAGGAGCAGAGGAATTTCCTCCTAGGGAATCTATAATTGGGATTTCCAAGAGATCTTGGGTTTTTCATTGGTCCTTGACGTATCCATCTCTTTCTGTTCTGGGACTCCTAACCCAGTTACAGTATTATTTTCATTTTTCCAATAAAAGAGTTTTTCCCAATTTTCAGATATTTTTTCCACCAATAACAAAATTTGGCTCTTTAGGGTGACTTCTTTCAGTGCCATTTCAATTTCCCTTACTTCACTTCAGATCCCTTTTTAGAAATGACAGGTATCCTGATTTGCTACAAAATCCTAAAACATTTCAAACTGAAGCACATGCCTAGTGCCAACTTGAAATAAGGATATCTTCATTTGCTGTGTTTTTGCATAATGGATGGATCAGTCATAACTTTAAGAGGAATGAATTTTGGAATTGAATTATAACTCAATGGAGACAGCTGTGCCTTGTTTTTAATAACTCATCCATGGGGTCATATCTGAGGAAACAGTGTTTATACTGCTTAATTTAGTAGGATTGCTTTCTCCTTCACCCTGTTTCTCTCCTGCCTCTATGACTCACAGAGGTTAATGCTGTTTATACACTATCAAGATGAAAAATGTTACATGTGATATGGCTGTTGTCAACAGTAAACATAAATAATGGTCAGTCCAAATTTTGTTTACCTCAGGAAATTTTGCCTAATCATGGCTCAAGGTTATATAACAATAGACATGCTATTGTTTCCAGTGTTGTAATCACACTGGTGACAGAATAACTTCGTCTAGTGGCTAACTGTAAAAGTGGCCAACCTTGGTGCCCCAGGTGTTCTTCAACTTCAATTACCAAAAGCCCAAGTAAGTGCACCTGGTGATCAGGGCTTCTGGGAATTGAAGTCAAAGAACACCTGTGGCACCAAGGTTTGCCACCGCGGCTATAGACTAGCTCCTGATACAGATTCTTTATTGTCTTCTGCTCAAAACAGGAGGATCATTTTCTTGTATTGATGAAAAAAATAACTGAATATCAGTGTCTAAAAACATTATTGGACTATCAAACAGCTTATAAACTCAAGATTTCAACAATTTCCAAGATGTATATCTAAAACAAAATAAAATGTTGTGAAATAATGGAAAAAATTAAACCAATTAAATAACAAGAACTTGATTATCTTCAGTTATCCAGGTTTCTCCCCACCCCTACTGTCATTGAACATTGGTTCTGTTTCCCTCACTGGCCCAGTTGCCTTAAATATGGTGATAACTGTTCTGCCAGATTTTTTTAATGATATTACTGCTTTTGAAGTGGTATGTAGTGCTTACTACCTGAAAAACAGTAAGGCTAATAATGCATGCTGGGACACAGTGTTTGTTAGGGTGTGATGTTTGAGGTATATGAGTTTTCTGAAACTGAATTTACTTTATAATTTAACTTCTATGACATTTCTTGGAACCTGAAAGAAAATTGTAACCTAACCTTAAACCAGTGGTTCCCAACATGGGGCCCACAACTCACAGGGGTACTTCAATTCCCAGAAGCCTAAATCAGAACATTGGCTGATCAGTGCTTTGCGGAATTGACTTAGGATTCTGGGAATTGATGTCCAAAAACCAAAGGTTAGGAAGCACTGCCTTAAACAAAGCTTTTTATGCTGCTATAATTTAAATGTAGAAAGAAAGGTATTTAGGAAGGATCATGTTTTCCCAAATTTATTTATTCTGTATAGATATCCAGCTACACTCTACTTTATGGGGTATATTACTCCAAATTACGCTGGCTTCTAATTCATATCTGATCTGAAGGAATTTTAGTTCACTACACCACAAATGTAATATGGTCTTGATCCCTGAGATTCCTCATTTGAAAGACCCCATTCTTCTAAATCAACTGGTCTTCCCTTATCTTGGCCATCTGAATACTCTTTTTTTTTTGTTCACTCATGATGCCCCATTTGTGGTCTGTGTTATGTGCAATTGGCAGAGTGAACTTCATGCTGAAAGTTGCAGCAAAAGTCTGAGTAGACACAGGATAACACAAATAACTTTGTTGCAGAATTTAGCGAAAATAATGGTAAACAGTTTCAAAGCTATTTACAGCAAAAACAAACTGTATAACTTCTCCGTTCTGTAGTCAGTTTGAAACAGCTATGTACAGTTCAAATACAGCTTATATGCAGCACAGTTCTTTGAGCAAGTAACCAAATGGACAAATTCCTGTCTAGTCATAGCCAGATTTATTTATCCCTCTACATACCTGCATAATCCCTTATTGCATAGGGAATTGGAACAAACAATAGTAATATGAGGGAGGGGGGTTAAAAAATTGAGCTGTGATTGGTAAAAATTAGAAAGGTAATAATGAACAAATTAAGAATTGAAATCCGTGGTAACTATTTTATAAAAAGGCTATAATTATACCTGTCCCTCACTAAGCAATTTTAACCAAGATGCCACTGGTAATTTAATTGCAGAGGGTAATGTGTTGTCAGAATCAATAATGATGCTGCTTTTTTAGTGAAATCTATAAATCTTAGAGGCTTTGCTTTTCCCTACAGATGAGGAAAACAATATTCTTGTTCTGCTACGTTATATATTTTACCTCTAGCATTCTGCCACATCCTCCCCTAAAGATATTTATCCAGAACATGTGATCCTGTTCCACAGCTAATTGGAATATAAGATGTAATTGAATTCCATTTGACCTTGGAGGGTGACAAACTTCCAGTTCTTCAAAAGCACAAAAACAAAACTTTAATTATTTGCTACATCAATAAATATGCATAAATATGCATAAATAAATATGGACAATGGTCCATAGGGTCACAAAGGGTTGGAATCGACTGTGCGACAGAACAACACAAAACATGCATAAAAGGGATGGGTAGATTTGCTTTATCTCACGTTTGTACAGTTCTAAATTTTGTACAGTTTGGAAAATCTCACCAATACCCAACTGTTAACTGCTAAGGGCTTTCAAATGGGGACTGTGGTAGCTTAGTGGTTAAGATACTGATGATGACTGGAAGGTCGGCAGGTCAGCAGTTTGAGACTTGAGTGCTGCACGACACTGTCCCAGCTCCTGCCAACCTAGCAGTTTGAAAGCAATAAACTGCAAATAGATAAACAGGTACCACTTTGATGGGAAGGTAAACAGTATTCTGTGCACACTGGTGTCTAGTCATGCCTGCCAAATGTCCATGGAAATGTCTGTTGATACAGACAGTGTTGGCTCTTTGACTATAAACAGAGATGAGCACTGAACTTTTACCTTTAAGGGCTGTCAAGTCACATTCAACATCAAACATACAACATTCTTGACTGGGGCCAATGTAGAGTGGCTTTTTAGGAGCTGCCTGAGGCTGGGGGAGGAGCAAAATCTTGTTTGGCATGATTCTTGCTTCCAGGCATCATTTTGCTCCTCTAATGGAACTCAGTAGCTCCATTAACTGTGGCTGTAGCAGCCAGTTTCTAGCTTATGGAGAAAGTCATCTACCCTGTGCACTGATTGGACTCCTGGAGCCTGATCAGCAGGGGGTGAGAGAGTAAAAACTGCTTTCCAGCTGGTGGAGGAAGTATTCCCTTCATCTGCTGGAAAGCAGGCCATGCTCAATTTTATCGCATAAAGCTGAGAATGGGATAAAATACCACAGAGCAATTTAGTTGACCCGCTTACCTGGTCTCAAAATTGGGCAGGTTGGGGTGGATGGTCTGATTGATTTGTTCATGGAATTGGAACAAACTATCCCAAAGAGCAGATTATATGGCTTTGTAGACAGCCTCTATATGAGATATTTAAGAAATGGTTTTATCAGTTCCATGCACACTCCATTGTGTTTCTGTTGCTGAGCAAGGATTTGAATCCAGGTATTTTGAACCCTAGTCCATCACCCTCTCACTACTCCACACTAGGTAGCCTATGCTATCCTAGGTCTACTAATCAGGTGTTGGACTAATCAGTCAATTTATTTTGGTGGTTAACATGTTTATTTTTGAGATGATAAACCTTTCATATTTACTATTTTAGTTAAATAGTTTTGACTCCGGTGGTGATCTACTTGAGTGAAATTACCCCCATATATGGAGAAAAACACATGGGGTATACATTCCAAGATTTTTCACAGATCCCTGAAACAGCAGAAAACAGCAAACTATTTCAGCACACATAGCTGAGGCACTCAAGTACAGGAGTACTGTGAATGCCTCTGTCGTACTTTCAATTCTGTGTAGGGAATGATTCCTCTAGAACAGAGTTCCTCACACTCAGCTCTCCAGATGTTCCCATAAGCCCTGTCCAGCAGATGTGGTGACTTGGGCTTCTGGTAATTGAAGTCCAAGAACACCTGGAGAACCAAGTTTGAGAACCCCAGCCCTAGAAACACAAGTACTTCCTTCTCAACATTGCATTATAGACAGTGGTCTCTAGTGACCAGCTCTGGTAATGCATCTTAGTAATGGGCCTATGAATAACTGAAACCGTGAATACTGAACCCATAGGTATGGAGGGCGACCTGTACCTTGAAATGTTATGTTATCTATGTTGGTTTTTTTTTTTTAATGGAACAAGTAGTTTACAGTATTAGCATCCTATTCCATGAAATTTCTTGGGCATATCCTGAGATAAGGGGGCAAGGTTTTATGCAATATTTATAAAATAATATTTGAGCTCACATAACACAGTGGTTAAACTGAAGCCAGAACTGCTCATGTTGTGAGTTCAGTCTAGATGTGCTCAAGGTTGACTCAGTCTTCTATCCTTCCACGGTAGGTAAAATGTGTACCTGACATGTTTGTGCCAAAAATGCTAATTATGTTGTAACATACTTATTGACCACATTGCCAACATATGTTGGATCATGGAGAAAACAAAGGAATATCAGAAACAAGACTACTTCTGTTTCATTGACTGCACCAAGGCCTTTGACAAAATGTGGCAAGTAAATAAAGAGATGGGAATACCAGAACACCTTATATACCTTATGAGAAATCTGTACATGAGTCAAGAAGCAATAGTTAGGACAGAATACAGAATGATGGAGTGATTTGGAGTGGAAAAGGAATAAGACAGGGCTGCATTTTATCACCCTGATTATTCAACTTATACACAGAGTACATAATGCACAATGAAGGGTTGGACGAATCACAAGTTGGGATCAAAATTGCTGGGAGAAACATCAATTTGAGATATACAGATGATACCACCCAAATGGCAGAAAGAAGCTCTTGCTTAGGTTGAAAGAAGAGAGTGCAAAAGCTGGCTTGAGACTCAACATAAAGAAAACCAAGATAATCGCAACAGGTCCTATCAGTCCCTGGAAAATAGATGGGGAAGAAGTAGAAGCAGTGAAAGATTTTACTTTCTTAGGATCCAAGATCACTGCAGATGGTGATTGCAGCCATGAAATTAAAAAGTGACTGATGCTTGGGAGACAAGCAATGAGAAACCTGGGGAACTTAGTTAAAAGTAGGGATATCACCTTGCAAACAAAAATTTGCATAGTCAAAGCAATGGTATTCCTGGTGGTAATGTATGGTTGTGAGAGCTGAACCATTAGGAAAGCTGAGTGCAGAAGAATAGATGCCTTTGAGATGTGATGTTGGAGTAGAGTTTTGAGAGTCCCCTGGACAGTGAGGAGAACAAATAGGTCAGTCTTAGAAGAAATCAACCCTGACTGCTTCCTAGAAGGTCAAGTAGTAAAGATGAACCTGAAGTACTTTGGACATCAAATGAGAAGAGAGGATTTGCTTGAGAAAGCCTTGTTGCTGGGAAAGTTGGAGGGCAAAAGAAGAAGGGGGCGGCCAAAAATGAGATGGCTGGATGGTATTGCAGATGCAATGGGCACAGAGCAGGGCAAGTTGAGGAGGATGGCGAAGGGCAGAGGTGCCTGGAGGATGGTGATCCATGGGGTCACAAAGGGCTGGAATCAACTATCCAACTGAACAAACAAACAGCTAAAGTTGTAAGGATTTCTGACCACTGAATGATGAATGGTAGACTTTTACTTTTTCAGCCTTATAGTGTGAGTTTTTTATACAACTTCTTCACCTCCAGATAATCCCCATCAACTTAAATGTCACATTTCCATCAGAACATTCTCTACTTGCTGTTGCTGAAGGTAATACTAAAGATTGCAGAAACTGTAAGAGCTCTACAAAAGAAATTGGATTTCCTTTCTTTGTACCTTAGGTAGCCCTGTGTCAATACACAGTTTCCAATGTAGATATTTGCTTTCCTTTTATCGATAACAAGCAAAAGAAACACATGAAAAGGTAATTGTTAAGCCATGATCAAAGACAACTAGAAGAAGCCATACTACCTAAAACTGGCAGCAAAATCACATTTTCATTTCTTTTCCCCACTTTATATATGCTAGAGGCTAATGGCAAGAATGGGGCTCATCTGTCTAAGTATAACGACTGATCTTGTTCTTGGCTTTAATGCATAACTAAATACTTCTCCTTTCCACCCACAAATTACTATTTTTGAAGAATTGTACTGGAACACGCCATGATCATACATTTAAATCTAAAGAGCAGTGATCATACTCATCATTTTGACTTCAAAAGGACTTACAAAAATGTTAATTTAACAAATAGTATTCATTTAATGGATCTACAGTAGTTAGGATTAACCATTAGATTTAGTCCACAAGGTGAGTCCCACTGCATTTGGACAAGACACCTCCAACATGAGCCCCACAAGTTACCTTTCATCCTATATATTTATCATTGCTACTCACTTGTCTGAACCAAAGAGTGGCTGAACAGATACAGATGAGCCCAGGTGTTGTGCTGCCATCAAGCATTTCATTTCTTTCCCCCACTTTATATATGCTAGGAATATGGCCAGTTCAGGTACTGGAACATTGGACGTGGCACTTTTGCTTCCTCTCCATAAGTAGAGACTGATTGGTTTGCCTCCAAAAAAGCAAAGTAATCACACTTATATACCACCCCATAGAACTTAGTGCACTCTCTGCATGGTTGACAAGTTAATTAGCATTTTGCCCCCAACATGCTGAGTTCTCATTTTACCAACCTCGGATGGACAGAAGGCTGAGTCAACCTTGATCCCTGGTCAAATCGAACTGACAACCTTTTGATTGCAGTACAGCAGTTCAACTACTGTGCCACCAGGCCTCCATCACCTCCTCCACTTTCTCCTCCTCTTCAAGTGTCATCCTGTCTGCCTCCCTCTCTTTTGTTTTCTTTTTAAGAGAGGAAATTGATTTTGCTCCAATTTACAAGCCAAACTGTTCCTAACCATTTATTTCAACAAGGCCAGGAAAGTGGCTGGGCTACAGTGCAATGGCTGAAGGGACTCTTAACAACCAGAGGCAGAAGGTGTTCACATAGTGCTGGAGTTGTCTGCACCCTGCACTTTACCACTGCCTGGTTGGGGTGGGTGGAAAGGGAGGCTTCTTTGATTTGGCTTATCAAACTCTGACCTTCTAATCATATTTGCTGCTGTGCCAAATATGCCAAAAAACATCAACACCTTTATATAATGCAGATTGCATACACTAAAGAGACTAAGAGTAATGTAGTGGATATAGTTATGCAGTAGTACAATTGTACCTTGCTTAAAGTTCATAATGTGTGCCACAGGATTGCTCTTTAAGCAAGTTTGCTCTTTAAGTGAAACACCATTGTAAGTGATCAATTGGGACTTTTGTTGGGGCGGGGATTGTGAACCCTGATTTATTTGTTAAGTGAGTTTTTGGTTGTTTTTATTTGTTAAGCGAAGCGAACATTCAGAGAATATTCTGCTCTTTAAATTAGTTACTCTTTAAGTGATGTGCTCTTTATGCAAGGTTTGACTGTACTCAGAAAGCCTGGGTCCAACTTCCCTCTTGGCCATGGAAATTCAGTAGACTCGATGATGGCAAGGATAAAACCACTCTTTAAGTGTCTCACCAATCTTAAAAACCCTGCTAGGGTCAGCAGAAATTGGTTTGACTTGACAGTGTGTAATAACTACAGAAAGGACTTTGAGGTTAAATGAATGAAAATAACACAGATAGAGAAGGGGTCCTTTCTTCATTTTTGGAGTCTTGTGGCATTGCCATAGAGAGCTCCTGAAATATGATAGACTGTAATTCTGAAAGAGAGGGTAATAAAGCTATTTCATTCTTTCAATCTCCCATTTCAGAGTACCTCTATCTAACCCTTGTGTGCAACATCACCTGATTAATATTCTTTCAGTCAAATGCATTGCGATTGTGAAGAAGAAGGCTGTCAACAGCCAGTAAGGATTAGAAGAACATCCCAGAAGGTTAGAGGAGGCAAATTCTTTAGCTATAGTGCTGGGTGACTTGCTTGCTACTATTGAGACCTCCTGTGACCTCCATTTTGCACTGGATATATTCCTTGCTGCCCTTCTTCTATTGTATTGCTATTTCTCCATTATGGAGTGTTTCTTTTAAAATTATTATCTTGCTACTCTTCCACTTTTTGTTTACTTTCTGGGTAATTTAGATTCTTTGCTTTTTTTTGCCTTTTTATTTTATTGAATTTTAGAGGGATTTCCTCTCATTTCCTTTATTGCTTCCTGGAACGTCTGCCTCTCTGCCTGCCTATCCTTTATCCCATGGGCTTCTACCTGTGCAGCTGGCCTAAGGTTACTAAAGTCATGGCAGATGAACTGTCTCCATAATCCTTCACATTCTGCCTTGTGAATTTGGGGTGGGTGGGTGGGTTTGATTATGCTTCCCTCAGTGAGTGATTTTTTAAAAATGAAAATCAAAATGATGAATGATTTCTCTTTCTCATCCATATGATTTCCTACTGATGAATTGATGAGGATGGTGATGTGATGATAAATGTGAACTTTAAAATATTGTTAATGCCTGCATAGATCTGTGGCTTTTTCTTTCTCATGTTCTGTTCCTGCTGTTGCCTGCTTTTGGAGTAATTTATTGTCTGTTGCCTTGCCTCTGTTTTTTTTTTTTTTTTGTACTAATTCTGAGGGTTCTTTAAGACTTTAGCACCAGAAACCCAAATGGGAAATCTAAAACAGAAGGATGTGAAATATTTGTATCTTTTTGATTATTATTTTTTACAGAAGATAATTTTGACTCAAAAGACCCTGTAATGAAACAGTATCCCCGTGAAATACCCTCAAAAATGCAGTATGAATTTTCTCCTGCACATTGCTAATTGAAGACATTCCAACTTGTGATGCTGTATTTTTTTTAAAAAATGCCGTTGCTCTCAAGCATTTTTATTGTGCAATTTAGAAAGCTAGAATGTGCTGGTTTCCTCCTGCTACAGGTAAACAGAGTTTCATTATACAAAACTGACATAATACTTCCGTTTCTTATTTGCATACATGAAGGGTCATAATTACAACTACTGTTATCCAGAGTACATCTTTTGTACTTTCTATGTGAATGTAAAATATATACTATTATGTGCTAACAGAAAGATAATCATATAAATCTATTTGACACTAGTAAGTGAGATCTATTTTAAACAGTCTTATATTATTAGCATAGGATGACTTTCTATGCATGCTTGTTGTTGTTACATGCCTTCAAGTTGTCCTCAACTTGCAGAATGAGTGATCTCTAAAATGTTTTGTTCTCAATAGCAAACTGAAGGTTGTGGCTTCCTTTGGGCCAGTGGTTCCCAACCTGGGGCACGCACCCCACAGGGGGACTTTCAATTCCCAGAAGCCTAAGTCAGTACAGGAATTGACTTAGGCTTTTGGGAATTGAAGTTCAAAAAACAAAGGCATTTTTGAAAAAACTGGTATAGGGAGTCTATCCCTCTTGTGTTGGCCTTTCCCACTATTATTGCCTTATCCAGAAGATTTTGCCGTCTCATTGTTTTCCTAAAGAAGAGCAGCCTCAGAGTCTTCATTTCCCATTCCAGATATAGTTCTGGTGTACAATAATACCTCAGATAACATTAGTATCGAATAACACTAAAATCACATAACATTAAGCAATCTGGGGGGAAGAATTGCATCGGATAACATTAAGATCCTATGGGATGCATCAGATAACAACTGCTAAAGCCTGTGTGGTTACAATGTATCTCTATGGATCCCATAGGATTTTAACATGCATCGGATAACACTAAAAATCGTATAACACCAAGACTTGTGGAACCAGGTTTTAGTGTTATCTGAGGTTTTACTGTAATTGGCTCTAGGATTCACTCTCTCATCTTTCTGGTAGGCCAGGATATATGCCCAACTCTCCTCCATCACTATATTCCATCACTTTTATTTTCCTATCATCTTTCTTTACCAGACAGCTTTCACACTCTTACATTGTTCCTCCTCCTATTGTTAATTTTTACAGAGACTACAGATTTTAATTGTTTACATCTTTGCTTTACTTGATTAGAACAATAATCCAGTATCTCTTCTTTTGTGATTCTGGTATGTTTCCTAACTGAAAGAGATATATCTTGAGTAATTGGGCTTTTCTAGCCCTCTTCCAGTCATTATTCACAGTACATTTAATTTAATTAATTAATTTAATTTAATAGATTTACATACTGCCCTATCCAATGGACTCTGGGTGGTGTACACAAGTTAAAACCAATATAAAACAATTTAAAACCTCTTAAAAACATAGCAATATTACCACCACCCACTGTGCCACTTACTATCTAAAAACAAATATAAAATCTACAAAACCTTAACATAAAAAAATAATTACAGGAAGGGGGAGCCTTAGGCGAGCCAAAAAGGAGAGCTTGTTGACAATCCCAGACCCAGACCCATTTTGCCAACCACATCTTCAAATTTTTCCTAAACAGTAGCAACTGGGCCTGGAGGCATAGTTCTACTGAGAGGAAGTTCCATAGCGTGGGGGCTATGACCGAGATGGCCCTTTTCCTTGTGCTGGAGAGGGGAGCCTCCCCAACAGATGGTTTCCTCTCATGGGAAGGGTCGATTTTTTAGGGATGATGCAGTCCCTGAGGTATCCTGGTCTGCTACCATGAAGGACTTTAAAGGTGACAACCAGCACCTTGAATTGCACCCAGAGACATATAGGCAGCCAGTGCAGCTCCTGCAGCAGTGGTGAGGTACGGGCAAAATGACTACACCCCATCACTGCACTGGCCGCCGCATTCTCAGCCACTACAGTCTCTGGAAGATCATCAGAACATTAGCAAGTTCTGAAGTCTTTTTTAATTATTATTTATCATGCAAGTCCACTAGTGGCTTGCTTTCTCATTTCCTTTGTATACAACTTTTTATCATGTTTTCAAGTGCACAAAATTGCCAATGAAATGGTCCAAGACAAGTTGAAAGGCTGATTAAGCAGTTCATACTGGGGAAGATTTCTGCAGGCAAACAAAAGGAACGAAATGGCTATGGGTTTATAACAATATGTATGCAGCCTTCAAGAATGAATGAGCAAATCTATGAACATCTCATCTCTTCAACAGATTGTATTATGGACTGCTAAGAAGGATAAGCTTTTATAAGATCAAGTAGTGTCGAAACTGAGAGGCTTGGCTCAATATGACTGCTCAACCACAGATGAGTCCCTCATGCTGAACTCTCAAACAGGGCAATAAGTTTTAATGTATGTTTGCCTACTATTTTAAGGCAATCGATATTCAAAGAAAATGAAGTGTTTGTTTCTAGTCCAGAAGAGCAAGTTCATTGACTCACAGCATCTGAGATTTCCATATTGTGCTGTATCCACAAAAAGAGATTGCAGCTGTCCGAATCTAGTCATTAAGCTATGAACAGTCTATACATATAGTGGCCTGAATTAAAGTCCTAGTGCAGTGATGGCGAATCTTGGCACTCCAGGTGTTCTTGAACTTTAATTCTCAGAAGCCCTGATCAGCAAGAGTGCTGACTTGGGCTTCTGGTAATTGAAGTCCAAGAACATCTGGGATGCCAAGGTTCGCCATCACTGTCCTAGTCCAAGACCTGTTGCCCCAACCTTGCTGTATAAATTATGCCCATGTGAGGATAATATCATCATTGGCCAAGGGGACTTCTGGTAATTAAATACTTCCTCCTTACACCCTGTAGTTCCCACAGCTACCATACAATAAAACAGATTACTACAAATCAAACAAACTGTAGGACAGAAGAACAAAGTCTTTTAAAAAATTTTAAACCCTATCCAAAGCTCATGTTAACATTCTTCCATAGGCATGTAGATGAGTCAAGTACTGAATTGTGAATCAACAATTATAAAATTCACCTGTTCTAATGAGTTTATAGTAAAGATGAAGCTAAAGTACATTGGACATCAAATGAGAAGAGAGGATTCACTTGAGAAAGCCTTAATGCTGGGAAAGGTGCAGGGCAAAAGAAAAAGGGAGCAGCCAAACATAAGATGGCCAGATGGTATTGTAGAGACAATGGGTACAGAACTGAGCGAGTTGAGGAGGATGGTGGAGGACAGAGGTGCCTGGTGGACAGTGGTCCATAGGGTCGCAAAGGGTCGGAATTGACTGTGTAACTGAACAACAACAAATGAGTTTACCCTGGTTTAGACTATCAGTTAGTACAACAATCAGTACAACAATCTGCATCAGTCACCAGTTGGTTTTCTGAACTGCTAACCAGATGGGCCTCACCAACATGTCATGTATAGGAATCACAACTCAGCTACCTTATGGACTGGGGGGTCTTATAGTGCCAAACTGGGTAGTATGACATCTTCTGTTCCTTTCATAGGTAGGAGCACTTTATAAACTCCTCTTCTTGGCATGAACATAATAAACAGAATGCATGAGTTGGCACAAGGAGAGAGAATTCACAGCTTCCCTTTTCCTCACTGGCTTTTCCTAAGGGAGGCCTATATGGCCCATCCATTGGTAAGTAGGTGGGTGGTGAGCAGTGGTGGGATTCAGCAGGCTTTCCCCAGTTCACCAGAACCGGTAACAGAAATTCTAGCTGACCCAACCCATCCAAGTTTTGAAATAAAGTAGTCCTAATTTGGGAGCAACACATGGCTTCCCCCTGGCCACCCTCACCATACCATGTCCACGGAGTAGGTAGTAAAAAAAATTGAATCCCACAACTTGTGGTGAGCCCCTTCACCTATGCAACTCATTGTGTATTTAGAGCCCCTTCAGTTATGAGCACTTCATGAAATAGGGCTGATAAATGCTTGCTAAAGCCAACCCTTTGTAAATCCTACCAGGATACACCTCCCCCCCAAAAAAAATACTATCCAGCTATGGTTCCTCTCTGATTTCAGTATCTTACTGTTATAGCCCCTGTCTCTCTGGATAGTTCATCTGGTATTGACTTGTGGTCACTGCAATGCAATGAGAGACCACTTGGGTGCTAAATAGGCCAGAAATCTCGGGCTGGCTGATTGTCTCTTCCTGTTGGACAGATGTGAGGTACACTCCATCTAAGCCTTGTTCCTTGGAGTCCTCCCATTGAGCGTCCACGCCACTGCTCTGGCTTTCCTGTGGGAACCTCTTTAGTAAGCACCCTTCCCCAAGACATTTTATTTCTGTAAAAGTTTTACTTGCTGACCAAGCTCTATAAAACGCTAATAAGAGAGTTTAATGGCATATTGTCTTCAATTAGTAGCTGCCATCACTTCCCCTCCTTCATCCAAGATGTAGAAAAGTGTGTTTATCTAGTACATAGGAGGGTTTCAGTTGTAAGATATACCTCACTTTTTGGATCTGGGAAGAGAAATGCAATAAATGAAGGAAAAGGAAAATAATTGCATGTCTCACCCTACCCCATAATTTAATTGGACAACTTTCTGATACATGGACAAAGAATATGACCAGTGAACAGGCTGCATTATCTCTAAACAGTAACTAACATTTATTATATATTTTAAAACAAGAGTTACAATACAGCCAAAACAAAATGATATTGCAAGTTAAATAAAACAAGAAACAGGTCTCTGAGCACAAAAAATACAAGAAACAGAATCATAATTCCTGACACAAACCAACTCATTTTGGGCCAGCATCTAACTTGCTTCCCATCATCCATTGTGCTGGCATCAGCAAGCCACAAGACCAGCCAGAGAGGAAGAAGCAAAATTATGGAAAGTAGATACATATGAGCTCTAGCCTACCCACATCTCTGTGTGTTAGTTTCTCTTCAGAACTGTATGCACTTGCTAGAAACATCTAAAGAAGGTTTCTAAGAATGTCAGGCTGGGGTATACAGAAAAAGCCTCCTTTTTGAACCACAATTGGGCATACCCTAGGCAATGGCCACTTTGTGCCAGCTAATCTTTATTACACTATGTCAGGCCAAAGGAACTACAGAATGAACTCCCAAAAGCTGGCTTCATTTTGGCAGTTTCACATCTGGCCTAGACATGGAAGAAGAAGACTCGTGTCAGGCTGCCTGCAGCTAGAAGCCTCCTTGTGATCTGGATCCCTACTAGAGTGTGTTGAGTAGAACCCACTGAAACTCTTTTGAACATATTTTGCTCAATGTGCAAAAGGCTGAAGATGAATAGGCCACACCCTACACACCCTTTTCACCGAACACATGTTCATGTCCCATATTGAATGGCCATTGTGGTGTTAATAGAAACAGAGCTTGTCAAATTCCCTTTTTTAGGTTACAGCTCCAAAATGTCCAGCATCGTCAGTGGCTATGTTGGCCAGTAGATTAGGAGAGAGAATTACCAGAAGTGCAAGTGGGGTTCAGAAGAGGCAGGGGAACTAGAGACCACATTGCCAACATAAGATGGATCATGGAAAAAACAAAGGAATATCAGAAACAAGTTTACTTCTGTTTCATTGATTACACTAAGGCCTTTGACTGTGTAGACCACAACAAAATGTGGCAAGTAATTAAAGAGATGGGAATACCAGAACACCTTATATGCCTCATGAGAAACCTGTACATGAATCAAGAAGCAACAGTTAGGACAGAATACGGAATGACAGAGTGGTTTGGAATAGGAAAAGGAGTAAGACAAGGCTGCATTTTGTCACCCTGCTTATTCAACTTATACACAGAACACATAATGTGCAATGCAGGGATGGAGGAATCACAATTTGGGATCAAAATTGCTGGGATAAACATCAACAATTTGAGATATGCAGATGATACCACCCTAATGGCTGAAAGTGAGGAGGACCTAAAGAAGCTCCTGATTAGGTTGAAAGAAGAAAGTGCAAAAGCTGGCTTGAGACTCAATATCAAGAAAACCAAGATAATGGCAACAGGCCCTATCAGTCACTGGAAAATAGATGGGGAAGTAGAAGCAGTGACAGATTTTACTTTCTTGGGATCAAAACTCACTGCAGATGGCGATTGCAGCCATGAAATAAAAAGGCGACTGATTCTTGGGAGGCAAGCGATAAGAAACCTGGGGAGCATAATGAAAAGTAGAGACATCATATTGAAATCAAAAATTTGTATTGTCAAAGCAATGGTATTCCCTGTGGCAATGTATGGTTGTGAGAGCTGGACCATTAGGAAAGATGAGCGCAGAAGAATAGATGCCTTTGAGATGTGGTGTTGGAGGAGAGTTTTGAGAGTCCCCTGGACAGCAAGGAGAACAAATAGGTCAATCTTAGAAGAAATCAACCCAGAATGCTCCTTAGAAAGTCAAATTGTAAAGATGAAGCTAAAGTACTTTGGACATCAAATGAGAAGAGAGGATTCGCTTGAGAAAGCTTTGATGCTGGGAAAGGTGGAGGGCAAAAGAAAAAGGGGGCGGCCAAAAATTAGATGGTTAGATGGTGTTGTGGAGACAGTGGGCACAGAGCTGAGCAGGCTGAGGAGGATGGTGGAGGACAGAAGTGCCTGGCGGGCAGTGGTCCATGGGGTCGCAGAGAGTCGGAATCGACTGTGTGACTGAACAACAAAAAGTACAAAAAGGGAAACATTTCCAAGCTGTAGGTGAAACTTCTCTCATTATTCAACAATCATTAGGGTTGGCTGTTTCTCTGCTGTCATTAAAGTATAATCACATATTTCATGAAAGTCCAGTGACTTTCACTAGAAATAAACAACAAGAAACCAGCAAGCCAAAGGGAGTGTGGCAAGAATACCAACACCAAAACTGAGAAGATATACCATATTTGCCAGTGTATAAGATGCATCAGAGTATAAGGCACACTCCATTTTTCTGATCTATTTTAAGGGGAGAGAGTGCGCGTATACACTGGCAAATACTGTATTTGCTGACATATAAAATGCATCAGAGTATAAGATGCACTCCATTTTTCTGGTGTATTTTATGGGTGGGGGAGTGTGTTTTATATGCCGGCAAATATGGTATGTTGCAGACATCCTCTACCTTCTTCTCACCAGGCACATGTAGTTTTGTACAGCCTCAACATTTATATTTCACCTTGAATAGTTTTCGTTCTTGTCTGCTAATTTTGACTGAAAAAGCAGGGTATAAATAATAGATCACCACTGGTAGCCAGCTTGCAAAAAAGATATTGCTAAATGATATGGAGGGCAGCGCTCCTTTGTCTTTCATCAGTCCATCGAAGTGGATTTTGTAAGAGATCATCTTAATGTTGGCATAAAAAAATGTATCAAAGCCAAACTTGCCTTTTCCACAAAAGTAGCATTAAAGCCTTCACCTCCATACATCTGGTCACTCCAAAGGCACCAGAGCTGATTTATGCAGCAGCCTCATTAAGCAAAATCACTTATGCAGGCTTCTATAAACCCACTATGTCATCAATATTAATGAAAACCTGCATTCTCATGAACTCTACGCTTCTGCCGAATAACTCCCTATAGGGAGGGATTGTTATAATAGTTATTATAATAGATTCTTTGCTTTCACCTGAAACTCTGATAGCAACCAAAACTGGGGGGAAACAAGCCTTCCTTTAATAAGATATTTGTAAACTTGTGTGCCTGTATGGGAGGATGACTATGGTTTAGTGACACAACATTGGCATGGAATGTAAGAGGCAACAGTTTCAATCTCTGACATCTTCTGATGAAATTAAGAATAAGGGACAAGATATATGCCCTCAATATCATAATCTGTACTTTGGAACTGCAACTCCATGAATGCAGCAAAAATTTCCTGCACAAATCTACAGACCTCTAAATTTTGCCCCCTAAAGACTAGCTTTTTGGCAGTTTACCTCTTCCACTGCTGTACTTCTCAACTTTGCCTTCTATTGTTAATTTAAAAACAACAACAACACTTCTACACATTTTCCTGGAAGTCATAGTTATTCAGGAGGCACTCTCTGAATAAAGCGTAATGAATAGCAAGATATGATGTACTGATGAAGAGCCCTAGTAGTGCAATGGTTAAACTGCGGCCAAAACTGATGTTGTGAGTTCAGTCCTGACCAGGGCTCCAGGTTGACTCAGCCTTCCATCCTTCCAAGGTTGGTAAGATGAGTACCCAGCATGTTGGGGGGAATGCTAATTACCTTGTAAATGACCCAGAGAGTGCACTAAATGCTATATGTACATTCCTATTGCTATGTCAAGTGCCAACAGCCATTAAAGAGCCCCCCACTTTCTGTGGCTCCCAAAATCTTCCCCAACAAGAGGTCACTAGGGATCCCCAGAATCTGAGAAGGGGAAATAGGAATATTTCATTATACCGAACCAGCCATGGTTGCTGCAATCTTCCAAGTTGTGTGGAATAAATAGAGCACCTGAGTGCGAGTGCTAGAGTTCAAGAACCAACTAAGGAAGTGTTACCAGAAGTGCTAATCAGTGAGTTGCAGTATGCCCTGAAGCAAACCAAGTCAGGAAAGATATAATCACCATAGAAACCATAGAAGCAGGTGGAGAAAAACTGCAGAAAGTCCTGACATGCTTGTTTACTAAATACATACTACATGGAACTATCCCAGCTCAGTGGAAAACATCAAAGACAGTACCAATCTTTAAAAAGAAAAATCGTGGAAAGATCAAGAACTAAAGGGCCAATATACCCTTTGTCTCAAATATATAAGCTCTTCACACAAGTTATTCTTAACAGAATTGCATGACAGCTGGATGAGGGCTAACCAAGGAACCAGGCTGGTTTAAGGTGAAGCTACAGTACCATGGATCATCTGCACACTCTCAGTTACCGTATACAGTATACTTGAGTATAAGTTGGTTTTTTTAGCCCCCAAAATGAAGTCCAAAAATGGGACTCAGCTTATACTCGGGTCGTCGTAAACACTCAAAAATATACTCACACAAATGTCTAAATTAATTAATTTTACCATATTTTAATACATTTTAATTATTGAAACTCACTAGCAGCTGCTGCATTTTCCACCCCTGATTTATACTCGGGTCAATCTATTTTCTTAGTTTTAGAGGTCCAAATTAGGTCCCTCAATTTATATTTGGGATTACTTATAATCCAGTGTATACATAATAGAGTGACAGAGCGAGTATAAATTGCCATTGGTTGTCACCTTTGTGGATTATAAAAAGGCCTTTGACTCTATTGAAACCAATGCAGTGCAGCAAGTGCTCTTTGAACAAGGAATTGATCCACGTTATATTAGTCTTCTCAAAGAAGTGTATAAGGAATGTACAACACAGATCACTTTATTTCAGAAACCAATAAATGTTTCTGTAAAAAGAGGAGTTTGTCAGGGCGATATGATCGGACCAAAGTTGTTTACTGCCACCTTAGAATCAGCAGTACACAATTTGACATGGGAGGGAAAGGGAATTCATATAAATGGATTCATATAAATAAGCTCCAAGAGTCAGACACAGAAAGTTGAAAGATCAGCCTGAAGTTCAATACAGGTATGTCAAAAACAAAATATATACGGAGTACCTCCACAAATTCCATAGATATGAGATGTGGAAATGATATAGTAGAAGAAATTGGTTCATATGTATACCTTGAGCAAGAGGTTAACCTAAGGCACAGTCTAAGAAAAGACATTTTGAGAAGAAGACAAGCAGCATGGGCAACTTTTAACAACATAAAGCAGGAGTTCCCAAACTTTTCAAGATGGGGCCCGGGTTATGCTCTCTCAGCCAGATTCGAGGCCGGATGGCCATTTTGCCCTATGCTGAAGAAGTGAATGCTGATGTCAGGGGAAAGTATGGTTGACAGAGTTTTGCTCCCAAAGAGGGACATTTATTTATTTATTATTTATTTTATCATACTTCTATGCCACCCTCCTCATGAATGACCCAGGGCGGCTGACAACCAATAAAACACAATCAGCAATACAATCCCACAACAAAAAATAGTTATGTGCAAGACTATAGTGAAAACAGCTTTTTAAAATATAAAGCTGTACAGACTTGAGGGACTGCAGTGTCTCAAGTGGGTAAGACACTGATTGGAAGGTGGCAGGTCAGCAGTTTTATACCCGAATACTACAGGACAGAATGAGCTGCCGTCTTTGTCCCAGCTCCTGCCAACCTAGCAGTTTGAAAGCAAGAACTTGCAAGTAGATAAATAGAGACCACTTTGGTGGGAAAATATCTTGGGATCATGAAAGAAGCCTCATTTGGGTGTCCTCTGAGCAGAGTTTCTCCAGCAAAAATCCTTTCAACACAGAATAACTTATGTGAGAAAGATTAGCCAGCAGCACAAGGTTGCTGTTACCAGGGTTCACCCGATTGTGGTTCAAGAATACCACATTCTTCGAGGAGGCTAGCAATTTCACCAATGGTGTGGAATACAAATTGAACTGATCGATTGATCGATCAATCAGGCCTGCCATATTAATGTTCTGTTACTCATATTTTACATGTAGAAAGTCCTATAGGTAGAAGATGGAAATTACTATTTATTAATTAATTTATTTATTATTTAAATTTGTTTATTGCCCTCCTCCCAAATGGGACCCAGGGCAATTTACAACAATTATAAAATCATTTTTAAAAAATTAAAAACTCTAAAAACTTTTTAAAAAACCTTAGTATTAAAAGCTAGAAATTGTAACATAGGCATACTGGGGTCAAACCAACCAATTGGCTGGGGAAATTGAACCATCCACTCCCCAGACCAAACCTGTCAGCCAGGTTTTCACTCCTTTTCTGAAGGGCAGCAACTCCGTCTGCAGGCATAGATCTATTGGGAGGAGGTTCCAGAGGGCCGGAGCGGACACCGAGAAGGCCCTCCTTCTCGCGCCAATGAGGTGCGCTTCTCTGGCTGATGGCACAACCAGAGAGCCTCTCCAGTCTGCTCTGGTGGGACGGGGAGATGTCCTTGGAACGATGCGGTCTCTTAAATATCCTGGTCCACTACCATGTAGGGCTTTAAAGGTAATAACCAGCACCTTGAATTGCACCTGGAGGCAAACTGGGAGCCAGTGCAGCTCCTTCAGCAGCGGTGAAGCATGGGCATAACGCCCGCATCTCACAACTACTCGTGCAACCGCATTCTGGACCAGCTGAAGCCTCCGAATGGTCACCAAGGGCAGCCCCATGTAGAGCCCCATGTATTTGCTGATATGCTGGACCTAGGTATTTAATTAATGTCCATATATTGTAATATGAACTGCTGCACAAAAATATACAGAGGTCTCAAGATACAAATCTAGAAACAATAGTTCTGAAATGGAAGAAAAGATTGCATAGTTCCCTTGTTACATATGTACACCCCTCCCTTTAATCATTATTAAGGATGATTTCATACCAGGAAGTTACACTGGAAATTGCTTCTTGCTCCCAAATGAGTTTTACACAGTTTCTTTAATTGAAGGGTGATGACCTTACATTGGGTGGATGCAGACAATGAGCTATTTACTCTGAGATGGCAAAAAGTTACTCACCATGGTGCAAATCCCAGTGGCTTGGGTCTGCCTCAGGTCAATGCTATGCATTGAACTAGACAGAAGCACATCCTCAGGAGAGCTGTAGAAATAGCCTTCATTTCATAGTTTGCTGCAAAATCCATCCCCGTGCAGCTTTACTCAGATGTTCTGCTGAGTCCAATGAAACTTGTGACTAAATTTAAGTATGGTGACATCTTTACTGCTTTTGTGGGCAGCAGAGCCTGCTGGTGATCTAGAGGTTTTTCATACTAAACATTATAACATAAATAAAATCTTTATTTCTTCATTTTTTCTGGAAAAGTGTTTTTCAGGATTTGTGGTGTGGTAAATTTATAAACAAAAACATTTTTAAAAACATAGAAGTAAATGAAAATGAAGTGGACCCAGTAGGGCATGGAGAATAAACACACCAGATAATGTTTTATATGAGAAATAGATGGCCACAACTGTATTGGTTACACTGGAAAAGAACTTGACCCAGCATAAGGACACTGATCCAGACATTGGCTGTCACATCAATCTACTGATGAATCCTTCAGACCAGCTGCTGGGGAGGACACAAACCAGAAGGTGGCTAGACATGGTTGTCATCCAGGTTTTGACCACTAGGTGTTCTTTTTTGATGAAAGCAGCACTGGCCTTCACTCAAGTTAGACAGTCTCCTGCTATGCTAATTTTTGTGACAGCTAGATCTCATCCAATGGCCACAGATGCTGACGCCAATAGACCCAGAAGAAAGCTTTTACTAACTCATCATAAAGAAGAAAAAAGGAGACCGTCCTATGTCTGTGAATCCGACATCTTTCATGATCCTCAAGGTTCATGACAGAGAGTGGGTTGAAGCTCGATTCCAGACAGAGATCTCTTCAAGGCAGGAGTACCATTTTTGCTCCTGATGCAGATCTAATCAAAGCCTGCACATCAGTACCTGGAATCCTCTATCACACCAGCCAGCTCAGTCATCTGATCAACTGATGTCTGTTATGTTGTTCCCAGTGCCTTCTGGTTGCCACAGGTACATCTGAAGTGGCCACTGCTGCTATGTGACTCCTGTCACTCTCCTAGCAATGGTTCCCTGGCCTGCTGAGTTGTTCCCATGCTGCAAATAGTTCTCCTGGATAAGTTCAAGGATCTCAGTGTGTAAAAATAGGAGGCAAAATTAATATAGCAAAATAGAATCTCAAAATCTGGGACCTTAGACCCTCTGAAAAAAATAAAGGGAAATAGAAGGGAAAGATGAAAAAGGAAGTTTCTATAGTTTTCTGCTGTATGGAGCAATCAAGAAGTTTTCCCTTTTTTTCACCCCTGGGAGATAACCCTTTCTCTGGCAGAAAGTCTAGAATTTGAGGCATGCTACAGTGAAATTTCATTTTTCAAAACTTCCTAGCCTCTCCATCAGATGTGACATTGAACATAACCTATTCAGCAGTTCTTATTTTTATTTATTTCCATTCTTTCTATCTGGAGCCTCTCAAGACAAAGGCCTTCTCAAGAGACATAAATTCCTACTCTAGGAAGCTTACAAAATTAAACAAAGTTTTTAAAACAATGCAAATTACATAACAATGAAAATCTACACTTGCCTTCTATTCCCAAATTGTGTGTATCTATAAAAAGAAGGGGCCACAGTGGCTTAGTGGTTTGTTGTTGTTCAGTCGCACAGTCAATTCCGACCCTCTGTGACCCCATGGCTTAGTGGTTAAGATGCTGGATTTGATGACTGGAAGGTTGGCAAGTCAACAGTTTGAGACCTGAGTGCTGTGTGATGGAGTGAGCTCCTGTCATCTGCAGTGGCATAGTGTGGGTTTCGCCGTCACTGACGGACTTCCAGAAGGGACTTATGCACACCTTATCCTAATTTGCAGGTGTTGTTAGACAATAATGAACTCTATTTTTATATGAAAGAATTAATTCTCACTGAATATTCATCGTGAACAATCCGAGCACAAAATAAAACACGGGCAATTACCACAAGGCAATTTGTTAGTACAGATGGTGTTGCCAGTTGCTAGAGTGATCGAGGTGACTACACTCATTTAAAGAAAGGGGATTCCCCGGTTCTGTCACAGATTAAATAATAAAAAGTTCCAAATTGTACATATGGCAAAAATATGAAATGAAATGGTTCAAATATTTAGTTCAGATTACAAGATATTATTATTATTATTTATTGTGAAATTTTGCCACCCCAAAAAAGTGCCATCCGGGGCAGGCCACCCCACCCACCCCACTATGCTACACCACTGAGCTCCTGCCAACCTAGCAGTTCGAAAGCAAGAAATTGTAAGTAGGTAAATAGGTACCACTTTAGCAGGAAAGGTTACAGTGCTCCATCTAGTCATGCCTGCCACATGACCACATAAATGTCTGCAGATGCAGACAGCACTGGCTCGTTGGCTGTAAACAGAGATGAGTGCTGCCCCCTAGAGTCAGATATAATTGACTTTCAAGCAATGGAGATCTTTACCTTTATAAAAAGAAACCACTGCACAAGGTAAACTGGACACTATTAACATCAGTTACCTTAACACATATCAGTAGCCTCACAATCCACCTTTTTCATTTCCTTTTTCATTTTCAGCACCTGCCCAGACACCAGTGTAAATTTCTTTCCCTTGTTCTCTGAAAAGAAAAAAGATAAAGGAGACAGCATGACAGTTTTAATATACTTGTCTCCGTGACAGCTGAACAAGCAGCACGAAGCACGGTCTGCTGCAAGAATAGCATATTGTAATTGTATAGCCTGCATGAATCATTTTGGAAGTGATTTACTATAAATTGAACTGTTATAGTCTTGGAAATAATTAAAATGGTTGCTAAATATTGCCCTACAAGGTGACAGAACAGCAGCTTGATTTTCTTACCTGTTTGCACTCACAGACCAATATGAGCTGTTGGCATATTTAATTTAGTGACTAGATACAGATGGGTAGTTTGTGAAAAATGCTTGTAATTGAACAAGTCAAGAGGTGACTATTGCAGCATCTAATCCTAGGCACTCACACAAGGAGATAAACTTAATGTACAAAAATAAATCTGACTAATTATGGACAACTTTGTTCTTATAGGATGGCAGAATGAATGAATACAATCTGCTCTAGCCACCCAAGGAGTATGAACACTTCAATCATTTAGGGCTAATCATCTCAGTTCTTTATAGTGGAATTGGAGAGTTGGTCATGATAGTCTTTTTATTTCTGTTCAACACATTTATTTTCGAGAAACAAAACAACCTTATACACTATATTTCCCCTAAACAATTCTGAGTCCTAAGGTATCAGAAATGATACTTACTGTATATACTCAAGTATAAGCCTAGTTTTTTCAGTCCTAAAACTGATGTCAAAAAGTGGACTTGGCTTATACACGGGTCACTGAGTGTGATGGGAAAAGGCAGCAGCTAATGGCCTTCACCACCCACTTCTCCCGTCCTGTCATCGGTGCATCTCATTCGGTATGGAGAAAACTCCTTTCTGCTGCATCTTATTTTCATGTACCATATTTTGATTATTGAAACTCACTAGCAGCTGCTGCATTTGCCACTCTTGGCGTATATTCGGGTCAATCTATTTTCCTGGTTTCTCAGGTCAAAATTAGATACATCAGCTTGTTTCGATTCGGCTTATATTCGCGTATATATGGATTTATTGCATTGTGTTCTCCCTAAAACATTTTTTTTTTACCCAATGTGTTTTCAACTCGGTGATGAGAACAATCCAAGGTAAAGGTGAAGGCAAAGGTTTCCTTTGTTCAAATGATAGTTGTATCTGACTCTAGGGAGTGTTGATCATCTCCATTTACAGCCAAAGAGCCAGCACTGTCTGCATCAGTGGACATTTCCGTAGTCATGCGGCAGGCATGATGAGACGTTGGAGTGCACAGAATGCTGTTATCTTTCCCTACAAAGCAGTACTTATTTATCTACTTGCAATTTCTTGCTTTCATTGGCAGGAGCTGGGACATATGATGGGGACTCACTCGATCGTGCAGAACTTGGACTTCAAACTGCTGAGAGAACTGCGCTTGAGAACTGAGCCCTGGGGGAATTCATCCATGAAGGCTGGGATGAAAGCTTAAGGCACGCTTTGGTTCTTGTATAATTTAGGTACAGATGGAAGTGGAAATGGAGGAGATGCAGCTCCTCTGTCTCATATCCCATTCCTCCCTTCCTTTTGGAATTATACAACCTCTCACTATATATGCTATGGGTTTAGGGTGACACTTCAGGGCCAAATAGGAATATTTATTTTGCCCATTTCTACTTTATAGTTGGGATCTTTTTGCCTACACCATATAAATTATGGGTTTGTATTTCTGATAGGTATTACTTGTCTCCCAGGAAGCACTTGCACAGCTTCTCTTTTTGAGCAGGAAGCTTAGGCCATGAAGCTGAGCTACAAAACTTTCAAGATAGGCCTTTTGCCAGGTGGGACACATGTATGTGTCTGTAGGAATGGATACGTCAAATGAAATTTCCAGAATGAATAATTTTGGAATTTGAAATCCAAAAAAAGATACATCACCCATGGTTAAAACTGCCAGCTTTGTACTAAACGTCTGCCTACAGATAGGCTTGGCAACCACCTCTCGGTATCTTTATAACAGTTGGTTGTTTCTGAGTCTGGCTCTGTGTCCTGGGGGTAAGATAAGGATTATATCTGAGACTTAGGCTGTGACTAAGTGGTCAAATGATGCAGGGTTTGTTCTGCTTACAAAACAAGTGAATTCAAAGTATTTTTTTAAAAAAAACCTGACCACATGATGTAAAGGCTGATTTAAATCAATCCCACACTTTTTGTTCCCAAAGTGTATTTTGTCAAGCCAAAAATATTTGAACAACCTTTCCCCCTGTATATTTAATTGCAATATGCCACACAGGGGAAACGCTTGTCCAAATAGTTTTGGGTCGACAAAATAGAAGCACCCACAACAGAGGAAAAAAAACCCTGTGTGATTAGTTGTATCTGCCATTTGATGAGTTTTTTCTGCAGTTCCTTTCACCTGACTTAGCATGAGAAAGATTAGCCAAAAACACTAGGTTGCCATTACCAGGGTACGCCCGATTGTGGTTCAAGAATACCACAGTCTTCAAGGAGGCTAGTGGTTTCACTAATTGTGTGGGATAAAAATCAAATCCAATCGACCAATCAATCAATAAGCATACCATAGTAGTGGGCCACTTTTTCATCCATTTTACAAAGCCTACACTTATTGCCAGTTCCATTTTTTTCAATTTTTGTTTTAAGTACAGTAGTACCTCGAGTTACAAATGGTTGCAGTTACAAAATTTTGACAATATGAATGAAAATCAATTGAAAATAATGGCTCAAGTTACGAATTTTTCTGGAACAGATTAATTGGTTTTCAATGCATTCCAATGGGAAACCATGTTTCAAGTTATGAATTTTGGTTTTCAATGCATTCCTATGGGAAATTCGAGTTACAAATTTTTCATAACACAAAAAACACCTTGGAATGCATTAAATTTGTAACTCGAGGTACCATTGTATATTGGTTTGTAGTGCTTGTTCTTGGGCAGTAAATATAAGCCCCTTTGTCTTCTTTTTTAGGATACCTAACCACTTTACTTTAATATTTTAATATATTTGATGTAATGGTTTATTATTCAAAACAATTATTCTTGTTCTTAACATTTCTTCTATATATGCATCTTCTGATTCAACAGTCTTGATGACAGTTCCCTAGAAACTTCATTCAGCATTCTCTCTTTACTACTATGAACATATTCACTGAGACCTTTGCTCCTCTTCCACCATTTGTTTTACTTGCTGCAATCTTTATCCTCCATCCTCTCACGACAGATATAATCTATCCACATCACTTCACAGATGAAAAACATGATTTGCAGTTATTAACTTTCTTGTTCACCTCTCCAGAGCATCAAATTCTGTCATCAACCAATCTACAATGCCAGCACTAAATCTTATCAACACCACCACCCAGGTATTTATTGCCATTTAGTCTCAATTTCAGGAATGTTTAAAATTGCCTTATATATTCTGTTTTAGTCTTCCATTCCATTATTTCTTTGTTTACATAATTTGGTTGAAGATTACTAAATACTTAGAGACCCTTCTGATAGGAAAGCACAACTTTCAACTTCATTGAAACACGTAAGCCTTTTTAAGATCCCCTATGACATTTCTTGATGCAGAAGGCAGTGAAAAATGCCTTTGTATATGAGATATGTGTAAGATATAGTTTCTCTCTATGACCAAATGAGAACATAATGATTTATTTATTAAGAATGCATTAATACAATAGATACATGAAGAGATTTTGCCAGCATCTTGATTATGGTCAATCTATGCCATCTCTCAACATAGCAAATCAGTCTGCCTTGGATTTTCCAAAAGGCACAAGAGTTTTTAGTTCCAGTAAGAAAATGAGACACTAAGTACCTGATGTGTATAAATTGAGGTCTTACTTTTATGTCTGGTAAACTGGACTTGATCCATGAAAACCCACATTTAAATACAGTACAGAGGTTAGTCTTTAAGGTGCCACAATTTTTGACATTTTTGTTGTTGTTTTGTTCACTCTCTGATGTGCTTGCACAGACTAAAGCAGCTACCACTTCAAAAAAAATCATTAAATATTTAGTGTGTGTGCTTTGCGCAATAGCAACTTTACTTATATAGAATATGTTTCTAGCATATTTTCCTGCTGTGGAATTGACTGCTCCTTAGAAGGTCAAATAGTAAAGATGAAGCCAAAGTACTTTGGACATCAAATGAGAAGATTCACTTGAGAAATCCTTGATGCTGGGAAAGATGGAGGGCAAAAGAAGAAGGGGGCGGCCAAAAATGAGATGGCTAGATGGTATTGTAGATGCAATGGGCACAGAGCTGGGCAGGCTGAGGAGGATGGTGGAAGAGAGAGGTGCCTGGTGGGCAATGGTCCATAGGGTTGCAAAGGGTCGGAATCGATTGTGCAACTGAACAACAACAAAGCAAAACTCAAAATTAAACAAAAACAAAGCAAAATACTTGTTGAGTTCAAACATTGCAAGATTCATTTTCACATTAGGTAAAAATGAAATGAATTAGAGTTGGAAACAGCAACACACAAAACTCAATGTCAGAACGTTTTAGCTTCCCAGAACAGTCATTTGGGTCATTGATCTCTAAATGGCTATTATTTTTAAAAATGAAATATAAAGAAGTGATTTGAAAGAGAGAGGCCACCAAAAAAAGTAGACATTATCCAAAACTTCAGAAATGAATTTAGCAGTTTAAAGATAGACCAGGTTTGCATAGGGTAAAGGTAAAGGTCACTATTGCTTGAAAGCCAGTTGTATCTGACTCTAGGGTTCAGTGCTCATCTCTGTCTCATAGCCTAAGAGCCAGTGCTGTCTGCTTTTGCAGATGTTTCCATGGCCATGTGTCAGGCATGACTAGACCTGCTGTTTACCTTCTCACTGAAGTGGTCCCTCTTTATCTATTTGCAATTTCTTGCTTTCAAACTGCTAGGCTGGCAGGACCTGGGACAAAGACAGGAGCTCATTCTGTCCTGTAGTATTTGGGTATCCAACTGCTAACCTGACACCTTCCAATCAGTGTCTTAGCCACTTGAGCCACTGCATTCCCTCAAGTTTGTATAGCCAGCTTTATATTTTAAAAAGATGCTTTCACTATAGTCTTGCACATAACTAAAATGTGTTTTCCCCCTTTGGGAGCAAAACTCTATCAACTGTACTTTTCCCTGACATCAGCATTCACTTCTTCAGCACTTCTGGAACTAAAAATATAAACATAATTGATGAGTAAAGAGAAGTTTTGCATTACTTAATTATGCTATTAGTGGGTTATTCATTACGCATTCAAAGTTCATTACCAGCATTACCAACACAATTTTCATCTACCATGCCCCATTTAATTTGGTCCCCATACTCAAAACCCATGTATGCTATGTTCTTCTGTGGTCTCAGTACTGGATCATCCTCAGAAAACAGGGTGTAGCCTTTAAAATTTCACTCAGAGGGCGGGGGGAGGAAATCTGTTAGTCCTCATAGTGGAACCAGCAATATCAGTTTGTTTGCTCATTTTGTTTTGGTCTGTTTAGGCATGTTTGCTTGGCAAAATTCAAAGTTCAAATCAAAAGAAAAAGTCAATATGCTTTCTGCATGTATTTATAGCAAGCAGGCAAGAGTTTAAATAACAAGGATTACTGGAGTTCTAGTAAAATTATGGACTTGAATATATAGGCCACAAATACATGATAAATATCAAAGTGAAGATCCAGGGGATTGTTCTAAATTGGAATAGGGTGGATGCAAAGTGACAGTACAGAATAATGTAGCTTCCATGTCAAGCTTTCTGGGACAGAGTAAACAGATCAAGCCAGTATCTGGGCTCACCAACAACCAATTTCACCATTTCGTACTTGCCTTCAATTTTGGCATTAAATATTCCATGTGTCCTGTATGGAACTGACAGTGTTCAATTTTTTTAATTCTAAAAATTTAGTTAAATATAGTTGCACAAGAGTGCATCTTTGTTACTTTACAGTTGAGCAAAACAATGTTCTACAAAGCGATTCTAAAAAGGGGCAACCTAAACAAATATTTTTAACTTCAAATGTGGACTTTGTATTAGCACCAAACTTGGCACAAATGTAGAGGAGAACCTGTACATACTGTTTGCCAAATGTGGAGAAGTTTGAGCAAGAGGTTTCTGTGTAATAATTTTTCAAAAAGTAAAACTGTTTTACCCTCCTGCAGAAACAAGCTCAGAAAGTCTGTCACCACCACCCTTTGGGAGAAGAGAAGAAAATGGGTTCCTGTTTAAAGTGCACAGAAAAGACAATTCTTGAACCCCTAGGACCTAGGTTTGTTTTGACTGACAGTCTCAAAGAAAAGGATAAATATTGAGGATTTGGATTTCCAGCACCTTTGCAAGGAAAACATACGTTTTATGCATTTAGGAGGCATAAAATATTTCAAAAGAAATTATTGTTAAACATTTATTTAACATAAAACTAGTATGTGGCATGATATATGGCAAAGCAAAAACACAATTTTATACATGTGTGAAAGAAGGTGATTTAAAGAACATCAATGGTTTTCTACAGTTGAAATGTAAAACAATAGTATCGTAACACAATGCAAACGTGTCTTATTTTTTAAAAAAAATTAAAACTTCAGTAACATGCTCTAACATGACATTAAGGCACATTTTCAGGTACAGAGCCAAAATGACTAAGAAAGGGTTAAAGGAGAGAAGAAAGGAAATGTATAAACACGGCTGCAGAATGAGCGAGAACAAAAACCAAAAGATTTGCCTCCATTTCTTAGTACATTCTAAGACAAAATAAGTTAATAGTAATAGAAAAATACATTTTCATTTAGTTATGTCTGTTTTCAGTTGAATTTCTTTATCTATTGAGATTAAAATGAAATATAGATCCAGAAATAATGCAACAGAGCATGACTACATTACCCCCACAATCTAGTGAAGCTGTGACTGATGTTGATCTTTGGACATGCTTGCTTTGGCTATATGCACCTGCTGTGGTTTTGATGAGGGTCCATATTTATATTAAAAAGATGAACCAATTTATTATTATTATTTCTTAAATTACTAACTAGCTATAGCACTGTAGGAAATCACTTTGCCAGTAAAGTAGTTACTCTGTCAGCATGACCACTGCTCACTAGCGTGGATTTTCAATTTTATCTCCTCCCCCCACATCCAGTTACTCTTTTACTATGTAGGCAGAAATAGCCATATCCCACCATAATTCCAGTTGTACAAACCCCAATGAAATATTGACATATTACAATCAGGTGTTTAAATGATTTCATTCTACATTGTTATGAGTGATATATGACAAAATGACCTTTTATGTCTTCAGATTTAAAATACTGTATCTCATAATTTTTTAAAAACCACAAATCTTGCTTCTCTTATTTATTTATTTATTTATTTACATTTGTTTATCGCCCTCCTCCCCAAGGGGACCCATCATCCTCTTGATTCATCATCCTCTTGAAGGGGAATGGCTGTTTCCAACAGCTGTCTTTAAATTAGAAGGAATCCTAACTGCAGGGGCTAAAATATTGATCCTGTAAAAAGATCTCTCAAAAGGTTTAAACTGAGTGGAGCAGGCTTACCAGACTAAATGTTCCAAAGTATAGATACATTGTTGCAGGTTCAGTGAGTTCTGAGATAATCTGAATGTTTGATCCTGCCACTCAGGACCTAGCTGACAATCAGGTGGAGAACTTTTTAATTCCTTTCTAGCCAGACAGGATTCTATTTCTGGTTGTAAAAATATTTTTAAAAGTAAAGAGAACAAAACTTCAGAAATTCAGTGTTTTAAGCCAGGGGTTCCCAACCTTTTCACCCCCTGGACAGCTGAGCTGATTCCTCATGCTGTAAATGCTGCCATAAAATGTGTCTGCCTGTAGGTTGGCCACCCCTATTTTAAGCTGTGAAACCAGTGGTGGGGAGTAACAGGAAGGTGGCAAAATTAGATGGCCTTCGGGCAGGGCGGGTAGAGAAATTGGGTGGCCACACCCACCTCCCTGCCCTGCCCAGACTAACACAGCTACCATTTAAAAAGTTTTATTCTGTGCAGGCATATCAGAGAGTAAACAAAACAAAAAGACAAAAACATTGTGTCACCTTAAAGACTAACTGATATATTTTAATGTGAGCTTTTGTGGATCAAGTCCATTGGCTCTTTGGCTATAAACAGAGATGAGCACTGAACCCTAGAGTTGGTAATGACTGGTTTTCGAGCAAGGGTAATCTTCACCTAATAACAGAAGACTCCTGATTGATATTCAAATCTGACGTCAGGTTGTGTCCCTGCAAGTGGTTCAAGGTCTCCCTTGCTCAAAAGCCAGGCATACCCGATTGTAGAGTGCAGTGCTCATCTCCATTTACAGCCAAAGAGCCAGTGCTGCGTGTGTTTGCAGATGTATACATGGCTATATGGCATGAATGACTAGATCGCCCATGACGTAGGCTCCACCCATTATGTAGGCTCCGCCCATGGTGTGGTAGCAAATTTTTTTTGCTGCCCACCATTGTGTGAAATTATTGTCTTTTGTTTTGTAGCTGGAGATGGCCTTACTTAAGAGAGCATTGGTGCCAAATCCACCTGTTTCATCATTATACAATTTTTAGTACTTTAAAAGCCTTGAAAGGTGCTACGTGCCATCAAATCATTTATCATATGTGGTGATTATATGAGTTAATGACTTCTAAAATATTCTATCAATAGTTCTGTTCAGATATTGCAAACCATCAACATCTGTGATTAGCTTCTTCTCTTTTCCAAAGTACCCGCTTCCTAGCGATGCTGTCTTTTACAGTCAATATGTGCAAATAGACAGTGGTGGTTTCCTTTATTAAGCCAATCAGTCTCATGTTAGATCTTCCTCTTTTCCCAACAGTATCATTTTTCTGGTCACTTCTGAAATTTCATTATACTGTATATTCCTGACAAGACAGCCCTAATATGCCCTTCAGAGTCCTAACTGGATTGAACACCCACTTTTCAGCCTTTCTGGCTGACTATGGTTTCTGGAAGGCTCTATTTCAATAACATATTTCAAATTAGGGGTTTTTAATGTGATTTCCCCCTGTCTTTCTTTCCTGACTTTCTTTTACATAATATGGATGATTTTGACCTTGGAATCTAGTGACAAGTTTTGCTTAATTCCCATCTTTCCTTTTTATTTCAAAAGGCAGAGGAATATATTTTGGAAAACATGCATAGCACGTGTTTATAGAGCTTTTGCTCTGATTAAAAAAAGTCTTCATCAGATTGCCTGCCCCAAGGAAAGGATTTGGATATTGGAAAATTGCTTTCTAGACTGCATTCTGTGGGGCAGGCATGGCAACATTAGTTTATGTATATTTATACTTCCATTTTAAATAGCCAGGATATTCAATTATTCCAAAACATTCAGTTTATGGATACGGGATGTTGTGTTTCTGTATCCATGATTCAAAATGCCAGGAAATGGCCTGATATTGCTGCATAATATCTTTCTTACATTCCCAGCTGGAGAAAGGGTGTCAAGCTTTACATAGCAAAGGGGAGCCTGAATGCTGACAACACCAATGGCATCAGTGAAGATGGTCTCCATTCACATAAAGAATACTGTAGTCCGTTCACATTGCTTCATTTACACAAAGAAACCAAACAAAGTAAAATAACAGTAGCAGACTCCTTTTTTTAAATCACTCCTCACCCAAAGAGAAAACAATTGTCACACTTTCAACAAGTGTGAAAGGTAATGAGGATATCCTATAGGTCATATTGACTGTTGTCATTGGTGTTGTCAACATTTAGATTGTCCTATACTATGTGAAGCTTGATATCCTTTTTTTTTCCTGTTGGCAAGGCAGGTATAATATTGTGAAGCAATATTCAGCCAGTTCCTGGCATTCTGTCTGATGTGTACAGAAGCAAAATATCCCACATTCGTAAACAATGTTTAAATAATTGTATTAAATGTAACCTAAACAAATAGAACAAGACAAAACAAAAAAGCTGCAAAATTAAATACTTAAGGGGAAAAGAGGAGGGAATGTTGAGTCGGTTCAGAAATGAAGGATTTCATATAAATTAAGCACTCTTGTGAATCACTCTTTTATGACTACATAAAAGTTCTGTAACTAGGTGCAATGCATTATATTAATGCACTGTTTGCATCTATTTGGGCTTTTAAGATCCTGACTTTACCTTTATTGAAAAATTTAGCAAACAGTAAAAATGTTTATAGTTGACACTAACAACAAACAAACATAATTACTCTGGGGATAAATACAAACATTTTTGAACCAGAGAACTGCCAGAGTTAATTAGTTTTAAGGAAGGCAAACAGGTTTCTGTCCTGGAATACCAAATTATCACCTAAAACCAAAAACAAGAATGACAAACAAACAAAGAAAGGAAAAAGGAGACAAAAATAGGAAGAAATTAGGGGAGCAGTAAAATAATAAACTCATATTAATTGGAATAATATAACCTTGGAGGCAAAAAAGGTAACATTTCATACAGTCTCCAATACCGTATTATGTTTCCACAAATGGACAAAACAATTCAATCCTTGGTGACCAGAAAATTAACTAATAATTTTGGGGCTGACACTTGACTACCAAAATTGACATGTACAATAGCCATCCACGTGGGATTCACACCGGCACATGCCAATTCTTAGAACTAAGGGGATAAAAATATATATCCAGCAAAAATATGCATTTTTGCTGGATATATTGTTGAAATGATTGATTAACAAAACAAAAATTGCCAGATTATTAGTGGATGTACAAATATCACAAGATGTATATTTTGGGGTTTCATTACCCATCCAGGGAAAGAAAACACCCCAGACTGACTGAATGTCAATTTCCAAAGAAAGGTCAATGGGAGCAATCATTTTTGTGTTGTAATGTCAACTATGAAATATATTTTGGCAGGCACATTGACAAAGGTGATGAGGTTTTACAGACCTTTTCATGTGCACTGAAATTCTCCTGCTAGATAATCCTTGTTTTTGTTGGCCTTTTGATAGAGTCAGTTACATTATGAGATAACAAAAGACTGGTATTATTATCAATGAAACACAGCTAACACTGATTCCTATATTTCTGGATGTGTGCAAATGTAGCCAGAATCACCGAAGATCTCTAGGAGGAAAATATCTGCTGGTGAAGTGAACCTACAAAGAGTCTTCTGGTACTTCAAAGACTAAGGGGTTTTATTGGTCATATCTGTCCTACAATAAGACACATAGGACAGGATTCCATTGTGTAAATGTGTTACCCAAGGGATCATAAGATAGATGGTTTTATATTTTCACTTTGTGTGACAGTGGACACAGAAAGAGCCTCCTTGAAGATTGATTTTCTTGTTTAGTCTTTCCAGCGTCCGCTGCTACTTCTCTCCTGATCAACGAACAAGAGGGTATATTTTCTCAAATGGTGTAGGTTTGAGACATCCTGTTACTATACACATGGCTTCATTAACAGCGATGTCAATTTATTTTACATGTGTGGATGCACTCCATACTGGAGCAGCATACTCTGCTGCAGAGACACTCAGGGCCAAAGCTGATGTATGCAGCGTGGATGGTTGTGTTCCCCACTTCTAGTTTGTGAGTTTCCTGATGATATTGTTCCTTGTACTAGGAACTAGCAGGGTAGTAACTCAAGGAGATTCCAACATCAATGGAACTTTTCATTCTGCTGAAGTTAAAAAGGATTTCAGCCATAAAGTTTGCCTTTGGATCCATGTTTGATTTGAAAACAGTTACCATGATCTCTCTGCTAGTTTTTCTTTGCTTGTAGAGCTCCTTTATCCACATACTTCACATTTGTCTCTTGGTTCCTCCCATTTCTCTCAGTACTCTGCTGTAACTTTTCTTTTCAAGTTATTCATTCATTTATAAACACAATTTAATTTTCATCTCTATCTTCATCTTTTAATAATTGGCATGCAGAGTGGGTGGAGGGACAATAAGGCCTACCTAAAATTTTACTAGACAAGCTACCATCCCAAAGTTAAATCAGATCACATGCACAGGGTCTAGGGGTGGGACCTAAGATAAGTAAACAAATAGTAGCACAAAATTGTATTCAACAAACACTTTATTAACTAGCCTTCAACAGTACATTTAATGATGGCCACAGAAAAGGTACTTTTTCTTCCCAGGTTAGTTATGGATAGCTTTCCTCTAGTGCCACTCTCCATTCTTTCCCACAGGATCAATTATATGCTGATTTGCAGGTTCCCAAGGTGATGACAGGAATGTGTTACACTAGATTTGAATGAGATGGAGAGGGTGCATGGGATACAGTTGCCAAAATGCAAAAGAAATGAACCAGTATTGTTGACCCAAGGGTCCTATACACTGCCACATTTAATTTCCTTCCTTTAAATAAAATGACAGTGAGAAAAATAATGAGTTTGATGGGTAAAGGAACACAAGATGGGAAAGGAAAGCTATCAGCAACATTTTTATCATCTTATATTGAAATGTAAGCCAGCAGATGATGTGACATCCAAATGGCTAAAAAAAACCTGCATGCAAGTGAACTTGATTTCTCGGGTCCATTTGCATGTGTGGAATGTCGTCTCGGAGATGTCTGCCAATGCACAGGCTCCTCAATGAATAACGAATCCAAGGTATACAAGGTATATTGAAATAGCTTTGAGAGGGAGGCAGATGACACATAGTCAAAGGGGAACTCTGAATATGTCCTGAAAGATTTAGTTCCGATCCATGGTAGTAAACAATGTAGCAGATGAAGAGGAAGTGAACTTTCCTTTCTTCCTAATCAGAATCACAGTATATATTACAATATTTATGGGAATGATAATAGATGGCAGGAAAGCAAAGGCCTTAATAATAAAAGAAAGCAATGGACTTGAGCCTATGGAAATAAGAAGACAGAGAAGAGTCTCTCAACTTGTGTAATGGAGTCTTAAGGGAAACTCTTTTTACTGCTTTGCATTCCCAGTCAAAGAAAAAGGTACTACTGTATTCTGAGAGCTTTCAACTACACCTTATTATATTATTCTTTATAAGAGCAGAAGGGAGGCTACTCTCTCTGGCTTACCTGCAGGCAAATCCCTCAAACAATAAAAACTTAGAAAAGAATTATTTCTTTCCTGCAGGTTTTTCAGAGAAAGCTTCAATGAAGTGGGAGGGCTGCTATAGTACAGTGGCTGTACATGGCAGCAGTAAAGCAGAAAGATCTGACTGGTACATAGCTTTCCTGGGTCATAAACTTCATGGATAGCTGCAGGTGAACCATCCTAATCTGTGACATAAATAAGATAAGAATGCTATCCTACTCTGAGCCAAGCTTGAAAGATACTGAGTTAAATTATCTGCGTCTAGGGCACTCTTCTTGATAAACAGATGACAGAGGTCACAGCATTCAGGATGCCAACTAAGGACTATTATCATCTCTTAAACTGAAAACAGAATAATACTAGGCTGGCCAGGTTATCTTGCTATTGGTAATAGAATAGACCATACTGCCAGTGACTCTTTGCCAAGTGTCAGGTGACAGTTAACTAACCTGACAACCCTAAGGACTAATGGCCTTGGGTGCCAAAGTCCACAGGGAAGGGTGATGGTCCCCAAGTGGATTAAATCCCACTTGAATCCATCTTGATGGAGGGCAGCAGCTTCATCAACACTGGCCTGTGGCTGATGATGACTTTGCGTGCCAAAAGGGCTCAGGACCAGAAAGTGATTCGTGGAACTGGATCAGTGGTACGGGTGTAATGCTGCAATGTGGAAGGCAGATGAAAGACCACTGCATTATATTCTCAGGACAGTCTTCATGGGTGACCGCCACGAGGATCACCAAGATTCAGATTCAGATATGGCAGAACAAGAAGGAGAAACAGAATAATAGAACAGCAATAACACAGATCCTGATTCAAAATACAACTAAGTCCAGTGGTGTGGTTTTGATTTTGATTGTTTGGCGTTGTTGAATGATAATGACAAATTCTTCATCAAAATTCATTCAAGCTACATAATTACACTATTTCCTGTCACAGTAAATTAATGTAGTTTCACTTCTTACAATAACAACACTTTCATCTACTTGCAATATGTTAAATTTATTGGCCCGAATACGGTTAGTGTTTGTGCAAAGCTTGTGCAACTTATTCCATTTAATTGTGCCTAATTGATGTGGTGATAGGACATGTCTTGGCATCACCTGCAACAAACATACAAACACCAAAATAATTTTGAGCATTCTTTACATGTTGGAAACTTTATAAAAATTACAATGAAAACACTAAACTAGTCACTAGAAATTCATGCACAAAATTACCATGTATCCTATATGACAGAAGACAGTCATCCATTTGAAAGGCTGCAAAGAGCAGTTCTGTATTGAAAGACTGATAGCAATTGAATGGTTGTGCCATAAGAAAGGAAAACAGGGAACGTGGAATTGCCCACCAACATTTAAAACCTCCCCAGTACATTAAACAGATACATAGATCACAACTGCTAAAAACCAGTTGCCTGTTATGTTAAGTAAGGCTGGTGACATCATTAGATATGGTCAATTTCAGCCTTTCCCAATATATGTGCAATATTGGTAATCAAACTTTAGAATATATTTCACATTATTTAACAATTCCAGATGCATTTGGATGATGTTGATTATCTGGAGTAGACTTCTTTTCAACAGTTCCTCAGTTTTTGATGCCACCAACTTAGTATTTTTGAACCACTATTCATTTTATTTCTACCAATTTACCCATGCAGAAGGACTCAAGGTGGCTTACAAAGTGTTTAAAAACATAATTACCAGTATAAAAATCACATTATTAAGAAAACAAGTATCGTACTTACTAAAAAGTATGACATAAAAGTGTGTTTCTAACTGGCAAAAACTACTGGAAAACACAAGTTTTAAAAAAGATAAAAGAACAATTATCCTTCATAAACCCCTTCCTGGCAGCAATTTATAAAGTTTAAAGCCTGCCTGAAAATAGGACAGAAGAGATGGGACCTGGCTCATCTCCCGTGGAAAAAAGTTCCATAGCCTGAGAACAGTCTCCAAAAAGGCCATATCACATGTCCACATCACGCATACCTGTGAGTACCTCCTCTGGGTATCCTAAAGCTGAGGGAAGGAAATACAGACTTTCAAATAGCCTGAACCTATAGCAGTTTATAGGTATAAAAAACATTTTGAGTGGACCAGTAACCAGCGAAGCTGAGATAATAAGGTGTGAAGAGTTCATATGACTGTTCCTAGTGAGCTGTCCACTCCTGCCTGGCACCCACAGAATGTCCCATAAATGACCGCAGCCCATGGGCCCACAAGGGTGGAAACACAGAAGAACAGACTAGCTAGGTAAGAAGAGAGATGATACAACACAGCTAGGTGAGGGAACCATGTTAGAGAAAGGGCAATCAGGGATAAAGAAGGAAGAAGGGGAAGAAGATTACATGGAAACCTCACTGGACTATGCTGATGATGACTGAAGTGAAGTGAAGAAGGAGTTGGATCCCATCCTGTGTACCATAGGTACATGGGGCAGGGCCCCAGGTAGATGCTGGTATCAAAGGGCAGATGTGATAAGAGAGGCACCCTCATTTTCAGTCTTCTATCATCAACAACCTCAAGGAAACCTAAAAGACCAGCAGAATACTCAGTTCCCACCCCAATGCAGAGGAGCCACCAGAGGTGCAAGTACCAGTAAGGATTCTAGCAGTGGCAGCAAGAAGGGCCAAGGACCTGTCCCTGTTTCTGTGTGGCTGGCACAACAAGTGATCACCCCTTATGGGGAGTGGGGTGGGGCTATTTTGAAGTCCTGATGCCTTGCATGGACTGAGAACCCTTTGACCCCAGGGATAGAAACCAGGGGTCAGGAAATGACTGAAATGTTTGTTGGGGAACTCAACCCTCTGGAGGTTCAGAAGAACTGAGTGAGGCCAGCATCTATCAGTATTTTATACTCCAGTCTCCTGTTGTAATAAAATATAGTTCAAGCAGTTCAGATCATGAGGAGTTAATGGAAGTCCTTGCTGATGACAGCTTGGACAGCACTGCTGCCCTGTGAGGGATGGCACAGCTCATGGAAGATTTTCTATTCTCTCTGTAACCAGCTTCAGTCAGCAGACTAGCTGCAGCATCTTGGACTTGCTGAAATTTCCAAACACTTTCCAAAAGGAACCCCATGTACGTGCCCTTGCTCTACAGTGTTCATTAAATAGTTGACAACTTCAAGAACACATTTTATTGATATAGACTGCCAGCCCTGTTGTCCAGCTCTGAATTCGTTGCAGCAATTAATTTATTTTAATAGTGCAGAGGCAAATAGGTTTGTTGATCTCACTGACCTTATTGTACAACAGAACTTTGAGAAGCTCCATTTTAAATATCTGTACATCAATAAAATGAAATGTCAAACTGTTATGGCTCTCAAAATGCTCATATAAAAGCGATAGAAGTTAAGTGATGACAGTCCCTCTTCCTTCTCTGCTTTTATTGCTGCATTCTGCGTGAATTAAATCGGATATCTTGTAGTACACTAAACTAAACACTAGCCTCTAATGAACACATTTGGCTTAGAAGATAATTCTCTAAAACATTTATGTAGGTATAGTGTACTTAAACTGTCAAAGCTTTGCATTGGTTTGGATTTATGTCATCTTTTTTATTTTGAAAATGCATGGTTCTGTATCTCCAAAGTGTAATTCAACCAAAGTTCAAGGAGTCAGTGAGTGGTGCCTACACCAAGCAGAGTCATCAGGAATACTCAGTGCCATATTATCATTTCTGAATTCAGGTACTAAATGGATCTCAAAAGATTTGATCAAACAATGAGCATGTTAAACTCTTTAATACTCTGTTCAGTTATTTAATTTCTATAATATTCTCTAGGTAAAGTATTATTTACATCCAACTACAGTAATGGAGTAGACCATACAGCCAGCGACTCAACGCCAAGTGTCAGGCAGTGGTTAACTAATCTGACTCCCTAAAGGGGCCAATGACTACAGGTGGGTAAGCCCCTTTAGGTGGGGTGATGGTCCTCCTCAGTGGAGGAAATGCCACTGGAAACCATCATATTGGGCCCAACAGCAAAATGAGTGGAGGAGGAACTCAGATTCCCAACAGTCATGGAGACAGAAGACGCCATGCCACATGGACTGACTGTGAAGGCACACCTTGTCCATATCTTCAAGGCTGTGGTTGTCCATTACAATCCCAGTGTTTAATCCTGCATGTTGCACTTCATGTGTGCCATGGGTGATGGCTCTGAGATCATAGTGTGTGGGTTACTTTATGGCAAGATGGGATCCACCTTAAACAAACTCACGCCAATGACATTTTTCCTGCTTCGGGGGGGAAATGCATTCTCGGATACAAGTTGCAGTGGATGACAAAAAGTTATTACTTTACAGTATGGTTATGAAAACAACCTTCTGTCATGGTGGCTGATGATTAAGGGCTATTGAAAACACCTGGCATCACATAGTTTAGAATAGCACTAGAAATGTAGCATGCAAAAACATTTAAGAAAGCTGTAAAGAGTAACACAAGGTTGTAGAACCATAGGCACATCTGCTATCTACTTATAGGGTTTTCTTCATAAGTGGTATGAATTCAAGGCAGTTGATTCTCATAATTATTTTTCTAGTTCTGTGGAAGCCAAAATTGAGCCAACTTGCATCAGAACCGTAATCCAAGGCTCAGCTACAGAAAATGCAAATTTTTCTTTCTCTACCCAATGATTGTTCCTGCTCTAACCATTACTACTTTGTTTCTGTAGAGAACAGAACTTGGGAATCTTGGATTACAACTTTGTACCACAGGGGACACCTTTATGGTGTTGGGGGATTCTGGGATTTGCCATTGGGAGAAGTAATTTTAGCAAACTCTACTTCTTGCATGTTTCTCCTCTGGAGTCTCAGCTACTCTGGATTCAGCCTTTCTCACTCTTTCTACCATTCTCTGGTCTCAAGTATTTTGCTAAAACCTTTGCTGGCAACTTCCTTTCCCATTATTCCTCCTTTCTTTCTTCCCCCCTCTCTTCTATTTTTGGGGGAAGACAGGGAAGTTGGCTTCATTTTGTTCATTTTTACAAGAGCCATTGTTATGTCATTATTAGAAGGATCTGCCACTCAGTGATAAAAATGATACTGGAGGCTACAAAGAGGTCAATTTATTGCTTTTAATCAACATGTTTTAGAAACTGAGTAATTTCATGATGCATCCTCCTAGGGCTACCCATATATGGTCCACACACCCTACTCTGTCTTGGATATTTATTTAAGGTTTAACAAGAAAATCAACTTTAATATCAACTCTTTCACTGACAAGTTTGTTTCAGTCACCGCTATTTTTATATGCAGAAGATTATATGCAGAAGAGAGGTCAACAGTTACTTTAGTGCACACCCCCCCCAAGTCTCTCAATGCCTCTTTAGTGATACACTACATACTTTTGGCAGTGTGGACATCATGCAGGGCATCCCCCATTCCCAAATGTGCTGACTTCTCTTGCATGTCTGCTAGCCCAGCCCAGCCAATGGTCCTCACAAGCTTCTGCCCAGCAACACTCCCACAATTTCCTTTCCGTCCAGTTTCAAGACTTATGGGGGTATCTTTACCCTAGTCTGGTGTTCTGCCTCCCCCAGAAGAACCATGATATGTGTCAGCTCACTAGTCAAGGTATATTTTCTGAATATGAAGGTCCACCTTAGTGTCAGGCACACATTTTCCTTGTCTGGGTGCCATTGACCCATTATCTCCTCTTTTTTAGAGCCTCTTTCATCTTTGTCATGTCCTCTCCTTCCCATCCATTTTCACTCTTCCACCAAATCCAACAGCTCTATTCTTGCTCTGAAGTCCTTTATCTCCTTACTCTCCTCCTCCATAACCACAACTCTTACTCCCTATTCTTTTTCCCAATGAAAAGTGCAGGTTTAACTAAAAACCTCAAACATGGAACCTTAACATTGCTCAAACTAACCAGATAAAAGGCCATTTTAAATCTTGGCTGAACAGGGCAATTGTATGCATTGGTTTTCAAGACTGTTGTTTGCAAGACCTTCATTTTCAATAGGGTAGGTGTGCACTGGACACATTTTTCATCATCTTCAAACATGAAGGAAGGAAATTGGGGAGAGCTTTACTTGCACATTGAAAGTCAAGCAGTAGTTGGTAGCTCTGAGTTTCACTTTCCCTATCCCAAATCAGTGCACTTTACTTTCCTGATTCACATGTCATTCTCTTCTGTTTGGACAAACAAAAATATGCACACATACCCTGAAATATCAGAATATAAATCAGATAGAATGAGCCATACATAAATCTGAAGGAAATCAGTTGCCATTTGTAGCACAAATAATTTGGACTGAATTACAGTGAATGGCATTCTCAGGTGTGACTATCTGTCTCTTCCTCATTCTCATTATTATAGGAGACTATGTTTGCATTCTAATTTCTTTAAGATATCTTTCTATTTATTTCAATTTTTATTACTCCTGAGCAGCTTAGCCCAGCAGTTCCTTCGCAATTGCTAAAATTTCCATAGCACCCAGAGTTTCAAAAGGTAATAGTGCTTATGCTAGAAAAAGAGAAGTGTTTTTATTTCTACATGTTTGCTGTATGTCAGTGTTTCCCAAATGCTGGTTTTTGGACTTCAATTCCCAGAAGCCTAAGTCATTTCCCCAAAGCACTGATCAGCCAATGTACTGACTTAGACTTCTGGGAATTGAAGTCCACTAGTGGGCTGTGTACCCCTTGTTGGGAACCACTGCTGTATGTGATTGGTTGTGACCTTACAGTTTCAGTATCAGAAATCTGGCTACTGGAATCCATTAGATTTTCCCAAGCACACCGACATCTCACAGGCATTCTTACTTCATCCAAGCACTGCCATGAACTTGGTGCACCCAAATGTAGATGGTTGAACATGAATTTCCATCAGCCTATGACATTGATGACCAACCTTGGCACTCCAGGTGTTCTTGAACGTCAATTCCCAGAAACTTTGATCAGCAGGTGTGTTGACTTGTGCTTCTGGGAACCTAAGTCCAAGAACACCTGGAGTGCCAAGGTTGTCCATTGTTGGCCTATGACAACAAAATCAGAACTCATTATCATTGCTTCCTGTAACAAAAAAAATCTTCCCTCCCAATTATCAAAAATTGTTTTTGTATTCTTGTATTTTTTTTCCTCCCACTTTTTTTCAGAAAAATAAATTATGGCAGTGAAATTGAAAGACTTTAGGAAGGCCATTGATGTTACTCAGAGGAATAAAAATCAATGAAAACTCATGGCTGAAAGATTCTCATTGATTGGAACACAGTGGTAGCACAATAATTTCAAAAGCCAGTGTAGGCTTTGCTAGCCACACCATCTTTGCTGAGTGACTGTGATAAAATGTTATGACCTAGAAACAGTTCCCTGCAATGGAGGCCCCTTGGACATCTTTATGTGTTTGATTCTACCATGGCCAGGCTGCATATCAATTCTCTGTGAAATATAATTGCAAGCAAAGAAAGGACTCAGAGGGCATGCATTCTGAAATATTTTAAAGAAACATAAATCGCAGAGTACAAGACACGAGAATGCTCTTTTTGGTTTAAATGACATTTTAAATAACATATATTTGCATTTGTTTAAGTAAATATAATAGCAAAGTTCCCTTCCATTGCAGTCCGAGAACTTCACACTAGAGATATGTGCTTCTCCTTTTCTCACTCTGTGTTCTCTTGATGATTCTTCAACCCAAACCTTTTCTGTGGCTGGAAGTACATGTGTGGTAGAAACTGGCTTGAATACAAAGCAACTTTGGTTATTTCACATGACCTAAGCTCTACTGTGTTTCAAAAATAGTGCAGATTTAAAGTGGAATTTCAGCCAGGCAAGAGAGCCTTTTCTTCTCAGGGCTTGCTTCTTCAGCAGGCAGCTAGATGGCACCAGCAGCTGGGGCATCTTAGATGGCGAAGGAGAACTCCACAGCCACTGCTGTTGTTCAGCCAGCTCATGGACAAACATGCCCTGATGAGGAGATAGAACAGCAACAGCCTTACCTGCTCCATGTGCAGAGAAAATAGAGTGTTGAAGCTGACTTACAAAGAAGACCAAACTGCTGGGACCTCAGTGCTGGAAGCATTCCCAGCTGCCTTGACACATTAGCTATTGTTTTTCTTGCTGGGAAAGGGGACAACCAGTAACTCCATTTTCACATTTATTTGTTCATTTAATTTATTTATATACTGTCCATCTGGGAGGTGCTCCCATTCTGGGCCTTCTACATCTCAATAAAGAAACATAAAGAAACTAAAAATGGCAAAATATAAGCATAATCACAGAATAGACCCATATCCTAGTGCAGGGATTCCCAACCTTTATATACTGTAGCCCAGCTGAGCAGGCCATACTGGTGGATTCCCCCAGCATAAATGTTGCCATAAAATGCATTCACGGCTGTTGCAAATGCAATTATGAGAGCCACGGGTGTATTTATGGCTGTCATAAATGTGTCCACTTCTGGTGCGGTGGCAGTGATGGCAACATGGGCCACATGAAATGGTGCCACAGGCCCAGGCCAGTCCACAGGCTGTAGTTTGGGAACACTTGTCCTAGTGTCACCAGATTAAACTTCCATCAGTACATATAACATTAATTGCAAATATTGTGTCCAGAAGCCCAGTATAAATAAAAGCAAATTAATTCAAGAACAAATAAAGCCCCAAAAAGAAATAAAACTAAACTAAATGAATTGGCTGTTAACCATAAATCTTTAAAGTCCTCCTTGAACAGGAAAGGTTTTATCTTTTCCTTAAATATATGCAGAGATGGGGCCTGGTGCAGCACTAAAAGAATAGCATTCCACACTGTTGGTGCCACCACCAAGCAGGTTTGTTGTTAAAAACCTTCTTTACCTTACTTGGTCTTGGCACCTGGAGCTGTGCCAGCTGTGAAGACCAGGTGACATGGGCAGATATGCTTTGGGAGAGACAGTCATCCGGATAGCATGACATGCAATAGGAATGGTTTTGCTCCAGTCTGCAAATAACCCACAGTGATAACCTTGCTGCAGGTTATCAGCAACATGTAGTTGGAGCCTATGTCTATGACTGTATCTGTGGATTTCAGGCTACTCCATGAAGGCCTCAATCTTGTGATTTGTGACTTGTGACCTGGAAAAAACAAATTCAAAGCATTGGTTGAATAACGTAGAGAGCAGAATGTCACCAGTAGCAGTCTGTGGAGCAGGAATAAAAATGGAATTCCATTTTTTTTTGTCCCTCCCTTCACACACACACCACTAGCAGATGACAGCTTCAGTCATAAGGCATGTGGAAAAAAGGGAAAGGGTGAGAGATTTTAAAGTATCAATGGGCATGGTGTACTTTGAGTTTTTCTTAAAATACAGAGGCTAGTCTTGTATGTTTCATTGCCTTTCTTTCCCTCCTGGCTTTTTCCTATGACTATGAGGACATCCATGCCCTTGGCTAGAGATAAAGCAGTCCAACACCTGGGATGTGTAATGAGTGGAAAATCCCAGAGTAAATAAGGAAGGGATAAGGCAAGTCACAGTGACCCTTTCCTGTGTTCTTATCTGATAACACTAGTAGTAAGTCAATCTGCAAGGATGAAGCACCAATTAGGACAGGCCAAATGACTATTGTTGGGTTTGGACATCTTCCAAGTGAAGGGCATAGAGCCAAAGATGACAAGACAGCATTTTAGCTTTACAGTATAAGATAAGGGGGACTTACCCCTAGACTTGGAGCTCTCCAAACATCAGGAGTGCTAGGAGCGTCTCTCCCACCTAACCAGGCTCCCAGGTAGACTAGAGAGGGGGCAGAAGGAATCCATTAGATATGCAGAGCCTCTATGTATTTCTTGCCCTTGTTTTTCTTGCTCCATCTCTGAGATGCCTTGCTTAGAGAATTGCCTAATAAAGTATTTTTTTCTTCACCCACTGAATGTTGAAAGTCTCTGAGATCCTAAAAGAACCTGAAGCCCATCAGACCTGGCCAGCCTGAGTTGGCAACACAAAAGATATGCATTAAAGGTTGATTTATAGTCAGACTATGTTTGTGACATATGCCATACTGAATATATTCTGATAAATAGGTGGCATAGTTTTCCATCAAGTGGTAACCTAGAAGTCTTTCACTTTCCTAACATAAACACAGACCATATAAAATTAATTTATAAAATGTATGTTTGAGGGAGGAGATGCAGTAGCTACTTCTATGAGAATTCTTTTGGAACAACATGTCATTTGGAAACACTCTTTGCATATGGTTGTCGTTTTATGCTTTCCGCTGCTCTTTTGATTCCCCATTTGCCTTTCAAATCCTCTTCTTAGTTGCTAATCAGCTGGAGACAGTGTTTTGGAAGTAAATCTCCGACAACCTAGTGTTTTTATGAACCCTCCTGCTGTTCTTCCTCTTTTTGCAGATGCTTCTCCTTCTGCTGTATTACAGAACAAAGGTGATGGCCTGAATATTGAAGACTTTCCTCTTTAAAAGCAGGAGTCTTAATAATCTGCTTTCTAGATCAGCCTTTCATTTTGTTATTAAATTCCAACCGATGACCAATTATCACTATGCCATACTCCATTTTATACATGTCTAAGAAGGAAATGTGTGCTTTATGTCTGCTGGTTGAAGACAAATGTGCAAGAATGGACAAAAGCAAGGGTAACTTTGGAATTCTGAGGTGACAATGGGGAGCAAGGAACTCGTGCTCACCTGCAAAACAGAGCAACACCATAAGAGACCTTCCATCAACCAAAGGCTGGTACTAAACCATGGTTTTCTCCATGCCACTACCCTCATAGCAGTGATGGGACTCATTTGACTGACCTCAGAAGGATGGAGTCTACCTTGAGGGAAAACCATAAGACCATTCATGTATGATCTAGATCAGTGATGGCTAACCTTGGTGCTCCAGGTGTTCTTGGACTTTAATTTCCAGAAGCCCAAGTCAGCAGTCCTGCTGATCACAGCTTCTGGGAATTGAAGTCCAACAACACCTGGAGTGCCAAGGTTATCCATCACTGACCTAGATCAATCCCTTATTAATATTCAGTGAAGGTAAAGAATAGATTTAAGGAATTAGACTTGACTGACAAGTGCTTAAATAACTATAGCCGTCTTGATGAGTGTGGAGAGTGCAAATGTTTGTTTGAAACTCAAAGCAAGAAAACAACAACCCCCAAGATCATGACATCAGGTCCTATCACTCCCTGACAAATAGACAGGGAAGAAAAGGAAGCAGTGACAGACTTTATTTTCTTTGGATCTAAGACAGTGACTGCAGCAGTAGTAATGTATGGCTGTGATGAGCTGGACCTAAGGAAGGCTGAGTGTGCAAGAATAGATGCCTTTGTACTTTGGTGCTGGAGAAGACTTTTGAGAATCCCCTGGACTGTAAGGAAATCAAACCAGTGCACCCTGAAGGCTGACTGCTCCTTGGAAGAACAAATACTGAAGCTGAACCACAAATAATTTGGCCAGCAAATGAGGAGATGACTTGCTGGGGGAAACCCTGATGCTAGGAAAGATCAAAGACAAAAGATGAAGGGGGCAGCAGAGATTGAGATGGTTAGATAGCATCACTAACATGGTGGGCGTGGACCTGAGCAGACTATGAAGGATGGCGGATTTTATTTATTTATTTATTTATTTATTTATACTTATATCACCGCCCACTTGCTATGGCGACTCAGGGTGCTTACAGTCAGTAAAAGAACAGTATAAAATTGAATCACAGTACTATGATTAAAATCAGTAAACTTTAAACAGCTGAAACACACCTTGTTAAAAACATCTTTAGTCGTTTAACCTACAATCCCCAAATGGCAGGTTATTTAGAAGAGTCATATGGGCCAGCGGGGGAGCCTGACATGCTGTGGTCCATGGGAGCATGAAGGGTTGGACTCAACTATGCGACGGAATAACAACAGCATGGTATGAATTTTGTTGCCATAAATATTATTTACTTCCAAATAAAATTGACAGTTTTATAGTTAAAACAGTTCAATGTCCAAAATCTAGATAACTATAAATAGGTTTCAGAATAGATGCCTTTCTCAGCTTCAATTAGATTTATGTAAAGTTGCCAGGCATTAGCTGAAGAAGTAATTTAGATGGTGCGTGCAAAGGATCACAAATATCTTGAATAATATATCTATCTATTAGTATGAGGCAGCATTGCTTTATACAATATTGCTTTATACCCTGGAGCTTTTTAGACCAGATCTTAAATCTTTTGTACCTCTGAGACAGCCATGCTAACACTTTCCTAGAGCAGCCTCTTTAAATCATTGTAAGGGTGTTCTATTTGACTCTCAGCAAAAGATTTTGGAATGTCTGGCCTTCTCCTGAGCGAATACATTGATGTTATTATGGCATGCAGTCAGCAATTAGTAAGATGAATTTTCCATGTCTTGTCAACTGCCTGGCCCACTGAGATAACATTTCTAGCAGATTCATAAACCAGAAGAGATCATTAGCCATGTTTGTATTAAACACAAAATCATTTAAGAAACAAAAACAAACACTCTTACATTGGTTTTTGTAGACTGTCGGTTTTCAAAAGTCAAACAGCAGTAGGTATGTACAGAACAAACCAAGAATGAAGAAAATTATGATACCCAGGAGCATTTGGGTGCTGCACCCTGATTAATCTAAAAAAAAACACCACATTAATGCAATTGAGATATCAAATTAACATTCGTGCTCATTTTATGCTGAATGTAAGCACTGGTCATAATCAGTCCCGTGCTGGAGAAAGAATTTACTGGAATGGGTGGCCATGGCCTCTGCTCAAAGCCCATATTTTAAAGGAAAACGGCACCTCAGCAGATTCCCCTTTGCTTCCCCTCACCAGACTTTGCTCCATTCCATGGGAGAAAGTCTGATGCCCTTCGGTAGACGCTCCCAAACCTCCCAAAGTGTGTCAGACTTTCTACAATGGAATGGAGCAAAGCCTGGCGAGGGGAAGCAAAGGGGAATCTGCTGAAGTGCTGTTTCCCTTTAAAATATAGGCTTTGAGCAGAGTCCCATGGCTGCCCATCCCGGTAAATTCTTTCCCCAGCATGGGGCTGGTCATAATCCAACAACAACAACAGCAAACAATAATTTTAAAGAATAAATATATACCTATTTTACCTTTTCCAGAGCATTGCCAGCATATATACCATTCTCATTTTATCCCTGCTGTAGTAACTGTACTGTCTTTTACTCTGCTATACTCTGCTAACACTTATTAGCCAACACATACCCTATACATATTCATCTTCTTCATTCAGAGACCATCCTGATGTAATATATTTCTTTCTTCCCACTGTAAGTAGGACCCTGTACAAGCAACATTGGGATTGTTGTTGCCACCTGTGTCTCTCCCACAAAGGACGTCCAATGCCATGGATGAATTGCCTCTCATTCTATGTCCATACGATATCATTGCAACGTTCCACTACCCACTTTGCTTCATCGATATGTCAAAAGGTGATAGAAGAACTATGTTGATTTTAGAATGTACAGAATTTGTGTGGTGGTCATAGAGGAAACAACGCATACTGACATTAGAAGTAATGTTAGTTATTATGGCCAATGGCTAGATTGGGTGGGGTGATCTGGGAACTGTAGCCCAAAATCCAAACATTTTACATCCTTTAAAAAAACACATGAGGATGACCTCTATATATAAAGCACTAATAAGTTGGAAGAGGACTGACTAAATGTGTGAGTTGCATTTAAGTGTCATTTTCCATCAGTATCATGTTAAGAATATACCATCCATCCTTATATCTGAAATACTACTTCAGTTCAGACCATGCCTTGCTGAAAAACAATATCTAAAGGTTTTTCTTGTGACATGTTTCAGGTAGAGCAGTTGTTCAGATCTTGCTTCTCAGCCTGGTATGACCTGTACTGAAAGGGGCAGGATTGGCATTCAATTGGGATGGTGGAAATAGAGCATGCACACTAGCCTCTTAACCATACTTTAAGGCACAGCTTGGATTTATTTATTTTTTAAGTCTCCCTAAGACATGGAAAACTATACTGATCTTGATGGGAAAATGACATGATCAAGGCAGACTATTGTTCTCTTTATGGTATCAGGTTCTGCACTGAAGTCATCATCATTTTCCCACCATCCATATGACATTTCCCTTATCATGTTTCTTCCAATTTCTTTTTCCCCATGACATTTTACCTCTTTTTGGTCCTTCTGAGAGCATGGTTTATTGTTAGGATTCATCTGCACTGGGATATAATGTACAACTCATGTCCCTGGTGAGAGACTTTAGCGAGAAATTGGCAGTTTGCATGAGGCACCAGAAAGATCAAGAAAGCTCCTTCAGGGAACTGAGTTTTTAAAAGATTTCTTAAAACATATCTGTCTTTGTAAAGAGAACTATGAGCACAAAACTCAGGAAGATGCATACGTCTTGGGCACAATTGGGGGGAGGGGGAAGCAGCACTAGATAGGTGTTCAGCCCAAGAAAAAGGTGGGCTTACCAAAATGAAATGCACACAAACAGCTGGGTACATGAGGAGATCAGCTTGCAATACAGAATGATGCTAGATTTCTGATCACATGTAAGCAGCCCACAATTCATATTTCTGTACATCCAAAGCTTCAGTCTAAAGGATGGGCACTGACCAAAGATTACACACTCATCAACCTAGAATGAACGTCTGATGAAGATTACTGGAAAGGAGGGATAGCTGGGGTGTGGGAAAAAGTTTTACCAATGGCAAAATTTTACTTAAGACAGGACAGGCTTTGGAAACGTCCATTTTTGGGACTCCAGTTCCCAGAATCCCCACTAAGAGTCCCATCAAGGAATCTCTAGCCCATGTGAGGAAGGAGTTGTCAAATAGTATTTACATTAGAAAGAGAAAAGAAATATTCAGTCTGTTGCTTCTTCAGAACTTTGAGAGCAAAAGTATTTGGAGTTGGTTGGTTGGTTAAAAGGAAATCCAAGTTAACCTTGTGGAAGTTACATTTTCTGGGAGACCTTTATGTGCGAATAATAACTGAATCTTAAACAGTTTGTTCTTTTACTTTCTCCAGTTATAGACTTGAGCATACCATCTTTCTCATACTCATACTGTGTGGAATTTTAAGGGCAACAATTTGTGTGCTTGTTTTGAGTTAATTAATGTGTTCCACATTAGGACTGTACACCCACTAGGACTGCAGTGGCTCAAGTGGTTAAGACGGAAGGTCAGAGTTTGATTCCCAAGTACTGCATGATGGAGTGAGCTCCCATCTCTGTCCCAGCTCCTGCCAACCTAGCAGTTTGAAAGTGAGAAGTTGCAAGTACTGTAGATAAATAGGTACCACTTCAGTGGGAAGGTAAACAGTGTTCCATGCACTCCAGTGTTGAGGCAAGCCTGCCACATGTCCACGGAAACATCTGCAGATGTAGACAGCACTGGCTCTTTGGCTGTAAACAGAGATGAGCACTGAACCCTAGAGTCGGGTACGACTGGCTTTCAAGCAAGGGTGAGCTTTACCTTTACCTAATGTGTTCCAAAAGTGTGTGAAAATGGCTCTGACCAATCTGCACCATCTAACAGTGAGAAACATACATGCTGAAACTCTGTTGCATGGCTCCATCTGCCCAATGAGAGTGATGTTATCATAAGCAGTAAATCACAGCTGATTAAAGTCTCTTTTCACAATTTTCAGGGTGTTCACAACTTGTACATAATGCATCAAAATAATGTGTCCCACAACATCATAAAAGAAAGCCTTTAATCAGGCACAATTTCCCACTGTTGGTGGTAGGATTCTCATTGCAAAGGTGGAGAGGTGCATCAGGATTTCAGCCATAAAACAGATATATCTCTCAACTCCATCAATCACTGTCCAAAATCTATACAGTCTATAGTCCAATAAAAACTGGTATAAAAGCTGTAGTGTAGGAGAATGTACATAGCAGGCCTTGTATATAAGGAAGACTAATGGTGAAGCTCCACATACCTCTCATGAGAACAATATTGCTGAAATAGAGTCAATACTAGAATTAGAAACTTTTCTAGCAGAGTATTTCCAATGAGCTGAAAACTCAGTACAGTTTATACTTGATTTAACATCATCAATCAATAATGGGCTGAATAATTTACTCTCACATTGAGAGACAAGTCGTAAATCTGCTGATATGGAATACTAAAAATAATAAGAGATAGGAGACTCTCCAAAGTGGAAGCTATTCCTTTTCCAAACAAACCTGAGCCTTACTAGATGTGATCTCTCTTTAGGGTATCTTAATGCTTTTAGGTCTTAAGTGTTTAAGGCAAGAAACACAGGCTAACCCAATAAAAAAAATCTGCATTAAAATATAAATCCTCCTGAGCAGTCTCATGCATAGTGCCAAAATAATAATTGAGAGGAGGGAAGGGAGTACAGAACATAAGTTAATATTTGAAAGTTCCTCAAACTGAGCTGCTGGTCTTTTCCCATCAAGGAATCTTTCTATCTTAGAGCAATAAATCAAGAACAGTTCATCACTTGGTGTCTTGTTCAGCGTTATCTCATTGTTCACCATTGTGTGCTTTATACATATGCATAAAGAAGAGCCTTGAAAATGGAGATATTTTATTCAAGACCAGTAGCAAGAAAAAACCATTGCTTTGGGTAAAGGAATTTGTTGATGGTTGTTTTATTTCACACATAAGGACAAACCAAGCCAGGATTTATACCTCTAGTATAAGGCAACTTCAGAAGTTCATCGGTGTAACATATATTTATTTGCCTTTTATGCTACAATGTAAAGTAGTGTAAACATAATTTACATTCCCATTGTTTGCATTGCATTATCAGACTTTCCTGTTTATTTACCTTGGTGCCTTGCATAGTATATAGACATCTACTCTTTGCCAACATTTTAACAGGGAGTTGCTTGGGATATTTGTTTCTGCTGACTGCTACAACGTTGGTGTTCAAACTCTTTACTACAAACTCAGCTGGAACAACTTGGGTGATTTGCATCAGCTGTCAAGAGATTTTAAGTACACAACACTGAGGGTTTTTTTATTTCTCCAGAGTGAGCACCTTAGCACTTGCTTTCAAAAACAGAATGGAGTGGAAGAGAGAAGAACGATAGAGTGGTACCTCGTTTAAAGATGTGTTCCACAATATTACTCTTTAAACGAGTTTGCTCTTTATGCGAAGCACCATTGTAAGTGACCAATTGTGACTTCTGGCGAGGGGGGGGGGGATTGCGAACCCCAATTTATTTGTTAAGCGAATTTTTGGTTGGTTTTATTTGTTAAGCGAAGTGAACATTCAGAGAAAATTCTGCTCTTTAAGCAAGTTACTCTTTTAAGCGAGGCACTCTTTGTGCGAGGTTTGACTGTACCACATATCTATTCAATCAGTAAGCGACCACCATTAAGAATTAATTTTCTATCTCATGTCCCCTTGCTAGAATACAGCCATTTTTCTTAACTGACAGGTAAGGGGACAGCCAGATTAGATTAAAGCAGACCTAGTAATTCAGATGTCTTAACAGTATACAATATTTCTATTTCTTTAAAACGCAAATTAACAGTACATGTTCTTCCATCAGGCAATACAGTTTGAATCATCTGGTAATATAATGTATCCAAAATAAGGACTGGTAATAGACAGTTTCATATGACCTTCCTAGTATGTGAAATAAGTGCAATTGAACATTCTTTGTCATTCCCCTTCTTTGCAATTGGAACATAAAATGACCTTTTCCAATCCTGTGGCCACTTTTGTATTTTGAAAATTTGCTGACATGAGTGCAACATTTTAATGGCATCATCTTTTAGGTCTTTAAATAGCTCAATTAGAATACCATCATCTCCACTAACTTTGCTGTTAGTAATACTTTCTAGGACCCACTTCACACTCTGGGATGTCTGGCTCAAAGTCAGCTATTACACCATTGTGGTTGTCAGGGACATTAAGATCCTTCTTGTAGTTCTTCTGTGTATTTTCGCCATCTTTTACTAATCTCTTCTGCTTCTGTTAGGTCCCTACCATTTTTGTCATTTATCATGGCCATTTTTTGCTTGATATGTTTCCCCAATTTTCTTGAAGAGATCTCTAGTCCTTCTCCTTCTGTTGTTTTCCTCTATTACTTTGCACTATTCATTTAAGAAGGCCTCCTAATCTCTCCTTGCTGTTCTCCCAGGTTCCAATCCTAGTTACAGCCCTGGTTCTAGGCCTGGTTCTGCCTGCTGCTGCCTCCGCATAAAAGGCAGGATGAAGCTGAACTCTTTCCACAGAACCAAGTGTTCTAACTCTTTAGGAAGATTCCACACATAGTAGATTTCCTCTTCAGATGACACTGATTGGTTAAAATTGTTCACATTTTTAAACTAGCTTTTTTGGAAGCCTCAATATGCCTCCTGCCTCTTATAGAAGTAGCTCTTGCTGTACTGATGTGAAAAGTTTTAATACAATTCTATGTATGCCATTTATACTTTGGTTGATGCACTCGCTGGTGTCTCACTTGTACATGCAAGCTTTAGGAAGAAGAGGCAGTAGACCCATTTCAGTTATCATCACCAGATAAAGCTATTGGCCAGGCCTGGCTTATTAAAATGCCTGAAAAAAACAGAGTTAAATGTTAAACATGTACAGTAACAATCTGGCCACAGAAATAAGGGTTTTTTGGACCTGAATCTTTGCATAAATAAGCCTTTTTTGAATCAACCTAAAGGTTGACTGTGAATAATTAATGTTTTAAGAAACCAAAACTGGTAAACGGAGGTTTACGAGACAGAAATATTTTGTGGTGTTGTGCACAACTGACCTATTCTCTTAAATCCTAATATTAAATGTATTTCTTAACCTTTGTTTCATTTTTGTCAGAAGTTGGCCTGAATATATATATTTCTGATGCCCATTGAGCAGTTTCTTTATCCAACTGTGGGTGTTATTTCTATATCAGTTGTACTGGACTCACAAGGATTGTGCTTTGTCCACCAACCCCCAGAATAACGAGACAGACACAGTGTTAGAATTAAACTCAGGGCCACTTTATTAACAGAAAATTCATAACTCAACTGTTTTGCCTGTGGCAGGGGCAGAGTAGCATGTATCTAAGTGATGGAGCAAGGTGATCACTTTACCTTCTCCACTCACATCTAGGTGAATACCGGCTTACTGGGATCGTCCTGTTCTTCAACAGTCCCCATCCTGGCTCACCATTCGGGTGTAATGGGCAATCCTGTTCTCAGGCCACAAGGCCGTTGCGTCTTTTTTTCCTCCCTGTATTTAAACTACAGGGAGAGAGAGAACTGCTTGTGTCTTTCTTTCCTTCCCTGTATGTAAACTACAGGGAGGGGGAAAGAGAGATGTGATTGGTTCTCTAGAGAACCAATCACGTCTCTCTATTTCCCCCTTCCCTGTAGTTTAAATACAGGGAGGGGAAAAAAGAGACAAGCAGTCTCTGCGACTGCAGTAGGGTCGGGGAAAAGGTGGATGCTTTTCCCGACCCTACTGCAGCCACAGAGACCGCTGCGGGTGGGGGGTGGCTTTAAAGGCAGGGAGTTCTCTTTCTTTCCCTGCCTGCCTTTAAAGCGGTTTGTCCCTGAAGTCAGGGCTTTTTTTTTATTTTATTTTTATTATTTCAAATAAAAATTCAAACATAACAGTACAAAAGATTACAACATAAATACATAAATCTTCACATTATAGAAAAGGACAACGGAGAACATGTAACATTACAATACAATACAACACAAAATATAAAGAAATACATTCACCCGTACCCAACCCTTCACCTCCCGAAAGCCCATAACAACACAACATATAGAAACATTCCCCAGTCACCCACCCAAAACCCTTCACCTTCCTATCATCTTCTCTCCCCTATCCTTCCATTGAAGGACTGCCTCCGAGTGTCGAAGAAGGGAAGGGAGATCAGAACTAGAGCAGGTTCATACTGATGTTTATGGACGTCAAGCAAATCTAATTGTTCCAAACAATACAGCTATTTCTTTTTCTTCTTTCCTTCTACTGGTGGCTGTCTTACCATTATTCTTTTCATTACTTTTCCTTTAAATTATTTCTATTCAAACTTTCAATCTTTATCCACCTTTAACCTTCTTTGGCAAGAGTTGTATACATTTTCATAACATTTTTATAGATATACTATAAAATGTATTTTTCCTTCAACATTTAGATCAACTGAAGAGCAATGAGCTCTTCTTGGCAGTTTAAACATTGAATTATCTTAATGCATGCCACAAAATAATTAAGTTATCAGATTTTCCTATCAACCGTGTAACCCAAACTTCGTTTTCAGATATTACCAAGCATATCCTTTAAAAGGCTCCTTTCTTCACTTCCCCATTCTGTAAGTTGCTAATATGTCCTCCTGTATAAGAATTCCTCCCCATCTTCAATTCATTCAACCATTTAATAATTCTTTCACTCAATCATTCTGAACTTCCCTCTGATGTCATTTTTGTCAACACATTCTTCAATTAAGTTATTAATTTTCCCTATTAACTGTATTACCCCAAACTTTGTTTCACGCAAACCTGGCTTTTAAAAGGCCCCTTTCTTCACTTAGGTAAGTCTGATTGCTCAATGCAATACAACTGTTTCTTTTTCTCCTTTCCATCTACTTGTGGCTGTCTTACCATTTTTCTTTTTATTACTTTTCCTTTAAATCATTTCTATTCAAACTTTCAATCCTTATCCACCTTTAACCTTCCTTGTCAACAATTCTTTACATTTTCATATCATTTTTATAGATATTCCCTTTTACCCTTATCCTTTTTCCTAATTTTTTCTGCCTCTTTTATATTCTATACTATAAACTATATTTTTCCTTCAACTTTTAAATCAACGAAAGAACAATGGACTCTTCTTAGCAATTTAAACATTAAATTAACTTGATGCACGCCACAAAATAATTAGGTTATCAAATTTTCCTGTCAACTGTGTTATCCCAATCTTTGTTTTACAAATGAGCTTTTTTAAGTTATTGTTTGGAGTTTAATCTTCCTTTCTTCTTCTTCTTCTTCTTCTTCTTCTTCTTCTTCTTCTTCTTCTTCTTCTTCTTCTTCTTCTTCTTCTTCCTATATTATTTAATTTGAGTAAAATGTCATTTTGGACTCCAGTAGCCAGTAGCTATTAATTCCTCTTTTAATTTTTTCCATTCATGTGTACCTTCCTTGATTATATTCATAGATTCTAATACATCTAGACAATCTATTTGATTAGACAAAATTGAGGCTTTCCCTTCATGAAAAAATCTCAGCTTCAATGGGTACTTCCAGTTATATTTAACCTTTTTATCCCTTAGAAAAGTAGTAATAGGTCTTATCTTGCAGCGCCAAAGTCTTTCCTGCCTTGAAATGTCGTGGTAGACCTCTAATTGGTCTCCCTCAAAACACAAAGCTGTATTTCCCAAAACTCTCAAGTGTGACATTATACGTATTTTGGTTTCTAAGTTCATAAACTTCACCAATACCGGTCTTTTAACCTGGGGTCCCTTTTTTTGCCCGATACAATATACTCCTAAAATCTCCTCTGATATTATTTCTTTATCTATCTCATTTACTTGAATCCAATTCACTATTCTATTCTTCAATTGGCGTGGATCCTTCTCCGTTAAATTCTTTATTACTATATTCTTCTGTCTATTCTGGTTTTCCAATTTTGATATCCTCTCCTGTTGCTTTATATCTCTTATTCCCTCCTCATTTTTTTTCAATTTCTCTTCTATTACTGACATCTTCATATCCATTGCCTTGGTAAAATTAGCTATTAATTCTCTGATATCTTGCTGGCCCTTTATTATGTCTTCCTTATCTTTTTTCCTATTACATTCTACCTGTTTTAGCGATACCTCCAACTTATCAATTCTTATTTCTATTTTCTTAAAAGCCTCACCCATTTCCTTAATTGAGAGAGCTTCTGTTTGAGTTTTTCCATTACTCTCTTGTTTATCAAAATCCTGCATTTCTGCCTCTAATCTAGTCAATCTTCTGAAGTTTCTATCGGATGATCTCTCCCGTGGTCCCCTTGCCCACAAAGCTGTTGAATTTTTAGGGGGCCTGCGACTCATTCACAGATCTTCCTTTATATCTTTTTAAAATAATTCTAGTAATACACCAATTATACAATGTGACCAAGGCACTTTTCTTACAAGTTGTTTCAACTGGTACAAATTTTTATATATACAGAGCAACTATCTCATAGGAGTTCTTTTTCAAATCATTAAAAATCTCCTAGCAATCCTTAAATCCTTAAATCTTTTCCTCTTTCTCTTTTCTCCCCCCAGTTGATCAATTCTCTCTTTTTACTGTCGTTGTGTCTTGGATCCTCCGGTGTTAATTCTCTCCGTCCAGCTTACACCACACCACTCCATGTCGCTGACTCGTTGTCTGTATACTGGTTGTTTCTAACACATTACTTTCAACTTTCAGCTGCTTACACGTGCTTCTGTGCTCAAAGTATATGCCTCTTTCTTCTTCCTCTTTTTTTCACTCTGACTGCTCCAACTTCACAGTTGACTGAGCCCCACACTTTTTATGTCAATCTGATGCAACCCAAGACCTCTTTGCTGGTCCTCTCGTTATAGTTCCAAACCGTTGTATCTGGGACACCTTTTTCTTAAGCTCTGACACCTCTCCACGACTGTCACCTTTCGTCTCGTGGTTTGCACCATTCACAATGCCGCTCGCAGCGTTTAAAAGTCGTGCTAGAGGTTTGTATTTTATACCAGTCTTTTATATCTGTTATCTCCTCCACATATACCTCTTTTATTTTATTTACAGTAGAAGTCTTTCTAGTGGCTTCTCAATCACTTTAGTAATCAGTCTCTCATACCAATAATTCACCACTTATTTTCTGGCCAGAAAGTGCTGATTTGGCATCTACTTCCTAAAAGGATGCAGCTCATTTTCTTCAATATTGAATCCTTTGTACTCTTTCTTCGATATATGTTTCATTTTTATGTGCAAATTACTAGCTATGCTCAATTTATTTTTCATGCTAGCAACTTTCAAGGGTTTGCTAAATGGAAGGGAAAAAACTTTTCCTCTGACTTTCTAAGTAACAAAAAAGGAATATTTGTGACAGACACTTTCCATATTTTGGGTAGATACGCTAAATAAATAAATATTGCTGTCTTATTTTTGTTGGCACTTGCTCTGCATAGCAATGAAAAAGGAGTGAAGTCAACTTTCTTTTAGTGATCTCCATTATAACCCAAGACTAAATGACATTTTCTACCTCAGAAATGCCATGAGGCAAGGTGACTGTTTCTGGGTACTAAATATAGAAAACTGAAAGAAATCTACTGCTCCAATGTTAATCTATGAAATGCCTGTAAACTGTGTTAAATGTATGCTGGATGATCTGAATACTGCAATGTCTGCAACAGAATAATCACAGAATATTTACATCTATAATCTTTGTACTTTAACATTGCAATAAAGTGTTATTAAGTACACTTAACGAATGACATTTTTGTAATCTTTGAGAGCATGAAATAGGATTTAAGATTTGGTTTCATTACCAGCTGACATTCAATATATTTACTGTTTGATATTTGCACTGGTAATATGCATAGTATCTTCATATTTGATCAACTCTCCCATTAAGATAAAATGTACCAAGTATAAATTACATGAGTTTTGAAAACTAGCAAAAGACCCTACTTAAAATTTTATATTTAAAAGGAGAATACGTAGTGATATTTTCCATAACATCTGACTATATATTAGTATATATTTTTTCTTTAATGAAAAAATATCTACACATGGTTTTAAAAAACCGGACTTTTGAGAAATGTGCTAAATGTTGTGCAAACCTTAAGCGACCATGTCCAAATTACAATTTTATTTAAAATTATTTCCAAACCAAGGAAGAAGAAAAATTGATCACGGACTGTCTCAGAGGTTTCTCTGATTCTATGTATTTTTTCCCTGATATACAATCATGAATATCCAAACATTATACAGTATACAAAAGTGGGATAACACATGAGCCACCCACTCATGCCTTAATGACTTCCCTCAGCAATACATGCTCATATGAAAATATTTCAATACATATCCTACATTATGGAGCATAACTTAAACCACGGTGGTGGGATGTCAAAAATTTTACTACCACACCGGGGGCGGAGCCAACATTGGGGCATAGCCAAAGTAAAATAAATAAAAATAAATAAAAAAACACATTAAAATACAAATTAAAATAAATACATATAAATACATATAAATTAAAATAAATACATATAAATTAAAATAAATACATATACACATAATACATATAATACACATAAAAACAAACTACATAAAACACACACACCTCAACCCACCCACCCACCCCAAACACAAATCTGTCACTTACCTTAACCTGGGGTCGGGGAGCAGCAGGCAGGCAGGACCAGCAGTGAGCCGGGGAAAGGCCACTGCTGCTGCTGCTGCTCCTCCAGGCACTGCCTGCGCCCTTTCCGGGCACCCCAAAATGGCTGCTTGGAAGTGCGCATGCATCAAAACTCCATTTGATGCATGAGCACTTCTGTTTTTCAGTGTGCATGTGTCAAATGGAGTTTTGATGCATGTGTACTTCCAAGCAGCCATTTTGGGCTGCCCAGAAGACAGATCCAGAGGGTGGCTGGAGAGACGACCGAACCGGTCACCCGGGGGTTTACCACCACCATCCCGGCGATCCCCTCTGGATGGCTGCTACCGGTTCAGCCCCCGAGGTTGTGTTCCCCAAAATCTGCTACCAGTTCTCTAGGACACTGGGGAAAGTTACTACCATTTCTGGCAAACTGGTGTGAACCTGTTGCATCCCATCACTGTTAAACCATTATTGTTAAAGGAAGTTTTTAGGAATGTTCTCTTTCCAGCTAACTTTTCTAGTTTCATTTGTGATTATTTGGGTTGTTATCTCTTCACTGGATATGCTCCCCTCCTCCCCAGGCTTATGTTATGATTCATTATTTGGTTGTTTTATTTTGTAGCCCCCATCTTGTTTTTCCTTGAACTGATTTGTGATTTTAATGATGTAAACTACCAAGTGTGAGAAAGTCTCCCAGATGTGTGTGCGTGCTATAATAAATAAATACAGTGGTACCCCATACAACTATTTTAATCCATTCCACAGGGCTCATTGTTGTATGAAAAAATTGCTATATGATGCATGCATTGTATAGCAATTTTCCCTATGGGATGCATCATACAACTATTTTTTTCGCAAAGTGTTTTTTTCCCATTGAAAAATTGTTGTAAGATTTTTTTTCCATAAGGAAAATTGTTATGTGGGATGCCATTTCCCCCCAAAAAAACCTAATTGTTATACAATTTTGTTGTTACACGGGATGGTTGTTGTATGAGATTCCACTGCAAATAAATAAATGTATCTCTTACACACAAGCATAAGACAACTAAAACATACACTAATATAATATAGAGAAAGACAGAGAAACATTCACAAACCGTGGCCATGCATACTTAAGAATTCTCCTCTGAATACACAGAAACAATTTCCTGATTTGCAGCACCAAGCTGTGATTTTTTTTTTAAAAAAAAAACCAAGATTCCCCAAGAATAAGCCATAGCATACATAGGTATTAGTGTGCAATATCTTCTTCTTTGCGTGCTCCTGGAGACTAGATATGAGAACTACTGGTGTGAATGATAACGAATACATTGTGGCTTAAACTGAAAGAAGAAGAAAAATAAATAGAGGCAGTTTTCCTTTTGTTCCGATACCTGCTGTCTAATTTCAGCAAACTGATTACAAGGATGAAGAATCAGATTCTTAATATGCAAGACTGATTACTAAAACAAGGAATATTACAAGCATAGCTAATTACTCCCATCTTGTTCATTATACACTGATGCCATCTACAGATTACAACCACCATTTAGAAGCTACATCTTTGAAACTGTGAATCTTTACTGTGGAGTTTCATCAACTCTACTTGTGCTTTAAAAGTCAAGAATTATATGTAAGTAACTTTTTACATTGCTTGTAAATTCTCTGCTTTATAAATATGATAATGCTGTTGAAGTGATCTAGCCCTTGCTGATGTTAGTAGATAGGAATAATACTGAGTTTGTTTAAACCAATAAAGTTGTCTGCTTGGGTTAAATGTATGCTTCAGAATGTTTCTGCATCTTTACTAGGCAAACTATTGGATGGCAAAAATGCACACAAGATATTTATCATATGAAGTATAGTAAATAATAGACCCATTATGAGTCATAGTCTGTCAATATGGCAGTTCAATAAATAAGAAATTAAAGCAGAAGTTGAGAGATGCATTAGTTCCAGCAACCAGATTGCCTTTAGGGCTCAGCCACTGAGCCAGATGATGATGAGATGGGGACCTAACCAAGCCCCATCTCTTTCCCTCCCAATGCAGTATTGGGCTTAGGCTTGTATGTTTAGTTACAAGTTTATGGCAATACTCTACATATACAGATTAAGGGAGGGCATTGTGCAATTTCTGCCCCCTCCATTGTCAATCAGAACTTTCTTTTTGCTCTTCTGGGAAAGACATCAGTAAGATAGTTTGCACTAATTTTTGCAGTCTGCACAGATGAGACCCTTCTCCCACTTCCACTATCCTTACAGGCACATTTGCTCAGGATGTGAAATAGGGCCTTTTCAGTGGTTGCTCCCAGACAGTAGAATGTTCTCCCTTGAGAAGCCAAGTTGGCCATTTCCTGGCATCCTTCAAGCTCCAAATCTTCCAGTTGTCAAGTTCAGCGTCTTAACCACAGCGACCACAGTCGTTACTATCACTGAACAAATGTATAAATAACTGAATCGGATACATTTTTAAAAATTCCCAATGTAACCACAGGGTAGAACAAAGATTGTGAAGGCATTAGCAGGGTTAAAGAAAATAAACTAACCCAGATGCTAAGTTGGCAGCAACTGAGAAGGAAAATACATTCTTTATCTACAGATAAATCTTCCTTGCCTTTCCTGCTGCAAAATCACTGGTTATCATCAGAATCTGTACAGATTCTATACAGTCATCCAATATCCAGTGCTTTAGCAGTCATATATCTGTATTAGGATGGAGCACCTTTAACTGCAGATCCAGTAAAGAGGAGAAGAGGAAGGGGAAGAGAGGGGAAGCTGGAAAGTGTACAGATATGACTGAGAGAATTCTTCCATCATGTTTTTTCAACAACAGTAAACAGATATTTTCCCTTGAACAAACTTACTTGCTGTGTTGATGGCCAGCAGGAGGCAGGGCTGAGAAATTGTAAGGTTGAGGTGAAATTCCCGTTGATGTGAAGAACGAGCAGGCTCAATGCATTGCCTTTTTAAGAAGGAACAGATAATGACAGTGTCCTGCAACCTTATAGAGTCCCTCACTTACTTTCCCCCCTATGTCTGCCTTAGGAAGCCATTCTCCTCACTTGATAAACTCTTCTTGGCAGTTGGAAAAGAATGGAGAAAATGAAACACAACATGTAGATTAGTGCTGTCCTGGCCAGGATCCCTTCACTCATTTAATTTAGGGGCTACTAAAGCTCAGGAGCAGTTCCCCCATTTGTTCAGTCTGTGATGCAGCCTTGATATTTACCTTTTCCCATTCATAAGAATCACACCACCACCACCATGATCTTGAAACAGGAACCAGAAAAGGAAGGGGTCAGAGTGTCTCTGACAGGGCACAAGTTGGAGTGGACACTAATATGTCCTCCCTTATTTCATTGTGGGTTTAATCAGAGGGCAGAATAACCCTTTCATATCCTTTGTAATATTTACAGTGCATTATAATTTTCAGACCTCATTTTCATCGCCCCTGTTCCTGGTGAAGTTGCATAATGATCATACTTCAGTAATGCATTTGAGACTTTGTTTATATTTAAACATGGAAGTGCACAAATTTTTAATCAGCTCTGTGCCAAACTACACACTTTGCTCCAAATACATTTGTTAGCCTGTTTAGCATCTATGGCAACATGCTGTTTTAAGATACCATCTGTAGCTTATAGGGCTGCGAAGAAAATGTTGTCATTTTGATTAATGAAAAATTGGCCATGCAAGTATGCAGGGAAAACAGATAAACCACGTCCCAGTAACTTCTGGTTTTATCAAATGGGGCATGATATTTCTACTTTCAGTGGGAATGTAGCAAGTATATGAAGTATATAGTACATATCTAAGAAAACTGAATAAAAAAATTAGGCAAAGATCAATTTCCAGTATTCCTTAAGTGCTGTTTTATGTTTTGGGGCAGGAGAACAGCCTTATGACGTGCTGAGTTATATCATATTTTCTTTTAATGTTGGTTTTCCAAGTATAAGGTCAACATACCTTTTGGCTGACATTACCACTTTAACCTGTCACCACTGCACTATAAGAGCTGCATGAAAGATGGAAATGTACTTTTCACAGGCAAGGAACAGCTTCTTTATAGACACAGATTTCTTGGAAAGGTACATAGGAAGGATAGGGGAAAGGTTGGCAAGCCTGAGCCTAACAATTTATAATTGGAAGGTCCTTGCTGACAGAAAAAAAGAACAGAAGAATAATTTCTGTGGCATGAAACTCTCTTCATGGCCCCCAAAAAACCAGACCTCTCTTTTGAAATATTATTTTGCACTTTCTAGGCTAATCAATGGCTGTAGCTACTTCATAATATTCCACAGTTTTCTATATATTTTAAGTTCCTATCTGTTATTGTCCAGCCACTTAACATAAACATATCAAAAATATGGACCTAACCCTATTTGCTGAGAATGAAATCACATGGCCACAAATGTGACCATTAGTCCTAACTAGAGTCAACTAACTGAATCAAAATGTCTTTACTGAAATGTTAACTTATTATTCAGCAATTGATCCAGTTGGCCATTGTGTTCTATAAAGTTTACATAGTGAAAATGAATACATAGACACTTATGTCTCACCTACCTCAGAAGTAAGGTAAGCACAAGAATCCTGAACCTCACCCATAACAAATTTGTCCCTTTTTGAAACTCTTTTTAAAAGGACTTTTTTTTACTAATAAATGGAAATTACTGAAATGTTCAGTGCAGCACTCTCTCACAAACCGATTTTGTCTAAAACTCTCATTCTCACCTTTTGTTTTCAAAACTGATGATAAAATTGCTAACATTTTCATGTTGACTGAATTCCCATTGCTTAGTATAGTAAGTCATAGTAGAGTAGGCTCATTGAATCAATGGAAATTTGATGAGTCCTCCTCCATAAGTCCCATTTATTCAAATTTGCCTATTTAGTTGTCACTTACTATAGCCTAGTACAGTGATGGCAAACTTTGGCACTCCAGATGTTCTGGAACTTCAATTCCAAGAACCCCTGATCACCAAGAGTGCTGACTTAGGCTTCTGGTAATTGCAGTCCAAGAACACCTGCAGTGCCAAGGTTCATCATCATGGGCCTAGTATATCACAATTAAAGTAGGTACATTTGAATCAATAGAACTTTCAAAGGAGTTCACTCACCAAATCCCATTGATTCAATTGGCCAGGTCTAGTACAACCTACAGGCAATCTACACAGGCATAAATCCCACTATTTGAAGTAAGGTTGTATGTTTGGGATAGCTGGTGGATTTTATCCTTATATACGTTGGGCCAATCCAAACCAATCCATTCCCAAACAACCTATTTTGATACCCCTTCAGGAGTCAAACTAAATTGCCCTGCTGTGTTTTATCCCGTACCAAGCTTATGTGTATGCTGGGATGGGATGAGATAAAATAGAATGAAGTCCACTTTTCAGCTCATGGGGCTCCAGTAGTCTAATTAGTGATGGTTGCAGAGATAAAAGCCACTTTCCAGCTGATGGGGGGTGTTTTCCCCCATCAGGTGGAAAGCAGCTGCTATGACCACAGCAGCAGAATGCTCTCTGGATGTGAGGATCACACCAAATGACATTTTGCTCCTTTCCCTGATTTCAAATGACTTTTTAAAAACTGCACAGCACCTACCTAGGAGGGGCAGTGTAGACAGGTCATAATTACACTAAGCAACAGGACATCAGCCAACACATTAAAAATAATCAGTTGATTTCTAAATAGAAATGTGCAGATCAAGATTTTGAAAGTGCACCATAGTAAGGATTACAGCCAACTTCTTCTCATCAATTTCTGTTGATTTCCCTATAGATGACTTTGTCCCCCTTTCCCACCTTCTTTGTATATTTTCTGTTCTTTCTTTTTATTTTAAATATGCTGCTCTACTATTTATCTTTCATACATTTTTTTGATTATTATAATATTTCTTTCAAATCAAATATGCAATTTCCAATTTAATTTCTGATCTAATCCAATGAATAATGGTTTGGAGTTGTATCCAGTGGCAGTAGAAATGGGTTTTCTGCTTCTCCCAATGTAGGCCTCTGGAGCACTCAAAACTCTTCTTTGTACCAATATTTGCAGCAGTCAAGTCCTATAATCTCATTGCTAGAAAGCATGGACAACTACTTGAGATGTTTATAGTAAAGCAAAAATTAGCTTCTGCATTTCCAGCAAATTCATTCAATAACCTGACAGAAGAAAACAAAATAACTGTAAATGTTGTTATAGGTTTTCAAACAAGGGGATTGACGGTAGCCTTCATGGAAATAAGTCCCCTTGCTCAACCAACTGTTTCTGAAGGACAAAAACTAACTAGCCACTACAGTGCAGGAAAAAAGAGACCTTAGAGTAGCATTCTACATATTTAAATGATAGCTTGGAATTATCAAGAATGGAAAAGATGCCTAAAGTTACTTGGCTAGCAAGCTATCATTCAGTTTCCTGTTGGTTACTTATTACAGTGTTGCTAGGATACACAGAAAGAGCCTCTTTGAACCACAAGTGGGTGTACCCTGGTAACAGTAACTTGTACTGCTGGCTAATCTTTCTCACACTAGATCAGGTGAAAGGAAGTGTAGAATGAACTCGCCAAAAGGACCCTTCATTTTGGCAGTTTCACATCTAGCCTAGACATGGAATAATAAGAATAGTGTTGCTGCTTTCATTTCCAACACCTAATTTCCCAGCCCTTTAGGTTCCCAGGCAGTGATGGGATGTAACAGGTTCTCACCAGTTCGCCAGAACCGGTAGTAACTTTCCCCAGTGTCCCGGAGAACTGGTAGCAGCTTTTGAGGGGGAATCACCTTTGGGGCTTACCTTTTCACTGCTTGGCGCGTATGCACAGCCTCCTTGCTGTCCTCCCAAGCGGGGAGGAGGAAGAGAAGCTGCTAGCCTGAAGGTCCCTATAGCCTGCTCCCCAGGGTAAGTGTATTTAATACCTTTACCTATATTGACGTACTACCACAGTTCCTAAAAAGGCCTGTGTGTGTGTGTGTATGCTTATTTTTATTTTTTTAGTATTTTTCTTTGGCCCACCCACAATGTCATGAAATCATGACTTTGTCTCCGCCCATGATGTCATGATGTCATATTAGCTCTGCCCACACTGTGATGACATCACGGTGGGGTAGTAAAATTTTTGACATCCCACCACTGTCCCAGGGCTTTAGGTTGATCTCTAGAGGACACCTGCTGGAAGGAGAGGTCAATTGTCCATACTTGGCAAGATCCAGTGGAAGAACACCATTGTATCCTGGCCAATATGTTTATCACAAACCTCCAGATGAGGAGGCAGATTGTACAAAATGTTTTGCAAGAAAGCAGTAGGGGTGTCCTCTTGTCTACCTATCAATCAAAAAATGCTATGTTTCATCTTTTATTATTAGGACCAGGAGATAGTCTGCTTTCTGTCTTCAGTCTTAAAACAATCCACAGTGTTGTCATTTTCGCTGGACTACAATGGCAGAGTCCCTGGCAGCCTGACAGAAGTTAATGAAAATTTTATGACTACAAAGCTCTCTTTAGAACTTCTGGAAAGTGATGGGGCTATCAGCAGGATCAGAACAGGAGTATCGAAGTAAAGCTCGTGAGAGAAAACAAAAAGACATTCCTGTCTGCTCCTGAAATAGCAAACTAAAAGCCAAAGGGTTTTCTCCCTTTAAAAAAAAGTCTTTATTTTAAACTAAACAATCTTCCCCAGCACTCACAAAGTGTCTGCTTATAAAAGAAATGGCATATGCAGCAAAGTGAAAAACATCCTGAAGGTCAAAAGAAAAGCCTTTCACATTAAACATTTAAAAGTCTGTCAGGCTTGAAGAGTAAACATACAAATATAGATGGCATTCGATGTCATGCAGTGTAAATGCCTCCAATCCTGGGGTCTTTAGTTACACTGATTGGACTCCAAAAAAGGGGGCAGGTGAGGCTAAATTTTAGTCCTGAAGATGTGAAAGACAAAAGGTAAAGGCAGAATTCATGTTAAGAATAAGAAAAATGAGGCATTTTAGTTTCTGAGGCACTGCTTTGAAATATTAAACCACAAATGTCAGGAACCTGAGTTGCTCTAATAATTGATTTTAGCTAGGAGCTCCTGTCCTTAACACTCAGAGGCCATGGTTTGAGAAAACGATTGTACAAAATGCAGTATATATAAGGGCTGTGGTGGTTAAGATGCTGGACTTCAAGACCAGAAGGTCAACAGGGCAGCAGTTTGAGACCCAGATGTTGTGCAATGGAATGATCTCCCACCATCTGTCCCAGCTCCTGCCAAATTATAAGTTCGAAAGCAAGGATATAAATAGGTACCTTTTGGGTGGTAAGATAACACCATTCCTGATACCTTCACCCATTTCTGAACACCTAAATGGGGCCCTGCAGAGTAGAGGATCTGCTCATGCCCTTTGCAGGGACTATTAGATCGAGTGTGATGGCCTCTGCAGAAATGAGACATTGTGAAAGATTAATAAATTACTCTGCTAGACAACAAAATATTGGCCAGCTTGTGTTTCTTAGATTGAGAATGGTGGGGCCTTCTGGCTCAGGATGCATGGGGGGGGGGGGAGCCAACTGACTAAGAAGGGGAAATAATGCCAAGATATGACAGCATTATTTTGTTGGTGGGGAAGCATTTGAGTAGCCAATATTTATTGATTCTTCAATGTCATTTCTTTTCTATTCTGTCCTTTCCTCAATGAGCTCATTGTGGTATCCATGGTTCTTCTCTCGCTAGTTCAGGCTCATAATATATGTGAGGTTGGTTATGTTGGGAGAATGATTGGCCCATGGTCAAAGTAAATTTCTTGATCTCCCAGGCCATAATTCAAACCACTAAAGTGCCCTGGCTCTTAATACCAGCTGTTTCTATCTCTCTTATGCTCTTTTGGCACATGTACTTTTCTCCATTCCCAAAGTTTCCTATTGCATTTAGCTAAACAAGGAAATTTAGCACCACACACTGCAGTGGTACCTATTAATCTGGGAAGGAGAATCAAGCAAAATTTCATGAGGGGTTCAATGTATCAATGGTTCTTTGTTGTTATGGCAGCAGAAACTCTGTTTTGAGGAAATCTGCTTCTGAATACCAGCTGCTGAGAGAACAAGTAGAAAGGTGTTTTTGCCTTTTTGTCCTACAGGTGGGTTTCCAATGAAAATCTGATCAGCTACTGGAGGAACAAACCAATGGACTAGACTGGCCCTCACTTCGGTTCACCATGGCTCCGTGTTGTTGGTGCTCTAGGGCTTAGTTATAATATTGTCCATAAACAGAAGGGTGAAAAGAAAAATGTTTTATCCAGACTATGCTAAGCAAAGAAGAGATGCTATACAGCAGAACAAATGTCAGATTGATGAAAGAGAGGGATGCTAGAATCAACATTCCACCTTGCGTTGGCCTGAGAAAATTCCGCTCATCCAATGGATGATTATCTGATACTTTAAGAACAAGTTTTTTGTTTGTTTGTTTGTTTGCCCCCAGCTTTTTCTCCTATGTGCTCGTTAATAAAGCAGCATTCAGTTGCTACTACAAGAAGAAAAAAGTCTAATTTCCATTACTGCTGAATGTTCCTCTGTGTTCTGCAGGCTGCTCATTATGATGGTAAACCCCTCTATGACTATTTTTATTTGAGAGAAGGGGGATCCATTATCCATACTTTGAAAAGTGGAGTTTCCCTCTGAGACTTTATGTGATGTGAGAAGGGTTGCTAGGTCAGCAGCTGCCAATGTCCTGAGACTGCAGGGTCAAAATCTGAGACCAGGGGTGGAGTCTTATGACATCAAACATACTGGTTCTTGCGGTGTTATAGAAATAAAAGTTGGGTTGGGAGGCTTGGGTGAGAAATTGAAACTGCTTCCAGGCCAGCTCATTCCCAAAATGGATATAAAGTGGTCCTTTCCCTGCTGTGACCCAAATGATATGATGATGAACTCAGGTGCCTGCACTCACTGACTCTGCTGCCAGTCTCTTTCCCTCCTTTATACTGTGCCAAGCACTTAAAATTGTACAAGCATGATAAACATGTAATCACTTTCACACTGGACCTGTGAATCATAAGTCAAGTGAGACAAAATGGTGACACATATTCTGGCTTTAAAACTACATCCAACACAAAAATGAAACCTTCTCCTCCTCCAGCCTCATCCACTCTGAGATTTCTCTCTCCACTTGGCAAACCCGAAAAGCATTGCAGTTCCCTTGGAGTTCAACTGGCACCCAGGGATTCTGCAGCCCTAGACACAAACATTGCCAGGTAAACTGAATTAAGCTGAGATAAGCTGCTATTGCCCCCAAAGGACATCTGGTGACCTTCGTGGTTATGTGTGGGCTTGAGAGCTGGCAGGGAAAAGATGCAGGACTGCCATGGCCCTGGTTTTAGTACCACAGCTTTGAATATTTTCACTTCCCCAGCGGTCTTCTTCACTGCATGTTTAAAAAGAAGTATGAGCTCAGAAAGCTTTACTAGTTTGACAGGAGTGCCACTGTGTGGCACGTTTGAGAAAATGCTTTAGAAATGCTTTGGAAGATATACAACTAAATAAAAAACACATACATAGAGAAGTATTTACTTGTCCAGGATGGGGGAAAACTGGTTTCTATTTATCATTAACTGTTGTGCCAAACAATTTTCCTAACATTATTTAAAATGTGCTTTTTCCTGAAGATCATAAGTTATAGTTATGATCTGATGGTTGATAAATTTATATTAACAATCCCTTAAAATTTACATTTTATTGCCCCCCCCCCAAAATATATATATATGAAAATAGGGTTCCCCCTCTTTCTATGTCTTCCTGGTCTTTATTATGATGCACTTATTATTATTATTATTATTATTATTATTATTATTATTATTATTATTATTATTATTATTATTATTATTATTATTATTATTATTATTATTATTATTATTATTATTATTATTATTATATGCCACCCTACTCGGTGAACACTGACTAAGGTCCACCTTGTTGCAGCCAGTAGCACTATGAAACTGTTGTTGTTTAAGAAGAAATACAGTGCCACCAATCTATGCTAAGTGTTGTTTACTTCTATGGCCCCCTAAAGAGAGAACCATGCAGCTTAATCCCACTGGCCATCATGCTCGCTATGAAGTGCAGAAGAACTGAAATGAAAGAGGGGCTTTTTGTAGTGGCAACATTTACAAAATCTGCAGGATTAGGGGAAGAAAACCATTGAGTTCAATGGATTTACTCTTCAGCAAGTGAACTATTTTTCTTCTTTTGGGAATCAAATTGTAGAATTTATAACTTGAGTTTAGCTTGAAGATAATGGAAGGATATACCAGTGTCTCTATGTATGGAGCTAGGGTGGATAATATGATCTGTAGTCTGTTGTTGATCGGGTTCTTTTCTTCAAGGGGCACAATCTCAACCACAATCTTTTCTTTTTAAACAAAGGGGTTTGTTTCCCCTCTTTTGGGGATGTCCTTACATTTTGAAACCCAAGGAGCAGACAGAAAATCTGGTGGGTTTTTTTTCTAAAACAATGAAATGAAAGTGGAGCTTTTAAAGCTACAATCTAAACAAACAAAACAAACATGTAAAGAACAACATGACATCCTGGATTCCAAGTGTAACAAAGACCAATTTTTCCTAATCAGTTCTAGCTGGATCTCTAAGGAAACCATATCCACTTGCAAAGGATTCAAGCCAGGGGTTCACAACCTTTTTGTGCCGTGGGCTGAACCATGCCCCTTGAGGCAGATGTGTGGGCCAGAGGTGTGGCTCTTCCCATCGCTTCTGCCCTTTCTGGTGGTGGTGGCACATTTTCAGATATTTTTTCACCACTTCTGCTGCTTCCTGTGGCAGTGGGAGTGAGGGTAGTGCATTTTTTGTGGTTTTTCATGTTTTTTCAGTGGGGTTTTTTTTTGCCAGTTTTTCATGGGTTTTCAGTGCTTCCAGCACACTTCTGGAACATTTTCAGCATTTCCAACACAGTTTTGGCACTTCTAGTGGCGGCAGGTCCTCACCATGGGCCAGATTAATTGGTGCAGCAGGCCAGATTCAGCTAGCAGGCTGTAGGTTGCAAATCCCTGATTTAAGCTTCTCATTTAAAAAGTCAGGCTCTATGTATTCTGAAGTATTACTCACAAATCTGATACCCATAGGGTGTTGATTGCTACTTGAAGTTTTCCCCAGAAAACACATCCAAGAATCATACGTCTTCCACTAAAAGATGGCTTTGACTAAAGAAATGTAGCTTAAAAGAACAATTTTTGCCCCACTGTCCAATTGGCTAAATCATCCAGTTGTCTGAAAGCATAGGCAAAGATTTATTTATTTATTATTTATTCATTAATTATTATTAGTTCAAATTTATATTGCCGCCCACTCGCCGTGGGCTTTCACAAGTGGCAAGATGGAGAAGTAAAAGTGCAGCATCAATGAAAAATAGCCACCACAAAAAGGTTGCCTCCCACCAAAAAGATCACAATGTCTACAAGGATTATAACATGGAAATGTCACATGAACCATACTAAAGGTAAAGGCCACCCTTGCTCGGAAGCAAGTCATATCCAACTCTAGGGTTCAGTGCTCCAGTGTTTCATAGCCAAAGAGCCAGCACTGTCCGTTTCTGCAGATGTTTCCGTGGTCATATGGCAGCCATGACTAGACACCGGAGTGCACAGAATGATCTTTACCTTCCCACTGAAGTGGTACCTATTTATCTACTTGTAATTTCTTGCTTTCGAACTGCTAGGTTGGCAGGAGCTGGGACAAAGACGGGAGCTCATTCCATCCTGCAGTATTCGGACATCAAACTGCTGACCTGCCATCTTCCAGTCAGCATCTCAGCCACTTCAGCCACTTCAGCTAAAGTCACCTTATAAAGTTTTCTCAGCAGATTTTGTTGTTTATACATATCCTTTGCTAAAAGGCAGTAAGGAGCTATTATAATGACACCTGACTAGATTCAGCAACTAACCAGGAAGCTCCTTCAGACTGCTTTCCCTAATAACTATCATCAGGCAGCATCCATTTTTATTAAGCTGAAAGGAAAGAAGAGAAAGGAACAGGGCTGCTCTGTCAGTTCTCAGTCATAAATAAGCAACATTTGACTTTTGCTTTTCTCCCAAATCTTCCAGTTCCAGCTGTTTGTTATGGGAGAACTAACAGTCTAAGTTTGATCTTCTGTTCCTTCCTCCTAATCCTGTTTCTTTTTGTGTAATGCCTTTTAGATTGTAAAACCAAGGGCTTTCATATTACCGATTTCTGTAAACTGCTTTGGGAGTCTGACCTTTCTGGTGAACAGCAGAATAAAACTGCTTCAAATAAATAAATAAATAAATAAAATTAAGGAATGGAGCTTCTATGTTGGATTATATCCAGGGGCTTCACTTTTCCAGTAAACCTGCCCAGATGTTTAATGCACTATTTTGACATATTTGACCCAAACCTCACACTGGAGGTGTCACGGCTGAAAATCAAACTGTTTACCACTTTGATCAGGTTGTGGAACCCTTGGCCCCCCAATATAGTTTTCCCAGATCATCAGAAAGCTCTCTGGATCTGATGAGATTTGTAAGCCAATTATGGAGCAACTCAGTTACATATTCTTGAGCTAGACCCTCTTGACAGCTTTTTAATCTGTTTATTTCCATCAACTTCCGACTGCCAAAGTAGTGCCCGGGGGCCAAACCTTGTTATTGTGACTCGATGTAGTGTCATGCTTAGTTCACTCTGTGCCACTACGACCCTTCTTAGCATTTGATCCTTCCTTCTTGTTACTTGTCTAACTTGAGATGGGGGGGGGGGGATCCTTCAAACTTTTGCCTACAGTCAAGGTAAGTGCTGTGTGTAACCGAAAATGGGGAACTAACTGTTAAATGCCACGAGCTGTTGCTCCAAAAATGTGTCTCCCACCACCCTATTGAATTTTCACAAGCAGAAATGAAGATTGTTGTGGCTGCAGAAACTTCACCTGACACTTCAGACAGACATGCTGACAGATGCCAGTGTCATTTTTAAGAAGAAAAGACTGCATCAACAGATGCAATAGCAAGAGCTCCATTAGACACTCTTAAAATGACAATCTTTTTCATCTCATCCCTGTGGACTCCAACATAGCTGAAGAAGCATTCATGAAATGCCCCAGTCTAGCTAATGGAAACTAGGGCTGAGCAACCAAACTCAATAAATGCCAGGCCCTGGACTAAATTGGCCTAATTCATTCAGATAAATATGTCTTAAAACACATCCATCCCTTTTATTTTAGTACTGCGTGGAAATAAGCATATTTATTTACTTTTGAAGCAAAATATTATTCTTAATCTTAATATTGCATGACTTATTTCTCAACATTGCTGGTGCCTCTCAGCAGTCCAAAGGATTAAGCATAAACATTAAGAGTCAAGCCCTAAAAGGGTGAGATCACAAGTTTGCAAAATTGCTGAACTTTTAATTTCAGGAAGCATATTCGTTGCCATTGGTTACTTGATTTTGGCTGCTGAAATTATATGAGGAGGAGGAACTTGTCTCCATAGTATTTTAATGTCTTGCCTTAATGTTTCTTACTTGACAAATTTTGTGCTATCACCATCATCATCACAATAAAAAAAAATAAGCTACTTCTATAGCAGCCATATGAATATGTGTAGCGTGTCTAGAGTTAGAGAGGCTTATTGGTTTTCCATCACTCTTACAAGTGATCAGTGGGATTGGCTGGTGGGTGGTAGTAGTAGAAATATGTTTGATTGGACTTCAATTCCCAGAAGGCTAAGTCAATTCCTCATAGCACTGATCAGCCAATCTCCTGACTTGGGCTTCTGAAAATTGAAGTCCTCCACTGTGGGGCATGGCCCCCACGTTGGGAACCACTGGGTTAGAGGCAGAAAAGTTCCACCAGCCAGAAAGTCATACAACTGAAAGGAAGAACACTGAATCCACTGGCAATAGCTCTCGCTCCTTACCCACAAAGAAGCTTAGGTTCTTTTTGTTTCTCAGTGATCTGTTTCCAAAGTCAATTGAGGTTGACAAATGAGGGGCAGCCTACATGGCAGGAAAAATGTTGAATGGATCTGTTGTGAAGTTGCACTCAGGAAGTTCACTTCAGGAAACCACACTGGAGTTAGCAGACAGAGAGGATGAAAATGGCACTCATTGGATGCAAATATTGGCTCAAGAAATCACCCTATCTGAACTGCTGTGAATGCATTTGGTTAAAAAAGGGGGAAAAATTAACTCTCAGTGGCAGATGAGAAAAGTACAGGTAAGCATGGGCAAACTTTTACATTATGTAGTCATTGGAAAATAATGTTAATTGGACCATTCCAGTTTTGAGTATTTCTTGCACTGTTTCTCAGTATACTCACTTCCTGAGGCAATTCCATATATACTGTACTAAAATAAACTGGGTCAGGAGTTAGTGAGACTGTGAAACTAGACAAACAGGGTAAGGGATTTATTTATTTATTTATTTATTTATTTATTTATTTATTTATTAGTCTGGCCACCCAACTCGAGTGGAGAAAGGTGAGTAAGTTTTTTTAAAAAAGTTATAGGTTTGTTAAAACTGGAAAGTGGGAAGTATAAACATTTGAATTGCATTAGGTCGAGACATCTGGCTATAAAGAGAACTCTCATGGCTCAGTAATTTAACTGCTGTACTGCAGCTAAAACTCTGCTCACAATCTGAGTTCAATCCTGATGGGAATCAAGATTGACTCAGTCTTCCATCCTTCTAAGTTTGGTAAAATGTTGTGGGACAAAACGTTAATTTACCTTATGAACAACCTAGAGAGTGTACTAAGTGCTGTTGGGGGCGGGCGGTATATAACTGTAATTGCTATTCAAACATAAACAAATAACTTAATTTAAACCTATCAAAATCATGACCACTGGGTGGCAGCCTAACACAATTTTCAGGCACTTGAAAATTAGGCCCTTTTTTATTCTCCTAAATTTGTTCCAGGCCATTTTGAAGCACCTGTTCTCCTAAAATACAGAGTTTGGCAATGGCACTGGAAAATTCTAATACTTTAGCATTAGTCATTAATTTTTTAGAAAAAATGCAGCATGGCAATATTAGTTACTATTTTAGGAATTATATGTAGGGACACACACAGTTTAAAATGATGTTTTAAACATTTTAAGCCCTTAGAATAGAAAATATACACAAATGGTTCTAAAATAATATTTCAAAGTGGCTTTTAGTCTTCAAGGCAGAAGAGGGCAACACAGGCAGTTGTGAAAGTCAATTTTGCCCTGCAAGTCTTGCTGAACAAAGGCTTTAAAAACATTTCCCCAAAAATCATGGAAGCCGTCCAGAAGCATCTTGTAGATACAAAGGCTCCCTCTTCCCCAAACATCTCTGCCATCTGTAAGCTCCCAAGGACTTCCCTGGGTTAAATGAGAGCCCTAGAGAGCTTCAGAAATGGAAGCGGTGGGGCAGAGAGGAAACTTTTCATCAAATTAAATAATACTGTTGCAGGTTGATCTTATCGTTCTCTTTGCATGGTGTAAAGGTGTTCCAAGAGAATTCTAGCCATTAAGTATGGAAAGCCACTGGCAAGAAAACTGAGATAGGGAGCCTCACAAAGTGGCCAGGAAGGGTTGCAGGTTTGGGAAAATGGCAACTTTCCTTGCACCAAAATTGGGTCCAGTGGGAGGGGACTGTGCAGACTTATGTACGATAATTGTGCTTTACCATTAGCCTATTGGCAATGTTCTTTTTCTGCCTCTGACATTTAAGGCAAGCTGTCACCTCCTCTTCCTGTTTTTTTTGTTTGTTTTTTTTGCTTCCATTGTTCTGCAGATAGTACCTCTTTTCCCTCTGACCAAGCAAAAAAGAACTTTTCTCCAAGGGCTGGAGACTCCATTTTCTTTTCTTTCTTTTTTTTAAAACCTTTCTGACTGTAACTATAAATAGTAAAGGTAAAGGTCACCCTTGCTCGAAAGTCAGCTGATTCCAGCTCTAGGGTGCAGTGCTCATCTCTGTTTGCAGCCAAAGAGCCAGGACTGTCTGCATCTGCAGACATTTCTGTGACCATATGGCAAGCATGACTGTTGCTTCCCCACCAAAGCGGTACCTATTTATCTACTTGCAATTTCTTGCTTTCAAACTGCTAGTTTGGCAGGAGCTGGGACAGAGACACGAGCTCACTCCATCGTGTAGGACTCAGGTCTCAAACTGCTGACCTTCTAGTCATCAAATTCAGTGTCTTAACCACTAAGCCACTGCAGTCCCTATAAATGGTAACTGTCAGTAAAGATACTCTTTTTCTACTTTAAACGCTTGTAGACTACTTTTATTATCCAAAGTGCTAGTTTGTGTAGGGAAAACCAAGGAGGAGTTTCAGTAAAGAGACTGAGTTAATCCCTCCATGTTTTCTGTACTATTAGGGGGTTCTGTGGCTTGTACTCTGCTAATTAAGAGGAATAATCAAAATTCCCTAATATGCAGGGGAATTGTTGAGCAGATTTGTTGGGGAAGTGTTACATGGCACTTTGCTTTCTCCTGCAGTGGGTGAGCTTCAGCAGCACAGCCTTTAGCTTGTTACTTCTGAGCAGAATCAAGTAGAAGACAGGCAAATACTGTGGTTGCACTTCCTAAATCTAGCATCCCTGGGCTTAGCCCCAGTGATTCCACCCCGATCACATCCCTCGTTATCAGTACTACAGGTTATATCAATAGTAGACAGTAGCCCCCTCCAAAGTATGATGTCTCCTTAAGAGGAGGAAGCCTTAGCTCTTTAGCCTAAATATTTGTGGCTGTCTTTGGCTGAGGTTACAACCAGCCTTATTTAAATGTTTCATGTCTGGTTGCTGAAGGAGCCTCACTTCTTCTGGAACAGAACAGGCTCCTCTTCTACATAAACTATTTGCCTAATGAAGCCTGCCTGTTACTAACTGCAAATATGTGCACATGTAATGAGAGAGAAAGAGAACATGAATGAACATGAATGAGGATTTTTGTTGGCTGATATGTGAGGGAAGGAAAGTGATAGGAAGAAATGATTTAATGTGTATTTGGGGTGGAGTCAGAGAAAAACCCCTGAGAACAAGAATGGTTGATATGGTAGCCTCCGTGCACAGCTGGTTGGGTTTTACATGAGTTCTAGCCAGGTTACCCTGGTACCTGTTTATCTGACTGGACTCCCAGCTTTTATTTAAATAGAGAATGAAGAAATCTCTGCACTCCACAACTGTATTCCTTTCCTCCTACTTTCCCATTCTAAGGAATCCTAAGATATGTAGTTTGGTAAGGTACTTAGATAGTACCAAGTTACTCTAGGAAGGATTTGCACCAGAATCATCTTGTAGTATGAGTGAAGCATAATGTTTTGCTAATTACTAATGTTTTGCTAATTACTAATGTTTTGCTATTACTAATGTTGACGTGAACATCCCATAGGAACACCACATTCTGGCTTAAATCAGTTTAAATCTCTATTAAGCATAGCTTCTCATGGTAATGATGGGTCATGGGAATGGATTATAGCTCTCTAATAAGAAATTTCTGCAGACCCTACATGCCACAGCCAGATTGCTGACCAGAGCTTGTCATAACCATAACACAACCCCCTGTTGCAAGTTCTGTTGGGTGCTGGTTCATTTCCAGGCAAGATGCTGTGTTGTTGTTTTACTAATATAGTTGTAAACAACTTGCGTCTATGGCTTTCTCTATGTGAGACTGCTTTGCTTTTAAAATAATCATTCTTATGTCACATTCTTAAAGTCAAATTCTTATGTCTGATGAAGTGGACTTGAGCCATGAAAGATAACATTAAAATACAACATTGCCTTCTCCTGCATTTGTCTTGTAATTAAAATACAGCAGTTAATCTTTAAAGTGTCACCTTTTTTGTCTTTTTGTTTTGTTTACTATCTGATATGCATGACATACAGACAAACACAGCTCCCGTTCCTGAAATGTCTCTGTCCATTAGAATGGGCAATACTGAGCTAGTTGGACTTTTAGCCTAGTGGGAGCAGTTCCTCATAAGACTTAGATTGTACCAACCTCCTACCTCATTATCTGAATGGAAGGTTATGGTTATCCTCCATTCATAACCAGCTCTTGTTTTTTCCAGTTCTTCCCCTCTAGTTCTGCTTATCTGGAAAATTTGTTAAGGAAGGAAAAGGGGGAAAAGTTATACATGCCCTGCTTACTACTTGCATGATAAATATCAGAGAGTAAACAAAACAAAAATGCTTGAAGAACTGTCTGACTAGAGATGGGATAAATACTCCCAACATTTCTTATTCTCATTAATTTTCAGAATGCCATCAGCTCAAGAATCCCCACCAAGATTTCCTCCTGCATTAGCAGAATTTCCTGAATTCCCATAAAATAAACTTCCCGTTCTTGTTCTTCTTTATGTTTCTACTGGGGCTTTTTGCCCTTACAGTAGTTTTGTACAGGAAGCTACCAAATTCTGTCCAGTTTAACACTTTGCAGAGAATCCAGCTGATTGTTATAGCATTGCATCATTTAGGAGGGGAAATGGAAGTTTTTTTCCTTTGCTTACAGCTATTGTATCAATTGGCAATAAAAGGGAAAACCAATTAATATTTTTACCCCCCCCCCTAACTGTTTCAGCACTATGATGATAGGAGGCGGGTGGTGGTGGTGAAGAAGATGACACTTTTCCTCTCTGTCTGGAGAGGAACAATGGGAGTGTGTCATTTGTCTGTATAGAACAGTGCTGGCACACCTTTTAGATACTGAGTGTCCAAACTGCAACCCAAAACCCACTTATTTATTGCAAAGTGCCAACACAGCAACAAGGGAAGAAAGAAATGCTCCCATTGGGCTGCTGGGCAGAGGGGCAGGGCAAACTCTGTTCTGAGGTGACTGCACAGGTGCCCACAGAGAGGGCTCTGCCACCTCTGGCACATGTGCCATAGGTTTGCAACCACTGGTATAGAGAAACAACTCATCAGCCACTTCACCATTCAGACAAAGATCACTTGGGGTTTTGGCAAAGGGGAGTAGGCTATCATAAAGTAATATGAAAATATGAGATTTTCACCATTAGGGAAATCTGGAATGCTCTCAGTTTAGCAAAATAATTTTTCATTATGGCTATTTATGCTAAAAAAAAATCAACTGACAGAGTGCAGTAACACTCTATTCTTGACTCTGACTCCTGCCCACAAAGATTTTCTATTTATTCCTGTTTCAAAACAAAAGGCATCACCAACTAAATCTTTCATGATATTCATGAAAGGGGCAAGACAATTACATAGTAAACACCATGTCTGAAGACCTACCTTGAGTCCGATCCTGCTCACAATTTGTTGTCACATTGAAAGTAGCTTATAATGGAAAGTGCATATTCAGTATTTACTACAAAATATTGGCATGCAGCAGATGGGGAAAAAATTGCAAAAACCTTCAGCACAAGTCATATACTTATCACAAACTGCAAAGAAAACTTGGCCTCCAGGCCTCATGCATTAGAATAAACACAAGAACCTCTGTAGAATTGATCTTTAAAACAAAAAAATGCTGAATATCAATAATGGAACATTAATATGACATTTTTTTAAACAAATAATAATCCTTTCCTCCTTGCCATTACCAAGTTCAGTACATACTAAGCCAACAAGAAAATATAATCTAGTAGAAAAGAAGCTTGCAGAGGCTTTCTAATGTAAGACCTAATATATCCCCTCATATAGAGAAAGATGAGCTGCTGGTTTAAACTATACATGCAACTCCGGATTGAAACTCTAATGTTCACCATTTTTTAGTCAAGAAATGCTAATTCCTCTTTTTAAGAAACGGACTGCACCTTATATACTGGTATTTTATCATTAAGACTATGGCTGTAGCCCTAAAATTTCTTTAGATGGGCCACTACCCCAAACTCAGTTACCTGGAAATGAGTCACAATTAATTCTATCAGATTTACTTCTGAGCAGATAAACATGGGATGGTGTTATACATATATTCCATCCAATCTGCTCCCAAAACATGCATGAGTTGGACAGTTTGCTTTCCAGATGTGTGGCCGAGACTTCACCATTCAAGAGATACAGCACAGTTGCCAATGAAGGACCCTGCATGCATGAGAAAGCTTTTGCAGGAGAGAACAAAGTGTTCTTTTTCATTTCTTTTAACTTATACGAGCTATTCTTTTTCACTAATAAATTCAAGGCAGCTTATTGAAAAGGTTTAGAAATGCATAAAATAGCCCAGTCTATATTACTGAAATATTGTGCAATAAAGCCAAAAGTGGAGTGAAAACTTTTCAACATAAATACAAACAACTAGGACTTGAACCTTTTACAGTACTTTAAAAGACTGAAAGTCAAAGTGGGCTGAACCACTCGTGGTTAGACACTTCCACAACCTGGGTGATACCAGTTTTTGTCAGACACTTAATGTGATGGACAAGCAGATTGTATGAAAAGAGGGAGTTCTTTAACTGTCTGATTATTTGGACTAATACATTTATAACCACTCAACAAATTTTGGAGGTCAGAGTCACCTTTCATAAATTACTTCCTGCTTCTTCTGACAAAAAAGGACTGTGCTCCATGCTAGATTCCCATTGAAATAAATTGGTTAGAACAGCATCACAGTGGAATTCTAGAGTGCCAATCAGCCATTGAGCATGGACTGTGCATGGTCGGACTGGTTGCCTGTCCTATCCTCTGTTCTGCCCAAGTTGCAAAAGCAGCCATCTGCCCAGGAATGTGGCAGGCACCCAGCAAAATGCAAGCAGCAGCAATTGCAAGACCTATTGTGATAGTTTTAAGATTTTTCTGATACCATCTGGTTTTGTTTCTTATGTTTTTATTGGTTATCACTGGATCAGATTTTATCCTGATCTTTTATATATTTTATGAAGCTAGCATCAAAGGTAAAGGTCATCCAGGCTCGAAAGCCAGTCGTATCTGACTCTAGGGTTCAGTGCTCATCTCTGTTTCATAGCCGAAGAGCCAATGCTGTCAGCTTCTGCAGATGTTTCCGTGCTCATGTGGCAGGCATGACTAGACACCATGGAGAGTGAAATAGTGCAAACCAGAATCAACCCCGCCCAGGGGTCGGGGTAATTGGTAAAACCATTTCTTAGCTATTCCTAATAGGAGACTGATTATTGGGAGACAAGCAATGAGAAACCGGGAACATAGTGAAAAGCAGAGACATCACCTTGCAAACAAAAATTCGCATAGTCAAAGCAATGGTATTCCTGTGGTAATGTATGGTTGTAAGAGCTAGACCATTAGGAAGCTGAGTGCAGAGAAATAGACACCTTTGAGATGTGGTGTTGGAGGAGAGTTTTAAGAGTACCCTGCACAGCGAGGAGAACAAATAGGTCAATCCTAGAAGAAATCAATCCTTACTGCTCCTTAGAAGGTCAAATAGTAAATATGAAGCTAAAGTACTTTGGACATCAAATAAGAAGAGAGGATTCAACTGAGAAAGCCTTGATGCTGGGAATGGTGGAGGGCAAAAGAAGAAGGGGGGATGAGATGGCTAGATGGTATTGTAGGTGCAATGGGCACAGAACTGGGCAGGTTGAGGAGGATGGTTGAGGCGAGAGGTGCCTGGAGGGCAATGGTCCATGGGGTCGCAAAGGGTCGGAATCAACTGTACGATTGAACAACAAAAATACAGTAATACCCTGGATAACGATTACATTGGATAACGCTAGAATCGGATAACGATGCAATTTTTTTTTGGAAAAAACTTGCATCGGTTAATGATTCTTTTAGCGTTGTCCAATACAATGGTCTGTGGGTGTGGGGTGGTTTGGGTAGAACTACCCAATCCACCACCACCACCCCGCAGCGGTCTCTGCCACTGCAGTAAGTTCGGGAAAAAGCACCCGCCTTTCCCTGACCCTACTGCAGTCGCAAAGCCTCCTTGTCTCTTTCCCTCCCTGTATTTAAACTACAGGGAAGGGGGAAAGAGAGAGACGTGATTGGTTCTCTAGATTGGTTCTCACATCTCTCTCTTTTCCCCTTCCTGTAGTTTAAATACAGGGAGGGAAAGGGAGGGAGAGAAAGACAGAAGCATTTCTTTTTTCCTCTCTCTTCCTGTAGTTTAAATACAGGAAGAGAGAGGGTTGTGTTTTAAATACAGGGAGGGGAAGAAAAAAACACAACCCTCTCTCTTCCTGTAGTTTAAATTTAACCGCTGCAGGTGGGAGGTGGCTTTAAAGGCAGGCAGGGAAAAGTTCTTTCCCTGCCTGCCTTTAAAGCGGTTTGTCCCTGAAGTCAGGGTTTTTTTTAAAAAAGCATTGTTCGATGCATGCATTGGACAACGCTAAAAATCGGATAACGTCATGACTTGTGGAACCAAGTCATAACATTATCCGGGGTATTACTGTAGGCTGAAAACCCTATTAGGGCAGCCTTAAACCTGGTGCACCTTGAGGACAAATAAAAATATTATTTTTTCATTCCATATCCTGTTATTTTCTTCAAAGAGATGCAGAAAGACATACCATATAAAACCAAGACATGCATTGTTAAATTATTATAAATATATGAATTATGGAACATATTTGCTTCAGTTCAGCATGATGAGCAAGAACATTTAGAGAATGAGGAGTTGCATGCCTTGGGTTATGAAGCTTCTTGGGCCTTGCTAACAAACATTGCTGTATTGTTTTTAATGTTGTGAGCCGCCAAGAGTCGTTTTGACTTGACTTGTGCGGCTATACAAATTGGAAAATTAAATTAAATATAAATTAAATTACCTGGCTCTGGCCAAGAGCCAAACTAGTTTTTGTATATGGCTCAACTGAAATTATAGTATGCAGGAAGAAGGCTTAAGTGCATGCTATTTTATAACGGGAAACGAAGAGTGAGGGTGTCGCAAAGTTTATGGTACGTGTCACAACAAGAGGGGGGATTAGGATTGCCGAATCTTAAGAATTACTATAGAGCGTTCCAGATTAAAAACGTGATTAAGATCTTAATGAGAGAAGAAACAATTTGGGAAAATATAGAGCTAAAGGAAATAAGACAACTAGGAAATTTGTTATTTTTAGACAAAGAAATTAATATAAAAGGAATTAAAAACAAAATGCTAAGAACATTACTGGAAGAATGGAAAAAAGTAAAGCAAGAATTAGTACCGGATATCTCCCCTATTATCGAACTTCAAGACATTAAAAATTTTCCTATAAAGATCGACACAAAAATGGACATCTTAGAGGAAAATGGAGTAACATTAGTCAAGGATTGGATACAGAAATGTAAAGATAAGACAAAAAAAGAAGAGATATTTACACAGTTAGGCCTAAATTGGTTCCAACGTATTGCGATAGAGAACTGGAACAAGAAATATATACAAGAGAAATCCTTAGAAAGATCAAAAACAGAAATGGAGGAAATAATAAGTAAATTAAGAAAAGGAGAGATAGTAATTAAAGGACTGGTTAGTAAAATTTACAAAATATTAAGTAAAGGGACCAGAGCCCAAGAAATATTAAAAAATATATGGGAAGAGGAGTTGAAGGTGGAAATTTCAAATCAAGAATGGAGGAAAAAATGGAAGAGAAGAATCATGAAAAATATGTCAATAAGAGTGAAAGAGCACAATTACAAACTATTATGGAAATGGTATCTGACCCCGGTGAAGTTGCACCAGATTGACGATAAAAAAAGTAACAAATGTTGGAGGTGCAATCAAGCACTGGGCTCATACGAGCATATGTGGTGGTCATGTAAGGTGGTCAATGCATTTTGGGGAAAAATCGAAAAAGAAATAGGAAATATTATGGGAATGCGACCAAAACTGGGGCCAGATACTGTGCTACTAACAAATGTTGAAAAAATGAATGTGAATAATGATAAGAAAGAGTTGATATCAATAATGTTGTCATCAGCAAGGCATATTATTGCGAGAAATTGGAAGAAGGATGTTCAACTAAACATGGAAGATTGGTACAGAGAGATATGGGAATTAGCGTTGAATGACAAACTAACATGGGAGGTGATGGTCAGGAAAGGTGCAATTCGTGAGAATAGATTTTGGAAGATATGGCATCCCCTGATAGAACATTCATTGTATAAGGGTAAAGGGAATCAACCAGAACCAGATCAACTGAGTTTTTGGAAAAACAAATGAATAAGGATAACCGTAGTTTCTCCGGATATTGTAAATAACACAGGGTGATTTTTTTTCTTTTCTTTTCTTTTTTTCTTTTATACATACATACATATATATATATATATATATATATATATATATATATATATATATATATATATATATATATATATATATATATATATATATATATATATATATATATATATATATATATATATATATATGTACTTATACTTTCATGTCTGTTTTCATGTCTGTTTTCATATTATTATTATTTTTGATTTTTGTGTATTGAAAAGTATAAATAAAAATTTAAAAAAAAGTGCATGCTATGCAGTGGTGGGATGTCAGCAATTTTACTACCCCACCATGATGTCATCACAGTGTGGGCGGAGCTAACATCATGATGTCATGATGTCGTGGGTGGGGCCAAATAAAAATAAAAATAATAAAAAATAAAATAAAAATAAGAACACACACACACACACACACCTCAAAACCCACAAAACAAACCCGTAAATAAATTAAATAAATAAATAAAATAAAATTTAAAAAATACATTAAAATACAGCCACCCACCCACCCCAAACACAAATCAACCAGAGCTTTTCAAACCAGAGCTTAAAGCTTATTCTGGCTAATCTTTCTCACACTAGGTCAGATGGAAGGAACTACAGAGTGAACTCACCACAAGATGGCTTCATTTTGGCACTTTTCAACTTTTCAACAGTTAAAGAAGTTAGGTACTAAACCTTTGCCTAACCAGTTCTCTAGGATAATATGCCTTAATGTAAATGTAAAACAGCTGTACCTCCTTAAGGGTTCTCCAATTGGAACAGCAATTGGAACAGCACAGGTGTAGCTTATTGATGAGGTAACTCCAAGACTTTGCTTAAAAACCCCAAGCCAGGCTGCCAGGCCTTTTTAGGAACTGTGGTAGTATGTCAATATAGGTAAAGGTATTAAATACACATTAAAATACACACAGACACACCACATCCAAAGGTGAGTCACTTACCCTGGGGAGCAGGCTATAGGGAGCTTCAGACTAGCAGCTTCTCTTCCTCCTACCCACTTGGGAGGCCAGCAAGGAGGCTGTGCATATGCGCCAAGCACTGTAGGTATGCATGCACACCAAGCGCTTGGCGCGCATGTGCAGTGGGGGAACCAGTGAAAAGGTAAGCCCTGAAGGTGGCTCCCCCCAAAAAGCTGCTACCAGTTCTCCGGGGCACTGGGGAAAGTTACTACCAGTTCTGGCAAACTGGTGCGAACCTCTTACATCCCATCACTGATGCTATGAAATGAAGGTTGTTTTTACAAATGATATATAGTATTAATAATTAGAAGTAATGATTAACATCAATAAATTACAAGTACAGTACTGGACAGTGCCTAAGCAAGACAAAAGAGGTTTTCCAAGCATTGATACAAATGCTCACTCCTCAGGATTGGTTACACAGTAGGTACTGATTTTATCACTATATCTCTGTAGTTGATCAGATTAAGATGCCAGTAGTTTAGAAAGATTTCATATTTCTCCTCCTAACCCAAGTATGATCTTTCTAAAGATGATACAGCTCATCATTCCTCACCAGTGAATCTTAGCAACATTGAGTCATGAGATATTAATCCTTGTCTTATAGCTCTTGACTTATGTATATTTATTGTCATAATAACTTCAGCAAAAGAAGTATGAAATATGTTATCTTATGAGATTTCCCTAATACAATTTTGCTACCCAAGGCCTTTTTCTATCACTAAATCAAATTTTCAGCATCATAATTAATCTTTGAACCTTCACCTTTCATAGCCTAGAAATCAGTCTAAATGTGTAGACATTCATTAAATTGTAATTCTATAAATGTATTATCTCACGCTGTGTTGACTGAAAAATACAGATGTAATTCCCTTTCAGAATGTAGCTAACCATGTTACACTAATTTTGTATAGTCAACTGAGTAATGATCATTTTAGAAAATAATACCAATATTTGCAAAACATTAGAGTAGGGGTGCCCAAGCTTTTTGGGCTGGAGGCCGGTCACATGGTTCAGGGGGCTGGTCACTATGGCCTGGAGGCTGCATCCAGCCCCCACACCAATTCAGCCAGCCCACGAAGCCCTCACCACTCCCAGAAGCAGAAGTAAAATGTGCCCATGCAGACACATTTTACTTCCACTTCCAGGAGAGACAAGGGCTTCATGGGCCGGATGAATTGGCATCAGGGCCGGATCCAGCCCCTGGGCCATAGTTTGGGCACCCCTGCATTAGAGCCACCAACTGTTCAAAGAATGCAACATCTAATTTGTTCCTATTTGATAGTACTTCGTTGAAAACAGAATATACATGTATGCTCATACATATGTGCAATGGTATAGACTTTGAGCATTACATACAAACTTTAAATATAAGGAATTTATTTCAAATGTGCACTGTATCTGTAGCTAAGGAAATTAATTACATCTGTTGTTATTACCTTGCATCAAGTTGCCTGTGCCCCATGACAACTCCATAAAAGAATGATTTCCAAAATGTACTAATCATTAATAGCCCTGCTCAGCTCTTGCTTACTCAAGGCCACAATTTCCTTTTCAAGTCAAATGCATGCCAATTTGTTCTTCCTCTTTTTATGCTGTCTTCACATATTCCTAGCTCTATTGTCTTTTCTAGCATGTCGTGTTTCTCATGATGTGCTCAAAGTAGAATAGATTGAGTTTTGACATTTTCCTTTTAGAAAGAGGTTAGATTTGATTTGATGCAGGACCCACTTGTTTCTTTCTTGCTGTTCATATTCATAAAGCACTCTTGGAGCAGCATCTTTTGAACCATTTTTTTTTTCTTATCAGCTTTCTTCACTATCCAGCTTTTGCATCCATCCACACTAAATAGCAATACAATAGTATTGATGATCTTAGCCTTCATTTCCAATACCACATCTTTACATATGATTTGTTTTAGTTCCTTCATACCTGTCCTCCAAGTATGCCTTCTGATTTCTTGGTTGCAGTATCCATTGACATTGATTATTGAATCAGGGTATGTCAAATCTTTAACCATTACATTTTCTTTATGTCATATTAAAATCATGCAGTTCTTCTAAAGTCGTATCTGCCTTTTTAATGTTCAACTGCACTTCTGCTTTTGCACTTCACCTTCATCAGGAATCATTTCAAGCTTTCCTGTGTCAGATCTCTAAATGAGGCACTGTGCCCATAATTCATGAGGAGTCCTGAATAAATATACTTCCTTAAGGAATACGGAAGACTAGATTCTTTCCCAGCTGACAAAATTAGTTTCTCAATATGAATTGAACCCTGAGTTCAGTACCTGTTCATTTATTATAAATTTAATTCATCTGGGCATCTAGGTATGAGACTTTGCCATGCAAGACAATTCAATTTATTTATTGGATTACACGTTTTATTCATCTATATTGTTTCTATGTGGACTTGGCCATCCAAGACTGTTAGTCCTCAAGGTTGTCAGGTTGCACAGGAACAGAATTTAACCCTTTTGTGTGAAGTAACAGAGACCACGATGAAGAACCTCCAAGCTCTTTCAAGAAGAGTCTCTGCTTCTGATGTTGCCCTAACCAACGCAGAATTAGGGTGCAGGGTTGTGGGACTAATTTCTCCCATGCCCTAGGGTTAGCTTATCCCTGTACAGGTGTTCACCATCAAACTGTCCACTGCTGTTATTAACAAAACTGGTTATTTGGGAGAAAGAAAATAAAGAGGTTCCTTGCCAACACTCCCAAAGAGCTACAATTAAGACCAGCTGGACACACTCTTAAACTCCTTCAATATTATAAAAAACTTTTTGGAGCAAGTTCTTTACAGGAATCTGTATCTCTGAGAGCATGTCCTGGTCAGAATTGACATCAGGAGAATGTTCTGATCTTTCCTTTTTGGCATTATATTTACCCACATACACACACAGCACGATCTGTCACTCTTCACCATAAAGTTGCAATGTAACATTTTTCTGTGTTATGCTGGCAGCAATATATCTACAGCTAAACTATTTTTTAATAACTATGAACAACTAACACTAAGAAAAACACTAATTAAAAAACTGCAGGGGGGGGCAACAGGAAGGTTTGCTCTAGAACTGTGATGGCAAACCTTGGCACTCCAGATGTTCTGGGACTTCAATTCCCAGAAGCTCAAGCACCCTGTGAATCCACACGAATGGGCTTGCTGCAATTCATCTGGCCCGCACTGTCCTTGTTACTCCCGGAAGCGGAAGTAAAATTTGCCCATATTGCCTAACCATACGGGCACGTTTTACTTCCGCTCCAAGAGCAATGAGGGCAGCACTGGCTAGATGAATCACAGCAAACCCATTCGTGTGGATTCACAGGGTGCTTGGGCTTCTGGGAATTGAAGTCCAAGAACATCTGGAGTGCCAAGGTTTGCCATCATGGCTCTAGAGCAGCCATAAACCCTAGTGCTGCAGTGGTAAACCGGAACTGATGAGTTGCTGCCAGAAGGGGTGGGCTATAAAGGGGCAGAGTTTTGGACTGTTAGAGCTCTGGAACATTCTGGGGACACTTTGCAGGTACATTCATAGGAACCATGAAAAAGAAATATTATTTATTTTTCTCAAACTGTTCACTCAGGCTGACTTGCAATATTAACCAAATGAATACTTTTATTAAAAGAAAACACAAGAGCACGCTATAGTAACATTAGCTTCATCAGAATTTAAAACTTTTAGTCGTATTTATAACATAAATTATAATTGGATAGCAAACTATCTTCTCCCTTTTAAATGTCCCTAAGTAATACCCTACTAAATTCATTTATCTTCAATTTGTACACTCTCTTCAAGATGCTTCTCTTGACCACAAATAGAACTTTTTACTTTTTGATACCTGTCAGACAAAAATCCCCTTCAGCAACCAACTGTCAAATTATTCAATTTACAGCGTAGATCTTTTGATTGGTCCATAAGGACTGAAACAATGTGATCTCACTCACACTCCATACATAATACAGTAAACAGTTTGTCATAGGCATCAAGTAAATTTTCTCCTTCATCAGATCAAGTTCTGAATGCCATCTACCGGTAGCTGCACTTCAGTTCCATTTTAATGTGATTTTGGAATCAGAGGAGGTGGAGGTGTTGGACATATTGTAATCAATGTCCAAGTGCTTGGAATAACTATTTTGTGCTTGGGGTCAAAGCTGGTGAGCTGGAATCTTTAGATACAGACACCAGCAATGGTATTGTTTTTGACGTGATTTCTATGATTGTCTTACCATTCGGTTGGCTGGTCTACAGCTCTTGCAATGTAACGAAAATCATGTACATTTGCCACAATGCAACACCAAAAATAAGGCACCCACGAAAATAAGGGTTATGTCATTTGAAAGATCATCTCAGCGACTTTAAGAATTGGTAGAAACCAATAGCCAAAATTGCAAAGTGATGACATCATCGCTTTCAGAATTAGCATCAGAAAAGTGACAGTTTTGCTGGTGTGTGTGTGTGTGTCAGTTGTTGGAGGTCCAGCAAAAAAACTACCCAACCAATTAAGATGATCCAAAATGTGTTTGAAAGAGGAAAGATTAACCTTTGTGGGGACACTCTCAGATTTGGAATTTGACTTCAGAAACATAATCTATGAAGTGTTTTACAAAAAACCACTAAAAGGAGGTCACTCAAACCCCCCCCCCCCCAAAAAAAGGAGGGAAAACCAATGTAAAAAGTGAATATGACAACTTCCCGAGGTGGATACAGTTCACATACAGCATATGGAGAAAAATGACGCCAAAACAAGAATCCACAAAAAGCTATTGAGGAAAAACATGATTAGTTGAAATGACATTTCCGAAGGGGTGTGTGTGTGTTTGGCAGTGATCCAATAAAAAAACCGATTGGCCGATCAAAGTGATCTAAAGTGCACTTAAAAGAGGACAGATTAACCTTTCTTTTGATACTTATACAATTTGGATTGGACTTCAGAAAAATTTTCTATGAAAGTTTAAAATAAAAAAAACACATTTTCTTTCTAACCTTCTTTCCTTCAAAAAAAGAATCTCTCCACACCAGAATAGATACATTGGTGTGAGAATGGTTACACTGTAGGAAGTTTCTCCTTTGAAGTCATAACCACTTTCCTTTTTGGCTTTCCCTCTTATTGAAGAACTGCTTTCAAGGAATCGTGTAGGAAAAACTCTTTTTCTTTGCAGTTTGACTATTGAAATATTTATTAAAAATACAGTAAAACCTCTACTTACGAATGTCCCCTACTTATGAATAATTTGACTTACAAATTGGTTCTGCGTGGAAATCCATGCCTTGAGTTACAAACATCCCCCGATTTATGAATTATTCCCTCCGCCCCTCTGAGTTGCCTCCAGTGAAGCAAAAAAACACAATTTCCCCTATGGGTTTATATTTTATACACATGCAGCCTTTCAGAGCCCTGTAGGTGGCAGTAGAGTGCTTAGAGAGGAGTTCTTTGTCTGGAGTTTCACTGCCAAAAGGGCTGCAGGTTGTAGTTTCTAGTTTTCTGTCCATTTCAAAGCTTCTTTAAGGTAAGGAAGAGTGTTTTTGCTTATGCATGCTTTCCTTTCAATGCTGCAGTTGTTTTTGGGTGGTTTGACTGACTTTTGGAGGATAGGAGTGTCCCGTTTTGATTGTTGGAGGGTGGGGCTTTTTCTTTATCTGAATGGAGATGGCTCAAGTTACGATCAAATTCGATTTATGAACAATGCCCTGGAGCTGAGTTTATTCGTAACTTGAGGTTTTACTGTAGATCCTTTGCAGTTATTCACCTGTGGTGAGTTGTTGTTTGTACAGTGGGCTACTTATGGACATGTGTGCATAGTGGGCAGAGTCGGGGAGAATGGAAAATAAATGTTAAAAGCATCTTTGTTGAAAAATAAAATATAAAAAATAATAAAACAAATGAAATTGGGATTTCTGGTTTTGGGTTAAAACAATGTAGCAGTTCAAAAACAAGAAATTACAAGAAGATAAATAGGGACCATTTTGGTGGGAAGGTAAACTGTGTTCCATGCTTGCCACATGTCCATGAAAATGTCTGCAGGCACAGACAGCGCTGGCTCTTTGGAGATAAACAGAGATGAGCACTGAAACCTAGAGTCGAATAGGACTGGCTTTTGATCAAGGATGACCTTTACCTTAGCCCAGAAAACCTTAGATTTTATGAACATTTTATGAAAACCTTAATTTTATGAACATGTCTTTACTTTTCCCCATTTGAAACATCACCCTTAACTAATGAATGAAATAAATAAATGAATGAGCATAATTCAACACATCAAATTCATGCACTAAATCCCTGACGGTAGTGTCCTTAGACTGTACCAGCCATTTCCCCCCCCCCCCCTAAACTTTCCTCATTGATTTCAGGCAAATAATCTATGGCAATACACAAAGATTACCCTGAGCTACTTGAGTTGCAGAGGGGTACAGTATTTGACATTGAGCCTCAGAGAGCTGAAGGGTGTCATGTCAAAGTGTTACTGATAACCGTAACATGGTTAGAGTGGCCACTCCACGGCCATAGGAACATGTTAAGTAAGGGAATGGTTTATTACCAAAGCCCTGTAACCTGTGTGCCATTTGAGCTTACAATTTCAAAATAGAGAATTTGAGGTCAAAGGGACATTAGGATTAAATCTCTGTGTGAGATTGGTGTGGTCATTTCTTCTGATGTGGATGAACTTCATGCTGAGAAATGGTGCTGTCTGTTCTATTTGATCCCATGAAGGAAACTGATGTAGACCTGGGGAGAGGAATCTGCTCCTCCTCTGAACTAGTACTGAGTCAAACCAAGTCCTCCAGATGTTCCATTGAATGATCTTTTGGTGAAGGCAATCTATGCAGTTCTGTAGAGCTGGTTTCAAATTCTCTTTGGTCTTAGTTTTGTTGTCATTGTTTTGTTTTGGGTAGCTTCATGTTTTGGTATTGTGTGCTTTTCCAAAGTGGATGTAGTTTTTTGGTACTAAAGATATTTCCTGTATCTATCAGATTGTTTTTGAGATGGTATACTAGTTGATTGCGTTTCCAAGTCCATAATGTTAGGTCTGTTTAACTTTACAGAGTTAGAGACAAAGTAGGCTAAAAAGAAGTTTGCTTACCTGTAATTCTTTGAGTGGTCATCTGTAAATACACACAGGTTTATCTTCACATCCATGCAAGCAGAGCTGGATTTTCCTATAGGCTAACTAGACTTCAGCCTAGGGCCTCAAGATCAAGAGGGGCCTATATTCAAATAAGTGTTCTCAACTTTTTTTTTATTATCCGTGCCACATTTTTTATAAAAATTAGTACCAATCACAACAAGTTTCATTTAACATATTGATATCTATCACAGTAATGATGTATTTTATTATCTCTCATGTAATTTACAAACTTTAAAATGGGAGGTGAAAGGACCACATAAGTGGAATAGCCTAGGGCCTCTTTTCATGTAAACCCGACCCTGCATGCAAGCATCTTTGAATTCTTCCAGAGCTAAAAGAACCATTAGGCCAGTGGTGAGCTCCAAAAATTTTTACTACCACACTGTGGGCGTGGCCAAGGGGAAAGCCCTGCATTGCACCTGAATTGGGGCTACTTTCTTTCAAAACTTGGATGGGTGGGGCCAGCCAGAATTTCTGCTACTGGTTCTGGCGAACTGGTGCAAACCTGCTGATGCCCACCACTACATCAGGCCCCTCCCCTTCCCAACTGTTCCGTTTCTACCTAATGGTTACCCTCAGTTCTTCTTGTCCACCTGAGTAAAAACTGTGGGGAAATTGGGCAGGATGTGTGAATTCTGATGGCCACTCCAAGAACTAGTTACAGGTAAGCAACCTGTCCTTCATGCTGCCCCTCTCCCCAATTTTTGCAGTTTTTTAGTGTTTTAATGGGTGACTAACAAGCTGGAGGGATGCCAGTCTCTACTTTTCAGAGAACTGCTCTGCTACTTGGCGCAACCAACCAACCAGTAGTTCCTAATAAATGTCAGATATTCGAACCATGTTGCCATTCTGCAAACATCTTACAGTGTGCTCCCCTTTTTCATGTTACAGATGTAGTAGTGGAACTGTTAGAGCAGTGGCTCCTAAACATAGGGACCCCACCCCACAGGGGGACTTCAATTCCCAGAAGCCTAAGTCAGTACGATGGCTGATCACTGCTTTGGAAAATCAACTTAGGCTTTAGGAATTGAAGTCCAAAAAACAAAAGTTGGGAAACACTGTGTTAGTCTTCCTTGTATGACTGTTAAGAGTGACTTTTTAATTTCTTTCTTTTTTAAAAAATATATTCTCCAATAATTTTGCCCTTTTCTTCCTCCTTGGTAAGAAAAACAAGTAGTTATCCTTTCTAAGTTCAACAGTGCAATTAATACAACATGCAAGGGCTAAATGGAAGGGAAGGATTTGAAGGAACAGTCCAAGTCATCTGCAGCTAACCCATTTGTGCACATTCAGAGACTACGAAACAGTATCTATCGTGATTGCTGCCAGAGGATTAATTTCATAGAATTGCAGAATGTCCAAGTTGGAAGAAGTCTATGCGACCATCAATTCTAATCTCCTGCTCAGTGCAGGAATTAAAAAAAAAGCAGGTCTGACAGGTGGTGAATTGTCTCTTGAATGCCACCAGTGCTGGAATGATCATCACCTCCCAAAATGATTGGTTCTATTGTCATACAGTTCTAACAGTCATTTTCTCCGATAAACAGTCTTCCTGTAGTTTCAGCCCTTTATTACGTGTCCTGCACTCTGGGACAATTGTGCAGATTCTGCTCCTCCTCTTATCTTTCAAGTATTTGAAAAGTGCCATCATATAACTTATTGATTTAATTATTACTCATTTCAACACATACCTTACCAAATAAGGTCAAAAACCATGAGACATTATTTATTTGATTAGCTAATTTTAAATAGGTAAAACAAGGTATTCTTAATATAGACATGATCTACAGTGATGAATGGGTTGTGATGGTGTCTGCAGCTTTTAGAAGAATTTATCAATTATACCACTTACGTCTACATTTGGCATTTCATTTGGAGGGTTGAAAGCAGATTGAATGTTGCTCTATCAGGGATACTTTAGTTCAGGGGTTTGCAGTGGCTCAAGTGATTAAGATGCCAACTGGGATGCAGAAGGTCAGCAGTTCAAAACCCAAATACTGCATGATGGAATGAGTGCCCGTCTGTCCCAGCTCCTGCCAACCTAGCAGTTCGAAAGCAAGAAATTGCAAGTAGATAAATAGCGACCACTTCCGTGGGAAACTAATGTTCTGTGCACTTTGGTGTCTAGGCATGCCTGCCACATGTCCACAGAAACAGCTGCAAACGCAGACAGCACTGGCTCTTTGGCTTTAAACAAAGCTGAACACTGAACGTTAGTCGGAGCCAACTGGCTTTTGAGCAAGGGTGACCTTTACTTTTGCAACCTACAGCCTTCACTCCCATCACTGCTGCTAAGTGGCAAAAACAGCCAAAATGTGCTGTAAATGCACCCATGGCTGTTGTAAAAGTGCTTATGGCAGCCATAGACAGTTTATGGTGTGCATATAGAACCATGTGTACAGCCCACTCAGTTGACTTAGGGGGTGTGGTCCAGTCCGCAGCAGGAAAATGTTGAGAACCCCCATTTTCTGCACTTTCATAAGCAACTAAAACCTTATAACTGAATGTTACTACAGTAGTTTATAGTAAGCCTTCTTTCAAGGACTGTTGGTAGTGTGAAGCTTTTGAATGAATTTTGGTTCCTGCCCCATGAAAGAAAATAGCTTTTTATGTTTTAACAAATTTATACTGTAGTGAATTATTTATGCACAGCTGGGACATTAATGTCAATATGAAATGAACATGTGCAAACTCTTAGGTAAATTTTCAACAGATTCATTTTTGGTCAAGAGTGCTAGTTAGCTTTTAATATTCTAATGTACTATCAACTATAATCACTGAATCCGAAATAATATACTCAAATTAAGCAGCTTATTGACATCAACCACATGTGCAAAAGAAGAATGTCTCAAAATACACTAGTACCCCGGATAATGTTGAGACTTGGTTCCACAAGTCTCGTCGTTATCCGGTTTTTAATGTTGTGTGATGCATTGATCACACGTTAAAAAAGGCGTTTCCCTGGAGGCTGCAGCAAGCCAGAATGCCGGGATTTGAACCCTGACGTTTTGGCTTGCTGCACTGGCTGAGGATGTCGGGAAAGCCCAGAAACAGCTTGCATTGGGTCTCCCCACTTTTTTTTACCAATTTTGGGGACTCTGACCCCCTCCCCCCCGGCCGGGTCCAGGGAGGTGGGGAGACCCGATCCAAGCTGTTTCTGGGCTTCCCCAACGTCCTCAGCCAGTGCAGCAAGCCAAAACATCAGGATTCGAACCTTGACGTTTTGGTTTGTTGCAGTCTCAAAGAGGGTGGGGGAACTTCAAAAATAGCGTGCATTGGTTCTAGGGAGGTCGGGAGACCCGATGCGTGCTAATTTTGAAGTTCCCCCACCCTCTTTGTGGCTGCAACAAACCAAAACGTCAGGGTTCGAATCCCAACATTCTGGCTTGCTGCACTGGCTGAGGATGTCAGGGAAGCCCAGAAACAGCTTGGATCGTGTCCCCTTTTTACCAATTTTGGGGTCTCTGCCCCCCCCCCGCCGGGTCCAGGGAGGTGGGGAGACCCAATCCAAGCTGTTTCTGGGCTTCCCCGACGTCCTCAGCCAGTGCAGCAAGCCAGAATGTCGGGATTTGAACCCTGACATTTTGGCTTGCTGCACTGGCTGAGGACGTCGGGGAAGCCCAGAAACAGCTTGGATCGTGTCCCCTGCCTGCTCCAGAGAGATCAGAGGACCCGATCTACAGCTGCAGGGTGGCTGGGGAAGCTGACGGGGACTCCCTGCCGGCTTCCCTAGCCACCCGCCCTTGCCTCCGCAGCTGTGGGGTGGCTGGGGAAGCCGACGGGGGAGCCCCCTGTCAGCTTTCCAGCCTCCCCACCCCTGCCTACGTAGCTGCAGGGTGGCTGGGAAGCTGAACGAAGAACCCCGTTCAGCTTTCCAGCCACCCTGCCGCTAAGAAAGACTGTATCGGATAACACTAAAAATCGCGTTATTCGATACAAGATTTTTCCAAAAATCTTGTAATGTTATGCATTTTTAGCACTATCCGGTACTAGCGTTATCCGGGGTATTACTGTACCTGCATGGCAAATGAGAATCATAATAAATTGCAAAAATTTCATTAGCTTTCATCATTAACTAATCAAAAAAGGTCAGGTCGCAAAGTTTTTTTTTTTAAGGAAAAAGCAGGGAGCCAACATTGTTTATTTTTAAAGACTTGACTTTACCAACTTTCTTTACATATTATATTGAAAAATTTAATTAGGGTCATGCTGTAGGTTATAATATTCGTATTTACAGTAATACCTCAGATAACATTAGTATCGAATAACACTAAAATCGCATAACATTCAGCAATCTGGGGGGAAGAATTGCATCAGATAACATTAAGATCCTATGGGATGCATCGGATAACAACCGCTAAAGCCTGTGTGGTTACAATGTATCTCTATGGATCCCATAGGATTTTAACATGCATCGGATAACACTAAAAATCGTATAACACCAAGACTTGTGGAACCTGGTTTTAGTGTTATCCGAGGTTTTACTGTATTTTTAAAAGCTTGCTTAAACTGGCTTTTACTCTGAAGAAAAAAATCAGGATTGATTTCCTGAAAATCAATCTTCCTGCTCAACGTTTTGCTCTCAAATGTGCTGCTGAAAATAATTAGTAATACTAGCAGCATTTATTGACACATTGATTTTATCAAGTCTCTTTCTCAAACATGCTGTTTCCAGTAATTCCTCATAGGGCGTAGTTCCCAATCCTGACCATCCATTGCCCTTCTCTGAATTTATTCCAATTTGTTGGCATGCTGAACTGAACCCAGTACTCTAGATATGGTCTGACGAAATGAAAGAGCAAAACCTTTATTGAATTTGATCCAATCACACCTAGTTCCTTCACTTGCTTTTTCTCTCATCTTTCAGAATATTAGCTATTCCACTCAATACTGCATTATCTACAAACCTGAAGCTTTCTTTTCACTCCACCATCCAAATCATTAATAAAAACAATGAGGAACACCAGACTGGGCCGTGCAGTACACTACTTAACTCCTTCAAATTTCAAAAGCCGTTTACAGGGAATGATCCTGTAACTGTGTATCCACCTGACAACTGCTCTAGATTCCCCACTATGAGGCACCTTCCCAGACTGGCCAGGCTATCCTGCTGTGGTAATAAATCATACTGCCAGTGACTCCATGTCAATCATCAGGAAACAATTACCTAGCCTGACAACCCTTAGGAGTAACAGCCTTAGGCAATGAACGTCTACAGGAATGATGGTACCCATGTGGATAAAATCCCACTTGTATCCATCTTGGAGGGAAATAGCTTCAATACTGGCCTGAGGCTGATAAGGACTTAAGTGTGCCAAAAGGGTGCAGGACCAAAAAGTGATTTGTGGAACTGGATCAGTGGCATGGGTGTCATGCGGAGAGGTGGAAGGCAAATGGAATTATATTGCTCCCAGGACAATCATGACAGCCAGTATTTGGAATTGGATAGGGCACTTAAGAGGGGGCATCTTTGTCAGGCTTTGAAGAAAGTTGTGATACATTCCCAACATCTATGAGGGGAGTTCCCCAATTTTTAAAAAAAGTTAAGTCAGCTAAAATTTGCTCATCCATTTTTCTGCACTTTGTCAGGCTAACAAGTCTATAATTCTTAGGGTTTTTTACGGGAGATGGCAGGACACACAATTTCAACATTTTAAATCATTTAATAACCAAGTCTATTAAGCTGAGCCACTATTTCTTTTGCAACACACATACATGAAGATATTTTTTGTTGCTTCTTTGTGTCTTGCTTATCCTTCTTAAAGCCATCCTATTATCTGCTACCTGTCTGTACTCTTCTTCTGTGGTCTGGCCTTCCTTCTTCCATTCTTTCGAGTACTTCTCTGAGGTTTTCCTGATACCAGACTGGACATTGGCTGTACAGTATTCTATTTTTCAACATGCTAAATTTTGTGAATATAGATGTTATGTAATTTTTACATAAGGAATGTGAGGAAAGCATGGAATTTCCACGCTACTTAACCAAAATAGTGACTGTCAATCTTTGCAGATTCACAAACCAGCAATAAAGCTCAAAAAGGCTACTGAAAATTAAAAGAATTTCACATCTTATTTTGACAAGTATTTAACGTTTACGTATATTAGCCTGTTAAGGTTTATAAAACCAGCCAGTATTATCATTTTCTGTACACCATTTTACTCTAACCTCACAACCATATTGTGTGCTTATATGCCATAGGGTAAATATTTTAGTCCATGTATCAGTAAATAATTAAGGTAAAGGTTTCCCTTGTTCGAAAGCCATTTGTATCCAACTCTAGGGGTCAGTGCTCATCCGTTTCTAAGCTGAAGAGCCAGCGCTGTCTGCTTCTGCAGACGTTTCCATGGTCACGTGGCAGGCATGACTAGACACCGGAGTGCACAGAACACTTACTTTCCCACCAAAGTGGTCCCTATTTATCTACTTGCAATTTCTTGCTTTTGAACTGGTAGGTTGGCAGGAGCTGGGAGACGGGAGCTCATTCCGTTCTGCAGTACTCGGGAATCAAACTGCTGACCTACCGCCTCCCACTCAGCGTCTTACTGGCTTAAGCCACTGCAGTCCCTCAGTAAATAATTACAATGCACAAAAATAAACTTCCACTTAAAGGGTTTTCTTTTTGTTATGCTAGGACAGATTAAAATCGCAATCTTCTTGAAAACTACTAGAATTAATCAAGAATCCATGTAAACATATATACCTGATCAGTGCAAGAGCAGGAAGAGATCCAAAATATACTAGCTGGCCTTGTTTAGTTCGTACGTACTGTACACACAATAATAGAAAAAATCATCACTAAAAGACCAGTTATTTTCTTATACTTCTTAAGGCAAATAACCTGATATTGGAATTCTAGACTTCAAACTATCTAGCTGTATATGCACATTAAACTTAGATGAGTAGATGGAAATTTTGCAGCAAAGTTCAGTGAAGCCAATTTGCAAAAATTTCTGCATTCCTTGATAGTGCCTTAGTACACTACTAGGATTCTGCAATAGAGTATGAAAAGTAAAGGTCACCCTTGCTCAAAAGCCAGTTATATCTGACTCTAGGGTTCAAAGCTCGTCTGTTTATAGCCAAAGAACCAGCGCTGTCTGCACCTGCAGATGTTTCGGTGGACATGTGGCAGGCATGCCTCGACAACGGAATGCACAGACCACCTTCCCACCAAAGTGGTCCCTATTTATCTACTTGCAATTTCTTGCTTTCGAATTGCAAGGTTGGCAGGAGCTGGGACAGAGACGGGAGCTCACTCCATCATGCAGTACCAGGGAATCACTCTCTGACCTTCCAGTCAGTGAGCTCAGCATCTTAACCACTTGAGCCACCACAGTACCTAATTATGAAATATTCACTAAATTAGTGACAAGAGCACAAATCGAAATTTGTTCTTGGTATGTGACAAAAAAAATAGCAAAACATGTTTCCCTTGAAACTATCTGCCCAAGAGCAAATTGGCCAACTCATTTTTAATTTATACAACTGGGATTACAAAAATATGACTAACATGTTGTAACTTGCATAGGCAGGGAATTTAGGTTTTGCTTATGATTAACCTTGCTCCTTTAGGTCAACAAGAAAAATGGAGTGGAATTTAAAATTTCTGCAAAGAATATCTGAACACAAAAATTCTAGAACTGTGTGAGGAACCATTAAATAACAATTGAAGAAAATGTGTTAGCTGAGCAAGTCTGGGTTCCAGAAGCACCTTAAATGTAACCAAACTCTAGATAACCATAGCACTTTCTTCTATTTTTCCAAGTCCATACAGATTCCTGAAATTTTAGAAACACCATCATAGTGCACTTTGTTGCTCTCTGAAAGCCAAGCCTTGATGTACTGTATACGTAATCATATCTGGCATTTTAATTATCCTTGAGAACTTTGGACCAGGAAGACATGTTACTAAACATTTTTACTAGTTTTTAATATTTAAAAATACACCTTTAGTAGCTCAATTTAAAATACTTTGTCACTGAACAGGTGAACATGAGAAACATATGCATAAGGCTCTAGTCTAGATTATATTGCCTGCCCTCAGTTTAAAGAACATAGATGGGGAATGTAAGTTATAAAAGCAAAGAATCAATCAACTTCTGGGTTGTAGTTAGGTGCTCCTGCTCACTGAGCAATTCAGCCAGCCCTCTACAAGTGTGTTAATATAGTACATATTAAAACAATTCATTCTTTTTGAGACAAAGCATTTACATATTTTAAAGTTTTACAAATTTGGGGGCTTGATTTTAATAGATCTAAAGTTTACTGTATAATTTTAACCCCTCTATTTTACCTAGCAACGTTCAGAAATTTCAAACAGTTCTAAAATGTTTGTTCCTTCAAACACAAGTTTGTAGTAATATATGGGGGTACACAGAGCCTTCTCAAAGATTGTGGTATTACTTAACCACAATTGGGCGTGCCCTAGTAACAGCAACCTTGTGCTGATGCTTTTCTTTCTCACACTAGGTCAGGAGAAAGAAACTGCAGAATGAACTCATCAAAAGGTGCCTTCATTTTGGCAGTTTCATGTCTGGCCTACATGGAAACAGTAATAGCAGCAATATATGGATTTATCAAACATATCTCATTGTCACACCTTTTCCAATTACAGTAAAACCCCGTTACAATGGAGGTCCATTCCAACAGCCTCAGTTGTAACCCCAAAAAATTGTAGTCCAAACATCCATAGGGATGCATTAGAAAAAATGGTCCTGAATTGATCGCTGCAAACTGAACCAAATACAATAAAAATGTGTAAACCAGGATGGCATTTCCATAGGATTTGCCGTTGTAAACCGGAGCAAACTTAAACCGAGATGGTTTACTGTACTGTATTCCTCTATCCTTAACGGGGTATAAACACAATGCTGCTGCTTTGTTTACTATATTACACTGAATTAGACCTATTATATAAATGAAGATATGGTGAGTTCACTTTTCTATAAATGCCATTGATTTCAATGACTTTACTCTGACATTTCCTAATCTTAACAGTCTAGGGTTGGTTCCAACAATTTGCAGATTCCGTTAGTGCCTATTTGTCTTTTACAACTTTATAATTAATTGCACCTTTTCACTCTCTCAAATTTCTTCCCATCTGATTTTCTGGGGCACCTTCTAGTACCTTGATGGCAAACCTTGGCACTCTAGATGTTCTTGGACTTCAAATTCCTAGAAGCCCAAATCAGCACTCCTGCCGATCAAGGCTTCTAGGAATTGAATGGAGTGCCAAGGTTTGCCATCACTGTTCTAGTTCTTCCAAACTCGCACCAAGTCTCTGAGACAGCTAGCATATTCTAGCCCACCAATTTTAAACAGCAATTCTTTCCTTTTTTAAATTCATTTTTATTAATTTTGCTTTCTAAAAAGTCAAACAATACAAAACATGTAACGAGCAAAAATCTTCAGCCTTTCAATTTTATATACATTGTATACCTTTTGTGTGTACTGCCTCATTTAGACTTTTAACATAAACACACCTACATCGCACCCTGTGCTGTACAAATTGGAATTTACTTATACCCTTACACTTTATTTTCAGCTTTCCCAAAATTTGTTTCTGGGCTCAGCTTAACCCCATCATCGTTTGTTAGTGCATATTCTACGTAGCTTCCAAGTTTCCCAAAAACTCATTATGGGTTACCTTCAACTCAGTTAATTTATCAGTTTGAGATAAGGATAGATGGTATAAGGAAGCTTGGCAATTAGCAATTATTTCCTAACCACAAGGCTAGCCATGAAAGAGTAACTTAAGTACCCCTTTTTCAAAGAAAGTAAAGGATCACTTGTAGGCTGGCATCTGATCCAGATGAAGTGGCAATGAAGGCTACATTTAAAGTACTTTCAGGTCACACTTGTGGGCTTCCTGTGCACAACTAGATGGCAAAAATGAAAACAGAGTATTAGAGAGGTGTTTGCTGATTTATGTAAAGTTCTTTATTTACTCCTTCAATTATTTGTTCAATCATGCATGCAAAAATGTCAAATGAAGCTTACCTATGTACTAGACTATTGCATAGCACAAATATCATGTGACATTAGTTCAGAAGTATACTTCCACACAACTCACAAACTATTTAGCTATAAACCAACACTACTAATTTTGCATTCTTTAAAAACTTAATGTAGCTCAAGGGCTCAGTGCAATTCTAAATCAATCTAAAACTTATTTGTATCTTCTCTTCATATATTTTTTTTGCTGGAGAATTAAACACTGCAATGTATGCTACGAACAGCAATAGTTGCATGCACATCTACTAAAAAATCAGTGTGCTCTAAAAAACTGAAACAGGATTACAGCCACCAATAAGCAGAAATGCGAAACTACCAAAATGTGAACTTCTGTATTTGAATGCTCACCTTTCAATCTCCTCTAATCACAATCTCAACAAATATTCTGAAAAAATCAAGGGTTCTGTCCCCAAATCTTTATTATAGTCGAGGTTAGATTTATGCACTGTTAGCTTATTCTATTATTACATTCAACACTGATATCCAAATATTTTCTGTAACATATGCAAATTTAATGATCAACAAACCAGTGACAGAATTGCAATTGGCTTGCAATTTCTTCATGATCAGAAGCATTAGGCTTTGGGTTCATCTTTTCTTCAAGATTGCTCTTAAAAAACAAAACACTATTCAGTTTTCCAACAGTTTTGCTTCATTAATACAGTGGTAGCAACCTATACTTCATGTTTTCCTCACATCATCAGCAACCTATCTGAAAAGCGACTTGCTTGCATGCAAGTTCTAAATATGGGGAACCCAGGGTTTTTTAAATTTCTTGCTCATGTGTAATACCTACTCAAATGGAAACCTTGTCAGACATTGCTCATGCAACCAAAGCAGCACTTGCTTCTTCTCTTTATACTAAAGATGGCTGAGCATAGGCCTGAAGTGGCATTCCATGGACTTTAATTGTACTTCCTGTGAAGGCAATCCAACTACTTTTTTTTTTTTTACAGTTCATGGAATGTTATCTCTACCACACTTATTTTGGAGCAATGATACACAGTAAAGTTAATTAGCTTGACTACAAATTCACATTATAAAGTTCAAAGACATGTTTACTAATTTGAGCCTACAATACTTGCAAATATTCATTGTGCTTGGGAAAATATAAATATGTAGCACAACGTAAGTGAAAAAATCTACTCACAAATATGTAGGGTTTTAATTTTTGGTGTATCAGGAAGCAAACATCAGTGAATCCAATATATTGCTTCTAAGCTTTACAGAATTGCATTGGTATCAGGCTATCATACACACAAATCCTCAACTTTTGTTTGTTTCTCTATTACACATGATCACAATTATATGGCATGGAAAAGCAAAACAGAAGATATAGAAGCGTCTTCAATAATTAAGGACCACATGTTTGCGCAAGTTTTAAATATGACTTTGTAAATTTTATTGTGATTTTACTCAACATTTGAGATCCTCTACAAGCTTCTGAGACATGAACTGAGAACATCTTATCTTTACCTCATGGTAATACTGGACGACTATTGTTAGGAAGTTATTCAATCCCCCTAAGTTTCCATCCAGAAGTTAACTAAAATGCTAGCACAATTATTGTAACACAGTGATTGTAATGTTTAGCTAAAACAAACTTCATTTACAAATACAGTAAAACCTCATATAACACTAAAACCTGGTTCCAACAAGTCTTCGTGTTATATGATTTTTAGTGTTATCTGATCCTCTATGGGATCCATAGAGATACATTGTAACCACACAGGCTTGTGGTTATCTGAAGCATCCCATAGGATCTTAATGTTATCTGATGCAATTCTTCCCCCCAGATTCCTTGATGTTATGCGATTTTAGTGTTATTCGATACTAATGTTATATGAGGTATTACTGTATTAACAATCAACCTTAGCAGTAGCTTTTATTTTCAACATAGCCTCCCAAAACTAGTCACCCAACTTCTGGACTTCTCGGTATTTTCTCTCATCCCTGAAAAGGAAGACTGGCAAGGATGTGCTACTGTCTTTATGTAGTGCAGGAGTTCTCAACCTTTTAAAGCCGGGGGCCGAGTCACCCTCCCTCAGACAGCTTCAGGGGCTGGATGACCATTTTGCCCTTTCTCCACCACATGGCACTTCTTGGTATGGTAGAGGCCACATGAATCCTTTTACCTAGCAAAAATTCTGTTCTCACTGTACAAAAATCTCTGTAAGGAGTCAAAAAGTAGACAAAATGCTAAACATAAAATATTATGATTCAATCTTACTTTATTTATATGCAAAAATCTACAGGACCCTACTTCACTGATGTTTTGCCCTGTTCCAGAACCATCAGCTGAAGAGGAAAGTCTGTAAGTTGCTCCAGGCTTTAGCCCCACCAACCTCAACAGGCCGGGACAAGTGCAATACTTCAGGTACATACACAGCATTGCAACTGATCCCAACCTGTGTAGAAAGGGGTACACCTTGTAATGTTTTATTTGAATTTCACCGCCACAGTCAGTTTTGCATGGATTTGCACAGCAGAGTATTATACAGCTGGATGCAAACCTGCAAAACTAACCAGAGAACAGTGTTTACTTTACATACACAAAAAGCAGAACACTGAAAAATTATGGTGTTCTTCAGCTGGCAGTACTTTAAGTGCTCTTAATGCAGTAGATTATGCACCACTACCTGCACTATAAGCACTTTAGTGCTACATAAGCTGTTTTGGTTGATGTTCTGGCGGGTTTTAAGTTACTTCAACAGGGAATTAATTAAAGTACAGGTATGCAGACAATAACAGGCCACCATCAGTTTTGCATAGATTTGCACAACTACATTCTTCTTGTAGTGCAACTATGCAAAACTAACAGAGAACTGCAAATCATTACTAGATACACATTCAGCATAAATTACTAGGTGAAAATACAACTTCTTATGCCAGAAGGAGCACTTAGGGCAGTAGATGCTAATCTACTTCACTATCTGCACTAGATGCACCTTAGAACAAAAAGCAGTCATCATGAAGGTACCATGCAGAATAGCCTTAAAATTTTCCTGAGGCAGTTGCCAGCATAATGCTACAAGTGCCTTCACTGCAGTAGGTTCTATATGTCACTACCTGCACTGTAAGCACTTTGACATTACTCTGTCAGGAAGAAAATCTTCTCATTTCAAGTGTAGTCAAGCTGTGAAAAGAAAAAAAAAGTTATTTGGACATGTGAAAGCTTTTTCACAAGAAAATGTTTTACCTATGTAAAAGATACAAGTCAATAGTTCTGAATTGGGGGGAAATCCTGGAACAGATACACAAACACAGTACTTTCATCCTTCAGGGTGATAGTCCACTGAACTGCTTTTTGAATGAAGAACAAGGTTGTTTTTCTTATATTTCACTCAAAACACTACAAGGTTGTTTTTCTTATATTTCACTCAAAACACTACAATGAATTATAATTTACTAACGGTTACTGCTCAAAAGGACATCCTTACTAATTAGTTCCTAGAAAAATCAAGTAACCCCCCCCAAAAAATATAAATAAATAAATATATTGTTTCTTGTCCAATAAAAACATTGAAGCCAAACTCAGTGCTTGGTTTAAAATGTCCCTGTATTTACATAATAAAACTTCTAAACACTTAAAGACAAACTGCATTTTTTTTGGTACCTTGGCTTTCCAGAGCATATACAAAATTTGTAACTGTTTTTACTAATTTTCTAAAGAACTAGTCGCAATCTGTTTTTTAAAAATAGATATGTGAAATTCCCAAACTGTTTGGATGAAGTTTTACTTGTCTGTATACAGAAATAATGGACATTTAAAACTGTACCTTACCCTCCTTCCATGAAACAAATCTTTATTCTTCAAAGCGAATTCTGTAGCACCAACCTCTCGAATCCCCTCTACTGCTCGCTTAGTGCTGTAAAGAAACAAACAAAAATTTATTTATTTATTTCCTTCGACTTATTATCCTGCCCAATCGGGTCAAAAACCCAACTCTGAGCGGCTTACATACACAATTTAAAAATACATAGCTAAACCACAACTCAATATAAAACCACAAATCAATATACGATAGGCTATTCACAGTTAAAATATAAATTAATACAATAATTAAAAAGTTAACCTCCTTAAAACCTTTGAAGCAAAATTAGACCTCCTACTTTCAAAACTGGAAGGCGAGAGAGAGAGAGATGAACGCAACTCCTTTTAGACTCTTAACAACAGGTCGCTCTTTTACCGTCCCATCATTCCGTGGAAAGAACGAGGAACCGAGGCGCTTCCCAGGCTGAGGCAAGAGAGGAGGTTATAAAAAAAAAAAAGGCGGCGGGAAGCAGATGGGCAACACAATGGCGCCCCAGAGCCGGGCCCGCGGCTCCATTTAAGCGGCACGTGCTACGTCCGGGAGAGGGACTTGGCCAGCCCACGGGCGCCAGAGGGCGCTGTGGCCACCGCGGAGGTCAGAGCTAGGCTACTAGAGCAGCCCCAGTCTCCCGCACGGGGGGTTCTCTTCCCGCCGCCGCCGACACGGCCGGCGAGGCCCCTTCTTCCTTCACTTCCCTTTTCCCGCCAGGAGCCTCGCTAAACGTAACCCACAAGCCACTTTCGCGCCTCCCTTGGGCCGCCCGCCCCTCTTCCTCCCCGCCCGCCCGGCTCCCCACATGGCCGCGGCCTAGTTACGAACAATCGGCCTCGACACGCGCAGTCGCCGCCATGTCCCGGCCCCGCCCCCTCCTCGGCAACATGGCGCCGCCGCCGCCGCCGCGGACTCGCCGGGACTTCGCAGTTCCAAGCCAAGCCACGAGACCCTCCCTCTAGTCCCCGGGGCTCACCGTCGGGGCGGCAAAGCGGAGGGGGGGGGGCACGCGAGCCGCAGGGGAAGGAGGGAGGGAGGGAAGACCCTTCGCCTCCCCAGGGCGAGAACGCCGTCCTCGCCCCTCCCAGAACAAAAGCCCACGCGGAGCGGCCCGCCGGGCCTCCTCCTCCTCCCCTCACAGCCCTTTAAAAGTCCCACTCGGCACTTCCAACTTTCACCGCCTCCCCCCCTCCCTCCCTCCCAACGGCCGCTCAACCGACTCCCGAGAGCTTCAGCGGAGACTTTCGGAACAAACCCCCTGCGCGCCACACACACACACACACACACAACTCCCATGTGCCCCGCCACAGCGGCTTTTGTTCTGCGGAGCCGGTCCGAGCCGAAGCACCGCCTGCCCGCTTTTCCCCCCCCCTCTCCCACCTCACACACACCCTGAGAGGAAAGGCGAGCGGCGGTTACGGCGGTTGCCGCGCGGCCCTTTTCAAATCTCCCTCATTCCGGCCCCGCCCGCCGCCGCCCCCCCCCCCTGCGCGCGAGGCGGCCGTCGCGCGCGGGGAGGGGGGGCGGCCGTTGTGCGCGTGCGGGCTCTCCCCTGCCATGCGTCCGCCCGCCCCTCTCTCCTCAAACCTCCTCCCCCCCCCTCACCACAACCACCTTTCTCTCCCCTCACAGCCTCGGGGCCCCCCACCACCACCACTTCTGCCTCACACCGCCCGCCCGCACCCACATTTTCGGCGCCACCGCCCGACGGGCTCTCCCAAAACTCACCGACCGTCCGACCAACCGCCGCTTCTCAGCCTGAGGGTGCAAGGAAGTGGCGGGAAGTAAAGGGGAGGAGACGGCGGCGGCCCTGACGATGGCGGCGTCGGACGAGGGAGGGCGGAGGGAGGGAGGGAGGGAGAGAAAGGAGAGGAGAAGAAAACCATGTGGATTAGGGGGGGAAAAAAAATGGAAGGGCGGTGGCTCCCGCCTCAACGTAAATAGCCACAAGGCTCCGCTCCGCCCTCATTAGCATAGAAAACAAAGTGCTTCCGAGCGCCGCGGCGCCCAATGGCGGCAGCCCTCCCCGGCAGGGCCACGCCCCCTCCTCCCGCTACTCCTCCCCCCCACCCCCGCCCCGCCCTCCCTTTTACTACTACTATGCTCGCTTACTACGCCCGAGCCATGCGGGGGACGATGATCCGAGCGCGGGGCAGGAAACGGGCGGCCCGCGAAGAGCACCAGGCAGGGAAAGCCGTGGCGTTGCGGGGACGCGGGTCTGGCCCAGTCGAGGCAGCTCAGCTGGGAAGTGGGGGCACGCTTTACTCCTGGTTTATTTATTAATTATTTATTTTATTTATTTAGATTTATTATCCCGCCCTAATCAGGCGAACCTGACTTCTAGGCGGCTTACAGAAAATTCATAAATTAAAACCTTAAGGTTCATAAATTACTTAAAAGTCAATTAAAAAAAGAATTAAAGCATGAATTTACAAAAATCTAAAAGATTTAAAAAGGTTAAAAGGTTTAAAAAGATTTAAAAAGTTTAAAAGAGCGAGGGAGGGGTGGCTGTCCCATCAGATCAGCCACCCAACATGGGACCCCATGTTCCTGGAGCCCCACACCTGCCCTGCCAGCCAGGTTTTTAGGCCCTTCCGAAAGGGCAGAAGCTCTGTCTGTAGACGTTTAACTCTTCCCCCCAGACTTCTTCTTAGCCAGGGGTTCACACGGCTGACGCTGGAAGGCTGGCTATATAGCCCCCCCCCTTCCCTCCCCCCACGACCTCCATGGAGGAGGGAGTCAAAACGTGAAGGGTCTTCTCTCCCCCCCCCAGCCTTTGATATCTCTCGCTCGCTCTTCAAGCAGCCCCCGTTGGATCACTTCTCGGGAGACGCGTGTGCGAGAAGCAAATACTTTCCAAAGTCCGGAGCGCCTAGGAGGACCATCGAGGGCCCGGGTCCTGGTGGGCGCATCACTGCCCCCCCCCCACTGCCCGAGTGATCAGGGTTTTTAGAAGAGCCGGAGTGGGTCGCTCAACCCCTAGGGGGGGGATGCGGGGCGGCTTCCTCCGGAGTAAAGAGACGGACTCACGTTAAAGACGGGTCGTATTTGGGGGGGGGGGGAGTGCGTGAGCGCTGGTCCCAAGGGAAGCGTACCTCCATCCATCCCCGAAGTGGAGCCATCATGAGGTGCAAGTGGGTGGGTGGGTGGAAGGAAGTTCCGAGGGAGGGCATCCCCGACCCTGCTTCAAATGCACGGGGCAGGGGGGCGTGGAGGACTCAACCCAGAAAAAGGGGAAAGGAAGAGCTCGGAGGAGAGAGAGGGGGGGCGGGAAAGACCCTTGCGTTGGCTCTTTGGCATCGAGGCCCCCCCTCTTCTCGCACCCACCCCACCCGCCTTCCTGTCCTGTTTTGTCCCTCCCATGCAGGGCTCATTGATTCTCCCGGGGTTGTTTTCCTTGATCTGCAGGGACGAGGAGGAGCCAGGATCGGGGGGGGGGGCGAGCGACCCACACACCCTCGCGTTTGCCCCCGATCCACCCACCCCCCTCTTCCCTTGGGTCCGGTTCACCCTCCCTCGCGCCAAAAAAAAATAAAACAAAGGGGGGAACCTCGGCGCGAGTAGTACCAAGGGGGGTGGGCGAGCATTTTGGAGACCTCCCCCCCCTCCTCCCGTTCTCCACCGATCGCCAGATTGACGCGGGAAACGTTCAGAAAACGAGCCTGCGGCGGATGGATGCAGCCAGGCGAAGGGGAGCGAGCGCCTTCGAGGGTGGGAAAGGAGGGGACCTTCTGTCCTTCCTTTGGACGGCGTTGGAGTCCCTGGAGTGAAAAAGGGTCTATCTACCCCCCCTCCTTCAAGACACCCCCCCCCCCTTTATGGCTTCCACTCGCCACTCCTCTCCCAAGTCCGCTGAAAGTTTTCCATGGAAGACGCGAGTGCGATCGCTTGGCCCATGTGGTCGTGTGTCCCCCCCCTCCCCCGCCGCCTTTTAAAAGGGTTTTTTTGATCGATGCGAAAAATGCGTTTCCCCGACTGCGATCTCGGAACGGCGTCGCTTGGATGGTGCTGCCCGGCTTTAAGATGATCCAAAACAATCATTAGGCATATGTTTTTCACTGCACTTTGTGGAAGGAGTGTCGAGAAAGGGGGCGGAAGGTTGCCTATATACTAGTACAAGTAATACCTCATATAACATTAGTATCGAATAACACTAAAATCGCATAACATTAAGGAATCTGGGGGGAAGAATTGCATCAGATAACATTAAGATCCTATGGGATGCTTCAGATAACAACCGCGAAAGCCTGTGTGGTTACAATGTATCTCTATGGATCCCATCATAGAGGATCAGATAACACTAAAAATCATATAACACCAAGACTTGTGGAACCAGGTTTTAGTGTTATATGAGGTTTTACTATAGTATATAGCAAGCGCCTGACGTCTTCTGAAGTGCCAAGCCTGTTTTTCAAATCTGTATTAGGAGATTTCGTAAGGATACGAAAGAAAGCAGTCACATCCAGTGCAGTCTGTTGTGTTCAGTCTTGGCTGAGAGAAAAAAATGATGTTGACATTCTGAGCAAGATAGTTACGGTTTAATTTATTTCAGGCAAGTTTAGTGTTCTGATTCACTCAGCCTGATGCACAAGACGGATTCAATTGTGTTCTATTAAAAGAAGTTACAGTGTTGCACCCAAAATATGATGTTTCATGTACAATAAATGCATATACGTAGTATCTTGGATTTCACTGAACATTTGCTGGTTTATAGTATGTTAAGTGTTTCTTGACATTGATAAATGTAAATTTAACACATTTCAGAAATGTATGGTCTCAATGCCTAATATTGGTAAGTGAAATTTTTATAGTAGTGAATACATATACAAGTAATACCTCATATAACATTAGTATCGAATAACACTAAAATCACATAACATTAAGGAATCTGGGGGGAAGGATTGCATCAGATAACATTAAGATCCTATGGGATGCTTCAGATAAGCCTGTGTGGTTACAATGTATCTCTATGGATCCCATAGGATTTTAACATGCATCAGATAACACTAAAAATCATATAACACCAAGACTTGTGGAACCAGGTTTTAGTGTTATATGAGGTTTTACTGATACATCAATGCATGTTTTAGGTCTTTTCTTAAAGAATTGATTATTCACAGTTGTGTTTGGTTCCAAATAAACCAAATATTACAGTGTAGAATTACAGTACAAGATTGGAACACTTATTTTCAACTTTTTATTTACTTTAGAACAAAATTAAGTTATGCAGTTTCCTACAACACTTTAAGATAGCAGCTACTTTTTCCTCATTGTGTTTCAATCAAATCTGAGAGAATGCAGGTTAGAATACAAGATAAGTGGTTAATTGATAACTATAAATGGCATTTAGTAGCAAGTCAATATATAGATGGTCTTATGTTTTATCTAAAAATATGAGGGCAATTTAGATTTTGCAGGGTTTATATGAATGGGTCTTTGTAATGAATTAGAATTAGTTGATTAAGCACACTACTGCTGTTTACATGCTTTCAAAATAAGTTTTCAAGATTTCTGTCTTGTTGTCCCAGGAACATAATCCTGGTCCTTTAAGATAAATCAGACCTCCTCCAGTGAGGTCACCAATCCTCAAACTTTGGAGGAGGAGAAGATCAAATCACACAATTGTTGCTACAAGCCCAGACCACCCTACTCCACAGAGGTTTCTGCTATGGATAGCTTCTATCCATTTAAGAATATTCAGCCTCAGAAAATGATTGTGTTGTAGCTGGCAGAGGAGAAAGGTGCAGATCTGTAGAATCAGATATTATAGATGTAATCTAGTTGTTAGACCCAACTTGAGCAGACCCACTGAAAATATGGGATTTGTTGTTTCACCATTTATTTGTTCTAGTTAGGACTACAGTTGAACTCAGACCTAAGAACTTTTGTGCATCTCTAACTCCTTTCTGTGAGAGCTTTTATTTTTTAAAACCTGCATCCATCCACTTGTCACATTTTAGTCCCCTATACTTGAAAGTTTATAGAAATTTCCTATGGAAGTCACCGAAGATAGGCATTTAACAGTAATTTGTGTACAATTTGAATCATCTTTTTATGAACAAACAAAAATAAGACAAATACTGTAATTCACCTGAAATCTATTTTGCCCTTGTGGCAAAAAATAGTCTTATTTTTAAAATCCACGATGCTTAGAAATAAAAATGATTTATTTCAGGACTCAGTATGGTGCTCCTATTCTGGAGGAGACTTTGGAATTATCTTCAGATTCAGAAAATACAAGTATCTGAAATCCTTTCAACAATGCTAAGGTTATTGCTAACTTGTAATACATTGCAATTCCAACAGGTATGGAATCTACACAGAATTAGATCTACAAGATAGGTGACATTTGCAAGTTTTTTGGGGGTACATTTTTTTTTCTGGTTAAAAACTTTATGTCAATGAGGTTTAACAGCAAAAATTGCAAACAGTCAGTCTGTAATTTAATATCTTTTTTTTTTTCAATTTCAAATTTTCCCATCCCAAATGTAAAGAAATTTGTGAATTTTGGAAAATTCCTAATTTTTGTAGAACAACAAATTTTTAGCAGATGTGTTTTTAAAAAGAACAATAAGCAAAGTGTCAGCAATGTTGGTTCTGCCCATCAAAGTCAGGCAAATAGCTCTGGAACTTGTAGGATCTCTATAAGTCAACGTTGAGTGTGTAGATTTTTTTAAAACTGGTGTGCTTTTGTTCAGTTGTGTTAAACCATTTGGGAAGTTGCAGTAAAGTCCAGACACAATTTTACCTTCTCATCATTTTAAGAATTAAACCTAAGAAGGTTGAAGTACTGAAATACATGAAATAGCAGCTTCATTTCAACTGTCTTTGGAACAGACAAGTTCTGAATTGTGTTTTCAGACAGAACATGATTCAGAATGTGCCTGTTCCAAAGGAACTTTAAATATCAAACATATGAAATAATTATGCTCAACGTTGGCTATGAATTAAAGGATACTTGGATACTTTTCTAGTAAATACTACTAAGTTGTATCATACAGATATAGCAGGCAGTTAATTCTTATTTTTCCCCCATAGGCAATGCTTCCCAAAGAAAGGTTAATATGCCAGAAGCAGAAACTAACCAAAGACAAGAAGTGCATTTTAATTATTATATTTTGCTGATCTTCAAAGAATTCAGTGATAACCCTTGAATTATACTATTTTATTTTTGCACAATGATTGGGTGAAATACAACACTGAGTGGGCTTGTAACTGCATAAATTTTTCCACTTCCCTATACTTGTCAAGGAGTGTTGGGGGAGTTTTGGGGGGTTACAGAGGGAAGGAGAAATTATTCCACCAGTGCTGCTGTTTTATGGACAGGGCTGAGATTATGACTTGCCTATATCTTCCAATGGCTTTTATTTTCTAGTCAAAGTTCAGTGCAAGCCGTTAAATAGATTGCAATACTGTACATAGGTACAGGTAATGTATAGAGTTTAGCAAAAAGTATACTCTAGGATTTTATTTCTTTTTCAGCCCAATTAAGATGTGTTCTTTGAACCATTTGTATTCTTACAAGTGTCTTAGAGAAAACCATGGCAACCATTTTTATAACTATAAATGTACATTTTGGTAGCTTCTGTAGCAGGAATGCTCAAGTAGTCAAATCTGATTTTCTCTCTGAAGTAGAATAAATTTGCTACATTAAGTAAATGATGTACATATTAATTAAATACAATAAAATTAAAATAAATTACCATTTCTCTTCAGACTAGGCTATCAGCTGTAAGGGAGGATTTACACAAGCATGAACTTTCTTTGTTGTCTTCAAGGAATAGACCCCCCCCCCCTAAGAGATTTGTAAGATAAAATTTTCTGTTGACACTTGAGAACTGAAGGAACCCATGAAGAATAGTATCTGACAGTAGAATCCAAGTCACCTCAAGCAACCTGAACAGTGTGGACCATAGAGGAACTGGAGTATGAGATTAAAAGTCCCTTTCTTTGAATGTACTGGTTCAGTCATTCAGAAGGAGGTTCCTTTTTTCACACTTGGCTTTTTTAGACCCTGCTCCAGCTCTTCAATTTTTCTAGATATCATTTCCTTCCATTGTCTTTAAAGAATGAAAGCAAAACTATTTAGCATTTTGCAGCATACTGAACGATTTTGGTTTGGTGACCCATTTCCCTCATGATCATAAATTTATTGCAGAATCTACACAGAATTCGATCTACAAGGCAGGTGACACTTTGCGACATTGTCGCATGTAGAACTGGAAACTGTGCCTGAGAGTTTCAGCAACTTCCCATGTAGAGTTTGGTTTGGTTTGCCTTTAAAAAAATAGGTCATACTTTTTGTCCCAACAAAATATTGCATTTTACCAATAGAATCCTTTTTGGTCTCTGCTAATGTAATGTTGTTTGGGGGGAATACTTTTTCAACAACCTATGATGTTATGAAACAAAAGTTACATTAATTATCAGGTGATTGGTCTCATTGCAGGTGAGAACACTGGCATTCTTAGTGATTTCAGGAAATGCAAGATGTGTAGGTTAAACCCGAAACATAAATGCACCTCTTCTCTCAACCAAACTGCTAATCCTTCCATTCATTGGAATGTTCATGACATTAGAAAATTCTCCACAACTCACAAAGAGGTGTATTTAAAACTCCTACTGGAAGAAGTTTAAATTACATGAACCAAATCCTTTGTGTTATCTTTTCTCTGTTTTGACAGCCTTATTTTTTAATTAAAAAAATTGGCCAAATTAAATCAACTTCTGAAACCAAAATCGGGCAGTAAGTTAACTGGATCACTAAAATGTTATCAGCAAATTCCTCATCCAGTTGAAGAATATGTTTCTCCTACTTGTGGTGTGTGTCATGCTTAGTATGAATCTTATTAGGATTTCTGTCTATTTTTATAGCTCAGAACCCCACCCCACCCCACCCTGGTGTCATCTGGGAGAAGAGGTGCTGTAGTCTTAGGCAAGCTGCACATTTCCTGGCACAGACTCGGAAGGGAAGGAAAAAAACACACTTCTGTGTACTCTCCCTAAAAACCACTGGGAAGGGTCACCATAACTCAGAATTGGCTTAATGACTCATAGTTATTCTTAAACACCACTTCTTTTCAAGAAATAAACATCAGGAAATAGTTCAAGAAGTCTGAGGAAACTCTGATACTGATCTCTTATACTGTATAGACTGGTGTGTACCTATTTTCAAGAGATTAGTACTAACTAATCACTGCAGATGGTGATTGCACCCATGAAATAAAAAGGCGACTGATTTTTGGGAGCCAAGCTATGAGAAACCTGGGGAACATAGTGAAAAGTAGAGACATCACATTGAAAACAAAGATTCATATAGTCAAAGCAATGGTATTTCCGGTGGCAATGTATGGTTGTGAGAGCAGGACCATTAGGAAAGCGGAGCATGGAAGAATAGATGCCTTTGAGATGTGGTGTTGGAGGAGAGTTTTGAGAGTACCCTGGACAGCAAGGAGAACAAATAGGTCAGTCTTAGAAAAAATCAACCCTGACTGCTCCCTAGAAGGTCAAGTAGTAAAGATGAACCTGAAGTACTTTGGACATCAAATGAGAAGAGAGGATTCACTTGAGAAGGCCTTGATGCTGAGAAAGGTGGGGGGCAAAAGAAGAAGGGTGGCCCAAAATGAGATGGCTAGATGGTATTGTGGATGCAGTGGGCACAGAGCTGGGTGGGCTGAGGAGGATGGTGGAGGACAGAGGTGCCTGGAGGACAATGGTCCATAGGGTCGCAAAGGGTCGGAATCGACTTTATGAATGAACAACAACAAACAAAGTACTAACTCAGATTCTAATCCAAGCCCTTTGCCATAGAGATACATTTTTAATCCCCTTTGGAAATCAGTTGTCTTTCTAAGCAAGTATTTTTCAAAAGTGTTTAGAAAATGATCTTTGTGAGATATTTGTTTCATTTGTTTGGTTTGGCAGTCATTCTAACAAAGCTTCTGCTCTGAGTCATTTACAGCAGAAACTCACTCCACTACAAATCCATTTCAGAAGTCAGCTGTTTTTCACAACCACTATTTCAAAGCTGTTGAAGAAGCCCATTAAAATACCTTTGCTGCATTGTTATTGTCATTATGGTAGATTAATGCAAAATTGAAAGCTTCCATCCTGAGAAGTTCTTGCTTCCTGAAGCCCACTCTCGATACAGAGACAAATAGAAAGTCAAGCCTTCCACCTACTAAAGGTGGTTTGAAAAAAAAAAACCCAACAAAAACACAGCAAAATTTTAATACTTTGTCACTTGGTACAATGGTACAAAAATATTTTTTTCAGCATTGTATAGCTAGGACTATGAGGAGAATATATTCTCTGGATGGGTGAGCTTTGAGAGGAGCTTTCTAGTTCTCTAGAGCTCTTTATAGCAAAGATATGAGAATACAGTAATACCCCGGATAACGTTTGCACCGGATAACGCTAAAACCGCATAATGACAAATTTGGTGGGAAGATTTGCACCGGAGAACGTTCTTTTTAGCGTTATCTGATGCATCGTAATAAAGAAGTAAAGGAGGCCAAAGCTCCTCTCCCTGCCACTTCCCTCCTCCCCCCCACCCCCAGCAGTTTGGGGACTCCCCCCAACCCCCTAACCCCCCACCCCCACTGCTATGACTACAGTAGGATCGGGGAAAGTGCTTTTCCCCCGACGCTACTGCAGTCTTCCCTCCCTATATTTATCAGTCTTCCCTCCTTGTATTTAAACTACAGGGATGGGGGAAATAGAGAGATGTGATTGGTTCTCTAGAGAACCAATCACCTCTCTCTCTTTCCCCCTCCCTGTAGTTTCAATGCAGGAAGGGAACGAAAAAAACACAAAAAAGCCTCTATCTCCCTGTAGTTTAAAGACGCTAGGCTTGTGTTTTTTTCTTTCCCTTCCTGCATTGAAACAACAGGGAAGGGGAAAGAGAGAGGCGATTGGTTCTCTAGAGAACCAATCATATTTCTCTCTTTCCCCCTTCCCTGTAGTTTAAAAAAAACAAGCCTTGAGCGATCAGCTGGTGAAGCCTGGCTCGGAGTGTGCAGCACAGCAAGAGAAGGTAAGCACGGAGGGAAGACTGCAGTAGAGTCGGGGAAAAGGTGCTTTCCCCGATCCTACTGCAGTCACAGCGGTGGGTGGTGGCTTTAAAGGCAGGGAGGTCTCTTTCCCTGCCTGCCTTTAAAGCGGTTTGTCCCTGAAGTCAGGGCTTTTTTTTAGCGTTCGATGCATGCACCGGACAACGCTAAAAATCGTATAACGTCATGACTTGTGGAACCAAGTATTACTGTAGTTCAAAAATTGTGCTTCATAAAAAGACTATAGGTCGGATAGCCAGACTGCAAGCAAAGCAAAAGGGAGTTTAGATTCCATAAGAGACAGTGCAGACAAAAGTATCAATTGGTATTTCCTCCCCAATCTAGTGACAAACTGGCTGGCTTCTCTCCTTGCCCCACAAATTTCCTTGGGTGAAGCCGTGCAGGATTGTGTTATTGTTCAGTCACACAGTCGATTCTGACCCTTTGCAATCTTATGGATCATTGCCTGTCCGGCACTTCTGTCTTTCACCATCCACCTCAGCCTGCCCAGCTTCGTGCCTATTGCATCTACAATACCATCTAGCCATCTCATTTTTGGCCACCCCTTCTTTTGCCCTCCACTTTTCCCAGCATCAAGGCTTTCTCAAGTGAATCCTCTCTTCTCATTTGATGTCCAAAGTAATTTAGCTTCATCTTTACTATTTGACTTTCTAATGAGCAGTCAGGGTTGAATTCTTCTAGGATCGACCTATTTGTTCTCACTGTCCAGGGTACTCTCAAAACTCTCCTCCAACACCACATTTCAAAGGCATCTATTCTTCTGCACTCAGCTTTCCTAATGGTCCATCTCTCACAACCATACATTACCACTGTGTTAGGTTTGAAGAATTAATATGTGAAGTAAGGTCCCAATCTTTGCAGCAGAAAAATAGGAAAATAAATTTTGGTGTCACACTAAACATGAAAGTCAATTACAGCCAAATAGTATATCTGAGAGTAAATAGAACAGCAAAAATTTTTATTAAAGATTATTCCTGTATTTAAATGTGAGTCCACTTCATCAATTAGTAGTTGTATATAATAGAGAGGAACAGATGTAATCTTCATTAAGTTTTGAAAATCTCTTCTCCAGGTGGTATAATTGTTTCCAGGTACCCAATCATGATATTTTCAGCAGCAGATTGTTTTAGCTCCACCTAATATAAGGAGAGAAGTAGCAGAAGACACAGAGAACTATGCAAGAGAATGACCCTTGACACTTTTTCAATGGATATGTGCTCCAAGTCTGCCGACTCAGATCCATGAAGAACTTAAATAATAATAAGAAGCATTCTTGAGGGTACTTAAGAGTAAAATCAAATTAGAATGTGGAGGGGGGAGGTCACCAAACAAGGAATAACATTAAAGGAGGGTATAGCTGAGGAACTCAACCTCCTGTAAGTAACTTGGAGGACCCTAAATAGGCTGAGGGTTGGAGTGGCTAAATATAAGTTCAGCATGCTCACATGGGGGCTGCTGGTGGACAACAACATGCTGGGTGAATATGGAGAAACACAGAGTCCAGCTCACCTGCTGGTCTGTTGATTACTATCAGACATATGTAACAACAATGATTTAATTTTGCCCAATGACAAAGCCAAGAAGGTGGCTTCATTTTGGCAGTATAAAAGTTTGATATGGACAGATAAGAAGAACAATAACTTTTTTTTAATGTGAAATTTGTGGCAAAAAAAAAAAACTTGAGGTAAGCCAATACATTAATAAGGGTTACGAAAAATCAGACTAAGATGATTCTTGAGTTCTTCTGAACTTTTCATTTTTTATATATATATATAAACTTTTCTTAAGGAAACATTTTAAAAATCTGACCAGATGGGATTCCCTTGGCTTGCCAACCCCGACTTCATTTGGTTTGGTTTTGTCAATTTTAATTTCTAAATGGGGCTTATGAAATGTGGATACAGCTCAGAATAACAGATATTTTAATAGATATTGTGACTTTTGGCTATACTTTTTAGGATCATCTAGACCCTAAAGCACTCAGAAATGTGTTATCAATTCCTTCTTCTGGGTGTGCTCTGGGGACATGCTGCATGCCCACAGACAGACAGACCAACTATTCTGCTGGAAGAGACAGTATGGAATCAAACTCCTAATCCCTGGTGCTCCAATTCAGTGAGCTATCAAAACATTCATTCATTATAAGGACTGTAATTCAGTACAAGTATTTGTTTGGTAAAGCATATGATGATATCTGAGATGGAAAATCTGCATTTTATTACACTGTATTTTGTATTTAAAATTGAAAGTTAGGTTCTGAAACATTTGTTTCAGAAGATTTTGCCTCACAGTGAGCATAATCCAACTGAAATTAAGCTGTTAAAATATTTTATTTTTCAGATTTTATTTTCCCCCTCTCTGTGTGTGTCTTGTTTTAACTTTTTATTTTTAAAAATAATTTAATCTTGATTTTATATTATGTTTTTATTGTGTTTTAGGTGTTGAGAGTTGTGTTAGAGCCCTGGGTCTTTTTGAGGAGGGTGGCATAAAAGTTTGCTTAAATAAAATAAATAGTGCACATGTACAGGCATTCAGAGAAACACACACCTTTACCTATATCTTTAGCATCTGAGCTTGTAAAACCTCAATCCTTTCCATATTTACTTCTGAATAAATATGCAAGAATTGGACTATAATATTTTACATTACACCAAATAAAGGCAAATATAATTAACCTTTAATTATTTTGTTTATGAAACTTTTTCTAAGACATTCTGTATTAGTAGATCTTCATATCTCTGTGTGGGGGTGCATTTGGTAAAATTACATTTATCTCTCTACAAGAATTATAACAATAACATGAGTAATGATCTTAGAACTGCAGAGCTGGAAGGACACAGTGGAGGAAGTATAGTGGGGAATCAAACTACCAACCTCTGGTGCACAGCTAGATAGATAAACCACACTTTAAAATACTTCAAGATTGTTTTGTTCAGAATTGCTTTCTACAGTATCTCAGCAACTTGAATTTCACTATACAAAAACAACACATACAATGCAATTCTATACATGTCTACTCAGAAATAGGAATGGCTGATTTTAGTGGGGCTTATTTCCTCATTAGTGTATATAGGTCTACAAGTTAGTAATGCTAGTTAAGCAGTTATATTTTACCGCTTTGTAACTGAAAGTAGGGAGGACATAAATACAGGAAGATATTAAAACCTTATTTTGTTTTCTAAGTAATTAAAAGATTATTCAAGCTCTTGCAGATATATTGGTTATTCAATGGTGTTGAAAAGCTATTTATACTTTGAAATATCAATGAATTTCAGTTATGCATAGTATTGTTTTAGCTATGTAAAACATTTGTAGTAAGGTGTCTGTCAGTGAAATGGAGCAAGGTCCTTAAAATACCAATAAGAAAAATGAATGCAATACTCAGTACCTATTCTCTGCCAATATTTAGCAAAGATCCAAGTTAGATCTAGACCAGTGGTTCCCAATTAGTTTTTCTACGTACCACTTCAAGAAAGACCTCAAACTTGCGTACCCCTTATTGCAGGAACGTTAAATATCGCGTACCCCTTATTGCAGGAATGTTAAATAAAAAATGAAATCAGGTGTATTTTATATTTATTATCATCAAAAGACATTCTAATGACAGAGAACACATGTTTCATTAATGTGACAAATGTGCATGTTGACAATGATGAGCAAATAGGCGGGAACGGGGGCGGCCGCGATCGGGTGACGCGAGACGCGGGAGGCGTGGGGGAAACCGCCGCCGTGGGAGAAAGCGCTTGATGCATACGATTGACTTACCTACTGATCGTTTAATTAAATCGAATAATTTTTTGGCAATTGTTATTGCATTATTGTTTTTTAAGGATTTAATATTTTAGTTAAGAGATTGCTGCGCGTACTCCTTGATGCAATCACTAATTGGGAACCACTGATCTAGAGACAATTAATGAATATTTTAAAGATTTTGATGCTGTTAAAAAGCCAAGTAGTTCCCAACGTAATGATTCAGTTATTTTGATGAATTTGTTCATTATAAAATTATGTCTTAAAATGATATTGTGCTATTACAATGTGCTGTTTTAAATGAAGGAATGTTGTTGTATCATTTAGTTGTTTTCCCCAGTTACATCTTATATCACCTATTACATGTATTAATTGTAATGGACGAAATAAATGGAATTATTTCTTAATGCATAATGGAAAAAACGAGAAGGAATTGCTATCCATAGGAATATAATGGTGATTTGTCTGTGGTAGGGTTAGAGTTGTCTGAAGGATTAGATCTTTACTCCATTTATGAACACCCTCTTCCTAATGCTGGCTCAGAAGGAAATCCCTATTAGCTGCTTACTTAGGCATGTTTCCCCAGAATGACATTCACAGATTTCAGCAGGGTTTATCCTAAAATACATGTATGTAGGATTGAAGCTTGAGGTCTCTATTTTATCAACACATGTTGAGGCCTAAATCCTACTGAATGTTTAGGGGTTTACCTCTGAGTAAATGTTCAGAATTTAGGCATGTTTAAGAAATCTGTTTGCTGTGGTGATTTCCCCCCTCCAAGAATTAAAATAAAATCAGCAGATAACTCACAAAACATTTGCAAACTTATAAAGATATGAATACAGTATTGCAAAAAAGCAAAACAAAAAGATGTGCTCATTCTGGCTTTGAATTTTCAGGTTGAAAAGTCCCATGGCAGGGTGGTAAACATATGACCTGCTCTGCCATAGAAATACATGTCTCTAAGGAAATTGGCTTCAGCGGACAGGTGAGAATTTTGCCCATTTTGTTTTTCCATAAGAACTTCCCAATATCTGAAAATAGGATTATAAATTTGACAAAATAATTTCAGACGGGGGGGGGGGATGATGGAAGAAAGCAAACTTGATGAATGTATCTGTTCTCGCAGTTTCGTTCTCCGTTACATTAATTAAATGTCCTTTGAAGACTGGACTTTCAGTTAGTTCAAAAGCAATTTATATCAATTTCCTAGAAATCAGAATTATTAGCAGCATGTTGTAAGACGCAAAGGATTGATTGTGTTTATTTGTGCTGGGGAAGGGAGGAAGCGCTCCCATTGGGTTGCTGGGCAGAGGGGCAGGTGAACTCTGTGCTGGGGGGGAGTGAGGAAGTGCTTCCATTTAAAGAGGCCTTTGGCAATATTTTACCATCGGCCGATTGTTAGACATTTTATTCTGCCCATGGCTTCCAATGTAGGTTTTCTTATTAGGGTATTTGGGTGTTGAGGGGTTTTATATGGAAATTGTAACGTTTGTGTCAGTTTGTATTTTTGAATTTTATGCTGTAAGCCGCCCTGTGTAGGAAAGTTTTTCCTAGAAGCGCAGGATATACGTTTAATAAATAAATAAAATATCATGGCAACAAACAAATTAAAGTTAGTCAAGGCAGAATCCTATTAAAAAGTGTTTGGGTGTGATTTCTAACTTTTCCCATTAGTTTCAACAGAACTTAATCATGCCTAAATTCAGCTTGATGTGTGTTACCGTATGCAATTCTATTTATCGTATGATGAGCTTCAGTTGTCTACATTAATATTAATATATACAGTAAGGGGTAATTCCGTGTCAGTTCAACCAGGCTATCTCACCCAACATCTCAGATTTTGGTGAAACTTGGCTTATTTGTTCTACCCACAAAGGTAAGTACCCATGCCAAATTTTAACACTCTAGCTCACTTCATTTCCATTTTATAGGCTTTTGAAGTTTTGTATTTTTGGCAATTGTAACCAACGGATGTCGCGAAATGAAGGTCGCTGACATTTTGAAAATAATTTATAACTTTTTTATTTACCATCCAATCTTGATGAAAGTTTGTAGTCTTTTTCTTCAGAAAATGAGGATTCTAGAAAAAAATACATAATACCTCTAAGAAAACATACTAAGTCTGAAAAAATATTTTCGTTTACATCTTTGTATTTTTTAAAAACCAAAACATAGGTCAGCGTAAAATTCCATATCACAGAAAGGTATGTGATAATCACAAAATCTTTTTTTTTTCAAAATGATCCTTACTAAATGGGCTATCAAATGCAGAAAAAAATTTGATGGGTTTTGATACCTTTGTTGTGTTTCATTATGTTATATATTAGTTTTTCAAATTGTTTTATTCACCGATTTTACTGAGTAATAAGGATTTTAAGGGATTAAAATTCTCTAGGTTTAGACTATTATGAAGATTGGACAACTACCTATTTTATCATCAGTTGATAACATAATATTTTAACCAGAATTGTCTTCTTCAATAACTTAATTTTAGACTAACTCAACAACATAAAGAAACGATAAGGTCTGGAAACTTACCAATGTATTTGATATTTCCAATATTTACATTCTTCAACTTCTACAGTAACAAATTTAATGGAGGTTTGACATTTTCTCTTCAATTGACCTCATACATTTTTCAGAAAACCTGTAGGTCCTTCCAGTTGAAGTGTCAGGAGGATCAACAATTGAGAGTACATGAGGTATAGGCACAGCGCAAATGTCCTCTCGCTTAGGCCAATAAAATGATGGGGAACTTGGAAGCAAGAAGGATCAGTACTGACGAGAAACCCGCCCTCACGTTTGACTTAAAGAACAAATTAACATCATTTGTGAGAGAAGAAAATTTGAACCCATCGTGCTATGTGGCTTGTAAATATGACAATCTATGGTACTTTGGAATCATAACTGAAGTGAACAAAGAAGAAGGTGATGTGACAGTTCAGTTTTTACATCCTGCAGGGCCATCCCCATCAGCAGGCCTCAGCAGCCTTCAAGCAGTGTCCATCCTGCAACGCCAAGTTCCCCAGTTCGGACGGACATGTGAGGTGCTTGCGGTGTTCAGGGGAACAATACCCTGTCAAGACGTGTGCGGTCTGCAAAGGATTTTCCAAGGCCGCACTCAAAAACAGACAGAACCGCTTCCAAGTCTATTTAATGGAGGCGGCACTTGCACCTCAGGCTTCCCGCCCTCAGGAGGCCACGGCTGCTTCCACCTCTGCTCCTTCTTCGCGGCCGTCCGCCGCAGAACTGTTTAAGAGGAAGAAGGAGCAGGAGAAGGAGAAGAAGCGTCACCACCGGACTTCTTCGACTTCTCTCCCTCCAACACCGTGCGCAACGCGCCTGTCGCCGACCCGATCGCTGGCCTCCGTTGCCGTCACGGCCACGATCTCGCTGGGCAGCATGTTGTCAACCTCTCCGGTAGTCATCTCCCCGGAGAAGGTCCCCAGCCTACCGCCTCTGCCACAGACTTCTCCGCCACCGCCACCGTGGAGGACTGCTTCCCTGTCGGCCCCTTCTGTGGCTCTGGCTCCCGAGCCATCGATCCAGTTGAGCCTCATCGCCCCGTTCCTCGAGGCGATGGTGCAGAAGATGGCCGAGAAGTTCCGGGTCCCTCAGCCACCACCGTCGGCTGTTCCGGAGGCTCCTCAGCTCTGTGAACTAGCTCCGGAGGCACCACCACTCCGTGAGGAGGGGCCGGCTCCGAAAAGGCGTCGCACGGAGCAGGCACGGTCAGAGGTCTCTCTCCCTCTGCACCAGTCGCCTTTGCCGGGGAGCGATCCGAGGACCGCCAGGCCGTACTGGTCGGACTCGGACCCCGAGGCCTTCTTCCCACCGCCCAGCATCTCAGAGCGGCCAGAAGGCTCCGACGATTCGTCGGATAAGGAGGGGGATCAGAGGCCACCGGTTGCCGCCGAGAAGTCCCCCGACGACATCGGTTCCATCCATGGATCCCAGCCGGAGGACCAATGGACATTCACAGCGCTGATCACCCGCCTCGGATCCATGCTTGGGATCAAGGTGGAGGCCCCTCCGGAGGAGTGCAAGGACGTGGTATGTGCCATGGCCGATCGGAGGGAGTTGGTCCCCGTCCATCTGGGCCTTCTCCCGAAGATCGCCAAGGCGGCCAAGGAAGTGTGGAAAAAGCCCGTCTCGTCCCACTCAGTTTCAACTAGAGTGGACGGGATGTACAGACTTTTGGGAGATGACGCCACCTTCCTCCACGTCCACCCGGCGCCCAACTCCCGCGTGGTCAAGGCTGCCCAGCACAGGACTCCAGCGAGTAGCACTCCCCTCCCGTCCACGCAGGAGGGGAAGAAGTTGGATGCATTGGGCAGGAAGGTCTACGCCAACGCCTCCCTGTCCTTCCGTGCAGCCAACTACGCGACGGGCATGGGCGGTTACAACTGCCGCCTATGGGAGAAGGTCGAGGCCTTCAAGTCGCTGTTGCCGCCGGACCGTCATGGTGAGTTCGGGTCCATCTGCCAGGAGGGCAACCAGCTAGCCCTCCAACAGATCCGAACTGGGAGGCATATCACGGAGTCGGAGGCTAAGTACAGGGGGGGGGGGGGCGGTGGCGGTGGCAGTGGCGGTCGGATTCTACATTCAGACCTGGCGAGCCTCCATCTGACAGCCTGGCTTATCCGCCCGACCTAGCATGGATCCTTGAACTCTCCCGTAAGCCATCCACGTGGAAGTCTTACGATGCCAATTACCGTCGTTTCCTTGACTTTTTAACATCTAATGACCACACCGTGGACTCCGCATCTCTGCAGGATGTGATGTCCTACCTTCTGCGATTGGCTGAGTCAGGATCCGCGCACTCATCCCTAAAGGTCCATCTGGCTGGGGTGGTAGCCAATGCCCCACCTTCCTCTGTGCTGTCCTCTGCCTTCAAGGACAAGACTGTTAAATGCTTCCTCCAGGGACTGCGTAATGCTTACCCTCCGGTTAAGGTACCACCTCTTCAGTGGTCCCTCACTGCTGTGCTCACTGCACTCACCAAGGCGCCCTTTGAGCCCATGGCTACAGTGGACATTAAGTTTGTGTCTTACAAGACTGCCTTTCTTGTAGCCATCACCTCTGCCCGGAGGGCAGGTGAACTTGCAGCCCTGAGGTCTGACCCTCCTTTCCTCGTTCTACCCTGACAGGGTGGTGTTGCACCCGGACCTGGCATTCCTGCCTAAGGTCTTCACTGACTTTCACTTGGCCCAGTCCATCACACTTCCAGTGTTCTTCCCGTCTGCACAATAGAGAGTGTGGCATTTGTTGGATGTCAGGAGGGCCTTGCTGTTTTGTACACAACAGACTGCGTCTTTCAGGAGAGCCAAGCAATTGTTTGTAGCTTATGGTGGCAAGTCAAAGGGACAGCCTCTGTCTGCCCAGAGACTATCTAAATGGATCTCAGGTACCATTTACCTGGCCTATGAGATGTCATCTCTGCCACCTCCGCCTCATGTCCGGGCTCATTCCACCAGGACGTTGGCATCATCTACTGCCTTCCTGGAAGGCATTCCTATGGAGGACATCTGCAAGGCCGCTACCTGGTCTAGGTCCTCCACTTTCATCACCCACTATCGGGTTGATACCAGGTCTGCCGCTGATGTCAGACGGGGCAGATCCATCCTGATGGCTGTTCTCCGATCTTCTTCGTTGATGACCGCCCATCCCTGATGTCAACACGCTCTCCTGCATCTCAGGACGCCGGCTGCCCACCATCCAAGTAAGTGAGCTTGCTAGTCACCCATTAGTGTGCATCCCCAAACAACACGAAGGAGAAAGACAGGTTTCACTTACCAGTAACTGTCGTTCTCCGAGTACTGTATGTTGTTTGGGGATTCACACGACCCAACCTGACCTCCCCTCAAGGCTGCCGGCCTGAGATGGCCTTATGCTTCGCAGGGAGCTCTAGTATCGAACTGAGGGAAGAGTGCGAAATGGCGCCAGAGGCGGTTGGGGATGGTGGGCGGTCCTACATTCAAATCTTTATCTAATTAGCTTTTCAGCTCCGCTCGGATTCAGCACAGGTGCAGAACCCATTAGTGTGAATCCCCAAACAACATACTCGGAGAACGACAGTTACTGGTAAGTGAAACCTGTCTTTCTCAACAGCTCTGCTCAACTACTGCAAATTCGGGTCTGTTGTTTTCTTTAGGGCAGCGTTTCCTAAACTATGTTTTATTTATTATTTATTTATTAGTCAGATTTATTCATCGCCCTTCTCACAAAGTGACCCAGGGCGATTCACAATACAAAACAACAACACAGTTATAAAATCCAAAAACCATTTAAACATTTTTAAAACTAGCTAAAACTAGTTAAAATTTAACAATTAAATTTTTATATTACATTACAACTAAGGACAACTAAGGACAAGAGGGGCTCAAAGAAGCCACCAGGCTGGGGGCACTATGCCCCCGCCCTCCAAACCCATCCCTCCAGCCACGTTTTCACTCCCTTCCTAAAGGCCAGCTACTCTGTCTGCATACGCAACTCCATTGGAAGGAGGTTCCAAAGGGCTGGAGCAGACACAGAGAAGGCTCTATTTCTAGTTCCAGAGGGCTGTGCCTCTCTGGCTGATGGTACCACAAGAGAGCCTCTCCAGTCCGCTCTGTTTCATGGAACACTGGTGGATTTCAATTTCCAGAAGCTTATGTCAATATTTTGGCTGTTCAGTGCTTTGAGGAATTGACTTAGGCTTCTGGGAATTGAAATCCAAAAGCCAAAGGTTAGGGAACACTGCTTTAGGTAATCACTTCTTATGTGATTCCCTTTATCTCATTTCCTACTGTCTTCTAACTTCCCCAACATTGTTGTCTTTTCCAGAGAGTCTTACTTTCCCATGATGTACCCAAAGTAGGACAACCTCAGTTCCATCATGTGTGCCTCCAGAGAGAGTTCAGGTTGGATTTGCTCTTGGATCCACTTGTTTCTTTCTGGCAGTCCAAGGTATCTGCAAAGTTCTCCTTTCAGCACCATATTTCAAAGGAATCAATGTTTTTTCCTTCAGCTTTCTATATTGTCCAACTTTCACACCCTTACATGGTAATCAGGAATACAGCCATGTGGATGATCTTGCTCTTGGTTTCCAGTGAAACATCCTTACATTTGACTATCTTTTCTAAATCTTATATGGCTGCCCTTCCAAGTCTTGCTTTTCTTCTGATTTCTTGGCTGCAATCTCCAATTGGATTGATGATAGAACCTAGATATTACAGAATATATCTCTTAATTTCTTCATTGTCAACATTAAAGTTGTGTAGTTCTTCTGTAGAGATAATGTTGTCTTTTAAAAGTTCAGCTGCAGTCCAGCTTTGACACTTGCTTCTTTCACTTTAATTAAAAGCCATTTCAAGTCTTTACTGTTTTCTGCCAGTGAGATGGTGTCATCTGCATGTCCTAAACTATTGGTATTTATTCTACCATTTTTCACTCTTTCTTCATCTGAATCTAGTCTGAGTTACTGTAAGATATGTTCTGCATACAGATGGAACAGAAAAATGCTTTGTTGTCTGACAGAATGAATAACATTCTGTCTCTCCATATTCTGTTCTAATGGTAGCTTCTTGTCCAGAACAATCAAGTTGAGGCACCCCATTTCTTTCAAAACAACCCTTGGGGTCTGGTGAGCCACATAGTCGAGGGCTTTGCTGTATTCTATAACGCACAGGCTGATATTCTTCTGATATTTTTTGGTACTTGATTTGTGTTTTGATCTCAAGTGCATAAATGTGAACAAAACTTGTATTTTTCTGTGTATCCATCTTGAGCAACATATACAGGGAAAATTTCCCATTTTTTTGTTTTGGTTTAAAGGGCATCTGAACATAAAAATAGTTACAGTACAGTAATACCTCAGATAACATTAGTATCGAATAACACTAAAATCGCATAACATTAAGGAATCTGGGGGGAAGAATTGCATCGGATAACATTAAGATCTTATGGGATGCTTCGGATAACAACCGCTAAAGCCTGTGTGGTTACAATGTATCTCTATGGATCCCATAGGATTTTAACATGCATCGGATAACACTAAAAATCGTATAACACCAAGACTTGTGGAACCAGGTTTTAGTGTTATCTGAGGTTTTACTGTATTTCAAATTTTCTGTACCAGATGTGTGGTTTGTATTGCCAAAGCACAAAACATATACATAGAACGTAGTCATAGAAAATGTGAAAGAATAATTGCTTGTTTGTATTTCTATAGGTTATGGAACAGAATTTCTGGAATGGATTTCAATATTGAAGCAAACATGTTACCCATGTACTAAAAGGAAGCCTGAGTTACTAGATCCAGATTGGATTTTTAATGACCTACAAATTATTTTATGATCAGGACCCTGGAACAAAAGCCATCAATGTGTTTTATCTTTGCCTGTAGACTGAAGATCTTGCTTCCCATGCAACTTCTATTGAAGTTGATGGCTATTTGTTTTATATTAAATAGATTATAAAACTGCAGTCTTGTGGCTAAGCTTTTAAGCTAATTGTGTTAATCTATAGGAAAAATCAGAGCACCAATTCAAGCTTATGGCATAGTTGGTTTCCCCTCCAGCTAACCATATAAAGAAACGCCAATAATAATATGTTTCTGTTTTTTTTAAATGTATGACTGGCATCAGTCATGAATTATCACATGCATTCACCTTTACTAAATGAGTTGTTTGGTATTTTGTCTCTTTCTTTTGATATTCTGTGTTCCTTCTCAACAAATCTTCCCATCTGAGATTTCTTAAAAATTCAATTCTGGTGATACAGGACATGGAAGCAAGGTACTGGATGGGACTAAATTTCATATGTGGACAGAAGACCAATAGTATCTTTTATCTCAGAACAAGGTGATGGATGATGGAGCGATTTGTATGTGATGTAGGCAACTTCAGGATGCCGAGACAGCGACAAATGGCATGAATTAGAATTAGATACTATGTGCCACCTGCTTTTTCATCAAACTTCCTCAGCTTGCAAACACTGTAATTAAGGCTGATGGAAATGTAATTTTAAAAATAAATTTTAATTGTCTGGTGGAAAGAAAATACATACTGTGAACCATTATTACACATAAGTTTGATTGCAGGATGTTCTGGCACTCTGGTCACTATTAATGGGGCTAGATAGGATTTTTTTTTACCCTGTGTTTCCAAACTAGCCATAGGGAGCTGGGTAGTTTTTTGCCAACCCTACGATGGTTTATTAGTTTGCCATTAGTGGTGGCAGTTGTGACTAAATAAATATGTCACATTTACTGGTGTATAATGCTGGATGGATAAGTTTAGTGGTGAATCCTTTTAGGGCAGTAGTGTAGGGCAGGTTTTAGCCACCCGGGGCTGCAGGTCAAACTTGCTGTGCCCCCTCAGGTAAGAAAGTCCAACCTTCGGGGTTGCCGGGCTAGGAGGTGGGGCAATCGCGCACCTGGGATCCCGACGACTCTGTCGAGGCCCAGGGTCTGGTACGGTGTGTGCAGGCCCAGTGGGGAGGCCACCGTTGGGGTCCCAGGTGTGCGGCCACCCCGCCTCCAAGCCCGGCAGTGGTAACTCGTCCACCTTTGGTGGCAGTGGCACCCAGGAAGGTGGGAAGCGAGGCCGGCTGTTGCCACGGAGCAGTGCTCGTGGCCAGAGCAGCGCTGGCCAGGCCTTGCGGGGGGAGGTCCTTGGCCTGGCCAGCGTTGCTCTGGCCACGGCTACTTGGCTGCAATGACCACCACCGGCCTCGCCCCTTTGGGCGCTACTGCCACCGAAGACGAACAAGCTGTCACTGCTGGACTAGGAGGCAGGGTGGCTGCGCACCTGGGATGCCAACGGTGGGCACACCACTGGGCCCATGCCACCCCGCCCCGCCCCTTGGGGTCCCAGGTATTCAGCCAGCCCGCCTCCTAGCCTGGCGGCAGCAGAGTTACCCAGGAAGATGGGAAGTGAGGCTGGCAGTTGTTGCAGCCCTGCAGCTTGAGCAGCATCAGCCAGGCGTTGCAGGGGTGGTGGTCCTCTGCCTGGCTGGCGCTGGGCCGCAGCGACCATCGGCCTCACTTCCTGCCTTCCTGGACGCCACTGCCTCACCAGGAGGCAGGGCAGTTGCATGCCTGGGACCTAATGGTGGGCTCTCTGATGGGGCCATGCCGCCCCAGCCCGACAGGCAGTAAGGAGGAGACACCTGGGGTGGATGGAGACAGAGGAGGGGGAGTGGTGCCCCCTGGCCTCCACCGTGCCATCGGGCCCACGCTCTCCACCCCGGGGCAGGGCCCAGGGCGCCAGTGGTGACAGAGGGTCCTGTCGCCCGCCCCGGCCACCAGGAAGTCCGGGGCACATCGGCAGTGCCCCCGCAAAGTGCCACCTGGGACGGGCCACTCCCCTTGCCCCCTCACTATGCATCTGCTTTAGGATGTCTTTTGATGAGGTGGCTATGAGCATATAGAGCTCACCATGAGACATCTTTGAGATGTGTCCTACATTGCTTCTTGTGAACTGAGTTGGTAACGACTTCATGGCTGTCTCCCCAAGTGGAAGCCATCCTGGGCAATAGCTGACAAGAATCAGCACAAGGATCAGCATTGCTCAGCAACAAGGATTTCCCAGATAGGACCTGAGAGGGGCGGAATAGCTTCCCCTGTTCAGAATTCAGGTATACCACTACTAGCCCCCTACCCCCCTTTAGGATGAATTTCAAATAAATGTGGCCCATGCCTTTCTCCAAATATTGGTGTCTTGCCTCTTTATTTCCATAGGTTGGGTGGGAAAAGATTATGAGGCGTGGAGGGAAACTTTGTTCAAAGAAATAAAAATAACCTGCATTTTGACATGATATCTGTTCTTTTTGCTGCAAGCACAGTGCATAAGCAGCCTTTGAATCACTGTGCTACAAAAATAAAAATCGTACTGAAGCATTCAAAATAATACAGAGTGTGTTCTTTTCCATCATGAGACGGCTACCATTACCGTCCAGCAAAAAAATAAAATAAAATATGCCATGCCTAAAATAGCTTGAAATGCTGCATTCCCATTACTGCTTCGAAGAGCTGCTCTAAAACCAGCTGATGGAATGCTAGCAAAACAACCAAGTTAAAGCATTTCTAGGCAATAAATGTGGAAGGTAGACTATTGTTCTCCCCTCCTCCCCCCCCCCCAAAAAAAAATTACAGCTTGCTCTTTCAACTTGTTCTATGCTACAATGGTTTAACATTCATGCTGCCCTCTAGTGACAATTTAAGGAAATTAGGCAATTTGGCAAAGGGGAGAAACATAAGGTGCTAGCTATAGAAGGCCATAGTAGCATTACCTCCCAGTATTTCCTATATGAAAATAGGAACATTGTTGAAATACTGTATCTCCATTTTCAATGCTTTCCAATATGACCCAAGGCTAAAATCTCATTGTCTGCCTGCTGCGTCCCTTTTACTCTGCAATAACTAGCTTTACAATAATCTGGGGCTAAATATACAATAAGAAAATATGTATGCATGTGCAGTCTGATTGCTATTGCCAATACTGTTCAGCAGCAATTTAGCTATTGAAACATGTGGGACAGGAAAAAAGGTAAAATTGAAATTAAATGAGGTGCTTGGAGAAAGTATATGTAAAACACGAGCACCTAATCACATTGGACTTCTGGAATGATTTATAAGTTCATTGTCCAATCCTCAGCTCTTTTCCTTCCTTCCTTCCTTCCTTCCTTCCTTCCTTCCTTCACAACCACTCACCTTCCTTGCCAGTGTCCTGCTAAAGTAAGCTGTTCCTCCTTTCCTCACTCACCTACTCTGCATGCACATTTCTCTGCTAGGGTGAGAGAGAAGCAGTAATCTTGAAAAGGGGGTTTTTGGGGGATGACCAGATGAAGATACTGGAGGTGACCCAGGAGTCAGGGACCTTTCCTCCTGGGTGTTCAGTGATGGGATGTCACCGGTTCCAGACGGATCTCTGGAACCGGTAAGACCAATCCCGGAGGGTTCTCCGTGAGGGGAAGTCCACTTTTGGGGCGTCCGGTTCCGGACGCCTGACCGAAAGAAAAAAAAAATTAAAATCGGAGCGAAAATGGCTCTAATTGACTGCGCATGCGCAGAAACTCAATCTGACGCATTGCACATGCGTCAGATTGAGTTTCTGCGCATGCGCAGTCAATTAGAGCCATTTTCGCTCCGATTTTCAAAACATTTAGAACTTTCAGGGCAGCGGCGGCGGCAGCAGCCCTCTGAGGGGGGCGCCTCCCCGCGGCACGTTGAGGGCTGCCTCGGCCGTCCGCTGCTGACAAGCCCCATGCCCTGGGGACGCCCGGCGGGGTACACCGCTGCCGCCGCCTCCGCCGGGCGCCTGTGGGCCGGGTGCCTGCACCCGGCGTCCACAGCCGCCGCCCGCCGCCGCCGGAGCTGCCGCTGCCTGAATCCCTGTGGACTCCTTCTTGGGTCGGTCCCTTTTGAGCTCGGCTGCCGCGCGCTGCGGAGGAGGAAGCTGTAGGCGGCGGCGGTGCGGCATGGGGACGGCCCAGGGAGGCGCGGCAGCCGCGGCTGCCCGTCGCCCCTCGCCATGGCCGGAGCCGGGCTAAAAAGGTACCGGCCCAAGGAGGACGCCACAGGGGTGCAGGCAGCTCCGGCGGCGGCGGCGGCTGTGGACAGCAATCGGGGTGCCGGGTCCCAAGAAAGGTAAGCGAGGGGTTTTTATTTGGGGTGGGTGGGTAATTTATTTGTGTTTTGGGTGGGTGGTTGTTTTTATTTTATTTATTTATTTGTGTCTGGGTGGGTGGGCTGAGAGGGAGGGGTGTGTGTGTATGTTTATTTTTATTTTTTATTTATTTTTATTTTGGCCCCGCCCACAACGTCATGACGTCATGACGTCAGCCGTGACGTCATGACGTCATGCCATTGGCCACGCCCATGACGTCCGTGACGTCATGGCGTGGTAGTAGAATTTTTGTCATCCCATCACTGTGGGTGTTGCTTACTCACTCTCACTCTCCAGGAGACTTGAGTCCCTGGTCTGAAAGAAAACTGTATTGCCTCCACACACACAACTGGAAATGTTAATGACAAGAATTTCTGCAGCTTGTCTGGGAAGCTGAGAGCCTTGTTGGGGGTGCGGGGACTTGAGAGGACTAACTAGGCAGTATTGCCCATCTCTTGTCAATGAAGTTGACTAAAACTCACCAAAGCATCTTCTGTCAGATTCTTTGGACAATGTGAAAGCAGAAGGCACATGTCATGGTCCGCCTAGCCAGAGGGTGACATGATATCCAAATGACTAAAAACAGCATGCAAATGTACATTATTTCTCAAGTCCATTTGCATGTGCGGAATGTCATTATGGAAATATCTACCAATGTGTGGAGTCCTTGCTCAATAATGATTCTAAGGTATCCAAGGTCTGGGAAGGAGGTGAAGGAAAGGTAGCAGGACAGCAAGAAAGAAAAGGTGTGCTTATGTTTTTATGTGTTTCAGTGCCCTAATCTGAAGTGAATCATCTTTTGACTGGATGTGCTTAAAAGCAGTACTAGCTGCATGGTTTTTTTTTTTTTTTTTTAAAAAAACACTTTTAAATCATTCTGCCATTGAAAAAAATTGAAGCCCCGGTGCAGAAGAGAAAAAAGTCAGTTTGAGAGGAAAAAAGCTGTGAATGTAAATTGATACAGTATTTGCATCATGTAGCTATTGGGCAGGACAGGTGTGTGTCTATAAAGTGGGTGGTTTTGGTGCTGTATTACCTTATTTCACTCTTTTGTTAGCCTGTGGTTCAGGCATCTCACAAAACAAAACAAAACAAAACAATAAGCAAAATAAAGTAAAAAAAAAAATACAGTAGCACTTTAAAGACTAACTGCTATATTTTCACTGTTAGCTTTTGTGGATCAAGTCCACTTCATTAGACAAGGAATGAAACTTACAGGCATGTTCTTACATACCAAATTCAGGAGGTCGATGGGAGAAGGGTTGGTGTCAAGCAAGATGACAGACAAGCAAGCACAAGAATGCAATTTCACACAGCCATTAGCAACAATAGATTATTCAGATAAACTCTAAAAGACTCCCTTTCAACCTCAAGGTTGCTGAGTAAGCCCACTATGGTATCTGATCAACTTGTAACCTGCATGTCAGGGGGGATGGGGGGGCAATCTCCTGTACCTGGGTTCTTTCTGTTTTACTAAAGAGAATTGGCAGGAAAGTTGTAATATAAAATCATATAGCAATCTCTGCATCAAATTTGATAATGTCCCAGAAACCCTTCACTAATATTTAGCCCCCTGTGATGGGTATCTAACATGGATGTATTTGATTTCTGCTGTCTCCCTTTCAATCCTAGTTTTGTAATTTCTCTGTTCCACAATTGCAACTTTCAGGTCTTGGATAGAGTGTCCAGTTAGATTGAAGTGGTTTGAGACGGGTTTCTCTGTGTTGCCATTCCGGATATCTGATTTGTGTCCATTATTTGCTAGCACTTCTTGACATACATCCAGAGGATAAATGCTAGCCAAATAATAGACCTTTTCTGTGTGGCTGGGTTTCAGACATCCAGTAATAATCTTGCACAATTCATTATGAGCTACATCCACTTGTTTGGCATGTGCTGATTTATGCCATCAAGAGCTAGTATATTGTGCTCTAGAGTAGCACAGACACAAAGTTGTTGTTCTTATAGTTGTTGATATGTTCCCTCGTCTGTTTCCTAAATATATTATTATTCCTAACAGTAACTTTGTTTGGTTTTTAGTCAATCGTCACCTCCTCCTCCTCCTCCTCCTCCTCCTCCTCCTCCTCCTCCTCCTCCTCCTCCTTCTTCAGTGGGATGTTCTTCCTCATGTGCAAAAAATTGGTTGACAAGTTAACAGTGTACCATAAATTTAGGTATTGTTCTCTACTCCACTTCAGGCATGTACCCAGCATGTTTGGAGCAAAAATGCTAATTACATTGTGACCAAAGTAGAGAGTACTCTAAGCGCTGTAGGGTGGTATATAAGTGTAACTGCTATAATTGCTAGGGTAACAAAATATGTTGGCCCTAACTTGTGCAATAGATGCATCTGTAAACATGAATTATTTGTGTGTTATTTGTATGCAAATATGCAACATAAAAGAGTGGGCTGCCTCTTTCTTTACAAGACCACATTTTTGTAGCTATTTTTAAAGTCCAATATCCAAGCTTGACTTTTCATGGGACTTGATTTTTACTGTAAACATCTCATGAAAAATCATAAAGCATTATACTAGTATGCAAAATCCTTGTAGATTTTTCGTGAGAAAATCCATAGCATCATCATGCTAGCAATGCTGGTAGCTTCCCCATATTCTTCTTTCTGTGTCCTAGGTGTAAAAGATTTCCTTTCCCACTTAAGATTTGTTATTTTATAAAGGATACATTTAGATTTCCTACTCCTGGTTTCTTTGTGTGTGTGTCTTGACTGCCATCATGGGGCTAAAAAAGGGACAACTGTATTGACACAGATTTTTTTACTTATTTTTATAGCTTCAGCACAGTGAAATTCACAAGTTTATCCCAGTGATGGGATGTAACAGGTTCGCACCAGTTTGGCAGAACCGGTAGTAACTTTCCCCAGTGTCCCGGAGAACCAGTAGCAGGTTTTGGGGGAAACCACCTTCGGGGCTTACCTGTTCACTGGTTCCCCCACTGCGCATGTGTGCCAAGCACTTGGTGTGCATGCACGCCTACATTGCTTGGCGCGTATGCACAGCCTCCTTGCGGTCCTCCCAAGCAGGGAGGAGGAAGAGAAGCTGCTAGCTTGAAGCTCCCTATAGCCTGCTCCCTAGGGTAAGTGACTCACCTTTGGATGTGGTGTGTCTGTGTGTATTTTAATGTGTATTTAATACCTTTACCTGTATTGACCTACTACCACATTTCCTAAAAAGGCCTGGTGGCTGGCAGGCCTGGCGGCCTGGCTTGGGTTTTTTAAGCAAAGTCTTGGAGTTATCTCATCAATAAGCTACACCTGTGCTGTTCCAATTGCTGTTCCAATTGGAGGACCCTTAAGGAGGTACAGCTGTTTTACATTTACATTAAGGCATATTATCCTAGAGAACTGGTTAGGCAAAGACTTAGTACCTAACTTCTTTAACTATTGAAAGGTTGAAAAGTGCCAAAATGAAGCCATCTTGTGGTGAGTTCATTCTGTAGTTCCTTCCATCTGACCTAGTGTAAGAAAGATTAGCCAGAATAAACTTTAAGCTCTGGTTTAAAAGCTCTGTTTGATTTGTACTTGGGGTGGGTGGGTGTATTTTAATGTATTTTTATTTATTTATTTATATTTATTTACCGGTTTGTGTTGTGGGTGGGTGGGTTGAAGGGTGTGTGTGTGTTTATTTTTATTTTATTAAATTATTATTATTTTTATTTTTTTCTTTGGCCCCACCCACATCATGATGTCATGATGTTAGCTCCACCTACATTGTAATGATGTCATGGTGGGGTAGTAAAAATTTTGACATCCCACCACTGGTTTATCCTCAGGTTAAAAGAGAAGCAGGGTATTTGTTGTATACTACAGAATTAACATAGAGTATGACTAGACTGGAAAGCTAAATTGGAGACATTCTATTCTGCTGCAGTTTGATTCACAGCCTCAGATATGAATGAAATTGTAACAAGAGCTGACATTGTGCTTTCAGATTGAATTGGAAATTCAGTGTCCACACTGGCTATACAACTGGCATCCACTTCAATGTGCTGTTCCCTTTAATTCCCTTTCTTCCCTTGATACCACCTCCACTTTTCTTTCCCTCATGCCCCTACTTTTTATTTATTTTTAATTTTTAAATTAATTTTATTTATATGAGGTACGCAGAAAGAGCCTCCTCCAAGACTGGTATTTTTGAAACACAACCAGGCATACCCTAGGCAACGGCAACTTTTTGTTGGCTAATCTTTCTCACACTAGGTCAGGTGAAAGGAACTATAGAATGAATTCACCAAAATATGCCTTCATTTTGGCAGTTTCACATCTGACCTAGAGATGGAAGAAGAACTGAATATATGAAAATAGCACTGTTGCACATATCAACTTATCACTAAGTCTTTATTCTATTGCCTGCATTTATCTCCTTGTCTGTCCCCAGACAACACTGATAGAAGAAGCAATTGAGATGAAATGAAATGTGTTTTTCCTTAGTTTTCAAAGTGTTATGTAGTGTTTGGAAAAGATGTCAGCATTTACAAAAAAAGTGCAGGAATATTCATTTCATAAGAACACAGATCTAGTTATAAAGTGATACTGTGTTACAGTGCTGTTCTCATATAGTATTATCATTTTTTTTTTTAAAAAAAGATGATCAGGACAGAGAATACCAGACAGTAAACAAAACGAAACAACAAAAAAGAAAAAAATGTTGTGGTACCTTAAAGACTAACTTCTGTATTTAAATGTGAGCATTTGTGGATGAAGTCCAATTGCACAGACTAACATGGCTACCACTTCAAAAATTTCAACTATGCAGGACAAAGGAGACACTGTGTGTGTGTGTGTGTGTGTGTGTGTGTGTGTGTGTGTGTGTGTGTGTGTGTGTGCGCGCGCGCGCGTGTGCGCGTGCATGTGTTGTTGTTGTTGTTGTTGTTGTTACTACAGTCCAAGAGCTCATGTCACCAAAACACCACCTGTGCTCCTTCCATAGTTCATCCAACACATGCACATAGAAAAAAAACCTAGTGAAATGTGACAACATGAAAAAGAAACCCTTTGGTGGCACAGAAAAAAGCTGCATTGAATGAAAAATCCCACATATGAATTTGATTCAGCCTGTGCATCATATAGGGACAAAACAAAACAAAACAAAAACCCTTTGAATTCAGCTGTCGTATAAGAGGAGAAAGAAAAAAGGAGATGGCTAGATGGCATTGTTGATTCAGTAGCGGAGATCTGGGTGGACTATGGAAGATGGCAGATGATAGAGGAGCCTGGTGTGCAGTGGTCCATAGGGTCGCAAAGGGTCAGATTCATCTGTGTGACTCAACAACAACAACAACAACAACAACAACAACAACAACAACGGAGTAAATCCTGAGGTTTTTTAAATTTTTGATGTCACCGTCTTAGGGTTTAATCTAGTCTTCTGGTTCTCTATTTTTCACTCATGACTTTGGGGTGCATGGAAAGATCATCTTTGAAGATTGTGATATTTTTGAACCATAATTGGGCATACCCTGGTAATGGCGACCCTGTGTTGCCAACTAATCTTTCTCACACTAGGCCAGGTGAAAAGAACTATGGGTGGAACTCACCAAAAGGTGCCTTCATTTTGGCAGTTTCACATCTGGCCTAGACACAGAAGAAGTCATGCTTTTGGTGTTTCATTGCTGTCATTTTTCAGCTGTCCTCTGTATAGCCATGTAGTGTACCTATCTTGGAATAGGCTGTAAGTGATATGTCTTCTATGGTAGAGGATAACCCACAAAGTAACCAGTTTTGTAGTATAACTGAAGGACACCATGATTTGGGCATGATTCATCTTCAGTGTGATTGCAGAGTGCTTAACTAACTGATTCATTTGTGATCCATTTTATTCTGAGGGTACAAAAATAAAACTGCATATATAAAATAACCACAACCAATCCATTCCTGCTGGTGCTTACTGAGCTTTGCCAGCTAATTTTTGTTGTTCAGTCGCACAGTCGATTCAGACCCTTTGTGACCCCATGGACCACCGTCCACCAGGCACCCCTGTCCTCCACCATCCTCCTCAACTCGCTCAGGTCTATGCCCATTGTGTCTACAATACCATCTAGCCATCTCATTTTTGGCCAGCCCCTTCTTCTTTTGCCCTCAATCTTTCCAAGCATCAAGGCTTTCTCAAGTGAATCTTCTCTTCTCATTTGATGTCCAAAGTACTATAGCTTCATCTTTACTATTTGACCTTATAAGGAGCAGTCAGGGTTGATTTCTTCTAAGATTGTCCTATTTGTTCTCCTTGCTGTCCAGGGGACTCTCAAAACTCTCCTCCAACACCACATCTCAAAGGCCTCTATTTTTCTGCACTCAGCTTTCCTAATGGTCCAGCTCTCACAACCATACATTGTCATTGCTTTGACTATATGAATTTTTGTTTGCATTTTGATGTCTCTACTTTTCACTATGTTCCCCAGGTTTCTCATAGCTTGCCTCCCAAAAATCAGTTGCCTTTTTATTTCATGGCTGCAATCACCATCTGCAGTGAGCTTTGATCCTAGGAAAGTAAAATCTGTCACTGCTTCTACTTCTTCCCCATCTATTTTCCAGGGACTGATAGGGCCTGTTGCCATGATCTTGGTTTTCTTTATATTGAGTCTCAAGCCAGCTTTTTCACTTTCTTCTTTCAACCTAATCAGGAGCTTCTTTAGGTCCTCCTCACTTTCTGCCATTAGGGTGGTATCATCTGCATAATCCCAAACACAAATACTAGGAAGATTCCTCTTACTGATGAATGCAGTTAATGTGAACTGTGTTTGCATGTAGCATGATAGACACACATGCATTTTATGTCAGTCAGTCAAGCAAGAACACTTAATATTTTATGAACGGGATTGGTATTTATAAATCTGGCTTTTCAAAACCTTCTAATGATTATGACGAAAAACTTAAAGATGTTCTTAATTTCCCTCTTGCTGGAACAAATTACATCCCTTGGCTAAAACTGGATTATACCTTGTTTGCTAAGACTGTGTTTGTTGTTGAATTTCTATATTGTAGCAATTAAGTCCATGCCAGTCTTTCAATGAACAATTGGGGCACTAAACCATTGTTGTACATAGAGTGAGATATAAAATAAAAACATGGAATACAGAAAGGTTGCAGAATAAGAATAGTTTACTTTATAACATGCCCCTTTGAATTTGAAGATTGCAGTTTCTAAAATCTTCAAGCTTATTTTCTCAGATTTCACCATTGAGAACTTTAGTCTTTGCCACCATAATAAGTATGTCATGGCATGCTTGATAACATTCTAGGTGTTCAAGGCAACAGACAGGCCTAGGAAACAAAGAACCATGATGTGTTCTTGAGAAGGACAGAGAGATACATTATTAAGATAGTCAGGTGGACCTTTCGCAGAGTTTCATGTTATTTTTCTGGTAAAACAATTACATATTCAGTTTCCTGGACTATACTGTCCTTTCTGATGTCTGGTGTTAGAAGAAGGATAAAGGTGAGCAATTGATAAAACACCTTCTCTGAGTAAAGTAGGTTGGAAGCTCAGTTCTTCTTTTACATGCTTTTTTGTCCTTGCATGCCTAAAAAGATCCAATTGTTATAGCGAAAAGCAACACAGGTTCTTACCTCTAGATGGCACCATATAACAAGAGATATTGCCAGCTGTTAGAAAAATCTTAGCTATCTTCATTTTCATAGTTTCTACAAAAACTTTGGATTTAGTCTGTAAAAAAATGAGAACATCGACTGGTCCTTAGATATTTAGTCAAAATTTTTTTGTTAAACAAGTATCAATTCCATCGGGAGAAATGTGATGTGAACACCTCTACAGGTATAGAAAACATAGATTTAGTGGGAGGAAATTTTGTAAAAATTATCTAAAACCAAAAAGCTCTGAGCTTTTCAAGAATGACTCTTGTGGGTCTGTCTGGGATCACTGCTTTTGAAGTCACTTGAGAACAGGGGAGGAGCTAAATCACATTTATCCAGTGTGAAGGTTGCCTGGAACCCTATGGCCAGAGGAGACCCCCTTACTGGCCCACCTAGTGCTTCTTCCTGGCCACCAGCAATACTTCAGGTGACCAGTGCTCTGGCTGTGAGGGAACCTCTCTCCTCACCAACCCACTTTCCTAGCAGAAGCGTAGCTTACCTTGGCGGGGCCCCGTATAAAAATTGTTTGGGGGCCCTTTATATGTGGGGCGGAGCTAACGTCATGACATCATGACGTCGTGGGGGGAGCCAACGTCATGACGTCATGGGCGGGGCCAAAATAAAAATAAAATAAATAAAAATAAAATAAATAAAATAGAATTAAAATGTAAAAAAAAAACACACACACACACACACACCTCAACCCACCCACCCACCCACCCGAAACACAAAAACCTCACTTACCTTAATCCTGGGGCCTCTTCTTCCTCCACCTCTGCTGTCACCGCCGCACCGCCGCTGCTGCCATTGCACGATTGCTCCCTCGCCGCGCACGGCGAAGGCAAGGGGCAGCTGTGGAAGGGGAGCGGGCGCAGCGAGGCAGCCCCAAGGCCCTCCCCCGGTCGCCGCGGGGGCTCCCTGGCAGGCTGCGCCAGCCCGGGCGGCGCTCTCCACCTCGACGCTGGGGTGGGAGTCCAGCTGCAGGACCAACTCATGCGCGAAGGCGAGCGGGCGCAGCGAGGCAGCCCTGAGCGAGGCCCTCCCCCTGGTCGCTGCGGCGCAGGGGCTCCCTGGCTGCGCCAGCCCGGGCGGCGCTCTCCACCTCGACGCTGGGGTGGGAGTCCAGCGCTGCAGGACCAGCTCGCGCGCCCCGTCCCGCACGCGGCACGTGATAGGTCAGCTCCAGGCGCGCTGGACTCCCACCCCAGCGTCGAGGTGGAGAGTGCCGCCCGGGCTGGCGCAGCCAGGCAGGGAGCCCCCGCGGCAACCGGGGGGAGGGCCTCGGGCTCGGAGTCGGGGCTGCCTCGCTGCCCCCGCTCGCCTCGCCTTCCACAGCCGATCCGCCCCTTGCCTTCGCCAGCTCAGCTATGGCTCCGCCCGCTGTATCTCGGCCCTCTGATGGCCGCCATCGGAGCCGCGCTTAAAAGCTGCGGCTCCGACTCCAGCTTTTTTAAAAAAATTGGAGCCAAAAATGGCTCCAATAAAGTGCGCATGCGCAGAAACTCAATCTGACACATGCGCAATACATCAGATTGAGTTTCTGCACATGCGCAGTAAATTTTTGCTCTTTTTTATTTTTAATTTTATTTTTTGCCGTTGGGGGCCCCCGTAGCCCGGGGGCCTCGTATAATTGATACGGCTGATACGGCGGTAGCTACGCCTCTGTTTCCTAGTCCAGCAACCGGAGTGCTCCATGAAGACAGATGAAAACCCCAGGGGAGGCAGTTTTGCTGGCCCTAACTCTAGGATAGCTCTTCTAAGCATACACATTCCTGCCCTTTGAGACTGGCGGGGGTGTAAGGCTACTGAATTGTAGATTCCCCAGAATAGCCAGTAACACTTCAGGAATCAGCTTTTGCCTTGCAAAAGGAAAACTTTATTTCAAAACAAAGGTAAAGGTAAAGATCGCCCTTGCTCAATAGACAGCTGTACAAAACAGGATTTTAAAACAAGGCTTGACAGGTAGTGCATACACCCCCCCCCCCCAAATAAACAGGACCCTCGCCCACACAAAAGGACTCCAGGGTGGGAAATAATAACAAGCTAATTCAGCAAGTCAAGGAGAAAGTTAAAACCACCCTGATATGTTCAATAACTTCTGCCATTTGTGGAAGGATTAAAAGAGCACGACTGGGCAAGAATAGCCCCGAGTTGTTTGGCAAACACCAGTGCACCAACCCTTCCTGATAAAGATCAAATTCTGGATAAAGCACCCATGGGATCCTAGGCTTCTCACAGATGGGGCCCATGAGCTTTGCTCTGCTATCATTGCCTCAGTGTTTCCAGCCTAGCTCTGCCCTAGCAAAGCCATCCCCATGTTGTTTCTTAGCGCAGTTATACCTCTCTTGCTGTCTCCCAGGGCCATAGCCAGGATTCTAGATGTGGGTGGGCAAATATTTTCTCAGGATAGGCAACAAAGCCTCTTTTCAATGCATTCCTATGGGAAACTGTGCTTTGCCAAGGTGGGCAAACTGCTAACTCAGGGTGGGCCAAGCAGACCCTGGCCACCCACTGCCTACAGCCCTGCTGCCTCCATCCCCATTCAATTTTGGGGTGCAGGGTCACCTGGTCAGTATTCTGCCCGGAGACAACCCCCATCAGACCAACCTACCCCATGCAGATGCTCTTCATAGTTCTATCCAGCTGCACTTGTTAATTTCTCAAGACCACCCAACCATCCACATCACAAAGACTCATTATAATATCTTTCGCTTTGGGACATTTCTCCACATCCCACTTCCCCCTGTGGAGGGACAGGGAAAGTGTAATTAATTTTTCCTCCTGTCTTATCATTGTAATGCTGCATTGGTTAGGATAGGTTTTTTTTTAAAAAAATTCCCCCTTCATTCCCCCCCTCAGTTTTCTTTAGAGAGAAAAATGAAGGAGGGAAATCTCCACCCACCCACAATAGTGACAATTGAGAAACTGCTCACAGCCATGATTTTGATCCACACTACAGAGAATTTTTTTTTTAAAAAAACCCTTTTCTGCCTGATGCAGCCCTACAACAATGGGAGCAGTGAGAGTATTTGCTTTCAATATCCAATATTCTGCAGGGGCTCATTATACCAGAAACAGCCTTTGATGGTTGCAAGGATCCCATATATGCCATTTCCAATATCTGCAGGTGCTGGGAATAGTATAAAAGGGGGCAAGGCCAAAATGTTGAGTTCCCCTGACTGGTTCAAAAAGGATCACTCTAGGCAGAAGCATAGCAAGGGGGGCGAGGGGGGCAGCCTGCCCCAGGTGGCACTTTGCTTGGGGGCAGTGGCAATGCTGCCCCAGACTTCCTGGTAGCAGGGGTGGGTGCTGGGACCCTCTGTCACCGCGGGCGCCCTGACCCCACTGTCAGCATCCCAGGTGTGTGCCCACCCCACCTCCGAAACTGGTGGTGGCAGCTCGTCCACCTTCGGTGGCAGCGACCCCCAGAGGGTCAAGACCATTGGGCTTTGCGGCCCCGCACCCGTGGACGGAGCAGCACCAGTCAGGCCTTGTGGAGGGAGGTACTCCAGCCGCATGTGTGGGCCGCGGTGACTGTTGGCCTTGCTTCCCAGGTGCCACTGCCGCTGAAGGCTGACGAGCTGCCATCACCTGGGACCGCAATGGTGGGCTTCCTACTGGGCCCATGCTGCCCTGCCCCAGACCCTGGGCCTCGCCCACTCTGTCGGGGTCCCAGGCTCACAGCTGCCCTGCCTCCTACCCCAGCAAATTGTCCAAAGGTAGGACTTTCCTACCGGGGGGGGGGGGAGCCGGGGTCGATGAGTTTGGACTGGGGCCCCAGGTGTCTGAAACCTGCCCTATGCCACTGATTCTAGGAGAGATTGAGGCACTCAAGTGTCTATAACATGTGGACAGTGTAAGTAGGAGCAACCCTTAAGAGTGGGCTTTGTGTCCTGTCTGGACATGCTCTTTGTCAGGTATGTTAATTAAGTGTGTTAATTTGTTCCTATAAGGTATGTTAGTATGTCTCAGTCAGTTGTCACTTTTTCTTACATGGTTTCTATTTTATGTTATTGAACTGTACATCATTTTATGAGATGAGAAATTGCAAGTAGATAAATAGGGACCACTTCGGTGGGAAGGTAATAGCATTCCATGCACTCCAGTGTCTAGTCATGCCTGCCACATGATCATGGAAACGTCTGCAGAAGCAGACAGTGCTGGGTCTTTGGCTTAGAAACAGAGATGAGCACTGACCCCTAGAGTCGGATACGACTGGATTTCGAGCAAGGGAAACCTTTACCTTTACCTTTATTATGTGTTAAGAATACAGATAAATCAATAACATTTTCTGAGATATTTAAATTAAGTCTGAAGTAGTACAACAGATGAACCCAGATGAAAATGATCTAGGACAGGGGTGCCTAAACTACGGCCTAGGAGGTGGATCCGGCCCCCAACACCAATACATCCAGCCCACAAAGCCCTCATAACTCCTGGAGGCGGAAGTAAAATGCGCCCATACAGGCACATTTTACTTCAGCTTCCAGGAGCAACAGGGACTCATGGGCCGGAAGAATTGGTGTCTGGAACCAGATCCACCCCCAAGCCGTAGTGATTGGCTCCCTGAACCACATGACCGGCCTGTGGCCTGAAAAATTTGGGCACCTCTGATCTAGGAGAACAATGTAAAGAGCTCTCTGAGCTCTTATTGTGACATTTTGTGAAAGCCTATCATGCTTCCATTTATAATAAGAAATATCATATTTGCTGGTGTATAAGATGCACTCCCCTCCTTAAAATGCACTGGAAAACCGGAGTGTGTCCTATACACTGGTAACCAGTGGTGGGCATAAGCAGGTTCGCACCAGTTCACCAGAACTGTTACCAGAAATTCTGTCTGGCCCTGCCCACCCAAATTTTGAAATAAAGTAGTCCTAATTCAGGTGCAACTCAGGGCTTCCCCTTGGCCATGCCCACCATACCACACCCACAGTGTGGTAGTAATTTTTTGGAGCCCACCACTGTAACACACACACACACCCTGCTGGTGTGGTTTGGCAGCTAGAGAGGATTGGCAGCTGGAGACAAAAAATGACTATTTTTAAGGCTGTCTCCTGCCCTCCCTCATGCTGGTGCAGTTTGGTGGCCACCATTGACCGCTAGGAGCAGGGCAAAGGGTGGCTTCCAAAGGAACTTTCTTGCTGATCCCACTTTCCTTGGCTCCTGGTGGCCAGTGGTTGTGGCCAGTGGTGGTGGGATGGGGTAGAAACAGGCTTTAAAGGATCCTTCTTTCCCTCTCATCCCACTGAACTTGGTTCCTAGTACCCAGTGGTGGTTGGGTTGGGGTGGAAACAGGCTTTAAAGGATACCTCTTTTCTCCCCATCCCACACTACTCGGCTCCTGGTGGCCAGCAGTGGTGGGATGGAGTGGAAATGGGCTTTAAAGGATCCTTCTATCCCCATCTCACTCACCTAAGTTCCTGGTGGCCAGTGGTGATGGGATGGGGTGGAGACAGGCTTTAAAGGATCCTTCTTTCCTCCCCATATCACTGTCCTTGGCTCCTGGGAGCCAGCGGTGGTGGGATGGGGTGAGAACAGGCTTTAAAGGATTCCTCCCCCCACTCCCCCACTCTCCTCAGCTCCTGGAGTTAATTTTGAACATTCATGAAAAAATGTAGAAAATTATTTTCTCCCTTAGAAATAGGTATAAAAGCAGGGTGTGTCTTATACTGCAATGTGTCTTATATGCCGGCAACTACGGTACTTCCCCTTTTTCTTGCATGGAAATGTAGATACAATCCAGAGTGATATTCCACTTGTCATAAGTATCTATCCACCAGCCTCAACGTGAAGGTTTCAATGGTTTTCAGAACCAGCCTCCTGTTCAAACAGATAGTGTTCTGTTGACAGAAATTAATGCCAAACCCACTGCTGAATTTAACAGGAACAGGACATTCATTTATTGACATTTGCAAGGTTCTATGTGAAAACAAAAAAGTGTGATATCTGACTCATACTGAGCCATCAAAGAGGTTATCTCCTGGCAATTGTGAGATCATGGCAGTCAATTTTTTTGGTCTCAAGTTGTCAGTGGCAAAGAGCTTAAAAAGAATGGCTGGGAGTGTATGTGTCAGCCTGCTTATTGTCATAAAAGTTAAAGGTAGCTGCTGCAGGATAGGAAACAGGCTTGAAAGTGGCTTGTTATTAGAGACGGATAGAATTATGGATGGAGCCTGGTGTGACACAGCTTCTGGTCACAGATTTCTAGAGCAATGTAGCAGCAGAAGAATGGCATTGTATTTCATTCAGTAGGGACGTTAAAAGAACAGTGTGCACTGCTTTGAAGCTAAATAAATAATAGACTTTTGTGTTCACTTGGCTATTCTAATAATTGGTCTTAACTCTTGTTCTCTTGGCAACTGAAGGGCTACTTAACACAGAAGTCAGACAAAAACTATTAATTAGCCTTGCATTTGGTGGTCAAGAGAGGTAAGTACTTAGTGGCTAGTAGCAACTGCAGATTTTCCCCCCTAGCTCATGATTGGCAGCATATGAGATGCAGGTTCATCTATTACTAGTGTTAAACTCGACATTAAATAGATTGTGCATTCCCTCTGGTTAGGCCTTCTGCCCTCTTACAACATGATTTCCTCAGAGAGAGAAACTTCAGCAACTGGGCTTTCAAATTAAGTTCATGTTTATTTCCAATGTGTTGGAGGAGAGTTTTGAGAGTCCCCTGGACAGCGAGGAGAACAAATAGGTCAATCTTGGAAGAAATCAACCCTGACTGCTCCTTAGAAGGTCAAATAATGAAGATGAAACTAAAGTACTTTGGACATCAAATGAGAAGAGAGGATTCACTTGAGAAAGCCTTAATGCTTGGAAGGGTCGAGGGCAAAAGAAGAAGGGGACGGCCCAAGATGAGATGGCTAGATGGTATTGTGGAGACAATGGGCACAGAACTGAGCGAGTTGAGGGGGATGGTGGAGGACAGGAGTGCCTGGCGGACAGTGGTCCATGGGCTCGCAGAGGGTCGGAATTGACTGTGTGACTGAACAACAACAAAATTTTTAAAAAAAAAACAACACAAGATACATATCCTATGCTATGATAGATATTTTTACCACTTAGTAGAGCAGGGGAGACCCAACTATGACCTGTGGGCCAGATCCAGCCCTCAATTCATCTGGCTCGTGCCACCCTGTCACTCCCAGAAGCAGAAGTAAAATGTGGCCATATGGGTGCATTTTACTTTCACTTCTGGGAGCGACAAGGATGGCATGGGCTGGATGAATTGGCATCAGGGGCTGGATCTGGCCCATGGACCATAGTTTAAGCACCCCTGGTTTAAGCAGAGAAAATGGCAGCTTAAAATCTATCTCATTCTGTTGCAAAACAGATTGCAAGGCTTGTTTTACTTCTGCTTCCAGTGGGAGGAACCACGTGACTCGCCCAAGGTCTGAAAAGTTTCGGCAGCCCTGTAGTAGAGCAGATTTGCGCGTGCGCACACACACACGGTAACATCTAATTAACAAACAAAACTCCTGTTAAAATGTAGCTAGTTTAGCCTGATGACACAGTTATCTTTTTCATGTCATCACAGAGAACTTTGAGGTGAACAGCATGCAAAAGAAAATGGTTACTACATATTAGTTAAGAGGGAGGGATTGAGCCTGCTTCTGTCAGAGCTTCTAAAATGACTTTTTTGCACTTGCAATTTTGGTAATTGTAGACTATGAAGTAAATTCCCTGCTTGGCCTCTTTCATATATTCTCTAATGCACGTGGGAAACCTGGGAGAAGAGACATAGAAGATCAAACTGCCACGGCACACCACATTTTGGAGCAGGAAAAGAAGGGGAAAGATATTTGAACTCTTCTGAGTGTCTCCAAAGCCTCACATGAGGTCACATTCAGATCTCTCCCTTTGACCAGAGTCCTTTGAATATGCCTGAGTGAGAAATCTGAAGCCACAAATAATGACTGCCTCTGCAGGCCACAAAGATTTGAGGACCCCTGCTTGTAACTACAAGGCATAACCACCTGGCCGCCAGGTCTGTGACTCAGATTTTGTTCGGCCCCAGAGAAATTCACTATCAAACTTTCCATATAGTCAAACAAATAGAAAGGTACAATAGATCTTCCACATCCTCCTTCTCAGCAAGTCTTCATTTTTGTGACAGCTCTAGGGCTATTTTCTCAGCATTCCGCTTACTCACACTTGCTTCAGAATTTCCAAAGGCCCTTTTTTCCATCCCAGCATCCCAAAGACCCTTTGACTGCAATTATGTGGGCAGTGTCCCATCCCAGCATTCTTCTCAGTGGCTTCCAGAGTAGTCTTTTTGAGTCCTCAAGTATTTAATAGGCCTCTTAATTCTCAACTCAAAGCACAAAGTTTATAAAAAGAGAGGTGTGACTTTGCTTGGTAGTGTCTAAAAGTATGGGTTCCATGTGGTGTTCACAATGCCAGAAAAATGTTTGAGGAAGGACAACTTCCAGCCAGAAAGGTGACTTAGCACTGGTCTTGTTCTGATCTCAATGAAACAAAGTGGAGTACAGACATTGACTTACAAGTAGAACTGTCAGGCCGTTGCATCCTAGCTTTGTTATATAAATAAGAAAGGACTGACACTGGGAGGCAACCAAGACTTCAAAAATATACAGAGGGAATTATAAGAGGTTTAGGAAATGTTCCTATTGTTCCTTTCCAGTGTATACCTTAGTTACGGAATCACTGAGGAGTGCATAGGAGTGTCCTCCTCCGCAATAGAGGCTGCAAAATGATGGACATATAATACACCAGTCATTGCATATTATGAACCCATGTGGCACAGTGGTTAAACTGCTGTGCTGCAGCCAAAACAGTGCTCATGATCTCAGTTCAATCCTGAAGGGGCTCCAGCTTGACTCAGCTTTCCACCCTTCTGAGGTCCATAAAATGAGTTCCCAGCATTTTGGGGGGCAAAATACTAATTACTTTGTGAGCCACTCAGAGTGCACTAAGTGCTATTGGGAGGTATATAAGTGTAATTGCTATTGCTATATTCTTCACTCAGGCTCTTAAAAGTACTTATGAGGAAATTAAAAAGAAAAGGTTGGAAAGATCTCTCCAAAATCTGGTTTTTAGGCGGTTACACTTCATTGCATAGGAACATTGACTATCTCATGCACTTGGTGAAGGGGAAAGAGGCAATAAAAGGAGAAAAGAAAATGAAAATGAAAACATGTGATCTGAATGCCTTCAGTATATATTTGCAATATGCTTTTAAGACCCCCCCTCCCCCCAAAAAAGAAGAGTATGTTATATAACAAAAATAAATAAAAATCAATTTACTAAGCAACAACTAATTCCCAATAAGGACTGCTAGGTCTCAGGAGACCAGCAAGTTTCAGAGAATTGCTTTGCTTTTCCAGGCCTCCAGACATGAAAGCCAAGCGTAGAATGAGCAACATTTCAGTTGCTGGCTGTGATTCTTTTACTGTGCAGAGAAGGAACTTATTAGATATTCTGTCTCAGGTGCCAAAATAACATGGCCAGCCGTAGGTACTATGCACTACATAAGAGGGCATTACTCTGCTTCAGGCAGCAAATGAACTGTCTAGCCAACATTTGTTAAACTGCATTATGTTAAGTATCTGGCTGTGGAGTAAGAAGTTGGGGTTCAATTACCCACTGTGCCTCCTGAAGAAGAGCCAGCCTGTGTAGTCTTGACCAAGCTGCACAGAGTCAGGATTCTCCCAGAAGAAGGGAATGGCAAAACACTTCTGTGTATTTTCTACCTAGAAAAGTCTGGAAATAGTCACCACAAGTCAGAATTGACTTGGCAGCACTAAATTATTTGTATCATGTTAAGTAGTCTTGAATTTGCACTTCTGCTTTAAGAGAAAAAACATTCTTTGCCAGATTGATCCAACATCCAGGTGGTCCACTATTCTTTGTACAAATCCCAGCAACTGGACAGCATTAATTGATTCACTGGCAATTTGCCTATGGTTTTCCAGTAGAGATGACTGCCCATGCCTGTAGTAAATCACTTCCATTACTAGGAAAACATAATCATTTGTGTTTTTTTAAACATTTAGCACAAATCTCTAACGCTCACAGCAATTCTTCAATGTTTGTATATGTATATATATTGAAGAACTGCTGTGAGCATTAGAGATTTGTGGGTGCCAATATTTGTGGGTGCAAAGGTTGACTCAGCTTTCCATCACTCTAAGGTCAGTAAAATGAGTACGCTGCAGATTAGAGGCAAACATGCTAATTATCTTGTGAGGATGCTATGGAGCAGTATAGAAGTATGGAGCAGTATAAAAGTAAAATTGCTAGTGCTCACTTCCTGGAATCCTTGAGAGAATACAGCCATTGGTATAGTTCCAAAAAGTCAACTTTCCCAAGCTCTGCTTCAACATTGCTTGTAGGACAGCATCCTTCATGCAACCAGAAAGCAGCAGGCTAGCTTAGGGGGGCATTGGGAGGCAAGTGGCACACAATACTCTGTCCTCTAACATTTTGACACTACTTCCACTCCTCAGGTCCTTGCCACTGAGGTAGCTGTCTTTGTGTCCATTTCTGTTTTTCACCCCTCCTTTGAATGGGTTTTTATAGTGAAATAGCAAACTATTCTCTCCAACATATATTTAAGCAGGCACAGAGGCCCTGCTGTAGTAGATTAGGCTGATGATCTCCTTAATGCGGAGTAATTAAGGAATGCACTGATAAATTTAAAAGCTTGTTATCTTGCTTGAAACATTGGAGTCTTCATGGAAACATTCTAGAAGGTTGTTGATCCAAGTTTCATAACCATTTTGTGAATAACAATCCTGTCAAATGTAGTTGAAAGGAGGAACCCTCAAACCCAATAAGTTTAAAAACCTGAGTGCCTGAGGAGGATGTGGCAATTGGATGCATGCCAATCAGAGCTGTAGCGAGACCGCCAGGACCACCACATCCGAAGTCTAGCAGCCGTTATCACATGAAAGACAGATGGTTATAGAACAGAGAGATATCACATGAGGGACATCAACACAAGGGACAATAATAGCATGTCAGATTTTTTTTTTAAAAAAACTTCCATGTTTGTTTTCTGTGTCATTATGCTAGAATAACCAGCAAACTATCACAATATTTTTGTACAAACCGGCATTGCAGTACACTAAGAAATACACCATTATTGTTTCAAATGTAATATTACATTACTGGCATTAGTATGATGACTTGGAAATAAACAAAAAAAGTAAGAAAATATATATTTTGTGGAAACAAAGTATTTGGATTATATATTATTTTAAGGCAGCACCAAAGCATTCAGGGAAAGTATAGGTGTAACAATATTACTTTTAAGACCAAGGACAATGACCAATGATTGAATTATTCTTTGCATTGTTTTTATTTCCCTTGCACTTTCACAGAAGGTTGTCGAAGCAATGTGGAAAGGTCCCCAGCTACAAGAACTCACTCTGAAGAGGACAATTGGCATGTCACATACAATGTGACATGTTAGAGAATTTCAAGACACACTCTTGTTCTCAGAGTTCCATTTTCATTCAAATCCATTATATATCTTCTATAAATTTGCCCCATCATCTGAAACAAGTTACAGATGAGATTCGGCACATAGACATGCATCTGGTATGATGATGCCCTTTTGATCTGATGACAAACTATCCCATTCACATTAGAGTGCATTTCCATATATTTTAACAGCCTTTCCTTAAGAGCATTGCCAAACGTTACAGAAGGGGATGAAATACAAACTAGACAGAACATAAGAGGCTGGATCAAAATAATGATTAAGCTAATTCCAGTGACCTAAGATTTCCAAAGTAGAAGGTTTCCATTCTATAGATCAAACAATTTTTGTAAGCGAGGGGAGTTTCAGAGGCTTTCATTTGGCACAAGCAAGCACTTGGTTTTCAAAGAAAGAAGGCAGACTTTAAAATAAATGTGTCAGTGTTCCCAAAATGGTGTTTGAGTGTCAGCCAACATATGCCATCTCTTGCTATCAGATTAAATGGAGCATGAATATCTCCTACATTGTAGCAGTTTTTCTTATGGTACATATGCTTTTTTATTATGGCAATGACTTTCTGGGTACTGGAATAACTATGTTAGTTATGCACAATAACTATAAGTGCTATATCTTCACTAGAACTGATGGGCTTTCTCACATGAATAGGCAAATGTGAAGTCCTGGGGATTATCAGGAAGCCTCAAACCTATTCTCGAGGCTACTAGCCCCATCAGAACTCTGTGACCTTCACCAAAGTGGTTTTCCTCAACCCAGAAAGATGAAGTGCCATTTCTGGAGGCACCTTGGAACAGCAGTTGTTGTTTTACTAAGGTCATATTTCGCTGGTGGCAGTTTTCCCCCCCATTTAAAAAAAAATCTCAGAGTAGATTCATAATGTTTCTGGTTTCATTTTGTCCAGGGGTCCTACCACCACCACCACCACCACCACCACCAATCCCAAAGGATCCTGGAGGTGCTTCCAGATCTGGCAAAATCCCCTACCTCTTCTGTGTGGCATTGTTTAAATTTCCACATATGTAGATACAATGAGTCACAAATCTTGTGAAAATGTCTCATGAGTCTAGGAAGAAGTGCTAGGGGGCTGGGTTCACATCTTTGGCCTTACTGTCACTTGTACAAATTCATGGCAAATGTATCACTGTCTTCCCTCACCAGGAGTGAGGGAAATAGGTTATGGGACACACACAGAGAACAGATGGTCATCATGGACCCCAGCATTGGTAGGCTTACAGGAAGCAATAGTTTGAATGCATGCAGAGTTCTACAGCACATTTGACTCAATCCTCTATACTGTATATCCATTTCTACCCAAAAGGAGGCTCAATTGGTTAAGATGCTGAACTCACTGACTGAAAGGTCAGAGTTCGATTCCCGGGCACTGCATGATGGAGTAAGCTCCCATCTTTGTCCCAGCTCCTGCCAAACTAGCAGTTCAAAAGCAAGAAATTGCAAGTAGATAAATAGGGAGTACTTCAGTGGGAAGGTAAACAGCGTTCTGTGCCTGCCACATGTCCATGGGAACATCTGCAGATGTAGACAGCGCTGACTCTTTGGATATAAACAGAGATGAGCATTGAACCCTAGAGACAGATATGACTGGCTTTTGAGCAAGGGCAACCTTTACCTTTACCTTACCCAAAAGGAATGTTTCCAGAATGCTACCATTCTAATTTACAGAATGAAACAACTTTACTAGGGTTTCAGTCAAGTCTCAAAACACCACTAGTAACTTCTGTTTAAGAACAATATTCTTTGCTCATATACATGCTCAGTGCTAATTAAAGCCATTTATTTCATAAAATCACAAGGGAAGAAAACGAAACCTGAATGAAGATGGAAGACAGAACTCTGAGCTTTGTTTCAAAATAAGTAGCATTGCTCTGCTGGGGTTGTTGTGTTTTCTATTAGCTCCCACAGAGATAAGTGCTTTAAATAATGATTTATGTTTGTATGTTTCACTAAAATGTGGGTGGTGGGGAATGCTTCAGAGTATAGCAATAGTTTCTGTTCCCAATAAAAGAAAATTGGGCACATTCACAGCTTTACAAAACAATTTGCTTAAATTCTCTTTATGAGAAACTTGCACACATGGAGCAGGCAAACAACCCTGGCATATCCTAAATCAGAATCCCAAGAGTTTATTTTAGAGAATAATGTAATGAATTTTTCTGTGCTGTGTACTTAAATTACTTTCTTTCAATTGGTATTTCACACGATATTTTAAAAGGAGGGGAGAAGAGTTTTGGGGGAGAGAAGAGCACAAAGTTCTCCTTTGGGTAAAGATAATAAGAAGAAGGTATGCTACTGTTGGGAACACTTGGAAACTATTATTAATATATTTGTGAAACAAAAGGAAATGGTCTGGGAAATTACCGTACAGGAGGACAATGGATTACACTGAAATACATTTCTGAATTGTTTTCTTGAGACTAATCTGTACATCTTGAAAAAGCATGTCCCTGGCATCGTCAAGTTCAGATATCTATTTTTCAAAAATGTGAATGAGTTACAGTTGTACTTCCACATGTTATTTGAAATCACAAATTTTAAAAATAGATTAGTTAAATACAGTTGTACCTTGCTTAAAGAGCATAATGCGTTCCAGAGGATTGCTATTTAAGCAAGTTTGCTTTTTAAGCGAAACACCATTGTAAGTGACCAATTGTGGCTTCTGGCAGAGGGGATTGCAAACCCCAATTTATTTGTTAAGCAAGTTTTTGGTTGGTTTTAGTTGTTAAGCAAAGCAACCCATTCAGAGAAAATTCTGCTCTTTAAATGAGTTACTCTCTAAGCGAGGCACTCTTTATGTGAGGTTTTGCTGTATTGCAAGACCTGGTATGAGTGAACCCGAGTAGACTAGAAGAAGACATTCCCGGTGATACAATTAGAGTGTTTTACTCTGTAAATGACAAACTTAGAAGAAATAAAATAATTAGTTGCACAAGTACATGAGGCTACAATGTATCCCGATCAAGTAATTTTGATCAGATTTCTTGGAAAGCCTACTGGCAAAACAATCATTCACATCTTTGCTCTAAATAGAGTTGCTGAAGAAGAAATAGAAAGTTTTTTATGCAAGTATTTGGGAGGTTACTGATCACACATCACAATAGGATCTGCTTATAATGATAGGTTGGTATGCAGATGTAAGAGAAAACACTGAAACAAACATTGGAGAATTTGACCACAGAGTCAGAAATGAATCAGAATGGTGGCTCAGAATACTGGGTCAGTAACATTTTTTTTAATTATGAATGTATACTTTTAAAAACTAAACAGAGAATTATGAATATGACCATCAACAGATGACCATTTCAGAAATCAAACAGAGCACATAATCAGAAGTAAAACATGAAAATGTATTCTGTTTACCAAAACAAGAGAAGTAGAAGACTACAGTTTATATGGGGTACTGTTCATACAAAAATGAGCGCAGCTTGGAACAACATTAGAGCAGTCATATTGCAAAATCTTACAATTAAATAGACAAATAAATAAATAAATAAAATTTATGATGAAGTCCATGGAAACAACACATTTGAATTAGCCTGCTTAACTGAGTGTGGACCAGAAGAATTGTTCATTAAAGCCAGAAATATCTTCTTGAAATCAAAAGAAAAAGCCCAGATGGATTAAACTTTTAAAATGTATAGAAATAGGTGCCAAATAAAAGTAAAAAGTGATAGTAATAGGGCAGTGATGGTGAACCTTGGCACTCCAGGTGTTCTTGGACTTCAGTTCCCAGAAGCCCTGAGCAGCAGGAGTGCTGACTGAACAACAACAACAAATGAAAACTGTAAATCAAAAGTTATTTTCCATGAGAGCTGTAAAATAAATGGAAAATTTAAACAAAGATTATCAGGGAAAGCTATTCTCTGATCAAGATAAAATAAAGAGAAGATCAAAACAATATAATGAAGAACAGTACAAAAGAGATGTACAGATTTCTTCAGATAAGAAGACAATTAAAGAGAACCTGCAGTTTTAGGAATTGCAGTAAAAAAGTGGTCCCAAAACAAATGGGAAAAAATAAATCATTGGCATCAGAGTGGAGGCCATACCTACATTTGGAAGAATTCATGAAAATGTCTCAGAGAGGAATTATTTGGAATATGTTGGTGTTGATTATTTTCAGTTATTCAAATCAGCTGAACTCATTGGGTTTGCCAATTTTCCAGTTCAGAGATAATGACCTTGCTACTGGTAAAAGGAAGGTACTGTACTCTATTTGCTAGAACTGGCCATAAGGTTTGCAAGTCTGTCCAGGTTATCCTGCTATGGTAATAGAGTAGACCATATTGCCAGCGACTCAATGCTGAGTGTCAGGCAGCGGTTAACTAACCTGACAACCCTAAAGACTAGTGGCCTTGGCAACGTCCAAAGGGAAGGGTGATGGTCCCCAAGTGGATTAAACCTCACTTGAATTCATCTTGATAGAGGGCAGTAGCTTCATCAATACTGGCTTGAGGCTGAGAAGGACTTTGTGTGCCAAAAGGGCTCAGGACCAGAAAGTGACTTGTGCAGCTGGATCAGTGGTACGGGTGTCATGCTGCAATGTGGAAGGCAGATGAAAGTCCACTGCATTATAGTCTCAGGACAGTCTTCATGGCTGATTGTCATGATGATTGCCAATATTCAGAATCGGATTTAGAAGGAGGAGGAGGAGAAGAAGAAGAGGAGGAGGAGGAGGAGGAGGAGGAGGAGGAGGAGTTCTTCTAGTTGAACTTATTGGAGAAACATGCTTGATGAGTGGCTCATAGCTCCAGGAAGGACAATGTGACTAGGTGAAAGGACAGCAAAGTGGAGGTTTGCTTTAGGGTGGGAGCAGCATGAGGTTGGCTGGTCTGATATGTAAAAGTATATACAGACTCATAACATAAGTTGGTATAGATCTTATGCAAGAGCCAGTGTAGTGTATTAATAGAGTACTGGGCTTCAAGTCAGGACATCTGTGTTCAATTGTCCAGTCAGAGAAAGAAACTCACAGGATGTGGTAATGTAACAACTTAGGATGCAATCAGACATGTCATTTGGCCCAGTTTGGGGACAGGTTGACTCACTTCTTTTCCTGCCTGTCACATGATGTAAGGCAATCATGAACCAGCTTGTTCCTGACCCATGCCTAACTGCACCTGGGTTTATCTTTTTTTAAAAGTAGGATTGTTCTTTCTTGGTTCAGGTCCAGTATACATGATCACTGGAATTGGACCAAAGTGGGTCGCTTGAGGTGTCACTTTGTTTAAGCCGCTTCACAATATTGGGAAATTAAACATTGCCTCCCACTCCCCTACAGAGGAGGAGAGAAGAGGTGCAAAGGTTTGTTTTGCTTTGTGTTTTTTAAAGTCCTGTTTTGTTTTTTGTTGTTCAGCTAACCAAGAAAGTGATATGCCACTTAGAAATAACTTGTTTAAATAGAAAGTTTCTTCCCACTCTCACACAAAGGAAGAGACAGGATGGGACAAGGAGGGTTTGGTTTTAAATTCATTTCCCTTCCCCTGCCCCTTTACAAGCAGGAAGGGCCAAATTGCATTACTTGAGGTGCAGTGTGATTTTCTGCTCCTAAACCATTGCGTGTGGATAGAAGGATCATCTCAAATGACATAATAATGATTGCATGCCATCAAATCAATTGTGATTTATGGGGATCCTTTTTAAAGGATTTTCCAGGAAGATAACGTTCAGAAATGGTTTACCATATCCTTCCCCTGGGGGCATCCTGAGACTGTACAGCCCTAGCTGGATTTTTTGGGATGCACAGTAGGGAATTAAACTCCAACTCTTGCTCCACATCTGGATAGTGAATTCACTGAGCTATCTATGCAGTTTCCAAACACCAACTTCATAGCAACCCTGTTTAGGATGATCCAGCCTCATCAAGTCCAGGAGAATTTGTCCATCTAGTTGCACCCTTAAAGGTAAATGTCTCATGTTCATGTGCCAGCACAGAGAACGCTGTTACCTTTCCTGCCAAGGCAGTGCTTATTCACCTACTTGCAATTTATTTTTTAAGGCAGAAGTGACTTATGACAAGCTATTATATGAAGCCCAATGTCTCCCATGTAAACACTGTTTTTACTTCTAATATTTAGAAGTGTGTTCCTAATGTTTTATTTTCATTCCAAATTTCTTGTACTGACAAATATTATACACTGCTATTGTGCATATGCCATGTAGTATAAAGATATAGTGCAGTCAAAGACACTCTGTATGCTGCAATAAATGAGGATGTTGATATTTGAAGGATCTCTTATTTTCAAATCAGACATTCTCTATCTAGCAATACAGAACATGTTATTAAAAATATTGTAGCAGAAACATTGCCACAGAACAATTACTATATCAACAATGCACTGTCTTGGAGTTATTATAAAATAGGGGGAAGTGTAAATAGATTTTTTAAAAAAAGTCTCCTCCCCATTCAAGAAGAGAAAATAGGAGTTCAGTTTCAGGCCATGGTGGAATAATGTGCTAGAACTTTGCTCAATCACTTTTACAGAAATAATTGTTTCTCATTATCATTTCAGGATGTCACTTGATGGCACTTCTTCAAAGGAAGCCCACTGGCAGTTTTCAGATTAACAGCCTATCAGTGAAATCATTACCACTGATCTATTCACGTTTTTCTCCAGTCTTTCAGGAAATCCATTTAAGCAACATGAGAATTTGTATACAGAGTGCTGGGATGCAACTATTTCAGGAAACAGAATATCTCTAGCCATCCTTTCTCCTACAGGCATGCCAAATTCATGTAAATATGAGGATAACTGTGTTTTTGGAGAATTAATGTTGTTCTGCTTTACTCCTGTTGTTTATGGTGATGTTTTAGGATTTTAAGGTAAAGGTAAAAGTTGCTTTTTCTTGAAAGCCAGTTGTATCCAACTCTGGGTTTAGTGCTCATCTCTGTTTATAACCAAAGAGCCAGCACTGTCTGCAGGAATGCCACAACACAGAATGCTGTTTAGCTTCCCACTGAAGTGGTCCCTGTTTATTTACTTGCAATTTCTTGCTTTCAAACTGCTAGCTTGGCAGGAGCTGGGACAGAGATGGGAGTCCACTCTGTCATGCAGTACCCGAGAATCGAACTCCGACCTTCCAATCAGCGAGTTCAGTGTCTTAACCACTTGAGCCACATTTAATAATATTCTAGATACATTTTTTAAGGAAAGCATATTAGAAGTTTGGAAAGAATAGGGTGGTATACAAATGTGAAAATAAAATAAAATAAAATAATAAATAAATAAAATAAAAATCCCCTTAATGAAGCCTTCCTCTTCACATCTCATTTTTATGTATCATAAAGTACCATAATAATGAGAACTTTTTCAAAATACAATACTAATAATATTTTTCCCCTACAAAACTTTCTACTTTTTCATATAGTTTAATTCCCCATCTGAGCAGTAGATGGCAGCAATACTCAAGAGATCAAGGCTGCATTAAGCACAGCTGCATTCTGAAAGAAGTTTATCAGGAATCTATTTTGAATGATCAGCAATGCATTGTTCTTAGGAGCACTGTAAACTAAAATGAACATCAAGATCATAAAGTTAGTAGTTAGAAGTAGCCTTCCACCTCAACTTCTTTTGAGTTCAAACATATGCTGACATTCCAGATCTCTTTGTTAACAGGGGAAATCTAGAATCATCAGAATGATTTACACTAACTGTATTGAGCTGCTTGTTTGATTAAGGCTAATATTGAAGGGATTGACATAATCAAGATTGGCCCTATCCAAAAGCTGAGTGAGGAGGTCTTATGTGTTTAAATCCTGGGAGATGGTAGGTAGGTAATGGAGAAGGGAGATGTGTGTTGTCAGATTTCCCCAATGCTTCTGCTGGGGTGAATGACACTCTCTGATCATCAATGGTTCAGCTACTTGTCCAGTTAGCTTTTGAATATGGAGCTGAAGAGGACATCTTTTTATTCTGTCTCAGCCAGCAAAATCTGTTTGGGTGGTTCACTGTCTCATTCCATTCATTTAATGAAACACCAGTGTGAGGAAAAATGCTTACTGCACAGTTGCATATGACAGAGGGGATCAGTTCAGATTTTACTAATTGGCTAGCTGATTATATGATTTCTCTAGATCAAGGATAAGCAAGAAAGACACACAAGTAAGATAGCTAGGACTTACTGTGTAATTGAAAGCCACCATAGAAAGATGGTCCAAAACTGAACTCATGAAGGCTAAATCATTGTTTGAGCTCATATAATTGTTTCTCAGAATAGCAACACAGGCACCACTAACAGAGACCTGAAACCACAGTTTGGGGAAAATGCAGGCACATCACCAATGTCTGCAGAATGTGTAAGAATGTAAGAAGTTGCCCTTTAAAGCAAGACCCCTGGTCCACTAAAGTATTGCCCATGCTAATTGGCAGCCACAATCCAGGATTTCAGCCAATATTCTTTCTTAGACTTACCTGGCCTGTGCTTAGTCTAGTCCTGTTCAGGACTAAGGGCAGCCTCACAAGCCATAGCAAAGCAGGCAAAGGAGTAGCACAAGAAGTGCTTCCCCTCTCATACCAAATGTCAGCTCTAAAACATATAAAGGACAATGATCAGGCATGACTGGCGAACACCATACCCAAAAGGACTTTGAATGGCTCACTCTGATGAGTTTTGTTCCATGGTTTATACCAGAACCAGGCTGATATCGCAATGTTTACATAAAAATATGTGATGCATATGTACATGCACAGGAGGGTCGAAGACACTGCTGCACCTTGCGCCCTCCTGGCCTTGCCACCCTAACAGACTTCTTCTCTCACCCGGGGAAAGGAGACACAGCTGTGCTGGGGGCTGGCGGCTATGAGACCTGCCAATGGGCTCCTTCTCTCGCCCAGTGGTCTGGGGAGAGGAGACACAGTTGGTGTGCCTTCTAGGGGGAAGGGACACCAGCTGCAGGAGGAAGCAGGTGACAAAATCTGTGCCACATTTTTACTGGACTCCCGACCAATGTCCTTTGGCCAGGAAGAGCAATTGGACTACAGCCTCAGGTGGATGTTTTTGCATTATAATGTTTTCTACTATGATGTGCATTGTTCTACTGTATGATATTTATTGAACCTTGTTGCTCTGTTGCACTACATGTCATGGTATTTTGATTGTACTGTAATGTGTATTGATGTGTAATGTGTACACATCAATATTTACTGTACTTTACTGTTTTGTTATATTGTATGCTATTGTATTTTTTTTGCACTTTAATAGTGATATTAGGGGATTTTATAAAAATAAAATATAAATCACATAATTTGCCAAACCTGACTGTCTGTGGCTTTATTTAAGAACTTAAAGCACTAGATTGGTTATTTGTATCTTAACAATCAACTGTTCTTTCTGTGCTTGCTGTATTATTTTTCTTAAAGAGGAAGGACAACAAAAACATGGTGATCTTATGAAGGGAAAATAACTCTTTCTTTCACTCTCAGCCAGACATTAGGCCTATGGTGTAGGTTTAAAATTCCTCCTTGAGATCTCTGGTTCTGTTGAAGCAGACTGTAGTGACAAGAATGGATTTGGTGATTTTTTTCCATTTCTGCTTAAAGAGGATGGAGTCAAGCACACCAAACTGAAAAACCTGAATCCTTAGAAGCCAGTCTGTCCAATACCACTCAGTCTCCTGTACTCTCTCAAGCCAGCAAATTTTCTGTGGCTTCAAGGTGACAGGGAGGAATGGTCAGCCCTGTGATGTTAGTCTCTCCATCAGCACTTGCTGTGACAGCTCATTAAAGGGAAGGAAAGATAACCAACGGCCTGAGGGAGAAGACTCCATGGCCTGGCAGCCAGCTGAGGCCCTTGACCCCTCCTCTGGGCCCACACCAACGGCCTGAGGGAGAAGACTCCATAGCCTGGCAGGTAGCTGAGAACATCACCCTATCCTCTGGATCCAGACCAACAGCCTAAGTGAGAAGACTCCATGGCCTGGTAGGTGGCTGAGGACCTTGCTCCCTCCTCTGGGCCCACACCAATGACCTGAGAGAGAAGACTCCATGGCCTGGCAGGTGGCTGAGGATCTTGCCCCCTCCTCTGGGCCCACAACAACGGCCTGTGGGGAGTTAGTCTGTGTTCTGCTTTGGTTGTTTTGTGAGGTTGTATTTTATGATTTTTACTGTACTGTTACTGCTTTGACTGTAAGCCGCCCTGAATTGCCTCGGCGAGTGGGCGGCAATATAAATCTGAACAAATAAATAACTAAATAAATAAGATTACCCTCTATGTACTTCAAATTTCATAAAATATGATGGGCAGCTGAACCCTGTGTACTAACTTTAACTGCAGTGAATGACACATACACAAACAATGAAAATGGTGGCAGATAGCCACCCTCAATCCTGGTAAGTGTGGCTGTCCTTTATTTGCTAGAGCAGCCCATGGTTAAATCAGAGCTCATTGCTCTCTTATCCAGCTTGTATTGCAAACCAGACTCTTTTAAAACATTTTATGAGTACTGCACCGTTTGCTCTGAATTGTTGGTCATCAATTTATTTTTGCATGCCTCTCAGGCCAATTAATATTATGTGATGTTTAATTTTGTCTGCTTGCCTACACTATTTCTATTTTCATTGCTCATAAATATAACCATTTAGGACTAAGATCTGCATTTTATGGCTTATTTATAGCTCCCCCCTAGCTGTTATCTGACAGCAGAGAGATATCTGCTTTAAACAATCATAGGTCCGTGGTTTCAGTATCTGAGCTAGAGGTTCACAGTTTGATTCTCCACTGCCTCTCCTTAAACAGGAGCAGGAATCAGTGATCCATACGGTCCCTTCCAACTCTGCAGTTTGAAGATGATGATGATGATGATGATTAAGATCACATGGTTAGAGTGATATTTTCTTTTTTAAAATGATACTAAACATTTAGTGCTCTATGTTTTTCAAAAAATTAGTATACTATTAAATTAGAATTTTTTTTACATCAATGTGTGCAATATCGCATCAATGAAAGTCAAGGCCACATAGATACCTCCATAATGTTTGATCATCTTCTTGCTAAATTATAGTGAAACAAATAGGCTAAAACTTGTGGTTGCTAATTCAAAGCCAGGCAGTAGATGGCAATGTTTGCACAGGTTTCAATAAGGCAGATAATTTCACAACATTAAATACTTTTGTGCATTCTTTTATACTGGAATATACAAAATACTGACATTCCAGTAGTGCTCGGTATTAAATCCAATTCCATTTTAGCATACAGATACATTCTTACAGTACCCATACAGCAATATCCAGACTTACAAATACCTCGTTACATAAAATTTGACTTATATAATGATTTTTGCACTAAAACCATGTCCCGATTTACATAAATGTCCCAATTTACATAACACAATTTCCTATGAGTTTGCTTCGAGTTATGTAAAACATTCATTTTTCCTTTGGGTTTGCTTCAAGTTAAGTAAAAAGTTGATTTACATAATCCTCACCCTGTGCCCACACCAATGGCCAGGGAAGAAGAAGAAGCCAGGGCAGGTTAAGGACTTTGCCTCCCCTCCCCCTGCGCCCATCCCAATGGCCAGGGAAGAAGAACCCAGGGTAGGTTGAGGACTTCACCGCTCCTCACCTTGCGCCCACACCAACAGCCAGGGAAGAAGCAGCCAGGGCAGGTTGAGGACTTCACCGCCCCTCCTGCTGTGCCCATGCCAACGGCCAGGGAAGAAGCCAGGGCAGGTTGAGGACTCCCCCTGACCCCCAACAACATATTACGATGTAATGTATTGTTTGTAAGCCACCCTGAATCGCTACGGCGGGTGGACGGCAATATAAATTTGCACTAATAAATAAATAATAAAGCCTACAGAACAGACTTTTTACATAAGTAGGGGTTTTAATGTATTTCTTTAATCAGTTTCCTAGTCCTGATGCCTTCCAAGACATGTTGGAAATGTTGGGCTATTTACAGCAACACCTCCTCTGCCAGGATCAAAGGGGAAAAGGTTGCAGCCCAGCACATCTGGAGGGTAGCAGGTTGAGTATAGCTAATGAGTGTAGATTCCTCATGGCACAATGGTTATGTTGTCGAGCTCACCCTTGCTCGAAAACCAGCCTTATCTGACTCTAGGGTTCAGTGCTCATCTCTGTTTACAGCCAAAGAGCCAATGCTGCTTTCATTTGCAGAAGTTTCCATGGACATGTGGCAGGCATGACTAGACACCGGTGTGCATGGAACACTATTTACCTTCCCACCGAAGTGGTACCTATTATCTACTTCCAATTTCTTCCTTTCAAACTGCTAGTTTGGCAGGCGCTGAGAAAGAGATGGGAGATCACTCCATCATGCAGCATTCAGGTCTCATCAAGTTCAGTGTCTTATCCACTAAGCCACTGCAGTCCCTCTATCTTGCAGTCAGTGGCAGTGGCTACTGATAACCAAGTACTGTATACGTTTCAGGAAAAATGCCACTGGCATGAATATGTTTAAGGTGGATCACAGCTTGCCATGAAGTGACCCACACACTGTGATCACAGAGCCATCTCCTGCGGCGTGTACAAAATGAGACACACAGGATTTAATACTGGGACTGCAAATGACTGCCAAAGCCTTGAGGATATTAACAAGGTGCACCTTCACAGCCAGTCCATCTGGCACGGCCTCTTTCGCCTCCATGACCATTGGGAATCAGAATAATGAAGTGGTTCCTCCTCTGCTCATTTTGCCTTTTGGCCCAATATGATGGTTTCCAGTTGCATTTCCTCTACTGAAGGGGGCCATCAGCCCACCTAAAGGAGCTCATCTGGCCATAGCCAGTGGTGGGTTGTTGCCGGTTTGCACCGGCTTGCCCAAACCGGTAGCAACAATCCAATCCCGGGTGGTTCTCCGGGGGGGGGGGTAGTAACTACCCGGAATTGGTTTGTTTGTTTTTTGAGGCACCGGTTCGGATGCCTCACTGTCAATAATAATAATAATTCAAAATTGGGGCCAAAATGGCTGCTGGGAACTGCACATGCGTCAAACCTCCATTTGACATATGCACAGTTCTATTTTTTACTGTGCATGCATCAAATGGAGGTTTGACGCATGTGCAGTTCCCAGCAGCCATTTTGGCTGCCGGGAAAGGAAGGGTGAAGGCAGCGCCTGAAGAAATGGTGGTGGCCTTTCCTTGCCAGGCTGCGAGCGCCACACCGCCATGCTGCTGCACCGTTGTGGTGGCTTGCCACAGCAGCGGTTTGCCATTGCGCGCACTGCATCTGCTGCTCCCCAACAAGTCGATCCAGGGTAAGTAACCCAGGGTTTGTGTTTGCGGTGGGTGGGTGGGTTGATTTGAGGTTTGGGTGGGTGGGTGGGTTGATTTGAGGTTTGGGTGGGTGGGTGGGTTGATTTGAGGTTTGGGTGTTGGTTGTATTTTTATGTAATTTTTATTTAATTAATTTATTTAATTTATTTATTTTATTTATGGGTTTGTGTTGTGGGTAGATGGGTGGGTTGAGGGGTGTGTGTGTGTGTGCTTATTTTTATTTTATTTTATTTATTTTATTTTTTCATTTGCTCCGCCCACAACATCATGACTTCATGACGTTGGCTCTGTCCATGACATCATGACATCATGATGTTGGCTCTGCCCACACTGTGATGACATCATGGTGTGGTAGCGAAAATTTTTACAACCCACCACTGCCCATAACAATTGGGTCCTTTAGGGAGTCCGGTTATTTACCATCACTCAACACTCTGTGTTGAGTTCCTGGCTGTATGGTTTACTTTACTCCATTATAGTAGCATGATGTCTGCCCAGACACATGTTGCAGTACTGCAGTCCAAACTGCTCAGGTTGTAAGTTCAACCCTGATGGGCTCAAAATTGACTCAGCCGTCCATCCTTGAGGTCAGTAAAATGAGTACCCATTTTGTTGGAAGCAAAAATACTAATTACATTGTGAACCACTTCGACAGTGCTCTAATCACTATTGGTATATAAGTGTAATTGCTATTCCTGTTGCTAAATGTTACTTATTATTGTAACATCTCTACCATAAAGCTTTATTTTTTAAGCCTGACACACAGCCAGAGAAGGATAGAACAGGAAAGAACTGCTGATAAATGCATACCTTGTCATTATAATTAGCCTCAAAGCTAAAACACATTAACATATAAAACAAATCACCTTAATGTGATAATGTAAATGCCATAAGAACAAAAGAAAGAACATAAAATGTTTTCATTCTAAAATAGATAGAGTGTGCAACATAACTATTTAAGAACTTATTCAAATGAGTTTAACTAGTTTTTTTCTATCTCAGCTTGTCAGTGAAGTCCAGTTCCAGTGATACATAGAAGTGAAACCTTTATCGTAAAAGACAAATGACATGAAGATATCATCCAAATAAGGTCAACATTTGGAAGCACTTGGGGGTTGTAATCCATCAATAGATTTTGGCATTTAGTAGGCTTTAAATGGTATTCCCGGTGGCAATGTATGGTTGTGAGAGCTGGACCATTAGGAAAGCTGAGCACAGAAGAATAGATACCTTTGAGATGTGGTGCTGGAGGAGAGTTTTGAGAGTCCCCTGGACAGCGAGGAGAACAAATAGGTCAATCTTAGAAGAAATCAACCCTGGCTGCTACTTAGAAGGTCAAATAGTAAAGATGAAGCTAAAGTACTTTGGACATCAAATGAGAAGAGAGGATTCACCTGAGAAAGCCTTGATGCTTGGAAGGGTTGAGAGGGCAAAAGAAGAAGGGGACGGCCCAAGATGAGATGGCTAGATGGTATTGTAGAGAGAATGGGCACAGAACTGAGCGAGTTGAGGAGGATGGTGGAGGACAGGAGTGCCTGGCGGTCAGTGGTCTATGGGCTCGCAGAGGGTCGGAATCGACTGTGCGACTGAACAACAACAACAACAAATAAAGATCTAACCATTTGTTTGCTTAATTTTCACATTGAAATTATGGGAATTCAAAGTACTTTTCTTTTGACTGGATCACATCATAGCATTTTTGGATGACAATAATATTATGGCTAGACTATCTCTAGACATGCTGTTCCTCACAGTCAAGGACAAGAATGTAATGTAATACATGCATACTTTATTCGAAAGTAAGGAAAAAGCTATTTGGGAGCCAAGTGGGAGTGTGACCATATAGTCTCACTCTCAGATGCTGATAAACTGAGTTCAATGACTGCTTTGGGATGACATAACTCGGATACTTTAACTCAAAACTTCACCAAACTTGGAGAGGGTTGGGAGGACAGCCAGCAGAAGCATTTCTCCAGTTTTGGTGTGTCTTGATATCTCAGAGACTGAGTTATGTCCCTCCCCTTATCACTCATTGAATTTTCCTCAAACCAACTGGTGGTGGCCTCAGACTTTGCATAGTACAGTAGTTTGTGTTCTGTTACAAGTTTAAGGGTGTATCATTGGAGACCAAGGTCATTCACACTATTCTGCTGCTGATCTCCATGTATAATGTGAAAGGTGGACAGTAAAGAAAGCTGACATGGGAAAAATGGCATCCTTTCCCTCTACAGCCAGCTACTAGAGCAGTGTTTCCCAACCTTTGGTTTTTGGGCTTCAATTCTCAGAAGCTTAAGTTAATTCCTCAAAGCACTGATCAGCCAATGTACTGACTTAGGCTTCTGTGAATTGATCTCCCCCTGTGGGGCGTGTGCCCCACATTGGGAACAGCTGCTTTAAAGGAACTGCCTTCTGAATTGTTTTGAGTGAGCAGCATGAAACAGAAGGAAAAAAAGAAATATCTTGGACTAACCTGAAGCCCCTCTTGACAGCAATGTGGGGTCCCCTGGCCTAAAAGGCAGCAAAGAAAGAAAGAAAGAAATTAGATTTGATATTTGTATTTTATTATGTGATTTATTATGTGATTGTATAATGTGTTTTTAATGTGCTGTTGTTATCCACCCAGAGTGGGGGCGACTGCAGATGGGTGGGATATAAATGGTATTATTATTATTATTATTATTATTATTATTATTATTATTATTATTATTATTATTATTATTATTATTATTATTATTATTATTATTATTATTATTATTATTATTGTTGTTGTTGTTGTTGTTGTTGTTGTTGTTGTTGTTGTTGTAGTAGTAGTAGTAGTAGTAGTAGTAGTAGTAGTAGTAGTAGTAGTAGTAGTAGTAGTAGTAGTAGTGACATTGATATTTTGATGTTATGTATTTCTGATTTATTGACATGAACTTGTAATTTTACATATGCTGTGAACCACCCTGAGTCAGTCCTACCGAGTAGGGCGGTATAGAAATTGAAATATAATAATAATAATAATAATAATAATAATAATAATAATAATAATAATAATAATAATAATAATAATAATAATAATAATAATAATAATAATAATAATAATAAAGAAAGAAAGAAAGAAAGAAAGAAAGAAAGAAAGAAAGAAAGAAAGATTATTCCTAAACCTGAACTGTCAGTGAATTGTAATTTGGTACAGAGTCCCCGTTTTGAGAGCTATCATTTTGCTAGTTTTCATTGCAGTTAAAACTCGTAGAAGTTATATCCCAAGTTTATTGGTTTCCCATTCAAGTTAATGGTAGTCATGATACTTTGCATTTGTGAATTGTTCGGATTTAGGATCCTGACCTCTCTGAACTGAGTTGAATCGGAGTTCAAAGTGCTTGATCAGCATCCAAGCAGAATCAAGGTTCCTATGCCTAGTCTCTTTCATGATTGTAAAAAAAAAATTAGCCACTGAAATATTAAAATCTCTCCAAAAGATATTGATTATTCCACCATCTTTACTGGATGGACCAGTTTATTCCCCTGTAGTGAAGCATGGCCATTATTGCTGTAGAATTTTCCAAAGTAGTAGACTATCAAAGTGTCTGTGAATTCTCACAGGGAATTGTCTACAGTTCAAATGGTATTTGGAGATTGAGGAGAGTAGTCGGTGACCTTTGACAGTTTTACCTGGAACGATCTGATTGATGTGTTCCCGTATCCTTTTATTAATAATGTAGAAGTCTTTTGAGTGATAGCTATATGATTCAAATGCACAGTTTCCAGTTATACTGTGTTTAAAAACTCTTTGTGAAATGATTATCATATCACATCTTCTATTGCTATTGCTATTGCTATTGCTATGGTTACTTCTGATTTCTCAGCTTTGCTGGTGTATGAGGACAGATTTAAGTCTTAAAACTAAGACTTTGCAGGTGAAATGACATGTTCGCAAAACCACTAATTTTTGAGTTTCATGAAGCAAATTAGTACGTCTTGGGAATTATTTTAATTTAGAAGCCAAACCTATTGGAACAAATCTGGCTGCTGAAATTAGTATGGGAAAGATGATAACCAATTCTTGTTTTTAATTTCTCACCTCAGTATTTCATACTTTGCAATTTTTATAGTTTCTGTACTTTTGACATTGCTTGTTGGTGGAGATTCGCTTCAGAAGATATGGTTCCTTTGTTGTTTATTCAGGAGTATAATATTCAGCTTATTGAAATCAACTGTTTTATCCATGATAACATGCTTATCTCAAGTATAGTACTGCAGTTTTGTTTTCTACAACTGGAGGTGTCTGGAATTTATAATATGGAGAAAAAGATGTGAATAATCCATAATGTTCAGCTAACTACTAAAAAATGATTTTTGCAACTTGGTTATGCCGGCAAGTGTAATCTATAGATCACAACATCCAGCTATGTTATAATGAACTGTTTCTTTATATTCATGACAGCCCCTACATAGATCACTTACAGTTACTTCATAATTATTTTCCAATAATTCAGTTCTGGATTGCACATATGAATTCTACAGTTTCAGTCTGAAGATGGTCTTTCATCAGTCAAACACTTCTTATGCAAACACAAAGCAATTATCATAGCTATTTTTCGATAGGTGTGAACAGTAGTGAACACAAGAGGATATCCTGTAGTGTAGACCATCTTGATTGCTGCCATTGTAAAACTTGGCATCCCCTTTCCTGCTGTCAACATGGGCATGATATTGCACACCAATATGGGGGTGTTGATATAAAAACACAATATCCCATGTTCATAAAATGTAGGGTTTTTTAAAATTGAATTATTATTCAAGATCCCCAGCCCAACACGCATACATCAAGGTGAAATTGGGGTGAGTTTATATGAGAACCAGGAGGATAGATGGTAAGGTCAGGATAACAGCAGTGTCTTTCAGTAGTTGGAAGATGACACCAACACCTTACCTAGTTTTTTTTAAAGAATCTGAATATTTAGATCCTGTGAGCCCTGGTTTAACAACAACATAGCCCATCTTTAAATAAATTACAGTTGTACCTTGCTTAAAGAGCATAATGTGTTCCAGAGGATTGCTCTTTAAGCGAGCTTGCTCTTTAAGCAAAACACCACTGTAAGTGACCAATTGTGGCTTCTGGTGGGGGGATTGTGAACCCTGATTTATTTGTTAAGCAAGTTTTTGGTTGGTTTTATTTGTTAAGCAAAGTGAACATTCAGAGAAAATTCTGCTCTGAAAGAGAGTTACTCTTTAAGTGAGGTTTGACTGTACTAACATTTCTTTCTTTCTTTCTTTCTTTCTTTCTTTCTTTCTTTCTTTCTTTCTTTCTTTCTTTCTTTCTTTCTTTCTTTCTTTCTTTCTTTCTTTCCTTCTTTCCTTCCTTCCTTCCTTCCTTCCCTACTGATTTAGATCAAAAGTAAACATCTAGAGGTGAATGGGAAATGTTAACTTGAATGCAATCCATCTTAGAACAATATTTTACTATGGAGTTATTTTATTTGGCTGTACATGCTTACTTAGTCAGCATGATTTTTATGGCTGTTTTCTGTTAGCCAAGGCATTGATGTTCAAGTTAGGGTTTGTGACAGATACCCTGAAATGTCATGTAAGTGTTCATCTGTAAGTCTTGACTTACACTTGGATCTAACAATTTGCATCTTGGGAAAAGACTGTGAAAATACCTTTATTAGGTTGATAAATATATCAGTTAGACCAGAATATAAATCTAACAGATTTTTTTATCTGTAAATAGCTCCAAGATGATCATTGACTTGGAAATCATTATTTGCATCTTCTGAAAGTACTTCAAAAGGATTCTGAAACATTCTTATTTCCTCTCTATGCTTATGGCAATGAGTGAATCTGTTCTGGCATTCCACCTGCCTTGTTGGATGGAACCTCTTGAAATGTCCAGTATGCAAATATTTTTATTCTATTTTAGAATATCTCACTTCAGAAGCATTCTGGAATTGTAAGTGCTCCTTCAGGATCAATTCTTGTTCCACTCTTCTTTTTTATGATTTGGTATTCATTTCTACCCAAGCGTAAATGGATTACAGCTATATGCTCTGGACAGTGAGGAGAACAAATGGGTCGATCTTAGAAGAAATCAACCCTGACTGCTCCTTAGAAGGTCAAATAATAAGGATGAAGCTAAAGTACTTTGGACATTAAATGAGAAGAGAGGATTCACTTGAAAAAGCCTTGATGCTTGGAAGGGTCGAGGGCAAAAGAAGTAGGGGATGGCCCAAGATGAGATGGCTAGATGGTATTGTAGAGACAATGGGCACAGAGTTGAGTGAGTTGAGGGGATGGTGGAGGACAGGAGTGCCTATCGGACAGTGGTCCATGGGGTCGCAGAGGGTCGGAATCGACTGTGCGACTGAACAACAAAAACACAAGAGTATACTTTTCCAGAATGACGATGAAGTGAATCATTTCTGTTCACAAGTTGGAAGATGTGCCCAGGTGTGCTATGTTGCATATATAGAGTGTTAAATAATTAACAAGGCTATAGAGAGATTAACTCTGAAAATAAAAAATAAAATTTCGTGCCAGATATTACTCTGGGTTGAAAGGATTTTTGCCGGAGAAACTTGGCTCAGGGGATGCCCAAATGAGGCTCCTTTCATGTTCCTAAGATCTGTCATGTAGCACTCGGGGATCGAACCCTGACCTTCCAGTCTCCAAGCTCAGCATCTTAACCACTAAGCCACCACAGTGCTGTAAATGAAAGCACTTGAAATAGTTTACTATAGTCATTGCAGAGAAGTTATCCAGCTTACCAGTTGAACAAGGTCACCATATCATAATATAGTACAGTAAAACCTTGGATAATGCTAAAACTTGGTTCCACAAGTCTTGGTGTTATCTGATTTTTAGTGTTATCCGATGCATGTTAAAATCCTATGGGATGCATTAGATAACGTTAAAGCTCCATAGAGATGCATTGTAACCACACAGGCTTTAGTGGTTGTTATCCAATGCATCCCATAGGATCTAAACATTATTCGATGCAATTCTCCCTCCCCAGATTGCTTAATGTTATGCGATTTTAATGTTATCTGATGTAAATGTTATCTGAGGTATTACTGTATAATTATTTTGCCAGCTGAATACATATTATCTTGCATGTGTGAACCAGAAGAGAAATTAAGTGCTGTTGTCTACCCATTATTTTAATGTGTTTTACATTTGGAAATATGGGAATGGTATTACCACACTCTTTGGGAAATTATATTATTTCACAATGATTTGGTGTTCCAATGCCCCGGGAATCCCAGACCCTGGAATTGCAGAGCTTTAATGCAGCAAAGAGTTATTATTAAAGCAAAGTAAAGCAATCACACTTATATACCTCCCAATAGCACTTAGTGCACTCACTGTGTGGTTCACAAGTTAATTAGCATTTTGCCCCCAACATGCTGGGTACTCATCTTACTGACCTTAGAAGAATGGAAGGCAGAATCAACCTTGAGCCCAGGTCAGGATCGAACTTCCAACCTTTTGGTTGTAGGACAGCAATTTATATACATTTATTGTTCTAAGTAGTGCAGAGTGATAGCCAAAGCAAATTATGGTTTTATTATAATTACAGTTTGCCAACGTTTGGTGCTCTATTACTCTGGAATGACAAAAATGGCACATAAATAGGAATTTATATTGAAACATTCTGATATATTAGATGCCTGGACCTACAGTCTCTGCAGAACCAGTTTGTTTACAGTTTGAGAGGAAATGCTTATTTTTGAGAGAAATATAAATAAAGTATAGGGAGTTTGGAGAAACGTACATGGCATCAAAACATCATAACTCCATATGAGTCTATGCCACACACACATCAAATATCAACCACAGTGGATATGTAAGCAGTGAGGCAGCTAGGTTCTCCAGAAGCTAACAACATAAACATATTGGATTTCCCCTCATAGCTTTAAACTGACATGGATGGATGAACAATTATAAAAAAATCTCTGCATATTGATTTTATTATGCTTAAGGTTATTTAAAGTTATAAAGCTTTTTACTTTTAAGAACTTTAATATTTTAAGAAACACTTTTCACTTTATTTATTCTTACTTTTAAGAACTTTTGTATTTTAGAAATGTAGTCTCTGTTTTTTAAATGTGTTTTTTTAGATTATAAGCTTCTGCATTTTTAGAATGTAAGTTAAATACTCTTCTTACTTTATTAAACATTTTGCATACTTAAGTTTCTATTCCTGACATTTTAGTGCAAACCAGTAACTTTCCACATGTTGCAAAAGTGGATTTACATTTAAATATTTGTGCCTACAATTTTACATAGCTGTAAGATGATGTTTATTTTTCATAGCATTGAAGTAATTTGGTACTCATGGCATAGAAGCAGTGTAGATAAATAAAGCATGTAGTAATAGACAAGCTGATGTTGCCTGGTATTATTGAATACTAAAAGGATTTATAGTTTGATACCGAGATGAATTTGGCTATGATTGAAAATGATTGTCTGGTTTCATTCTGGATTTTACCCTTTATTAGCATAAATGCCAGACTTGATGAATGCAAGCTTCTGAGTTTTTCTCTAGTGGTCTCTGGAGCAACAATCAGGTATTATCCATGACTCAACAAACAAATGAATATTTATATAAGGAAGGTCATTACATAATTTCATAATCCTTCATACATTTTTTTAAAATTTTCTTAACTTACTTTCAATTTTTAGCTATATAATATGGACGGAAAATGTTTGTTTGAAAAATCCAAACATATCTTGGCAAACAATACCAAAATGTTCAGAATCCTACTGGGTTATTTACAGTAGTATAGGTAAAATTGCAATGGCTAGGGGCTGCTACAATACCCAGTGTGATGCAGTGATCCAGTGATGAATTATGACTCACAAGACCTGGGCTCAGATCCCTGTGTGTTCATGGAAATGCAAGAGCTAAAATCACTCTTTAAAAATCTTGCTTAACTGGAAACCCCTGATTAGATCTGATATAAATTGATGAGCACTGAACCCTAGAATCGGATACGACTGGTTTTCAAGCAAGGGAAACCTTTACCTTTACCTAATCTGATAGCACACAACACACACAAACTCAGTTGCTGCTACTTAATGAGTTGCTGCTTGCATCCCTAGTGCATCAACTTACATGACTAGTATGTGATGAGGGATAATGTCAGGAAAGGGGTGGTCAATGTGGGGACTCTCCAAGGGTCTTACAGAGGGACCTCTGCTTGGGGTTCCCTCACACAGGCTAGTCCTTTCAGTTCAGCTGCCTGTCTGACTGCCCTGAGAACACTCCCTCTTGGTCCCCTTCCTTGTTCTTGGATAGGGAAAGTGGCACTTCTGCTCTTAGGGAGGCAAGTGGTAACTTTCATGGCAACAAGGCTGAAAAACAGTTTGTTTATATTTTGCCGCCTTTCCCACAAAACACACTCTCATACACAGAGCAGAGTTGGCCCAGGGAAGCTGCCCTGGCCTGAAGATAGCTGTTACCTTCAAAGGCCTGTAAGCCGCCCTGAGTCGCTTTGGCGAGTGGGCGGCAATATAAATCTGAACGAACGAACGAACGAACAAACGAACGAACGGACGGATGGACGGACGGACGGACGGACGGACGGACGGACGGACGGACGGACGTACGTACGTACGAACGAACGAACGAACGAACGAACGAACGAACGAACGAACGAACGAACGAACGAACGAACGAACGAACGAACGAACGAACGAACGAACGAGCGAACGAACGAACGAACGAACGAACGAACAAGCAAGCAAACAAAGGCAGAAATGTCTTGAAGATTCACTTTCCCAGGCCCGGCAAGGGATACAGGGGTCCTCCCTTCTCTGGATCACCCTGGCAACTTTATCAGTGCTTGAGAAAGGCCCCCCTTCCCACGCTGTGCCAGTGCAAAGTTATAGTCCTTAGTTTGGCCTTGTCTCAGGCCTGTTCTGCTCTGCAGAATTACCCTTCTTGTTTGGTAGCCAAAAATGAAACCTCTGGATTGTCTTTCTGGTTTTTATTGAAGAAGGATAATAGTCAATGTATATATCAAAATGCAGATCAATGCTAGTAATGTAGCTACACGTTCAATCCCTAAGTACACTATCAAGTCCATAGGTAGGACCCCTACATCTATCCTAACTTAACAAGCTAAATAAAATAATAAAATAGACAGTAGCTAACCTCACATAGAAAGCTGTTCATTTCCAGTGGGCCTGTTAGCCCCCATCAAGGTTTCCTTTCTGGATCCATGTTTTGAGTTCAAAGTGGCGTGAGCTGCACCTCTTCCAAAAGATGGCTTCTGAGCAACCAAAAAGGTGTTTCTTTTATATGCTTTTTGGGTGCTCACACCTACCTCCAGAATGTTAAACATGTGAAATGACCTAATTGTTTTGACTATGTGTTTACCCAAACAGGTGTTTTTATGTTGGAACTCAATTCTCAGACATGAATTGATGTCATTTGACAATCTCAAGTGTATGTTGCTTATCACCCTGTCATCAGGTATGTGAACAGGTGTGATGTCTCATACTCCACTTCTTGTGTGAATGTCACCTTTTCCCTTTCTCAGAGATGATGGGATTTGACCCGCAGTAACCCTGGGAATCCCCTTGTTATGCAAGTGTGATCTAATTCACAGTGTCTAAGCGACTGGCATGGCCACTCAGCGACCTTGGTATGTGGTGATGTGTTGATATGTGGAATGCTCAGTATGTGTATTGGAATGTGGATGAAATCAGTGTCTTCCTGATGAGTTAGCTATTCTCCAACTTAAAGAGAATATGGTATATGAATCTTAACACTTAATAAATGTAAAGAAAAATTAAAATATGAAATCACCCCTTGTGATTCTCATGACAATACTTATCTCTGTAACCAATGTCATTGCACTAAACACATGAAACTAGTAAGGCCAATAACTTTTTAAATTATTATTGGGACCTGTGGATTTTTATAAATTTTAAAAACTTTTAAGATTTTATAATTGTAATTTTGAAGTTTTTAACAATGGGTTTGGGTTGGGTTTTATTATGCTTTTATGATGTTGTAAACCACCCTGGGTCGCCCCGGCGAGAAGGGCAGTATAAAAATGTAAATAAATAAATAAATAAATAAATAAATATATCTAAAGTTTTTACTTAACAGAATGCAGTCTGACTAGGGAAGAGACTCGCCCCTGGAAGTGGGTAAGCACCTGCCTAATTTGGACCATGACTATCTGAATATGTTTGAAATAAAAACTTATGCTTAAAAGAATGTGCTGGGCCTTCTCCCAGACTAGTGAGTAAGTCCTGTGAGTAAAACAAAATGACAAGAAAAGCATTGTTTCATGTCCAATATATAAATAGCAATCTTATTCTCCAATCGATTGATCCTTTGAAATAAAAGCTGCTAACAATAGACACAAAAAGTTGCTCCAAGATGACCAGAGTGCATTGTAATCAATATCTGGATGACTTCTAATTCTCTTCTTTAAATCTGATTCAAATGAATGAGTAGAGGTGTTACAGTTTTATTTGCAAACAGAAATAATCTGGGTGACGAAGGCAAATTTTCTTGAAATGCAATCCTGAGAAGAGATAGGTACTTGTGTTTCCTACACAGGGAGGCAATACTGAATCTCTACTATCTATGACGGTATAGCCCTTAAAGAGTCAGAATTACAGTTCAGAGTGTTTAGAAACCCAGGGGCATGGAATGCAGTCCATCAGTTGAGGCCAGCTTGCTCCTACACAGTAAATGCACTCCATGGGGAATGCAGTCCAAAAAATATGATTTGTTATGGGTGTGTACGTAGACAGAGTTAGAGTTAGAGTTATATTGCAACTGTTTGATGTTTTATTCAAAGTATGTGTTCAACAACATTGGTCACATTGGGTGCTGAATGCACTCCCCCCCCTCCCACTGGGTGCAGAGGGAGATGCATGGCTTTTGTTCTGTCACTTCTACCAGTGTTATCTGTTGTTCTTGTAATATTAATTTGATGTTATCACTCCACCTTCCTCTGGGTCTTCCTTGTGGTCTTTGTCCTTCTCCTCTTTCCACATATGCCTTACATTCTCTTCAAATGGGCAAATCACTTTTATTTGTTGTCTCTGTATGTAGTGCAAGATTGGTTCTGATCCAGTTCTTTCCCTTATAGCCTCATTCCTGGTTTTATCCCTTCTAGTCATTCCAGAAGCCTTCTGGCCTAGACTTAGAAGAAGAACTCAGACATCTCATTTCAGTGGTGACCAACTTTTGCTTATGTTTGATTGTAAATGTCCATGTTTGGCATGGGTTACATAAGCTGGGAATGAATATGTTTCGTATGAGGTGTTTCTTTGTGTTGTTTGGCCTTAATGATTACATTCATTACTTTCCTTAAAAGTGCTTGCACTCAGCCTTTAAATCCCTGTAGTGCTTGGGACCTGGGTACTTGAAAGAATATCTACTATTGCATCAGTATGTCCAATATGTTTCTGGAGGATCTGTTTTTTGTGCACTCATCACCCTAAGTGAGACAGATACAATCAAGGTCTTCTGTGTTATGTCTCTGCTCCTTGGTGGAGTTTGCTGAACTCTCTGGTTTTCTCACTGAGATGCTGCTGGTTGAGATGACCAGAGTCCAAGTGGCTTTCTTACTTTATAGGCTTTTCTCTGGTTTTATTCTTTAAGCTTTTGCAATCTAATGTGTTTATGACATTTGATCTTCTAATTGCTATTTTTACCTGTTCCTTTTTTTAAAAGGCCTGTGTCCTTTGATTATATTCTTATGGTCCAGTTGCTTATTCTGTAAACTGCTTTAATAAAATCTATGTTTTGTTTTTCATGTCAGGAGCACACAAAGGTGCTTTCTGGTTTGAAAGGATTTTTGCTGGAGAAATTCCGCCCAGGGGATGCCCGAATGAGGCTTCTTTCATGTCCCCAAGATCTTTTCCCACTAAAGTGGCCCCTATTTATCTACTTGCAATTTCTTGCTTTTGAACTGTTAGGTTGGCAGGAGCTGGGACAGAGACTGGTGCTCAGTCCATCATGCAGTACTCGGGTCTTGAACTGCTGACTTACTGACCTTCCACCTAACAAGGCAAGCTTCTTAACCACTGAGCAACCGCAGTCCTAAATCTGTGTTAAAGCCTGTAGCTCTAGTTCAGGGGTCAGCAAGCTTGGCTCTCCAGATGTTCTTGGACTTCAATTCCCAGAAGCCCTGATCAACAGGTGTACTGACTTGGGCTTCTGGGAATTGGAGTCCAAGAAGACCTGGAGAGCCAAGTTTGCTGACTCCTCCTCTAGTTAAATAAATTAACAAAACACCACAAATTATTAGATAAACTAGAAACTAAAAGACCTCAAGTGGCAGGCAGGAAGGAAGGGGCTACTGCTATTGATCAGACACAAATCTTTTTAGAGGGTCTCAATAATATATCTGTCCAGGCAGAAGCTGTGAAATTCTGAGGATGGAAAAATGCAGAGCCTTGTTTTTATACTCCAGTGGTTTCTAACCTTTCATGAACACTTAATTCCTCATACAGAAAGGAATAGTCATGCTGTAGAATCCTGTGGACCATGAAGGGTAATTGGATAACATCTTTTGAAAGATTTACAAGCCTGCCAAGGATTTTACCAGCTTTAGAACTGACTGATTCGGTATGAAAAGATCTGAACAACTCTGACCTCAAAGTTTAAAGGAAGACTATTCCTGTGAAAGCCTAATTTAGAACTTGCAGTATAAATATAGGGGACCATGGTGGGAAATCATGAACTACAAAAAACTGGATAGTAAACACAGAATTCCCTCACACATACAAATATACATAGTCCTAGGTCTCAAGACTCTTGCCAACCTAGCAGTTCAAAAGCAAGAAATTGCAAGTAGATAAATAGGGACCACTTCGTTGGGAAGGTAAACAGCATTCTGTGTCTAGGTACGCCTGCCACATGTCCACAGAAACATCTGCAGATGCAGACAATGCTGGCTCTTTGGCTATAAACAGAGATGAGCACTGAACCCTAGAGTCAGATAGGACTGGCTTTTGAGCAAAGGTGACTTTTACATTTACTAGGTCTCATCTCTCTAGCACAAGAAGGAGGGCCTTTTCTGTGTCCACTATGTCCCTATGGAAACTCCTACCAACAGAGTTATGTCTCCAGATGGAGTTGCTGCCCTTTAGGAAAGGAGTGAAGACCAGGATGGCGGGGCATGTGTCTCCTCGGTGTTTTTAACTTGATTTTTAATTTTTATGTATGCGTTTTAATTGTTTTTAGTTGTAAAACCACCTTGAGTCTTCGGATGAGGGCTGGGTACAAATGAAATAATAAATAAATAAATAAATAAATAAATAAATAAATAAGTCTCAGGAAAATGGTATGCTCCTATAGTCTGTTGGAAGGAAAATGAATCTCAGGGTGAGTGGTGCTGGAGGAAGGGAAAATTAGATTTTATTGTATGCTGTGGCTCTAACGGCTGCCTGCCTTAACTGATGATTGATGTTCACATGTATGTTAGAAACATGTTTGTTTAGTAAGAGGAGTACAGTAATACCTCGGATAATGCTAAGACTTGGTCCCACAAGTCTTGGTGTTATCCGATTTTTAGTGTTATCCGATCCATGTTGAAATCCTATGGGATGGATCGGATAACATTAGAGCTCCATAGAGATACATTGTAACCACACAGGCGTTAGCGGTTGTTATCCAATGCATCCCATAGCACCTTAACGTTATTCGATCCAATTCTCCTCCCCAGATTACTTAACGTTATGCAATTTTAGCACTATCCGAGGTAAACGTTATCCGAGGTATTACTGTATAGGAAATCAATGTCATTCTGTCTCATACTACACATATGTGCATATAATTGTTCACTTTTAAAGATGAAAGCCTGTCTCTTTTGAAGTTGCATAAACCCATCCTCTTTCTCGGGTTTTGCCTCCTGAAATCTCAAGGAATGGGAAGCTCCTCACCTGATAACCCCAAAACTTTCCTCTGCTCATGAGTAGATTATCCCTGTCCAAATCACATTCAGAGAGAGAATAATGAAGAAGAGTGGTCATGTTTCTTTATTAAAATGAAACATCTTGGGCACAATAAAAATCATTCTGAGCCTCGTTGGCTTTGGTGATGCTGATATAGCTGTTTGTCTCAGGTGACAAATCAGCCCAGGTCTTGGTCATTTCTGTTACTGTGACAGAAGTATGCTTCCCTCATGCCTGATCAGTGATGGGCAGCAATAGGGTCGCACCAGCTCACCAGAACTGGTTGTAACTTTTCCCAGCGTCCCGGAGAATTGGTAGCGGCTTTTTTGTGTGGGGGAGAACCACCTCGGGAGCTTACCTTTTTGCCAGTTCCCCCCACTGCACATGCACACCAAACACTTGGTGTGCATGCACTCCTACAGCATTTGGCGTGCATTCATGGCCTCCTTGCTGTCCTCCTTAGAAGGGAGCAGGAAGAGAAGCTGCTAGCTTGAAGCTCCCTATAGCCTGCTCCCCAGGGTGTGTATTTAATGTGTATTTATTTTTAATGTGTATTTTAATGTGTTTTATGTATATTTAATTTGTATTTTTATGTGTTTTTATGTCTATTTAATGTGTATTTATTTTAATTTGTATTTTTATTTGTTTTATGTGTATTTAATTTGTATATTATGTGTTTATGTCTATTTAATGTACATTTATTTTGATGTGTATTTTATGTGTTTTATTTATTTATTTATTATTCACATTTAATATCCCGCCCCAATCGGGAAGACCCGACTCTGGGCGGCTTACAACATACATTACCATCATAGGTAATGGTCATTGTATATAAAAACCTTAAAAGTTCATAATAATTCATAAAAATTTAAAACACTAAAACAGATAAAACAGCTAAAAACCGATGCAAATACAGATACAGATGCCAAGTGGGGGGAAAGATGGCTGCCCTTAAATCAGCCATCCTAGGTGGGAACCTGTGTTACTGTGTCCCCACACTTGACCCGCCAGCCAGGTCTTTACGCCCTTTCGGAAGGGCAAGATCTCCGTCTGCAGGCGCAGCTCAGTTGGGAGGAGGTTCCAGAGGGCCGGGGCGAACACAGAGAAGGCTCTCTTCCTAGTGCTCGTGAGGCGAGCATCCCTAGCTGATGGAGTAACAAGAGAGCCCCTCCGATCTGCCCTGGTGGGACGGGCAGACGTTCTTAGGGTGACGCGGTCTCTTAGGTATCCTGGCCCACTACCATATAGGGCTTTAAAGGTAATAACCAGCACCTTGAATTGCACCCAGAGGCATACTGGCAGCCAGTGCAGCTCCCGGAGCAGTGGTGAGGCCCGAGCCTCCGCATTCTGGACCACCAGAATGCGGAGCCACCACCCGAGCCTCCACATTCTGGACCAGCTGCAGCCTCCGAATGGTCACCAAGGGCAGCCCCATGTAGAGCGCATTACAATAATCAAGTCTGGAGGTGGCCAAAGCGTGTGTGACCATGAGCAAGGCGTCCCGATCTAGGAGGGGGCGTAACTGGCATATTACACGAAGTTGTGCAAAGCCCTCCTGGCCACGGCTGCCACCTGTTCTTTGAACAGTAGTCGTGAGTCCAGGAGGACCCCCAGATTACGCACCGGGTCCTTCTGGGGCAGAACCGCCCCATCCAGAACCAAAGTTGGCAACTCCTGTGAAAACATTTATGGGTATCTTTATGTATTTTTATATCTATTTAATTTGTATTTTTATCTGTATTTATTTTTATGGGTTTTTTTACGTTGGCTCCGCCCACATCATTGGCTCCGCCCATGATGTCATGACATTGGCTCAACTCACGATGTCATGATGTTGGCTCCACCCACAATGTTGGCTCCACCTACAGTGTGGTAGTAAATTTTTTGGCTGCCCACCACTGTTCCTGATGCATCCTAAGTGCATACATTTTAGTGTTTCTAGGTCAATGACAGGGACTATGGTTGCTTAGTGGATAAGAAAGTGAACTTGATGACTGGAAGGTTAGCAGGTCAGCAGTTTGAGACCTGACTGCTGCATGACAGAGTGAGCTTCCATCTCTGTCCCAGCTCCTGCCAACCTAGCATTTTGAAAGCAATAAATTATAAGTAGATTAATAGGTACCACTTCAGTGAGAAGGTAAACAGTGTTCCATGCAGTAAGGTAAAGCTCACCCTTGCTTGAAAATCAGTCTTATCTGACTCTATTTATGACAGGGCAAAATTATAGTTTTTGGAAAGCAGATGGTGATTAATACTAGCCAAAGGCTGAAAAAAAAAAGGATTTTTCTCTCACTAATTCTAAGAAGCATTTTCTAGCTTGCAATCAAAGCACGTGCAGCCATGCTAAGAAGGTCACATGGTCCACCTTGATTGAAGAACCTCAATTATAGCTGACTATGATTGACTGCCTGTAGGTTAGTATGACAAGTCCAACCTACCATGAAGCAGAACATGCTAGTCACCTCTGGCAATAGATTTTGGATGTTTTGAAATGACAGCATGTTGTTAGTCATTCAACTTGTTCATTATTGGACTATTTCTCCTTTGTAAGCAATTTCCTGCCCCAGGTATCAAAATAAGCTGGTGGCTTTAGATACTATGTATTTTGGCTTTGATGAGGGGGAAAACTCTCATTTGTTTCTGTGCCCCAGATTGGACTAGGTTTGAATTCAGAGACATGGAATAGACTACTTGAAATAAACAACAGCTGGATGCCCAACCATGGCAATTTGTATATTTATTTAAATTCTTTTAAACCCTGCTGTTCCTCCCTAAGGAGATTCAAGGAATATACATAAAAAACACATATATGGGAAATTGACGAATGGTATATAGGACACCTCCATGATGCCTGGCACCTCCCAAGATTTGCAAATATGAGAATATGGGGTAATCCCCACAAAGATTTGTGGGTTTCCGACAGGGTGTGACTCCCTAAAACGATGCTGACAGTTAAGTCATTTATATTTTATAAAATTTATGCAGTATGAAGCCACAAGAAAAGGTGAGGACTTTGCTGCTAGTAACAATACATGTTCCCGTAAAGTTTTAAACCACTGAAGATGGAACATGATGTTTAATGAAAGGTGACACTCCTTTCTTCTTCTTCTTCTTCTTCTTCTTCTTCTTCTTCTTCTTCTTCTTCTTCTTCTTCTTCTTCTTCTTCTTCTTCTTCTTCTTCTTCTTCTTCTTCTTCTTCTTCTTCTTCTTCTTCTTCTTCTTCTTCTTCTTCTTCTTCTTCTTCTTCTTCTTCTTCTTCTTCTTCTTCTTCTTCTTCTTCTTCTTCTTCTTCTTCTTCTTCTTCTTCTTCTTCTTCTTCTTCTTCTTCTTCTTCTTCTTCTTCTTCTTCTTCTTCTTCTTCTTCTTCTTCTTCTTCTTCTTGAATCAGGATAGCAGGAAAAATGCCATTGGTGTGAATTTGTTTAAGGTAGATCCAAGTTTGCCATGAAGCAACCCATGCACTATGATCACAGAGCCATCTCCTGTGGCCCATATGAAATGAGACATACAGAATTTAATACCAGGACTACAATGGACTGCTGCAGCCTTGAGGATATTTAATTACCTTTAAAGCCCTACATGGATACTTAAGAGACCGCATCACCCCAAGAACATCTGTCCATCCCACCAGAGTGAGCTGGAGGGGCTCTCTAGTTGTTCCATTGGATAGAGAGGTGCATCTCCCTAGCACTAGAAGGAGGGCCTTCTCTGTATCCGCTCCGGCCCTATGGAACCTCCTGGCAATTGAGTTCAATCTCCAGACAGAGTTGCTGCCTTTCAGAAAAGGTGTAAAGACATGGCTGGCAGGGCAGGTGTGGGTACTAGTAACACGATAACCCCAGCCTGCTGGCTGATTCGATAATTTGCCCTTCTCTCTCTTGATTCTTTTAAATCTTTAAATCTTTTAAATTTTAACTGGACTGTTCTGGGTTATAGAGATTAATTTTATTGTTGGGATTATGGTGTTTTAATGTGTTGTTCTACAGTACTACTGTATATACTCGAGTATAAGCCGACCTGAATATAAGCTGAGGTACCTAATTTTGACCAGAAAACCCAGGAAAATAGATTGACCGAAGTATAAGCCAAAGGTGGGAAATGCAGCAGCTGCTAGTGAGTTTCAATAATCAAAACACATGAAAATATCACAGCCAGTCCATCTGTCATGGCCTCTTCTGCCTCCATGACTGTTGGGAATCAGTTCCACCTCCGCTCATTTTGCTGCTCCATTACCGTAGTGGGATGTCCGGCCAGATAGCTATTTAAATACTTGTTCATCTTTTTTGAAAAATGTCTTCTGTTGCTTTTTCAACCATACAAGTTGCCTCCGAGACATCTGCCAGATGAAAAAAAGAATAATAAAAAGGACAAAATAAAAACAAACTCCACTCAGGGGATGCCCAAATGAGGCTCCTTTCATGTCCCCATGCAGCCCTCAATGAAAAGGGGAGATGGATGAAAAGGGGAGATGGCACTGAATCCTAAAACACAGAACAAGCACTAAAAGTGGTTTTATACATACAGTGGAACCCCATATAACGAACGGTTCATATAATGAAAAATCTGTACAATGAAGCATTTTGCGCTACTGCTGATGCACCGTATAACAGGAAAAAATGTTCGTTATATGAACCACTATTAGCAATACTCCGTACAATTTTTTTCCATTGTATAGGGTATCACCAATAGTGATTTGTATAATGACCATTTTTTCTATACAGTGCATCACCAATAGTGCTTCATATAACAAAAAACCCGTATAGCAAAGAGCTCCGTGGAATGGAGTCTCTCTCTCTCTCCCCCCCCCCCCGTTATACAGGGTTCTACTGTATGTTAATTAGCATGGGAGTCAGAACAGAATTCTGAGTAATTCCATGGACCGAGAGTCAAGATGTTGAATAGGAAAACCCCAACACCACCTTCTGAGCTTGCTCTTCCGGACTGGACCAGAATCACTGTAAAACAGTGACTCCAAGCCTTGTCCAAGAAAGATAGCCGAGAAGCACAGCGTGGTCAGTAGAATCAAAGGATACCAGAGGGATCTACAGAAGTGATAGAGATATACTTTCACTTCCTAGTGTAGGTTTTCTACTGTGCTGAGCAAAGTTATGTATCTCCCATCACTGGGCCTAAAGCTAAGCTGAAATGACACTAGATCAGTGGTTCCCAACATGGTGGCACATACCCTACAGGGGGGCTTCAATTCCTAGAAGCCTAAGTCAGTACGTTGGTTGATCAGTGCTTTGGTGAATTGAAGTCCCAAAACCAAAAGTAAGGAAAAACTGCTCTAGTAAACCAGTTCACCCAGGAACATTTGGAGGCAAAACACCACCATATTTCAATCATGAGACAAGAAGGGAACAAAGCTACATCTACAGGATCTGCATCAATTACAGTATCTATAGCAGAATGCTTCTGAGTGACATTATTTATTTATTTAATAAATGGCTAACAAACATTTAAAACACAGTAAAACATGGTATAAAAACAGTATTAAACAGGATTAAAAAGTTACAAAAATTAAAAGAGATTAAACAGTCACACAGAGAGAAGGAGGGGTTAGATGAGCCAACAAACTGAAGCAACCGTCTGGCCTATACCCCACACATGCCCTGCCAGCCAGGTCTTAACCCCCTTCCTAAAAGCCAGCAGCTCTGTCTGGAGACGCAACTCACTTGGCAGGAGAAGGCTCTCCTTCTAATGCTAGAGAGGCGCGCCTCTCTAGCCGATGGTACAACCAGAGAGCCTCTCCGTTCTGCTCTGGTGGGATGGACAGATGTCCTTAGGGTGATGCAGTCTCTTAAGTATCCTGGCCCATTGCCATATAGGGCTTTAAAGGTAATTACCAGCACCTTGAATTGCACCCGGAGGCACACTGGCAAACAGGGCAGCTCCCGCAGCAATGGTGAGGCATGAGCATATCGCCCGCACCCCATCATGACCCGGGAAGCCACATTCTGGATCATTTGCAGCCTCTGAATGGTCACCAAGGGCAGCCCCATGTAGAGCGCATTACAGTAATCAAGTCTGGAGGTGACCAAAGTGTGTATGATCATGAGCAAGGAGTCCCGGTCTAGGAGCAGGCATAACTGGAGTATTACACAAAGTTGTGCAAAAGCCCTCCTAGCCACGACTGCCACCTTGCCTGTAAAGGTCCATGGAAACTCCTTATAGTGGGTGGGTGCCTGGTCTTCATAGTTTCTTTTTTAAAGGATAAATCTTAATAAACCCTTGAGAATGTGAAACAATACCTTTGAATGACTCTGCACAGATATAATGACAACAGATAAAGAAACAAAACCATTGCAGTTGCCAAAGTTTTGGTTTTCCAGTGAGTTTAGCCTGTGTTCATTTTGATTGACTCTGAATGTTGAGTTATCATTGCTCTAGTTTCTGCTCCACTTATTTTATCACTACTGGCTACCTAGGAAGCCAGCTAGCTAGTTTGGCTTCACTCTCCAGGAAGAATGTTTCAGAGTCATCATGTCCACAGCCCAAGCTGTTTTCACATTCCATAGATCAGCCATGGCTTCCATACAATCACCTGGTGAGGCAAAATGGAAACTCTCCAAGATCCTTCAGGAACCTCTTCCAATGCACAAGCCTCCTAGAGTGAGTGATCTTAATTGGGCCCTCACCCTGCAGAGGCTATGAATCTCAATGTGTCTAAATCCCAGAGGTTGTGATCTGTCCATGTCTATAGAGTTCCTCGCGAGTATCTTCCCCAGCAGAGTAAACCAGGTCCACCGTAAGTCCTACGACATGAGTGGAGTCATTTTGGACAGACCCATGGTTGTCATGGAGAAGATGAAGTCCTTAGCTGCTCATAATAAGGTGACCTCAACATGAATGTTGAAATCCAATAGCAGATGAGAAGACTTCAACACCATTTTAATTATATCTAGCATACAAAGAAATTGAATCATTATTCCCTATCACCAAAATACCTTTTAATGTTGCCTTTGAGAGGAGCTATTATGAAGCATGATTTTAAAGACCTTAGGGAAGTCTTTCATCTAGAAGTACCAGGCATGGTAATAGGCATGGCTACCATTATTTTCACACTAAATCCAAGCAATTGTATTGTCTAATTTGTGCTGTATTTAGACATGTTTACAATGCATTTAAAAAGATACATATTTACACTCGGCATGGTAGAATGTAAAACAAAAGAAAGGATCTCAGGCTGTTTTCTTGCAAGAAGGATAACTTATGCAAACTAAACTAGTATATAAACGAAGACAACAAGTAATATTCTTGCTCCGTAATTAGTAATACTGTATTCTTGTTCAATAAAATGATGCAAATTTTACCATGGTGAAAAATAGCTTTCAGTGGACAGATTCCTGACAAACTGATTTGCCCAGCCTTTTTTTGGGTGTGTGTGTGTGTGTGTCAATTTTTAACTATTGTTGGGCTGGTATGAAGAGTAAGAATCATTAAACTGTAGATAGATATCATGTTTCCCCAAAAATAAGACACTGTCTTATATTTTTAAAAACTCCAAAATATGCACAAGGTCTTATTTTCAGGGGATGTCTTATTTTTCCATGACAAAGAAGAATACAGTACACATTTATTGCTGATATAGCGGATCACCAGGACAAGATTTAGGTGAGTACCTTTTTTTTTTTGGGGGGGGAGGGGCTTATATTTCCGAGGTGGGGAAAAATAGGAGGAGGCCCTATTTTCGGGGAAACAGGGTAGTGAGCCCCCTGGAGCTGCTTTGGTGATTGGGTGGCTATTCAAATCTAAATAAATAAATAAATTTTTAAAAAATGGAAAAGAAAATATCCAATTATGTGGGCAAAAGGATGTGGAACAGGACCCATACGATTGACCATCACTACACAGGGGAACACCAGTGCAGTCAATAGGAACTTTATGACAAACCGGTGTACAACAACCACTGACATTTGTGGGTCTATTCGCCCTTTTAGAATTCTCCACCTCCCACAATTCTCTCTTATCTGACAGATGGTCCAGTCAAAGGTCTTTTGGGTGATTGCCAACAGCTCTCACTCCTCTAATGAATGAGTCCTTTCTTCTGCTCTACTTTGGCATAGAGGTCCTACTCTATCTGGTGCTTCTTAAATTCTCTTTCCTTTCCACCAGCAGTGCAGCTATTTTGGGATAGGAGATGATACAAATGTGGTTGGGCTAGGCCCTCCTAAAGTGCACCCAGGTTGTACCACTGTGAGCTCAGACTCACAACAATCAAAATCTGGAGCAAACATCCAGAGTTTCCTGAGTTCTTGTTTATACACACGTGATTAGGCTACAGATGAGCAGAGACCTCTCTTCTGCAGACTCAGTACTGAAGTTGCAAAGAACATGGCTGTGGAGGTGGGACTATTTGCTCCCTCTAAATAGGTTCATAGCATCAGCATTTGAAACAGCTTAATAGAGATGAGGTAAAATACAGTACAAAGTTATACACAAGGAGTTATTAACAGTAGTATAAGGCTATGTCAACAGACGTATAAGGAAAAGGATGTGACTTTATGATGCTGTTTCTTAACTGGGAATATGAAAATGCATATGTAAACCTGAAAGCAAATCAAAAGGCCCTGAAAGCAAGTAGGGTTGCTGACACTAAGCTGCTACAAGCACTAAACCTACTATTTAAACTATTGTGATATGTTTAGACCAGAAACATGACATTCTGGCCAGACATCCCACTATGGTAATCGAATAGACCGTACAGCCATCAACTCAACAATAACCTGACTTCCTAAAGTGGCCAACGACTATGGGTGAATAAGCCCAGTTAGGTGGGGTGATGGCTCCCTCAGTGGAGGAAATGCCACTGGAAACCATCATATTGGGCCCAATGGCTAAATGAGCAGAGGAGGAACTCTGATTCCCAATGGTCAATGAGGTGGAGGAGGCATGCCAGATGGATAGGCTGTGAAGGTGCACCTTGATGATATCATCAAAGCTGTGGCAGCCCATTGCAGTCCCGGTGTTAAATCCTGCATGTCTCATTTCATGTGTGTTGCAGGAGATGGCTTCATGATTATAATATGTGGGTCACATTATGGCAAGATGGGATCTACCTTAAGCAAATTCATGCCAGTGACATTTTTCCTGCTTCAGAAAAAAATCCATTCTCGGATACGAGGTGCAGTCAACAAGACCAGAAAAGAGAGGAAGTGACACTATTTACTTATTTCCTCATATTTTTGTGCAAGGAAAAGCTACTTTCCCTTTTTCTCTGAGAATCCCAATAAGGGTGATGGGTATGGGGAAAGTACATAAATCCTGCCCATATATATCCACCACAATTTCTGAAGAGCTTTGCACGTTTGACAAAAATGTATGGGTGTTGTAACTGTATTCCACTGAGTATACTTATGATGCTTCCATGAGTTTATAGCACCCACATGTCACAATCATCCTTTGAGTCCTACATACTTTCCGGTTGAATGCTGGAATGCAGCTGTAATGGTACTAAATTCTAAAGGTACTGCCATGGATTTGGAACAGGAGCTGTTGCCATTTCCCCCCTCTTCTGACTTTCTTTACAGACTTTTGAAGGACGGTTGAGGGAAGTCTTTGACTCTCTTGTTCATACTGTGAATATGACTCAAAGAATCTCATCTTGTCAGCCAGGACATGACCTTTAAGGATTCTTTGAGGACAGAGTATACTTCCCCATGGAAAGCTTTACTATCAGTTCAGTGAGCCAAATCCAGATGTTACCTTCATCTGAAGATACTAGTGCTCAAGTAAAATATGAAAGGTTACACCTTCACAGGAGGAGATTTTCCTCCAAGGATGTTGTTTCTCTTCTGTTATTTTTCTTACATAGTTTCTACCTAGAGGGGTTATAGCAGGTGGAGAAACTAGCAGTTAAAAGCCAAGCATTAAAACAAAGATATATATATTTTTAGTGGGGAGTGAATAAAAGATGATGCTAAAATGTATTATAGTAAAACTTTCTTTAGATAAAACTTCCAAATGTAAATAGCATTTGTATATTTCATATTTTCAATCAAATTGACAAAATATTTAAAAAATCTCATCATATAATAATATCCCTTATTTAATGGGTGTGCTGGTTATACAGAACTGAAATGGCATAACAGTATCCAGCAACTCTTGGAAAAAAATAGAAATTTAGGAGTAAATAGAATTAGATTGTGATAATAATCCAACTACAAAATTTATGTCACAAAGATCTCAGATATTTAAGATTTTCCAGTAACCATACAACATGCACAGGTTGTTTGGTGTTTTTTTTTTTTTGCATGTCACTTACCAGCAATTGCTTTCCCACCCATTCCAAACATTTCAGGGTAGGAGGCACTCATTATTATGAAGGGAAAATGCTCCTAGCCCCAAATCCTCTATTAAAACTATTGTGATGTATTTAGCCTAGAGAAGAGAGGAAGTGGCACCATTTACTTATTTCTTCATATTCTTGTACAAGGAAAGGCTTTTTGTTGTTGTTCAGTCACACAGTTGATTCCAACCCTCCGTGACCCCATGGACCACCGTCCGCCAGGCACCTCTGTCTTCTACCATCCTCCTCAGCCCATCCAGCTCTGTTCCCACTGCATCCACAATACCATCTAGCCATCTCATTTTTGGCCGCTCCCTTTTTCTTTTACCCTCCACCTTTCCCAGCATCAAGACTTTCTCAAGTGAATCCTCTCTTCTCATTTGATGTCCAAAGTACTTAAGCTTCAACATGTAATGTAGTTATCCATAACTGTTATATTTTGGGTTGACGAGGATGTTATATTCTGGGTTGACGAGGATATGATGTTAGTCATATTTCTGAAGCAATAAAATGAGGTGGAACAGAGTTACTTTACTGGTGTAACAAGTTATATTTTCTAGTTAACTTTTGTTTTAAATTCTTTATTTATAGATTTTGAATATAAAAAATAATAAGAAAAACAAACATACAATACAAAAAGGTTTCACAAAAATACTACATTTGATATATATTAATTAATACATTTTTCTACTTTTCTATTACCACTCATCAATCAAAAAAAAAAGATTCTAATACCTCTTTTATTCCTACTACACATATTCTTCGTTGCTTAGTTCACCTCTGTGCTATATACAATGTCCAGGAAGGTTGTATCCATTTACATTTTCCAAAAAGTGATTTGTTCTGGTACAGGGTTGACTCCTTTTTTTCCAACAATCACATATTCCACAAATTTCTTCCAGATTCCCCAGAATCCATTTACTTGAACTATGCCTTTCTTAACATTTAATTCCCATGTCAGTTTATCATTAAGAGCTAAATCCCACATTTCCTTATACCAATCCTGTATATTCAATAACACATTATTTTTCCAATTTTTTGCAATACATTGTCTTGCCGCAGACAGCATCACAGCCATCAACTCTTTACTATCATTACTCATTTTATATTTGTCCACATTTGTTAGTAGTGCCGTATCTGGTCCCAATTCTAACCGCATATACATTATGTTTTCAATTTCTTTTTCAATCTTACCCCAGAATTCTGACACCTCATTACAATTCCACCACATATGTACATATGTCCCAGTAGAATGCTTACACCTCCAACATTTATTACTTATTTCCTTGTTCATTTGATGCAGTCTAATTGGGGTCAGATACCATCTCCAAAGCATCTTAAAGTTGTGTTCTTTTACTCTTACAGACATAGTTCTCATAATTCTTTTTTTCCATTTTCTATGCCAACTTTCTTCCAAAATTGTCATATTCAAATCTTGTTCCCAAATATTCTTTAAAACTTCCTGTATTTTCCCTTGTTTATTCATTATCTTATATATTTTACTAACTATCCCTTTAATTCCCATATTTCCTTTTCTTATCTTAACCAAAAGTTCTTCAAAGGTTGTAAGTTGCCTATCTAAACTATTGTAAGCTATAAATCTCTTATTCCAATTGTTTATCTGGAGAGTCTGGAACCAATTTAATTTCAATTGTAAAAAAAGTACCTTTCTTTTCTCCGAATCTTTGCAAATCTTCAACCAATCTTTTAACAGTGAAACCCCATTTTCTAATAATATTATCTTAATATCCCTATCTATCTTAATTGGGAAGTTATTGAAATCTTCTAATTCTATAATTGGTGAAATCCCTGGAATAAGATCTTCTCTTACTTTATTCCATTCTTCTATAGTTGTTTTTATCATCCTGTTCCGTATCTCTTTATTTTTTTTGCCATCAATTTTGCTTAAAAATATCGCTTTACCCGTTTTCAAAAAATCTCTCTTTTCAATTTTTTCCCATATCGATTCTTCCCTCATTAAAATTTTTACAACATTTCTTACTTGAAAAGCTCTGTAATAATTATGTATGTTTGGGATTCCCAGTCCCCCTTCTTTTTGAGGTATATACCACAGTTGTTTAGAAATTCTTGCCTTTCGCTTCCCGTTACATAACTTATTTATAATTTTTTGATATTCTTCCAATTCCTTATTACTATGTTTTATTGGTAAGACATTGAACAAAAAATTTAATTTAGGTAATAACATCATTTTGCTTAAGGCTACCCGGCCGAACCATGATAAATTCAGTTTATTATATTGTGTTATTTTCCTTTCAATATCCTTCTTTTGCTTTAAGTAGTTCAACTTTTTAAGTTCCCCAGTTTTGCTTGAGATCGTTATTCCCAGGTATTTTAAATTAGATTTTACTTGTATCTTGTATTTTTCTTTAATATTATCTTGCTCCTCTTTTTCCCCATTACAATATATCATTTCTGATTTTTCCCAATTTACTCTCAAGCCAGTTGTTTCTTCAAATATTTTTTAAGTGCCAATATATTCTTTCCAATGCCTTCTTTGGATTCTTTGCAATTATAAGTGTGTCGTCTGCATATAAATTTATTTTATTATCTTCTATTCCACTTACTTCCTCATCTTGACGTATAGCATTGGCTAAGAACTCCATTGCGATTATAAACAAAACTGGGGATAAAGGGGATCCCTGACGGGTGCCTGCTTCCAATTTTATATCCTCTGTATATATATCGTTAACTTTAACTCTGGCTGTTCCTTGTTGGTATAATTTTGCTATTACTCCTTGAAATTTGTCACCAAATCCATATAGACCGATCATTCCATGAATTGTAGCCCAATGTAACGAATCAAATGCTTTAAATATATCAAGAGATAAAAAACCTACCTTCTCTTTTTTCTTTTCTGTAGAATCCAACAGATCCAACACTCTTCTTACCAAATCTGACATATATCTGTTTTTCACAAATCCTGCTTGATCTTTATTGATATATTCATTTATGAAACTGCCCAATCGTTTAGTCAATATTGTAGTAAAATTTTTTGCATCTTGATTAATTAATGAAATTGGCCTGTATGATTCTATTTTCTCTAAATCTTTTCCTGGCTTGGGAATTAAGGTAATGATCGATCTATTCCATGAGTTTGGGATTGATTCGCCTTCCAATATTTTGTTAAATAATTTACATAGTTTTGGAACTATCAGTTCCTTGAATTCTTTATAAAATTCGGCCAGTAACCCATCTTCTCCTGGTGCCTTATTTAATTTTAATTTTCCAATAACTTCCCAAATTTCATTTTGTGTAATTTTCTCCTCCATTTTGTTTCTATGTTCTTCTGAAATCTTATTTATTTGTTGTTTATCAAAATATTCTTTAAGTTTTACTATATTTACATCCTTTTTTGAATATAGATCTCGATAAAAACTTTCAACAATTTTAGATTTCTCTATACTCTTGTTACACCTTTTCCCTTTTTTATCTATCAATACACCAATCTGACTCTTGACCTTCTTTTCTTTAGCTGCTCTTGCCAATAATTTTGAATTTTTGTTACCATGTTCAAAATATTCCCTTTTTTAAAAAATTAAATCTTTCTTAACTTTTTCCATATCTTTTCCTTCTAACTCCTTTTTTTTTTTTTGAATTTTTCCAAATATATCCTGGCTTTTAGTCCTTGCATGCTCCAATTGAAGTTCTTTTAGCTGTTTTTCCAATTCCTGATATCTGCTCCTATTTTGTTTGTTTCTCATGCTTGTAATTTTTATAGATTCGCCTCTAAAAACTGCTTTCATAGTGTCCCACACTGTACTATAATTAACCTAGTTGTTATCATTCCATTTCCAACTTTCTTCCCATTTTTCTATTATATAATTCTTAGTAGCTTGTTCCTTGAAATTTTTTGAGTTATATCTCCAATTATACATTTTCCTTCCTGGGTCTTCTAATTTTATGTACATTAATATCTTTGCATGGTCTGATTCTTTAATTGTTCCTATCTCTATATCTTCCGTCAGTCTGTTCAGACTTTCTGTAACAAAGATATAATCTATCCTAGAATACATGTTATGCACTTGGGAAAAGTATGTATATGCTCTTTCCCCACCCTTAATTTCTCTCCATACATCCTTTAAACCGATTGTGTTCATCCAATTGTCCAAGATATACTTCTTGCTCTTTCTTTTATCTCCTGTAGTGTCCATATCCGATCTTATTAAATTAAAGTCCCCCGCTATTATCATATTCAGACTACCTTCTTTACTGATACTTTTTTGCATTTTATCTAAAAATTGTTCCCGATTGTCGTTTGGTGCATAGATATTAACAAGTGTCAATTCCTCATCATCTATATTTCCTTTAATTATTAAGTACCTCCCTTCTGGATCTGAGATGCTTTGTGTCATATTGTATCCAGTTTTATCAGAGATCAATATCGCTACTCCTCTAGATTTGGATGTCCCATATGCCATTTCATAAATTTGCATTCCTTTTAAGACTAATTTATTAGCTTCTGCTGATTTTTGATGGGTTTCCTGTAAAAAAATGATATCCGGTTTATCTTTTTTTAGCTCTAATTGTAATTTCTTTCTTTTCAATACACTACCTGTACCCTTTACATTCCATGATACTACTTTAATATTTTTGATCATCTATAATTAAACAGTTTCAACGTGTGGAAACCTTCCCTGGACGTGCAATCCACCACCTTACATTGAATAACTAAAAAAACCCCTAAATATCTACCCCTAACTAAACTAGACAACTTATCTATTCTAATGAAGTCGTTGAACCTCCCCACTCTTCTCTTCAGAGTTACGCCTTCGTCTTCCAAAGAGGGGAGGTGGAGACATGAAAAGAATGGCATGATCTAATTACAGTCCCTATATTTGCCCACCCAGCTCCACCCATCTCTCCCACTTTTTTCCCTTCACCCCTTTCTTCTCTCTCTCTTTCCCCCTTTCCTTTCCCTTTCTTTCCCCTTTCCTTTTTCCTCTCTTTCTATAAGAGCAGAAGAAACCAGAAGGCATAGAAAAGAGAAAAATAATACAGAAGATAATAACTACTCACCTACCACTAACACACTCCCAGAATCGTCAGTACCCCCCGTGGCTCCCTCCTCTTCTTCTCCAGATCTGTCTCTTTTTATAGCTCCAGATTCCAACAAATCCTTTCTTAAGGACATCCATTCCGGCGTTCCAACCTTGACCAAGCCAATCTGACACATATACTCCAATACATCCATTTCTGAATTAACAACGTGCATCTTTCTGTCATAATAAAAGCATATTTGCTGTGGAAATCTCCAATTATATGTAAGCCCTCTAGCTTTCAGAAGTTTTGTCACTGGTTTCATTTTGTATCTCCAAACACGTTCTTCTGGGGCTATATCATTGTAGACTTCCACAGAAGTCCCATCTATTTCCAGAACGCCAGCACCAGCCTGTTTAATAAAAGCCATCACCCTAAGCTTATTGCCCCAATTTGCAAATTTGACCAAAACATTTCTTTGAAAATTCTTTCCTCTCTTTCCCCCCACCCTGAAAACACTAGCTATATCTTCCGCAACAAAATCTTTTCCCATTTTAAGAGCGTTTAGCCAATCAACTATTCTTTCCTTCAGCTTGTCTGGCGTTCGTTCTGGCATTTTACAAATCACAATATTTTGCTTTCGCATGCCTTCTTCCACCATATCTAATCTTTTTCGTTGTGAACACACTTTGTAATCCATTTCTTTTGTTTTGGACTCCAATTCTTTCACATCGAGTTGTAATGTCTTTACGTCTTTCCTCGTATTCTTCATCATATTTTCCATCCTTTTTGAATTGTCTTTGACTTCCCTTGACAGATCATTAAGAATTGTAGCCAAATTTTGGAAATTAGTAGTAGTTGCATCTCTGTCCCGCCTCGTCTGCTCGTTGTTAAATTGAATCTCTTTTCTCAATTCTTGAAAATTCCCTGACATTGACTTTTCCATCTGTTCGACTTTCTTCATAAATTTACCTATCTCTACATAGAAGTGCATGTTTTCTCCTGCTGAAGTCTCGGCCATCGGTGGTGGTGTTTGTCCATCTCTTTGTTCCTTCTGTTCTCTTTGCTCTCTTTGGTCCTTTGGCTCCTTCTTGTCCTTTCTCATTTCAGGTCTCTTTGGTTTAACAACTTCTTCCTCCTCTCTACCCTTACCCCCCTCCATGACTATACTCAGTTAATATGCAAGATCAGATTTTTGACTAAACAGCTAAAACCAATTCCCTTCCCCTTCTCTCTCTCTCTCTCTCTCCCCCTTTTTGAATATAAAAATAACTTTTAAAAATCTCTAATTAATTTCGTTTAATCAACCAATTTTCTAATTGATATTGCTCACTATCAAGAACAAATTATATCAAGTCTCCAATAATCAATACTTAACATTCAATAGATTTCCAATAGATCAAATATTCAATAATATCAGTCAATTAAACCTGTTTCAATTCAATGTTTCAATTATAATATCAAAGTAAATATCTAATACCCCTAATCAGCTTAAAATCAATAATTTTCTATAAGAGTAGCTTTTAATAAAAATCAATTAATTTATATATATAATCCAAATTAATATCAATTTAATATCAATTTAATACTTTAATTAAGTTCTAAATAATTTTAATTTACCTTTAATAATTAGTAATTATTTAGGGGGGAGGGGAAAAAGGGGGGTGGGAGCAAGGGGGAGGACAAAATGAGGAAAAACCAAACTATTGATAAGGAGCTACCTTATGTGTACTTCAAGGGAAGGGGGGGAATGACACACTGAGAGACATACACTATATATTTTATTAAGATATCACTAACAATAGAAAGAATAGAACGAAAATAGAAGCAGAAAATAGAGACAGAAGCAACAGAAGGTTAGATAAAGCAATTATCTGAAAGACAATGAAAAAAGAAAAAAAGACATAAAGATTAGAAACTCCCCTCCAAATAACAAAGTAATATAGAGAGAGAGAGAGGAAAAAAAAGGAGAAGAAAAAGAAATATTTTCTCTCTCCCCCTCAAAAAAAAAAAGATATTATGTATGGCTTAATCCCAGTTGAATCAAAAATATTGAGTATATAAAAAACAAAAAGAGAGAAAAAATAACTAGTCAATACAACAAAAAGTTTCCTTGAATTTCGTCCTTCTTTTATGTTGTTGCCGCCATAAAACACAGTCCAATAATATTACGTCTTACAAAAAAGAAAATCTTCTATATAAGTCAGTTAAAAAAGAAAAAAAGAAAAAAGCAAAAAAGAAACGTTCTTCTTTTGTGTATATATATGTATATATAAAAAAAGAAAAACTAAATCCTCTATTATTATACTGAGCGGCTCCTTAAGTTTCGGTTTCTCACCCATGTTTTCAACTCTTTGTTAGAGTACCGCCGCCATTACTCCCATGCCAATGTCTCTACGCAGTCCTTTTTAGAAAAGTTACAAAGAGAAAAAAAAAACCCCCCACACACCTCGTTTCTTCTCCCCAAATCCTTCTCTCCAGCACAGTCTCTTAAAAATTAAAACTTTGCTTGAACAGTCAATAAAATCCGCTTTTCTCCGCTATTTTAGTCCCCATGATTCAGTCTCACCATTCATCAATAACCCGTTCTCTGCTCTTTCGCACTTTCTCTCTGCGCCTTCGCACCGCCCGCCGTTTCACCAACGCTACCGCGGCTACGGTTGCTTCAGCTCCGCACGATCTCCGGCTCCGTGGGTAGCCTCCACGAACGGGATTGCGGGTACGGGGCCTCTGAGAGAGACCCGGTCCCGCTCCCCGTCTGGAGGGCAATCCCCCGAGCCCCGATCTTCCACAGACGCAAGAGCGGTTCTGTAATTCCTTCCCAGGGTTTAACTCATTGATATCCTCATTTATATTTTATTTTTGAGAGTTTAAATCTTCATTTTCGCATTAATATCACGTTTCCTCGGTGGAGCCCGGCTCAATGGCGTCTGCCTCCTATGCCATCCTAAGCCACGCCTCTAGTTATCTTTTGAAGGTAACCTTTGAAATGCATTTTAGAAGCATTTTGACAGGAATTTTTGTAATCTATTATCATTTCTAAGATATGAGGTTTCCCCTAAAGGTTTTTTAAAAAAAGTTAAGAAAAGTAGAACAAGCAATAGAAAAAGTACTTTTCAATGTTGTAAGGAGCAAAGTCAATGGCAATTAATAACTTTAAAAAGATTTTTTTTTGCTTTCTTCTGAAGCACAATCTCAGCATCAAAGAGGCACTGCACATGACAAGGAATTACTTCTGCCAAGGACAGTACAAAATTCTTAAAAATATATCTTCTATCACCCACAACTTGGAGGTAGCTGGTTACAAGTAACATGGTCATCTTTAACTACTTACATTTGGAAATATTTAACGTGAAAATAGTAGCCACATAATTGTTTTTAGCTATAGCAGTAATGCCCAACGTATTTGAGTGTAGCCAGTAACACCCAGTTACTTCAAAACTTGATTTTAACAGGGATTTTAATGCACTGATATATTCTATCAAGAATGTTTCAAGTTTTATGCCATTCTCTTATAAATCCTAAGAACAGAAGGACGTATTGTTAATTATGGCTTGGCTTTTTGAAAATATTTGCAAGGTGCATTATCAGCATAGGTCCATAAAGGGAACCAAAGAGGGTTTTTGGCCTATTGGTAAGATCCCTGCAACATGTTAAAAATGTGCAAGGCAACAAATTATCTCATTGATTAGAACAGTAGTTAATGATATTGGCAATCTGGCTGCTGAGAGCTAATAAACATCACAACATATTTCTTTTTTAATGTGATGTTTTGAGTTATGCCATGACTCAAACATGTACATTAAATTTAAGGACACATGCATTTTATATCCCTGCATTTTATGCCTGGCAACCCTGAAGGAATTAATCTGTTCAGCCGTTTTGTTTCATAGTTTTGTTCTTAGTAATAAAAGTGTTGCTTTTTGTTGTGTGGCTGCTTTTGAGAGGAAGATACAAAAATCCAGAGTTGAAAATGGAAAATTTAAGGTAAGAGGATGGGGTTCATACATTACATTCAATGCCTGCACAGTTCATGTGATTACTGTATATGCTGGCGTATAAGACTACTTCCCCCCCATGAAAAACATGCCTCCAAGTGGTGTTGGTGGGGGGGTCATCTTATACGCCGGGTGCACTTCAGTTGGGATAGACATAGCTGCCCATAGTGGCCTCCCGATGCCCGCCTGTTGCCAATAGTGGCCTCCCGATGCCCACCCACCTCATTCTACATACCATCCAGTATCGTGTGGTATCCAGCGTGGCTGTGGCAAGCATCAGCAGTGAGACAGGGGTGCCAGCCTTTTCGGCGTGACCAGCCCATTCTGCTCGGCAGGAAGCAGCGGTGCTCCACCCCACCCCTTGTCTACGCAGAGCTTGCACATGCGCACTTGCGCATTAGTGCCGGCCACAGGGAGATGTTGAAATCAAATCTGATGTTCTTTTATGTTTTATTTGGTGTGTGGAAGGTGTGTGGAAGAGGGGGTAGTCTTATACGGCGAGTATAAAACAAACTCTATATTTTGAGTGGAAATGTTGGGGGGTTGTCTTATACGCCCAGTCGTCTTATACGCCGGCATATACAATAAGTACACAGGTGGTTGGTCTGTAAAACCTTGCATTGAATATGTGTGCACTGTACTACGGTTATTGATTTGTGCATGTACTGTTAAAGTGGATAGGTTTTCACAACCTATCTGAATAGGAGTACCTATAATATGTATCAATTTAAATTGTAATACAGTATATGAGTACCTAGGTATAATGAAAAATAAAAACCTAACATATTTGTTGCTATTCTGATTAGGTAGGGAGGAGAAGTTAGGATGGTGACACACTCAAGCAAGTGGTTAGGAGATTGTTTGGGGTATTAAAGATGGAAGAAGTAGAAATTAGCAAAAAGAACAGAAGACAGAGAATGTTATGAAACAGGAATACCTGTAATACCTGTACTAAAATTTTGAGCATTTCAGTCTGAAGGGACTTGTTACCATTTTTCTATGTAATTTTTTTTAAATATCACAACAAGATGTGAAAAATGCACCATTAACACATTTCCCTTAAAGCAATCAGTAATGAGTAAAGGCCAATACAGTATGTTACTTTCATGAAGAATAACAAGCTTGTGTACCACCTTAGCTGAAGCTAAAAATTACTAATCAGACCACTTCATTGGACCTACAGGTAAGGCTGGCCCTGCAAAATAAGACTAAAGGCATTTCTGTGGCTATTTCTTCCTGAATATTCAAAAATTATCATTAAACAAGATGGGATATTTTAGTTCTACTGAGCCACATTTTATACAACCCACATAAAACTAGACCTACAATGCAGGCTTTTTATTATATTATTGCCTAATCTGTGTTTTTTAAAATACCGTCACTTTCCAACCATTTGTTGCACGTAACATGAGAATGCACAAAGAATATTCATGTGTTGGGATTTAGCTGTTTTTCTTAAGCCACTTCATGATACAGACCAAACAGGGTTGCTTGAGGTCCATATGCCTTTTGAATCCAAGTGTCGACACCAAATGGCATGCCTGACCTCCTAGCAACCTTATTTAGTCCAATGCAGCTTGCTCCAAAATTGGCAGGTAGCTAAATCCTTTGTCTTTCCAGGTATGGGATTTTAGATAATTGGGTACAGTTGCAAAATATCTTTACTGTTCTTTTTACTGTTCTTTTGGGCTGTTATTTCAAGCACCACACACAACTCTCAAATATTGCCTTGAGTTGTTTTTGTATGAACTGGAAGACGACTCTGTAGGAAGCTTGTATTTTCATTGAAAAGCATCATTTCACTTCTGAATGCGAAGAATGATGATCAGTCCAAGACAGGGTCCATTTAGTTCAGGCTATCAGTGGGGGTGGGGTGGGTGGTTAAAGAGGAATAAGTATAGCAGCAGGAACTGGTGATAGGTATGGCAAGACCTCAGCAGGAGCAAAATAGAGGAGACAGAGGTCTATTTGTTCATTCATTCACCTAGCAAGTATTTCTTTCTTCCAGATACTTCAAGACATCTCTCTGATTCCAACCTCCCATAGTTACATCACATTCTGATTATTTCTATCTGTGATACAACAGTAATTAATGGGCAGAAAAAAATACCCCAAATAAGTTATCACATTCTAATGTCACATTCACTTCTGTTCTGAATGAATTCAATCGCTAATATCAAGCCTTTTTTTTTTTTTTGGGGGGGGGGCGATATATCACTAGTGAAGCCCAAATTAAAAGATCAGGAATTTCTGAAGCTTCTTAAGGAACCACCTCTCTCATATTTTGTTGAGATCTTACCTCTAATCTACTGAGTCAGAACCCCTTTGGCCCTATGGTTGTCAGAACCCCTTTTGGGGTTTCTTTGGTACAATTTGCATGCCCTAGTCATGACACAGCCGCCACAAATTTTTTAATGCTCATCCAAATGGATCAGAGGTTAGAACAGCACCTCACCTTGATTGTTTTTAAAATAGCCATCTAGAAAGTGGATAATTTATTGCACTTTTTGTGCACTGATGATACCGGTGCAAAACTAGTACCAGCTGGCTGAAACTGATCCCAACGCTGAAAAAGTGTAATAGCAAAAATCTTATTTTATCTTTCTTCTTTAGAAGAGGGCAGAGGCAAGCTTGTGCCACAGGAGATCCACCGGGCCCCGGGGTGGTGGTCTTCCAAAGCTCAGTTTCTGGGGAGGTCAGCACTGAGGGGAGAGCCGGTTGGTGTCGCATCACAGGGAGGCGTGTAGAGGCTCAGGTGACCCAGTCCCCAAGAATAGGGCAAGAAGATAAAAACTGGGCAGGGTAACTGCTCGGGGGATAGGAGGAACAATGCACCGAAACCATAGGGCCAAATAAGAGAATGGCAAGGCAAGGTTGAAATGAAAGTGGCTCTGCTGTTGTCTCATTGGAGAGAGCTAGCCAAGGGAGAAGCAGCAGCTTCTCCTGGAGCAAGGTTGAGGGTAAAGCAGAAAGGAGCCACCCTTTATAAAGGGGTGTAGGCTCCTCCCTGGCCGACTGGTGGGAAAGTCAGGTGCACTCCCATCTCTTCCAGGGGCAGGGCCTGAGCAAAGCACCCGCCATGCAGAGGAGCTGCTGGTGCATGTTCAAGCTCCATGTTTGTGTATAAAAGCAGACATAAAGCATGACGGGATTCCCTGCAGTAAATTCAACAGGGATTATGTCAGAGAGCAAGATAACATCTGGATGGGTGCCCTGTAAAATTATTTCAGTGGTAAGGATACCAGAATTAAAGCTTTGAAAGGAAACATAATCTAATCCATTTTTTTTTCTAAACACCCAAAAAGCACATGATGAACTACAGTGAAATTACCATAATGAAAGCAAATGTGCACTTACCATTTCAAATTACTCCACAACATTAAGGCAGCCTTTATTTTAGTTAAATAAAATTATTGATTTAAAAAAGCTGAAGAGACTATTTCTTATTAAATCTATCCATATAAATGATGGAACAAATTGCTCTTTTTGAAAAACTTTGTTCATTGAAGTGTTCAGAAATGATTTTTAAACCACTTTCAACATGAAATAGCTCCACTAATTTCTGCATGTTTTCCTTTTTTCAAAAATTTTTATGTGTCACCAGCAGCAGAGAGGGGGGATGAGGGAAAAAGAGAAGTAAAGAGAGAGAATGTAAACATTTTGTAAACACAGAAGAACACTAAGGCAGTGCTCACATGTAGCTCTAGCAACCACTACTTCAATAGTTAAACAACTGTCTCTGGCAATATTTGATAGAAATGGTTAATTCCATGTCATTTCAAAATGCTTTTGGCAAATTTCAAAATTAGTACAATCCTTTTATTTAATCTAGAGGACTTTAAAATGGTTTCAGAACTAACTGTGTAAAGACTGAATGTTTCTTTCTGTTATAGTTTAATGAAAGCACTTGTTCTTTCTGAACCATGAGAAAATTAATGGAGTCCACTTTGATTTACCGGAATCTCATTCATGCAATGTTACTCAGACTTCATTAGGTACAAAGAAAATGTGTTTCTCCTCAAATTTGTTACCCTTGCATATAAAGCTACTGAAAGGAAGAGGGGGTGAAATTGGCATATGAATCAGGGTAGCAAAAAAGCAAAGCAGAACAAGGTTCAAATACTGTTAACATTCAACAGTTGTGCCAAAGAACAATGTTCTGCACTGGTATGTTTTGAAATGTAGAGTTGAGAAACCCTACTCCTGCTAGTCCATCTACTACATAGTATTTGAAAGATACGTCATTTTGTGTGTGTCAGCAGGAAAGTATAGAGGACATTATTTTTGAGATACCTAATACACTTATGAAATTGAATTACTCCTGGGTGAATCTCAGATTTGATTGGCAACTTGCATTCTGGCATAAACGGTGCTAGGGTAAAGCATTTTCATTAAGACCACGATGGAATGGAAAAAATTAACCCCTTTCTCATGTATCTCCCCCACACCTTGTCTGTTGTTCTGAAACCGAAGACACAGGGCCTATGACTACGTGCTTCTCATATTATTATTATTTGGGGTGCTCAGAGATCTCTCAGTTATTCTTTGATAATTACATATAATGGAAGCTCCTTAATGAACATGTCAGTGAATATTACAATTGGCTTCTCAAGCTCTTATAATATGGATATTTATTCTTTTTATTGATGAAACAGTTGTTCTATTTCTTGTTGTTTTTCCTCTATATTTTCCTCCTTCTCTTCATGCTTTCCTACCAAGGGCTGGTTTAGGTAGTAGACCTTCAATAGGTTTGTGCAGGATGAGCACTAGAAAAAGTGCATTCACATAAATTATCTTATGTAATTATGGAACCCATTCCTTTATTTTGTGAAGGTCCTACTGGAGCCGATAAATATAATGTGGACTTTGTTCTCATTTAGTTTTAAGATGATGTTTGTACTCTAATTGTTCAAGCAACTCCCACTCGGTGCTAGTGAGAACTCTGGGTGTTCAAATTGCAGCATCCAGTTTTGTGATTGTTCTTGATTGTTATATTAGAATATAGAAGAATTTATTTTCATGAAGTTTGCTCGTACAATACTAAAGAGCCCTGGTGGCACAGTGGTGAAACTGCTGAACTGCAGTCAAAACATTGTAAATTCAGTCCTGACTAGGACCCAGCTTGACTCAGCCTTCCATCCTTCCAAGGCTGGTAAACCGTAAAATGAATACCCAGCATGCTGGGGGCAAAATACTAATTAGCATGTGACCCACCCAGAGAGAGCACTAAGTGCCATGGGATGGTATATAAGTGTATTTACTATTGCTATGAAGAGAACACAAGATGGAATCTTAATGTAATCTGCTAACTCAAGACTAGCTGGTTTGTAAGGGTGGGTTTAGAAAAAAGTTGGTCTTTCAAGGATGTTTACAATCCAGTCCTAGTTACCTAACAGGCAGATTGGTCAGACCAGAAAGATACTCATGGCCATTTGACAACTTCATATCTATTCATTGGGGCTTCAGGTCTGAGGAAGCTGCCTACAAATAGTTTCCTTATGTTCTGCTTTTGGGCTGTCTCTAACCACTCTAAGGCATATGCAACTTGTAATTTATGCTGGGTGTAACAGCAAGTATGCTTCACCCTCTGTAGTTCCTGTTGCAGTAAATTGCTTTGTTAATGTAATTAACTTCACATCTATCATTTGGTTGGCCTTGTGGAAATTGTTTGTCAAGGCCAGTCACTTTCTTTCCTTCTCCAATTAGATTATAAACAAAACCATGGTTCAGAGGATGGAATAAATGCAGCTTGTTGTCAAGACATTTATTGATGTTCTGCTTTACTCTGACTCCCAATGTTACTTAGATTGTGTTCCCTTTTTGCTACTGGTAGCATGTTTCCTTGGTTTCCTACTTTGTCTTCATTATCACTAGCTTTCTGTTCACTTATAAACTTTATTAGTCAAGGTAATAAGCATGAATTGCAGTTCATTAATTGAAACTTCAGTCTTGGTGGCTTTAATAAGAAGGTTTGCATGCAGTCCTTTAATCATTTTTCAGAAGTGGTTAATTCCAACCAAAAGTGTACTTTTCTCTCTGTTGCCATTGCTCTTTTTGTGAGACATTAATGGCAGTTTCATTAAATAACCAGGAAATTTCTGCAGCTTAATGGAGTTAATGTTGAGTTTACATCATGGCTAAGAAAGGCTAAAGCAAACTGCTAATGCCACATACAATTATAATAGGATTTTCCATGAGAATGGTGTTCAGTGGGATTTTAATTTCTCCCTGCACTAATTTTATTGATCATCTCATTAATGATAACAACTGCTGTTTTCGTAATGTACTCAGTGGAAGAGTGACCTATTTCAAAATGACAAAAAACATTGTGGCACCTTAAAGACTAACTCATGTATCTTAATATTACCTTTCATGGATCAAGTCCACTTTGTCACACATAAAAGTGAGACTTCGTGGCATTAATTTATACATATCATGTACAGAGATACTCAATTGTTGCTAGCACAACGGATAGGTTTGCAAATCAGTGTTGATATTTACAATGGGTTTTTTTTGTTTTGTTTTTTCTGATATGCTTGCACACACTAACATGGCTACCACTTAAAATGTCAACTATGAAGGACACTATATTTAGCTGAATGGAGTGGAGGTCCATCAACTTTATGAAGAAACTTGCACAGGTACAAACAGACATCATCTTCCTCACCAAATACCAAAGCAAGTGTACATCCCCAAAGGAGTTAAATGAAAAACCCTATAGAATCAAAGTAACTCACTAACTACAGTGTGAGATTATTCAACACTCTCTTAGAAACCACTAAATCACCTCATCACAATCCTATACAGCAAACAAAGGAAAATCCAGAAGGAGATTGTGGATCTTGAACCACTTATACAAAACCAGCCCTTTGCACTGGAAGCTATACAAATATTCCTCATGATGCACAGCTTTCTTTCTTGAAGACAAAAAAAAGAAAAAACTATCCAATCTACTACAGAACTGCTTACCCCACAACAAGAGCAATGTGGACTTATATAACAATGTCATCCATCTATCCAGCTACTCCCTGAGCCAAGCAGAAGGGGTCTGTCCCATCAAATCCACATAAATGATGACCTGGAAGCCTTTTTCTGGAGACTATGACTCAAATAATATTTCTACAACCCGAGAAGAGCCAGCATGATAATTCACAAGCTGTTCCTCACTTGCTACAACATGAGGAGGAACCATGCATGGATCCACAACCATTTTACTTACAACAACACAGAAAAAGAAACTCTATGTGGACTCTTCCAAAGGGTTGGAACAAGGAATTGGATTTCTACATTGAATGCTTTCACCACCACTCAAAGAGGCAGACAAGTGTGTTGTTGTTGTTGTCATGGATGAATTGAGCTACACACAAGAAGGTGAAAGACAATTATCCAACTCTATATTTTACCAGACCCTAACTATGAACTCAACTGCCAAATATCAAAAAGAATTACAAAACTGTCTAAAAGTTGTGGCCAAAATCTTGACTAACACACCATAAGAGACTCAACCTGCTGCCTTTTACTTGCTATCTAAAATACACAAATCTGGAAACCTTGGGAGATCCATCATTTCAAGCATCAACAATGTAACTGTTGGGGTTTCTGGATATGTGGATTTCATTTTCAAATCATATGCCACCAATGTACCCAGCTATGTAAGAGATACCACAAGGTTTCTAAGAAAATTTCAATAAACACATGACCTGCCAGATCACACCATCTTACCCAAACTGGATGTGAAAGCTCTCTACACCAACATCCCACACAAAGATGGACTACAAAGCCATTGGGTAATACCATTCAAAATAGGGTAAAGCCCATATAGTCACTATTCTCTGCTACTTTGTATTACTCACACACAACTATGTATGATATGATAACCTTAGACGTGACCTTATTGCTGTATTCCTGCAAATTGAATTGAATAATCATATGTTTAGAACCATGCTCTCAAATAAAATCACTGATCTGACAGCCAATGTTGCCAGACTTGCTTGGAGGACAACCAGGGTACGAACCATTAGAAAAAACCAGCTACAGCAGGGACAGGTTAAAAACCAACTACCCTGTATAATGATTTTTATTTTGCACTTGCAATCCTATTTTATACCCTACTGATGTATATTGTATCCATTATGTGCATTTGTATACAGACATTTTTATCCTCAGTTTATAACTAAAACTTTTAAACTTTTGAACTTGTGTTAGAATTTAAAGATGTCAGCTGTCCTATCCATATAAATCTGTGTTGGTTTATTCTTTTTAAATCAGATACAAAGAAGTGCTTTCCCATTACCTGGCCCAAATGTAGCACCAATTTTAAGAACTTTTTTTCTATTTTTTTAAACTCAAGTAGATGTGTTTGTGGTGGTGCATTTTGACTGTATCTTGTGCACTTAACCCCTTCTGTAATAAAGTGATTTGATTTGATTTGAACTATTTCACCTTTGACAATAAAATCTATTTCTAGATCAACGTAACTGCCATGGGTACTCACAGGACTTCACAATAAGCTAATATATTTATGGCTGATAAAGAACAATGTTTACTTAACTGCTTTGCTCATAAACTGCTTCTCTATTTGAGGTACACTGATGACACATTTTCGATCTGGATCCACGGAAAGGAAACCTAAGAAAAATTCACGATTTCAATAATTTTCACCCAAATATCAACCTCAGCTTGGTTCAACACGTAAATTTCCTAGTCACCACTGTGAAGCTACGAAATGGACATCTGTTCCACACTATATTGAAAGCCCACTGATCTATATATCTTCTGGGATGCCTCCAGCTTCCTTCCAGAATACACAACAAAATCTATTGTCTTCAGCCAAGCTCTCAGTCCTGCTTCTGTCTGCATCCACAAAACAGAGACTCCAAGCTCAAGGATTTACAAAATGCATTTCTCAGACTAAAATACCCATCAAATCTGGTTAAAGAACAGATCAACCAAGCAAGAAGAATATCCAGAAGGAACCTACTGTAAAACAGGTCCAGAAGAGAAAGCAATTGAACACCACTGGTGGTCACTTTCAGCTCACAACTGAAGCCTCTCACATGCATTATAAAAGATCTTCAACCCATCCTTGTCAAGAATACCACTTGTAAGCAAGTATAGGTGGCAGACCTTTACTGGCTTACAGACAACCTCCCAATCTCAAGCAACTATTGACACGCAACAGACTACGCAACAGTGAAACAGAGTTGGGAATTAAACCCTGCTACAAACCCAGATGTCAGCTGTGCCCCCACATTTACTTGGATAACACCATTACTGGACTCAACAAAATCACACACAACATTAAGGACAGTTTTACTTGTTTGTCTGTTAATGTGATTTATGTCATCTCTTGCTAAAAATGCCCTTCTGCACTCTACATAGAACAAACCGGACAAATGTTTCCACAGTCATGTGGCAGGCATGACTAGATGCTGAAGTGCACATAATGCTATTACCTTTCCCACTGAAGTGGTACTTATTTATCTATTTGCAATTTCTTGCTTTTGAACTGCTAAGTTGGCAGGAACTGGGACAGAGATGGGAGCTCACTCTGTTGTGCAGCACTCGGGTCTTGAACTACTGACCTGTTGACCTTCCAGTCATTAAGTTCAGCATCTTAAAACAAAACTATACATATTACAGAGTCTCAGCACAGTAGAAGAAATTGGAAATATCTGTATACTAATTGGGAAATAGCTTTGGGTTTTAGACAAGGCTCTTCCCTTATTTCTTTATGAAATGCTGTAGCTGTGACTGGGACCTTCAAAGTCATTTGCTCCAGTGAGCTTTAGTTTTTCATTTTGGATGCCTAATGCCAGAAACTAATATTTTACCTTCAGATAGAAGGGTTGGGGGAGATAGGTAGCTCTGAAGCTAATGATTCACCTATTCAAGATACAGTTGTACCTTGCTTAAAGAGCATAATGTGTTCCACAGGATTGCTCTTTAAGTGAGTTTGCTCTTTAAGCGAAACACAATTGTAAGTGACCAATTGTGGGAGGGATTGCGAACCCTGATTTATTTGTTAAGCGAGTTTTTGGTTGGTTTTATTTGTTAAGCGATGTGGACATTCAGAGAAAATTCTGCTCCATAAGTCAGTTACTCTTTAAGCGAGGTGCTCTTTATGCGAGGTTTGACTGTAGTTATAATTATTGATGCCATGTGAGTGAAGTGTTTTGCTTGCGGAAAAACCATTATAGTAATGCTAGGTATTGTAATTAATGTTCTGCAAAAAAAGAAGATCCCCATCAGCAAGTGTAAAAATTAATCTCTGTAAGCACAGCAAACTTATAAGATGCAAAGTGCTACCTCTGAACAGAGATATCTTTGAATGCAGTGCCATGCAGAGAACCTCTTGTGCATCTCAGACAGTAACCATGGGCTCTCTGCAGCAGCTGCTTTAAAAAAAATATGTTCTTAGCAGCCCCTTAGGTGCAATTGTCACATTGTTCTTGAAGCATATGAGGTGTCTACAGGTTTTATCTCAGCACTTTGTTTGAATTCAAACAGGCACACAAGTGGAACCTGAGGCTCTGTGCTGTTGATGCAGGAGTACATTAAGGAATAATTATATCAGGCAGCCTGGTAAAAAACACCAACACCAACACCAAGGGCTACTTGTACTACATGCACAACAGTGATGAATGTGTTAGAAGACAAGCTATTTTCTTGCCAAGGCTAGTTTCATACAGAGACTTCCGAGGGCCGAGAACCCTTCCACACCGGATAAGAAGGAGGGAGACCATAAACCATCCCATTCCTGGCATGTATTTTAAAGTCTGCTGCATCTTATTCTCTGAAATTTCTGGACCAAAGCCTCAGACATAGGAGTGGGCCCTTGTGAAGTCACAGGGGATAGGTCCTTCGGGAATCATTGTGTGTGTGTATATGTGAGAGACACTATGGAGACTTAGCGATGAATATGCTGGCCAATGTATGAAATCCAATACCAGCTACAAAGTATGGGAGAGAATGAAAGTGATAAGTGTGCTTCTTAGCATGTCTAAATGGTGTACTCTCTTAGAACTATGGAAGTGAACCCTGAAGTTAGAGCTGTCAGGTCATCAACATCCCATTCCCAGAGAATTTAGGTCCCAAACCTAAGACCAGAGGATGGCTCCTGTAACACAAGTGTTGGGGCAAAACCAGAGATCAACCAATGCAATCTGGTAAAAAACAACAACGAAAAAGATCCTAGGATCTTAATGAAACTCTGACTAGGAAAATAATGCCTTTGGGTACTGGAACCGAAAAAACTGGATCTGAAACCAAATGTTGCACTATGGAATGTTTTTGCTCAGGATTTCACCCACACCCTTTTGTTTTGTTGTTGTTCAGTCGCACAATCGATTCCGACCCTCTGAGACCCCATGGATCACTGTCCGCCAGGCACTCCTGTCCTCCACCATCCCCCTCAACTCGCTCAGCTCTGTGCCCATTGTCTCCATAATACCATCTAGCCATCTCATCTTGGGCCGGCCCCTTCCTCTTTTGCCATCTACCTTTCCAAGCATCAAGGCTTTCTCAAGTGAATCCTCTCTTCTCATCTGATGTCCAAAGTACTTTAGCTTCATCTTTATTATTTGACCTTCTACTGAGCAGTCAGGGTTGATTTCTTCTAAGATTGTCCTATTTGTTCTCCTCGCTGTCCAGGGGACTCTCAAAACCCTTCTCCAACACCACATCTCAAAGACGTATATTCTTCTGCGCTCTGCTTTCCTAATGGTCCAGCTCTCACAACCATACATTGCCACAGGGAATACCACTGCTTTGACTATACGAATTTTGGTTTGCAATGTGATGTCTCTACTTTTCACTATGCTCCCCAGGTTTCTCATTGCTTGCCTCCCAAGAATCAGTCGCCTTTTTATTTCATGGCTGCAATCTCCATCTGCAGTGAGCTTTGATCATGAGAAAGTAAAATCTGTCACTGCTTCTATTTCTTCCCCATCTATTTTCCAGGGACTGATAGGGCCTGTTGCCATGATCTTGGTTTTCTTGATATTGAGTCTCAAGCCAGCTTTTTCACTTTCTTCTTTCAACCTAATCAGGAGCTTCTTTAGGTCCTCCTCACTTTCTGCCATTAGGGTGGTATCATCTGCATATCGTAAATTGTTGATGTTTCTTCCAGCAATTTTGATCCCAAACTGTGATTCCTCCATCCCTGCATTGTGCATTATGTGTTCTCTGTATAAGTTGAATAAGCAGGGTGACAAAATGCAGCCTTGTCTTACTCCTTTTCCTAGTCCAAACCACTCCGTCATTCCATTTTCTGTCCTAACTGTTGCTTCTTGATTCATGTACAGATTTCTCATGAGGCCTATATGGTGTTCCGGTATTCCCATCTCTTTAATTACTTGCCACATTTTGTTGTGGTCGACACAGTCAAAAGCCTTAGTGTAATCAATGAAACAGAAGTAGACTTGTTTCTGATATTCCTTTGTTTTTTCCATGATCCATCTTATGTTGGCGATGTGGTCTCTAGTCCCCCTGCCTCTTCTGAAACCCGCCTGCACTTCTGGTAATTCTCTCTCCACATGCTGTTGCAGTCTATCCTGTATTATCTTGAGCATCATCTTGCTAGCGTGAGGGATGAGCGCAATTGTTCGATAATTTGAACATTCTTTGGCATTACCCTTTTTGGGTAGTGGAACATATACAGATCTTTTCCAATCCTGTGGCCATTGTTGTGTTTTCCAAATCTGCTGGCATATAGAATGCAATAATTTGATTCCATCATCTTGTAGGGCTTTGAAAAGTTCAACTTGGATACCATCAACTCCACTGGCTTTGTTGTTTGCAGTGTTTTTAGGGCCTTTCTGACTTCACTCTCTAGAATGTCTGGCTCATGTTCCATGTTCTCATCATTGTGATTATCAGGGGTCTTGAGGTCCTTTTTGTAGAGTTCCTCTGTGTACTCTTTCCATCTTTTCTTAATCTCTTCTGCATCTGCTAACTCCTTGCCATCTTTGTCCTTTATCATGGTCATTTTTGCTTTAAATGCTCCCTTGAGTTCCCCATTTTTTTTGAAAAGATCTCTAGTCCTACCACTGATATTGTTTTCCTCTATTTCTTTGCACTGTTCATTCAGGTAGGTTTCCTTATCTCTCCTAGCTTTTCTTTGAAATTCTGTATTCAAATGACTGTATTTTTTCCTTTCTCCTTGGCATTTTGCATTCCTTCTATCCTCTGCTATTTGAGAGCCTCATCAGACAACCACTTAGCTTTCTTACGCTTCTTTTCTTTTGGTATGGTTTTTCTTGCTGCCTCCTGTATGATGTCCCGCATCTCTGTCCATAATTCTTCTGGCACTCTGTTTATCTGGTCCAAGCCATTAAATCTGTTCCACACCTCCACTGTGTATTCCCAAGGAATGTTGTCTAGGTCATATCTGTCTGACCTAATGGTTTTTCCTATTTTCTTTAGTCCAAGCCTTACTTTTGTAATCAGTAGGTTGTGATCTGAGCCACAATCTGCTCCTGGTCTTGTTTTTGCTGACTGTATGGAGGTTCTCCATCTTTGACTGCAGAGTATGTAATCAATCTGGTTTCGATGTTGACCATCTGGTGATGTCCATGTGTAAAGTCTCCTCTTGTGTTGCTGGAAGAGAGTGTTTGCTATGACCAGTGCGTTATCTTGGCAGAACTCTATCAGTCTTTGGCCTGCTTAGGAAGCTCCATTTTGCTCTTCCTTTCCTCCATTTTGTTATTTCCTTTCTATTTCTAGTCATTTCACAACCAGTCTTATGCTGATGCTTCGCCCCATTACAGTAATACCTCGGATAACGTTTACCTCAGATAACGCTAAAATCACGTAACGTTAAGTAAACTGCAGAGAAGAATTGGATCGAATAACGTTAAGGTCCTATGGGATGCATCGGATAACAACCACTAAATCCTGTGGGGTTACAATGTATCTCTATGGAGCTTTAACGTTATCTGATGCATCCCATAGGATTTTAACATGCATCGGATAACACTAAAAATTGGATAACACCAAGACTTGTGGAACCAAGTTTTAGTGTTATCCGAGGTTTTACTCTACTTGCAATCATTCTACTGCTTTCTTATTAAAAAAAAGGGGGACTGTGCAAGCCTTGGGGTTCCTTCAAGTATACAAGTAACATTAACTTGTGGGGTCTGTTTTCACTCCAGATTGAGGATAACTTATACTAAAAAGAAAAAGACTCAGAGAGAGTTGTCAAGAACAGGACAACTGTACAATTATAAAAGAAAAATATTCAAAAAATTTCCAGTGCTTGAAATCATCAAAAACATGTGCAGCAAGACAGCATCTGTTGTCATTTTGTGCAATTTGTGCTATTTGCACAATTTTGCTTAGTTTTCAAAAACAAACCGAAAAACCAAAAAACAGAGCTCCACAAAATACCTCATCATCATACAGGGTGAGGAGGCTAGCAAAACATGAAAGGATGTAGCAATCTAGATTTATCTATTACCAATATAAGCATGGCATGCAAAAGTCTTAGTCCCCCCCCGTTAGTTTATGGTATATTTAATGTGTGATTGGGGGCCATAATCCAACTCCAATGACACTGAGACACACCGACATGGGAAAAAGTCTTCTGCTGACTCTCCTCTCAATGTTCTCCAAGTTTGGTGAAGCTTGGAGTTAGGGTGTCTGAGTTGTGGCCTCCCAAATCACTCACTGAATTTTTATTTATTTTATTTATGTATTGTTCAACTTGTATGCCGCCCCACTCACCAAGTGACTCTGGGCAGCTAATACAATCACAGAGAAAAAAAATATATCATAGTTACAAGATTACAAGATATTGCATCACAAAAACATTTCAAAGGCAATTCAAAAACATCTCTACTCACAATTACAATATCAAATCATTATAAAACACTTTAAAATACTTTATAAATAATACACAAAAACCTCCCAAACTCAATCCCCATCCAAAATGTCCATATCCCTTGAATTTCCCCCAAACCAACTGGTGGTGACCTAAGACTGCCCTGCCCACTGCCTACCTCCTCCTCCTCCTCTCACCCCACTCCAGACATGACTCCAACATCCTTGCTGCTGGATCTGGGTGCCCGGAGTGAGGTGAAGCCGAGCCAACAGTTACTCTGCTGCAGTTACTCTTTAAAGGAAAATTAGAACATCGAAGTGTAATTGCTAACTAATGGTCTGATGAAGTGGACTCAATCCACAAAATCTCACATTAAAGTACAGCAGTTTTACCATGCCCACCCAGTCACCTGGCCATGATCACAGAATTGGCCACACCCACAGAGTTGGCCATGCCCACTGTGTGGTAGTAAAAATATTTGAAGCCCACCACTGCCTAAGACATTCACACAGTACTGTATATACTCACAGAAATGTCCCCAAAAAGTTTCCAAAAATTCTAAGTGTTAGTCTGTGCCTGAAAAATGTGTCTGAGGAAGTGGATTGTAATCTTTAAAAGCTGGTTGCAAAATATATCTGTTAGTTTCTGTGGTGTCACAACAAATTGTTGCTGTTGCTGTTGAACATGCATCTAGAAGTGGCACATGCTCTCTTTCAGTGAACACACAAGAAGGAGAGAAAAGGACTTTTTACTAGCCCTAGGAGTAGCCATGCCACTGAGATATACTAGAAAGAGCTAGGTAAATTTGTTTTTTTATTTACATCAATTTCAATTCCCTCAAGGGTTTAGCTTTGTATGCTACTACTTAGAATAGCTCATTAAGCTTTTAAAAAGTATTTCAGATTTATTTACAAAAATGTGTCCATTAATCTGTCCTTGATATAAGAAACTTCATTTACAAAATGCCACACTTTTGATTATACTGTACATTTGTAGTATCAAATCAAATACATCTGATTTATTGATTTGTTCATCAATGGAAGGGCATTATCAAATTTAATTATTATAATCAATGCATGAATTTACAAATGGAGCACAATATCACCTTAAATCCTCAGGTTCATATTGGTGAGATGAGAATAGCACCAGCTTCTCCTCCAAGTATGGTGTAAGTAAGAATTACTGAGCTTAAAGTACAGTACTGTATATGAATTATGTTTAAAAACTGTAAAAAAGTTAAATAAATCCATTTTTATTTGCATGCTACTTAAAATGTTTTTGGATTTTGTAGGTTATTTTCCTATACTTTCCTCCTTCCCGTCCCTTGGAAAAAAATTATATTGCCTTAATATTTCAAATCCATGCGCCACATTGCTTCCACTGTTTTTGATTTTCAAAAACCGTTTGCAGTGGAAGCCATCAATTCTTTTTAATTGTGCATTTTAAAATGTTTCTTTTCTTGAGAATGCCAAAACAGTTTTGAAAAAAAGAAAAAGCAAACCAAAACAAACCTTGTTGCTTCTCAGTAGCTTTACACCACCTGCTGGTTTACAGATATCAACAGCAAAAGAGAGGCAGTTGAGTAAATTACCTTACATTTTTGACTTTCTTAGATTACAGTTGAAAGTTCCAACTTGCTAAATATTCATTCCTTTTTTCTTGTTTTTGTTTTCTTTCAGTCTTAAAAAAAAACCCGGGTAAAGAATAGGAACCTATTTCTTTTTGATAATATGGATATTTCTCATCTTCTTAAAAATAATAGATTATGTTTCCCATTTGATCTGCTCAGTTTTGTCCCTCTGCATTTCTGAGTCAAAATGCTTATTATTATAATCAAACTTTCATGCTTAACTTATGTTATGTTATGTTATGTTATGTTATGTTTCTTTGCCTTATACCCCACCAATCTGGGATGTCCTCCCACTCTAGACAGCTCACAATATTAAAAAATCAAAACAATCACCATAAAACCATAGGAAACCCCTCCCCCCCATCCAATCAGCATAAGGACCACTAGCCCAAGTGGCCAAGTGGTCTCCTAATTAAACTTCAACAAGATGCCAAAGGCCTCCTCAAAAAGAAAAGTTTTCAGTTGCTTCTTAAAGTACCGTAAAGAGTCAATCAAATGCTGCTTCCCAGGTAGAACATTCCAGTTAGCAGGAGCCACCACTGAGAAAGCCCACTGACAGGTAACAGTTTTCTAGCAAACCTTGTAGTCAGTACTTGGAGTTGAGGACTAAGAGAAGAGCGGGTGAAGTGGGCGTGATTTTTGAGGGGTAGGTGCTCCAACAAGTAGGAAGGTCCAAAATCATTTAGGGCTTTGAAGGTCAGTACAGCCACCTTGTACATGACACTGAATGCAATGGGAAGCCAGTGCAATTCCACCAGGACTGGGGAGGTATGTACGAATTCTCTTACCCTTGTAACCAGCCTGGCAGCCACATTCTGTACCCTTTGAAGTTTCTGTATCAGGTACAAGGGGAGCCCCACGTAGAGAGCATTACAGTAATTGATACAAGTGATTACCAGTGAGATAACTATTGTTATGAGGGACCTATCCTGAACATATTAAACGTCATTTCATTGTGCTTAAAAAAAGAACAAATATTAAAATTTTGTTTAAGGAAATAATTCACTGTAATAAGCAAGCACTTCAAAACTTAATGTGTTCAATCTTGTGCTATCTAGTGTTGACCATCAAGAGTTCAGTGGGATTTAAAAGAGCTTCACTAGATGTCTAATGGTTTTGGGTGGGTTTACTCCAAGTAGGAGAAATGTAGGATGTAAGTTAACGTTCTTACACTACCACTTGTGGTGCTCATAATTTATAGCTTTTTAAATTTGCATAAACACTAGGTGTATTCAGGTATTTAAAGCCCAAATGTTGTGATGTGAATATGATAATGGGGAGGGGGTTCGGGTGCTCTCCTATATGCTTGTTCGCAGCACTGTTTTGAAGAATACACAAATAGAGCTACTGACACTTTTTTTTGCAAACGTTGAGAACTTTATGCTATTATTTGGAAATAAATGGTTTCCCATCACTTTATTTCAAGTCTAACCAAAATGTTTGACAGCCCGACCAACATATGGAATTTAGCTACCATCAGTTGATATCACTTGCACCTAGACATGGAAGAAGAAGAAGAAGAAGAAGAAGAAGAAGAAGAAGAAGAAGAAGAAGAAGAAGAAGAAGAAGAAGAAGAAGAAGAAGAAGAAGAAGAAGAAGAAGAAGAAGAAGAAGAAGAAGAAGAAGAAGAAGAAGAAGAAGAAGAAGAAGAAGAAGAAGAAGAAGAAGAAGAAGAAGAAGAAGAAGAAGAAGAAGAAGAAGAAGAAGAAGAAGTCGTCAGAATTTTTACCTCGTTCATGAAGGCTGTACATAATACCACCACCTGGTGGTGGACAAGGGCATTGGCATTTGTTGTTGTTCAGTCGCACAGTCGATTCCGACCCTCTGAGACCCCATGGACTACTGTCCGCCAGGCACTCCTGTCCTCCACCATCACTCTCAACTCGCTCAGCTCTGCGCCCATTGTCTCTACAATACCATCCAGCCATCTCATCTTGGGCCGCCCCCTTCTTCTTTTGCCCTCGACCCTTCCAAGCATCAAGGCCTTCTCAAGTGAATCCTCTCTTCTCATTTGATGTCCAAAGTACCTTAGCTTCATCTTTATTATTTGACCTTCTAAGGAGCAGTCAGGTTTGATTTCTTCTAAGATTAACCTAGTTGTTCTCCTCGCTGTCCAGGGGATTCTCAAAACTCTTCTCCAACACCACATCTCAAAGGCGCTATATTCTTCTGCGCTCAGCTTTCCTAATGGTCCAGCTCTCACAACCATACATTGCCACAGGGAATACCATTGCTTAGACTAGACAAATCTTTGTTTGTAATTTGATGTCTCTATTTTTCACTATGCTCCCCAGGTTTCTCATCGCTTGCCTCCCAAGAATCAGTCGCCTTTTTATTTCATGGCTGCAATCACCATCTGCAGTGAGCTTTGATCCCAGGAAAGTAAAATCTGTCACTGCCTTATTGAAAATATATCTGAAACCTTCCCTACAACCAGAACAAACAGGTTTTGTTAAAAAAAGGTTATCTTCATTAGTGTAGGCAAGGAATCTAAGATAGTTTTTGAAGAAATATTATGTGTATCCCATTTAACATTTAAAAAACCCACAAGTGTGTATAGTTTTCTTGACTGTGTAAATTTAATAGCAAATCTAATAAATTTAGGGTGCAGATTTAGTGTTATCTTCAACATCTGGGGCAGGAGTGCATACAGTGGAATGTGGCTTTCTCTTGCTCTGCAACTGAAATGGAAGTCTCTTACAACAAACTTGGATCTAGTCAAAGTTAGCCTTACAACATGCTGTCTTCTGGCTGGGTGATTAATATTCAAAGACATCTGGGAAGATTTAGGTAAACCAGGATAATCCTAAATTGCTTCAATAATACTCATCTAAATACTTTCATAATATCTCACCTTCAGGTTCTGGAGATGGCGAGAGAAGGGGAGGCACAATGCATGATTCCACACAATGTGAATGCAAACAAATGCATACACAAGAGCCACAAGGATTGTATCTTATTCCTTAAATAGTATATAATGGTAGTGTACATATTTACTTATCTTACTGTATTAACACAGAGACAAACAAATGTAACACACTGTTTTCCTTGTCAACAATGATGACAAGCAATTTCCTGGTGCCCTTGATACATTTGGCCAGAGTGATACTTGCACAAAGTTGTCCATTTTGCACAAAATGGCTCAAAAAGACAAAACTGTGTGAATTGCCCAAAACTAGTTTTAAAATTTGAAGCATTGGGTAGGTTCTGTTTTTCTTACTAACCACCCACTCTGTGATTATTTGTCTGTGTTTTGTTTCCCTGAAGGAGTGAGAACTCAAGGCATTTTGCACAGATTATGAAGAGTTTATTTATTTATTTTTCCAATTTTTATACCGCCCTACTCGGATTGGGCCGACTCAGGGCGGTTCACAAGCACAGAGAAACAACAAATTTATAAACACAACATGTAAATATAGGAAAAATAATAATCAGTACTGTATCAACACCACAAGACATCTCAACATCATTACATCATCAAAATTCAATAGGTATCCATTTAAACAACAATAAGAAATTACAGAACTCATCAAATTACACAAAAATTAGAACAATACCAATAGTCCAGCCGCCGCTGCGGCTATTAAGCCCCCTGGCCCCAGCGCAGCCTCAGGACGCAGGTGGAGGGAGTCCCGGGCTGGGCGCGGCAGCCGCCTCTTCCCCTGGCCGCAGGTGTCTCGGCGGCGGCGGCGGGGAGCGAAATGTCCTGCCGGCTATTAAGCCCCCTGGCCCCAGCGCAGCCTCAGGACGCAGGGGGGGGGAGTCCCGGGCTGGGCGCGGCAGCCACCTCTTCCTCTGGCCGCAGGTGTCTCGGCGGCGGCGGCGAGGAGCGAAATGTCCTGCCAGTTTTTAAGCCCCCTGGCCCCAGCGCAACCTCAGGACACAGGTGGGGGGAGTCCCGGGCTGGGCGCGGCAGCCGCCTCTTCCTCTGGCCGCAGGTGTCTCGGCGGCGGCGGCGGGGAGCAAAATGTCCTGCCGGCTTTTAAGCCCCCTGGCCCCAGCGCAGCCTCAGGACGCAGGTGGGGGGAGTCCTGGGCTGGGCGGGGCAGCCGCCTCTTCCTCTGGCCGCAGGTGTCTCATTGACAAAGACTAGGGAATTTTGTGAGGCTTAAAAATTCCTAAGCAAAAAAATAAAAATAAAATCTTGTTACACAATGACAGCCTAAATTGATGAGAACAAGAAATTCTGCAAGTATGTGTTATATACCTAGCACATAACTGCGAAAATGAAATAAAAGCCATGGAATGTCACAGATGGAGTAGGATTGTCATTCACCAATAAGCCTGATTGTTTGGCTTATCTTTCAGTTGGCTTAAAAGGAAAAGGCTCCTATCTCTGAGTTTATCAAACATCCTCAGCCTCCCTTACCCTGTTTGCACTTCTAGAAGAGATCCAGATGCAGCTCTACCACAAGTCAAAGAAAGGGAGTAGCTTCAGGGACTTGATTCTAGGACAAGGCAGCTAGATGTTGGAAGAGGGAGTTGTGAGCCATGTTGCCTGCTCTGCAACTCCTAAGGCTGCCTCCTATCCTCAGGTGGAATGAAGAACAACATCCCATCATTAGCTTTGAAGAACATTCAACTTCCATGCCTGTTGGCTTTTGTATGCAGAGTGGGAGAGAGCACCGTCTCAGTCTTTTCATCAGAAAACAAAATGTCTGGAATGTCTCTGCCCCAATCCAGCATGAGCATTCTTTTCAACAACTAGCAGCCCTATTTTAATGGTTATGAGGATTTAAGCCCCTGGTGTTGCTAACAAAAGGGATGCTTTACTGATCAGACACATTAAATAATGAATGGTTGACAACCTTATTTACTGAGGGTAAAACCCAAATTCTCATCTTTCTTACCACAGTGGAGAAAAGCTGTCATATTTTGACGTTGTTGAGGCAAGCTCAGGAAGCCCTTCTGATATAGCTACAGGGAAGAAAGGAGAAGGATCTCCTCGGGCTATCTTCTCTTCAATTGGCCACTGTCAGTTACATTACTTGTCAAAACGCTTCACTGCAGACATATTTCTATTGAATACTTTTTCTCATGTTATGTTTTCCAGTCTCCTTGACCTTTCAGTAACTGCTTCAAGGACCTTAGTGAAGCTGCAATGAATCATCACATTTTCTGTCCTGATTTTGCTATCTGTTTCTTTGCTCATCCAGCAGCTGTTAATGGGACTCCATTACCCTTTTCTCCATAGAGGTTTCTGACAGTACAACCCCTCTTCCCAATTATCTGTCAGGTTTTGTAAATGTTTCTTGTGGTTAGACTATTATGTATAAAACATTTTTATCTTGTTTTTATTTTTTAAAACAATTTTGTAAATGATAAAAAATTCTGCATTATCATTTTCTCTTTCCAGATGGTTTATGGATGTGGCTTGCATCAAGTTTGAGAAGGCAATCTAAATACCTATATCACCCGAGAGCAAAAAAAGAGATGGTACTGGAAATTACTCCTTTTGAAAATTATTTCAACTTCATTTAAGAGAAAATAGCTTGAATCTAGCACACTACTCGAATTTGACCCCATAAGATTGTTGTATATATAGTATATACTGGTATATGTGTGACACACTAGAAAGGTGAATTCCAGTATGATCGTTCACATATTTATGGTGAGATTGTTGTATCATAAAACAATTTTTAATGTACAGTGCTTGGCTTACATTCAGATTTCACCAAACTTTTTTAACCAAATAGCACTAAGATTATTGTGATTCTTTCAAGTGGGCGGAGGTGATAACAATATATATATATATGTTCACTTTTTCTCCTTTTGGAGAGGGAGATCACAGACACCTAGAAAGTAAATAAAGAAACCAACATCAGGAACAATAGACATTCTAGTTAGATTATTGATATTATTATTGTGTTTTTGCCTCCAAATTTACATTGGTTAGTTTTCAAGATCCTTTCAATTAAGAATCACTAATCACAAAGGCAAGAATTGTTACTACCATTTGCAAGCAATCTTGACCCACAATTTTAACTTGCTCCCTTCTCCATGAATCCTTTAACTTGCTTGTGTTGAAATATATAAAAATCAGTCCATGTTAATGTATTTAATTGAAAAGAAAGGTACAGTAAAACCTCATATAACACTAAAACCTGGTTCCACAAGTCTTCGTGTTATATGATTTTTAGTGTTATCTGATCCTCTATGGGATCCATAGAGATACATTGTAACCACACAGGCTTTCGCGGTTGTTATCTGAAGCATCCCATAGGATCTTAATGTTATCTGATGCAATTCTTCCCCCCAGATTCCTTGATGTTATGCGATTTTAGTGTTATTCGATACTAATGTTATATGAGGTATTACTGTATTTTGAATATAGAAGCCCAAATCTAAGACACCCATGGAGTTAAATGTTTCTTTTTCTTAGCTATCACTGCCAATGAAAGTATTTGTTGTTGTTCAGTTGCACAGTCGATTCTGACCCTTTGTGACCCTATCTACCATTGTCCTCCAGGCACCTCTGTTCTCCACCATTCTCCTCAACCCAGCCATCCCTATTTTTTTGTACTTTAACTGAATGATTGCCATTTATTTTGCCAGTCTTTCCATTCAAATTATGGTTTGCCTCATGTCATTGTATTTGGATACTGCCTCTTTCAGTTTGGTTACATCTGTGATAGACTCAGCTATTTATTCAGCATCTCTGCATGGGGCTTAACAGCAGCCATGCAGGCCTGTTATTGTGTCCCATTGGTAAGCTTATCTTTTTTTAGTGGCCAATGTTTTATTGTATACAGACAGTAATTTTGTCAATGCTTATTGTTTGTATAAATGTTTTCTGGGAGTAGAAATAAATCTGTAAATACACACTCCATGGATTGGAGCCACCTCTCTTTGTGATGAAGACACAAAACAGCACTACAAACCTGGGGTTAATGTTTGTTTATATTTTGGCTGTCAGAGTTGTTCACATTAGTCACTGTCAACTAGGAGCTCTGTTGCTGCAAATTGTTTTGTGTTCTCTCCAGTTGTATCCCACTAGATTCTTTGTAACCTGCAGAGATTTTGGCTGGCATTGTCGTTATTACAGACACTCGTTATATACAAATAATTGATGTATAAATTAGAGGTGGGCAAATATCATCCATTTCAATTCATTCTGAATTATTTTTCTTACAAATCATAACCAATCTCTTCTTCAGGTGCCATATCCATTCTGATTATTGGCTGTCATCATAGTGATAGTCTTCCTGTTCTTAACTCTTCAGAACAATTCTTCTGAAGATATGCAACACCAGTCTCTCATGTTCTTCAGCCATGTAATCTGTCTACATCCAGGGATCTTCCCTTGCAGAGTAAATTGGAATATTCTATACTTTATGTTGTTCCTCATTATATGCCCAAGGTATTGGAGCTTTCTTTGCTTAATGGTCTTAAACAATTCTTGTTCTTTATCCATTCAGCACAACACTTCTGCATTAGTCACATGGTCAAACCATGATATCCTTAGCAGCTGTCTGTAGATCCACATTTTAAAAGCTTTGATTCTTTTTTATTCCAGTGATGGCTAACCTTGGCACTACAGGTGTTCTTGGACTTCAGTTACCAGAAACCCAAGTCAGCACTCCTTCTGATCAGGGCTTCTGGGAATTGAAGTTCAAGTACACCTGGAGCGTCAAGGTTAGCAATCACTGCTTTAATCAATGCCCAATGTTGTCCCTCCAGCTGTTCTTAAACTTCAATTCCCAGAAGCCCTGATCAGCAGAAGTACTGACTTGGGCTTCTGGGAACTGAAGTCCAAGAACAGCTGGAGGGCCAAAGTTCAGGAAGCCTGCCATACAGCAACACTTTGTTGTTCAGTCGCACAGTCGATTCTGACCCTTTGCGACCCCATGGACCACTGTTCGCCAGGCAATACATAATATCTCACTGTTGAGATATTTGTAGTGAGAGTTAGAGCTCTACTGCACAACAAATGTCACATTTTTATGAAGGTGGATCTTGCTTTTTCTATTTGTATTTTAATCTTTACCTCGGAATCCCAATTTTCATTCAACATATTCCTCAAATAGACAATTTTATCCACACTTCCGATTTCTTGTATTCTTGCCATTAGCTTGACATGAGTTGGTGTTCAACTTATATAACAAGATATTTAGTCTTCTTGGTGTTGAGATCCAAACCATATTCTTCTCTTGAAGCTCTAACTTGATCCGGCATCAACTGAAGATCTGCAAGGTTTGTGGCCAACAACACTGTGTCATCAGCATATCAGACGTTATTCATTAATTTTAATGCCCACATTTAAATCTGATAGTGCTTCTGAAAAAATACTCTCCAAATATATATTAACCAGTGTCAGGGACAATACACAGCCTTGTTGCACACCTCTGTAAATTTGAACCTGTTCTGTCAGCTGCTCTTCAACTCTGACTTGAGCTATCTGATTCCCATAAAGGTTGGAGATGACTCTGATATTTTTATAATCTACACCTATTTTTTTCCAGTGCTGTGGTCATTTTCTCATGCTGCAATCTCTCAAAGGCTTTTGCATAATCTATAAAACATGCATGCATGTCACAAATCACATATCTACATCTTTGTAAGAGGACCTGCATAATAAACAGTGCCTCTCTGGTACCCATAGAATTCTGGAAGCCAGATTGCATCTCACCTGTGCTTTCGTCACACTTCTTATAAATTCTGCTATGGATAATTTTCAGAAAGGCCTTAAGAGCATGAATCATGTACTCCTCACAGGGCTTTGCATTTGGTTTCTTTGGCAATGTAACAAAGGTTGATAGCAAACAATTGCTCGGAAGAATCCCTGTATCATAAATGGTGTTTAAAAGGTCACTCAGGTCTTTGATGTTAACTTCAGACAGAAATTTCAAAATTTCAACTGGGATGTCATCTGATCCTCTTGCTTTCTTGTCTCTGGATCTTTGCAAAGCTTTGCAACCTCACTCTCCAGTATTGGTGGTCTAGTATTGCCATTTATAACAGGCTGTTCACCTCTTTTATCACTAAATAGCTCTCATATGTATTGTTTCCATACATTGATCTTATCCGTTATTTCCACCACAAGATTCCTGTCCTTGTCCTTTAACAAAGCATATGTCTTCTGTTGTCTTCTGCCAGTAACTTCCTGCTCTTTTTATGCATGTTGGAAAAAATCATGCTTATTTTGGTATTCCTCTATCTCAGTTCATCTGTTAGCCATACAAGCTTCCTTTACAGCAATTGCTTTGTGCCTTATAATCCTCTGTAGATCATTATATTTTTCCTTGTCCTGATTCTTATAGGTCAGTGATGGTGAACCTTGGCACTCCAGCTGTTCTAGAACTTCAATTCCCAGAAGCCATTATCAGCAGGAGTGCTGACTTGTGCTTCTGGTAATTGAGATCCAAGAACACGTTGAGTGCTAAGGTTCCCCATCATGGTTATAGGTCCTTCCTATTTTCATTAAATGGAGTATGTAATCTGTCATCCATTTCCAATTCTTATGGTTTGACTATTGTCTGCAAAGGTGTTTCTGGCTAACTTTTTGGGTCATTTCTTTTATCCCACCCCTGTGTTTCTTTCTACACTAATTTCCACTTGATATTTTCTCATCTCGCATTGTCTCTTTTGCCACTGTTCTACATTCTTTGTCCTTAACAACCAAATTACTTTAAACTATTTACAACCAATCTACTTCAAGCTAATTGCAATCCACCTGCATAGATCTGGATCAAAATATTCCAAAGTGCCTGTGCATATTTGTGTGTGTGTGATCAGAAAAATAAACCAATATGAAAACAGAGAAAACAAAGTGCTTGAGATTGGAATGGGTTGGGAAGTAAAATTCAGTACCATCAACTACTGTTTCATTTCAGTGTACAAGTACATTTCCCAGCAGTTTCTATTATTCCTTCTTATTACCATTCTAAAAGAATTATATATACAACCAAACTGCTGTGTTAATACTGAGAACGGTCATATGGACTTTTTTGAGATTACTTCTGGGGTTAGGCAAGGCTGTGTTCTACCTCTGTTCCTCTTCATCATAGCTCTTGACTATGTTATGTGAGGAGGAGGAGCATGTAATGGGAGAGACTTCCCTTGGTCTGACCAAAATTGCTTTGGTGACCTAGATTTGCTGATGACATCACTTTGCTTGAAGAAAATGATATGAAATTACAACAGGCAAAAACTACCCTAGACAGAGAAGCAAAGAAAATTGGCCTTAGGATAAATGCCAAGAAAGTACATTTATTTATTTATTTATTTTATTGTTCACATTTAATACCCAGCCCCACTCGGGAAGACCCGACTCTGGGCGGCTTACAAAGTACATTACCGTAGTAGGTAATCTATAAACAAACAATATATAGAACCTTAAAATTCATAAATTCATAGCCGATGGAGTAACAAGAGAGCCCCTCCGATCTGCCCTGGTGGGACGGGCAGACATTCTTAGGGTGACGCGGTCTCTTAGGTATCCTGGCCCACTACCATATAGGGCTTTAAAGGTAATGACCAGCACCTTGAATTGCACCCGGAGGCATACTGGTAACCAGTGCAGCTCCCGGAGCAGTGGTGAGGCCCGAGCATAACGCCCACACTCCATCACTACCCGAGCTGCCGCATTCTGGACCAACTGCAGCCTCCGAATGGTCACCAGGGGCAGCCCCATGTAGAGCGCATTACAGTAATCAAGTCTGGAGGTGACCAAGGCATGTGTGACCATGAGCAAGGCATCCCGGTCTAGGAGGGGGTGTAACTGGCAAATTACACGAAGTTGTGCAAAAGCCCTCCTAGCCACGGCTGCCACCTGCTCTTCGAACAGTAGTCGTGAGTCCAGGAGGACCCCCAGATTACGCACCGGGTCCTTCTGGGGCAAAACTGCCCCATCCAGAACCAAAGTTGGCAGCTCCTGTGATAACACAGGACCCCTCACCCATAGCCACTCAGTCTTACCGGGATTCAGTTGTAGCCTGTTGTCCCCCATCCAGACCCTCACAGCCTCCAGACACCTGGAGAGGACTTCCACTGCACCGCTTGGGTCCCCACGGGCCGAGATGTACAGCTGGGTATCATCTGCATATTGATGATACCTCACCCCATGGGAACGGATGATCTCACCCAGCGGCTTCATGTAGATATTAAATAGGAGAGGAGAGAGTACTGAACCCTGAGGCACCCCATATTGAAGGGGCCTAGCACTGGACTTCTCCTTCTCCAGCCACACCGACTGGGTCCTGCCCCTCAGAAATGAGGAAAACCAGGACAACACAGTGCCCCGGATCCCCAATCCTTGGAGCCTTCCCAGAAGGATACCATGATTGATGGTATTGAAGGCCGCTGAGAGGTCGAGAAGGGCTAGAACGGACGGATGGCCTCCATCCCGTTCTCTCCAGAGATCATCCACCAATGCGATTAGTGCAGTTTCTGTACCATATCCGGGCCTGAATCCTGACTGAAAAGGGTCCAGATAATCCGCTTCATCCAGGACATCCTGTAGCTGCCGCGCCACAGCCTTTTCCAAGACCTTACCCAAGAAGGACAGGTTGGACACTGGACGGTAGTTAGTCAGTACCGTAGGGTCGAGGGATGGCTTTTTTAGGAGGGGGTGCACCAAGGCATGTTTAAAAGGCACTGGAAAAGACCCCTCCTTTAGAGATGAATTAATAATCGCCTCGACCCAACCACCTGCCACCGCACCTGAAGCTTTGACCAACCAGGCGGGGCAAGGGTCCAGCACACAAGCTGTGGCGCGGACAGATCCAAGAAGCCTGTCCACTTCCTCAGGGCCAACTGGATCGAACCGATCCCAAGTAACATGGCTAGACTGTGCTTCGGTCAACCCCAGTTCCATACATTCCACGCCGGGCTTAAGCTTTGAACGGATCTGAGTGACTTTCCCTTCCAGATAATCAGCGAAAGCCTCAGCCGATCCCTGCCAACCAGGGCCCGACCCCCCTCTAGCAAGGAGGGACCTGGTCACCCGGAACAGGGTCGCTGGGCGATTATCCGCGGAGGCAATGAGGGTGGTGAAATATTGTCGTTTCACTGCCCTCATCGTCACTAGGTAGTCTTTAATGGCTGCACAGAGCTGAGCGAGTTGAGGGGGATGGTGGAGGACAGGAGTGCCTGGAGGACAGTGGTCCATGGGGTCGCAGAGGGTCGGAATCGACTGTGCGACTGAACAACAACAAACCAGTGTTCAGTCAGATTCACTCCGAGTCTTCACCCAACGGCGCTCTCGGAGTCTCTTAGTCCGTTTAAGCTCCCTTAGTTCCTCTGAAAACCAGGGGGCAGATCGTTCCCCTCGGACTCGGAGAGGCCGTAGTGGCACGATTACGTCCAAGGCTGCCGTCGCTTTCTTGTCCCACGCGTCGACAAGAGCCTCAGATGAACTGCTTTGCAGGTCAAGAGGACAACACCCCAGTTCCCGCTGGAATCCTTGTGGATCCATTAGCCGCCGGGGGCGGGCCCATTTAACCGGCCCTGCCTCCCTACGGTGGAGTCCAGCCCCCAGGAAGTCTAGAGTCACCAGATAGTGATCTGACCATGGCACAGGAGTAATGTCTAGTTTCTGTATTTTCAGATCACTCTGCCACAGCTCCGATAGAAAAACTAAGTCCGGGGTGTAGCCACTGCCCCTGGTAGGACCCTGAATTACCTAAGTCAGGCCCATGGCTGCCATGGAAGCCATGAACTCCCGAGCCACCTCCGAGCCAGTCCCCAATGATGGCAAATTGAAGTCCCCCAGGACCATCAGCCTGGGGGTCTCCAACGCCAACATGGAGACTGCCTCGAGAAGCTCAGGCAGGGAATTTGCTACCTTGCAGGGAGGCAGGTACATGAGCAAGATTCCCGACTGACCCTTAGGGCCCACACACAAGAACAGGGCCTCACAACCTGGAATTTGTGGAGCCGTGGCCCTGGCGACTCCCAGAGACTCCCTGGCTACCACGCTGACTCCACCGCCCCTTCCCTTCTCCCTAGGCTGGTGCCAAATACCGAACCCGGCCGGGCATAGTTCTGACAGAGGAACCCCGTCCTCCGGCGCCAGCCAGGTCTCGGTGATGCATGCCAGATCAGCCCGATCATGAATGTACATGAATGTGAACTCCACAAACTGGGATGCATGGAATCATACTTGGGTCACAGCAGCTAGAGAAAGTGGAGAGGTTTACTTATTTGAGTAGTGTGATTGCTCAAAATGGAGATGCAGAGGTATATGTCAAACGCCGTCTTGGAAAAGAAACAGCAGTCTTCTGGAGAATGAATGAGTTCTGGTCCTCACCATCTATATCACTGAAAGTTAAACTCCATTTTTTCACCTCCTTAGTGATCCCAACAGCCATCTATGCTTCCGAAACTTGGAAGGTGTCAGCAAGTATCAACAAGAGACCTGACATCTTCTAACAGAAGTGTGTTTGTTGAATTTTAAAGATTCATTATTTTGACCACATTACCAATGAGGAGGTGTTTCGAAGGAGTGGCTCATGCAAATTACATAACATTGTTGCACGAAGAAGACTCCAAATGGCAGGCTATATTTTCCATATGGAGAAAAATGGGATCCCTAAGGGAGCAGCGCTCCAGTGTCTAGTCATGCCTGCCACATGACCACGGAAATGTCTGCAGAAGCAGACAGCACTGGCTCTTTGGCTAGGAAACAGAGATGAGCACTGAACCCTAGAGTCAGATATGACTGGCTTTCAAGCAAGGATGATCTTTACCTTTACCTTAAGGGAGCAATGGGTTGGACCTCTCCTGATACAAAATGACAATGAGGATGCCCTCAAAGTACATGGTTAAGAACTTTCATGTTGTTCAGTCGCACAGTTGAGTCTGAACCTTTGCAACCCCATGGACCTCCACATACCAGACTCCTCTGTCCTCTGCCATTATCTGTAGCCCACCCAGATCTATGCCCACTATGTCAATGATGCCATCTAGCTATCTTATTCTTTGCTGCCCCATTCTCCTTTTGCCATTGATCTTACCCAGCACCAGGGCCTTCTCCAGTGCATCGCCTCTTCTCATTTGGTGGTCAAAGTACTTAAGCTTCAGCTTCAGTATTTGTCCTTCCAAAGGGCAGTAAGGGTTGATTACCTTTAGGATTGACTGATTTGATCTCCTCACAGTCCAGGAGACTCTCAAGAGTCTCCTCCAGCACCACAGTTCAAAGGTGTGGTTTAGATCACACCAATTTATGAGTGACTTAAAGACCCTGGAAATGACATGGGAGGATGCCGAAGCACTAACCCAAGACTGAAGCTGTTGGAGATTTCTTGCTGACTGATATACTACATAGCACGAGAGGATCTAATTCTAAAAGTCCTTCCCTACTGCAACCTGTTTGGTCCTATTCTTAATACTGCTCTGATCTGTCCACTCACATCCAACATGATAACATAAATTTCTGGAAAACAGATAGGCAGTGAATTGGATTACAAGCTGTAATCTCAAAAGAAAAGAAGGGAAACAAATTCTCTAAATCCCCCTATCTTCTGAAAATGAACGTAATGCCAATTTATCTTTTGAACATACTGTCCTCACAAAATGGACAGAAACATTGCCTCCAAGTGGCTCTGTAGTAGTGGATTCAAGGACAGATTGGATTTTCAACTGGAGCTATAGTGGCCAACTTCCTATTCTGGGCTTCTTGATACTGGTACAGTTCTCCTTTCATTTAGCAGAGTAGTATTTTTGGGAAAAGACCAGCTTTTTAATCAGGGGTCGCCAACCTTTTTAAGTCAGAGGCTGGGTCATGCTCCCTCAGATAATTGAGGGGGCTGGACTGGTGGGCCTCCCCACCGTAAATGCATCAGTGGCCACTCTTGGTGGTGGCAGCAGCAGCAATGGTGTTTGGAGCGAGAGCAGGGGCTGGATTATTTGGTACCACGGGCCGGATTCGGCCCATGAGCCATAATTTGCTGAGCCCTGCTCTAAAGTATTGAAGCATTATTTGGTACTTTGAGGCCTTTTTCAATGTGAGTGTTACTGTGGGTTGTCTCATTTTGCTTCAGATCACTTCAGAAATGGACAAATATCCTTGCTTTGCTTTAGAATAAAAAGAAAGTTGAAATATAAGATTCAGCTAATTTGTCATTATAAGCAGATCTTCCTTAAGAGGTAAACTGCATCAATTTAATTTTGTATCATAACATAAACTGTTATGATAACATAAACAAGTTACATGTTGGAGATTATCATATTGCTGGCTTATAAACTGCATCAGAGTATAAGACACACCCCATTATCACCAAAATAGCCCATTATAGGCAGTGATGGGATGTACCAGGTCCTCACCAGTTCACCAGAACCGGTAGTAACTTTCCCCAGTGTCCTGGTGAACCGGTAGCAGCTTTTGGGGGGAACCACCTTTGGGGCTTACCTTTTCACTGGTTCCCCCACTGCGCATGAGCGCCAAGCACTTGGTGTGCATGCACGCCTAGTTCTTGGCGCATATGCATGGCCTCCTTGCTGTCCTCCCAAGCGGGGAGGAGGAAGAGAAGTTAGCCTGAAGCTCCCTATAGCCTGCTCCCCGGGGTAAGTGACTTACCTTTGGATGTGGTGTGTCTGTGTGTATTTTAATGTGTATTTAATACCTTTACCTATATTGATGTACTACCACAGTTCCTAAAAAGGCTTGGTGGCCGGCAGGCCTGGTGGCCTGGCTTGGGGTTTTAAGCAAAGTCTTCGAGTTACCTCATCAATAAGCTACACCTGTGCTGTTCCAATTGCTGTTCCAATTGGAGAACCCTTAAGGAGGTACAGCTGTTTTACATTTACATTAAGGTATAGTATCTTAGATAACTGGTACAATGACCATATCCATCTTGCAACATGGTGCTGCCCAGGCACTTATGCTGACAAGTAAGTGACGGGTTTGTGTTTGGGGTGGGTGTTTGGGTGGGTGTTTGGGTGGGTGGGTGTATTTTAATGTAATTTTTATTTTATTTATTTACTTTATTTATTTAATTTATTTACAGGTTTATGTTGTAGGTTGGTGGGTTGAAGTGTGTGTGTGTATGTGTGTGTTTATTTTAATTTTAATTTTTCCTTTTGCCCCGCCCATGATGTCATGTCATGATGTTAGCTCCGCCCACACTGTGATGTGATCATGGTGGGGTAGTAAAATTTCTGACATCCCACCACTGACTATAGGTCACTATATACAGTTTAAGATGCACTCCATTTTTTTTCAGTGTATTTAGAAAAAGTGAGTATTGTAGTCCAGCAAATAGGGTACCTTACCTTTTGAGAAAGAGGATGATTATTCATTTATTTGCAAATGAATTGCCCCAGCACAGAAACTTGAAAAAACATTATGTCTGAAAGGAAGACATACTTGTAAGGCACATACATTTCTGATAATGCACTATTTGTCCTAGAGTTGGTTCATTAGAAATTCTGGTAATATATATTTTACTATAATAAAAACAATGTACTAAAATGTTTGGTCACATGGACCATTAGCCTAACAATAAAAATGCAGATACACAGTGAAGTACACTAGGTTATGCTTAGTGTTACCTTTTTTATTAATCTGCCAACCTATTTACCATGGTTTACCCATCTACACATTCTGACATAATATGCAGCTTACTAGCTACTTATTGTTTATTCTAATCAACATTTATACTTATTGAAAAAAAAATGATAACATTCAATAACAGCACAGGAAGTATATCTACCGGTAGATCAGTGTTTTCCAATGTGGGACCTTGGCCCCTCAGGAGGACTTTAATTCCCAGAAGCCTAATTCAGTATATTGGCCGATCAGTGCTTTGGGGAATTGACTTAGGCTTCTGGGAATTGAAGTCCAAAAACCAAATGATCTAGATTTATTAAGGAACTGGAGTGTCTCTATATTAGGAGATGAGAGCAACCCTCCAATCCTTGTAACTTCTAATACCTCTACCTTGTACCCTCTTCTCAACTTCTGTTTCTGCTGTACTATGCTGGTCTTAGATCATAATAAAGACTTGATGCCTCTACCTGTAGAATTTTAAGTCCACTTTCCAGGGCTATGTGATCTTTCATTAAAGACATACTCAAAAAAAGTTATTTAAGGACATAGGACAGTGTACTTCCAAAACCTCTACGCTGTCCAACCCCTGTTAACTGAAAATACTACTTGCAGCAAATTTAATTATTACATTAAAGCAGAGAGCTATATGAACGTCTACCCAGATTTATTCATGCCTGTTAGAGCATGGTGACATGCTGGAAGAAGTGTGAAAACTATCTTGGTTTACTGCCTTATCAATGTCTGTCTATATATGAAAGACAATATTGATTTTTAAAGGGAAAGTCGAGCAAGGTAGTATAAACATCTAGCTACTGTGGTTCTTACCTTCTGTACCATAGAGCATTTGTAATGCAAATGTCATTCTTTAAAGGATAAGGCTGGGAAAGAGGGAGAGAGTGAAGGAGGGGGAGAAATAAAGTTCTTGTGAATAGAAACCTTGTACAAGTGCTTCCTATACGGGTCACTGACTTCTGCATTTTATTGTGAAAATATATATATATTAGAAACATTGCTGTCCTTGCTTTCTTGCTAAGAAAATATACTCTTAGTCCCCTGGAGGGTATTGTCACTTTTCAGACCAGCTTCTCTTGCTGCAAAATAAGATTGAAATTTAACAGCATTGACATTAGCAAGGCTGGCTGAAGTATTTAGATTAGTCAGGAGGCTGTTTGGACACTTCTGCTCTTTGACCCAGCTTGTTCCTGCTGCTAGAGATAAAAAAAAATGTATGTGCTTATTTTCTCTCTTCTTCTGTCCAACCCCCTCCAACAGTAGCTAGCCAGTAGTACTTTCCGCAACTGTACCTGGGACTCCAGCTCTTCTGCTTGCTTTATCCTTTATGCTGGGCCCCCAAAGTGTCCCTCCTTGCTTTGCTGTGGAGTTTTTCCTCTTCTGTCCTTTACTCAAGAACAGGAATAACTTCACTGGCAATAATTAGAAGAGATTAGAGAACAAAAAGGAAAGTGACTGTTGAAGACAAACTCCTATTGGCACGGTCTATTATAGTATTGAACACAGTGTCAGAACAAGTTAGAATCAGAAGAGGCCTTATTCTTTACTGCCACTTAGAGCTCAGGCTTTATGCATGACTACTCAGAAGTAAGCTCCATTAAGGTCATTCAAGTTTGCTTCCAAGGAAATATGCACAGAAAGGTTTGCTGCTTAATTTGAAATGAAAATCATGGATTGGAAGCAGCCTTAACTACTGCTATGACTATATACTAATTGGTTTTCTCTGTCTTTGCTGGAAGGTTTCAAGCATCTGATTTACATTATTTTATTACTAGAGACCTACACCAGTGAATACATGTTCATGAAATTAGCCTAGGGTTGTCATTATTCATCAAGTTCCAGATGTTCATATGTACCTAGTTCAATGAATGTTTTTAAATTTGGTTATATTTCATTTGCAATTTAAAATTGAATATTTAAATGAAGAAGAATTTTGAACTCACTTTGTCTTGTCCTCTTTAAAATTCTTCTACATTTGAAATACTGCCACTGGGAATCATAGGTTGATTTAGAAAACAGTGCAGTGCAGGTTTCTCAGAGGTCATGCTTAGGTCTTAAGTCTTAAAAGAGTCAAAGAAAGCCACCAGGGATGTGGAAAACTGGTAAATATAGTTTTTGCTGGATTCTTCAGAATCTTACTAGCATATCTGTCTTAGTTCTTACTGAGTTGAGGCATTCCCCTCCCCCCTTTACACCATAAAAATGTATGCACATTTTGGTGCATAGATTCTTTTCAAAAATATACATTGTTTACATATATTTAACATCCATTCCACTCAAATTATTAATTGGTATTTCACCTTTTTCAAACATTCATTTTTGTCGTTGTTACATGCCATCAAGTAACCCCCAACTTTTGACAACAGCATGAATGAGTGACCTCAAAAATGTGTCCACAACAGCAATGCTAGTAGCATCGGATGCTGAGAGAACTAAGCAAGAATATGGTGCTTGACATCCTCTGAATGAATATGTGCTTCAAGTCTGCTGATTCAGATCCAGGAAGAGCTTTGTGGTAAGAACAAACATTCTTGAGGGCACGCAAGAGCAAAATCAAATTAGAAGATGGAGGAAGGCGCTCACTGAACAAATAATAACATTAAAGGAGGATATGGTGGAGAAACTTGACGTCCCCTATGTCACTTGGAGAACCCGGAATTGGCTGAGGGTCAGAGTGCCTAAATGTAAGGCCGACATACTCAAGTGGTGGCTGCTGGCTGACAACAACACACTGTGTGAATGTGGAGAGATACAGAATCTGGTTCATTTGCTGTTCCGCCAATTACTACCAGAAACAGGCACCAATGAGGATTTAATTTTGGCCAAAGACAAAGCCAAGAAGGTGGCTTAATTTTGAGAGTTTTAAGTTTGATCAGGACATGGGAAAAAAAAGAGAAGGGCTCTTCCCTTGTAAACTCAAATCTATGGCTTCCTTTAGGGAGTAAACCCACCTCATATTTAATCATCCTCTCTTCTTGCTGCCTTCAACATTTCTCACCCTATCTTCTTGGTGCCTTCAACATTTCTCATCATTATTGTCTTTTGCAAAAAAACAAAAAACAAAACAAAAACAAAACGCAAAACTACACACCTTGACCTCGTGATGTGCCTAAAGTAGGACAGACTCAGCCCATTATTTTTGTCTGTAGACATTGTTCATTTTTATTCATGCACATTTATGAGAATTTGAACAGAGGGGCAAAAATAATCTGAGAGGTCATGGATGATGAGAATCTGAACAATGCATAAACACTTTTGATAAAAGTCTCACAGATTAGAATAATTTTGTGCCAAAAACACATCACATGCTTTTCTTTTTTTATAGCATATGGAGAAAAAAAGGTAAAGAAAAGGAGGCTTGAATGTGCTCTATTTCTCAGGAATTAAAAACAAAGAGCACAGTTGAAATACATTTCTTCCAGCAGATGGCATACTCAGATTATGTATTTCATAAACACATACAATTATGTTGTACTAATCAATGTTTAACCTATTTTGGGAGCAAAGGACATGTTTGAGTGGTTTTACATGTTTTTTAAAATCTTCTTCTCTTTCACATACCCTCTCTAAGACATATTTTACGACATTATAAAAATACAACAGCAATCAAACTATGAAATAATAGGACCATGTAGGCAATTAACCTTGGCATTATGTTTATTTATTTCACATATTTCCATATTTCTGACAAAATCAAGCACTTTCTGTGTAAGAATATTTTTTGGGGGGAGGAAGGATAATAATAATAATAATAATAATAATAATAATAATAATAATAATAATAATAATAATAATAATAATAATAATAATAATAATAATAATAATAATAATAATAATAATAATAATAATAATAATAATAACCATCATCATCATCATCTATTGCCTCTTGATTGGATTAGAAGTTTATCTTGCATTTTATTCCATCATTTTTTAAAATCAACTAAAACCATATTAGATGACTGTTTGAGTACCTTTCTGATAATAAAGAGATACCTTAGTCATTGACTGGGAAAGGGTTTCAGAATGTTTACCCTGTGTATTAGTATTTTGGTTGTGTTTCAAATAACAAGGGAAAAAACCCTCCTTCAGAACCATATTTCAAATGAATGAGTTTTCTTTCTTATCACCTTTCTTCACTCTCTAGGGGTTATGCATCCATCCATGGAAACTGAAAATACAACAGTGTGGATTACCTTGACCTTAACTTTCAATTATAAAACCTTATACCTAATGATCATGTCTAGTTCTTGCATTACTGCCATTTTCATCTCAGCCTTCTTCTGATTTCTTGACTATAGTCCCCATTTGGACTTATGATTAAACCAAACTATATAACATATTTCACTATTTCAGTTTCTTTGTTGGTGTCCCCAAAGTTGCACAGTTCTTCTATGGTCACATTTTTGTCTTCTTAATGTTCAAATGCAGTCTTGTTTTGACACTTCCTAATTTCCCTACATATCATTTCAATTCATTGCTGCTTTTTGACAGTTAATATAGTTTTCATATCTTAAATAATTGATGCTTCTTCCACTAATTTTCACTCAGATATGTTCTGAGTAGAGATTGAACAGATATAGAGATAAAAAAAAACCTTGTCTGGCAACTTTGCCTATGGGAATCATTTTGTCTCTCCATATTCTGTCCTAATGGTCGTTACCAGTCCTCACAGCTTCTCCATGTTTGATCTATTCTTCTTCCGTGTCTAGGCCAGATGTGAAACTGCCAAAATGAAGGCACCTTTTGGTGAGTTTATTCTACAATTCATTTTGCCCAACCTAATGTGAGAAAGATTAGTTGGCAGCAAAAGGTTACCATCACCAGAGTATTACCTTGCTAGTGTATCAGGTAAATCCTGTGCTGAGGCACACACATTTATTTCAGAACAATCCACAACTTCCTATTATCTAGACCAGGAATTCTCAACCTTTTAAAACTGGGGGCTGGGTCAAGATCCTTCAGACAGCTTTGAGGGCCAGAAGGCCATTTTGCCCTTCCTCCACCACATGGCACTTCCTGGTGTGATGGAGGTGGTGGGGGCCACATGAAATAGCACTGTGGACTGCATCCAGTCCATGGGCCACAAGTTGAGAATCCCTGATCTAGATAGCTAAAGGCTTTGCTGTAATCAATACAATCTTCTTCTGAAATGCTTTGATAGGCTCCTGCAGCGAATGTATATTTGCAATATACTCTCAATTGCCTTTTCCTTATAGCTTGAACTTTGGATATTTCTTGCTCATATATGGTAAATGTCTTTGTTACAGTGCTCTGAGTATTACCTTGCTATTGTGGGACATTTATGCAATGGCTCTATAGTCACTCCACTCCTTGGCATTTACACTCCTCCCTTGAATTCCATGGGTCTGAGCAGAGCAGTTTTGGTTATATGTGGTTTTTATTTTTACAAACAAGCAAGCAAGAATGCAGGCAGCATGCACACATGCACACACACACACACTTTGCTATTTGTCTCCAGGAAGTGGCCTGAGAAAGGAGGATCTCAGATGTACCAAGGCTCCTGTTGTTGGCAGTTGGTCCTCTCTCCTGGCATGACATTGCCACGTGGTAGTTGGGGAAAATGCTGACTTTTACTGGGAAGCTGACACTAGTTGACAGACATCGCAAAGGCATGCTGAGGTGTGATTTTAAATGGAGGCATGCATCCTATGCTATTATAGTGATGAGTACACTGTGAGTGTGAATGAGTCCAAGACATTATCCCACAGACCAGGGGTCCTCAACCTTTTAAAGCTGAGGCCCAATTCATGTCCCCTCAGACTATTGGCAGGCCAGACTGGCAGCAGCAGGGAGTGGTGGAAGCTGGGGGTGGTCCCACTGCTGCCACTGCCACTAAAGCTGCTGAAGGTGGTGGCAGCAGGACCACCCCAGCCCCCCTCTGGCAGGACCACCCTAAGCCCCATACACTCCTCTCATCATCACCACCACGGGTGTCGGGACCACCTTTAGCCCCCACCACTCCTCCACACACCTGTTCCCTTCTTACTGGCCTGGAGGTGCTGCATGGCATGGGTGAAGGAGGATCCTGGCTGTCCTTCTTGCCCACGCTTGGCAAGAGTGGCCTCTGCAAAAGACACAGCCACCACTTCCACTCCCACCGCCACCGCAGTACCCTTATTCCCTCCATTTGGCTTGATGTGTCCCTAATGGTTCTCTGTAGCAGGGTGGATTTTGTAAGAAGGGTTACTAGCATGTCAAAAGCTGGGAGAATTCCAGACAGACAGCTCCTCCTAGTATGTGCTATCAAACACGCACACACTCTCACACACATGTGTGTGCATTTGGCCTCCTCCCCACAGAGTGAAGCTATCTTGTCTTTTACTACTTAATAAATTTTGATTCTTGGGGTTTTTTTCTGGGAGAGAGAAAAAAATACTAGCAGCAGCAGTGACAAAACATAAATTGAAATCAATGTCATCTAGTCACTCCCCTCCCCCCAATAATTTCCATAAACAAGACAGGGAAATTGAGTGATAAAAGCCTCTTCTGGAAAAACTCCACTTCACAGACATTAGTGAGTTACAACCAAAGGCAATTCTGTCTGTGAGCATGTAGAATTCTTTGGGGATTTGCAGTCATAAATAACTCTAAAAGGGCACTCAGATATGGAAAATGTACCACTTGCCAAGATCATGTTACACCCAATGCATTTTTCTACAGCAAGTGAATTTCCAGGGAAGCTAACTTCTCTGCCTTACCTCACCCCATTGCTGTGTTGCTGGGTCTTTTTTTTTAGCTAAAAGATTTTGCTGAATGACCATCAGTTAGAGATCAGTTATGTGTATGCAAGAAGTGGTGTGTGTGTGTGTGTGTGTGTGTGTGTGTGTGTGTGTGTGTGTGTTTCATTAAATCACACAATAACTATTTAACTATCTCAGATACAGTTTTTTAAATATTATTCAGACCCTGGGTGGATTAATTTTTTAAATGAAAAGTGCTTCAGCAAGATATCAAAAGTCTGTGAGGAATAAGCACTGGGGGACTCATCAGATCTCTCCATATTTAGTATTCAATGCCTAACTCTAGTCTAGACTCTAAGCTACTTACATGGTGCTAAACTGGAAGCTCGTGTTTTGAGCTCTGGATTTTAAGGCTAGTTTGTTTAAAAATTTCCCTTGTTATTTTGTGTGATATAATTCACATCCTGATTTTGGGTCAATAGACAATATGTGGGGGACTCGGTGGCAATTTTCTAAATGGACAAGTCCTTCACTGCACAGATCACATTATTAGACAGGGCCATAGCCAGAGGGGGCATCCCCTCGAGCTAACAGCCAGCCCTCTAACCCACCCTGTGATGCCAATGTTATATATGTGAGTGTGACATTGTTGCTCCTCCTGAAATTTTTATGCCCCTCCTGAAATTTTTTTGTTCCTCCTGAAAATCCCCCCTGCCCCTCCAAAAAACTAGATTCCTGGCTACAACCCTGTTATTAAACATGGTATGTGAGTCCCATAGTCTCACACCTTTGGTGGGCAGTGGCTACTGAAAGGAGTGTCTACCAGAAGAGAAATGACAACTCACCCTCTGCATACTGTCATGCCCAAAGAAGTGTCATGTTAAGGAATTAGCCATAACTTCCCATTCTTGACTTTATAAAGCACGAGACAACATGACACAGCATTAACCTTGATCTTAAACTGGCAGTGTTTTTTTTTAAAAAAATCACTGAATTGTATTTTTTGTTTTAACAGACATTCCTGTTTTTTGAGCATTTTGCATTAGAGATAACAATTTAGTCCAAGTTTATTCAATTCTGTGACATTGTATCCCATCAACTATGACATTAACATATGGATTATGTGGTCATAAGGGCCGAACTGAGTGTCAGTTGAAGCTCCCACAGAGTACATAGGCTGATCTCTCTGTATTACACCAGCATGTTAGGGTAGTGCTGCCTTGCTATTTTTCAGAACACAGATATTCTGTCAAGCAGGCTGCTTTCCATGTTACCCTTGAAAGTTCAATTCTGCTTCTTGACCATTCCCTCATGTCCTTGCTAATCAGATTGTCATACTGGCAATGCTAGCCAAGGGCACTGCAGAATTGTTATTGCTGAGAATCAAGGATACACAGTGACATTTGTATGCACAATGTGTTCCACGTGTTTAGCTAGCAGCCAGATCATTTAACATGACAATTATCAATGTGAATGGAATGGATGAGGACTCCTCTCTTGCAGCTCAGAAATAGGGCAATGAAAGCTCAGCTGAAGCAATAAATCAGAAGGCTTTCCCCCTTGACATTCCTCAGTAATTGAAGATCAAAAGGTGTTTTTATGGTTAGTTCCTTGGAGAAAATGTACATACATTTTTAGGAGATAGAAGATGCCACTCACAGTAACCCAATAAACCCAGGTTTCCCCTTTGATGCAAAACATACTCCCCCACTGGTAGGGATTGGCATCACTAAATGTGAGGCAGCAGTGATGTGCAAAGACTCCTATCAAGAAGGGATGAATAGATAAACCTGAAAAGACATGCTTAATGTCATAGGGGAAAATGGTGTGAAATTCTCAATGAAAACTCCAGTTTCGCAATTTTCAAGACAGAATTTGCGTTTGAAGGATAGGAGAGAAAGCAAGCTGATTTCAAATAATCAATGAAAACATCCATTTGGCATCTTCTGTGAGTTGTTCTGTGACAAAAGAGAATCTCAGTGTTAAATTATGCACATTTGAAAGGTACACTTCAGGAAAATGAAACCTGGACTAAATCTAGCACACAAAACAAATTCTACAATTGAAAAATATGCACAAATAATCTTAGCACACACAATATGAACATTAACATATATATTTAACGTGTTTAAAAGAACTGATTAATTTTCTGATGCAAACAAAAAGCTCTACAACCAATACGAATAATCCAATATGTAATCCAATATCATTGTTGTTTATCTATTTAAGCAGAAATCAATTTAACTCCACAAGGTTCTATCCTTTGTCTTCTCTTTCCATCTCTAGCTGAACAGCTTTACCATCATCTTGTCTCATTGTTTTTGGAGTCTGCATAGTGGTCTTTTGTGGTCCCTTGGTATCAAGCCTCTTAACTGACAGGTCCATCTGTTATTCTTTAGGCAGATAATATGGCCTGCACATCTTTTTATCACATATAGTTCATTGACCACATCATGCATTCTGGTTCTTTGGTGTAATTCCTTCTTGCTGACCTTATCCCTCCTTGTTACTGCACACATCCATCTTTCCATTGCACTTTGGGTAGCCACCAGTTTTTCTTCCTCTGATTTTGTTATTGCCCACAAATAAATTCTTCAAAAAAGACTTTGGTTTACAAATGGGCAAAATTGCTTCAGTGTTCACAGTTCAAAGCACTATGAAATGGTCTGACATTTCCTTATCAAGCCTGCATTGTCAGAGAGAAAGAAGATGTCAAGCTTTGGGAACAATATAGTATTAATAACACCAATGTCAGCAGTCAAGATGGTCTACAGGACTCCCACTTGTGCTCACTACAGTTCATAAATAGGCATCAAACAAGAGAACATGCCAGAACTTGATTCATTTTTACATCAATTAACATCTTCTTACAAGCACAAATAAACTGTAATGACTATTTTCCCAGCATGTTCTCTAGATAAAAATAACATTTCCCCCCTTGGCATTAGGAATAATTTGTGCTTCAGGCAATATATTCCTAGAGGAATTGCTGCAAACAGCCAAGAAATTGGGTAAGACACGAAGTTTAGCAAAACACTATATGCCCAAATTTACAATGAAAGAAATCAGTGGGATACCAAAGCCACAGTACCATATATACAGTACTTAGAAATGTGTCCTGTTGAATTCAGTGGGCTTCTTTATGAGTAGGCTAACACAAGATGTGGTACAGATGCTATTGGCACTTGAGTAATGTCAACAAAAGAAGAGAGTGATTCGAGGTTGTTGGCTAAAATGCAAATTGCATTGCATTGAGTCTGAACACTGAATTCCCAAATCGACCCACTGCCCTTATGAATCAAACCGAGTGTTATTATGCTCTTAGTCTGGCATTCCAGCTTTAACCGCTGTGGCTTGGGTAACCCTGCTAGGAATCCAGAGTTGGAATGGAGTCTAACATCCTAATGGCATGGTTCTCCACTTCCCTCACATTCTCAAACTCCCTCAACCATGTTAAGGTGTTCACTCAAGAGAGATTAAAAATTGAAGACTAATTCACATCTTTGGAATAAGCTCCATTAAAAGAAATTGGCTTGTTTGGACTAAATACCAGAGGAGACATGGGAAAAAAAACAGAGGTAGAAAAGAATTACTTTAGATTTTGACAGCCAGACAATATACCAGAGAAGCTTTTTATCTCCTCAGTGGCCTCTTTCTCTTTTCTTCCCCTTCTTTCTATGCCTTCATCTCTGCTCTCTGTGGTTTTGCTCTTTCTGTGGCTTTTCTCTCTTGATGCCCCCTTTTACTCTCTATGGCACCTTTTTCTCCCTTTGTTGCTTCCTAATCTCAGTTTTTCTCATATTTCTTTCTATGACTCCCCCTCTTGCTTCTCCATGACTTAATTTTTAGTCTTTCTTTCTGCCTCTTCTGTCTCTCCATCATTGATCTCTCTCTCTCTCTCTCTCCCCCCCCACCCTGTGGCTATTCTGTATGTTTGCTTATTGCTTGTGAAACATGTATGCCCGTAGTAAGGCTGAAATTATTTTCTGCCATTTTGCCCAGAAGTAAGTTCCATTCACTTGGCTCATCAGTTTCCTAAAGTTATTGGCAAAAATGGGCAATTGCTATGGGATACCCTAAGAAGCATATGTAGTCACAATTTATGAAAAACATTCTGTCTAAAAGAAGCACTTTTTAAGGTTATGTATCTCCTAAATGACGTGATGGATCAACTTCAAATAAAAATATTTATAGCAGGAATGATTTCCTTTTGTAGAAGCAGTGATAGACATTTGAAAAATAACTACCAAATTCATCAGAAAAATGGAAGCAAAACAAAGGGGTGGTGGGAGATGGCACCAGCCAGGTAGGGAAGGGTAGGGCTTCTCCTTGATGGCATGCATACCAGAAGAAAGGCCTCTATGTGCAATTTCTGGCATACATGCCATAGGTTCACCACCACTGCCCTAGTCCATTGGGCTTCCAACCTGACTGCCTATTGTGTCAGTTCATAGAGAACATAGTAAACATGCATAGCATCAACATGTGGACCATAAAGAGGTTGGATGCTTCATGTTGCAGCATAATTTATTCTGATTCCAAACATTACCTAACTTAAGGGATAGGATGAAACATCACAAAATGTCTGTCCTTACTTTCAACCAGTCAAGATTTTTTGGCATTTTTGGCATGAGTTTTCGTGTTAATGAGAATAATGTTTGGATAAATCAGGTAATTATACAAAATGGCTTCTGCTTTGTTGTGTGGCTGTTCAAGAAGCAGTGGATGGTGTCATGTCACAAGTTACACCAAATGTAATTAAAAGTCCATATGTTAGGCTTTGTTATCTCTCTTTGTTGGGCTGAAAACATGAAGGATTCAGGGAGGTATATGATTGGCTCATGTAAAGGAGGTAAGGCAGGAGGGGGATGGTTAGGTATAAAAAGGCAGAGAGAAGGTGTTTCAAGAGGGGCAGAGAGAAAGAAAAATGAGAGAAAGTTAGGGAGAGAACTGGCTTAGAGAAAGTTTTCTGAAAGGAACTTTCTGAAAGGAATTTCAAAGGTGATTCAGTTTAGAATTTTGAAGGTGAATTTCTGAGAAGATTCAGAAATTGAACTTCAGGGCTATTCTAGAGAACTTAAAGGAAAGTTTCTTAGGTAAATTATCAGAAAAGCTGAGGAAAACCTGAGGTAAATCTAAAGTGATTCTGAGGCAAATCTAAAGAGACTGAGAAGAGAATCAGAGAATAATGAAAGAAGGAAAACCTGCTCTCTCAGAAGATTTAGAATAAGTTAGAGAGTGAGATTATTTTATGTTGTGGGGAAAACCTAAGTATTGATTTTCCTGAATCTTTTAAAAGTAGTAATGTATATAGTATTTAGTATATAGTATTTAGTTACCTATTTTGTTTCTTTAATGTCCTTTATGAGAAATAAACCTCAATTCTTTTAATAAATTGCTGTTTATTTAAGGGAGGGGGACAGAGTAAAGCCATTTTAAGCCAAGAGAGGACACACTGCTACCATTTTCTCCTTTTAAATTTTCTGGGGATCACTTTTGGAGTGGATCTTCCAGGTTGCAGCAAAAGGTAATATTTTGCTGGACCAGCACTCCATGGAAAACTGCTCAGGGTATCAGTAGTTTCGGAGTATCAGGAGTTTAGTGTCAGGTAAAGTTAAGGTAACGTTGGCACGTGTCCAGTAGGAGTCACTGACAGATGGTTTGCCTGCACCATTTCAAATAATTATACAGTAATACCTCATATAACATTAGTATCGAATAACACGAAAATCGCATAACATCAAGGAATCTGGGGGGAAGAATTGCATCAGATAACATTAAGATCCTATGGGATGCTTCAGATAACAACCGCGAAAGCCTGTGTGGTTACAATGTATCTCTATGGATCCCATAGAGGATCAGATAACACGAAAAATCATATAACACGAAGACTTGTGGAACCAGGTTTTAGCGTTATATGAGGTTTTACTGTATAGTTATTCTTTGTGTTCTGTAAGTTTTGCCTCTCAAAGGGAATAGACATTAGCCTGTGGCACAAACTGTTAATCTCTTTGTCTTGCAAAAACATCTTCACTCATACTCATTCTTGCAGGCAAGATATCTGACCAAGTTTGAAAATTCCAAAATGAAGTGTCTCATCCTGTTGAGACAAACTGAGAAGAAGGAATTTGGCAACTATCTGTCACATGCTTAGGCAATGTTAATTATCACTCATGTAACTAAAAGCCATCTTTTCATAAAAAATTGTTGTGATTTCACTTTTTGATACCTATAGAGTACAGTCAAACCTTGCATAAAGAGCACCTCACTTAAAGAGTAACTCGCTTAAAGAGCAGAATTTTCTCTGAATGGTCACTTCGCTTAACAAATAAAACCAACCAAAAACTCACTTAACAAATAAATTGGGGTTTGCAATCCCCCCACAATTGGTCACTTACAATGGTGTTTCACTTAAAGAGGAAACTCTCTTAAAGAGCAATCCTGTGGAACGCATTATGCTCTTTAAGCGAGGTACAACTGGATTAACATTCTGTGGAGTGCCACCTTTTTTTGATATTTTGCTAGAGCAGTAACAAAAGGAACTAGTGTCAGTCACCCTGAATTAACTTCACTCCTTCAGCCTAGTATCAACTGTATTATGGGTCATTTATTTCCACAGCACATGTAATAACAAGGTAACCAAGGGCTCAGTAGCTCTACAGTTCAAACTGAGGAGTAAATAACCAGAGCCAAACAAATTATTGACATTTGAAAAAAACAATTTTAGTTATTAAAAGACACCTCTTGCTGTTTTTTGTGTCTTCTAGCATAGTTTGTGAAAATAATCCCTTCAACTTGTTCCTGCATTGCTCTGCACCACTTAAAATGTGGTCTTCCATTTTTTCCTTGTCCATAATGTCAACTCCATGTGAGAAGGACTTGTTGCTGTTCTTCTACTGAATCTCTTGCAACTGCTTAGGGCCCAATGCAAGATGGTTACTTCAGGAAATTAAAGTGTCTTTAGGAAATGACTATCTAGCTATTTCAGGAGAGGAACGAAGATGTTCTTAATCCTTTCCATGTCATGCCTTGTTGAGGCATTTCTTTTCCCCTGTGTTGAAGTGCCAAAAAGACAGCTGGAACCTGAGGGGTGAAGGTTCTAAATGGAGCTTTTTGTTTTAGTTACATGCAAGTATGTGCACTATGCAGCTAATTCCTTAATCTGGTACAGAAGAATTATGCATGCAACACAGATAATAGATGGAATAAGAATTCACTCTTAACTGTAGAAGGGTAGAGTACTTTAAAATACTTTTGCTTTCTTTAAATCAGAGGTGGGATATATGCATCTTCCATTCTGAAAGGACTTTCTGGAGACCAAATGAGGCCCATAAACCTCCAGGGGCCACCCAGTGCCTTCACAGTCTCTATAATGTGTTTTTCAAGGCTAAAATAGTTTCTGAGTGCTGCATCTGGATAATTTTGTCATGATTCAGGAATCATCCTTGGATCCTTCCCCCCTCCTTTTAAAAAAACAAAAAACAAAAACTCAACAGATTTGAATAGTAGGGAGTCCAAAACAACACATTTTTGAAGGAAAAATACCATCACTCTTGCCTTAAATTAATCAAATCAAGGTAAAAAAATATATGTTCTTAGGCAAAGAAATAAAATCTTTGTGAATGATTGTGCTATTCAAATTATCATTTGAAACACTGTTTTGGAGAAGGATTCAGTAATTCCTTTGGAGGGGTGAGGGACAAACAAATAAAAGCATCACATGATCATATGTTTATTGCAGATGACAAGTGACATTCACACAGCCTCAAAATGTGTTTGAGACATAGCTTCTACTTTTTCTTTTTTTCTAGGGGTGGGGGAACAACCAGGTGTCATAATCACCCACTCTATATTCATCATTTATTTCAGTCTCATCTTCAGAAACCTCTTCTCCTCCCTGTCTGGAACCATCACTTTCCCAACATTTTGTATGCTGCTCCATCACCTCTAGCAGGACCTATGATGTAATGTGATACCTGAGATGAGATACTTATTTCTGTCTTCCTTGATTGAAGAATGCAGGCTTTAGTTATATTATTTACCTGACTATCTAACATGTGAACAAGAGCCCCTCCTACCTCCCTTGTTGCTTCCTCAAGACAGAGAGAGGTCTGACTCAAGAGGAGAGGTTCCTGCCTGCTTGCAGATTTTACATGCAAGCAAGTACCTCACTTTTGTAGTGTTCTTCATCTCATAGCAAGCCTACACATGAGCATGATCCTCTCCTAGCAAATATTTCACCAAGCCCGGACGCTCGGACGCTGTCCCCTGCCGGCAGGGCGGGGAGAATGAGGAACACCTGAGGTCTCCGGGTGGGCAGCTATAAAAAGAACTTTCCCGCCGTCGCCGTGAGACCAACTCCGGATGCTCGGATGCTCTCCCCTGCCGGCCGGGCAGGGAGAATGAGGAACACCTGGACGGATGGGCCAGCCAACTAAGGACGCCAGCTCCGCTAGTACCTCCACAGCTTTACCAAGGTCAGCCACTTCTCCGGATAAATGTATATTGTTACTAATTGAAATATGTATAAGGGATGAGGACTTTCCCTATTGCTTTGTACTGTATATCCTTGACTGTTTTTGTATTTCTTTGATTGTACTGTATTTATATCTTTATTATTTTTAGGAAGGATTTATTGACCATATTGATTGTATTATATGTGTTATATTGTATGTATATTATGTTTTCTGTAACATTGTTAGCCGCTCTGGGTTGCTTCGGCAAGGAGAGCAGCATATAAATTGAATTTAACGACAACGACAACGACAACGACAACGACAACGACAACGACAACGACAACGACAACGACAACGACAACTCTTCATGTGAATAAAACAATATTGGAGAGGGGGAGAGGCTAGATGCCCCTCAGCTAATGTGTTGGAGAGAACCAGGTGAGTAATACTGGAACAGAGCTCCTATCTAATGGTGAAATAAAACATTAATGAGGTTGTTTTGAAAGCATGCAACAGACTCATATTTGTCCTTCTTCTTTCCATACAATGAGTAGTGAAAGAAAGCAAACAATGTGTTGCCATCCTGTTGAGGGATTTCCAAACCCTTCATCATTTCATTGGCTACCTAGAATGGAAGCTGGCAAACCCAACCATTACTTATCATTCTTCTGTTTGCGTAGCAGAAAGTAATAGACAGAGGAGAAATCAGGCTGTTTTCAAAAATAGCTATGCCTTCCAACCGCTGACACATCTAATTCTTCCATTTGTGAAAGGATGATCTCATATATATAGTGGAACAGTACATTTTCTAACTAACAGGGGAGCAGGATTCGTGTAAGTTATCATCACTTGATGCTGTGGTCATTAAGCAGTAAATATTCATGTGCAGTATAAATCACTCTAGGATTGTTGGCAGCCAGCAAGCTGTTCATCATAGCTGGAAAAGAAAAGCTGATGGATCAAAGCACAAAAAACTGATACAAATATCCCAACTCTTTCGAGCAATGAAGCATCAGGGCAGCAACGTAGAGGCAGTGTTACAATCTCATGACCAAAATATGGATATACCTTGGAGATGCCTTAGAGATCAAGGAGATAATGCAGTAGACTGCACAGAAAGATTTGTTGGCCTCCTTCTAACTGTGATTCCGTGGTAACCACCAATTACATAGTCCAGCTGTGAACAGTTTTGACAAGCAACATGTTAGTCATTGATAGCACACCTATTCATAAGTCGTATAAAGTTCATGTATAACAATGATGGACCTCTCTGTCCCCAAGTTGTTTCTTAGCCTACAACTTTAATCAGCAATTTGCAGAACAACCAATTATGATGTAGTTTGTTGTTGTTCAGTCACACAGTGGATTCTGACCCCTTGCAACCCCATTGACCACTGTCTGCCAGGCAGTTCTGTCCTCCACCATCCTCCTCAACTCACTCAGTTCTGTACCCATTGTCTCTACAATACCATCACATTTTTGGCTGCTCCCTTTTTCTTTTTCCCTCCACCTTTCCAAGCATCAAGGCTTTCTCAAGTGAATCCTCTCTTCTCATTTGATGTCCAAAGTACTTTAGCTTCATCTTTACTATTTGACCTTCTAAGGAGCAGTCAGGGTTGATTTCTTCTAAGTTTGATCTATTTGTTCTCCTCGAAGTTGAAAAACACTTTCCTTCATCCTGGTGTACAAGATAATAGTTACCATTCATTTATAATCCAGTTGTATGCATTAGTTACCTGGGATAAAACCTTACTGAACTCAATGGCATTTACATATGAGTAAATCTATATAAAATTGCCCTACAGGAAATATCTACTGGAATTTTTAGAATATTAATTAAAACTTGCCAACTGAATACATTTTGCAGCAACTTTTATTTTTTTGTCCATTCTCATTAAAATACAAGTTCCCCAAATAATTTCTAGCTTCTAAACTGCCTCATTAGTGATATGGGAATTCGCAGCAAAGAATTAGCTGATTGTGTCCAAGATTAAAACAAAGAAAAGCACTCATTTCTGTCTGAGATGTGTCATCTATGGCATATTTTAAGCCCCCTTGATGTATCTATCTCTTCCTTCAGGCTTTTTCTGTCTGACAGCTAAGACTTGTGCCATGGGCTTCTGCTTTTAAATGTTTTAATTGGTTATAATTTAATGTTTTGCCTTTCAGCATTAATACGAGTTCTTTTTAAGCTGTTGCTTCTAATTGTGAATTATTTGGTGTTTCAACATTTTGGAGGTGGCAAATGCATTTATTTGGAGATAGCCATATTTCTTTTGCAAGGTTTAGAATAATACTTTAGAACTACTTAGAAATGCTGAAGACTGATGTCCCTTCTCTTTGGTCATATATCAAATTATCAGAGGAGCTATAACATGGGAATATTGTTTTCAAACAGGATTACTCAGAAACCATTCCTTTCACTGAATTATGAAGATTAAGATAATGAGGACAGTGGATAGAACCACAATGAATGAATCTGCAAGAAGGACCTGGAATTAACTCTGTCAAGACCAAACAGAATATTTTAAGTACTGTATAATGTTATAAATATATGTAATTGAAGATACTGTTTTCATGGATATGCTTAATGGAAAAATGCTCTGGATTTAATGTTTTGACATATTTTTTCTAATCCATTAAAGCAAAAAGCAAAAGCAATCACACATATATACCACCCCATAATGCTTAGTGAACTGTCTGGATGGTTCACAAGTTAATTAGCATTTTTCCTCAACATGCTGGGTACTCATTTTACCGACCTTGGAAGGATGGAAGGCTGAGTCAACCTGGACCCCTGGTCAGAATCAAGCTGACAACCTTTTGGCTGCAGTACAGCAGCTTAACCACTGCACCACCAAAGCTTCTAATTACAAACTCTAAGGGAAAGGAACAAGAAAATTGTGTAGCCAGAACCAAAGTGTAGCCACTCCTAAGTTCAGTGATGTCAGAGTATCCAATTTCTTGCTGTAGCACAAGAATAATCATATCGTAACCATGCAACATACCTATAAGTACCAATCACTGGCACTGAGTGTGAAAAAGCTCATAGAATCCCCGTAGCGATAAATGACTTGGAGTCCTTTCATATCTGATTACATAACTGCAACATTGATACCCAGATGACTCAAACTGTTCCTCAACTGTTCCTGAACTGCAAAGGTACATCAATTAGGGTGTAACCCAATGATAAAATAACTTTGTCAGCTGGTGGAACACCTAGGGTGGTCTTCCTGTGAGTAGCATACAGGATGTCTCTATATAGGATTCTGACAGATTGGCTATTTAAGGCTTGCATTACTAAAGTAAATCACCTTCGGTGTCTTGCTTTAATTGTTTTTCTCTGTCTTAGAATGCTTTGTGTCTAACTCTTGCTTTAAATATGTGGTATGTAATGTTAGAAACAGCAATACAGTACAAGAATATTTCCCAAGGACTGAATAATCCATTTTCCTGACCATAATGACTTAGAATCAACCCTTCTTCTCCAGACTGCTAGAATCATGCTTTCTGATGTTTTTACACTTTTTCACACTTTTAGATTAAGTAGATGTTCAGCAGTGGTCGTTAGCCCAGAAACCCAGATGACCATGGAAGTGCGGCAAAACAGTAGGAATAAAGTATGCTTTGTGACAAATTGGAAAAGACAGATGCTTCATTCTTCCCCCACCCCTTATTTCTTCTAACCCTTGATCCCAAACTAGCCCTTCTGGCACTCTTAGATTAGAGATGAGAAAATCTGTCAGTTTGTGGGTCCTTTTTAACTTTATGTTCTACCGTTCTCAAATATGAAGAAATGTGCACATTTTAGCTAATTTGTCAAGATGTTGAATAGACATTTCCCCCCTGCATACCAGCCAAATTTGTTAGGTACAGAAATCCTCACATGAAGGGAACCTTACAGTACTTTCTCGTAATATAATTGTTAAAGATGAACAAAAATACACTCTCACACAAACCAAATAACTAGTCTAGATCCATACTAGTATGACTTAATATAAACAAAGATTCAAACCTCAGTTTCCCTAGGTAAGAGTTTGAGATCATAGAGGTCTCTCAAGTGGTGAAAAAGGCATAATTGTGAAAACACTTAAAAGAAATAGAAGTGTGAATGCCATTGGAAATGATTTTGGAATGTAAACCCTATCTGTCTTTGTCTGTCTAACTGCAGGGAAAGTTAGACACAGGAGAAGATGTTCCTGAGAAGAAAGACTTATCAAAACAGAAAGTCCTTTTTTGTGTCTGTGTCTTGTCTACTTCTTCTTCTCTCTCTGTGTCTAGGCCAGATGGGAAATTCTCATAATAAATGATTTTTTTTTAGAATTCTCAGCAACCTTGAGATTGAAAGCGAGTCATTTAGAGCTAAACTGAATAATCTATTGTTGCTAATGGCTGTGTGAAGCTGTATTGTTGTGCTTGCTTGTCTGTCATCTTGCTTGACCACACCCTTCTCCCTTTGCCCCCCTGAATTTGGTGTATAAAAAGCATGCCTTAAGTTTCACTCTTTGTCTGAAGAACAATTAACATATAGCAGTTAGTCTTTAAAGTGCTACAGTGTTTTTTATTTTATTTTTATTTTGTTTTGTTTATTTGTTTTGTTTTCTGATATGTCATAATAAAGGCATCTTTTGGTAAATTCATTCTGCAGTTCATTTCATGACATAGTGTGAGAAAGATTTGCTGGCAACACAAAGTTGATGTTACCAGGAGATGCCCAATCGTGGTTAAAAAAAACCCACATTCTTCAAGGAGGCTCTCTCTGTGTATCCCATCTTGTCTACTAAAGCCCTCAGACATTTAAGAGTTAACACACAAGGCCTGGCTTTGAATTGGAGAATCCAATTAAAAAATCTCAAATTGCAAATGTGAAGACTTAAATGGAATGCAACCTGTTGTGTAGAAAAGAAAGAGCAGAACTTTCAGCTAGATGCTCTTTCTTTTCACAGCGACAGACAGACAGTAAGACAAACACACACACATAACAGGGGGGAGTATCCATCAGAATTTGTATCCTCTGAGTAGTGACCTAACCTTGTCTCTGAACTCTCACAGGAGAAAAGTATTCAGTCAGCATGTTCAGAATGAGGCCTTTGGGACAGAGAGGAAATGCATCCATTCACTTTCTGTACAAATATGAGCACAAACCTTCTTAAGGTTGAGGCCATAAAAGGGCCTAGAGGAAGTTTCTGAAATACGAGATAAATATATATATTTCTTTCAAGATCTTAACCCAGGGACTCATGACCAGAATAAAAATTTGAGAGAGACCAGGCAAGATTTTGTAAGAGGGCTTTCACACATTTTAACTTTTGCTCCTATACATTGATTTAATATTCCATCTCCCTTGTCAATTCTTTACTGTATTTTCATATGATTAAATTATATAAAGGTGAGAGAGTTTAAGTTTTTAATAATATATGAGAGGTAGCCATATCAATCCGTCAGAGGAAAAGTGATCACACTTGCTATAGAGCAACCTTTTTTAACAAGTTACTCTCAAGATTTAGTCAACCTCTATCACACCCAGGCTAATATAGTCAAGGATGGAGGTTATGGAATACCACATCTGGAGGTTACCAATTTGCAGAAGACTGAAGTGGGAGAATACATTTATTAGGTTGAACTGCAATGCCTTTGGGAGCTGGGTTCTGTGGGAATCCAGGGGTTCTGAGGGTGTTACATGTTATCCATGGACAACACATTGCCCAGCCCCACTGTAAACAAAAGTTTTACCAGTTAGTCAGTGAACAATTTCTTACCTTTGTTAAAAGTACACTAGTACCCCGAATAACGTTATGACTTGGTTCCACAAGTCCCGTCGTTATTCGGATTTTAACGTTGGGCGATACATTGAACACACAATGTTAAAAAAAGCCCTGTTTCCCTGGAGGCTGCAGGAAGCGAGAACATCGGGATTTGAATCCTGACATTTTGGCTTGCTGCTGCCTCCAGGGAGGTGGGAGAACTTTGGAAACAGCTTGGAGCGGGTTTCCCCACCTCCCTGGACCCGGCGGGGGGGGGGGGGTCAGAGCCCCCAAAATTGGTAAAAAAAACGTCCATTTTTTTTTACCAATTTTGGGGTTTCTGACCCCCCCCGCTGGGTCCAGGGAGGTGTGGGGACCCGATCCAAGGTGTTTCTGCACTTCCCCGACGTCCTGAGCCAGTGCAGGAAGCCAGAATGTCAGATTTCGAATCCCGATGTTCTGGCTTCCTGCACCGGCTCAGGACGTCGGGGAAGCCCAGAAACACCTTGGATCGGGTCCCCACACCTCCCTGGACCCGGCGGGGGGGTCAGAGCCCCCAAAATTGGTAAAAAAAACGGACGTTTTTTTTACCAATTTTGGGGTTTCTGACCCCCCCGCTGGGTCGAGGGAGGTGTGGGGACCCGATCCAAGGTGTTTCTGCGCTTCCCCGACGTCCTGAGCCAGTGCAGCAAGCCAGAATGTCAGATTTTGAATCCCGATGTTCTGGCTTGCTGCACTGGCTCAGGACTTCGGGGAAGCCCAGAAACACCTTGGATCGGGTCCCCACACCTCCCTGGACCCGGCGGGGGGGTCAGAGCCCCCAAAATTGGTAAAAAAAACGGACGTTTTTTTTACCAATTTTGGGGTCTCTGACCCCCCCGCCGGGTCCAGGGAGGTGGGCAGACACGATCCAAGCTTTTTCTGGGCTTCCCCGATGTCCTGAGCCAGTGCAGCGACCCAGAATGTCAGGATTCGAATCCCGACATTCTGGCTTCCTGCAGCATAAAAGAGGGTGGGGGAAGTTCAAAATTAGCGCGCATCGGGTCTCCCGACCTCCCTAGAGCTGATGTGTGCTAATTTTGAACTTCCCCCACCCTCTTTTATGCTGCAGGAAGCGAGAACGTCGGGATTCGAATCCTGACATTCTGGCTTCCTGCACTGGCTCAGGACGTCGGGGAAGCCCAGAAACACCTTGGATCGGGCCCCCACACCTCCCTGGACCCGGCGGGGGGGTCAGAGCCCCCAAAATTGGTAAAAAAAACGTCCGTTTTTTTTTACCAATTTTGGGGTTTCTGACCCCCCCGCTGGGTCCTGGGAGGTGTGGGGACCCGATCCAAGGTGTTTCTGGGCTTCCCCGACGTCCTGAGCCAGTGCAGGAAGCCAGAACATCGGGATTCGAAATCTGACATTCTGGCTTGCTGCACTGGCTCAGGACTTCGGGGAAGCCCAGAAACACCTTGGATCGGGTCCCCACACCTCCCTGGACCCAGCGGGGGGGGTCAGAAACCCCAAAATTGGTAAAAAAAAAACGGACATTTTTTTTACCAATTTTGGGGGCTCTGACCCCCCCCCCCCGCCGGGTCCAGGGAGGTGTGGGGACCCGATCCAAGGTGTTTCTGGGCTTCCCCGACGTCCTGAGCCGGTGCAGGAAGCCAGAACATCGGGATTCGAAATCTGACATTCTGGCTTCCTGCACTGGCTCAGGACGTCGGGGAAGCCCAGAAACACCTTGGATCAGGTCTGCCCACCTCCCTGGACCCGGCGGGGGGGGGGGTCAGAAACCCCAAAATTGGTAAAAAAAACGGCCTTTTTTTTTTACCAATTTTGGGGGCTCTGACCCCCCCGCCGGGTCCAGGGAGGTGTGGGGACCCGATCCAAGGTGTTTCTGGGCTTCCCCGACGTCCTGAGCCAGTGCAGGAAGCCAGAACATCGGGATTCGAAATCTGACATTCTGGCTTCCTGCACTGGCTCAGGACGTCGGGGAAGCCCAGAAACACCTCCAGAGAGATCAGAGGACCCGATCTACAGCTGCAGGGTGGCTGGGGAAGCTGACGGGGACTCCCTGTCGGCTTCCCTAGCCACCCGCCCTTGCCTCCGCAGCTGTGGGGTGGCTGGGTAAGCCGATGGGGGAGCCCCCCGTCAGCTTTCCAGCCTCCCCACCCCTGCCTCCGTAGCTGCAGGGTGGCTGGGAAGCTGAACGGAGAACCCCGTTCAGCTTTCCACCCACCCTGCTGCTAAGAACGACTGTTTCGTGTAACGTTAAAATCGCGTTACTCGATACAAGATGTTTCCAAAAATCTTGTAACGTTATGCGGATTTAACGATATACGGTACTCGCGTTATACGGGGTATTACTGTACATGGCTTCTCTGCAAGCTTGGTTGGGGAAAAATGAAGAAGTATGGCAATTCTCATATCGCAAAAGCCGAAGATTAAATTTAGAGGGAATAGCAAGAAAAAACAACAAAATCAAGAAGGTTGAATTTAAATGAGAATTACCCAGTGACTGATGGAAGATTGTGAGGTGGAATCTTTCTTGAGTGGTGATTTGCCCCCCTCCAGTGTTAGATCCTGCCCTCAGTAGCTGTTTGTGACATTTTCTATTGAAAAAGACACAAGAAACACATTGGTATGGTCAATGAGCAACTCCTAAAGGCAGACCTCATAATACTGGAAACCTCTTATGTATGCCCTTTGTGCATGGGAATGGAGAAAAACAGGGATTGTGTGAACTCCAGAATGTTCACTGTTCTTTCCCAACTCTCCACATCATATATTTGGGCTAGCCATTTCCAAATTTGAGGCTCTCCAGATTTTCAGCTTGGAGTTTCCATAATTCCTGATCCCAGGCCCAAGTGAGTCCTATTGTAATTGCAGTTCAAATGTCCAAAGAGATCCAGATTGGAACTTTTTGATGCATGTGTAGAAACCATAACTTGTTAGATTGTATGACATTAAGAATTTTCAAGCATTAGAGGACAAAAAGGCTTCAAATGACTATGAGCTTATTTGATGGCCTGTTGCCAGATGAGGGAAACCTCCAACTTCAGTAGTTTTGAAAGAAGACAGGGACATAGTATTATCATTCATCAGGATTTTATTTTTTTTAAAGCAGATTGTCTAATTCAGGGATGCCCAAACTACAGCCTAGGGGCTGGATGCAGCTCCCAATGCTAATTCTTCCGGCCCGCAAAGCCCTCGTTGTTCCCGGAAGTAGAACACACATGTATGGGCACATTTTACTTCTGCTTCCGGGAGTGATGAGGGCTTTGTGGGCCAGAAGAATTGGTGTTGAGGACCACATCCTGCCAGTGATGGGCAGCAGCCAGTTCGCACCAGCTCGCCAGAACTGGTAGTAGCTTTTCCCAGTGTCCCAGAGAACTGTTAGGAGCTTTTGGGGGGAACCACCTCGGGGGCTTACCTTTTTGCTGGTTCCTCCACTGCGCATGCACACTCTACAGTGCTTGGCACACATGCACGTCTACAGCGTTTGGCACGCTTGCATGCCTACAGCGCTCTGCCTGCAGAGCCAAGCAGCCATTCACTGCTTGGAGTGTGGCAGCACAGAGCATTGGGTGGCCATGCACAGCCACGGAGGAACCGGTGGCTGCTGCTGAAGTCCTCGGCGGCCTCCTTGCTGTCCTCCCAAGTGTGTATTTATTTTTAATGTGTATTTTTATGTGTTTTATGTTTATTTAATGCATATTTTTATGTGTTTTATGTGTATTTAATTTGTATTTTTATGTGGTTTTATGTTTATTTAATGTGTATTTAATTTGTTGGCTCCAACAACAATGTCAGCTCCGCCCATAGTGTGGTAGTTAAATTTTTGGCTGCCCATCATTGCATCCAGCCCCTGGGCCATAGTGACCAGCCCCCTGAACCACGTGACTAGCCCATGGCCCAAAAATTTTGGGCACCTCTGCTCTAATTGAAGAGAGATGCTGTCAGGACCCTACTCACAGAAAATTCAAGGCCAAATCTTCAAGCTGAATGTTTCTTTCAGTGTCTGCTTTTCTCCGACCAAACAAGATGTACAGACTTTCTGTGTGGTGGAAGTGAGGAAGAGAAGGTTCTAGACGAGAAGATGATATTGCTATAATACGACCTGGGTAGTTAATAGGAAGAAAGTACTTCTTAACACGTACATAAATTGTACTATATGACATTGCTTGTTGTTCTAAGTGCTTCATAAACAGATATGTACAATATCTCTAATTTTCCCTTTGTCTCTTCAACTGTACATTTCTGAGTTTACAACATGTGGTTTTTTGGTCCAAGTGTCTGTTTGCAAAAAAGCTTGATTGCAAACAAGCATACAACAATATCATTCAAGTGCACAGTTAACCAGATCACAAACCAGTGGTTGTTTGGATCTTTCCCAACACTATAATACACGGAACTGTACAACATAAATACGTCAGTGGTTACATCCTTAAAGTGGAAATATTGTGTGGGAGTATCATTTTTTAGCAAGAAGCAGCTTATTGCCTTTTTTAAATCCAAAGGGATGAAACATACAGCTGACAAATTGTCCTATTTAATGTCAGTGCTGTGCTTCACTCTACAACCTGTATATGTGGAGTATTCACTACAGATTTGTGCTGACAGATGCGAAGGACAGAAACTTTAATGGTGTGCTGTTTAAAGCAGCTATACAGTTACCTGGTTGCTTGATTTATTTGGGAAGCCTACCTTACAGCAACCATAAAATCTGTGGGATATCAGAAAGAGAGGCAATTTAGGTGGACATCAGGATACTTTAAAACTTCTCTTTTGAGGGAGGCCAGTTAATGAAGTAAATGGCAAACTCCTTCCAGCATGAGAGAGTTACACTTCACAGTTTTTAAAAAGAGAGGAAACCATTCTCCCCTCTTCTAGTATTATTCTCCAGGAAACTGCTTTAACCACAGTAGCTGTGCTAGAGGTAATGAGTCTCAAAGATAGATTACCCTTAGAGTGGGTTATTTTTTAAGACATTTTTTCACTTATTCCTTCCTGGAGCAAAAAAGGAAGTGCAGACGAAATCTCTATTTTATTAGACCAAGGATTATCACCCTGCAGTCTATGGGCTAAATGTGGCACACAGCAAAATTTAATGTGGCCTCACCACCACCTCCACCACACCCAGAATTGCCATATGATGTAAGAAGGGCAAAATGGCCATCTGGCCCCCAAAGCTCTCTGAGGGAGCATGACCTGGCCTCTGGCTTTAAAAGGTTGAGAACTCGTGTACTAGACAAAGCTCACAAAATTCCTCTTGGCTTGTTGGCTTCTGGCTACTGTGGTATTTAGGATGGAACCCTCTTGCCATTTAATAGTTAAATATTTCTTTTTCTTGTGCTGTATCCAATTCTGAATATTGGCAATCATCATAGCAATCAGCCATGAAGATTGTCCTGAGAATATAATGTAGTAGCTTTCCATTTGCCTTCTGTATCACAGCATGACATCCATACCACGGATCCAGTTCCGTGAGTTACTTTCTGGTCCTGAATCCTTTTGGCACACAAAGTCCTCATTAGCCCCAGGCCAGTATTGATAAAGTTGCTGCCCTCCATCAAGATGGATTCAAGTGGGACTTAATCCATTTGAGGACCATCATCCTTCCCTGTGTACTTCACCACCCAAGGCTGTTAGTTCTCACGGTTGTCAGGTTAGTTAACTGCCACCTGATGATCATCATTGAGTTGCTGGCAGTATGGAACAAGAAAGTGCATTAAGGGATTTTACTTCCTGAAATCTTGGTATACAAATTTCAGCTTCATTATCACAGATGCAAGATGACAGGGAAGAATTGTTCTCCACCTCAAGATGGGCTAATAATCATACAAAATTTGCTTTTTTTTTTTTTGAAGGCCAAACTTGTCACGGCATTGACATGGCATAAACAATATAAACCATTCTCATAAATGCTTAGAAAATATCAAAATCCAAAATAATAGGAAACCTGTTAAAATATATATGGTAGATCAAGAAAGATTCCACCAAATTCTGCAGGATGCCAACATGGTTAATGAGCAATGCCAAGGAAGCTATTAGAAGCAAGAAGCGTGAAAAAAATGAAACATTGTCTGAAGGAGAAATGAACAAAAAAAACCTTTAAATGAACAAAGAAGCAACAACAATGAAACATAGATAATGAAACACAAACACAAATCTAAGGAATTATGAGAGAGAGAGAGAGAATATTATTTTTTCTCCTCTCTCTCTTTCACATACACATGGACACACAAAGGAATTCAGCACTTGGAAGTAGTAATTACTTGCAACTGTAACAAATGTTTTTAGGCATAAACTAAGACATAATCAAAGACCTCTTTAGGGGTTATTTATCTAGGTCTCTCTACCATGTGATCAGGGGGACATCTAACCCTTCTTTGTTGTCTGCAGAGGAGAATTTCATATCCACATATGTACATAGAAGTCAGTCTGGGGTATTTGCATTCCAATAATTGGCAAATGAGATAGGATAGAACTTTCTGATTCCCCAAATCAACGTGACATTTGTGCACTCTCAGTGGGTTGGTGGTGGCAGGGACACCTGTAACAAACTTTGTGCAGCTTTCTTTGTTTTGAACAACTTTTATTAAAGACACAGTTGCTCCCCTGCCCCTCACAGTCCTTTTCTCCACAGTCTCAAAGGGCTGAGATAGAGTCCCTCTTCCCTTGATTACCTTCTGCAAGTTTAGTGTGCCAGTTAACCTCAATGGAATTCTCCCAAGTCCAGGTGCTGGGAGGGAGCTGGGGGATAAACTTCATGCCAGGGTGTGTCCCTTTGTAGGGAGGGTAGATGGAGACAGGCTGGGTAGCTTCTCCCTTTTCATCTGCCCTAGCATGCCTCTTGTTACTTGTCTGTCCAGTACTGTCCAGTACTGTGGTTTTGTAGGTGCTGTTGTGGGTACAGTAAGGCTAAAGTTCTCAGCTTTTGTCACCTGTTGCTGGCAGGTAAGATGGATGAGAATAGGAAGCCCACAGATTCTTTTTCCTTTGCCTCTGCCATTGCAAAAAAGACACAGTCCCAGCCTTCTTCTGCATTTCCCCTCTTCCACAACAAGTAATGGCAAAGACGCCCCTGATCATCCCCCTTTGCCTTTCTTATTCCTCTGAACCAAGCTTCTCCCAACTGTTTCTCATCTGACAACTTAATCTCCTCCAACTGTGTCAGCACTCTCTGTCTGGCTTGGGAATAAGGTGCCCTCCCTTACCCTTTGTTTCTCTCAGCCTTTAGGCTGGGGCCACATAGCCCATCAGATGTGCATGGATGTACAAATATCCAAGGCTTCACATGACTGTACAAATTAAGAGTGTCAAAATGAAGGTTTCCAACATAATTAGCTAAACCTGTACCAGAAGCTGTCTGTTTTAGGTGTGCATGTTCTCCTTGGTGTTGTTATATAAATATACAGCAATCTACCTCTACTTTCAAATGTTTTAATGCCATCTTCATTTTCATTCTATGAGGATTGTAAGCATAAACACAGGAGGTGAGGTGGGAGATTGAAAAGGCACCACTTTTTATGTCATGACTTGACTCAGAAGAACACAACCAGTACAACAGTTTGGATAGTCTGATAATTATGTCTGTGATATAAATCAGTGCAGGAGGAGCTTGTGAATTTCAGAAAATAGAGGCTGTGTGGTAAACTATACGCTTTCCATCCCAGGGATAATCACACATGAGCTCTTGTATGACACTTTATCAGGCACTCCAGAGAAAATGGCCACAGTTGGCACTGGTATGCTAACTAGAAGATCAAATAATTTCAGGTGACATGCAAAAGGTTGGGCAGAGTAGATAGTGTATGTCCAAATATCCACTTCATCACTCATTTCCTGAATATGGTAGGAAACGCTGTCACTTCAGCAAGGTAACAGATCTTAAGATTAAAATGTGGGGCTTAGGTTTGTGATACAAGGCAAAGTTACAATTCTTGACATACTAAATGTAATGTGTGAAATGATACAGGAATTATGGGAAACCATTTAATGCATGATATTCACTGAATTGTATCAATAGGATAGAGAGTGGGGAAACAAAAAACTGTGCTGCCTTTCAGCCACTTGGAATGAAACATGATGCCTGTTAGATAGACCCACTATCAAATTCAAGAATGACAGAGAGAAAAAGGGGGAAACTGGCATGGTACAGCCTCAAGCTAGAAGGCAAAACCTGACATTATCCATCTACTTTGGAATTCTCCCTGTTCCTCTGTGCTTTACAGTTGCTACTGTGGTTACAGCATACTCTTATTGTGAGTAAGTGAAGAAGGTGGAAACCAAAATATCTTGCTGTAGTAGTTGAATATTCCAGTTTCTTTACTCACTACGAGTACATATTTTAGTGATTAATTTCGTATTTCTGAGATTCAGTGAACTTGTTTGAAGACTTTCTCAAGTTTAAAATTATACTGAGAAAGAGATATGGAAATAGTCAAAAACAGACAGTTACCACATGGTCATTATTACAACATTATAATGCAAAGGGGTGCCCCCCCCCCATGACAAGGTAATTACCTCCATGTATGTGCAGGTTCAACAGCAGTTTCAGTAATCCATGGGTCTAAAAATATTCAATTACAATTTTCTGAAATAATAATATAGATGTATTTCCACAGTGTATTACCAGATCTGGTCCTTACTTAGAGGAAGTGTTTAGAAGAAATAGAAGCAGATATTTTGGTAGTTCTCATGCTGAACAATAGAGATATTTTAAACCCCTATTCTGCTCCTATGACTCTTATATATGTGTTAAATTTAAGTTGCTGTTACCTGAAGTTTCAAGAATCCATGGTAGGTGTGACCTGTATACTGGAATTTCTTTACAACTTCTCTTAATTCTAACAATGGTAGTGGAAACTGAGAGATCTCTAGTGTTGTATGGTGAACAGTAATGAACGAGGACTCTGAAGACCAGGGTTCAAATCCTCTTTCAGCCATGGAAACTCACTGGAGCAGTGGAACTGATCTTCTTCCATGTCTAGCCCAGACATGAAATTGCCAAAATAAAGGTGCCATTTGGTGAGTTCATTCTGCTGTTCTTTTGCCTGACCTAATGTGAGAAAGATTGGCCAGCAACACAAGCTTGCTGTTACCAGTGTATGCCCAATTGTGATAAAACCCTTAAAGATATCATTTGCCTTGAAAGCCCTGTCAGGGTTGTTATATGTTGGTTCTGACTTGACAACACATAACAATAGAAACAGACTTGGGCAACAGCCTCTCTTGCTTTTCTTTTATGAACATATTTATTTCGATCATAGATTACACTCACAAAGAGTCCTTTTAAATAAAGTCTCTGCCTTTCATTTTATAGAACACTTAATCTGAATTAAAGATAATCAGCAGAACATGTTCTTTTTAGAGATGATTCAATTGTTTATTCAATTAGAAGTCTTAACTATTTGTTTTATCTAATTGATGCTAAAGCAAACTAACAGGATAATTCCCTCTACATTAGAATGCTTGTTTAATTTTTGCTGGCTGATTGACAGAGCATATCCTGTTGGTATTTAAAATTTAGCACTTTTCTGTACTTCTCTCCTAACCTGATGCACTTCTGTTTAATTAGACTAAGTAGTATTGGTGTAAACTAATAAAGAACCAAGATTATATCTTATAATTCATGTACAATTTGTCGCTTGTCACCAAACTTTCTTTTGATTTCTGCACATGGTGTTGCCTGTAAGCACATCTAGGACTTAATTTTAATTTAGCAAGTTACTAGGTGGATGTAGAAATTACACAAGAATATGAAGCTATTTTAAATAGACTCACATTTACAGGGTCAGATTAACTTAACTGTATCACGGATATCAAAGGATGTTGCAAATGCAATCTCAGAACCTCGTTTGAGAATCTTGGAGAATAGTTGAGGCCCTTGGAGACTGGAAGTGAGCAAGTATTATTCCTGTCTTCAAAAACAGGTAGAAAGAAGATCTGGGTAACTACTATTCAGCTTGACACCAATACTAGAAAAGGTTTCAAATAGATCATTAAATATTTGGTCTCTAAGCAATCATGAAAGAATACTAGTCATGCCAAATGAATCTTTCTGTTTTTTAAAAAAATTCCAAGTCTGGTAGATGAGGGGAATGGTGTGGATTATTCTAGTTGTGATATCAACAAGCCTTCAGAAGAAAATTGCACTCAACTGCAGTGCCACAATTATGCAAGAGGTCATTGGGCTGTCTATGGCCCTTTGCTTTCTCTCACCCCAACGTTTGGTCACCTGTTCACCTATGAAGTTGCATTGACTCAATAACCTGGCTTGAACCAATGCAAATTTGGGGAAGATTAGAACCCCCAGCAGTGGGGGACAAAAGTATGAATGGGGTGGGGACTCCAGTCTAATTCACATTGACTTGTATGTTTAGTACTCAACAGAGAATATACTCCACACACACACACACACACACACACACACACACACACACACACACACACACACACACACACACACACACACACACACGCAAATTGACTTTGCAAAAGAAAATTCTCTTGGACAGGGAAGTGGGAGCAGCTTTGCTTTCATTATTAGTGATAGATACTAAAGGGTTGCTGGATCTGGGCAGTAGTGCATGGATTCTTGTTGGCTAGTGGGATCAGAATTTTTTGCAACAATATTATAGTACTGCAGCAGCAAACTATTTTTTCCAAGCAAAACTGAGCTAGTAAAGTCGCATCACAGAGTAGACTGTGAAATTCTATTTTATGTTTTCCGTTTGCTTTCACAGTTTGACATAAAAGCTCACAGCAGCTTATTGTGTCCACAGCTGCTCTGGGCAACTATCCCAGTTCACAGAATAGATGTGATATGCTCAGAGCTCTAAATTTTAGTTTTCTTGTAAAGGAGAACGGTAGAGGGAGGGGGGGGGAAAGAGGACACAGTGTCAAGACATAGGAAATTATGTGGAAATATAATTTCTTTGTTGAGTAAAAGCAGCTTTTTACTAGATTTAGGATTTTTTTTTTAAAGTTTAATGTGAGATGTAGAGGAGGATTGAAGTTAGGATGGGATCTAGTGGGAGATTTCTGCAAAAATGGATTTTGTACTAGGTAAGCAATGTGTTGCTGAGTGTAACTGAATTCACGGTGTTGTTGTTATATGTCCTTAAATCAAAACCAATTTAAAACAATCCTAGCAGGGCTTCCAAGGTAAGTGAGATATTAAAGAATGGTTTATTATTCCACTCCCCAATGAGTTTTCATGGCTGAATGGGGATTTGAACCCAAAGCTTCTTGAGTCCTAATCCTTCACTCTACCTATCATTCCAAACTGCGTATATAATTTCACAATAATTCCACTAAAAATAATTACCCTCCCTTTGTACCACAGCTTGGAAACATTATCCTTTGGGGGGGAACCTGCAAACCCCCCCCCCCCAAGAAAACCCCCAGCTGCTATGATCGTTCACATCTTTCCAGGCTCTGGCTTAACTACAGCTTCTCTAGCAAGACAATTCTGCCTTTGATATGGCGCCATCTGCTCAGGTTTAGCACAAGAAATAAAGCAATGGTGTCCAGTTTTAAAAATTAACTGGAAGGTTATATCTCTATTCTAGAAAACATTTCTAATATTTATAATTTTATATTTAACTCAAAACTCAAGGGTGTAGGACTTCATCTTAGAAGGTCTCATTCGCATGTGTGAAACAAGATATTGGTCAAAATAAAGCAAATTGCACTACAATAAACCCATTGAATCACAGGGAATTCCATTGATTCAAATGGGTGTACAATAACAATGAGTTATTTTATCATAATAAGTCAGTTAGAGTATGCCCATTTGAATCACTGAAGCTTATGGAAGACTTTTACTCTCCAAATCCCAGAGATTCAATGGACCTACTGTACTGCCATTTACAATGCTAAACAATAGGATTTTCAACATTAATGATTTTTTTGTGTGCTTTATTTAAATAAAAGTTTCTATATGCTCTTAGATATATTCACTCAAGTGACAAAAGGTGTTTGGTTTTAAAAGAAAATAAATGAATATTGACTACACTAAAGAAATTAGAGTACTGTAATCTAATAGGGCTCAAGTGGTTAAGACACTGAACTTGAAGACTGGAAAGACAGAGTTCTATTCCTGAGTACTGCATTACAGAGTGAGCTCCCGTCTCTGTCCCAGGCTCCTGCCAACCAAGCAGTTTGAAAGTAAGAAATTGCAAGTAGATAAATAGGGACCACTTCGCAATGGTGGGCTGTCAAAACTTTTACTACCACACTGTGGGTGGAGTTGACTTCATGCGCTGAGCCAACGTCATGACATCATGGGCAGAGTCAACATCATGATGTCATGATGTTGTGGGCGGAGCCAAAGTAAAAAATAAATTAATTAAATAAATTAAATAAAAATACAGTAGACATAAAAATAGAAATAAAAAACACATAAAAATACAAATTAAATAGACATTAAATAGACATTAAATAGAAATAACAAACACATCAAAATAAAAAATAAAAATAAAAATACATTAAATAGAAATAAAAAACACATAAAAATACAAATTAAATAGACATTAAATACACATAAAAACACACTACATAAAATACACACACACACCTCAACCCACCCACCCCAAACACAAGCCTGTCACTTACCCTAGGGTCAGGGAACGGCAGGCAGGCAGAGCAGGAACAGTGGCAGCGCAGTGGCAAAGTGGTGTGGCAGTGCAGCAGTGTGGCCTAGCCTGGCCTGGCCTGGCCCAGCAGAGCACCGCAGCCTAGCATGGCAGCGCGGCCTGGCCCGGCCCAGCCTGGCCTGGCCTGGCCCAGTGGTGGGCCAAGGAAAGGCTGCCGCCACTGCTCCTCTAGCCACTGCGCCCTTTCTGGGCAGCCCAAAATGGCTGCTTGGAAGTGCACATTCATCAAAACTCTATTTGACACATGTGCACTTCTATTTTTCAGTGCGCATGTGTCAAATGGAGTTTTGACGCATGCGCTCTTCCGAGTAGCCATTTTGGGCTGCCCAGAAATGTCATCCAGAGGGCAGCCAGAGAGGCGACCGAACCGGTTGCCCAGGGCTTTACTACCCCCCCAGCGATCCCTTCCGGATTGCTGCTACCAGTTCGGGTGAACTGGTCCGAACCAGAAGCAGCCCACTACTGCTAATTCGGTGGGAAGGTAAACAGTGTTCCGTGCACTCTGGTGTTGAGGCATGCTTGCCACGTGTCTTTGGAAACATCTGCAGATGCAGACAGTGCTGGCTCTTTGGCTATAAACAGAGATGAACACTGAACCCTTGAGTCAGATACAGATGTTTCCATGAACATGTGGCAGGCATGACTAGATACTGGAGTGCATGGAATGCTGTTTACCTTCCCAACAAATTCATACCTATTTATCTACTTGCAATTTATTGCTTTTGAACTGCTAGGTTGGCAGGAGCTGGGACAGAGATAGGAGCTCATTCCGTCATGCAGTATCCGGGAATTGAACTCTGACCTCTTGAGCCACTCCAGTCCTATTTAAATCCCTTTAACATCTCAGCAAATTTAATGTTCCATTGGTTACAAATCATGGTTACAAAGATCCTCCTACCTCACCCTATGTTTGCACTAGTTTTCTAAAAGTAATATGAACTTACCACCCCAGTCCTATCTTTTTACAGCTGGAAAGCGGTGGCCAACCTCTCCCTGTAGTCACAGTTAAGCATGTGCTCCTATTTTTATACCATGCTGTTTTAGTAGCTCAGAGAACTCTTATGTGGCATGCTGTGAAAACTCTTAATGTCTGAAGTTTGGCTGTTCAGTTAGCAACAATGAAACAAATTATTTCGGAATATTTAACTTTCAGGGTGACAGTCCTGCTTCCCCTATAGCCCTTGAATTCAAAGCAGACTAAAATATAATTAATCTAGGATACGTCTGACCAGGAAGAGGAGGTATGATATTTTCTGGAGTCACTGAATGGTGGATTCTTTGCTTAAATAAATGGGGACATCTGCCAACCTATTTAGTTTTATAGATTTCATACTAGTCCTTTTATCTCATTCTTGATTAATGAGTGTTTTAGTTGCTGTTGGCACTATCTTCCATTCAATTATTTTTGCAATTGATTCTCCTTGTTCACACACTTACCATAAGCAAAGAAGTGACGGCTGTATCCTTGTGTTAGCAAAAGGAAAGACCTTCACAGTGTGTGTGTGTGTGTGTGTGTGTGAGAGAGAGAGAGAGAGAGAGAGAGACAGACAGACAGACATACTTGTGTGTTGCAAAAATGTCTCTCAGAGAGCTGTGTGTTGGCCACCTGGCACTAAAATATTTTGAGTTTAAATAGTATTTTAAAGGTCTGTGTAATCTTTTTTCTTAAAAATGAAACAAAGCTGGGTCTATCTTTATGCAAAGGCAGGCAATTAGCAGCATACAGTCAGAGAAAATAGCTTTATGACATTTCTATTGCTCTGCATCCTTTAAACCCGAGGTCCTCTCCAGATGTTCTAGGAGTTCAGTTCCCAGAAGCCCTGACCAGCAGGTGTGCTGACTTGGGCTTCTGGTAATTGAAGTCCAAGAATACCTGGAGAGCCAGGTTTGAGAAACCTTGCTCTGACCATTGTACTCCTTTCCTGTGCGGTTCAGGATGCTCTCTCTCTATTAAAGAAAGATTTAACTTCCTGTCCAATTGTTTTTTTCCTGAAAGAATGGAAGAGGCACCGTCCTTTCCCTCACTTTTGGCAGCACATTGTCTTTGGCTGCCTCTGCAGAAATATATTCACTAAATATCTTTATGGATCAAAACAAAAGCATAAAAATGATGTTTGGAAAACCTTACAACCAGGGTGCTCCCATCAAGGAGGCCCTCTCTGTAGCAACCTCCTCTGCAAAGAACTTGCAGTAGGGCCTCTAAAGAGAGTCTTAAGCTTTTGGTACATGTGTGCAAGTTTTTATATTGCAAAGAGAGGTACAGAATAGATCGGTTCAGATGTGGAGCACTCATCCTGTCAAGAGATAATGTAGGTTGGGATGTGAAAATATTGCAGTTATGATAGGTAAAGTTAAGGTTTGTCCTTGTTTGAAAGTCAGTCATATCCAACTCTAGGGTTCAGTGCTCATCTCCATTTCCAAAGAATCAGCACTGTATGTGTCTGCAGACATCACCATGGACATGTGGCAGGCATGACTAGACAGCAGAGTGCATGCAATGCTGATTATCTTCCCACCAAAGGGTACCTATTTATTTACTTGCAATTTCTTGCCTTCGAACTGCTAGGTTGGCAGGAGCTGGGACAGAGACGGGAGCTCATTCTGTCATGCAGCAATCAAACTGATGACCTGCTGATCTTCCTGTCATCAAGTTCAGTGTCTTAACCACTAAGCCACCACAGTCCCTTCAGTTATGCTACATTTGCACAAATTCTACGTACATTTTCCTTCAATCCTCATTCCATAGCAGTTTGAAATCTCCCCTTCTATTCAAACTTTTGTTTATTTTTGAATATTTATTTATTTATTTAATCAAACTTTTATTCCGCCCTCCTCACAAAGACCCAGGGCGGCTAACAAACTTTTAAAACACAGTATAAACATGGTATAAAAACAGTATTAAACAGGATTAAAAAGCTACAAAAATTAAAAGAGATTAAACAAGTCACACAGAGAGAGGGAGGGGTTAGATGAGCCAACAAAATGAGGCAACCGTCTGGCTCATACCCCCACTGGCGTCGCTAGGGGGGGGCAGGGGGGGCCCCCGCCCCCAGCGGCACTTTCAAGGGGGCGGCATCCCCGGGGGAGACAGAGGAGGAGGAGGGCACAGGCATGTGTGAGTCTGCGCGTGCGTGTGTGTATGAGAGAGAGAGAGGCGCGATGCAGCCTTTTATGAAACCCTTTGACTAAGGGCGATCTCTCCTCTTCCCCCTCCCCTCCTCCCTCGCAGCAGAGAAGGAGGAGGGAGGTGGTGCTGGTAGTTCCTGTTCCCAACAGGGGGTTCACAGCCATGTGGACTTCAATTCCCAGAAGCCTCAGTCAGTACATTGGCTGATAAGTGCTTTGGGGAAATGACTTAGGATTCTGGGAATTGAAGTCCACAAACCAGCATTTGGGAAACACTGATTGGGCGAAAGGGAAGTTTCTGCTCGTCGTCACAGGGAGAGGGAGATGGGACCAAGAGGGATTCCTTCCCCCCCCCCCAACGTCTGCCTGCTGCTCAGATCGTCTGTTGCTATTACCAAGATTCTCCCTCAAGACACAGTAAGTTCTGCAAAAAGAAAACATAACTTATTTCCTCCTCCGTCCATCCACCTGCAACTCCTACTTTTTACTGAGGGAGCAATCTCCTGCCCCCAATTAGTCTCCTCCAACCAAACTCTCAAGGCCACCCCCCCCCACACACACAAACACTTCCTATCCCGGTTTGGGGTGGGTGGGTTTGCAATTAATGGCTGGCTCATTTCCCTCCCCTCGCTGTTTAGTTTGATCTTGGCAACTATCAGCCGAAGCCATAAATTGGGGGAGGGGGGAGGTGCAATGTGGCAGGCACAACTAGACACTGGAAAGTAAAGGTAAAGGTCGCCCTTGCTCAAAAGCCTGTCATATCTGACTCTAGGGTTTGGTGCTCATATCTGTTTACATCCAAAGAGCCAGCACTGTCTGTGTCTGCAAATGTTTCTGTGGTCATGTGGCAGGCACGACTAGAGACTAGAGTATACAGAACGCTGTTTACCTTTACCACCAAAGGGATACCTATTTATCCACTTGCAAATTTCTTTCTTTTGAACTGCTAGGAGCTGGGAGAGATGCCAGGAGCTCACTCCATCAGTATTCAGGTCTTGAACTGCTGACCTTCCAGTTATCAAGTTCAGTATCTTAACTGCTAAACCACCAGTCCTTTTTGGTCACAATTGGGGGGGGGGGAGGACTTTGATTTCCGTCATCCTTCCTTACTTCCTTTCCTGGCTCCTGGGCATGTGCAGAAATACTGGATATAAAACACCACCCCACCTCCATCTTTGCAAAGAAAATCTCAAACTGGGTCCCTTTGCTGCCCAACGCCTCTGCTACTTGGTGAGTGGGTAAGAACATGTGCAGAGTTCCAACCTGGCTCCTAGGCATGTGCAGAGTACTTGTTTTACCCGGAAGTTCTATGTTTGATCTTTTCCTCCTCCTTCCTTATCTGTGCCTAGTCCCCAGCTTTCCCTTAGCTGGTCACAGGCTATTGAAGGAGGAGGAGGAGGAGGAAAGGATCCAGCATAAAACTTGGGGGATTTCTCTCTCTCTGCCTCATTTCCTAAGACCTGCAGATGGTGATTGCAGCCATGGAAATAAAAAAGCAACTGATTCTTGGGAGATAAGCTATGAGAAACCTGGGGAACATAGTGAAAAGTAGAGACATCACCTTGCAAGCCAAAATTCGCATAGTCAAAGCAATGGTATTCCCGGTGGTAATGAATGGTTGTGAAAACTAGACCATTAGGAAAGCTGAGCGCAGAAGAATAGATGCCTTTGAGATGTGGTGTTGGAGGAGAGTTTTGAGAGTACCCAGGATAGTGAGGAGAACAAATAGGTCAATCTAAGAAGAAATCAAGCCTGACTGCTCCTTAGAAGGTCAAATAGTAAAGATGAAGCTAAAGTACTTTGGACATCAAATGAGAGGAGATGTTCCACTTGAGAAGGCCTTGATGCTGGGAAAAGTGGAGGGCAAAAGAAGAAGGGGCGGGCAAAATGAGATGGCTAGATGGTATTGTAGACGCAATGGGCACAGAACTGAGTTAGTTGAGGAAGATGGTGGAGGACAGAAGTGCCTGGCAAACAGTGGTCCATGGGGTTGCAAAGGGTCTGAATCAACTGTGCGACTGAACAACAACAAAGACAGAAAACAAACAGCTGCTGCTTCTGGCTTTCACCCTTGCACCTCAAGGTCAAGCTCTCCTGCAATGCCTCTCCCCGCAGCTCTCTTCTCCCAAAACCTGAGTCTCCACAGTGAGCAGCTCCAGCGAGGTTCCCCTTTCAGATCCCTGCCTTGAAGATTGCTGTTCAGGTCTTGCCCCAAAAGGCTTTCTTGGCAGGTCAAAACCAGCCCTGGGTCTTCTTGGTGCTCAGAAGAATGTTTGCTCGTTCCTAAACCTAACAAAATACCGGTAGGCTTCTCCCCTCCACACAGTTCATCACGAGGTCCCATAGACTTCCTCCCATACCTATCCACATTCATTCATAACCCTCTGGACTCTGGAGAGTAATTCATAGCCCACCTGGACACCTTCAGAGAGGGCAAGAAAGGTATGGGTGGTGGTGGTGGCAGCGGCAGCTGCAGCGGGCAGGGGAGGAATGGTGGTGGTGGTGTGCGCTTAGCAGCGCTTCCCTTCTGGCAGTCCTTTGGAGCCTCAAATCCCCCGCACAGGGACAGACAGTCATGGGGCACCTCAGCCCCTAATGGATGCCCGCTCACCATTGTGTCCAGCTCCCGGGCCAGCTGTTTTGGTCTGCATAAGGTGGGGGGCTCCAGCCCCCCACCTTGGAGGGGCTACAGGTGGCTTGCCCCTGGAGGTGGGGGCCTGGAGCTCCCACCCTCCGCAAACCAAAATGGCCAGCCTGGGGGTTGGCCTGTCTGCCTCTGTGGAGGGGACTTCGAGACCCTGAAGGTCCGCCGCATGGGCAGCGCTCCTAAGTGTACCCCACCACCACTATTCCTCCCCCCCTGCTGCTGCCACCTGTACCTTTCTTGTCCTTGGATGCGTGCAGGAAAAGTGTTAAAGAGGTGCTCTTCCTCTGAGGGGGGCGGCAAATTTGGCCCCCGCCCCGGGCAGCTGAAACCCATGCTACGCCACTGCATACCCCACACATGCCCTGTCAGCCAGGTCTTAACCCTCTTTCTAAAGGGCAGCAGCTCCATCTGGAGACACAACTCACTTGGCAGGAGGTTTCATAGGGCCAGAGCAGTGCTAGAGAGGTGCGCCTCTCTAGCTGAGGAGGGACCTGGTCACCCGGAACAGAGTCACTGGGTGGTTATCTGCAGAGGCAATGAGGGCTGTGAAATATTGACATTTCACCACCCCCATTGCCACCTGATAGGCCTTAATAGCAGCTCTAGCAAGTGTTTGGTCAGACTCACTCTGAGTCTTCACCCTTTTCTTTGCCCGTTTAAGCACCCTCAACTCCTCTGTGAACCATGGAGAAGAATACTGCCTACGAGTATGGAGAGACCGTAGTGGCATGATTACGTCCAAGGCCTCCGTTGCTTTCTTATACCAAAGGTCAACAAGCGTCTCAGGCAAATCGTTTTGCTGATCCAGAGGAAAAAACCCCAGTTCCCTCTGGAATCCATCCGGATCCATCAGATGCCAGGGACGAACCAATTGAATAGGCCCTACCTCTCTCTGGTGAAGCCTCACTTCCAGAAAGTCCAGAGTCACCAGATAGTGATCCGACCATGACACAGGAGTGATGTCTAATTTCTGTAAATTTAGATCACTCTGCCACTGCTCTGACAAGAAAACTTAATCTGGGGTGTGGCCAGCCCCCAATGAAGGCAAATTGAAGTCCCCCAGAACCATAAGTTTGGGGAACTCCAATGCCAACATAGTGACGGCCTCAAGGAGCTCCGGCAGGGAATCTGCTACCTTGCAGGGAGGCAGGTACAGGAGGAAGATTCCCAACATATTTTCTATGTATATTTTACCTAACTTGTTTCTTTCTTCTAGTGGCTAAAGCATCTTTATGCATGTTTGTCCACTGCATGCTTTTTAACACTCACCTTTGGAAAGGTGCACTTATTTCTGTGTGCCCTTTATTTTTTAAAAAATGTCATGTAAACTGCTCAAATGTGCAAAAGAGCATATATTCATGCAATAGCTCTCAAAAGGTGTAAAAAAGTGTTAATTGTTTTCCATCTCTAGACTTAGATAGGATATGATCACAGGGGAAAAACAGATTGTGTTTTGGGTCACTTGTGGTGCAGTCTGGTGCTATCCATTTATTTATTTATTATTTGTGTTTCTGATTTATATTGCTGCCCAACTCCAAAGACTCTGGGTGGCTCATAGAAAATAAAACCAATCACATTTCCTAGTGATTGCATGACACCCAGAGAAATGCACTCCAGCCCAATGCCAAACATTGTCATGCTACATCTTTAGGGTCTGGCTTGTGGGACTACTTTCATGGGGCAGACTGTAGAGATTCCTTAGCAGATGGATGTGTTGTTTAAATGAGATCAGTTCTGGTGTGATCAGACACACACATTTCAAGCTTCCAGATTGTACTTTGATTCACCAGCGGCTCTACTTAACTGGACCTGAGGCATCAGAAAGGAAAAAACATCCTTAAAAGGCAGAGTAAGTAACAAAGAGCCAGACTAACCGAAGATGTAAGTGAGCTTTCTAGACTCTGTGAAGAAAACACTTGGAGTTAGGGAGAGGGAAAATAAATTTTATATTTTTTCAATTAAAAAAGTTATGAAAAGGGCTGCCAGTTTGAAGAATTTTATATTTATAGTTGATCACGTTATAGCCACATTGCCAATCTTCTTCTTTTGTTGATGCCCCATAAAGCATCAACATGGTTAGCTTAACTCTAGATCAGAGGACTAAATGTATGCTGCATCAGAAATCAGACGATAAATCTTTTTTGGAAGCTGAAAAATAAATGACAACCCAGGGTTTACAACAGCTGCTGTGGTTGAATAAACCATGAACTTTATATTGTCAGGCAAGTATCTGAAGCACAGCTCTAGGCACATCTCAGAGATGTTGGATATTAAAAAATAATTTGTTTTTTATTAGCCATGGCTTACTACTGAATAAATTAAAAGAAACTTTTGATGGATAGTGTTGTTGGTGTTTTGCTGAAGTTAAAATGCTGCTGTGAGATAGAGTTGGTTGCTACAAGGTTTTCTTACGTTTCAAAGTGTAATTAGTTCTTTTCTCCTCTTTCAAATGATTAAAGACTTTGTCTTTTGAGAGATGTGTTAGGTAACTGGTATTCATTACTCCCAGGTAATTGTGCCTTTGTTTTAATAAGAGTGGGACTGCAGTGGCTTAGTGGATAAGATGCTGAACTTGATGACTAGAAGGTTGGCAGGTCAGCAGTTTGAGACCTGAGTGCTGCATGATGGAGAGAGCTTCGGTCTCTGTCCTAACTCCTGCCAACGTAGCAGTTTGAAAGCAAGAAATTGCAAGTAGATAAATAGGGACCACTTCGGTGGGAAGGTAAACAGCATTCCGTGCACGCCAGTATCTAGACATGCCTGCCACATGTCCATGGAAATTTCTGCAGACACAGCATTGCCTCTTTGTCTATAAACAGAGATGAGCATTGAACCCTAGAGTCGGATACGACTGGCCTTTGAGCAAGGACAACCTTTACCTTTTCCATTAGTAATAAGAACATAGACCAAGTGGAGATGAGGGATAAGAGCCTAATCTCCCTGCAGAAAGAAAGAAAGAAAGAAAGAAAGAAAGAAAGAAAGAAAGAAAGAAAGAAAGAAAGAAAGAAAGAAAGAGTGAGTGAGTGAGTGAGTGAGTGAGTGAGTGAGTGAGTGAGTGAGTGAGTGAGTGAGTGAGTGAGTGAACTTGGAATCATAATCTTGTCCTTTGTCTAGGCCAGTGGTTCCCAACCTTTTTGGCCATGCCCAGCTAAAGCATCTCTAAAATCTTGACGCCCCTCCCCTCATGTAATAGAATTCTTATTATTCAAAAAATGAACTATTCACATGGAGGACGCCTACAGGCTATTCACTGTTAATAACTCATTCTTGAATTCCCACCCCTTAAAAATCAAATTTTCCCCTTGTGGGGCATGTGCTCCACATTAGGACCCATGGCCATAAGCAAATAAAGGTTGGTACTTCTGATTTCAAGAGGGTAATGAACCTGCTTTGGTTTTTAGACTATATTTTACACGACCTAATCTATGTGCAGAATACTCTCGTCTAAATAGGTTCAGCATTTTTGATAGATCCCTCGAAGTCTGGACCAAAGCCCATCAGAGATGTGCTACCCCAACACAATTGGAGTCAGAGAATTGCACTGCCTTAGGCAACAAAATGTATTGGGCTAGGCTTGGTTCCTGTCATAAAATTTTAGCCCAACCTTCCCCCCTCCAAGGCAAAATTTTGGTCTGCACATTTTGTTCACCTTGGTCTTCTCCATCTGGCATTTTCAACATTTTAAAAGTGTCTTGTCCTTTGACAGCATTCTTTTATGACTTTTCTGGGTTTTTGTTTGAATTTTGATGATGTTTAATATAATGTTTATAATTGATTTTAAATGTATCAACATCGTAAATCAAATATACATGGAAGCCATTCTACATTGGTAAATATTAGCTGCACCACAATATGATTTCAAATTCAAAAAGTGTTGCTTAATTAACAATTTGGGAGTGATTCTTGTTATACATTGATCAAACAAGATTTTTGATTAACAAAAGAGCTGTACGTATATCATAAGCATGCAGGCAAAAATGCCTCATGGGCTCTATCCACACTTTCTAGAAAAAATAATTAGCTTTCAACTTACATTTCCCCCTGGTTGGTTTAATGAAAAATAGAAATAGTCATACACTCAATGATAGTAGATTGGTCCCAATGAGTTATCTACAAATTTTGAAATCCTAAGGCAATTCCACAGCTAAAGAAATATTAAAATCCTTTTAAAAACACACACTTTAGAATGGTATATTCCTATTGTTGGTTCTGTTTACAGTTCTTATGATTGTAAGATTCTATCAGACATTCTTTGTGAATAACATGCAGAATGGTTGCTTGCAATATTTGAAAAATAACTGCCCCAGGTGTGGCCACTTTTGGTCAGCAATACCCCACTGCATTTTATAATTGTCAAATAAAATAAAGAGGGAAGTGAGAAGACCAAACATATCAGGGAATCTGGGATAGCAAATGTAATTACTTACATATAGATTACGTATCAGTATTGTTTTTGAACTTTTCAGTTAGCTTTGAGAACAGAAATAATGTGTTATCTTCTACTCAAGGATTCTATTATGTTAATGCCACACTGTAGTTTGCAGTATAAATAACTACATTCACTAATGCCTTCATATTGTAAGCATTATTTAATGAAATTTGAAAGCATGTTTGTTTTGCAAATCGAGACATAAACTACGTGATTCAGATCAACTTTGTTTATTAAAATGAATTTAATTAAAATTATACATTAATTACCAGCTCATGGGAAAATGCTCCATCTCCAGCAACTTTGCAACAAAACAAATACAGACTTCAAGAATAATTCAAGTGGCACTAGCATTTAGAAAGGATTATACAGGAAACATGTTTTTGATAAGTAATATTGTATCACAGCCTGAAATTCAGGTAATATTATCTGAAGCTACCACAATTCAGGTAATATTATCAAACAACATTTGTTTGGAATCTTAAAGTCAGGCCAGCCAAATTCTCTACCACAAAGAATATGGTTTTATTCTGCTTACAATACAGATGTGACTAAACATAATAATAGAAAACTCTCTGTCTACTGTAAAACAAGGCTTCCTGACATGCTTTAAACCAGGGGTAGCCAAACTTTTCAGGCCATGGGCCGGTCACGTAGTTCAGCAGGGCAGTCACTTAGTTCCACCAGAAGTGGAAGTAAAAGGTGAACGCATATGCACAAAACACTGCCATAAATGCATCTGCAGCTGTCATAAGCATGTATTGAAGAGACTGATTCACAGAACCCTATTCAATACTTTACACTCTGAGCCAGTGAATGATAATATAATTTCTCTTTTGGTTAGATCAACTAATGGGTAGAATGCAAGTTAAAATTGATTTGCTAATCAGCTAAAGTTTGTTTATACCGGATGAGGAAGAAATAGTAGTGTAAAAAGGCATGGTGACTAATTGGGATGGTTGTGTACTGAAGGTTGTGGACTTTTACCTTTATCTAATTTAGATTTTAATAAACAATGTAAGCACATTAAGCTAAATGTGCTTAATAATAATGATCATGAGCCTTGATAAAGAAGAGCTGCTGAGCAGAGGAACACTCTAAATGCACTCAGTCAAAGCATTTTAATGGAACTGAAAAAGAATGAGCTTTTATAGCTTTTTGAAGAGCTGCCAGTCACAGAAACACTCTTATGTACACTCAGTTTAAGTTTTCCTGTAGTGTTATTGAGGAGGAATTAGCTTTGATACAATTTTGAAGTTTCACATCATTTATAACATAGTAGTAAACAGATGACAAGACTTTCCACACTCTAAGGGCACTCTTCAGATATTTTTTCCTTGAGGATGTATGTTTTGTTTGTTATATATTTTGTTTTAGTACAAACAGCCATTCACTGTTCAGTAGACTGTGCTATCCTGAAGGACTGTCATAGATGGATGGCAACCATAATAAAACTCATGCACCTTGTTCAGCTTCATATAAAATAAAGCTGCTAGCAACACCACATGTAATATTCCTGACAGTATAGTACAGTGATGGCAAGCCTTGCCATTCCAGATGTTCTTGAACTTCAATTTCCAGAAGCCCAAGTCAGCACTTCTGCTGATCAGGGCTTTTGGGAATTGAAGTTCAAGAACATCTGGAGTGCCAAGGTTCACCCTCATTATACCCTTGCTCCAGCCATGGCCGCTGCCAGAATCAGCCACAGACTCATTTATGGCTGTCAGAAACACATTTTTAAAAAATGTAATCATATTTATATGCTGTCCTCCTCAGAAGTGACCCAGGGCAGCTAACAAAGTTTTAATAACAACAATTAAAACACAGGATAAAAATTAGAATTAAAAGATTAAAAAGAGATTAAAAGAGATTAAAAGAAATTGAAGATTCACATACAGAGAGGGGAGGAGTCAAATGAGCCAACAGGTTGGGCTAACCCTCTGGCCTATACCCCATAACTGCCCCGTCAGCCAGCTGTAAATGAGTCCACAACCATCGCAAATGCATTTATGGCAGCCGTAAATGGTGGTGGGGAACACCAGTCTGGCCCCCTCAACTGTCTGGGGAGAGTGTCACCCGGCCCCTGACATTAAAATATTGGCAATTCCTGAACTAAATGATAATGGTCAGAAATCTGACACTTGGAGACCTGTTAAATCTGGTGAGTGCAACATCATCCTCTCTCATCATAACTCCAACTATTCAACCACTGGCTTTATTTCAATGTCTGGTTTGTAAACAGGCAGCATATCTGATCACACACTAGACCAAGGCTCATTATTTTTCATGCAAAGCTACCACAAATTGATTTTTAAAAATTCTTCCACAGGGAAATCAGGACAGTTCAAGGTAGTTTGATAAAGAAACCTCAGGTGTCAATATTCTCTGGGACCTTCTTAAGTGGTGTCGAGTGTGTACATGAAACTTATCACTTTAAAAGGTTCACCGAAGCAGTGAAACTGTAACTCCTTGGGGAGATTAAAATGTTAGAAGATAAGTATAAGAGGGATAGGAATAGAACAGAATTGCTGCTATTGAAATAATAATAATCAAACTGTTAAGAAATTAAACCACACAAAGGTCTGTAACTTGATGGCTTACAAGGCGTTTAATTTTAATAAAACCTTTTCAGACCAGTTTAAACCACTTTTGGCAAAGCTTTTTAAGTTAGTATTAGAAAGTGATCCAACTGCTCTGTCCTGGAAGCTGGGACAAATTAATTGTATTCCAAAACCAAGATTTAAAGCTTCTAAACATGTTTTTTTAACCTTCCAAGTAGTTTTAGCAGTCAAGATTCCAGAGTTTTCTCTACTATTCTGGCAAATAGGTTAGGAAAAGTTATAGGATTTTATGCTGATGATTATCTGTTTTCTTTCTTTGAACAGAGACAAATAAATGGCCAAATATCAAACTGTTCAGCATAGCATGGTATAACAGCATAAACAAAATTGCACTATAGCACCCCTGAAGGTGACCAAAATTAGAATAGAAGATCTTGATAATTAGTTCAATTAATTCAGGGGGAAAAGTAAGCCTGCCACCCAGCTTCATGTTATCACTGCTGGATGGCCCACAAAATGGGCTCTAGCCAAAACAGTTTGCCTCTTGGCTGGATCAGGGCCACAAATCAGCTTGACTAATTGCATTTGTAAGCCTATTTTCACCCAGAATTGGGACTCAGGACATCTAACAGAACAGTTAAAAACAGTAGGAAAACACAGTAGATTTACATATATTAAAACAGAATTACATTCGTTAGAATATTAAAATTTAAACTTTAAAACATTTGAAGTCATTGGCACACTGGCGGTAATGAATGCCAAAACTCCAGAAAATCTTTTCCAGTTGCTTCATGTAAGTAACACAAGAGACAAGACAGAGTCCTGAGGGGCACTACAGTTCAATCAGCCCTCCAAGAAAGGGTGAAACTACTGCAAAACAAGACCACAACATCCTACCACAGAGAGACAACCCAACAGTTTATTGCAGTTAAAATGGTTGATGGGTATTGAAAGTTGCAAGAGTTCCAGCAGAACCAATGAGGACACACGCACCATGTCACATTCATTCCCCAAAGCAACCAAAACAGTTTCCATCCCATATCCAAGCCCGAACCCAGACTGAAATGTTTCTAAATAATTGGCTTCATATAATCTCTGCAGTTGGGAGGCCACCAAACACTCAAACAACTTGCCCAATAATTAAATATTGAAGACATGGTGGTAGTTACTAAGTCTGATGGGATTCAAGGGGACCTTTTTGTCAGTTGTGATCTTACACTAGCCTCTTTCAGACAGGTTAGGATTCTGCTTAGTTGAAGATAAGCATTTCCCTCTCAGCTTTCTCCAGCTGCTTTTATGAACTGGGAAGATAAAGCTCTAGTATGTATTTGGTTGTTCTTACCGCTCCAACGATCTTACCCATAGCCTCAGGTTGCACTAGTTTAAACATATGCAGTTGAAAAATATCCATTTATTTTGGAAAAGCAAGATCCACAGTTACAATCACTGGCACTCTCTCGATCATGGCATGCAAGTCAGCATGGATCCAAACAATTTCAACTGCAAAGTGTTGTGCAAATTTTTCACAGCAGGCTCTTGAGTGGTCTACATTTTCCAGCAAATGGAATTTAGACAGTGAAGAATTAAATAGCTCTTCCATATAGTTGGTCAGTGAACCAGGTGCTTGATTGGCTATTCTCCATGAGAGGGGGCTCTTAGGAGTGCAGCTTTGGTGATTTCCCAGTTGTAGAGGTCAACCAGGGCCTTCATACAATTGTCTGCCATGGCAACAGGAAATTCCCGAAGAGCTATAAGGAAGGTAGCATTTCTTGAGGGGAAGGAATCATGGTAGACCATTTACACATCTCTACATTTCCCCATCTCCAATCTGCTGCTGCACAGAACCCACCTCCCCAAGTCTCAACCTGCCAGGTCTCTATAACACAGGTCAGATCAGCACACTCAGTCAGGGTCAAGTCCTTGATGTTTGCTGTTTTGCCACTCACTGACCTGGTAATATACAAAATTCACACATTTAATGTTAGAATCTGAGAAGATATTCCAAAGAATGGTCCAAGACCTCTGTCTCTTCGTTAAGTTTGTCTCCATCTAGTGGTAACAATAGTATCAGAACAGCACTTGATATAATTTGTCTAGTTACTACTTTCTGGAACATCTTGATTACAGGAGAGGCTACATATAACAAACACACTCATTCGTCAAAACACAGAAACACCATTTCATACCCCTGCAACAAAATCCCTTCTTCAGTTAATTTTATTAAATTCAATAATAATAATAATAATAATAATAATAAAGGAAAGTCATTATGGCTGAGACAGCATTCAAGCAGTAAAATATCATCAATCTCTTAACCTGAATTAGGCTTAGAGGAAGGAGAAGTAAAAATGGTGGAAGAAACATCAATAATTTAAAATATTTTGATGACACCATCTTACTGGCAGTAAGTAGCAATCATTTGTAAATCATTTTAGTGAAAGTGAAAGAAGAAATTGCCAAAGTAGGAATGCAGTTGGACATTATGAAGACAAAAACCATTACTACTGAAGTACTGCACAAATTTCATATTGACAATTAAGAAAGTGAAATAATGAAAGTTTTTGTATATTTTGATTTAATCTTCAAATTGACACTGCAACCAAGAAATCAAAATGTCTGAAACTTGGAAGGGCAGCCTAGAAAGAAATTAGAAAATGGCAACACATTAGAAATGGCAACACATTTTTATTGATGTGTCAAGACCAAGATCCTTTACACTCTAAATATAGTTGACTACCTTGTAGGTGTGAAAGCTGGACAGTAAAGAGAGCTGACAAGGAAAAATTGTCTTGTTTAAGATACAATGCTGGAGGAGAGCTTTCTGGATATCCTAAACTGCCAGACATATAAGCAAGTGGGTCCTAAAGCAAATCACGCTTAACCTGGCAAAAATGATTGAGGCTATTTTATTTTGGGCACATGAAGATAAGGTAAGATTCTCTGGAAAAGACAATAATGTTAGGAAAAGCAGCAGGAAAGGAGGAAGATTAATTAGGAGATGGACTTACTGTATAAAGATACAACAGGCTTTAGTTTACAAGAGCAGTGAAAGGCTGTTGAAAACAGGACATTTTGGGAATCTCTCATTCATGGGTTACTATAGGTAACTTGATGAGACATACCAAGAAGTGTGAGTTACTTTATTTATTTATTTATTTATTTATTTGAATTTGTATTGGCGTCCACTCGCTGAGGTGACTCCAGGCAGATCACAAATATAAAACATACATAGCATAGAATTACAAAAACCTTTAAACTTTAAAAACAACTAAAAATAACATTCCAACCTATGCTATAAAGAGTGTTTTATCTAAATTCTTAAGGCCTTCTTTTGGGGTGAATAAAAAAAGAGTCTGCAGAAATTTCTGCCAGGAGTTTTCAGATCATTTTAGCAGTGACTAATTAATTTTTTAGACTGGTGTGAAACTGTATATGTGCTTTATCCAGTGAATGCTTAAAGTAGTATTAATTTTCTTTAGAGACAACTTATGAAAAATACCCATAATAAACAAGCGTAAAGAATTCATTTAAATTGCTATAGTCAGGACTTATTTAACTTATATGCAGAGAACATCATGCATAATGCAGGGCTGGAAGAAGCATAAGCAGGAATTAAGATTGCTGGGAGAAACATCAACAACCTGAAATATGCAGATGACACTACCATAATAGCAGAAAGTGAAGAAGACTGAAAGAGCCTTTTGATGAGGGTGAAAGAGGAGAGTGCAAAAGCTGGCCTGAAACTCAACATAAAAAAACCAAGATTGGCACTTGCTCCCTTCACTTTCTGGCAAATAGAAGGAGAGGAAATGAAAGCAGTGACAGACATTACCTTCTTGGGATCTAAGTTCACTGCAGATGATGACTGCAGCCATGGAATAAAAAGATGCTTACTTCTTGGGAGACAAGCTATGGCAAATCTAGGCAGCATGATAAAAAGTCAAGACATTACCCAACAAAAGTCTGCATAGTTAAAGCAATGGTCTTCCCAGTAGTAACGTATGGCTGTGAGAGCCGGACCATAAGGAATGATGAGTGTAGAATAATAGACACCTTTGAACTGTTGTGCTGGAGGAGACTTTTGAGAATCCCCTAGACTGCAAGGAGATCAAATCAGTCCATCCTGAAGGAAAATCAACCCTGACTGCTCCTTGGAAGGACAAATACTAAAGCTGAAGTTCAAGTTCTTTGGCTACCAAATGAGAATAGAGGACTTACTGGAGAAGGTCCTGATGCTAGGAAAGATAGAAGTCAAAGGAGAATGGGGAGGCAGAGGATGAGATGGCTAGATGGCATTATGGACACAGTGTCTGTATATCTGGGCGGACTATGAAGGATGGCAGATGACAGAGGAGCCTGGAGTAAGGTGGTCCATGGGGCCAAAAAGGGTCAGACTCAACTGTGTGAACTACAAAGTCAGGACTTATCCTTTAAAATATTTTTTTTCTAAACACATTTTAATCAATATAGTTTTATATATCACGCTACAGCCAGCCCCTCTGCTCTGGCCCTCCTAAACCAAAACTCCCAGGGGCGAACTGAGCGGCAGAATCCAGCTATAAGCCCTTAGCTGCATTACTTCCACAAGGAGGTTTAAGCAGGTAGTGCAATGCTTTCTCTTACCCTTTAGCCCAATGAAGAGACGTTGTTGAAGAAAACGTAGGTTTATTGATCAGGTTTCTTAAAGGATATTCCATAGAGAAAATGTAAATAAAGTCCAGTAACATTAGTCAGTCCACAGAAAGTCCAAAGGCAGAACAAAACAAATGGCAAAACAGCAAACATCAAGGACTTGACCCTGACTGAGTGTGCTGATCTGACCTGTGTTATAGAGACCTGGCAGGTTGAGACTTGTGTTATCACTCTCCTCTTCCATTCTCACAAAGTGCTTATGTTTCCCCAACATCTCCCCTGCAAAATATCTGGATCTGTGGTAACAGGATAGTATTCTGAGCCAGACAAAATGCACTGGCAAGAGACTGATGGACACCTGGGCAATGGAAATCTAGCTAACATCAGATAATACCTTTCTTCAAACAGTTTTGCCATAGGTGAGAGGTTCTTTTGGATCCAAGGCAATGACATGCCAGTAAAAAAGAAAACAAGAATAGAAAAAAGAAAGCACAGTAAAATAAGCATACTATAGAAATAAATTGTACATAAAAGATAAAATGATAACTCCAAAGCAAAAGGATGCAAAACAGAGTTGTAACCTAAAATCTCTTTTGCCATTGGGAGTCCGTAGAAACAGTGACAATTTTCTAGTTATCCAATTACCACATTTTTTCAGTAATTCACAGTAACGTGGACTGTACAGTATCATCCAGACTGATCTGTGCTGAAGTTCAAAAAATGACCTGATATCCTTTTATACATTTGAGATGGCTAGGACCTATCCCTTGGTAAAGGTCACAGTACATTTCTTTTTAATTAGCAAAACATTCAAATTGTAACATACTAACTGACATATTGATAAGGCGATTTCTCACTAATTGGCAAAATTACAACATTTTTTCATTTTAATGTGTGAAGACAAACAAAACAGCCAAATAACACTGTGAAACAGGGAATTGACATCTACTCAAGCTAAGATTGGTCCATATAGGCCTACGCAAAATGGAGAATTATACTCATTAGCCTATATCCATATAGCAAAGCAAAAGCAAAGCAATCATACTTATATATCACCCCACAGCACTTAGTACACTCTCTGGGCAGTTCAGAAGTTAATTAGCATTTTGCCCCAACATGCTGTATACTCATTTTATTGACCTTGAAAGAATGGAAGGCTAAGTTAACCTTGAGCCCTGGTCAATACAAATAAACATTGGCATTAGAGAATATTGGGACATACACTTATCCCTCCTCAGAAAATAATTGTTTTCCACAATTCTACTGAAGACAATGGGGCAGGAAGAAATGCCATGGAGAGCCCTGTTAGCATAGCTTCTCCAGTTATTGTAAGCAGAAGACCCCCTTTCACATAGTTATCTTTCCTTTGGACAAGAAATAGTTGACAAGGATATCAGATTGGAAATATTGACTTCAAAGGATTCCCAATTGAGTTTGGCAAAGGTTTACCCTCATATCTATTTATCCTAATAAATATGACATACATGGGGTCAGAACTATTTGGTAGTTTAGGATTACCTTAAATTTGCCATGTTTTTTGGGATAATGCTGCCAACTGTTCACTGTACTTAATGGACATGACCACAGGATTTGGGAAATTCATAAAGGGCAGTTGGAAATGTGGCAGAATAGTAAAGAATGACTGATATTGTGCAGTGTGACTATTTTCACTCAGAGCTTCTGGATCTATTACTGGAACACCCACTTGTTCATTGTCCATTTCCCTCATCTGGTACAGAGATGTAGAAACTGTTGCTGATGTTTCTCAGATGGAAGCCATATCACCTGGAAGATTTATTTCCACTGTCAGTTGATTTTGATGGATGTTTAACTTTCCACACTGGGGTTCGGAATCAACACCTTTCCAATTACAGATCCCATTTCAGTGAAATACTTTGTTAGGGCATTCCATAACCTGATGGATTTTATTATGGCCACTAGTCTTCCCTTTGCTACCATTATTTTTTAATTGTTTTTTAATCTATCAGTTATCTCATTTTCTGCATCACAGATAGAGCACTAAAAGAGTCAATGAGGTCCTTCTTTTCCAGTTCCATAGATTCCATTTCCTTCTTTATTGGTTGCTGTATATCGGGGTGGCCAACCTTTTTACACTGCAGGCTGGACCATGCCCGCCAGAAGCAGAAGTGGGCACATTTATGGCTGTCATAAATGCAACCACTTCCATGTTTGCACCAGCCGCAGGCATGTTTGCACATGTGCAGGAGTGTTTTACAGCTGACATAAATGCACCCGCTTCCACTTCTGGGTGCAGAGGCCATGATAGGTCAGATGGAATGACATTGTGGCCCAGGTCTGGGCCATGGGCCATAGGTTGGGAACCACTGTTGTAGATAATATAAATGCTCATATTGGTCTTCTCCCAGCATTACAACACTCTGATTCCTATCAACTGGAGGGTTTTCCCCAGTGATACTGACAGTGCTGGGCTTAATTAAATTGACACTGTGATTTTCAGACACCTGATGACTTCTAATATAATCAGATCTACAAAGCCACAAGATAAGTTCTCAAATCCTCTAGTCACAAGTATGCCAAACTTAGTCAAGGTATCTTTAAATTGATAGATCATTTTCACCAAGCTCTCCTTGATGAATGTGACCACTGCACAAGCAAGGAGGTCATTGAAGTCTATGTACCCCACAAATGTAAGATCATCTAAAGCAGGAATCCTCAAGCCTATGGCCCATGGGCTGGATCCAGCCCATGGCACCAAATCATCCACCCTTGCTCCAGCCACCACCGCTGCCTCAATCCTTGTCTCCTCTGTTTGGCTTGGTGTGTTCCTAATGGTGCTTACAACATCTGCCCTGCTATAGAGCACCATTAGGGACATGCTAAGCCAAGCAGAGGAGGCTAGGATTGAGGTGGCAGAAGCAGCTGTGGGTGCATTTTTAGTGACTGTGGAGGTGTTTCTGGTAGCTGCAGGTACATTTCTTTCACCCACACATCACAGCTCCACCAAGCTGGTAAGCAGGGGAATGGTGTGTATGTGGGAAGTTTTGGGTGTGGTGGGCTTGGGGCAGTGGGAAGCCACCAGTCTGGCCCCTCAACAGTCTGAGGGAGCATGACCCACCCGCCAACATAAAAAGATTGAGGACCCCTGATCTAAAGTAATTGCTCCTGGGAGGGCGGTTTCTAAAAGATTTAGCAAGTGCAATTTATGCTTATACTCTGATATTAAATTCTGATGGTTTAGGAAAATTCAACAGATAATAATAATTTTGTATCAGAAATTATTCTGGGTTAAATGGACAGGCTTCTTGGATCTGTCCGCACCACGACTAGTGCACTGGACCCATGCCCTGCCTGGTTGGTCAAAGCATCTAGGGCCGTGGCAGGTGGTTGGGTCGAGGCGATCATTAATTCATCATTAAAGGAGGGGTCTTTTCCAACATATTTTAAACATGCCATAGTACGCCCCCTCCTTAAAAAGCCATCCCTCGACCCTACGGTATTGACTAACTACCGTCCAGTGTCCAACCTTCCCTTCTTGGGTAAGGTTTTGGAAAAGACTGTGGCGCGGCAGCTACAGGATGTCCTGGATGAAGCGGATTATCTGAACCCTTTCCAGTCAGGATTCAGGCCCGGATATGGTACGGAAACTGCACTAATCGCATTGGTGGATGATCTCTGGAGAGAGCGGGACGGAGGCCATCCGTCCGTTCTAGCTCTTCTCGATCTCTCAGCGGCCTTCGATACCATCGATCATGGTATCCTTCTGGGAAGGCTCCAAGGATTGGGGATCCGGGGCACTGTGTTGTCCTGGTTTTCCTCGTTTCTGAGGGGCAGGACCCAGTCGGTGTGGCTGGAGAAGGAGGAGTCCAGCCCTAGGCCCCTGCAATACGGGGTGCCTCAGGGCTCGGTGCTCTCTCCTCTCCTATTCAACATCTACATGAAGCCGCTGGGTGAGATCATCCGTTCCCACGGGGTGAGGTATCATCAATATGCAGATGATACCCAGTTGTACATCTCGGCCCGTGGGGACCCAAGCGGTGCAGTGGAAGTCCTCTCCAGGTGCCTGGAGGCTGTGAAGGTTTGGATGGGGGACAACGGGCTACAACTGAATCCCGGCAAGACTGAGTGGCTATGGGTGAGGGGTCCTGTGCTATCACAGGAGTTGCCAACTTTGGTTCTGGATGGGGCGGTTCTGCCCCAGAAGGACCCGGTGCGTAATCTGGGGGTCCTCCTGGACTCACGACTACTGTTCGAAGAACAGGTGGCAGCCGTGGCCAGGAGGGCTTTTGCACAACTTCGTGTAATACGCCAGTTACGCCCCCTCCTAGATCGGGACGCCTTGCTCATGGTCACACACGCTTTGGTCACCTCCAGACTTGATTATTGTAATGCGCTCTACATGGGGCTGCCCTTGGTGACCATTCGGAGGCTTCAGCTGGTCCAGAATGCGGCGGCTCGGGTGGTGATGGGGTGCGGGCGCTATGCTCGGGCCTCACCACTGCTCCGGGAGCTGCACTGGCTGCCAGTATGCCTCCGGGTGCAATTCAAGGTGCTGGTTATTACCTTTAAAGCCCTATATGGTAGTGGGCCAGGATACCTAAGAGACCGCGTCACCCTAAGAACGTCTGCCCGTCCCACCAGGGCGGATCGGAGGGGCTCTCTTGTTACTCCATCAGCTAGGGATGCTCACCTCACGAGCACTAGGAAGAGAGCCTTCTCTGTGTTCGCCCCGGCCCTTTGGAACCTCCTTCCGACAGAGCTGCGCCTGCAGACGGAGATCCTGCCCTTCCGAAAGGGCGTAAAGACCTGGCTGGTGGGTCAAGTGTGGGGACACAGTAATGCAGGTTCTCACCTAGGATGGCTGATTTAAGGGCAGCCATCCTTCCCCCCTCTTGGCATCTGTATCTGTATTTGCATCGGTTTTTAGCTGTTTTATCTGTTTTAGTGTTTTAAATTTTTATGAATTATTATGAACTTTTAAGGTTTTTATATATTGTTATGACCATTACCTATGACGGTAATGTATGTTGTAAGCCGCCCAGAGTCGGGTCTTCCCGATTGGGGCGGGATATTAAATGCGAATAATAAATAAATAAATAAATAAATAAATATTTTTTTTCTGGAGAAACTCCACTCAGGGGACACCCGAATAAGGCTCCTTTCATGTCAAGTGATCCCTATTTATCTACTTGTAATTTCTTGCTTTCTAACTGCTAGATTGGCAGAAGCTGGGACAGAGATGGGCACTCTTTTTGCCATGCGGTACCTGAATCCAGAACTGCCGACTTGCTGGCCTTCCAGCTAACAAGGCAAGCTACTTAACGACTGAGCCACCACAGTTCCCTAATTCAACAGAACTAACTTTTGTCTATTTAGTACTAGTCTCCAATTGGTATCTGTTGTACTCCTATCCTATGGGGTTTCAGTTTTCAACAAGGCATAAGTTCATGAATTCTGTGTATCATGTTTCTGCAGATGGGCTAATGTTGTTGCAGGAGTTTGGACATAATGTTCCTCTGAATTAGCAAGGAATTGTTTGTGTTCCTACAAGTTCTTGTTCCTACAAGTCCTTCTCTGTGTGATTAATACTTTTCTGTAGTGGGTTTCTGTTCAGTAATCTAGAAGGTTTCCCAAACTGCATTTTTTTAAATAAAGGGGTGATTTAATATTTTCAATATTTTTTGCTTTTTGTCTTAATGTTGATACTTTTGATAGTATATTACTGCATGGGACTGTAACACATCGTAGTAATAGTTCTATTTTCACAGACTTGTTTAATAGATGTCAACCATAACGTCCTGCAAAGGTTTGTTAAAGTAGTTAAAAGTTTATTGGAGTCATTTAAAAAGGATTTTATGTGCAGGACATCTCCCATGAGATGGAGAAGCCTACTCTCAAGTGTTGAGTTGTCTTCAACTGATGTTTGAATACAGACTGAAGAATCTTCTTTGTTAACATCCCCTCCATCAGGGGTTAACACCCAGAATTGTTTGCTCTTTAAATTCTCAAATGAATTGTTTTTATCAAGACAACACTAACACTTGAGATGTCATATTCTCAGCTAAAATCAGTTCAGTAGCCAGACTATAGGATTAAGATTTCCTTTAAGATCCAGGGACCAACCCAAGCTAGTACAGGTAGGGTGATGAGAAGATATGCTGAAAGTTCAGCCAAGGCAGCTACTTGGAACACAGGTCTAACATGGCAGTTTCCAGTTCCTCTGATAGAAGTTGTGGCATATTGGATTCAGTATGTGACACCTTTGCTGAGGCAGTAAATCTGAAACAGCAAGCTGCAATTCATGGATGATTTATTACATGTGAGCTCAAAAGTGTTTTCTCCTAAAAGCAAAGGAGCAATTTCCTGCCTATATTTTGCCTTTAACATTGTTATAGTTATTGACAATGGCATTGCTGTATCAGCCATTACTTCCATATCCCACAGAGTAAAAGGTGGCAGGGGATAATGGGTCTCCAGGTTTCCTCAATGGACTAGTTATCATGGATTCTTATGTTGATCAATGAAAAGTCTGACAAGCAACTGTAACATGTGGCAAATTGATCATAAATGCTTAGACTGAAGTGTACAGTCTATGTCATAATTGTTCCATTTTTTGCATGGTATAGTATAGATCATCAATCTCAACCACAAATTAATTTCATTTATTGATTTGCTGAATTGTCCTTCTATTGTAGTTGAAACAAGAAAAACAAGTTTTCAAATGAAGTGATTGCTATCTACTAGGGAATCTTTATAGATACAACTGAACAATAAAAGCTTTCATAATACCAAGTTGATGTGACATTTGGATTATCCCTGGCTGGTCATAGTGTGACTGTGGGACAGCTGTAGCAAATGCCACTATGGAGCAACTGACTCCAGATAGCAAATTTCAGATGGTAAGACAATGCTTCTGCATTTTACTTTTAAAAACTGGTCTCCTATCCAGAATGGTTGAGGAATCTTTTTCTTTCCTCATTTCATGCCAGTGGGGAACTGTCAAGCTTCAAGGCCTTGTATTCAATAAGTAGCTCCATGGTGACAGGATCTGTGAAGAGGGAAGGAAGAAAAAAAGACAAAGAGAATTGTTTTTAGCATTTACAGATTGTATCTGGATATGGTAAATTCATTTTTAATTGACCAGGAAAACATCACACTAAGAAAGGCCAAAGGTTACAGGCTGCAGAAAAAGGGCCACTAATTGATGGTTGTAAAATGACAGCTGGGATGCTAGAAACATATGGAAAATTGGTGATGTTGACAGAAGGCAAGGATTTAAGAAAATCTAAGGTGGTTGCATTATTGGTAACATATCTCAGCAGCTGGAAGACCAACAAAAGGACTTTGGCACCCTTGGAAAGATTGTATTCAGTTGCCAAATCTAACTGCAAATTAGTTTGGCTGGAATTGAAGGTTAGGGAATTTGAGCCATGATGAAAACAGCTTAAAAGCTGGCAGGGTTAGTGTTTCTTTAAGTCTTAGGTACTGTAGTATCTGTATGCCCTAGAGTGAAAAATGTTATTTTAATAAATAATCTTATTACTGCATAGTAAGTCCAGTAATTTATAATGAGTTGAGATCTCACACTTAATATCTATCACTCTGTACTGTTTATTCCGTTAAACTTTAACTTGAGTTTTCTTGTGGCAATGAAGGTCTGCTTGAGACTCTCAGGCAAATTAGGGACTTCAATGACACCATAAATGGTTCTGTATTGTATTTTCACTAGTAGACCATAATGCCAGTGACTCAACTCCAAGTGTCAGGGGGTAGTTAACTAACCTTACAACCCTGAGGACTAATGACCTTGATGTTGAAGCCCACGGGGAAGGGTGATGTCCCCAGGTGGATTAAATCCAGGTTGAATCCATCCAGAGGAAGGGTAGCATCTTCATCAGTACTGGCTAGAGGCTGAGAAGGATTTTGTATGCTAAAAGGGCTCAGGACCAGAAAGTGACTTGCAGAACTGAATCATTGGTACAGGTGTCATATTGTGATGTGGAAGGCAGATGAAAGGCCACTGCATCATATTCTCAGGATGGTCTTCATGGCTGATCACCATGAGGATCACCAATATTTGGAATCAGATATAGGACCAGCAGCAGATTGTATTTTCATTGATTGTGGTTGTAGCAGGCCTCATTCATATCTTCATACCAATGTGGGTACTGTATCACCATAGAATAAAATCCAATAGGAAGGCATTGATGTTGTTGTGTTGTCGTATTTGTGTTCTGAAAAATGGCTGTGGCTACAAAGCTGCCTTTCGCTTTTGATTCTGAAGTATACCTGGAACTGAAATAAATAGAAGAAAAAAAAATATTCAGAATGAGATTACTGGAGATTGGACCTAAAACTTCTGCATGCAAATCATCAGCTGTATTATTCAACTACTGTATACCGCTCCTCTCCCACTTTCTACCAGCACCGTGGCTGTCCCAGATGCAATCTGATCTCTACAATTATTTTAAAGGAGCACAATCAGCATAGTGAAACAGATTTGTTTCACTGGTGTTCAGAGCCATTTTTGGGCTGCTTTGTTCTTGATGCAGTGATTTTGGTTTCATTCACTTGCCCTCATAGCCTGCGGCTTCATGTGACCACATAGTCAATAAGTTCATTTTGCTCCTCTTGTACAAATACTTCTCCCTAATCCTGAAGCATTTGTGAAGCTTTCTTCAGGCACATCATGGATACAGAAGTCACATAGTTAATGGGCATCTGTGAGATCATCAAGTCAGCCACAGCATTGTCGCAGAATTCCAAATCAACCCATGTGGATTGTTGTGATGACCAATAAGATTTAAAGGTTGGGAAAAAATGAAGCTGCAGACAGTGAAATAAAGCCTGAAAGCACTGAATGAAAAGTTTTTATAAGAGGTAAAAAACCACAGAGAGAGAGAGAAAGAGAGAGAGAGAGAGAGAGAGAGAGAGAGAGAGAGAGAGAGAGAGAGAAGGAAACCAGTTTTAATTACAATACACTTGGTTTTTTAAAAAAAATAAAAGAAAGAAAGATGCACAGAACTTATGTCTTGGGTGGAATTCAAGCAGAATTTGATTCATTAGTTTTATACAAACCCCCAGGTTGCTAATGTATGGTAAATTATGGATTACAAAAAGATCAGATTTCCATTTTAGTACTGTCTCTTGTCAGGATAGCGGCAGTGCAGAATTACACAGTGTGATGCCTCAGGAAGCTGCTTATTTTAACAAGTGCTCTCTTGTTCCATGGCAGATGGTTTCAGCTGGATACATACCACTTGTTGAGGACAGCAGTCAAAGTGATATTTTACCAGAACAGAAGCTCTTTCCTTTTTGTTTTGATGACCAAAGACAAAACTGTAATAATAATAACCAAGAGCAGCTACGGGGTTGAGTTTGGATCAGTGCTGTAAGTGCCAGTGATTTTTTTGTGTGGTTGTTGTGTGTATGTTTTAATAATTTATTTTCTTCACATCACAGACACATATTTAATCTGTAAAGAATTCAATAATGTATTTAATTTCATCGCTGTGTTGCTTTTACAGCCATCTAAGAGATAAAGAATCTTAAGTATCCACATTCTGTTCCCTAAACATCAAAGACCCCTTGTTCTAGTGGTATGAAACCTATGTTTCGATGCTTCAAGCATTGTAGCTAGTAAAGGGCAAATGTGTGCACTCTCCCCACAGAGCCAAACTTTCCTCTTCTCAACTTTTTTAAAAGTGAGCTTTTAATTTACAAGATGACAAACTCTATATTTAGAGAATAACAGTTCTTTTGAAGATGTGAAACCATTTCCGAATTAACACTCTGGAAGAACAAATCAGCAAAGGAAGGAAGAGGGCTGTAAAACAAATGCCTCATCTGGAAGCGCTCCCTTCAAGTCTGTTTATGCAAGACATTCCCTGAGGGAGAGTGGACTTTTCATAATCACAAACACCCTAAACACTTTCCTGACCTTGGGGTGGGGAAAACAGCTTGCAAATAGTGTAGACTTTAAAAGAGATAAATATCAGAACATTGTGTTATAGGCTAGAGTTAGAATCCATTTTGTGGACTTTTCTTTTCTCTGCTATTCAGTTTCATTTGCATTCTTGACTGAGCCAACACTGAAGAAGCATGTTTTCTTCCATGCAACATAAGTGTGCTTATTCTGCAGTTTCTAAAAAGAGTAGAGCAAAATTGATTGGCTATTTCTAAAAAATGAAACAAAGGGATAACTAAAATTGATTTTAAAAAACACACACCTTACTTTGAAATGCACTCTATTCTATTAGAACAATGACAACCATAATGTCCTTTTAAAATTATTCCTCTTCAATATTTGATAGCAAAAACTAAAAAAACAACAACAGCCCTATAGCATTAGATACACTGCTGTGCACAATTCAATGGGCTAACTGGCTGGCCACCTAGAGTGCAACTCAGCCTTACTTTCTGATTTCCCATTATGTGCCGATTTTCAAATTTATGGACAGAGAAGTCAACGCCTCAAACAGTTAAGAAAAAACAAATTGTTTTCCTCAATTAGTCACCTACTGTTCAAAAAGCAACTGGCTGAAAAGTTTTCCCTAGTTGTGCCAAGAGATGTCTGAGAGAGGCTGTTGGAGTGACTAGAAGGAATAAAATCAGGAATGTATAAGGCAGTGTAGACGAACCTATGGTATGCATGCCAGAGGTGATGCACAGAGCCCTTTCTATGGGCACAGTGCTGTCACAGGTAAGCCCCACACCATGCCACTGGTGCCAATGGCAGCACTGTTTCCCCACCCACCCCTCTCCCTCTACCAATGGGTAGGCAAGAGGGAAGGCTGGAATCCTGTCTAGGAGGTGGCAGTGGGGATGAGTTGAGGCAACCAGACACCCCCTACCCACTCCTCCTAGGAGGTGAGGTGGCAGTGGTGGTGCATGCAAGGGAGGGCATGCACACATGGGTGGTGCACACACACAGGGAGCATGTGCACCTGTGGGGGGCATGCACACATGCCCATGTGACATTGCCAGTGAGCTTGGAGCAGCACACTTGTGCACACACCATAATGTTGCTGGAGCTGCACTGACAATGTCACATGGGTGTATGGGCACATGCAGTGCCTGCTCACGCGCCTCCTCCTCTTCCTCAGGCACTCGGTATCTTAAAGGTTCACAATCACTGTTATAAGGGAAAACTTGGAACAGAAACAATTCTGCACTACATACAGAGACAACAGATAAAGTGGTTTGCCCATTTGGAGAGAATGTCTTGGAATTCCATACCTTACAAGGCATATGTTGAAAGAGGGGAAGGACAAAGATCACAAGGCAGACCCAGAGGAAGGTGGAGAGATAACATCAAAGAAATATTACAAGAACACCAAATAACACCAGTGGAGGCCACTAGAAGTGCCAGAACAAGAACCTTGTATCTCCCTGGACACCCGATGAGGTAAAAGAAAAAGCAAAGGAAAATAAGAAGAAAAATTTAAAAATAAAGAGCAAGGCAAGAAAGAGGAATCCTTGAGTAAATTCACACTGAAAATATTAAGTGGCCCAAATCCTGTTGATGAATTATGATGGTGTATTGGAATGATGTTCCAGTTCCAAAGAAGGATAATGCCAAAGAATGTTCAAGCTCTCTTACAATTGTGATCATTTCACATGCTACTAAGGTCATGCTCAAGATTCTACAAGCTAGGCTTCAGCAATACAGTGGAACCCCATATAACGAACACTTGGTAAAACGAAAAATCCGTACAATGAAGCATTTTTGTGCTATTGCGAATGCACCGTATAATGAAAAAAAAAAGTTTGTTATATGAATCACCATTGGCAACACCCCGTACAATGAATTTTTTTTCATAGTACGGGGTATTGTCAATGGTGATTCATATAACGAACATTTTCTTTTTGTTATACGGTGCATTGCCCATAGGGATCCGCATAACAATAAACAAACAAACCCCGTATAGTGAAGAACTCTGTGGAGCGGAGTTTTTTCGTTATATGGGGTTCTACTGTATGTGGATTGGGAGCTATCAGAAGTACAAAGTGGGTTCCAAAGTGGCAGTGAACTAGAGACCAAATTACTAACAGTCACTGGATTATAGTGAAAACAAGGGAGTGCCAGAAAAAAACATCTACTTCTGCTACATTGATTGTGAACCAACTTTCTCAGGAGTACAAGGCTGTATATTGTCACCCTACTTATTTAATTTATATGCATAGCTCATAATGTGTGATGCAGGGCTGGATGAATCACAAACCAGAATTAAGATTACCAGGAAAAATATCAACAACTTCAGATATGGAGATAACATCACCCTAATGGAAGAAAGTGAAGAAGATTTAAAGCAGGGGTCCCAAAAACTTTCAGGCCATGGGCCGGTCACATGGTTCAGCGGGCTGGTCATGTGGATCCTTCAATGAGAAGCAGAAGTAAACTGTGCAGTGCAATCTGTTTTTCAACAGGATGACATAGATTTTTAGGCTGCCATTTTCTCTGCTTAAAACAGGGGTGTGCAAACTATGGGTTGTGGGCTGGATCTGGCCCATGACACCAATTCATCCGGCCTACACCACCCTTTCCACTCCATACAGGCATGTTTTACTTCCACTTCCAGGAGCCGCAAGGGTGGCATGGGCCAGATAAATTGGTGTTGGGGCCTGAACCCAGCCCATGGGATGTAGTTTGAGCATCCCTGATCTAAAGACCCTCTTCATGAGGGTGAAAGAGGAACATAAACAACACAACACCAAACCAAAGTTCATGGCATCTGGCCGCATCACTCCCTGTCAAATAGAAGGGGAAGAAATGAAAGCAGTGACAGACTTTACTTTCCTGGGGTCCAAGATCACTGCAGATAGTGACTACAGCCATGAAATAAAAATGCATTCCTTGGGATGCAAGCTATGGCCAACCTAGGCAGTGAAATAAAAAGTAGAGCTATCACTACATCAACAAAAGTCTACCTAGTTAAAGCAGTGGTCTTCCCAGTTGAAAATATATGGTTGTGAGAGCTGGACTATAAGGAAGGCTGAACACAAATAGATACTTTGAATTGTGGTACTAGAGAAGACTTTTGAGATTCCTTTGGACTGCAAGGAGCTCAAATCAGTTAATCCTAAAGGAAATCAACACTTGGAAGGACATATACTGAAGTTGAATTTTAAATACTTTGGTGACCAAATAAGAAGAGAGGAATCACTGGAGAAGGCCCTAACTCTAGGGAAGATTAACTAAACAGTACAGTGATACCTCGCTTAAAGAGCATAATGTGTTCCACAGGATTGCTCTTTAAGCGAATTTGCTCTTTAAGTGAAACACCACTGTAAGTGACGAATTGTGACTTCTGGTGGAGGGATTGTGGAATCCAATTTATTTTCTAAGCGAGTTTTTGGTTAGTTTTATTTGTTAGACAAGGTGACAATTCAGAGAAAATTCTGCTCTTTAAGTGAGTTACTCTCTAAGTGAGGTACTCTTTATGTGAGGTTTTACTGTATTGTTGATGCAGTGGGCATGTATCAGAGTGTAGTCCAAAGAATGACAGATGCAATGGTGGGTTCCAATTTACTACCACACTGTGGTTGTGGTATGTTGGGTGTGTCCAGGAGGAAAGCCTTACGTTGCACTCAAATTAGGACTACTGTACTTTATTTCAAAACTTGGATGGGTGGAGCCAGGCAGAATTTCTGCTAGTGGTTCTGATGAACTAGTACAAACCTGCTGATGTCCACCACTGGGCGGATGACACAAAAGCCTGGCATGATGGGGTCCATGGATTATGAAGGGTTGGTCTTGACTGTGTGACTTAACAACAATACTGATGGTGTAACTTTTAAAGAAGTCATAGTAGATGTTATCTGTTGTGTATTGAGTAGTGTGACTCTTGATACAACTGATAAGGTTTCCCATGATTTCTTAACCTGAAGCAATTTCCTTCCTAAAATTTCTTTCTATAAAGAAGATTTGGGCCATTTGTTTCACTTTTTTGGGCCTAAACTGGTACTATAAAGAATTTTTTAATGGCATCTAAAAATGAGCTAGCTGATACAATATCAAAGTTAAACTTTTTTTAATTGCTTCTTGAAGTGAGAGTTCTGATCCAGCATCAAAGCTGAGATCAGGAGCTCACTAGCATTACCAATGCTGTCTGTTCATGAAGAATCAGAACACAGAGACAAATCTCAGATGATAGATTACTGGTGCTATGTACAAAGTCAAGCTTTTGAGCTTAGTATTCCTAGGGATTTCACAAGAAAAGTCTGAGACAATTCAACAGATCAAACTTCATTTGTAGCTGAAGAACAGTGGGGCCATATTTTCTAGCATGTATGGTTCCAGAATTTTAAATATACCTGAGGTGAAGAAAGAGTAGGATGTATAAAACTGAATAAAAATATTCAGCTGGTACATGTTTTAAATAATCATAAATGGAATGAGATCTTGATAATCCTTGGCTGGCAGGGCATTCCATAAATGATAAAGCTGGTTTGCAATTTGAGTTTTTTGCCTTTTACAGTTTATCAGTTAACAGTTTAACAGTTTGCCTTTTAACAGTAGAGAGGTTGTTGATCATCACTGCAATGGTATTTGTATTGTATTGTATATTGTTGAACTGATTACTGTATAATTTTTGTATTGAGTATTGATCAACTGAACAACAAAAATTGTTTATCAATTATATTGTGACTATATTGTTTATTGTGTATTGATTATTCTGTATTGGGTATTGTATATTGATTATATTGTGATTATACTGTGTGTGTGTGTATATAAAGAGTGCCTCGCTTAAAGAGTAACTCGCTTAAAGAGCAGAATTTTCTCTGAATGTTTGTTTCACTTAACAAATAAAACCAACCAAAAACTCGCTTAACAAATAAATCAGGGTTCACAATCCCTCCCCCCCCAGAAGTCACAATTGGTCACTTACAATGGTGTTTCACTTAAAGAGCAAACTCACATAAAGAGCAATTCTGTGGAACGCATTATGCTCTTTAAGCGAGGTACTACTGTATAGATCTAACTACATTGGGTAATTTAATTTTTCCATTTATATGCCCCCCAATCAGGGAAACCTGACTCAGGGCTGCTCACAATCATTGGGCAGCATATAAATGGAAAAATTAAATTAAATTAATTAAATTACCCAATGTAGTTAGATCTAGCTACAGCACAATTTTCCAATCCAAATCATGCCATTCCTAACATTACAGATATTTATCATTTCATTTTTTAAAATAAAATATGGGCAATGTATTCTATCTATACGTTGTATGCTGACTGTTCATTATTAGTCAACAACTGATAAAAAATAAAAACATCATTGATTGCTTTGATTATCAAACCCAGGTAATTACTATTCATTTGCTGATTTTTTTACACTAACAGCAAAATGATCAAATTTCCCTATCTACTGCCTTTTCAGACTGCAGATGACAAATTTCAATTAAATATAGGCTTGGGAAATTTAGATTGAGAATGGCCCCATTTCTCATTACTTCACATCAGGAAAGATGTGGCAAAATAATATATTAGATGCAGAACATAGAATGCCCTGATTATTATTTTAAATGTGAATACTAAACTAAAATTGTCCTGCACAAGGTTGATAATTACCTTACCTTTTAAGTTGATAAGAGCCTCCTTTCAAGCTTCATTTTACTAATTAACCTCTCTGTGTGCTATTGACCCTGATATCGTTTTACAAAACCATTAGACTGTTACAAACCTCTTAGGTTGGATTTCTGGATTCCTTTTTCAATGTGATAAACCTACAGTCCTTTGCCATAAACACTGTTGTAAAATGCATCAACGGTTGTAGTAAACACATTTATGAAAGCCATGGGTGCATTTACAGCTGTTGTAAACGTGTCCGCATCAGCTTCCAGCAGTGGTGGCATGGACCAGATGATTTGAGTCTTCAGGCCAGGTCCGGCCCATGGGCCATAGGTTACCCACCCCTGCAATAGAGGAAGTAGAAACAAATAGAATGCTCTATGTAATGGGAGATTTTAATGGCCAGGTGGGTACTAACACTAGAGAGTACAGACAGTTCATTGGTCCACATGCTGCTGAGAACAGTGAAAGGAATGAGAATGGACAAAGGATACTAGAGTTAAGCAACCAAAACCAGCTTTTTATTGCCAACACTTTCCCCCCAATATCGAGATTCACTACATTATACATGGTACAAATGGAATGATACCACCATCAAAAGCCAGATTGATTACATATTAACAAGAGTTAAAAGAAAATTCAGAATATTTGATGCAAAAGCAATTCTCAATGGACTATGTGACACTGATCATAAATTTGTGAAGTTAACAGGAAGGAATGATAAACCAAATATTAAAAGAAGAGAATAAAAAAACTCAATAATTAATTAAGATAGCAAAACTAAAGCGAGAGAGAGAGAGAGAGAGAGAGAGAGAGAGAAATAGCAGAGCAGTTGCAAAAAAAAAGGTGGTGACAGCATTTAACCAACTGCCCCCAGAAAAAAAATAGATGCAGCTGTACAGATGCATTTTTTACACTCAAACAAGAATCTCTTTGTTGGATTTATACACCAAGAGAAGGCATTTGATAGAGTTGCTAGCAAATTGCTATGGCAAGCATTAGTCGAATATGGAGTAAGTGAACATCTTATTAAATTAAGTAAAAGCTTATACTATATAGAGAATATCAGAACCCTTTGTAGTAACATCTAGAGTGAGGCAGGGGTATGTGCTATTGTCACAATCACCTACATAGACAGCATAAGCAAAAAAGCTAAACCCATGAATAGAAACAATATCAATGAATTACTTTTTGCAGGTGATCAGGCATCCCTAGCAAGTACAGCTAAGGAGCTACAACAACACCTTATGAACCAGGAATGTAAGATATATAATATGAGAATCAATTAAGAGAAGACTGAGGTAATGGCATAGAGGGAACAAGTATAAAACAAGGGGAGAGTTCAAATGCATAGGAACAACATTTACTGAAAATGACAAAATAGACGAAGAGATTAACATATGGTGCAGTAAGGAAAACCAAATAATGGGACAGTTAGTTCTGCTCTTACAACACAAGGCAATACCAATCAGCACAAAGAAACACCTCATGCAAAGCATATTCATTCCCCCCTTATGTTACCAGTGGCAAAGTGGCAAACATGGACACTAACAACAAAACATAAACAAAATTTGGTCACTACAGAAATAAGGTATCTGAGGAAGGCAGCTGGAGTGACTAGAAGGAATAAAATCAGGAATGAGGTTATAAGGGAAAGAACTGGAACAGAACCATTCTTGTACTACGTAAAGAGAGAACAAATAAAGCAGTGTACCTATTTGGAGAGAAGGTTTTGGAATTCCGTACCTTACAACACATATTTGGAAAGATGGGATGGACAAAGACCATGAGGCAGACCCAAAGGAAGGTGCAGAGATAACATCAAATAAACATTAAAAGAACACCAAATAACACCTGTTGAGGCACCTAGAAGTACCAGAACAAGAACCTTTCATCTCCCTTGACACCCAATGGGGTAGAAGAAGAAGAAGAAGAAGAAGAAGAAGAAGAAGAAGAAGAAGAAGAAGAAGAAGAAGAAGAAGAAGAAGAAGAAGAAGAAGAAGAAGAAGAAGAAGAAGAAGAAGAAGAAGAAGAAGAAGAAGAAGAAGAAGAAGAAGAAGAAGAAGAAGAAGAAGAAGAAGAAGAAGAAGAAGAAGAAGAAGAAGAAGAAGAAGAAGAAGAAGAAGAAGAAGAAGAAGAAGAAGAAGAAGAAGAAGAAGAAGAAGAAGAAGAAGAAGAAGAAGAAGAAGAAGAAGAAGAAGAAGAAGAAGAAGAAGAAGAAGAAGAAGAAGAAGAAGAAGAAGAAGAAGAAGAAGAAGAAGAAGAAGAAGACATTTACAGTCAACAGGGAAGTAGACTGATTTCCTGAAAAAGAAAGAAGACCCCACTATGATTTTTTTTGGGGGGGTTGCATTGCAGTGTCATAATTGTTATGTATTTTAATTTATCTTTTTATCCTGGGTACTTTTTTGGCTAGGGATGTGTGTGTGCTAATCAGGTGGGTCAAATGAAAGGTATCCTGTTTCTCTGCATACACTAACCTCCTAGCACAGGGCATTTTTCTTTGCTGCTTGTTCAAAAAGAAACACTCTAAGTCCTTACACAAGCAGGAAGCCCCGTTGTGGTCATTTGCATTGGCAAACATAAGGCCTTCCAGCCATGGGGCCTTTGTGCTCTGTTGGGCAGAAGATTTTCTCTGCATCAAGTGTCTGGAAATCATTGCTTAGGGAGAATCTCCATGTTCCTTATTTAAGCGTATTTCGCCAAACTGAATATATATAATCTGAAAGAATTTGATTTCCTTTAAAAAAATCTTCCTGCTGCTGTCTTTACAGATCTCTTATTATATTTTTACGTACTTGAGTTTATCTTTAATTTCTCATGTATTTTGCTTTAAGAGACTAGCCTTCCTATTTTTCCTAGTTTGTTAAACTGTTTTGTATTGAAGCAAATTGGTTCTTCTTCTATATAAGAGCAGCTTGGTTAGCCTCACTTAAAAGCAGTGGTATAATGTGACTTTGAAACAGCACAAGCATATGGGTGCAATTATATTTCTCTCCAGTGTCTGAATACATACAGAGTATAATTTATAAAACACACTTTTGATAGTGGCTTTGATTAATGGGATAAATTGGGGCAATGCCTTCACCTGCAAAGCTAACTTGGCAAATGCCTATCAGACATACACCGCCTTGCCTGCAACTGGTAGATTAAAAAAAAGTAGGATACCTTTATATCTGGATGTAGAATCCAACAGTTTTATAGTGTACATGTTGAAGAATCACAGTGTTTACTTGGCTTTAATCATTTAAGCCACATTAAGAATGGGGAAATCTCCACTGGATTTGGTTTTTAAAGCACACATACACTGGTTATAGGAGACTGTCAAGTGTGCTCTACAATAGGAAATTATTATTGTCACATCTACTTAGGAAAACTTATGGTCAAAATGTGTTCATTTGATATGTGAACTGATTTATGGGCATCATTAGGTTGTAATAGCTAATTTTAAATGATGCATATGGGAATTTATATGGGGCAGTTTTGTATAAATCTATAAAGAACAATTTCACTGTTGTTTACTGTTGATCCTTGCTCAGTCTTCTTTTTTACAGTTAGGTTGTCATGTCTTTTTGTTCTTTCTCATGCTCAAATAAAGCTAGAGGGTTGTTGTTGCCCTGTCTTTCATGACAAACAGGAGGAAAGCATCCATCTGGTCTTTTGGCCGCTGATTAAAGCTAAATTTCAAGATGGTTTTGAATGATTTGTAGGAAAAATTCTAAACCATGGAGAACAGCCAGATCACAAGTTTCGAATGTCTCCACATCTGGTCTCTCAAAAGGCTGTACTGTTGATTCTAAGACTGCCATGTCAGGACTGGAGATCAGAACTGAAATAATGGAATTTGCAGTGCTATTTATGAAGAGATTGGGAAAATGGAGTTACTTTGGATCTTGAAGCCCCTTGGAAAAAAGGAGGGGTTTTAGTTGGTTGTCACAAAGAAGAAGGATAATGGAGAGAAAGTGCAGTTCTTTGAGATCCTGCAGTTGTAAAATTATCTCCTGAAAAGGATGTATGTGGGTCAAGATCAACACATCAAGGAGCTTGTGGACCAGCTAAGTGCCAATTAGGAGAGACTGGTTCCATCTGGAAAGTTACCAGTTTTGCAAAACTTCATATTTTTACAGGAAGAAACTTCTCAAAATTCATTCTACCTTAGCACTGTTTTCATAAATGATGTTCTCTTGCTGTTACATCTGCACTCTGCCTAAGCCCTGGAACTATTCTGTGATGTAAATAACAGATTAGGATTAGGTAGCTTTTTAAATTGGGAATTTGCTTGCAAGTTGCTCACCTCTGTTTCTTGTAGAATGGATTGTTTACACTCCATGTCACTGTTTTTAGAGAATTTTTAAACTTACTTTTGCATTTATACTTCCTTAAGATCTTTTCTGGAAATTTTATATCATGTTTAAATTAAAATATTACAATTATTAACCTGGTTTGGTTCATTGTCATGGGCCGCCATCCTCTATTGCTACAGTATGTTTTAGGATTGTTGAGTTTTCATGAAAGGATTCTGAACCTGATTGCCCAAGGAACGTGCGACGGAGGCAAATGCCTCCAACACGCACTTTGCGCAACACAGCTCGGACGCACAGTGATGACATCCGGGGGCGGGGACAGCCCTATAAAAGGGCCAGCTCAGAAGGGGAAATGTGGTAGGCCTGACTAACCAATAAAAGCTAGGAGCCTCACCAAAGCCTGGCGGTTTTTGTGAAGGAATAATGAGAGAGGTTTAAGCAATTTGCCCCGCCACCCTTGGACTTCAGACCGTCCAGGTGAGGAGGACCGCCAGCCGGGAGCGCTGGACTGCTCCACCTGGAGGCGTTCCCAGGCCCAGCCCCCATGCTGGATTTAAGAGGCTGGTGCAATGAGCTGCCGCCTCCTCTTTTGGAATTTGTTTGTGTGCCAGGGTGAGAGGCCTGAAACTATGAGAACATGTGTTGTAATACTGTATTATTGTATTCTGTTTTGTAATTGAATTATATATATTGTATTGCGTGTATTATTGTGTATTTATTGTTCTGGGTTTATCTAAATTGTGATGATTTTTAATCCATAGTATGATGTTATTTGATCACGTGTAATTTGCAACTGTATCTTGTATCCCTGTAAGCTGCCCAGAGTCACTTTTGTGAGAGGGTGCAGCATAAAAGTCTAAAAATTTAATTTAATTTAATTTAACAGGAAAGATGGGGGGTAGCATAACTAGGCTGATAAAGTGGGGAGATATGAAGGAGTTACCTTCTTGTGCTACCACTACAGCACAGGCTGTGGAGAATCATCTAGTAAGATGCCAGGGCAGGATGAGGACCTTGCCCCCTCCCTCTGTGCCTATACCAACTGCCAGGGGAAGAAGAAGCCAGGGCAGGATGAGGACCTTGCCCCCTCCTCCTGTGCCTATACCAACTGCCAGGGGAAGAAGAAGCCAGGGCAGGATGAGGAACTTGCCGACCCTCCCCTTGTGCCCACCCCAACATATTGTAATGTAATGTAATGTATTGTCTGTAAGCCACCCTGAGTCGCCACGACGAGTGGGCAGCAATATAAATTTGAACTAATAAATAAATAAATAATAATAAGATCCTGAAATAAAGTGGCCAATTATAAATCCATAACACTGTGTCGTCTCTTAATGGGTTGTGGGAGTGCAATGGCAAGTGAATTGTGTAGCAGTATTTAGCTAATGGATTGCAGAGGTTAATTGGTCATATCCCTGAAAACCTTCTGTAATGGGCATAGCCATGTAAATCAAACAATTCTGTTGCAGTCTGAGCCCAAAATTTAGCTCCCTACACATACTGCAAGCTGCACTAAACTTTGGAATTGCCAAACATTGTGAAAAAGAATTTATAAATGAAACCATGCCAAATTAGATGAATGGATCCTGGATGGCCATTTCTGTTTTGGATTATTATTATTTTTTATTTTTGATATTTTGGAGCACTCACCGCTTTTCAAGGCAGTTCTACTATTGTACTGCTCTAACCATTAATAGGTTTTTGTCTGATATTCAGTCTATATCTGGCTCTCTTTAGTTTGAGCCCATTATTACCCATCCTGCAGTCTGGGATTACTGAGAACAGATCCCACCCCTCCTCTTTAGGACCATCTCTCAGGTATTTGAAGAATGCTATCACATCCCCTGTCAGTCTCCTTTTCTCAAGGCTAAACTTGACCAGTTCTTTCACTATTTCCTCATATAGCTTGGTTTCCAGTCATGATTGTGGCCCTTCTCTGTACCTGCTCTAGTTTCTCGTCTAACGAAAAAACACCTTTGAGGTGTTTGTCTTTCCCATGGATGTTACTTTGTCAACTCCTTCTGAACATAGAAGTTTATTCTCTCAGGCTAGAAGGCCCATGACTGAGTCAAAATAATAATAATAATACTATACAGTATTGCTATGTGATGCTTTTATCTGTAATCTTTAGAGTCAGGTGACTTGGGAGCATAGAACAACCAGGCACTTCTCATATACAAACGTTTGGTTGTTCATTGAGGGCTAGAGGTAAAAGAAAGCATTTTAGGCAGATGGTTCATGACAAGAGGTTTTTGCTGTGTGCTAAAGTTGGTAGACCACAAGGTGTCTCCCTTGTTTTATTTCATTTTATTACCTTTTCATTGCAGAAAGGATCATGGGATGCTGGTACAATATAATTTTGTATGGAAGTATTCAATATAGTATATAGAGATGTGAAAGAAAGAAAAATTGAAGATATATTAGGAAGCGCAATACTGAAAGTGAAAAGGTAGGTCATTTTAACCTAGCAAAGAGAAGTGCAGCCTGATCATTTGATGGAGGATCTAATTTACCTTGGCAAACAAGATGCACTTAATGTCTACTTGCCATGTAGCTCTGGCAACTGACTCATATATCCATACACTGATTTGAAATACAATTTTTTTCAATAGTTCCTGATTAATTTCATCTTCTAGTAAATCAGACATGGAGAATACAAAAATATAATAACTATATAACTGTATTTTTTTCCTTGACAGAGGGCAAGGAAAGACATTATTTGACCAGATAAAATACATAGCTAAAATGGTATGAGACTATTACTCTTGGAGGATATTCTGAGAAGAGTTTAGGGAGTTGAGGTGAGATTTTTTTTCCAGTGCTGAAACAAGTTTGCTTTTTGCACCCATTGGGGACATGAAAACAGCCTCATTTGAGCATCCCCTAAAAATCCTTTCAACCCAGAGTAATCTCTGACATAAAATTATTATTATTATTATTATTATTATTATTATTATTATTATTATTATTATTATTATTATTATTATTATTATTATTATTATTATTATTATTATTATTATTATTGCCTTGTGTTGTAAGAGCATTGCTAATTGTTCCAATATTTGTTTTGGCTTGCATCACTGTAAATTAATCTCTTCATTCATGTTGCCATCTTCAGTAAATGTTGTTCCTAGGTATTTGAACTCTGCCACCTGTTGTATGGCTATTCACTCTATTTCAATATTTAAAGTATGCTGTTTCCTTCCAATTGCCATTACCTCAGTCTTCTCTTTATTGATGTTCATATTATTGATATGACATTCTTGGTTCAAGGATGTAAAGTGTTGCTGTAATTTGTTAGCTGTACTTTCTATCAGTACCTGATCATCTGCAAATAGTAGTTTGTTGATATTGTTTCCATTCATGGGCTTAGCTTTTTTGCTTATGCGGTTTATGTAGGTGATAGGTGATAAATAATAATGGTGGCAGTATACGTCCATGTCTCTCTCTCCAGATGTTTCTGCAAGAGTTTCAGATTATTATTATTATTATTATTATTATTATTATTATTATTATTATTATTATTATTATTATTATTATTATTATTATTATTATTATTATTATTATTATTATTATTATTATATTCCTTGATTTGTTCTAACTACACTTCTGCAGTCGATTTAGAAGTTTTTACACAATTTAATAAGATGTTCACATAACCCATATTAGGTCAATATTTGTGTAGTAATTTCCTGTCAGCTGTACAAAATGTGAAAAAGAGATTTTTTTAATTATATTTTCTATTTTATCTATTTTTTAAGTGTAAAAATTGAATTTGTACAGTTTTTTGTTTTTCTGAAGCACACCTGTTCTTCTACTAGTTATGTTTCTATAACTGATCTCATCCTCATTTCTATTACCTTGGCATACATTTCCCCTACATGGATTAAGAGAGAGATGCCTTGGTATTGGGTACATTCTTATTTACTCCCTTTGCTTTTCTACAATGTTATTATTAATGCTTGTTGCCAATTAGTGGGTGAAGTTACTTGTGTCCATGCTATATTGAAGATTCTGTATAGTGATCTGATGCTGCTTTCCCCTGCTGCTTGGATTAGTTTTGTTGGCAATCCATTTATTCTTGGTTTTTTGTGGTTTGGTGATTGTTCAGTAACTCTTGCTACTTCAATTAATATGTCTGGTTCTAGTGCTGTAGTTTTGTATTGTTTTGCTGTGGCACTCTCCTATGTGGCTGAGGAGTTATTTAAAACATTATCTCCACATTTCTATAACATCTGAGGGATCTCTTAGTGGTATTCCATTCTTGTCATTAACTATTTCAGTGGGTTATAATTTTCCTCTCTTTTCCATACACTTTTAATTACTTTGAAAAAACATTTGTGGTGCTGTTCTCTTATCTTCTAATGATTTTTCTAAAGCATTCCCAGTGTTCTTGTTTTGCTTTTTTTAACTATCCTGTTGGTATATATGTTGCAATCTATAGTTTATCTAATCTTCTCTCCTGGATTTTATCCAACATTTGTATAACTTTTTTCAGCTTTGCTTTTTCTCTAACTTCTTCACACCATCATATATTCTGTTTGGTCCTATATCATCTTCTTTCACCTTTTCTTTTTCTTTATTGTTCTTCTGCAATGGCAAGCAGGGTAGTTCCCTTCCATTCATCCTACATGTTCTTCACCTCTAGTGACAGTTGGTTAAATGCTGTCTCTACCTTTCATTTAACTATTCTACTATTTCTCCTTGTTTGAATTTTTTTCTCTTTTTTGTTTGATCTTTTATATTGGATTTATCATTTCTTGCTCTTAATTCCAGTTTTATGATTGCTGTCATGAAGTCCATTGGGGATTGTATTTGCCCTGAATATTCTAAATATTCATTTAACTCTTGCTAATACATAATCAATCTGACTTTTAGTGGTGATATTTTAATTATATCATGTTTAATGTTGTAAACCCACCTTCCTGATGGAATCCACTCCCTACCCCAGAGCTGCCACAGTAGAGGCCACACCATCCTGAATGAGTCAGAGACAAACCTCCAACCCAAGATGCCTGCATTGGCCAAAGCTTTGGAAGTTACTGACCAGAACTGGAACTTCGTCAGTGGATCTCCCACAATATGTTGGGGAAACTGCCCTGCAGATGAACCACTGAGCCGCATGTATGCCTGAACTGCCCACACAGGACGTATTTCAGCAATGGAACACAGACCCAGTGCCAGACAAATCCCATTCCTAAATGGTCCTTTTTAAAGAAAACCTTACAAAGCTGCAGACCAGAAACAGCAATGTCTTCCTATAACAATGCCCTGCTGGATGTATCTGCTCTGGAACCGGCCACCAACTCATTGACCAGGAGAGGCCCGAGGAAAAACCCCAGGGAAGCAGGAGGGCCTCTTTATAATGATCCTTGCACATTGCAGCCCAGGATAGAGACAAGTGCACCAAGATAGCAGGTGAAAATGGGATATGCACATGCTTTACCTGAGCCCTAGTCTTTTCCCATTACTCAATGGCCTTCTTGATCCTAATGTTGCCCAAATGGTCACTGAGCCCTTTAGATTTTGGAAGAAAAGCCAATACTGCCAAATTACCCCTGATGGATCTTGGCACCAGGCCACACTCATGTAGAAAACACAAAAATGAAGCAGGTGTTCTACTGGAACAAGCCAAGTAGCTGACAAGCCTTGTGTTTCCCTAAATGACTGAAACTCTAGGCACGCTGTTGCATAGCTGTACTGGGTACTAGGAGCAACAGACTGTCGAATTGCCACTCTACTTGATCTCTTCAAGCTCCCACACCTCAGAAGACAATGACTCCAGGTACAGCTGTGCTCCTGGTGCCAGGGCCCTGAAGCAGTCAAACTGTTGATGGGAGAAAGTATCAACAATGTCATTGCAAATGCCCGGTACATCTCAAGGTAAAAGCCCTAAATAGATGCATTACTTTGGGAGACTTGGAGGTAAGTTTGTTCACCACCTACACCATTGCTTGGTTATTGCACCAAAATATTACTGTCCTGTTGGCCCATTGTTCAGCCCACAGCCATAATGCTCCTACTATGGGGAAAATTTTTAAGAACATGAGATCCCTAGAGATCCCTCTTCTACTCCAATGTTCAGGCCAACTCCCATTGCACCAACAACCTTGGAAATATATTCCAAAACCTACCATCCCCAAAGCATTAACATGAAATTGTAAAGAAGACTGCAGCAATAATTTACTACACCAAAAAGACACCCCACTGAACTATTCCAGAAACTGTCCCTTCAAGTCGCCTCTCGTAGTTCTACTAACCCTTCTGCAATGCAATGGCTTGCACAAGCCAGACATGGCTTCACATAGCCGATGCAGAAAGGTGTGGCCAGGTGCCACAACCCTGCATGCAAAGAGAAGATGCCCCACCAGAACTTCCAGATCATTCAGTGATACTTCATTACTACTTGTCATGTTCCTGACCCTGCATCTAATGTCCTCAACCTTCTCCATAGGTAACCAAGACACTTGTGCTACAGCATCAATCTCTATATCTAGAAATGTAATGCAATGCAACGGGCCCTCTGTTTTCTCTTCAGCCAAGGGGACCCCAAGCACCCGCAACAAACTTATGCAACCAACTCTGCCCCTGCCAGAACATAGAAAAAATCATCTAAATAATATAAGACATTAGAAGAGCCAGCTTGAGTCTTAACTACCCATTCTAAAAACATAATAAACACTCAAACAGTGCACAGGAAATAGAACAACCCAAAGGCAGAGCCCTGTCTTTAAAATAACCTTCATAAAATTTGAAACCAAGCAAATGAAAATCTGCAGGATGGATGGGCAATATTCAAAAATCTGACTTCACATCACATTTAACAAGGAACACCCCTTTATCACACATCTGAACCATGCTCACCACAGCTCAAAAGATGTATACCATACACTACATACCTCAGCAGGGATGGTGTTGTTTACCAACAATCCATCTGGGTAGGAAAGATGATGAATAATGTGGTATTCCCCTGCAGTCTTTTTAGGCATGATGTCTAAGGGAGACACCCTGAAGTTGCAGAGAGGTGGCACTGCAAAAGGCCTGATTACCCTCTGTCAGGGATTTCCCTAGCGATATGTGTGTCAGGGTAGCAGAGTAGCACTTTAAGCTGTTGCACAGCAGAAACTTCAGGTGCAATGACACACACACATATAGCTTCAGTGAAAGGTGCAGTTTACTTGTGAGTGAGGGGAAGACAACATACACAGATCTATATACAAAGGTACCAGTCTCTCTCCAAGCCCCACAGTTGCTACAGAGCTTGGATACCTCTGATGGCTCCAGTCCAAAGAGCATGTACAGAGTCGTGGTAGCAAACCACTGACTGCAGGTGGCAAAGTCAGTATGCTTCTTCTCAGTGGTATAAGGTACCTGTCAGTTCTCAGAGAAACAGAGCTCCACACAGCACGTCTTCTCCCTCCAAAAGTCAGTGGTCAGTCTGTCAGCAGTTCTTCCTTCTCAGTTGAATACTCTCCTCAGCAGCACAACTTCCTTCAGCCCTCCTCAGTATAACCTTCCCAGTAGGCCATAGTTATACTGTGGTGTTGCTGGGCTATTCCTCTAATCAGCCACAGCTGTGCTGTTGCTGAGGCACGTACACCAGGTAGACACAGCAGTGCAATCAGTTTGTGCCTCAATCCTAAACACCTGTGTTTGAGGCTCTTGCAGGGCCTTAAAACTGTACTAACACACTGGGCAGAAATCTTTGTACAATACCCCACAAAATGCCCTAACACCCTCCTGGCCTGAATTTTCTTACTAATCTTCCTCACACTAAATGCTCTTTGCCCCACAACCAACCTGAGATTATTAACTGCTGAAGGGCCCATCTTCCCTTATGCCGGTATGCTAAACCCCAACTTAAAACCATGTAACAGTAAATAGGCATTCTGGCATCACAGGTAGTGTGCCAGTCCCCTGTCTATTGCTTAGACACTAATTGGGCAGGGCCCTGTTACTCCAGCAATTGGGCCCCTGGGAGGGCTGAGATTGGACACCCCATCTTTTCTTCCTCCTTTGAAACCCCATGATGATATATAAATGGTCTGCAGGAACAATAGCCATGGGAATTAAACTCCTAGTGTACCAGCCTGGGTAGAACTGGCTGCCCTCTACCTAGACAAAGGATGGAAGATGTGCGGCTTCTAAGCACCAGATGACCACTATCAGGCCTATCACCTCCTAAGGGCCAGACTGGTGTCATTCACAGAAACCACAGCGGTGGGAAAGGCTCATCCCAATGAATGTTGGGGTACAGCTCACCCTTGGCATGAAAGGCCTTGTCATATATCAACCAAGCTACCCCCGAGAAGTCATGTACACCCTATAAATGATATCCATGTATTTTAACAAAGCTAAAGCCCTATGAGGCTGATCATGTAGATAAAGAATGAGGGTAGCTAGCTACCCCATGACCTCAAAGGACACTTTCTTCTAATAAGTTCTTTTCCCCTCTCATCCATGCTATCAGACCCTTTCTGTTCAGATTCCCTATTCAATAAATTCTCCCCTCAAGATATTTTCCTTGGTAGCCTTGGAATGGTGCTCTCCAAAAGGTGAGACACGTGGCCCAAAACTGGTGGCAGTTGGAGCCTGAGTCAATGCAGAGGCCTGTGCTGACGAGGAGTCGAAAAGCCCAGCAACTATACCCAATGAAACATCTTTCTCCACTAGCTTTCCACCACCTGCCTTCCCACCAGGGGAGGCCTCTGGTGGCACGGCTTTAGATGCACTTGCAGCAAAATCCTCATAAATCCCCAGGCCCATACGGACCTCAGTCAATCCAAGTGCAGAAGCCGCTCCTTCTAATAATGAGGGGCTAGTGTTAGCTGAAACCTGGACAGGCCCAGACACTAGAAGGGCTGGAAGTGGGGTATACATGCCACCTTGAGCCCCTGTTATGCTCTGCTCATGGAGGCTGCTCAGCTCTGGAAGGAAGATACCCACTGGATGAAAGAGGCTTCTTCACACCTGGGAAGCAAAAGGGAAAGACAGATGGTAAGGCCCAAGGGAAGCCTCCCAATGGTCACAGACATTGAAATGTGCTAGGGGCAGTACCTGCCAAGCCCCAGACCCCCCCAACCATACTATACTCACCTACTCTTGAAGGTCCAAGCACAGTAGCCACCAATCCTGCTGACAATGGCCTGGCCTCCTGTTCCACCCACAAATCCTCCTGGGTATCACTCCCAATTGCATAGGCCACAGTCTCCACCAGGGAACTGGTAGTGGCTGGAGAAACCACCAAAACTCCCAGGGCACTGGAGTCTCCAGATGATGCTAGGCCCCTAGGACTAGCCTCAATGTCTGAGGCAATCACTGTTGAGCCTTGGACTTGCAAGGCTGACCTGCTAGCCTGAACAAACGTAAGTCTGCTCCCAAACTCCTCCATAAAATTTATTATTTATTTATTAGTTCAAATTTATATTACCATCCACTCACCGTAGCGACTCAGGGCGGCTTACAAACAATACATTACATTACAATAGAATATGTTGTAAATGCCTTGATCTGCACAGCATGGCTGGATTTCGTACAACGACGTGGCCGAGAAAGACTCCCCATAGGCATAAGAAGAGGGGGAAATCACTTCACTTAACTCTAAATGCAGCCTGGCTACATAAGGCCTGAAATCAGCCAAAATCTACTCGTCCAATGACTCAGATGAGCCACCACCTTCTTGGCAGGGACACCTTTTTCTGCCCCTGTGCCCACAATTCCTCTCTTACAGAACATAACAAATTCTACACCCACCCACCCAACCCCAATCCTAAGGAATAAACCTGCCATCCTACAATCACCTCAACACCTAACTCCAACAAACTCAGGCCCAAGAAAGAGAAATGAACAAGCCATTCTGCTTCACTGAAACCCAGCCTAGATCATGAGGTGTGCAGGGCTGCAACCGTTGAAGAATAGGAAACTCCACCTACTCTACCCTTGTCTACTCCTAATCGGCCCCTACTGGTTGCTTGGTAAGTTTGAAGCTGGGTCGGGGCAGCATAGGACTACTGTGCAGCGCAGGCATGTACACGGAAGCCTACCCTGTCATGGTTGTTTCCTATTTGATCAGGCCATGTGTGTGTGTGTGTGTGTGTGTGTGTGTGTGTGTCAATTAATATTCTACTTGTACTCCCCAAGAATTTTAAACCATATTTAGAGATGCTAGATATCATGAATGGATGAAAAGAGGATATTTTTATTCTGAACAGAGCATATATTTAATAAGGAGGTTGAACCCCACTCCTGAGGTCTAATGATGAGACACAGAATCAATATTCCTAAACCCCTGTACCAGGCAGCTACCAATCAAATTAATTTGCAACTAAACAGAAGCGTAGCATGCCTTAACGGGGCCCCGTATAAAAATTTGTTGGGGGGGCCCTTGTGAAATAAAAAAAAATTGGGAAATTTTTATTAATTTTTGCTGTAGGGGGCCCCCGTGGCCCGGGGGCCCCGTATAATTGATACGGCAGATACGGCGGTAGCTACGCCCCTGCAACTAAACCTTTTTCTGTATTGCTCCATCTTTCAGTATATGTGTACTCAAAAGTGAAACCTGTTTATGTTGGTAAGATCTAATGCCAAATAAATGACTGTGTGATTGAAGCATTAGCTTGGCAATCAGGTGTTGACATTCCTATCCCTGGTGCCAAACAGGTCTCCACGTCTATAACTCCTATCCAGTGTACAATAAAAACTCTGCTGAATTGTGAATGCCACACCTTGGCACAGATGCATGGATAACAAAATTCATTTGCAGTCTATGTGAGACAGGGGGGAAACTATAATGCAACAAAATTATTTCCTCATAAACAGACAGCCGCATGGATAAATTTTTGGAAATTTCTGGGGCAAGTGTTAACAATATGACTGGGTGATTTTTTTTGTTTTGTTTTTAATTTTGGCACACTTATTCTTTTAAATTGTAAGTCAATATGTAAGCTCTAGAAATGTGTATGTAAAACCTTATCTAGCCTAGTACAAACATACATCCCTTGGGAGAGAAGGAGCTTGGACAAATGAAATTGTCTGAGAACAAAGGCCCCATACCACTTAAACTTGGCACAGTTTTAAAAGAAGGGGAAAGCTTATACAAACCATGCAGAAAGCCTGCCAGGAAAATTGTCTCTCAACAGGTGAATTTCAGAACCTTTCCTTACAATAGCAGTGGAGACCCAGTTCCTTTCTGAGGGATGGTACGAGTGAAAGCTGTGTGTGTCGTCTATGCAAAAATTATCCGAGACCACTTACTATTTCAGATGGGTTTTATTCGTTTTCTTTCTCTGTGTTTATCAAGGTCCTTGCTTTATCTGCGTCAAAAATACATTCCAAACACACTCTGAATGTTTCTCTCCCCTGCTTCTCCCCCCACCCGCCTGGAACATAATGAACACATTGGAAAGAACAGAACAAAACCCATTGTATCTGTCTAAAGCTTAACAGGTTGTCTTCTCCCCAAGTTCCTTACATTTCATTTTTAAATTTTCATGATCTCTCCACAAATGCCTCCCCCAAGGTTAGTAACCTAGAAACAGACTACAATTTAAGTGTTCCCAAAGTAGCTGGCGTTTCTGTGTTTTGTTTTATTTGAAAAACATGATGTAGATACAGTAATACCTTGGATAACGCTAAGACTTGGTTCCACAAGTCTTGGTGTTATCCGGTTTTTGGTGTTATCCGATGCATGTTAAAATCCTATGGGATGGATCGGATAACGTTAAAGCTCCATAGAAATACATTGTAACCACACAGGTTTTAGCAGTTGTTATCTGATCCATCCCATAGGACCTTAACGTTATTCGATCCATTATCCTCCCCAGATTACTTAACGTTATGTGATTTTAGCGTTATCCGAGGTAAACGTTATCAGAGGTATTACTGTATACCACAATTTTACTACTCTTTTAACTTGCTCTTTGGTGCACAATTTTTTAAGAATTTAAGCCACCTTTGCTAATCTTAATATTTCAGAATGTTTAACTTACATTTTTAAAAACATTCCAGTCTTATTTCATACATAAGTTGTTTTGCCCTTCTTTTTTCAAATCCTATTCCAAAAATGCTTTAACTGAGTGGAATTAAATCATGGAGGGTTGTACAGAACTGTCAGACAAAATGATTTCACAATGTAGTTTCTGTTTGAAATGTTTTTGTCCACAAATATCCATGTTATCATCAAGGACAGAGTGTTCTTCTGTCAGACTAAAATGCTTTCTTTAGGTGGCATCATTTCTGTTGTGCAGCTGGACCAGCAATGAAAGCTGGAAAATTATAGCTGCATTTCAGGTTTTTCGTTGCGGTATGGTATAGCATGATAAGAAAAACCTGCTGGCACTTTTGCTCCCATTGCTTTTTGTAAAGCTGAACAAATGATAAAGTTACAGAATAATTGAATTGGAGGGGTACGCAAAAAGAACCGCCTTTAAAATTGTGGTATTTTTCAGCCACAAACGGGCATACCCTGGTAAATGGCAACCTTGTGTGCCTGGCTAATCTTTCTCACACTAGTTCAGGCAAAAGAAACTGCAGAATGAACTCAGCAAAAGGTGACTTCATTTTGGCAGTTTCAAATCTAGCTTAGTCACGGAAGAAGAATTGTGTTGGAAGGGGTCTAAGAGGTCATCGAGTCCAACCCCCTGTTTGATGCAAGAATCCAAATCAAAGCAAATATGACCGGTGGTTGTCCAATTTTCTCTTCAATGCCTTCACAGTTGGAGCACTCTTTATTTATCAAAATCAAATTGCTACCCTATCCCATCCATTTGTACTTCACACTTTCCTGGAGGATCATAGACTTTCTTTTGGGAAAAGATCTAGCTGAAGTAGGAATTGAATACTTCTGCCTTTTCTTCATTGTTATCATTTCGCCCTCCCCCAATGAGTATCTGAGCCACCATTACTTTTCTCTGTCTTTTGCTATGCACATACACTAGTAACTCAGATAACGTTATGACTTGGTATCCGGTTTTTAATGATGTGTGATGCATTGATCACACAATGTTAAAAAAAAAAGAGCCCCGTTCAGTGGCGTCGCGCAGTCTTCAGCCGCCTGGGGCGAAGAACAAACTCGCCGCCCCCCCCCCAGGACGCCGCTGCCGCCGCCCCCTCCCCCTGACCCAGGTAGAAGCCGGCCCCCTGGTGACTAGCGGCGTGCGCGCGCCCACGCGCGCGCGCACACCTCCGTCCGCTCGCCCGCCACACACCTCCGTCCGCTCACACCTCCGTCCGCTTGCCCGCCCGGCTGGCTGTCGGGGGCTCTCCGCCGCCTGTTGCCCCTGGCAGCGGCTTTCAGGGGGCGGCAAAATGTCCCCTCCCCACCCTTTTGCTGGCGAGGAGGAGAAAAAGTGTTTTTTTTTAGGCGGACAATTCAAGGAGGGGCCCGCCCGCCGGGCTGGCTGTCGGTCGGGGGCTCTCCTGCCCACCTCCTCCTGCCCACCTCCTCCTGCCCAGCCAGCCCCCAGGGGCTCCCCGCCACGGCGCCACCCACCCCCGACGAGCGCCCCGTCTCACGGCAAGTTGGGTGGGTGGCTGGGCGGGCGGAGGCGAGCAGCGTCCGCGCGCATGCGGGCCGCCCGCCAGGAGAGCCCCCGACGGCCAGCTGGGCGGGCGACTGGGCGTGCCCCTCCTTCCCTCCCCACCCTTTTGCTGGCGAGGAGGAGAAAAAGGGGTTTTTTTTAGGCGGACAATTCAAGGAGCCTCCTTGAATTGTCCGCCTAAAAAAAACCCCTTTTTCTCTTCCTCGCCAGCAAAAGGGTGGGGAGGGGACATTTTGCCTCCCCCTGAAAGCCGCTGCCAGGGGCAACAGGCGGCGGAGAGCCCCCGACGGCCAGCCGGGCGGGCGAGCGGACGGAGGTGTGAGCGGACGGAGGTGTGTGGCAAGCGGCGAAGCGCACGTGGGGCGCTCGCCAGCAAAAGGGTGGGGAGGGGACATTTTGCCGCCCCCTGAAAGGCGCTGCCCGGGGCATCCGCCCCCCCCGCCCCCCCACGCTACGCCACTGGCCCCGTTTCCTTTCCAAAGAGGAAAGGGAATAGGGAGGCAATCTGGTTTGCTTGGGGAAGGAACGCATGTTCCCTCCCCAAGCAAACCAGTGGTCCCAGTGTGGGATTGCCCTTTGCTTGCGAAGGGAACACACATTCCCTTCACAAGCAAAGGGCAATCAGTGCCCCAACCTGAGCTCTGAACCTACAGTGGCATTGGCACTGGGATTGGGGAAAGACCGGGCTTAGCTGGGGGAGGGGGCATTCTGAAAAGAGGCTTGGGACCCACTGGCCAGCCTCTTTCCAGAAGCTCCCACCCCACCTAGATGGCTAATCCCCTTAGCAATCCAGGCAGGGGATCACCGAACTCTCCCACAGCCCCAGCGATAGATTGCTTGAGCTGTGAGGGAGTTCGGGGTTGACCAGAGTACAGTCTGGCCATGTTATCTGGGATCAGTTCGATCCAGTTGGCCCTGAGGAAGTGGACAGGCTTCTTGGATCTGTTCGCGCCACTGCCTGTGAATTGGATCCATGCCCTGCCTGGCTAGTCAAGGCATCTAAGGCTGTGGCAGGCGGTTGGGTCGAGGCAATTATAAATTCATCTCTAAAGGAGGGGCTTTTTCCAGCACCCTTAAAACATGCTTTGGTGCGTCCCCTCCTGAAAAAGCCATCCCTCGACCCTACGGTACTTACCAACTACCGACCAGTATCCAACCTACCCTTTTTGGGTAAGGTCTTGGAGAAGGCAGTGGCGTGGCAGCTACAGGAAGTCCTGGATGAAGCGGATTATCTGGACCCTTTCCAGTCAGGATTCAGGCCCGGATATGGTACTGAAACTGCATTGGTCGCATTGGTGGATGATCTCTGGTGAGAACGGGATGGAGGTCATCCATCCATCCTGGCTCTTCTTGACCTCTCAGCGGCTTTTGATACTGTCGACCATGGTATCCTTCTGGGAAGGCTCCAAGGATTGGGGATCCAGGGCACTGTGTTGGCCTGGTTCTCTTCATTTCTGAGGGGCCGGACCCAGTCGGTGTGGCTGGAAGGCGAGAGGTCCAGCCCTAGGCCCCTGCAATATGGGGTGCCTCAGGGCTCGGTACTCTCGCCTCTCCTATTTAACATCTACATGAAGCCACTGGGTGAGATCATCCGTTCCCACGGGGTGAGGTATCACCAATATGCAGATGACACCCAGCTGTATATCTCAGCCCGTGGAGATCCAATTGATGCAGTGGAAGTCCTATCCAGGTGCCTGGAGGCTGTCAGGGTCTGGATGGGGGACAACGGGCTACAACTGAATCCCGGCAAGACTGAGTGGCTATGGGTAAGGGGTCCTGCGCTATCTCGGGAGTTACCATCTTTGGTTCTGGATGGGGCAGTTTTGCCCCAAACAGACCTGGTGCGTAATCTGGGGGTCCTCTTGGACTCACGACTACTGCTCGAGGAGCAGGTGGCAGCCGTGGCCAGGAGGGCTTTTGCACAACTTCGTGTAATACGCCAGCTACGCCCACTCCTAGACCAGGATTCCTTGCTCATGATCACACATACTTTGGTCACCTCCAGACTTGATTACTGTAATGCGCTCTACATGGGGCTGCCCTTAGTGACCATTCGGAGGCTGCAGCTGGTCCAGAATGCGGCTGCTCGGGTAGTGATGGGGTGCGGGCGTTATGCTTGTGCCTCACCACTGCTTCAGGAGCTGCACTGGTTGCCAGTATGTCTCCGGGTGCAATTCAAGGTGCTGGTTATTACCTTTAAAGCCCTACATGGTAGTGGGCCAGGATACTTAAGAGACCGCATCGTCCCAAGGACATCTGTCCGTCCCACCAGGGCGGATCGGAGAGGCTCTCTTATCATTCCATCGGCTAGAGAGGCGCATCTCTCTGGCACCAGAAGGAGGGCCTTCTCCGTGGCTGCCCCGGCCCTTTGGAACCTCCTGCCAACTGAGTTACGTCTACAGACAGAGCTCCTGCCCTTTCGGAAGGGCCTAAAAACCTGGCTGGCAGGGCAGGTGTGGGGCTCCAGGAATATGGGGTCCCATGTTGGGTGGCTGATCTGATGGGACAGCCACCCCTCCCTCACTCTTTTAAACTTTTTAAATCTTTTTAAACTTTTTAACCTTTTTAAATTTTTTAGATGTTTGTAAATTCATGGTTTAATTCTTTTTTAATTGATTTTTTAAAGTAATTTCGAACCTCAAGGTTTAAATTTATGAATTTTCTGTAAGCCACCTAGAGTCAGGTTCGCCTGATTGGGGCGGGATAATAAATCTAAATAAATAAATAAATAAATAAATCCTATCTACAATTAATAAATTACATTCTGACATTGGCTTATGATGATATGCTAAACCAAAGGAAACTAGACACGTTCTTTAGGACATATACCAATCAATCCTATTTATTCTTTTCAAGTATATATGCACAGGATTTCAATCTTAAACAAGGAATGTCTGCTCCTTTTAAAATTAGGTTTTCTTGATTGACAGATGGATTTGTCTTAGCCCAAACATTACTGTGTTGCCTTACCAGTTCTCTGTTAGGTAGTGTCAATGTTGTTATAAAGTGGTGTAAGGGACAACACACTCACATTAACCCACTATCATAAAACTCGTTCCACCTGCCAGAAACCTGCAGCCATTCAGGAAGCACATATAAACCTTTGTGCTGCTTCAGAGTATATGTGGTCCTGCTCCAGGCTAGAGAAATCTATGGTAGGTTTCAATCAATGTCTGTTTATGCTTACAAACCAGTCTGAGCAGAAAGTCAAACAGCCAATACCTTTTAGTGGGCTTATTAAGAATAAATAGATTAAAAGAGAAGTCTATTTGTGTAAGTGTTTAATGCTGATAAAGCTAAACAAATAATTATGAAACAGCATAGGCATTACTTTATCTTATTTAAGCTCAGAGTATCTAAAGCTGTATCAAAACTTATTTAAGCTTTTGTTGACATCTCTTGGTATGCCAAGAATTAAAGTATTTACAATGAAAATAGGAGCTATTGTTATAATTTTTGTAAATATATATTTCAGACTCAGATATAGTAACCAAAAGTTACTGCAAGTATATTTGTATGCCAAGAAAAAAAGGAATAGAAGATTAGGACTAGTTGGATGAAATCTGCTCCTGACTCTCTCTATTTGGAGCCTGTCTAGACTGTCCACTGAATGTATGCCTGGATCAGATGGAAAAGCATTGGTCTCTGTTTGAGAATGGGAGGAGTGATGTGCCTCCTGTCCAAATGTAAACCAACTCTTTGTGTTTAGTTGAACAGATCAGTTGATCATCAGCAAATAGTCAGGAAAAATGAAACAACATTTTTACATTTTCTAGAACAAGGGTTCACAACCTATGGCTCATGGGCCAGACCTGGCCTGCGGTGCCATTTCTTGTAGCCTGATACCCTCACTCCCAGAAGCATCCAAAACAGCTGAACACAGGCTGTAAATGCATCTGCTGTTTTTGTAAACACATTTTATGGCAGTGTTTACAGTTGGGGTGGTGGTGGTGAGGACGAACCGTGTGTCCAGCCTGCAGCGGGAAAACGTAGAAAACCCCTGTTCTAGAATCTACCTTGGTCAATTACTAAATTTACAAGCTACAGGTTTAAGCCAAATAGCAACAACAATAAAGGCGCGAGAGAGAAACAGCAGAACTGAGGAGAATAACTTTAGAAGAATAAGAGACCGCAACAAGAACCAGCTTAACACATGTCAGGTGAACCTAGAGATGGGAAAGTGAAAGACTCTTCTTATTGGATGGTTAGAGATGTAAGGAATGAATCTACTTAGGGTAAATGGGTGTATGAGAGCATATGCAGTGTTGGGTCAGAATGAATGGGAGGGGTGTAGGCAAAAGACAGTGAAGACTGCCAGAAATGGGCAGAAAAATAATGTTAGTGAAGAGGCCATTCATTTGAATTGGGATTGGTTGAGAATGAGTGATTGATGGGGAAGGTTCTGGAGACCCATGAGGAGAAGAAAAAGACAAGAAAATTGAGTTTTTGAAAATGGTTGTCATCCTGGAATCTTCCAGATGAGTAGGGGTAAGAAAGATCCCCTAGAATAGTAAGAGAGTTCTATTAGAATTTTTTGGAATAGTAGCTGTGTTAGTCTGTGGTTCAGGCATATCAGAAAACAAAATAAAAAACACTGTAGAACTTTAAAGACTGTTGTTGTTGTTCAGTCGCACAGTCGATTCCGACCCTCTGCTACCCCATGGACCACTGTCCGCCAGGCACTTCTGTCCTCCACCATCCTCCTCAACTCGCTCAGTCCTGTGCCCATTGTGTCCACAATACCATCTAGCCATCTCATTTTTGGCCGCCCCCTTCTTCTTTTGCCCTCCACCCTTCCCAGCATCAAGGCCTTCTCAACTGAATCTTCTCTTCTCATTTGATGTCCAAAGTACTTTAGCTTCATCTTTACAATTTGACCTTCTAATGAGCAGTCAGGGTTGATTTCTTCTAAGATTGACCTTTTTGTTCTCCTTGCTGTCCAGGGGACTCTCAAAGCTTTCCTCCAACACCACATCTCAAAGGCATCTATTCTTCTGCACTCAGCTTTCCTAATGGTCCAGCTCTCACAACCATACATTGCTACCAGGAATACCATTGCTTTGACTATGCGAATTTTTGTCTGCAATTTGATGTCTCTACTTTTCACTATACTCCCCAGGTTTCTCATCGCTTGCCTCCCAGAATCAGTCACCTTTTTATTTCATGGCTGCAATCGCCATCTGCAGTGAGCTTTGATCCTAAGAAAGTAAAATCTGTCACTGCTTCTACTTCTTCCCCATCTATTTTCCAGGGACTGATAGGGTCTGTTGCCATTATCTTGGTTTTCTTGATATTGAGTCTCAAGCCAGCTTTTTCACTCTCTTCTTTCAACCTAATCAGGAGTTTCTTTAGGTCCTCCTCACTTTCTGCCATTAGGGTGGTATCATCTGGATATCTCAAATTGTTAATGCTTCTCCCAGCAATTTTGATCCCAAATTGCGATTCCTCCATCCCTGCATTGTGCATTATGTGCTCTGTGTATAAGTTGAATAGCAGGGTGACAAAATGCAGCCTTGTCTTACTCCTTTTCCTATTCCAAACCACTCAGTCATTCCATATTCAGTCCTAACTGTTGGTTCTTGATTCATGTACAGATTTCTCACGAGACATATAAGGTGTTCTGGTATTCCCATATCTTTAATTACTTGCCACATTTTGTTGTGGTCCACACAGTCAAAGGCCTTAGTGTAATCAATGAAACAGAAGTAGACTTGTTTCTGATATTCCTTTGTTTTTTCCATGATCCATCTTATGTTGGCGATGTGGTCTCTATCCCCCCTGCCTCTTCTGAACCCCGCCTGCACTTCTGGTAATTCTCTCTCCGCATGCTGTTGCAGTCTATCCTGTATTATCTTGAGCCTCACCTTGCTAGCATGTGGGATGAGCGCAATTGTTCGATAATTTGAACATTCTTTGGAATTTCCCTTTTTGGGGATTGGAACATATAGTGATCTTTTCCAATCCTGTGGCCATTGTTGTGTTTTCCAAATCTGCTGGCATAATTTGATTCCATCATCTTTTAGGGCTTTGAAAAGCTCAACCTGGATACCATCATCTCCGCTGGCTTTGTTGTTTGCAGTGTTTTTTAGGGCCTTTCTGACTTCACTCTCCAGGATGTCTGGCTCCTGTTCAATGTTCTCATCATTGCGATTATCAGGGGTGTTAAGGTCCTTTTCGTAGAGTTCCTCTGTGTACTCTTTCCATCTTTTCTTAATCTCTTCTGCATCTGCTAACTCCTTGCCATCTTTGTCCTTTATCATGGTCATTTTTGCTTTAAACGTTCCCTTGATTTCCCCCATTTTTTTTGAAAAGATCTCTAGTCCTACCCCTGATATTGTTTTACTCTATTTCTTTGCACTGTTCATTCAGGTAGGTTTCCTTATCTCTCCTTGCTTTTCTTTGAAATTCTGTATTCAAGTGATTGTATTTTTTCCTTTCTCCTTTGCCTTCTTTCCTCTGCTATTTTAAGAGGCTCATTGGACAACCACTTAGCTTTCTTATGCTTCTTTTCTTTTGGTATGGTTTTCTTTGCTGCCTCCTGCATGATGTCCTGCATCTCTGTCCATAATTCTTCTGGCACTCTGTCTATCTGGTCCAAGCCATTGAATCTGTTCCACACCTCCACCATGTACTTCTTAGGGATGTTGTCTAGGTCACACCTGTCTGGCCTAGTTGTTTTCTTGAGTCTAAGCCTGAATTTTACGATCAGTAGGTTGTGATCTGAACCACAATCTGCTCCTGGTCTTGTTTTTGCTGACTGTATGGAGGTTCTCCATCTTTGGCTGCAGAGTATGTAGTCAATATGGTTTAAAGACTAACTGCTATTATTGTTAGCTTTCGTGGATCAAGTCCACTTCTTCAGACAAGGAATGAAATTTACAGGCATGGTTTTTATACACCAAATTCAGGGGTCAAAGGGAGCAGGGTGTGTTCAAGCAAAATGACAGACAAGCAAGCACAACAATACAGCTGCCCACAGCCATCAGCAACAATAGATTATTCAGAATAGCTCTAAATGTCTCCCTTTCAATCTCAAATGGTCTGAGAAAGGCCATTCTGGTATCTGATCAACCTTTGACCTGCAAACAAAAACACTATACCTGGTTACTTCCTGTTTTGCTAAAGAGAATTGGCAGGAAGTTGCAATATAATATATAAAACATCTAGCAGCATATAGCAATCTGTGTATCAAATTTGATAATGTCCCAGAAACCCTTCGCTAATAAAAGTGCTACAGAGTTCTATTATTTTGCCAATGTGTGGGTAAAGTGTGGAGATGTCTTGCCTGTAGTGGTCTTTTTTAAAGTATTTGATGAAGCTGCCTTTCATTTTTCTCCTTTTTGAAATCTGCCTGTTGCTTTTGGTAAATACCTCAGTGTTGTTAAAATAAACTTTTAAAAAATCCAAGCCCTTGTGTTTCCTCACACAAGTAAAGGGAATTTATTTGCTTTTTAGTTATCTACACCAAGACTAGGTTACCAAGACTAGGTCAAAGCACTGTTTATTAGTTAACCCTCGAGAGAGGGTAAGCTTCAGTTTGTTAAGGCAGAGCTGGGATTTTGCTATTGAATATCCCAGGGCTTGTTTTGTGTTAAGAAAAATCTGGGCCAGACTTTGCAGGTAAAAATGTCCTTGCTGGTACGTTCCCAGACTTAAAAATTTCTTAGGAAAATAGGGTCTGGTGATCGTTACAAGAGATACAATTTACATTAACAATCAATTGCATGCTGGGGTTGCTCTAATATATTCAATATTTAGTAGGCTTTGTCTGTCTCAAAATAGCTTTCTTTCACTAGGTTGCCATATACCACATCTAGAAAAATGTACTGAAAAAACCAATTAAGCAACGTATATGACAGTTATGCTGAATATTTGGGCTGCTAATGCTTGCCTACATGCAGAGTACAGCTAAAGGAAAACATGTATCTATTACAAATGAATGCAAGCCACCTATTGGCTTTAGATTAATGCAAGTTTAAATACATGCTATTGAGGGTCATGTTCCTTCTGGTTGGTGGGGATAAAATAAAAAGCCAAGATAATACGAATCGATTTTGTTTAAAATATTAATCTTTTGCTTACCATCTAACATTGACTGGGGGGGAAATCATCAACAAAAAACAGAATCACATTCTCAGTTCTCACACTGGCACTTTGGTATACATTCTCCATTATGGATGTGAAAAACATTGCACCATATATACTTGAGTATAAGTAGTCCCGAATATAAGTCGAGATACCTAATTTGGACATCCAAAACTAGGAAAATAGATTGACCCGAGTATAAGTCGGGGGTGGAAAATGCAGCTGCTACTAGTGAGTTTCAATAATTAAAATATATGTAAATACAGTAAAATTAATTAATTTAGACATTTGTGTGGATATGTTTTTGAGTGTTTAGATTGACCCAAGTATAAGTCGATTCCCATTTTCGAAACTCATTTTCAGGGCTAAAAAAACCTGACTTATACGTGAGTGATTTCCTTTTTTGTTGCTCAGTTGATTCCTTAAATTCCTAAAAATCCCAAATGCATCTTCTTTCTGACACTGATTTGTAGTGAGTTCCGAAATGTTGCCTTTTCCTTCCTCTGTGGATTTTTCCTAATGTGAGCATTCGTTTACACATATTTCTATATTTTCCCCATTACCCACAGCATGATTCTCAGCTGCATGCAGTTTAGCCATTTTCATTTTTAAAAGTACATCATTTTTTGTGTTTCTTTTTCCCCTTTTCACTTTTTGGGTTCCACAGCCATAGTTGTGTGAATTCTTGAAGAGATATGTGCCTCTTCTCTTGAAGTATCACAAGAGGTCCAGAAAAGTGTTTCTATGTCCCTCACACATTGCTAATGGTACTTACTCATTCTACCTGCTTATGCTGGAAGTCCATTTGCTTAATCTTACAGCAGATGCTTCTGGTTGAACTGACATGGAATTACCCGTAAAAAGGGTTTAAGTGCATGAAATACCACCAAAATGCACCCCCGTAAACACATTCATTTGAATTAAAACAGAATAGAATAAATTCAGTTTTTAAATGTATGCAGGGGCGTAGCTACCGCCGTATCTGCCGTATCAATTATACGGGGGCCCCGGGCCATGGGGGCCCCCAACGTGCGTAAGCAAAACAAATCTTTACCCTTCCTAAGCGCCCCCAAACAAATTTTTATACGGGGCCCCGCCAAGGCACGCTACGCTTCTGAATGTATGCTACATTTGGGACAGGTATCTGGTTTAAAAAAGAATAAAACAGCACATAAAACAGTTTAAAAGTTATACTTGCAGTTATAAAATAAAGATTAAAATGTCTTTTTAAAAATCCACATAGTAGATACCAATTACATGAATAGGATATAAACATAATTACTAATGCAAAATTAAAATTGTTATTGTTGTTTTTTAACCTGTCCCCGCTGTAGCAGGTTCTGCCTAATGCTACGTACCCTGCTTACCCTCCAGGCAAATCTGGCAACAGCAGCTGTCAAGTCAGTGGTTCTATCTGAAAGCATGACTCTAAACATGTGGTTATTCAACTCAATCTGTGGGAAGGCAGCAATAAGGTCATGACTGAGATTGTCATAAAATTGGCAGTTTAGGAGCATGTGTTCAGATGTCTCCACCTTCCCAGCCTGACAAATACATAAGCGCTCGCGAACAGGAACTTTCTTAAATAACCGTTCTCTGAATGCTGATGGTAACATGTTAAAATGCAAAAGAGTGTATGATCTCCTATGCTCTGGGTTACTTAAGCTGGATAAGTAGGATAAGGGCCTCATATTGTTGGGTGGGGGCATTTCAAAGAGCAGACTATTTATTTTATTTAAATTGTGTTGCTGGTGGATATCCAATATCCTTTGTTTTATTGTCTCCTTTGCTTCAGCAGAACCAAGAGAAACAACAAACTGCTTTGAGAGGCCATATGAAACCAGTTTTCCTTCCTACAGCAGATCTGGTTATACTTACTTTAGATCTGTTGTCATTCAGAAACAGTCCAGATTTGTTCTTACAATTAAAAATAAAAGAAGGACATAGAATGGGAAACAGAATTAATGTATAAGTTATGTTCCTTATTAAAAGTTCAGAATGAAAAGGTTGGCTTAGCGGTTAAGATGCTGAGCTTGATGACTAGAAAGTTAGCAAGTCAACAGTTATAGACCCGAATGCTGCATGGAGTGAGCTCCCATTTCTGTCCCAGCTCCTGCCAACCTAGAAATTGCAAGTAGATGCATAGGTACCACTTCTGTGGGAAAGACAAGAGCATTCTGTGCACTTTTTTGTCTAGTCATGCCTTCCACATGACTATGGAAATGACTGCAGATACAAACAGTGCTGGCTCTTTGGTTGCAAATGGAGATAAGAATCGGACACAAATGGCTCTCAAGCTAGGGAGACCTTTACCTTTACTATATATCTCCTATGATTGAAGTGACTTAAACTGAAGTCATGTTAGGCAGTTTAACTCAGCCCTACTCCTCTGCTCCTGTCCCAAAGGAGCATAAGAAGTGACCTTAAACATTGGCCCATCAGAGTGAGGCACAGCTCAATGAATACTCTGGTGGGAATGTTTAGTGATAGACCATATGATCTATATGCAATGGGTCCCACAGTGAGCTACTCCCATAAGAGTAGGAAAGATTCTCATCTGAAACCCTGTAGCATTTCTAATGGTGTTTGTCTGCTGAATTGTACCAATATCAACAATCTCCATTGTCCTCCATGCACCCCTCCCCCTCCAGATGGGACTGATAAACTCTCAGCAGGTTTCTGCACTATGCAAGCATACAACAGGACTCAAAGAGGGGAAGTGTCAGTGGTGGGCATCAGCAGGTTCGCACCAGTTCACCAGAACCAATAACAGAAATACTGGCTGGCCCTGCCCATCCAAGTTTTGAAATAAAGTAGTCCTAATTTGGGTGCAACACAGGGCTTTCCCTCTGGCCACACCCACCATACCACAGCAACAGTGTGGTAGTAAATTTTTTTGGAGCCCACCACTGGAGAAACTCCTGTTCACCTGGCCTTCAGTGTTAAAGTAGTCTGTTAGATCTTGGCTAATATCTTCCTATTTTAACTACTTGGGTCAATACGATGTAAAACAGATGTAGAAGTCATCTGTATAGTTAAGACTAAAGTTTATAGAAGACAGATAACTCATTAATCTCAAAGCTTCTGTAAATTATCTTGCATCACAAAATATGAAACCCTGATTACATTCTTAGATAACAGAAAAAACTGTCATAAATAGCACTTTTTATAAGACACTTACAGTGTGTCCTAGACTTTTTCATATACTCCTTGCACTCCTCTTTGCAGTTCCTCTTAATTTAATGAGTAAGAACAATACTCTTTAAAAAGTTTGGCGCATGGATAACTGTTATAGCAATCTCAGTCCCTTTCTCTTTCTGGAGTGTTTTTAAATGGTTTGTTCTTTGCTCTTGATGACTAAGAAATGAAAGAAGAGAGGTGGAAATTATCAGATAGCACCTTGTTTAAAACAGCTTCTGCTACTGAAGTTCCATTGGACACCAAATTCTCTGCATCTGCTACTGGTGAATCTTTTATATTGTCATCAGGATGGCTACATAGATTTCACCTGGGAAAATCTGTTTGATAGACTGTGAATCACAGTGGATCAAACCATATTTTCCCTGTTGTGTAGTCATACCCTAAGGTACATCTCTCCATCCCTGGTCCATCCATGAGCATAATAGCTCTCAAGGGAAACATTTGTATGTTCATATATGTTCAAAGAGCCAGTGCTGTATGTTCAAAGAGCCATTGCTGCCTGTGTTTGCAGATGTATACATGGTCATATGGCAGACATGACTAGATCACCCATGACATAAACTCTGCCCATGACATAGGCTCTGCCCATGATGTAGGCTCCACCCATGGTGTGGTAGCAAATTTTTTGCTGCCCACCACTGTCTCAAGTCCCTATTCCACCTAAAAACTTCGTTGAGACATGCCATTTCAAAAAATAATTGCTTAACAGGCAAAGTGAGGCAAAAGGACTCTTATAAGTTGAATGCACAAATAATTATTATGCTTCTGATGAGTGATATTGTAATAGTTCTAATAAAAGTGCTTACATAAGAAAAAATATCGAGGCTAGACTAGCTGTCTGTTCTAGTTCATTGCTATTGGAGCAAACACAAGACCCACTGAGTTGTGCTGGCATAAAAGCAACAGAGGAGTCACTGGAGGCTGAGGAATTTTAAAAAAACTTTTAAGATGGTTTGATGACAACTTCAGCTTCTGTCTTCAAGGCAAATTCAAGAGTGCTGTCAGTTGAGTGTATAGTCCTTCAGCTGCAGTGGCAGATGTGAAGATGGCTACTACCATCTTTCACTTTTGACAGGAACTTACTGGAACATCTTCTATCAACTGAAAATGAAATAAAAGAAATGGAATGGAGTTGGCGAGACTCTGAGGTGATCATTTCTCAGTCACTTAGTGCATGGTGGGCCAGATCACAGGGTGAAGCAGGAACACTGAGAGTACAATTGCCATGTCAGTCATTGTTATTTTCCTTCCTTAATCTGCTCCTCTCTTCCAAGGATGGCTAAATAAGAATTACCAGGGCTGTGGAGGACTTATTTCCTCACAAGAAGAAAAATGAAGATTTAATGTTGACATATTGTGCTGTTAGTTATAGGAAAGGCCGAAGAACATGCTAGCTGTCCATATGTTTTTGAGCTACAACCTGACAGAGCTCTGGAAAAGATTTGCAATGGTCAGAACAAATGAAGGACAATCAAGCAACACTGAGAGAACCACATGCTCCTCATCATTGGGGTAAAAATAGCCAGAACATTCCTGGGAGAGCTATGAATGTTTTTTGAAGCTAAAGGGATGAGGTTGGGAAAGATAATGTTATTTTCATCCAAGTTATCTTACTTGGCATTTAGAAAATAATCAACCCACCACAGTCTTGACTGATTTTTACTTCACTGCTCCCCAGGCTGATCTCATGAGATGTCAAGAATTGTGAATAGATCAAACATTTGTGGGGTTTTGAGGCTTTATATGCCCAGAAGGCTTGACTTTGAACCAACCCTTAAACTTTTACAGAGTTCTCATGTGATATGTTTTATAGATGGTTGTGTAGCACTCTTCAACTGGCTCTATTTAAAATGATCCATTTGAATTTTTAAATCATTGTAAATGATTTATTTTAAATGAGATATTTTAAATCAAGACTTCTAGGAAGAAGGCTGCTGGGATAAGAAGGGCAGGAACTTGAGGAAGACTTAGAGTTGGAAGAACCCACAAGCCCTTGGCTGAAGTGGCGATCCCTCCTCTTTCTGCAGGTATTTAAAATCATCACCTGCCCAGCAGGAAGTTCAACATGAAGTGCACACTTATTGTCTTATTTGGAGTTGTGGGAGGAGTCACAGGAAGAATTGTGTGACAAGAAGATGTGGGCTCAAAACTTCCAGAAAAAAAAATCCAGAAGGACCCTACCCATCATACATTCACAACCTTCCCCAATCCTCTTCCATCCTATTTATCCCTGTTTTTTATCACTTACTGCTCTCTATGAAGTACTTGAAGGGAAACTGTAAAGTTGGGTCTTTGTTCATGCAAGAATGTGATTCATGGGAAGGAATGTAACAGAGGGAGTCAGCTGGTAGCCACTAGAACTGTTAAGGCCAGGGGAAATATATGCTTGGGGATAGCAGACACAGCAATATTTAAGAGGGATGGACAAGAAGATATTGAAGCTGATGATAGCTATTGGGCAGCATCAGCAGCTAAAGGTGGCACTGGCAAAGGAGACAAGGACAGTGACATTCAAACTAACCTTAGTTTATACTGCAAAGCAGGTGGCAAAGGTAAACTGCTGCTGTTCTCTCCTTACAAAAAATGGGGCTGGAAGATAAGATTTCCATGTTGGAAGGTGATTAGCTAGAGAGGAAGAACAAAGAACAAGTACAAATAGTTCTGCTTCTAATGATGCAACTAAGTTGAAGCCAAAAGCTTGTCTGATGGCTGGCATGCATCAAAGTGAAATAAAAGTACAGTGCTGGTCTCCCTTGCTCAAAAGCTAGTCATTTCTGACTCTAGGGTGCTCATCTCCATTTACAGCCAAAGAGCCAGTGCTGCCTGTGTTTCTAGATGTATACATGACCATATGGCAGGCATGACTAGATCACCCATGATGTAGGCTCTGCCCATGATGTAGGCTCCTCCCATGATGTAGGCTCCGCCCACAACATAGACTCATCCCACGGTGTGGTAGCAACATTTTTTGCTGCCCACCACTGACTACCATTGTATTATAGAATGGACATTTGAAGGTAAACTTTGAAGAGGTAGCTCATTTCTTGAACAAGTAACATCAAATATGACATGGGCCTTAACAGAGAACAAATAACCCACAAAATCTGAGATAGATGGAGATATGCCATACTGGTAGCCAACCTCAGCAACTGAGATTGCACCCAGAAAGAAAAAAAACTATTGTGGGGCGAAATATAAACTATTAGTTCCTCCTTAGCTTCCTTCCGCCCACTGTAGGTAAATGGATGTTGAATCAGACATACCTCTAATGTGATCCAATATGGTTCTTCTGAAGGCCACTGCCATTGACAGTCCCATCCTATGTGTGCCAATTCACTAACCTAACACATATTTATAGTAAATTCATGACTAATTACCCAAATGGGAAGGATATTCTTTATGGTTGAGGTACTCTCCATAAAGCACTGTTTCAATTAAGCCAAGAAATAAATTGTAGCATTAGGAACTGGGCTTTGTCCTTGAATCATTAATTAATTAATTGCCTAATAGCTATTGTCAAATATTAATTAATTGGCATACAGAATCAAGAACTATTAGTGGAATTAGCAGGGCAAAATAATGCCTTCAATCCAAACCAGATGACATGAAGAATACTTTGTTCCAATGGAAAGAAGTTGAAAATATAAGCGAATCACAGGGTTATACTCCCAGCTTTCTGTCTCCAAACAAACTGGAGCTTACTGCATAATACATGGATATTAACAGTGAAGTTGTGTTCAGTATAGTTTACTGCAAGACACCACAGCGGCTGCAGATCCTTAAAACAAATAAGTAATTCTGACCAATGGCACATTTCTTCAAGGAGAGAGCTTAAATTTATACCACCACATTCAAGTCACCCAATCATATGACAGATGACCTTTCACAGTTATCAGATGTTTTTGAACTGGTAATGAAAGCAATATATTTGAGAAGTGCACTTTTCCTCAGCTATCTGCTGAATGCACTTGAAATTAGAACCCTGTGTTCTTTGTGCATCAAAGACTCTCAGTTGGTAGATGTACATTTTAAACAATGGGCTTTGTTCAACTATTAATTCAGTTAAAAACAGAATCAAAGCTCTATCAGTGCAATCAGAACTTTCTTTGGTGCTTCATACCATCCTCTTGAAAAAAGAAAATACAAGCAGTGGAGATAGCTTCTCTTAGATGAACATTTTAAGCAACACTTGGTAGAATACAATAAGCATTTATGTTCCTTAAGTCTTAAGATTTTTTCCAATAACAAGAAGACTGCTGCAATTACAGTATACTGAGGGTTCTCATTTGCTATAAAAGAAAAAAAGCAACACATCCAAGTCTATCCAGTTACTCAAAAAAAAAAAATCTTCTGCTTTATGAATGTGAGTTATTGTGCTTCTGTAATTAGAAGCTGGCTTGTGAAGAAGCAAGAGATCAAATTGCCAACAGATTACCAGAAAAATGTCTACTTCTGCTTCATTGACTGCACTAAAGCCTTTGACTGTGTGGATCTTCCCACATTCCTTGTTCCAATTCTAGATGTTGTCCAGCACAGTGGTGGGCAGAAAAAAATTTCACTACCACACTGTGGGCGGAGACTACATCATGGGCAGAGCCTACATCATGGGTGGAGCCTATGTCATGGGCAATCTAGTCATGGCTGCCTTGTGGGCCATGTATACATCTGCAAACACAGGCACCACTGGCTCTTTGGCTGTAAATGGGGGTGAGCACTGCACCCTAGAGTCGAATATGACTGGCTTTTGAGCAATGGAGACCTTGAACCACTTGCAGGGACAAAACCTGATGGGACAGGGCAGGGAGGTGGGCATGGCCACCCAATTTTGCCACCCCCCTGCCCATAGGACACCCAATTTTGCTACCCCCTCCCCGGGGGTTGCAAACCTGTTGCTGTCCACCACTGATTGTAGTATATTTTATTTGTCATGACAAATGATGTGTCCAAGACACAAGAGCCTTCATTTCTTAATAATTCAGTTCTTCAGAAGAAAACCTTCTGCTTTCTGAATGTGGGAATGTTGTGCTTTACAGTATTGTGCCCAGGTTGCCTGCAGGAAAAAGGAAGCCAAGCTTTACACAGCAAAGTCTAGCCTGAATATTGACAATATCAATGGCAGCAGTGAAGACTGTGCACAGGATACGTCTTTGTGTTCTAGTGCACAAAAACAAAGCATGACTCCAGAATATGACTCCTTTTTTCTTTAGTTATACTCTCCATACCCAAACACAAAGCAATTCTCATGGGTTTTTTTTACAAGTTCTCTAGGTATCTATCACTTATAACACAAAGCAATCTAAAGGTTTAGATATAGAGTAAAACCTCATATAACACTAAAACCTGGTTCCACAAGTCTTCGTGTTATATGATTTTTAGTGTTATCTGATCCTCTATGGGATCCATAGAGATACATTGTAACCACACAGGCTTTCGCGGTTGTTATCTGAAGCATCCCATAGGATCTTAATGTTATCTGATGCAATTCTTCCCCCCAGATTCCTTGATGTTATGCGATTTTCGTGTTATTCGATACTAATGTTATATGAGGTATTACTGTAGTTTCAAATCACTTTTTGACATTTGCAGTGTGCACCCTCCTTTGCAAAATGAGGTTTACTAGGGATTTACTTGAACCTTTGTCAAGGAAATGAAATTATTTGAATTAGGGCATCTACTTGATATACATTTTGGATTGGCATATCAGAGAGAAAACAAAAAAACACTATTGTGACACTTTTTTGTTTACTCTCTGATATACTTGAAACACAGACTTTTTTTAAAAAAAGGATCAGGTTCAACACCTCTACCTTTCACTATTTGCTGATTTGCCACTCTACGTCAAGATGAACAGAACAACACATAATGTTAACTATTTTCCAAGCCTCTTCCTTAATAGAAGATCAGATTCATTAAGTTGGTACCATGGTTCATGCAAAAGGAGGAAGACCCTTTATACAGATTGTGTGGTGTGGGGATGGGGCATAAGACTTCCATTCTCTGAATCTACAAAATCCAAGATCTGAAAAGCAAAGCCAAATCTAGACCTATTCATACACACTAATAATGAGTTCAAAGACCACTTCAAAGATCAATACAATTGTTTACATGAAAGTCACTATGAACTGGTCCCTCAGAAGCAGAGGTTTCATCACAGCTGTTGATGATCATACATATTTGTAATGATCACCAGACTCTGTTCCTAAGAATTTGTAAGTCTGGGACCATACCAGCCAGGACACATTTAATTTGTGAGGTCTGACCTGGATTTTTCTAAACTCAAGACAAGCCCTGGCATATTCAGTACCTCAATCCCAGCTCTGCCTTACAAATTACAGCCTCTCCTCTCTCCAGGGTTTAAGACAGGGGTTCCCAACCTTTTCAAGCCAAGGGCTGGGTCACACTCTCTCAGCTTTGAAGGTCAGATGGCCATTTTGCCATGCCTGCACAATGGGGGTGGGGTGGACATTTTGTCCCAACAGCTTCAAAGGTGCAGCCATTTTGTTCCTCAAATACCCTTGGAGGGGTGGGGAGCACATGAAATGGTGTTGCAGGCCTGATCCAGCCCACAGGTCTTAGGTTGGGGACCCCTGGTTTAAGCTAATAAATAGTGTTTTGGCATAGTCTTGGTAGTGTGTAGGTAAACTAAAAGCAAGTAAACTCTCCCCTTACTTGTGTAAATTAAAACATGGGTTTGGATTTTTTAAAAATATTTATTTTAACAAAACAGGCATTTACAAACAGTAACAGTCAGAAGATATCCAAAACAAGGGGGAAGAGAAAGGCATTGAACATACATTAAAACCTCACATAAAGAGTGCCTCGCTTAAAGAGCAGAATTTTCTCTGAATGTTCGCTTCACTTAACAAATAAAACCAACCAAAAACTCGCTTAACAAATAAATTGGGGTTCGCAATCCCCCCCCCCCACACACAATTGGTCACTTACGATGGTGTTTCATTTAAAGAGCAAACTCGCTTAAAGAGCAATCCTGTGGAACGCATTATGCCCTTTAAGCGAGGTACAACTATACTGTATTTTTTTCAATCTGTTAGCATGATACACTTGAGGCTTCTTTGTTGTTCCAGGCATGTGCACTTCATGACACATAACAATCCTCTCTTCTGGTGACTTTGGCCTGGGCCATAGGTCTCTTAACACCGTCCTCAGAGTCAGAAGCTACAGCTGGTGCTGACTGTATATCTGCACTCGTAACATGCCTGGGGCCTGTCCCTTCCACTTTTCCATCACAGCCACATGGGTTTTGTAGGTGTCATAGAACAGACATTTCTGTGTTGTAGTGAGAAGTGCTGATGAAAAAAAAATGGAGTCTGGTTCTGAGATTTTCCTTTGCTTGTTGTATTTTTATGAATGGTAGTAAGCACAATAGTGTGTCCTGTTGACCACCCTGACTGTTGGCTTTGGTGTAATCAACACTCAAGTTTGCTCACAATATTGTGCAGCAATTTCAGGTCATTTTCTTGCATTTTGGATTGTACAGATGTACAATAGACCAGACTGGAGGTTGTTTAAAGAACTGAATTCCAGAGAATCATCACATGTTCTCTGACATGGTTTCTGGGGGCAAGGTAGAACTAAAAATAGCAGGGATTTGGCTGCTGTCTCTCTGTGCTAAAATATTTTGAAGTATTGTTTTAGACTAAATGAATGGTGAAGCAAAGGTGAGAATGAGTGTAACAAAAACAACGGGGAAACATAAACATATTTTAATCCAGGGGTTCTGAATGTTTTCCTTCCATGGGCCGGATTAGCCCTGGCACAAAGCTGTGCGGGCCGGAGGTGTGGTTACTCCCAGTGCTTATGTTTTCAGTGGGAGCGGTGCAATCATGCCACTCTGAATATTGAAGATCTTCAAGGGGTTGAGGGTCCCTTCTGTCATCATGATTTTTAATAGGTCATTTTCCTTTTATCTTTCACATCACAGTTCTATGGCAGCTCCAACACATATTACTTCTGCTTATAGGTAGCATTCACAAAGCTGCGCCAATCAGTAATGATTCCCACCTTCATGCACTACTAAAAATGTTGCTCCTCTCCTCCAGGATTACCATCACAGCCAATATGTTCATTATTTAAAACCTGTCTTCGATAGCCTCTTATATAGTTTAGCCTGTGTGTCTATGCATTTACCAGGGGCTGGATGCTGTCATGCTTTGACAGCTTCTTGGAGACATAAATGAGGGATGAATGTTTCTTGGGGACCAGTACCAAAGAACAACCTGACAGCATGACAGTTTTGAGTATGGCAGTGCTAACTCTAAGTAAATCCCATGCAACCCACCTCAACATTGGCCATCATTAATTAATTTGTGGAAAAATAAATTCCCTTTAGAAAGAATTTCCAAGAAGAAGAAATTTAAGAGAAATTATAATTGCTGAGATTCAGGATTCTTGTACTTACCATTCCTTATGAGAGCAGCTAAGAGGTATCCAGGCATATCTTTTTTTTTATTGATCTTTAAAACAAGGAACACAAACAAAAAATTACAAAAAAATACCACATACACATATCAAAAAGACATACAACAGATAACTAAATTCACCCTCATCCAACCCTTCACCTCCCATCTTTCCATATTAACGCAACATAAATCCCTACCACCCACCCTAAACCTTTCACCATTCTATCATCTTCTCCCCCCCATCCTTCCATTGAAGAACCGCCTCCGAGTGTCGAAGGGGGGGGGGAGACCGGGACTAGGCGAATTCATATCAATATTTGAAAGTATCAAATAAATCAACTTGCTCAAAGCTATACAGGTATTCCTTGTTCTTCCTTCCTTCTGCTTATGGCTGTCTACCCCTATTCTTTTTATTTCTATTCTATATTTTCAACCCTTATTCCCCTTTAGCTTTCTTTAACAAAAATTCTTTATATTTCAATAATATTTTTATAAATATCCTACAACTTGTAAGACACTGGGAACAGCTAACTCTTCCTAACAATTCAGGTGTTACATTGACTTAATATTTCCTTCCATCTGTAATATCCTAAACTTCATTTTCATATTTCCAAACATACCCTTAAGCAAACCCTTTTTCATATTTCCCTTTACCTCTGCTACTATTGTATTTTTATTATAATTCATCCCTACCTTCAGCTCCTTCATCTTTTCAATACTTTATATTTCTCTCTCGTATTTATTCTAAACTACTCTCTTTTATCATTTTTGTCAGCACCTTATTTAATTCCTACCAACTCCATTGCCCATTTTTTATAGAGATTATCGTACTTCCCCATTCTAATCAGTTATCTATCCCATTCTATACTCTATTAATATATATACCTGTATAAGGTTTCCATAACTATGTTACACTGTACTTCTTTTATTCCAGAAAATCAAAATCAAAATCAAAATTCTTTTACTCCACAAGAGAATCATGTCAAATTTTATTTCTTTAAAGTTTATTCACTATTATTGCAGTTATTTCCTATATTTGAGGATTTATCTTTGATTTCCTTCCATTCTTCCTTTTTCATTAATATTACATGATTTTAACATATCCATGTAATCAGTTTATTCTCTTATCACTACTGTTTTCCATATCCAAAAGAATCTCAACTGTTAGAATTGTTACCTATTTTAATTCACCACCTTATCTTATAACAATTTAGTATTTAGTTTATTGTCCTTCCTCCACACTCTTTCTCTTTTTGATAAATCCTAATAAATATCCAAATATTCAGCCTCCAACTTTTTCACCTATATACCTTTTTTATTTCCTTAATTATATAAGTAATACATCAACACACTCAATGAGGAAAATCTAGGCTTTGGCCCTACACCCCCTTACCCATAAATATTTTACATCCCATAATTTACCATCTTTATGTTTCTATTTCTTTCTTTCTTTCCCTTTCTCCTTTTTAACATATGATAACAACTCATTAATTCTTTCCCCAAATTAATATTCCTTTAAATTAAGTTTTCTTTACACACATAAATCAACCACTTCATATTGCTTTGGGAATTACGTCCATCGGTTAACTAATAATAATTTTTTCCCATAACTATATTGCTCTATGCTTCTTTTCATTCAGAAAAACAAAAATCAAAATCAGAATTCTTTCAGTCCACGAGAGAAATCGTGTCACTTTTACTTTTTTAAAATTTATTTGCTAATACTGCAATTATTGCCTATATTTGACAGTTTCTCTTTGATTTCCCTCCATTCTTTTGATCCTTTTTCAATAATATTACATGATTCCAATGTATCCATATAGTCAGTTTGTTCTCTTATCATCACTACTTTCCCTGTCCAAAAGAATCTCAACTGTTGGAATTGTTGCCAATTATAATTCACTCCCTTGTCTCTTAATAGTTTTGTAATTGGTTTAATTTCCTTCCTCCACAATCTTTCTCTTTTTGATAAATCCTGGTAAATATTCAATTGTTCACCCTCCAACTTTGGCACCTGTGTACCTTTTTTCCTTAAATAAGCCAACAACTTTAATTTGCTTTCCAAACTTACAAATTTTACCAAAACATATCTTTTAAATGTCCCATTTCTTTTCTTTCCCAGTCTGTAAACTGCTGATATATCTTCTTGAGTAAAATTTCTCCCCATCTTCAGTTCATTCAACCATTTGATGATTCTTTCCTTTACTCTGTCAAATTTAAGTTCTGGAATATTCTTTATCAATAAATTCCTCTTTTTTGCCTCTACTTCCAACTTGTAAAGCCTCTTTTCTTGTCTATCACTTCTTTCATCTCCCTTTTTTCCTTTTCCTTGAATAATTTCAATTGATTCCTCCACAGATATTAACCTTTCCTCTGTTGCAGCAAGTTTTTCATTTGTTACTGACTTTAAATTTTCCAGTCCATCCCTTAAATCCTGTTGTTCTTTCATAAAATCTTTCGTTTGTTGTTTAATATTTTTGACCTCTTCTTCTATAGATTTTGATTTTAGGTCTAATAACACAAATTTGTCATTTATTGTTTTCATAAAATCTTCCAACAAATTCCTCAGATCTTGTTGTTTTTTCATGATATCACTCATTTCTTGCTTCCTTATCTCATTCATTTTATCCAATTTTCTCTCTATTTTATCCCAATTGTCCATTTGTTTTCCCATTGCATCCAAGCATTGTTCTTCTTCTTTTAGTTTTATTAATTTCAAGTTTTCTGCCTCTGTTTTCTTCTGTTCTGTTTCTTTTTCATCTTCTAATTGTATCAAGTCCTGTTTATCCGTTGTAGCAACTATTATTTCTTCCTTCCTTTTGAGTATATTATTCGTTTCTTCCATTTGTTTCCTCATTTCCTCCCAGAAGGATATAATTTGTTTATATTCACTAGTGTCTTTAATGTTTATATAGCTCATTATTGCTTACCAAATTTTCCACTACTATATGTTAAATTCAAGTTGTCATTCTCCACTGTTACCCTTTAATAATCAGTCTCATACCAAGTCATTCTTGGTCATACATTTTGAACTTCCTTCCACTTGTATCTTCAAAAAAGAAAAAAAAGAACTTGTCCTTTAAGTAATTCACTCCCAACTTTCTCTCGGACTCTACACCAAGTAATTAACAGTGTTATCTTTAACCAAGTAAATCTCTTTAGTTGCCGATCTTTAAATAAACATCATAGTCCACAACTTTTCTTACTCTTTGAGTATACTTTATCTCCAACTTCCCCTTCCAGCTGTGTCACCGGTAATCTCTATCAGCTGCAATAATCAGTCTCTCATGGCAATTCACACCAAGTCTCTTAATAGTAATCCACCATTTTTTCTTCTCTCCTTTTATCAAATCTTAAGTCCAACTCATTCCAAGCAAACCAAAGGTATTCAAAACATTCAGAGTTTCAAAGTTTCACTTTCAAAGTAGATTAGAGGCATTCAAAGTTTCAAAACTGTTCTCTCCTCATGCTTGTCTCTTAATACTTTTCTCCATGGCTTCAGGAGTGGGAGGTTAACTATGTTATCTTTCCTTTAGTCTAATCAATCAAACATCCTTCCAATTGCTGAGCCTTTAACAAACATTGTAATCCAAAAAGTAGAAGCATTGTGAGATTTACAAGGGTATCTTATAAAGAGTTCACCAGCTTAAACATTCCATCCATTTCTTGCCTTTTTACATGTGAGCCTGTCTTATTCATTATCTTCGTCTACGGCGTCTTTCAGCTTTTTCACTTCTCATCACTGTCCTGAGTTCTCATTCCCTCTGAAACTTTTCACCATCGTCACTCCCGACATCTCTCAACTGTCATTTTCTCTGATTTATCGCTGAAAGCCTCCTTTTTTCACCTTTTCCAAAACATTCATTAGGCAGCCTGTTTAAGGTGTGTATTACTCCTTCGCCATTTTGTCTCGGTCTCCATCCAGGCATATCTTGACTCTCACTTTACAAGCATTCTGTGGCAACTAGTAGCATAATTATGCTGTCCTAGCATTCCATACTTCAATAAAAGTTCAGGGGCATGCATGGACTACGTAACTTATATGCAGTCTGGGTCTTCTGCTAGGAGGCACAGTGGCAAATCAATCTCCCAACCTCTGGCTCTACAGTTAGATACCTAAATCACACTCTATAGCAGTGATGGCAAACCTTTTAGAGACCGAGTGCCCAAACTACAACCTAAAACCCACTTATTTATCACAACATGCCAACACAGTAATAGGGAAGGAAGGAAACATTCCCATTGGGTTGCTGGGCAGAGAGGCGGGGTGAACTCTATGCTGGAGGAGGGATGAAGTGGTCCCAGTGGGCAAAAGCTATCATAGTTTCTCTAGCCTAAAGTGGGACTATAGGTACCCAGAAGTGTCACCAAGGGTGTGTGGGCTTCACAGATGGTTACAGGTTGCTGAGGTGAAATGAGTTATGTGCTCGGGTGGAGTAAAGGCAACAGACTTGAGACACATTCACCCATTACATTGTTATCCTATTTTTTCCCCTCAGCACAACCCTACAAAAACAGATGCTAAGCCTGAATCTGTGATCCCCACCATTTAAATCATAAACTCTCACTGTCAGGCCAGGTATAACTGGTAACAAATGAATGTGGCTTGCCATGAAATTTCTATTTAATAGCAAACCCCTTCCAGTAAAACATAGTACATGTCACCTACAATGAGGCAGTGGCATCATGTAGGGGGAGCCAGGGGGACCCCCCGGCGCAGGTAATGCTTTTTGGGCTATGGATATTCTTGGACTACAGTTCCCAGAAGCTGTAGCAGAAGTGGGTGCTGGCATCCACCAGGGGGTGGCAAACTTGGCTTTAGCCCCAGGCGGCTGAAATCCACACAACGTTACTGCAATGAGGCTGATTCTTTTACTAAAATAAGTATTTTTTTCTTACCTTAAACCTAATACTTAATGTCTCCCTTCATAATTTAGCAGTTCAATATGTATTATTCAATAACATCCAGCTAATCTCAACAAATGTTTAGGTGTAGGCTGGGCAGTTTGTCAAATCTCATTTGGCACCTTTGAAACACTATTCGGTGTCAGGAATTTTAAAAGTGATTACCAGTTAAATCAGGGAGAAGGAAAAGATTGGTTTGAATTTTTAAAAACTCTTTTAATTACTCTTATTTTTCTCCTCAGTCGAAACAAAGCTGTATCCTCAGCAGTTTCTAAGCAACACATCTTTTTCAATTACAGCTTAATACTGGTTTGTGTCTATGCGCTGCAGAATGCATTTCCCTTTTATTCATACCAAGCCTTCACATCACTGCAGAGAAAAAAATATTGTTGCAATTACAGTGACCTAATGTGATGTATGTTGTTTGTCAAGGCCTTTCAGAAAACAATGCTAATAAAATATGTCATCTCAGACTAGATGAGCTGGTGGTTTCCTGCACAATAAATTTGTTCCAGACATTTAGAATATGGTTTTGCAGGCTTGATAGGATTTTCTGTATCCAAAGAGTCACTCTCCAAATCGAGGGTAATAAATACAGAAAGAGTCAGTTGCTTTTCTACAACTGTCTAAAATTTAGCTTGCACAAGTGTTCTTCAGCACATTTCATTTAATTTCATTTCTGATTGTCCACATTGCCCTGCTGCTGTACTTACTTTACTCCTGAGCTGGATTTTGTATCTTTGAAGTACATAAATGTAACAGGAAGGAGAAGAAATTGGTCAAGTGTTCCAATCTGCATTTCACATGGCAAGGCTTTCTCCTCATGTTTCTATGTCCAGTTAATTTCTACCCTAAAATTGCTTTGCTTATTCCTGGTATGTATAGAATTGGGTACTCCATCCATTTCTGGTAATAAACCTGTGACCTTGATATGGAAACTACTCACCCCAGGACTTAACACTTGTCATGATTTAATTTTAGGTATCAGTCCTCATCTAGCCTGTCACTGAGTCTAGACCAGGGGTGCCCAAACTTTTTGGGCCAGGTGCCTGACTACTCCCCCAGAATAGCTGAGGAGGCCAGACCCTGTCCACCGAACAGGGTGTGTTTGCCTATGCATGGCCATTTTACTTCCTGGTTTGGCTTAGATGCTTCTGCACATGCGCAAAAGTGGCCATTTTACTTCCTGGTTCCTATTCCAAAAACAGTTTTGGAATAGAAATCTGTGCAGGTTCTAAAAAGGGGTTTTGTTTGTTTCTGTGTTCATCCCCTCTATTTCTAGTTCTTGTGCACAAAAGTTTACATTTAATCCCACCAGATGCCTTTGATGAAAGGGTTCTTTTGTGAATGGTCTCATCCAGCTAGGCAGATATTTTGTATATACTCACTTTACTTGTAGCAGGAACCATTTATGGGACATCATTTTGAAATTCCAAATGTGCCCAGTAGCCCAGAAAGTTTGGGACTCCCTCCTCTAAGTAGTATCCAGGTTTAGCTGCTCTTTCTTGTATATGAAAGGCAAAGCTTTTTTTCAAAAGTCATTGAAGAAACAGATGTTGAGTAAAACCGCAGTGGGTGTTTGAAGCCTAATAGGCTATGAATTGAAGATGAGGTGGGTTGTAAATATATGCCTAGCAGTTTTGTGGTAGGCATATTGTGGAGGAAAGAAAAAAAATCAGTATAACCTTTATTCTAAATGAAAATCATGAAATTATTTACTCAAAGAGTAAAAAACATGAAAAATTGGATGTGATTGGTATTTCTTTTCTTCTTATTATTTTTAAGCCCCCAGGGCTGTATACAACATGAATGTGTATATTTTTAACAGAAGAAAAAGCAAACCAACTCCAGACATTATTTTTAATCTAAGGTGTGAAAATAAGTTATTCTGGCCCTCTAGACAGTGTTAAAGAAGGGGCATGAGGTGGGAGAAAATGTAGGCCGCAGCAGATTTGAAGACATAAGCTCTCCCCTTTACATAAATAATTAATGCTATGAATCTGATGAAAGTTCATAAACATGCCAGGGGAAAAAAGGGAACTGGAATTTCAGAATGCATTATGTGATGCATTTATATCCTCAAAACAAAACAAGAGCAGCAGACTGGCCAGGGAGATTTTTATGAGGCTGTGTGAAATAGAACAAGTTTCTTCTTAAAATTAAGCTAAATCAGTCATGTAAGTGAAATAGAATAACTGGTTTAAATTAGAGGTGAACCAAGCGTAAGCATCTACTTGTTTTGGGACAGCAAACTTTACCATTCTTTCACATTGACTAGACTGGTGAGGACTGGGAAGATCTAGAAATATGCTATTTGCTTGTCCCTGTAGACTACAAAATCCATTATTCTCCATTCTGATGTTCAGAGCCATAGTCAGGATTCTCGTTTTGGGGGGGGGGCATGAACAAATTTTTAGGAGGGGCACCAATATCACACACACATATATAACATTGGCATCCTGAGGTGGGGTGGGTTTCGGCAGGCTGTTAGCTCACAAGGGTTTTTGCCCCCATGGGTCCCCTGGCTACAGCCCTGCTGATGTTCCATCTTGTATACAGATACCTAAATGTGACTCAATTGGGAGTAAATCCTAATCTGAAAGGCTTCATGGCTCAGCATAAGCATAACTGTGGCATAGCACTGGGGTAGTCATCTTTTTTAAATTGTAAATGTTAGGACATTTTTCATTTGGGGGTATTGTACAAAGATTGCTGCCCAGTGGAATAGTACAACTTTAAGGCCCTCCATGTGTTCTGAACACAGGTGTCCATAATAGAGCCTCAAACTGATTGCCAGGCTGTGCATGCTTGGTCCATGTGCTCCTGTAACAGCCCAGCTGTGGCTGATTAGAGAATCTGCCCAGCAACAGTAGGGTATAACTGTGGCCCTCTGGGTAGGGTCTATGGAGGAGGTTATTATTCTGGAGGAGATTATCACTGAGGAGGTTGCTATTCTGAAGGAGTCTATATACTGAGAAGGACTGAGACACTGAAGGAGGTGATGCTGTTGAGAGCTTTTCTTCAACTGAGAAGAAAGAACTGCTAAAGGATCACCAGGACTCTTTTGAGTGCTCCTGGAGTTGGAGCCAACAGAGGAATCCAAGCTGTCTACCTACTGTGGGGCTTGGAGAGAGAGACTGTTGTATATAGTCCTGTGTATGTCTGTCTTCCCCTCACTGTAAGTAAAGTGCACCTTTCCACTGAAGGCATATGTGTGTGTGTTATTGCACTAAGGTTTTCGCTGCGTAAGAGCTTAAAAGTGCTACTCTGCTATCCAGCCACACATATCGCTAGGGAAATCCCTGATAACGGGTTATGGGCCCAGGTGCGCCTAACAGCTACGCCCGATGACCCTAACTGTGCCCATGAGTCTTCACCTGTCAAGCCCGGAAGTGCTGTGTGCCTGGACTGGAGCTGTGGAGCCCTGATCAGCGTTCAGAGGAGCTGCGTTCCCTGGAGGACTCATTGCCTGCAGGACAACGCCCCCACGCAGCCAGACGCCCCAACAGAGGTCCAGAAGACGTCCACCTTGCTTCGTGTGTTCCTGCCAGCTGCATGTTTTGTGAGTCTGCAAGTGAGGGAAGAATGGCTGTTTCCAGTCTCTCACTGGTGCCCCTGCTTGATGGCACCAACTACCAGACGTGGTCAACCAAGTGCAGTCTGCTTCTGCGCAAGGAAGGGCTCTGGGACATTGTTGAGAATCCCCAGAAGCTGGAAGCCCTGGATGAAGAGGACACTGACAAAAGGGACAGACTTGAGTATGATAATCAAAGGGCTTTGGCAATTATTGGGTTAACTGTAGCAGAGAGTCAGTTAACATATCTTAGAGGGGAGAAGTCAGCTGCCGCATGTTGGCAGAGGCTTAAGCAGTTATATGTAAGGGACTCAGTCGGTTCCCAAATATCTCTCACCAGACGTTTGTTTAGGTTACACCTCCAGCCTGGTGGAGATATGGCTCAGCACCTCCATTCAATTAGTGATTTGCTGCAGCGTCTTGCTGAAACAAACTTGTTCTTTACTGAAGAACAAAAGGCATATATTCTCCTTTCATCTTTGTCGGAAGAATATGATGCTTATGTTTCGTCCTTGGACATTTTGCCCAGGAGTGAGTTAAATTTCTCATCTGTTCAAGGTCGCTTACTGGAGCAGGACAGATTAAGGTGTTTTCTGAAGGAATTCAGAAAACCAGAAGTTCTTCTTGAAAGTGGTAGAAGCAAATCACCCCCTCCTCCCACTGTGTGTGTAGCGAAGAAATGTTCTAGATGCCAGAAGTCTGGGCATATTGCCAAGTTCTGTAAGGCAAGGTCGAGCCCAGATAAGGACAAGACATGTAGAAAAGCAAACATCTCTGTAGCTGCTTTTACTTATGTTGAACCTGGCACCTGGTTAATTGATTCTGGTGCATCTTTTTCCATCTGTAAAAATAGGAAATTGTTTACTGAGATGTCCAAAACAAACCAGACTGTCACGTTAGCCAATGGGTCACGAGTCCATGCACTGGGTAAAGGCCAGGTAAGATGTGAAGCTTTGGGTGAAGAGCTAGAAATGCTTTATATCCCTGAGATGAAGTATAATTTGCTGTCTGTTAGGACCCTACTAAAAATGGGTTACTCAGTGACATTCCAGGGGAAGGAATGCGTCATTAAGGGACAAGAAAAGGAGTTAACTGTGCCACTACACAATGATCTGTTTGTGTTAGGCTCCCGTACACTGAGTGCGAATCTGGCTGATAAAGGTTTTGGCAACAAGCTCCCCCATGACAAATGCATACACTTAATGCCCAGACGGTTGGGCCATGTTAATTTCCGTGACTTGAGAAGGACCATCGATCTGACTAAGGGCATAGCAGTGAAACCATGCAGCAGATTTCTGAGCTGTAAACCTTGTAACAAGGAGAAGTCTATGGTCACTCCTGCAAGTAGAGTGGGTGGTTTTAGCACTACCCAGCCATTAGAGGTGGTGTCTGCTGAATTAATAGGTCCTATGAGCCCAAGCCCTGGTGGCTCAAGGTATGCCCTGTGCATTGTTGATTACCACACAAGTTATGGGTTTGTGTATTTGCTAAGGTCCAAGGGTGAGATCTGATCAACTTTAACCAGATGGGTAAGGTTCGCCCAGAACAAGGCAAACACACAGGTAAAGACCCTAATCACTGATGGGACACTGTTCTTGAATGAAGCCAACACTGTTTTCCTGGCTAAGCATGGAATAGTCCACCACAGACCTCAGCATAACTCAACTGTTGAGAGGAGAGGTCAAACTCTGCAGGCCATGACAAGGGCTATGCTAAGTGATGCAGGTCTCCCTTGCACACTCTGGGCAGAGGCCATGAAGTGTGCGAACCATCTGCTGAATAACGTGTATCCCTCTGGGATTGGGGACATCCCTGCAAGCAGGTGGCATGGAAGGAAGCCAAACTTGGGCTACCTTCGAGTCTTTGGCTCTCCTGTCTGGGTACGCATCCCGGGGCAGCCTCGCCCTCGCAAACTGATCTTCATAGGGTATGAGGCGAACCATAGGGAGAATAGGTTTTGGATGCCAGGATCCAACCAAGTTACAAAAAGCAAGAGTGCCAAGTTCCTGGAGCACTCCCGGTGGCAACATGTGGAAAGTGTCCACATTCCTGGACTCCTGTTTGAGGAGGAGGAGGAGGCAGAGCAGCCTGTCTTCCAACCCAGCAGAAGTGAGCTTGTTAGCAAAAGTCCCACTGATGGGGAAGCTGGGGTAAAAGAAGAGATAAGAAGTGTGTCAGAGGAGTCTGACATTTCTGGGGAGTCTGGGGGAGATACCACTGATAGAATCCAGCCCCGTAGGTCCAGTCGGACTAGATGGTCACCTGATAGGTATCAGGCCACAGTGGCATCAATGGATGAAGCAAACCCAGAAACCACTACTGAGATAACTGCATTGCCAGGTGCAAAGTTGGGTGCACTGCAGGCAGAATTAGACAGGGAGGTACACCCACCTCGGGACCTGTCTGTGTGTATGCCAGAATCTGAAAGGCATAGGGTGTGTGGGTCTAGGAGACCAAGGTATTTCAAAGGAGCAAGAAAAGGTAATAAACTGTTTCCTCCTGATGCCAAGAGACATGTGAAGAGTGTAAGCTGATGTTGTAAATACTGAAACAGAGAGTATTGTAAAGAATCTTGTACTGTACCTGTGTATATGTATATATTGCTTATGTTTTCTGACCTGTACATTGTGGCATCCATCTTGTACAATAGGAGGAGCATGTTAGGACATTTTTCATTTGGGGGTATTGTACAAAGATTGCTGCCCAGTGGAATAGTACAACTTTAAGGCCCTCCATGTGTTCTGAACACAGGTGTCCATAATAGAGCCTCAAACTGATTGCCAGGCTGTGCATGCTTGGTCCATGTGCTCCTGTAACAGCCCAGCTGTGGCTGATTAGAGAATCTGCCCAGCAACAGTAGGGTATAACTGTGGCCCTCTGGGAAGGGTCTATGGAGGAGGTTATTATTCTGGAGGAGATTATCACTGAGGAGGTTGCTATTCTGAAGGAGTTTATATACTGAGAAGGACTGAGACACTGAAGGAGGTGATGCTGTTGAGAGCTTTTCTTCAACTGAGAAGAAAGAACTGCTAAAGGATCACCAGGACTCTTTTGAGTGCTCCTGGAGTTGGAGCCAACAGAGGAATCCAAGCTGTCTACCTACTGTGGGGCTTGGAGAGAGAGACTGTTGTATATAGTCCTGTGTATGTCTGTCTTCCCCTCACTGTAAGTAAAGTGCACCTTTCCACTGAAGGCATATGTGTGTGTGTTATTGCACTAAGGCTTTCGCTGCGTAAGAGCTTAAAAGTGCTACTCTGCTATCCAGCCACACATATCGCTAGGGGAATCCCTGATAGTAAACTCGGAGAGGTAGGCTTCAAAGTCTTCCAACATAGTGATACTTTAAAGTCAGAAAATCCAACTACTTAAAAGCAAGACCCATTGGTCTCAGGCCAAATGCCTTGCCCACCCCCACCCCATTTCCCTTGGAGATTGAGATTGAGAGAGAGAGAAGTGCAAATCAGTTGAAACAGAAATTCATTTTCTTGAAAGAATAGTCAATTAATGACTCTGTAACAAATGGGACCCTCCTGAAAAAGTGGGAGGGGCCCCTGACCACAGGTGAAACTTGACGCCTCCTTTATCTGCCTTCTTTTCTTTGTGAAGGTGAGTTGTCTTTGCCACCACCATGCAATTTCTCTGCCTAACCTTTTCTTTCAGGGAGGGGTTGACTTCTGCTCATGCATGTGTGGCTTCTGCACTTCTGCCATGTACTTTGTTCTTTTTCCGTTTTTTCCCTCAAGAAATATTCCCAGCGACTCAATACCAAGTTTCAGGCAGCAGTTAACTAACCTGACTCCCTAAAGGGGCCAATGGCTACAGGTGGATGAGCCCCTTTAGATGGGGTGATGGTCCCCCTCAGTGGAGGAAATGCCACTGGAAACCATCCTATTGGGCCCAACAGCAAAATGAGCGGAGGAGGAAATCTGATTCCCAATGGTCATGGAGGTAGAAGAGGCCATGGCAGATGGACTGGCTGTGAAGGTGCACCTTATCCATATCCTAAAGGCTGTGGCAGTCCCGGTGTTAAATCCTGCATGTCTCATTTCATATGTGCCGCAGGAGACGGCTCTGTGATCATAGTGTGTGGGTCACTTCATGGCACACTGGGATCCACCTTAAACAAATTCATACCAATGACATTTTCCTCCTTCAGGAAAAAAATGTGTTCTCGGATACGAGTTGCAATTGACTGGGGGGGGGGGATAATGTATCTCTGCAGATTCAGCACAGACTGGTTTAAAATTAAACCTCCTTTTTAATGAGATCTTGATCAGATTTGCCTTGTCCCAGTTTCTGTTGAATAGCAGGACATGGTATCACATTCCTTTAGTAACCAAAACCATTTTGCATATACATAATGGTTCTTACCTTTAATTAATGGTTTTAATTTGTTATCATCTTATGAGCTGATTTCCCATCAGGCTTGCAACAACTAAATCTACTATACATGCCAGTATGAATATTTATTCTTTTATTATAGTAGTACATTATTTGGTACTTTGAAGAGTTGTAGAAAAAAATATTAATCAGATAAATGCCTATGGATCTACACTATAGATCTGTATGCTATAAATTCATAAAGTAATATTAAATTCAAACTTATTTTATCCAAATGCTCTTGAGGCATAGATCACATTTCCTATAGTTATTATGTACATACAGTAATTTAAGATTGTAAATTACTTTCTTATATATTGAACAGGGTTGCAAGGTTTTAATAGCACAAAAATTGCAAGTAGCTGACACTGTTGAATAACATATTGCTTGATCCCATAAATGTTTATTTCTAATATGTCCTACAGAGTTCAATTGGAAATATTCCCTAATTAAATTCCTTTCCCCATCTTTTCTCAACACTTTTACACTGAGTTGTAACTTTTGCTAGAGTGAAATGCTCTGATAATTTTGCAATTTTCATAATCACTTTTTTAAAATACTGTATAATGTATATTTAGCTTTTGAAAAACTGATTTCTACAAAAGATTAGAAAGTTTGTATGCATAAATCCTAATTGTCAGGAACATTTCCACACCTGTTTTAGAACCAATGGTGATTCAACCTGTACCTCTCCAGCGGTCACAGAAATAAATTACTTGAAGGAAGCCCTGCTGCTCTGACAAGAAAAGATAGATCAGTTTGATAACATCCCAGTATCCAACACAAGCTCCCAACTGGCTTTTTCACAGGTTTGAACAACCAGCAAAGGCAGGAACATTCAGGGCATGCAGGTGTTAATGAGCTATTGGTCCATTCACTCCACTCTATTGGACCTACTGACAAGGATGGGTTGGACTATACTGTATTTGGAATCTCACTTATTCCCTTACTCTCAGTTACAACAATAGTTTCTGTCACTTTGTATTACACTAACCCATAAAAAAGTCATGGCTCACATTTGCCTGAAGAGCTCTTAAAATTAAGTGGAATGGCTGACCCCCCCCCCCCAAATGAAGGGCACCCCTTGCCCCAATCACAATCTATGAATTTCTTATATATTATTTTCCACAAGTCTCTTGAAATTATTTCTCCTGTTACAATTGGAAGTGATGTCTCAGAGAATTTTATCCAAGGTCTCATTACTAGAGATGAATTTAAAGTGACTGGATTTTACTGAATGGTTTTGGCAAAATATAGCCTAACAGTTAATTTCCATCTTTTCTCTTTGGGCAAGTGGGCACACTCAGAGAAAATCTCAAAGAGAGGCATACAAAATGGCTGCCATGGGAATAACTGCTGTGGCCATCTATAAATGAACTCGAAAAGATCAAGTGCAGGGATATGTCACTGAGACCAAGACCAAGACCATTCACATCCTTGTACTTCAAATCATCATGTAAGAATGTGAAAGCTGCACAGTCAAGAAAACTGGTAGGAAAAAATAGTTTCTTTAAAATATGGTACTGGTGAAGTACTCTGAAGATATCCAGGACTGCAAGAAAGATAAACAAACAGATCCTAGCTATCAAGCCTGAATTATCTCTGGAGTCAGAAATGATGAAATTAGGCTGTCATTAGATGGGAGTCATCGTCATCGGCTGCAACTTGTATTAAAGTATACACTTTTCCTGGTTGCAGTAAAAATGCCACTGGTGGGAATTTGGTGGATCCCAGCTTGCCATTAAGTGACTCACACATTGTGATCTTTGAGCCATCTCTAGTGGCACGTGTGAAATGAGACATGCAGGATTTAACACCGGGACTGCAATGGACTGCCTCAGCCTTGATGATATTAACAAGGCATGCCTTCACAGCCGGTCCATTGGGCATAGCCTCCTCCATGACTGTTGGGAGTCAGAATAGTGAAATGGTTTCTCCTCTGCCCATTTTGCAGTTTGGTCCAATATGATGGTTTCCAGTGTCAATTCCTCCACTGAGGGGGCCATCACTCCACCTAAAGGGGCTCATCTGCCCATAGCCATTGGCTATACGGTCTACTCCATTACTCAGATCGGAGTAAACAAAAAAAATATCCACTATGGCTAGTGCACCATGACTGAAAAGAGAGAAGGACACAGGACACCTTGTATCTGAACTTCTCAGCTGCCTTGTTTTGAAAAAGAAATTAAGAAGAAAATAATCCCTTTTCTGTTTGCAAGATATCTACATTTCATTTTTGTTTTAGAAATCCCATCAACTTTCTCACAAATTTGTCCAATATTTTATGGTGATTTTTTTTCCTGGAGAGAAAAAAATATGCCAATCTGTGCAGAATTATCACATATGTTGTGCAAATTGCCATAATTCCTGAACAGGATTCCTGGAAGGGAGACTAAGCTACACAAAGATTGGTAGATTTTGCATAGAGGTGGGGGAAGGGGGAAGAAAATGGGAAAAAACAGGGTTTTGTTTTCATAGTGAGCCAGAAAATGTCTATGACACTGAGGGAATTCACAGTGTAGAGGTAGCTATGTGAGACTCAAAAATTGCCAAGAACAAGATTTGTGCCCCATACTTTTGATACCCAAATAGAATAACTTTAGACTTCTGCTTGTTTTTCAATGTAGTTATTTGTAAAGCCATGTAGCTCTTTGGAGGTTAAAGACAGCAGCTATACCATGGAAGCAGGGTGGGTGTACCTTGCCCTGCTAACAAACATTAACATAAAATTGAGTTTGATATCCAACTAATTTCTGTTCACGCTCCATGCCTGATGAGCACATTAAAGGAAAGATTGAATTAGAATGTAGTGTGTGTGTGGATACTCATTTGCACACAGTATGGACCTTGATAAACAATGTAGAGGCAGTGGCAGCACCCCTAATTCCTCACAGAAGGGGATATTGAGATAATTACAGTCTTGCATGCACCAATACTGGGTTATCAGTAGGAGATAGTCTTTACAGCCTCATGTGATTGTTATTTGCCACTAATTTTAGTTTAAATTTCATATAAAAGCTCTGCTCCCTCTTCCTGTTTGTTTTAGTGCCTCCATTGTTTTGTTGATAGTCCTCTCATTTCTCTGAAGTCTGACCAAGTAATAAGCATGGAGGTCCTATCCAAGTGCTGGTGAGTCAATTTTCCCTGGTTTTTCTGCTTCTGATTGTAACTAAAAATGTTTGTTGTAAGTAAAGATACCCTTTTCTACTTTAAATGTTTCTAGAGTGAGTTAATGTTAATGTGCTAGTTTGTGTGGAGAAACCAAAAAAGGTGACAGTGTTGAGACTGGGCTATCTATTCACATTATCTGTGTTGTTGTTTTATCTCATACTCTGCTAACTAAGAGGAATACTGTAATCAAAATTCTCCAATAAGTGAATATTTCTTGAGGGGAAAATGGAAAAAGAACAAAGTGCATGGCAGAGGTGCAGAAGCCACACATGCATGAGCAGAAGTCAACCCCTCCCTGAAAGAAAAGGTTAGGCAGAGAAATTGCATGGTGGTGGCAAAGACAACTCGCCTTCACAAAGAAAAGAAGGCAGACAAAGGAGGCTTCAAGGGGTTTACAATGCTGATTCCAAGGAGTCCTTGGAACCAAGTATATTTGGAAGAGGATCAAGGTTAAACAAGGGAGCTATGGCACAAGTGTGTTTTCTAATTGATTTCCTCTTTGTGCTTTCTGAGCATTAATTAAATAAAGAGTGCCGGAGCTTTTTGCAGGTGTCATGAGCAGATAGGGAACTGCAGCAGGAACTGAGTGTGATAGCAAATTTCTCATTCTCCACAATCCCCCTCACTTTCAGACAACTATTTCACTTAGCCTTATGGCAAACTTGGTTCTGAGGATCAAGTCTGAACCAAGAAACTTTGAATAAGCAGGAAGGGCTAAAATGAAGTACGTACATTAACAACCAAGTTTCTTGAGGATGCCAAAATCTATTAGTAATATTGATATTCTTATTCTCTTCCATTTCATAGTGCAGGGGTACCCAAACTTTTCAGGCCATGGGCCAGTCGAGCGGTTCAGTGGGATGGTCACGTGGTTCCTCCCGCTGAAGGTGGAAGTAAAATGTACCCATGCTTGCACAAAATGCAACACATTTATGACAGCCACAGGTGCATTTATGGTAGCATTTTGTGCAAGCACATTTTACTTCTGGTTCTGGGAGTGGTATAGGCCAGTTGATTTGGCACTATGGGCCAGATCTGACATGTGGGCCATAATTTAGGCACCCCTGTCATAGTGGGTCACATTATACTTTCTTTGTTCCTGTGTGGATTTTTTTCGTATATTTTGGCTAAACTAAACATATATAATTGTTCCTCTAATCTCTGAATTTTTAACATTAAGTATTTTCTGCAATTCTTACTTATGAGCAATTTTCAAATACACACATATCTTTGGATTCACGTTTTTCAAAAGTACATGTAGCTTTCATTGCATTATTCTTGACCAATACAATTTCAGAAATTTATGGATTTTTGAGACATTGTTCTCAAGAGGTACACACTGGATATTTTGAGAGGTGAATGTGGGACACAGTTTATTTGTTTTCCAATTTGTCTTATCCCGGCTCAAATTTTCAAGATAATCCTCGCAAAATTTGAAAGAATTCACTATCTATAGGTCCCACTAAAGTGAATGAGGATTTCTCAAATGACATTTTCAGGGTGAGTGCATTCTTGCAGCTGAATGTTTAATTTCAATAGCTCTCCAGCTGCATGTAGATGAGGAAGATATGGATTGATGTGAACCAACTTGGTTTCAGCCATTCCATGAGATCTTATGACCTGTTTACAGTTCCTCTGAAAAATTAGGATGAATCTGCACATCTTGAACAACTACCCTCTCCCCCTCCCTCTCCCCCCTCTCTCTCACAAACCAAACCACAAATTTACAGACAAACATAGTCTTGTGGTTTTTTAAAATAATAATTGCATGTCATCAAGTTTTCTACATGGAAAGTACTAAGAATTGTTTACCACTTCCTTCTATTGGGGGCATCCTGGGACTGGGCAGAATGCCCATTACTATAGAGTCTAGCTCTCCTGAGATCCACAGGATGAATGGATCTCCCAACCTCTCACTCTGAATTCAGATACCTAATTTTCTGAGCTGTCCAGCCATTGATACTTTTATTAGACCAGAAAAAAGCACTAGTTTTTGATGTATAGGTCTCGTCATCAGGCAGTTTACAATGTGTTGGTTATATTGTATATACAGAGCTGTAGCCATGTTTCTAGATGGGGGGGGGGTTCAGGAAGGGCAAACATTTTTTAGGAGGGGCAACAATGTCACACTCACATATATAACATTGGCATCCCAGGGTGGTTTGCGGGGGTAGGTAGGGGTATATATAAAAAGATGAAAGTTGAAAAGTCTTGGTAGATGTCAGTGCCAAGTTTGTTTCTTAAAAGTGAGTTCCAAAATGCAGGCTGCAAACAAAAGTTTCGAGTATAGGTTTCAAATTTCTTCTCTGGTGATCATTTGTTGGAGTCTGTCTTCTAAATCATTTAACAAAGGGCTTCCAATGTAAGTCAGCATCCACCCACCCATTGCCTCCTTTGAAAGATAGCCTTCATGTTTGGCCAGGGAATGAGTTTATACAGAAATGTGGCAAATTCCCTATCAGACAACTGGAAATAAAGTTTAATCTGCCAACTAGATAAGTGGTACCCAACATGGGGCATATGCCACACAGGAGGACCTCAATTCTCAGAAGTCAGAGTCAGTACATTGACTGATCAGTGCTTTGGGGAATTGACTTAGGCTTCTGTGAATTGAAGTCCATAAACCAAAGGTTGGGAAGCCTTGTACTAGATGAAGCCAATAGAAGCCAAATTGATATGTTTACCTAGTGATTGGAACTATAATTTCTTCAATGATCAGTCCTGCTTGGCAGATGTTTCCAAGCAGGACTGTACATTGAAGACAATATTCAGGCATGAGTAGACTACATCCACAGTAGACTAAACCACAGAATAAATCCTCACCCTGTCACACTGATGGCCCCATTTTGAGGTCTAAATGCCAGAAGGCATCCAGTACAACAATTTGGAAAAGGGAGCATTTTAATAATTCTCTTTCTCTCTAACAGTTGTTAAACAGCCATTAGTAAATAGCCTAAGGGTGAAGATTACATGGCCTGGAAGGCGACTGAGGATCTCTCTCCCTCCTCTGAGCCCACAACAAAGGCCAGAGGGGAGTTAGTCTGTGTTCTGCTTTGGTTGTTTTGTGAGGTTGTATTTTATGATTTTTACTGTACTGTTGCTGTTTTGACTATAAGCCGCCCTGAGTTGCCTCGGCGAGTGGGTGGCAATATAAATTTGAACAAACAAACAATTAGTCTTAGGGACACATAAATAGAAGCAGCGATCAAAATACTCTGAATCAAATGTGATTTTCTGCCATTTCCCCTCCTTTCCCAAACAGTTATATGATATCAGCTCTTTACATACAGTAGGCTTCACCAACCTCAAAAAGCAATTAAAAAAGTACAATGCCATACATTTACTCAGATTATGCTATAAATTGGCTCCTGTCTTTGAAAATGAGGTTGAAAATCTCAGCCAATACTTTAGGCAAGTCACTGAAGAATTCATTACAAGGCTAATATAAATACAGCTGTAACATACTTCTCTCCTGACATGTGTTTTATGCTTCCCTTCCCCACTCTTATTTATCTATTCCTCCAATTCTCTCCACACACAAAAATATTGATCGTATTTGCAAGATTTTTCCTTTGCAGAGAAAAATACCAGTAGGAATCCTTTAGAAAGACACACTGATAGATATACGAGACTTTTTAAAAAATTCCTCATTGGAAATACTGTACAAAATAATCACTTTCTCTGAAGGCCTCATTTTTGTTTTATTGAAGCAATAATAAGATTGTTGATTTATCCACTATAACCCTTAGGGAATCTGCAAGTGATTCACAGGAAGTGTAGTATTTCCTTCAGTTTGCATTGCGACCGAGGCTAGTCATCATTGTAAAGCATCTTCTTAAGATGGGGCTCATCTATTTCCATTCCCTAAAGAGGCAAGAAATACCCATTATCTTTAACAATTTAGAAATAAAGTGGACCAAGATCTCTTAGGATGCTTCTTTTATTATCTCTAGGTAGCAACATGCATTCAGCAATAAAGATTTTAAAGACTGCAAAGATGAGAAGAAAATAAAATTCTAGTTTAAGATGATGAAGGAGAAAAGAAGAGAAGTCTGACTTTTTTTAAAAAAAGAAGTGTCATTTAAAAAGTAAAAGTTCAGAGCATGCTGACAAGAGTCATTGATGTTGGCATTATATAACTGCAGAGCAATTCCCCTTTATTGAAGTATAAGCCTTCATAACCACTTACCTTTTTAACTCAGCACACAATAATCAAGATTATAGTATGCCACCACAGAAGCAGAGAGTACAAAGTGCAGGCTTTGATGATGTTGAAGTTAGCATCATTGATATACAGTAATACCTCAGATAATGTTTGCATCAGATAATGCTAACATCGCATAACGTTAAGCAATTGGGGGGAGGGGGAGAATTACATCGAATAAAATTAAGATCCTATGGGATGCATCAGATAACAACTGCTAAAGCCTTTGCGGTTACAATGTATCTCTATGGAGCTTTAAAGTTATCCAATGCATCCCATAGGATGCATCGGATAACACTAAAAATCGGATAACACCAAGACTTGTGGAACCAAGTTTTAGCGTTATCTGAGGTTTTACTGTACTTTAAAACTCACAACAATCTTGAAGCTGAGCTGCGCGCATGCGTGCGCGCGCACACACACACACACACACACGTACACGTGTATTAGCATAATTGTGAAAATGGTGACTTCATAGAAATTGATTCAGCAAAGAGAAATGACAACAGGATCTTTGCACAGAGATGACTTCTATGAACCATGATCCCAAGTTACAAATTTAACAACTTCCTTAGAACTGGCTCATGGATAACAAAGAGAAGATAAAAAAAATTGGACCAACTTTCCCCTTTTATTATGGAGCCTCATATCTCTTCTAAAGCAGAAGTCTTTTTCTGAAGGTAAATTATCTTTCCCTTTTATTAATACAAGAATACTGTGATGGTTTAGTTGTTAAAACACTGAACTTGATGACTGGAAGATTAGGAGGTCAGCAGTTTGGCCGTTCAAGACCTGGGTGTTGCATGACAAAGTGAGCTCCTGTCTCTGTTCCCACTTCCTTCCAACCTAGCAGTTTGAAAGCAAGAAATTGCAAGTAGATAAATAGCTACCACTCTGGGGGGAAGGTAACAGCATTCCATACACTCGGGTGTCTAGTCATGCCTGCCACATGACCACAGAAACGTCTGCAGACACAGACAGCACTGGCTCATTGGCTTTAAATAGAGATGAGCACTGTACCCTAGAGTTGGATACAACTTTCAAGGAAAGGCGGCCTTTACCTTTATTAATACAATTTCTATGAGATATACCCATCTATCATTAAAATATCTGTTTAACAACCCCTTTTTTATTTTAATATCACATATCAACATTCTTGACAACCTCTTTCTTAGTTATTTCATTGTTCTTCATTGCTTGCATTTTCTACTCTCATTTTAAAAGCTTTTTTTTTTCATTTTCAGTAGTAGTTCTGGGTATTCTAGGTGTGGTAATTCAAGAAGAACTGTTACAAACTATGGCAGAGAGGTGTATGACTTCGCTAGAATTACTTTTCAGAGTTTTTTTTCACATATGTGTCACAATGGAGAAGTTTGTTTTGGGTTTGTTTCCTTGGCATTAGAAAATGGTTGTTCAGTCTCACAATCGATTCTGATGTTTCACAACCCCATGGACCACAGCCAGGCTCCTTAGTCCACCCAGATCTATGCCCACTGCATCAACTATGCTGTCTAGCCCTCTCATCCTCTGCCTTCCCCTTTTCCTTTTGCCTATGATCTTTCCTAGCAGAGCCTTTTTCAGTACATCCTCTCTTCTCATTTGGTGATGAAAGTACTTGAGTTTCAGCTTCAGTATTTGTCCTTCTAAGGAACATTCAGGGTTGATTTCCTTTAGGATTGACTGATTTGATTTCCTCATGGTCCAAGGGACTCTCAAGAGTCTTCACCAGCACCACAGTTCAGAGGTGGCTATTGCCATCCAATCTATCCAAGGAACAGAAGGAGACCATCTGTTGGTGAAAACATGGGCCACTTCATTTCAACCTAACATATATACAATGTTAGGGGCCTTTCAAATACCACGTGACCTAAAATAGGCCACTTTTTGACCCCCACCCCACCCCCTGTGACTTTCTGTGACCTTTGATCGACACTCTCCCTCCTCCCCTAAATCATGTGGTTTCTCTGTTTTCCCTGATTTGAAGAGAAACTGTAGAAGCATGGCCTACCAGGAGCCTGAGGATGCCTGCTGCCCCATCCCTGGACTCCTACCTGGCTGGGGGGTGGGGGGTTAAAATCCATGCCAGCTTGAGTGGTAGAGTACGGTCCCACCTGGAGCCTGTGGATGCCTGCCATCCCATCCCCGGACTTCCACCTGGCCAGGTTTTTTTTTTTAAAAAAATTGGAGTCAAGTGACTTCATGCCAAACCCCCCTCCCCCCTGTGGCTTTTGGGGGACTCTCACCCCCTAAAATGGTCATGTGGTATTTGCAAGACCCCTTAACATGACCTGCAATTGGGCATCATAGTGGGTAAATGGTCAGCTATTTATGGGTACGCCTACCCAAGTCGTCATACCTTATTATGACCATGTATGGAGGGATGACGTCTACCTCTGTACTATTTTGATCATTACTTTCCATCAGGCTCGCCCGTCTGGTATTGCACTTTGTAATTGAGGGTCTGTTCACCAGGCAGTAGATTTCTCCAGTGTCTATGTCTTTCTATCTGATGTATGAACCCCCATTACTCATCATCAATTAAGCATAATTTTGATCACCATTTACCACACTACCACCTGCTTTGCGTTTTACATAAGTACCTCAGTCTCCCTTTGTAAGTATGAAGAGGGCAAAAAACATCACTGTTAGTAGCAGTGCCAGGACGTGGCACATATTGCATCATGGATAAATGGTTGTGTATATCTTTAAGGGCTATTCTTATTGTGTATATCTTTAAGGACTACTCTTGCCACTTTGTGGTAGTGATATTTGTGTCAATGGACACAAGCAGCTTGGATAGCTGATTTTTTTGCCTTGGAACTTGCTTCTACCAAGAACTTGCCCAACAGCTGTTCATATCAAGGTCTGCAAGCATCTGCCAGGAACCAAAAAGTACTCTGTGATAAAGCTTACTGGGTAAGCAAAGAGAGTGATTGCTGAAACTCTTTAAGGACTGTGAACTTCTTGTATATATGCCATTCCTGTATGCTGAAGCAAAGCTTGTTATTTTGCCATCACTGTAAATATTTTTCCTGCACCTCACCTCGTGAGTAAATTTTTCTGTTGCCTCACAAAGTACTGTTTGCCTGTGTTTTCTGGGCTCCCAAGCCACAAAGCATCAACATTGCAGGCATGGATGTGGCAGGGGCAAATCTGCTATGAATTACTCTGTCAATCACCACACAGGCCAATTAGTGATGATAAAAATTTCCCTCTTGGCCCCGAAGTGACCACCAGTAGATCATACCTAGTAAAAAGGAGGGAGGGCAGGACACTTTTCAAGCAGGCTGTAGGAGAGAAATAGAGCGAGGGCAAGGCAGGAAAGAGGCACACTTTTATAATGTGCTTGGCTCCTTCCTGCGACACGGAAGGCCCCTGGGATGGCCACCCACCTTGGGAGGATGGGCAGCAAAATGTGTGCCCATTTTATGCCGTGCACCGCAACCATTCTTCTGCATTCATGCTTCCTTATGGTTCAGCTCTCACAGCCATACCTTACTAGTGGGAAGACCGTAACTTTACCTATGTGGACTTTTGCCAGCAGGATGATGTTTCTACTTTTTAGTATGCTGCCTAAATTTGCCATAGCTTGCCTACCAAGTGCCTTTTTATTTCATGGCTGCAGTCACCATCTGCAGTGATCTTAGATCCCAAGAAGGTGAAGTCCATCACTGGGGATAATTGTTCATGAAAAGAATGGCAGGAAAGATACCCTTATGCCTAGTTTTAACTTTTCTTCTCATTCATTTTTATCAGTTGCTGGAGATGAATTAGATAACACAGTTTTCATGTCCTTATCCAAAGGGTCCAAAATTTGCTTGGCTATGTTTTTGGTTTTTGTTTATAGAAATATAAATGGGGAAGGCCTGCCTCTGACCAGTGTTAAGCTGTGAGAGGGGGCCCCTTTGCCTCTCCCTGGCTGAGAGTGATTCAGACCATTAAGAGAGTCAACCAGAGGTCTCCATACTAGCAGGGGCAGGGAGGAGATGAAAGTGACAGTGACTCTCCCACCTGCCCTGTGGTCCAGTGAAAGACTAGCTGTTTGCTTTGGGTTCAGATAGGGTTTTTTGGCCCACTCACTTCTCTATTTTTTGGTAAAATGTTATTAGAATGTATTCCAACAAGATACCACATTGCAGTATTTTTAAGAAGCACAGTTTATTTTGCAGATCACATTTTATGTTTTAGGAACATTATTTATCTTTCCATCAAATAATGTGTCCAGTGGTGCAATGCCAAGAGCAGGAAGTGGGTTTAGTGGATTCTGCTGCTGAGGTAATACACTATTCCATGCCAAGACTTTGTCAGCAGCCTTGGAAGAGATAATTTAGCAGTGGCAGAAGACATAACAGGCCGGTAAAATTTTCCTCGGGCTACAGAGGAAAGTCTACAAACGGCACAGGAAAGCGTTGTCAACATTATTTTACCATTGACACAAAAGGAAAAGTTTATGCCCTTATTTCTCCCTGTTCCCTACATTCTTGCTTTCTGGATAACTTGTAACTTTTGTAAATTATGTATTTGTAGCAGCCAAACATAACCCTTCTCTTCTTTCTCTGCGTTATCTTCCTCCGCTGCCAGACAACTAGTCAGCAAACGATAAATTCTGTCAGATTTCAAAGCTTGCTGTTTTAAAGTTTTCATGTTTACCTAAAAGTCAATACTTCTTCTGTTGTCCTGGCACTTTGGTTTTCCTCTCTAGAAGAAATAATGCTTGCCACTGCCCTTTTGAAGTGAAGGTTCGAAAAAGCAGGAGACAATTTTGGCTTGCTCTGCTCTATTAAAAACTGAAAATATTTCTGAGAGATGGAGATGCTTTGGTGAGGCTGAAGAACTTCTGTAACACCAACTCTCAAAAGCACTGATTTACTATGTAATTAATGAGATTTCTGTGTACCCCCTCCCCACATTTCCAAGCCTTGTTAATAGTAAGTCTCTTATACTGTTTTAACAAAATTAAATGTAGACACAAAATTCATTGCATTGGTTCTTCCTGCAGCCTCTAATGTCCTTCAATATATATTAGTACATATAAGAGCACCATATCTTGGGGTGGGGGAGATAATAAGGAAAACAACTCTAAGCAATGCATGAACACATTTCTTGAGGTTTTAAAATTAATTTGCATTCATTTAGAAACTATTAAGAGTCTCAGAACCTGAACAAGAGTGTATAGCTATACACAGTCACAAAGTACTTTGGACACTGATATTTATGTTGGTCATGTGTTACCATTAAGTATAGAATGAAATTGCTAAATTATGCACAGAGGGCTTAATTGGGTTTGTAAAAAAAATGCAGAGATTTTCAAGACTGCCCATTTAGCCCATTAGGGCTGTAATGGCTGGAAAAGCTGTAGTTATAGTAATGGTAAGAGTGATATGCCATTTGGATCGCCTCTCATCCAAATGGGACTGAAAACATCTCCTGATCATCTGAGGACAGTCATGGGAAGTGATTGATCAATAAGTGATCAATATTGTAGCGCATCACACATGGCATAATTTTTTTCCTTCTCTTTTCTGTGCATTGCTGATTCGAAGGGTAGCTGCAGGCAATTTCTTGATCAGAAACACACAGAAAGAGACAGATATATATTCTCACCTAAGTATGATGATCAGAAAATTTTCAGTTTCCAATACACTAGTACCCCGAATAACGTTATGACTTGGTTCCACAAGTCCCGTCGTTATTCGGTTTTTAACGTTGTGCGATACATTGAACACACAATGTTTAAAAAAGCCCTGTTTCCCTGGAGGCTGCAGGAAGCGAGAACATCGGGATTTGAATCCTGACATTTTGGCTTGCTGCTGCCTCCAGGGAGGTGGGAGAACTTTGGAAACAGCTTGGAGCGGGTTTCCCCACCTCCCTGGACCCGGCGGGGGGGTCAGAGACCCCAAAATTGGTAAAAAAAAAACGTCCGTTTTTTTTTACCAATTTTGGGGTTTCTGACCCCCCCGCCGGGTCCAGGGAGGTGGGCAGACCCGATCCAAGGTGTTTCTGGGCTTCCCCGACGTCCTGAGCCAGTGCAGGAAGCCAGAATGTCAGAGTTCGAATCCCGATGTTCTGGCTTCCTGCACTGGCTCAGGACGTCGGGGAAGCCCAGAAACACCTTGGATTGGGTCCCCACACCTCCCTGGACCAATTTTGGGGTTTCTGACCCCCCCCCCCGCTGGGTCCTGGGAGGTGTGGGGACCCGATCCAAGGTGTTTCTGGGCTTCCCCGACGTCCTGAGCCAGTGCAGCAACCCAGAACGTCGGGATTCGAACTCTGACATCCTGGCTTGCTACACTGGCTCAGGACGTCGGGGAAGCTCAGAAAAAGCTTGGATCGTGTCTGCCCACCTCCCTGGACCCGGCGGGGGGGTCAGAAACCCCCAAATTGGTAAAAAAAACATCCTTTTTTTACCAATTTTGGGGGGTCTGACCCCCCCGCCGGGTCCAGGGAGGTGTGGGGACCCGATCCAAGGTGTTTCTGGGCTTCCCCGACGTCCTGAGCCAGTGCAGGAAGCCAGAACGTCGGGATTCGAACTCTGACATTCTGGCTTGCTGCACCGGCTCTGGACGTCGTGGAAGCCCAGAAACACCTCCAGAGAGATCAGAGGACCCGATCTACAGCTGCAGGGTGGCTGGGGAAGCTGACGGGGACTCCCTGTCGGCTTCCCTAGCCACCCGCCCATGCCTCCGCAGCTGTGGAGTGGCTGGGTAAGCCGATGGGGGAGCCCCCCGTCAGCTTTCCAGCCTCCCCACCCCTGCCTCCGTAGCTGCAGGGTGGCTGGGAAGCTGAACGGAGAACCCCGTTCAGCTTTCCACCCACCCTGCTGCTAAGAACGACTGTATCGTGTAACGTTAAAATCGCGTTACTCGATACAAGATGTTTCCGAAAATCTTGTAACGTTATGCGGTTTTAACGATATACGGTACTCGCGTTATACGGGGTATTACTGTATTCTGAAGCGACTCATTAGCTACTTCAGGATAGCAGATGTTGACACTAAAAGCAGCTTTGACAACTACAGTATATGGGTGAACACTGAAATGATAGAGTCCCCGGATGAGGACACAAAAGCTCCACATTGGAGGGGAGTTGTCCCACTCCAGTGTCCAATACCTATGGACGCTATGGGGAAAAATTATATCTGGACAACCCCAATGAGAGAATAAAAGATCAGGAAGAGGGTGCAATCTAGAGATCAGACATGCTTCACATTCTCATCACCAGGTTTTGGAGGTACTGTATTTCAGGATTTCAGAAGAACCTGACCATGAACTGAAAGTTCAGCCTTGTAGCTTGTTTTGGGCAGTGGTGATCATTTGAGGATGCTACAATTCAGATGGTTGAATGGTCTCAACATAGCTAGGAGTTTAAGGAGGACTCAGATCATTATTTTAAAGGCACTTAGTGGTGAACTAAACATTTATTCTGTGAACATCTGGTGATTTTGGATGGGGTGATTGGAGCATCTGAAAAAGGCAACGTTTTTGTATTTTTGTATTTGTATTTAGACTTGTATGCTGTTCTACTCACCGAAGCGACTCAGAGCGGCTAACATAACATGGACAACATATACCACAATATTACAATATTACAATATTACAATATATCATCATCATCATCATCATCATCATCATCATCATCATCATTATTATTATTATTATTATTATTATTATTTCAAATTTATACTGCCACCCACTTGCCGTGGCGACTCAGGGCATCTTACAAAAAATATATTACATTGCAATACAATATGTTGGTGTGGGCACAGGGGGAAGGGCGGTGAAGTCCTCAACCTACCCTGACTTCTTCCTCCCCTGGCAGTTCAGTTATTTTTCTGTGAAGTGATAATGGTTCTTGCCCTGATACAGTTACAAATTACACATGATCAAATAACATCATACTACGAATTAAAAATCATCACAATTTAGATAAACCAAAAAAAAAAACCACAACAATAAATACACAATAATATAATACATACAATTCAATACAATATATATAATTCAATTACAAGACAGTATACAATAATACAGTATTACAACACATATTCTCATAGTATCGTGCCTCTCACCGTGGCACACAAACAAATTCCAAAGAGGTGGTGGTGGCTTGGTGCACCAGCCTCCTAAGCCCAGCATGGGGGCAGGGCCTGGAGGCACCTCCAGGTGGAGCAGTCCGGCACTCCTGGCCAGCATCCCTCCTCACCTGGACAGCCCCAAGTCCGAGGGTGGTAGGGGAAGTCCTGTCACACTGGCCTCTTAAGCCCAGTGTGGGAGTGGGGCCCAGAAGCACCTCCAGGTGGAGCAGTCCGGCACTCCTGACCATCAGCCTTCCTCCCCCATATGCCTCCAAGGGCAGCAAAGGAAATCCTGTCACACCAGCCTCAAGTCCGGTGTGGGGGCGGGGTCCAGGAGCACCTTCAGGTGGAACAGTCTGGAGCTCCAAGCTGGCGGCCCTCCTCACCCAGACAGCCTGAAGTCTGAGGGCGGTGGGGGAAGTCCCGTTGCACCAGCCTCTTAAGCCCAGTGTGGGGGTGGGCCCCGGGAGTGCCTCCAGGTGGAGCAGTCCAGCCCTCCCAGCCAGTGGCCCTCCTCACCTGGATGGCCTGAAGCTGGTACCCTTTCCCTTCAGACCAGGGGGCTGCAAACTTGGCTCTCCAGATGTTTTTGGACTTAAATTCCCAGAAGTCTTAATCAGCAGGTGTGCTGACTTAGGCTTCTGATTATTGATGTCCAAGAACATATGGAGAGCCAAGTTTGCAAACCCCTGCCCCAGACTGTCCTGACACCTGGTTTACTGCCACAAGAAAAGATAGTGGTGAACTACATTTAGGGGTAAACAGAGGCAAAGTGATTGATATGTCTGGTCCTACTGAGGCAGTGGAAAACAGGTCTGTGGAGAGCTTGGTTGACCAGGCCTCTGGCCTAGCCTTGGAAGTGGAGACATTGTCCAAATGAAGGCCTCACCCACCTCAAGCATGAAATTAATCCAGGTCTGCCTTGTTGGGATGTACAGAGTCATCTGATTAGTATGTAATGACACAGTAAACTGTCTTGCTCTCTAAAACACAGTACTTCTGTGTTTTGAAGAGCAACAGTGAGTTGCCCCTGTAGCTCTAGTAGAGCTGCTAATCCCCTGAGAAGGAGGCAAGGTGTTCACAGCTATATTTGTGCCTTGTATTATTTTCATATAGTGAATCACAATCAGTGATGGGATGTAACAGGTTCTCACCAGTTCTCCAGAACCAGTAGCAACTTTTCCCAGTGTCCTGGAGAACCGGTTGCAGCTTTTGGGGGGAACCACCTCCGGGACTTACCTTTTCACTATGCATGCATGCCAAGCACTTGGTGTGCATGCACGCCTACAGTGTTTGGCACGCATACACGACCTCCTTGCTGTCCTCACAAGTGGGGAGGAGGAAGAGAAGCTGCTAGCCTGAAGTTCCCTAAAGCCTGCTCCCCTAGATATCCTAGAGAAATGGTTAGGCAAATACTTAGCACCTAACTTCTTTAACTGTTGAAAAGTTGAAAAGTGCCAAAATGAAGCCATCTTGTGGTGAGTTCATTCTGTAGTTCCTTCCATCTGACCTAGTGTGAGAAAGATTAGCCAGAATAAGCTTTAAGCTCTGGTTTAAAAGCTCTGGTTGATTTGTGTTGTGGGTGGGTGTATTTTAATGTATTTTTATTTTATTTATTTATTTAATTTATTTACGGGTTTCTGTTGTGGGTGGGTTGAGGGGTGTGTGTGTGTGAGCGCGCGCGTGCACTTATTTTTATTTTATTTTATTTTATTTTTTAATTTTTCTTTGTCCCTGCCCACAACATCATGACATTGGCTCCGCCCATGAAGTTACGATGTTAGCTCTGCCCACACTGTGATGACATCATGGTGGGGTAGTAAAATTTTTGACATCCCACCACTGATCACAATGTTCCCTTGGAAGTGATCCATATTGTGCTGCTTGACCTAACTGTCGAAAACTGTTCATTACAGCTCTGCCACATACACCTCAACCCCCACCCATCCCAATAAGGGACAAAGGAGAGAGAAAGTTATTGGGTTTGGCAATATTCCTAGCTGGATCTGCCCATTCTAATTTTTTCTACAATATACAGCTAGAGCAGCAGCGCAGAAGCAGCCAACTGGCTCAGTTCCAGGAGTTTTTCTTTCCCAGAAAGTGTTGCACAGTCTTTGCTAATATCTACATAATTAATTGTCAGGAAAAGTAACTGGAACGTATTGGGAAAAGTTAGAACTGGTAGTTAGTGTGCACTGTTGGCTTTCATAGTTCTTTTTTTTATTATTAAATTTTTATAGGTATTTAAACAATATAAACATACAACAATAAAGTTAAAAAAGAAACAAAAAAATACAATACAATAATAAAAAATTACACACAAATTACAGAAATAAGAGAATTAGAAAAAAAAGAGTAAATCATGGAATAGAAACAACTTTTCTTCCTCTATATCAGTATGAGTACCTTACATTAACCATATATAAGCAACCACAACAATAATAATAAAAAATTACCTAAACTCTACTCATCCCGTGTAAAAGCTGCTTAAATCATACTTAATACCATTTTTCAACTCATTCTCTAGTACATTTAATTTCCTGCATTATCATAGAACACACTTTTATTATCACCCCTGTGATATTTACAATGTCCAGGAGATTGTAAAAACTCATAATTTCCAAAAATCATTTTGTTCCGGTACAGGAGCAACCCCTTTCTTCTTGACAGTCACATATTCTACAAAAGGTTTCCAGATTCTCCAAAAATTATTAACTTTAACTCTTCCTTTTCTTATTTTTAGCTCACAGATAAGTTTATCATTCAGTGCCAGCTCCCACATTTCTTTGTACCAATCTTGTATTTTTATCGAAACATCATTTTTCCAATTTCTTGCAATACAAAGTCTAGCCGCTGACAGCATCACAGACATCAATTCTTTATTATCCTTACTTATATTGAACTTATCAACCTCCGTTAACAAAACTGTATCTGGGCCCCAAGCGAGCTGCATTTCCAATATACTATTTATTTCATTTTTCACTTTTTGCCAAAAATTTCCCAAACATTTGCATGTCCACCACATATGTATATATGTTCCCACTTCATGTTTACAACGCCAGCATTTATCACTAATCTTGTTATCCATTCGGTGCAGCCCAATTGGGGTCCTATACCACCACCAGATTATCTTATAATTATGTTCTTTCATTCTAACGGACATGGATCTCATAATCCTTTTTCTCCATTTTCTCTTCCAATTTTCCGCTGAAATTGTTTCATTTAATTCATATTCCCACTTGTTTTTTAAAACTTCCTGTATGTTTCCACCTTTATTCAGGATTTTATAAATCTTACTTACTACTCCTTTAATACCCATGTCGCCTTTCCTGATCTTACTTAACATAAGTTCAAATAAAGTTAACTCTCTCATCAAACTATCATCTGTCAAATATTTCTTATTCCAATTATTTATTTGAAGAATCTTGAACCAATCTAACTGCATTTGTGAAAATAATTTTCTTTTTCTGTCACTGTCTTTACATATGTTAATCCAATCTTTCAACAAGAGAGCCTCTTTCTCTATTAAAGTACTTCTAATCCTACTATCTATTCGTATTGGAAAAGCACTTAAGTCGTCCAATTCTATAACAGGCGAAGTGCCTGGGACAAGCTCCTCTTTTATTCTATTCCATTCTTCTATTGTTGTTTTCATCAATTTACACCTAGGGGATATTTTTGAATTTTCCTTCTTTTCACTTAAGAATATTGATTTATCAAATTTCTGGGACTCTTTCCTTTCAATTTTTTCCCATATTACTTCTTCCCTGTTCAATATTTTAATAACATTTCTTACCTGAAATGCCCTGTAATAATCCCGAATATTAGGTATTCCTAAACCCCCCTCTTTTTGAGATATATACCATAATTTTTTAGCTATCCTAGCTCCCCGTTTGCCATTACAGAATCTATTGATTATATTTTGGTACTCTTTTAATTCTTTATCAGTCAACTTAATTGGTAATACATCCAATAAGAAGTTTATTTTGGGTAACAACATCATCTTACATAATGCAACCCGTCCGAACCATGATAAATTTAACTTGTTATACCTAATTATTTTCTGTTCAATTTCCTTCTTCTGTTTATCATAATTTAACCCTTTAAGCTCTCCAAAGTTATTAGATATTATTACCCCCAGATATTTAATTTTATTTCCAATCTGAATCTTATACTTCTCCCTTATTTTTTTTCTTCTTCCTTAGTCCCATTACAAAATAGCATTTCAGTCTTGTCCCAGTTTACTTTCAAGCCCGTCATATCCTCAAACTTACTCAAGTGCTTATCTATGTTTTCAATTGCTTTCATTGGATGTTTTGCAATAATGAGAGTGTCGTCTGCATACAAGTTAATTTTATTACCTTTCATTCCTATTATATCCTCATCCTGGCGTATTGAGTTTGCCAAAAACTCCATGACCAGAATAAACAATGTTGGTGACAATGGACAGCCCTGCCTTGTACCTGCTTCTAAGTTTATGTTCCCAGAATATTCACCATTAATTCTAATCCTAGCTGTTCCAAATTGATATAATTTCTTAATCACTCCCTGAAATCTAGTACCAAATCCATATAGTTTGATCGTCTCTTGAATTGTTAACCATTGCAAAGAGTCAAAAGCTTTAAATATATCTAGTGACAAAAATCCCACTTTCTCTTTCTTTTGTTCTGCTAGGTCCATTAGGTCTATTACTCTTCGCGTTAAATCTGACATGTATCTGTTTTTGACGAACCCTGCCTGATCTTCCTTTATGTAATCAAATATAAAACTACTCAGTCTATTTGATATTATTGATGTAAAAATTTTTGCTTCCTGATTAATTAGTGAAATCGGTCTGTACGATTCCACTCTTTCTAAATCCTTGCCTGGCTTAGGGACTAAAACTATTATGGATCTATTCCATGACCTTGGAGTTGCTTCTCCCTCCAATATTTTATTAAACAATTTACTCAGTCTCGGAACAATCCATCCTCTAAAGTCTTTATAAAACTCAGCCGATAACCCATCTTCCCCTGGAGCCTTATCTACTTTTAATTTCTTTATCGTTTCCTCAATCTCTCTTTCTGTAATTTCTCCCTCCATTATATTTTTATGTTCTATTGATATTTGTGAGATTCCTTGAGTTTCAAAACATTCTCTAAGTTTGTCCAAATTTACCTCTCTTTTTGAGTACAGTTCATTATAAAAATTTTCTATTATCTTCATTTTATCCATCTTTTTATTGCATCTCTTTCCATTTTTGTCAATCAATACCCCAATCTGGCTTTTGGTTTTCTTCTCTCTTGCTGCCTTTGCTAATAATTTAGAATTCCTATTACTGTACTCAAAATATTCTCTTTTTAAATAGATCATATCCTTTTTAATTTTTTCAATATCTTTCCCATCCAATTCCTTCTTAATTTTTTGTATATCCTCAAAAATTGTCTGATTCTTAGTTCTTGCATGCTCCAGGTAAAGTTGTTTTAATTTTATTTCTAACTCCTGATACCTGCTTTTTTCTGTTTATTTTTAAAACTGTTTAATTTTATAGATTCCCCTCTAAATATCGCTTTCATTGTATCCCATACCGTGCTATAGCTGACCTCTTCATTATCATTCCAATTCCAATATTCTTCCCATTTCTCCATTACATTTTTCTTACTAACGTCATCCCTAAATAAATTTGAATCATATCTCCATTTATACTCCTTTTTCCCCCCGTTGTCCAATTTTATTTCCATTAATATTTTTGCGTGGTCTGACTCTTTAAACATCCCTATTTTAATATCCTCAATAGTTCTAATTAACCCCTCTGTAACAAATATATAATCTATTCTAGAATACATATTATGTACATGGGAGTAAAAAGTATATTCCCTTTCATTCCCTTTAATTTCCCTCCATGTATCTTTTACCCCCAGTGTCTTAATCCAATCATCCAAAATATACTTTTTACTCTTTTTCTTACTACTTGTACTATCAATTTCGGATCTTATTAAATTAAAATCCCCCACTATAATCGTATTTTTTGTTCCTTCTCTTTCTAATATTTTTCCCATCCTATTTAAAAACTCTTCTTGCTTATCGTTTGGGGCATATATATTAACAAGTGTAACTTCCTCCTCATCTATATTTCCTTTGATTATAAGGTATCTGCCTTCTGGGTCAGCTATACTGTGTGTCATATTAAACCCTGCCTTTTCTGAAATTAAAGTTGCAACTCCTCTTGCCTTTGATGAGCCATAGGCCTTCTCATAAATTTGTATCCCTCTCAGGACTATTTTATTTGTTTGTGCAGACTTCTGATGGGTCTCTTGAAGAAAGATAATATCTGCTTTCTCTTTGTTAAGTGCAATCTGTAATTTCTTCCTTTTTAGTACGTTGCCTGTACCCTTCACATTCCATGTTAGTATTTTTAAATTCTTAACCATCTAATTTTATTATCTTCCTTAATTTTTTACAATGCTCCCTGGACATGTACCACCTATCCCCTATCTTACAAAAACTATACGAACTAAATAATAAACAAAGATAATCTAAAAACATATTAAGACTAACTTGAAAAACATAATAAAAAAGTAAACAAAAAAACTTACCTATTCTTCTACTTTGTTTCAACCTCCCCACTTCCTTTTCAAGAATGTCACCTCCGTATACCAAAGAGGGGAGGGGGGGATCGGGGCAGTCTGACATTGCTTTCCCTGTAGCTCCCCTCCTCCCTCTGCCAATATTTCTTTATTGTTCATTATTCTCACTCTGTAATTTCAACAATTTCAACACTCGGATCCGACGTGTCCATCCCCCCCACCGCTCCCCCCTCCTCCCTCTCCATTCTCAAAACTGGTGCCATTTCCCCAGACATATACAAATCCGTTCTTAATTCAATCCATTCACTAGTAGCCACCTTAATTAAACCAATGTGGGTTAGATAGCCCAGAATGTCCATCTTCGAATCAAGAATATGCATTTTTTTATCATAAAAAAACTCAGTTGTTGTGGGAATCTCCAGTTGTATTTGATGCCCTTGGCAGTCAGCAATTTTGTAACTGGTTTCATCTTGTATTTCCATCTTCTTTCCTCTGGGGCAATATCATTGTAGATTTCCACATCATCATCCTCAATTTTTAGAACGCCAGAACCAGCTTGTTTAATGTAAGCCATTACTTTAAGCTTATCCGCCCAATTTGCAAATTTGACCAAAACATTTCTTGGTGCATTCTTACCCCTTCTACCCTCAATTCTAAAAACTCCTCCAAGATCCTCCGGTACAAAATTTTTCCCCATTTGTAACGAATTAAGCCAATCAACTATCCTATCTTTGAGCTTGTCTGGTGTTCGTTCAGCCATTTTTCTAATCACGATGTTCTGCTTTCTCTGCCCCTCTTCCACCAAAAGTATCCTTTTCTCTTGTGCCGAAACTCTTGCTGAAGTTGCATGTTCATGAATAAAAAGTTCATTCGCTGTTATTCTCACTTGTTTTACATCCTCTTGAATTGTGTCTGTAATCACTTTAATCTTTTTAGTATTCTCCGTAACGTCTTTTTGTAAATCAGTGAGAGATCTCGCCAGACTCTCATGTTGGAGTCTAGCAATTTCTCTGTCCTTCTTCATTTCTTCATTATTTCTTTTTATTTCTATTGACATTTGTTGTAACATCTTAAACATCTTATCCATATCAGATGATTCAAAACTGGGCATATCCATCGTAGCTGGTGTCTCCAAAACCGGTGATGGAGTATGTGTTTCCTTCTCCTTCTGGTCCTTCTGTTCTCTCTTATCCTTCCTTGTTTTCGGTTTAACCACTTCCTCCTCCTCTTTCCCCCGCCCTCCCTCCATTATAGTTCCAAAATTTTCCAAGAGAAAAAACCAGTAATCAATCAAGAATTTCAATCTATTTAAATTAAAATGTAAAACCAATTATTTTTATGTATTTTTATATATTTTAATCAAAATTTCCAATTTATTTCCAAATTAATTAATTAATTAATCAATTAAACAATTAAACAATTAATATCTTTTATATTTCTAAATTCAAAATTCTAATCAATAAACTTGATCAATTGATTGATTACTTAATAAAATTGGCCAATTAATAAGACAAAATAAATTTAGTCACTTCCCCACTTAATCAATCAAATCTAATAAATTGATCTACTTAATGTGAGATAAAAGAGCTTAAAAATCCAGAATGTATATATAATATGTATGTAGTAAAAACGTTTTAGACTTAATAGGTTTAATGAATTTAATAGTTTTAGTTTAATTTATTCTGTAAAATTAATAAGAAAAATTAATAAAATTAATACAATTAGTAAATTTGATGAATTAGAAAACTTGAGTAAAGTCAAAAAGTGGAAGATGAGGGGGGGGTAGAAGAGAAGACTAAAAAATAAAAAGGAAATAATTGCTAAAAATTAAAAGAAAAATCCAATAGGAAAGGAAGAACTGTAATCCACATATAAGAAAATCTATAATGATCAAAAGGAAGGACCCACTCACACAAACTGAAGCAACAGAACTAAACATGAAAGCCAAAAAGCCAAAAAACAACAGGGAGGGGGAAAGAAGGGAACACACGGAACAAATAAACAAAGAAAGAAAGAAAGAACTCCAGCACAGACAAAAAAGGAGGGGGGGGGGAACGGATCAATTCACAAACTTCAAAGACTCTGAGCATGAACGAAAGCCACAAGACATAACCATAAAAATACACTAAACTATGCCAGGGATAATCAGAAAGGGGGAGGGAGGCCAAGCACTACACACACTATAACTTATCAAACTGACAAACATATAACAACAAGAAGAAAACAGTATGGCGCGTCTCTCTCCTGTTTCAGACTTGATAGGTTTCGTTTTTGAACAGGGTAAGTTTCGTTTCACTCCGCCATTTTCGCTCTCCCTTTACAAGTCCATTTAATTATTTCTTCTTTAAAAGTTTATAAAGAGTAATCCTTTTAATAAATCCGCATCACTCCTTCTCAAAAGATCGTTTCTTACTGTTATTTCAGTCTTTATTAAAGAAAAAGAAAGTTAAAAGAGCCACGATCTTCTCTATACCATGCGTTCCTTCAATGGCGCCGTCCCTCACTCTTCATACTTCTCGCTCAAGCCTCTCTCGCACTCTCACACTCTCCTTGCTTCCCCCTTTTCCTTCCCCCGTCGCCTCTTCAGGAACTGCAGCCTACTTCCTCGTCTCGGCACCCCGTCTCCCCCCACAGGCTTTTTTTTTTTTTAAACTCACCGCTTGCAATCAATTTAGTCCCGGGGAGACTCCGGCGCCATTCGGAAGCACTTCAGCGACAGTTTGGGGACGATTCAGCGACGGGTTGGTTTGGTAAATATATAAAATCTCTTTATTTTTATGTCCTTTGTTGTCCTCCGAACCTCCGTCTCTCCTCAAGATCTTGGGTCGGTTCAACAAGCGACAGGACTTCCCCCGGTGGCTTTCCCTAGCCTCCGGCTTGCCCCGCCGCTCGGATCTCAGACCCTTCAAATTCTTTATGTACTGACCGCGTCTCTCCGTTCAAAGCCAGCAGCTCTTCAACATAGCTTCTTCGTTCCCTCCAAGTTAATATTTTTTAAAAAAATTAGAAAAGCATCAAGAAAAACCCATTGATTCCCCATTAAATCAGCGGAGCGAAGGGAGACTGCTTCTTTCCCTTACGCCATCCAAGCCACGCCCCCGGCTTTCATAGTTCTGAAATATATTTTGAGCTATTGAACCAAACATAAAAATGTTCCTTAAGTAATCTTTGTTCCTCAGAGTTCTAACACCTTTCCTCTTTAGAACACCATATATATGCATAAAATATACTTTACTTCATGTAACAATTACGCAGATATAACTTTCTTAAAATTTTCGGACAAATAATCAGATTAGGACTGAGCAAAATAAGAGAAATATTTAACCTTAAGCATCTTCTGTTTACATTCAAAAGGATATGTTGGATCTATAAATTGCCAGCTTCTGATTTATTCTGATTCCTTGAGAAACAGGCTGAGCAGATTCATTTGGATAGCATGGCATTGTTACATACTCCCAGTTATTAGACTGATCAGTGATATATCAGACACAGGGCCCCTGGGAGTCAATGTCCAAAAGGTTTCTAGTTAACAGAGACAGAGGTTTCTAGTTATCTACCATTCTCCTCAGGCTTCTCTGAGCCTCTTTAAGTTTAGCTGAAATCTTCATAATAACTCAGAGAGAAATAGAGTTTTCCAGGAATAGTATATTGTTGCAAGCTGTCCCTAAAAAGTGCTTGAGAGTGGCTTGGCCTTGGATGCACAACTAGGTAAATGTAAAGGTCACTCTTGCTTGAAAACCAGTCATATCTGACTCTAGGGTGCAGTGCTCAACTCTGCTTCATAGCTTCTGCAGATGTTTCTGTGGTAATGTGGCAGGCATGACTAGACACCAGAGTGCATGGAACACTGTTTACCTACCCACCAAAGTAGCCCCTATTTATTTTTCAGAAGTCTTGCTCCTCAGTAGTTGATATGGATTCATCCATCTCCTTCCTTTTCTAGGGTGTAGCTATGTGGACTTGTTATGATGAGAGTCAGATTTCCAAATTGACCACTACCTCCCTAATTATTAAGTAAAGGACTGTTGTTGTTTGAACAAGAGCATGGTAAATATGGTTTTGATGTAGCTAAAGAATTATTATTAATTTCAAATCTGTTGCTAAAGTTGCATGAGATTAAGGTAGGGGTAAAAGTTAATATGAAATTTCTTCAATCTGTACATTAAGTGTTCTGTAAAACATGTGAATGATTGGAAAAGTCCAAAAATGTGAAAAAACAACAACAGGGGCATCTCTTTGCTGCAAGAAGGGTCTGGTGCCAGGTTATAGATTTTACTCAGTCTATTAGGCTTTTAACTAGAAGCTGTATTTCTTATAAACCTTTAAGGAATTTTAAAATATTCATTCATTCGATAATAAATATATACCAGAAAGAAGAAGAAGAATGGAGAGGAGCACCAAACCCTAAAGTTGGATACAACTGACTTTTGAGCAGTGTTATTGTTGATTCAACTCTCAGCCATGCCAGCTCTGGATATGCAATTTGGGGTGGGGAACAAATAGGTCAATCTTAGAAGAAATCAACCCTGACTGCTCCCTTGAAGGTCAAATAGTAAAGATGAAACTAAAGCACTTTGGACATCAAATGAGAAGAGAGGATTCACTTGAGAAAGCCTTGATGCTTGGAAAGGTGGAGGGCAAAAAAAAGGGGGCAGCCAAAAATGAGATGGCTAGATGGTATTGTAGAGACAATGGACACAGAACTGAGCAAGTTGAGAAGGAGGGTGGAGGACAGAAGTGCCTGGCAGGCAGTGGTCCATAGGGTTCCAAAGGGTCGGAATCGACTGTGCGACTGAACAACAACAACAAAAAGCATATTGTACTTTAGATCAGGCAGGAGGAAATAGTTTAATTGGTCTAGCTACCAGTGTGTTCAGGCAGCTGAATGGATTTTTTAATCACCTGAATGATTTCTTAAAATGACAGGGAGGTTTGTTATTTATCTCTTACTTCTATCTATCCCAAGATTATGTATAAGGATTAGACATTACTGGAAGCAGCATGTATTTGCATCTGTGTCTATGTGTGGTACAGATGCTGATAGTCATAAAAGAAAATATTTTAGAACATGGAATTTGCCTGGATTAGAGTATTTAGAATAAGGGGGAATGTCACAACTCTATGCATGTAGATAGCAAATGTCTGTCAGAGGAATTTGCAGAAATCACAAAAATTATATTTGTGGGCTACAGTTCCCAGAATCCCATATCTTGTATTATCACAATGACAATAGCTATGGATTTCTGGGCCTTGTAGTTCAAATAAAGTAACATTCCATTCCTGGGAATTTCACTAAAAGCAACGTGAAATTTAATTTCAATGGATATTGAGTTGTAGAGGCAGTCCAACTGGAAAATTGAGCCTACACTGTACCTTAAGTTACATTTTTTTTCAATAAAGGCTTGTGTGACCCAACTGGTTAAATATAATAGGATCACTACTTTCCAATTAAAAGAGAAAAATGGGAAAAATCTAGCTAATAGAATGTTGTTTGTTTATCATTGCACAACACATACACAACACATGCACAAACAGCCATATGATTATATTCTGAAGAAACAGTGATGTATATAGGAAGAAAAGTAATGTAAGAATGCCAATTGGTTTGCAAGTTGTAATGAGTCCAGTTAGAGCAGAATTGGCTCACCTAAATATAGGATGCCTGTATTTCAGCCTCAAAGAAGGCCATCAAAACAGATAACACGGATGTAATAGCAGCATGGCATAATTGGATGGGAAGGGTTAAAGTTTAAATAAGTGATGACCGAAGTATGAACACTAAATCTCTTAATAATTTCATAAAGAAAATGAGGTTAATGTAAATGAAGGGGATCAGGATAGAAAGTGCTATTATGTGAAAAGCATAATACGTCATGCACTAGGAAGAGCTGGAAAGATTACAGAATGTAGTGAAGTATTTAAAAAAGATAAGGAACCCAAAGGTGGAGAATGGGGGAAAGATTACACAAGAGCTTGTGATTAATAAGGACACATTCAAGTACATGAAGTACAAAAGGTCAGAAGAAGGAATGCTAAACTTCTAATGATGGGCAGCAAAATTTATTGGCGGCTGAGGCAGATATGTGAAAAATAACCTCCTGGGACTGAGGTTTCTAAAGGGCAGTGAATAAAAAATGTACAGAAAATTCCATATGGAGCAGAAAATATGTATGATAAACCAGATTTGGTATAGGAAACTAATGCTCTATTCTTACATTGTTACAAATAAGAAACTTTTGGAATGACTTTCTGGGGTGAAAGAGAGCATGATACAGATCTTATCATCTTCTCGGAAGGAACTGAAAGTAATACACAGTTCTGAGTTTAGAGAACAATATGCATTGTCTGAAGATCTTCATGTGGGTGGAATACCTGCATGCAAAATCAGCATTTGTGCTTCTAGTTAGCAAATGGGTCAATGTGGAATCAGCTTTGTATTCCACCTGTAATTTCTTCTTTCTGAAGAGAAGAGTCTACTGAATGAGTAATGTCATAAATAACTAAGATTCAGAGAACCTGAAGAACTGATTTCAGATGACTGGAAGGTTATTCAGAGTTTGGAAAAGTTATTTTGCAAACTAAAAATTAGAATCCTCTATATCCAGTGGCCCAGTTAGTTGGACAGGAGACAAAACTTCAGCTCATCTACAGCTCCTTCTTTCAAGAAACCCCATTGCCTGCCTCGAAACTGATGAGGATGAGCTTAAAAGAGCTTCCATTTTATACCATAAGCTCTGGGAACCCTTTTCTACAAAATGTTGGATATAATTTCTAGTGTACTTCAGAATATATGAATTTAGTGTGACTGGATATTTGTTTGTATGCACAGAATCAAGTATGTGCTCTACTCAAATATCAAGAACTGGAAAGCTAAAGACCCCAGTGAATCTTAATGCTACCATTCCCTCTCACATCTCAATTTCTGATGACTGACTTCAGTTTTAGAAAGTAAAAAGCTACTCTGAAAGCACTAGGAAGAAGTATATGACCAGGGTATATGGGATTTCAATAAAACTATTACCGGTACATGCCAGAGAGACTTGTTAGTCAAAATCCTAACAAGAATATGCCAATAAATATGGAAAACAAAATAGTGGCCCACAGACTGGTAATGATCAATATATGTTTCAATCCAAAGAAAGAAGCTGGCAAGGAATGCAGGAAATATAGGAACATTGCTCTAATTTTCCATGCAAACAAAGAGATGCTCAATGTATTACAACAGTACTGTATTTCCCTTTTTTATGGAGCTATAAATGTTTTATGTTTAAACTGGATTCCAAAAAGGAAGAGGCATTCAGGATCATATTGCTGGTTACTGGACTACCCCATAGAATTTCAGAAGAAGACCCACCTATGCTTTCTCTACTACAGCAAAGCATTAGACTGTCTGCATCATGAGAAACTCTGGGTTGTTCTGAAAGAAACAGGTATGCCTAAGAATTTGTTTGTCCTGATGTTTAACCTTTATTGTAGACAAGAGGCTGCTGTTCAGACAGACTATGGAAAGAGAATAGTTTCCTATTTTCCCTCATCTGTTCAATTTGCATGCAGAACACATCATACATAAAACCTGATTATTTCTGGAGGCAAAAACTGAAGAAGGGGTGAAAACTGGTGAAGAAGAATCTAAAATATGAAGATTATACCATATTACTGGCAGAAAATAAAGAAAGCAAGTGCCAAGGCAGGAATTCAGTTGATCATTAAGAAGACACCAATCATGACTTCAGAAGAAAATGCAATGCTGATAATGAATAAATTGAAAAATTAGAAGGTTTTTATACCTTTTGTATAAGTGGATACTGTAAGGAAGAAATTAGAAGAAGCCTGACACTCAGAATGGAAGCAATGATGGAATTAGAAAAGGTTCTGAAGTATAAGGATGTATCAGTGGAGACCAAGACCAAGACCATCCACACTCTTGTATTGCAGATCACCTCTTATGGGTATCAACATACAGTAAAGAAAGTGGACAAGAAACAAATTGATTCATTTGAAATACAGTAAAACCTTGCATAAAGAGCGCCTCGCTTAGAAACTAACTTGCTTAAAGAGCTGAATTTTCTCTGAATGGTCACCTCACTTAACAACTAAAACCAACCAAAACTTGCTTAACAACTAAATCAGGGTTCACAATCTTCCCCACCAGAAGTCACAGTTGGTTACTTAAATCATGAGAAAGCAAGATTCTCTGGAAAAGACAATAAGGCCAGGAAAAGCTGAAAGTAGCAGAAAAAGAGGAAGACCAAATACAAGATTGATTCACTCCCTAAAGGAACTACAAGCTTGAGTTTACAAGACCTGTGAAGGGCTGTTGAGAGGACAATTTGAAGTTTGTTCATTAATAATGTTTGCATAAATTGGAGGCAACTTGACGACTTGTAAAAATAGTTTTTGACTATGGTTTTTGAGTGGAGATTCAATATTGACTGTGCAATTTTGCATAGTAAATATTTATTTCTCATCCAAGTCTAGTACTTTACAAAAAAAATTCTCACAGGGGAAAATGAAATGAATTGTATCAAAAGATATGGTCCTTTTATGTAAAACACATGGATTGGTACACGAAAAAGAAGTAAAAGAGGCACTCCCCTCAAAAAAAATCCAAATGAAATAAATATGAATATTTTCACAGTGCAGAAACCTATAAATATACCTGCCAACATTATGTCCATCAGTGTAAATCTCAACTCTGATTTATACTTGTTTAAACAGTAACTTGTTTAAACACAGTACCCTGGTTTAAACAGAGAACCCTGGACAGTGAGGAAAACAAATAGGTCTATCTTAGAAGAAATCATCTGTTATTGCTTATTAGGTCAAACAGTAAAGATGAATCTAAAGTACTTTGGACATCAAATGAGGATTCACTTGAGAAAGCCTTGATGCTGGGAAAGGTGGAGGGCAAAAGAAAAAGGGGGCGGCCAAAAATGAGATGGCTAGATGGTATTGTTGAGACAATGGGCACAGATCTGAGCGAGTTGAGGAGGATGGTGGAGGACAGAAGTGCCTGGCAGACAGTGGTCCATAGGGTCGCAAAGGGTTGGAATCGACTGTGTGACTCAACAACAACAACAACAACAACAACAACAACAACAACAACAAACCCAGTAACATTGCACTTAGCATTGTGCACCAATTGCTAGACTTGTTGTGCAACAATAGATACAAATACCAATTCACCAACTTCCAAAATATGCAGTATAAAATGAAGGAATTAAGCCATAACAAGTTAATTCTGACTTGTGAAGATCCTTTCCAGAGTTTTCTAGACAGAGAATACACAGAAAAGATTTACCATTCCTTTCTTCTGGGGGCATTCTGGGACCTTGCAGTTTGCCCAAGGTTGCATAGGTAGGTGCTTCTCCCTTGAGGCACAGTGGGGGAATCAGACTTCCAACTTCTACCTTTGCACCTAGATACTGAAAGTACTGAGCTATCCAGCCAGCTGTTGATGGAATTAGCCAGCATAAATCAACTAATTCTGGCCAATTTTTGTAAAAAAAAAATCCTTCTCCAAATTAATAAATTTATTTACACATGAGATAAAAAGAAGATGAAGTTTTAAAATTTTGAACAGAAGAAAAAATGTGTTTTTGTTTGTTTGTTTACTGCTCTTCTGTTGCAGGTACCATTTAGAGTGGCTTACCACATATAAAAAAAAATCAAAATAACAATTAAAGCAATTAAATAAAGCACAACGAATACCATAGAATAACAGCAAACATTGAAAACATTTTTAAAAACCTATCATCTCTCCTTTTGTCCTTTTATTATAACTGAAACTAATCAACATTATCCTCTTGTCCCTTTTATCCTGTTTCATTTCATGATTTAGTTTCCATCTCACTCATACTGTTAAGTTAGGCTGTGAACTGTTCCCATCTGGCATGGCTGTGTTGCAGGATTTGAATAATGCCTGGAGTGGTGGTGAACAGAACTATCTTATCAATAAATCTGAACAATGAATCTGTAAATAAAAGCTAAGGAAATTAAGAGATAAAACTATGTACTGTCCTGCTCTATAAAGAATCTGTACCAGCAGGAGTCTCTCTTGTTCTGTCCACCATGGGATAATATAAAAGGATTCTCTCTCACACGCAAAACATGCTTTTACAGAACTAGGGCTTCTAATTCCATTTATTACTGAAAACCAATTACAACTGTTGTAATATTGCCCCGTGCATATGTTTTCTTATTCAGCACAAATGTTCAGAACTGCAACATAATGGATGCTTTTTATCTCAGCATTTTTAGGAAAGTTAATTTGAAGCTGGCTACATTAGTCAGAGTCATACCTAGTGCTTTGCTGCTTCAAACAAAGCATTTGGTGTAATTGAAACACTGACAAATGTAACTTGTTTTTTTGCCTCTACCCAAATGGAGATAGGCAGCCCATTAAGAAAAGCAAATGTTGAAACACTGTTCAGCAGATACTTGAAAACTCATTACTCCTCTCAAGATACAACACAGAGGTCAGATGAACCAATATGGACAACTATGTTGTTGCTACTGTTCGTTACAATGTTGATGGTTCTTCTCCTATTAGAAAATGTAAATAGGTAAGGAAATATAATGTAGTATAAGAGCAGTGGTGGAAATCAGCAGGTTTACACCAGTTTGCCAGAACTGGTAGCAGAAATTCTGGCTGGCCCTGCCCATCCAAGTTGTGAAATAAAGTAGTCCAAATTCGGGTGCAGTGCAGGGCTTTCCCCCTGCCCACACCCACCATACCATGCCCACAGTGTGGTAGTACAGTAAAATACCGGATAATGATTGGATCGGATAACGCTAAAATTGCATAATGTTAAGTAATCTGGAGAGGAGAATTGGATCGAATAACATTAAGGTCCTATGGGATGGATAAATAAATAAATAAATAAATTGTCACATCCAATTTGGGCTGGGTTTTGAGGCAGTCTGAACTGTTTTTTCTCGGATTTATGAAACCATTTTAAAAGGTATTTGTGTGTTTCCAGATTGGAATATGTGTCTATGAATGAGAAAAATAAAGGGATATGGGCTGTGATAAAAGATGTCTTCCAGTGCTATTAATGTTGGAATATAGTAGACCTTCAGTATGTAGGCAGAACTCCTACCAACTTCTTCCTTTCTGCTCTACCACTCCAAAAGACATGCACTGTACTTTATCTCCCGGTTCTCACTCTTCTATCAGCTTGACAGGGTTGCTTAGATAGTACTTTTCCCTGAAAGGAAAACTGCTAATGCAAAAATGATAGTGGTACAGAATGAGCTGTTCCATGCTATTATGGGTTGAGGAGGGGATAGACAATCAAGATTAACTTTTGTAAGTTTGGGTGGAAGTATTTCCTACTATGGTACTCTTGCAGTGCATGAAGCAGTAAAAGACAGAGAAAGAGGAGGAAAGCAGAAAAATTGTGTTGGAGAAAGAATGGGGATAGTCTCTACTTTGTCTGTCCAATTAAAACCCATATAAGTGACTTTAAGGGGGCATTAGGAGACATCCAGAGAAAGGCCTAATTGAAAGGACATAAAAATGGCCATTTCAGGGAAGGAGGAGGTCTTTCATCCATGGCTGTTGAGGGAGCAGGAAGGGCATTCAAGTGCTCCATCCTAAGGAAAAATAGGACAAGGACATATTTCTTTCTTCCTAGGAATCTAAGAGGCTCACAAGAGAGTTAGTTTTGATTACATGAGATAAATTCTGTTATCTTGTTGTGTGCTTGCTAAGTATATTCCATCTGTGTATATTTCAGTGGAGGTTTTGCAACAATTTACCCACGTTTTATCTACTTTTTAGTTTACCATTCTAGTACACTAGTACCTCGGATAACGTTATGACTTGGTTCCACAAGTCATAACGTTATCCGGTTTTTAACGTTGTGCGATGCATTGATCGCACAATGTTAAAAAAAAAGCCCTGTTCCCTTTCCAAAGAGGAAAGGGAACAGGGGGCTGATCTGCTTTGCTTAGCAAGATGAAATTGAGGCTGTCCTACTTTGGGCATATCATTAGAAGGCAAGATTATCTGGAAATGACAATATTGCTGGGAAAGGTGGAAGACCAAATGTGAGATGCATTGTGTCCCTATGAAACATAGAGCAGCTAAACAGGGCTGATGAAGACAGGACATTTTCTTGCCATTCTGCACTTAGTGTTTGAGCCAGAGAATGGGGGAAACAAGGAGAAGGACTTCTCTTGCCTGCGCTGGCGGAAAAGCCGGGGATACCATCTCATTGAAGAGAAACCTCTCAATAAAGCCTGGAGTCTTATACCAATGACGGGAAGACAAGCTCTCTCCTGCCTTTATCCGCCAGCACAGGTGAGAGAACTGTTCACTTTTTACCCCCTTCTCCCCTTTTTTGCGATTTCAGAGTTCGTGTCCCAGGTGGAGAAAGAGAAGGGGGGGAAAAGGAAACAGTTCTCTTACCTGCACTGGTGGATAAATGTTAGACACTTGCAGTTTGCCATGTTTCCCTGTTGAAATGTGTCTTATGTTCAGTTGCCTTTAAAGAGCACTTTATTAATGAGTTTTGAATGGGTACCCTGTAAAACAGTGTTTCCCAAATTCTGGTTCTTGGACTTCAATTCCCAGGAGCCTAAGTCAATTCCCCAAAGCAATGATCAGTCAGTGGACTGATTTAGCCTTCTGGGAATTGAAGTCCAAGAACCAGAATTTGGGAAACACTGCTGTAAAAGAATCTTTTTTTACTTTATTCTTGATGTGTGATGTTTTAAAATTTGAAGTTTGATGTTTGGAATGTTATTGTTTGATTTAACATGTTCCTGCACACTATTTATGCTGTTCAGGTGCACTTTATCAATAAATTTGAATAAAAATATTTAGTTTTTTGGGGGCTTTTTTATGAGGTCCAGAATGGAATTTTGGTTTTCAATACATTCCTATGGGGAATTTCGTTTTGCTTAAAGAGCAACTCGCTTAAAGAGCAATCCTGTGGAACACATTTTGCTCTCTAAGTGAGGTATTACTGTACTTGTAAAATGTATATTAAAGAATTTGGACCCATGTGAGATAAAGAGTCTTGTCCACAATCACTTTCCACACAATGACAGAAAGGTTGCACCCAATATTTCTGTAAATGTGACCAGGCTTCACATTTTTTCCCTGATACAGTTCAGTTCATTACCCTTATATATTCTTAAATCTGTGTTTTGTAGATACCTAGATGTATTTTTATTATCCAGTATACACAGTGATGGGATTACCCCAGTTCCATCCAGTTCCCCGGAACCGGTAGGAACAATCTCTGAGGGTTCTCCGAGAGGGTAGCCCATTTTTAAGGCATCCTGTTCCGGACGCCTCACCGAAAGAAATTTTTTTTAAAATTGGAGCAAAAATGGCTTCAATTTAGTGCGCATGCGCAGAAACACAATCTGACGCATTGCGCATGCATCAGATTGAGTTTCTGTGCATGCGCACTAAATTGGAGCCAAATGGCTCCAATTTTTTTAAAAAATCCTTTTGGAGCTGGAGCTGCCCCTTTATAGAGTGGCTCCGGCAGCAGCAGTGGCAGCCCTCAGAGGAGGGCACCTCCCCTGGCTGGCCACCAAGCTCCCATGGGCACGTTGGTGCCTGCCTGGGCTGTCCGCCGCCGCCGCACCCTCCCAGGGACTTGGGCCCGACAAGCCCCCATGCCCTGGGTAAGCCTGGCGGGGCGTGCCACCGCTGCATCCTCCTCCGCCAGGCATCTGCAGCTTCCTCGGGCCGGTGCCTTTTCGGCCCGGTTCCGGCTGTGGCCACGAGCGGCCAGGGCCTGCGGGCAGCGGTGGCTCTGGTGGCGGCTCCAGCCGCAGCCAGGGGCTGAAGCCACCTCTGCCCGCAGGCCCTGGCCGCCCGTGGCTGCAGCCGGAGCCGGGCCGAAAAGGCACCAGTCCGAGGAAGCTGCAGACGCCCGGCGGAGGAGGATGTGGCGGTGGCGCGCCCCGCTGGGCTTACCCAGGGCATGGGGGCTTGTCAGGCCCAAGTCCCTGGGAGGGCACGATGGTGGCAGAGGGCCTGGGCAGGCACCAACGTGCTCGTGGGAGCTCAGTGGCCGGCCAGGGGCTGCAGGCGGTGGCGGCTATGGCAGCCGTGGCCGGTGGCTGCAGGTGGTGCCTCCTGCAGCCGCAGCCTTCATAGGAGGAGGAGGCCGCAGTCGGGGGCAGCGTGCCTTGCCGGGTGGCCCTGGGCCATGGGGGTTCGTCGGCTCCAAGGAAGGTAAGTGAGGGTTTTGTATTTGGGGTGGGTGGGTGATTTATTTGTGTTTTGGGTGGGTGGTTGTATTTTTATTTAATTTTTATTTTATTTATTTCTTTATTTTATTTCTTTAAGTTATTTACGGGTTTCTGTTGTAGCTGTCTGGTTGGGTGTGTGGGTTGAGGGGTGTGTGTGTGTGTGTGTGTTTATTTTTATTTTATTTTATTTTATTTTTATTTTATTTTTTATTTTTGGCCCTGTCCACAACGTCATGATGTCATGACATTGGCTCCGCCCATGATGTCATGACATCATGACATTGGCCACGCCCATGACATCCGTGACGTCATGGCGTGGTAGTAGAATTTTTGTAATCCCATCACTGAGTATACAGTTCCATAACTCTAGCTCTGTGAATTCAACAACAGTAGTAATGGAGAATGAATGTTCAGCTGTAGCCACTGTGTTTTCAATTGATCTTCACTACAGAGACACCTAGCATACAAATACTGTACAGGGATTATACATTTCATCCCCCCTGCCCTTTTAGATCGTAGACATACAGGTTGCACAGCTAGACTTTCAGCGAACAGGCATGTAAGTTCTGTACAGTGGAAAAAAGGAGTAGATATGGCATAATTGGAATGTGAGTACTGCTAGAAAGCATGAAACAGTCCATCATCCCCTCCCAGTATGGCCACTGAAGTCAGCTTTAGAAAGAATTGATTCAATAAGTGTGCACATAGAAAGGCAGCTGAGTAAAGCACACTGACTTTCAAAATGTCTCTCAAAATAAAAATGTAGACTGTGAAGTCTAAAGGAAAATATCCTTGAACTCTCTGACAAGGAGAAATAGTTCCTTCTAGTTCACATTGAATTCTGAAAAATGAAAGCATGTGGGGGTAGTTGGGTGGGTGACAAGTAGCAGCAACAACAAATACTCATTTTGGTAGTGCTCCCCATATTGATCTTGTGTCTTATCTAGAAAATGAAGGATCAACTCTTGGAAACACCACAGTCCCTGTGTTGGGTATCAGACTGCTAAACAGAGCCATGAAAATGAAGTCATGATATTTTTTTGTTGAGTTCAAAATTTGCTGCAGCCTGTGGGTCTGAAAAAAAATCCTATAGGTCATTCATGATTTTTTGCCTGACAGTCTGACTAGTAAAAAAAAAAAAATCTCCCAGCAGCTCTGAATGTTCCTTTAGAAAATTGTTTGAGCACAGCTGAGCATCTGAACAACATCTACTCTGTACAAATATAAATTTGCTGTAATGTTGGAATGGTCTTAGCAGAGCTTTGGTGACTATCCCACCTATTTTGTCATCATATAATTGTTTGGTAGTTTAAAAAAATAAATCAAAACTGCTATGTGCCATCAAGTCACTTCTGCTGTGTGGCAACCATGAGTTAAAGACCTCCAAAATGTCTTCTCATTAACAATTTTGTTCAGATCTTGCAAACCAATAGCCGGTCTTGTTAGGTTGGTCTTTCAAATGAAGCACCCCCGACTTCTGATTTTCAGTTTAATTTTGCAAGTGAGAGCTGATTGAGCACCTCCACCTTTCTCCTTTATTGTCTGTTAATCATATCTATAAGACTCTTTTCCAACATCACATTTCAAATGTGCCAACTTCCTTTTTATTTATTTCAAAATTCAAGGGGACCTCTGTTAAAAAACGTACACACAACATGTCCGTAGAGATTTTGGTCCAACATAGCTTTTCTTCCTCAGGTTACCAAACCCGAAGAATGGGTTTGGAATTTGGAAGATCATTTCTGCTTGCATTTTGCAGAGTGGTCATGACAACAGTAGCTTACCCAAGAGGTTAAAAGGTATTTCTCTTTCTCTGTAGTATTTGTTTGACCTACTCACATCTTTTCTTCACCATTTCATTAAGTAAAAAAACAACAGCAACACCTCTTCAATATATTTTGACATAGAGGAATGACAACAATATCCCAGCTGTCCTTGCTTCTGTCCTCTCTCAGTAATCATTGTACAGATCACGTGTACATCTTCTGGGATGCTCAAACACTGGGTAATTCTTCATGAGATAATTTTCTGTTTGAATTTGTGTGCAGGGTATATATACTTAGACTTTCATTTTAAAAAGCCAGGAAGTTCAGTTTTTCAAGGAACCTCCAGTGCTTCTGTGGCTCAAAATGCTAGGAAATGGCCCAATATTGTTGTACAATATTGTGCACATGTTTGCCAACAATAAAATAATTGACATGCTTTACATACTATGAATTTAACGCTTGAAGATTTTTTTTATCATTGCACTAATGGATATGGGATATTGTGCTTCTCTATCCAGAGTTCAAAACACCAGAAAAGACCACCTAACCAGCAGGGGAAATAATGCCAAGCTTTATGCCATAAAGGGCAGTCTGAATATTGACAACATCAATAGCAGAAGTCAAGATGGTCTACATTTACATAGAGAATAGTATCCCTCACACAGTACTATTCATACAGATACACGAGACAAGAAACAATCCAAGTTATACACTCCTTGCCCAAACAAAAAACATTTGTCATGGCTGCTTTTCCACAAGCATGAATGGTCATGAGCACAAGAGGCCACACATTTACACATTTAGACTTATACATAAACCATCCTCCATCTAGAATATGTTCCATTCTGACCTTTAGTATTTTTCCCTACTGTGAAAAGCGGCCATATTCCACATAGCTTCTATCGAGAGAGGAAAATTGATCCCAGGGCCTTGTTTATGCAATACATGCACTCCACAGCACTAAGATACCTTTCTCAATGTTCTACATTACTTTCCCCCCCTGGCTGGAAGCCAATTCACGTGTTGATTTATGGAAGAGAAGCTGAAGGAGTATGAAGAGGCTATTGCTTCTCTGAAATCCTAGGACTCTTTTCAGAAGAACTGAAGGAACTGTCCCATTCAGTGTCAGCATGAGTGAGGCAATAGGGGCCACATTGTCATGTGATCCAAGTGCAGCTAAAGTCCTTATTTTACACAAATCATATCCAAACAGGAAGGGAGACAATAAAGAAACCAAAGAAAGGTGCTACCAGTCCCTGACAGTTCTGGCTATTGTTATACTGTGTATATCCTAATCTTACCTCTTTCATCCTATCTTGGATTTTCTTCCTTTGTAGAAAGCATTATCAATATAGTATTTTGAAAGTGAGTTGAGCTCCTATTGACCTTGTTGCTTAAGCTTTGATTGGTGACACAATAGACAGAAAGATACAGAAATGGGTCTCTCTCCCTGCCCCATGTTTAGCCATCACATCTTCTTTGGAAGGCCTGCAGTATATTATGTATATTAAGCTAATTGATGCTCTTATTTTATGGAAAGTAGTTATCCTTGCCAACTATTAATCTCTGCAGTAATTAACGCCAGCCTTGCAAACTAAAGATAATATAAGAGCTTATGTCATAATGTAAACTATCTCAATTGATCATAATTAATAAACAGCTTGATCTTATAGTATACCTGGATTTTCCTTTATTATTTCAAGGACTGCACATAATAATTCTAAATGACTAACAATTTATGATATACTGGAGTATAGATTGGAATGTTTATAGGAGATCATAAATTCTTTTTTCATCTTTTTTACAACAACATACTTCTGTAGCCAGCTTTCTCATTTCATGGATGATGAAACTATTATTGTGCTGCATTTTTATTATATCACTGCATTTACAAATGTTAGAGAAAGGAAGGAGGCTGCATAAGGTCTACACATAACAAGAAGCCTATCAAACCTTTCCTAAAGATACCAAATTGAGTGCTGCTGCCATTCTGATTGGCAAGACCCAAGCTCTTTTGCTATCTGAGGCAGGATAAACAGCAGTTTTACTTTCACTTGCTCTCCTTTTTTTCTATATCACTACCACTTCAGAAAGGAATGGAAGTTTTGCTTAGTGAAGCCCTGCCCACATATGAGACAGGAAGCTGTCCAACCTAGATGAGACAAAGAGCATGTCTAAGTGAGTGCTTAGAGTGCTCTTTGGAGCTCTTTGGTGGTCATTCTTGTTGCACGGCGTTCACATTTCCATGGATGCTAGAGTACCACAACTTTCCCCTTAGTTATCTTTTTAGAATTTCCATTAGGGGTTTTTACTTTTTAAGATCACCAAGGAAAACAGAATCCTAAGTGCCTCTGGACATTGGGGACACCTTTTAACAAAGGCAGAAGCCTTCAAATGCTGTCAGCATCCTGGATATTTTCAGTTTATGCTTTCCCTGCTCCTTTACAGAGGGAGGGAAAGTGTAATGTTCCCCTTTGCCAGCCCTTTGTAGCACTGGGTTGGCAAGGAGGGGGAAATATTTATGTCCTGTTTTGCATTAATCACCAATCAAAGCCATAGGAGCAATATAAGGGGCAGTCTGGAAATGCTCAGAGACATTTCATTATCACTTGTGCCAGTAATACCTCTATGTTTTACAAGAGGAGTTGGTGATCTCAGAGGACATAGGGACAATGTTTTTGCTCTAAGACCCCGACATGGGCCATATCAGGTCAGAAATGGACAGAAATAGTGAACAAACAAGCACATATTATTTCTATTTTTGGGATTATGGAGTGAATGCTGTGGGAGATTACTTTAGGCTACTAAATTGAATGCAGAACTCCATGAATGGAAATTTGAATTTTTTGGGGGAAGACATTGGGGACCTTTTATTGAAGCAGCTCTAGGGTAGCCTTATGTCCTTTGAGTTTGTGGTTCTCCATCCCAGCTAACAATTGTCCTGAAAGGGTTAAATACAAGAGTGAACCAAATAATCAAGACAATCATATTAAAGTTTATCTGGAGAGCAAGATATACATATGCCATTTACTTGCTCCTGCCTCATTCATCTACCCTGTCATGGTGCATGGTTTGCCAAAACTGTAACTTCCAAACTTGTTCCATCTCTTCTTCAGAGATAAGAATAAATCACTGTTTCCACTCATGTTGGGGTAAACAGAGAAACATGAGTCCTGGCAACTTTACCTTATCTAATTCTAGATTCAGGGCAGAAACCTGCTGCAGCAATAGACAGCTCTTGTGCAGAAGATCACACACTGGCAATGTCTGTTAGGGAATCTAGAATAAATACAGTACTACCAAGATTATTACTACTTTGTTGAATCTCTCTGTTGCCACAAGCATATGAAATAAATAGTGAATATTTACCTTTATACGTGCATGTCTGTCCAGACAGCCCACTACGGTAATGGAGTAGACTGTACAGCCTTCCTATCTATCTATCTATCTATCTATCTATCTATCTATCTATCTATCTATCTATCTATCTATCTATCTATCTATCTATCTATCTATCTATCTATCTATCTATCTATAATATGTCATTCTATATCACAGTGTTCCTATCAGATTCAATTTCTGCTGAATATGTTTTTTTCTTCTTCGAAAATACTACTAATGCCCTGATATCACATTGTCATGTTTATTATGGCCCTCATTGTTATAGATATAGCACTCACTAACCCATTTGTAAGCAATTTTTTTTCTTAATTGCTTCCCTAACAAAGGGCTAAAGTTAATAGTTGTACAAAAGGTCAAAAATGGAAATTATATTCAAACCTGAGGAACTGAAGTATACAGAGAAAGGCAATTAAGACAAGAACTTAAGCTTTTTGTAATGTGTTGCTCTACTGGGAAAGAATTTAAAACCATAATTGCATCTTGATGAATATGTAATCAGTTATAAAGTGTCTGGTGGAGTATGAATCTCTAGAAATAGATAACAGTAAAATAAAATAAAATAAAATAAAATAAAATAAAATAAAATAATATCTATTTGGATTATTTCTTTTGTTTTTAGACTTAACACACAAGAATTGAGAATAAATCACACCCAGCTCCATGGATTACTTGCTGTATGGCACTATGCAGTGCCATTTCAATCTGAATTCAATCTAGTCACTTTGAATGACTCTTTGTAGTAAGAATTTAGCTCCTGACAAATTTCCCAAATCTCTCAAAAGATTTTCCAATGTATCTTCTGGATCAACTTGCTAGGATAGGATTTGGGCACACTGTTTTATCATGGCTCTGCTTGTTTTTTTGAAGAACCAGTTCAGAATGTGATGCTGGGACATCCCTGTTCAGCACTGGTTTTGGATTTAGGAGTCTCTTGGTGTTGTGGTTTATTTACTATGGTATTAAAGAAATATATAAAACAACCTTGAGCAGCCATCCACAGTTTGTTGGTTTTATTCCATGAATATATTGTTGACACTCAGTGTATCTCTTTTTTCTATGTAAATCCAAATAAGTTACTTTCTTCATGAAGTGGTGCCTGATGTTACTAATGAATGGAATGAAAGGAAATAAATTGGACCCTAATCAAGGCAAAGGTTCCCAGACAGTAAAAAGATGGCAATGTATGGATTCTACCATTTGAAGTTTCATATCTGCAATGTGGGAATACTCCTACATTCATTTCCTGGATGTGGATGCCCAGATGGTAGCCAAAAATGTGCTAGCACAGCTAAGACTAGTGAACCAGCTAAAATAATTTCTCGAGAAGACTCATCTGGCAATCATGACACAAGTACTAGTAAATCACCTTGGAGGACATTACATGGGATTGTTTTTGCATAACATTTAGAAATGCAAACAAGTCCAGATTTCTGCAAACTGACTGCTGACATGGGTTAGTTACAGTGAGCATGAGATTTCTATCTTAGATCAGCTCTACCAACTACCCATTAATTTACAAGCAGAAGAAGGTTGCATGAAGAAAGTTCCAAGTTCAACTTTTGGCATCTGAAGGTAAGATGATGGAAGAAATAGGTATGAAACCCTCGACTGCTGTCAGTTAATGCTAACAATACTGGACCAGATGGATTCAGTAGAATGCAACTTTCTATGGTTGTAACTCATGGATTCTTCTATCATACTTAGTGAAGGGAAATTGACTGGACAGCAATGAGGGTTTTTTTCTTTGTGTGTTTAACCAGCTACTCTATTATCTGAAAAATCTTGATGGACTTTGGTTTATCAGCCTTCAAGAAAACTGATTTCAGGTAGATCTCACTAGGGTAATCTAATCTTTGACTCTGATATCCTATTATTGCATTCACTGGGAGTTACTATCTGATAAGTGTGTTCATTATCATATCTTAATACCTCAAAGTTTCAGCTTGAATTTATTATCCCTCTCTCTTCTGCAAACCCTCCCTCTTATATCCCAAAATTGTTTGGGAAAGGAGGCTGGGAGAGCTATAGGATTCTATCACCATACAGTACTACAACTGGGAGAACCTGGATTCCTTATCCCACTAGTATTTAATGTGCAAATATGTCATTACACATCTTGGGCATTCTTTCCTTCTCTAGTCCAGTGTGTGTTGAACATTAGCAGTCTCATCTTGAGAATATTTTTCAAAAAAGAAGAAGAAGAAGAAGAAGAAGAAGAAGAAGAAGAAGAAGAAGAAGAAGAAGAAGAAGTAGTAGTAGTAGTAGTAGTAGTAGTAGTAGTAGTAGTAGTAGTAGTAGTAGTAGTAGTAGTAGTAGTAGTAGTAGTAGTAGTAGTAGTAGTAGTGTGGTCTTTTCAAGTATTACATGGGATCAGTTTAATATGTCTTTCCCCAAAACCTTTAATTTGCTTCTTGTCATTCATAATTACAATCATAGCTATTCGTGTCATTCAGGATCTTCTGCCTAAGGCATAACAGTTACTCAAGGGTAAAACTTTGTGTTTGCTTTTGTTGGGGAAAAACGTGTACATGTGGCTCCATGAACCAGAAGATTGGAAGCACACGGCAGGAAGCCCCTATATGGAACTTGCCTTAAATGGAAATGGATTCCTTTTACCATTTTTTTCTACAGTGAATCCTCATTTTAAGACTAATCCTTGCTTTTTCAGAAATGGATGTGATCAGGCTAAATTTGCTAATGATGGAACCTGACATACCAATCCCTTTGGGGTTTTGGTTTCTCTGTCTCATTGTTGGATATTGCTCTGCAGTAAGAGTATGTGTTCTTGGATATATTTATTACAATCAACTCAGATATGGAAACTGTCATATTCCTGCTAATGGAATGAAAGTTGATATAGACATTAATATTTTTTTGCTTGCAGCTGAGTCCAATGTAAATACTAAATGGAACTGGGATACTGAAGTTGACAGCATTAATCAAAGCCTTAAACTATCCATGCCGTTTAAGTAACATGTTTGGAAGCTCTCAAGTTTGATAAATGCCAAAGAGGTAGCAGAATGACAAGTAAAGATGATTTTGCTTTCCATGTTGTGAAATCATTGTGGTGCCTCCAAACTAATGGCTGCATTTGGAAATGCTATATAGTCACATTTGTTTAAGGATATGATGAATATCCTCTAGGCTTTTTGTTTGTTTGTTTTTTGTAATGACAAATGTTCACTGTTGGATGAGTATAGAAAATAAGATTATAGAAAAGAGACAGAAAAGAAATCATTGCATGTGTTCCTTGATTATAAGAAACTAAGTAATGAAACATGAAACTTACTAGAAGGGTACAGATATCCAGATAAAGTGTTCTGTATGTTCTATAAACCCAGTGGATAGGTGCAGTGGGTAATGTAGGAAGTATAACCACATCCATAGGTCACAATTGATTCTTTTCCTCACAAAAATAATTATCAAAAGGAAACAATAACAGAAATGTTTGATCTAATACAATTTGTCCAAGGGGTTCAATATTCATCCAGGTTTCAAAATGTCAGGGAACAACAGTTGCAAACCCGAAGCACAATTTTAACTGCCCGAAGATGGTCAAAGGACAAAATAGTGACCCTGACATGGCTGAAGCAGTTTTAAATCCTATCTCCCAGCTCCAAGCTATGGCAATTTTAGATCTATAGAAATGATACAGAATTTTTGAGAGCCATTGCCTCAGCTCCATGTTATGTTCCTAATGTGGCTTTGCCTCTTGTGGTAGCCTTAACTCCCACTGAAGCTGATGTCAAGGTGTACATGGCAAAGTATGGTCTAAAACATATGTAATCAATCCTGATGTATGACTGTATTATTTATGTATGTATGTGTCTATCTACATGTCTATGTATGTAGATATGTATCTATGATGTGGCTGAAGCTGTGCTGAATCTAAACTCCTACCAGCCTAGGGGTGTTAGACGTTAGGTAACGGTAAAGGTCACCTTTGCTCAAAAGCCAGTCGTAGCCGACTCCAGGGTTCAGTGTTCATCTCTGTTGATAGCCAAAGAGCCAGTGTTGTCCACATTTGCAGACATTTCCATGGACATGTGGCAGGCATGCCTAGACACTGAAGTGCACAGAACACTGTTTACCATCCCACCGAAGTGGTCCCTATTTATCAACTTGCAATTTCTTGCTTTCAAACTGCTAGGTTGGCAGAAGCTGGGACAGAGACGGGTGCTCATTCCATCATGTAGTACTTGGGTTTTGAACTGCTGACCTCCCGTCTCCCAGTCAGAGTCTCAACCACTTGAGTCCTTTGTGTTGACTTTTTGGTTGTGTTGTGGGCATGCAGGAGATTTCAATCTAATGTAATTCATCCTTTAGTAATTATGTACAGTATATCCCAGGTCAATGATTAGACAAATTAGACAAATCGGGTTCGCTTGATTTGGGCGGGATAATAAATCGAATTAAATAAATAAATAAATTGTCTGCTGACAAATTCAGTTTCTTCTGAAGGGCTTGCCCAATGATCTCCTTCAAACAAACTAGGACAATGCCTTCTTGAAATAAAGATTTAATAGCATATGTCACCCATTTGACCATCACCCAATCAGCAGATTTTAAGAGCCATGATGGGTAAGGATCAAGAATAGATGTGGTGACTCTATAGCGAGAAAGCGACCTAGCTACCTCTTCAGCGGGCACAGGTTGAAACCAACACAATAAAATGGTATAAGATAGCATAATGAATGTCTTAATCCGATCCACTGTTCTAACATAGGAGTGGAGGTTCCCTTAGTTAATGCCAATTTTAGATTGGGGGGAAAAACCTGCACAAAGGTTACATGTGGCTGTGTCTAGTTGTAACTCCTAAGACTGGCCGGTCTCAGTGAGGTTGGAAGCAATGCAATAAAATTCAGCTTGCTGGTTGCCTCACTGATAAGCCTGGAGTTATAAATAAATGTCAGTTTTTAATGGGTTGATGTAACGGCTGGACATACTGTAGATCTCACAGCAGCTAAATTGAGGTCCATAGGGGTCTATTTCCATATGCTCTCTAGCTTTCTCCTTTGCTGTTTCATCGCCATAAACCACAATGAAGGTTAAACTCAACAGCAGAGAAGGTAATTTAGGAGCAACTGCCCAGGTCACCTCTGAATACCTTTGAGTGACCTGGGCTTTAACAGGAGTGCCACCCAGCTTAGCTGGAAACTCTCCCAAGGCTTGTTTGTAATTATTATGTATCACTCACAAGCTATATGACAATCATCTTTCTATGACAAGACACCCATTCAATCATAATAGGGTTACAATATTTCAGTAAAAATAGTAAAAGAAAATGAAATGGGAGGACAAAGAAGAATAAAAATATTATGTAATGTAAACAACAACACAACAATGCTATCAAGAAATTGGCACAAGTCTTTCCCTTTAACTGATAGCCCTGTGAGATGATTGTTGAGGGACTGTTGAGTATAGTTGAGTATATTAGAGCAACCCCAGCATGCAATGGGTTATGGATGTAAATTCACTCTCTAATCAACCAATAAGAAGAGTCTTCTACTTTCCTGCCACTAGGGCAGTAATGGCGAACCTTGCCGCACCAATTTCCAGAAACGTTGATCAACAGGAGTGCTGACTTGGGCTTCTGGTAATTGAAGTCCTAGAATACATGGAGGGCCAAGGTTCTCCATCATGGCTCTAGGGTCACCTGCCATGGTTCTTATCTGTTAAGCTGCTTGTTGTTTAGGTCTCTTATTCTCCTCTGTTCTGCTGCTCTGCTCTGCTAGCTCACTCTTCTCTAATCTATTGTTGTTGCTCTTTGCCTTACAAGCAAAGCATGTTTGTATAAGAAAAAAAAACATTTTGTTTACAACATGGAAACTTACTGTAACGAAACACTTTTCACAAAGCAAAGCACATGTTTATATCTTTCAAGCAACTTTAAATAAAGAAACTATTTTGTTATGTTTCTAAACATTGTGTAGGGAATTTAATTGCTGGTCTAGAGTGGGGAGTATAAGGCTTGGAGAACTTGTACATTCAAACTAAAGCTATTTGTAAATCTGTCCTGCTTTACTGCTGCATACAATTCTTAACAAATATACTATACTGTTATACCAAACTGAGTACTCCCTACTCAGCATTGCTTTATTAGAGTGTCCTTGGAAATCTAGGCTGTTCTCAGGAGTAGGATTTCTGTCATCACTTAGATTCTCCTTTTTCAGCCCAGTCTACTGTATTACTCCTGATTTTCCTTTTCCTCAGTTCAAATAGGGAAAATACCACACAGCTTACTAATGTAAAAAAAAAGGAAAAAAGAACAAGACTGCTTTAGCATCTTTTGTAATAAATAGTAAAAAAAACCCTAGAGGATTAAGCATTCAAACCAGTTAGACAAATAAATATTTACATACTTGGAGGCAAACGTATTATTTCATTGTAGAATATGGAAGTCAGATTTCTAGTTCAGCAATGGGCAGATGAGCTGCAAACCAAGCTCAAAAGAATAACTTAGCATTGCACCATGGACAGAAACATTTCAAGTCAACTCACAAAACTTGGCCGACCACAAACATGCTTTTTACCCACCCATATGGTCTTCCATACGCTATATATTTGTGGTGTATAAACACAGGGAAGTCAACCCATTGTTCAAAACAACCAGATTCTCAACCAGATTGATATGCAAAAAAGTCATCTGATCCTATTTACAAACATTATTGACCTCATCCCATCCTGCTCCAACATATTGGTGTGGCTTTGTCCCTAGTTTAGGGGGAAAGCCTCAGTTTTTATGTTTTCTTTACAGCTTAGAAAGTAGGCACTTGTTTGTATGTTTTATTCACGCTCCCTTTGCACTGCCTTAAAATCCTCTAGCTGAAGGACAGATAAAAATATTTTATATGAATGAAAACCATGAGAGAAACCTATGATCCATGTTCACAGGCTGATATTTTTACCAATCTTTTAGTGCTATGCGTTGGCTAGCTATGTTCTAAACCTATTTTTAAAGGGTCATTTTATTTGCAGGGTGCAAGCTGAAATCACACAAGGTGGTAATGTGGTGGATACTAAACAGGGTTTTTCTTCTTCAGCACCTTCATGTGAAACTATATAGGAACTAAAATATATGTTTTAAAAAAGAATGGGAAAATTATTGTTTCAACCAGAACTGTTTAGGAAAATTCCTTGCACCTTTGTTAACAATGTCCCCATGAACATACCTGAATCAGCAGTTAAATGGAATCCTTTTAACATTTTTTGGATTCATAAGGAAATTATACACACACACACACACACACAGAGAGAGAGTAATACCTCGGATAACGTTTACCTCGGATAATGCTAAAATCACATAACGTTAAGTAATCTGGGGAGGAGAATTGGATCGAATAACGTTAAGGTCCTATGGGATGTATCAGATAACAACCACTAAAGCCTCTGCGGTTACAATGTATCTCTATGGAGCTTTAATGTTATCCGATCCATTCCATAGGATTTTAACATGCATCGGATAACACTAAAAATCGGATAACACCAAGACTTGTGGAACCAAGTCTTAGCGTTATCCGAGGTATTACTGTATATGTGTATAGCCTTTTCATCTTTTTACAGTATATGTAATCCAAATGGATTCCCATGTCAAATCATATGCTAAGCTATTCTTAGACGCTGAACTTTTCTTAAATGTTAACTAATGCTTTATTGAAGAAGTAACCTAGATAACTGGATTGTACAATTTAGGAATTCACAAGATACTTCCCTGGTGACAGAAGCTCAACAAGACTGTTAAATATCAGAAGGGTCAATTCAGTATCCCAAGACACCAAATATAGATATAAACAAATGTCAGTCTTTCCTCTACTTTACATTGTATTGTACTTTCAATAACTACATCTATATGAAAAAATGCATTACATATTCTTCACATATTTGGTAGTGAAACCACAAAATCAGATGGTGGTATAACAGCTGGAAGATTCATTCCACAGAAATGATCATAGTGAATCAGATGAAGAGATTACCATGGAATGTTTAACTAGATTATTTTGCTAATGAGGCAGTAGCCAGTTTTCTAGAACTAGCATAAAATACTTACTGAGCGGCTTTTGTTAAATGCAACTATTACATGTTATTCAAGTATCATTAATGGCTGATGGTTACAGGGACCACATATGTGGTGGGGACTTTGGTGGCTTAGTGATTAAGATGCTGAACTTGGTTACTGGAAGGTCAGCAGGTTAGTAGTTCTAGACCCAAGTGCTACACAACAACCTAGCAGTTTGAAAGCAAGAAATTACAAGTAGATAAGTAGATAAATAGGTGCTAATTCAGTGGGAAAGTAACAGTGTTCTCTTTTAACTTTGATGCTTTTATTGGTGTAAATTGTTCTTATGTTTTTACTTTTATTTTTAGTGTCTTGTAAGCCGCTCAGAGTCGGGTTCTCCCGATTGGGGTGGGGTATCAAGTGTAATAAAATAAAAATAAAATAAAATAATAAAATAATGCCTGCCGCATGATCACAGAAACATCCGCAGATGCAGACAGCACTGGCTCTTTGGCTATAAACAGAGATGAGGATCAAATCCTAGAGTTGGATATGACTGGCTTTTGAGCAAGGGCAACCTTTACATTTACCTATAAATATGTGGTTGTTGTAGAAAAGCAAACAAAAATGATGTATGTTAAGATCCTCAGTGTCCATGCCCAGTGAAACAGGGACTTCCACCACACCTCCCTTTGGTATTAGCTGCATATGGTGCAAAAATATCTCTTCTAGGAGGGATTACAGCCAATGCTAGCAGATCTTTAAGCTGTACTGAGGTTCCAGAGTTGGGAAAGGAGGTGGTCAATATTAATAGAAACAGAAGAATCCAGAGTAAGTATATAACTGAATTTTGGCCTATGATCTTGAAACCTACATGCTGGAAACACCAATTACTCAAAGCATATACCTTGAATAAACCAAATTCCCAAGTACCCTGGAAGGAAAGATGGATGAAGCACAGGTAGACTGAACAGATGTCATTATTGATTTGGAACTCAATACATGAGACCCATCTCTGTGACCATATCATAATGTCAGGAGGGTCCTGAGAAATAGGGTACAGATGCATTCATACCCTTGACTGGTCTGGATGATTAATCCTGGAAGTGCAGACTGATTCTGGAACAATGATTGATGAAAACAACATGTGTAAATTACATTTACTGCAAAATAATTGATTCTTCCTGGAGGAAACAGAGAAATGTAATTGACTGGAAATGTGGGCTTTTGTGAACAAAAGTGCTCCTAAGAGGAGAGGGGAAATTCAAATAGACAGGAATATTTCAAGGCTAGGTGTGGCTGAATGGAGGTTTAAGTCCAGTTTTAAAACAATTAAGATTGGTTTCCGGGTAATAATCCACTCGGAACTAAAATAAAAATATTTATTTTCTATTTTTCTCTTTGAAAAACCTGAAACAATCTTTTCTGTCACGGCCTGCCCATGAAGTAGGAAGTATTAATGAAAACTTGCCCATAGTGGTTATTTTGTTGCAGTGGCCACTTCAATCCATGATTGAATCATCGCACCATTGAAGAAAGCAGGGAAAGCTGGCAGCCTCATTTACAGAAGCGGAGAAGTTTGAATAGGGGTAAAATTAATTGTATGGGTCTGGTGTGAGTGGCAAGGAGGAGAAGGGGGACAGGTATTGCCCCCACTCTACTCACTCTCTGTGTCCTGGGGAAAAATGGGCAGAAGGGGCTTTTTTTTCATTGAGGGGGAAAATAAGATTTTTTCTGTTTATTTTCAATACATTTGAGGGGGGAACAGGGGTCGGACTGCATCCAGTAGAAAAGTGGTACTATGAAGAGACAATTTTCTAGGGATATATGTGCTTGTGAATACAGAAAACTTAATAAAATTAATAAAAAATAGCAATAAAAAGGCATGATGTCCATTTTTCTCCTATCAATCTTAATTTCATTTGTTCTCTAAAGAAATTCAAGAAATATTCTATGGTTGTCAGGGAAATGACAGACCCACAAATGTACATGAAGAAGAGCTAAGTGGTCCCTAATAGCCAGATCTTTTTTTGTTCAGTTGCACAGTCGATTCCGACCCTTTGCAACCCCATGGACCACTGTCCGCCAGGTACCTCTGTCCTCCAACATCCTCCTCAACTCGCTCAGTTCTGTACCCATTGTTTCCACAATACCATCTAGCCATCTCATTTTTTCTTTTGCCTTCCACCTTTCCCAGCATTAAGGCTTTCTCAAGTGAATCCTCTCTTCTCATTTGATGTCCAAAGTACTTTAGCTTCATCTTTACTATTTGACCTTCAAGGGAGCAGTCAGGGTTGATTTTTTCTCAGATTGACCTATTTGTTCTCCTCGCTGTCCAGGGGACTCTCAAAACTCTCCTCCAGCACCACATCTCAAAGGCATCTATTCTTCTGCACTCAGCTTTCCTAATGATCCAGCTCTCACAACCATACATTGCCACCGAGAATACCATTGCTTTGACTATACGAATTTTTGTTTGCAAGGTGATGTCTCTATTTTTCACTATGCTCCCCAGGTTTCTCATCACTTGCCTCCCAAAAATCAGTCGCCTTTTTATTTCATGGCTGCAATCACCATCTGCAGTGAGCTTTGATCCTAGGAAAGTAAAGTCCATCACTGCTTCTACTTCTTCCCCATCTATTTTCCAGGGACTGATAGGGCCTGTTGCCATTATCTTGGTTTTCTTGATATTTAGTCTCAAGCCAGTTTTTTAACTCTCTTCTTTCAAGCTAATCAGAAACTTCTTTAGGTCCTCCTTACTTTCTGCCATTAGGGTGGTATCATCTGCATATCTCAAATTGTTGATGTTTCTCCCAGCAATTTTGATCCCAAATTGTGATTCCTTCATCCCTGCATTGCGCATTATGTGCTCTGTGTATAAGTTGAATAAGCAGGGTGACAAAATGCAGCCTTGTCTTACTCCTTTTCCTATTCCAGACAGAAGAGTAGCATGCCTTGGCGGGGCCCCATATAAAAATTTGTTTGGGGGCCCTTAGGAAGGGTAAAGATTTGTTTTGCTTACGCACGTTGGGGGCCCCCGTGACCCGGAGCCCCCATATAATTGATATGGCAGATATGGCGGTAGCTACGCCTCTGATTCCAGACCAGTCCGTCATTCCATATTCACTCCTAACTGTTGCTTCTTGATTCATGTACAGATTTCTCATGAGGCATATAAGGTGTTCTGGTATTCCCATATCTTTAATTACTTGCCACATTTTGTTGTGGTCCACGCAGTCAAAGGCCTTAGTGTAATCAATGAAACAGAAGTAGACTTGTTTTTGATATTCCTTTGTTTTTTCCATGATCCATCTTATGTTGGTGATGTGGTCTCTAGTCCCCCTGCCTCTTCTGAACCCCACCTGCACTTCTGGTAATTGTCTCTCCACATGCTGTTTCAGTCTATCCTGTATTATCTTGAGCATCACCTTGCTAGCGTGTGGGATGAGCACAATTGTTCGATAATTTGAACATTCTTTGGCATTTCCCTTTTTGGGGATTGGAACATATACTGATCTTTTCCAATCCTGTGGCCATTGTTGTGTTTTCCAAATCTGGTGGCATATAGAATGTAATAATTTGATTACATCGTCTTTTAGGGCTTTGAAAAGTTCAACCTGGATACCATCATCTCCACTGACCAGATCTATTCCCTCTAAAATGATCTACACTGGCCAGATCTATTCCCTCTAAAATGAAAACCTATAGGGATGAATCGCCTCTTCAACCCCCCTCAAGCTGGTTATAAAAACTATAGGGTGACTATGCCACCCTACATGAGTTTCTTGGTCATCCACTCTTTTGGCTTTGTTGTGCAAATCAGCTGAAACAAAGAACAACACTGCAGGTCTTGGAGTAGTAAGGAGCAGATTAAAATGTGACTTAATTACCAATCAGGAACAGCAGAAAAATTTCCTTTACCCCCAGAAGGTGAACAAACCTAGTCTTGAAAGATGCAGAATGGAAAAGCAGCTACAGCTCATAAAGATGCAGAGTACAGTCTCCCCATTGGTCAAACATCCTGAAAATGGGATACTATAAAGATGTGCATTATCTTCATGTGAAAAGGTAACATTGCCCTGACAGGCAGCAATAGAATGCCAGAAACAAGAGAATAAAATCAATCATGTGATTACTCAGCCCTTGAACTTAATATTATTTGGAGACCTAGATTATCCAAAGTTGCTTTAAATCTGGGGTCCCCAAACTTTTTGAGCCATGGGCTGGTCACATGCTTCAGGGAGCCAGTTTCTATGGTCCAGGGGTCGGATCCAGACCCCGAATCCCTCGTTGCTCCTGGAAAAGCCATATGGGTACATTTTACTTCCACTTCTGGGAGCAACAAGGGCTTCTTGGGCCAGATGAATTGGCATCAGGGGCTGCATCTGGCCCCTGGGCCATAGTTTGGGCACCCCTGCTTTAAAGTAAAATCTGACTTTCACTTAAGGACATATTGTAAGTAAGTAAGTAAGTAAGTAAGTAAGTAAGTAAGTAAGTAAGTAAGTAAGTAAGTAAGTAAGTAAGTAAAATTAGGTATCCTGTGGTGGTTTAGTGATTAAGATGCTGAACTTGTGACTGGAAGGTTGGCAGGTCAGCAGTTCAAGACCTAAGTACTGCACAATGGAGTGAGCTTCCATCTCTTTCCCAGCTCCTGCAGTTTGAAAGCAAGAAACTGCAAGTAGATAAATAGGTATCACGTCAAAGGGGCAGCTCCACAGTGGCTCAGTGGGTAAAAGTACTGTGCTTAGAGACTGAAAGGACAGGGTTTGATTCCCCGAGAGCTGCAGAATAGGGGACATGAAAGGAACCTCATTTGGGCATCCCCTGCAAAAATCCTTTCAACCCAGAGTAATCTCTGACACAAAAACACACACTTCAGTGGAAAGGTAAACATCATTCCGTGTACTCTGGTGTCTAGTTATGCCTACCACATCTCCACGTAAATATCTGCAGACACAGACAGCACTGGCTCTTTGGCTATAAATAGAGATGAGCACAGAACCCTAGAGTTGGATATAATTGGCTTACAAGCAAGGGTGACTTTATGTAGCCCTAAAGTTTATATGTGAGAAATCATGAAATAATAAGAGAAACTGATCATGCACTCTATACAAGCTTAGGCAAAGGTTTTTTTTTAAACAACACATTGTCTTTAGAGAAAGAGTTAAAAATTCTGTCAATTTTCTTCCAGACTAATACCAGAAGAAGGGCTGTTGTTTTCTGTAATTGAACAGCTGTCAGCATAGATTGTTATAGGTTTAGAGTAATTTATCAAAACTAATAAAGAGTTTACGTGTAGTTTTATACATGTCATCTAACACTCATATTTGGAACAATGTGGCAGGTTTACATGTCACCTATAAAATCTATGAGTACATTATTAAACTAAATTGGTGATCTAAATTAGAATAAAAGAAGGAAAGTGGTGACACTAGAATTTGATTAAGAAAAATAGGAATATGGACAAATAAGGCTTATTGTACAACTGATATTGTATGTATCATTACCTTGTTCTAGATGTTGTACACAATAACTCATTTTATAGTAAATGACACCATTTGAACATTTTAATAATATTTTTATAAATTAAAATAAAAACAAATTCAGTGCTATTAGTGGGGCATAAACATGCTTAATTAGCTGAACTGCACATTTATTTATTAGTATTACTAAAACAGATCATTAGTTTTATGGTATCCAACTTAGAGTTAAGCACTTTCAAATCGCACCAAATTAAGAGTTACACATGGACTTAAATATCTCCCACTGAAATCAACAAGATGTAAACATGCATAACTTTGGCCATTCATGCCTAAATATTGTAATAATAACATTATCCATTGGACTTTTCAGAATAGTAGCTGTGAGGACGGAGGACGGAGGACGGAGTCCCTCTATCTGAATTGTGTCCAGCCGGGTTTGGTATTTGGCACCAGCCTTGAGGCGGTCTCGATGTTGGCGTTGGAGTCCCCCAGGCTTATGGTGCTGGGGGACTTCAATTTGCCATCGTTGGGAACAGGCTCGGAGGTGACTCGGGAGTTCATGGCTTCCATGACACCCATGGGCCTGACCCAGGTAATTCAGGGTCCTACCAGGAGCAGTGGTCACACCCCAGACCTAATTTTTATGTCGGAGCTGTGGCAGAGTGATCTGAAATTACAGAATCTAGACATCTCTCCTGTGTCATGGTCAGATCACTATCTGGTGACCCTAGGCTTTCTGGGGGTGGATCTTCACCGCAGGGAGGCAGGGCCAGTTAAATGAGCCCGCCCCCGGCAACTAATGGATCCGGAGGGATTCCAGAGGGAACTGGGGTGTTTTCCTCTTGACCTGCAAGGTGATTCGACAGAGGCTCTCGTCAACTCATGCAACGGGAGATTGACGGCAGCCCTGGACAGGATCGCTCCACTACGGCCTCTCCGCCCCTGTCTGCACCAATCTGCCCCTTGGTTCACTGAAGAGCTGAGGGAACTTAAACGGGCAAAGAGACACCAAGAGCGCCGCTGGGTGAAGACCCGGAGCGAATCTGACCGAACACTAGTTAGAGCTGCTATTAAAGACTACCTAGTGGCGATAAGGGTGGTGAAACGCCAATATTTCACCGCCCTTATCGCCTCTGCAGATAATCGTCCAGCTGCCTTGTTCCGGGTGACCAGATCCCTCCTTGACCAGATCCCTCCAGAACCCTGGTTGGCAGGGTTCGGCTGAGGCATTTGCAGATTATCTAGTGGGGAAAATCTCTCAGATTCGCTCGAAGTTTAATCCCGGCGTGGAACGTATGGAACTGGGGTTGACCGGTGCACAGTCTGGCCATGTTATCTGGGATCAGTTCGATCCAGTTGACCCTGAGGAAGTGGACAGACTTCTTGGATCTGTTCGTGCCACGGCCTGTGAATTGGATCCATGCCCTGCCTGGCTAATTAAAGCATCAAAGGCGGTGGTAGGTGGTTGGGTCGAGATGATTATAAATTCATCATTGAAGGAGGGGTCTTTCCCAGCACCGTTAAAACATGCTTTGGTGCGCCCCCTCCTAAAAAAACCATCTCTCGACCACGGTAATTTCGAACTACCAACCAGTATCTAATCTACCCTTTTTGGGTAAGGTGCTGGAAAAGGCTGTGGCACAGCAGTTACAGGAAGTTCTGGATGAAGCGGATTATCTGGACCCTTTACAGTCAGGATTCAGGCCCAGAAATGGTACTGAAACTGCACTGGTCGCTTTGGTGGATGATCTCTGGAGAGAGCGGGATGGAGGCCATCCGTCTATCCTTGATCTTCTCGATCTCTCAGCGGCTTTCGATACCGTCGATCATGACATTCTTTTGGGAAGGCTCCAAGGATTGGGGATCCAGGGCACTGTGTTGGCCTGGTTTTCCTCATTTCTGAGGGGCAGGACCCAGACGGTATGTCTGGAGAATGAGAGGTCCAGCCCTAGGCTCCTCCAATATGGGGTGCCTCAGGGCTCGGTACTCTCACCTCTCCTGTTTAACATCTATATGAAGCCGTTGGGTGAGATCATCCGTTCCCACGGGGTAAGGTATCATCAATATGCTGATGATACCCAGCTGTACATTTCAGCCCGTGGGGACCCAAGTGGTGCAGTAGAAGTCCTAACCAGGTGCCTGGAGGCAGTTAGGGTCTGGATGGGGGAAAACGGGCTACAACTGAATCCCGGCAAGACTGAGTGGCTATGGGTAAGGGGCCCTGTGTTATCCCGGGAGCTTCCAGCTTTGGTTCTGGATGGGGCAGTCTTGCCCCAAACAGATCCGGTGCGTAATCTGGGGGTCCTCCTGGACTCACAACTATTGTTCGAAGAACAGGTGGCAGGCGTGGCCAGGAGGGCTTTTGCACAACTTCGTGTAATATACCAGTTACGCCCACTCCTGGACCGGGACTCCTTGCTCAGGGTCACACATGCACTGGTCACCTCCAGACTTGATTACTGTAATGCGCTCTACATGGGGCTGCCCTTGGTGACCATTCGGAGACTCCAGCTGGCCCAGAATGCGGCTGCTTGGGTAGTGATGGGGTGCGGGCGCTACGCTCGTGCCTCGCCACTGCTTCGGCAGCTGCACTGGCTGCCAGTATGTCTCCGGGTGCAATTCAAGGTGCTGATCATTACCTTTGAAGCCCTATATGGTAGTGGGCCAGGATACCTTAGAGACCGTGTCACCCCAAGAACGACTGTCCATCCCACCAGGGCGGATCGGAGAGGCTCTCTTGCAATTCCATCAGCTAGAGAGGCTCACCTCTCTAGCACTAGGAGGAGAGCCTTCTCCATGACCGCCCCGGCCCTGTGGAACCTCCTGCCAATCGATCTACGTCAACAGACAGAGCTCCTGCCCTTCCGGAAAGGCCTTAAAACCTGGCTGGCAGGACAAGTTTGGGGATCAATGAACACTGGATCCCATGTTGGGTGGCTTATCAGATGATATAGCCACCCTTTGCTCTTACCCTTACTCCTGTTTGTTTTTTTTAGCAATTTTTTAGTAATTTTATTACTTGGAAATGTTTAATTTCTTTTTAGCCTAACTTTTAATATTGTATTGATTCATATTTTTAACTGTTAATAGGGTATTGGATGTTGATCTGTGGTTTTCAACTATGTATTTTTAAATTTGTTGTGTAAGCTGCCCAGAGTTGGGTTTTACCCGATTGGGGCGGGATAACAAGTTGAAATAATAATAATAGTCTGTGTTTCAGGCATATCCGGAAACAAACACTGCAACACTTTAAATACTAACTGCTATATTTATAATGTGAACTTTTGTGGATTAAGTCCACTTCATCAGACATAGAAGTGAGACTTCAAGGCATGAATTTATATACACCAGATACAGAGGCATAGAGTGATAATCAGAATGACAAGCATGCAAATCAATACAACTTCCTACAACTGGCAGTAGCAGATGATCTCTGGTTGTTATTCAGATTAGCAATAAATGTTCCTTTTTCAATTTTAAATAGTGGGGAGATACAAAACAAACACCTGGCATTGAAAATTTGCTAATAAGTTTAACCTCTTTGTTAGTGCGTGAACACATCCTTTGTTCTGTGAGACATGTTGTGAAAGAGACTTTTACAGGAAAGTTTGTGAAAGTGGTGTAATAGAACAAAATATAATATACAAAATGTATAGCAGCATATAACAATCTGTGTATCAAATTTGATAATGTCACAGAAACCCCTGGCTAATATTCAAACCTTTGTGATGGGTGTCCAACAGAGGGATGAATTTCATTTCTACTGTCTCTCTCTGCATCCTAGTCTTGTAATTTCTATGTTCCAGAATTGCAACTTTCAGATCTTGGCTAGAGTGTCCAGGTAGATTGAAATTGTTTGAAACAGGTTTCTCTGTACTGTATTGCCATTCCGGATGTTTGAGTTATGTTCATTAACTCTTTTGCAGAAAAATTATCCACAAAGATTTTGTGCAAAGATTATCCATTGGAATGAGTTTTTGCAATGTCTTAACAGAATTTGTTATAATGTCATTGGTTCACAGAACATTTGGTATTTTAGCAAATTTCCATTTAAATAACTGAACTTCAAAACAACTAGGCTTGAAATAATATGAGAATCATGTAACTTAACCTACAGGGGAGAGAGCTCAATAATAAATTTAAGAGTTCAAGCTATACAACTTCTGGTTTGTGTCTAAAATGGGCACATATGTCAATTTTATGTCTATTCTATATAGTCAATATTGTATTTACTTTGCAGACAAGGCAAACAGTAGGTCTCCCTTGCTCAAACCCCAGTCATATCCAACTCTAGGGTTCGGTGCTCATCTCCATTTATAGCTGAAGAGCCAGCACTGTCTGCATTTGCATGGACATGTGGCCGGAGTGCACAGAACACTGTTTACTTTCCAACTGCAGTGGTACCTATTTATCAACTTGAAATTTCTTGCTTTTGAACTGCTAGGTTGGCAGGAGCTGGGACAGAGACAGGAGCTCATTCCGTCATGCAACACTTGGGTATTGAACTCCGTCCTTCTAGTCTTAAAGCTCAGCATCTTAACCACTAAACCCAAACGGTAGGAGAAACTAATTATGCATATGTAAAAACTTTGGAAGAGACCAGAAATCTAAATATTTTCCTTCAAAAACAGAAATTTCAGTCTCACTGGTTTTAGTTTTAAATAACATAACATTTATTACACTTTCATCCACTAGTGAAACCTTTCCTTTTGGATTATAATCTGTTCCTATTACATGACTTCATTTCTCATAGCATGTTGAACTCTTTTCTTAGAGTAGTGTCATGAAACAATAGTTAACAATAGTTAATCATTTTGTTTATTGTATTTTTACTGCCGGCAAATGAGACAGAGACACTTGTGAAATGTCCAGCCACAAATTCCAAAATAACTTTGGGCAAGAGGGAAAGAACTATTTTCCATTTTGCATCAGGTGGCCAAATGTCTTGGAATGAAATGATAAGCAGTGCTTTTCCTCATTTTCTGTTTTGTTCTAGTCTTGAGGGAGCATTGCAATGGACAATAACCTATAACAAAGAGTTAGCAAATGTGAAATGAATGGTAGGAGATCAAAATGTGAGAGAAAATATAGACAAAAAGTTTCATCATACAATACTTGGGAAACTATTGGATTTTACTCCATGCAGTGTGGATACCACTGTCAATGTAGATATATTTTGAAGTTGGTTATACTTCAGTAGATAATAGTTGTGATGGCTCTGAGTCTCTACCAAGAGCAGAAGCAGAGGCTGGAAAACAATAAAAGGACAGGACTGTTGTCCCTATGTCCTTCTTGCAGACTTCCTCTGGGCACCTGACTGACTCCAGAAGAAATAGGATAGTGGAAATTATACATCTTTGTCACGGTCTGCTAGGGTTCTTCTGTTCTTATGCAACCATGATTATTCATATAATGTACATAGGAAGAAACCTAATCCATCAAATGGAGAAGAATTAACTTAATGAAATCCTGTTAAGTAACTTTGCAGTAAAGGTATATCATATCACCAGCCACAGATGTTAATCTTTTATTTAATGTTCTCTATCTGCCCATTGGAGTTGTAAGGCTCCCTAAGGATACCTAGCAACCTGGGAAAGTGTTTAGTAGCCATAGAATTAATGAGGGCGGGTGGAATTTAATATCTAAAAATTAATGCTGAGATCAAGACTGTTGTGATTTTCATATACTGTATTAAAGTTCCTCCATCCCCAGGTTTAAAGGCTTCCCCAGAAACAATGGGATCCCTAGGGAATACTGGAACTTCAAGGTGACCATCTTACCATGGCCTGATTTAATTTTCAGTTCCTCTTTTCTTGGTGTACTTTGATACTTCCTAAATATCTTAACCTAGAAGGAAGCCATGGAAATTAAAATGGCTTAAAACTGGTATATTTTTTGGTGGGGGAGTCCTCTAATATTTCATGGCATCTTGGAATACAGGTCACCTAAACAAACATCAGGCATAAAGACTCAAAGTCAAGTAAAACTCAATGAGAAGTATAGCAAACCAAATAATTTCTCACAATATGAGAGCAATTTCTCAAAATATTTTGGTTCCCTTTGCTACATAGAATCCGGTAAAAATATAGCCCAGCCAAGTATGAGTAATCCCTCCATCTGTATTGTTGGCTGTTTCTGCTGAAAAGAGAAATAATAAAATTCAGGGTGAAAGAGTCAATGAGCTGTCTCCTTCACACATTTTAGCAGAGGAATGAAGAGAAATTCTATGAACTATGAGAAAATTCATCTTAGTGCTTTGCTGCAATGTAAAACTAAGGCAACCAGTTGATGTTACATACTATTTCAATGGATAAAATTCTAACTTTTATCATTTAGGAAATAGCAATCATCAGGTGGCACGTAACTGAACTAACAACCCTGAGGACTAACAGCCTTGGGTGGTGATGTCCACGGGGAAGGGTGATGGTCCTCAAGGGGATTTAATTCCACTTGAATCCATCTTGATACATGACAGCAGCTTTATCAATCCTTGTCTGGGGCTAAGGAGGACTTTGTGTGCCCAAAGGCCTCAGTACCAGAAAGTGGAACTGGATCAGTGGTATGGGTGTCATGCTGCGATGCAGATGGCAAATGGAATGCAAGTGTATTTCATTGTTCCCAGGAAAATTTCTATGGCTGATTACCATGATGAAAGCCAATATTTGGAATCAGATATGGCACTTGAAGAAGAAGTAAAAAAGGTGCGGCCATATAAATCTAAATAAATAAAAAGGAAAAGGAGGTGATGAACTCAGTTGGAGAGACTAGACAAGTTGTGATCAACAGTCCACTTCACATGCTGTTGTCACGAATCTGATAAAATGACATCAATGTGATTTTAATGATCTGTGATAGAAATTGTTGTAGTGCTTGTTGAGATAATGTACATAAAATATCTTGTATTCTTTAAAGTGCATAAACTCACTCAACAGAACATTGCTGAATAGTCAGGAGCCTCTTACATGCTGAACCAGAGGAAATGCAGACCACTCAACATTCCAATGTGGTCTTTTTCCACAACTATTTCACAGGAAAATAAACCATGCTAGGATTCATCTGGCTTGGTTGTGGCAGTTGTGACAATTCTCATGAGTGTTTCTGTACCTCCTGTTTGACTGGTGATAAGGAATACTTTTTGTTTTAAAGAGCCTGAATATGTTGAGAGGACTCTTTGACAGATGATGCTAACCACAAGCCTTGTTCTTCCTGGTGTATAAAAGCAGCTGGAGAACTAGTCTAGTTGGAAAGGGTGCTGGTTAGTGTCTCCTTTCATCAAGACATGGTTCCAAAATAGTTAAAGGAGGAAGTAAGAGTAAAGGAGGAAGTAAGAGTAACACGTTTTTGCCAGATCCCTGCCTTATTAAGACAGTGTCCTGTGCAGTAGAACCTGATGATAATAAATTCAGTAACAGTTTTAGGAACTGAATTTAATTTATGCTAAGGAAAATAAATAGCGGATGGAAGCCATTTTTATTTTTATTTTTAGGTCAATAAAAAGTTATGATGGAAAAATAACATTTGTATGTTTGTTTTTTAAAAAAAACCAGGATACAATAGAACATAAAATTAAATGCTCTATGAAAATTCAAATGTGCATGAAGTAAAAACATGTTTTTCCCACTTTGTGTTTGTTGTACCATCTTGGGAGTGTATCGTTTCCAGAAATAGGTTTGATTTTAAAAAACTGACAAAGATAAATGGTTAGATCTTTTGCCTTAAACATGGGCCGTAATGTTTTGTGTCTGCATAATCAATCTCATTACAAAAGAAGCACTAGAGCCGTGAAGCATAGTAAGCAAAACATAGAACTAAAATGTCTTTTAGAATACAGTAATACCTCATATAACATTAGTATCGAATAACACTAAAATCGCATAACATTAAGGAATCTGGGGGGAAGAATTGCATCAGATAACATTAAGATCCTATGGGATGCTTCAGATAACAACCGCTAAAGCCTGTGTGGTTACAATGTATCTCTATGGATCCCATAGGATTTTAACATGCATCAGATAACACTAAAAATCATATAACACCAAGACTTGTGGAACCAGGTTTTAGTGTTATATGAGGTTTTACTGTATGTGTCTTTCCCATTGGAATTTCAAGAATATATTTTGCACCTTTCAGAATATATTTTTCCCCAATGTATTTTTAATAAAACAAAATACAGACATACCTGAAAAGGAATAATGTAGCTTTATTTTGAAAAGGCCTCCATTCTGATAAGCAGAAGAAAAATTATAGGCATGAAATCCTTCCTCTCAGCTTTTTCAGGGATCATATAAGCTTCAGTTTATGCTTTCTGGAGTTCACTTTACACTGCATTATGGAATATGGATTTCCCGTGATGCAGTGTGACTTAATCAAAAACCTAAACAGAAATATTTCTTCAGTTGGAATCTAAAACAATGAGGACAAATTCCTATTTGACAGAAGTCTGGAAACTGAATACACAATCTTCCATGGAGACATCCATTTAATATAAAATGACATCAAAATATCAGTTTCCCCTTAGCAAGGCACCAAAATGGATGAACATAGAGATAGTTCTTACATCTTTAGTGAGCAGTATGTTTGGATATCACCACGTGAGAAGGGGAAATATAATATTAACTGCAGTATTCATATTTTTCTCTAGTATGAAACAAATGTCATGCACAAGTTGGTAGCTTTGCATATTAAAAGCAACAGCTTTTCAGCTCCAAAGGTGGTAAACAAATATGTTTGGAATTATTAAGGAATGTCAGAGACTCACTGCAGGACAGGATAAAGCTCTTTTGTAGTTGTTAATCCTGTGGCCATGTGTCTTATTTTACATAGAACAGTTCTCTATTTGAAGGACTGCTAAAGGGCCCTGTTTCAAGGGTTGCCTAGCCCATTTCTGTTAAAAAAGATAGAGTCATAAGGAGAGAGACCAGGAACCTTGAAGCTGTCCAGCTACAATCAGCAGATGAACTCTAGATTCCATAGGGACAAACATTACCTGCTCACAGTTTTCCTTTCATGGTTGGATATATTGTAATTCTTTTTAATTAAAAACAACAACAAACCAATCATTAACTTATATTGCAACCTAATTGTAAAGTCAAGTCAATTCCAACTTATGGTGACTATTTCCAGGGCTTTCTAGGTGGAGAATATTCAGAAGTGTGTTACTAATTACTAGTCAGCAGTGGCTGCACACATCCATGCTCTGGATGTGTGCAGCCAGCCCAGACTATACAGTTTGGTTTTCTCCTAGAAGGGAAATGGATCTTCTGACCTCTGCAGCCCTCTGCTGAGTTACTGAACCAGCAAAATGTAATTTGAGCATATCATTATAACTGGAAAAAATGATTATTTAGAAATAATATGATATATCTACCATATTTGCTGGTGTATAAGATGCATCAGATTATAATACACACTCTGCTATTACCAAAATAGCCCACTATAGGCCACTATATACAGCACAAGACACACTTCATTTTCCCAGTGTATTTTAAAGGGGGGGAAGTGAGTTTTATACACCAGCAATTATGATAGGTAGTTTCATCTTAACTCTAATAATACAGTCATGTGTTGTCAAGACAATTCTGACTTATGCTAACCATTTTCAGAGAGATGTGGTTTACCATTCCTTTCTGCTAGGGCACACAAGCCCAAGGCAACACTGATTCTTCTGGGATACAGCTTTTGTTGACCCTGGAGGTAAAAATGATGAGTCCTAGTTGATTGATTAATATACCTTATACTTAAAAGCCAATATGAAGAATGCACAATATTCAAACACAGTGTACAAACATTCATCAGTCAGAGGGTGAGGGGGGATGTGTGTGTCTCTCATATGCCAACTTAATTCTATTCTGTTATTTCATTAGCAATTAAATGTATGAGGGAAAATATCTGTGCTCAGATTACGACAAATTAAATATTTTGCCTTAGAGAAGTAATTTAAAATATCAAGCAAACTGAAATATCCTTGGTTCTGTTACCTAAATTTTTGAGATTCCAACACATCTCTTTTTATTTAACTCTTTAATAAAGTTACAATCAGTAAAAAACACTGTACACACATGGGAAAAGGTATGAAAATGGGGGAGAGGCCAGCGTTTAGTGACTAGCAAAAGAAATAAAATCATACAAGGTTTAATTTAAAATCATAATTGGAAACCTCTCCAAGGGGGGAGGATTAAATGGGAAAAGCCCACTAGTCCTGCCAAGGAATGTAAACTGATTCCCCATTGTCTAAGCCTCAAGGTGTGAAATCCTTGCAAAATTGGTTTCCTGATAACAAAGCAGAAATTCCTTTTCATTCCTTCACAAAGGAAACAGAAGCTGGTTGCCTGAATTTTAAGATCATACATTTGGTCTGAATTAATTCTCCTTAATAAAGTTTAATTAAAACATTACTATACACTGACCAAGGCAGAGAATATATGGGGAAAAACCAACTCTTAATTATTAACAAGTTTAAGGCTTAAAATAAAAGCCTCAAAAAATATATGTGAGCAATTGCATTAAGAGTTGGTGGCCTCCCGGGGGGGGGGGGGGATGACTCATTGCTAGAAACAATGGTACTAATCTCTTGTCTTTATCTCCCCATCTCCTGAAGATCCAGAGAGGACAGTTCAATGGAAACTTTACCTTAGATTGACCTCGAGAGGAAATGTGACAATTTAAGAACTGAAAGAGACATTTCAGCTTTTACAGTATTTCATCATCAACCATTGTATCTGTAAACTACCATGTATACTTTTGAAATTACTTTTGTAACATATTACTAAGCTTTTGTAACATGCAATCAAGAAGTGTAAATGACTCTTTTAATTGCCCCCATTTAGTGGACAGCATTTGCCCCTGCACTCATTGTTCCAGGCTTAAGTGTTCTTCAGTAAGAAGTGTATAAAAATGATTGAAGAGATGGGAGGCATTAGCTGAGTCACAGAATCTCGTGATGAGGCTCCCTGGGTGTAGTTTAGATGAAAACGTTTGAGGTGGAAAGACTTCTGGTCTATAACACCGGTCAAGTAGATCAGAACCCTTAATGCCAATAAAACCAATTTTGTTTTAATCAAAACCATGTCTCGGTGTCAGTTTTTGAGGTTAATTAATTCTCCACCAAGAAACGAACCTAGCCCTAAATTTGCAGTAACAGTTTAATCCAGCCTTTACCTCCCTTCATAGTATAATGACAAAGGCAATCATGTAGTATTTTAAACTTCTAGAGAAATATTGCTTGGTCTTTAATGTCACCATTCACTCATGTGAGATGAAGATGTCTCTCTCAGTTTAAAAGGCAAAAGTAAAATGTCTTCCTTTAATCACATTACTGAATTGCCCAGTCTTTTTATAGTTTATCCAGAGTGATATCACATGGTCTGGCAGGTAGAGACTCAGCTATCTGTTTCTTTTATGGGGCCTGACAGGCTATAAATCCAATACCATTCCATCCTTGATGGTGCTAATATTACCCTTCCGCAGTCATTCTTTCCCATAAAATAAGTATACATTTGGCTATGGGTTCCTTCAAATATGAAGGCAGGTTTTAACAGGAGGTTGTGGCAGATTATTCAATGATATTAAGGAAAATAAAGGTTGTTATTCAAATAATTTTAGACTAAAACAGACACCTATAATAAAGAATTAGATTACAAAAGATAACAGATAAATGAAAAGATATCACTTTGGTTTCCCTAGGCAACACACTAGAATGGTGAGAATTATTTTTCCAGGTATTGATCCTAGATCTAAGTAGCCATCCAAAAAGTTCTGAGGTTTTTAAAAAATATGGAAAGGATCAGTTAAGGTCAAAGAATTAAGGTGAAAGATTTAAGGTAAAAAAATTTCCATGATTTTAAGTGGCTTATTAAAAAAATCTTTCCTTGGTTTTAAATTCTACTCTCACCTTTCAGGTGTGGTCTATCCCACATTTTATATGTCTCAGGAATTAGAGGTTTCAGAATCATTTATGCAAAAATGTTTCTGCAACTCCATATACCTGTCTATTGTTCCTTGACATATTTATTAACCATGAAGAAAATGGAGAAAAAAGTATGCAGGATATTTTTTTTCATCCCCTATCTCATGCTATCCTTTCTAGCAAGCACATATCATTATTTAGGCAAATGTTCTACCTATGAACCATTGAATGTGAACAGGTCAATGTGATCTGGATAGGAATGGGAGATTCAGCGGCAGAGGAACGGCTTAGTTTTAATGTTGTAGTACTGGCAGACAAGTGGAAGGAAGAGTTTGCTCTTCCTCCTTTTCTGTTTCTTCTTTCCTTCCTCTCCTGTACCTCCACCCACACATAGAAGTTAAGTGAGGCAGCCTTCTTAAGCAAGGGATTCCCCTAGTAACACAAGCAAAATGGAGAGAGAGAGAACTCATGCTTTGTGTAGTAACAATTTTCTTTGTTGTGCACATAAATAGGATTGGGTGAACATTTTATTCTGTGTTTTATATATATAAAACACATTTTATTCTGTATATATAATGTTTACATAAATCAGAATTTCTTTGCACATGCCCCAAACATTTGTAAGGTTTTTAAATACAGGAGAAAGCAATACAGTATCTTATTGAAATTTAGGGCTGAATTTTTTTGTATTCAAACATATTTGTGCTGTGGAATGATGGCCACCACAAAGTAACTTTCAAAGCTTTGATCTTAGTATTTATGGGGTGCAACACAGCCTTTGATATGAAGTTTCAAGTGCTGCATCTGGAAAGCAGTAGTAAATGTACCAAGAATGCCACCTAGTCTGGAAATGAAGCTGGCTGTTCTTAATTAAAAAGCAACCCGACAGGTGTCATTACTTCTTCCCTGATAGATGTTTAAGATAGCTTATTTTTATAGTGGAGTTTATTTCATGCTACACTGAATTGAATTAATAATCCAGTAGTTTACAATGGCTATTCTAAAATTAAGGGATATGAAAACAAACAGCACTGCAGAAAGTCATGTTAGGCAAGCTGAACTGGCGAAGTTTTTTTCTCTGGCTAAAATTTAAAGTTATTTTATTATGTTTCTCATCATCACCAAATTTCTCAAACTTGTTTTCAAGAAAGCATTTATTTCTGTTTTCTTCTTCTCACAACACTCCATCATATGTTTCAGAAATCTTCACCTTCATGAACTCTAGGACAGGCATTATAAATAAATGTGGATACTGAAAACACATTAAAAAGCACCTGCCATGTTTATCACTGTTTCAGTACCATGTGTGAAGAAGAGAAGGGATCTAAATGTGAGCAAGAACCCAAATTTTACATGTTTCTAATTTATAACAGAGATGAGCAATGAACCCTAGAGTCAGATGCGACCAGCTTTTGAGCAAGGGAAACCTTTGCTTTACCTTTACTAATTTGTTAGTAGAGTCTGAAGATCTTTTGAATGTTCTGCCTTGAAAAACAACTTATACAATGGTGAATGGCGATTTTAACACAATAAAGTGAAGATTCACAGAAGGTGAAAAGTTCATTGGGAGATACGGATCCAGAGAAAGAAATGAAATAGATGAAAGTCTTGCAAAAATGGCAGAGAGCAATAAAGTGTATGTTGGTAATATCTGGTTTAAAAATAATATAAAGAGACAATGGACCTGGATTGCTCTCAACATAAAAGAGAAAAATGAGATAGATTTCATCTTACTCGATAAAATAAGACTGCTAAAAGATGTGTCACTGGTGCCTTGATTTAATACAGGCAGTGATCATTGATTAATAAGAGCATAAACAGTGGTCAATGAAAAAGTTGAGAAGAAGATCCTAAGATTCGAAAATAAAAAGTGGCTGACAAAATCTCTTAATGAAACCCTGCTAAAGGAAAGCATTTCAAAAGTGGACTGGAACACAGAAGACAACATAAGTGATGCTCATAACAGCTTAATTGAAAACTGATGCAATGTGCAAATAAAACATGAATAATGAAGCCAAAAGAAGAGAGAAGAAGAATTTGAGAGAACAACAAAGTCCTACTGCAGAAGAGGAAGGAAATACTGAGAAATACCTGAAATAATATGAAGTATTCCCTTTTCAGTAAACTCCTAAGAAGGAGACTGCAAAAGGAGCTTCTTCAGGCAGTGAAAAATCAAAGTAGCAACAGGAAATGTAAGCAAACAATAACACTCCGTAAGACAGTGATAATGACATTAAAAGATGAAAGAGAAGAAGAAAAGATGAGAAAAGAAGTAGAAGCAAAAGCTTCTACACAGGATTGTTCTCATTCCATCTTAACATACTCATGCCAGCACTGACTGAAACATTGGAGTGTATTCTCCCAGTTTTAATAAGCAAAGTAAGACATGTAATCCACCAGATATCATCAGGCAAGGCCCCAGGAAAAGACAATATAAAACCAGAAATGTTTAAGGCTGGTAACCATGAATTATGGAAATCCCTTGCACAGCGTTTCATCAGGAATATTGAAATGAAAAAAAAAATATCCCTGAAAGTTGGAAAGAGTCTACTATAGTGTTATTATAAAAAAAGGACATCGGGACCTTAAGAATTACAGGCTGATATGTTTGCTGTCAAACATTTATAAGTTACTAACAAAAGTAATAACAAACCAACTCTGAACATTAGATGAACAACAACTACATCTATCTCAGCTGTCTGATTGGGATGAACAACAATCAGAGAGCATAACTAGTGAGAAGAAAGAAAGCAGGATGGGTGGCATTTCACTCCATCAAAGAAATCTTGTTAAATGAGAAAATCAACAACAAACAATGCACCAAACTTTTTAATTCAACAGTACTACCTGTGGCCCTCTGTGGGAGTGAAACATGGTCATTAATAAAGACAGTGGAAGAAGAATTATGAAGAGCTGTAAATGTCGTGGAAAGATCAGTGCTAAAGATATCCCTTCACAACCACACCCCCAACACTCAGATAAGAGAACAAAATGGAATCAATGAAGTTATTGCTGAACATCACAAATCGAAATTGCACTGGGCTGGACACATCTCTTGAATGACATATGGGCTTTGGACAGCAGCAGTCACTGGGTGGTATCCCAGAGGAGTAAAAAGACCCCTTGGCAGCCCCCCAAAAGATGGGAAGTCCCAATAATGAAAGGTTTTGGTTCAACCTGGAGAAGAAGAGCATGGCAGCAGAACGAATGGAAAATGAGTTGCAGCAAGCAGGAACTTATTCCTTGATAGTCTGGTCAATCAAGGAATCAAGTAGAGCCTACACAGTTCCTTTCTAGACATAGTACTGATATTCTGAAGTTAGAGAAAATCATGCAAGTCTTAAACCAAGTCATAAAGTGACTAGGACTATGAACTGTTAAAAATCTTTTATTTCTTTGTTTCCTAATTTATCTGCAAAAAAGCTCTCTTTCTTTCACCATTATTAACACACAGATTCTCTAAAATACTAGCAGTTTTAGGAAGTCCTTTTCCACTGTATCGTCGTTGACTGCAACTTGTATCTGAGAATACACTTTTTTCCTGAAGCAGGAAAAAATGCCATTGGTGTGAATCACTGCTTGCTATGACGTGACCCACACACTATGATCTCAAAGCCAACTCTTGTGGCATGTATGAAATTAGACATGTAGGATTTAACACCAGGACTACAATTGACTGCCGCAGCCTTGAGGATATTAACAAGGTACCCTTTCACAGCCAATCCATCTGGCATGGCCTCTTCCATCTCAGTTGGGAATCAGAGTTCCTCCTCTGCTCATTTTGCCGTTGGGCCCAATATAATGGTTTCCAGTGGCATTTCCTCCACTGAGGGCACCATCACTCCACCTAAAGGGGCTCATCTGCCTGTGACCATTGGCACCTTTAGGGAGTCAGGTTATTTACTGCCACCCAACAGTCAGTGCCACAGGATCAACATGGATCCTTTAAAACCCAATCTCTGATTTTGAATTGGTTTACTTTAAAGACAAGCTTGATGGTACATTTTCATTTCATTTATTCTCGTTCATTTTTGCGTTGTTTTTGTACACACATTATGCAATTGGGAACTATGAGTACAATGCATCCTCTCCTGTCTATAGATCTCACAGAAGAAAACAGACGGCATTCCTATTCAATGCTACAGCCGAACTGTAGCACTTTTAGAAACACTCATATCTTATGGAGGTCTAGTGGGTGAAGGATGAGGACTGGAGGAAAAAGGTTCACTTGTATTTGAAAGCAAAACCTGTTTGGAACATGAATGTTTTGGGATGCCTTGGTCACAAATAGGTTCATGGCAGCTGGATCTATGGGTGGCCCAGTCCAGGATGCAGCCCCTTTCAGGGAAGGCAGATAAAGACAGATAACAAGAACTCTGTTTTGTTTTGATGATTCTTGTGTAGTCCCCTTTTCCATTCCCATTGCTGTATGCATCTCTAGTGCCTTATCTAGATGGGGGTAGGTGTTGCAGCTTCTGCCAGACTGTGAGGATACCCCAGCTGGGATGATGCCGAGTCAACTGGGCCAGGCAGGGTTGGAAGCTGAGGTCTCTGATAACTTTTGTAGACAAATGAGCTAGGTGGGAAGAGGTGGCAGCATTTGTCCTTTTGCTCTCCTTACAGAGGCACAAAAATAGGCTGTCAGTCCTCTGATGCCTATCCTCATATCTTTTCCTCATCTAACATAATTATTTTACACAAATCAGACAGAGAGCAAGAGAGAGGTTCATATACATGACTTACACCTTTTTTTTTAAAAAAAAGCTATCATTCCCCCCCCCCCAAGGGACTGGATGTAGACAACGGTCATTGGACATAATCAGTTTATGAGTTTAAGTTATTGGAAATGATGCATGACATTTTGAAGTGATAAACCCACCTGTTTCCAGGCACAGTTCAAAAGTGTTACTTTTGACCTGTTAAGCACTACACAGGAAGGATCATGTTGACTTATGTAACACCACATCCCCCATTAAAAAGTTCATGCTTTAAGGACATCAGAATATAGTACACTGGACAAAAGGCCTGTGGAGATGTGGGCTGGACTTTAGATATATAGCCTATGGATTTGGAGAGACCAACAACACTTCAGGATTTGTAGTGACACTGTGTGTGTGTATTATATGGCATTAAATTGGAATCATCTTATAATGATTCAAGTATGGCTTTCAAGGTAATGAGATATTTAAGGACCACCCCTCTCTTCCACGAATATTATTGGTTAAGCCGGCTAATCTTTTTCACACCAGATAGCTTGGACATGACAGAAGAAGAAGAAGAAGAAGAAAGGATTTAAACCCAAGTCTTCTGAGTTCGAGTCCATCGCTCGAGCCTCTATGCCACACCAGGTATCCCATAGCAATTGTACATACATCTGTTTATTTCAAGTAACATATTATTTTTTAAAAATGGTTAAGTCTGGAGTATTCTTATCCTTTAGAAAAATGGATACTTTAAGTTAACCTGTAACTTCTCAGTTATAAGAGAAGTTCATACTTAATGGAAAATTCCTAGTACTTGGCTTATTTTTGCTTTTAGAAAGGCCAACTCACATGAAATCTGACAACCTTGTGTACTGATGAGTGAACCATATTTCTCTTCACTTGTTATGTGTGGATTTGCTTTTTAAACTAGAGGCAACTTTAAAGGTTAAATTTATGTTGCATGTCAGGAGAAATCTATGTTTGCTGAAGGTTATCTTCCCATATAAATGAAACAGACAAACAACAACTAAACAATTCTTCAATTCATATGAATTTTTAATCTAGAAATTAAATATCTAAAGTGTAGTTCAATATATACTTTTCTGGTTTTGTCCATCCCCACATCACTAGTGTCTATACAGTATGCAGCAGCAAAATAACACATGTGTATATATATTCTAAAGTGTTTCATTAAATATTAGAATTGTGCCTTGGGCTATACAAAGAAATAGAAGGTGGGATGGAAAGCTGTAAAGTGGGATGGGGAAAAAAATTTCCTCTGTGTTTTGTTCTAGGAGTTCACATGTGTTTTATAGTAATTGGCATTAACTCACATCCAACTAAAATAATTCGTAGCTTTTTCAGAAATCTCAAATGCACATGCTTGCCATTGTAAACTAAGGCATTTTCAAGAGAAAAATGACATACAAATGAAAATAATAAATAAGTCTCGATTTTTTTAAAAAAAAGTTCTAAAAAATTGTATTTTCTGTGAAACAGCTTTCTCTTTTCTGTTTTGCATAATAATTGACAATAATTCCCTAAAAATGTATCATGGATTAAACTTTTAGCCAAGCTTTTGAATAGTTGTGCTCCTCCCCCTTGCTTGTTTCAAACTTGCTGTTGGAGAGTTCTAGAGAACTCTAAAGTTTGCATGTTGTTGTGCAACTCTAGATGCTTCTTATAAAGTTATTGCTCACTTGCATCTAAAAATGAAGGAGGTCATATTACTGCTGCACATGTGCTTAAAAAGCAGGTGACTTGAGTTCATCCTGGAAATATTATTCTGCACTTTAATCCCAACTATAAAATAAATGCATTATTTATTATTTTCATTTGTATGTCATTTTTCTCTTGAAAATGTCCAAACTTGCCTTAGTTTACAATGGCAAGCATGTGCATTTGAGATTTCTGAGAAAGCTACGAATATCCTCCCTCAGGTATCTTGAAAGATATCACCAAGAAAAGCTGTTCTCACTTAGGAATAATTTTTAGAGGTCACTTATATTTTGAATATCCATTAGATAAAGCCAATCAACATAATTAGCAATGAAGATCATAAAAGTTTTGCAATCCGTAGAATACAACGATGCATAGATTGACATCCTTGATCTGATGGCCTCTTCTAGTCTATGCAAATCATGATTAATGGTGATCAAGGTATGTCAAACATGACCACATATCTTTCAGAACAAGTATAGATATTTCTTAGGAGGGAACAGCACAGATGCACATGTGTGCACACTCCCTCATGGATACCCAGTCAGTATTCAGTATGCTGAATACCTACAGTGCCTTAAAAGTGAATTGTTTAATTGTATTACAGTTCCAAGATAAAAGTAATTAATTAGTATTATAATTAGTTTAAAAAACACTTTTGATAGCGTGAAGAACATGAAGAATTGATGGGAGTGTTGTTGTGCTCCACAAACAACCAGCAACTCTTTGTTTCACTCTGTTATTGTCTCAGAATTGCAGATATATTTTAATCATTTCTGCACATTTCTCAGAAGGCAGTACATCTTTCATATACACCACCAGTGGATGTTTATCTTTATAATACCTTGGTTTGATAATGAAGCTTCTCCCAATCTTAAAATACATAAAAATATTTTTGCCGGAATCTGTACTGCTTACAGACAGACCTCTTCCAATTTACCACCCTTTTTCTGTGGAGGCCTCGACCTTCACACAACATGTTGTACTTTAAAACTATGTGTTGTTATTTTCTAATGTTTTAAACCATAGTAACAATGAATATCTGCGTAAACATCACCTAAGACTTAATTATGTTTAATGCAACTGTGACATTTTTGCAAGGACTTTTCTTTGGCTTCTATTCAAGTTGTCAAAATGAAAATAAAGATTGATAGCCTTACCATATGGAGCTATTTATTATGGAAGAAATATAAATTAGATTATACTGCAGAAGACAGTTATGTTAATAAGCATAGATTGGGCTCTCTGTATCTTTGAATTAAAATAAACTTCCTGGAATCTACCAGGGTAGCTATTTCTAAATATTAGTGTGTGAGGTGGGGAGCAGAAGATACTATGGTGTCTACACTGGCCAATTTTGGGCCAGTGCAGTGTGGGACAAAGGTGTTACATTAAATCAGGATGAGAAACAAAATGTTATTTGATCTATTCCCTGGGTCTAAACCCATGCCTACCATTGTGGGACACAGGAAGGCAATATGAGAATGGGAACCATGGGTTTAAACCAAGTTAATGATCTTTTAGGTTTCTTCCATGTGAATAGGACATTCCCTTGGCTTGCCAGGCTGTAGGGAAGAGCAGCTGTGCAGCTCAGGTGGCTACAAAACCTTTGCCATCGCCTTCATTATTGGACATTGTGTTTTTGTATGGTTTAATTATCTCAGTGTATTATTGAAGTGTATTTGTATTGTGACGGTTTGATATTTTGTGATTCTAATTGCAATATTTGGTTTCTCTGAAATGTTTCTGAAATGTTTTTGATATTATGTAATTGTAATATTTTTGATAAGATGTAATTGTGATATTTTGTATCTTTGTTAGCCGCCCAGAGTTGCTCTGCGAGTGGGGTGGCATACAAATTGAGCAATTAAATTAAATTAATTAAATTAAAATTAAAATAGTTCACTTTTTGAATAACAAGAATTACATGTCACAAGGGGGGGGGGAGGGAATCAGGATTTTAGAGCTGCTTAGGTGTGGCATAGCCAAACAAAGGTTTGGAACCACTGGTCTAGACAGTATTTTGCTCCTCCAGTGACCCTAGTTGCTGCTATCATACTGTACAATGCTGGCAAATTAAAAACTTTTTTAATAACTGGGGACAGGGAAAGTATTTTTTGTATGTTGGATAGATGATTGCTGCCAAAAAATAATTATTATTCCTCTGATCATCCCCAGAACATCAGTGGAAGTATTTAATTTCCTGCTATCATTCAGCACTAATACACTGGAAGCAACATTGACAGCTTTTCTCCCACTTCCAGAATCCACAATGCTGGAAATCAGATAAAAGAGAGCACCACAAGATAGTTGAACTCTCTAAAGAGGACTCAAAAATCAATGCACTGGGATAAGTTGTTCCATTCTGACACCCAGGACTTGTGGATACTGGAGGAAAAAGCAAGCAAACCAACTCCAAAAACACCCTACGTATGTATGGAGATATAAACACTATTAATGTGGTTCTAAAATTTGTTCCTTCTCAGCAGCTTTCCTCAGTGAAATAAAGTGGTCACTTACTTGTCACAAAACAACAAAGATAGATAGATAGATAGATAGATAGATAGATAGATAGATAGATAGATAGATGGATGGATGGATGGATGGATGGATGGATGGATGGATGGATGGATGGATGGATGGCTGAATGGATGAATGGATGGAAGGAAAATGCATCACTAAAATGACAATGAAAACAAGGCACAAATTTTTGTAACATTCATAATGCATATTTAGAAATACATAGTATAATTGAAGTCAGGGCTGAGGAACAAGTGAACCTCCATTTAATTTTGGATGGCAGGTCCCATCCAGACATATTAATTATTTAATTTTATATTAATAAGCTAGTTATATTATGTGCTTTTTGTGACAATTGGATGGTTGTCATTACTATTGTTATTCTATTGATAACACTGATTTGATGTATTATGAATTTTTATCCTACTGCATTGCCATTACCTGCAACCAGAAAAATACAGAGAAAAACAGGTCACATTTATGATATCTTTGAAAATTAATCTTAAATCAAAACATAACAATGTTTCTGTTGCTAATTAGGATTGATAACAGAGTGGCCTAGAACTTGAAAATTCCTGTCAAAATATCTTAAATAACAATATTTTTGTAAAAGAAGCTACAATATATTACTTATTACACTAAAAAGTTATATTGTAACTACTCATTGAGTTGCTTTTGAATGAAACTTTGTTAATATCTTGTTATCCATAACAGTAACCTGTTTCAAATAATTAGATCACTTGCAAAAAGTTACTTCCAAGCTCTGCATTTGTCATCACCACTGGACCTGAAACAGATGATGGAAGCAACCAAACCACATTTTGATTGTTACATGTTACTCCTGAAATGCAGTGTTATTACCGTAGTGTGTGCTCTGTGATTAGATGGTCTTCTCAATGTTCTAGCCAGCTGATAAGTTGTGAGAAGCATATAGAGCAGGGGTGGCCAACTGTAGATCTCCAGCTGTTCTTGGACTTCAATTCCCAGAAGCCCAAGTCAGCACTCCTGCTGATCAGGGCTTCTGGGAATTGAAGCCCAAGAACAGCTGGAGATCTACAGTTGGCCACCCCTGATATAGAGGCATCTCAGCTAAACAATGTTCCACACAATTTGGTGTCTAGTCATGCCTGCTACATGACCATGGAAACATCTGCAGAAGCAGACAGTGCTGGCTCTTCGGCTTTGAAACAGAGATGAGCACTGAACCCTAGAGTCAGATATGACTGGCTTTCGAGCTAGGGAAACCTTTACCTTTAAACAGAAATCAGTTCTTGATATGCTGTTGCATCATCGCAGTCTGAATGAGGTGGGGAGGCCACCACCAGCCTTCCTCACCCACATGCACTCCACAGGAACATCAGTGTTCCACCAGGATCACCATGCCATCTTCTCCAGACAGTGCAATTAAGGCAAACATAACAGAACTGTGTTATAAAATATCTTTCTTTTTGCTGTTCCCCAACTAAATTTTATGTACCTGTGGGAGGGAGGTATTCTGGGTAGCCTTCGGCAAGGAGGGCGGTATAGAAATTTAAATAAATAAATAAATAAATAAATTTCTTTTTGATAACACAGATCTGCAACCAAAAAACCACATAGGATTTTTTTTACTGTTTCTTATAGATTTTTACTTAGTGAAACCAAGAAAAATACTAAAAAAAAATCCATCTCATCAAGTTTTCTTGCAAAACTTGTGTTTTTACTTTAATTTAGTGTCAAGTTTGCCTTTAACCCAAATTTTGATATCCTATTCTTGATTCTAAAAACCCTATCCAGAAATTATTTCTTACTTTCATTTAATATTTATTAGAGTTAGCATCAAGAATAATGCAGAGAGAAAATAAGAGGAATGGGGGGGGAGCATAGTCAATTGTGGGCATCAGCAGGTTTGCACCAGTTCACGAGAACCAGTAGCAGAAATTCTGGCTGGCAGTGCCCATCCAAGTTTTGAAATAAAGTAGTCTTAATTCAGGTGCAACACAGGGCTTTCCCCCTGGCCATGCCCACCATACCACACCCACAGTGTGGTAGTAATTTTTTTTTTGAGCCTACCACTGGGTGTAGTGTAGGTTCAGTGGTGTGAGGAAGCTCAGATGATCATGTCCCAACAGGTTTATTTTGTTTGTAGTGAAAGGTGAACATATCCAGGAATCTTACTGGGTAGGTTGAGCATGTTTTGACATGTTATCTGGGGTATTATAAATGAGTATAAACACACCTACTGTCAGAATTGATCATGTTTCAACATGTTAAATAAGTTCAGGATCTTGGTTGCTGTATGAGCCACACTCAGTTTGCATCCTGCATTCAAATGTGACTATGCTCATTTTTAGTTCTGTATTATGGCTTCAAGAGGTTGTGTTATTTCTCTAGACAACTTTTGTTTTATTTGTGGTGAATATACTATTAAAAGACAACAAAGAAACATAAGAGATTTTGTGAAGAAAATGCATTTTGCTTACTTCAAGATGAAACTTGGGGATCAAGACAAAGCATGGGCTCCTCATCAGGTCTGTAGAAGATGCAAAGAAAATCGTTTGTGGTTTAAAGGTAAGAAAAACTCATTCATTTTGGCATTCCTGTGATGTGGTGTAAAGCATATAAAGCTCAAGGATGCAAGATGAGTTTAAAAGTTCATTTCTTACACTCCCATGTGGACTATTTTCCTGAAAACTTGGGAGCCTACAGTGAAGAGCAGGGTGAAAGATTCACCAGGATGTCTGTGATATCGAGAGATGCTACCAAGGAAGATGGAATGTAAATATGCTAGCTGACTACTATTGGATGCTCAAATGGGAAACAGAAAATGGAAAGCGTAAGCGTGTTCAGAGGAGCATAAAAAAGAAGAAAAGGTTTCACAGACAAAAAAAGTGAAAACAGAATGCTAAGTACATATTATGAAGAAATTGTTTGTTTATTTTTGAAATAATGTTTAGTTCATTGTAATAAAATAGTGATTTTCTCATCACTCTTATGCCTTTTTAATGAAAAACCCTCCTACTTTGCCAAAAAACAACAACAACCAACCCAACAACAACAACAATGGACGCGCGTCGGGAGCTCGTCTCCGGGCACGCGCTTTCCCCCCGGCCTCTTGTGGGCGGGGCAGACAAGTGGCGCTCGCTGGTTGGGCGAGCCAGGACTATTTAAGTCCTGGGCGGGCTCCGTTGTGGCCTTTTCGGCGCGCTTCGGAGCTGGAGACGAGCCTTGGTCGCGTCTCCCAACCCTCCCTCCCTGTGTGTAGTGTGACTGTTTTGGCTGCCTTGTGGGCCGGATGGGAATTTTTGCATGCACCATGATTGGCCTGTTGGTGCATGGAGTTTTCGCCCATCCCACACTGCATCATCGGTTGAGGACCGGGGGTAAGTTTTTTCAGTTGTTTTTTGGGCGGGTAGCACGGGTGAGCCATTGATTGGTCCAGCCATTTCAGGCAAGGAGCAGGTTATTTACCATATAAATAGTTTCCATTTTCATATCTTGGAGCCATCAGCTTGTGAATTAAGTCCATCACATAATGACTCATCTCACTTCTTATGTTTCAGAGCAATGAGAAGAGAAATGTGTATGCTAGCTAAACCTAAAGACCACCTTTACTGCAAAATTGATATCAACAGTCAACCAAGCATCTGAAAGGGAGGAAATTTTTTTATCTGTAAAATGACCCTTTACTTTTTTCCCCCCTCTCTTTCACTTTGATTTTTTGCCTTCTGTTGCTTGCTTAATTTTCTTGGTTTTTAATGGGGGAGGCATGTTTATTTTGGTATTTCACTGTGTGTATGTGTGTATGCATGCATATGTACATGTGTGCTTGTACTATTGATTCTTTAAAATAATATTTGGTTAATTTGCTGAATATTTTTTTCTGGTAAAGGTATTATTTTGGTGTTTTTGGGGAGACTGCTTAGTTTGGTGATAGTTAGTTGTAGTGTTGCCTGTTTTTAAAATAAACTAATTATCTGTTGCCTTTGTTTATTTAATTTTAGTTGATTTAATAAGTCCTTCAGGGATTCTTTGGGCTTGTGATAGAAAAACCAAAAGGGGAAAAATAAAATGAAGTGACTTGAAATAGTCAGTCTTTTTGTTTTATGCAAAAGGATCATTTCACAAAAGCATGAAGGTGAAACCCCCAAAAAAACAAATAAAAAAATAAAAGTTTTCACCTGAGAAAGCACTACTCAGTACATTGAATAAATAATAACATTACTAGTTACATGACTTTTAGATGGTAACTTTTAAAAAGCAATTGGATTGTCAAATTCTTTCTTTAAAAGATGAACTAAAAGAAACATTGTTACTTATGATAAGCTACCTCCAAGCTATCTCTCATCTACACGGATCATCTTATGATCTTCAGTCCCACTGACATTCTAAAGATTTACTTCTAAAAAGGCATGCTTAGACCTGTATATTTCTGAAATCTCACTTGACTGAATCCAAGGTACAACGGATGAAAGGATTCACATGGAAAGACCTGTAGTAAATGTTCAGAATTTGGAGGTTTGGTTTAATATCCTTCTCTTATATTGCCTAGTTCTTATGGAAGTGGTCAGAGGTTCCTGAAGAATGCTCTTCACAGGAAAAATAACCCTGAGATGTTTTAAACCTGCCTTTGTAAAGAAAAGAAAGAATATAGGTTTAATGTTTGTACAGATATCTTCAAATATACCTCAATACTAGATTTAGTAATGGTTTCAGGGTGAAAATATACTGAAGAATAAGTTTGCAAAGCCTTTTTCAGTCAAGTATTCTTTCTTCTGAGTTGAAAGCATACCTTCCCATGGCAGCATAATTCTGCTCTTATACTGTGGGAAATTTCTTATCTGGTTGGATTTTGAAGGATGGTGAATGGCAGAGAAGCCTAGCGTGATGTGGTCCATTGGGTGGTGAAGGTCAAACTTGACTGTGTGACTGAACTACAAAAACAGCAGCTAATGGAAAAGGCATTGTTTGGAGTTTGACACCACAGAAAGGTCTAAGCCCAATGCTTCTTGATAGGTCTGGGAATCATACATGTTATCCTGTGCTTTTTATTATTTTATTGTACAGTATCTACAATTAATCTGAGCAACCAGTGCATAAAAATATTTCTCCAACCCCTAGAGTGAGGGCAAGTTTGCAGTCTTCTTCACGATCTCTTTTCTAGTAGACCAGAAAAATAAAATGTCACCTTTGGTATCTGAATTTACTTCCAAATCTAGGCAATAGGTTATAAGAGGGCTCAAAAGAGCTCAAAACTAAAAAGAGGAAAATTACTTCTTTAGCTTTAATGCTAATATTATTTTCCTACCAAACACCTCTGCAGAAAGATTATTACACAGTTCTACAAAAAAAACCAACAATAAAAATCAGCTGGATAGGATATTTTTTGGCAAAATTTATGTTTTCTAGTGTGGTGAATCAAAAAATGACCTCGATTTTCCCCAATCACATACAGGTTGTGGTTTTTTTGCCCCCAGACCCCAAATGATGAGTCAGACAAGCTTGCTGGGTTTAAAACTGGGCCACTTTATTAAAACAACACATAACTGTGACCAAACTGTCTGTGCGGTGAGAGTAGCGCAGGTGAGCAAGCCAATAGGTGATATGTTATGCTAATAAATTGGATTGGTCCATAACAGAAGTGGCATCCTGGTTCACACCTCTGCCCATGTTTCAGGTGAACGTTGTTTGAGGCTCCCAAGACCTCAGGCTTGGTTACCCCTGTTCGTGGAACGCACTTAACTGACCCCATCGGACCTGCCCTTGCCTCGCACCTTTTGGTCAGTCAAACTAAAGTGGCCAACATCTATGGGAAGATGAGCCCCTTTAGTGATGGTCTTCTCAATGGAGGAAATGCCACTGGAAACCATCTTATTGGGCCCAATGGCAAAATAAGAGCAGGACGAATTCTGATTCCCAATGGTCATGGAGGCAGAAGAGGCCATGCCAGATGGACTGGCTGTGAAGGCGCATCTTGTCCATATGATCAAAGCTGTGGGAGTCATTGCAGTCCGGGTGTTAAATCCTGCTTGTCTCATTTCATATGTGCTGCAGGAGATGGCTCTGAGAGCATAATGTGTGGATCACTTCATGGCAAGCTGGGATCTTCCTGAAACAAATTCATGCCAGTGGCACTTTTCCTGATTGCATCAGAAGATGAAGGCAGCTGAGAACCAGCTGGCCTCCAAGATCAGGCCTCCTGGTGCCTTGGGGAAGGGAAAAAACCCCATAAACTTGGATCAAGTTGTGGCTGCCGCCACCCTTACCACCACCACTGCCACTGCAGCAGCCACCACTGCCGCCACCACAAACAGCTCTGTTTAGTTTAATAGACATCGTGATGATATGTCCCTTAAAAACTAAACTAAATTGTAAAAAGTTGTAAAATCATTATATAGTCTAAGTGGGGGCAATTGTAATGTCCTCAGTCCAATTTGCAATATTCATAAACAATTTAGAATTTCATTGTGAAAAGAACCATCCCACAGCTTCTTTGTACATGCATGACAAAGCTTAGACACCTTCATCTGCTGTTGTAGCATCTCACCTTATTTTCTGATGTGGAAAAATAAGGTAATTTATGTTTTATTTATGATATGCAGGTGGGCAAAAGCTGGTTTGAATGGTTACTTACATTTTCCTCTTCCCCAAAGAATAAAGCAGCAGAACGTTTGCATGAACACATTTATTCTTATCACATCCTGCATGTGGGGGAAACTGTTTTGCTTTTCTGCTAGAAGACACACTTATCAGAGAATAAAACCTGTTTTATACAAGCGTGCCAAGTGGCTTGCAGCTTATCAGAATGAGCCAAGGCCAGTATCACAAGGAAGCAAATGATGGCCATCCCAAGGACTGCAAAACAAGGCTTTCAATAGAACAGTCAGTTCCACTTCACAGTCAAATCTCAGGTAGTAAAATATATAGGAAAAGTCAAGGATGAGTTAATAGCTTTTCTTTCAGAAAGGAGATTGACATTCCATTGCAGATATTGATTGCAGAGAGATAACCATGGTTATGTGGATATCCTGCGACAAATATATTAGTAAAAATATCATCTCTTTGAGCTTCTGCTGTAAGATTCAATCATAACTATTTAATTGAGGCTAAAATCACATACACATGTGCCCGGATGTAAGGGTCACTGGACTCAATAACTGAGTGGACAGGCATAGCATTTTTGCCTCTCCCTCAGTAGGATCAACCACCCCTGTCATTCCAGCCATTTGGATGTAGAACAGAGGTGTCACCTTTTTCACAAGCTGAAAGCCAATAGACATTCTGGCGATGAGACAGGTAACAAATGATGGAACAAATTAACAGAAGATGACATTCACCCTCACCTCCAACAGGCATTTACACTGATACTGTGGCTGTAGATTTTTTAAAAAGCAAGTGGTGCACTACATGTAAGATATTTGCTCATAATAATAATAAATAAATAATAAGGCACATCAAAGCAGAAGCAGCAACACTGGAATCCCCCCCCCCACCACCAATTGCTTAAAAAGTTCCAGAAATTTTACATCTCTACTGGATCCAATAAATTTAATTTTTAAAATTCTGGTTTTACTTCAGGGTTCGGAGATTTCAAAGCAATTGAGAATAGCAGTGTTTTAAAAACAGAATTTGTGGGCTAATTTAAATAAAAGTTCAAGTTCATATTAACATGTATTTTCTGGTTCCGATTGCATGAAAATTGGTAACATTCCATATGCATATGGCACACCTTCACAACCTGCAATATATTTTAATTGTTGAGCTTGTATGCCACCCCACTCACAGAGTGACTCTTGGCGGCTAACAAAGAAACAAAGTCACAATTACTGTACATGGTATCATTAACATTTCAGAAACATTTCAATATATATATGTATTATAATTGCAATTACAAAAAATCAAATCATCGCAGTTCAAAAACACTTCAATAATAACTTGAATAATTAAACAATAAACTGGAACAATTAAACAATACAACAACACAGTGTCTGGTAATGGTGGTGGCGGCATCAAAATTCTCATAGAATACTTTGAGAGATTAATCCCAACATGCCTTCTTCAACTAAAATATAATCATTATTGAGTTTAGAAAAAATTGTCTCACTTAAATGTCTGTTTACACATAGAAATTGGACTTTTTTTTCTATCTCATTTTCTTCTTGGACAAGACATATATTTCCTCAGAAACAGATTTTCCTTGTCTTCCCCATTGTTGTTTAAGCAGGCTGTCCATTTTTCATAAAAAAAAAAATTCAGGCAGTTTGCCTATTTTTACTTGCTTCAATGTGTTTTTCTTACTGTTTCAATTCACCTAGACCAGTGATGGTGAACCTTGGCACTCCAGCTGTTCTTGAATTTCAATTACCAGAAGTCCTGATTAGCAGGAGTGCTGATTTGGTCACCTGGTAATTGAAGTCTAAGAACACCTGGAGTACCAAGGTTCACCATCACAAATCTAGACCATTTTCCACCTCTAATTGAAATTTTTTTTGTGGGTGGATATGTTTGGATACTTCCATGAATTGTATTTGGGGAAATATGTGCCCACAGATGTCAGTTACTTTATTTTAGGATGTATTTATTTGGTTGGCTTCAAGGAAAACCTTTACCTTTACTTTATTTTTAATCTGTTGTGTGTTGTATTATGTTATTTTGATATTTTTATGTACGCCACCCAGAGTGGGAAATTACTCAAATGGGCATTATAAAAATGTTATAAATAAATAAATACTACAAAGTAGAGCTCAGGTTTCTCATAGGTAGTCTAAGAGAGAAGGTTATACTTCTGCTCCAAACATAGTGAGGGTTTTCACTTCTGTGTTCTGTCTTAAAACCCCACAGTTCACATCTGCTACACTAACTGACGAGGAAACAAATATTTCAGACTTTAAAAGCCAGCAGGAATGTGACAATAGTTATGCCATCACACAAACCTGAGCTCTTGTCAGCCAGTCTTCTCTGAGGAAATATCTGTTTGTTCTTATTTTTGACAATTATCACAGCTTGATGTCTCACATAAACTGCAAATCTGCAGTTCAAGCTTTTCCTAAACACAAAAAAGGAACAATTTGAACAATCACCAAATTGGTCTATGAGGTGGAAAGAGGACTTGAATACATGAGCTGGGATTAAAGACACAGCAATTTTTGAGATGCACACCACCGTAATAATAAAACAGAATCCACAAGCTTCATGAAGAAAGTACTATTTCACTACTGACAGCCCTGCAAAAAAGACCATTCATATTTTCCTACTTTCCACTTCAACACGTTGTGTCTTTTAACATTGTTTTTATTATTGGCATGCAGCCACTCCAGGAGAAGCAGGTTAAAATCTTTGATGCAATATATAAGCACATACATCAAAGCAATCTGCACAGATGCACACCAGGGTAATAGTGGTGGTGGGATTATTTACCACAAGCATCACTCCTGTTTCTTTGAATGCTGCTTAGCAGCAATGTATTAAGTAAAAAAAAATTTTTTCCAGTAGTACAGTAGTATAAGAATGTTACATTTGTTTTCCTTTATGTTCTGTTACAAAGTCATATGTTTATTGATGTACTATATGAGAATTACAAGGTTATCCTGCTATGGTAATAGAGTAGACCATACTTCCAGTGACTCAACAGTTAACTAACTTGACAACCTGAGGACTAGTGACCTTGGCAAAGTCCACAGGGAAAGATGATGGTTGGCAAATCCCACTTGAATCCATCTTGATGGAGGGCAGCAGCTTCATCAATACTGGCCTGGGGCTAAGGAGGACTTTGCATGCCAAAAGGGCTCAGGACCAGAAAGTGACTTGTAGACCTGGATCAGTGGTACTGGTGTCATGCTGTGATCTGGAAGGCAGATGAAAGGCCACTGCATTATATTCACAGGACAATCTTCATGGCTGACCACCATGATGATTACCAATATTTGGGAGTGGATATAGCAGAAGAAGATATGAGGATTGTCAATAAAAAAATTAAAAAGTGCTCTCAAGTATATCTTATTATGCTGTCTAAACTTTGGGGGAAGAACCAATCAACTTTGCCCAGCTATTCTGGGCCTCTATATTTGATGTATAAATTTATACCATGAAAATCCACTCTTATGTCTGATGAAATGGACTTGATCCATTACAGCTAACATTAAAATACAGGAGGGAGACATATACCACGGTCTTGCATTGCATTTGCTTGAGGATGCTGCTCCCTCTCTTACAACCTTGTAATGCAAGGACATTATAAAGAGTGACAGAGGGATCCAGGTTGTCACATTTTCCAAGACTGCTGGCCCAAAATTAAACACAAGAGTTTCTGTCTTCTCCCTCCTCCTGAGTGTGACAAGCATGTGGCAGTCTCCATCTCCTCTTCCTCTTTGTGAGCCCTATCTGCTTTTGTTTCATGGAACTGATTTTTTTTGGTAAAATCTGATGTTGTACCATGAAGAGGAGTGTTTGGATGTTAAGTCTGAGTTATATAAATGTGATGGATGGAAGAACAGGCAGGCAGGCAGGCAGTCAAACAAACAGACTGACATTCTTGCGCAGCTAACTACTCCCCATATCAGACCTCAAATGTACATCATATTAATCTCTCATGGATTTGCAGTCCAAGGCACGAAGCAAAAACTGAGGAGTTTAATGGAGCCGTTTGAGAACCACCATACATATTCCTGAATTTACTTCCACTTTGATGGGTCATACAGCTGTACAAGCCTTATTAGAGTGAAACTCACGAGTGAGTGGGGTTGCATGAAGGATGCTAATATCTCTTCAAGATAGTTTCCCATTTATTTACCCTGGCACACAGAGACTGGATTTGGGGTTACAATCTATTACAGATTTTTACAGCTGGGTGTCTGGACTATGCTAGGCATTCATTATCTAACACCCAGTACAGTAATTTACCCTCTTATACTTGCAATTGTTCTTCTGGGAAGTCATACTTATTCAACAGCTGAGATTGCCAAAGGAACAATACATTTGGCAGTAATTCAGAAGTGGAAGAATCTATTATGACTGTGAATAGAATTTTGAAAATGAGAGGAAACCGAAGATCAGCCCATTATGTCAATGTTTTCAACAGGACAAAATAAAGGGATTAAATCAAACTGATAATGTTGTTAAATAGCTTGTCTGCAGCCTATGTCATATTTAGGCACTCTCTAAAATGACAAACTTCCAGGTATTTCAAGTTTTATAAGTCAATATCTGTAATCCAGTACCAAATTGCAACTAAAGTTTGCCCATTAAATTAAATGGGGATCTGGAGAGTCAACACCAATGAAAGATCGATTGATTTAATAGGACCAACCGAATTTTAACCAATGTTTCCTGTTATATCCTTGATTTGTATGATCCCAGCCTGCCTTCAATGCTAACGGTAGCATAAACTAATTGTCATTCATCATTTTAAATGTGTGTTGAGATAATGTGCTTAATCCAACTCTTCAAAAACCTCTGTGGGATATTGTGTTTAAATATCCAGGATTCCAAACACCAAGAAATGGCCAAAATGCTGCACAATATTGTGCCTGTTTTGCCAAGCTTTACATAGCAAAGGATAGTCTGAATATTGACAACATGAATGACTACAGTCAAGATGGGCTAAAGGATACCCTTTAGATGAAGACCTAATGTGAGGAAAGGTTGACTCATAAAGGAGACCACAGCTGTTAGTTTGCAAGGCCTGAGTAACACTTGCTGGAAGAGAGTATATTGCTAGGGAAAGGGAGAGTGTAGGAAGAGTAAACAACCTAACAAGAGATGCTATTGGCTTGCAAGATGTGAGCAAGGTTGTTAATGATAGGACATTTTGGAGCTCTGGAGCCAGAAGTCACTTGGTGGCACATAACATCCTTTATCTTGTTTCTTGTTAGAGAAAGTTATGACTACTTAGCTCTCCAAAATCTTTGATCTAAACCACTCTCCATTCAGAATTTTGCAGATTACTGTATCTCTTTTATCCCCTGACTGGCTTCTTGTTTTCACTAGATACATGGAGAAAAGGTATAACATCATCCTCTTCACAGATGGAATGACTGTACAATTTGAATATCCTTTTTATAACATAAGAACTGGCACCCACTTCTTTCTAAAACGTGATTCACTTTTTTGTCCTGTCTTGGAAGCAAATTACACAGCAATTCATATGCCTGTAGGTTAAAAAAAATACCAGTGAGATACTTGGCTTTCTCAATCTTCTCTATAATCTGGCCAATGTATATAAATCACTAAGTTGTTCATGTCAATGATGCTTAGCTTGAACAGCTCTGTTGGTTGCAGAATGGTAACCTAATGTAATGGAGGCAACAATATTACATTGTGTGGATATGCTTCACAAGATGAAATACAACACTACCCTCAATTGTGTACCCATTTATACCCCTCTGCCTCTTTTCTTTCCAATTTCTCAGTCTCATTTTCCTTTCCATGACATGGAATTATTTTATCTGATGTAGAAGTAAATACGCTACATGTATATTCATGCTGTAGATACTGCCAGGAATGATGGCTGTTCTTTGGGGAGGAGGAATTCACCGGTATTAAACTTTCATTTCTGAGTGTTCTTTTATTTTTCTCAAGATAAGGCATAACACTGTTGTCCTCAGACTAATAAAATAAGAGAACAAAATACCTCCTATGGAATGTTGCCCCCCCGACACATAATGTCTCATAAACATAGCAGATGCAATAAAGTGTAATGAAATTATTTTAGCTGAGTTAAGAGACACTGAAACAGTAACAAATTTTATTTCAGCATTGTCAAAATTCTTTGAAAACGGGGAACATATCTTTTCCTAAAATTATTATGTCTTAGACTAGTACATGAGTAATGTGTAGCCCTCCAGATCAGCTCATGGGCCCATCGTTCCTCAGCAGTCACCATGAAGATTGTTGGGAATTGTAATCCAACAATATTTGAAGTAACACCTGTTTTCTACCCTATTTTAATGCTTATTATAATGTTTCCCAGGTATAGGGAGTCCAACTGTAGCCACTTAATCACACTACCTCACTTTGTTTAACCTGAGATAGGAGCACTCAGCAAGGAATCAGATGTAATGTAGACAATGCACCCTGACCTTATTACTGCCAATATGCCTGTCTCCAAATTTTGGCAGTGCTCCAGAGAATTCTCAAAAGAAAGAAAATACTAAAGTTTTTGTGCCAATCTTGCAAGGTACCTGCCACACCACACCCCCAACACCATATTGTCCAGTAATTAGTCAAGGAAGGACAGGTTTTAAGTACCATAAATCGTCTGAGCAGATATCCAAAGGGTTTTTAAAAATGATTATTTTTATTTTGTTAAAGATAATTAAAAAAAAAGGGGGGGAATGACAATAGAACAGTTACACAAAACATAATTATCCCCAAATATATGAGTAATTATTTCTGGTACAATATGGAAGTGGAAGAAGAGCAGACAAAAAGAGGGTAAACTACCGGTAGCTTTCCATCTAAAAGGCAAGCTTGGCTCATGGACAAAGTCTCCCTCCTTCTGAGTGAGACAGCCATATCGTTAACTGCCTGACTCATTAAGTGGGCTGACATTAGCATGATGGATATTTTTAATTTGTTTACAAAACAAGCATTTTCTGTTAGAATGTCTTCAGGGAAGAAAGTAGAGTGGCTCTTGAAGTCAAAAAGATAAGTTTGAGACATTAGACCCCTCTGGCAGTGTTTTGATGCTGTCTCAGACAAATGATACAAGTATATATATCAGTTGGCTTTGATATCTTCTTTAGATAGAAGACCAACTGGAGGTGTTTCTTTCCCTTTAGTAATTAGCAGATAGAGAGGGCCAACTTCTTACAGGCACATTCAAATAAAGTGAAGAGTTAGAATTAATGTTTAGTATATCTGGGAAAGTTTTAATTAATAATGAGCAAAATCACAGCGAACCAACACAAAGGGAGGTGCATTTTCTGAAGTTTTATAGTTGTATCGAAAAGGAAATCTCAGCAGGTGCACCTTTTCTCATCCACACAGATTTATATGTCTTTCTGTATGAAGAAGCTAATTCATTTTGACCAAACAAAGGCAGGAATGTAGCAATTGCTTTTCTTGCTGAGAAGTGTCAGAATTTCTACAAAATCAGAGGAAGAAGAGAAATGAAATAGATTTTCATTTCCTGCTATGAAGCATTACATAAAGATGATATTCATTTGCACAGTTCTTGAGAAGATTTTTATGAATATTAGTAAACACATACTATTATGTTTGTTATACAGTGGTACCACGTTTAAGAGCATAATGTATTCCATGGGATTGCTCTTTAAGTGAGTTTGCTCTTTAAGTGAAACACCATTGTAACTGCCCAATTGTGACTTCTGGTGAGGGGGATTGTGAAACCCAATTTATTTGTTAAGCGAGTTTTTGGTTGGTTTTATTTGTTAAGCAAGGTGACCATTCAGATAAAATGCTGCTCTTTAAGCGAGTTACTCTCTAAGCGAGGCACTCTTGATGCGAGGTTTCACTGTATACTGCTTTTATGCCATTAACAAAGCTAAACAAGTATTTATGACAGTGAAATAAACTTTCACTGATTTCCATCATATTTTTACTACACAGTATCTATTGAGGTTTTTAAGATTGTTGTCCCATGATTAAATGTAAAAAAAAAATCCATATCTGAACTGAGATATGAAACAGATCCTCAGTTTCCAATCCAAAACTGTATTCAGTAAACCATCAAATGTTTTGGTTAGTAGTGATGGTGGAAAGGTAAAAGAATGATAAAATCTACAGTCAGACATTTATGATTTTTTCCAGCTCTTCAGTCAGATCATGTTGAAAAAACAGGATTAGACTTCCTTGCTTGAATTCCAAAGCAGTTCAAAAGGTCTTGATGGAGCTCAGCTTTAGGTTACCTAGAATGTGAATTATGAAACTATTTCAAAAGGCATTAAAGAAAAAAAATGTACAGAGGAACATTTCATTCTGAATGAAAAGAGGATTCAGATATGACAGAAAGATACCAACCAAAAGAACATCTGCACTTTTGTTGGCCTCCACTTAATAAAATAAAAAACCTCCACCAACTCTTCTTTCTTTAGCTACTCAGTACTTTTTATCTTCCCCTCCATGAATCAATGGTGACCCCATGCAACTATATGTAATTAAGTTTCACAGATGCAATAAAGACCTATGACACCCTCAAAAGGAGAATTAAAAATTAGAGTTATGACAGTCTTACCCCAGGGGTGGGGAAGGAGAAAAGTTTTAGGAGAGAAAACTAATTTCTCCTTGACTTTTTAAACTTTTTACAGAGATAGTTAGATAGAAAATGATAGTTATATAGCATAGGACATCTCTACATTAGTAAAAAGTCCTACATTTGTGTCACGTCTGTCAGGTTCAAAATCAATTTTTAAAAATCTAAAACTGAGTTCTGTAGGCTGGTCCTGGGGACCTTCTCTCCAGGCTGCACTGTTCAGTATATGCCCTAGACTTCCTATTTGTGCTTCCTCATTCACAGAAATGAAGTCTTCATGGACCGCCAGAAATGTACAAATGTTCTTATGCACCTGGACAAGATTTTGGCAATGTGCCTCCAAAATGGTATATGGTGGGTAGGCGCTGATACTTGTGTCCTCCATTATGGGTGCAGAGCAGGTGGGATGCTGTATGCATCCCTAATTTAAATCCACTTCAATCCTGTGTATTGCATGCAGCAGGATGGCTAGCTCAGCGGGTTAGTTATCTGGTTGTGGAGGCATAGGTTGGGAGTTCAATTCCCCACTTATGCCCATATTTTCAGTTTCTCATAGCAAAATTCTGTCATTATTCTGAATTGGTGACCTGGAGTTGTTATATACATGACTCACCTCCCAATGAATCTTTGTTTCTTGCTCATCTGCCACTTCCACCACCACTCCTACTGTCCTTTTCCCCTCCACCTGGCTTGGCTTGTCCCTAACACCTGGCAGAGGGGGAAAGGATGGCAATGGCAGCCAAACCAGATGGAATAGCATCATAGGCTAGATCTGGCCCATGGGCCATAGGTTGAGAATCCCTGCTCTAGTTCAAATTATGAAACTCAAAGTTCTAATCAGCAAGAAGTAGAACAAAAATTATATCCTTTTTCTATTCCTTTGCTGTTCTTCCAGTCTTTGGGGAGAAAACATCTCTGCAGTGTGAGGATTGCAAAATTCCCTGTCGCCATAGGCCCTATAAGATCCATCTGTCTCCATAGGCCCTATAAGATCCATCTTATTATTAAATAACTTCCAAGTAACCTGGTTCTCCATCTGATCATTTGTCAGCCAGACAAATTAATGAATTTCAATGAGATTAGCTGAACTAAAAAAGAAAAGAAAAAGAAAATTCTAACAGCAGTCAGCAATAATCAGCAGTGATGATATCTTGGTTTCTCTTGCTGAACACCATAACTATTTTCCTTTATTTAAGGACATAACTGTGTGTGGACACATAACCTTTTGGAATGCCCTAAACTAGCCTGGTGTCTCAGGTGTGATGAAGGGTACACCATATCCAGTAGCAGAGTAAAATCCATCTATCATTCCCCACAAAGGTAATGGGAAAGTCATGCTATATTTTCAGGGAACAAAATGTTTGCAACCAGCTGTACCTTTAAACCTTCCAGGTCAGGTTTCTCTGATTCTTCTCAATGTATCTTGGGATCTCCTTCTGGCTACTGGCTTATTTTAGGGCCTGTTTCACCTTCAGATAAACTGTGACCTCTGGATTTTCAGAGAAGGGGTTTTGGTACAAAAAAAGGCTTAGGGCAGGAAACAAGTCTTCCCTCTATTCTGAGGTTTAAGTGAAAGTATCTCTAAGATGGGAAAGAAGCTAGCACATGAGCAGTACAGATATTTATTTCATTGCCCTCCTTGCAGTTTCTTCCATCACACTGATCCAAGTGAGGAGGAGTATTTATGGTATTAGGAATGGAATTTTTGTTACTTTCATCTTTCCACAGAAAGGTGAAGAACTGCAATATCCTTGTCCTCACTGACCATGTCAGCCAAAAGTTCCCTGAGGCTTTTGATTGACCTCTTTCATTGGTGAGAACAATGTATTGTGCAGAAACGTGCCCATTTTGGAGAAAAATTCTGGAATTTATAAGTTGTAAAAATTGTTTCCAAATGATGGTGTTTGCTTCTTTAACAGCCGAAACATTGCACTGGAACTGGCATCTTTTATAACCATCTTTCTCTGTCCATGCGCCTCTGCATATGGATGTGCATACAAGCTCTGCTTCTAAAAGGGAAATGGTTCTGGAGAGATTGTATGGAAATTTTAGAGAACTTGAGAAGATTAAAAAAGTTCCTTGTCTCACTCACAGGTGAAAGTGAGAAGTCTGACAAGACTTTAGAATCCTTTGTCATAATGTGACAGCATAAATCAAGGATATTCCCATCTCCCTATCTGTTCATTCTCTACACAGATCATATGGAAAGTTGGAATAGATTCAGACGAAGGAGGAGTGTAAATTGGTGAAAGAAACATCAACAATCTAAAATATACAGATGACATTATTCTACTAGTAGAAATCAGCAATGACTCAAAACAACTTTTAAGGAAATTGAACGAAGTGCCAAAGCAGGACTGCAGTTAAAGATTAAGTAGGCAAAAATCCTGACTACAGAAGAACTAGAGAACGTTAACATTAAGAATGAATAAACTGAAATAGTGGAAGATTTTATATACAGTACCTTGGTTCAAAGGGTTGTCATATACTGTATTGGAGTTGACTTCACCCCATTATTTTATTATTAATTTGGCAAACTCTCCTGCTGCTCTAGGTAGAAAGCAAAGTGCTACACTCCAGTGTGCCATTTATTTATTTATTAGTTAAAATTTATATTGCCGCCCACTCGCTGTGGCGATAGCAATCACACACAATAATCCATCTCTCCCAGAGTAGCAGGACAGGAAGAATCACACCAGTGGCAACAAATTCACAGCAGTGTCCTCTCCCACAGCATGATAGAGAAGAAGTAACAGCAATGGCAAACCACGTATCCACCAGAGGCAAGCTCTCTTATGCTAGCCACTTCCTCAGTGTGTGAGTCTGAGGTTTCTTACAGTCAGGCTCTAATGCTTGAGCAATTTCCCTATTTGCTTTGTTCATAAGGCCTGGTTCTAGGGACACTCAGAGCTATTCAGAAGCAGGCACTTTGGGACTTGGATCAGACAGTAGTAGTTCTTCCAAGTGGCAGGGAGGAGACTGCAAAAGCATTGCCTCAGAACTCTGCTGCCTCAGATGACTGCCTCACTGAGTCCAATGGCAGGCCAGCTCAGGATTGTAGTTGAGGTAAGAGGATTGTTGTAATGGTGACATGCTGATAACATGTATGCCATTCTGATTTCCCAGGAGGAAAAGTGGAATAAAACCATTTTAAAAAGGGGAGAGATATGTTCTACCTAATTTAAATATCCTATCCCTTGGAATCTTTGTTAAAAACTCAAAACATCATGTTGAACCTTTGAAATTACTTCTAACATTTTAGCCAAGCCAGAGTCACGGTTCTTCCAGAATGTTGCCGGGCTTTGAAAGAGTTAAGAAAAGGCATATTTCCACTAACTCTTGGGTGAAAAACAGAACCGTCAGCTAATCATGTCAGCCTTTGATTCAAACACCAGCTCTACCAGCTGCTAAAATGGCGAAGTAATGGAAACAATTTTAATGTCACCTGCAGATCTGGCTTTCGGGGAATGCAGGCTTCTTTCACACAGGCAAGCTCTGCATTAATCTATATTAATGTATTCATATTGGATTACTGTGATTTGTGTGTACATTTTACACAACAGAAACACATTTCATGCTCAAAAATAGACAATGAGATTAAAAGGGGGTTGAAAACTACAGTTATGATCAAATAGCTTTGATGATTTAATGACTTATAATGGCTTGCTGAAAAACTAGACTTGCAATTTAATGAGGGGAAACATGTTGACAGGAGTGTGTGGGAAATAAGTAACACTCAAACATGCAAGAGTGAGAATGCTTTTGATTCCAAATTAAGTTCAGCTGTATTTTTGTCCTCTTAGAAAGCACTGAGCTAACATGATCCTTCCTGTTCAGGAAATATATAGAATAAGAGTTGAACAATTTGTTGTTCTTTGACTGCAAATATCTCATTCCATTCCACTTTATGTCACTGGCTCCAAGCACTGAAATGTTTATACATTCAATTTCCTACATTATACTTTCAAGTTAGTTTGATTCATTTTGATTGACTTAGGGGCTATAATGCCTAGTTAGACCAACTAACTTCAATCAAAGAACTAGGAAACTTATCAGCACAAATATCATTCAAGTCCATGCTCCAACTACAGATGCTGGTAAAGAGGAAATTGAAAACTTTTATACAAGCATCCAAGTGGAAATTTATCACATACCAAGAAGAAGAAGAAGGAGAAGAAGTAATGCTTATAATCTTAGATGACTGGGACACAAAAGTAGGAGACAAAGCAGAACCAAATGTTGTTGGAAAGTTTGGCCTACAGGGCAGAAATGAAGCAGAATGACTCATAGAGTTCTGTGAAGTCAACATTCTGTTTATTTCAAATACAAGCTTTAAGCAACTAAAAAGATGGTTGTACACATGAACATAACAAGATGATAAATTTAGAAATCAAATAGACTACATAAATGGAAGCAGGAAATGAAAAAGCTCTTTTCTTTCTGCAAAACAACACCAGGAACAAATTTTGGTATAGACCAAAACACTAAAAGAATTCTAGTGCCAAAATGTAACTTGAACAATATTCCTGATGAATTTAAAATCCAATTAATGAGCAGATTTTCATTACAAAACTGAATTGACCATGATCCAGAAGAAATATGGATTAAAGTTAAACATAATATTAGGGAAGAATGAAAAAAAAAGACAATTCCTGTATTAAAAAGAAAAGTAAATCCTAGCTGGATGATGGAAGAAACAAAGTGCAAAGAAATGGAGGGCAACAACAAAAGGAAAAGACAAGAACTATTTTCCAGAAGATCCAAGATCCAAGAAAACAAGGGGAAATTTTAGACTAGATTTGAAATACTGAATGACTAACAGGACAGCACACTATCTGACCAATGGAAACACTGTTCTGACAACCTATACAGAAGAGATAAAAGGATGGCAGAGTCTTTTGAAGAGAGATCTTATGATGAAGAACCTGCAGTTCTAGAAAGTGAAGTGAAAGCTGTCATGATTTTAGGTCAAACAGCAAGTAACTAAGGCCTCTGTAATAAGGCCTCTGTATTCTTAAAAACTGCTTTCTTAAAAAACCCTTCTCAGATTGCACTCAGATGAGATGGCTAGCTAGATGTCTTACAAATGAGATAATGCATTCCTTTGGTCAGGGAAGTTTCTACTGGCTTCCAAAATGTACTGGGACCTAGTGGAAAGTTCCAAATGAGGTAATCAAGATAAGATCATTAAATTCTTATGGGAGGAGGATTTGCTCATTTTGCCTATATAAACTGCAAGATTTCAGATAAAGATTCAGTCTTCTGACTGAGGCAGAAATGCTTCATTAGCATGGACCCTCATTCCCTTTGGGGAACTTTTACTCATGGAAAGGAAGCATGAGCCCGTCAGGGCTAGGATGGAAAAGGACTAAATGCCATGCCAATCCTATCTTGGAAATCTGAAACTCTGTCAGACTCTTATCTATTCTAAGGTATGCTATTATGCTTTGCTTCTATGAAAATGCTTATGGAAAAATAAAGCTCTTTTATGAGTTTTACTAACTGTCTGTGTTGAAGTCTATCTTAACAGGCATATACAGGTACTATATTACTCTCTGCCTTAACACTACCAAAACTAAAAAATACAGACTCCCTGTATCTATAGAAATCTCGAGTTGCCCTCTGGGTTCAGGTGGTGACATCTATCCTGGAGGGAGTTTGCGAAATAAAGGAATATCTAGCAGCCAAGATGTTCGTACCCAGCCGCTTGAACCCCCGGATAGGGTTAAGTCCATGACCAAGTCCAAAAGCAGTGGGAAGAGTCTAAAAGCAGTGGGAAGAAATAAATCACCAGGGATAGATGGAATATTAATAGACTATTTCAAGTCACATAGACTGAATTTGTCTAAATCCTAAAAACAATATGCCAGCAAATATGGGAAACAAAACAGTGGCCCACACACTGGATATATTCAAAATACATTCCAATCGCTTAAAATGATATGAAAGAATGGGTAACTTTAAGAACATTTTAATTCCATGTAAGTGAAGTGATGTTCAAGCTGTTGCAGCAAACAGTTATATCTTTAATAGAGTGAGAAATGTCTAATGTTCAAATTAGATTCCAAAAAAGAAGAAAAATCAAGATGATACTGCAAATATCTGCTGGATACTAGAGTACACCAAATAATTTCAGATCTGTCTATGCTTTATAGACCACAAAAAAGACTTTGACTATGTTAATCATGAGAAACAATGAGTTATTCTGAAATAAATGGGGATGTCTCAACACTTGATTGTCCTGATGCATACCTACATTGTAGATAAAAAGCTACCACTAGGAAATATGGAGAGACAGAAAGGTGCATTTTATTTCCTTATCTATTTAATCTGTATGCACAACATATTTAAAATCTTTTTAAACCTTTTAACCTTTTTAAATCTTTTAAATTTTTGTAAATTCATGGTTTAATTCTTTTTTAATTGACTTTTAAGTAATTTATGAACTTTAAGGTTTTAATTTATGAATTTCTGTAAGCCGCCTAGAGTCAGGTTCGCCTGATTAGGGCGGGGTAATAAATCTAAATAAATAAATAAATAAATAAATAAATATCCTATGGAAAGCCAGACTAGATTTAAATGGAGTAAGAGTGAAAATTAGTAGAAGAAATGCCAATAGTTGGAAATATGTTGATGACATCATCTTACAGGCAAAAGACAGGAGTGACTTAAAACAAATTTTAGTCAAAGGAAGGAAGAAAGAAAGTGCCAAAGCAGGACTGCAGTTGAGCATAAAGAAGCAAAAATCACAATTACAGAAGAATCACACAACTTTTATGTTGACTGTGAAGAAATTGAAATAGTGAAAGATTTTGTATATGTGATTCAACCTTCAAACCAAATGGAGATTGCAGCCAAGAAATCAGAAGGCTGGAACTCAGAAGGGAAGCAATAAAATAATTTTTAAAAAAATCATGAGTAAGGATGTGTCACTGGAGACCAAGATCATCCACACTCTTATATCCCTGATAATCATGTATACGTTTGAAAATTAGTCAGTGAAAAAGGCTGTCTGAAAAAAAAATCATCTGAAATATAGTACTGGAGAAGGAGGGACTATGGCAGTTTAGGGGTTAAGATGCTGACCTTGAGCTTGGAAGATTGGCAGGTCAGCAGTTCAAGCCCCAAGTGCTGCATGACAGAGTGAGCTTCTGTCTCTGTCCCAGTTGCTGGCAACCTGGTAGTTTGAAAGTAAGAAATGGCAAATAGATAAATAAGTACCACTTCAGGGGGAAGGTAAACAGCATTCCATACACTCCCGTGTCTAGGCATGCCTGCCACATGTCCATGAAAATTTATGCAGATGCAGACAGCACTGGCTCTATGGCTATAAAGAGAGATGAGCACTGAACTCTAGAGTCAGATATGATTGGCTTTTGAGCAAGGACAACCTTTACCTTTACCTTACCTTACTGGAGAAGGATAACCAGAAATATATATTAAAAAATTAGTCCTAGAGCAAATCAAGCCTGAACTATTTCTGGAGGCAAAAATGACAAAATTGAAACTGTCATGCCTTGAGCACATCATGAGATGGGAAGATTCTCTGGAAAAGACAATAATGTAGGGAAAGGTTGATGGTAGCAGGGAAAGCAGAAAACCATATGTAAGATGGATTGACTCCCTAAAGGAAGCCAGAGGTTGTGTTTCTTTTTTAAAAAAATTTTTTATTTTAAGGTTTTTACAATATTAAAAACAAACTAACAAAACAATCTACAAAACATAAAAGAAACAATTACATACAAAGAAAGAAAAAAAGTAGTTCCCACGTACATCCTACAGCGTTAAAAGATGAGAAGAGGGAGAAAAAAAATACATATCAATATAATATAATGTAGTCAGACATTATTTTCAATACATTTAATATACTGTATATTTTCACCTTTATGTCTATTCTCCTCTTTAACCACCATATTACAACTTTATTATTTTGTACATGGTTCCTACCACCCAGTGCACTATAGTCCTTGAGTCTACCAGCCACTCCTTTTACAACTCAATCATTCTGCCAAAAATACATTGTATTCGGAGCAGGTTTTTCTCCTTTATTATCCATCAATGTGTGTTGCAAAAAAGGTTTCCAAATGTCCCAAAATCTATTTTGTTTTATTAATCCCCTTTTTATATTTAATTCCCATGTAAGTTTTTCATTTAATGCCATACCCCAAACATCAACATACCATTTACCAATTTCTAAATTCATATCACCTTTCCAATTTCTGGCTACTTGTTATCTCGCCAGTGTCAAAAAGATAGACAATAACTCTTTTATATTTTCCTCTAAATTCAAATCCTCTAAGTCCGTTAATAAAACAATTTTTTCATTCAACTTTAAACGGATATTTAAATTTTTTTCTAATTCTTGTTCCATTTTATGCCAGAAATTGGAAATAATTTTACAATCCCACCACATATGTTTGTATGTCCCAATTTCCTGATGACACCTCCAACATTTTTTGAGTTGCTACTATTTATTTGATTTAACTGAACTGGCGTCATATACCAGCGCCACAACATCTTGTAGTTGTGTTCTTTAACTTTTGTAGACAGATTTCGCATCATTCTACTTTTCCATTTTTTCTTCCAGTTCTTATCTGTAATAATAATACTCAAATCCGATTCCCACATTCTTTTAAGGGTATCCTGGGATTCATCCATGTTGTTTATCATTTTATATAATTTACTTACTATTCCTTTTATCCCCATTGAACCTTTTCTTATTTTATATACCATCTCCTCGAAGTCTGTCAGCTGCCTTATTGGCTGTAATTTCATTTTATATTGTTTATTCCACTTATCCAACGTTAGTATCTGAAGCCAGTTCAACTTTAATTCCTTATAAATTTCTTTTTTTGTTTCTTCATTCTCAATTCGATCCAGCCAATCTTTTAGTAAAATTATATCATATTTATACATAATATTTTTTAATAATTCTAAATTTTTAACTGGGAATGTTTTAAGATCTTGCAACTCTAATATTGGAGAGGTGTTTGGTGCCAATTTATCTTTCAACTTTATCCATACATTTATCATAGACTTTAGGATATTATTTCTTGGTTTTAAATCAAAAACTGTATTTTCCAGAAATTCTCCCTTTGCACACACATTACTATCTTTCATTTCTATCTCCCTCCTTATAAGGTCCTCTATCGTTAAAAGTTTTACCAAGCCTTTAATTTGGAACGCCCTGTAGTACGATTTAATGTTAGGTAACCCTAAACCACCCTCTTTCTGCGGTTTATACCATAAACTTTTAGGTATCCTTGCTCTTTTCCCTCCATTACAATAATCATTCAATAAGTTTTGAAAAACTCCTAGTGTTGTGTTTCAAGGAGCTGAGCAGGGCTGTTGAGGACAGGACATTTTGGAGATCTCTTATTCAAAGGAAACTTGAAGGCACATAACAACAACAAATTACCTGCTTTCCCAGGTAAATTATGTTTCTCTTACATAAAAGATTGGTAATTGATCAATAGCAACAGGAACAACAGTCCAAAGAAATAAGAACCAGACCAAGCCTTCTGTATTTTACCCCATAGGTAAATCTCAGGGTTCTGCCCCAGCCAGTAACCTGTCTTGGGGCAACTGTGAATCTTAAAGCATATAAGTGAACAGTATAACCTGCTAATCAAGCTACTATGAAATGAAGACTACAAGAGTAATGATATGTGAAGGAGTGGATAACTCAATTTTTAAGAAAAAAGACTCACAAATGCTCTAAAGTATGGCATTGCAACAAATATTTTAAGTGCTGGAATTTTACAAAATTTTACATTGTGAAGAAATTGTCCATATATCACATCTGTTCATTCATGGCAAATGTGGGGGATATATTTTGAGTATAGAGATACTCTTTTGCCATGGATGGATGATGTTTTTGTATTTAGCATGACAGTGAGAGGTCTGGCCATGGTCTAGACTAGAGTGCATGCCACAACCAACTACTCCCTGCCACATACTGTATATGCTTTATTTATATACAGCAAATATCCTCTTTGTATGCAAAAATCGATGTATACAAACATATATTCATGGAAACACACATACAGATCCATACCAGGACTGTGATGAGTAATTGCCACATTTCTAGCTCTCAGAATTTTCTGAAGTCAACAGAGAAAAAATCTGAGGTTTCCTGTAAAGACCTCCCCATGCGTCAGATAAATGTCCTCCAGTCTCAATAACCTTATTATTAATTTGTTAATTTCCCCCCTCCGATTTTCTCTTCAGGAAACTGTGAATGTCTCCACAACATTCTGTCCTTTCCATTAAATCCTGCACAAGAAATATATGATTCTGTGCAGAAACTATAATGGTGTTTCTCCTGCCTTTTCCAAGTAACTCATCTGTTGGAAGTAGTACAGGAATTGTAATAATGCTGAAGTAAGAGAGATGAGATGTATGTTGCCTTTGGCAAGTGGCTCTTTCCTCTTCTGTCCTGCCCCACTTGCTGCCCTAAAAGTCTTCAAAAGGGAGCTGCTGCTGGCACAGGAAATGATAAGGTGAGAGACACTGGATGTGTGTTGTCATTAGGACATGGCTCTTTCCACCTGCTTTGACCTGCCTTCAGTCTTGGAAACCATTACTGGGGATATTGATGCTATTTTGGGTGTAGATGAACATGTTCACACTGGGTTTTCTGTCCTCTCTATACCCTTTATTGAAGCTTTGTGACCAAGGAGAAGTTATTTCTATCTTGTCTTTGTTGGTCTATTGCTTAGAGGCAATAGGGATTAAGATGTCTCTTTTTTTTCTTTCTTTCTGCTCAGGCTGGAAGATCTAAGTCAAAGGTGGGTCTTCTTTTCCTTGAGGGAAGGTTACCGAATGCCCTCCAGTATTTTCTTTATCTTGCCCTCCAGTAATTTCTTTATCTTTCCCTCTTTTACTGTATGTTTGATATGAGCACATTTGCTTTTTGCTAGCTCTCATAAGAGCTGTTTAATTAATGTTATTATTTCAGTATTACTACTGGTGTTTTAGGATATTGGTCTTAATGTGGTTTTTTTTTAGTTTTTCATGAAGTGTAACATTATGATATTATGTGTAGGAGAAAATTCCGCAAAACAACATTCCACAAAACAACTCAAAAAATGGGGTAGACTCAACAAAAAACTTATTTTGAAACTGTGCTTTCGATAAGCACCATCAATGGCATGGTTATACAGTTGTACCACGCTTAAAGAGCATAATGTGTTCCACAGGATTGCTCTTTAAGCGAGTTTGCTCTTTAAGCGAAACACCATTGTAAGTGACCAATTGTGACTTCTGGCAAGGGGGATTGTGAGACCCGATTTATTTGTTAAGCGAGTTTTTGGTTGGTTTTATTTGTTAAGCAAAGCGAACATTCAAAGAAAATTCTGCTCTTTATGCGAGGTGCTCTTTATGTGAGATTTGACTGTACAAGGTAGCCAGTTCTGGCTGGAACCAAATTTGGAGATAATTTGAAAAGCAGTTTTCAAGTTATGATTTTGTAAAATGCAAAGCAATTTCATTTCTCCTATTCAGAAAGAGGTAACTCCAAAATATGATGGACAGATTTCTAAGTAGTAGATATCTAGAGAACTTGCTGAAAATATTATTGTCAATGGCTTTGTTAACACAAAGGGTGACAAGTGGTTAACAGATGAAAAAAGAAGTCAGGTTCTTGGATTTTCCTCTGCTTGATGTTTCTATGTAAATGGGAATGAGTATCATAGTGTGATATATAAACTATCTTGGTTGCTGATATTGGTATCATCAACATTCAGGCTGCCTTTTGCTATTAAAGTTTGCCATCCTTTTTCCTCTGGGTACAATAGTGCACCAATATTAGGCTTTTTAATGGATACAGAACCATAATATTCACATTCACAAACCTGTGGGTTTTTTTTTTAAAAAAACCCATTATTGAGTATTGATTATGGTGCATTAATGTTATAATATATTATACTTATATTTTATTTGTATGTTCTTGGGAAATGATTTGAGCATTGTGAAAAGTGCAGTATACAAATAAACTGAATCATAATCATTGTCATCATCAGAGTCATTATCTGTAGAGCTTGGTGTTTCTTCTATCATCTCCAGCAAATCATGTAGAGCAGTGTTTTTCAACCTTGGACCTCAAGGTGTTCTTGGACTTTAATTCTCAGAAGCCCAAGTGTATTGATCAAGGCTCCTGAGAACTGAAGACCCAACATTGAAAAACACTGCTGTAGAGGAAAGATGTCATTCTGAGTAGAAGTTATAATAATCTAGCCCCTTTGTTTTCTCTTGAAGCTTTTGTATGTGAATACAGCTACTGTTCTGTGGATTAAGCTTGGACACTTTTCCCAGAGGGGAAAAATAAGAACATCAGCCCTTTATGATATTCAATAAGATTTACTGGAATATTTCTCTGTAATTAATAGACAAATTAAATTCCTGGATATGAAAGAAAGCCTTGCTGTGGAGAGAAAAATAGCATTTTCCCTACAGACTTGAGTTTCCCTACAAGACTGATTCTGTGAGAGTCATAGCTCTAATCCACATACAACCATGTTTACACATATACTACACCTATCTACTTCTGGTAGTTCTCAGACATATGTTCCATGTACCTTTCCTCTTGGGGAAGGCTGCAGATACACAGAGATGAATTTTTGGGAGCATCTATTTGGAGGTGCTACATTTATCCTGAAATCATGATAGAGTAAACTCCATGTCTCTCACTTGACACCAAGGAAAACCAACAAAGTTAGCTCAGTATCAACAATTACTATCAAATACCTTTGGCAAAGAAGAGAGGTTGATTCCCATGCAGCCTCCTCTTATGTGTGATGTTACTTCAAGGAGATATAAACATGCCACCTCCTGGGAGTGTTCATTTGCCTATAATTTTTGCCCAGAGAAAAAGATCTGGAGATGAATAAAAGCATTTTAGGTTATTTAATTCTCTTTTCAAAGCACATCAGGATGATTGGCTGTTTTGTGAATTGAATCATAAGAGATGTAGATTATTTCAGAGATTTAAAAATCACCTGTGTGGGCTCCTTTGTCCTTCCAACAATCATTTAAATATGAAATATAGTGGAACATGACATTTCTAATTGATATGAAGTTTAATAGGAATGTTATGCTAGGGTTCAAGTGAACTTTCATCCATGGTGGATGATGCAATTTGATTGTCATAAAATAAAATTAGAAGAAACTGCAATTGGAGCTGAAAATTAAAAATCCATGTTCCATAATGGAAAACTGTATTAACTAATATTCACTTTTTCTTGATGGCAGAAACCTCTACCCTGTTATACTCCATTGCATCCCCCAATTTGAATTTTTTGATTTGTTTTAAATTGATTCATTTTAATTGCCATCAATCCCTCCCCTCTTTTTTTGGAAACAATTCAACTGTATCAAGAACAAGAGTTGGAAGAAGAAAAAAGACCTAGAAAAGAACAGACAAGTGAGTTCCATACTGACATATGCAATTTTTAATGAGTCCATATGCTGTAAAAAAAAGAGCAGTGTCTTTGGTACTTTATACTCACTTGATAATGAGACTAGTACTTTATCCCCAGGTCTTGTGGTGTGGACTACAATATCATAGTCCCACCTTTTGACAAATCTGGGCAAGCAGGATAATGTCATACATTAAGTGCACATGTGCCTCTATATGTCAAAAGTTGTTCTAACTTCAGACAACCACTCCTAGTTCCTTGAGCAGCTACTACCTGGAGCAACTGAATTTCAGGTGATAATATCAACCAGGTTGCTTTCTCAACATATTTAGCCTATGCCAGTGGCATAGCATGGGTTTCAGCTGCCTGGGGTGGAGGCCAAATTTGCCACCCCCCTCAGAGGAAGAGCACCTCTATATGCCTTTCCTGCACGCATCCAAGGACAAGAAAGGTACAGGTAGTGGCAGCAGGGGGGGGAGGAATGGTGGTGGTGGGGTAGACTTAGGAGCGCTGCCCTTGCGGCGGACCTTCGGGGTCTCGAAGTCCCCTGCACAGAGGCAGACAGGCCAACCCCAAGGCTGACCATTTTGGTTTGCGGAGGGTGGGGGCTCCAGGCCCCCACCTCCAGGGGCAAGCCACCTGTAGCCCCTCCAAGGTGGGGGGCTGGAGCCCCCCCACCTTATGCAGACCAAAACAGCCAGCCCGGGGGCTGGACACAATGGTGAGTGGGCATCCATTAGGGGGGCTGAGGCGCCCCATGACTGTCTGCCTCTGTGCGGGGGATTTGAAGCTCCAAAGGTCTGCCAGAAGGGAAGCACTGCTAAGCGCACACCACCACTACCATTTGTCTCCTGCCCGCTGCAGCTGCTGCTGCCACCACCAACACCCGTACCTTTCTTGCCCTCTCTGAAGGGGTCCAGGTGGGCTATGAATTACTCTCCAGAGTCCAGAGGGTTATGAATGAATGTGGATAGGTATGGGACAGTCTATGGGACCTCACGATGAACTGTGTGGAGGGGAGAAGCCTACCGATATTTATTTTGTTAGGTTTAGGAACGAGCATACATTCTTCTCAAAAGTTTTCACAGCACCAAGAAGACCCAGGGCTGGTTTTGACCTGCCAAGAAAGCCTTTTGGGGCAAGACTTGAACAGCAATCTTCAAGGCAGGGGTCTGAAAGGGGAACCTCGCTGGAGCCGCTCACTGTGGAGACTCAGGTTTTGGGAGAAGAGAGTGGCAGCGAGAGGCATTGCAGGACAGCTTGACCTTGGAGTGCAAGGGTGACAGCCAGAAGCAGCGGCTGTTTGTTTTCTGTCTTTGTTGTTGTTCAGTCGCACAGTCGATTCAGACACTTTGCGACCCCATGGACCACTGTTTGCCAGGCACTTCTGTCCTCCACCATCTTCCTCAACTAACTCAGTTCTGTGCCCATTGCGTCTACAATACGATCTAGCCATCTCATTTTGCCTGCCCCTTCTTCTTTTGCTCTCCCCTTTTCCCAGTATCAAGGCCTTCTCAAGTGGAACATCTCCTCTCATTTGATGTCCAAAGTACTTTAGCTTCATCTTTACTATTTGACCTTCTAAGGAGCAGTCAGGGTTGATTTCTTCTAAGATTGACCTATTTGTTCTCCTCACTGTCCTGGGTACTCTCAAAACTCTCCTCCAACACCACATCTCAAAGGCATCTATTCTACTGCGCTCAGCTTTCCTAATGGTTCAGTTTTCACAACCATTCATTACCACCGAGAATACCATTGCTTTGACTATGCGAATTTTGGTTTGCAAGGTGATGTCTCTACTTTTCACTATGTAACCCAGGTTGCACCTCCCCCTCCCCCAATTTATGGCTTTGGCTGATGGTTGCCAAGATCAAACTAAACAGCGAGGGGAGAAAAATGAGCCAGCCATTAATTGCAAACCCACCCACCCCTACCTGGGATAGGAAGTGTTTGTGTGTGTGGTGGTGGGGGGGAGTGGCCTTGAGATATAATTAGCCATTAATTGAGAGCTTGGTTGAAGGAGACTAATTGGGGGCGGGAGATTGCTCCCTCCGTAAAAAACAGGAGTTGTAGGTGGATGGATGGAGGAGGAAATAAGTTACGTTTTCTTTTTGCAGAACTTACTTTGTCTTGAGGGAGAATCTCGGTAATAGCAACAGACGATCTGAGCAGCAGGCAGAGGTGGGGGGGAGGAATCCCTTGGTTCCATCTCCCTCTCCCTGTGACGACGAGCAGAAACTTATCTTTTGCCCAATCAGTGTTTCCCAAATGCTGGTTTGTGGACTTCAATTCCCAGAAGCCTAAGTCATTTCCCCAAAGCACTGATCAGCCAATGTACTGACTTAGGCTTCTGGGAATTGGAGTCCACTTGTGGGCTGTGTACCCCCTGTTGGGAACAGGAACTACCAGCACCACCTCCTTCCTCCTTCTCTGCTGCGGGGGAGGAGGGCGAAGAGGAGAGATCACCCTTGTTCAAAGGGATTCACAAAAGGCTGCATCGCGCCTCTCTCTCTCATACACACGTGCATGGCGCACACTCACGCGTGCCTGTGCCCTCCTCCTCCTCTGCCTTCCCCAGGGATGCCGCTCCCTTGAAAGTGCTGCTGGGGGCGGGGGGGGGGCTGCCCCCCTAGCGACGCCACTGGCCTATGCTCCTGTTTGATTAACATTAAAATTGCATCCATGCTTTCCCCAATATTTTTATTTGAAGTATCCCGATCAAAGTACATGAAAGGGAGTCCCCTAAGACTACAAGAAGAAGAAATGTGTGGGACCTCAGGTGCACAGCATTTGCTCATTCTTTGCATCAGATAGCTTGGGGGAGGGTTGAGGAATTCTGTTTTATCCTCTATACACTTCATCTGCCACCATAATTGGGGGAAAAATGTAGGCATTGTTGCTAGGAGAGTCATGCACTTGGGAGCATTAACTTTTAAGGCTGGGTGCACAGTGGTATCATCCCACACAATGAACACTACAGTGTAACTCAGAGCTAAAGAAAAGCTAGCAGAAAAAATAATGGTTGTAAAAAAAAGTGCATCATTTGATAATGCAATAAGGTACATACTATGAAGCACTGTACAGTACTATTAATTAACTCCCTGATGTTTTTTTTTATAACCCCAACCAATTTATGTGCTAGTTTGGGTTGATGGGAGTTATGGTTCCCCATAGGTTTCTCACTACAACATCATACTTTAAAAATATTTATGCACACAGATAGCCATTCTTCTTTATCAATGTCTGTTGTGCCGTATGTTTTCTAATTCCTTTTTAACTTTTACTAAGATATACCTTGAATTTCAGAATTACTCATTAGGGCAGTTATTTGAATAAGTATCTTCTTTTGGAATTATCTCGCCATCCTCCACTGAAACAAACAAATAAAAAACTATGTATCTTATTCTCCTCCTCCTCCTCCTCCATGTCTAGGCCGATGTGAAACTGTCAAAATGAAGGCACTTTGGTGAGTTCATTCTGCAGCTTCCTTCACCTGACCTAGTGTGAGAAAGAATAATTGGCAACACAAGGTTGCCGTTAACAGGGTATGCAAAATTGTGGTTCAAAGATACCACAATCTTTGAGCAGGCTCTTTCTGTGTACCCTTATTAGTTTATAAATCTCAATGGATACATGAGGTGAGAGCTTAATGTTGTTTAAGTATTAATTGTCTGCATTAGCTATTGAATCCCTGAGACAAAAGAAAAATCTACTTCATGTCCAAGTGGTTCTGCTGCTATCCTTCCCTGACTATCATTATTGAAATTGGCCATTTACAAGTCTTGAGCAATTGTGATGCAGTTGTAACTTCAGATGTGTTCTTCTAATTATATGATTGGGAATTATGCCGAGAATATTATTGGCCCAGAAAACTGGAGGGCACCATTGTAATTTACAGTGATTAATGATTTCTGGAAATAAACAACAGAAAGCATGAATATACATGAACATCAGAGAATGTGCCTAATTAGTGATGGAACAGTTTTTATAACTATCACTGTACTTCAAATATCACCAAAACATTAAAACATCTCAATTAAAGCAATTACATTTTTTTTCATTTAGTTTAAATGGTTCATGGGTATTACTGTATTGAAAGCTTGTATTTTGATTCTCATTGTAGTTGTGCCTAATGAATGTTTACAGGCATTCAATAATATTTTCCATTAAAATGTATGCATAGTAATCATAGTAATCAAGCTATGCAAAACAAGCATACAGGTATACATACTTCAAATAGTATGGACTGGAACTACACTTCTCATACATTGTTCAAACACTGGTAGTACCCCAGTCATTTTGCTACATGAAACAGAACCTGAATGCCATCCACTTAGAGAGCCAATCTGTTAAACAGTCCATTGAGGTACTATGTCTTGCCCATCTAGCCCCTCATTACCTGTTTAGCTCATGGGACTACCTAAAACAAACAATTAATTATTTTTCAATGTTAATTTTAAAGTAAAACATAGAATTTTCTCTTAAATAAGGACAAAACAATGAATTGGGTCACAATTTGGTCAGATCATGACGATGTCTCTGTACTTATTGGGACACCAGACTCTGTTGTATTGCAATGTCCTTCAGCATAAATTCCAAACTTTCTCTTCTCTGTTTATGTCAGAAGCAATCATTTGGTGCTTCTGGAGGGGAAAGTCAACCAACAGGGTGCTCTGGTTGTCCAGCAGATACTTGAATGCACCAACAGTTCTCACATTCTTCAAGAAGGCTCCTTTGATGACACCCAGTTCAAAAAATGAATCAGCCACATTCACACTGATTTGTGTGTGTGTGTGTGTGTGTGTGGGGAGATTAAATCAGAATGACTCAGTTTGGTTCCATGGGGAACTTAAATGAATTTAGATGTTAATTTGGATTCAGAGGTTGAATTAAACTGTATGGGACATAAATCTCTTCTGCCCACTTAACATGTTTTTAAGAAGCAAACTTTAAAGTTGTTTAATATGTTTACTCCTAAGGCTAGGTATCTGAAATTGGTTAGATCTGTAATAATATAATGACAGTTGCATCAAAATGGATTTGATGGTGATCCTTTCCAGTGTGTTCTAGATATGAAATATTCAGAAGTGGCTTACTATTCTCTTCTTGCTATGGCTGGTTCGTCTCCTGGGAGGCACAGTGAGGAACTGACTAGCTCAATTTACTGCTGTCTTTAAGGACTATCAGGTCTTCAAATTCCCATAAGCATCAGTGCAAGAAGGAAAAAAGTCATATTCATTTGGAATTTCTGGTGCATTGGCTTTACAAATGAATTTGGGTCCAGGATACATATTGAATTGGATGAAACATAAACTGATCCAGATCTAACTGGGTGAAAATTCTCATTATCTGCATGGCTTATCTTTCTGAACACAGATAGTTGTGTAATATAAGGGTAAAATGTGACATTTGAAGATGTCAGTGATAATACATCCATTGCTACAACAATCCTATTTCTGTTCCTTAATAAATCCCTAATACTTGATTTTTGATCATATTAAGGACAATGAATTTTACCCAAAGCTGATGAGAGCTGAAATACAAGAGGAGGGGAGCTACTACATTTGTATCCTACTAGTGGGCTTTTCATAGACATATGATTGGCCCCTATATGAATCAAATCTGATATGAAAATAGAACTTTGATCTTAACTAGCTTTTCTTATGTTCTGTTAATTGTGGCAACTATGGAAATTAAAAAATCATATGTCCCACTGCAATAGAAAAAGAGAGAAAGAACAAGATGCACAGCATGTTTCCTTTGTATCACTCTTTTTCCTCCTCCTCAAATAATTGGATGTGCCACCAGAATTTTTTATTTAGTTGGGCTACAGTCAAATACATCATTTTCCAACATGTAAACTCAATGAGCCAAATTTGTCAAGCTAGAGAGCAATGTGAAACTCTTGGACGAAACTGGCTTAATATTAAATTTTGTAGTCAGCAGCCTTACATGTTGTGCTTTACATTCCCACACCACTTCTTAACAATGTGGAAACTTCATTGTTGTATCTTTCTGCCTGAATTCCTGAGACATCAATTAAGTCTGAAAATAATGTGCATAAAGCAATAGGGACTGATTTATACATGACTAGCCATGTTCAAATAAATGATCACCCTTTACAACATAGACTGGTATTAGTGTAATATCCTAAAATGGTAAAAATCTATCAATTTCCTTTAGTTTTTATTTTTCCAATCTTCAAGTTTGTTTATCCTGAAGATTTCTTTCTTTAAAGTTATGTAAAAGTGTGTTATTCCTTTTCAGAACCTACTTTCAAAGTGGCTTTGCTCACTCACCCCCCAATGACGAGACAGACAAGCGGAATGGTGTTAAACAATGGGCCACTTTTATTAATCAAACTTTCTTAACTGTAACTACCTGCCTGGTGAAAGTAGCACGAGTGAGGGATGGCCTTCATCCTTCCTTTGATGTTATAGGGGAACACCCCAGTGACCTGGGCGTTCCCCTTAAGTCAATTTAGGTGAACAGATTATTGAGTCCACCATCCCCAATACGGTGTTCTCCTGTTCATCGGGTGCGTTTGGCTGGGCATCGCTGCCATCACCTTGTCACGCTCCCCCTTTACTGAGCCAAACGCGCTCCATACCTGAATTGTGTAAAATCCAGTCCTGTCTCACCCATGCTACCCACCACATGGATAGGATGCCTTTTCAAACCATCCTATCCGACCCACCCAAGGCAGGAAACTCCAGCAGGATGCCATTATGAATACCTGCAAGGAAAAAACACATGCCATGCTCCGACAGGTGCACACCATCTGGCATGTACAGCCAAGGAGCGTCCACAGTGATGGATGGGTGCTCCAACACCACCCCTATCCCCTCCTCATTAAAGTAGCAGAAAACGCCGCGATTGACCCGGTCCTGGCTGCTGTCAATAGCCGCCGCATCACGCTGCAAATAATATCGGGACTGGGGGATAATGGAGGACCACAAAAAACGAGTTGTGGGCCACCAGTCCTGGACAGAGGACAGGTCTCTGGCCACCACATTACTCAGGTCCCCCAGAACGATTCCAATATCGTTCCCGCCCAAATGCAAGAACAAAAGGTCAGGAGGGGAGCAATGGCGATGCTCCTCCAAAAACGAGAGGAGGTGAATCCACTTCCTGCCCCGCTGTCCCAGCCAGGTAACCACCACTCGACCCTCAAGGCCGAGGTGTGGGACACACGGGGCACGGGAAGCATGCCTGCCAGCCCAGAAAATATAACTATGCCCAATGATCCAGATACGAATCGGGCTGGCCACCACATCCGCACCTACAAGGAAGAGAGGAAACAAAAGGGGGAGAATTAGACAGGCTGAACGTATGTCTGAAAAGAATCGGACGCCCAACGTCCCAAGCGCTTGATGTCGGCCGCTGAATATCCAAGAGAGGCCGCTGTAGATGCGGCCCCAATGTGAAAGGAATGTAAGCAGTAGCGTGCGCCCACAACCCCACAGCCCTAAGGACTGACCCCATGACCCGCCTGGTGAGCGGTCGACCGTCCGAGTGGACAAACAAGGGGCCCAGGGCAGGGCCGCGAAAAGCCGCAAAGCGGTGCAATGCCTGCACCGGGCAAATGGTGACATACGCACATCGAAGCAAGAGGACCCTCGCCCCCTTACCCGATGGATCGGCCTTAGAGCTGCGAATCATTAATACGGCTGGGGATGGAGATAAGGACAGGTCTGAGAACAGCAAGGAACGAGCTGAACGGTCAGCCGGACCGCTAACCACCAGTTTGCCGATCCTCAGAGCCCCAAAAATCACCACTGAAGCTGCAGCGTGGAAAAGCCTCTCCTCGTAACAATCACGGCAAAAACCGTGGCCATGCCCCCGCAATATTTAAGAGGACTGCAACTGATACTGGGGCACGGCCGTCTGGACAGTGGCCACATTCCCGCGACCAACCATCCAAGACCCGCTGTACCCTAAAATCCTGCGTGGTGTCCGGAAAGCCAGACGCACGGGAGGCAAAAGCCAGCACAGACAGACGTCCCCGAATAGTCGAGGGTGCCAAACCACGCCCGTGCAAAGTTACCATGTATTCCAGCACGTGTTCCACCGGGATGGGCCATAGCTCCAACATGGTGCCATCCCGCCAAAAGGCAAGGAAATCCCGGAGCGTGGCAGAATAAGCTGAGCGAGTACCGGGTGCCAGGGAGACCACAATAGCTCGGGTCACTTCCCCAGTCCAATGTTCCAGATTACCGGGGGGAGCTCCAATGGGTCCTCGCTGGCTTCCGGGGCGAGGGTGCGGAACCTGGAAAGCTGAGAATGGGACAAGGCATCAGCAATATCGTTATCAAGACCTGGCATGTGGCGTGCACGAAACACTACATTATACTGTAAAGCTAATAAAACAAACCTGCGGACCAACAACATGACCTGCGGGGAGCAGGAAGTAAGTGAACAGAGGACGTGCACAACCGCCATGTTGTCGGTCCAAAAAATGATGTCTGAATTGGCCCATTGCGGGCCCCACAGGTACATGGCGCCTAGAATGGGAAAAAACTCCAAAAAAGTAAGGTCCGTAAGTACGCCCAAGCGTTCCCACACCGGAGGCCAAGGTCCGTAGCACCACAGGCTTTGGCAATAGATACCATAGCCAAGGGCCCCTGACGCATCGGACTACACCTGAAACTGAGAACACAAATTAAGGGAAGAACGCCAAAAGGACACCCCGTTAAATCCTAGCAAAAATTGAAGCCAAACTCCCAAATCCTCCCTGATCCCCCTTGTCACCCTAGTACAATGAAAAGGCCGTGTAAGCCCAACCATGGCGTAGCAAAGACGCCTGGTGAACGGCCTGCCCGGTGTTACAACCTTGCACGCAAAATTAAGGTGGCCATGCAATGACTGGAGCTCCCGCAAAGTGACCTTGCGTTTGCCCATGAAGTCCCCAATCAGGCCCTGTAAACGAACCACTTTCTCCGTGGGCAAACGTGATAACAGGCCAACCATGTCCAGTTCTATACCCAAAAAGGTGATAGTAGTGGACGGACCCTCGGTCTTCTCTGGAGCAAGGGGAATACCCAAATCCGCTGTCAGCTCCTGGAATGCTCGGAGAAGTGCCTGGCAACCCCCTGAACCCCGTGGACCCCCAAAAAGAAAATCGTCTAAATAATGAGCGACCCACGAGAGCCCTGAAATGTCCACCAAAGCACACTGTAGGAACATGCTAAAGCATTCAAGAGCTGAGCACGAAATAGAGCAGCTGAATTGCATGGCACAGTCCACGAAATACTGGTCTTCGAAACAGAAGACCAGCAGCTTGAAGTCGTCCGGGTGCACAGGCAACAGTCAGAAAGCCGACTTAATATCACACTTGGCCAGAAGAGCACCTGGCCCGCAGGACCGCACCATACGGATGGCCTCGTTGAAGGACGTGTACCTGACCGAACACAAGTCAGCCGGGATGGCATCATTAACGGAGGAACCGTCCGGGTAAGACAGGTGGTGAATCAACCAAAATTCACCCGGGGTCTTCTTGGGCACCAAGCCCAGTGGTGACACGCACAAGTTGGAAAAAGGCGGCGATGAAAAAGGTCCGGCCACGCGGCCAGCCGCCACCTCCTTCCCAATCTGCTCGCGGACCACGTGTCCCAACCCCACTGTGGATTTACGATTACGTGCAAAATAAGGAGCACGGGGGCCGCTGGTGGGGATCCTAAAGCCCAGCGTGAAACCAGCCAGCAAATAATCAGCGACAACCCGATTTGGGTAGGCCGCCAAAAGCGGCTGCAAAGACTCAAGCCATACCGGGCTGGGGCCCTTTGGGACCTGTGGAGGAGTCTGGGTTGCACCAGGGCCCCGGCTGGGCTCTGTGTTGACGCGAAGCCCCAATTTTGGGGCATGATGAAGCGGCATACGATCCTGCGCAAATCACGCATTCTTGCCAGAACCTGCACTGCTTACGTGCGCACTTGCCAGCGGATGCAAAATCCCAACAGAGCAAGCGGGGTTGATCCGCCTGCCTTGCCGGCTGGCGGGCAACCTGGGTGCCAGCTGGGCGCTGGACAAGATGGCCGCAATTGTAGCGATCACCCAGAATGGGTCTGAAGGGGGTTATGAACTGCAGCCAAAGCTGCTGATGCGTTACATCCCAACGCATATCAGGGTGGATGGCCGCTCTCATACGAAATGTCTCGTCATAAAGGAGCCACGCTCCCCCCCCCCGGGAAATCTACATACGCTCGATAAATTATATCGAGGTATTGGAAAAGCGGCAGCGCCAACTCCGGAGCACCCTTGACGGATACTCCAGAGTAGGTCAGATATGCCGGCATCCAGTTTGCCCACGTGCGCGGGGGCTTCTTATGTCTGGCCTGCTCCTTGTCCGCCTCATCCTCCTTCTCCCTGTCAGCCTTGTCGGAATTCCTATTAAGCAAGCTGAATATGTCCACATACTCCCGCCTCCAAATCTTGGCCCACGTGGTAGGTAGCAGGTGGTCCCCCAATGGCAAGAACTGATCCCCAAAAGGCAAAGCACAAGCAGGGACAGAATTATAAGCCGTATCCCCCACGCAATATGCGGGCCAGCCCAGGGCCAGAAAAGTGGGCGCCGGTGAGGGGACGGGCCCACCCCACCTGGGATAAGGGGCCTGCCACGGCGTGCCAGGCGGGCCCGGCGAAACAGACACATGTGTCGGATAAGGCGGGCCGATAGGCCACGGCCAAGTGGGCTGGGGGAACGAGGCCCCATGTGAGCGTGTGGAACTGCCGCTGGCATGTTTTGTACCACATACTCCCCATGAGCCGGTGTACCAAAACCCGGCGGCTGCAGGACTGAAGATCCGGACGGAGGAGGAGGCAATGGCGTTGGAGGAAGCTCAGTCTCCTCCCTCTCCGGAGAATGGGGCGCATTCCCAGCCAGCGGGCGAGCAACCGCCGCTGAAAGGGGAAAAGCACGGGCCTCCGGCCGCACAGCCTCCAAATCCTCGATCCGCCGAAGGAGCAATGCAAGCTCATCACTGGATACAGGGTGCGCCCTGGCCCTAGGCGCGCCACGCGCCGCCGCGGTTGGTGGGACCACGGCAACCAGGCCCACTGCTCCTTCAAGAGCGTTGACCCTCGCCGCCGCGTCCGCAAAGCTGGGCGGCATGGCCACCCTGCGAGGCGGCTCCAAATCGCCCCGGGACCTTCACGCTCCCCTCCTAGTAACCGACTGCGTAACATGGCCGGTCGGGGGGGAACGCATGAGCTGCAGGCGCTTGGGAGCCATCGCAAAAAGGAGTATTCGCTCTCCACAATCGCCAGGAAAGACCGCTGGAAAAAACCCAAAGTCCCAATGCGTCACACGAGCAAAGTCGCCCAACACAAAAGGTAAAGGAAAAGTGGTGGGCAAGAGGGAAAAAATGGCTTTCGATGATTCGAAAGCAACAGAGGCCGCCGAACGGGTGACGCAATCTTATATAGACGTGGCTCCGCCCCAGATATTGCCACCAGTCTGTCTTGCCCCGGGAATGGGTGCGAGCAAAGTGCGCGCCAAAAAGATCCCTGTCTGGCGCGCGTGCATTTTGTTGCTATTTCCAAGACAATTTGCAAATAAAAAAATCCCTTCTTTATAAACATTTAACTGGTAAAAAATATAACTGGTGATTGACTTTACCTAGACAAGAAAGGACATAAGAAGATTTCAGGTTTTACTCAGGTCTTGACTTAACAACATGGACCTTATGCAGGCAATCCCCAACCTGTGTCTAGGGCTAAATTTGTGTGTGGGGGGGGCAATATTCTACCTCTTGATGTCTTCCTCACACTACTTAACACTGATAGATACCTGAATAGAACTTAATGTAGTTACAGAGCTTCTGTGAGTAGAAACGGTACCTTATTGGTAGTATCCAGAGTCATGTAAACGCTGTAAATAGTTTTGTTGAATCCATGCAACAACATCCTCTTTTGATCTTCAGGCTCTACTTATGAAGGTATAACACAGTTCAGAGAGGGTTGGGGGGGCGCGTTGAGAATCTATACACACACAGATCATGAACTTATTTCTATACACAAACAGAAATTATCTGCTTAAGGCTTATTGCTCCCTGCTTCGTTGTGTTCCTCCCTATATCTAGATACTTTGTTTGGATTCTGTTTTGCTTACGATGGCTCCTGCCTCCTGATGTGTCCTGCTGTACCTTGTTTTCCACTTCTGTCTACTGTCTAATTTTCAATTAGATCCCCCAGATGAGTTCTTGGTTCTTATCTCACTTTTGGTTACTTCTTACAGTACAGTCCTTGTTCCTATCATGACTAACTTCTTCATTCAGAGATTCTGAACAGTACACCAAATGAAATGTAATGTCTCTTCAATGAAGAAGTGTGGAATGCCTTATAAACAAGCAATACACATCCACTTTAAGTACAATTTTGGACATATAATCTCTCATTTTCTCCAAACTAGCAGTGGCTCTCACTTGATTGTACATTATACTGTACAGCTCCCCAAGCTGTTCTCATCTTCACCATGTACTTTTCTTCATCAGTTTTCTCAGCATGTTGCACACTGGGAAAGGATACTTCATAGTCATCTACAACTCTTGAAATGAAATAATGTTGAAGTTCAGTGATAGAGGCCATTACCCTGGCCTACTTATTGCAATTTTTTTTGTCATGAAAATGCACCTGGAATCAAACTAGTGTTGGCTTAATTTAAAAAAAAAAACCCTTAGGTACTGCCATGGAAAGGAGAGTTTAATATTTGTGTTTTTCCAGGAAAATAACACTTCTACTACAATCCATTCCTTCAAAAACCTCTGTGTAGACTCTTCATTTTCTGACATCTCATTAGTTGTTGCACTGCACTTCTGCCAAATATACCCAGGGCTCAAATTGACAATGTAATGAAGTTGAAACCTCTAAGTATTTCAATTTTTATTTCCAGAAATCCACAATAACTGCAATCAAACCAACCTGCATGCTCTTAGAAAGCTTAATATCTTAGACACTGATGTCTTCACACCACTAAAATCATAGTCTAGTTTCCCCTGAGAAAACAGACTTTTAAAAACCCCAAATAATTTTCTTACTTATATTTTAAACTATGACTAGTCAATGGCTCTGCAAATTTTGCAGACGTGGTCAGTTGAGACACAGAGCCAGAAACAGATTATAGGTCCAGAAATCAGTGTTTCTCAAATGCTGGTTTTTGGACTTCAATTCCCAGAAGCCTAAGTCATTTCCCCAAAGCACTGATCAGCCAATGTACTGACTTAGGCTTCTGGGAATTGAAGTCCACTAGTGGGCTGTGTACCCCTTGTTGGGAACCACTGGTCCAGATGAATTTATTGCTAGAGCACAGCTCCTCTTCTAAATGACTTGTCTCAATAAGACTAGTCATCAGTGCCACACACCATGCTGAAGTAGTCACCTAAACTTCCTTTCTCTCTTTTTGGTATCAGAGTGTCACACAATTTTAGATGTACATGAAATATATATAAAGCAAACAAAACAAAGTGTTAATTAGAGTTAAGCCAGATAATAGACTACTTTAATAGTGTTATTTTGGCCATAAACCAGATCTTATTTTGTACATGTGGTGGGACATCAATTGCATGCATATAAATGCTGCAGGGCTGGAGTTCCTTCACATTCACAGAATCCCCCCCCCCCCCGGTATCCAAATAACCCCATTTTACTTGAATATAAATATAATATTCCTCCAAAGATTTAAATTGTCCAGTTCTATAATACAAACAAGAAGAAAGGCACTATATAACGTGTGTGGAAGTCTTTACCTGTGCTTACAAACAGCTCAATGGTTTCTGTTTGTCTTAATTTGATTTGTAACAGCTGAGTCTTTCAGATAAAAGAAGACTCAACCTGCAGAGATGACAGTGAAAATTTTCCGTATGCCTGTATGGATGCATGCTTTCAGCTGGCACTTATAAAAAATATAATCCAGATAATTTCAGTGGGTATAAAGATATGATGGACAGCATTTTCCCAGCTATCATACTGGGGCAAAATGGACTTCAACAGATTTTCTCAATATGTCGTATCAAGCAACTTCTAAAGATATATGAATCTTGGCAGGAATTGGAAAAACTGTAAAATAAACTTTTACATTGAATTTATTGGCTGGCTGTGGCCTATTGTGATTTGACTTTGTGTGAACTTTCAGCTTTACAGTAGCAACATTTTCCATAAGGAAAGGATTGCTCATGCAACCAAATTGGTTAAAAGTTTGTGGCTAATACTCTGGGTCCATATCACTTTTAACATGTATAACCTGCTCTGTTGAGGAAGCAACTTTAGGAATGACTTACATATCAATTTAAAAAAGGACTGAAACTCTTACCTTCAGTAGCATAGTGATGAGAAAGGAAAGGGAAAAAACATGAATCAAGTCAATGTAATGAATGCTCCAGAAGCAATATGCAGTAATGCCACAAGATGTTGCCTATCTTTGTATCATGGGACCAAGATGGCTTCATTAGAAATGGCTGCAAAAGAGGAGCAGATTCCAGCATCAGGTTAACTGATAATGTGGTTCTATCTGCGATTTTTCTTTTGACTACAACATAATGGAAGGGCTACTGGATTACAGCTGTGGTTCTTGTTAGGGCTGCTAGCCATCTTATTTTTCCTTCTTCCTTGGTTTGGTGAACTGTCCAGAGAAAGATAATTGAGGTAGAGACACTATGACCCATGGGATTAAAAGTCATTTTTTCCCTTTGGTGGTTTACCTACATTTAAGTTTCAGATGATGTGGGTAAAAGAGAAAAGTAGACCGACATCAAAATTCCATCATTGTATGCAATGTGATCTTGACCTAGGTCTAAAACATGTACTCAGATCTAACTAACAATCCAAGCTGGGTCCCTTAGGTCAGCTCAGGTGCAGGCACAATCAAAGCATCATGTGGCATGCTTTGTATCCTGGAGAGAAGATTGTCCTGCAGGGCTAGTCAGAAGGAAGCTGGAAAATGTAGGAGATGATAACCATTGTATGGTAGAATAGGGACAAGCACAATTAAGCCTCAGATCTCACAAGAGATCAAAGGTAGTCCTACTTAAAAGTTTAAGAGGCTTTGGACTAATAGAATAATGAATTCTCTAAGACTTTTGATCTCAGAAATAAATGATCATACACTACTGCACTTGAGCAGCACTGCAGAGAAGAGGAAACCCCTACCAGGTACCTGGTCAAAAAGGTTAAAGATTAGAAAAATAGAATCATAGAAATAAAAGCATACTTTTATGCACTATAACTAAACTTTAATGAAATAGGAAAGATGAATTTTCCAGAATGAAAGTTACTTACTTATATACTACATCTATCAAACCCAGTGGTATATGAGCTCCTGATTACTGGATGGTTGAAATCATCCTCCTAATTATGGCTGTAAATCTATGCTTATTTTGTTCTCCCCACAAGGTCAGATTTCAAGAGTTTTTATACACATGCCTCATTTCTACACTTCTTTGGAAAGCATATAGAGAAGTGTTTTCATAGTGAAAAACTTGTATTCGGGTAAAAATTGCTTGTTTTTAATACAAAATGTATATTTGCACAAACTGCAAAACACAAAGGTTAAAATATTTTTGACAACTGTTTAAGAGAGTGTTGTTGCTTTTGCTGTAGATTATGTAAAAAGGCGACTGATTCTTGGGAGGCAAGCTATGGAAAACCTGGGGAACATAGTGAACAGTAGAGACATCACATTGCAAACAAAAATTTGTATAGTCAAAGCAATGGTATTCCCCATGGCAATGTATGGCTGTGAGAGCTGGACCATTAGGAAAGCTGAGCGCAGAAGAATAGATGCCTTTGAGATGTGGTGTTGGAAGAGAGTTTTGAGAGTCCCCTGGACAGCGAGGAAAACAAATAGGTCAATCTTAGAAGAAATCAACCCTGACTCCCTAGAAGGTCAAATAGTAAAGATGAAGCTGAAGTATTTTGAACATCAAATGAGAAGAGAGGATTCACTTGATATGACCTTGATGGAAATGTGGAGGGCAAAAGAAGAAGGGGGCAGGCAAAAATGAGATGGCTTGATGGTATTGTGGATGCAGTGGGGACAGAGCTGGGTGGGCTGAGGAGGATGGTGGAGGACAGAAGTGCCTGGAGGACAATGGTCCATAGGGTCACAAACAGTGGCGTAGCATGAGTTTCAGCCGCCCGGGGCAAATGCAAAGTTTGCCACCCCCTGGGCCCATGATGCAGGCAGTGTCAAATTTTGCCATCCCCAAAATTTGCCACCTGAGCCCCCCCCCCCAAGCCACTGTTTTTGGGAGTGAAGGAGGGATCAGAGTGCCCCAAAAATAAAACCCTCACTTTTTAGGAGGTTGGTCTCCACTGTGTCCTGCACCTGCTTCCAATACACCCACCCCAGGGGGCTTGTATATGGCGAAAAGCCCCTGCAAACCCACTTTAGCTGGCCTCATGATGAATGAAGTTGCTTGCTGAGGGTGCCGCCTCCTCAAAGCTCCCTTGTGCAGGCAATGTCCTCACTGGGTCCATCGCCCAATGCAAGGTCTCCCTTGCCCAAAAGCAAGTTATATCTGACTCTAGGCGTCAGTGTTCATCTCCGTTTACAACTAAAGAGCCAAGGCTGTCTGTGTTTGCAAACATTTCCATGGTCATGTGGCAGGCATGACTAGACTCGAACTGCTACCTGTTCAATTTCCAGGCATTAAGCTCATTGACTACACTAAGGCCTTTGACTGTGTGGACCACAACAAAATGTGGCAAGTAATTAAAGAGATGGGAATTATTATTATTATTATTTATTATATTTCAATTTCTATACCGCCCTACTTGGCAGAGCCAACTCAGGGCGGTTCACAACACATATAAAATTACAGTTACAAGTTCCTAGACACAACATATCAATAAATCATAATAGTCGATATCAACATTACAGAATACCAAAGCATAGATATCATTACAGTAACAAAAAATTCAATAAACAATAACAAAAAATACCAGAACACCTTATAGGCCTCATGAGAAATCTGTACATGAATCAAGAAGCAACAGTTAGGACAGAATATGGAAGGACAGAGTGGTTTAGAATAGGAAAAGGAGTAAGACAAGGCTGCATTTTGTCACCCTGCTTATTCAACTTATACACAGAGCACATAATGCACAATGCAGGGATGGAGGAATCACAATTTGGGATCAAAATTGCTGGAAGAAACATCAACAATTTGAGATATGCAAATGATACCACCCTAATGGCAGAAAGTGAGGAGGACTTAAAGAAGCTCCTGATTAGGTTGAAAGAAGAAAGTGAAAAAGCTGGCTTGAGACTCAATATAAAGAAAACAAAGATAATGGCAACAGGCCCTATCAGTCCCTGGAAAATAGATGGGGAAGTAGTAGAAGCAGTGACAGATTTTACTTTCTTAGGATCTAAGCTCACTGCAGATGGTGATTGCAGCCATGAAATAAAAAGGCAACTGATTCTTGGGAGGCAAGCGATGAGAAACCTGGGGAGCATAGTGAAAAGTAGAGACATCATATTGCAAACAAAAATTTATATAGTGAAAGCAATGGCATTTCCCTTGGCAATGTATGGTTGTGAGAGCTGGACCATTAGGAAAGCTGAGTGCAGAAGAATAGATGCCTTTGAGATGTGGTGTTGGAAGAGAGTTTTGAGAGTCCCCTGAACAGCAAGGGGAACAAATAGGTCAATCTTCGAAAAAATCAACCCTGACTGGTCCTTAGAAGGTCAAATAGTAAAGATGAAGCTAAAGTACTTTGGATATCAAATGAGAAGAGAGGATTCGCTTGAGAAAGCCTTGATGCTTGGAAAGGTGAAGGGCAAAAGAAGAAGGTGGCGGCCAAAAATGAGATGGCTAGATGGTATTGTAGAGACAATGGGCACAGAGCTGAGCGAGTTCAGGAGGATGGTGGAGGACAGAGGTGCCTGGCGGACAGTGGTCCATGGGATTGCAAAGGGTCGGAATCAACTATGCGACTGAACAACAACAACATGAACCACTAAGCCACTGCAGCCCTCATATGGTTAGTTAGGTAAAGGCAAAGGTTGCCCTTGCTTCAAAGCCTGTTGTATTCAACTCTAGGGTTCAGTGCTCATCTCTGTTTCAAAACCGAAGAGCCAGCGCTGTCTGCTTCTGCAAATGTTTCTGAGGTCATATGGCAGGTATGACTAGACACCGGAATGCACAGAATGCCACATGATTTTCTTTAGTCTAAGCCTGAATTTTGTGATCAATAGGTTGTGATCTGAGCCACAATCTGCCCCTGGTCTTGTTTTTGCTGACTGTATGGAGGTTCTCCATCTTTTGCTGCAGAGTATGTGATCAATCTGGTTTCAAAGTTGGCCATCTGGTGATGTCCATGTGTAAAGTCTCCTCTTGTGTTGCTGGAAGAGAGTGTTTGCAATGACCAGTGCATTATCTTGGCAGAACTCTATCATTTTTTGGTCTGCTTCATTCTGTGTTCCAAGACCAAATTTGCCTCTTATTCCATTTACTTTTTGATTTCCTACTTTGGCATTCCAGTCTCCTATGATAATGTGTACATCATTTCTTGGTGTCTGTTCTATGAAGTGTTCTAGGTCCTCATACAACTGGTCAATTGTGGTTTCATCTGCACTAGTGGTTGGTGTATATATTTGGATTACAGTGATATTGAATGGTTTGCCTTGTATTCTGACTGGCATCATCCTATCATTTTTTGAGATTATATCCCATTACTGCTTTTCTTACCCTTTTATTGACAATTATGACTACTCTGTTGTTGTTGTTTTTTGAGGTTTTCTTGTCCACAGTAGTTGATATGATGATTTCCAGAGCTGAATTCACCCATCCCTGTCAATTTTAACTCGCTGATTCCCAAGATGTCAATGAGCTTAGAGAACACTTTTATGAATTCTGTAGTGTTTAACTGATAATTTGGTTAAATCTGTTAGAAATCACTTTAAAATCTCCAGCAACTATCATTCTATCACAGTTTTCTTTTATCAAAATATGACTCAATTTAGTCAAGAATTGGTCTTGATTCTCATTTGGTGCATAAACATTGACCAACAATATTTCTTCTTCTTCTATACTTCCAGCTATAATCAAATATCTGCCTTCTGGGTCCCCTATCATTTTTGTTTTCGTAAATCCCAATCTTTTTGATATCATAATCGCCACCCCCCTTGCCTTGGAAGACCCAAAGGCCTTTTCATAATACTGAGTCCAACCAAGATACAAATTATTTTTATCCGCCGCTTTTTGATGCGTTTCCTGTAAAAAAATGATGTCCGCTCTATCTTTTCTTAGGGCCATTTCCAATCATTTACGTTTAGTAGGACACCCTGCCCCTTTCACATTCCATGACAATATCTTAATATTTTTCATGTTTTAACGTTATTTAACCTTTTAAGAAATAGCTGGCAGACTTCAAAGGACGTGTTACCCACTACCCACAATTTAACATATATTACACAGAAATACATATAAAAAACAAAAAGATGATAACCCCCTTCTTTTTTCAAGAAAAAAGCACCTCTACTAATAAGAGAAGGGGGGAGGGGAGTCATGTGGTTACAAAACTTAATCATTCTTCAGTAATACTTCAGCTGCAGATGTTACACTATCTTAATCGCCTCCAGTTGCTCCTTGAGCCTTTTCAGTTGTGGATTCTGATTTTTTTTGCTGTGTTTGCTCCTGCCAGTGATAATGCTTCTTTGAGCTCCTTCCACTCTTGTGTTCCGTTTTCCAGAATCTTTGCTTCTACTAACACATCCAACACGTATGAATCTTCCTTTATATAAAAGGTTTTCCCCAGGTGCACAAACCTCATCTGTTTTGAAAATTTCCAATTATATAAAATTCCTTTATCTCTCAATTTTTTTGTAACAGGCTTAATTTGATTTCTCCAAATTCTTTCTTCAAATGCTATATCGTTGAAAATTTCAATATCCACTCCTTCCATTTTGAGAACATCCGGACCAGCATTTTAAATATAAGACATCAATCTTAATTTTGCACTCAAATCTGCAAATTTTAAAAGCACATTTCTAGAACCCGTTCTATGTTTCTTTGGACCCAGTCTATACACACTCTCAATGTCCTCAGATGCAAAATCCCTCCCCATTTTCAATTCATTCGGCCATGTCAACAGTCTTAATTTCAAGTTGTCCGGTTTATTCTCAGGGATTTTTCTAATTATCACATTTTTCCTTCTTATCTGATCTTCCAGATATGCCATTCTTTTTTCATGGTCAATCAATGAATTCTGTAGTGTTTAACTGATAATTTGGTTAAATCTGCTAGAAATCACTTTAATCAATCAAAACCTAGACTGCTGCCAAGAGCGAAACACCTACAAGAACACACCTCTGGACATATTTAGAAACATATTACAATATACAGTATTCCATATAGGCTTTAAAGAGTAAATTCACTACTGCATGCTATTTGTTAAGTCACCACCAGGTGGCTCCAGCGAGTCATGCACGCGATCTAGCAAGAGAAGAGGAGAGCCAGGAGACAGAGCAGCGTGAACGAGCCTGACTGACAAATTTTTCTGACGCAAGGCTTCTGGTGCGGAGACATTTTGCCGCCCCTAGTAAGTGGTGCCTGGGGCAACTGCCCCCCGCCCCCCACGCTACACCACTGGTCACAAAGGGTTGGAATCAACTGTGCGATGGAGCAACAACAAAATGTTTGTTTTCCCATTGACAGCAGCACTGGATGTGAGAAGGATAGTCAGCCAGATACCACATAGCATTTGTAGCTTCAAGACATTCTTTGCTAGTGCAGATAACTAAATCTGAATATTCATTACATCTTTTGCCACTATGCATCTGATGAGATTGTTTGTGAAAAGGAAGTAAATTTTTTCGCCCTATTTCTTTTGCATATTTGTAGTCAAAATGTAAACTTGAATACCCCTACCAATTAATCACTGATACTCTATTCTTATCAAACACATTATTATCTAAGAAACTCTTGTTTCAGTTATATTTCTTGTCTTAGGTCAATGTCATGAAGAGCCCTAAGTAGATTGTAGCCTGTCACTCTCCACAACCCCTAGTCCAATATATCTAACTTCCAGTTTGATGGTGGTCACTGACTGTAATAAATAAATTCATTCAATTAACTCATTCATTCAATGTCCACTTATCTTGTACACCGGAGGATGCACTAGTGTGCCAAAGGCACAAAGGTGACTGAACCCTTCCCTCTAGAGAAGGAAGGTTCTAGATGTGAAAATGAGTCAGTGTAGACAGTGCAAGGGGAAAGAATTGGATGTTTCAAGAGACGAAAGGGATAAAATATCCCCATGGGAAGTAGCATTGGTGGTGTGGGGAAAAACACCAGAGAAAGAATGGACAGAGAGCTGGCAGGACATAGGTAAGCCAAGGAGCCGGAAGGAAACCTATACTGCCACCCCATGTAGACCTATGTGTACAAGGAGGACTTCTGGTATACTGTCTGGATCCAGATTTGTGTACCCATAGACCAAGTCACCCTGTTGGGGACAATTCACACGGTGGGAGAAGAGGAGGTGAGTCTGGACAAGAAAAGAATCCCAGCCCATGGATGCCCCAGATGTTAAGCTGTCTATTCTCAGTGTAATCAAGACATTACTTTAGTTTATAAGGCCTAATGGACAATCTTACTGGTGGGTCTAATGGTGTAACCATGACACACAGTTTGGAGGGAGTGAAGGTACAATGAAGTAAACTGGTCCTTACCTATCATATGTTTATGCTAGCACATAGGCCTGAGTGTTAATAAAGTTGTGGAATTTAGAACTGCAAGCTCTTTTTGGGAAGATGGAGGATGTTGAGTAAATTCATAGAAGCCTATGGAAATCTGTATTCCTACAAATTTTCCCTGACAGGCAATCCCCTTAAAAATCAAATTTTCCCCACCCCCATGGTGTGTGTGCCCCATGTTGGTAACCACAGCATTAGAAGGTTCTGGAACAGGAATGGCAAAGTATGAGAGCTTGAACGCCAAAATTAAGTACCCACCATGGATTGTACTAAGCCTGAAAATCACTGAAATTGTCTTTCTTTTGGTCTTCTGGGATTCTCTGAGGTTGTTAGCATACATTTCCCATTGCCACAACATCTGCTAGCAAAGAAAGATGGAGATCATAGCCAAACAACATCTGGGAGTACCCTGTTTGGAGGTGCTGTTCTAGAAAAGTAGAGATAGCATGGGTTAGCTCGGGGTCAGCAAACTTAGCTCTCCAGGTGTTCTTGGGCTTGAATTACTCAAGTTAGTACACCTGCTGATCAGGACTTCTGGGAATTGAAGTCCAAAAACATCTGGAGAGTCATGTGTGCTGACCCCTGGGCCTGAGGATGAACATCCAGTCTCCTTTTTGATAACTTATGCCAAAGAACAACATTTAATAAACTGGTCTGTTTCAATAGCAAGTGCACGGCTGCAAGGCAGGTGGTCAGCTGGGAAACTGAAGTAGATACCATTTTAAAGGAAGCAGGATATGGAAGTGGGCAAAGACAGCAAAACCAAACAAGAAGTCAGGCTGTCTGAAATAAGAATCAGAGGAAGCCCAGAAAGAGATGGAAAGGCTACTCTTTTGAGCAGGGATGGCAGAGTTCTCCTCAGAATCTGGAAACTGAAATTTGCTCCATTTGAATGGAGAACCTGAGTCAAATGGGGAAAAAAAGAATGCCCCAAATAAATGTGCCAGCCACAGATTCCTTTCCTAGCAGGAGGTGGATATATTCTTATGAGCACTTCAGGATTATAAAAGCTGTATCTTAACCAGTGATTGGAAAAGCTACTTTTTGATGTGAAACTTCCAACATTCCCAACAACCAGGGACCATTTTTGTGACTATATTTGATCAAAAAGGAACTAGGTAGAGACCCGTTATGAGTAAACTAGCTTTAAGCAAAAGGTGTCACTAAGGAGGGTGATAAGCACCCATTTCCCTGTAGCCATGGTTCTCAACCCTGGTTTCTAATTCTGTGTTACAGCAAAGAATCACCATAGCAACACAGTACATGTAACAAACAGTATATGAAAAGCATATGACATTTGCATTTTGAGACTTCACATAGCATACCACCATGCAGAGTTCCTAGTTTTTATAAGATCTTTATTTTAGCATTCTGGTTTACATTTAAATGCCAGTGCCCTATCAAAAGTCTGAATGTCAACTATCTATTTACATATCCCCACTTTTACATTACAAGCACATCTACAGGAAATTACAGTAGGTTCATTTCCATAAAATGAAAGTTACATTTAGATTTAAATAGCATTTAACATATTACGGCTTAAAGCAAGGCAAGTGAAAGAAATACAGAAAGGTATTGGATATGCTGTGTGGGCTTGAGCATAAGAGGATTATAGTTTATTTGATATTAGTACATAAATTACATGCAGGAGGTTACCTCAGTAGAAAGAGTAAGTAAAAATAAAAATTAAGCTTTCCTTAATGCAAAATATAGCCATCCAAAATTATTTGAATAGTTCTAGTGATCATGACATTATAGAAAACTGCAAAAAAGATTGTGGTACACTTAAATGCATTTTATATTATTGGCTACCTTTGGGAGGAGACAGCATCATTTGGAAGTGTATTTTCTACTAGGTAACGGTCATTTCTGGAAAATGTTCCCCACTTACAGCTGTGATATATGATAGCGATCAGTTATATTATGAACAGAGAACCATTTCACTTAGAAGGTATTTTATTGTAATCTGCATATCAGAAAGGATCAGTGAAAAATATAGTTTTTGGGGTCACTGGGAATGCAGAAAGAATACCAAATATTTTAGAAATGTCATACTTCAAAGAAGCTGGGATCCTATTACAAAAATGCTCAATAATATACCAGTCTCAGTGAACTGTGTGGCAAGTAGTTTCTAAAGCACTGAATGTATATGATAAGTACTAGATGTGCTACCTCTAAACAAAGACTCAATTTCACACAGTTCCCGGGGAATGGCTGTTTCAAGACTATGAAGGAATGAAAGATTCATGGAATAGCTTTCTGATGGTTGCTGTCTCTAGTCTCCCTTGTGTAACTCACTGCCATCACCATGTGACTCACTGCCTACCAGGAAGTTAAACAATTTTATTTTCTCTAAAGGAAAATCATAACAATGACCCCATTACATTTACAGTTGCGACTATATAAAAAGTTTGAAAAGTAAGGTCTGGAAGGTCAAGCCTACCTTTAATTATTCCTTCTCTGTTTGTGTGAACTCAGCAAGCCTGTATTCCCACTCATGTAATAATGATGCCAAAGGAGACAAAGAAATATAGGCATATTCTCCATCTGAAACAACTGTCTCTTTAGTGCCTTTAAAGCGTTCTGTACCAGCTGTTTTCAAGGAAAACCATTCAGACTGTACCTCAGACATCTGCTGCTGGCCCACATTGCCCTTGGAACCAAAATGCAAACTGTGTATCCATTAAAACGTTATAGAAGAACACTTGTTATTTATTTTTTCTTTTAATCTCAGTTAACCCTTCCTCACCCAAACTGAAAACCATTGTCAGGACTGTTGTTCAACAAGTGTGAATGGAGAAAACACAAAATGATATCCTAGACTACTGCTATTGGTATTGCCAACATTCAGGCTGGCTCTTGCTATGTAAAACTTGGCATACTTTCTCCTGCTGGTAACATGGGCACAATATTGAAGCAATATTAGTTTATTTCCTGGCACACAACATCCTTGGACCATTCCCCCCCCTCTAATTATCAAACAATTGTATAGTGACAAGATGGGTGGAATAAGGACCAAAATTCTGCTTACATCAAGGAAGACTATTCCATCCATCAAGCAAAAGGCAGTGCTATCATAGTTTAAACAAGTGAGCACCTGAATATTTGATCTCTATACTTTTCTCTCTCTCTCTCTCTCTCTCTCTTTGCTATACTGTTTTGGCTGGCTAGATAACTCACAAGTTGGGAGTTTGATACCTCACGTTGCCTCCTTGGAAAGCAGCCAGTCTATGTAGTCAGGGCAAACTGCACAGTCTCAGGGTCCCCATGCAAGAAGGAAATGATAAACTACTTCTGAGTACTCTCTACCAAGAAACTTATGTTGTAAGAACGGAGCTAACTGTCCCAATATTTGGTTTGCCTTACTGCACTGTATGTTAATATATTTGTCCATTTTGTCACCTTCTGTAAATGTTACTTCTGGGCTACACCCACCCTAACCACTCCCTGGCTATGGGCCTGTATCATATTATCTGTCATGCATTGTTGGTTCATGGATGCAAGGTGTTGCTGTAATTGCTGTTAACTATATAGTTTTATGATTGATATTTTTGCATCGAGTATTCTAAATTTTCCTTTAACTCTTGTTACTATGTAATCCATCTGGCTTTTAATGGTGATATCATTCAATTTATACTATGTATAGCGTTGTGAATCGTGATGCTTGAAAAAGTGTTGGTAATAAAAAGCTGGGTGTGGTTGTATAAATCTATTATCCTTTGTCCATTCTTATTCCTTTCACTGTTCTTGGCAGCATTTAGGCCAATGTATTGTTCATACTCTCTTCTGTTAATACCCACCATACAGTAAAAATTTCTCATTACATACACCATGCTATTAGCTTTCACTTCCTCTATCACCTCGGAAATACCAATACAAATATATCAAACATATATTTGTACATACAATTCAATTCGATCTTCTCTCTTGATTTTCACTATTATTATTCTGTCTGAATTGTTGTTAATGTCTAGTATCCATTTTGCTATGTCTAGATGTACCAAGAAGCCCACTCTGTTCTTCACTGTGACCCCTCCTAAGTAAGTAAACAGGTATCCTTTATGGATTTCTTACACCCATGTCCTTTGTGTCTTATATCAGATAGACCCATTACAGTGGGACCCTGTATAACGAGATTTTTCATTATGCTGGGTTCTACTGTATATTAATCCCTCTTCTTCCATTATGTCTACAAATTCTTCTGTTTTATTTCCTAAGCTGGTTATATTTAGAGTTCTTATTTTGTACTTCACTGCTCTGTCTCTTAGTCCTTTAACACTGCCCTAGTCATTTCCCATTTGATCATTTCATTTGTATCTAATTTGGATTTCTGTAGTGATAGACATTGCCAGCTTGCTGGGTGTGTCAAAGCTTCCCAGGAGTCCCTTTGGCCAGATTGTTTCAGGGTGACCCTGGATGGCCTTAATAGCCATTAAGGAGTCCTGTGGCAAAAGGTCATGCACACTTTGCTCAATCCTAGTAATCCCTGACTTTGGACTGTTACCACCTCTCACAGTGTGGATGTTGGGTTGGGCATTGAGAGGCTTTAAGACATTAGTGCATACACATGTGCATAGAGTGAAGGAGAAAATCTTTTTAAAATAACAAAAGGACACTCCATGTTTCAGCAAGCAAGGAGGGTGCCCCAAATAATATATGAAAGGGGTCTAATACACACAGCTCCATGGTTTGACTTCTTTCTTTCATCTCTTCCCCACTGTTTCTATTATTTCTCTTTCATTTCCTCTTGTGCTCACAATTTATAACAATTTTAGATTTATTTCTGATTGCCCTGACATTTTATAGCCACCTACGCAGGCCCACCTAGCACCAGGCAGCTGGCAAAGTACAAAGACTCAGAAAATAATCAACCAATTATTATAAAAATATTATTATTTCATATGATTTTACTTTTAGTTTTCCTAAATTCATTCAACCCACCAATTTCTTTAGCTATTCCTAGAAGAAATCCTTTGCAAAATCCTATTATACCAGGAACAATAAACAAAACAGAAATTAAGGGGTGTTAAAAACAAACAACATGAAATAAAACCAATCCATTAATCCATTTTTATTTCAAGTAAAAGCTAGATGTCTAGCATATGGACAGAAAAATCATTTGAAGCACTATGTGATGTGTTGAACCCTTAAGATGATCAAACAACTGAAAAGCTAAAGAAGGAATATGTTTTGTATATACTATCTAAAGAATGATGCATAATTGTATCCTCTTTTCCAGGCCATTTGAAGAGTTGTAACTCTCTATAAGGGACTGCGGTGACTCAAGTAGTTAAGATGCTGAACTCAATGACTGGAAGGTCAGAGTTCTATTCCCAAGTACTGCATGATGGAATGAGTTCCCGTCTCTGTCCCAACTCCTACCAACCTAGAAGTTTGAAAGTAAGAAACTGCTAGTAGAACCTTTGACTGGTAAATGTTTCTCATCAGCTCCCTCTCACTTTTCCAAGAGGGGGGATTTTATATGAAAAGACACAAATGACATACACTGATATATCTACTGATGAATGACTGGAATAATATAGCATTGCAGTTGTTTTTCTGGATGTCTCTCTTTGGGTGCAGCTCCAATATAGGACTACATTGGATAGGATGTATAATTCCTTAGTAGCATAAATGTTCATGGTCCATTCAGTGGGGAGGGTCTCATCCCACTGTCAGGTGAGAGATTCCTGTCATGGCCTAATGACCCTGACATGGTAAGTACTCTCTATTCCCATGTAACTAGACACAGCAAATATCTAACCTATGTCTTAAGGAATCCCTGATTCCAGATTCATTGCCAAAAATCCCAAACCCCCAATTAAATTTATGACCCAACATATATGCTATGTCTGGCCAGGTTATCCTGCAATGGTAATAGAGTAGACCATATTGCCAGTGATTCAACACCAGTTGTCGGGTGGCAGTTAACTAATCTGACAACCATGAGGAGTAGAGGCCTTGGGTGACGAAGTCCACAGGGAGGATGATGGTCCCCAAGTGGATTAAATCCCACTTGAATCCATCTTGATGGAGAGCAGAAAATTTATCAATACTGGCTGGGGTTGATGAGAAATTTGCATGCCAAAAGGGCTCGGGACCAGAAAGTGATTAACAGAACTGGATCAGTGGTATGGGTGTCATGCTGTAATACAGAAGGCAAATGGAAGGCCACTGTACTATATCCTCAGGACAATCTTCATGCCTGATCACCATGATGATCGCCAATACTGGGAATCGGATATGGCACAACAACAAGAAAGTACATGCGATAAGTTGTACTATAGATTTACATACTATGCATCTGTTAGAGCAGAGGTTCTCAACCTACATCCTGTGGGCCAAATCCAGCCTGCAGCACCAAATAATCTGGCCCCTGCTCTAATCCCAGCCACCACAGACTCGGCCTTGGACTCATTTGCACCATAAATGGTGGGGAGACAACCAGTCCAGTCCCCTCAACTGTTTGAGGGAGCATGACCCAGCCCTGACTTGAAAAGGGTGAGAACCCTTGTGTTAAAGAGATAACTATGATGACAATAAGAGTTCCCCCACCCCCAATTTATTTAACTGCTTGTGTTTATGAATAACTACTGGCCTTTATGACAAATCAATACAAGAGTGACAATGTATAAATCTTAAATATGCAATAAGACACATCCGTGGCTTAAACCTTATAAAGTAAGTTAATATTTCTATGCAATTAAATGTAATATGGTAACTTAACAACTCTATTGTGCAGGAAGAATATATGAACTTATATTGACTATATAAGCATAATCAAAAAGCTTAGCACATCTATAACAAAGTAGATATAAATGTAGCATTATAAATACAGTAAAACCTCAATTTACATAAAAAGTCGGTTCTGTAGCAATTTACGTAACTCAGTTTTTTACATAAATTGAGGCATCCGCCTAGGGAGGTATTGAAATTTTTTTTTTTAAAAAAACTACCCTGGAATTTAAATGGAGCAACCTTTCAGATGCTGATGCTGCTTCCTCCTACTCAGCAGGGGAGGGGAAACTGCCCCTGCTGCTTCTATGGCTCCGATAGAGTGGGGTGGGGCATATCTGTGGAGCTGTGCTGGCCATCCAAGGCTTCTGCAGGGCTCTGGTTTGGCTGGGATGAGCTCAGTAGTGTAGCGTTGATTTCAGCCACCCAGGGCATAAGACAAATTTGCCACCCCCTGGTGGATGCCTGTGCCTGCTCCTGCTAGGGCTTCTGGGAATTGTAGTCCAAGAACACCCATAGGACAAAAAGTGCCACCCGGGGTGAGCCGCCCCCTGCCCCCCATGCCACTGGATGAGCTTCAGAGGCAAGCCGCTTCATTCCCCTATTTGTCCAAGGCTAATGCACAGCACCGGTTCCCTCCAAAGTGCATCCCCAGACAAACTGGAGCCCCACACAAGCCTTGTACAAAGAGGGGAATTGAGCAGTTTACCGCCAAAGCTCATCCCAGCCAAACCGAAGTTTTGGTGGTAAGCTGCTCCATTCACCTCTTTGACCATGCCTTGTGCAGGGCTCCAGTTTGGCTGGGGATGTACTTTGGAGGGAACTGGAGCCACACAGAAGCCTTGGACAAAGAGGGGAATGGAGCGGCTTACCTCTGAAGCTCGTCCACAGCCAAACCAGAGCCCTGTGTTCTCTGGAAAACACGGCAAAAGTGCCGCAATCCCTACCACTCCCTCTGGTGATTCCACTGCCTCCATTGTAAGTGACTTCTTGAGACTTCTGGCAGTGGAGGCAGGTGGTGTGGGGTGGATTTTTAGAGATCAAAATGTGGCACCACCATTTTGATCACAAAAACCCTAAATTTTAGAGATCAAAATGGTGCCATCATTTTGACTTATGTAAACCTCTACATAACTCAAGTGTGTTTGCGTAAACCGGGACACCGATTTACGGGGGGGGGGGGGGGACACCCTTATGTAATTCAAATTTTACATAAGTAGAGGCATACATAAGTCAGGGTTTTACTGTAAACTTATAATATCAAGGCAGATATGACCTTTAACAACAAACAGAATACATGCATAACAACTTAATCAGTTTACTTGTGTTGCCTGAATTGGGAGCAATTAGAACACAGTTAGAAAAAAACAGTTGAATAAAATGTTTTATTCAATTCCATCAGTTAATACTCACAAGCAAGAGTTAATATTTCATAGGTTTTTGACTGTGCCAATACAACCACTCTTTTAGCAGAGAGATAAGCAAACAGAGACTTGACTTAGCAACAAGATTTATTTTTCAGCAGTCTTAAAGAGAAAAACATCAATTTCATATAACAAACTCCAAGTTGCAACAAATCTACAGTTTACTTTAAAAGTAACCTGACTTAGAAGCTAAATATCTTACATATAAAGAAGTGTTTCTAGCTTGCGCTAAATGGAACAAAATAAATATAGTTCTGTAAAAAGCTACATGAAATGGTTGAATTATAAAGAACAGCTTATCTTAACCAAGCAGGTTTAAAGTTTTGGAGAAAACCCTAGGCCATGCTGCCCAAGAGGACCCTAGTATATGATGCAGAGGCTTGGCCTTATATAGTTTCTAATTACATCATTCAAAAAAGCACCTGTATTACAATCAACAAACTGTGTTGCTCTCCAGTGCATCTTGGTTTACTGAATTAAGCAAAGTGGTTATACAAAGCTCTTTGTTGAAAACAGTCAGCACCGATACTTCTTCTCTTAGTTCAAAACAAGGAGGAGGAAGAGGACCCACATGAGAAGTTTCTCTTTAGTTGAGGCCTTGAGAGTCCTAAAGAGGCCTGCCTAGAAACATTTTACAAGCAAAAAAACCTTAATTTTAAAGCTAAATCTTTTGGGAAATGGTTATAGCTCGCCCAATGAATAATAATATATGACACCACAGTGTCAGAAAGACAAGATGACGATTTTGGAGAGAGTTATGAATGAAAAGCCGGGATGTGAGATTCAAGTATCTTCACTGTAAGGAACTAGTCAGAAAGGCAACTGAAACATTTCCCCTGCATCCTACTCCTGTTCTCAGTACAATTCAAATTTGGGTTCTAGGAGATTTACACATGAAACACATTGAAGCTTCATTTTGTTTAGACAAAACAGCATCAGGTAAACATGACATTCAGGACAAAACTGTTCCTCCCCACTACCACCACCTTGGCAAATCCTCAGTTAGCCTGGCAAAAAAGGAACTTTTGCCAAAGTCCAACTTTTCCATCAGATGTCAAAATGTATGTGTAGTGTTTTGTTTGCTTGAGTGAATTTTTGCAGACTCTGTAAAACTCACCATCAGGGACCATCAGAAGGACAAACAATTTGCTGGCTGGAGGGCTGTTTATTTCAATTCCTGATTGCATTTGGCTGCCTTTCCCTGTAGATATAAATCATCAGAACTGAGCTTGCAAATCAAGTACTCAAGCTGTGAGGCAGTATGCTTGAACTAAAATGAGAAGATGCCTCAAAGAAGCTAGAACAGTATAGAAGTCTGAGTTCAAACATGGGGAACTGCTAAATATCCCAGCATTTGGGTTGCATAGTGACTAAAAACAATAATAGACTATTATTTATTGTCAGACCATACTTGGCTTTGGACTTAAGCAATAAATAACAAAACAATGTCTCAGCAGTAGGTAGGCTGTCCCCAGTAGGAATTGAGTTAGGAATTAATAGCAATGGTGACTAGGCTAAATAGTTTCATAGCCAAATACATAAGAGAGGATCAAGCAGGGTTTGTAAAAGGCAGGTATATGTCAGATCTCACAAGGAGGACGGTGGATTTATTGGATATAGCTGAAAAGCAAAAGGATAAAGTAGGTTTTTTAGCCTTGGATATTTTTAAAGCATTTGATTCTTTGCAATGGGCAACAATACATGAGGTAATCAAACTATATGGATTTGGAGACAAATTCCAAAAAGTGATTAAGAATTTATATAAAAAGGGGATAGCGACAGTGAAATTTAATGATAGTTATACAGGAGAAATAAAATTGGAGGCTGGAACTCGGCAGGGGTGCCCTTTGTCGCCCACATTATTTGTATTGGCTATGGAACTATTGGCGAACTTAATTCGGCAAGATAAAGAAATAACTGGAATAGAAGGGAATAAAATAAGTTTATATGCCGATGACACACTAATTATAATTAAACAACCAACACAAGCAATATCAAAGATTAATAAACATCTGGAAACTTTTGAGGAAATGACAGGTTTAAGGGTGAACTGGGATAAATCCGAGTTGATTTTAGTTAATGGGAATAAGAAGGATGAAGAAGAAATAAGGCAAAAATTCAATATTCAAATTCCCAATAAATTAAGATATTTAGGGGTAATACTTGCTAGGAAAACTGGGGAACTTAAGGAATTGAATTATGGAAAACAAATGAAAGAGATAGATAAAAAAATACTACAGTACAACAAGTTGAATTTATCGTGGTTTGGCAGGGTTGCAATGTGTAAAATGATGTTGTTACCTAAATTGAATTTCTTATTTGATGCCCTGCCAATAAAACATACAGAAAAAGAACTGGAAAAATATCAAAACGTTATAAACAGATTTTGTAATGGGAAACGAAAAGCTAGGATACCTAAGATTCTGTGGTATATATCGCAAAAAGAAGGGGGATTGGGCATTCCGAATATTAGCAAGTATTATAGAGCCTTTCAATTACGAAATGTTATTAAATTATTAATTAGAGAGGAGCCAATATGGGGAAAATTAGAATCAAAAGAGTTTTCTAGGAAAGGGAAGGCATTCTTTTTATGTGGGGACAAGGACAAAAAAATGAGATTTCAGGGTAAAATGATAAAAGCAACAATTGAGGAATGGAACAAAGCAAGAAAGGATCTTATCCCAGGGATCTCAATGGTGACAGAATTAGAAGACTTTAACAATTTTCCGATGAAAATACACGGGAGGATTAAGGATATCTTATTAGAAAAGGGGGTCTCTCTGTTGAAAGATTGGATCAAAACTTGTAGGGATTTAGAGAGGAGAAAGGAGCTATATCGACAACTGGAGCTAGATTGGTTCAAAGTCCTCCAGATGAACAATTGGAACAAGAAATTTCTTTTGGAAATGGGAGTAGCCAGGGAGTTTACAGAATTTGAAACATTGCTGGTCAAATTAAGAAAAGGAGACATAGGATTAAAAGGGATAGTTAGTCAAATATATAAGATGTTAAATAAAGGGGGGAAGGCTCAACAAGTATTGAAAGATAGCTGGGAACAGGAACTGAATACATCAATTACTGAGAAAACATGGGGGAAAATGTGGAGAAGACGCATTGTGAGATCCATGTCAGTAAGAGTGAAAGAACATAATTATAAATTAATTTGGAGATGGTATAGAACCCCAGTAAGACTGCATTTAATGTATAAAGATGTGAGTGATAAATGTTGGAGATGCAGAAAAGCTAGAGGTACATATGAGCATATGTGGTGGTCTTGCGAAGCTCTGAAGGATTTTTGGGGAAAAATTGAGAATGAAATTAAGAATATACTGGGTCAGCGGGCTGAACTGGGGGTAAATACAGTTTTGTTAACTGAGATGGATAAATATAAAATGAGTGAGGATAACAAAGAATTGATGGCGATAATGTTATCGGCGGCCAGACAATGTATAGCAAGAAACTGGAAGAATAATGAAAATTTACAAAGAAGGGATTGGTATAAGGAAATGTGGGATTTGGCTCTTAATGAAAAGCTCACCTGGGAGATAAATCTTAAAAAGGGTAAAGTATCTAGTAACAATTTCTGGAGGACTTGGAAACCTTTCATTGAACATACAATGGTTAAGAATAAAGGCATACCCCCTGCTTCTGAGCAAAATGACTTTTGGAAAATATAAGGAAACATAAATCCCCGGACAATGTATATAGCACAAGGGTGTTTTCAAAGATAAAAAAGTACAGGAGAAATAGAGAATAACATATAGTGGTGATGAGGTGTTAGGCGGAGATATGGTTTGCAGCTTAAAGATTAAAAATTGGCTTATAACGAGGTAATAACATTTGAATGATATTAATGTAGTATTGTTAACTATGTGAAATATTATCTTCTTTGTTGAATTTTCTCTTTATACAATTTAGAGTTATGTAATTTTATTTTAAATTTTTTTGCCTTATGTATTTGTTTTGATTGTAATGTCTTACATACCTAATAAAAATATTTTTTAAAAAAAGGAATTAATAGCAACTTTGGAGAATAGAGGTAAATTACTATATTTTCAGCCAATGGGCATTTCCCATGTATTCAATCATATATATCCATTCCCTCCAGTTTTCCGAACCCGTTCACATAAAAGGGTGCAGAAATTTTCAGATTCAACCCCATATACTTTTTTACATGTATTTTTTCTTCAATTTGAAATTCATCTAATCCCTGCTGAACAATAAGAGAAAAAGGAAACATTCCCACTCTATGATTCAGGAATTCTGAATTGACTTTGTAACCTTGGTTACTCAATATTGGGAAATTTATCCCCAATTCTTCATCTACATTATTCATATTTTCCTTTGTTATATACAGGATGTATATAAATTTGGTTAATTTGTTTTCTATTTTATTATTGCTATCCTCTTTTTCCTTTTAATTTTTTTGTTTGTTGTTTAAAAAGAAAAAAAAGAACATTTGCTAGATGTAAGGTGGGAAGAGAACTATTCATACTTTAATAACTAATTACTATACAGTAATACCTCATTAACGTTTACCTCCAATAACGCTAAAATCGCATAACGTTAAGTAATGGGGGGGGGGAGAATTGGATTAAATAACGTTAAGGTCCTATGGGATGCATCGGATAACAACCGCTAAAGCCTGTGCGGTTACAATGTATCTCTATGGAGCTTTAAAGTTATCCGATGCATCCCATAGGATTTTAACATGCATCGGATAACACTAAAAATCGGATAACATCAAGACTTGTGTAACCAAGTTTTAGTATTATCCGAGGTATTACTTAATGTGAGCTGTCACCAACCAAACCCACTCCATCAGACACTAGAGTGAGACGACATGGCAATCTTTTTATACATGACTTCAAGATAAGGAAATAGTGATCAGTTAAACTCAAGTTGCAAATTGTGTGAGTCAATGTGCCATTTCACACCAAGAAGCCTAGCAGTTTGAAAGCAAGAAATTGCAAGTAGATAAATAGGGACCACTTTGGTGGGAAGGTAAACAGCATTGTGTGCACTCTGGTGTTTAGTCATGCCTGCCACATGACCATGGAAATGTCTGCAGAAACAGACAGCGCTAGCTCTTCGGCTTTGAAACAGAGATGAGAACTGACCGTAGAATCGGATACAACTGGCTTTCAAGCAAGGGAAACCTTTACCTTTACTAATTATTTAGTAGGCACTAAAATAGTGAAAGATTTTGTTCAATTATCAATCCAAATGGAGACAACAGGCAAGAAATCAAAAGATGACTGAGACTTGGAAGGGCAGCAATGAAGAAATTAGAAATGATCATCAAGTGCAAGGATGTGTTATTAGAGACTAAGATCATCCAAACTCTTCTATTCATGATCACCATGTATGGGTGGGAAAGCTGGACAGAAAAGAAAGCTGATAGGAAAAAATATTTGAAATATGATGCTGGAAAAGAGCTTTGTGGATATCCAGGACAACCAAAAGGTGGGTCCTTAGCAAGCCAAGCCTGAATGGGCTCTGGAGGCAAAATAGGTGAAGTTAAGGCTCTTCTACTTTGGACACATCATGAGAAGGCAAGGTTCTCTGGAAAAGAAAATAATGCTGGGGAAAAAGGAAGGCAGCTGGAAATGAGGGGGACCAAAACTGAGATAGATTAATCCACTAGACCAGTGATTCTCAACCTGTGGCCTGTGTGCTGGATGCAGCCTGTGATACCATTCCACGTCCCACCACCACACCAGGAAGTGTCATGTGGTGGAAGAAGGGCAAAATGACCATCCGGACCTCGAAGTTGTCTGAGGGAGTGTGACCCAGCCCCCAGCTTAAAAAGGTTGAGAACTCCTGCACTAGACATAGGCTATAACTTCCAGGAATTGACCAGGACAGTTGAAGACAGGTCATTTCTGAGAACTCTCATTCATAGGGACAGAAATGACTTGATGGAACCTAACAACAATTACTTAAGACCCTTGTTTAGTATTCCAAGTTCTCCAATGAGGACTTGTTCAGTAAAACATGGCTGCAGAAATCTCAGTGTATAAATAAAAACACAAGATGCAAATTGTATGAACTAATGTGGAATTTCCCACTTAATGATAAATTGAGATCTTGGTTTACTATCCAGTTGTTTTCTCATAAAGCTTCATTCTTGGAAGCTTGTTCTAAAGAAGTGGAATTGATTAGTTGCAAAAGTACCTGGGTTATTGAAAATAACAGCAAATGGCAATTTAATTGTTCTGGTATTATGGGATGCAGTGGCTCAAGTGGCTAAGATGCTGACTGGGAGACGGAAGGCCAGCAGTTCGATTCCTGAGTACTACAGGACGGGATGAGCTCTCATCTATGTCTCAGCTCCTGCCAACCTAGCAGTTCAAAAGCAAGAAATTGCAAGTAGATAAACAGGGACCACTTTGGTGGGAAGGTAACAGCATTTCATGTGCTCCAGTGTCTAGTCATGCCTGCCACATGACTACGGAAACATCTGCAGAATCACTGAACCCTAGAATCTAATATGACTGGCTTTCAAGCAAGGGAAACATTTACCTTTACCTAATGGCTTATAAATCTTTGACTAATATTTAACCCACTGAGATGGTTATTAAGCATATATACTGTGTGCATTTTATCTCAGCTTCCCTTTGTCTCCAGGGTTCTCTAGTGGGGCTTAGTAGCTGCTTCCAGGCTGGGGGCACCAGATTTGCAGGACTTAGAGCAGGAGTGGCCAACCTATGGCCCATGGGCCAGTCCCGGCCCACAGCACCATTTTATGTGGCTAGCTGCCGCCCTTGCTGCTATTGGAAGCAGAAGAATTTATAACAGCTGTAAAATGTTCCCATGCATGCATAAACATGCCCGTGCCTGCCATAAATACAGCCGTAAATGCAAACACATAACCACATTTATTATCGCCATGGATGTGTTTTATGTCAGTGTTTACAGTGGGAAGAACCATGTGGCCAACCCACTCAGCTGTCCATGAGACGTGGTCTGGCCCGCAGCGCAAAACGTTTGGGAACCCCTGACTTAGAGGAATAGCTGCAAATCCTGACAATATTCCAGCTTCTCTACATTAACAAGGAAATTGCACGCAAATTCCTGAGGCAGAACTCTTTACTGGGGCTTCATTGTTCCTAAATTTTAGTTTGCTGAGACTTAGGAATTTGTTGGGTTCTATATGATGGTAAAACTTTCTCCATTCGAGGAAAAGTTGCCAGATATCCTTTTTTGTGTGTGTGTGGTAAAAACCAACATTGAATCAATCAGTCATTCTTTTTTTATTATGGGTCAAGACCAGCATTATACAACAAAGATAAAATTAAGCTACAGATATTTAGGATATATTTGTTAAGAGGGGACAGTCTGCCCAAAGTTAAAAGATAGAAGTAATAAAGTTTGTATTTAAAATTAGTATTGCTACAACTGCAGCTGTTATAATGCAGCGTTAATAATTTAGTTAGATAACAGGCCCAACAGAATTGTTCTCCTGATCCTACACACTATGGTGTAAAACCTGGTGGTATTATAGTAATACCCCGGATAACGATTGCATCGGATAACGCTAGAATCGGATAACGATGCAAGTTTTTTGGAAAAAACTTGCATCGGATAACGATTCTGGATAATGATTCTTAGTGTTATCCGATGCAATGGTCTGCAGGTGTGGGGTGGTTTGGGTAGAACAACCCAATCCACCCCCGACGCACAGCGGTCTCTGCGACTGCAGTAGGGTCGGGGAAAAGCACCCAACTTTCCCCCGACCCTACTGCAGTCACAGAGACTCCTTTTCTCTTTCCCTCCCTGTATTTAAACTACAGGGAGAGAGATAACTGCTTTTTTCTTTCTTTTCCTCCCTGTATTTAAACTACAGGGAGGGGGAAAGAGAAAGATGTGATTGGTTCTCTAGAGAACCAATCACGCCTCTCTCTTTTCCCCTTCCCTGTAGTTTAAATACAGGGAGGAAAAGAGAAAGAGAGTCTCTGTGACTGCGGTAGGGTCAGGGGAAAGGCGGGTGCTTTTCCCTGACCCTACTGCAGTCGCAGAGACTGCTGCGCATGGAGGGTGGCTTTAAAGGCAGGGAGGTCTCTTTCTTTCCCTGCCTGCCTTTAAAGCGGTTTGTCCCTGAAGTCAGGGCTTTTTATTTTAGCGTTGTTCGATGCATGCATCGGACAATGCTAAAAATCGGATAACATCATGACTTGTGGAACCAAGTCATAACGTTATCTGGGGTATTACTGTATAGGTAAAGGTGAGACTTTCATCTGATAACAGCCAATGGGTGTAAGTCAGTGTTTCCCAACCTTTGGTTTTTGGACTTCACTTCCCAGTAACCTAAGTCAATTCCCCAAAGCATAGGCTTCTGGGAATTGAATTGAAATCCCCCTGTGGGGTGTAGGGCCTAAGTTGGGAACCACTGGTGTAAGCGCTGTTTGATCAGCCAGGTTACTTGGAAAGCAGGAGGAGTTAGAACTTGTTTTGAATGTCTCTGTAAAAAGGGCAAATGCAGAGAACATGTTGCATTGTTTTTATACAATTTTGTAGAATCACAGAATGATGGAGTTGGAAGTGGTCTACAAAGTCTTCATTTCCAGTCCTCTGCAGGAAATCACTGTGTAAGTTTGACTGTGACTGTTCTTAACTGCCATCAAGTCAGAACTGTCATAGAACAACTCTAATAAGGGGTTTCAAGATAAGTGAGACATTTGCACCCTAAGTTCCTTTCTATTGTTGATCTGGAGATTTGTACTCAACCCTCCTGAATCCTAGACTTTCACTCATCCATTTTACACCTGCAATAAATATGGTATTTTTGATAGGTTCCATTTTATCTGCATATCTTTTAATGTGCAGTATCCAGAACAAGATAAAGCAATCAAGATGACACCTAACCAGAGCTGAATAGAGGAAAATAGTACTCTCAGTGATTTGGAGGTTCTGAATCACCTGAAATTCTTGTTTCTTCCTCTATTAGGCATTACTGTGTCTAGTTCTGGACAGTGCACTTTAAGCAGTGGTGGGCTCCAAAAAATGTTACTACCACTCTGTGATGGGTGTGGCCAGGGAGAAAGCCTCGGATTAGGACTACTTTATTTCAAAACTTGGATGGGCAGGGCCAGCCAGAATTTCTGCTACCGGTTCTGGCGAACTGTTGCAAACCTGCTGATGTACATCAATGACTTTAAGAAGGAAATAAACAAATTGGAATAGGTTTAGAGGAGGGCAATAAAGATCAGGGGACTGGAAAAAAGCCCTATGAGGAAAGACTGAAAGTTCTTGATGTTTTTATCCTTGAGAAAAGAAAACTGAAACACTTTAAATACTCAAAAAAAAATTCTAATGCAGAGGAGCATTTGTTTCTCTATAATGTAGATATGTTGATGAGATGCTTATTTTTAAGGTATTAAATGCTTATTTTAAAGGTATTAAAATAATAATTTTCTCAAATTTGTGATGTTCAAAAATGCATTTCTGTGATATGCTTGGAGAGATTATCAAATTCAGAAATGCTCATTTTACTGAGCATTTTCACTATATCCACTGATGCTAGGGGATTATCACTTAATTACAGATTTAACCTTGGCAGCTGATATGCATTTGAAATTATATAGAAATCCAAAAGCGGTCATTATTTATGATTCCCTGACAATCTTTATAGTATGAAGTCACAGAACATTTACAGGCTCCAGATCTGTATGAAAAACTCTTGACTCACACCTATGCATGCTTATGCACATCAGTGCATAAGCATGCATGCACACACATGCAGGCACATACACACAGTGGCCATAACATGTTGATTGGCATTCAAGAAACCATGAATGTGTTCAAAGACAACTTAGTAAAAGGTTTATTTTGAGGATTATCCCAAGGACTTTGCTTTTTCTGTGGATGGAGAAAAAGAATGTGTGCTTCAATATTGAGTACCATAGAATCCTAGAATAACTGCGTTAAATGTATCTAAGACAGGGATCAGCAAACTTGGCTCTCCAGATGTTCTTGGACTTCAATTCCCAGAAGTCCTGATCAGCAGGCATACTGACTTGGGCTTCTGGTAATTGAAGTCCAAGAACAGCTGGAGAGCCAAGTTTGCAGATCCCTGATCTAAGAGGATAGCAAGACCAACCATCTATTAAATACAAGAATCCAGATAAAAGCTGATCTGATAGGTGATTGTTCATTTTTCTTTTGAAAACCTTTAGAGTTGGAGCATTCACTTCTCCCAAGGTATTTGGTTCTATTGTCATACTGCTGTAATAGGTAAGATGTACTTCCACAATTGACCAGTTCTATGAGGACCTAGAACAACTCGTAGAACAGACATCAAGAAATGATGTACACATCATCATAGGAGACTGGAATGCTAAAGCAGGAAATCAAAAAGTAAGCGGAATAACAGGCAAGTTTAGTCTTGGAACACAGAATGAAGCAGGCCAAAGACTGATAGAGTTCTGCCAAGATAATGCACTGGTCATAGTGAACACTCTATTCCAGCAACACAAAAGGAGACTTTACACATGGACATCACCAGATGGCCAACATCGAAACCAGATTGATTACATACTCTGCAGTCAAAGATGGAGAACCTCCATACAGTCAGCAAAAACGAGACCAGGAGCAGATTGTGGTTCAGATCACAACCTACTGATCGCAAAATTCAGGCTTAGACTCAAGAAAATAGGAAAAACAATTAGGCCAGACAGATATGACCTAGACAACATCCCAAAGGAATACACAGTGGAGGTGTGGAACAGATTTAATGGCTTGGACCAGATAGATAGAGTGCCAGAAGAATTATGGACAGATATGCGGGACATCATGCAGGAGGCAGCAAAGAAAATCATACCAAAAGAAAAGAAGCGTAAGAAAGCTAAGTGGTTGTCCGATGAGGCTCTTGAAATAGCAGAGGAAAGAAGGGACACAAAAGGCAAAGGAGAAAGGGAAAAATACAGGCACTTGAATACATAATTTCAAAGAAAAGCAAGGAGAGATGAGGAAACCTACCTGAATGAACAGTGCAAAGAAATAGAGCAAAACAATATCAGGGGCAGGACTAGGGTACCTTTGAGTCAGCGCCTGCTGTTCAAGAAGGGTCTTTGCCGCCCTGCCCCACCCTGTGTGGTCAGGTCGGAAGACAACGGTGTGGAAGCTAGGGATTGGCACATTTGTTTTGGGGGGCGTGTCTTGTTGGGGTGTTGTTGTCCTGAGTTCGAGATAATTCTTTGTGTGTTGGGAATTGGTCGCCCGCCCACCCACCCTAAAAATCGAGGTGCCTTCAGTGGTCGCAATATTTTGGGCCGGGCAGGAATTTTGGGGTCACGGCTGATTGGCTTTGCTGGTGACATTTTTCGCCTGCCTCATCTCGATGAGTAAGGGTATAGGGGCGACAGATTTGTACGGGTAGGGCGGAAAACACGGGGGGAGCAGTTTGGGGGTGTGGTGAGACCTGGGGAGTTTGGGTTAGGGCAGGGTTATGTTAATTTGGCCCAGCCCAAATCTCCCCCCGGAGATTTGCCCCCGTGCTTTGCTGGCCCCTGCGTTTAGGGTTGTTAATCAGTTTATGCTTGTCACTTAATAAAGTGGCCAATTTTTATTCCACAAAGTTGTCTTGTGTCCTTGTTTTTGGGGGGGCATGGGGTGGCAAGAGATCTTTTCAAAAAATTGGGGAAATCAAAGGGACATTTAAAGCAAAAATGACCATGATGGCAAGGAGTTAGCTGATGCAGAACAGATTAAGAAAAGATGGAAAGAGTACACAGAGGAACTCTACAAAAAGGACCTCAACACCCCTGATAATCACAATGATGAGGAAATTGAACTTGAGCCAGACATTCTAGAGAGTGAAATCAGAAAGGCCCTGAAAAACACTGCAAACAACAAAGCCAGCGGAGATGATGATATTCAGGTTGAACTTTTCAAAGCCCTAGAAGATGATGGAATCAAATTATTACATTCTATTTGTCAGCAGATTTGGAAAACAAAACAATGGCCACATGATTGGAAAAGATCAGTATATGTTCCAATCCCCAAAAAAGGAAATGCCAAAGAATGTTCAAATTATCGAACAATTGCGCTCATCCCTCACACTAGCAAGGTGATGCTCAAGATAATACAGAATAGACTGCAACAGCATGTGTAGAGAGAATTACCAGAAGTGCAGGTGGGTTTCAGAAGAGGCAGGGGGACTAGAGACCACATCGCCAACATAAGATGGATCATGGAAAAAACAAAGGAGTATCAGAAACAAGTCTAGTTATGTTTCATTGATTACACTAAGGCCTTTGACTGTGTTGACCCCAACAAAATGTGTCAAGTAATTAAAGAGATGGGAATACCGGAACACCTTATATGCCTCATGAGAAATCCGTACATGAAACAAGAAGCAACAGTCAGGACAGAATATGGAATGACGGAGTGGTTTGGAATAGGAAAAGGAGTAAGACAAGGCTGCATTTTGTCACCCTGCTTATTCAACTTATACACAGAGCACATAATGTGCAATTCAGGGATGGAGGAATCACATTTTGGTATCAAAATTGCTGGGAGAAACATCAACAATTTGAGATATGCAGATGATACCACCCTAATGGCAGAAAGTGAGGAAGACCTAAAAAAACTCCTGATTAGGTTGAAAGAAGAGAGTGAAAAGGCTGGCTTGAGACTCAATATAAAGAAAACAAAGATCATGGCAACAGGCCCTATCAGTACCTGGAAAATAGATGGAGAAGAATTAGAGGCAGTGACAGATTTTACTTTCTTGGGATCGAATCTCACTGCAGATGGGGATTGCAGCCATGAAATAAAAAGGGGACTGATTCTTGGGAGGCAAGCAATGAGAAATCTGGGAAGCATAGTGAAAAGTAGAGACATCACATTGCAAACCAAAATTCGTATGGTCAAAGCAATGGTGTTCCCGGTGGCAATGTATGGCTGTGAGAGCTGGACCATTAGGAAAGCTGAGCGCAGAAGAATAGATGCCTTTGAGATGTGGTGTTGGAGGAGAGTTTTGAGAGTCCCCTGGACAGCGAGAAGAACAAACAGATCAATTTTAGAAGAAATCAAACCTGACTGATTCCTAGAAGGTCAAATTGTAAAGATGAAGCTGAGGTACTTTGGACATCAAATGAGAAGAGAGGATTTACTTGAGAAGGCCTTGATGCTGGGAAAAGTGGAGGGCAAAAGAAAAAGGGGTGGCCAAAGATGAGATGGCTAGATGGTATTATGGATGCAGTGGGGGCAGAGCTGGGTGGGCTGAGGGGGATGGTGGAGGACAGAAGTGCCTGGCGGGTGGTGGTCCATGGGGTTGCGGAGGGTCGGAATCGACTGTGCGACTGAACAACAACAACTTCCTGATATTCAGCCTATATCTGGATTTCTGAAACTTTTATTATTATGTATCCTGGCTGCACAATCAATGGGTTCCCCAAGCGGATGATAATGGCAAACCAATTCTATGCATTTTTACCTGGAAATGATATCCATAAGCCAGAAATGATTTGACAGCATGCAGTAAATAAAATTATTTATTTGTGTCAAAGTAATGTGGATCACCATGAGAACTATACAGTGTTTGAGGGAAATGTTGCTCTGCCCATTGGAACAAAATTGCTTGGGACTTGATTTTTTGAAAGCTAAATTTTGTGGCTAAGTAATATTGGCTCTTGTGGTTCCAGGGATCTGACTTTGTGTCTTCTTAAATTGAGACAGAGGTCATAAAATATTGTTTCTTTGTGTTACTGTGTACTAGAAATCTTATCTGTCTTATCTTCTGCTGTATGAATAGTATTCTACAATGACAAAGCCATATCATTCTAATGTGAACAGTACCTTATTATGTATGGTCATCAGCTGATGAGGAGGAGCCTTGTTGCCCAGTATGCTGTAGTGATGGAGACAGGTACCATACAGCATGATAAGGAACTCCTACTACTAACTACTACATAGCAATTCTTAAGTATACTATCAATCTAATCTTGTAGAGTGCAGGACACTGTGATGTCATTTTGTGGCAGCAACACAATGGACCTAGACCTGCAGTTCTAGCATTCTATGGCATTGTTACCTAAAAAGTTGTAAAATTGGAAACCATGTCCCCATTATCCAAAGCATTTGGCAAATAGCTTCTTATTTTAGATTCAAATGAAAAAACTAGCTATTCTAACAGATCTGTTGCCTTTTGTTTTGGGGGATTTTTTTGTCCCACAGAGGCACAAAATGTATTTTACTATTCTTCAACAAATCATAAGGCTGAGAAGCAGAAGTAACCTACTGTGGTTGTCAGCAAAAGAACACTGGTAACACTGGAATCATCAGAAGATTTAAGATACACAAATAGTATTGATAAACATTTTTGCTAACCTCAATTCAGATCAAGATGCTCATCAGCTCCTATTCCACGGCACATTAGAATTCCATTAAGGTCAGAAAACACGCCAAAATTTACTTGACATAAGTGTTAAAAAATTCCCCTGGTTCATGAGTCTTAATCAGCTTGGCCAACAATCATAAAAAAGGAGTAGAGAAGAAGGAAGCATTCATACTGCAGTCTAAAATTCTTATTCACTTCATTATCTTAGAATACCTTATTTGCATTTCTCAAGAAGCCAACTGAAGTTGTTACAAGATTAAAGAGAGCAAGAAAAAGATGAATAAAATTAACTCACCTCTAAATGGTTAATTTTGTATGAGAAGAAAAACTTACACAAGCTAATGGACAGTGGTACAAGGAACACTGGGGAAAAGAAAGCACCTGTTACTGGAAGGGGAGTCAATGTGTGTGTTTCCCCCACATCCCAAATAAAGACCAGACAGGTGTGGATGAAAACTAGGGCCAACTTTATTAAATCAAGAGTGTTGGAAAAACCAGAACATGTAACAAACTCCTCCGAGATCTACAAGGGGGCTACAGTAATGTGGGCCAAAGGTGGTGGATCGAATCTAACCCCTTTCCCATCTGACATGGATGAGTCTAATGTCCCAGGGAATGGCACCCTCAGGCTATCAGCCCCAGCCAGCCTTAATGAATTTTGAGCGTCTCCCTGAACATCATACAGTACGAGTAGAGCTGATGCCAATATTCCAAAATTGCCTCCTCCCAGGCCAAATTTGTCCCAAGCAGCTGGGAGGACTACCACCCCTACCTCTGGACTCACTGGCCAGTCACTCTGCACTACCTGTCAACAAGGGTGACCTATAACAGAGCATCCCTCCTGAGCCAATTGCCTAACCTCCTCTCCTTCACAGTATGAGACAGGGGGAAAAGTCCCACACAAGCAGCCAATCATTGCAAGGGCCAAAATTTCCTGTCCAGATCCCTGAGGTGACCAGCTTTCTTGTACTGTTTCTGAGGGTGAGTGGCTGGGAGGGTTGCCACTTAGATGCCTACAGCGTGAGGTAGGAGAAACTAAGGGGGTTGGTATGTTTAAAATGGCCTCAGGCAGACATCCCACCCTCTACCAACTGGCACAATCTGATTGACCCAAACAAAAATGGCCCAATCAATTTGAAGCCAATGACAAGAGTCCATGTGGATGCTAGCTTTCTTGTAGCATCACCATAACCAGCAGTAATTATTTTTTTTTTCATGTTATGCCCTTCCCACCAAGAAATCTGCTTCTGCTTTACATGTTGAGTCTCAAATTGCCTCATTCTGCTTCAAAAGAACATCTACAGAGTCAGTTTTTAAAGAGAGAGGTGACATTGTTTCAAATGAATTCTAATATTGACTCATATTTAACTAAGTTGCACTTTCTGAATTAATACAAAAACGGTTATATAAACAATTCTACTTCAGGTTTTTCAGTTCTCTATGTTTGTGATGCAGTTTCCATACAGCTTTAAATAAAACTATTAAGTCAGATTAATGCAGAAATAGAATTAATCTGTTTAGTAGACTGTATCTATGAAATATATCTGGAAAAAATTTATGAAATTACACCATTGATAGGCACATTATTCATGTCTCTGAATGCCAACTATTTAATGTACCTATAACAATCTAATTTTTTTCTCCAACAATTAATTAGTTTATATAAGTCATAAAGTCATGCATTTATTTTAAAGAATGTTCATTAATGTTTTAGAGCCATTAATTCCCTAAAGCCAGCTTTTCATTTTATATCTTTTTAAGTGCATCATCTGTTACAGAAAAAAAAAACCCTCAACTTCCTGCTCAGTTCTGTCTTCAACCTATGCTGGCTGGTTATGTCTAGGATATCAACCAATGTAACAGATGAGGTTAAATAAGAACATAGATTCTGCCATCTTACACAAAAGGTATGTCATGTTGGGTCTCCAACAGCTGGGAACCTGCTAAGAACAAGCTAGGCAGTATCAAATCAAAGTTTGACTTTTCTAGGCTGAAAATCAAGATTCCCACTAGTGGCTGCCCTTCCTAATTTTTTCTTTTAGTTTTAGTTTTAGACCCAGCAGAGTTGCTGAAGACTGTAGTTGAGAACATATTCTGACAGTTCAACAACTTATGGTTAGAATCCTGTTGATGAAAGACTAATCATACTGGTAGTTGCCCTCTCTTTAGGATTATTCTGTCTGACCACTTCAACAGTGGCCGTGAAAAGAGTTGTGTGAAAGACAGTCCAGCAGAGCTGGAAGCCACTTATGTAATTTGGCTTTGAACTTGTGGTAAACTTCAAAAGGATTTTGGCTTACAAATGTTTACATATTATGTACAACAGGACAAACTATTAGTGATTACAGAATGCTAAAATAAGAATAGGATATTTTAGGGATGAATGATGATGAATAGAAATGCTGATACTTTTCATCGGATTCCATTGTAGTTTTATCCCTCGTAGCAAACCCAGACTAGAAGTTAAATTCAACTTCAGTCAGGATCTCATGTCTCAATTTTAAGTCTTTCTTGTCTGAATGCACATCTAATTTTGACTCCCTTCCCCATTTAGTACATGCAATTCACATCTCATTTCTGGACTTTAAAAAAGCCACCTACATATCTTAAAAGTATGTGTTTTTTCCTGCACACTTTTCAAATGCTTTTTTGTTTTTCAGTCGCACAGTCAATTCCGATCCTTTGCGACCCCATGGAACACCACCCTCCAGACACCTCTGTCTTCCATCCTCCTCCTCAACCCGCCCAGCTCTGTGCCCACTACATCTACAATATAATCCAGCCATCTCATTTTTGGCCGTCCTCTTCCTTTGTCCTCCATTTTTCCCATCATCAAGGCTTTCTGAAACGAGTCCTCTCTTCTCATTTGATCTCCAAAGTACTTAAGATTCATCTTTACTATTTGACCTCCTAAATCAGGGTTGATTTCTTCTAAGATTGACACCACATTTCAAAGGAATCTGTTCTTCTGCATTCAGTTTTCCTTATGGTTCCAGCTCTCACACCCATACATTACTACTGGAAATACCATTACTTTGACTATGCAGACTTTTGTTTGCAAGGTGATGTCTCTACTTTTCACTATGTTCCCCAGTTTCTCATAGCTTGTCCCCAAGCATCAGTCGCCTTTTTATTTCATGGCTGCAATCATCATCTGCAGTGATCTTTGATCCTAAGAAAGTAACATCTGTCACTGCTTCTACTTCTTCCCCATCTATTTTATAGGGACTGATAGGACCTGTTGCCATTATCTTAGTTTTCTTGATGTTGAGTCTCAAGCCAGCTTTTGCACTCTCTTCTTTCAACCTAATCAGGAGATTCTTTAGGTCTTCCTCACTTAATCTTTCCAAATAATTTCCTAAGAAATTAAGGAATTCTAGGTGGATTATTATTCAAAAACAATTAAAAACATTCTTTCAATTATTACTATAATTTAAAAAAAATTAAGGTGTATGTATAGCATGTTTAAGAAACAAACAGAATTTGAGAGTAAGAGTAAGAAACTGGATTCCTTCTCTGGGCTTGTATGGAGAAAATCTGGTACAATTGCATTGAAATGCAATCTGAACAGATTGCTGAAGCTGCTTGTTGTAAATCTTTGCAATTTTACAACTAAATCGAATGTTCAGATAAATGTTTAAAAGAGGCTTTAAATTTGCTCCAGTATGAGGAAAGATTCCTTTATTTTCTATCATCCCACTGAGTGAATGGATAGTCAGGCTTCATTCGCCTTCATTAGTGAACACAGCATGAAAACATCTGGCAATGCAGAGGGGGCTCTTGAACATTTATTATGGTCCATTATACTGCTGACCATCAGAACAATCATTCTGAGGGTATCCATCTTTAGCTAGAGCATTCTCTGTTTTCTACAAGTATCAAATCATCTTTGGTCTTAAATGTTAAACATTCCATGAATGTTAATAGGAAGGGTTGTTTAATGTTTTGACTTTAATTCTATGAACATCTTACATTTCAGTTGGGTGGTCTGGCAGCTATTGCAATGTAACAAAAATCATGCCAACACAAAAATAAAGCACCCATGAAAATAATGGTTACATTGACTGAAAGCTCATCTCAGTGACTTTCAGAAATGTAAAGAACCATTAGCCAAAAATACAAATCGATGACGTCATTGCTTCCGAAAGTTGCCTGGAAAAAATACAATCTTTGCTGCGGGGATTGGTTTTCAGTGGCCCAGAGACCAAACCACACAACTGATTCAGATGACCCAAAGTACGTTTGAAAGAGGAATGAATAACCTTTATGGTGACACTATTACATTTAAAATTGGGCTTCAGGGGGAAAACTATGAAGCATTTTATAAAAAACACTCAAACATGGTCACAAACACGCAAAAATAAAAGGGAAAACCATGCTTGAAACTGAATATGACAACTTCCCGAGGTGGATACAGTTTGACTAAAATATGTGGAGAAGAATGACACCAAAGCAGGAATCAACAACAAAGATATTAAGGGAAAAAGTGACTCTTAAAATTGACATTTTTGGGGGTAGGGGGCAGTTGGTGGTGAGCCAGCAACTAAACTGATCAAATGACTGAAGTGATCCAAAGTGCAATTTTGACACTTATACAATTTGGATTGGACTTCAGAAACATTTTCTATGAAGGTTTAAACCAAAAAAAAACCCCACTTTCTTTCTAACCTTCCTTCCTTCAAAAAAAGTCTCTCTCCAACTCTCGCCTTCTCGCTTGATGTGGAAGTAAACAGGCTGTCAGTGTGTTTGTTTCATGAAGGAAGGAAGGTAAGAAAGAAAGGAGGAATCAGGACCCACCTGGGAGTGAAGAGGTGATCCAAGAACTTTAAAAAGTTATCACTTGGTTCTGTTGCTTCTGGCTCACCTCTTCGCTGCCAGGTGTGTCCTGTTACCCACCCATCCCACATATACACATATTCTTTCTAACCTTCGTTCCTTCAAAAAAAGTGTCTCTCCAACTCTCGCCTTCTTGCTGGATGTGGAAGTAAACAGGCTTGAGAGCGGCGGTGGCAGGGTCTTTGTAGCCACCAGCAACGACTCAGCTGTGGTTCGAATTCATGAAACAAATCACCCGACAGTAGTGTCCTTAGACTCTACCTGCCACTTTTGTTTTAAAGCTTCTACCATGTCTTGTATGGCTCAAACGTTTTTCATCTCAGTTTCCAATATTTTTACCACTTTGACTATAATAGCTATCAAAATGTCAGAGTTAAAAACAGTGATCTATTTCAGTTTAAAAAGAAAGCAGATCAATGGGAGTTCCTGAAGGCAAACTGAGAAATATAAAATGACAACAATAATAATCTATAATTCTCTGACCTAGGCCATGCACCCTTTCTGTCTGGAGAAAACCACTCATCTTAGCTGTAACATAGATTGTCATAAATTCTCAAATATGGAATGAAGTCATCAGCAATGATTAAAGAGTCCTTTCTGAGATTTTGGTGCACACAGTTCTTATACAATGTGACAAAGTCATGTGCATCCTAAAATTGCAAAAGAAAGTCTTAAATAAATGGTAGTCTATGTCTGATCATAATGCCATTCCCATTGTGCAAGCTGGACTCCACATAACCAGTGCAAGAAACAGGGCCGTAGCCAGGGGGTGGCCAGGAGTATAAGCAGCTGGGAATTTGAGGGTGGGCAAACTGCTAACTCAGGGTGGGTAAAGCCCAACCTGGCCACCCCCTGGCTACGACCCTGTTTCTTGCACTGGTTAGGGGCCATTGAAATACCACATGACCATTTTAGGGTGGGAGAGGGTCGACTCCAAAAGTCACGGAAAGTCGTGTGTGTGTGTGTGTGTGTGTGTGTGTGTGTGTGTGTGTGTGTGTGTGTGTGTGTGTGTGTGTGTGTCAGCATGAAGTCACGTGATTCCAAAAGGGAAGAAAATACCTTTATACTTTTGGATTTCCCTGGAAGTTTGCAAGTAAGAAATGTGCTAAATAAAGCTAATTTTCCAAACTATTATTTCTCTTATTTACCCGGGCTCTTTGCATTGCATTGCTTTAAGGGGCTGGCTGTTTGAATCCTTTTCTACTTTCAGATTTCCCTGGGAGTTTGCAAGTAAGAAACATGCTGGATAAGGCTAATTTTCCATGCTATTTCTCTTATTTACCTGGGTTCTTTACATTGCGTTGCAAAGGAGCTGGCTGTTTGAATCCTTTTCTACTTTCAGATTTCCTGTGGAGTTTGCAAGTAAGAAATGTGCTGGATAATAAAGCTAATTTTCCATGCTATTTCTCTTATTTAGCTGAGAAACCACGTGATTTAGGGAGTCGGGGGGGTCGGTCAAAAATCACGGAAAGTCCGGGAGGTCAAAAAGTGGCCAATTTTAGGTCACGTGGTATTTGAAAGAGCCCCTATGTGGAGTCCATATAGATATGTAGATATAGATAAGACAGTTATCCCCAAATACAGGTAATCTCCACTACAATTATACCAGGAGAAAGTACATCACAGATAAGCAAAAAAGGGAGAGAGATCTGCAGCAAATTATAATTACCATTACTATTTTCCTTGTTGGTACTCATTCCCATAACCATTTATATCATATGCAACGTCTGTATTTTGCTCTTGTGTAGATGGTAAAGTTTGTACAAAAGTTTCATTGTTAAAGTTCATGATCATCCATGATGTTTGTATCTAACTGTTTCAGTAGATCTGCTGTTGTTATGATGCCTCCTAATATTTTAGAATGACATTTCACTAACTACTGTCATTCTTATTAATGTGACCACATGAAACATAACCACTAGGCCAGTTAATATTTGTTCTGTGGAACTGAAAAATCAAGTGGAATGAGAAAGTACAGCTTCTGGCATCTGATAAAATATTTTTGATTATCTCTGGGGGGAAATGTACTCATAAATGAAAGCAGAAGGGTCATCTTCTTTCACCTTCACAGATAGCAGAATTACAATCGCCTTGCTTCAGGATTCTGACTTGTTAGGTCAAGCTGGCCTGCTTCAAAATGTGTGATATAACTTCATGACAAAAATGAAAACCAGTTTTTAAAAAAGTAATGTTGAAAGAACTAGAATATAACTTAATCAGTCCTCAGAAATGTTATTTTGGCCTAGAAACCAAAAAATTCTTCAGCCTGACTGGGGTATTCTGTCGCACAAGTCACTTTTCTAATAGGACTATTTTCCCTGAGATGATTTAATTGGGCTTATTTCTTTTGAAATCAGTATTATTTATTTCTAAGTAGTGATGATTAGACTTATATAATTAGATATATTTTCAGTTGGAAACAGCAATAATGGCTACCTCTTCTTCTTCTTCTGCTTCTGCTGCTTCTGCTTCTGCTTCTTCTATGTCTAGACCAGACATGAAACTGCCAGAAAATGGAAGCAACTTTTGTTGAGTTCATTCTACAGTTCCTTTTGCTTGACCTAATGTGAGAAAGATTATCCAGCAACACAACATTGCTATTACCAGAGTACACCAAACTGTTGTTCAAGAATACCACAATCTATGAGAAGGCTCTTTCTGTGTACCAATGTTGCAATGTGTAAATATGGAAATGGAGTTTCCAGGTCCCATCATCACAATAGTCTGGCAATCCAGAAACTTGGCATTACAAAGGCCAAAAGAGCCTCATTCATCTAAGCTTTGCAATATTTTATTCAAAGCAACGACACTAACATCATAATGACAGCTTCCCAGATTCTAAGTTCCAGACCCTTGGATTTACAAAGACAACTGGAACAATAGAATTTATTATTAAACACAGTGTTTCTTTTCCTCTGAAGAATTCACTTGCTGCTCACTGTGCATGGTAGACCTCACCCTGTAAATGATTCTCAGCAGACTGGCAGATCATTTTACTTCACTGACCTTTAAAGTACTTGTTGTGTTTGCAGACTGATTGTCTTCTCCCTCTCTTCCCCCTCTCTAACACACACACACACACACACACACACACACACACACACACACACACACACACACACACACACACACACTTCTACCAGATCATTTTACTTCACTGACCTTTAAAGTACTTGTTGTGTTTGCAGACTGATTGTCTTCTCCCTCTCTTCCCCCTCTCTAACACACACACACACACACACACACACACACACACACACACACACACACACACACACACACACACACACACACTTCTACCTTCATAATTGTTTCTAAAGTGGCTTCCTTCTACTTTCCTAGGGCACACTCCTAAATGTATCATGTACAGTAAAACCTCAGATAACGTTAAAACCTGGTTCCACAAGTCTTGGTGTTATCCGATTTTTAGTGTTATCCGATGCATGTTAAAATCCTATGGGATCCATAGAGATATATTGTAACCACACAGGCTTTAGCGGTTGTTATCCGATGCATCCCATAGGATCTTAATGTTATCCGATGCAATTCTCCCCCCCAGATTGCTTAATGTTATGCAATTTTAGTGTTATCCGATACTAATGTTATCCGAGGTATTACTGTACATTAAAGTTCAAGTTTTGGTCCTTATACTCAGGATGTGGGATGCTGTTGATCTGGCCTCCCTACAGAATGCCTTTTCTTAATTAAAAAAAAAAACACCTAAGTCTGAGGAAGTAAATTTTAATGCACAAAAGCTCACATTTATTTCTTTAAAGCACTACAAGCTTTGGTTCCTCTTTTATTTGCCACAATGCAGAGAAAGACTAATAAGGCTACTTCTCTGGATTTTTTTTAAAAAATCTCTACCTTATGTTACTATATGTTTTAGGAATTCGCTTTAAGGGAAGTCACTCACAGCAAAGTGTCCTTTTCCAGGATGTTCAGATGAAGCACCATCTGTGCTCACTCTAACTTATGCAAGAATAGTAATAAAGAGTTCAGGGAACCCATCATGTATACACTCCTAATAATCAATCATAAATCTGTCTTACTCTCTTACATTAGAAGCTGTAATTATAACATTATTTTTTTGAACCATCTACCAAATGTTGAATTAATCTGGATTAGGAAATCATCCATTCTAAACCACTGTGACTTCATGTACTTTCATTAAACATAATGATGCTGAGAGGTTTTTCTACTGGTGCTAACCTTGTAAGTTATCTACTAAGGGATGGGAAATGCAATAAAGACTTCACAGTGGGGTTTCCTTTGTCAACACACCTTTTTCACCATCAACTACTTTAATCCAGAGCAAGTAGGACATTATTACCTTAAATAGGAGTTCAGTTCATTAAAAATATAAGAGGTATAAACATAATTAGAATATTATACTGATAGGACCATTCTTCTCCCCTCTTCTAGGCTTTCCAAAGCATGAATAGTGTGTTTTTCCCCTTCTGAATCCAGACAAAAGATCAATTGCCCTGGAAATGAAACCTGTACAATTTAATTTAATTTTAATTTTAATTATACATTTATATGCTGCCCCCTCGATTGCTCAACTCTGGGCAGCTCACAGAACAGGTAAACACCACAAAATCATACAGGTCATAAATGCAACATTATAAAACATCATAAAAAACATTGTGAGGGGGAAAACATTCATTTTAAAGTCCATAAGTTCACTTTACAAGTCCATGCCAACAAAGTAACTGTCTCTGTGCAATTCATGTCACTCCACAGGCAGGAGCCGGAGGATGGTGACAACGGCCACAGCTGCTCTTCATCCCCACCCACCCCGGCCAATGGTAGGGGCCCAGTGAGAGGGGAGTGGTCTATTAACATCTCCCTGGTGGAAGTCCTGGGGTGGGGCGGCAAGCATCCTTAGCCGCAATGGTGGGCTTTCCTCCGCTGCTCGAGCCAGTACGGCTTTTCAACTCCTGGCCAGGTGGAGGTCCAGGTTGGGCTGCAGGCATCCTTTGCCCCTCGACCCAGTGCAGCTTTTCAACCCCCCATCCAGGTGGAGATCTGGGGGTTGGGTGGCAAGCATCCTCTGCCCCTTGAGCCAGTGCAGCTGTTCAACTGCCAGCCAGGTGGAGGTCTGGGGGTGGGGCGGAAGGCGTCCCTTATCATACCTCAATCTTATTATACCTCATTTTCACTCCTACAGCTGTGAAGGAACTGCTTTCCTCACCACCACAGGAAACCACAAGTGGGAAAGTTAATGTGAAGAACACTATCATGGTAGTGGATCCATCTGCCACAGTGATCAGTGATAATATCTGAAAGTAAGTGTGATCAGAATACTAATGTGATATTCCCACATTCTTTCTCTCTTTTATTACTAGAATGATTTGGGAATTTCCCCTACAAAAATAAGTCCCTCTGTATCAATCATCTACTATGAGCATTGCACTACTGAGTTTCATGTGAGAATACTTCTAGACAAGAAGTTGTAGCTTGTTCATTGCAGTGAAAAAATAATGGAGCACTTTACTGATCCCTTTTCCTACTGCACAAAACCTGGAATTTACATTGCTAGAGGTTACATTATCTTCACCAGGTAGTATAAAAATATACATTGCCCATTCTTATAATGTTTTATAAAAACCATGTAAGAAGCTTTGTAAAACAATGGTAAAATCAGGACAACCCTCCTGAATAGTATCAGAACTAGGACAAATATATATTTGTTGCCTCAACTAAAGGACATGAAGCCAACCCTGCATTCTTTGTACTGAAGTTAACTGGATTGCCAAAACAATCTTACTTCTATACTCATGGCATTCTCTAGGCTGCTGAGGACAGTTTAAGTAAACAAGCCTACATAGTGTTGTACTCTGGGACTCTACAAGATTGGACGGGGGGTCCTTGACTGCTACAAGCATTCCTCATCTGAGGAAGTTGCCTCTCTCTGCCTTGAGAATTGTGCTGATTTATTCAGATGAATTGCCTCCATTTTCCTACTGAAAGAATACAAATTTTACCCAGGGGGAACAAGGAGGTACAGTAATCATAGGGCAGGGAGGCACTTTGGAAGGGTGAAGCAAGTAAAACAATTGGTAGATAATACAGTCATCCATAGGTTTCAATGTATTTGGTGCCAAATTCTCCTGTTAACCAGGAATGCAATTATTGGTTGAGTTCATCTATGACTTAGATGAATTAACTTGTGCACAGGGAGCAGGAGCTGTTACTCCATGATAGACCTTGGTTATGAAGAAGTATGGGTATAAGTAAAGACTATTAATTTTAATGTGTTACACAATTCTCAGTACAAAAAAGCAGAGCAGGAGTTGGAAAATAACAGCACTCTTGTTTAATTGTTTGTGGTTCAAGGTCAAAACTATAAAAGCAGTTTATTACACCTTGCTTTCTTAATCGGTATGAACAAGGGATTATCCTGGAGCCTCCTTATTCACCTCAGCAATTTTATTTGGGGTGTTGTTATTTGCTCCCTCTTTGACAGGTTTACCTCTACTTTGGGTTGTTAGTCATGAATTATTGGTAATTTTAATAGATTTTTCTGTATGCATGACCTTCTTTATTCACATCATCTTTTTCATCTCAGAATATGCGGTGCTATAATTTCACTGTAAAAGCAAAGAAGTGAGGAGACAAGAGCATACAAGACTAAATACATAGGTACAAATTGACAACTGCACAAAATTCCACCATTATATGCAGCTGTTAGTGTATTATTGGCAAGAATATAACTATCCTGTACATAAGGGAAAATTTAGGTAATTCTTCCCTTTTTCAGAATAGGTATGTATAATGAAGATAACAATTGCCCTAGCCAAAAAAATGTATCAAAGAAGGAAACAAGGACTAACATTTTAAAATAATTCATTTTTAAAAAAAACTTCATTGGATTTAATCTTGTTCAGAAACACAGAGTGCAACCGCAAGCAGGAGTCACGGTTACTTCCACAGGACTTGTATTTTAATCCCAGCATACATGTTAGAGTGAATCTGAGTTACTTTATCTACAATGTGCTTACAGAGGGCTATTGAATAGTCAATATTCTATTCTTGGGGGCTGAGATTACTGTTCCAAACAGTAGGTCTGGCTAACTTTGTTCCAATGTGATAATGGCAGAGAATAAAGGTGTCTTTGCTGTCCATGCTATCATAGAACAGGTCTTTTAATGATCTGTATCACATGTTTCTATTTATTTTTATTGATGAAATATAATGTTTCCCTCTTATTTGTTTCAGGTTTCTGTGCAAACATTATCCAATCTCCCCCCACCCCATTTTGTTTTATTTGGCTTTCTTTGTTGAACAAATTGAAGCTTAATCAAGACAAGACAGAGTTTCTCCTTGGTGGTCAAAAGGCAGCCCAATGTTAGATGGGATAACACTCTCGGAAAACTCAGTTGCATAGGATATATCTCCGAGACTGGATGTCCAGGACACAGCAGTGGCCAGAAGTACATTTGTACAAATAAAATCAGTACATCAGCTGATCCTGTCCCTTGAGAAACCTGACTTGGCTACAGTGATATATACTTTGGTCATCTCCCATTTGAAGCACTGTAATGAACTCTACATGGGCCTGACTTCAGTTGGTGCAAAATTCTGCAGCCAAAATCTTGACTTCTTGCTACACTTTCTTTGGCTGCCAGTTCATCTCTGGGTCTTCCTCAAAGTTCTAGCAGTGGCTGAGCTCCAGGTTATCTGAAATACTATATCTCTTTGTTCAAATCCCTCACATGTATTAAGATCCTGAGGGGAATGCCTTCTGTCAGTCCCACCACTCTCACAAGCACATGTTGTAAGGACCTGTGGCTGCTCTCATATCATGGAACTCCATCTCGGGAAAAGTGTGGTTTTGACCGCCCTGAGTCAGTCCTACTGAGTAGGGCGGTATAGAAATTGAAATATAATAATAATAATAATAATAATAATAATAATAATAATAATAATAATAATAATAATAATAATAATAATAATAATAATAATAATAATAATAATACAAAGAAAGCGATGCATTGCCTTATCAATGATCTATAAAATGTTTTAAAATTCTCTTCCCCTCACCACTCACAGATAATCAGGGTAAATCTTCAATGGCTGAAAGCCATCGTGCAGCTGCAAGTCTCCCTTTTAGCCTGTTCTCATTGACCACTCTCTCTTTAAACAGACAAAAAGCAAGTACCCACTGGAAAGCAAAACTTCCTGACAGGAACTCAAGAAGAAACACTTAGGGATAGGTAAGGGACACTACAAATCCACAAGATGTGGATGCAATAACTATAAGAGACTCTTAGGAGTTACAACGAGCAGGTTATATGTCCAGTCTGGACATATTCATTGTTCCAAAAAGCCAAGAATACATGAAATAGTCTGGACATATTCATTGTTCCAAAAAGCCAAGAATACATGAAATAGTCTGGACATATTCATTGTTCCAAAAAGCCAAGAATACGTGAAATAGTCTGGACATATTCATTGTTCCAAAAAGCCAAGAATACATGAAATATCTATATGGATGCCGAAAATGATTGCAGTCCACAAAAATGAGATTACATGAAACAGATTTCAGGACATTGGAAGGAAATTGAACAACAACAACAACAACAACAACAACAACAACAACAACAACAACAACAACAACAACAACAACAACAACAACAACAACAACAACAACAACAAAGTTGTTTAATTATTTCTTGGTAATACTCCAAGGTGCTTAAGAATGTATTAAAAGAATCTTTTAAAACCCTATTGAAATTTCTGTACAGAAGAAAGACCATATGTTCTTTTAACGTTAGACACAATTATTCTCCTTTTATTACAGCTGAATATAGTGCATATGCTTTTACAGTTCCAATATCAATTTTGTCTTGGACCATTATGATGTTAGTATTAATTTGTAATATGATTGTGACTCTTATTTCAAGTACTTATTGCTTTTCACCTGAAGCAGCTCATTTACAAAGTTCATTGCTTTCAGGTCATAAATTCTAATTTGCTTTTCCTCTTCATTGTCTTTGTTATGGATTCATTTGACTACCATCCTCTTTAAAATTGTATTGAATTACTTATAGTAGATCACTTTATCCATTGTGCAAAAGTGATAGCTAGTAAGTTAATTTATGAAAAGAAATATATATAGAGAGATGGGGAGTTGCTAAGACTCAAAGCTGTCTGGAAGCTGTGGTGTGAAAAAAAGGGAGTAGTTGATAAAATTTTGGTCAGTTTGCTGCAGGACACCCAAATGCAATGAGCAAGCCTGTCAAAACCTTTCTAATCTGCTAAGAAATCTTACCCACAGTGTGAAACTGAAACACAAAACCCATATTTGTTTTGTTTCATATAATTTGAGCAAAATGTCTCTATACAAAACAAGAGTTGTCTCTTTGAGGAGAAGCTCTTTGTGAATGTGAACATTGTTCACACACATAAAGCAAGCACAATAGGACAGGATGAACACTCAAAAAGATCCAAACAAGCCATCCAGTACTACTGTTCTTTAATACTTCATGCCACAAAGCAGCAGTTATATCCCTTTCCTGGTAAGATCTATAAATATTGAACAAAGTGACTTATCTGTGATTTCTTTTATGGGTAATTCTAGAGGTGGATTTAACTCCAGGCATTGTATGTTTCATTTACTAAAAGAAGGATTAATAGTCAAAGATTAGAACAGGAAGAACCTCCTATTTCCTCATTCAAACAATTTACAGCCAGGATTATAACTAGCGTAACCTCAATAGTTAGTGCTCAAAGCATTAGAATTTTGTTCAGCCTTTTCTGGATAAAATTTCTTCATAAATTGAATTGGGATTCTTTTAAAAAGTAAATGCATACAAAAGCTAAAATACCATCTCTGGTAAAAGTCCCTCAGCAGATAACATCCTAAGGCAGTGATGGCAAACCTTTTAGAGACCGAGTGCCCAAACTGCAACCCAAAACCCTTATTTATCACAAAGTACCAACACAGCAACAGGGGAGGAAGGTAATGCTTGCTCCCTGTGAACTTGCTTGCTCCCTGTGGGAATTGGACTGCTGGACAGAGGGGTGGGGTGAACTCTGTGTTGGGGGGGGGGAAGGAGGGAGTGGTCCCATTGGGCTACTGGGCAGAGAAATGGGGCAAACCCTGGGCTGGGGTGCTTGCATGGGTGCCCACAGAGAGGGCTCTTAGTGTCACCTCTGGCACACATGCCATAGGTTTGCCACCACTGTCCTAAGGCAACCATTCAGGCAACAGCTGTCATGAATGAAGCATGTAACCAATGTATCCAAGATTAAATGAAGTCTGCCATCAATGGAGCTCCTTTTCTTTGGGATGGGTCTTTCATTTCTGAAAATTAAGTGTTGCCTGAAAATGCAGATCCAAAATGATAACTCCCTCATTCCTTTTGTGAAAGTTGTGGGTGAATTGCAAGAAGGAATTCCACAAGCATGGAAAAAGGGTACTCACCTGTGAGAGCTTCATCAGAATGCTTGTGGGCAAGTTCACAGGGAGCAAGGACTTGCTCCCAGTCAGATGTGAACATGCCAGAATGTGCCCTCTCAATCCCTGCCAATATGAGACATGGAGGAAGGGCGGGTTCTCTCCCTCAGACTGGATGAGGAGAAAGGATTGAAAGGGATGCTCTAACATCACTGCTTGGTGATTTGATGGCATAGCTACACATCTTTTTGAGCCAAGTCTACCATCTGTACAGCCTCTTTACAATTGTTTGAGATTGCCCACTCACCTGCCCTGCAGACTTGAGTGTTTACAGCTGGATAGGAATTTTTGGGGCTTGGTTTCCTGATTAGCAGATTTAAGGAAGTATTCCAGGTCATTTTTTTTTGCCTATATGACTCTTGCATTGTGGGTCATTGATAGCTCATAGGGATTTCATCTTTAAATAGGTCACAACAATAATATGGCTGGTAGTGCAGGGTTAGAGTAATAGAGGTGAATCCCCCAGGGCATTATTGGACAAAATGAAGACTGCATGCTCAACAGATTTTGGGCAAATCAGTGGGGCATGCAGTGGACACCATGGGACAACACTGTGGAAGCTGAGTTGGAAATGATCACTTTTATGTCTCACTCACTCAGCCGGCATGCACAATAGCTGGCACAGATCAGCACTTTGCAGTAGATTGAGATTTGGCAGTCCAGACTAGAGCAGGGAAGAGGAATTTGTCTGCTCTGGTACCAGGTTGCACACTTCCAGGCCCTTCTGCAAATCAGGGGTTTTATTTAAATTTCAATAAAGTTGTTGTCCAGGTTTACACCAAGTTTCTCTGCTGTCTCTTCATTTCTGGGTTGGGAAGAAAACACTTCCACAAACATTCCCTTCTGCTTTTCTTCAGTATCTTAACCTGTGGCCTAGGATGAAGGCAGAGAGAGGCAGTCTTGTGTATTCCTTGAAACATCTTATGGGACATCTCAGAAATAATGGGGGAGGGGAGAGAGATTACTGACAATTAAAACCTAAATTCACTGTAACACTGAGTGAGTAAACATTTTCCCCAATGTATTTATGCTTGACTATGTAGTTGTACAAGTCATTGTCCAAGAGGCTTGGCAATAATGTGCTATTAAACTGGTATTAGTTAATGTGCAGCTACCAAATGCATGCTTACAGCTCTACTACTACTGGGAAGGTGCTCCATTAAAATCTCTACTTTATTATTGTGTTTTCCAATAACAAAAACTCTCTCCCCAATTTTTCCTTGATTCTTATGTCATAAATCCTATATTAATATTTGCCTTTCAAATACCATCTCAATGATCAGAAAATATTAATGGGCCCTTTGTCTCCACACAGAAGGATGAGGCAGGAAACATTCTTTGAATAGAATAGTAGCCTACCTTACCAATCCATTTGTCTTCAGTGTTTGTTTACTTCCATATAAGCCTTTAAACAACACAATGATCCCAGTTGTAAATGTAGTATGTGTTTTCATTTGAAAGACTTTCCAGGCTATCCTGTATACTGTCCTATTCAGAGCTGAAAGTCTAAAATGTCTATATTTGGAAACTGTCAGGTAAGGCTGAATACAACTTTATTGTATGTGTTTTTGTGAGTCCTTAACACTGTTAGACATTTGCAGTACAGTACAGTCCTCTGTCATTAAACTGGATAGGATTCTAGTTTTCCCTTAGATATATTTGGGAGGAATGCCACATGAACAGAGTTTAAAGAAAAATAATTTCTGATAAATCTCAAGCACTATTATATTTGAAGAGGAGGTTGAAGTTCAACAACCCCACCCCCTCCACAAACTATATACTTTGACCAACTCTTCTCTTCCCCCATCTGCTGTCAGTGGTGACACTGCATTATGTTCCAAAATAACTGAAAGTGTGAAGACACAATAAATCCTTAAAGGCAAGTGAGTCATTAATCATGGCCATATGTCTCATTCTTTCTGCTGAGGTAAATCATCATCTTGGATTATCAGAAGTTGACTGCATTTGTAAATCTTTTCCAGCAGGGTTCTCCCTTGCTTTAGAATTGAACGTGGTGGCTATGCCTTTAATTCTGTACATGGAGAGTTATTCTTCCTGCTTTTTTATTCATATACACCCACCCCCAATTACAGCTTTGAATTGATAATCACTAATAGAAATTGTGGAAGTCGGCAGTCAGAGGAGATCAGCACTTCCTGATGAGTTACAATAAGCATTGCTGCTCTTTTTAGCACAATGTCGATTCACCATCAAGTAAGGATGAGAAAAGTATTGTGCTGCATGATCATCATATTATGCTGCAAATCACTCTGTATAAGTCTGCCCTTTTCCCCTAACACACACCTTCAGTAGGAAGACATTAACTAAGGGAATTTGTTTTAATTTATAAGAATTAAAAGAAAAAAGAAGCCAGGGCAGGTTGAGGACTTTTCCACCCCTTCCCCTGTGCTCACACCAATGGCCGGGGGAAGAAGAAGCCAGGGCTGGTTGAGGACTTCGCCACTCCTTCCCCTGTGCCCCCATCAACATATTGTATTGTAATGTAATATATTGTTTGTAAACCACCATAATGGGCAGCAATATAAATTTGAACAAATAAATAAATAAATAAGAATCAGAGACAGAGCAGCACATTGATTAAAAAATATATAAGCACCTCAAGGTGGAATCACATGTAGTGAGTATATTCTTACAGCCATCTCATGGCAGAAGAACAGTAAGGAAGAAGAGATAAGCTGAAAATGCAGCATATGATATGGTTATGAAGGGTAAAAGAATGAGTTTTTTGACTGAGAAAAGTATGGATTTGGTTTATCTGTTCCATTTGGCATTCTGAGTCCTTAACAGCCATCCAGAAGAGAAACACATAGACACACATAAAAAAGCAGGCAAATTCACACCCACACATGTCTCAAGTACTTCTATTAGTTCATTTAAATTGTTTTGTATCAGAACCGTGTAAACTACTGCAATGTGAAATATATGGAAAGTCAACATAATCAATATATACATTATGAAAGGTTAACTGATTAAACAAATATGCCTCAGAAAAGACCAATCCCTAGCTTTGAACGAATTTTGCAAAAAAAGAGAAGGAATCAATATCAACACTCCTGACAGAAGACAAATGATTGTATTTTTATCTACAAAATGGTTGTTCTAAGTCTTTACAGAAAATTTAGTCTTTCAATAAATCATTTACTTTGATAAGCTAATTAGGTCAACCCCATGGGCAAAGAGACGCCGAGAGCGCCGCTGGGTGAAGACTCGGAGTGAGTCTGATCGAACACTGGTTAGAGCTGCTATTAAAGACTACCTAGTGGCGATGGGGGTGGTGAAACGCCAATATTTCACCGCCCTTATTGCCTCCGCAGATAATCGCCCAGCAACCTTGTTCCGGGTGACCAGGTCCCTTCTTGGTAAAGAGGGGTCGGGCCCTGGTTGGCAGGGGTCGGCTGAGGCTTTTGCTGATTATCTGGCGGAGAAAGTCGCTCAGATTCGCTCAAAGCTTAATCTCGGCGTGGATCGTATGGAGCTGGGGTTGACCGAAGCTCAGTCTGGCCATGTTATCTGGGATCAGTTCGATCCAGTTGGCCCTGAGGAAGTGGACAGGCTTCTTGGATCTGTTCACGCCACGACCTGCGCACTGGATCCTTGCCCTGCCTGGCTGATTAAAGCATCTACGGCCGTGGCAGGTGGCTGGGTCAAGGCGATTATAAATTTATCTTTAAAGGAGGGGACTTTTCCAGCACCTTTTAAACATGCTTTGGTGCGCCCCCTCCTGAAAAAACCATCCCTCGACCCTATGGTACTCACTAACTACCGCCCAGTGTCCAACCTGCCCTTCTTGGGTAAGGTTCTGGAAAAGGCAGTGGCGCATCAACTCCAGGATGTCCTGGATGAAGCGGATTATCTGGACCCTTTTCAGTCAGGATTCAGGCCCGGATATGGGACAGAAACTGCACTGGTCGCATTGGTGGATGATCTCTGGAGAGAGCGGGATGGAGGTCATCCGTCTGTCCTGGCTCTTCTCGACCTTTCAGCGGCTTTCGATACCGTCGACCATGGTATCCTGCTGGGAAGGCTCCAAGGATTGGGGATCCAGGGCACTGTGTTGTCCTGGTTTTCCTCATTTCTGAGGGGCCGGACCCAGTCTGTAGGGTTGGAGGGTGAGAAGTCCAGCCCTAGGCCCCTACAATATGGGGTGCCTCAGGGCTCGGTACTCTCTCCCCTCCTATTTAACATCTACATGAAGCCGCTGGGAGAGATCATCCGTTCCCACGGGGTGAGGTATCATCAGTATGCAGATGATACCCAGTTGTACATCTCGGCCCGTGGGGACCCAAGCGGTGCGGTGGAAGTCCTTTCCAGGTGCCTGGAGGCTGGTAGGATCTGGATGGGGGACAATGGGCTACAGCTGAATCCCGGCAAGACTGAGTGGCTATGGGTGAGGGTCCCTGTGTTATCTCGGGAGTTACCAGCTTTGGTTCTGGATGGGGCAGCTCTGTCCCAGACAGACCCGGTGCGTAATCTGGGGGTCCTCCTGGACTCACGACTACTGTTCGAAGAACAGGTGGCAGCTGTGGCCAGGAGGGCTTTTGCACAACTTCATGTAATACGCCAGTTACGCCCCCTCCTAGACCGGGACGCCTTGCTCATGGTCACACATGCTTTGGTCACCTCCAGACTTGATTACTGTAATGCGCTCTACATGAGGCTGCCCTTGGTGACCATCCAGAGACTGCAGCTGGTCCAAAATGCGGCGGCCCGGGTAGTGATGGGGTGTGGGCGTTATGCTCGTGCCACACCACTGCTCCGGGAGCTGCATTGGTTACCAGTATGTCTCCGGGTGCAATTCAAGGTGCTGGTCATTACCTTTAAAGCCCTATATGGTAGTGGGCCAGGATACTTAAGAGACCGTGTCACCCTAAGAACGTCTGTCCGTCCCACCAGGGTGGATCGGAGGGGCTCTCTTGTTATCCCATCGGCTAGGGAGGCTCATCTCTCTAGCACTAGGAAGAGGGCCTTCTCTGTGTTTGCCCCGGCCCTGTGGAACCTCCTGCCAACGGAACTGCGCCTACAGGCAGAGCTCTTACCTTTCCGAAAAGGCTTAAAGACCTGGCTGGCGGAGCATGTATGGGGGCCTAGTAACACGGGATCCCACATAGGTTGGCTTATTTAAGGGACAGCCACCCCTCATGCTTTTGTTTTATTTGCTGCACCGTTTTAATCTTTTATAAATTTTAAGGTTTTGAGATTTTAAATACTATTACTATATTAGATTTACTTGTGATTTTAAATTCATGTTGTAGGCCGCCCAGAGTCGGGTTTACCCAATTGGGGCGGGGTAGTAAATGTGAGTTAATAATAATAATAATAATAATAATAATAATAATAATAATAATAATAATAATAATAATAATAATAATAATAATAATAATAATAATAATAATAATAATAATAATAATAATAATAATAATAATAATAATAAAAAATGTAAGGGGAGGCAATAGCAACTCAAAAAGAGAAGGAAGTCCCCCCCCCCCTTTGAATGGTTTGCAGAGCACAGAAATGCTTGTTGCATAAGCTACTCAAGCAGTTGTACTACTACTCAGCCATATGGTATGTTTGAAGCAAGTCTCCCCAGTACTCCCCCTTATTAGGTTAGTTAATAAATACATTTGATCAAAATGCTTAAAAAAATAAAAATAATATTTACTCACATAAAATATCATCATAAGATACATGCACTCAGAAGTGTTTATAGAGTGGCACCTAGTCAATAGTGAAGGCCAAAAATTCAGGTGAGATAGTTTAAGAAAGAAGGCAGGTAAAGATGGCCTTTCTTCCCAGCTATGTGAGGAAAAAACATAAAAATGTCAGGTGTCACCCGGGGCAAAAAGACAGGAACTTTTCTAATCATAGAAAGAGCCTCCTCGAAGATTGTGGTATTTTTGAACCATAATCGGGCATACCCTGGTAATGGCAAGCTTCTGTTTCCGGCTAATCTTTCACACACTAGATCAGGTGAAAGGAACTACAGAATGAACTTACCAAAAGGTGCCCTCATTTTGGCAGGTTTATATCTGGCCTAGACATGGAAGAAGAAGAAGAAGCTACTTAGAGACAAGCAATATAAACAAATTTCTTTAGGTCAGACAAGTCTTTCCTGTTTCTTTGGTTAGTGTGTTAAGATTTACTTCCAACAGTTACAGTTGTCATCAGTGTGTTGTCTCCATTGGGTGCAAAAATTGAAATTCTCAGTGAGTTCAGAAAATATAAGACATGCTAACTCTTACCCTAAAATTAAAATTAACTCTAACTCAGTTCTAATAATTCCTCTAACCCTCCACATATTGAGATTCCTATGCATTCTGAACATTACCAAAAGTCAATCAGTACAAACAGTGGTGGGCAGCCAAAAATTTTACTACCACACTGTGGGCGGAGCCAACATTGTGGGCAGAGCCAACATCATGATGTATTGGGCGGAGCCAACATCATGACATAATGGGCAGAACCAATGATGTGGGCAGAGCCAACGTAAAAAATACCCATAAAAATAACTACACATAAAAATACAAATTAAATAGACATAAAAATACACATAAAAACACATAAAATACACATTAAAATAAATACACATTAAATAGACATAAAACACATAAAAATACAAATTAAATAGACATAAAAATACACATAAAACACATAAAATACAAATTAAATAGACATAAAACACATAAAATACCCATTAAAAATAAATACACATTAAATACACATTAAAATACACCGACCCACTCCACACCCAAAGGTGAGTCACTTACCCTGGGGAGCAGGCTATAGGGAACTTCAGGCTAGCAGCTTCTCTTCCTCCTTCCCGCTTGGGAGGACAGCAAGGAGGACATGCATGCACACCAAGCGTTTGGTGCGCATACGCAGTGGGGGGACCGGTGAAAAGGTAAGTTCCCTAGGTGGTTTCCCCCAAAAGCCGCTACCGGTTCTCCAGGACACTGGGAAAAGTTACTACCAGTTCTGGCGAACTGGTGAGAACCTGTTGCTGCCCATCACTGAGTACAACACTTGGTACCTGGGTAAAGATTAATTACATGATCTGTGTGGTGGACTGTTGTATATATGTCACCTTCTGTACAGAAATTATATAGCTCAGAGATCTCACCCAAAGATATATGCCTTTCACCCCAATTTTGGTTTTGTCATAATTGGTCTGGATGCTGTCCGTTAAAAGACTGGACACAGACTGAATAGAATATTTTGATTTTTTTTTGTTCATATTGCTGTGATTATATTGGTATTTATCTTGCAAATTCTTTCTTTCTTTCAGGTCCAGTCTATGTAGGAAGGAAATCTTACATTTGTAGACCTTTGTGTAAGTTTCCGGAATTGTGACAGTCATCTCTGATTTACAGGTTATATAGAGGAAAAGGGCAATTCAAAGCTAAGCTGTCCAGTTCAGATTCTAACCTCTGATATTTCTAGGAAGGCAACTTGGGGAGTGTGGTTAGTCACAGATAGCACAAAAATGGCAGGCTGTCATTTATTTCCACTTTCTCTGCTGGAGGTCAGTTTTTGAAATTGGCACAAAAAATTAGAAAGCAAAGTCAGTTTCTCTCTTCTCCCACCCCCATTTCTGCTTCAAGAGTGGGAAGCAATACCAACCAATTCTATTTTAATATAACTCTGCAAATTTGTTCTATTGATTTAGAATCTTGAGGCCGGTTCACACATGCCTACCCCTTTTCTAGGATGATGGCCACTTCCAAGGATTACTTGATTCCATGAGTGAGATGTGAATGACCTCACATAATTTCTTTTCATATAATCGTCACAATCTTTGTTAATGGAATCAGTTCATTCATTTGTTACTGGTTCTCCCTCACTTAAAGAGATCATAATCAAGTGTAGTGGTAATCATGATGTTAACTTTGTGCATGTGAATAACTCTTTCATTCTAAGTTAAGAATCACAAGCCGAGATTCATACTGAATATCTGTGTTGCAGGTGCATGCCAATTAGACTACCTATGCAATTTTCTCATTATCACGATTAAACATTCCTTTTTGCATCTGATGTGTGCTTAGTTACTGTGGCACCTTGCTTTTGAAGAGGCAATTTGCATCCCAGCATACCAATCTACAATGAGATGGGATAACCCCTTCCTGTTGCCATAGAATCATAGTTAAAAGGTTTATGATCAGAAACAAAAGGCCCAAAATTGTTTAGCAAAATTTAGTACATTTTTTTGTCTAGTTGTTTACTATTCTAACATACTGTATGTTTGTGCACTGATGCTAGAATGAATGTTCAGTATGTGATTGGAATCAATTTGCAGTACAATGTCTTCCATAGTCCATCTTGCTCTATATGAGTGTTTCTGTAATTAATTTTGTGGAAATAAAAATGTAAAGGGCAGCTCAAGAAATGTAGAGAACATTCAGTCCTAGTGGCATTGTGCTTTTCAGCATTTCACTGACATTCTCATTTGTGGCTGTAAGACATCTTTTCTCTCCACTGAAATTCACATATATTTTCCCCCAATGTATACATATTTGTGACTATTTTTGTACATTTCCCCCTTGAGTACACATTCTTCAAAGGCACTCATGTTTTTGTTAATGGGCATCTTTAATCTGCATGCATAGGTTTGGCCTCCCTCCACACAGCTGCACTGGCAAAATTCATCACAATTTCAGAAATGTACAATGCCCAAACCTTGGTCTGTTGCAGTTTACTGCCAGTCTTGGACAAATTTTTGAGATACTTGTGTACGAAGTGTGAACAACTAATGTATTTGTCATGCCTAGCCATAATAGCTATGCGGAGACAGATAGGACAGGTGGATTTTTCAGGGAGTGAAGCTCCAGGTTGTGCCAGGAGGAAACAAGGTGGTGGCGGCTGCTGCTGCTGCTGTTGTTGCCACTGCTGCCGCTGCCAGTGGCATCATTGTTGTTGTTTTCATCATTTGGATGGCATCATTGAAGATTTGTTTTGCAAATCACCACACACTGACAATGCCCTTAACATTGTAACAACAAACTCTGCTTTCAGAAAACATATATTTACTTCCCATATGTTTAGTCATTACTTTATTTAGTCATTTCATTGAAATGAAATTGCTCTTAATTGCTTCATGCAGGCTAATGTACACTGAAAAAGTTACATTTTTAAAATTAAATGTGGGTAACGTATCAGTTTCAGCTGCAACCACAAAAAGAACAGTTTGCTTCTCAAAATGAAGGAATACTTGGGGTTTGGATACGGATAACCACCTGTGAAAACCAGACAGGCAGAAAGCTGTCCCCTCCTGCCATCTTAGGGTTTGTTCTAGCACAATAAAAGTGTGAAAATTATTAAGGTTTGAATAGTTTGAAAGTTTCCTCCAGAGTTTCCCCCATGCTCAGCATGCTTCCAGACCAGAAATTTGAAGTAAAAGAGAAAATAGATCATCTGGATCACACAGTTTGACAACTTAATCCAGCACTGGCTGTCTTTCATTATCTTGGATGGCTTTTCTTCCTTCATTCTGAAGTTCTCCAGCAGCTTTTACAGCCTTAGCAGTCCTCTGCATGCTTCTACTGTTGCAACAAATTCAGACTGTATGGAAGAAAAAGCCACATCTTGCTTACAACTAGATCATGAAATAGGTTCATCACCATACATGATCAGAAAACCACTGGTGGATATATGGCCTGTGCTATCTCTTGCCCAGACTGCATCTGTGCATCCTAGACATTTTGAGTTTCCACTGGCTAGCAGTTTTAGCTTAAAGTCCATGATTCCTTTCAAGTTTCTAGCCACTCTCATAACTGTTGGTAAGGGCTAAACAGCAGCAATAGTCAGCTAATTGAACTGTAGTTGAACTTGAATTTAGGGTCTTCAAATGCTAATTTTGGTGACTTGTGAAAGTTTTCTAATGAGGCCATGGCACAGGAAGAGATTACATGAAAAACAAAAATAGATAAAGATAGACGTTGCCCTTACTCAAAAGCCACTCATGTCTGACTCTAGGGTGTGGTGCTCATCTCCTTTTAAGCCAAAAAGCCAGTGTTGTTTGTGTCTGCAGATGTTTCTGTGGTCATGTGGCTCACATGACTAGATGGTGGAGTGCATGGAATGCTGTTACCTCCCCACTGAAGTAGTAACTGTTTATCTATTTACTATTTCTTGCTTTCAAACTGCTAGGTTGGCAGGAGCTGGAACAGTCAACGGGTGTTCACTCTGTCATTCCGCATTCTGGTCTCACATTGCTGACCTGCTGACCTTCTGGTCGTCAAGTTCAACATCTTAACCACTAAGACACCACAGTTCCAATAACAAATATACCAGGTGTTAAAGCCATAGATTAGAGGTGCACATTCCAGACTTGTTTGTTATGTCTACATCCAGGGAAGTAGATAAGCATGCTTTATTTACTGAAGTCGGTAATGGGGAACCAACCATGTGCTACATAGATAAGGATCAATCAATAAAAAAAAGAAATGTTACAATTTTCTTGATATGTTGTGTAGGAATATATAAATCTGTGTGCCTTGCACTGGCTTGGGGGATTTTTTTCACTTTTAGAGAAGGCTGCCTATTGTAGGCTTGTGGCTGCAAAATAAAATTACTTTTGCTGTGTACAACTGGTTGTGTCTTGTCTCCACTTTCCTTCCAGAGTAAGCCCTGGAACATTAATTTAGATAGCACTGTCTAGTCAATCTGTTTTGGTGAACTTTCTTCTTAGTATTCTTACAGCAGCAGCTATATCTCGCCTCTTTGTAGTTGTTAGATACAAGCTATTTTCTATATCTGTTCTGTACTTAGTATTGCCTGCTCGACATTTGATTTCTTCTTTCTACTCATTCTTATTTACATTGTCTTTCTTTTCACCTCTCAAAAAGTCTGTCTGCATGTGTCCAACTTCAGTATGCCCAATGCTCCAATTACTTTCTTCCAACCAATTCTTTGTCTCATTTCTCTGCAGCTGGCTTATTTATGCTGCTGGTGACAATTATTTTAGCTGAGACTTCTCTCCTCACCCATGTTGACCGCCAAAGTGACCGAAGGAAAAAAGGCCACCACTTGCCTAAACCTACCATCAGTGTGGGGTGGGCGAAAAACCAGGATCCCAACAGCCAATAAGGGGTTAAGGAAAAAAAATTCAAATTTGGCCCTGTAAAGTGACCCCCTGTAAAGTCACACTGATGTACATGGGAGGGTGGGAGGGCAAATTGCTCAGGAGGGAAACCGAAAGTAATGGGCGAATGGAGCCCAGCCCTTATTTAAGGGTCAGCTCCACCCCCACTGCCGTGCACTCGGGTGTGCTAGTTTCCTGTCTCTTCCTGAGCAGGGACAGCAAAGCACGTGCTCAGAGCAGCTGCCCTGAGCATGCGTGCCCTGGGTAATTTATTGTCTTATCATTAGAAGTTGCTATTGTAAAGACAAAGTGGAGAGCAGGAGAACCATGCATAATACCTTGAGCTCATTAGAGGAAAAGTGGAATGTACACATAATTTCTTCAATGAATACATACATAATTAACTATATATATAATATATAATATATAAACTATATATATACATATATAATTAACATTATATTGTCAGTGTAGCAGAGTTGTAGCCATCTTTGTGTATGTGAAATAGTCACCCTTGCCTCCATCTTCGTAACTTGTTCACCCTTATTGACTAAGAAGTGTGAAAACAGGTGATGTTTCCAAAGGAATATGGAACCTTATTCTCAATCCTATTGATCAGTTTTGAAACAATTTAATGAGGAGAAGAAACACTTTCAGACATAATAAAATGGCATGTTCAGAAGCTGATCACTGTTTGTGGACTATTCAACTGCAGTGTTCATGTGATCACATTCCACACTGTGGTTACTTTTGAAAAAGACGAGTTGTTGTTGTTGTTGTTGTTGTTGTTGTTGTTGTTGTTGTTGTTGTTGTTGTTGTTGTTGTTGTTGTTGTTGTTGTTAGGATTAGGATTATGATTTGTATGCCACCCACTTGACAATGCGACTCCGGGCAGCTCACAGAACAATACATCATCTAATACACATTATACATATCATGTATAATACATAACACAATAATAATAATAATAATAATAATAATAATAATAATAATAATAATAATAATAATAATAATAATAATAATAATAATAATAATAATAATAATAATAATAATAATAATAATAATAATAATAATAATAATCACAGTATCATATAAATCACAGCATCATAAAACATTGAAGAAAAAGAAGAAAGATATTCATTTTAAAAGTCCCACAAATCGTCCAACAGAGAGTCCAAAGCCTCGGCTGGCCAGGAGATGATGTCTAGCCCCCAGTCCTTCCATATGGAAGAAGTTCATATAAAATATAACAACTGCTTGATAGCTCAGTGATTTCTAGGTATTTGCTTGGAGAACTTGATGTTGGGAATTTGATGCCCCACTGTGCTTTCTTGACAGGGGCTGCATCCAATGATGCATATGGTTCCTTCCATCTCTGAAGTTCTAAGAAGAGTTGTCTTTGTCATCATCTAGTGTCAACCTATACAGTATATTTTATTACTCAAAGTTAAACATTAAATATGGGGAAACATGCTCTGGACTGAGGTACCTAGCATGAGGGACTGGGACAGAAATTCTTTTCTCCTTGATAAGATTCTGATGAAAATCAAAAGCAACATATTTGTCTGACGTTGGAGACTACATTCCTGCAGGACTTCCTTCCTCTGCAAACATTTGGCCTTCTGAAGACAGTGGAGGTGGAAAGGGGACAGAGTAGGTACTCATCTCTAAGTATGTTACCAAGATCCAATAAGAATAGGGCAATAACAATTGAGGAGACCTCAATCTTCCTGTATATTTTTCCTTGACCAGTCAAAATGTTACACGTGTCAAGATCCCTGTTTAAAAAGGTTTTTAGTTTCTTCTGCAGGATATTTTGCTCCTTTTTAAAAAATATGACATTTATGTTGTACATGAGCCTTTAGCAGTGCATCATGTGAAATTTTGTATATGACTGTGGTGTTAATAAAGCAATAATCCAAAGAGATTGAACATTGCTAGTGCAATAAGAAGAAAATGAGTTAACATGACAGACAGTCATAGTTGTTCACATGTTATCATGCACAGGCAATTTAAATGACCAGTTTTAGAGAAGACATATTATGGCAAATAGAGAGCACTGCTTTTTTAAAAACCTCATGACATGATTATAATGATCACTTTCCTGATTTACTCTAGCTGTGAGCTATGTTTGCTATCATCTTCAGTGAAACATGGTCAGATTTAATTATCTGTGGGTGCGAATATTTCCATCTGAACTCTGGAAATTATACTTTTGGACTATGTGAATGCAACTATGAAGTATGAGAATACAACCTTGAAAATAAATCAGGGTTATATGCAGATAGGATCCAATCCTGATTCCCTTAAAAGAAGCTGTCGAGATATTCACATAGGGAAACAACAATAACTGAATTCCACCATCCCTTCAACTGTTGGTCATTCTCTGATATTATTCACAACTATTGGTCATTCTCTGATAGTCTTCAACTGAGTAAGATGCTAGAAGAAGCTTTCTTGCATGAAACTTTATTTGGACCCTGTATGGTATTTGCTCCCTCAAAGTATCATTGTTTTGCTGTGGGGAGGGGGCTTGGTTTGATGAGGCTATGGGCTATGCCATGTAGGGCCACCAAAGACAGGCAGGCCATAGTAGAGAACTAAGACTAAACACAATCCACTGTGTCAGGGATTCCCCAGCGATATGTGTGGCTCGATAGCAGAGTAGCACTTTTAAGCTGTTAAGCAGTGAAAGCTTTTAGTGCAATGACACACACACATATGCCTTCAGTGAAAGGTGCGCTTTACTTAACAGTGAGGGGAAGACAGACATACACAGGTCTATATACAACAGTCTCTCTCTCTCCAAGCCCCTCAGTTGGTACACAGCTTGGATTCCTCTGTTGGCTCCAATCCCAAGAGCATGCACAGAGTCCTGGCGATCTTCAGCAGTTCTTCCTTCTCAGTTGAAGGAAATTCTCATCAACAGCACGACCTCCTTCAGCAGTCTCTCTCTCTGTAGTCTCTCAGTAGCTCAGTCCTTCTCTTCAGTATAACAGCCTTTTCAGTATGATAATCTCCTCCGAATGGTGACCTCCTCAGTATGACAACCTCCTCCGAATGGTGACCTCCTCAGTATGACAACCTCCTCCGTAGATCCTTCTCCGAGGGCCACAGTTATACCCTGGTGTTTCTGGGCAGATTCTCTAATCAGCCACAGCTGGGCTGTTTCAGGAGCACGTGGACGAGGCATGCACAGCATGCACAATCAGTCTGTGGCTCTATTATGTACACCTGTGTTCAGAACACTTGCAGGGCCTTAAAGTTGTACTATTCCACTGGGCAGCAATCTTTGTACAATACCCCTCAAAAGAAAAATGTCCTAACACACTGTTGAAGAAAGTGGCAACCCACTTCAGTTTCCTTGCCAAGAAAACCCAATGGACAGTATCAAAAGGATATGATGCCAGAAGATGAGCCCCTCAGGTCAGAAGGTGTCCAATATGCTACTGGGGAAGAGTGGGGTACAAGGACAAGTACCCCCAGAAAGAGTGAAACAACTGGGCCAATGCCAAAAGGATACTCAGTGAAAGGGAAGTCTGATGCTGTAAAGAACAATACTGCATAGGAAACTGGAATGTAAGATCTATGAATCAAGGCAAGCTGGACGTGGTCAAAAATGTGATGGAAATACTTAGCATGGATATCTTGGAAATCAGTGAACTAAATTTGACAGGAATGGGTGAAGTTAACTCAAGGGACCATTACACTCACTATTATGGGCAAGAATCCCTTAGAAGAAATAGAGTGGTCCTAATGTCAATAAAAGAGTGAAGAAAACAGTAATGGGATACAATCTTTAAAACAGCAATTCTCAACCCATGGCCCACAGGCTAAACCCAGCCCTTGCATCTCATTAATCCGGCCCACAGTGGTCACCCCACCACCTCTAGGACCACTCCACCTGATGTCGCAATACATCACTTATGGCGGCGGTGATGGCAGTGGTGGTCACACTTTCCCCCTGCTATTCTGGACAGGCTCTGCTTGTTCCCAGGGCAGCAGAAGCCTTTGCTGAATTCGATCGCTGCATTTAAAAAAAATTCACTGCTTCTCCACTTTGTAATCTACGATGCTGGAAGACTTTCCTTGGTGTGTGGTGTCCAGGTACTTTCAACCTTGCCCACCTTTAAGGAGCAGTTTGGGGGAGTGCTTGAACCATGGTGGCTTTTGGAGCACATATGTCCCATGCTGAATTTTGAATTTTTTACTTTCTACAAGGATCACTGATCCTTAAGCATAGGGTCCTGCGAGTGGCGTTTCCTGAGGAAGAAGGCTCATGAGGAGGCAGAATAAGTTTCTTTTTTATGGCAGAGCAGACGGTTGGTAGAACCGCAATAACTCTTGATGAGGGGAAGTCCAGTCAAGATACCTTCTTTGAAGTGTGTTTTCTTTTTAAATGCCTAGGCAAATGAAACAGTTGTTTTTAGATAGGGTGCTTCTGTAAATGGATTTTCCTGAAGACATCACCTCTGGGTAGTGGCCAGACACTGAGGAAATGCCACTAAGGAAAACTTTTTGAATTCATGCTTAGTGGTCACTGAACTGAGAGAAGCAAAAAGGTGTTACCGGGGGGGGGGGTCCCCAAGGAGACAGCTGCTTGGAAGAAGCCATAACTTTGCTGGTACAGATGCAGGCCCAGCTCTTAGCATCTCAAGGCCAAGGTAGAGGAGCTCCAACCACTTTGCATGAGGTCAATTGGAAAGGCCTGCCTGTTCAAACAGCTGACCAGGAATTGTGGGACTTTTTGGTATGGTATCAAGCAGTGAAGACAAGAACAGTTTTTACCTGCCCTCTCCTCACACACAGCTGAAATAATCTCCTCACTGTACTCAGTATCAGAGCTCCCACGGTGATAAACTTTAGGTGTTATTCTGCACTCCAATTATTGCCAGGTATTTCCCCCACATTTCTTTTAACCAGCCAGTTCAAGGCATTGACTTAATAAGAACACCTGAAGGACAAAGAAAGGAAATAAAAGATAAAATACAACAATATAAAAAATTGAACTTATCTTGGTTTGGTAGGTTTGCATTATGTAAAATGAAATTATTACCGAAAATAAATATTTTGTTTTATGCTCTGCCAATTCAACTTAAGGAAAAGGAAATCATGGCCTTTCAGAGTTTGTTGAATAAATACTGCAATGGAGGAAAAAGAATATCAAAACTTTATGGTATTTATCTCAGAAAGAAGGTGGGTTAGGACTACCAGATGTTAAAAATCATCATAGGGCTTTCCAATTAAAAAACATGGTGAACATTTTAATGAAAGAGGAGGTAATTTGAGAAGAAAATGAGATGAAAGAATTATGTTTGGTAGGTAATTTTTTTAGATATAGATAAGGTAAAGATTAGTGTTAAGAATAAAATGATAAAAACAATGATGGAGGTATGGAAGAGTTTGAAGAATAAAGTAGCCCCAGATGTATCTCCGATTATAGAAATGGAAGATTTAAAAAGTTTTCCAGTGATGATAGATAGAAAAGTGGAGGAAGTTTCCCCCCAGAAATAATGTGTTCCTGTTGAAAGACTGGCTGCAGATATGTGAGGATAGAGGGGGGTGGGGTGGGAATTAGTGGTATATAGATAAATGAATTTGAACTGGTTTCAAATTGTGTTAGGAAACAAGTGGAATAAAAAATATTTAGAAGAATCCAGTTTAGAAAGGGAAAGGACAGAATTTGAGGAAATGGTTTATAGCATAAGAATGGGTCAAATATGGGTTAAGGGCTTGGTTAGTATGATGTACAAGATGTTAAATCAAGAGGGAAGATCACAGGAAGGTTTTCAAAACAATTTGGGAACAAGATTCAAATATTAAAATTATCTATTATATTAACAACAGCAAGGCAATGTATTGCAAGAAATTGGAAAAATGATTCTTTGATAAAAATGGAAGACTGGTATAAAGAAATGTGGGAAATTGCATTGAATGACAAGCTTACTTGGGAACTCAACCAGGAAAAGGGTACAGTTAAGGAAAACAAATTTTGGAATATATGGAAGCCATTTTTGGAGTATACATTAATTGAGGGTAAAGGTGGTAGACCAGGCCCAGGCCAACTGAGTTTTTGGAAATAGTAAGAGTTAGTTATAGAAAACCGTAATCTCCAGGGCATTGTAAGTATCACTGGTGGTTTTATTTTGCTTTTGTTATTATTATTTTTCCCCTTTGTTTATTTATTATTACTGTGGTATATAATGTGAATTGTTTTTATATTATTAGAATGTTAGGGACAAAAATGTACATTTATTGAAATATATACATAAACATACATGTTGATATACATTATAAAATATATTTACATAAGGAGTATATACTTGATAAATAAGTGGTTAAAATGAGGTTTGTTAAAAATAATGAATATAAAACCGTTTCTTTTTCTTGGCATTTTGTTTTATGTGTATTGTATTGTATTTTGTATGGTATTGAAATGTATTGTTGTTTGATTTCTTTTTGCTTTGTTACTTTTTAATTTTTTTAAATAAAAATCAATCAATCAATTTATTTATTTATTTATTCATATTTATATTGCCGCCCACTCACCATGGCAACTCAGGGCGGCTTACAGACAATATAATCAATAAAATAATAATAATAATAATAATAATATAATAATGCAATCAATATTCGAGTGGGCTTTGGGGGGGAGAGGGAGAAAGCCTCAGCCTCCCATGTCTTCTTCTTCAACCCATGGCCGTTGGAGGGGGCTTCGGAGGGAGGGGAGTCCATGATCCCTCAATTTTCCTATCTCTTGATAGATCCAATGTTTACTTCTGGGAGATAGGGCAACATCCATGGAACCTCTTCATTCATCTTTTGATGGTGTACCTTATTGCAGAGAATGCATATCTAATAAACTACCTGTGAATTGTGTCACATTTTAATTACTGCAGTGGAAGATACTGATTGTTTCTTATAAAGCTCGGAATGCTTTGTGTCCAGAAACTCTGAAAGTCCACTTCCTGTAATATGAATGCACCAGTAGTTTGCAATTTGCTTCAGGAGGTCTATCAAGAGATGCTGTTTGGACTGAGAATTTGAGATTAGTTCTTTTCTGCGGCAGCATCCTTCTTGTGACTCTCCCTTGTAGGGATGATAGATTAATACTACCTTTATTTTCTTTTAGGTAAGCCATTAATAGATTTATTTCTGTTCAGCTTTTCAACAATTTAAATGCAATGGACTCCACTTTGTGTTTTTACAGAAAGTTACCTTATTTTTGCATCTATATTGTATCATTTTGCACTAAGAGGAGGGAGTCCCTTTCAGGCCAAAGGCCAAATTCAGCTTTGGGGATCCCTTTCCCTGGGGAAGTGTAAGGCAAAGGAAAAAGGAGAAACCACCAAACAGGGCATCTTACTACCATTAGCTGCAGTGGTGGGATGTCAAAAAAATTACTACCCCACCGTGATGTCATCACAGTGTGGGTGGAGCTAGCATCATGACCTCATGGCATCATGGGCGGAGCCAATGTCATTATGTCATGATGTTGTGGGCGGGGCCAAAGGAAAAAAAATAAAAATAAGCACACACACGTACACCCCTCAACCCACCCACCCACCACACAAACCCGTAAATTAAATAAAAAAATAGGGAGCTTCAGGCTAGCTGCTTCTCTTCCTCCTCCCCGCTTGGGAGGACAGCAAGGAGGCCATGCATACACGCCAAGCACTGTAGGTGTGCATGCACACCAAGTGCTTGGTGCGCATGCGCAGTGGGGGAACCAGTGAAAACGTAAGCCCTGAAGGTGGTTCCTCCCAAAAGCTGCTACCGGTTCTCCGGGACACTGGGGAAAGTTACTACCGGTTCTGGAGAACTGGTGAGAACCTGTTACATCCCATCACTGATTTTAGCTGAAATTCAAGAAAATAATAACAGGATCCAAATGCTTTATCCCTGTTTAAATTCATTAATGTTTGCTGGCCTGTAAGATTTAATTCAACCATAATCTAGATTTCTGGTTATTGGTGTTTTTTTTAATGGAACAAAATTGATGTCAGAGGACTGTGAAACAGTTTAAAAATAGCAACACTTTCCATCATTTGAACAGAGCATCACATAGTAGAAGCATTTTCTCTCTCTCTTAGCCGATCCATTTTCCTGTGGCAAATGAGAGGATCAGCGGTATTTTAGCATATTACCTCAGCTTTCATAATTGATTTTGAAACATCACTATTCCTTTAGGAAAAAGATAGCCCCTGTGACACTTCATCTTCTGGAAACAGTAGTGTCTTATTTCTTTAACAAATAAAAATCTTTATACAAAGACTGAAGAGCATTGTGTTTAGAGCTAGCATAACCTCCAAGATCCCCTTCATTTCCCTCTAAATCCTTCCACAGTGTTACAATAATGCCTTAACACTTTTTATCTTCATCGCAAACTAAAATGAATTCAACCTTTTGATCCTAGCCATAGAATTCTTATTAAACAGGCATTACCCACAAACATGTTAATTGTCTAGTAACAAGTTCATTAACAATTCCAAAGCTTTCAAATATTGTGACAGAGCGCAGATTACTGCCTTTGACATTTATAATCTTCACAGACATAAAAGCACCTATTTAACAAAAGAAGGAAGAAGACAAACTCAAGGCTTATTAAAAGGGATTAAAATATCATATGAAGTAGAATAATGTGCAGAAAAGTCATTTGAATTCAAAGCCAAACTTCATTTCTTCTATTGTTATCTCTCTCCCCCTCCCCATTAACGCACAGTGCCATTTTATTAGGAGTGTGTGTCTATTTGTTGTATATTTTTAAAAATTCATTCATGAAATTAGTGTAATGCTGGCCTTTAAAATACAAGACAAAATTTCACACACCAGGATTGATATATTTGAAGCCTATGGCCCTCAGGGAGTCCACCACTGTCCCTTCCTCTATTGTGAAAGAGACATTAGATTGCAAACAAGCTGGGTTACTAAATTTCACATAACACTAAGAGGCACAAGTGAAACCCAAGACCGGTTTCCTTCACTATCTGAGGTTCTGGTCCAAACTCATAGGGATACCCAATAATCTCCTATGAGATTGACTTCACCAAGGGGAGAGGATTCCTTAATTCCTTAAGGGTGGTGTATGAGGAGTCCATACTGGCAGGGGCAGCCACCTTCTTCTAGCTTGCCTTCTTCTAGCTTGTTTTTGGCATTGATGGGCCCGAGGGCAGGACTCTGGGGTAACTGTCACCATCCCCACTCTTTCCACACTTAAGTGGATACCTGGGGTTGTAGGTGTTTGTCTGATATTGTGTCAGGGACCCAGAACTGCACAAGAACCATGGTACAAGGGTCCTCCTTGTAAATATGTTCCCCCAGGGGAGGAGTTCCTCTGGGAGATTTATTTATTTATTTATTTATATTTGTTTATCGCCCTCCTCCCAGAAAAGACCCAGGGCGATTTCCAACAATTTTAAAAACACTTAAAAATTAAAAACTTTTAAAAGCTTAAAAACTTAATTAAAAGCTAGGCATTATAACTTGGACATACTGGGGGTCAAACCATCCAACTGGCTGGTATATCAAATGGGTACCCTTCAGATTGCTCTTCAAGGACATTGCCACAGGCACCTTCTTCCACCGCCTCCTCTTTGGTTCTCAAGGGGGGGGGGGTCCACAGTCTCTACACCTTGCTCCACTACTTTTTACCTGTCACCATCACCCTCATGCCCTAATACCTCCCTAATATAGTTGAGATCCCAGGTGGTTCTCTCCTCCTTTGGGGTTGCACCCCAGGTTTCCAGACATTGTCTCAGGTGCTGCTATGTAACATGTCAGCTTCTGATGCCCCCTCAATGGGCCCAGGTTCTCAACCTTTGGATTTCTCCAGTGTGGCACTGGTCAACACGGTCTTGTCAAAGTCCATGGGAGAACTCAGGGGTTCTGGGGACAAGTGTGATGGCCCACTAATCAGGACAACTTCATCCCCAGTCTGTACCTCACAATACATCTTAATCTTTATTTGCACTAATGAAAAGAGTGTATCATTTCGATTTCAATTTAAAATAAATTTGTTTTGGTTCTCCCAACTTTAAAAAATAATAATATCAAGTTCTTTTCCTTCTGAATAAGATGAAATTTGAGTATATTGGCAAATCAGCATAGAAGTGGGGAAAACCCCCCAGACATTTCACTCATCTGTAAGGGAAAGAAATACCATTAAATGTTAAAATACAAGCTTCTTTCTACCTTAGCCAATGTGCAATTGTTTAACAATGGTCTCATCCACTCACAGTTGTGGACAATGTCCATTTTACCTAACTACACGAAAGGTTTATGGGTATACAACTGATGTCATATGGATTCCTGCCAGTGGTGGGATGTCAAAAATTTTACTACCCCACCGTGATGTCGTCACAGTGTGGGCGGAGCTAACATCATGATGTCATGTCATGGGCGGGGCCAAAGGAAAAATACAAAATAATAAAAATAGGGAGCTTCAGGCTATAGGGAGCTTCAGGCTAGCAGCTTCTCTTTCTCCTCCCCATTTGGGAGGACAACAAGGAGGCCGTACATATGCGCCAAGCACTAGGTGTGCATGCACACCAAGTGCTTGGCATGCATGTACAATGAGAAGGTAAGCCCCGAAGGTGGTTCCCCTCAAAAGCTGCTAAAGGTTCTCTGGGACACTGGGAAAAGTTACTACCGGTTCTGGAGAACTGGTGAGAACCTGTTACATCCCATCACTGATTCCTGCAGATTTGGAACTGTGGCACAATCTTGTGTCCTATTTGCATGTGAAGGTAAAGTAAGGAATCATTTATTCATACACTTTTTGTGTATGAGTGTTTGTAGGTGAGACTAGCTTGTGTAACAACACTAGGATTAAACCCAAGAGCACATTTGTATGGCCCATTACTTCTGTGATGTCCTGTCAGATGAGTAATGAGTGTATTATGCTCTCAGGGGTTGGGAATGTAGGACAAGGTATATATATTTACGTATATACTCCACATTCTTTTTAAAAGAGCATTCTAGCCTCAATATTTGATTGATTTCATAGACATCCAGAATACTATAATTACAACCCTTCTCTAACGAATTATCTATAATGGTGAACTGATATGAACTCTTTATCTAGTATCAGTAAAACAAATAATTTTTAATTTGGTGGGAAATTCAGGATGTTGGAAATTAAGTTACTGTAGATATTTTAAAAAAAACATTTATGTAGGCTCTACCATGTATTACTAACAAGAAGACTAGGGTTAACCAGATAAAAACAGGATAGTTGTAATTAAGTAGACCAAGAAGAAATCTTCATTGAGAAATAGCTAGCACTGGAAAAAAGTAAGTACTGTACAATACTTCATGTTTCTTTCTCTTAGGACTACATTTTCAGGAGTTTAAACCATCTAAGTGGACAAGACACCAAAGTTATCAGTTTTAAAACCACTAACAAATAAATAGCTCTGGTTAGTGCTTTGAGAGGAGGAGAGGGCTCTTGGCCTCTTCTTTTTCCCTTTTCAAAGGTATTTGAAAACAAGAGACAGTGAGATTTTTGCTCTGCCTAAGGGTCATAGTTTGGAAATAACACATTTTGAAGAGCATCCTATATTTGGTTTAAAAATAACAGATTAAGAATAGCACCATAACTTCAGTCAAAGTTACTGATTTACTTTGCTTTTATTTTTAGTTAATAATAAGAGGAAACAACATGACATTCTGCTTTTGATTTACTGAGTCCCATACTCACTCACACCCTACTTCCTTCTTTGGTTTAATGAATAGCAAGATGAAACCAAATATAGCATCATTTATTTCCCCTTCTCTTGGGTTAGTGATTGAAAATAGGAGATAAACAGCTGTTTAATCAAGTTTTGCAGTGGTCTGCATTCTGGTTTGTAGTCCTGGAAGTTTCTGCGTGGCAGAGAAACTAGTTTGCAGAGTGCCTCTGGGGTTGTTGTTTTTTTCTTTATTTAAAAAATAATTATGATTAAAATAACAAATGAAATATTTTAATTATGAATTATACAAAATAATTTATTTTTTGTAACCATGGTGTCTTAGTGGTTAAGATGCTGAGCTTGATGACTGAGCTTGAGGTCAGCAGTTTGAAATCTAATTGCTGCATGATGGAGTGAGTTCCCATCATCTGTCCCAGCTCCTACCAGCTTAGCAGTTCAAAAGCAAGAACTTGCCAGTAGATAAATAGATACAGTACTGCTTCAGGAGGAAAGGCAACAGCATTCCATGCACTTCTGCACCTAATCATGCCTTCCACATGAGCACAGAAATCTCTACAGATTTAGATAGCACCAGCTCTTAGGCTGTAAGCAGAGTTTAGTACTGCCCCCTAGAGTCAAGGGAGACTTTACCTTTACCTAATGATTAACAGAAAATACTAATGTTTAAGTTAATGTTCCAAAATCTGCTACAGTTATTTCATGAACTGATAGAACAGCTGAGATTTGAACAGACTTGAGAAAACCTTTGGCTCTTAGTTGAAGCTTTTGATCACTGTGCTCTGCCAATTCTCAAGAATTATGTTAGATTCAGTGCTTCACTAAAGCATGTCAAGAAGAAAACACATGCATCCAAGAGGTAACCATCTATCCTAATTTCACCATTCCCCCCTCCCCACACACAATTGTAGTTTCCCAAGTGAAACATGTATGTATGAGAATGACAATCAGGTATAACCTCATAAAATCGCAAAACCATTATATGACAAACTTATTTGATGAGGGACCACACATCCTGCATTTCCTTTTGGCAGAATATGTATCTAACACCCAGAGTTTTGTTGATTATTAATATTAAAGATGGACAGCCACACATAAAATGTCTCCAGGCATATGTAACATCCTTTGATTGCTGTCATCTCTCCAACTGTTTGGATTGCACCCTATTGTATGCACCAAATTCTTCTGATTTTTTTCCATGTCCTAGAAGCAGTTTGGGTCTCTCTCTCTCTCTGCTGCATCACAGGAACATTGGACACAGTTGAAGCCGAGAAAAGATTGCCTAGAAAATTTTCTCCTCAGACTCAAATGGCTGACAAATATGTCATAACCATAGACAGATTGGGGACAAGACAGGTCGCTCCATCTAGACACAAAAGAAAGGAATATTATGATGGTGGACTGGTTCACAAGACATAGCTCAGGTAGGTCACTGATGTACCAGTCGCTATAAGCGTTATGTTCATCCTTTGGTTCACATGTCCTGAGTTTTGTCTTCTATGGTACAGTCTAACTGAAGGAAGCATGTGCACCTCTTTGGAGACAGTATCCTGTTCTAGGTGGCTAGACAAGCTGTGAGGACCATAGCAGGTAATCAACTGGATCTGGAAGTTCAGGTCATGTTGCAGTAGAAGATCACTAGAGGTATGAGATGGAAAGGCCTGTTATTGACCATCTTGGCTGAAACAGGTAAAGTACCCACAGATGTAATGGTTGTGCACCTGGGTGGTAATGACATGGGTGCAGAAAAGAGTAAGGCCTGATCATGTAGGCAATTTGTGACCACCAAGAGCTGAAAGATCGGTAGCCTGGAATAGTCATTGTCTGGTCAACCATTTTGCCCAGGTATGTTTGGAGATGGGATGAGGAACCCCAAAGTTTAAACTCAGTGCAACAAGGAGTTAATCATGACCTCAGTACATGGGTCCATAAGAATGGAAGATTTTATCTGGACTATTGAGATATCTGGACTAATGGGATTATCCAGTTTGAATGCCCTATATTGTTCAGAGGTGACAGAATACATTTGGCTGATTCAGGGGCTGAAATTTATTTGGTAGACCTTCAGAAGGGCATTCTAACTACCCTTCAAGGAAGCTGGGATGAGAGGAGCAAAGCGTGAGCTAGACCTCTCTTGTGGTGGGTAGTGCTAGGCTAGGGTGGTAGGGGTGAATCCCTCAGGTATTCACTGGATGAGGTGAATACTGTATGTCTGACACTGTTTGGGTGAATCAGTGGGGCATGCAGTGGACACCATGGGACATTGCTGTGATACAACCAACATCCCTTTATGGGAATAGAGTTGGAAACATCCACAGTGATATCTCCCCAACTCAGTCAGCCTAGGTAGCAGCTGGCAAAGATCAGCACTGCACATGGGGCTAGGGATTTACCAGCAAAAGCTAGAGAGATGAACAGGGATTTAGCTGCCATAGTACCAGTTTTTTACACTACCATGCCCAACCACAGGTCAGGGAATTCAAATTAAATATCAATATATCAAGGGCTGAGTTTCATACCAAAAAGTATTGTGTCCGGAACTCTTCACTTCATGATTGTGAAGAAATGAACAATGGAGTCTTCCCCCTGGACACTGGAGGAGACAGAAGCAGAAAAGGTGGGAGATTTATTTTCTTTTCCTTTAAAAGATTATATCTCCCTGGCAAAGCAACCTGGCTTTCCAGGCTTAAAAGGGGGGGGGGGAAATCACATACTTGGGGCTCCTTCTGCTTCCGTGTTTTAAAAATGTATCTAAGAGATACAGCTGACAAATAGGAACATGATGCCACATGGCATATGGTTAAGATGGAGCAACTAACCCCCCCCCCACTGGCTCATTTAGAGCAGGATCACTCATGCTTTTAACAGTTTTAAACTAGATTTTTAATTGGTGCAGATGGGAGGTAATTTTTCAGTGTTTTTAGGAATTTTAAGGGTTTCTATAGTTTTAAACTTTGGGGATTTCATGTATGCCGCCCAGAATCGCATGTCAATTGGGGCAGCTATACAAATTGAATAAAATAAATAAATAAATAAATCTCCACCTGACCTTAAGAAACCCTATTGTGCCCACACCACTCCCCTCCAGACAACCTATGTAATCAAGTCCTAAGTTTTAGTGCTCAAGCACTGCATAAAAATCACAGAAAATACTGCAGTATGGAAAAGTAACCCATAGCTTAGGAGCTATAACATATATTTTAGCAAATTTATCAGTATCTAGAAGGAAATAATAAAAGCAAACAGGTATGAACCCCCTTGTGGAACTATCTACATGATTTTTTAAATGAAACATCAACTCAGATGGCTTCCAAATTTCACATACCTATGCAGAAAAACAAAGTTACAACACTTTCTAGGAAACAATGTGAAAGGGTGTATCACTAAAATGTCTACTTTTTTCTCTAGAATTTGGCAGAGAAGAATATCACTCTCTGATCTGACTCCAAATTTCAGTTTGTCAGCATGCCATGCATGATAAAATAGAAATAGTTGCAGCCATTACAATTTCCCCCTTGCAATTTTTGAGACACAAAAAAAGTCCAGAGTCTGATTTGATTCAGATAGTATCAGTGCTAAATAGGCCCAAATGAATTTAGCCTAAATCTGCATCTCTAGAATGTCCCAAACTGAGCTGTTGGGTGCTGCATAGCCATAATTAAAATGAAAAAGAAAGAATGTAATTAGTATATTAATTGCATCATACCCTTAACTGCTAGAACCTCTCTGCTCACATTTGCTTGTTCACATAAAAAGCAGAGCAGACAAAAATAAAATCTTCAGCTACCATCTATGACAAATCCCAGTGGATATAGTTGAGGAGTCCACCCCAAATCTAGAAAGGGGAAAAAAAGATAAATTGAAAGAATCCATTTGAGTGACCTTTTCTCTTGCTTGTTGAAGGTAAAATGTCATGTTTGGGGGTGGGGGGACGACAAGCTACTGAAAATTTTTATGTTTATGTTTACTGGAAAATGAACAGATTGTTATGCCTGTAGGCTACCTTGTACACCAAAACCTGTTTTAGTTCTTCTTCAAACATATGGACAACTTTTATTAGCTAAGACCTTGTAAAGGTCACCCATGCTTCATTCATCTTGTGGAGTTTTTCGAGAACCAAACATGACTACTAAAAGAGTTTATAAAGCGCTATGGATGCTCACTTGACTCTAGAAGGGGTGGTATCAGCATGCGTCTACAACAACTGTGCTTAGTAAAGTGATTTTCCTGATTCTTGAGGTCTACATCTAGAGATTTTGTCTCATTTTCTCTTCACATAGTAGCTGTCACTCAGAATTACATACTGTTCTACCTATTTCATAAATGAATCAGAAATAGGAAATGAATTGCAGTGGATCAAATAAAACTATTTGAGTTAGGAATGTACACCGTTTTTGAAAAAAGTAACCATAATAGGGAGATAAGGATATTTGTATAGTATAGTATAGTATAGTATAGTATAGTATAGTATAGTATAGTATAGTATAGTATAGTATAGTATAGAGCAAATTAACAGCTGAAGAACATGTTACATTCTCTCAGCTCAGTTTGTGCACCCTTATGAATCGCTGAAGTTTCTTCTGGCATTTAGAAAGCTCAAATGCTCAAATTTGGGGGAGGATTAGGAGGGGGAATTGGAACCAGTTGTTCTATCAAAGAAGGAAGTGTCAAAGCAGGAAGAGACTGACAGCTGAAGCCCCAATGGAAGTCACAACCCTGACCTTGATAATATAATCACTTTGCTCTGGGATGGGTTTAGAGATTATGCTCCCTGGACTCTCTTTATTCCCCATCCACTGAACTGAGCATGTTGAGATCCAGGCACGGCAAAGTGAGAATGCTACATCCCTTATTAGTTTGACCACATTCTTTTAGGTAGCTACATCAAGTATTCATGAGACATATATTTGAATGTGCATATAACTAGAAATGGACAAGCAAATGCCTTTCTAGTTACATGCACGTGAAAGAGCAACTGGTTCTGATTCCCACTGCCCACCCCAAAAAAACCTGAGCAGTGATTAGGTAAGTGAAAGTGGAGAAATCCTGACAATGTTAAAATAAAGACCTATAACTTGTTATGGAATACTGTTCTGCACATTTACTACTTACTTGAAGGGTATACCCATACCAATAACATGAGAAAAAGACTGGTTATAGCTCTTTATTTTAATATTGTCATGACTTCTCCACTCCCAATCCAGATGCATACAAATCCTATCTGCAGAAACTAAAAACAAATAATTTCAGCAAACTTCCAAATCAACTTTGAGTGAGGTGACTCCAATTTGTGTGGCAAATGTTTGGATGCAAATTGGATCAGACAGTGTTCCCATACCCCAAAATTTGCATTATGTATGCCCATTTTTGTTAGCTTTCCCCCAAAATTTGATGGCACAGTCCTCACCAGACCAGTCTGATATTATCTGTTTATTTACTGTTGCCGTGGATAGAGAGGGACCTTCTAGTCCAGTGTTTCCAAACCTTTGGTTTTTATACTTCAAATCCCAGAAAGCTAAGTCGATTCCCCAAATCACTGATCAGCCAATGTACTGACTTAGCCATCTGGGAATTGAAGTCCCATTGTGGGGTGTTTGTCCCTCATTGAGAATCACTGTTCTAGTCCAATTCACTTGGTTTTGTGTGGTTCAGGGTTTTCCAGTCTTTTGAAGTTCTTTGAAATGTACACTATTTACAATCTTCTTAGCATGCTGCCCCTAGTTAAACCCAAAGCACCCAGGTATGCAAGCACCTAGTGAATACAACTAGAAAGGCAAAAAAAAAATAATTGCAATACCCACATTGAGATTTTTTCCTGGGATTGCTGTCACCCTATGGAACAAACAGCCAATAGAGATTAGAACTGCTCCTACATTATTAACATATTGTAAGTGGTAAAAGACTTACCTGTGTCAGCAAGGCTTTCAGTGCCTATAAGAACTGTGTAGTGTTGGTCCTGGACTCTATTTGATTGTTATAAATGCAAGCAAGCAAGGAAGTAAATAAATAAAAATAAAATATTTCCACAAGTATAAGAATAGGCCCTGCCATGCCTGCGATATCTATTTTTAGTCTTTCAAGTCTCAGAAAATGTACCCTCCCAGTATCTGTCTGAGATGAACAGAAGCTGATAGATTTCATTTGTGACTAGAGTGAGATAGAAAACAAAGTAGAATAAGCTTCTGAAATGCCACTGCACAATAGACAGCCTTTAGTTTATAATCACACTCATTACTGCCTTTCATGCTTTTCTTTGCCCCATTTTTGAGTCTTACCTTCAGAATAGTCTGTTCTTAAGTTACATTTTTTCAAGGAACACGTAGCATGCCTGATTGGCATGAGAACTGAACTGAAGTTCTCTGAATGATACACAGACTCATTCATGCTACACTAAACTATTGTTCAAAATTATCTCCAAATAGGTTCTTTGTTTCTTCCACACATTATGATTGCATATTTACCAACAAATCATGATTAGGCAAAATAGGTTTCCACAATTCACAGAGTCTCAACTATGCATGTCGTTATGTGTTTTTGGAAACTGTGAAATGTATTGCTCACAAAAACTGGCCAAAAACTGCTCTGGTAATTTACTGCTTCACACTTTGCTAGAACTGTCAGCCTACTGTTCTAATCAACAAACAGGTAAAAGAAATGTGAGATGAAGTGAAAGCCAAACTCCTAGTCAATTTGGTAAGGTTTATGGAGTTCGTCATAGATTTAGAACTTTAATGACATTGAATAATTCAATACTTCCATAACTTTGTCTGTGAGAACAAATGGAGACAGGATTTCTTTTTATGTACCTTCTCTTGAGCTGTAATCCACATTAGCATAGAATGAACCTTGTGCATTTAATTCTAAGTAAATGAAAGATGTGTTATCAACTCTCAAGACAGACATGATTGACTGCATTTGTAAAGGGGTAGTCCTGACTGATGTCCAAGAAGTTAAAACTCCTTTTTGCGATGCTAAGAACATTGTCATGTCTAGAATGGAGGGAATAAGAGCAGTTCCAACTGGCAAATATATATTTGAGATTCAACAAAATTTTATGTCTAAAGACAATTATTTAGTACGTGTTTGTGACTTGATCCTTACTTCTTACATTCTATGCTCCAACTGCATGTGTTTGTGGAGCATCATATTTTCCTTTCTCTTCTACGCACACCAGCCACTGATGTCCTTTCAACTTTATTCCATTTTATCTTTAGTGACTGAGCTATTCATACCTATCCTCACAGAAACAAAAAACAAAAACCAGTCAAAGTGTAAAAGCAATAAAAAAACCATTAAGAATTGCTCACAAATAATTAAAAAGATTAAAATAGAGTGTGTTCTACTAACTTAGCCAGCAGGGTGGGGTTACTACTTCACTGGTGCCCCAAACCTGCCCTGCCAGCCATGTCTTTAGTCCTTTCATAAAGGGCAGCAACTCTGTTTGGAAATACAGCTCAATTGGCAGGAGGTTCCATAGGGCTGGAGCACACACTAGAAGGCCCTCTTTCTGGTGCTAGAGAGATGTGCCTCTCTAGTAGATGAAACAATTAGAGAGCCTCTCCGGTCCACTCTGGTGGGATGGACAGATGTTCTTGGGGTGATGCAGTCTCTTAAGTATCCTGGTCCACTACCATGTAGGGCTTTAAAGGTAATTACCAGCACCTTGAATTCCACCCGGAGGCACGCTGGCAACCAGAGCAGTTCCCGAAGCAGTGGCGAGGCATGGGCATAAGGACCGCACCCCAACACCACCCGAACAGCTGCATTCTGGACCAGTTGCAGCCTCCAAATTGTCCGGGGCTCAGCAAATAGTGAAAAAGAAAGTATTTTATCTGTTCAAAACTCTTTCTAAAGTGCACTTTGGAATTTTTCACCATGTTTTTGCCACTTTAGAAAGGATTTTGAACAGAAAAAATATGGGTGTTGTTTTTTTTTTTTTTGCTTTTTTTCTGAGCTCCGGAACCCATTATTTGATTTTCAATGATTCCTATGGAAAATACCCTTTCAAGATATGGATTTTTCAAGATATGAAAAACCTCGAGGAACAAATTAATTTCGTATGTACTCATACATTAATCTAAAATCAGCATAGTTGTGAAGAATCCACATAGAGCATCCTTCATGACATGGCATGCTAAGACAGCAATAAAGTACTGTATACTAATATACAGCATCATAGCACTTACCGTCTCTTAAGAAGTATGCTAAGCCAAGTAGACAAACTTCTAAACCTCCTTTTATATTTTAAGCTTCGCATTCTTGACCCTTCTAGATGGTCTACCAGTCAGGCTTCAGGTTCTTTATAGACAACTGAAATCACCTTCCCAATTACCACAGTAGCATAGAACAAACTGATCTGGCCTTTAAGATTCTCTCAGCCAAGATAGCTCAGCCAATTTATTCTGTACAGACAAACCTCGCATAAAGAGTGCCTCGCTTAAAGAGTAACTCGTTTAAAGAGCAGAATTTTCTCTGAATATTCGCTTTGCTTAACAAATAAAGCCAACCAAAAACTCGCTTAACAAATAAATTGGGGTTCACAATCCCCCCCCCCACACAATTGGTCATTTACAATGGTGTTTCACTTAAAGAGCAAACTTGCTTAAAGAGCAATCCTGTGGAGCGCATTATGCTCTTTGAGCGAGGTACAACTGTACTCAGTTCTAACAAGGATTGTTCTCCCCACTCTTAGTTAGCCATTCCTAGACATTTATTTAAAAGCCTGTATTTTCCAGAATTTGTCTGGCCAGACATCCCACTACGATAATGGAGTAGATTGTACATCCAATGACTCAATGCCGAGTGTCAGGTGGTGGTTAATAACAACAACAACAACAACAACAACAACAACAGCAACAGCAACAGCAACAACAACAACAACAACAACAATAACAATAATAATAATAATAATAATAATAATAATAATAATAATAATAATAATAATAATAATAATAATAATAATAATAATAATAATAATAATAATAATAATAATAATAATAATAATAACAACTGTCTAAGAGTCAAGATCAAGGAGAGGGCAAAGACCTCCAAGGACATGATTAAAGAATCAGCCCTTGTGCGGAAATATCTTGCCTGTTAAATGACAAGCTACTCCTGCACTGATGAAACAGTCAGCACCTTTAAGAAATGGAGCAACTTTACCTAGGGGAAAATAATCAATTTTTAAATGTGATTTACTGTTTCCAGCTAATCATGGTTGTTATGGGAGAAGTGATTTCAAGCATTATTCCATTGAATAGATTTGTGAGTTAGGTTTAAACCCTTGCACTGTGGTTTTAATAATTGGATTTTTTTTGGGGGGGGGGGATTCTTTGATAAGACATCAGTCTCCATTTTATTCTGACAAAGTGGAAAATTTGACTTCTATTTTTTTTTTCTAGATGCAGAAATAATTTAGCTGCCCACCTTATCAAAGAAAGTCATTTGATTTTTATCAGAGTGTTCTTTTAGCAGACACAAAGCCTCATGTTACAGGAAAAAAGAGACATTTTTGACATCTGCTATTAAAGTACATATCAAAATGACAGCAGAATTTAAATAAGCAGTTTGAATCAACAGCAAATTATTCAAGGAACTTGTATTTTTGGCTGAATTGGAAGAGAAGGAAATGTGTGGCGATGCCAGACCCAATACTCTTTACAACATATGTTAAGGAATGCTGGGTTGGGAGTTTGTGGAGGGGATTGGGATACTAAAGAAGGGAAGATGGAAGAGATGACCTCAGTCTATGGTTGGAGAGTTTTTAATTTCTATTAAAATTCCCTTTACCTGTGCAGAAGTGCAGTGACTCCAGAGGAGAAAAGCTAAAAGTCTCACAGACTCCATCTTTCTCATTAGCTAGCTCTCAAAGTTTCAATAACGTACTATGAGGCATTTGTAAAAGAAAAAACATTTATTTAGTTACAGTCCCTATAAATTACAAATGTGTGCATTATGCTTTCCTTAAGAGCCCTGGTAGCACAGTAGTTAAACAGCTGTACTTCAGCCAGAATGTTGTGAGTTCAGTTCTGACCAGGACTCAAGGTTGATTTGGCCTTCTACCCTTCCAAGGTCTGTAAAATGAATACCCAGAATTTTGGGGGCAAAATGATAATTACCTGTAAACTGTCCAAAGAGTGCACTAAGCACTATGGGGTGGTGTATAAGTGTAATGTAATTGCTATTACTGCACATATGATACTAACCAAACAAATAGATCGACAACAACAAGACAACTAACACCAGACAACAAATAGAAGGCAAGAACAGAAAGCAGAGAGAAGCAGAGTTCTCTTTGAATTCAAAGGCAGGAAGAAACAATTGGCATATTTTATGGTGTAGTCGGTCACTTGTTAAGGAAACATATTAGAAAAGAATCAGCCCTTGTGCTATGTTCTGTTCTCCAAATAAGTTAAGGTGAACTAATATATGCCATTTTGTTGCCTGAGGCAGAAAATCTACTTGCCACTGTAACCCTTAGCATAAGGGTTATTTGGATGAAGCCAATCTGTGTGGAAATCCTAGGAAGGGGTTATGAATCAGGATTTGAGCTGGAGAGGCAGGAGCTGCTGTGCCCATGGAGTATAAGAAGGCCATTGCCAGCTTGGTTTAGAGTTTTGAAGACTCTATATATGGAATTGATTCCTTTATTTTGTGGATGAGATATATATCTATATCTGGGAATTTAATCTTACTTGACTTAAAAGAGATGTTGAATTCTTCCTTATTTCTTGAAACTAAGCAGTGATTAAAAAACAGGGTGACTCCTCCACAGCTGCCTGGGGTTGAGATTGGTTATCTCAGCTGTCCACAAGTGGCCATGATGTCTAGGAAAAGAAACTGAAGCAAGAGTGGTTTGGAGGGGGAAAAATGGAAGTTGTTCTGAGAGTCAGAGAACTAGAGCTGGTAATAGCAGCCCTTGAGTAAGTTTTAACTTTAGTTTGTGTGATGCCAAGAGCTTTGTAATGAGCATACATTAAAAGATGCTTTGAAATAGGATTCTGCTCTTAATGAAGGAAGTGGTAAAGTGCAAAAATGTGTCTAATGTAGCTGGAGGCTGTGAAGTAACAACTCAGTTTCAGATTCAGAGGCTATAAAAGCTTCTTAGTGAAGTTAATGAACTAGCTTCTGTCAAAAACAAAATAAAAGCCCTCCAGCTTTGTTACAGATGTCCTATTTACTTCACAATACAAAAGGAGAACTTGAGTATCATGAGATGTTTTTAAGTCATGACAATGAAAGAACAGCTTTCAGAAATTCAAAGGTATTTACATACAGTATTGTACTTTTTTCTACTCAAAGGGCTTTGCTTCCAAACTCACTTCATTTCCTGTTCTCCTGAGTTATCAACATAAGGGTGTCCTATGATATCACACACACTCCCTTATCGAAGGATATCAGATATCTAATTTGTAACGTTCTCCTAGGATTAGCTGGGACAATCAATTTCTTTATTTTCCCGACATCTATGCTCACCTTGGTCTGTTCAGTTCACAATTACCAGAACATTGACATTACCTAGTGGAAGCAGCAGCTAGGAGAGAGGTAAAAAGGAGTATTGATGGGCCTCCCCCACACACAGACACACAAGAGGAGCAGCAAGGAAGGTGGGAGAGGAGACAACAAAAACATCGCTGAGTGAAATAAAATGACAGACCTCTGTTGATTTTATTACAGACTCCTTGATGCATGCAATTGATTAGTATACTAATTTTTAAGCATGTCACACTGTGTTAAAACTGTGATAATATGTATGATAGAAAAATACTGGTGTTGGGGCAGGCAAACAACGTCAGAAATTTTCCCAAGAAAACCTCATGGACAGCAACAACAACAACAACAACAACAACAACAACAACAACAACAACAACAACAACAACAGCAACAGCAACAGCAACAGCAACAGCAACAGCAACAGCAACAGCAACAGCAACAAAGTAGATGGAACAGGATGTGAAGCCCCTCAGACAGGAAGATGGGGGTGGATAAGATAGTGGGAAGGCAAATGCAATGCTGGAAAGAACAATATGTGATAGGAACATGGAATGCAAGATCTATGAATCAGGGCAAGCTGGAAGTGATAAAAAATGAAATGGAAAGAATAAGCATTCACATCTTGGGAATCAGTGAAATAAAATGGACAGGGATGGGCAAATTCAGCTCTGGAAACCATCATATCTACTACTGTGGCCAAGAAAACCTCAGAAGAAATGGAGTGGCCATAATCATCAATAAATTAGCGAGAAAAGCAGTAATGGGATATAATCTAATAAATGACAGAATGGTCTCAGTTTGAATCCAAGCCAAACCATTCAATATCACTGCAATCCAAGTCTACGCACCAACCACTAGTGCAGATGAGGCCACAACTGACCAGTTCTCTGAGGAATTACAGCACCTTACAGAACTGACAGCAAAAAATGATGTCCATATTATACTAGGAGATTGGAATGCCAAGTTAGGAAGTAAAGAAGTAAATAGGATAACGGGCAAATTTGGTCTTTGAATTCAAAATGAAGCAGGACAAAGGCTAATAGAGTTCTACCAAGAGAACACACTAATCATAGCAAACAACCTTTTTCAACAATGCAAGAGGGGACTTTACACACAGACATCACCAGATGGCCATCACCGAAACCAGATTGATTATATAATCTGCAACCAAAGATGGAGAAGTGCCATACAGTCAGCAAAAGCAAGACCTGGAGGAGACTGTGGCTCAGATCATAATCTACAGATTTTACTTCCTTAGGATCCAAGATCACTGCAGATGCAGATTGAAACCATGAAATAAAATGGTGAATAATTCTTGGGAAGCAAGCTATGAGGAATTTGGGCAACATATTTAAAAGTAGAGACATCACCTAGTAGTGATATATGGTTGTGAGAGGTGGACCATAAGGAAGGCTGAGGACAGTAGAATAGACACCTCTGAGATGTGGTGTTGGAGGAGAATTTTGAGAGTACCCTGGACAGTGAGGAGAACAAATAGGTCGATCTTAAAAGAAATCAACCCCAACTGCTCCTTGGAAGGTCAAATATTGAAGATGAAATTAAAGTACTTTGGACATCAAATGAGAAGAGAAGATTCACTTGAGAAAGCCTTGATACTTAGAAAGGTGGAGGGCAAAAGAAGAAGGGGGCTGCAGAAAATGAGATGACTAGATGGCATTGTTGATGCAATGGGCACAAAGCTGGGTGGGCTGAGGAGAATGGTGGAGAATAGGGGTGCCTGGTATGCAGTGGTCGGAATCAACTGTGCGACTGAACAACAAAAAGTGGAAGGTCCTCACAGTTATTGAGTACAAATACTAGGAGGCTACAAAATCATCTACTGGGTGGGACACAGGCAAGTAACTCCTTGAAAATGTTGCATAAGAAATGATTTGCTAATGGGCTTCACCTTTCCAAGAAAAATACAATATTCATTTATTTATATACTCAGCAGCACCACTACTTATTTCTTTTGCAAGGTAAATGTTAACCATTTACCACATTTTGACTAAGATTTGATAAACATGCTGATCAGAAGACTGAAGAAATAAATAAAGATATGGTTCACCCATATCAAGAAGATCTACCAGGCTATCATTGATTTCACATTAATAAAAAGGCATAACTTAAAACTAGGAAGACCCAAATCCAAATCTTGTCTCTTATAATAAAACTCATTGGGTGATCTTGGGACACCTAAAATCACTTAGATTAATCTGTTCAAGGTATATTAGGAAGAAATTTGAGAATGAAAATACCTGGATGTATTTCAAACAGGAATTATAATACAGTTATGCTAGCATTGCCAAATTGAGATGAGAGTGATTTTTCCTTTCATGCTAAGGAAATCTGGTTGGATTCAGTTTCAGTCCCACTTAATAAACCCAATGAAATCATGAGGACTTAGATTATTTATTTATTTATTTATTTATTTATTTATTGTTTACAATTATATGCTGACTGGAAGGTGGCAGGTTAGCAGTTTGATATCTGAATACTGCAGGAATGAGCTCCCATCTTTGTCCTAGCTCCTGCCGACCTAGCAGTTTGAAAGCAAGCAATTGCAAGTAGATAAAAAGGGACCACTTTGGTGTGAAGGTAAACAGCGTTCTGTGCAATCCGGTGTCTAGTCATGCCTGCAACATGACCACAGCTTTGAAACAGAGATAAGCACTGAACTCTAAAGTCAGATATGACTGGCTTTCGAGCAAGGGAAACCTTTACCTTTAACCTTTACTTTTCACCTTTATTTAATATTTGTCAAATTTTAAGAGCAACTAATTGCAATCTACTATTATCTTTGATTAGCAGCTATTTTCATGCCCCAAAATCCTGTTGAATTGCTCGACAGTAAATGAAACTGTACAGTTGTACCTCACTTAAAGAGCATAATGCGTTCCACAGGATTGCTCTTTAAGCGAAACACCATTGTAAGTGACCAATTGTGGGGGGGATTGCAAACCCCGATTTATTTGTTAAGTGAGTTTTTGGTTGGTTTTATTTGTTAAGCGAAGTGACCATTCAGAGAAAATTCTGCTCTTTAAGCGAGTTACTCTTTAAGCGAAACGCTCTTTATGCGAGGTTTGACTGTATATGTAAATGAAACTGAGTCCTGCTTCTGACGTTGGAGCAAACCCAAAGCTCTCGGATGTAGCATGGGATTACCCTGTTCACATATTTTGTTCTCTTTTTCTTTGAATAGTATTATAATAATTCAGGATTTAAAACATAAATTGATACATTGCAAAATAGACTACATTATCTTCAATAAATACAAACCTTTATTTATCTATTTCAGGTGGTTCTATAGCCAGAAATTCTAGCTTAAAAGATCTAAAACAACAACAACACATAGATAGCCAGTATTTACAGCTAAATTTATAGGGCCTTCTAAATTTTATTTTATTGGATCTTATTGATGCTCCAAGAAATATTTAAATGACACTAAATCAAAATTGTGCACAGAAATGCAACTTCCATACAAAGCTGGAACTCATTCTCACTCACACTCATGGATAAGTAAATGTTCATCAACATTTATAGCTGCCTTGAGGGCATTCATGTTGAACAGCAGAATAGAAGAACTTATATAAATGAATGAATAAATAAACAAACGAGTGATTTTGATGTAACTTCTGAGTGCTAAAACACATTCATTTTTAAATGCATATAATCACCAAAACAGCAAGTCCCTTATGCCTGAAGCATTTATTTTTCCCAGGCTGCTGTTTCCCCACTTGCAAAGTGGATATAATTTTAACTGATCCACATGAATAATCTATTCCATGTTTTTCCTCATCTTTATTCTTGCTGCACAAACTGTATTTAATATGGAAGGCATGGTCTTGCCAACTCAAACTGTATTTAACATGGAAGGCATGGTCCCTTACATTTTCCATGTTGATGTAATCAGTTGAAAAACACAATTTTAATAAGGAACAGTCAATGATGTGTGGGATTTTCAGAAAATTGTTGTGATGTACCATTTATGGCTAGTTGGATAGTTCAGTGAGTTGGGTACCTGGCTTTGCAGCCAGAGATTAGGAGTTTGATGCTCCACTATGCCGCTTGGGAAAAGAGATTACCTTTGAAACCATGGCCAAGCTAAGCAGTTCCAGTTCAACTTTAGAAGAATGGTAAACAATTTATGAGTATAACTAAAAAGCACTGGGAAGTGTTATCATAAATAGCAGCTGCACATAATTATGGATTATTAGCATATTTGTCAAGTGTCCGGTTTAGGGCTTCAGCCAACATGGAACTAGAACCTCATAATTTTGTTTAGATATCCTATGAAGAGGACTTTACAGAATGAAAGAAGAAAAAAATGAACACATTTGTCTTTCCCCGCCTCTTTCCCTTGGACTCGTAAGAAGTAACAGTAGAAAACCTTGTTCTGCTTCCTCAGAATACTGGGGATTTGGATCTACAATACTGTTTTCCACACTGGCAAATCATTTGCTTTTTAGTAATCCAACCTACAGGATGTGAAGTCAATGCAAGTCTCCCAGTTAGACATGTTTTTTTTAATGAAGTTTCGAAATGTTGATGGGCTGAAATCTTAATTGGTGCAATTATGAAAACTAAGATATCTGGATTTTTTTTGGATTTTTTTTGACCACCGGAAGGGTGCACTTGTAGTTACGCCATTTGGGACCTGATGGTACTCAATTAATAATGCGGTAACTATCAACTTTGGAGACTTTTTGTTTTTTTTTTTGTTTTTTTAATTGATTTTTAAAACAAGAAAACACGAACAAAAGATAACACTAAAATACAACATAATTATCCACATTAAAGAAAATCAAAAACAAATAGAAAAACATTCAATATGACAAAACTAAACAACACCAAAACCACTTAGATACATACATCAAGAGGACATACAATAGATAAGTAAATCACCCACATCTAACCCCTCACCTCCCACATTCCTGGACCAACACAACATAAATCCCTTCACCTCCCATCTTTCCATATCAACGCAACATAAATCCCTACCACCCACCCCAAACCTTTCACCATTCTATCATCTTCTCCCCCCCATCCTTCCATTGAAGAACCGCCTCCGAGTGTCGAAGGGGGGGGGGGGAGACCGGGACTAGGCGAATTCATATCAATGTTTGAAAGTATCAAATAAATCAACTTACTCAAAGCTATACAGTTCTTCCTTGTTCTTCCTTCCTTCTGCTTATGGCTGTCTACCCCTATTCTTTTTATTTCTATTCTATATTTTCAACCCTTATTCCCCTTTAGCTTTCTTTAACAAAAATTCTTTATATTTCTATAATATTTTTATAATTACCCTACAACTTGTAAGACCCTGGGAACAGCTAACTCTTCCTAACAATTCAAGTGTTACATTAACTTAATATTTCCTTCCATCTGTAATATCCTAGACTTCATTTTCATATTTCCAGACATACCCTTAAGCAAACCCTTTTTCATATTTCCCTTTACCTCTGCTACTATTGTATTTTTATTATAATTCACCCCTATCTTCAACTCCTTCATCTTTTCAATACTTTATATTTCTATCTCGTATTTATTCTAAACTACTCTCTTTTATCATTTTTGTCAGCACCTTATTTAATTCCTACCAACTCCATTGCCCATTTTTTATAGAGATTATCGTACTTCCCCATTCTAAACAGTTATCTATCCCATTCTATATTCTATTAATATATATACCTATATAAGGTTTCCATAACTATGTTACACTATACTTCTTTTATTCCAGAAAATCAAAATCAAAATCAAAATTCTTTTAATCCACAAGAGAATCTGTCAATTTTCATTTCTTTAACGTTTTTTCACTATTATTGCAGTTATTTCCTATATTTAAGGATTTCTCTATGATTTCCTTCCATTCTTCCTTTTTCATTAATATTACATGATTTTAACATATCCATGCAATCAGTTTATTCTCTTATTTTTTTCCCATAACTGTATTACTCTATGCTTCTTTTCATTCAGAAAGACAAAAATCAAAATCAGAATTCTTTTGGTCCACGAGAGAAATCGTGTCACTTTTACTTTTTTAAAATTTATTTGCTAATACTGCAATTATTGCCTATATTTGACAGTTTCTCTTTGATTTCCCTCCATTCTTTTGATCCTTTTTCAATAATATTACATGATTCCAATGTATCCATGTAGTCAGTTTGCTCTCTTATCATCACTACTTTCCCTATCCAGAAGAATCTCAACTGTTGGAATTGTTGTCAATTTTAATTCACTCCCTTGTCTCTTGATAGTTTTGTAATTGGTTTTAGTTTCCTTCCTCCACAATCTTTCTCTTTTTGATAAATCCTGGTAAATATCCAATTGTTCACCCTCCTTCTTTCTTTCTTTCCCTTTCTCCTTTTTAACATATAATAACAACTCATTAATTCTTTTCCAAAATTAATATTCCTTTAAATTAAGTTTTCTTTACACACATAAATCAAACACTTCATATTGCTTTGGGAATTACGTCCATCGGTTAACTATTAATAATTTTTCCCATAACTATATTACTCTATACTTCTTTTCATTCAGAAAAACAAAAATCAAAATCAGAATTCTTTTGGTCCAAGAGAGAAATCGTGTCAATTTTACTTTTTTTAAAATTTATTTGCTAATACTGCAATTATTGCCTATATTTGACAGTTTCTCTTTGATTTCCCTCCATTCTTTTGATCCTTTTTCAATAATATTACATGATTCCAATGTATCCATATAGTCAGTTTGTTCTCTTATCATCACTACTTTCCCTGTCCAAAAGAATCTCAACTGTTGGAATTGTTGCCAATTATAATTCACTCCTGTCAGGAAATGAACCTATTTCCTAAGGCTTGAAATTGCCAATTTTCAAATAGGCCTCAGAAAAATCCATTTTTCTCTCTCTGAGCCTCAAGGCTGTGTAACAGCATGTTTTTCAACCATGTTTTCAGTATTTCTTATCTTTTGTAAGCTAGCTAAGAGCCATGTTATGACTAGCCCCAGTGCATCCTGTGTCCACGTGTATAAACAATGTACTGTTGTTTTGAGAAAGTTTTCTCTTTGTTATGTGATTGGCTAAGCTGTCCCACCTGACTGGAAATTCTCCATTTTGGAGAGAAGAAGGAGTTCGTCTCTGATTCTTCATGGATTAAGACCTGTTTTTGATTAGAGAGCTTTTGTTTTTGAATCTCTATGGGCTAGCAATCTTTAGCCTAGGAGCTATGCATTTTTGCTCCTTAAAAATGGTTACCTAGATTTGCCTGTGGACTTTATTGGACTGACCTGTGCTACTGACTTTTATGCTTTATGAACCTGATCAATAAATCTTCATCATTTTTCTGAACAACGTGTCTTCATTGGACTAAAAAGGGTAAGAGCTGCCTTTCACACACACAAATCTTTGAACACGCTACCCAATTAAAACCCCTTAAGAGCTGATAACCAGCTGAGAATTCTATCTCTGTTCTAATTAGCCGTCCAGCTCGCCCTGTGTAGGTTTGTTTTGGTTTCCAGGGGTTTTCCAGAAGTGAGGGGGCCGACTGGATCGTGACAACTCCCTTGTCTCTTAATAGTTTTGTAATTGGTTTAATTTCCTTCCTCCACAATCTTTCTCTTTTTGATAAATCCTGGTAAATATCCAATTGTTCACCCTCCAACTTTGGCACCTGTGTACCTTTTTTCTTTAAATAAGCCAACAACTTTAATTTGCTTTCCAAACTTACAAATTTTACCAAAACATATCTTTTAAATGTCCCATTTCTTTTCTTTCCCAGTCTGTAAACTTCTGATATATCTTCTTGAGTAAAATTTCTCCCCATCTTCAGTTCATTCAACCATTTGATGATTCTTTCCTTTAATCTGTCAAATTTAAGTTCTGGAATATTCTTTATCAATAAATTCCTTTTTTTTGCCTCTACTTCCAACTTGTAAAGCCTCTTTTCTTGTCTATCACTTCTTTCATCTCCCTTTTTTCCTTTTCCTTGAATAATTTCAATTGATTCCTCCACAAATATTAACCTTTCCTCTGTTGCAGCAAGTTTTTCATTTGTTACTGACTTTAAATTTACCAGTCCATCCCTTAAATCCTGTTGTTCTTTCATAAAAACTTTCGTTTGTTGTTTAATATTTTGGACCTCTTCTTCTATAGATTTTGATTTTACTTCTAATAACGCAAATTTGTCATTTATTGTTTTCATAAAATCTTCCAACAAATTCCTCAGATCTTGTTGTTTTTTCATGATATCACTCATTTCTTGCTTCCTTATCTCATTCATTTTATCCAATTTTCTCTCTATTTTATCCCAATTGTCCATTTGTTTTCCCATTGCATCCAAGCATTGTTCTTCTTCTTTTAGTTTTGTTAATTTCAAATTTTCTGCCTCTGTTTTCTTCTGTTCTGTTTCTTTTTCTTTTTTTTCATCTTCTAATTGTATCAAGTCCTGTTTATCTGTTGTAGCAACTATTATCTCTTCCTTCTCTTTAAATATATTACTCATTTCTTTCTTCTTTTCCTCAAGGAAGGATATAAGTTGTTTATATTCAGTAGTGTCTTTAATGCTTAGAGGTTTAGTGTCTAAATAGCTCATTATTGCTTACCAAATTTTCCACTATTATATATTAAATTCAAGTTGTCATTCACCACTGTTACCCTTTAATAATCAGTCTCATACCAAATCATTCTTGGTCATACATTTTGAACTTCCTTCCACTTGTATCTTCAAAAAAGAAAAAAAGAACTTGTCCTTTAAGTAATTCACTCCCAACTTTCTCTCGGACTCTGCACCAAGTAATTAACAATGTTATCTTTAACCAAGTAAATCTCTTTAGTTGCCGGTCTTTAAATAAACATCATAGTCCACAACTTTTCTCCAACTTCTCCTTCCAACTGTGTCACCGGTAATCAATATCAGCTGCAATAATCAGTCTCTCATGGCAATTCACACCAAGTCTCTTAATAGTAATCCACCATTTTTTCTTCTCTCCATTTATCAAATTTTAAGTGCAACGCATTCTTAGCAAACTAAAGGTATTCAAAATATTCAGAGTTTCAAAGTTTTACTTTCAAAGTAGATTAGAGATATTCAAAGTTTCAAAACTGTTCTCTCCTCATGCTTGTCTCTTAATACTTTTCTCCATGGCTTCAGGAGTGGGAGATTAACTGTGTTATCTTTCCTTTGGTCTAATCAATCAAACAAACATCCTTCCAGTTGCTGAGCCTTAAACAAACATTGTAATCCAAAAGTAGAAGCATTGTGAGATTTACAAGGGTATCTTATAAAGAGTTCACCAGCTTAAACATTCCATCCATTTCTTGCCGTTTTACATATGAGCCTGTCTTATTCATTATCTTCGTCTACGGCGTCTTTCAGCTTTTTCACTTCTCATCACCGTCCTAAGTTCTCATTCCCTCTGAAATTTTTCACCATCATCCCTCCCGAAATCTCTCAGCTGAAAGCCTCCTTTTTTCACCTTTTCCAAAACATTCATCAGGCAGCCTGTTTAAGGTGTGTATTACTCCTTCGCCATTTTGTCCCGGTCTCCGGAGACTTTTTGCATAGAACAAAAGTTGTTGGGAATGGTCCATTTAGTCTAAAAAAAAATTCGTAGCAGTCAAAATCTGAAATTTTGAAAAATGTTGCTACCTTTCAGGGGATAAAACATGAGAATGGTAAGTACAGTACTTTTAGTCAATGTATGATTACATTTATTTTGTTAAAATAATCTGTTTTGTTAAAATTACAGGTTTTTCTTTTAAAATTACAGGTTTTTCTTTGAAATTACAGGTTTTTCTTGAAAATTACAGGTTTTTCTTGAAAATTTCAGTGACATTTCTGCTGCAGGGACTGTGAGAAAGCTACAGTGTTACAGGTATTACAAGGATTTGATCTTGTAGAGAGCTTTTCCATCTAGCGTAACTTATTTTTCTTTCTGTCCTCAGCTACAACTAACATAAGCAACTGCCGCTGTTCCTCATCTTGAGTTAACTTATTCCCTTTCAGGAATTTGGTGATCAATGCTATGCCGCGTTCGGCACAGTCGTTGACAATTTTAAAATGAGTCACAATGTTCAGACTTTGCAGATAGTCAACATCTGCACTCCATAGCTCCGGGCCCTTGTCAAGAAATTTAGAGGATATTCCAGTGGTACTGAAAAAACACAAGGACTGCTTCGAGCAGAGGTCACTGAGTTTTAAGTCAAGCACACTGTCATCAAGGAGAACTGTAGAACTTCAAAATTAGCACGCTTCGGGTCTCCCGACCTCCCTAGAGCCGATGTGCGCTATTTTTGAAGTTCCCCCAACCTCTTTGAGGCTGCAGCAAGCCAGAATGTCGGGATTTGAACCCTGACGTTTTGGCTTGCTGCACTGGCTGAGGATGTCGGGGAAGCCCAGAAACACCTTGGATCGGGTCTCCCCACCTCCCTGGACCCGGCAGGGGGGGTCAGAGACCCCAAAATTGGTAAAAAAGTCCATTTTTTAAACCAATTTTGGGGTCTCTGACCCTCCTCCCGGGTCCAGGGAGGTGGGGAGACCCGATCCAAGATGTTTCTGGGCTTCCCCGATGTCCTAAGCCAGTGCAGCAAGCCAAAACGTCAGAGTTCAAATCCCGACATTCTGGCTTGCTGCAGCCTCCAGGGAAACAGGACTTTTTAAAACGTTGTGTGATCAATGCATTGCACAACGTTAAAAACCGGATAACGACGAGACTTGTGGAACCAAGTCTCAATGTTATCCGGGGTACTAGTGTAAAGTCTTTCTTCCAGTCATGTGGCATGGAAGGCGAAGGTGCTCAAAAGGACATTTTTCCTCTTCCAAAGCAGAAAAGCAAGAGAGAGAAGGCCAGAGCAAAAGAAAGTCCTTAACACATGCAAATAGGATCAGGTGATCTCTGAGGTAGGAAAGGACCTTTTAATTGTAATTACAGGCAAACAATGCAAAATGACATCATTTTGGTCAGGCTAGTTTTTTCTGTCACTCTGATCACTTGCATGCTGGGGTTGCACTAGAATACTCGACAGTTACAAGTAAAAGAAAAGGGAATGGTTTTTCCAGACATTCAAAATGAGCTCTTACCACACATGATCATAATTCTAAGGAAACAAAAATTCTGTTCTCAACACTTGGCAGGGCAGTACAGATAATGGGCTTACATGGACTGATAAATTGCATTTGCTAAATAGTTTTCTCAGATCATGGATTTCATTGAACCAATGTGCATAGGCACTATCAGTTTTACTGCCTGTGGTAAAGGAATGGTTACAAAGTGAGAATGCATCACAGCATAGAGTTAACTACAAAATTCCTTTGTATCTATCATTCTTTGCAAAGCTTTGTTTCTGAAGCAATGAATAAAGAGTGCAATGACAATGAAATGGTTAAGAAAGCCTACCGGATAGCTGAGGTGCATAAAGTCTAGAGTTAATGTGCCTCAGAGAGGCACATTATTGGATTAATATTGCTTGCTCATGCTTGAAGCTCAGAAAATTGCTCAAAGGCAGATGGAGGAAAAGCTAAATTCTAAAAATAAAATTCCCAGCAGAAATGAAGATTTTCACAGTTCAAATTGTTTTTTTACCCCCTCTAGGATATATTTATATATCTCTAGACACTGAAGTAAGTTACAAGGGGGGGGGGAGTTTAGAATAATATGTAAGTTTACTATGTGTCTGGGCAGAGAGAAAACAAAAAATGGAGGAGAAAATGTATTGGTTTTCTAAGTATACAATTTCAAAAGAATTGTCAATAAAGAATTTGGAGATGGTGCACTTATAGAACTGCTAATGAAAAAAGCATAACACAGATTTAAAAGGATGAATTTTCTTGACTATGAATTTCAAATTTAGGGTAATGGAGTACATCCCTGAAAAAGAGCTTACATAAAGTGAAAGAGATTTGGAGTAATGAAATACCACAGATCTCCTAGTACTTCCCCAGTTTAGCAAATAATGCTGAGGGGATATGAGACCTAGATATCATTTGGGCATCTATCTTTCCACCCACTCTAGGAATAAAGTTATTACTTTAGCAACACAGCTGAAAAATTATCAAGCAGATTGGTGGGTGGACATGGTATTTAATTCTTCCTAATCTGCACAGTGTTTTTTCTTTCTTTTTCACAATCTTTGTTAGACACTTCTAAAGCGACTTCTCATATTAGACCAAGAATAGATCTGCTGTATATATAACTACTGCATGATATGGAACTTTAATTCAGTGTAACAGGTCTGAGTATCCTATTTGGCCACCATTTGGAGACACACATACCCATAGAAGATATATGTACTGTATGTGGTAAATTATGTCCACACTAGAGTTAGGAGTTCTCATGTAATACCACATGGTGGTGGTGGTGGTGGTAGTCATCTTCTTCATCTTCTTCATATATCATCTAGTCAATTCTGACTTATAGTGACCATTTTCAGAGTCTTCTAGGTAGAAAATAGACAGAAGTGGTTTACCATTCCTTTTTCCTGGGAGCATCTTGGGGTTGTACACTTTGCTCAAAGCTACAACAGGATGGCTCTGCTCAAGGGAAGCAGTGGGGAATCAAATTCCCAACCAGTGGTGGCACATCTAGATGCGTAAACCACTGAGCTATCCAGTCAGCTTTTTGTTGTTCAGTTGCAAAGTCGATTCTGACCCTCTGCGACCCCATGGACCACTGTCCGCCAGGCACTTCTGTCTGCCACCATCCTCCTCAACTCACTCAGCTTTGTGCCCATTGTGTCCACAATACCATCTAGCCATCTCATTTTTGGCCACACCCTTTTTCTTTTGCCCTCCACCTTTCCCAGCATCAAGGCCTTCTCAAGTTAATCTTCTCTTCTCATTTGATGTCCAAAGTACTTTAGCTTCATCTTTACTATTTGACCTTCTAAGGAGCAGTCAGGGTTGATTTCTTCTAAGATTGACCTATTTGTTCTCCTCGCTGTCCAGGGGACTCTCAAAACTCTCCTCCAACACCACATCTCAAAGGCATCTATTCTTCTGTGCTCAGCTTTCCTAATGGTCCAGCTCTCACAACCATACATTGCCACAGAGAATACCATTGCTTTGACTATATGAATTTTTGTTTGCAATGTGAAGTCTCTACTTTTCACTATGCTCCCCAGGTTTCTCATCGCTTGCCTCCCAAGAATCAGTTGCCTTTTTATTTCATGGCTGCAAACACCATCTGCAGTGAGCTTTGATCCCAAGAAAGTAAAATCTGTCACTGCTTCTACTTCTTCCCCATCTATTTTCCAGGGACTGATAGGGCTTGTTGCCATGATCTTTGTTTTCTTTATATTGAGTCTCAAGCCAGCTTTTTCACTTTCTTCTTTCAACCTAATCAGGAGCTTCTTTAGGTCCTCCTCACTTTCTGCCATTAGGGTGGTATCATCTTCATATCTCAAATTGTTGATGTTTCTTCCAGCAATTTTGATCCCAAATTGTGATTCCTCCATCCCTGAATTGCACATTATGTGCTCTGTGTATAAGTTGAATAAGCAGGGTGAAAAAATGCAGCCTTGTCTTAACATACAGAAGTGGTTTACCATTCCTTTTTCCTGGGAGCATCTTGGGACTGTACACTTTGCTCAAAGCTACAACAGGATGGCTCTGCTCAAGGGAAGCAGTGGGGAATCAAATTCCCAACCTGTGGTGGCACAGCCAGATGCCTAAACCACTGAGCTATCCAGTCAGCTTTTTGTTGTTCAGTCGCACAGTCCATTCCGACCCTCTGCGACCCCATGGACCACTGTCCACCAGGCACTTCTGTCCTCCACCATCCTCTTCAACTCGCTCAGTTCTGTGCCTATTGTCTCTACAATACCATCTAGCCATCTCATGTTTTGGCCGCCCCCTATTGATATTATTTTGTTACATGACAGGATGGTTTTTTGCATCTGGAGGAGAGTAAGGTTTCATTTTCCTATACAAAGGGCCATCCATCCATCAACTTCCATTCAATCCCAGTGATCACTGAAATGGTAAAATATAGCAGAGTGCAGGAAGGTGGCTGGCTTTTGCCACACCCTGAGGTTTGAGAGTGTTTGTTGAGATACAGGAGACAAAAACAAACTCCGGCTTGGGTTGCAGGAAATATGTATTTACACTATTTACAAAGGTTGTGCACAAAGTGCAAGTTAACACTTGTCTTGAAGTCAGACCAAGTGGTGCAGCAAGTCCTTATAGTCTATGTGAGCTAATTTAGCTCTTATCTTCGATAAAGCAATGCAAGCAGTCCAAACCTTTATCTGTTGCTTCAAGGTCGGCTTCGAAGATATTCACCAGTTCATTCTAGCTATGGAGTAGCTCAGTTCCAAAACAGTCCTTGGTTAGGTCACCACAATGTGGCTGAGGTATGTGTTCCAATATCTTGCAATAACTGGCAAGTAGACATACCAGACAATCCTCAAGAACGACGAAGGTCCGATGGACGTGAGCACAGCAACAAAGCAGCCAGAGAACAACAGGCTGGCTGGCTGGCAAAGACTGTTGCCTCAATTTATGCTAGACACAAACACTCAATGCTTGCACCTGGCTGTGGTAGTTGCACAGTCTTAAAGATACAGTCATTGGTTTGTTCTCGTTGCAAACCTACTCATATATCCTAACAATCACATGTGCTAGAACCAAACCAAAATGAAGCTATCCTACTTGTATTTTTTCAAAAGGAAGGCATATGTAAGGAAGAGGCTGATTTATGATTGCCCATAAATTATTAATCAACAGAAAAAAAATAGCAATCGAGCCCATCCCCAAAGTGGACCAAACCACAGGGCAAAGCTCCATCTGATTTTGCCAGAAGTATGACAGCTCTCTCTCTATATATATATTTTCATGTTTGCTATTTTCAATGAAATTCAGGGTCCCCCAGTTTGTGGATTTCATCATATACAGGATGGAATAAATTTGAAATGTTAAGAAATCAAGTGTAGAAACATGACCAAATACCTCCACCTCTAGCTACCAGAAAGGACATACAAGGCTAAATGGAAGTGGGAAAGCTACTTACTTCCCCTCAATGAATAAACCCCTACTTAATATGTCAAGACTAGCACCAACATTCTGCTGTGCACTGTTGGAGTGATTCCTTCATACACTTTTACCTCGCTTAAAGAGCATAATGCGTTCCCCAGGATTGCTCTTTAAGTGAGTTTGCTCTTTAAGCGAAACACCACTTTAAGTGACCAACTTGGGGGGGGGATTGCAAACCCCGATTTATTTGTTAAGCGAGTTTTTGGTTGGTTTTATTTGTTAAGCGAAGCAAACATTCAGAGAAAATTCTGCTCTTTAACCGAGTTACTCTTTAAGCGAAGTGCTCTTTATGAGAGGTTTGACTGTATTTTGTGCAGACAGCATTCTGGCATATGCAGAGGACCTCTGTATGTCAAGCAGAAGTTTAGCAAGTTCAGCTTTTTCTGCCAGAAAAATTGCTGTTCTTGAAATGTCCCCCTAAGTGGAACTTTTGACTAGGAGCCAATTCCTCTCTTTAAAAAAAGAAAAAAGATCTGAAGAGAGCTGCCATTGAACAGCAGAGAGAAAAAGATACCTTCCTTTCACTAACAATTTTCGATAACATTTATTTTTATGATGGAATGTAGAAATGCAAAACATCCTTAGCAGTTGATGACTCTATGAAAAAGGTGTTTTCATGTTTTATTCTGTTTTATTTAAAAACTATTTTTGTATTTGTATGGCTACATTTTGGCAAGTTGCAATAGTTTTTAGGATTTATGTTCTTCATAGTTTTATTTTCTATATATTTAGTAATGTTTTTAAACTTTCCTGGTGCTATGGGCAATATAAAAGTGTTATATTTGTTATGTACAATGATTATGGTTTTTGTTTTAAATTGTCCTCATGTTGCATTTGGTTTTAATGTGTTTTTGCTAAATGTAGAATCTTAGTAATAGGGGTTTTGCTCTGTCTGGTATAGGTGGGGGTTTCCCAGGGCCGAAATTGGTGTTGTGACGGGCATGGGGCGCTATTGCAGGTGTCACTACAGGGGAACACGGGATAGATGCTTAGTTGATAAATAGTTCAAGCTATTTATCCTACCTGAGCACTCAACATATTTTAGGCTTTCTGTATTTTTACATATTTGCAAATGATTAATATACTACCTCTATTACATGATAATTGGTTAAGATGTTTGTGTTAAGCAAACACTTTCTAAATAACTATTCTGGCTTCTGGAATTTGACCTCTAGATTATTTGTTACACATTAAAATTCTGCCATTTTCTTCATGTGCTTGAACATCTTTCATTTTGTTCAGTGCAGGTGATAAAGCTGTGCAGAACTTTTTGGTAAAAAGAAACATAGTAGGCCTCACTTTCATTCCTGAAATAACTCTCATCCCCTCCCCCCCTTTCTGTCTAACCTTGTAGCTATTTCACACTCAAATGACTCAAGGTAGACATCTATCTGGCTATTATCCAAGAAGTGTGAAAACAAAGCTTTCACTTTTTGTTCCCATTCTATGACAGGTCCTTGACTTCTTAAGAAGTAAATTATGCAAAATGATTTCTGGAATGGCAATGAATACAAATATCTGGGCTCCTTATGAATAAAAACAAAGAAGCCTCAGCCATGAACAAAAAGGATGTTCACACTGCTTTGTGGATGGAATGCATCCTATTTCTTCCGGCAAATGGTATGTTGCCTTAGGTCCCTCATGTGTGCATTTGGATGTCTATAATAATGGCAGTAAAAATGATCCACATGCTTTAATTTACTGGTAAGTGGGTCAAGTGGAGGTTCACAAATGATATAGGTATAAGACTAAGAAAGGAGAGTGACAACAGTTACACCTACCTTTAAAATATTCATGTCACACAACCTTGCCTTGAGAAGATGTTACTCAGCATCACCATCTGTTGAACAACTGCAAAGGGATTTCTATTCAATCACCTTGCTATTTGGGACTTTATATTCAGCAAATGCTACCAGTCTATTTTCCAATTGCTCTGGCTTGTGATGTGTGATCCCATTTTAAATACTCAGCACCAATCATGTGTATTATTAAGAACCAGCTATTAAGCAACTGAATCATCACAGTTCAGTGTAATTTGGGCCTTGTCATCATCATTATTGGGGAGGAGGGGAGGGGGCTGCTACTCATATCCAAGCATACATTTCCCCTAGAAATCATTTTCTCAGTTGATGGATATGTTTCTGGTGACTCAATAAACTGATCCTGGCATTTAACATGTGAACACACACATTACATTAAATAGATGGTGGAGGACGTGGTTGAGTTTGATGAAGCTTTTGTGCTTGTTGCTTAGCCTCTTCTTAGTGTTTAGTCTGTGGCATTCTCCTTTGAAGTGATCAGTAGCAGCAGTGATGGTTTGGCACCAAAGTGATTGGTCTATGGCTGTTGCCTCCCAGGTTTGTGGGTTTATACCTGAGACCTTCATGGTTTGTTTCAGCTGGTCCTTATAACACTTCAAATAAGCTCCACAAGCTCTTGTACTGGAGCTAAGTTCCCCGTAAAGGATTTGACAAGGAAGCTTGGAACCATCCATACAGTGAACATTCCCTATCAATCTAAGACGATGGCCTATGATGGAAGCTTCCATGCTATTTACATGTGCCTTCTCAAGAACTGTGATATTGATGACATAGACATCCCACTTGATGTTCAAGATGGACCTTAGCTTCTGATGGTGAAAGCAGTCAAGCTTTTTGATGTCTTGGTGATAAAGGGTCCATGTTTTGCAGCCATACAATAACGTTGAGATAACAGCTTGATATACCAAATATTTGTTAAATCTTTGTTCATGAAGACCTGGTGTAATAGACAACCAAAGGCAGAATGGGCAGCACCAATTCTCTTTACCACATCCTGTTCATAGGTGTAGTTTTTAGACAGGATGCTACCAAGGTAAGGAAAATGGTCTATATTTGGATCTATATTAAAAGAAAATCCAAACATTAAGCCTTCCTTAGATCTGCACAGACACTGATTTGGCAGAATGGGATTTAGTTAATCAACTTTGTCAATTAAAGACCATCTTGTTTAGATCTCTTTTTTATTACGTTATTTTTATTGTTACTGTATTACAGAATTGTCATAAAACTTGGTCCATAGTAAGTAAAAGCAAATGAGATTGTGAGTTACATTATCTCTGGATGAATCACTTTAGATGTTTAGAAAACCAAGATAACTGCACATTCTTGAAGATAATTTTTTTGATCCTCCTACACATTTTTTAGCAGCAGTGAGAACAAATGTTATAGTTGTTCAATTGTAGGACCTTGCAGCTCTTTGTGAGACCAGTCATAAGTGATGTCATTCATTGCTAAAAATAGCAAAGTCATACAGGAAAAAAACCCTCAGTGGTTGCCTTCTTCTAAGTGGCTTGGTCATAGACAAAACCTAAACACTATTTCATATGATTATAATATTTAGTTTGGGCTTGCTTACAGATGATAGCATGGACATCCACCAGATGGTGTGGCCCTTTAGATGTTATTCAATTGCTAGGTATTGTTATATCAGCTGTGTGGAATGCTATATATCTGCTGTTCTAAGATAATCATCTCCATGAAGCTGACAAATTTACAGTCCCAATTGTAAATTATTACTTTTTAAAAGATGAAGATAGGATTTAAGTATTTTTTTTTGTTCAATTGCACAGTCGCTTCTGACCCTTTGCGACCCCATGGGCCACCGTCCTCCAGGGACTTCTGTCCTCCACCATCCCCCTAAACTCACTCAGCTCTGTGCCCATTGTGTCTACTTCAATTCCCAGAAGTCTACACCAATTTCCCAAAGCACTGATCAGTCAATGTACTTCTAATGTGTCCCACATTAGGAAACACTGATCTAGCATCTTCTTGTACTCTTCTGCAATCTATTAAGCCACTTTTATTAGACTATTACCTTACAAAAGTTTGAAAGTAGCCTGAAACAAACTATTGTAAGTGGAAGAGTCCATAAATTAAAACACAGAAACAAAATCTGATCTGTCTTTGATCAATTTCTAAACTTTCAAATCTAAAATAAGAAAACCAGCATTTCCCAAGTGCTATTTGGATGGCACATCTTATATTTGGTGATCAGACAGATTCCCAGTTAAAGTCTTTGGTGTTCTCATTTGTTTCCACAGAATATAAGAAATAGACATTGCTGGTAGCAAGAGCATTAGAATGTTTTCTCTTTTATATTTGCTTACAATATTTAACTGCAGTGAGACAAAAGAAACCTGTCCCCTAGAAAACTAGGGAAGATAATAAAATTCAAGTATTATAAAGAAAACATTGAATTGCATTCATAAATATCTTATTAAGCATGTACAGATCTACACTGTACTCCTTTTTGCAATTTTAACATTATTTGTTTGACCCACAGCCATGACAATATTTAAGATACTAAAATAACAGCACAGAATAAAATCTAGTCAGAGAAGCAGACCTCTATTTTTAGTTATCCAGGTAAGAATAATTATTTGGGGGGGGGGATTAGTTTACTAGTGCCATAGCAAAAAAAGAAAAGTCCATGCTATTGTTTTCCAATTTAAAAACTTCAAACTTTTCCTTAAATGTTTGCAAATTTTGTCTGATATTAAACCAGGGAAGACATTTTATTGAATGCTCTTTCAGTAAAATAGCAGAGAATGTAAAGAGGTAAATAATATAGGATTTTATATTTCTCTCACCACAGAAAATTCTCAGTAAGTGGTTAAATCATGACCTTTCTTGTTCTTGTTCAGTCGCACAGTCGAGTCTGACCCTTTGCAACCCCATGGACCATCACATGCCAGACACTATCCTCCACCATCTTCCTCAACCCACCCAACTCCGTGATAATTGCATCAACAATACCATCTAACCATCTCATTCTATGCCACTCCCTTCTTTTGTCCCTGACCTTTCCCAACATCAAATCTAATCGAATCATTTTGCCACATTTTACTGGCATGTTGAGACATGCTCATGGATGATTACTGACTACTAAATTGCAAGGGAAAATAATGAAGATGATTCTAAAGGGTTGGAGCCAAACAGGGGCCAAGCTATTTGCCATATTGAATATATTCAACACATTTCATTATGCTGAAACTGCTTACAGAAATAATTCTGTTGAGCTTGAACACCAGAGATACTTAAGCCTGAACTGGCAACTTTCCCAGATTTGGAAGCTACACATCCCCATGCCTGCATCTTGGAACACTGCATCCTCTTTCACGCCCCTAGAGCAGGGGTTCCCAATCTACGGCCCATGGGCCGGCTCTGGTCCACAGCACCATTTCATGTGACCCGCCTCCGCCTCCACTGCACCCAGAAGTAGAAGCCATAAAATAGCCCTGCACATGTGTAAATATGCCCATGGCTGACATAAAGGTCATAAATGCACCTGCTTCTGCTTCTGGAGGTGTGGTTCCAATGTCCAGGGGCATGGTCAGGGCCATGGTGTAAAAAGGTTTGGAATCCCTGCCATAGAGTGAACGTGACTCTGGATCCAGACATGGCAAATCCCAATTTGCTACACTTTACACAATTTTTTTGTCACATTCCAAAATGAAACAATGTGTAGATGAATAAATTCAAATTGGGGGAGCAACTGATGCTGACTGATTATCTCATCTTCATCTATTGATTCCTAAGTGTGCTAAGCAACAATGAATGCATTGTTGCCATTTTTGAAAACTACTTTCTCTTTTTAGATTCTTTCTACTCTTGGAGACTCCCTTTTGAATGTGTCTCTTTCAAAATGTCCCTTCTAAATTTAAACATTTATTAAATGACAATATTTTATGTTGGTGATATTGGATTGTTGCTTAACCTAGATGATGTATAATTTTATGTGTTTTAAATAAAATTACCACTAAATTATAAATAATGAAGAGATTTGTGTATGAAAATTCATTTCCTTTCTCTCATTGATAGACACCAAAGGACTTGGACCATTTCTTAGGAGGGTCTAAATCAGGGGTACTCAATGTTTTTCAGCTGCAGACCGGCCCACGCCCCCTCAGACAACTGAGTGGACCAGATTGGTGCTGTAAAACATGTCCACAGCCATCATAAATGCATTTATGACAGCGACAGACTCATTTATGGCTATAGTAAACACATTTACAGAAGCAAATTCAATTCAGAAATATTTATTTTTCCAAAGTGAGACTCAATTCTATATATCCCTAATCTAATATATAAATATGAGATTAAGATATATATATATATAGATTTGAGTCTTAATTTGGAAAAATAAATATTTCTGAATTGAATTTGCTTCTGTTGTTGTTCTTGTTAAATTAGACTTCTATGCAGCTCTACATGCCTCACTGAGGTAACTCAGAGCGGCTCACATAACATTATCAACATACAGTCAAACCTCGCATAAAGAGCACCTCGCTTGAAGAGTAACTCGCTTAAAGAGCAGAATTTTCTCTTAATATTCGCTTCACATAATGTTAATATGTAGCTCCTCCATTGTGTTGTTGGTTAATCTTTCTCACACTAGGTCAGGTGAAAGGAACTGCAGAATGAACTCACCCAAAGGTGGCTTCACTTTGGCAGTTTCACGTCTGGCCTAGATATGGAAAAAGAAGGAGAAGGAGAACAAAAACAAGAAGAAACTTCTCCATTTTGGGTTGAATTAGAGATGATGATCAACAGAGGCTTTACATAGAAAATCTCACAACCACCTTGCATTGTCTTTCCTCATTATGTAATATTTAACATGTATTCATACAGGGACATCATCATATTTTAAAGTTTACCCTGAGTTGCATCATTGTCTGAAGATTGGAGAGAAGCAGCCCTTAAGCAAATGTTATAACCTTAAGGGGTAACTACACAGAAAAACAATACAAGAAATTTTCTAGGAAGGGGATAGTTTGATTCACATTATTTTCCAACAATTACATGTCATACAAGCCAATGGAAATCAGCATGCAATCGCCCCCCCAAAATAAATAAATAAATAAATAAATCTGTACCTATTTCCTTTGCCACTGGCTCTTTGACTTTTTATTCAAACTGAATGAATTTGCATCAGTTCAGGATCTGTGATAGGTTGAAACAACAACCAAATGGAGCTCTCCAATTCCCTATATTAAGATGAGAAGAGAAGAAACAAAGGAGCATTTGCAAAAATGTCAGCTCCTGTTAAGGTTGCTCTGATGTTGTTATGTCCCTGCAAATCTGGGCAGCCACAGCAGAACTACCTTATCAAGCTGCAAACAAGGCATTCTGTCAATTTCCTCCTCTCTATATGCTGATTCTTGTGTAGTCAACTGAAGCAAATTCATTCAGGAAAACTTTATTTCTAGGTGGGACATCACGGTGGACCCATTCACATGTTTTCCTACTATGTAATCACACCCCCAGTAAATGTGCCTAAACATTGTTGGTTAGTTTGCCAGGACATGTCTGGCTCCTATGAAAAGCAGGGTGCTGTATAGCATAAGCTTCTGTTCTGTTATTTTAAAAAGTAGTTACAGCAAACTCAGACAAGTAAAGAGCTCATCCAACTCTACTACTGACTACTGTCCTCCAGCTCAGAGACAAGCACCAAATCACAAGAATGACCCAAAAGATAGATATAAGTTTTCCATGAGCAAAATTGAAATAGCTAAAAGAAAATAGCTAAAAGACTGATTCTTGGGAGGCAAGCGATGAGAAACCTGGGGAGCATAGTGAAAAGTAGAGAATTCAAATTGCAAACAAAAATTTGCATAGTCAAAGCAATGGTATTCCCTGTGGCAATGTATGGTTGTGAGAGCTGGACCATTAGGAAAACTGAGCGCAGAAGAATAGATGCCTTTGTGATGTTGTGTTGGAGGAGAGTTTTGAGAGTCCTCTGGACAGCAAGGAGAAGAAATAGGTCAATCTTAGAAGAAATCAACCCTGACTGCTCCTTAGAAGGTCAAATTGTAAAGATGAAGCTAAAGTACTTTGGACATCAAATGAGAAGAGAAGATTCACTTGAGAAGGCCTTGATGCTGGGAAGGGTTGGAGGGCAAAAGAAGAAGGGGGCGGCCAAAAATGAGATGGCTAGATGGTATTGTGGATACAATGGGCACAGAGCTGAGCGAGTTGAGGAGGATGGTGGAGGACAGAAGTGCCTGGCGGACAGTGGTCCATGGGGTCGCAGAGGGTCGGAATCGACTGTGCGACTGAACAACAACAAAAGAAAAACAATAAAATAAATTTCTCACTTTTTTGTTCTTTTAGTGCTGTTTTAAAAACAGTTTTCTATTAATTTTTTGTAATGTTAAATATTTTGTTAAAACAGATAATCTGTTGAAAAACAGTGAATAAACTATTAAAAGTTCAACTCTGAAAAGAGATGACTTTTCTGAAACTTCTATGTGATCAAATTTGACATTCTCTAAAAATATTATGCCACTAAGGAAATAAAACATACCAAAGTAAGTTAGTGATATGATTTTATTACCAAAAGGTGGGTTCGTTTTGGCAGTTTTATGTCTGGCCTAGACATGGAAGAAGAATTACTTAAACTAATCCCCCCCCTCCCCTTTAAGCACTCATTTCTCCCTTCTCATGGTTTGACATAAGAGTTAAAATTTATTTTTCCTTCTGCATCTGAAAAAAGAGATTCAACACACACAAGTAACCTCTCTTGGTCTTCTGGGTCATATTATGTATGTGACATTCTCAGCAAGCTAAAGCTCAGAGAACTCTATTTTGAAATGTATTAATGATGGAAAGTGTAGGTGTGAATCTCAAGAAAGCATCTAGTTTTCTGTATTCACAAATTCATCCAAAGTGTACCTGTATGGGCAGATATACTGTTGTTAATATTTAATATGGCAAAAATGGGAGGCAAGGGTAGAACAATACATGTGGAAAGGTCTACTTGAGGTGACTTTCTGTAAATCAAGTTTACTTTGGCATGTTAGTTTGAATAATTTTTTGGGGAAAAGTTTTGTTCTCTTTTTAAACAAAATGGAACTAGATTATATCTATATTCAACAAAGCTGTTTAAATTTTTAAACCACAGGGCAATTTTCAGGAAGAATCTACTTTTGACTAATCCATAGTGTAATTGTAGGATGAGTTTGAAAGACAGAATCCATTTTCAGCTAGGGATGTTCTCAGCTTTCATTGCCAGCAGTAACTGTTAACAGGAATAACCTTGCACAGTATTGCCTGAAGAAAGGGCATGCCATCCCCGAGGTATCATTAATAGCATGATTGGGACTCAAATGAACATTTAAGAGAGTCTGTATTCTCTCAGTTAAGGCACACAGAGAAAAAGAGAGACAGATCTCTGAAGAAGGGGAAATAACAGCCTAAGAAGAACACAAAATGGCAGAGAACACCAATTAAAAAGCAGTCACAGTGCATGTTCTGTAACTCTCTCTGAAGCAGAACCTCAATGGACAGAACTCTCAAAGAAACACTGCCTCAAAGTTAAAGCATTGAAGCTGAAGATTGGACTTTAAAGCATGAACTTGAAATAAGTCTTGGCAACATTAGTGCAGACGTGAGTGGGCTCAGTTATGTTACCTTGTTTTTGTTCAACAAAATATGTGTATGTTTTGCATGCTTGTTTAACGGCTAGGGTACGTTTGACAGTGGTATAGAGGATGTGGTTTAGGAGCAGCAACAATTATGATGTGGGGTAGTTTGTTCATGCATGGAACTACGAGCTGATCAGTTTTGTAGACTCCTAGCTGGATGATGCAGCTTGGAGTGGGTGGGTGAATCACTTAGGTGTTTCATTAGAATATGAATTACTGTGAAGTTGAGGATGAGTGTGGTCTGGTTTTAGAAGAATCTCTGAATAATAATGCACTCTGATTCCATACTTATGTAAAAGCACCTATCCCTCTGTGGAACAGTAAACATGTCTAACTGAATCATAAATAATAGAAAGGGCCTATAATTACCATATTGGCTGGTGTATAAGACACATTGGGGTATAAGATGCACCCCATTTTCTATAGACTTTTTTAAGGAAAAAATAATTGTCTACATTTTTTCATGAATTTCCAAAATGAGATGGGGATGGGGCTTCTTTGCCAGCCTGCTTCCCCCACCAAGCTGCCATTGCTGAATAACCCATAGCCACAGAGGGAAGTCTTGTCTGGTGATGGACAGTCGCAGCGAGCTCAGCGGGTGAAGCGGGTTTCTTTCCCAGCCTGCTTCCCCCCACCAAGCCACTGTGGCTGACTGCCCATAATGACAGAGAACAGGCTCAGCGACAGAAGGGGGCAACCTTCCCAGCCTGCTTCTACTGGCAAGCCTGCCCTCCATGGCTATGGGCAGTCATCTGCTTTGAGCTTGGTGGGTGAATCAGGCTTCTTTGCCAGCATGCTTCAGTCGCTGAGCTCACAGTGGCTAACTGGCCATGGGAGGACACTTGGTGGGTGAAGCAGACAACCTTTCCCATCACCCAGTTTCTAGCCATCAGTAGTGGCTGAAGCTGGGCCTGTGGCAGGGGGGGGGGGGAGAGAAGCTTGAAAAATAGCCCTTTCCTGCTGAAGCTAGGCACTAGCAGTCATGAGCCTGGGGGGGGGGGGATTGGGTTCCAAATGGGATGCGCTTTTTCAAGCCAAGGTGGCTTGGCGGCCGAAGTTGGGCAATAGGTAAAGAATTTTTCTTCCCGGCAGATCCAGCCAGGGTGGTTGGGATCTTCATGGAAAGGGGTTTTTCAAGCAGCCATCGTAAACACATTTACGAGAACTAGAGACACATTTCATGGCAGCGTCTGGCTTGCTCAGTTGTCTGAGGGGGTGTGGTCTGGCCGATGGCTAAAAAATGTTGAAAAGTCCTTCTCTAATGTGTTAATTATGATATTCTATGATTTTGATTAATAAATTATTTCTGGTTTTGTGAGTAGATTCAAAGGAAAATTGTCTGCTATGGTAGAACCAACTCCAATGTACAGAAAACAGGGAGAGAGAGGGATTTTTCTGATGATTAGTAATACAAATATTTAGCAGCTGATCATTCATAATCCCTCTGGTTTTTATGCAACACAAACCAGATATCATTTAACCAGTATGTTCTATTATGTTGGTTGTTTTTTGCATTGAGAACATTGAGAAGAGACTCTGTATGTTCTTCCTTACACACATGGTATTTTGTGATATAATTTGGGCAGTTGTACAGTCATCGTATAGTCATATCAATTAAGCTCTCATCATCTTTCACAAAGCCATCTCTGCTTCGAGTACAACAAGGTTAAAATAACATCATCAGCTGCAAATACTTCTCAAGAGAAAAACTTGGAAAATATTTTGAGGGGAGAAGAATTTGCATAACAGAAGGCCAAGCAGATGGTCATAGGCAGCTATGTAATGCCAGAAAAGGGGGGAAAGGTTTCTCATTTTCGATGACATTTAGGTGGATGTGAGGGAGAAATGTACCATGACAGATGAAGAATTTAACAGTTAGTGTGCTCTATGATCAAGCAGCTTAGAACTGGCTAATGGAAACTGTCCATGTGTTGAAATTACACAGAAAATTACATGGCATCCATTTTGATTGCAGAACCCATGTCTCGTCTGTTATAATACTGCTGCTGCTGCTTTGAATATATGATGAATGCAAAGAGACCAAAGAGCGTTTTTTTATTTAAAAAATCAAATAAGTGATATATCAATGACACTTAAAATGTTCAGAATAGGAATACCATGTCAATAGTCTTGGAACTACTCCATAAACTGATTTTCTCCCCTGATTGATTATGGGGAGAAGAAGGTAAAGTGTAGTCTATTATTCATTTTGTTGTTCAGTCACACAGTCGATTCTGACCCTCTGCGACCCCATGGACCACTGCTCGCCAGGCACTCCTGTTCTCCATCATCCCCCTCAACTCGCTGAGCTCTGTGCCCATTGTCTCCACAATACCATCTAGCCATCTCATTTTTGGCTGCCCCCTTTTTCTTTTGCCCTCGACCTTTCCCAGCATCAAGGCCTTCTCAAGCAAATCTTCTCTTCTCATTTGATGTCCAAAGTACCTTAGCTTCATCTTTACAATTTGACTTTCTACGGAGCAGTCAGGGTTGATTTCTTCTAAGATTGACCTATTTGTTGTCCTTGCTGTCCAGGGGACTCTCAAAACTCTCCTCCAACGCAACATCTCAAAGACATCTATTCTTCTGCACTCAACTTTCCTAACGGTCCAGCTCTCGCAACCATATATTGCCACAGGGAATACCATTGCTTTGACTATACAAATTTTTGTTTTCAATACATTAGCTGCATTAGATAAGGAAATATTTGATCCACTTTTTATGGATACAAGAATATGTCTTTCTTTCTAGTTATATAAGTCAGGTTGGTCAACTTGGAATAAGATTTTCAGATGGTTGAAACTGCACATCCTATAATTCTCCAAGTGAGCTGGGAGCTGTTTTCTGAGGAAGGCACTCAGCAGAACTAGAAATAGCTTGGTCTTAAAGCTTTCCAGTTGAGGCATTTCCCACCCAGATAAATCAATATAGGGCTCTGTAAAATGTTAGCCTGTCAGCTAGAACTCCCAAAATAGAGAATTATGGACTTTTCAGTTGACAAAAATCTCATCCATGTGTCTTCTGTAACTGAAGTCAGTAAGCTGTCTCGAGGGACTTACATTTTGAAACAAAACAAATTAATCAGCGACCTCAGCCTTATCTATTTCTGATAAAATAAAAAATGATATCTTAGAGCAGTTCTGGTTGATTGACTGTTTCTAAATGAATTTGACAAATGGTGGCTGAGAAACTTCATAATTTATATGGCTTAAACAAAAGCAGTATTGTGTGTAAGTTCCCCCCTCCCCCCCTCCAGAATCAAATTTGAATAATGGTGTGTTGTCAAGTCAATTCTGACATATAGCAATCTTTTCCAGGGCTTTAAAGGTACAGAATACTGAGAAGTGATTTAACATTCCCTTCTTCTGGGGGCACCCTGTGGATTTGCATTTTGCCCAAGGCTATACAGGCTGGCTCTATTAGGAGGAGGCACAGTGGGGAATTGAACTCCCAACCTCTGGCTCCCAGAACCAAAAAAAAAAGAGTATTTAATAGGTGCATTCCCCTTAAGAAGGAGAACTCACTGGAAGTATATAGAGGTTTTGATAATATTTGGATCTGATTATAAATATAAATGCTTTACATGGATGACTGAAGGCAAGTAACATTGCGCTCCTGCAGACAGAAAATCCTCTTTGATACCTCAAAGCTCTAGAGATGAAAACTAACCCCTTCTGTCTCAGATTTCTCTTTTTGCTCATTATTTAGTCTTCTGCTTTCTTCATGGTTTCAGCTGTTCAACCTGGAGCATTCTTCCCTTTTCCCCACATTACCACTTTATCTGCTACTTTTACTCTCTTAATAAGCCTTGATTTGCCTTGGGTGGAAGAGGAGAAATACAGCTTTCACAACGCCCACAAAAGATGCAGTCTTCTCTGGGCAATTATAGAACTGGCACAAGTTCTCTTGATGCCTGGGATGGAAAGGACAGTGAATCCATAGCCCTTGCCTGCTGTTGAACCAGATGCAAAACTCTCCATGTGGGAAAAGGAGGAGGAGGAGGAAGTCAGTGGCAGTGGTGGTGGTGTCTAGGTGACTCAGAAGGCTGCTGTGAGAAGTGTCATATATGACATTTGTACAGTTCTCCCTATCTTGTCATCATTCTCATGTGGCATAAATAACAGTTTATTTACATTGAGCAAATGATATTGGTTTAGAGCAGTCCAGGTTAACTGGATATTGTTTCAAGACTGCATAGAAATAAGCTGTGTGTGTACATACCACTCCTTATTTGATTTTTTTTTATTTTATTGGAGGAAAATCTTTCTATAGCCACTTATCTTGGGTATTTTTAAATGATTGATCAGTCTCCTTTTATTTTATTTTTAAAATTAATTAGATGAGTAAATTAAGACCTTCAGAGCATAAACTTTGTCCATGGAATTGAATGTCCTTTATAGGTGCCATAGCATGAAACTCCCTACCTCTTACATGTAGCCCAGGACAAAATTGCATTCTAATGCAATGCCATTAGAAAGTGAAAAACACACACAACTACAAGAGAAAAGTGAGAAAAAAGGCAGTGATCATTGTGGGATAGGCTTTCTGTATCCTGTATAGGAGGAAAAATACCACCAGCACTATAGCAGATATTTTAATAGAGGCAAATGCTCAGGTTTAGTCAAAGAAAAAAATGTGGCTTCTCAAAGATAACCAGCCAAGCTTCAGAGCCAAAAGATAGTCTGAATCCAGCTCTCTGAGTTCTGTCCTGCATCACTACCATAATGCACATTAAATGAATGACACTGGGTCCTCTCTTTTGTCTCTTGCTTTCCTAGCTTCTGTGAAAATTGGAAAACATTGATTTGGACTGCACCTGAATTCTGCACTCAATTTTACTTTCAGCTGTTTTTTTCTTCCCTTTGAGTCCTGTTGCCTAAGATCCCTGTGGCTTATGGCTCTGGGGCTGAATTACTATGCTGTTTCCAACATTTGCATAGCACACAAATAGCATTACTATGCACAGTAGAGTCTGTTTTCTTCCTCTCAGTCTGACCTTCTGTATAAAGTGTATTCTTTTAATTAATTAAAACTCATAAATTGTGGAAAGCAGGGAGTCATTCTGATCTTTAATTGCAGAAATTTGCCTGTTTCATTGGAGCACATGAAAGAATAATTGCTAATTATAAGCATTTTCACATCTACAAACAATAATTAATTAAACTCTGTCTCATGCCTGTGAAGTATTGCTATGATTATTTAACTTGTGCATACAGAAATGTAAACCACTTCCCAGTGAAAAACAAATATGTGCTGCCTACTCATGAGAATGTATAAATAGTTTTGTTATAAGTGCAGAGGAGGGCTAAGGCAAAAGTATCAGGTAAGAAAGTTCTCAATTTAAGTAAGTTTGGTAAACATTTAAATTCTTTTTTTTTAAATAGTTTCCCACATAGGCATACATTCAGTGATGGGATGTTACAGGTTTGGACCGGTTCACCTAAACAAGTAGCACCCCATCAGGAGGGATTGCTGTGGGTGGTGGTGGTGGCAAACCCCTGGGTGACCGGTTTGGTTGCCTCTCCAGCCCCCTCTAGAAATGTATTTCCGGGCAGCCAAAATGGCTGCCTGGAACTGTGCATGCACCAAACCTATGTTTGATGCATGCACAGTTCTATTTTTTAGTGTGCATGTGTCAAATAGAGGTTTGACACATGCACACTAAAAAAAGAACTGCACATGTGTCAAATGGAGGTTTGATGCATGTGCAGACATTTTTTATTTTATTTTTTTGCTCCGCCCATGACATCATGACGTCGGCTATGCCCACAATGTCCATGACATCATGGTGGGGTAGCGGAAATTTTGACAACCCACCACTGCATACATTTGTATTGATTGAAAATGCTTGTCTCATTTAGATGTTGTGCATGAACCCATTGAAGTGGTTAAATTGGGACATGGAAGTAGAAGGTCTGTCTCATGATCTTCTGCTAAGTTACCTGAAAATCATTCAATCTCCATGTGAAGCTGTGAAGAGAACCCAGAAACACTGTCCCACAGAATATGCTTACTGAGCTTCTGATACAAGAGAACTCTGATATAGACACACTGGAAAATCAGGATACGTCCTTATATGAGCACTGTAAAGTCCTTCTGTTGAACATTTGTACAAGATTTCCTTCACATCCAAATATCTGAGTGAATTCTGGGTTATGTGGAAGCATAAGATAAATGTGTGTCCCCTTCCACACTAATCATTCAGTATTCTCCGCAGTTTTAACTGCAACATTTAATGGACCTCTTCTCAGATACTACACTTGATATTAGCCAAAAAGGCCGAGAAACAATACCTCTTCTCAGCTATCAATGTTACTTTTTCTCCTTGCATATCAGTAGGGTGTCAGAGTACACAGAAAGAGCCTCCTTGAAGATTGTGGTATTTTTGAACCAAAATTGGGCACATCCCCTGCAACGGCTACCATGAGCCCATTGATTTTCTCACCCTGGGTCAGGCAAAAGATATTACAGAATGAACTCACCAAAAGGTGGCTTCATTTTGGCAGTTTCACATCTGGCCTAGACATGGATGAAGAAGTAGGCTGTCCATTTTTAAAAAGTTTATTTTGAAACATCTATTCCAAGTGGTGTCTGACTCTAGTCATGTCATAGGGTATACCCTGTACTGGGTTTCTCAGTGCTGGGGAAGATAATGGTGATCAGGAAGTAGGTAGTAGGAACTTTCTGACATCTTCCTATTATTAGTAGATCACTAGTTCATGGGAACAAGACTTAGTAGAACTCAGAGTCTTTATAGCCTATCTCAATCCTTCTACAAACATGAGTTATGCATTGTCTAAGCAGTTGAGACAGGAATGCATGTGGCTTTCTCTTTGCCATACTTTAGCTCCAAAACTCCCTACTTTTGAAATATAATTATGTTTCCTCTACCAACTTTCCCCTGCCATGTGAAAACACAGTGCAAAAGGGATTATTTTTATATGAATCTGATTCCCTTCCTTGTATAGTTTTCTGGAGGCCTTTACAGTTATTTTATTGTAGTAACTACTCTGTAGGCAATTTTAGTTCTGGGAACTATGTAATATTTATGCTTCAACATTTCTGGGTACTGTATTTGAATTTTATCTGGCCTTTTGGCATTTTATTCTTGTGTCATTGTTTTGTACACTTTAATATTGTCTCAAATCTTCTGTTTTTGTTTTGCCTTGTTTCATTTTGGAAGGGCACAATATAGGTGGTTTTAATAAATATGTTTGTCCAGGTCATATAATGCTGGGTTTTAAACTACCTGTAGTGATCTGTTGTTTTTTGGAAGTTATTGTAGTTTCATTATTTTACTTTATAAACCACCTCAAGAACCAGGGTTTATGAGTGGCTAATAAGTGTTTTCAATAAATAAAAACTGGGACTGTAGTGGCTCAGTGGTTAAGAAGCTTGCTTTGTTAGCTGGAAGGTTGACAAATCGGCAGTTCAAGACCTGAGTATTTCATGACTGAATGAGCACCTATCTCTGTCCCCAACTCCTGCCAACCTAGCATTTTGAAAGCAAGAAATTACAAGTAGATAAATAGAGACTGCTTCATTGGGAAAAGATCTTGGGGACATGAAAGGAGCCTCATTTGGACATCCCCAGAGTGGGATTCCTTCAGTAAAAATGCTTTCAACCCAGAAAATACCTTTGTGTGCTTTTGACATGATAAATGTGAATAAATAAATAAATAAAAACAATCATTGCAGACAGTTACAAATACAACTGTAAACAATTATTGTGAGGATTTAGAAAGAGGAACCATTGGTAACATCAGAAATGTCAACTATCTGTTGGGTAGCTTTCATAGTAAGGTGGGAAAAATTCTTCCTTTTGCCCAGGGACTCAAAGACTAAATACTAGCAGTATGTGCAGCTAACTGAGAAGGAGCATGTGGGACCAAAGAAAAGTGGAAAGAGTCAAATAGTCTTAGTCTTAGTCTTAGTCTTAGTCATCTTCCATGTCCTGATCAAACTCTGGACTGCCAAAATGAATCCACTTTCTTTCCCAAACTCAAATTCTCATTGGTGCATGCCTCTGGCACTAATCAGTAGACCAGTAAATGAGCTGGGTTCTGTATCACTCCACATTCACACCGTGTGTTGTTGTCCGCCAGCAGGCCCTACTTGATAATGTTGATCTTATATTCAGGGACTCCAACCCTCACCCTATTCAGGGTCCTCCAAGTGATGTAGGAGAGGTTGAGATCTTCAGCTATATCCTCTTTTAATATCATTCATTGTTCAGTGGGTTCCTTCCTCCAACATCTAATTTGGTTTTGCTCTTGTGTACCCTCAATAATGTTTTTTCTTGCCATAAAGCTCTTCCTGGATCTGAGCTGGTGGACTTGAGGCTCATGTCCATTCAGAGAGTGTTGAGGGTCATTCTCTTGCTTAGTTCTCTCAGCATCCGCTGCTACTTCTCTCCTGATCTTAGGTGGAGCAATACCAACAAGAGGGTATATTTTCTCAGCTGGTTTATGTAATGGCTTCATTAACACCAATGTCAACTTGTTTTGCATATGTGGAATCACTCCATACTGGAGCAGCATACTCTGCTGCAGAAATGCTCAGGGCCAAAGCTGATGTGTGTAACATGGATGGTTGAGTTCCCCATTTATACTTTATGAGTTTTCTGATAATGTTGTTCCTTGTACTAACTTTGGCTTTGGTATTCAGGCAGTGTTGCTTAAAAGAGAGTGTCCAGTCAAGCATCACACTGAGGTATTTTGGTGCTGAACAATGCTGTAATTGGTTCCCTTGCCATGTAACATCCAACTCAACCCTTGCCTCTTGGTTTTGAAGGTGGAAAGCACACACTTGAGTCTTGTTTGGATCAGGCTTCAAATGGTTGATGTTGTAATGCTGACCTAGTTTTTCAAGTGCTCTGGTAAGTTTTCCACCTACCTCATCAAAGCTTGATCTTTGAACAGCCATTGCTGTGTCATCTGCATAGATAAACAAATTTGGTATTGCCAGGAACTGGTTGATCATTTGTGTTGGAGAGAATACACTTCATTGGGGCAGTCTATTCTTCTGCAACCTCAATCTGCTGTTTTTTCTATTCATCATTACATAGAACCTCTGGTTTTGCAGGAATATGTCAATTACCCAAGTAAGCTTGTTATCTTTGGTAAGATAATTTATTTTATGGAGTGAAATCCTATGATTCATAGTATCATGTGCTGCAGTTAGGTCAATGAAAGCCACTCTTGTAATTTGCTGTCTTTCTTAGCCATCCTCAAGAATTTGACCACAACATTACCTGCCTGGCCTGAAGCCTTCTTGCTCCTTCATGATCTTTCCATCAATAAATTTGGAGATGTGATTCTGAAACATCAATTCCAGTTCCTCATAAAGATGGCAAAGGAGTGACACTAGTCAGTAGCTTTTTGGGTCACCTGGGTCTTTGCCAGGTTTCAATAAAGCAACAACTCCACCCTGTATATACAATTGAGGGACCTTATGTTCACCTATGCAGTTGTTCGTTAATTGGAGAAGCCATTTCAAAGTACGGATACCAAACTTTATCTGGTCTGTTCATATGTCATCAATACCTGCTGCTTTATTTGGTTTTATGTTGTTTATAGCTTCCTCCAATTCAGCTGCCACAAAGGGGCTATTAAGTAAACCCCCCATTTGTTCCTCTAGTCCAGTGGTCAGCAAACTTGGCTCTCCAGCTGTTCTTGGACTTCAGTTCCCAGAAGCCTTGATCAGCAGGAGTGCTGACTTGGGCTTCTGGGAATTGAAGTCCAAGAACACCTGGAGAGCCAAGTTTGCAGACCCCTGCTCTAGTCGGATAGTGCCCCCCACCTTTTTGCCTTGTGTTTTTTCATTCTTTAGCACGTGACTAGCTATTTGATCTGTTATTACTCCAGTATAATTTTGCTGTAGCTGGGTTAAATCTTTACCTAAGTTTTTAAGACATTTCCAAGCTTGTCTACTATTCTACTTCATATCCAGGTTTTCATTTAATGTGCAACATCATGTTTTCCAATTTTCAGCCAGCGCCTGCTTCAGTTCTTCCCCAGATTCAACAGTATCTTCCTGAAAAGGATCATTTTGAAGAAGAGGAAGAGGAAGGAGAAGAAGGAGAAGGAGAAGAAGAAGGAGAAAGAAAGAAAGAAAGAAAGAAAGAAAGAAAAATATTTTGCAACTTTCTGCAGATTGGTACAGATTAGGATGCTTGCAGATTTATTTAAGATTCTGAAACACTAAATGGATGTTTGAATCTTGCAAAACCATTCAATGTTTCTGTGCTTCTTCTTTGTGTTTTCTTTGCTTTTTAAAGAGATGGAACACTGGAACATCTAACACAAATTAAAGATATCAGGAGGAGAATAAAGTTTTTGTCTCAATCTTGGCTGGAAATGAATAATAATAATTTATAATAATCTTAGAATTATGGAGCTGGAAGGGACTCTAGAGATCATCAAGTCAATATTATTTCAGAGACCCTGTTAAGGAGGTGTTCTGGGGAATCGATCTCCCAAACTCTGAGAGATGCTTAAGCCAATTAGCAACCCAGGAGTTCTATGAAGGCTTCTATGAGTCTTTAAAATAGCTTGCTGGAATTTCTTGTCATGTTATGACAACCTAAATTGATGAGAATGAGGAATTTAAGTCATATTTTTAAATACTTGGATTCACAAAAGACATTTAGCAGGTTTAGATGTAATTCATAATTTAAAGAGTTCAATGTTGAAAAATAATTCAAATGTAGCAGCTCCCATTCCATCAACTGTGACCAGATTATTCAGTATGCGGGATAAATGAGAATTTAGTTGATTTTTAACCCCCATCTGGAGAAAAGATTACATAATTTCATCAAGCACAACTTGAAATGTGCAACTACAGCCATGGGGCTTGGGCTGTAGTTGCCCTCTAGTGAAATCTCAATTTTCTAATAAAATAAAATAAAAAAAAAATCAAAACTAGGGGGGGGGGGAATCTATATCTTTTTCTGACAAACCTATTAATTCTTTGAGGATTCCTTCTTCACTGAATGAAAAGGCTGCCTAGGGCACTCTTACTTCAGTCTTTGATATATCCTCTTTTAATTTTTCATGTTTATAGCACAGTATAATTTCTAGTTTTTAGCAGAAAGTATTGTTTCTCTGCTTGTATCACCTCTTGCAGGGCCAGATGGTATACAGTTTGATGTACCAGTTTTTCAGTTTCATCCCATACTCTTGATTCCAATCAAATGCATCTAAAATTTGCAGTTTGCCAAAAGGTAAAGCTCATATGAAAATTTTATTGTGGCAGAAGGATAGATCTATATTTTTATTCAGAAACAGCACTGGAGATAACATGGTTGAAGAATTTTAAATTACTAGAATCTACAATACAAGTGTAACATCCTTGTAACGTCACGTTAATAATCTACAAATTGGGCATTTTGCGGCAGGACTAGAGGTATGCTAACAACAGGACTGCCTTGTTCCGTGGCCCAAATTCTTCTTGCATAGTTAATCTGAAAAAACACAAATGGTGTAACATTTAAAAGTTAATACCCATAGGTTAAGAAATCTGCAGAGATATTTTTGCTTATGTAATGAGGTGTGTTACCTGGCACACAACAGATGTCTACAAAGAGTTCTTAATTTGAGAAAAAATCCCTGCAAAAATCACATGCCTTTCATTGTTATATAAGAGGATTTCAGCTAGTGGATTTCAGCCCAGAAGGGAAGTTACACAGAGGCAGGACAGATACAAACTGCATTACCATTGAATGACAAACTCCAACCAGGAAGTACTATCACAGCCCATCAATGTCGCTGCTGGCAACATCATTATCCACATGTCAGGGATATGCTGAGGCAGCCAGTGAACTAGGGATGGAATATACATACAGTCTGTGCACTTATTGTCTCACAACAATGTTAACATGGAGGATGATACCATGGTGTCCTAATGCCATCTGTTTCAAAACTGAACCAGCCAAGACTGCCATTATTGTCAGTTCCCAGGCATCCTTCCAGGCAGGGACTGCCCTTGTGTTCTTTATAACTATTGCTCTGGAACACAAACGATAGGAAAGAGAGCCCACACAGTTCAGTATCTACTTAGCTCCTTGGTGAGGATGTTTAAAAAAGAGACAAAAACACAGCCTTGCTACTTCCAAGATTCTGCAAGGATATGGGGAAAGCAGCAAAGCAATTATAGAACATGAGCAGTCAACAAACTCTTTAAACCATATTGACTCCAGCATGAGATCAAGATATCACTTCTTTAAAATGCCATGTTTTTATGAAATGCACTTAATGTAAAACAGCTCCTGTAGGAAACTGATGCTTTCTTACAATGAAAGTTGCACATTTGTCCCTTACTGTGAATTTCACAGGAACATAATAGCCATTCCCAGTGATTCCTTGCATAGGGCAAATACAAGGAGTCTGTAGTCCATCAGGTGTTACTGGTGTCCAATGCCATTTGACATGATAAATTGGGGGGGGGGGACATCCAACCTAACACCTGTAGATGCACAAGGTGAGAAACATGAAGTGGCAGAATGATCTCCAAGCCAAAGAGGGGAGACAAATGCCTTGGGAAGAGGAAAAAATAAATAGGAGCCATGTTGGAAAAATAGAGCGGTTTAAATCACCCTGCCAATATCATAATGCAGCCCCTTAACAACTGTGCCCCAGGAGCAGACAGTTAACAAATGTGCATCTTCCATATTCAACACTTAATATTAAATGTAGAGGGACCCCATTTGCTGCAACAGGTTCTGGTGTATGAGCTGGAAAATTCTTGTTGTAATCTGGAGTGGAACACCACAAGAGAGTGGATCAACAGCATACCCACCCAGGGACAACTGAACCAATCAAGAAAAGTGTTGCATGAACCAGCAGATTGTCATCCACATGTGCCAGCCTTAATAGGAACCTAATAGGAAGGCAGTTTGCTGCACTGGGTTGGTGTAAGAATGTGATAGGAGCTTGAAGTGTGTTCTGAAGTATATGTCCAGCCCATGAACACATCCTTTCCAGCCATGCTGCCAACCACAATGGTCAGGTGTCTCTGCCACCAGAATCTTCCACTGCGATATGTGAGATGCTGAGTAGTATTTCTTATGGCAGCAACATGTTCTCCCTTACTTCAACATAGAAGGGCTTCCACTGACGGCTACAGACTCCTCAGCCACGGGAAGATTACTCCTGTGTTGCAATGTGAATTTAAGATGAATAAAATACTCTTTAAGAGACGTATCCCCATTTCCAGGTCACAAGAAACAAAATGCCCTATTGTACACTTTAAAATCTGAAACTAGATTTTGAAATACATCTGTGATTTTGTTTGAGTGCAAGCCTAATGTTGCACAGGGCATAAATGAGAGTGCAGACAATGCTATTTCTGTGAGTAAATATGCAACACATTTTGTGTGGAGCTAACTTAGTCTCTGAGCTCAGATGAAGGTGAGGCCAGTGAAGGTGGGAGAGAGATGTGCTATATAGAAAGACATGCATCATGGCCAAGATCAAGCTACAGAAGCACAGTAGGACATATGGGTTGTAAAACAGGGTGATGCACTCTCTAGATAAAATGGTAATAGGTTCCATCTGTGAAGTTGACTTAAACAAACTAATAAAAAATACCAAAACCAAGGCTTTGCTCCCCCACTCCCAAAATAAAGACACAGAGACAGTTGTTGACATTTCATCTAGGGACACACTTTATTAACTACAGTAAAACCTCATATAACACTAAAACCTGGTTCCACAAGTCTTGGTGTTATATGATTTTTAGTGTTATCTGATGCATGTTAAAATCCTATGGGATCCATAGAGATACATTGTAACCACACAGGCTTTAGCGGTTGTTATCTGAAGCATCCCATAGGTTCTTAATGTCATCTGATGCAATTCTTCCCCCCAGATTCCTTAATGTCATGCGATTTTAGTGTTATTTGATACTAATGTTATATGAGGTATTACTTTATTGAACCATCACATCCTGCAGTGGGTCCTTCCTTTGTGTGGATGACTGAGTCAATAGCCCCAGGGGAAGTCAACTACTCTAGCCCTTGCCCTTAGGGCAAGTTCCTATTGCCCAGTGTTGGGCAGCAAAAAAATTTGCTACCACACCGTAGGTGGAGCCTATGTCATGGATAGAGCCTATGTCATAGGTGGAGCCTATGTCATGGGTGGAGCTTATGTCATGGGCAATCTAGTCATGCCTGTCATATGGCCATGTATACATCTGCAAACACAGGCAGCATTGCCTCTTTGGCTATAAATGGAGATGAGCACTGCACCCTAGAGTCAGATATGAGTGGCTTTTGAGCAAGGGAGACCTTGAACCACTCGCAGGGACAAAACCTGATGGGGCAGGGCAGGGAGGTGGGCATGGCCACCCAATTTTGCTACCCCCCTGTCTGAAGGCCACCCGATTTTGCCACCCCGCTGCCCAGAGGCTACCCAATTTTGCTACTTACCCTCCTGGGGGGGAGGGTGCCAACTTGTTGCTGCCCACCACTGCCATTGCCCCTTCAGGTGTTTTTGAGGAACAACACACTTCCGGTCAGTTCAAATTATGTGGTGACACTGCCTGGCAAATAGCCACCAATTCTTGTGTCCCAAAATGTGTAATACTACTGCATGCTACCTCTGTACAACCACCATCACCACCACAGTCCCAGTAAATAAATCTCAGGATCTGGGTAACCAGGATTTTGAGCACCATTCAACACCCAATTTCCATGGGAGCTCACCATTAATAAATCCCCATCTTCTCTACTTGTCAGTGACCACACCCTTGATTTGCCAAATATTCCTCAGTAACCAAGTATGGGATAGGCAAAAACCACCCACTGAGCCTGAACCAATTTGTCAGTGAGTCAAAAGTTCCTCTCTGACCTCAAAGCAACCAGCTAGTCTCATCATGAAGGGTGGGCCATCCACACCATGAAAAGATGCAGTTGAGATCCTGGATTCCCTCCATCCCCTGGCCAGTTGGTGAGCACAAAAGCACCCCCACCAGACAACTTCTTGCCAGGCGGATCCATTATTTCTTCAAGCATCTGAATCTGCGTACTGTCTCACAAATGCCCTATTTTTGTTGGCATCATTATACAAAACATCATTTGGCTTGGCAAATTATTTTGTCAGTCTAACTGCAGCCCTTTGAAGAAAATCGTTTACTGCTCTGCATTTCTAGCGTATGGCATCAAATATTTCGGAGGGGAGATACGATTACATCCTATTTCACCATTTGCGAAACACAGGAGGTCAAATATGGTTTCATTATTTATTAAGCTGTGTTTCATGATAATGCCCCAGGAGACAATTTATTGCTGGTATTCTTAGATTGTTGTGTGGTAGAAACCTCTACCCTGGCCTCAGTTCAGCTATGTATGCTGCTTGTGTGTAGAGAAGAAACCACTATCTAACACAGGGGTTCCCATCCTTTTCAAACCAAGAGCCGAGTCATGCTCTCTCAGTCACCTTTGAAGGCCAGACAGGTCTGTAGCCAGGATTCTAGATTTGGTGTGTGTATGTGTGTGAAATTTTTTCCAGGAGGGGCAAAAATTTTTCAGGAGGGGCCACAATGCCACACTCACATATATAACATTGGCATCACGGGATGGGGTGGGGGGGATGGGCTGTTAGTTCAGGAGGGTTTTTACCCCACCCCACCCCCACCATACCCCTCTGACTATAGCCTTGGGGCCAGTTGGGCATTTTGTCCTACCTGCATGATGGGGTTCGCCATTTTGTTCCAAAAGCTTCAAAAGGATGGCCATTTTGTTTCTTGAATGCCCTTGGAGGGGTGCAGGGCCCACATGAAATGGCACCACATACCAGATCCAGCCCATGGGCCTTGGGTTGAGAACCCCTGATCTAACAAGTAGCAACATTTGTTTTGGAAGCAAATAAGATACATGTAAGCATCAAAAGACTCAAGGAAGGAGAGAGGCTATGTCACTGTATATTTACATGTAAATATTTGATATCAGTGCTATTTGTAAGGTAAAGGCTTTCCTTGCTCGAAAGCCAGTCGTATCCGACTCTAGGGTTCAGTGCTCATTTCTGTTCCAAAGCCGAAGACCCAGCGCTGTCTGCTTCTACAGACGTTTCCTTGGTCGTGTGGCAGGCATGACTATTATTTATTTATTTACGCTTATATTCCACCCCTCTAGGGAAAAAAACATCCCTACTCAGGGCGGCTAACATTATAAAAACAGTTATAAAGTAAAAAAAAATGCACATAATAAAGCTCCCAATACAATCGTCTAAGGACCAGAAATAGGCAGCACATTCCCAAAGGCCTCCTCAAATAGCAGTGTTTTTAGTTGTTTTTCATAACAACTAAACACCAGAGTACAGAGAATGCTATTTACCTCCCCACCAAAGTGGTCCCTATTTATCTACTTGCTTTGGAACTGTTAGGTTGGCAGGAGGTAGGACAAAGACAAAGCTCATTCCGTCCTACGGTACTTGGGAATCAAACTGCTGACCTCCTGCCTTCCGGTCAGCATCTTAGCCACTTAAGCCACTTAGTGCTTTGTTGCTAATATATTATGATGATTTGTGATTTTATTATTATGATGACGTGTGATTTTAACCATTAACACTTGTTCAGTTCTATTCCACAAGAAATCATTGAATGGCTCCTTTGATTTAAATAGTGATGTAACACTTTCATGCATGACAGTCTGTATGTGTGTGTGCGCATATCTAAAAAAAATTATGTGCTCTAAAAAATTAATGAAACCATATTCAGACTAAATATTTCTAAGTAAAACATAACTATCTTGTTGTTACCCGTGTTTCTAAAGAATCCTATCTCTGAAAATTGTTATTACAACATATTTGAAAATTTATTTTAAAAATTTATCATCAACTAGTATTTTCTGAAAGGACATCAGAAAAATTGGCTATCGAGCATTTCAAGAAGTATATTACATGACATGAAAAATTTCTAACAGGTTGGATTGTAAGACATTGAGCAATTAGAACATCAGGCATCTCCAGATGCCTCTGAAATAATGGCATCTTAGAAAGATTAATTAGCAAATGCAAAGTTAGCAGTATTTAGACCCAACTGAGGATGAGGTGAACAGATAAGCTCAGAAGCATGAAGAAACTTTATAGACACAATATTAGAAAGCAAACCAATGGTGTCAGTTTCCTATCAGAATGATTCTGCCACCATACTTTTTCTGTCCAGCTCTCAGCAAATAACAACATTTTGAGCCCACAAGTGTTAGACCAGTGGTTCCCATGCCCCACAGGGGGACTTCAGTTCCCAGAGGCCTACATCAGTTCATTGGCTGATCGGTGCTTTGGGGAATTGACTTAGGCTTCTAAGAATTGAAGTCCAAAAACCAAAGGTTGTGAAACTGTTAGACACAGGGCCCTTAAAATGACTATCATTCTAGCATGACAATTGTAGTTTTTGAAGGACAAACTCATGAAAATTGTTTCCATTGTATTATACTGCCTGTCAGGACTGATGGCTTCCTAGTTACCAAAAGTGCATCTAAATGTTACACAGTCAACCATGAAATAAAGGTAGCTGGGGAAAGGGTTGATTGGGTTGAAAAAGCTGTGAGATGTGCTTATGCTGAACTTTCTCAGCCAGTACAGCTTGATTCCAAATATTTCCTTGCTCTTCTCCCTATGCGGTACAGGTGATTTTTGGCCTCTGGATATTTGTTTGTTTTTTTTTTTTGGGGGGGGGGAGACACCTAGAATGTGTTTAGGTTTCAAAATCCATATTTCTTCACTTTTTAATGCAGTCTGGAAAAAGTATAACTGAAATGCACCATAAATGTGTAACAATAATAAGAAATCATGTGCTTGCTCAGCTTTGCAGCCCTGAACTTCCCATGTGAAGAGGAAAGCCTGTGCTATGATCATAACTGCATTCAGACGAATATGGTTGCAGAACTCCTCGTTATCAGGAAAACTTCATTATGCAAAGTTCCTGCTCATGTAGAATGATTGTAACTGCATTAAATAGAGATGAGCCTACCTCTCCCTAGAGACTGATCATTCATAGGAAGATCAACGGTGACTAGTGTCACAAACATCTTTGCAGCCATTTTATTCTTAAACCTTTGGCCAGCCACACAGAGCTTCGGAAAGGGCAGCATCTAAAAACAGGAAAGGTGGGAAGGTTAATTATGAAATAATATTGTATACAGTTTTAAATATGTATATATATTTTTTTTCCCTTTAAAACTAAGGTGATTCAAAAACAGATAAACTTAATTTAATCATGAATTTTATCTCTACCTTCCTTTAATGAATTTTTGGTAACATGTTGACTTTTGAACAGCTGGAAATTTTGTTTTAAAACTTCTGTTGTTCTCATTTTTGTAAGATCTCTTTGTAAACTTTTTTTCTAAAAACAAAGAAAGGTCATAGAATATATTCTAACTTTTACATATTGGAATAGTGATGGTAAAGGATCATACCTAAAAAAGAAGAAAAAAATTGTCCTTGTACATAAGTTCAATGGTAAGGATCATCAAGGATGAACAACTAATTAACTGTACTGTGGGGGAAAGATGAAAGGGTGTGGAATATGGCCTAGTAATGGGATAAAGCTAAGGAGGTGTCCACTTAACCTAGGCTTCTTGGATGTTTATGCACATTTGTTTAGCAAGAAATTGCAAGTAGATAAATAGGTAATACTTTGGTGGGAAGGTAAACAACATTCCGTGCACTTCGGTGTCTAGGTATTCTTGCCACATCTCCATGGAAATGTCTGCAAATGTAGACAGCACTGGCTCTTAGGCTATAAACAGAGATGAGCACTGAACCCTAGAGACAGATACGACTGGCTTTCTAGCAAAGGTGATGTTTACCTTTACCTTAATAAATTTACTGTCTTTATTTTATTCTTAAACCTGATCTTAACAGCCTGATCTTAAAGGAGGCAGCCTGTCTAGGCATGGTACTTTAAGATCAGGCTGGCTGGGGCTGTCAGGTGCACCCAGACAGGTCGATCTTGAAGGAGGCAGCCTGCCCGGGGTCCCTGTTTTAAGATCGGACTTGGTGGGTCTGTCAGGCACCCCCAGACAGCCCAATCTTAAAGGATGGAGCCTGCCGGGCTCCCTGCTTTAAGATCTGGCTGGCTGGGGCTCTCAGCACCCTCAGACAGCCTGGTCTTAAAGCAGGGAGCCCGGGCAGGCTAGTGCATGCATCAATTGGTATTTTGATGCATGCGCACTCACCAGCAGTCATTTTGGTTTGCAGAGTCAGGCAGCCGATGAGGCGACTGAACCAGTCACCTAAAAAAAAAAGTTAGCCATCCTGGGTGGTCTCCTGGGAAGGTTACTATCCCCCTGGGTGACCACCCGGGATAGTTACTACCGGTTCTACAGAACCGGAGTGAACTGGCCCATGCCCACCACTGGTTAAACCTTCACTTTGTGGCTTATGCATATTTATAGAGTCTTATGCAAACATTCAGTGTTTAATAAGTAATTTATTTGCCAGCGACATTGACTTCATTGACCACTTCATCTAAATGGATTTATCCAAAATACCTAAGATAATAGAAAATAAGTGTTCTTATTTTGACATGAGATGACAAATTTGACAAGTTTTTCCTTCACCAACTGCACTTTGCTTCAGTGATGGTATTTTCTTAAAACAATCCAGAGTTACTGACTAAATTGAACTTGCCTTAGTAAATGCCATTTTTTTAAAAAACCTAGTAATTATAACATGTTGCTCCTGCATAAATTCTAGAAGCCATCAAAATGCAGAAGAAACAGTGTTTTTGTGTAGCTACCTAAGCCACAAGTACATGTATTCTTATTATATTTTATCTCTCATTTAAATTTAAGTGTTTCTTTTCTCTAGAGGAGAGCCAAGAAACAAATGAAGAGGCATATGGCCTTAGCTTATTCCCAAATACAGTAATACCTCATATAACATTAGTATCGAATAACACTAAAATCGCATAACATCAAGGAATCTGGGGGGAAGAATTGCATCAGATAACATTAAGATCCTATGGGATGCTTCAGATAACAACCGCGAAAGCCTGTGTGGTTACAATGTATCTCTATGGATCCCATAGAGGATCAGATAACACTAAAAATCATATAACACAAAGACTTGTGGAACCAGGTTTTAGTGTTATATGAGGTTTTACTGTAGCTTAATTTATTCTGAAATATACTTTGTTTAGTTATGCATTTTTATCTGATTTTAAATATGTCAAAAGTTACCTATCTATAGTTCTATCAATAATTTATCAAAATATACAAATCATTACAATGTGTAAATTCCCTTCCATTATAGGAAGCAAAGTTTAGACAACCACATGTAGCCAGAATTCTACTGGCATTTTATGCCAGAAAGTGATATCGGCTTATTAGAAGGTGTCAGTCACATGCCTGGCTGCATGCCTGGCAAATTCTTGGCCTCTTGTTAACTAGGAGCAATTTTGCCAGCATGAATTACATATTTTCATTAATCCATGTTAAAATCCCAATATCTTCTACTACACATTAACAATAAGTGTTAAGGGAAGTGCATAGGAGAGAGAATTAAAACATAAAATATAAAAATATAAAATGAACATAAAATGTGAATCACCTTGAAGTTGTATTAAACAACAACAAAACTAGAAACACGCAAACAGGACTTTACTTTGCTAAACAAGAAATCTGTGGTTGGGAATCCTTCACTTGATGTTGAAAAGAGTACAAGATAAGCACCATACAAACTTCTTTAGAGAAGCAACTCACACTTGGCATGCTTGTATTGAAAAGATGCCTCCTTATTGACCAGTTGACCCACCTTATGGAGTAAGGCTGGTGGAAAAAAGGACCTATGAAGAAGATCTAAGGCTCTGAATAGGCAAAAATGTCCAAGGCAGGAGATAATTTTTCAACTATTGTAGGTCCAAAACAGATACCCCATTAAATGTTAAGACAGGAAACTTTAATCAGGCCCTGGACTAGAGTAAAAGATTGTACAGATGGCATGGGTAATGGTCATCTTGACACCAGGTCACAATTAGCACATTTGTTGCCCATGTTTGAAACAGTAAAACTTCCAGGGTCATGTTCAAAATATTTTGTAGTCATCTAAATGAAAGATTACCAGAACAAATGTAGGCTAGTCTACCTCAACTGTATCCCAATAGCACCATAGTTCAATATAACAGTGAACAAAGATACTCTGTTTCACCAAGGCCACCAGCGCCTCCATCATCAACACTTTATTTAAGAAAAGCACCAAGTACAAGTAAATCTTTTAAAGAGAGCATAACTCTCTCCCAAAGATGATAATCAGCACTCAGCTTCTCTGACACTAAGAACACTAGAATTTTATCAGAATTGAGTGTTTGTGTATTAAGTAGCAGTGTTATTGGCCCAATACAATCCATTACCATATCCAGGTTTGATGTCAAATGCCATTTGATTCACCTAGATTTGATGAGAATAAGCTAGCTATCTCTTTTATATTGGCGACCCTTTAGCCTATACATAATCTGAATATAGATGCAGTAGATGGTGGTAAGCTATCTATTAACTGCAAGTCTGGCCAGGTTATCCTGTTTTGGTAATAGAGTAGACAACACTGCCAGTGACTCAATGCCGAGTCTCAGGCAACAGTTAACTAACCTGATAACCCTGAAGACTAGCGGCCTTGGCGAAGTCCACAGGTAAGGGTGATGGTCTCCAAATGGATTAAATCCCACTTGACTCCATCTTGATGGAGGGCAGCAGCTTCATCAATACTGTCCTGGTGCTGATGAAGACTTTGCAAGCCAAAAGGGCTCAGGACCAACAAGTGACTTGTGGAGCTGGATCAGTGGTATGGGTGTCATGCTGTGATGCAGAAGGCAGGTAAAAGACCATGGGATTATATTCACAGGACAGTCTTCATGGCTGATTCAGAATCAAGTCTGGCACAAGAAGGAGGAAGAGAAGGTGATAAACTGCTTCCTTTTATCAGAAAAAAAGGAGGAAGAGTAAGAGGATTGTGAACATTTGAAAATTCACAAATGGATTGTGTTCACATTTGTTCCATGGTGGTGTGACTAACTAAGGAAAAACAACACTGAACTGAGAGATTAATGAGAATAAATAATAAAACGTATAAAATGCAAAAAAAAAACCTATAATACCTCACTGACAATGCAAAATGAAAAGTATACACTCTCACCAATTCAAGGTAAAATGAATGAGAAATTAAGTTCAGAGAGAAAAAAACCTCAAAACATTCCATTTAAGAACCTAACAGCTGGTTTGGATGTAGTACAATATTTTTCAGAGTAGCTGCATGCAAAGACAGAGTAGTCATGATGAAATCCACCTTCTGGGATATAACAGCAGGAGATGCTACTCAAATGGAAGCAGAATTAAATATAGATCCAGTATATGGCCCTGAAATAACTTCCTGCATTACGTTTCTCAGGAAATTATATAGCCAGTAATTATTGTAGTTTATGTCAAACTTTTTAGAAGGTATTCCAGTCAACTGTAATTGGCAGTAAAAAAAAAAGTACGATCACGTTGCACAGAGCTAACAGGCCGAAAGAAGTTAATCGTCAATACAATGACAAATTAAAAACAGATAAAGAGGATCCACCTATTCCTCAAAGGCTACATTTCCCTTATCACTTTCTAGGGCTTTCTCCTTTTTGATAATTTTCTTAATGTCACAGATATTAAATGTAGTTCTCCCCCCCCCCTTTTGTGGTTCCAAGACAAGACAGTATATATCACAGGAGTCACATTAATGCAAAGACTAGGTCATACCAATATAATAAATCAGCTTCAAAAGGCCTTTAGTCTTTCCAATTCCCCTCATTGGTTATATGGTTTTTGTTAGATTGATTGAAACTTTAAGTGTAATTTTGTGCAAACTAACTGTGACTTTTGTTAGGCTGACACTCTCAAAGCTTTAAAAGATCCATGTTCTTTAGAAATGTTAAATTATTCAAGAAAATGATTAGCTGATATTTGAAGGCAGATGGATATCAGTCTTAATCTTTATTTGCTGCTGGGTAGGCCGGATATGAAGTCTGTATGAACTTCTGTGTCTGAACTAAAGGTTGTGCAAATGTATAATCAAATAAGAGAGGTTGGGTGAATTTTCCTCCAAAACTCTGTCACATCAAATCAAGAAACCCCCACAAAGAAATAAATTAGCCATGGGAACTAATACAGTATAGCCATACTGAGGCATGGTACTGAGGGATGGGGGCTGATACCATGTATAGCACTAATTTTGCTTTCAAAAATTAAAAAGTGGGGAGGACACATGGTGGCGATAGGAGATACATGTAAGCCCCACACCCACATGCCTGAAGCAAAAATTGTAAGCACATTTGGCTGCACATGCTTACCATCCTCAAGATGATTAGTTGCTTTATCAGGACTCTTGATCACACAAATACTGTGAGGTTTTACAACTAAATGTACTTGTGGACTTTAGCTCCAAACCACTGTTTATGGTCTTCACCATTGTTTTAGCCCTGGACCATAAGGGTGGGCAAAAAAGTGGCCACCAGTTTGTAAGTAGCTGCCCAGAGATTTTTTCCAGTCCCCCAAGAATGACTGTAACTTGGAAAAATTACAAATAAGATTCCATATCTATTCCTTTAATCCTGCCTTGTGGATGAATACACAAGGTTAATGTAAATGGTTCACTCTGTGCATAAAATGACATGCAATGCTTGAATAGGCCTTATATTGCAGAGTATGGATTTGATCTGGATTCTAGTTCCCCCTGAACTATGGCGTGAAGCATGAAACTCATTGGAAAATTTTCAGTCACTTTCTCTACCTGAGTCTGGCCTATTTCTTAGGTTGTTGGAAAGATAAAGTGAGGCAGAGAACAGTTCTATATCTCCTTGAACTCATTGAAGGCCTATGGGCCCCAAAAGTAATGAATTAGTAACTCATTTTCCATTACTAACATTTTGTCATCTAATGTTGTGTCTGAAGGAACTACAAGAAGCTAGATAATTTCTAATAGTTAAGAAAAAGTAGCATGAAACTTCTGAAGCAACAGCATATCTTTCACAAGTCCTCCAATTTACAGCCAAGTAGGTTTATAGTCACTACCACAGTTTCCAGTACAATATTGACAGTGTGTGTACAGTACACGAAGGCCAGGCTCCAATGTAACCTGCCTTATTATTAATAAAACAAACATTCTGGTGCTCACTGCAGGAACAGCTACATGGCAAGAACATTTGGTCATTTGAGTTTCTAGAGAACATCAAGCCAATTTTGAGTTTATGGAAATTAGAAAGAGGCTATGGAAGCTCAAATTTACATACAACAGATTACAGAACATCCTAGCTTCTATGTAAATAGGCTACTTATCCATTATTCAGGAGTCATGACCATCTCCCCCAGTCAGGAAAATTCATTTGGATCACTGACCTGTCTGTTTTCATGTGTCACTCCCAAACCACATTATTAAAGGTGGCCACACTGAGGAATAGTAGAAAGGTCATGAGGAAGTGGTGTTTCTCAGTGGTGATACCTATTCTGTGGAATAAACTCCTCCTCCCAAAGTGTGCCAGGCTCCATCTCCACTGATCTTTAGGAAGTTTGTTAAGACAGGACTTTATAAAGTAGCTTTTAAGAACATATCCCCAAACATTGTTACCATGTTGGTTTTTTAAAAATAATAATAATAAATTTGATTTCTTCTTTTTTGTACTTCACTTGGTATATTGCTATATTAGTTATGTATTACTCCATGGGTCTTTTTTTTGTGGGGACGGAAGGGGAGGTTTCAATGTTTTAATCTGTAAACCACCGAAATTAATGGATGCTCATGAATGGGGTATTATACAAACTCAGTCAATCAATCTGTTTCTCCCACCCAACCTTGCCCAGGTTGAAATAACTTACCTTGTGTTATTTATTTCAACATACTCAAACAACAGCGCTTTCATCCATGGTTTGTTGTATACCATTTCGACCCAGAGGTCTCTGTCAACTGACAGGATTGTTTACTGATAATTGAAGATTTGTTTTATATTTGTTTTTGTTTTTTGTTTTTGCTCTGTCAAGAGAAACAAAAGCCAGAGTTCAAGGTACTACTAGGCTAGAATGTCATAATAAAGAAACCACAGAATGAAGGATTATAGTTTACCACAATCACTGTTGCATCAGGCCTTATCAACTATTCAGTATCACTATGCCAATGCATTCACTGGTGAATCGATCCAGTATTAATAGAATGAGAGGAAGAAATGCCATTGAAACTTTTTTTCTATCTCTTATCAAAAGGTCACATTCAAAATTTACTTTCAGAGAACATTAAAAGCAATGTGTTGGACTAGGCCTAGAAAAGGCAAGATGCAGAGCAGGAAATTTAAGTAGACTTCATTTATCTCCCAAACAAGTCACCTGCTGGTTTTCTAGGTGTGATCTTTATCTGCCTTGAGGTTAAAGGTGAAGATTAGTGAGTTTCTTAGTTTTAATAGTTTTAGTCTCCGTTTCAGTTTAATTCTCTGGCATTGTTTTTAATGTTTCTATGAATTTTTTAAAGTTTTAAACATTAAGTTTTAAGATGAATTAGTATTAACATAGGATTACCTATGATTTTAATTTGCAAGCCTCTCAGAGTCGGGTTTACCCGATTGGAGAGGGATAGTAAATACAAGTAATAAATAAATAAATAAATAAATAAATAAATGAAAATTGAAAAAAGTCCTGGTATCAAAAGTCTGTCCTACTTATTTCTGGAAGGAAGATATGTTGAATTAAAATAGAGTAGCTGATTCTGTTCCCAAGCTTAGCTAATAGAATTAATTTACCACTGACCCTGTGAAAAACAAGAAGTGGGGCATGAAATACATGCAGCCAATTATATGTGCTTGTTTCTCTCTAGAGTTGTACCATATATGTGGAATTAAACTGTAATGAACCAATGAATACATTTGTTAAGAATAGGAAATGAGGAAATATCTTACTCTCTCTTCTCTGCTCTTTACTTCATATACCTGGTGATTAATACATAATTGTTGCAAGCATAATATTTTCTTAATTAAGAATTCTAATCTTAAATGGCTCTTTAATTGGTTTATGAATATTACATTGAATGGTTCTCCAAACTGATTGACACTTTCCAATGAGAAAGTAAATGTACACCTGACAACCATGTTTTAATATGCTGTCAACTCTGCAGATGCATGCACCCACTTCTTATTTCAGATTTTCTTTTTAAAAAAGAAGTTCTGACTTCAGAATTAAAACATGTGTCAAGATTTAGATGGAACAGTCATGAGAAGTACCTACTGCTATCAGACATTCTAAAGAAAATAAGACTTCCTGGACTGCCAAAATCAAGAAGTTACAACCCAAGTCTACTGTATGCTCAAATAAAGCAATGGGCCACATACAGTTTTCCTTTTTATTATCCTTCTGAAGGACCAGCACCTTAAACAATTGACATGGATCCAAATAAAGTTGGTAGAACCACCTATGAAATCAGTGGGACATGTTAGTCATGACTTAACATTGATTACCAAGGATAGTAAGTTCCACAAAATGAAGATTAAATTTCATGCTATGCTAATGTGCAGTATACAGCTAAATTTCATCTTCTTTTTAGTCTCAAATAAATGCCCACGGACTGCAGTGAATTAGTGGTTAAGATGCTGAACTTAGTGACTGGAAGGTTGGTAGATTAGCAGTTCAAGACCTGAGTACTGCATGACACAGTAAGCTTCCATCTCTGTCCCACCTCCTGTCAACCTAGCACTATGAAAGCAAAAAAATGCAAGTAGATAAATAGGTACTATTTCAGTGGGAAGGTAAACAGTGTTCTGTGCACTACAGTGTCTAGTCATGTCTGCCATATGTCCATGGAAACATCTGCAAATGCAGACAGCACTGGCTCTTTGGCTATAAACAGAAATGAGCACTGAACCTTAGAGCTAGCTATGAGTGGCTTTTGAGCAAGGGTGATCTTTACCTTTACCTAAATGTCCAGTGGCCTCATCCAGGTCTACCATGAGCAAAGGAACAAAAACCTTCACTGTCAGAAGGCTTCCTTCCTTCCTTCTGCTCCTTATGTAGAGGCAAAAAAATAAAAAAATAAAACCTCCAGTGGTACTTCAGGGATTTTACCACCACCACCACCACCACCACCACCACACAAAAAAAAACCCAAACCTCTCCCACCTATCCCGTTACAGTCAATGGAGAATTTCTCTCGCTTCTCTGACAGCTTGATCCTGGAGATTGAGTGAAAGGCAGCCTTTAGGTCGATGAAAGCAGCATACAGAGACACGGGGCTCTTGGAAGAGTATTTTTCAATGAGGTGTTGGATGACTAGGCAGTGGTCTAATGTTGACCTGCTTTCCCTAAAGCCCGCTTATTCCTTCGCTATCAGGTTTTCTTCTTCCAGCCAGCTCTTGAGTTTCTTGTGCAGGTGACTGGCATAGAGTTTGCTGATAATGTTGATTAGGCTGATTGGCCTGCAGTTCCCTGAGTCGTACTTGTTTCCTTTCTTGTATATGGGAACAATGACTGCTGAGCTGCAGTCTTTGGGAATTTGTCCAGTGGAGTCAATGTAGGTGAAGAGCGAGGCCAAAAATGGGGAGCACCACTCCTTGTTGTTTTTTTAGCAGTTCTGGGGAATGAGGTCCTCCCCTGGGGTCTTGCCTGAGTGGAGTTGGGTGATGAAGGAATCAATTTCCTACTTTGATGCTAGTGGCCAATTGGGGAGGCTTTCAAGGTTGGCAGTCAGGAGATCTGTTTCAGTGGCTACTTCTTGATACAGTAGCCTGTAGTGATTCTTGCATGCTTCTGGGGGGATGTGGGCAATTTGCCTTGGTGGGGTTGTGTTGGCGTTGATATTGGTGATGTGGCAGAACATAGCTGAATCTTTTGCTCATGTTGCCTGGATAAGCAGAGACCAGGTGGCCATCATTGCCTCTTTCTTCTTCTAAGTTAATAATAATTTGTAGTCCTTTTTGATATTTAAGAAGCAGTGAAGAGACTGTGCGGTGGAAGGCCAGCATTGTCTCTGTGTCACCAGTAGGCATTGGTAAGATTTTTCTTGGCCTCCATGTGTTCCTTGTCAAACCATGGCTTGGAGGGGTGTGTGGTTGGCTTGGTATGGTGGTTGATCTTGTAGCTTAAAAGCTGCTGGCATTGCTGGATTATGTTTTCATAGGTTGTCAGGGAGTCCTGGATGGTGTCTGCAGATAATAGATCCTGTCAATCTTTCTGCATGAGGGGTTCCGTCAATATTTTTTCCATCTTCTTGTTGAGGTGTGGAGACCATCTGGTATGACATTTGGCTTCTCCTGATGATAGGATGGGTAGAGGGAAATGTTTCTCCAAATGGACATGACTGACAGGGAGCATAAATTGTAATCAGATAGGGAGATGGTCACTTTCAAGATGTGGCTTGACTTCAAACTTCTCTGTCAGGGGGAGCAAATTGGTTTCAAATATGAACTTTCATATTTATAACTTTGTTATTGAAAACAACAACAATGAAATCTGTGAGATTTGGAATTTCTCAGTAATTTGATCTATCTACCGTGGTGTCAGATGTCTGCCTACCACTAATGTTTGGTTCTCTTATATTCTAAAATCTCTGAAAGATATTTTGGAGGGAATCTAAAATTTACATTTCACTTTTGGGAACAGATGGTAAATATTCACATAGCTGTCCGAAAGAGACATTTATGAATCACATAAGTCACCCTCGGTAAATAAGAAGCCATCATTATTTCAAATGAATTGCCTACTGTTTGACAAACAATTCTAAGTGCTCAATTCACTGCTGAATGAATCAGGTAAAACAGCTCTCCTGCCTGCTCCTTCCTTTCTATCAGCTCTATTTTAAGTCAATATACATTTTATGAATTGCTTCATTAAAAATAATAAGTGGCTTTGGGTAGAGCCAAAGTTCATTTTAAAAGCTCAGTGTTAGGTTTTGAAATTTATCATGAACTCTGACTCCTACGTTAAACCATCTATCTTGCAATCTTCATGGAAGAAGAAAAGAGAAGCAGAAGCTGTTCTGAAAGTGTTGTCTACTACCTGCAGTCATCCTGCCAAAATCTCTTAGGTAAGGTAAAGGTCACCGTTGCTCGAAAGCCAGTCGTATCTGACTCTAGGGTTCAGTGCTCATCTCAGTTTCATAGCTGAAGAGCCAGCACTGTCCGCTTCTGCAGATGTTTCCATGGTCATGTGGCAGGCATGACTAGACACCAGAGTGCACGGAATGCTGTTTACCTTTCCACCCAAGTGGTCACTAGTTATCTACTTGAAATTTCTTGTTTTTGAACTGCTAGATTGGCAGGAGCTGGGACAAAGACAGGAGCTCATTCCCCCTGCAGTAATCTCTTAAATATTGCAATTGACTGACAACTTTCAATGAATGCCTTTCTACTGGGTTATTCAAGGTGTCAAAGAGGGGCATGCCAACTTCCCCTGGAATTGTAATGTCATCCAAGTGGCAATTTTTAAGTAATCTTATTTGAACACAGTAAACCCAAATTCTTCCTCCCATTGGGAGTAGCATTAACAAAACTGATGATGGTTTTGTGGGGAGGAAGAACATTTTGCACAGAACACCTCATGTTTTACACTTACCGTATGCTGCATTCCATCAAGTCAGAACTAATTTGTAGAGAGCCTAATAGGCTTTTCAAGATATGCAATGTATTTAAGGAGTGATTTTACTAGTTCCACATTCCAAGGTGTCTCCATGGCAAAGCCAGGGAATGAAAACTACATCTCTACATCTCTTGAGTCCTAGCCCATTACTCTGTTCACTACACCAGATTAGGTAGTCTATTTTGCACTTAACACTTCGTATTCTAAACAGAATACAAATGCTTTGTGCAAAATACAAAGTCAGTGTAAAAAAAGTAATGAGAATTTTGTGGAGGAAGGGAATTTTAAAGTATGAAAAACACACATAACCTTTCATAATCCTGTTTAGAAGAGAATAAACTTTTGAAGATCTTTCCTTTGATCTATGATAATGAAATAAACAAAAGTTTGTGTCTCTTGTTCATACATATAGTGTGGTCTGGTTCAAATACTGTACAGTTACCAACATAAAAAAAACCTAGTTCAAACAATCCCAGTCAGAATTTGTGTGGGGATTATCTTGACCGTTGCTTGCTTCACCCTCTGACTTGACCAGTGGCAATGCCCTGATTGATATTCAGGGCTAAATGTATCTGTTGGAGATGAAGAACAGATCCCTTGCTGCTGAACAAAAATGTTTAATGTTGAGAACTGTATGCCCAATTATTAGGTTAGCCACTCATAGTTTGCTTGTGAAAGAGACTCTACTGACCATTGCCCAAAGACTCTAAGTGGATGTACCTTCACTAGTACATGTGAGATGGTCCCCTATTCTTCCCCCCATGGTGATGATGAATTGTCATTTTGGTGCAATATACAGTAAAACCTTGCATAAAGAGTGCCTCGCTTAGAGACTAACTCATTCAATGAGCAGAATTTTATCTGAATGGTCGCCTCGTTTAACAACTAAAACCAACCCAAAACTTGCTTAACAACTAAAACCAACCAAAAACTTGCTTAACAACTAAATTGGGGTTCACAATCCCCCCCAGAAGTCACAATCAGTCACTTACAATGGTGTTTCATTTAAAGACCAAACTTCCTTAAAGGGCAATCCCGTGGAACACATTATGCTCTTTAAGCAAGGTACCACTGTAAATGGCTAAAAAAAGAACCACTGATTTCCATAAGGAGGTTACTACTCCTAGGATTTAAGAAACTATTTTCACAGTATTAGATTCACCAAAGTATTGCAGTTGGGCAGTTTTACACTGGAGGCTTCTCCTGAAATAGCTCTGTTGGCAGGATGCCTTTCAGGTTAACTGTTGTGGGGCTTTTACCAACGAACCCTCCATTTTCAGACAGAAGGTATTTCAAAAGAATCACTAAGTGAAACAATAGATAAGTCTTCTCTCACCTGATGTCTTTCAAGTGTGTTAAGTGGTCTTCGGTAGGGAATGATGAGGTTTACAGTGCATAATATCCAGACAGCATGAGGTTGAGAAAATCTGCAGTAGATAAATTTTGAGCTCTGAAGCATTGAGACTGTGTTTAAGAATTACCCCTTGGGAAACTGGGAGTGGAACAAAAACTAATCATCATTGGAACTCATGAGTTCCCATGAGGAGTTAATCCATAGACACTGCACAATATCTCTGAATTCATTAAGGAGAGTGCAACTACACAAGGATCCCATTTTGTTTGTGGTAGCCTTGAGAATAGAAGCTGCATCACTTGACTACTCATTTTCTTACTCTGTTCTATAAACACATTGCTATCTTTGAAATTCAGGTTAATTAAGGTTCAGAACTACAAAAAAAGATCCTTCATCTGTCACATTAGGAACAGATGGAATAAATGCCAGGTGCTTGACTGTCCCAGATGGCTTTTGTTTGGCAAAAGAATCCTCTTGACAGCCCTTATTGTTTCACTGAAGGACAGCTATAGAATTGCTTAGTTTCTATTTTCCCTTGCCGCTTCTGGCGACTTTAATATCTTCTCCTTTACATACCTAGGCAGCTATGCAATTTTTCTTCTGAAAGGGTATAGTGTGTTCAGTCCTTTAATGTTGATAATGAGCTTAGAATTTCTTTCTTGGCAATACCCAGAAGCAAAACCATCAAAAGGTTAAATAGACTGCACTTACTGCATTGACCTCTTGAATGAATTTAATGCATCTTTATTCAGTATTTGACTATGGCCGCTGCCACCACCACCACTCTGGCTGAGGTGGCAGAAGGGACCTATTCAACCATGATTCAATGAAACCAAGTTATTGCTTAATTTGGTTTTTATTAAGGTGGGAGAAAGAATACAAGGGTTGGTTGTTGAGGGCCTAGTGCACACTGTCCTGACAGTATATAGGAGTTCTCTCCCCTCTCCTCCCCCCCCCCCAAACACTGCTTCCAGTTCTTAACTGGAACCAAGTATGCATCACTTTGTTGGTACAGTCTGTAGCAGGAACCTGGTTTTCTACACTGACCCCAATGAACTGACTCCTTTCAAGGTAGATTTTCAGGCTCCCATGTCCTCCAAGTCCATCCTGCCACAGGAAGTTCTGCTGAAGGTGCTCCTATTGCCAGTTCCTTTGCCAATGTCTCCTCTGGGTTAGGATAGGGCCAGGGTAACAGTTGATGGTCTCACTGTCAAGGGGGTCAGCACTGGTGGTGGGCTGAAGAGTTGTTTGACTAACCTGCATTTTTACACTTTATCAGGCTGGAACTGGACCCATTCCACAGCCAGGGGTTCTCAACTACCAGCAGTTCATCCTCCACAGACATGCCAATGATGGGGCCGAATTCCACTGCCACTTATACTCACTCCTCTCCTTCTGTGTCTGTTGAAAGTGACAAGTCCCCTTCCATTCCTTCATCCTCCTTTAAGTTTTTGTCCTCCCAGCTCAACCCAGCCCCCAGTCCCTTGACCGATACATTCCCCCCCAACTCCTTTGACCCATTTAGGACCTCAATTTCCATTTCTGACCCTCAAGAGCTCAATTGACAGAGTCTTCATTAAGTCTACCAGGATCCAGGTCAAATCTAATCTGGGATTGCCACAACATCCCCATCAGACACTGTTTGTCCCTTTTTTGGTATGTTCTAGAGCAGAGGTCAGCAAACATGGCTCTCCAGATGTTCTTGGACTTCAAGTCCCAGAAGTCCTGATCAGCAGGTGTACTGACTTGGGGTTCTGGTAATTGAAGGCCAAGAACACCTAGAGAGCCAAGTTTACTGACCCTGTTGTAGTACAATGGTTCTTAACCACTATATACTGGATTCTGTCACTGGGAAACAAAAATTGTCTAGTTGTGAAACCATGCTTTCATAATTAGGGATGTACATGGGGCAAACATTTGGGTTTTATTTGGGAAGAATATCTCATTTTCTCTATTTTGAGGGATTGTCTTTTGGGTGCTGGTTTTTTCAGTTGAACACAAAAGTCACCCTTGCTCAAAAGCCAGTCATAGGCTGCCTTTATCAGGTTCTATTGTTTTGGCTTTTGCCATTTATGTTCTGCCTGGCAATCATCTGGAAATCCTAAATAGCCCTACTAAAATTAATATTATTATTTTTTATTATTAATTCATACTTACTATCCTGCCCCAATCGGGCTTACACCCGACTCTGGGCGGCTTACAAGACAAAAATACAATCACAAACTCATCCAATAAAATGCTAATAATTAAAAATTTTAAAACTGTAAAAAATTCATAAAAAGCGAGAAATAACCAGAACAAACAACCCCACGGGATAGGACCAACAGCAGGGGAGGCTATCCCTCAAATCAACCACCCTGTGTGGGATCCCACATACCTTGGTCCCCACACTTATCCCGCCAGCCAGGTTTTTAAGCTCTTCCGGAAGGGTAGGAGCTCTGTCTGTAGGCGCAGTTCCGTTGGGAGGAGGTTCCAAAGGGCCGGGGCGAACACAGAGAAGGCCCTCTTCCTAGTGCTAGAGAGATGAGCCTCCCTAGCTGATGGGATGACAAGAGAGCCCCTCCGGTCCACCCTGGTGGGACGGACAGACGTTCTTAGGGTGACGCGGTCTCTGAGGTATCCTGGCCCACTACCATATAAGGCTTTAAAGGTAATAACCAGCACCTTGAATTGCACCCGGAGACATACTGGTAACCAGTGCAGCTCCCGGAGCAGTGGTGAGGCATGAGCATAACGCCCACACCCCATCACTATCCGGGCCGCCGCATTTTGGACCAGCTGCAGTATCCGAATGGTCACCAAGGGCAGCCCCATGTAGAGCGCATTACAGTAATCAAGTCTGGAGGTGACCAAAGCATGTGTGACCATGAGCAAGGCGTCCCAATCTAGGAGGGGGCGTAACTGGCGTATTACACGAAGTTGTGCAAAAGCCCTCCTGGCCACGACTGCCACCGGCTCTTCGAACAGTAGTCGTGAGTCCAGGAGTCCATTAAAATGCAGGGACAGGAGTCCATTAAAATGCAGGGACAGTAGTCGTGAGTCCAGGAGTCCATTAAAATGCATGGACAAAACAGTCAGTACAGAATCAGTTCAAAAGCTCTGAAGAACACTTAGCTGTCTGGATAGCAAGTGTGTGTCTTGATTAGCAAAAAGTCCTACATTTGCACCAGTTTTGCCAGGTTTGGAATCAGTACAAATATTGAGGAATACACAAAACACAGCTGGAATGTGGATTACCTTGCTAAAACATGCTTTATTTAAAAACAGCAGGGGCATTGTCACTTTCAACAGATGCGTAAGAAGAAGATCCTTCTGCATCTCTTGATAGTTCTTAACCATTGTATTATTTTGTGTACATGCATGTGTTGGCACATATTATGTATTGTGTCTTCTGTCCCATAAAGTTTGCAGGATTCCCCATAGCCTGAAAATGTTGGCTCCCCCCTCCCCCGTTCCTTAGTCTTACACTTCTATGATGGAACAACAGTCAACTGTCATGGCAAAGAACATGCACCTTTATCCCTATGTCCATATTGCAGATGGATCTCTTTTTGTCTTATGTCAATTCACCACTCTGATCCCTCATGTGGTTTCTGGTAATTTCTCCTTTTCTCTCTTTTTCCATTCAGTCTACCTCATCTTTATTCATGGGTCTTGGGTATAATATAATTTGTTGGACCCAAGACATACATATGTATCTTTCTTTCTAATTTGTCCTTTCTCAGTGTGCATTTCTTTCTCCTAATATTGCCATGGCTAGCCCACCGCATCTTCTACCTGAAGCAAAGGACAAAGTGGTGAACTCAGTCAGTTCTGTGTACAGAATCTAGGTAGACTGACAACTTGATTTTATTTCAGCAGCAAGATAGGTTCTCACTGGAGGGCAAACAGGCTTAAGGTGTGTAGGTCAAACAGAGGAACTCAGGAAGAATAAATGGAAGCTAACATTGTTGCTTCCAGCATCTGCCATCCGAAGGGACTACTTTGCTCCACATAAGGTTAGAGCTGTCCCTGTATGATTATACCTCCTCACTTCCTCTCTAGGTGTCTTGGTCTCTTTTTCAGACTGAGGCACATAGTTGAAGACTTTGCTGCCACGAGCACAAGGCAGGGAGTGATTTTATCTGTCAGACAGAAAATCGTATGAGCAAATGATGTTAGAAAAGATCCATGTGGCATAATAGCAATGAAATAAAATTGTGAGATTAGAGATTGATATTCATGCCTGCATATATTTGCCATTGTTGTAAACATTATCACAAATGTTCAAAGCAAGGTTTATTGAAAAATTGCACATGACTGTAATTTTGTGCTGACAGCTTTCTAATCCACTGTTCAATATCCAGTGTAGTATCCTCCTCTGGCATTCACAATCATAATCTCACCTTCTATCTTAACTTTAATTTCCTGTCATACGGCTGTGCTGTATGATGCTGCAGTAGGATGTGGGAACTATTAAGATTGTTTAGCATTTTACCACCAGAGTGCTGCAGTCTGTTATAAAACATATATCTGTAAAAGGAGTAATCACTCAGGAGAGCAGAAGGAAGGAAGAAAGAAAGAAAGAAAGAAAGAAAGAAAGAAAGAAAGAAAGAAAGAAAGAAAGAAAGAAAGAAAGAAAGAAAGAAGTTTCATTTTTACTTGTTAAAAAAATCCATTAGATTGTAATACAGGTTGAATTTTTTTCTAAATCCATGGAATAGACTTCTACACTCATATTTCTGCCCCTTTGTCTAAATAAGATGGAAGAAAAAGAAGTAGGCAGTGTCCTCTACAGAAGTAGAAAGGATCCCTAAGAGTTTCAAACCAAGATAAGATGTGTGAGAGAAAGAAAACCTTGGTCCCCTTGACTAGTAGTCCACCTCTCTATCCCCAAATAGTTCAGATCAGAGCATATGTTCTGCACTGTGGCACACCATTCCTCCAGGAAACATTTCAGATTTGAAAAAAAAAAAGACATTTCTGCTATCACAGCCCCCCGCCCCTCAATGCTAGGTTTTTCACTTCTTCAGTGACACACGCCAGGAAGCTGTAGGATAAAGGAGAAAGAACTGTTGCACTACATCTTGAATTCTATGTATTGAGGACATTACAATGATTTGGGGGAAGGGGAAGAACTCTTTGCTAACCCAAATCAGAAAGCATGGCTTCAATCTTAATGGAAAACACATATTGTCAAACCAAAGTGCATAAAACAAAAGGAAAACAACAACCCTGGAAGTCAGTCCCCCTTCTGTGTCATTGTACACTGTTTTCTAACTCGAACACATGTACATTATTGCTTTTTACTGTTCAACCTGGCTGTCAACTTAGATCACACCAGGTGTTTCTTCACTGAACATGTCCTTTCATTTCTATGCTTTGAAAGCTCATCAAAAGCTAAGAATTAAAAACTCTTGCAAAGCCACATTATAATTATTAATGATTTCCCCAACCTGTAGTTCCTATTTAATTCCCAGTAACATACTGTATTGTTACGAATGGCTTTAAAAGTGTGAAGAAAGAGGTAAGCAAATGATCTATGTTGTCTTAGAAGAACAGAGCAATTTTCTTCACTAATTCCATTTCCCAGTTGGGAAAGCAAACAGTGATTTCTTATATAGAGAGATCTGCATTACAAAACACAATATGATAATTACTATTCTATGCATCTATTTAGGTGCTGTAGGATGTCAAAAGCAATTTACCCTTTTCTGTATTTGTCAAGATCAGTGAAATCCTATACTGTACTTACATTTAAATGAAAGAGAAAAGGACTGAGATAAAATAAAAACAATAAAGCTCTTTCTCTGATAATATTTTTATGGACTTGAGAGTTGGACACCTGCTTATACATATAAAAATGGGTAGCCAGTTGATATTCATGGCAAAAATTAAGAACTTTCCTCTAGTATTTTAAAGACGATTATGTGAACTGTACCACTTTCAAGAGAAAATGGAGAAAATTTTTCTGTTTTAAAACCTGGGTTTATGAAGGAGAAGAATGTGCCATGGCCAAAATCCATTGGCAAATTTCTGTTTTAGCAAGTTACTTTTGTTGTTCAGTCGCACAGTCGATTCCAACCCTTTGCAACCCTATGGACCATTGTCTGCTAGGCACTTCTGTCCTCCACCATCCTCCTCAACTCACTCAGTTCTGTGCCCATTATCTCTACAATACCATCTAGCCATCTCAATTTTGGCCGCCCCCTTTTTCTTGGACAGCGAGGAGAACAAATAGGTCAATCTTAGAAGAAATCAACCATGACTGCTCCCTTGAAGGTCAAAGAGTAAAGATGAAGCTAAAGTACTTTGGACATCAAATGAGAAGAGAGGATTCGCTTGAGAAAGCAAGTTACTAGCTGAAATGAATTTATGAGGAATTTTTGAGCCCTGAGAGATTCCTCGCTTTTGTCCAGAATAACTGTTCTCATGCAACTGTTCTAATTGAGTAGTTTTGCTCACTTTGCACAAAATAATAGTTCTTGTTTGAAAGAATGCCTCAGAGAGCCTTGCCATCTCACAGGGAGAGGAGAATAAGCTTACAGAGCTCCATTCTTCAGTGGCTCAAACTCTTCTTAGAAGACTGATCTCAGATGGTACAGCTTGGGGTGGGGCTATATACCATTTGAAAACTCTCTTATGACATGCCTTATGGATCCACCATTTCTCCAGTGCTATGTAATATCTATATGAAGATTCTTGGAAAAGTCATATGAACATTTGAAGTATGTAGTCATCAGTATGCTGATGAAACACAGTTCTGTCTCTCCTGTTCCTCATCTGCAGATGATATTGTACTTTTTTATTTATTTACAGTGGAACCTCTAGTTACAAACATAATGCATTCCATGGGACATTTCATATTATAAAAAATTCATACCTCAAAGCACGATTTCCCATAGGAAAGCATTTAAAACCTTTTTCTGACCTCTGGAATGGATTAATTGATTTTCAATGGGAAACCCGCACCTTGAGACATGAATTTTTCACAATTTAAATCCATAACTCGAGGCATTATTTTCATTGGAGTTCCTTTCGTATCATGAAAATTACATAAGTCGAGGTGATAGTAAACTGAGGTCCCAATGTATCTCCCACCCATTTGGGAGTTCTCCCACTCTGGGTGGTGTACAACAGTTAAAAATGTTTTACAAATAATCATAAATCAAAAACCCTAACTAAATCAACACCCAATACATAATATAGAATTTAAATAGAATATAATAAACAATGGAGAGGATGAAATAAAACATCTCAAAATTGATTAAACCTATTGATCAGCTATTGTGTGAATATCTTTGAAAGCCTCCTTAAAGAGAAATGGTTTTAATTGCATTTAGAATGCAAGCAGAGCTGGAGCATGATGCAGTTCCACAGATAGTTAATTCCAAAATGTTGGTGCTAGCACCGAGAAGGCTCTTCTGCTTAGAGCCTTCTTTGATGTTCTTGGTATTGGCACCTGGAGCTGCACTATCTGTGAAGAATGGGTCATGTGGGCTGATGTTCTGTGGGAAAGATGCTCCATCAGGCAAGAAGACACCAAACCATTAGGGATTTGAATGTCAAAAATAGCACCTTGTATCTGGTATGGAAGGGGATGAATAACCAGTGCAGACTGGCTAAGACTAAAGAAATATGTCATTTAATCAACCTGGAAGCTGCATTCTGGACCCTTAGTTTTTAGGAAATTAATAAAAATAGAATTATATAAAGCTGCCTTTTATTATTATTATTTTTAAAAGAAACATTGATCTGAGATGCTGAATTTTTTTAAAAAAAATGCATACTTCTATTTAAATGAAGGGATATGTTTTTGATAGTAATGGGGGTTTAATGCATTTTTCTGTATTTATTGTATACTGTAAATTTGTATTATTAATTTTAATGATAACAAAATGTATCGTGAACCACCGAGAGAGTGTCTGCCTTAACAGGGCAGGAAACAAGCAGAAATAATAAATAGATAATGGTTTCTCACACTCAGAGATGATGTATTCACATTTCTAGCAGGCACAGTGAGAGCCAGCAGCATGGCATCATTGGACCCTGTTCAATAATCCTTATTCCTGAATTTAAATATAACTAAATAAATTTAAGCAAACTTGAATATCTCATGTCAATTTTTTTTGTGGGCAGATAGTAGAAAATTTTGAAACTTCTGTCTGAAGTTAACATCAAAGAATTGACAAAGCAATCACACTTATATACCTCTGGGAGGTTCGCAAGTTAATAAGCATTTTGCCTCCAACATGCTGGGTGCTCATGTTACTAACCTTGAAGGATGGAAGGCTGAGTCAATCATGAGCCCTGGTCAGGATCGAACTCACAATCTTTGGGTTGCAGTACAGCAGTGTAACCACGGCACCACTCAAATCTTTTTAATGCCAAAGATCTGAGATATGATGCCAGTTTTGGAGATGGTGTGAATCTGCTGTGGGTTTTACTCTGCAATTTATGTCCGCTGTCCATGGTGTTTATCTCTATCCCCAAGATCAAATCCAGCAGCTTAGACAGTACCTATAAACTACAGAATAAAATCAGAGTCGAATTACAGTGTCTCCAAAATTGGAGATACTACCCTCTGCTACTTAGCTTAGACACATCGATTTCTCACTTAGAAAAATGATGTAGCACTCGTAAGATAACAGAAATGGATTACACCCCAATTGGTACAAACCAAATGGCCAATATATATATTGTCCAATAGACTGACCCATGAATTTCCACTATCTATTGCTGGGCATGTAAACATGTTTTCTCCTATCTGATGTTATAACAGTCTGAGAATGGCTGAATGATGTAGACTTTTAGGATGTGTAAATCTTCTTTAAGGCTACGAGTTTCTAATTCAGACTGAGTGAGATTGTGACTGCTGGGAACCCTCCGTGACTTTGTTGCAGTTCATGTTACAGAGAAAACTTCATTTTCTCTATAATTGTGGGCTCTGCTGACAAATTCCAAAGTCCCTGGAGCCTAACATCATATAGAATTCCCAGCGGAGAGCACATGTGAAGCAGCGCTGATTGGACAAGAAAGGCTCATTCTTAAATTTGCAGATCATGAATTTGCATTCAGTTTCTTCATAAATGGTTCATCTTATGGATTCCTTAATATAACAGACATCAGGAGTCTTACCATTTTAGATGCAATATCAGATGGGGCATTGTAACTTGAGCTCTTGTACTGATCTCTCATGCATAAATCTCAGAATGAAATACATAATCAATACTATTCCAGGCTTGCCTTCACTTGCAGCCATGAATATCCTGTATTAGGAATTTACTTTGTGATCAGGTTTAAGTTTTATTTTAACTGACTTGTTAGTTTTATGGCTTGGTTGGCAGGGACTGCACTGCTCAAGTGGTTAAGATGCTGAACACGCTGGCTGGAGGTTTGGAGTTCGAATCCCGTGTACTGCATGATGGCGTGAGCTTCCGTCTCTGTCCCAGCTCCTGCTGACCTAGCAATTTGAAAGCAATAAATTGCAAGTAGATAAACAGGGACCACTTCAGTGGGAAGGTAAATAGCATTCTGTGCACTCTGGTGTCTAGGCATACCTGTCACATGAACATGGAAATGTCTGCAGATGCAGACAGTGCTGGCTCTTTGGCTATAAACAGAGATGAGCACTGAACCCTAGAGTCAGATATGACTGGCTTTCAAGCAAGTGTTACCTTTACTTTTACCTAGGTGGCCAATGGTTTATGGATTTATTCACAATAACTCAAAATGCAAAGATTGCCTGAGTTTTTTGAAGAAATTAAAAATCTTGCAGCAAGCTCCAGTAATCAAATGGCACATGCCTGACCCTTTTTTCCACATTACAGCAGAGGAAAATATTGTCTTCCATTTGCAACACAGGATGTGAGCACAGAAGTCCATATGGAATTCCAAACACTAGTATGATGACCCAGACTGATATTGATGTAGGAAATGTATTATTTGGGTGAAGAAACATTTTTTATATCTTGTTTGACAGGTGATATGATGCAGCTGTAACAAGCCATTTGACATTCCACTGTTCTTGTTTTTCTTCATTTATTACAGATTTTGATTTTGGATACACTTTGTGGCTCGATCCTCAGCAGCTTTGGTTGCAAAAGGAAAGACAAAAATTAGTTTGCTGTAAATAAATAATAAATAAATAATAGGGAGGGGGAGAACAAGTGTACAACAGGTTAACGTGGAGTTCTGTTTATTTTTGGTGCAACTGTCTTTCTTTGGCTTTTGAAGCAGCTGTGTTATTCAACTGACCACACACTCAACATCTATGCAAAGCCACCAGAAACAGTCATCTGGGAATTTCAAACAAAGTGACATCAGCTTGTCAATCTCTTTTTACTATCTGAAGGCCAAACAATAGGCAGATGGTGCTGATATGCTATCATTAGAAGCTGAAACACAATTTTCTTTTGGAGATATGCTTTTGGCAGACTTTTGTGACTGACTGAACTATCAGACTTGCAAACTGAGCTGGATTAGCTATTGTCCCAAGTAATGCTGCTACAACCCAGTCCTCCACTGCTACAACACAGGAACATTTATGAGGATGAGGGGGTGAGGAGTGAAAGCATGGTCAGGATGATGGCTTTGAAAGAAACAGCAACAAAGGGAAGTAATTTTGAGTCATCAGTGGTTGTATGATCATGTCTGGTTTATGGTTTGTGTTTGCTTGTAAGACCAGGGCCCTTGGGGTACGGCGGCCAACCGTCCCGCATTCTGCGTGGGAATCCCATTTAGGGAGGGGGAATTTCGACTTACCCTTGTTTCGAAAATGGTACCGGACCTCCCCCGTTGCGTCACGGAAGCACCGGTTTCCTCTCCGACCGGCAGGCAGTTAAAGAGAAACGGAGCCGGAAAGGCTCCAATAAACTGTGCCTGCGCAGAGACCCAATATGGCGCCAAACTGGGTTTCTGCGCATGCGCAGTTTATTGGAGTCATTTCGGCTCCGTTTCTCTTTAACTGCCTGCCGGTCGGAGAGGAAACCGGGGCTTCCGTGACGCAACGGGGGAGGTCCGGTACCATTTTTGAAACAAGGGTAAGTCGAAATTCCCCCTCCCTAAATGGGATTGCCGCACAGAATGCGGGATGGTTGGCCGCCCTACCTTGGGGTAAAAGCATTATGGGAAGTGTGGCCACCAAAAAAGTGACTAGATTGCCAGCAAAGTTCAGAACAACCCAGTCTCATTATAATTACAACCACTCTCTTGTTCTTTCTCCTCCCTCTTACTGTGAGTGACCATTCCAACACTGGTGTGAGGGAACTGAAAGTGGCTAGGAAAGGTATATATGTAAGGGAAGAGGTTGTGTTTATCTCCTAATCTCAGACAACAGAACCAGCATTGATTTGCAAATGAAGCCTGTTCTTACCTCCAAATGATCAATCACAAAATAATGTAAGATAATTTGCAAAATGTGAGAAGTGCGAGAATAGGGTCATTGTGCATATATGCTAATTTTACATCTTTACATAGCTTTTCAAACTGGCTGGATGGCTTCATGAGAGGCTGTCTAAATGTACAGTTATCCAAATTTTTCTGCCATTTTTGACCCATTGGCTCAAGCCATTTTCCCTCAACCTACATGGGGACATTCTACCATTTTGCAGTGTTCTAATTTAACCCAAGGACTATAGTTGCTTAGTGGTTAAGATGCTGACCTTGAAGACTGGAAGGTCAGAGTTTGATACCAAAGTGCTGCACAAATGAATGAGCTCCCATCTCTGTCCCAGCTCCTGCCAACCTAACAGTTCGAAAGCAAGACATCACAAGTAGTTAGATAGGTATCACTTTGGTGGAAAGGTAAACAGCATTCTGTGCATTCCAGTGTTTAGTCATACCTGTCCATGGAAATGTCTGGAGATTCAGACAGCAATGGCTCTTTGGCTAAAAACAGTTCGATATGACTGGCTTTCGAGCAAGGGCAACGTTTACCCTTTACCTAATTTAACCAACCCTAAGCAAGTGTGATAGTTTAGAGCAGGGGTGCACAAACTTTTTGGGTCGTGGGCCGATCATGTGGTTCAGGGAGCTGGTCAATAAGGCCCGGGGGCTGGACCAATTCATCCGGCCCATGAATCACTTGTTGCTCCTGAAAGTGGAAGTAAAATGTGCCCGTACAGGCATGTTTTACTTCCACTTTCAGGAGCGATGAGGGCCTTAGTTTGAGAAGCACTGATTTAGAGGTTTCCACACATGCTGCTTTCATTTTAAATATCTGCCTGACTGCCAGTCATAAATTGATAATTTCAGCTGATGATTTGAAGATAGAATAAAATATTTTTCTGTACACATAATAATTGTGTTATACCAGATTGATTAAATGATAAAATTCCCCTTTCTCTGTATTTCAGATCAAACTTAAGAAGCAGAAAAATCTACATCATATTCTGTCTGTTGTGATCTGGTTTCCTTCAATAACACAAGGTTTTTTGAAGAGGAGAGAAAGGAAGGTGAAAAGAAAGTCTTTGTACTCTTTTTAAATTAAATTTAATTTGCTCTCAAGTTCAGAAGGTAAGCTAGGCATGTAATTAACTGCTTAATTATTGTTTGCTTTGTGGGAAATGCTACCTCTGAGGATGAGTTTAATCAGAGAGAAAAGCCTGAATACTTGGCATTACCACCCCTGTTGATTTCTAGCATGGCATCCAGAGAAGTTGTTGGGTCTTGTGTGTGCCTACAGTTGACAAAGTGCTCAGTAATACAAAGTTTTAAAAAGTTACTTTTCTCATGCTTAATGTTGTTTTGGATTGTCTTCCTTGCATTTTAGTAAGCATGATCAGATAATAATAATTTCATTATTTAGCCTTCTGAGGATGCAAAAATCCAAACAAAAACAAAATATCCATATCTCTCTTTCTTTTACTTGTTAAACTGATAGAAGTTACCATGCTCGAGTGCACTTACAGAAAATGACAATACATCTTGAAGTACTTATCACAAAAGTGTTTTCCCCACAGCCATAGGTGGTAGATTTTAATTAACCTTTACAATAACCTTGCTTTGTAGTTAATTAAAACAGTACAAATCATACCAGCTTATAGTTTTACATTTTTAAAATTACAGTGATGAAAACAGTGAAGAGATTTAAGCTACTTTTGTAATTCTATGCTTTCCTACAAGTTAAAAATCCATATTCTGAAACTAGAAAATGACAGAACACTGATCAAGCCTTATGAATGAATTTAGACATCCATCACTTTCAAAATGGCTGTAACTTCATTATTGGGTTCTTGCAAGGAAGTGGATAACTGTCTTTATTCAAATAATTAAACCACTTGAAGGAACATTCTGACAATTTGCAAATGTATTCATTTCAGTAATTGCATGAATCAATACTTTCCGGAAACCCAAATAATTTCCTGTTTAGGTCATGATGGAAAGCACATTTTTTTTTAAAAAAATGCCCACCATTACCCTGTTGTCACCATGCAGAGCCAGTAGCACATTGCAAATGAAGACTTCAGCTAGTGATTTGTCTTCACCAGAAGATGTATCAATTGAGACCCATGAGTAGATAAAGCACACCCAAATGGCTGTGCACATGATAATCTGTTATTGGCTCTGTATGCTTCTGTATAGGCTGGAAACTACCATTATGTCCTTTGTTTTTCAACCCCATCAGCATTTTATCCATTGTTCTCTCATTATGGTTGGTATAACGCACCAAATGTTCATGCGCCAGCGGGATGATCCCGCTGGCGCGTGCTTTACCCAGGCACCAGAGGAGGAGGAAGCGTCAGCGGTGAGCCCGGGGGGTGGAGCCAGGTGCAGTCCTTAAAAAGGGCTGCATGCCTCTGGGAATTTGCCGCCTTTTTTCACTAAGAGCGACACGGGCACGAGTTGCCCTCCCTCCCTCCCTATAGCCGCAGTGTGATTGTTTTGGTCGCTTCGGGGCCGGATGGGAATTTTTGCTTGAAACCTGATTGGCCCTTGGTTTCTTGTAGTTATTGCCCATCCCACACTGCTTGCAAGTGGTTGAGCTTGGAGGTGGTTTATCTGGTCACTTTGGCAGGTAGCACTGGTAATGATATTGAGTGGATCCCTATCGAATCTGGTGGGGACGCAGTTCATCAGTCCATGTGGGGCGAAACATAGAGAGAAGGACAGCACTGGCTGGTGAAATGCGGCCTGGGAACAAGGGATTGTCAGGCTAGACAGACTGCAATCCCAAAAACTGTTCGCCCGATTTGGGGTCGGAAGTTATAAAGAGACTTCCGACAAGGGATCATTAATTCGGAAATAATTAATTAAATTGGATAAGATAAAATTGAGGTAACTATAATTAACCAGTGCTACTTCGGCCCGTTGCAGGGCAGTTTAGAAGTGTTCATGGTTAAGTGAGTTAAGTTGGTTACAAGTAAAAAAAAGTGGCCTGATTTTTCAACCAAACTATTGTGTCTGACTCCTTATTCTGGTGTACCTGGGCAATGGAAATTGTTTCATGTCACCTGCTTGTGAATTCATGAGCAGAAATCCTATAATAACTTTGTTTATGGAGAACATACTGCAGACAATGTTCTAAAAGCATAAGATAATGTTTAAATGTTGAAGGCAAGGATATCTGGCTTGAACAGTAGCTGGATGGATTTTTGGCAAGATTTGGATAAGACAGTTCATTTCAATATGTTAGGACAGCCTGTTCTTTTAGCATTTATATGGAATCCAGCACAAATCACTACTAGCTGTAGCTTTGTTTCATATTAGAAGTGTTGACTTGCTTTTGAGATCTGAAGATAGCAATGCAATAAAAATTATGGCATGTAGGAATCTAAATTCCATTAAAGAAAACACACACACACACACACACACACACACACACACACACACACACACACACACACACACACACACACACACACACACACACACACACACACACATTTTCTTGCTTCAATTTTTCTAAAGTTTTCTTCTTTAAATCTATAAATATATTCCAAAAATAAGAGAAAGGGAGAGATGAGCCATAACATTGTGCATTCAATTCAGACAGAATACAAGGTTGATTCAACCTTCCATCCTTCGGAGGTTAGTAAAATGAAGTCAGCATGCAGCATGTTGGGTACAAAATGCTAATTAACTTGTGAATCATCCAGAGAATGCATTAAGTGCTATTGCTAATAAATTTGTAATAGAGATAAAAGGCAAGAATTAATAAGAAAATATGGTACAAGTTTCAAAAACATGTGAATTGGGGCTTCCTTATTTTAATTAACAATGCATGGCAAATTAATTTAGTCATGATGGCAGTTTCACCATCTAATAAACTGATATGGATGGATAAGGAATTAAATAAATAAATTTGAATGCTGAGAATATTATTTTTAGGATAACATTTAGAAAAACAAACAAAAACCATTTTCTTAAAAAATATATGATGAATGTAGCTGCACATTGTGTTAGAGATGTGTAGCTTCATTTTGTCACCAGACGAGCAATCCTTTGACTCAATACCAAGTTTGGGCTGTAACTGGCAGGATCTTGGTGAGTATGGGACTACGTGGGGGATAAGGGAAGCTTCTACTGCATCAGCACTTGTGGTTGATAGTAATGTCCTAGCTCAAATCTGGAAGTCCACTTTCTATAAACATTAGGTGCATTCCTTTGTTTAGTTTTAATTGACATTTTGTTTGTGTCTGACTAGGGCCATATACAGTAGAACCCTGGGTTACGGACACTTCAGATAACAGAAAACTTGATTTACGGAAATAAATCCATTGAAAATAATGCCTCGGCTTATGGAATTTTTCAGATTTTTTGTTTTGTTTCCATACATTCCTATGGGAAACAGTGCTTTGCTTTATGGAACTGTTTTTCAATGCATTCCTATAGGAAACCACACAATGCATTCCTATGGGCACTTTGCGATAAGGAATTTTTGCTATAAGGAAAACCCCCACAGAATGGATTAATTCCATAACCTGGGTTTTACTGTACAGAGAAGGGGCATGTGCCCCTCTGTGGAAATAGCATCCTCTTCTAGTCAGTGAAGAGAGCAAGGCTGTCAACATTAAACCATCACCTAGGTTTATAAAATAGAGCTGCTTTAGTATGAAAGGGTGAATGAGGGATGCCCTGTTGCTGATGCTCTTCAAAGAGTATTATGAGCTTCCCCCACAGTGTCGTTGTTTCACTTATGGTGAAATGGTTTAAAATTAATGAAGGGCAAAGAGTTGGTGATCTGCAGGATTGGAGTCCTCTTTGAAATTGGGAGATGTCCCAGTGTGACGATTATTTGGTCAGCCATTCTGCCCCAATAACTGTGGCATGGGGGCTGTGATGCCCATTGTATGGACTGGACACATAAGAGTGATGAAATCTTCGTGCTTGAACATGTAGGAATACAGTCTCTATTATTATTAATTTTTAAAAGTGCACTTCTGGAGAATGAGACAAAATGTACTGTTTTCATGTAGTGTTCAGTTTTATTTTTTACTTAGCTTTACCTAAAATGGTATTGAAGGGCAGATATAATTGATCAATTCACTTTGATCCAGTGTAGAAATGTTAATTACACAGGTATTATGTAAAAGAGCCTTGCAAGTTGGCCTTAGAATGCAGGTTTCACTTCTTTTTGAGGGGCTTCTTAGATATGCAAATTGTAGCCCATGCAAGAAAGAGATATTTAAACTATGCATTAAATGGGATTATAAAATAGTATCAAACTCCTGGGGATACATTCAGATCACCTTTATCATGAGGAGCATTCTTTTGCATCTTGGAAATTTGTAAAGGGATTGGACTATGCTAAAATCACCTTATATTGCTTGCTTTTACAGCTAGCATATGTGGTAGGCTATTATCACTATTATCATTTTGATTATGAGAGAGTATGCTTGGAAAGCAAAGATTTGGAGCAAACAGCTATGTCTCTTTGATTTTTCCTGAAATTTCAACTTTGTTGGTAAGACTCACAAAGGAAATACAGTAAAACCCCAATTTATGTAAAATGTCAGTTCCGTAGCTTTTTACGTATGTTGCTTTCTTACATAAATTGCAGCATTCCCATAGGGATGCATTGAAAGAAAAAAAAACTGAATGCAAATGGCGTGATCTTCCTACTGTTTCCATGCTGCTGCTTCTGCTTCGTCCTGAATGGTTTATCTGCCCAGTAGGGGAGCATGAACCACTGCTGCCACTAGCACTGCCACCCCCACTGCTTTTACAGGGACAGGGAGAGTGCCCCCACATATCCACTCGGTTCTGCTATTTATCCAAGGCTTCTCTGGGTTGTAGTTTGGTTGGGAATGGGCTTCGGAGGGAAACCGTTCCATCCCGCTGTTTGTCTGGGGCTTCTCCATGGTGCAGTTTGGCTGGGAACATGCTTCAGAGGGAAACCACACCCTGGAAAAGCCTCAGACAAACAGCGGGATGGAGCGGTTTCCCTCCAAAGCACATTCCCAGCCAAACCGCATCTTGGAGAAGTGCCAGACAAACAGCAGAGTCCAGGTAGAAGCAGCGGGGACCCCAGAAAATGTGGCAAAACTACCGCAATTGCCACTGCTGCCTCTGCCGCCTCCACAGTAAGTGATGTTTTGCAACTTCCGGTGGTGGGGACTGGTAGCACAGGGTGGAATTTGTAATTCTAAGATGGTGAAGGGCCGTGATTTTAGAGTTTAAAATAGAGGCAGCACCATTTAGAATTACAGGATGCAGGGAAACCCATTGGGTGTTTTTTTGCATAATTTTTTTACGTAAGTAGAGGCATACACAAATCAGGTTTTTGCTGTATTTCAGTTAACTCTCTTACCTAAAACAACAACAAAACTAATTGGGAACATCCTAGCAAGTATTTTTTTCTATGAGAGACAAGATTTCCCCAGTTTATTCCAGTTTACCCCTGGCTAAATCTCTTTTATCACTAGTTGTACTGACTTGTTCACAATGGACAAGATCAAGGGAGGGATCCTGGCTGACTGAAAAGTGGAATCTAGTGAAACTCAATGGGATCCTGATCTCCCTTTCTACTTCATTCCTCATGTAGTCTGAAACATATGGAGTATTAGAAAGCCCTCTAGACCTAGTTTTCAAGTGGCACAGAGAGCTGAAGATGGTAACCACCAGTGCATAATGCATCTAATCTGATAATGTACTGGTATAATAAAGCACAAATGAAGAAGGATGATTGCTCAGTTGCTAGATAATCAAGGAAAGTTGGCTGAAGAGGAAAATACTTTAAAAACCAAGGATTATGCCATACTGAAAAGCATAATGGTTCCACATATTTTTTCTTAGCAATGACTTGAAACAAATGACAGATACAGTGGAAGGAAAATACAATGGAAACTATTGCCAGTAAAACCAGTAAAACAGGTAACTCCATCCATAATATAAAATCAAATTATGGAATATTCAGCCAATGCCATGTGAAGCAAATAATTTTGCCCTTCAAAACAAAGAAAAGTTTGTCCCATAAAATCCCTACATTTCTACAGATAATGCATTTCTCAAGGATGGATGCCTCGGTGCCACAAGATGTGTTTGCTATTTTAGATGGCTTTATAAAAGAGGGGATACATTCCTAAGATAATAAAATAGTGATTGTTTTATTTATTTTTCTTTGAAGTAGCACAACTAGCTTTCTCATTTATGGACACCAATTCATAAATAAAGTGTCATTAGTTCGGACATCAAAATTTAACTTCCATCTGAAACAGTATACTTTAGAAAACTAATAGTGAGGTAGATCAATGCTGAGAAGGAACGGGGGAAATTGTCCTTGAGCATACAAATCAATGTGTCCAATGTTGAAAACAGAAAATGGTTTAATCTAGGAAGACCTCCTATGGATCTCCCAAAGGGAGTTCCACAGTTGTGGTGGTACCACCATTAGCAGCTAGTAATGCAAGATAGGAAAAGTCATCCTATAGCATTTATCGTACCTTTAGAATGAAAATGGAATGAAAGGAAGTGCAGAGGATTGGAATCTAGCATGAAACTTATTGTAAACTGATACACCAACTCATTTTGTTTGCCACTTAGAGTGACAATATATAGCATGCAAATACTAGAGACTTCAAAAGAAAGCAATTGCAGTTAGACTTAGCTGAAGTGCCTCTCAATAAGCCCGAGTTAATGTAAATTGGAAAGAGCAATTTAGACTGCCTGTACTTACTGATGGCTTCTGAATTAGATATCTCCTTTTCAAGAATAAGTGCTCTAAGCATTCTGGTCTATGACAGTGTTGCAATAAAACTGTGTTCTCTATACGCTGCAATGATCTAAAGAAATTTTGCAATATTATTCTACAATGCTAAGGGGCAGGAAACTGAAGGATGTTCTCTAATAATAAAACATCTTATCTGGCTCTTACCGCTAGGTTGGAAATATTGAGGCAACAAGATTTCATCTTTGTTCCCTCCCTTAGTGTTGATTTTGGAGAAGGCAGTGTTTAGAGAAATTCTCATTGACTCACAGTGTTCTATAATTGTCATGGTCACTAGCTTATTTATTAATTTATACACTACATTTCTCCCTGGTGGGATCCAAAGAACCCTACAGTATGTGTATAGAATAGGTTGAAATGAAAGAACACACTAATGTAAATACTAAAAGAGCTTCAGATAAATTATCAGATTGAAACAAAGACATGATTAATACTATTTAAAATAATTTTAAGCCATTTAAAAATAGTGTAACAACCACACACACACATATATACAAAGAAAATATCCACAACTGATAGCTCCTGATATCTCTAAATAAATAAGGTGTTGTTTTATGGCAGAAGGACAGTGAGGAGGAGCCAAGCCAGACTCCTTCCAAAGAGAGTTCCACAAATTGTGATAGCAGATAAGCAATCTTTCTTGTCCTGATCAAATGTGCCTGTCAGAGTGATGAGATAGATAGAAAGGGCTCTCTGGGGAAGTTTAAAGCTCAGGCAGGCTCATCAATTGAGATGCAGTCCTTCAAAAAGGTTTTCCCTGTAAAAACAAAAAACCAGTTGTATAAGGCTTTATGAATCCCCATCAACATGTTGAATTGCATTTGGAAACAGATAACTAATGAAGCCTTTATAGCACTATGACTGTTTGTTATCAACAGCATAGACATAGGATCTGGATTTGCTGGGTATTCCAAGCAATTTTCAGAGATAGCTCCACAAAAAGCGCATCTCACTCATTCAAAAGGGATATAGCAAAGATATGTCACTATGACCCAATCAAACCTCTCCAGGAATGGGTGCATTTGGTACATTAGTTTTAGTTATGTATTTGTAGTTTTGATCAAACCTAGACCTAGATATTGAGTTCCAGCAATTTATCCATGATCTTACCAAAATTGTCTCTGTCTCCTAATTTTTTTCTCACAGGCAGCTTTATCTTGTCTAGATTAATCTTCCATTTGTTTACTCATATCCAGTTCATTACTAACAAAAAACAAAAAACAAAACACTGATTGAAAACTAAGACAATGTCCTTGAATCTGAATGGAAAGGAGTAGACTGAGATCTCATTAGTATGATGGTGGCATCAGACCTCAAATCCCTGTATTAGGTGTCCTGGGATTTTCACATATGTGTTTAAAATAATGGACCCCCACCTCCCCGCAAAACAACAACCCAGAACTCAGAGAGTCATCAATGGAATCTCTTACCACCAGGTTCTGAAGTTGACACTCCAGAAGGGATCAGAGCAAGTGAGAAACACAGAAGATTGGCATGGCTGATAGTACAAAACGTCAATGGAGGTATAGCACTGGCAAAAATAATAAACTCCCCATGCTCAGTTTTCAATATATGTCATTCATAAGGCAGCCCAGAAAGAGCCTCCTCAAAAATTGTGGTATTTTTGAACCACAATCGAGCATACCCTGTTAACAGCAACCTTGTGTTGCTAACTAATCTTTCTCACACTGGGGCAGGCAAAAGGAACTGCATAATGAACTCATCAAAAGGTGCCTTCATTTTGGCAGTTTTACGTCTCGCCAAGACACAGAAGAAGAAGAAGAAGAAGACGATAATGCAGCCAAAGCTGGCCCAATCCCATAACTAGGTCACAAGCCAGAGTTAAATATATCTTGATAATTTATCACATACAGTGATCCTTGGAATGTACACTTAAAAAAACTGGAATTTACAAGTCACCACATTTTAGTACTATTTCCCAGAATTGATTATCCTGTACAGTAAGTAAAGCTTTTTAGTGGTCTTAGCACTGTTTTCTTTAGGTATGTCAGAACTCTCCCTTATTATAAGCAACTATTGATCACTTCCTTCTCCCACTCAACTGTCTTTCCAGCCACTTTTCTGAACTAGGAAGGTCAAGGATCCAGCATACATCTTGTAGTACTTTTTCCAGAATTTAAAAGTCAGAATTTAAAAGTTGCTCCATAATCTACACTGTCTTTCCTTCACTTTTGTCTCAGTTTATGGCAAACTCACAACGGATGCCACAGTGGGACAGTAAGAAAATAAAATTAAATATGTAGAACTGAAGTAGCCAAAGAATTAAAGCTTTAAAACTTTAACTAGTTTTCAAACTGGTTAAAGTTAACTAGTTTTCAAACTAGTTAAAGTTTTCAAACTAGTTAAAGTTAACTAGTTTTCAAACTCAACATTCAGCAAGGATTGTCTAACTGAACTATCCCAACCTTTCTGGAAGTAAAGTTAAAATGCTTCAGACTTTTACTTAGTGAAAAGTTACTCAATATGTGAAGGTTAAATGGAATGTGTACTCCCTATAGTGAATCACTTTTTAACTTTAAAAGGGAATATATATTACAATTACTTTTGTAAATTAACCCCATACTTACAAATGGCCAATAACACAGCAAAGCAAATTAAATGCAAGCCTCATGAGAAATCTGTAAATGAATCAAGAGGCAACAGTTAGGACAGAAAATGGAATGACGGAGTGGTTTGGAATAGGAAAAGGAGTAAGACAAGGCTGCATTTTGTCACCCTGCTTATTCAACTTATACACAGAACACATAATGCGCAATGCAGGGATGGAGGAATCACAATTTGGGATCAAAATTGCTGGAAGAAACATCAATAATTTGAGATATGCAGATGATACCACCCTAATGACAGAAAGTGAGGAGGACCTAAAGAAGCTCCTGAACAGGTTGAAAGAAGAAAGTGAAAAAGCTGGCTTGAGACTCAATATCAAGAAAACCAAGATAATGGCAACAGGCCCTATCAGTCCCTGGAAAATAGATGGGGAAGAAGTAGAAGCAGTGACAGATTTTACTTTCCTAGGATCAAAGCTCACTGCAGATTGTGATTGCAGCCATGAAATAAAAAGGCGACTGATTCTTGGGAGGCAAGCAATGAGAAACCTGGGGAGCATAGTGAAAAGTAGAGACATCACATTGCAAACAAAAATTCGCATAGTCAAAGCAATGGTATTCCCTGTGGCAATGTATGGTTGTGAGAGCTGGACCATTAGGAAAGCTGAGCGCAGAAGAATAGATGCCTTTGAGATGTGGTGTTGGAGGAGAGTTTTGAGAGTCCCCTGGACAGCGAGGAGAACAAATAGGTCAATTTTAGAAGAAATCAGCCCTGCCTGCTCCTTAGAAGGTCAAATAATAAAGATGAAGCTAAAGTACTTTGGACATCAAATGAGAAGAGAGGATTCACTTGAGAAAGCCTTGATGGTTGGAAGGGTCGAGGGCAAAAGAAGAAGGGGACGGCCCAAGATGAGATGGCTAGATGGTATTGTAGAGACAATGGGCACAGAGCTGAGTGAGTTGAGGGGGATGGTGGAGGACAGGAGTGCCTGGCGGACAGTGGTCCATGGGGTCGCAAAGGGTCGGAATCGACTATACGACTGAACAACAACAAAAAAAGCTGGATGGATAGCTATGTAGTTTAGGTATCTAGTTATGGAGCCAGGACATTTGATTTCTCACTGTGCCTCCTAGGAGAAAAGCCTGTGTACCATTAGACAAGCTGCACAGTTTCATGGCATCTTCAGAAAAAAGAAATGGTAAACCACCTTTATGTATTTTCTATCAAGAAAACACAGTCACAAATCAGATTTAGGAAGAAGCAAGCTAAATACACTGTACCAGTGCTGTGACGAATAAATAAGTAAATAAAAATGTTAATGGGGATTTCAATATTTCTCTTTTGATGTGATAGAATAGTAATTCCTTTTAAAATAAATTTTGGCTGAGGAGAAAACTAGGAGAAATTCTGATCAGTGAGATTCAAGAATTTTGTTTCCTTATCAATAAGATGATTTATTTCATTATCACCTTTCCCTTGTTTTAGGTATCTGGGCAATACCTTACTTACGAGATAACTAAAGACTTTTGTGTATGTTTTGTCTTTCATAAAACAATCATCTCTGTGACATATGGCTGCATCCTTAGTTTCCCACACTTTAGTTAAGACCCAGCAAAATATGCCATAATGCCTACCACAAGGCTTTTATTTTTAAGTAGGGATATAAGACAGTGCTGCTGATGTGTGATAAACTGATAGTAATACAAAGAGAGGAAAGGCAGTACATTTAACCACTTTACAATGCTTTTGATATTCTGAAAAATATCAGTAAAAATAAGTAATTCTATAGTGGCCAGGGACTGAAAGAGAATAAAGGTCTTTTACATGGGGAAACAATAATGGAGAAATAAGGAGATAAGCGATAGCACAGAAATACCTTCACACTCCTACCCCAAATTTGGACACACATGTTACTTCCCTTATAAGTTTATGCTATAGGAAGCAATTATGAGGATCTGTTGCTCTAAACAAACATACCTATAATGATGCTCCATATGGCAACATTTTGGAAACCTTGGAGAAAGTGGTGAATCCTGAAGGTTGACCATTGGTCCTGAGACAGAATTCCTCAGAATGTATTTTTCTTAGTAACATTTTGATATTTTTCTCTTCTTTCTCCAATTAATTGCATTATTTTCAAAGTTTCATCATAACTTTTGGATGCCAGCCTCCACAACACCATCAGATAGCCCTGGAAGGACACAAGATCACTGTAAAGGAAGAAAAATGCCAAACCCTCCCTGCATTTCCTCCTTCCTAAATAGAAGAGACATTTTCTAATATCATCTTATTTCAATAAACTACCAGTTCTCATAATGCATACCAGAAATTTATCCCAAGATATTGTCTCTTATACTTACACTCATTCCAGGCTCCATGGCAATTTGGGGTGAGGTTATTGCTATCCTTGTTGATACTACAGAACTTGATAATCATCCACTGTCCCCCCCCCCCCGCCCAACAACTTGCTAGGTCAGTAGCCTCAAGATCCTGTGATGCTGTCTACCGTAACACAACATTCCCAGATGTTTTACTGCATGTTCTCTGCCTAGATGCCACAGGCTTGGCACCTGTTCTTTGAAAGTTTCTAAATTCTAGCCTCTGCCTTTTTAAAAGAACACAATTAGGTCTTACAGATATGATAATGTCAGATGGCTTGAGGCTGCTGTCATCCTGAATATATAAGGTAGCCAGATTTACTGCAATGTATCTCTGAAAACAATGTCAAGTTTTGAGGTTTGGACTGGCTTTAGTTATTTACCTTGTTGTCTATCTAACAGATATTTGTACTTTATGACTAAATATATCTTCATTTCTCAACGTTAATATCCCAATTCTCATTATTCCACTTGTATTTTTGTCTTGTTCTTGCTTCGTATTGGGTTGCAGTGGACTCCCCCTCCTTTCCTACAAGGGCATTTTTGTGCACATTTTCCCTACTGTATATCACATAAACATATTTTTCTTAATGATCACATTTTATTTGCCCAATGGTTTATACATGTTTGTGCACTTTCTAATGCTTGTTTATTTATGCAAATGTATTTGTCTGAAACTTGGAAATGGGGGAGGATTGGATGACTGGCTTTTTTGAAAGACTAGTGGCAATATTAAGAAAGCATCTTTGTTTCACAAGAAGTTTATGGCTTCTAATGAATGATGTGCTCATCTGATTGAAGTTTGCCAAGCTTAGGAGACAATACTATTTATTTGCAAAATTTAAACGATAAGCATATAAAAACAAACATTGGCACTTTCCTCCAGGAATATCACTCAGAAATACACATTTGGTATCAATCATAATTTAGTCAATAATTAGTGATTTAAACTGCTGCTTCAAATCTAGAGTTAAGGCTGTCTCACTGTCATTCAAGCTAGACAGACAATTCACCAAATGTAACTCAACAGCTCAAATAAACTGAGGATGCAGAGTGAAAAATTAATTCAATAACTCCCATATGTCTATCTTACAGGAAATAAAATAATCCATTGTCAGCATGATAATATAAAATAGTAAACCCTTTATCTTCTTGTGCAACTGAAGGCAACTAATTTATGTAACTGTATACAATAAATATGGGTCTGTGGTGGTTTAGTGGTTAAGACATTCAACTTGAAGACTAGAAGGTTGGAGTTCTATACCTAAATAATGCATAGCAGAGTGAGCTCCCATCTCTGCCCGAATTCCTGCCAAACTAGCAGTTCAAAAGCAAGAAATTGCAAGTAGATAAATAGGTACCACTTTGGTGGGAAGGTAAACAGGGTTTCATGCACACCAGTGTCTAGGTATGCCTGCCACATGTCCACAGAAATGTCTGCTAATGCAGACAACATTGGCTCTTTGGCTATAAACAGAGATGAGCACTGAACCCTAGAGTTGGATACAACTGGCTTTCAAGCAAGGGTGACCTTTACCTTTACCTACACAATAAAACAGGGGAGGTGCTGTAAATATACATAGCCACATTGAAAATGTCAAAAGAAGACTGATAGTACTAGACACATTTCAAGTTTTGTCTTCTCCAGTGGTATCTGCCCTCTCCCATAATGGCATAAATCATAGAATCCTAAAACAATACATTGGATATCAGGTCCTTCCTCCAAAGTAGGCCGTATTTTATGCATATGAGAAGCACTGCAGAACAATTAATAAACATAATATTAGCCAACAAATGGACAACATTCAAGAGCATTTAGGGCTGGTAACATCACATCTCTGTTAGTACATTAAGAGGGGCATAGAATACACTGACATGGGAATAAAGTTGGTTGTAAAGGATTGTATCAGACCAAACTCCCAGATGACGTATCTAAGAGTAATAGTCTGAATCATTCACTATTAGCTGGTACCTCTCTTCATATGCCATTATGTGCTATGTCTGTGTGGTAAATTATTTTATTACTAGGGGTTAGCTTCAGACATTAAGTAATAATTCAACAGTTTTCATAGTGCTATGTCTCTCTGTTTTGCACAGGCTAATCCACAACACACAAGGATGTCATAGTTCCCGGCAGAGCAACATAGGGCCAAGGCTAAAGTTCTTCATTTTTTGGCTTCTCTAGAGGCTTATGCATATTGTTGTCTACATAGACATGGGAGGCTATAGCCCCCACCCCCTGAAGCCCACTCCAACGGCCCAGGGGTGAAGAAGAAGAACTGGGAGGTTGAGGCTCCCCCCCCCAGCCCACTCCAACTGCGAGGGGGTGAAGAAGAAGACATGGGAGGCTGAAGCTGAGGCTCCCCGCCCCTGAGCACACTCCAACTGCCAGGGAGTAAAGAAGATGATGTGGGAAGCTGAGGCTGGGGCTCCCCCCTGAGCCCACTCCAACTGTCAGGGGATGGAGAAGACGTGGGAGGCTCAGGCTCCCCCCACCTTGAGCCCACTCCAACTGCCAGAGGGTAAAGAAGAAGATGTGGGAGGCTGAGGCTGGGGCTCCCCCCCCCCCGAGCTCACACCAAATGCCAGGGAGTGAAGAAGACATGGGAGGCTCAGGCTCCTCCCCCCACCTTGAGCCCACTCCAATTGCCATGGGGTGAAGATGATGTGGAAGGCTCAGTTTTCTCCCCACCTTGACCCAGTCCAACTGTCAGGCGGTAAAGAAGAAGATGGGGGAGGCTGAGGCTGCCCCCCGAGCCCACACAAAATGCCAGGGGGTAAAGAAGAACATGTGGGAGGCTCAGACTCCCCCCACCTTGAGCCCACTGCAACTGCCAGGGCGTAAGGAAGAAGATGTGGGAGGCTGAGGCTGGGCCTCCCCCCAAGCCCACTCCAACTGCCAGGCGATGAAGGAGAAGACATGGGAGGCTGAGGCTTTCCCCACCTTGAGCCCACCCCAACTGCCAGGAGGTAAAGAAGAAGATGTGGGAGGCTGAGGATGGGGCTCCCCCCCCAAGCCCACTCCAACTACCATGGGGTGAAGAAGATGATGTGGGAGGCTCAGGCTCCACCCACCTTGAGCCCACTCCAACTGCCAGGTGGTAAAGAAGATGTGGGAGGCTGAGGCTGGGGCTTCCCCCCTGAGCACACTCCAACTGCCAGGGGATGAAGAAGAAGATGTGGGAGGCTGAGGCTCCCCCCACCTTGAGCCCACTCCAACTGCCAGGGGGTAAAGAAGAAGACATGGGAGGCTGAGGCTTTCTCTCCCCAACCGCCCGAGCCCACTCCAACTGCCTTGGAGTGAAGAAGAAGTAGACAAACTTTTTAATTTCAAAACGCATCTCTGCTGTTAGCATGTCATCCTGAGACAGAGAAAAATGGGATAGTGATTTTTAGGCAAGATGTAGACTGGAAATATCTTGCTATGATAATTGACCACATTTTCCTCTGGGTCTTTGTTCTTGTCTGTATTCTGGGCACAGCTGGATTATTTCTGCTACCCTTGATGGGCGGAGACGAAGTGTAGATGACACTTCCCCCGAAGACAACTTTTTCTTGTTTGCCATCCAGATGTTGTGAAAGCTTTATTTTTAGATTAAAGTACTTATTTGCTGTGTCTTTTGTTTACCAGAAGCAGATTAAATAGACTGCTGCCAGGACTCTCTGCCCCTTCTACATATTTCTTTATTAACATATTTGTTGGGAAAGGGTATCAAATCAAAAGTGACTCACAAAAGATGCCTGAAATACATGCAGGACAAATATTTTTAGCAAATCCACATCTTGAAATATCTTGGGGTGGGTGAAGTGAAGTGATTTTTCTTTGTTCGTATGCAGTGGGTTGGCAAGAACAAGGCAAAACAGATACAAGTATTGGGATGTATTTTAAAAGAAAATCTTTATTATGTAGTTGTGTTAAACCATAAAACAACAGCCAGAACAGTTTATGGTGCTTTACAAGGGTGTACAAAAAACATTGGGTGTTGTTTTCCTCTATTTCTTTGCACTTTTCATTTGTCTTTCCTTGCTTCTCTTTGAAAATCTGTGTTTAATTGATTGACTCCCCCCCCCATTTTTTAAAATTACAAATATAAAACAAGTGATATAAAACATAAACACACATACAATCAAACTCACTCTTTCTAGGCTTACACACCTCACCGATCCCCCTGTGCTGTACAAATCCAGAATTTGTAATTTGCTTTCTTTATTTTAGTGTTCCCAAAAATTTTTTGAATCTTGACTAGGGTTGATACCTTCTTCATTATTTATCATGTAAACCACAAAGATTTACAGGAAATTAACAGTGAGGGCACTAAGTGGTATGGGGTGGTATAGAATTGTGATTGCTTTGCTTCTGCTTTGTTGTTAATCTGAATTACTGGTCACCTCTGAGTTATAGCAAGGAAAAACCTGTTTGAGGCAATGAAAAGTTGTCAAAAAATTTCTTTACTCCAAATGAAATTGTAGTTATAAATTATCAGTTGTCATAATTATAAATTGTCATCAGTCAAGGCGGGTCCAGTAGCACCGGTTTTCATAATCTTCCTCAAGACTTTATATGAAGATCTTTATATACATATCTGTTAGATAACAAAATTATACAGAGTAGTTACAAAAACAAATCATTCTAATTAGGTGACTAGCCTTTGAAGAAAGATTAAAAACAACAATTTATATACAGTGGTGGTATTCAAAAAAAAAATATTACTACCTACTCTGTGGGTGTGGTATGGTGGGCATGGCCAGGGGGTAAGCCCTGTGTTACACCCGAATTAGGACTACAATAAAACCCAGATTTACATATGCCTCGAGTTACATAAAATTTGACTTATACACCAGTACCCCGAATAACGTTATGACTTGGTTCCACAAGTCCCGTCGTTATACGGTTTTTAACGTTGTGCGATACATTGAACACACAATGTTAAAAAAATCCCTGTTTCCCTGGAGGCTGCAGGAAGCCAGAACGTCGGGATTTGAATCCTGACATTTTGGCTTGCTGCTGCCTCCAGGGAGGTGGGGGAACTTTGGAAACAGCTTGGAGCGGGTTTCCCCACCTCCCTGGACCCGGCAGGGGGGGTCAGACACCCCAAAATTGGTAAAAAAAAGTCCGTTTTTTTACCAATTTTGGGGTGTCTGACCCCCCCGCTGGGTCCAGGGAGGTGTGGGGACCCGATCCAAGGTGTTTCTGGGGTTCCCCGACGTCCTGAGCCGGTGCAGCAAGCCAGAATGTCGGGATTGGAACTCTGACATTCTGGCTTGCTGCACTGGCTCAGGACGTCGGGGAAGCCCAGAAACACCTTGGACCGTGTCCCCTGCCTGCTCCAGAGAGATCAGAGGACCCGATCTACAGCTGCAGGGTGGCTGGGGAAGCTGATGGGGACTCCCTGTCGGCTTCTCTAGCCACCTGCCCATGCCTCCGCAGCTGTGGGGTGGCTGGGGAAGCTGATGGGGACTCCCTGTTGGCTTCCCTAGCCACCCGCCCATGCCTCCGCAGCTGTGGGGTGGCTGGGGATGCCGACGAGGGAGCCCCCCATCAGCTTTCCAGCCTCCCCACCCCTGCCTCCGTAGCTGCAGGGTGGCTGGGAAGCTGAACGGAGAACCCCGTTCAGCTTTCCACCCACCCTGCTGCTAAGAACGACTGTATCGTATAACGTTAAAATCATGTTATTTGAAACAAGATTTTTCCGAAAATCTTGTCACGTTATACGGTTTTCACGCTATTCGGTACTCGCGTTATACGGGGTATTATGTATAATGATTTTTGCACTAAAACCATGTCCTGCTTTACATAAATGTCCTGCTTTACTCCAACACAATTTCCTAGGGGTTTGCTTCAAGATATGTAAAAAAAATACATTTTTCTATGGGGTTACTTCAATTTACATGAATTTCATTTTCCTATGGATTTGAGTAAAAAAAACATTTTTCCTATGGGTTTGCTTTGAGTTAAGTAAAAATCCGATTTACATAAAAACCTACAGAACAGACTTTTTACATAAGTAGGGATTTTACTGTACTTTATTTCAAAACTTGGATAGGCGACGCCAGCTGTAATTTCTGCTACCAGTTCTGGCGAGCTGGGGCAAACCTGCTGAATCCCACCACTGTTTCCATAGCAAGAAAAACTTTTTTTTAGGAATCTGTGTGCTTCTTTGGAGAAAAGCTTCCTCCTTATTAGCCAAGGACTTGGAAACATAAAGTGGTGCTGTAATATATACTACAGTATGTTGCTCAGTGGGTTAATCTAAGGAGACTTTTACTTTCTTAAGGGGACAGTATCTCAGAAAGGGTGTGAATGGCTTAATTGTTACAGATGAGTCTGTATTCAGAAATGACTATATCAACCATCATAAGAAATAGCATAAAAAACAGGAAAAATCTAATTCACTGTTCAAGCCTAAGAGAAGCATCGTTTTTAAATGGTGGATGTAAAAAAAAACCCTCTTTTTTAACCAGGAATTTATCCATGTCAACCTTTTCAAAAGGTCTGGGCTTGATGGTCTCCAAGACAACAAACTTAAAGTGTCCATCAGTATGACCTTCCTGGTTGCCATGGCAGCAAGTGATGACCCAGCCCTGGGCTACCAGTCACTCCAGCTCTGGTCTATGAACAAGAGAGAGGCATTTCTAGTGTTCTCTCCCATCTGGAGATCTGCTGACCATGGGTTTGAAGAGATTATGCCTTAAAGCCAGAGTAAGCAATTGCAAGGGCTGGGATGGGTTGGGGGGCAAGAAGGAGGGGGGGGGGCAACTCTTTGGGTCCTTTGTTTGTGGTGGCTTAGTGGTTAAGATGCTGAACATGATGACTGGAAGGTCAGCAGATCAGCAGTTCGAGACCTGGGCACTGCATGATGGAGTGAGCTCCTATCAACTGTCCCAGCTCCTGCCAACCTAGGAATTCAAAATTGCAAGTAGATAAAGAGGTACCCCTTTAGTGGCAAAGATAACAATGTTCTGTGGATTTCAGTGACTAACCATGCCTGCCACCGGACCATGGAAATGTCTGCAGATGTTCTCTTTGGCTGTACATAGAGATGAGCACTGTCCCTTAGAGTCGGATGTGACTGGTGTTCAAGCAAGGGAGACCCTTAACTTTACCTAAATGAAAATAAGTCTCAGAACTTTCTTACATCTCCAACATTCTGTTTTATAATTTACATCATAATGGTGGGAATGTAAATTTGTGAATAAGATCAGGGCAAAAGTGTTTGAGGAAATTAACAAGATATTAGCCTTAAAGTTACAAATGTGGCCAAGGGTTGAATTGTTAATAGAATTTGGTGATATAAATTTAGATAAACATAAGAAAGATTTGATTGCTATTATGGTAACAGTTACGAGATTATTAATGGCTAAAAATTTAAAAATGTATATGCATATTGGATTAGAAGAATGGTATAAACTAAGAATTATGGAACATTGCTATAAATATGAGCTGACATATGGATTATTTTTAAAGTCTGACAAAGGAAAATTAATTTATAGATATTTGGGGAGGCTGTATTAATTATGTGCTGTATTTCATAAATCTAAAGGAGTCAAGTCTGGTCAAGAATATTCAACCTTTTGGAAATATAGGATAAGTTATAAAAGAATAATTTTGTTGAGAGATTCATGGATAAGATAATAATGTCCCATGGTAGTAGGTGCACATTGTTGATATATCATTAAGTTGTGTCCAGGAAGAGCTTTATGACATGACCAGGGGAGTCTTACAGGCCTCACTCAGGTTGGAGCATAGCACTGACTTCATAAGGGCCTGGCTGGTTGTCACGGGAACAAAAGGCAGCCTTTCTGATGAACCACCCCCCCCTCCGGTTGTGATGGTGGTGAAATGCCCTGGCCTGCCTGTGTCTGGAGAAGAAGGTACAGCGCTTGAGAAGAAATTTGCAGGACTGGGCAAGACCTTCTTGTCTAGGGAAAATAGACTTTTCTCTCCTGTCAGGGCTTGAAGAAACCCAGGGAGTCCCTTTGTTAACTGACAGAATCAGGGTGACTTCCATGTCTGGATTCACCCCAACCTTTATACCGGGTGGACCCATTTGAGGAGACCTCATTGAAAGTTATCGGAGCACCTTCCAGTCCTCAAGGGCAACTGGAGGTGGGAGAGAAAGGGGGTCCCCTGGGGGTCCCCCACCCCATAGGAGCATCCAGAAAGGAAGAAGGATTGAGACCAACCTCCCATGCTTTTCTTCTTCCTCTCTTGCAGAAGTTTCTCCATAAGTTCCTCACCTGTTGTCGGAAGGTGGAACCCATGGAGGAACCCTACGTTCCTCCTTCACCTGCAAGGTAAGCTTCCCAAAGGGTTGATCCCCTGCCATTCCCCAAGGGAAAGCCAATCCCAGGTCTCTGCTGCCCAAGGAGGGGGTTTCCTTTCACCTGCTTTTCAGAAGAGTGGGCAGGTGCTCCTTTGGCACCTGAGTCCTAAGTGAGCTCCACAGCTGCCCCAACTCCATGGTGGTCAATGTGCGGATCATCAGCTATGGCATCTTCTAGGCAGGCCTCTGGGGGGACAGGGGGTCTGGTTGGGTAGCTGGAGGTTGGGATTTCGATTCTCCATGGGGGCCCTTGACACAGGCTGAACTTGGTGGCCCATAGGGTCCCTTCCAGCTCAACTGAGGAGGAGGATGTGAATGGCTGTGGATTTCTGGCTCTCCATTCTTCCGAGTGGCTGGAGAGCCATTGGTGGGGGAGGAGGGTTGTCAGCATGGGCTGGATCCAGGTGTAATGGCCAGAGATCTCCTTTCATCCAGTAGGGTTCTTTTGGTTTCAGGGTCTGACTATTTGCATCTTCTTCTCTTCTCAGTGTCACCGGGAAAGTCATAGAAGAGCCTGAGGAGGAACACACCTCTGAGGAGCTGGTATCCATGTCATCTGTGTCCTCCTCACCCTCAGAGGTCAAAAGGTACTTCCCTCTTTGCTCAGGGATGGGAAGGTTATTTTTCCTGGCCCTCAGCAATCCCCGTGGCTGGACAGCAAAGGGAGGAGGGCAGGCGAGGGTTGAGCTCAGCATCTGCTTGCAGTGGTTGGAAACAAGAGTTCATGGTGAGTTTCAGGAACCCTAATCTTCTGCTCTTCTGTTTCTAACCTGTTGAATTTTCTTTCTACCCTAGGGTCAAACTGGAAGAAAACGAGGCAGGAGAGGAGCAGGCTCCAATCCTGCCTTCCACATCCAGCCTAGAACAGAAAGTAAATACAGTCAAATCTCGCATAGAGAGTGCCTCGCTTAAAGAGTAATTTGCTTAAAGAGCAGAATTTTTTCTGAATGTTCGCTTTGCTTAACAAATAAAACCAACAAAACCTTGTTTAACAAATAAATCAGGGTTCACAATCCCCCCCTCCCGGTCACAATTGGTCACTTGCAATGGTGTTTTGCTTAAAGAGCAAACTTGCTTAAAGAGCAATCCCGTGGAACACATTATGTTCTTTAAGCGAGGTACAACTGTACAGTAAAACCCTGACTTACAAAACCCTCAGCTTACATAAAATTCAACTTACATAATGATTTTTGCTCTAAAACCATGTCCCGATTTTCATAAGTTTCCCGATTTACATAACACAATTTCCTATGGGTTTGCTTCGAGTTATGTAAAAAAATCATTTTTCCTATGGGTTTGCTTCGCGCTATGTAAAATTCACTTTTCCAATGGGTTTCCTTTGAGTTAAGTAAAATGATTTACATCAATACCTACGGAACAGACTTTTTATGTAAATAGGATTTTTACTGTAAGTAAGAAAGCAGGTCAGCAAGGAAGGAAAGAAAGAAAGAAAGAAAGGGATGATGGACAGCCAATATTGTGGTCAGCTGGGTAGGATTTGGTGCAGGGCCTCTTACTCAGAGCGGTTACAGAGAGGCAGGAATTCCTGAGTCTTGGGCTCTAAGACAGGAGTTCTCAACCTTCTTAATCTAGGGGCCAGGTCACACTTAGCTTCAGGACCAGGGTGGCCATTTTGCCCTTCCTCCACCACATGACACTTCCTAGTGAGGTAAAGGGGGCACACATGAAATAGTGCTGTGAGCTGCACCTGGTCCACGGGCTGCAGGTTGAGAATCCCAGCTCTAAGAGGATCTTGACCCAGAGGGATACTATTTATTTTACCTTATTTATTTTATTACATTAATATTCCGCTCATCTGGGTATTCTCCCACTCTGGGCAGAATTTTGAACTAAAGAGGCAGGCAGGAAGGCAGGCAGGCGAATTTCTTGGTGAGTGACTGAAATTACGGTTTTTTTCTTCTCCATAATTTCCAGGACTCCATCATTGTCCATTTTCAAAATTTTGAGAAGGGCAGTGCCCAAGATGAAGGATCAACCGTATCAAGGTAGGGATCAGAATGGCTTCCCTGGGTTTGGCCCATGGGCTTTCCCAGACACCCCTAGAGGGCCTGATCCAGGGGGTGGCCTTCTTAAGATGTTGTATTCTCACTGGTTGTCTTGGTGTCTTCTCCTAGTGTTCTTCAATGGGATGTACCAGCAAAAAAAGAGGAAGACGATGACGACATTGATACCTTCCTTGTAAGTTATTACAGTGCTTAAGGCAGGGGTGCCAAACATTTCAGGCCATGGGCCAGTCACATGGCTCAGCAGGCCAGTCACGTGGTTCCTCCCAAAAGAAAATTGAAGTAAAACATGCCTTGCAATCTGTTTTCCAATGGGATGAGATAGATTTTAAGCTGCCATTTCCTCTGCTTTCTCTACTTAAACCAGAGGTGCCTAAACTACAGCTCATGGGCCAGATATGGCCCCTGACACCAATTCATCCAGCCCACATCGCCCTTGTTGCTCTTGGAAGCAATTTTGCACCCATATGGATTTGTTTTACTTCTGCTTCCGGGAGCAACAAGGAGCAACAGCCAGCTGGATGAATTAGCATCAGGGGCTGGATCTGGTCCATGGGCCATAATTTGGGCACCCCTTGTTTAAGGGAACCAGCTTCTTATTGGGTTTAAAACCTCCTCTAGATGGGGGCTGCCAGAGGGATGGGTGGAGACAGATTAGTTTCGACATAAATAACTAACCTCCTGGTTTTGATCCACAGGAATCAATGTGGTCCTCATCGTTAGCTCTGCCTATTACAACAAGGATAGACATAACCAGCCAAGCTTCAAAATTGTGAGCCTTTCCCAGTAGAAGGATAAGGGGTGGGGTTTGAGCCCTGATGGACCCACAAGTTTGGCACAGCAGGGTTCACCTTCCAAGCTGGCATCCTGGCTTGAGAGTCTTATGTTTTTGTGTTTCTTGCAGTGGCCAGGGTAATGGTGAATACCCGTCACCCTTTAATTTTTAGGTAAGAAAGGAAGGGCTAAGAGGACCAGGGGCGGAGGAAGGAGGCTCCCCTTCCCTCTCGGGATGATTTGCTTAATCTTGTCTTAAATAACAGCCCTTGATTTCAAAATAGAGTTCTCAAAAGATTTTGGCTTAAGTCCTGCTTCAGATTCAAATAAAATGCTCTCTTTTGTAGGACATCCTTGAGGACAGTGACGGGGGATGATGACGATGATGATTACAATGAACTATGGGATATATCCAGCCTTACTGAAGATCTATTGAGGTCAGGATTTCAATCCTGGCATATTTTTTTTTTTGCTTACTTAAGCAGCCAGGGAGGTTGGGGAACTTGAGAAACATCGCAGATCGGGTCCCAACCTCCCCAGACGTGACAGGGGTGCCAGAGAGCCCAAAATGGGTGAAAAAGCCAGTTTTTTTCTGCCCATTTTGGGCTCTCTGGCACCCCTGCCAGCTCTGGGGAGGTTGGGGGACCCGATCTTCAGCTGCGGGGCATCTGGGAAAGCCTAAGGGGACTATCTTAGGCTTCCCCAGTCACCCCACCCCTGCATCCACAGCTGCAGGGCGGCTGGGAAAGCCGACGGGGACTCACCTGTTGGCTACCTCAGCCACCCTGCCCCTGCCTCCGCAGCTGTGGGGTGGCTGGGAAAGCTGACAGGGACTCCCCTGTTGGCTTCCCCAGCCACCCCACCCCTGGCTCCGCAGCTGTGGGGTGACTGGAAAAGCCCACAGGGGAGGCCCCCTGTCAGCTTTTCAGCCACCCTGCCCCTGCCTCCGCAGTTGTGGGGTGGCTGGGAAGGTGAACAGGGAGCCCACATTCAGTTTTCCAGCCACCCTGCTGCTATGATAACATCGGATAACACTAAGAGATCATTATCCGATGCAAATTTTTTTAAAAAATATTTTCATCGTTATGCGATTTCAGCGTTATTCGATGCAATTGTTATCTGAGGTATTACTATATTATAATTTCCCCATTTTGTTTAATTTCATGAGTATATGATCAGTTTCCTTCTGGAGGCTTGAATAAAAAGGTTTAAGGTTTTTTTTTTTCTCAAACCTGTAGTGAGTGAATAGAACTGCTAACCTGCCAACCTTCCAGTCATCAAGCACAGCACCTTAATGGCTAAGCCACTACAGTGGGAAATACCTATGTTCCTGTCTTTGACTTGTAAAAAAGATACAATCTGCTCTTTTATTTCCCCACGGATCATCTAAGCACCAGCCTGGCTTGAACAACAGGTCATGAAATCTGCCTGATGAAGTGATCTTTTGAATCTTTTGAATCACAAAAGCATGCAAATATTTGATTTTTTAAAAAAGTGATCCTATAAAAGGTCCTGTATATACTCAAGTATAAGTCTAGCATTTTAGCCCCTAAAATGAGGTCCAAAAAGTTGACTCAACTTATACTCAGGTCAATAACCCTGTTGTTGTTGTTCAGTCACACAGTCGATTCTGACCCTTTACGACCCCATGGACCACTGTCCGCCAGGCACCTCTGTCCTCCACCATCCTCCTCAATTCGCTCAGCTTTGTGCCCATTGTATCTACAATACCATCTAGCCATCTCATTTTTGGCCGCCCCCTTCTTCTTTTGCCCTCCACCCTTCCCAGCATCAAGGTCTTCTCAAGTGAATCTTCTCTTCTCATTTGATGTCCAAAGTACTTTAGCTTCATCTTTACTATTTGACCTTCTAAGGAGCAGTCAGGGTTAATTTCTTCTAAGATTGGCCTATTTGTTCTCCTCGCTGTCCAGGGGACTCTCAAAACTCTCCTCCAACACCACATCTCAAAGGCATCTATTTTTCTGCGCTCAGCTTTCCTAATGGTCCAGCTCTCACAACCATACATTGCCACCAGAAATACCATTGCTTTGACTATATGAATTTTTGTTTGCAATGTGATGTCTCTACTTTTCACTATGTGTCCCAGGGTCCCAAAAATGTGGTGGTTCAAATTCAAACATACCGGGGGGGGGGACACTAGCACTGCTGTTAAAACTCAAAAACACACCCACACAAAGGTCTAGATTAATTATTTTTACCATATTTTCATGTATTTTAATTATTAAAACTCACTAGCAGCTGCTGAATTTTCCACCCCCGACTTATACTTGGGTCAATCTATTTTCTTAGCCATAGTGGTCTAAATTAGGTACCTCAAGTTTTATTCAGGACAACTTATACTCGAGTATATACGGGGTATCACCACACTTCTACATTTGTTTGATTTTAAGTATAGATCACAAGACTTATCTTTACTTACAGTTCCCCAGCATTTTTCTGAACGTTCATGGCAAATGTCAGGAGATGCCCTATGTTTCTTCTGAACAGAAGACTGGATAGGTTTTATACAATGAATCTCAGGATCGGGGATCGGTTCGATCCTGTTGGCCCTGAGGAAGTGGACAGGCTTCTTGCATCTGTTCGCGCCACGACCTGTGCACTGGACCCATGCCCTGCCTGGTTAATAAAAGCTTCCAGGTCTGTGGCAGGTGGCTGGGTCGAGGCGATCATCAATTCTTCTTTAAAGGAGGGGCACTTTCCTGCACCTTTTAAACACGCTTTGGTGTTCCCCCTCCTGAAAAAGCCGTCCCTCGACCCCACGATAATTTCCAACTACCGTCCAGTGTCCAACCTACCTTTTTTAGGTAAGGTTTTGGAAAAGGCTGTGGCGCAGCAGTTGCAGGAGGTCCTGGATGAAGCGGATTATCTGGACCCGTTTCAGTCAGGATTCAGGCCTGGATATGGTACCGAAACTGCACTAGTCGCTTTGGTGGATGATCTCTGGAGAGAGCGGGACGGAGGGGAGCCGTCTGTCCTTGCTTTTTTCGATCTCTCAGCGGCTTTTGATACGGTAGATCATGGCATCCTTCTGGGAAGGCTCCAGGGTCTGGGGATCCAGGGCACGGTGTTGTCCTGGTTTTCCTCATTCCTGAGGGGCAGGACCCAGTCGGTGTGCCTGGAGAAGGAGAAGTCCAGCCCTAGGCCCTTGCTTTATGGGGTGCCTCAGGGTTCGGTACTTTCTCCTCTCCTGTTCAACATCTATATGAAGCCGCTGGGTGAGATCATCCGTTCCCACGGGGTAAGGTATCATCAATATGCCGATGATACCCAGCTATACATCTCCGCCCGTGGGGACCCAAGCGGTGCGGTGGAAGTCCTCTCCAGGTGTCTGAAGGCTGTAAAGGTCTGGATGGGGGACAACGGGCTACAGCTGAATCCCGGCAAGACTGAGTGGCTGTGGGTAAGGGGTCCTGTGTTATCAAAGGAGCTTCCACCTCTGGTTCTGGATGGGGCAGTTTTGCCCCAACCAGACCCGGTGCGTAATCTGGGGGTCCTCCTGGACTCACGGCTACTGTTCGAAGAGCAGGTGGCAGCCGTGGCCAGGAGGGCTTTTGCACAACTTCGTGTAATTCGCCAGTTACGCCCCCTCCTGGACCGGGATGCCCTGCTTATGGTCACACATGCGTTGGTCACCTCCAGACTTGATTATTGTAACGCGCTCTACATGGGGCTGCCCCTGATGACCATCCGGAGACTCCAGCTGGTCCAGAATGCGGCGGCCCTGGTAGTGGTGGGGTGTGGGCGTTATGCTCATGCTTCGCCGCTGCTCCGGGAACTGCACTGGTTGCCAGTTTGTCTCCGGGTGCAATTCAAGGTGCTGGTTATTACCTTTAAAGCCCTATATGGTAGTGGGCCAGGATACCTAAGAGACCGTGTCACCCCTAGAACATCTGTCCGGCCCACTAGGGCGGATCGGAGAGGCTCCCTTGTTATTCCTTCGGCGAGAAAGGCGCATCTCACCTATACCAGGAGGAGAGCCTTCTCCGTGTTCGCCCCGGCCCTCTGGAACCTCCTGCCCACCGAATTGCGCCTTCAGACGGAGCTCCTGCCCTTCCGAAAGGGCTTGAAAACCTGGCTGGCAGGACAGGTTTGGGGACCCGGGAACATGGGTTCCCATACCAAGTGGCTTATATAAGGACTGTCCCCTGGGTTGGTATATGGGAATTATTGGTATATATCCCTGCATTGTTTTAACTTCTGACTGTTTTAACTCTGATGTTTTAGTGTTGGTTTTATTCTTGTTTTATTCTGGTTGTAAGCCGCCCAGAGTCGGGTTCTCCCGATTGGGACGGGGTATTAAATTTAATTAAATAAAAAATAAAAAATAAAAGGCACCCTCATGCTTTCTCAAGGAACACAATGTTTTTTATGTTTACAAAAGTTAGAGGTTTTGATTAGACTTTTTTAAAAATGCCTCACTCTTGGAGAATCATTGAGTGGATTTATGGCTTCTCACTGAAAAGATAATCATATTTACCTGCTGAGACTTTTTCACCTCTCTGCGTCACTTGCTTCTGCCCTTGTGATAAAAATCAAATTTTCTTCCCTTTTACACAATTGTATCAAACAGCAGAAACTCCCCACTTTGGAGTAAGTAAGCTGGAGAAAGCTGGGTCTTCCATTATGTTTTAGTTTTTAAGAACTTTCCTGTGCTTTCCAACCACCAAAGCTCTAAGATAGGGATTCTCAACCTGTGGCCCATTGGCCGGATGTAGGCCACAGCACCCTTTCATGTGGTCCCTCACCACCTCCACCACACCAAGAAGTGCCATATGGTGGAAGAAGGGGAAAAGGGTCATCTGGTTCCCAAATCTGTCTGAGGGAGTGTGACCCCGGCCTCAGCTTTAAAAAGTTGAGAACTCCTGACCTATGAGCGGTAAAATAATAGGAAAGAATTAAATGGACAAAGAAAATCCTATGATCTTTGCATGCAATTATAATGGTTTATATTTTGGTCTTTCCCCCCTCCTCTTCCTAAGCCAATACTTCTGAGAGCTTGTTGTGAAGGAAGGAGCCTAATTAGCACCAAATTAGCAGAACTGTGAGTGGCAGCATAGCACAGTGATTAAGGGGTCAGACTCAAGAGACCTGGGTTCAAATCCCCATTCGGTCACAGAAACTCCCTGGGGTGGAGTTGGCACTGGTAAAACCACTCCTTCAATAACTCTCAACATTCCCATTAGGGCCACCATCGGTTGGAAGGGACATGAAGGGTTATGCTGCAGCCATGAACCTATGGATACAGCTAAAGATCACAACTCATGGATTTTGGAACTTGGATATTTAATCTCCATTATCCCAAGCTCAGTAGGCCCATCCTGACCAAATCTTGGGATGAGTTCCAAGCTAGCTATAGTTGAAGAACGTCTGGGAACCCAAAGTTGGGAACCATGTCCTTCTGGCCTTTCAGAAGAATTGATTTTCCTAAAAGCCTGGATATTCTGTCCTCTCAGGTTCAGACAGAATATTCAAGAGACTCTGTATTTCATTCTCCAACCATTTCCTCTGAGCTGCCTGCCTATGGAATTAGATTTGCAAACTAAGCCCATGTTCACCTGTCAACAACCAATCCCAAACAAATTTGCAAAATACAGAGATGAGAAAAGATGGTGCTGAGTAAAACAAACTTATGTTTTCCATTTCAGGGAGCATAATGTTTAAATAGGAATTAAGCATACTATCAGGTTTCATTCTCAGCCAACAGTTCATCAGAGCTGTAAAGCAGGAGTTGCCAACTTTTCAAGCCAGGGGCTGGGTCATGCTCTCTCAGGAAGCTTCAAGGGCCAGGTGGCCATTTTGTCCTGCCTGCATGATGTGGACTGCCATTTTGTCCCAACAGCTTCAAAGGATCATCCATTTTGTTTCTCCAATGCCCTTGGAGGGGCAGGGGCCACATAAAATGGCATCAGGGGCTAGATCAGGCCCACAGGCCTTAGTTTGAGAGCCCTTGCTGTAAAGCAAACCTTTGTCACTGCCATGAGGAATTATTTGACAAGACAAGCACTATCTTGAGCTTATAGCAGTGATAGCGAACCTTTTAGAGACCAAGTGCCCAAACTTCAACCTAAAACCCACTTATTTATCACAAAGTGCCAACCTAGCAACAAGGGAGGAAAGAAACACTCCCATTGGGCTGCTGGGCAGAGGAGCAGGGCGAACTCTGTGCTGAGGTGACTGCATGGGTGCCCACAGAGAGGGTTCTGAGTGCCACCTCTGGCACACGTGCCATAGGTTTGACATCACTAGCTTATAGTAATGTGGATTACACTTATATATTGCAAGGTAATTAGCATTTTGCCCCTGACACACTGGGCTCTTGTTTTACCAACTTTGGAAGAATGGAAGGCTGAGTTAACCATGTAACCCATAAGGGTTATACAATGTCAGCAGTTTTGGCTGCAGTACAACAATTTAACCCAGGGGTTCCTAACCTAAGGTCCATGTGCTGGATCCAGCCCTGGCACCATTTATTGTGGCCTCCTCCCCTTCAAGGGCATTTGAGAAAATAGCCAACCCCTTTGAAGTTGTTGGGACAAAATGGCAACCCCCATTGTTCAGGTAGGGCAAAATGGCCATCTGGCTCTCAAAGCTGACAGAAAGCATGACCAGGTCCCTGGCTTGAAAAGGTTGGGAACCCCAAGTTTAACCTCTGTGCCACTAGGGCTAACTAACCTATTTGTTGTTGTTCAGTATTTGCTAATTCACTAATGTATTTGCCTTCTCTTAAAACAGATGACAAAAACAAAGTGATGCTGAATTACACCATGAACATAACTTGGATGCCGCCAGCTATTTTAAACTGACTGTCCTCGTTGTAATAGGCATAAATAATGATGCATACCAAATTGATTCCAGCGGATCAAACTGCACCATGAAGTTTGGGTCTTCGTCTTACGAGAAAACCGAGATTTGCTTGGTGCTTGTCGGCTTCACCATGAACTTCAATGACTACTAGGCGAGTGGAGAGTGGGCCATCATATCTCCTTCTTCCCTTCTGTCACACCAACGTTGGAGAAGGATAATGGCCCATTGGGGTACCAAGGCGGCCAAAGACGCAGAGCGCTGTGTCTCCACCTCTCCTTCGGGCATACCAATGACGGAGGAGGATAAAGGGCTGCCAGGGTCCCAAGGTGGCCGAAGATGCAGAGCGCTGCATCTCCTCCTCCCCTTTGGCTATACCAACACCGGAGGAGGATAAATGGCCGCTGGGGTCCTGAGGTGGCCGAAGATGCAGAATCCTGCGTTTCCTCTTCCCCTTCAGCCACACCAATGCCAGAGGAGGGTAAAGAGCCACCAGGTTCCTAAGGTGGCCGAAGACACTGTTGAGGTCATTGAGCCCCGGATTCTGTCAAGGACGTTGAGCCCTGGACTCTGTCTAAAACAGTGAGCCCTTGATTCTGACCCTTGGGCCTCCTGATAATTTTTCTCATCGTCTTGGTGTTCTACCTGACTTTGGACTGTGGTGAGAAAGTGACACTCTGTATATCAGTCCTTTTGTCCTTGACAGTTTTCCTGCTGATCATCACTGAGATGATCCCTTCTACCTCTTTTGGTGATTCCTCTCATTGGGGAATATCTCCTCTTCACCATGATATTTGTCACTCTCTCCATCATCATCACCGTCTTTGTGCTCAATGTCCACTACCAAATGCCCAGACCTTACACCATGCCGAAGTGGGTAAAAGCTGTCTTCCTACATTTCCTGCCCAAAGTCATGTTCATGACCAGACTGACTACCAAAGCGAGAATCACAAACCACCTTTCAATACTGAACTCCCCCACTTAAACTGCCTCAGTGCCTCAGAGTCCCAGTGCTGTAAATATGGCATATTGTGCCAAGTCACAGCGTGCAGCTGCTGCCAATGTCAGCTTGTAAAATATGTCAAGGTGAGCAGCAACCTGACCCAAAGTTCCAGTTCCAAATTCGTAGATGCCCTGCTTTTGTCTTCAATTGTTTCATCAGAAATGAGAGATGCCATTGAGAGTGTCTGATACATCACAGAAAACATGAGCCTCCAGAATGAAGTTAAAGAGGTATGGAGACATATTGTCAAAAAACAAACAAACAACCAAAATCTATAGGTAAATAAGCAGTCTGTCCAGGTTATCCTGCTGTGGCAATAGAGTAGATCAGTGATAGTGAACCTTGGCACTCCAGGTGTTCTTGGACTTCAATTCCCAGAAGCCCTGATCAGTAGGAGTGCTGACATGAGCTTCTGGTAATTGAAATCCAAGAACACCTGGAGTGCCAATGTTCACCATCACTGCCAGTGACTCAGTGTCGAGTGTCATGTAGCAGTTAACTAACCTGACAACCCTGAGGACTAATGGCCTTGGGTGACAAAGTCCACATGAAAGGGTGAGGGTCCCCAAGTGAATTAAATCCCATTTGAATCCATCTTGATGGAGAGCAGCAGCTTCATTAATACTGGCCAGAGGCTGAGGAGGACTCTATGAGCCAAAAGGGACCAGGGCCAAAAAGTGACTTGTGGAACTGGATCAGTGGTGGTGGTGGTCGGAAGATCACTGCATTGTATTCTCAAGACAGTCTTCATGGCTGATTGCCATGATGTTTGCCAATATTCAGATTCAGATACAGCAGCAGCAGCAGAAGAAGAATAGATAAATAAAAATGGTGGTGGTGGGGAGAGTTTTGACCTGTACTCAGACTGAAGCAGAAGCTAGCTTGTAACTTCGCCCAAGACTTGATCAGGGTGGGCCTACAGAGCTTGGGACGATAGAGATGAAATATCGAAGTTCCAAAATCCATGAGTAGATTCCCTTGTTTAAAGCAGTAAGTAAGGTTTCTCACAGTAGGAGGAACTAATTCAAGTATGGCTTCCACAACCATATTTGCCTTTTGGACCATGTTTATAGCTTTCAAAACTACTAATTTAACCTGAGGGGTATGAGTTTAGTCCAGGGATAGCCAACCTTGGTGCCCCAGGTGTCCTTCGATTTCAGTTCCCAGAAGCTCAAGTCAATACACCTGCAGATCCAGGCTTCTGGGAATTGAAGTTCAAGAACATCTGGAGCACCAAGGTTGGCCACCCCTTGGTTAGTCCTTTGAATCCATAGTGAGTTCCACAAACCAGTACCATATGTAAACACAGAAAGAGCCTCCTTGAAAATTGTGGTATTTTTGAGCCACAATCAAGCCTATCCTGCTAACAGCAACTTTCCGTTGCTGGCTAATCTTTCTCACACTAGGTCAGGTGAAGGAAACTTTTTCAAGCCAGGGGCCAGGTCATACTCTTTCACTCAACTTTGAGGGCCGGACAATCATTTTGCCCTGCCTGCATGATGGGGGGTGTCAATTTTTTCCCAACAGCTTCAAAGAGGTGGACATTTTGTTTCTCAAATGCTCGTGGAGCAGTGGGGGGGGCACACAAAATGGCACTGTGGGTCAGATCTTGCACACAGGCCTTAGGTTTCAAACCCCTGTTCTAACTATTCATTAGTTGACAGAGTATATTTGGATTTCTGTCCTTGCTAGATTAGGCACTTGATGACCAGTAAGGTCCATAAGGTCCATATGTGTTGTCCTGCAGAGAGCTTCCAGGCTTCTGGTTGGTAGTTCAACAGGACCCAAGTAGCTTATGCAACAATACACCCAATACAACATGCCACCAAAATGACTTAAACTGCTTCCTACAACCAAGGCAAGCCTACAGTTAATTGATATCAATACTGTATCTGCTTTTATTTTCCAGACCCAAGATGACTGGAAATACGTTGCTATGGTAATTGAACACATTTTCCTCTGGGTCTTCATTCTTGTCTGTATTCTGTTCACAGCTGGGCTATTTCTGCAACCCTTGATGGCAGGAGATGAAGTGTAGACGACGATGCTGCCCCCTGAGACAACGGTTTCTTGTTTGCCATCCAGATGTTGTGAAAGCTTTACCTTTAGGTTAAAGTACTTATTTGCTGTGTCTTTTGTTTAACAGAATCAGATTGAATAGACTGCTGCCAGGATTCTCTGTCGCACTGCTATGCGGCCACCCTGCCCTTTGTTTATTAATGTATTTGTTGGGAAAGGGTATCAAATCAAGTGACTGGCAAAAGATGCCTGAAATTCATGCAGGACAAACATTTTTAGCAAATCTACATATCGAAAAATCTTAGGATGTGGGAAGTGAGGTGATTGGTCTTAGTTCGTGTCCATGCAGTGGGTGAGCAAGAACAAGGCAAAAGAGATACAAATATTGGGATGAACTTTAAAATTAAATCTTTATGTAGTTGTGTTAAACCTTAAAACAACAGCCAAGCAACAATTTTAAAACATTGGGTGTTGTTTTTATCCCTTATCGTGGTTATGCAATGTTCCCTTGATTTCCCCAATTCTTTAAAAAGCTCTCTAGTCCTTCCCGTTCGTTTGTTTTCCTCTATTGCTTTGCACTGTTCATTTTCTTTGAAAATCTGTGTTTAATTGATTGACTTTTTTCCCTTTCACCTTTTCCTTTTGTGTTCCTTTCTTCCTCTGCTATTTTAACAGGCTTGTCAGGCAGCCACATTGCTTTCTTACACTTTTCTTTTGGTATAGTTTTACTTGCTTCCTCCTAAAATGCAAACCCCAAAATACAAATAAAATAAAATGCCAGACATGACCGTCCCACACTCCCCATAAAAGTGACGAAAAGATCTTATTACCTTTTCCATGCCATTTGGGGACCTTTTCTACTGGGTTCTGACCTGGGGGTGATGCACATTGAATCCATTTCCTCTCCTGCCGCCACCGGGAGTGTCTGGGGTCGTTGTCAGCTGTGTTTCTGCCGCTGTTTTTTGACTGCGAGCCTGGGAGACTCTGGGGAACTTTTCCCTCCGGTTCCCACCTTCCTCCAAGACAAACGCTAAAGCCAAAAATGTGCACCTGGTTGAGGCACGCGTTGGCCACGGACCTCATAGGAACGCAGGAACTGAGCGGAAACATTCCCCAGATTCTGCCAGTGCTGGCAGGGGTGGGCGAGAGTGCAAAAACCGTGACAGAATTGACCATAAAGATGCAAAAACTGTTTTCATGTTAGTTTCTGCCACTGTTTTTGGACTCTCCACCACTCCTGCCAGCACCGGGAGACTCTGGGGAACTTTTCTGCTCAATTCCTGCCTTCCTCCGAAGTCCATGGACAATACTAGAGTCTTCAGCTTCCGGAAAAAGGCTACCTTGGCCGTTTTAAGACTTCACGCTCCTTGAGGCAGCTCTTACCTCCCAGTAGCCACTACTCTACTCACCACGGAGGTGCCGTCCTTCTTTGCCAAACAATTACCAAAGCAGCCCCTGGAAGGCATGTTAAGTCTTCGGTCTGCCCAGGCTAGGGTTCTTCCAGGCGCTGCTCTGGTCAATGTTTGGCAAAAAATGAAAGCCCCTCTGCGGCGAGTAGACTAGTGGCTTCTTGGACCTAAGAGTTGCCGCAAGGAGCCTCCGGAATAATCTTACCTTGGCCGATTGAAGACTTCAAACTCCTTGTGGCAACTCTTACATCCAGGCGGCCCTTGGTTACAATGCAGCCCCTGGAAGAATGCTGACCTGGGCAGACCAAAGACTTCACATTAGGGCTGTAGGCAGGATTTTAGAGGGGGGGGGGGTTCAGAAGGGGCAACAATGTCACACACACACAGTGGCAGCTTGGATAATGTTTACCTCAGATAACGCTAAAATGGATAACATGGAGAATTTGAGGAAAACATTTGTATCACACAACATTAAGATGACATTGTGTGATGCAAATGTTTGCCTCTAATTCCCCAACATTATCTGATTATAGTAACATCCAATGTTATCCGACAGCTGTGATCGGTGCTTGGGATGGGAGTTGAACTGGACGGCACGGACCCAGCAGGCGGACCAGTGACAGTGGTAGAAACAGCCACATCCTTGTGGCTGTTTGTGCAGCTGAGTCTGGTGTGTCTGCCTCCCCTGCTACCAACGCTCAGATCTGGCTGGGAGGAGAGCGTGGCCTTACCCAAGCCAAACCGGCACTTGGCTTGATCCACCTGCCTCTTTGGAAAGGCCAGCAGGGAATCCATGGATGAAATCCCCTTGGCCCTTTCCAAAGAGGCAGGCAGATCGAACCCCTGTTCCCTTTCCTTTTCAGAAAGGGAACAGGTTTAAAAACAACAACGTGTGATCAATGCATCGCACAACGTTAAAATCCAGATAATGTTAAGACTTGTGGAACCAAGTCTTAATGTTACCTGAGGTACTAGTGTATATAACATTTGCTTCTGGGAAACCATCTTTCCCTCAAAGCTGCTCCTGCAGGCAGGCAAGCAGGGAAGGAAGGAGAAGCCGGCCGCTGCTTTGGTCAGACTTTGCTCAGCCAGGAAGGAAAGTGGCTCCGGTATGGTTTGAATTGTGGCTGCCTGAACTTCGCCTGCCACTCAGGTGTAAACACTGACTGAAGAAGAGTTGAGTGTTTGGCCTTCCCAGGGTAATCCTTCCATCAGCATTTATGCTCGAGCATCAGGCGAAGTTCAGGCAGCTGCTATTCAAAACACACCGGAGCCACCTTCCTTCCTTGTCAAAATCCAAGCAAAGCAGCCGCCAGAAGGAGCTTGAGTTCTTCGGTCTGAACAGCCCAGTGTTGTACACCTCACCCAGGCGTGCATTTTCAGTTGCAGTGAAGCCCCAGGACCTCAGAGGAATGTGACAACTGAGTGGATAAGTTCCCCCAACCCTCCCGGAGCTGGCGGTGGTGGGTGGCAGTCCAAAAACAGTGGCAATAATGCTGTTGTCATTAAAAAAAATCCTTGTGGTCATTTCTGCCACTGTTTTTGGACTGCCACCTGCCCCTGCCAGCTCTGTGAGGGTCAGCGGAACTTATCCACTCGGTTGTCACCTTCCTCCGAGGTCCCGGGGCTTTGCTATAGCAAAAAATGTGCGCCTGGGTGAGGTCTGCATTTTTGACTGCAACGAAGCCCAAGGAGTTCAGAGGAAGGTGGCAACTGAACGGATAAGTTCCCCCGAGCCTCCCAGAGGTGGCAGGGGTGGGTGGCAGTCCAAAAACAGCGGCAGAAATGACCATGATGACAACACCTCCGCAGGAGTAAGCACTCTGTTCTGTCTTCCTGCTGAGGGCTGAACTCAGTGGTGGGATTCACCAGGTTCGCTTCAGTTCACCAGAACTGGTAGCAGAAATTCTGGCTGGGCCTGCCCTTCCAAGTTTTGAAATAAAGTAGTCCTATTTTGGATGCAAAATAGGGCTTTCCCCTTGGCCATGCCCACAACACCACACATACTTTGTGGGTAGTAAAAATTGAATCCCATCACTGGTTGAACTCAAAAATGGTGGCGGCAGCCATTTTGGATTTTGAAATTGCACAATTTTCGATCATAAAATGAAAATCGCTTGTATCTTGGGGAATTATTTTAATTAAATTTGTGCTTGTAACCCATGGCAAAGATAACCCAGGGCAGCCGTATGCCGGGTTTTACTGTACTTTAATTCCATCATCTTTTAGGGCTTTGAATAATTTAACTAGAGTACATTCATCTCCACTAGCTTCATTATTGGCAGTACTGTACTTTTTAGGGCTCTCCTGACTTTTGCGTTCCTTCTTTCCGCTGCTATTTTAAGAGCCTCATCAAACAGCCACTTTGCTTTCTTAAACTTCTTTTGTTTTTATTTATTATGTAGCCTTATGTATTTACTTGCTGCCTCTGAAAAACAAACCAAAAAGTACAAAACAAATGCGAGACACAACCGCCCCACAGATCCACAAAAGCGACAAAGCCATCTTTTTACCTTTTCCATGCCATTTGGGGGCCTTTTCCACTGGGTTCTGACCTGGGGGAGATGCGTGTTGAGTCCATTTCTCCCCTTGCTGCCACCAGGAGTGTCTGACATCATCAGCTGTGTTTCTGCCACTGTTTTTCGACTGGAAGACTCTGGGGAACTTTTCCCTCTGATTCCTGCCTTCCTTCAAAGCCAGCACTAGGGCTGAAAATGTGCGCCTGGTTGAGGTGCACATTTTTGGCTCTAGAGTTGGCCACAGATCTCGTAGGAAGGCAGGAACTGAGTGGAAACGTTCCCCAGAGTCTTCCAGGGCTGGCAGGAGTGGCAGAGAGTGCAAAAACAGCAACAGAAATGACCATGAAAAACATTTTCATGGTTCTTTCTGCCACTGTTTTGGGACTCTCCGCCACCCCTGCCAGCACCAAGAGACTTTGGGGAACTTTTCTGCTCAATTCCCACCTTCCTCTGACATCCGTAGCCAACGTTAGAGTCTTCAGCTTCCAGAAGAACGCTACTTTGGCCGGTTGAAGACCTCACACTCCATGAGGCAGCTCTTACGTCCCAGTGGCCACTAGTCTACTCGACGTGGAGGCACTTTCCTTCTTCACCGATCACCAACCAAAGCAGCCCCTGGAAGATGTGTTAAGCTTTCAGTCTGCCCAGGCTAGGGTTCTTCCAGGGGCTGCTTTGGTCGGTGTTTGGTAAAGAAAGAAATCCCCTCTGTGGCGAGTAGACTACTGGCTGTTTGGACCTAAGAGTTGCCACAAGGAATGTCAAGTCTTCAGCCTCCAGAAGAAGCTTACCTTGGCCGGTTGAAGACTTCACACTCCTTGTGGCACTTCTTATGTTCAGACGGCCCTTGTTCGCAGAACACCATGGAAAGCAGCCCCGGGAAGAACACTGTCCTGGGCAGACCAAAGACTTCACACCAGGGCCGTAGCAAGGATTCTAGAGGGGGGGGGGATTTTCAGGAGGGGCAACAATGTCACACACACATATCTAACATTGGCATCCCAGGGTGGATTGGGGGTGAGCTGTTAGCTCAGGAGGGTTTCCCCCCCGGGGGGGGCTTTCTATGGCCCTGCTTCTGGAAGGAGCGTAAGGTCTTCGGTCTGCACAGCCCAGCGTTTTACACCTCACCCAGGCATACATTTTTGGCTATAGCGAAGCCCCGGTACCTCGGAGAAAGGTGGCAACTGAGAAGGTAAGTTCCGCCAACCCTCCTGGAGCTGGTAGGGGTGGGTGGCAGTCCAAAAACAGCAGCAAAAATGACCATGAGGACTTTTTTTTTACAACAACAGTATTTCTGCAGCTGTTTTTGGACTGCCACCCACTCCTGCCAGCTCCAGGAGGGTTGGCAGAATTTATCCACTCGGTTGCCACCTTCCTCCAAGGTCCCGGGGCTTTGTGATAGCCAAAAAAGTGTGCCTGGGGGAGGTCCACATTTTCGGCTGCAATGAAGCTCAGGGAGTTCAGAGCAAGGTGGAAACCGAACAGATAAGTTCCCCCAACCCTCCCAGAGCAGGCAGGGGTGGGTGGCAGTCCAAAAACAGCGGCAGAAATGACCATGACGATGATGATGGCACCTCCTCAGGGGTAAGCACTCCATTGTGACTCCCTGTGGAGGGCTGAACTCAGTGGTGGGATTCAGTAGGTTTGGCCCAGTTCACCAGAACCGGTAGCAGAAATTCCGGCTGGGCCCACCCATCCAATTTTGAAATAAAATAGTCCTATTTGGGCTGCAACACAGGGCTTTTCCCTGTCCACGCCCACCATACCACAACCACAGAGTAGGTAGTAAATAATAATAATAATCCCAACACTGATTGAACTCAAAAATTGTGGCAGCAGCCATTTTGGATTTTGAAATTGTGCGATTTTCGATCATAAACCAAAAATTACTCGTAACCCAGGGAAATATTTTAATTAAATTTGCCCTCGTAACCCATGGCAAAGGTAAGCAAGGGCAGCTGTATGCCAGGGTTTTACTGTATTGTAAAGCACCCCCTGAGCTAGGCTCACCCCCACCATCAAAGCCAAAATAGTACCGCGGTGAGGACCAGGGATGTTATTTCGTCCTCCACTGCCTTCCTCCTCCTCTTCCCTAGGTGCCCTCTTCCTCACGGCCAGCTCATGGTACTGGGCGGTGCTGTGCAGGGCCCAGGGCCGCCCTTGGTCTCCGGTTGAGACCCAGAGACTGAGGCGGCAGAAGCCCAGCAAAGAGCCCACCATCGGCGTCCCAGGCGCGTAGGCATGCCACCTCCATGCCCAGCAGCGGCAGCTCCTCCACCTTCAGTGGTGGTGGTGGCCAGGATGGCAGGAAGCTAGAGCGGTGGACATTGCGGTCCAGCAGCTGCAGCCGGAGCAGCACCTGCCAGGCTTTGCGGGGGGTTCCTTGGCCTGGCTGGCACTGCTCCAGCTGTGGGTGCTGGACCGCAATGACAACCATCCTCACTCCCCACCCTCCTGGCCACCGCTGCTACAGGTGAACAAGCTGCCGCCACTGGGTTGAGAGGTGGGACGCCGATGGTGGGCTCTTTGCTCAGCCTCTGGCTCTGGCTCTTGACCCGGGACCAAGGGCAGCCCCAGACCCTGCACAGCACTGCCCGGCACCACGAACTGGCTGTGAGGAAGGGGACACTTAAGGAAAAGGAGGACAAAGGCATAGAGGAGGAAAAAGCACCCCCTGGTCCCCACCACACCATTGGTCCTGCACCCTCCAGCCCGGTGCGGGGCCCAGGGCGGTGATGGAGGGTTCCACATTTGTCCCCACGGTGGCCTCCCCACCCTGGTCACCAGGAAATATTGCCAGCCCCCACAAAGTGCTGCCCAGGGCTGGTCACCCCCTACCCACCACCCCACCCCACCCCACACACACTCTATGCTACTGGTGCTGAGGTCCTTTTTGTTGAATTCTTCAGCGTACTATTGCTATCTTTTCTTAATCTTTTCTGCATCAGCTAAATCTCTGCAATTTTTATCCCTGATCATGGTCATTCAATGTTTCTTTGATTTCTCCAATTTTTGAAAAGATCTCTAGTCCTTCTGTTGCTTTCCTCTATTACTTTGCACTGTTCATTTTCTTTGAAAATCTATGTTTAATTCATTGACTTTTTCTCTTTCACCTTTTCCTTTTGTGTTAGTCTAAGCCTGAATTTTCCAATCAATAGATTATGATCTGAGCCACAGTCGGCTCCAGGTCTCATTTTTTGCTGATTGTATGGAGGTTCTCCATCTTTGGCTGTAGAGTATGTAGTCAATCTGTTTTCAATGTTGGCCATCTGGTGATGTCCATATGTAAAGTCTCCTCTTGTGTTGCTGGAAGAGGGAGTTTGCTATGACCAGTGCCTTTTCTTGGCCAAACTCTATTAGCCTTTGCCCTGCTTCATTCTGTCTTCTGAGACCAAACTTACCTGTTATCCCATTTACTTTTTGACTACCTATCTTAGCATTCCAATCTCCCAATATAACACGGACATCATTTTTGGTGTCAGTTCTATGAGGTGGTGCAGTTCCTCATAGAACGTGTCAACTGTGGCCTCATCTGTGCCAGGGATACTAAAGATACTAAAGTGTAATAAATCCCCATTTTTAAATGCAACCTGAGATTTTTGTATCTCTTTCCTAACCAGATATACTGGAAATTAAAAGTTAATAACAGTTTATGGCCTTCTGCAAGGGTTTACAAAAAACATTGGGCAGATACTAAAGTGTAATATAACCTGAGATATTTGTACCTCTTTCCCAACCAGATATTCTGGAAATTACCAATTATATATACACACTACTTCAATATAATTTGGATAGTATTATCAAATCAAATCTTTATTACGTAGTTGTGTTAAACCTTAAAATCTGGCCAAAGCATTTCAGCCAGAATGTTTATGGCCTCCTACAAAGGTATACAGAAAACATTGGGCAGATACCAAAGTGTAATAAATCCCAATTTTTAATACGTACAACCTGAGAATTTTGTATCTCTATCCTAACCAGATATTCTGGAAATTACCAATTATATATATATACACAGACTACTTCAATATAATTTGCAGCATTCTGATTCTGTTAAAAGACACAGCAAATAAGTACTTTAATCTCTGGTCTGACAAGGTCATCTACCTGGGGTGTCAGAGTTGGGCCAGAAGCAGGCTGAGGTTCCTGGTTCAAGACATTCTCAGGATCAGATGAAAGCAGAACTGGGATGAGTAAAGGAAGTACCTTCTGATCCAGGTAATCATCAGAGTCCAACGGGGGCTGGATCACAACACTACATCCAGTGGTGTAGCGCTATATCAGTCAAATGCAGAACATTTTAAGCTACAAAGAGAATCATCGTTTCCTGCCATCCAACGAAGATGATGATCGTATGCACTTATTTCTCTCAATACCTGGCCTAGTTCCAGCAAGTAATGGACACTAAGCAGTTGCCCCAAAGCTTTTGAGGGAAAGCAGAGTTTGAGATGGGATCTGAAGTAAGAAAAGACAAAGGAAAACTTTCCTGAACTTGCAGAACCTTTTGCCAGTGTGGTGCATTGCAGCAGTCGAGAGATGAATGGAAAGTCAGAATCCATCCAGAACAACTGCAACAAACAGAAACAGCCAGCCCTGACTGAGGAGGAGAGAAGGAACAGCTGAGCAAACTGGCGGGCTTTAAAAACTGCCGCCATTGCCAGATGCGCCCCTAGCCAGCCTGGTAGAAGAGGGGAGGAGGAACAGCTGAGCTGCCTGGTGAGCTTTAAAAACTGCACCGCCATTGCCGCTGCCACTGTTGCCAGACCGGCTGAGGAGGACATCAAGCCCCAGGCTCCATCACAGACGTCAAGCCCCAGGCTCCATTGCAGATGTTGAGGACATTGAGCCCCATGCTCCATCAGAAACATTGTGTGTTTTGTTGTTTGAATTTGTGTTTTATTATACTTTGCTATACTCTTTTAGCTGCCCTGAGTTGCTCTGCATGTAGGGCAGCATACCAGTGTGAATGAATGAATAAATAAACAATAAATAAATCTGTTAGGCAGCCTTACATAAAGGCTGGGTGAAGCTCTGAATCTCTTAGCAGGGATGGGCAAAATGGGAAAGGGACTGAGAATGACCTTCTCATTAAGGACAAATATTCTCAGTTGATCATATTAAAAAATAAAATACTGCTGCAGGAAAAGGCATGACAAGGGAATGATGAATTCCCAGAATTATAAGCTCTGCAGGTGAATTGATAAAGACATTTAATTGCCTAAGTTTATAGTGGATTGTTTTTTTTAGGAAAAAATGCATTATACTCCTGAAAAGCACACTTAGCAGTTTCTTTTTTTTAAAATAGTTTTTAGAGAGAGTGGTTTTGTCAATTTAAAATTGTTTGATTTGTATGTGATAATGATGTTTTAGTGTCTTTTAAATGTTTAAATGTAGTTAGTATTTATGAATAACTTGGAAGGGTGATGGGTTCACAAATGTATTTGTATTATAGATAAATTTGTATTGTTATTATATATTGCATTTTTTCTTCTAATTTTTTCTTTGATGTAAGGTTCAAGTCAAAGGTCTAGATCAGTGATGGTGAACCTTGGCACTCTAGATGTTATTGCACTTCAACTCCCATAAGCCCAAGTCAGCACTACTTCTGATCAGGGCTTCTGGGAATTGAAGTTCAAGAATATCCGGAGTGCCAAGGTTTGCCAACACTGGCCTAGATCCTATTACTAATCACATCTGGAAAAGATTCACCTGATCGATCGCTAGCTAGTACATCAACACATAAGTAAATCCTATTGATACAGTGAGTCATAAAGCAAAAGAGATAAGAATTTGATGATGGAATCAACTATGCCAGTGATGACAAACCTTGGCACTCCAGCTGTTCTTTAACCTCAATTCCCAGAAGCCCTGATCAGCAGGAGTGCTGACTTGGGCTTCTGGTAATTGCAGTCCAAGAACATTTGGAATGTCAAGGTTCACATCAATGAACTATGCTATCTCAGATTACCAGCCAGAAAGAGTTAAAAAACACTATGACTGATACACACACCTCAGGTACATCATTCTCCTTAACAATGTGTCTTGCAATGTACTGGATTGAATTTAAGGTGCCTTCCAAGGTGTCCCACAAGGGCTGAGATCCATTGCCACCCTTGTGTTCCACCTCCCAAGCAAAGTACCTATCAATCTGGCTTCTCATACAAAGCAATTTTGGAAGTTTGTGGAAGAATATTTTGTGAACCCAAGGTGCCATTGCGTGGTGTGTAGATGAGGATCAGTAATGAACATTGATGGTGAAGACTATGATGACAATGGACAGTGTCACAAAAATCATTGTGATGACCCAAATACTCTCCAATCAATGGTATAACTTTAGAAGAAGATGGTATTTCTTTGATGACAAGGAGAAAGACAGTTAAGGAAATTAACATTGAAGTACACAGAGAACTCTTGTCACCTTCATAAGACAGAAGGTAGAAGACCAGGATGGTTAAAAATGACAGCCCAATACAAGGTATAAAGAGAAATAGGGTGTAAAAAAGAGGCAAGTGTCTAATGATAAATGAATAGGTAATAAAGGGATACTAGCAACATCCATCAGTTCTGTTCCTTTTCATGCCAGTAGCAGATACAATCTCCCATTCACCGTTATCAAAGAAATCTCTCTTGTCTACTTGTTCGTCAACTAGAATGATATCCATAGACGTGCCTTCAAAATGGCCACCCGCACTAAAAGAACATTCAGTGAGGAGTACTTAAACACATACCTGCTGTATTTCACATATAGGTTTGCCACAAATAGGTAATATTTTCAGATGACTGTTGGCATAATACGGGGTTCCCAACCTTTTCAAGCCGGGGGCCAGGTCACACACTCTCAGTCAGCTTCAAAGGAGGCTCTTTCTGTGAGTACATATGATACCGGTTTGAGGAACTAACTATGAGTTCAAAGGACTAACCCAAGGGTGGCCAACGCTGGTGCTCCAGCGGTTCTTGACCTTTAATTCCTAGAAGTCCTGATCAGCAGGAGTCCTGACTTGGACTTCTGGGAATTGAACATTCCTGGATCATTTTATGCAGTAAACTCTTCAGGCTATATCAGCAAACACATACCACAATGGATTCCTTCTGTGAAACAATTTGAGGCAAAACCCTGATGTCCTTCCACCTAATAATTAACAGCCATCAAATAAAGCAAAGTGGCATGGCTTTACCACTTTCGCTGAAAATTATATGCAACATTCATTTTTAACTGTTAACGAGACCTGGTGGTGCAGTGGTTAAACTGCTGTCTTGCAACCAAAAGGATGTGAGTTCAATCCTGACCAGGGATCAAGGTTGACTCAGCCTTCCATCGTTTCAAGGTTAGTAAAATGACTACCCAGCATGTTGGGGGCAAAATGCTAATTAGCTTGAGAACCACCCAGAGAGGGCACTAAGCGCTATGGGACAGTATAGAAGTGTGATTGCTTTGCTTCTGCTTTGTTGTTTATTTATTTATTTATTACTTGTATTTACTATCCTGCTCCAATCGGGTAAACCCGACTCTGAGCAGCTTACAAATTAAAATCATAGGTTAAGCCTATGGTAATACTAATTCATCTTAAAACTTAATGCTTAAAACTTTAAAATTCATAAAAACATTAAAACAGCGCCAGAAAATTAAACTGAAACTGTCCCTTAGACCAACCACCCTATGTGTGATCCCCCATTCCTGTGTCCCCACACTTGTTCTGCCAGCCAGGTTTTTAAGCTCTTCCGAAAGGGCAGGAGCTCTGTCTGCAGGCGCAGCTCGATTGGCACGAGGTTCCAGAGGGCTGTTAAACTGAATTGCCAGGTCACATCTCACTTATAGCAAGGAAAAAACCATTTAAGGCACTGAAAAATAGTCACTTGGAGGACCCTGAAAAAGCTGAGGGTTGGAGTCCCTAGATGCAAGAGCAGCATGCTCAAACTGGGGCTGCTGGTAGACAACAACATGCTTTGTGAATGTGGAAAGACACAGAATCCGTTTCATTTACTGGTCTGCTCATGACTGCCAGGGAGAGGCACCGATGAGGACAATTTTGGCCAACAAAGCCAATAATGTGGCTTCATTTTGCCAGTCCAGGTTTGATCAGGACATGAAAGAAGATTAAGTTGTGTAATTGATGTTTATTTCTTTTTTGTATTAGTGAGTTTTATATTAAGTTTTGTTATTTGAGTCGGTGTGTTTTTCCTTGTATTGATTTTGTTAAAAATAATATAAACATTTAAAACAAAACAAAGTAAACCAGTAAAGAAACAATTTAAATACTTGAAAAGGGTCTGTGCGTGTTTGGAGAAATTGTGTGAAGGAAATGTGGGGGGAAGCATTTTTTTAAAACAATTAAACCAATACTACTCTCGATACATATGTAGAAGAGCATTACTGATGGAATTTGGAGGTAAACAAATTGAGAGGAATAAGAAAGAAACAATTAGCATAATGTTAACTGCTGTGAGACTAGTGCTAAAAAATGAAAAACTAAAATAGAATTGGAAGAGTGGTATGGGGAAATATGGGATGTTGCAACAAGTGATAGATTAACATCAGAACTAAAAGGGAAAAAAAGAGTAATTTTCAAGAAATCAGGTTTTAGAGAAATATGGGGGGAATTTCTTCAGTATGTTTTAGTAAAAGGGAAACAGCAAAACCAGGGCAAGAATAGACAACATTCTGGAAAGAGGGGGACTCTATAAGCTTTTAAAAAATTCGAAAAAGATTGCAGATTGAAGAAAGTACATAACTATATATGTTGTCACGCAGGGTAATGGGTGCAGATTAGGGTGACCACAGTGATAATGGGAGAAAATTATTTCCTGAATTTTGTCAACAGGAACTCCAGAAAAATGATCAGTCTTTGCAGATTTTATGATAGCCAAAGTTTGAGCACGATTGGAGCATGTTAACCCGTGCCTCTGGGCACTCAAAGTTTCAAAAAACTCGATTTTTTAGCTGGTTAGCAACATCTTTGTTCCGTATCTCTTAAACTTCTCATTATTTTCTCATGATCTATGTCTCAAATCATAGGTAATATTGTAAGTAATTTCTATTCTATACATATTTGTTACTACTTTTAGTCGAACCGAGCTGTAACAGCCTTTGTCATCAAAAACGTGACTAGGAACCTCTATTAACAAACTTATGATATGAGAATTATTTTATATTTTTCAAAGTATGAAATTAATTATGATAGAATAAAATGACAGAATGTTTTGTTTTTTACATATTTCAATGTATTTAAATAAGAAAAGAGAGTGACATTACATTGTTTACCATCTTTAAGAAGGATACAATAATGAATAATCTGTTCTAAAGGTTTGCTCAAAGTGTTTTTTGAAACATCAGGATACAGTTTTCGGCATTTGTGTACTACTTGTAAAACATATTGTTTCTGCTCCTTGTCTTTGGTGAGAAGGTTATTAAAGCCTGTAATTAATTTCACTCCTCATTATGCCACACCATTAATGACCTTTAGTGACTTCACGATCCCCAATCCTTCCTTAAAATGTATATTTTCAGGCCAGCTACTGGGGGGTTCTCAGAGAAAATCTGCGTTAATCTGGAAACGCTCAAATAAATTCATGGTACCCTTGGTAATTAAACCAGATAACCCTACATCAACCAGTTCTTCCAACTGGTGTCTTCGAAATTTGGGGTTTACAATTCTTGAATTTTCTGTCTCGGTCTTGGTCTGAGTTAGGAGGACTTTGTTCGCCATTTCCGATTTTTCTTCGTCTGATATTGAAGGATCAAAGAACACGAGGGCTACCAATTCTGTATTGAAATACCACAAATGGTTTGAGAATTTCACCAGAGCAATCTCAGAGATATCCTTGTCAATCTCCTGATAGTCCAACAAACATCGGAAGAGATCAAAGTCTTGCTTGGGAGCCGAGTGTGCCTTGTGGGCATTGAACCAAGCTTTGCAATACACTCTAACGAGAAAAATACAGACAGCTTCTAGGGCACTGTATTCTTTATCACTCAGTTTGAATTGTCCGCAGAATAGGAATATCTTCAGACGATAGATAGCCTTGGCCATCAACCTGGCATGACTAATGGCACCTGGAAATTTAAATCCCACTTCCGTTCCATTCAGTGTTCCTACAAACACCAATGCCAATTGCAGGAGCTCCCTGTAATCATCTCTGGGTTGTGATTCCGTGAGTTTAGTGTTGAAATCCACAGTTACATTGGCAATTGCTTCAGAAGGTAGATGTTTTTTCACAATTTCATTGCTGATTCCCATGTCATATTGTTTCTTGTTGAGCTTCACCCATGCATTTTGGAATCTCTTCAATATATCGGGTTGAATATATCGTACCTAGCAAAAGATCAATATTCAAGCATAAATAAAAGAATCTTACCTATGTCGAATAAACATTCCACTTGAATTTGCTCATTCATTTTCGCAAGTTCCTTTTGTAGTTTTCTTTCTCAGCTCAAGATAACTTCAGATCAACTACAAGCATAGAGCCTGGAAGACCTTTATCCCTTTGTTTCAAAAGAAACTCCTTGTCTTCTTCTGATTTCATCATGGCTAAGGCATCTTGATGGGTGATATCAAAGATATCATCTACCTTTGAGGTGAACTCTTTGATTTTGTTCTTTGCAGCTTCCAATTTTTTATTCAGGTCCTTTTGTGCATTTATCCACTCTGTGTGAAGTTTCTCTAATTTACTAATAGCATCTTTCACATGTTTTGTAGGAATCCGAGCTTTCCCCCAAAAAACAAGTACTTCTTGTATGGTAATGCTTGCTGAATCTCTTAGATTCAGTTTCACAGTATGCAAATTGTAGAACAAAGTGGCCAAAACTTGACGATTAGAGGGCAATTTACAACCGGTTATCTGGTGAGTCGGATAGCCTACAATGAAAATTTTATCTTTGGAAACCATTGTTTTAATCTTTTATTTTAATCTGAAAAAAATACATTACAACAAATATTGGTTTCAGAAATTAGATGTAAAAATAACAAAAAGAAATAAAAAATGTCTCCTTAAATCTAAATTTAGATGAAAATCATGATATAATGATGATGAAGCTGTTATAGCTCGGTTCGACTAGAAGTAGCAATAAATATATATAGAATATAAATTAGTTACAATAATATTGCCTTTAATTTGAGACATAAATCATGAGAAAATAATGAGGAGTTCTGGAGATATGGCCCCAAAATGTCGCTAGTCAGCCCAAAAAACACATTTTTTGTAACTTTAAGCACCCAGCGGCACGGGTTAACATGCTCCAATTATGCTCAAAGTTTAACTACCTTAAAATCTGGAATGGCTGAGTACTTTGTGGGGTTCCTGTTGAAAAAGTCTGACATCGATTTTTTTTATGGTCATCCTAGTGCAGATGTTATTAGATGATAAATTATGATTGTGCTTTTCTGAAAACTGCATCTTGTTGTTGTTGTATTATAAAAATTAATAAAAATTAAAATAAATAAAACTGACCCATTTCTATCCATGTTCTGTGGGAGACATTTGACCCATCCGGGTTGAAGGTCCCTTTTTCTGACCATGCAAAGGGGTCACCAGAAAGGGGGGAAGGAAGCTCCCAACCTCACTTAGCATCAGAGCAAAGCAAGGGAAACCAGGTCAAAGAACCAAAAATAAAGTGTGTGAGTGTGTCTGTCTCTGTGTGTGTCAGTGTGCTTGTTTTGGGGGGTGGGGGCAGGAATAGGGTTACATACCAAGTGTAGGATTGGGGATAAGGGCCCTCTTCCACTTTTCTGCCCTAGGGCCCTCCCAACCCGCCTGGACCACATTTGCAGCCAGCAGTCCAGGGCTTTAGCTGCAAAAGAATCATTCCAGTCACTTCAAGGCTTTTTAAAAATGTATTTCAGAAAAGGATTACATGCAAGATAGTGGCAACAGGCCCTATCAGGCAACAGGCCCTATCAGGCCATGGAAAATAGATGGGGAAGAAGTAGAAGCAGTGACAGATTTTACTTTCTTAGGATCAAAGCTCACTGCAGATGGTGATTGCAGCCATGAAATAAAAAGGCGACTGATTCTTGGGAGGCAAGCTATGAGAAACCTGGGGAACATAGTGAAAAGTAGAGACATCATATTGCAAACAAAAATTCGCATAGTCAAAGCAATGGTATTCTCTGTGGCAATGTAAGGTTGTGAGAGCTGGACCATTAGGAAAGCTGAGCGCAGAAGAATAGACGCCTTTGAGATGTGGTGTTGGAGGAGAGTTTTGAGAGTCCCCTGGACAGAGAGGAGAACAAATAGGTCAATCTTAGAAGAAATAAACCCAGAATGCTCCTTAGAAAGTCAAATTGTAAAGATGAAGCTAAAGTACTTTGGACATCAAATGAGAAGAGAAGATTCACTTGAGAAAGCCTTGATGCTAGGAAAGGTCGAGGGCAAAAGAAGAAGGGGCTGGCCCAAAATGAGATGGCTAGATGGTATTGTAGAGACAGTGGGCACAGAGCTGAGTGAGTTGAGGAGGATGGTGGGGGACAGAAGTGCCTGGTGGACAGTGGTCCATGGGGTCGCAGAGGGTCAGAATCGACTGTGCGACTGAATAACAAAAAGTGCACCCCCCCTTCAAGGTTAACAAACTACACCAATGTGAATCCTACAAACTCAGCAAAGCAGAACCAAAAGCAAAGCATGTCACAGTAACTGATGCCCTCTCCTATCACCTCATAACCCATGATGCTGGACTGGCCATCCATCATGGGCTAGAGCCAATCAGGGACACAGTATGACACTTATTTTTTGAAGTGGTAGCCAAAAAACACTGTGGTGACAAAAAGACACTGTGGCCCCTTAAAGACTAACTCCAGGAAATTTTAATGTTAGCTTTTGTGGGCTAAGTCCACTTCTTCAGACATAAGAGTGGATTTTCATGCTGTACATTTATACATTTTTCATATAGAGGCCAAGAGTAACTGTGCAAATTTGGTTGGTTCAGGAGAGGGACATGTTAACCAAAAGTTATTGACAACCAGTAATAAACCACAATCAGTTTGTCAGGTGAATCTCTGATGGAAAACAGTTTTAGTGGTTAGATTTACAAAATAAACATTTTGACATACATCTGACATAATACATCTCCTAATGAGTTGACTGAGGAAATTTTATGGTCTGAGGCAGAGCTAGAGGTCAATTATCCTTAAAACATCCCTCTTCCCCCTTCCCTCGCCATATTTTTGAGTCTGCTATACAGTTGTTGCATTTTTACATTTGATTATGTCCCAGAAACCCCTGGCTAATATTCAAGACTGTTCAGTGGGTGTATGTATTTTATCTCTTCTCTCTCTCTCTCTGAATCCTTGTTTTGGAGAGAGGGATGTTTTTCACGATACTGAAATGTTATTGTTTATTTGTCCAATTTATATAGCTGCCCAACTTGAAACAACTCTGGGCAGCTTACAACGTTAAAATCACCATCACAATCGAAAACTTAAAACCCATAAAATCCAATTAAAATATTACAAAAATTATCCTGTAGCTGTGCCTCGACCCATAAAGCTTCCTTAGTCAACTCACTAGACTAGGAGATATATAATCCACCTGACAAACTATTATTACTATTAAATGTGCGTTATTTATTATCCTTTTTTTCTCAAACACACATGAAACTTTGTTTTGGAGTTTTTTCATTCAGCACTTTTTAAACATGACATTTGAGCCGTACTCATTCCTCCAAGACCTTTCAAACAAGTTCCTGTGCTTTCTTTGCAAATAAGGAGAAGCAAAAGAAAATGCAAGTTAGTGCTGTAGCCTCTAAAAGCCAGTTTAGATGCTGAGGCAATTAGTAGCTCCAAAGAAAGTGAAAATGGTGTCATACCTTTGGAGCTTTTAGTACTGGCAGAGCAGAAGTGCTATGTAAGGTAAATGTCAAGTTTAAAATGTTAATTTTCCAATTTCATTTCATATGTTTGTTACTATTCCTTTGGAAAATGCTGATACTTTTCGTTTTCCTAAAGTAGTTCAGCCGCTCTCTCTGGGTGACTTGCTGACATCACATGTCACCTTCAGCTGCTATTTTGGGCAATAATGAATTTTATTGCATCAAAAGGATGATCCCATTTTACACTGGTTATGTTAGGATTTTGGAGGTGCTTGCCTTTCATTTTTTTGGGAGCAAAATGAAGTACAGGTTCAGAAAATCTTTTAAAGTGTCTACGGAGGTGGGATTTGTGTTTTTATATATATATATATATATATATATATATATATATATATATATATATATATATATATATATATATACACACACACACAGTAATACATCATATAACATTAGTATCGAATAACACGAAAATCGCATAACATCAAGGAATCTGGGGGGAAGAATTGCATCAGATAACATTAAGATCCTATGGGATGCTTCAGATAACAACCGCGAAAGCCTGTGTGGTTACAATGTATCTCTATGGATCCCATAGAGGATCAGATAACACGAAAAATCATATAACACGAAGACTTGTGGAACCAGGTTTTAGTGTTATATGAGGTTTTACTGTATATATATATATATATATATATATAATGAAGTACAGGTTCAGAAAATCTTTTACAGTGTCTACGGAGGTGGGATTTGTGTTATATATATATATATATATATTCTTCAATTACAGCATTAGGGATCACCACAGAAGTACAGGGATCTTCGTTAGTGTCTCACATCATTTGTTTAATGAAGTAGTTTCTGCTGGGAATGTGATCTCTAAACAAAATGAGTAAAGGAGTTTAAAACTGTTACCATATATACCTGAGTATAAGCTGAGTTTTTTAGCCCTAAAAATAAGCCCCAAAAAGAGGACACGGCTCATACTCGAGTCAGCAACCACGATAGTCCTAAAACCACACTGGATTGAGATGTGCCAACAATTTAATTAATTTTACCATATTTTTATGTATTTTGATTATTGAAACTTACTAGCAGCTGCTGCATTTCCCACCCTTGGCTTACACTTGGGTCATTCTATTTTCCTGGATTTTCAGGTTAAAATTAGGTACCTCAGCTTATATTCAGGTCGGCTTATATTCAAGTATATGCGGTACCACATTTGTCCTTATCAATATGTGGGAAAGAGCAGAAGAAGCAAAACCTTTTATTAAGCATTGGAAACACAAAGAACAAATGTGTTCTGATGTTACAACAGTATGCAGGAAGTCAACCTGTGCTAACAAGAGGAGGGAACACTAGCCCCTCACCACCATCCCCTTCCTTACTAGTTCAGTTACCACTATTCTTGAGTTAAAGGTGAAGGTGTGCAAGGGGGTTCTGTGACCATGTGGAGGCATAAATGGTCAAAATATGAGGTACTCAAAGGACTAGGACTGGTTGGAACATAGTGGGAATGTTTTTTCTTTGTTTAACACATTCCTGGTGGTTGTGCAAGCACCTGTGCATTTATAGCAGCTGCACGCAAAAAGAAGAATTCTAGTCCATTGCCCTCTGCTTCCTATGCCATTGTTCTCTTCAAAGACAATGGGTTAGAAGAGGAAGATATATTGTACTATTAAATCTGGAGACTGTATGAGTTTGGACCATTGGACCATAGGACTCTCTCTCTCTCTCTCTCTCTCTCTCTCTGTGTGTAGAGCTCCTGGGCTTAGAGATAGCATTATAAGTGTCTCTTGTGATGAAGACAATTCCTTGACCTTCCTCTAGTGGATTCGACCAAAACCAAAGTTTAATCAGATAAGCAGTAAAACTTGGAGCAGTTATAATGAGTGGAACATGGAATTGAATGATCTCAGGTGACTACATCATATGGGGCACTTTGCATTTAATTAGGTGAAAAACAAGGCAGCCATGAACCTTGTTTGAACAGCAGAAGAACATTTGTTTCCAGGACCATATATTTACAGAAACAGATAATCACATCATGTCAGCTTTTCAGGGCACCTCACAGTGGTGGGATGTCAAAAATTTTACTACCCCACCATGACATCATCACAGTGTGGGTGGAGCTAACATCACAATGTCATGATGTTGTGGGCAGGGCCAAAGAAAAAATAAAAATAATTATAAAATAAAATAAAAATAAGCATACACACACACACATCCCTCTCAACCCACCCACCCACAACACAAACCTGTAAATAAAATAAATAAAAAATAAAAAAAATAAAAATTACATTAAAATACACCCACCCACCTCAAACATAAATCAACCCACACACACACACACCAAACACAAAACCGTCACTTACCTGGGCAGCACCATGTTGCAAGATGGATATGGTCATCGTACCAGTTCTCTAGGATAATAGGCTTGCATGCACACCAAGTGCTTGGCACACATGCGCAGTGGGGAAACCAGTGAAAAGGTAAGCCCCGAAGGTGGTTCCCCCCAAAAGCTGTTACCGGTTCTCCGGGAAACTGGGAAAAGTTACTGCCGGTTCTGGCTAACTAGTGAGAACCTATTACATCCCATCACTGGCACCTCATCACCTTTTGTGAATGGTGGTTTAAATCCTGCAGTATGCCAGGACAAGCAATGGCACTCTCTTCAACTTATCTTCATCCCTGTAGTTCTTTACGTCAGTTACCAAGGTCTGATAATAGTGTTCGTCCATGAATCCATCAATTGTTAAATCAACTGGTGATCTTGCAATACTATGGCATATTTGTGAATCAATTCCACATACATGCCTGTCCTGTTGTGTAGAAGGTTATTCTTTGTGTGTGTGAAACTCAAACACAACCCCAGGCATCTTAAAAGAAATATCATCTGGATATCTTGATATATGTATCTTTGCCTTTGGGGATCAAGAAATATGTTTTACAGCTTTTTCCAGAAGTAGTCTTTTGTGCTTTCTTTAAAAAAAACACAAGCATATAAACATGTTATTAAAGATGTACATTAAAACAGTGTACAAGTGTACTGTGATACATGTAAGCGAAAATCGTATTTCATTGTCAAAGACAGTTGGTGAAAAGATTATTGATCACATTAGTGAAAAGTCATTCATAAAAATAAAAAATGATCATTTTGTTTGAGATCCGTAAAAGAAATTCTATGTTCTTTTTTTAAAAATAATCACATGCCATCGTCATCAACTATTTTCTTCCATCAGACCATCACCTAGAATCACCACCTCAACCACTTTTTTTCCAACCACAGTAATATCTGGAGAGCTGTGGTCAAGCTTCGTATCAGAGTGTGTACATCTTTGATAATAACAACAATTTTTCTCCCAGGTCCCCCCCCCCCGTTTTTATTAATAATTTCTCAGTTTATATATATATATTAAAAAAAAACCATCCACTTTATGAATGTAGGTCGGATATAGTGCTTCTGTATCCACAATTTAAAACACTAAGAAATGGCCTGATTTTGCTGTGCAATATTGTGCCTGCCTTGCTAGCAAAGTGCAGCCTTAATGTTGTCAATATTCTCCTTCAAAGAGACTAACCATTCTCCCTCAAGGTATGCAAGATTGGTCTTTTCAGCATACTTGATCTGTTTTCATTCTAGTGACACAAAAGGTTGTTTGCTTCTGCATAGTGGTGGAGGTAAAACAGCTTTTCTTTTTAAAAAGGTATAATTTGAAAACCCTCAAATTAAACATAGAGCAAAAACAGACATTTCCCCCCATCCTTCCCCAATGAAGAGTCAGCCTCGGCACAAGGTTGGAGTTAAATAGGACTGCACTTTATAAATAACATTAACTATGAAATGTAAACTAAGCTATATGCTTATCTTCGGAGGGGCCTCACATAGTGTGGACAGAAGCCAGGAACCTGAGGATCAAGCAAAACCTCTTTTCATCTGATGTGGATGAGTCCAAGGCCCAGAAAATGGCACCCTCAGGAATCCGCACCCTGGTTCACCATCATAAAGATTACAGCATCACTTGGCCAACTACCAGACAGGGATAAGGTATGATAACCAAATGGCCAAACTCATGGATTTAACTCCACAATCAACTGGGAGGACTACTACCACAAACTAGACTCATCATAAGGCTGACCCCTCTGCATTACCTGCCCAGTGACCTAAAAAAAAGCTTCCCACCAGCCAATTGCCCAAAGCTCCAGGCAACCAGCGCAAGATAGGCAAAAAAGTCCCATTCAACAAGCCAATCCTTGTGTGTGCCAAAAAATTCCTATCTGGCCCCAAAGTGACCAGTTACTCTCAAACTGAACCTAAAAGGCAGCTGGGCGGGTCACCAATTTGCCACTTTACACACAAAGCAGGGGATGGGTGGCACAAGCTCTTAACTTGAGCACAACTCTCCACTATCTGCCACACAGAACAAAGTGACTGAACCAGAACCATGGTCTGACTGTGTCTCAAACCAGGGAGGAGTGGCAAAGAGCACTCTACTTGTGCAATTAAACATGCAGATGCTAGCCATCTGCTACACCTGTGTCATGTTTGATAATGATCTGAAGTCCACCTTCAAAGTTACACTTTTTAGTTTGAGTTGACCCTTTTATAGAATTGCCTTGTAGAATATTGTTTTGCTCAAACATCTCTTCAGACCTTCATCTTTCCTGACATCTATCTGTCTAAGTCAGGGAAGCATCTTCCTCTAATTAAAGATTGTCATATCTTTGAAACATACAACAACCCCATTATTTACCATTTATTGTATGGAGGGACTTACATTCCTCTTTGGCTAATAATAATAATTTTGTGTCATAAATTATTCTGGTTTGAAAGGATTTTTGCTGAAGAAACTCCACTCAGGAGATGCCCAATGAAGCTCCTTTCATGTCCCCAAGATCTTTTCCTACTGAAGTGGCCCCTATTTATCTATTTGCAATTTATTGCCTTCTGATTTCTAGCTTGGCAAGAGCTAGGACAGAGATGGGTGATCACTTTCGTCATGTAGTACCCAGGTCTTGAACTTCCAGCTTGCTGGCCTTCCAGCTAATAAGATGAGCTTCTTAACCACTGAGCACTGCAGCCCTTTCCTCTTTGGCTAAAAAATCCTTATAAGTGAAAGACATTTCATTACCAGAACTTTGCCCATACTGTTTCAGGTAATCTTCTCAAAGCAAATTGTGACTAAAACATTGAAAGGTTGGTGGTTTTTTTAGCCTGACAAGTTTAATGCATCATTTGATGTGTCTTGGCAGTCAAAAGAATCTGGTTTCCAATCAATTTTTCCCAATTGAGTTAAGGTCACATGGTGCTACTGTCAGTTTTATCCGCATTTTTGTAAAATCTTGTCGAAATGGTTTTCCCCCTGTATGTGTATTACACATTGTGTAACCCTGCAGCCATTTTGGCCAAGCAGTCCTCTAATTTTCCCCCTTCCCCTCCAGTTCCTCACTTTCATTTTTATTTTTAAACTTATCCCCACTCCTGTCTCTAGTCAGCTATTAGGTGGCTGGCCTTCATTATAAAAGAAAAAAGGGGGGATCTTTTGCTGCTATAGTTACAACTTCTACTTCTGCATCTTCTGCAGAGGTGTTTGTGACTACATCACCTTTAAGCACAGCTTCCATTGCCACCACTCCACAACCACCAGCTGACACCAATTATTATTTTTTAAATTATATTTAACTGTTATAATGCTGCAGTGCATCTTTGGCATGCTAGCAAATGAACTGTTGAACCATTGTAGTTGTATAATAGTAAGGATTTGGGAGAAAACATTTGGAGGCTGTAGGAAATCCTGCAAAATTTATGGGGCAAGCTAAGAAGCACCATATGCCCCATGCTCACAGAAGTATACAGCGGTTCAGAAGTCGATGCAAAATAAACCGATCCATGACAGGTGGTATAAAACAACACACATTTCAGCAAGATAATAAGGGCCTCATATTGTGCATTCCTCAGTCTTTGAATCAATTTAGGACTTGGCAACACCAACACAATTGTTGTACTTTTTGGTAATCAAGACATGTCCTTTGATAAATTTTAGGGTTTTATTCCTAATGGTATGATAACAAATGCAAAACAGAACTTAATTGATTCATAAGCATGCATAGAGAATATTATGCTCATTTGGTAAAAGGCATAACTGACCTGTCATTTTTTTAAATAGATAAATTTATTTACTAAAAAATATACTGCTTTGTTATGGTTTCTATTGGCAAACTATGTAACAGATAATTTTAAAATTGATTTAAGCAGAAAGAGCCTCCTGGAAGATTGTGGTATTTTTGAACCATAATCGGGCACACCCTGGTAATGACAACCTTGTGTTGCCAGCTAATCTTTCTCAGGCTAGGTCGGGCAAAAGGAACTGCAGAATCAACTTACCAAAAGGTGCCTTCATTTTGGCAGTTTCATGTCTGGCCTAGAAATGGGACAAGAAGAAGCTACCTAAATTTCATTTATTGCTATCTATGTTTCTAGATATCTATGTTTCTAGATATCTATGTTTCTAGAATCACAATTTGGGATCAAAATTGCTGGAAGAAACATCAACAATTTGAGATATGCAGATGATACCACCCTCATGGCAGAAAGTGAGGAGGACCTAAAGAAGCTCCTAATTAGGTTGAAAGAAGAAAGTGAAAAAGCTGGCTTGAGACTCAATATCAAGAAAACCAAGATAATGGCAACAGGCCCTATCAGTCCCTGGAAAATAGATGGGGAAGAAGTAGAAGCAGTGACAGATTTTACTTTCTTAGGATCTAAGCTCACTGCAGATGGTGATTGCAGCCATGAAATAAAAAGGCGACTGATTCTTGGGAGGCAAGCGATGAGAAACCTGGGGAGCATAGTGAAAAGTAGAGACATCACATTGAAAACAAAAATTCGCATAGTCAAGGCAATGGTATTCCCTGTTGCAATGTATGGTTGCGAGAGTTGGACCATTAGGAAAGCTGAACGGAGAAGAATAGACGCCTTTGAGATGTGGTGTTGGAGGAGAGTTTTGAGAGTCCCATGGACAGCGAGGAGAACAAATAGGTCAATCTTAGAAGAAATCATCCCTGACTGTTCCTTAGAAGGTCAAATAATAAAGATGAGGCTAAAGTACTTTGGACATCAAATGAGAAGAGAGGATTCACTTGAGAAAGCATTGATGCTTGGAAGGGTCGAGGGCAAAAGAAGAAGGGGACGGCCCAAGATGAGATGGCTAGATGGTATCGTGGAGACAATGGGCACAGAGCTGAGCGAGTTGAGGGGGATGGTGGAGGACAGGAGTGCCTGGCGGTCAGTGGTCCATGGGGTCGCAGAGGGTCGGAATCAACTGTGCGACTGAACAACAACAAATGTTTCTAGAAACTTACTTCAGAGCCTCCTACAGAAGGCTGTAATGTGATCAGTGTAGGAGGGAGAGCTAATCAAGTCTCTACATGGAAACAGGCTCCACAAGAGAATGTCACATACTGACTTCCCTTTAGTGCCCCTACTTCATAAGTCTCAAAAGAACCATATAAAGACTATTTAACATCAGGGTTTCATGCCTCCTAGCTTTCAGTATTAATTACTCAACTTACATTTCCTATGCTCATTTGTGAACCTTGAAAGCACAGCAAAACAAGCTATATAGCTAAAGAATAGACTGAATTCTGATTTAATAATATATACCATCAGCATAGCTGTCTCTCAATAGCATGCTACCTGCCTTGTCTCTTGTGGCTGGCTTTGTTCGGTCTTCATTAATTAAGACAAAGAGAAAAGTCCTTGGATTACAGCCCCAATGTCAGAGAATACTCTTCATATCTACTAAACACTGTTGACAATTTTAAAATCATAATTTAAAGACAAACAGCTAGTACCAATGTCAGCGTAGTGTACAGTATCTCCACAGACAATGAAAATTTGACCAAAATGATGTCAATGCTAGTATTTCAACCATACCTTTACTTTGCTCCCTTGAGTTTAGTCATCACTGAAATCACAAAAAATTAGTACAAAGTATGAATTAATGGAATAAATTCTAATGATGATTAATATTTTTTAATATTTAACATAATCAGAAACCAAATGATAATGACAACTGTAAGAAAGTCATTCCATCTTCTGGCAAACTACTTTAATTTCAAAAATTGACTATATTTTAAATATCATGAGATAAATAGATAGACAATGGAATAAATAAACACATCAACAGTGACCTAGTATTGAAAAAAGGAGAAAAGGGAGAAAACAAGCTAGATGATTTTTTTTATAATTATAATTTCATTTAGTTTGCCTTCTCTCTCTAGTCCTTCTTTCAATTATAATTACATATATAGTAAGAAGAAATTAAAAGATCAGTAGGATTGACATGTATTTGTTGTTATTGTTCAGTTGCACAGTCGATTCTGACTCTTTGCGACCCTATGAGCCATTGCTTGCCAGGCACCTCTGTCCTCTACCATCCTCCTCAACCTGCCCAGCTCTGTGCCAACTGTGTCTATAATACCATCTAGCCAGCTCATTTTTTGCCACCCCCTTCTTCTTTTGCCTTCCATCATTCCCACCTTTCTCAAGTGAATCCTCTCTTCTCATTTGATGTACGAAGTAATTTTGCTTCATCATTACTATTTGACCTTCTAAGGTCATGGTCAGGGTTGATTTCTTTTAAGATTGACCTATTTGTTCTCCTCGCTGTCGAGGGGACTCTCAAAACTCTCCTCCAACACCACATTTCAAAGGCATCTATTCTTCTCCATTCAGCTTTCTTTATGGTCCAGCTCTCACAAACATACATTACCACCAGGAATACCATTGCTTTGACTAGGCGAATTTTTGTTTGCAAGGTGATGTCTCTACTTTTAACTATGTTCCCCAGGTTTCTCACAGTTTGTCTTCCAAGTATTAGTTGCCTTTTTATTTAATGGCTGCAATCACCATCTGCAGTGATCTTGGATCCTAAGAAAATAAAATCTGTCACTGCTCCTACTTCTTCACCATCTATTTTCCAGGGACTAATAGGGTCTGTTGCTATTATCTTGGTTTTCTTGATGTTGAGTCTCAAGCCACCTTTTGCATTCTCTTCTGTCAACCTAAGCAGCAGCTTCTTTAGCTCTTCTTCACTTTCTGCCATTAGTGTGGTATCATCTGCATGTCTCAAATTTTTGATGTTTCTCCCAGTAATTTTGATCCCAAATTGTGATTCCTCCATCCCTGCATTACACATTATGTGCTCTGTGTATAAGTTGGATAACCAGGGTGATAAAATACAGCCTTGTCTTACTCCTTTTCCTATTCTAAACCACTCCATCATTCTGTATTCTGTGCTAACTTGCTTCTTGACTCATGTACAGATTTCTCATGAGGCATATAAGGTGTTCTGGTATTCCCATCTCTTTAATTATTTGCACATTTTGTTGTAGTCCACACAGTCAAAGGCCTTGGTGTAGTCCAGTGTTTCCCAAATGCTGGTTTTTGGACTTCAATTCCCAGAAGCCTAAGTCATTTCCCCAAAGCACTGGTCAGCCAATGTACTGACTTAGGCTTCTGGGAATTGAAGTCCACTAGTGGGGTGTGTATCCTTGTTGGGAACCACTGTTGTAGTCAATGAAACAGAAGTAGACTTGTTTCTGATATTCCTTTGTTTTCTCCATTATCCAACATATGTTAGCAATGTGGTCTCTATTTCCCCTGCCTCTTTGGAACCCAGCCTACACCTCTGGTAATTCTCTCTCCATGTGCTGCTGCAATCTATCCTGTATGATCTTGAACATAACCTTGCTAGGATGTGGGATGAGTGCAATTGTTTGATAATTTGAACATTCTTTGGCATTACCCTTTTTAGGGATTGGAACATATACTGATCTTTTCCAATCCTGTGGCCATTGTTAGTTTTCCAGATCTGCTGGCATACAGAGTGCAATAATTTGATTCCATCATCTTTTAAAGCTTTGAAAAATTCAACTGGGATAACATAATTTCCACTGGCTTTGTTGTTTGCAGTGCTTTTTAGGGCCTTTCTGACTTCACTCTCTAGGATGTCTGGCTCAAGTTTAATGTTCTCATTATTGTGATTATCAGGGGTGTTGAGGTCCTTTTTTATTTGTCCTCTGTGTACTCATGCCATCTTTTCTTAATCTCTTCTGCATCAGCTAGCTCCTTCCCATTTTGTCCCTTATCATGGTCTTTTTTGATTTAAATGATCTCTAGTTGTACCCCTTATGTTGTTTACCTCTGTGCTCTATTTCTTAGGTAGGTTTCCTTATCTCTCGTTGTACATGTAGTAATACATGTAGGCATGTAATAATACATGTACATCTAATAATACATGTAGTAATACATGTAGACATGTATTAGAGTATCACAAAATAGAAATTTGTAGAAGCAAAAACGGAAGGCCTATACTGTTTCTTAGCTGCATACCTTAATGTCATGAGGAGGTTTTAATGATCTGAAAAGCTGAGAGCAATGAAGTCAGGAGGCAAGACTTCATTATGAGGCTCAGTTTCCAACAGGATCAACCAAGGCCAAAGGTTCACAGATGAGGCACCAGCCTAAAATGCATCCACCCTCTTCAGGAGTAATGCCCAAAAAACAGCATGGGGAATTCCAATGGCGAGGAGAATGAGGAAACATCTGGAGGACAGCTCCATGATAGTTAATAATCTGTTTATTGCAAGTACATGCTTCAATCAACCAAACAGATGATTATAAACTTGGAAATCACCAGATGCCAATAAACTATAATTGGAAGCAAAAGATGGAGAAGCTATATTCTGTTTGCCAAAACAAACAGATTGTGGTACTGATCATAAACTGTTAATATCAAATATATGGGTAAAACTGAAGAAGCATCACTAAAATAAATATAGTACCAAAATATAATTTAATCAACATTATTTCTCAGTGGTGGCACCAACACTATGGAATGTTATGCCAGTGGAAATATGCCAGGCCCCATCACTAGACATTTTCAAGAAACATCTTAAATTTGTACTATTTAAAGAGGCTTATAAGAAAATTCTCCCTATAGCCACTGAATAAAGGTATAATTGGATTATGTCACCCTTGGATACCATCAATTGTTATTGTGTGTATAATTCTGGTTTTAACTATGGTAAATTGCCCAGAATGAGAAAATATTCCAGATAGATGATATAGAAATCTAATAAAAATAAAATTTAAAAATGAATATAAAATTATCATAAAGAACATAAACTCACATGAGAATAAGCCAGATGAACTATGTACTGAATCAAGAGATATTATGAGGGTAGCACACATGCACACGCACACACACACGCACACACACACAAGATAATTCCTATATTAAAAAGAAAAGAAAAACCTAAATGGATTATAAAAGAAAAAATGTAAAATTGTTAAAGATGGGTGAGAAGCAAACATAAATGGTGACAGAAGATCAGTCTATGCTTTACAGACTACAGCAAACCTTTTATTGTGTGGAACATGAGAAGCTATGGTTTGTTCTGAAATTAATGTAGGTGTCTCAGTGCTTGATTGTCCAGATCCACATCTTGTGTTGTGGACAAAAAGCTACCTTAAGGACAGAAAATGGAGAGAGATCATGGTTTCCCATAGGAAAAGATGCCAGGCAAAGGAGCATTTTATCTCCCTATTTTTTTTGTCTGTAGACAGAACATATCATATAAAAAACTGGACTAGATTCAGATGACGGAAGAGTGATAACTGGTGGAAGAATTATTAATAATGTAAAATATATAGATTACACTATCTTACTAGTGGGAAGTGGCAATGAAATGGTTTTTAGTACAAGTAAAAGAAGACAATGCCAAAGTATGATTGCAATTGAACATTAAGAAGTCAAAAATCATGACTACAGAAGAAATGCACAGCTTTAATGTAGACAATGAAGATATTGAAATAGTTAAACAGTTAGTATACCAGAGTTGAGCCATCAGTCCAAATGGAGACTGCAGCCTGGGAATGAAGAGAAGACTGTGCTTCAAAAGAGCAGCGATGAATGAGTCAGAAAAGATCATTAAGTGTAGGGATGTATCATTGCAGACCAGGACTAAGATCAATCATACGTTTGTATTTGCAATCACCTTGAACAGGTGTGAAAGCTGAACAGTAAAGAATGCTGACAGGAAAAATTAATTACCATATTTTTTGGACCATAAGATGCACTTTTTTCTCCCCAAAAGGGAGGGGGGAATGAGGGTGAGTCTTATGGTCCAAAGGTTCAGAATATTTTTTTCTTGTTTTCCTGCTCTAAAAACTGGGTGCATCTTATGGTTAGGTGCATCTTATGGTCCAAAAATATGGTAATTTAAAACACAGTAATTAACGAGAGTTTTGCAGATACCTTGGATTGCCAGAAAAACAAAGAAGTAGGTACTAGAGCAAATCAAGCTGAACTATCTCTGGAGGCAAAAATGATGAAAATGAGGAAGTCCTACTTTGGGGATGACTCTCTGGAAAAGACAATAATGCTGGGGAAAGTGGAAGGTAGCAGGAAAAGAGGAAGACCGAATTCAAGTTGGATTGTCTTCCTAAAGGTACCACAGGTTTAACTTTGTAAGAGCTGAGCAGAGTTGTTGAGGAAAGGACATTTTCGGTATCACTAATTCATAGGGTCGCCACGAGTCAGAGTTGACTTAACTGCATATAACTATATCAACATAGCTAATATTGGATATTAATGGCCTAATAAACAAAACAAAATTGTGTAATACAGACAATGTCTGGTTTCAAAACACCAGGTTTTTGTTGTTCTTGATGATGTTTTTATTGTACATGTATTTGTTGGTCTTATATTCCATTCAGTCATTTCCAAATTATGATCATCCTAATGGGTTCAAAAGTATTTGAGATGGGGGTAGTTGAATTTTCATGGCTGAAAAATAATTTGAACCCTGGTCTCCTGCATTCTATTCTGATCTTCTGTGCACCATTCCACCTAATTTTGCATTTATTTAGATGCAAAGACTGATGTCTCTGATTGTCTCCCCCCCAGGCTTTCCAGAAAACTTACATTGCAATTATAAGCATTTTAAATGTTAGAATGTGCTATTGAGTTCAATTAAACATATCCTGAAGTGAGTACTAAAACAGTTTGCATCCTTTCTATGGTATGAGCTTTCTTCTTTCTACACTCATTTTCTTCTGAATTAAAAAAAAGTTATCTAAAGATTGAATGGACTATTTTGGAATGTCTTAACACAGATAACAGGAAAGAAAAAAATATATTTTTTAAAAAAGGCAAAATTAAGATGAAATAAACATTGAACTATTACTAAAACAATTTTTCCTTAGAGCATGTACCTTGTTGAATTCCACTACTAGTCTTTCTGTAGCATTTTGACTTATTCTTTTGAGAAATATATCCCTTTCACCTTCCTGCACTAGCATTTAAATAAGATATTTTGTTTGTACTGTTCTAAGAGCTGTTCTTTATATAGTAATGCACTGCTATATACAATCTGAATGAATCATTGTACAGTATCCTGTTTTTCAAAGAAACCATTAAAATCAAGCATATCAGAAAACAAAACAAAATAAATAAAATAAAATAAAAAACACTGTAGCACTTTAAAGACTAACTGCTATATTTTTATTGTTAGCTTTTGTGGATCAAGTCCACTTCATCACTAACAATAAAAATATAGCAGTTAGTCTTTAAAGTGCTACAGTGTTTTTATTTTGTTTATTTTGTTTTCTGATATGCCTGAACCACAGACTAACACGGCTACTATTCCATTAAAATCAGTTTTCAGCACTAGCTATGCATTATGAGAACACTGTTTATGCAATTGTAATTAAACAATAGCTGTTGCTAGTAACTCTCAGAAGCTTGATTGGTGCCAACTTTGGCACAATTTGGTGCCAAGACAAACATAATTATTTATTAGAAGCTTTGGAGATTGATGATCATGGCCTGTGCATGTTCTACAATGGTTAATTGTTTTAATTTTGTGTTTTAAAATGGTTATTTTTAATTTGCTTTAAACATCTTATGCTGTAAAATTATTTTGTACGGCTCTGTAGTCCACCCTGAAATCCTGTGATAGAGAGTGGTCTATAAATGCTTTAAATATACAAGTTTTTTTTAAAACCAACACATAAGTTCACAGCTTGCCTATCTGCTCTTGGTAAATGAAAACTACACAATCTGAAGAGTGGCCTTCAGTACTACAAAACAGTGGCAAGACTTCTTCTGTCCTTACCTAGTAAATAGTGAATTTAGATATTTCAAAATTTTAACCTGAGCTTCAAGATAACAGGTGGTTGGGAAGCTGACTTTAGAATATATTTTCCCATATTAGTGTGTTTAATCACAATTCTCAAAATAGAAAGCTGCAGTAACTGTTGGCAATTAGTCAAAATAGTAGGTATGAGTTGAATGCGTCTTTGTGACTGTCGATCCTGTTCTGTTCTGCTTGTTGTGTTTGTGGGCTTGCCTTCATAAAAGAGAAAAATGAAGCATTTAGGATAGAGACAGGAATTTCACACAAAGTGTCTTCTACACCAAATGACAAAACCATGATAGTAAGAAATGTCACATATGTGCATTGAAGTCAAGACCTTTCAATGGAGTTTGGGAGTTGTCATATTGCCATGTCTCCCTAATGAAAAGTGTTTTCCCCCAGATATAATATCAACAATTTGGGGAATAGGATTTAGAGGGTGAAAATGTCATGCAAAACAAATATTAGCAAGGAAACATTAATTCCATTACCAAAGCTGAAATCAGCAGCAGATGGTTTGTTTGTTTCTTAAGATGACATTGAAAAGATTGTAATGTAAGCATAAGAGAAGTCTCTTTAGGGAAGGCATTTCACAGTTAGGTCACTGTATTTCAGCAAGCATGGCCACATACTTGGACTTTGATTTAGTGTTTTTGTTTCTACAGAGTCTTGCAATCAGATAATGAACAAGAATGACAAGAAAATGCAGGTGGAGTTCAGCAAAACACTAAAAAATCACAGATCAACTTTAATATCTCCCCATGGCCTAGCACCTAAAGCTGGCCAGCCAAACAAGTCAAGAATTTCACAAACCAACTCTCCCCTGCTGTCTCTGTAAAAGTACTTTAAGAAGTTAAAGTAAGTAATGATTTCCCTTACATGACAACATAAAGCATGCTGCTTAAGCCAGAAAAAGGAACATTTTTGAACAAATAATTTAGAATCAAAAATATTGCTTAAACAGCTCTCTGCATTATTTAGAATCAAAGTTTGTCTAAAACAAACACAAGACATCTTCTGCAACCCACATAATTTAAGAACCTCTAAGAATGGGAACTCAACCAACAGCTGTGAATTAATATGGCAACAGCTGGTCTATGTTTGTGCCCTTCTCTTGAAAATGCCTGTATGAAAACATTTGAATGAAAAGAATATGTCCTTTTATCACCATAGCAATATTTAGCTGTTTCCCAGGCAACAAAATGGTCAGCCATCTTTTTGCTAAAGCAACACTGCAACAGCATATATCTAACTATTAGTTTTGATGTACTTAATATATATTATACAATTTAGTAAAGAAAGATTTTACCTTTTTTCAGTGAATGGAGGAACCTCTAGATTTGTTACTTCATCTGTTTCAAATTTTCAAGAACAATATGTGGATTGCACAAAGTAGAAATGCCAACCTCTTTAAAAAAGATAGATATCAGTGGATGAAGATTTCCAGAAATAGTGGAAAGGGGAAGAAAATGTAAACCCCAATTTGCTAAGAAAGTCATCTCCAAATGTGTTTCTAGTGCTGGCTTTTTTCTTTAGATGTGGAAAGCTGATTGTCTGGAGGTAGGGAGAAAACTAGGATATAAGATAAGAACCTAATAAGAAGGAGAAGCATAAACTACATTCAATTAAAAAAAAAGATTGGCAAACTCCAAATGCCTAATCTTTCTAAACTTCTTAGAACTAACAACAGTAGGGTGGCCTGGTTTGTCATCAACTAGTAAGTGAGAAAGTACAAAACATTCTGTTCATACTGTAACACAACAATATATTTTAATGGTCTCAAAAAGACTTTGTTAATCTGTAAAACTTTGTTGTCGTTTGTATTTTTGTATGGTCAGTATTATCAGAAAAGGTATTTTTGTATAAACTAAGAAGTATGGTAACACACAATGCATTTTGAGTTGTTAGTATCTTTCCGTTAAGCACACTGAAAAAAGAGAAATAATAATGGACAGTCAGATTGTTAAGAATACACAAGCAACTCATCCAGTGCTAGGGTAACTGTATGTGTGCACAAGCTTCCAAAATGTATAATACTTTCTTACCATTCATTATTTTTTCAGAAATAGAAAAAAGTAAATCTTACAAACCAATCTCCTCTACTTGAGTAGCCACCTTCCCCTCTCTGCTGGCTATTTGACCTTTAACATGGATCTGGGTCATGGTGCTTCTGCTGCTAGGTGGACAGCTACATCCTGGACTCTGACAGTAGTACAGGAGGGTTGCTTTTTCCATTCCTTAGGAGGGAGGCATTTGGTAACTTCTTGCAATTCTCCCTTGTTACTAAGCCAGCATTTCCATATGAAAGTTTCTGAGTGTATACCAGATCTGCCCAATAGGTGCAAATTGCTACTAACTCCAAAGGCTTCACTGTAGTGTATATTAAACATACACAGATGTTTTATGGTTGATCTTTGACAGCTGATTATCTTCCCTTTAAGAAGTTCAATGCAATAGTTTCTCTCACAACAGACCTGTCTTGTACTGTAAAAGGGATATGATTTGTGTTATTTTGATGCTACACCTGGAGAAGACAGAATAATGTATCTCACATGTATTTTTCCCCTTCCATTTGGTATTACATTTACATGAGCATGTAATTTATTTATGCATTTCTTTATTTTCTTTCCACAACACTCTTCTGCTGCGTATATTAGAGCAACCCCAGCATGCAATGGGTTATTAATGTAAATTCTATCCTGGAGCAACCAATAAGACAATTCTTCAATTTTCCCACCTCTTGGGTCAACTGACATGTTTTTTTATGTACTAAAATGTTGTTGTTCTGGTTTCTTATTTGCCTTGGTTCTGCTATTCTGCTCTCTTCTCTCTACTCCCCTATTATTGTTGCTATTTGCCTTATAAGCAAAGCATGTATGTTTAAGAAAGCCATTTTGATTTACCAGATGGAAACATATGGTAAAGAAAATCTTTTCCAAAGCTAATATCTCATATTTTATTCAACTGCCAATTTTATGCTTCTATTAGATTTAGATATCTTTCATCCTTATTGGAAAGAACAGCATTCTGGGATCCTAATTACAGGTTGACTTATTTCCTCTTGGGTTCTATCAGGGATTCCCCTAGCGATATGTGTGGCTCGATAGCAGAGTAGCACTTTTAAGCTCTTACGCAGCGAAAGCCTTAGTGCAATAACACACACACACATGCCTTCAGTGGAAAGGTGCGCTTTACTTACAGTGAGGGGAAGACAGACATACACAGGACTATATACAACAGTCTCTCACTCTCTCCAAGCCCCACAGTAGGTAGACAGCTTGGAGTCCTCTGTTGGCTCCAACTCCAGGAGCACTCAAAAAGTCCTGGTGATCCTTTAGCAGTTCTTTCTTCTCAGTTGAAGAAAAACTCTGAACACCATCACTTTCTTCAGTGTCTCAGTCCTTCTCAGTATATAGACTCCTTCAGAATAGCAACCTCCTCACAGATAATCTCCTCCAGTATAATAGCCTCCTCCATAGACCCTTCCCAGAGAGCCACAGTTATACCCTAGTGTTGCTGGGCAGATTCTCTAATCAGCCACAGCTGGGCTGTTACAGGAGCACATGGACACGGCATGCACAGCCTGGCCATCAGTTTGAGGCTCTATTATGAACACCTGTGTTCAGAACACATGGAGGGCCTTAAAGTTGTACTATTCCACTGGGCAGCAATCTTTGTACAATACCCCCAAATGAAAAATGTCCTAACATGCTCCTCTTATTGTACAAGATGGATGCCACAATATACAGATCAGAATACAGAAGCAATATATACATATACACAGTTGCAGTATAACATTCTTTACAGTACACTCAGTTTCAGTATTTACAAACAACATCAGCTTACAGTCTTCACATGCCTATTGGCACCAGGAGGAAACAGTTTATTACTTTTTCTTGCACCTTTGGAATACCTTGGTCTCCTAGACCCACACACCCTATGCCTTTCAGATTCTGGCATACACTCAGACAGGTCCTGAGGTGGGAGTACTTCCCTGTCTGTCTCTGCCTGCCGTGCACCCGACTTTGCACCTGGCAATGGAGTTTCCTCAGTAGGGGTTTCTGGCTTTGCTTTATCCATTAACGCCACAGTGGCCTGATATCTATCAGGTGGCCTTCTAGTCCGACTGGACCTTTGTGGCAGGACTCTATCAGTGCTATTTCCCCCAGACTCCCTAGAAATGTCAGACTCCTCTGACTCATCCCTTATCTCTTCTTTTACCCCAGCTTCCCCATCAGTGGGACTTCTGCTAACAAGCTCGCTGGGTTGTAAGACAGGCTGCTTTGCCTCCTCCTCCTCAAACAGGAGTCCAGGAATGTGGACACTTTCCACATGTTCCCATCGGGAGTGCTCCAGGAACTTGGCACTCTTACTTCTTGTAACCTGGTTGGATCCTGGCACCCAAAACCTATACTCTCTATGGTTCGCCTCATACCCTATGAAGATCAGTTTGCGAGGGCGAGGCTGCCCCGGGATGCGTACCAGGGCAGGAGAGCCAAAGACTCGAAGATAGCCCAAGTTTGGCTTCCTTCCATGCCACCTGCTTGCAGGGATGTCCCCAATCCCAGAATGATATACATTATTCAGCAGATGGTTCGCACACTTCATAGCTTCTGCCCAGAGTGTGCGAGGGAGACCTGCATCACTTAGCATAGCCCTTGTCATGGCCTGCAGAGTTTGACCTCTCCTCTCTACAGTTGAGCTATGCTGAGGTCTGTGGTGGACAATCCCATGCTTAGCCAGGAAATCAGTGTTGGCTTCATTTGGGAACACTGTCCCATCAGTGATTAGGGTCTTTACCTGTGTGTTTCCCTTGTTCTGGGCGAACCTTACCCATCTGGTTAAAGTTGAGCAGATCTCACCCTTGGACCTTAGCAAATGCACAAACCCATATCTGGTGTGGTGATCTACGATGCACAGGGCATACCTTGAGCCACCAGGGCTTGGGCTCATAGGACCTATTAATTCAGCAGACACCACCTCTAAGGGCTGGGTAGTATTAAAACCACCCACTCTATTAGCAGGAGTGATCTTAGACTTCTCCTCATTACAAGGATTACAGCTCAGAAATCTGCTGCATGGTTTCACTGCTATCCCTTCAGTCAGTTCAATGGTACTTCTCAAGTCACGGAAATTTACATGTCCCAACCGTCTGTGCATTAAGTGTATGCATTTGTCATGGGGGAGCTTGTTGCTAAATCCTTTATCATCCAGGTTCGCACTCAGTGCATGGGAGCCTAACACAAAAAGATCATTGTGTTGAGGCACAATTAACTCCTTATCTCGTCCCTTAATGACATATTCCTTCCCCTGGAATGTCACTGAGTAACCCATTTTCAGTAGGGTCCTCACAGACAACAAATTATACTTCATCTCAGGGACATAAAGCATTTCTAGCTCTTCACCCAAAGCCTCGCATCTTACCTGGCCTTTACCCAGTGCACGCACACGTGACCCATTGGCTAAGGTGACAGTCTGGTTTGTTTTAGACATTTCAGAAAACATTTTCCTATTTTTACAGATGGAAAAAGATGCACCAGAATCAATTAACCAGGTGCCAGGTTCAACATCAGTAAAAACAGCTACAGAGATGTTTGCTTTTCTACATGTCTTATCATTATCTGGGCTCGACCTTGCCTTACAGAACTTGGCAATATGCCCAGACTTCTGACATCTAAAACATCTCTTTGCTACACACACAGTGGGAGGAGGGGGTGATTTGCTTCTACCACTTTCAGTTAGAACTTTTGGTTTTCTGAATTCTTTCAGAGAACCCCTTAATTTGTCCTGCTCTAGTAAGCGACCTTGAACAGATAAGAAATTTAACTCACTCCTGGGCAAAATGTCCAAGGAGGACACATAAGCATCATACTCTTCTGACAAAGATGAAAGGAGAATATATGCCTTTTGTTCTTCAGTAAAAAACAAGTTTGTTTCAGCAAGACGCTGCAGCAAATCACTAATTGAATGGAGGTGCTGAGCCATATCTCCACCAGGCTGGAGGCGTAACCTAAACAAGCGTCTGGTGAGAGATATTTGGGAACCGACTGAGTCCCTTACATATAATTGCTTAAACCTCTGCCAACATGCGGCAGCTGAACTCTCCCCTCTAAGATATGTTAACTGACTCTCTGCTACAGTTAACCCAATAATTGCCAAAGCCCTTTGATTATCATACTCAAGTCTGTCCTTTTTGTCAGTGTCCTCTTCATCCAAGGCTTCCAGCTTCTGGGGATTCTCAACAATGACCCAGAGCCCTTCCTTGCGCAGAAGCAGACTGCACTTGGTTGACCACGTCTGGTAGTTGGTGCCATCAAGCAGGGGCACCAGGGAGAGAGTGGAAACAGCCATTCTTCCCTCATTTGCAGACTCACGAAACATGCAGCTGGCAGGAACTCTCGAAGCAAAGTGGTCGTCTTCTGGACCTCTGTTGGGGCGTCTGGTTGCGTTGGGGCGCTGTCCTGCAGGCGAAGAGTCCTCCAGGGAACGCGACTCCTCCGAACGCCGATCAGGGCTCCACAGCTCGAGGCCAGGCACACAGCACTTCCGGGCTTGACAGGCGAAGACTCACGGGCACAGTTAGGGTCGTCAGGTGTAGCTGTTAGGCGCACCTGGGCCCATAACCCCTTATCAGGGATTCCCCTAGCGATATGTGTGGCTCGATAGCAGAGTAGCACTTTTAAGCTCTTACGCAGCGAAAGCCTTAGTGCAATAACACACACACATATGCCTTCAGTGGAAAGGTGCACTTTACTTACAGTGAGGGGAAGACAGACATACACAGGACTATATACAACAGTCTCTCACTCTCTCCAAGCCCCACAGTAGGTAGACAGCTTGGAGTCCTCTGTTGGCTCCAACTCCAGGAGCACTCAAAAAGTCCTGGTGATCCTTTAGCAGTTCTTTCTTCTCAGTTGAAGAAAAACTCTGAACACCATCACCTCCTTCAGTGTCTCAGTCCTTCTCAGTATATAGACTCCTTCAGAATAGCAACCTCCTCACAGATAATCTCCTCCAGTATAATAGCCTCTTCCATAGACCCTTCCCAGAGGGCCACAGTTATACCCTAGTGTTGCTGGGCAGATTCTCTAATCAGCCACAGGTGGGCTGTTACAGGAGCACATGGACACGGCATGCACAGCCTGGCCATCAGTTTGAGGCTCTATTATGAACACCTGTGTTCAGAACACATGGAGGGCCTTAAAGTTGTACTATTCCACTGGGCAGCAATCTTTGTACAATACCCCCAAATGAAAAATGTCCTAACAGGTTCTAATGTTCTTATTATATGTAGAACTGCTCAGTTTCTAATTAAGTCAGTTGATAAAAAACCCAATATATTGAACAAATTGGTGTATCCTGCAAGGGAGATTGACTCACTTGATTATGGAGTTGTTGACTCATCATATTGTATGAATTTTACCACAGTATTCTCTCCTATTTATATTCCTTTTGAATTAGTCTATGTATTATATTGTATTTATTATAGTTATTTTGCTATTTTAACGATAAGGTCACAAGACTAATCAATTAATAAACTAACTAAATAATCAAAGCAAAGCACATCTTTATCTCTGAAGCAAATGTAAGTAAAGAAATACTTTTGTTATGTTTCCAGACATCATGTGGGGTTTAATTGCTGGGCTAGTGTGGGAAGTATAAGACTTGGAAAACTTGAAACTCAAACTAAAGCTACTTGTAAAAATGTCCCTCTTTACAGCTGCATTAAAAAAAAACCCTTCTTCTTCCATATGTAACACCTCTATCAAGTATTCAAATAGATTATTTGCTGATATGAAGAAAAGACTTGCTGTGCTGACCCACCAGGACAGGTACAGTCACAACACAGTGGCACTACACAGAGAGTCTTGTTCTAGGATAGTCCTGATATCAAAGTTCAAAAGGCAAGCCGAGGTCTGTTTACTGGTAGTCTGAATCAGTAGTCTAATCTAAAGGGTGTCCAGGGGCATTGTCAGGATTGGCAGAAAAGTCAGGGTCATGGCAGGCAGGTCAGGGTCTAGGCAGGCAAACTAGAGTCAAGCAGTATGTCAGTCTTCACACAAGAATTGTACCAATGCTGGCAGGCTGCAAGAAGCTTGCTTTTAAGCCTCCCAGCTAATTAGTATCAGCTGGAAGCCTTCTTTGGTGCTTCACCCTAGCCTGCTTGCATTTTAGGTATAGCTGTTTCCTGAACCTCTCCCTGACTAAGAGCTGATCACTGTCAGAGCCAGACTCTTGATCTGACAGGTCAGCTGCTGGGGAAAACAGACATAGGCCAGACACAGGTTCAGATCCCTGGCTCAGGGCATCCTCGGACTCAGGTGCAGGCAGAACTGCGAGTTCTCCCTGATCCAGCTCCTCTTTGGAATCAGAGGAGGGCTGGATCACAACATTTGCTGATTTCAAGGATAAGTAAGGATTTCTTCGCCTTTTACTAACAAAGTAGAAGAACATCTTATTCATTCAAGGAGTGATCTTCACCATTAACACAACACTGAAAATATTACTACTTGAGAATATGCTCTTTATTTCGGTTACAATATATATTCTCTTTAGGAAAACCCCATTGATTTTCATGGAATCACAATCCAGGCTTTAATTGGTGTCTTGATAAAAAATGGTATCTCCTTAACAGAAATTGCTGTAAAGAAAGAGCATTAATGCAATGCATTCAATTACTTTTAACAAGAACTAAGTGGTTCACCTAGTCCACTTAAATGTTAAACTGGTGTTACCCTATTCACAATAATTAATTGAAAAACATTAGAATTTGCCTGAATACCTTTCCTAGTTTCTGGTTTGCTTAGCCTACCTGCCCTGTAAAGGAAAAGATTACTTATGTGTGAGACTCATGGAATTGCATTTTTAAGAACTTGTTTACAGATAGTGGAAACATGACTTAAATATGTGCTCCACTGCAGTGCTCAGCAACCAAGCATTGCACCCTCTTAAGAAGACATTTCTGGAATATAGGAGTGAAGGTAACAGTCACCATAGGGATACCACTAAAGCACATCTGTACAGTAAGAAATCACTTGCCAAGCTATATGATTTGAAAATATTTATCACATAAAATTCTACCACTGCTTTATGAGTCTTTATATGTCAAAGCCTTGCTCCTGCCACATGGTGTGATATGGAAAGCATATTCATTCATTTATTCTATCATTCAAAGGGAATTCAAGTGCTGATTATTCATAGCAATGTAGTATATCCACATACTGCAAAATATCATCTTCATGCTCACCCTAAATTAGAGTTTGGCTCTAAATACATTTAATTTCTATACACACATTTTGTAGATAAGAGAATTACATATCTGTGTGCTGTTGTGTTCCACTGCTGTAGTGCCTTGCTGATTAGCAAACAGGATGAATTCAGAAGCCTTCCTCATTCCACTGGTACTGATACTGCTGACATGCTTATCCTGCTTAAATACAGAAAGAAGTGAAAGGATAGCTTGATTCAGGGACAGAGCAATGACAAGGACAGATTTTGACATAAGGGAGGTTAGCAGGTATAGGGAGGGAAAGGAGAATTTTTCTGTGACTACTATACTGATTGTAACCAGAGAACAGTTTGAAAGCTTTTCAGCAAGAATTGTGTTAACAAAAAAGTTTGTACCAAGCCTGACTCAAACCCATTTCAGTGGCATCTTTAGCAGCCATGTGATGTTGCATCATTGTGAAATTGACCAGTTTAATTGTGATAACAAATTCTTCGATAGACTGATCAACAACACATGTTGCTCATTCCCTATGATGGTGAAAATGTCCTGTTCTTGGACCATCCTGAAACAATGATCTAGGAACATTTCTTTCTTGTTATTGTAAGAATAAAGAAATAGGTTGCATTCATCTATCATCAATTGTGTAAATGTCTATTTGAATAGGGCTAGTGCAGCATAGTGTGACAGTGTGGTGAAGGATGATGGATCATGTCGTTGTGTGCCGTATGCTTGTGTGAAACTGTTTAAAAAGAGAGCTGCTGGGAGAAGGAGATAGAGAAGATGGAGAGAAGACTCTGAAGTACCCAGCCAGCCCCCCACAAATCTTGTCTCTTCATTCTGCTAGTCAGAATCCCATGTAGTTGGTTGTTTTGCTACAATGTGATGGTGACTCAAGTGCATTATGGCCTTTATGAACATAACCTTGGCACTTTCATGTATCATTGAAACATAATAATTAAAGAGGAACACATGATATATTTAATATGTTGTGCCATTCAATCATTTGAAAGTTGAATTCCTCCAAGGCTGGTACACAAAAACAAACACTTGAAACAATTAATTGTCTCTGAATTTGAGTGTGAAGATGATGGGAATTTGAAGTTTGTTCTTGTGGGTTATTTTCCCCCTCAGTGTTTTTTCTTTGAATAACTTCTACAACCCATAATACAAAACTATAATTTTCTCAAACATCAAGACTCAGATTTTAGTTTCTTTGCCACCCATAGAATTGTTGTCATTTGCTTTATTAGTTGACTATTTGTGGGGGTTGGGGGGGAGGAACACCAATTAATAGACTTATCTACAAAAATACTGAAATTTTATTTTTTTTCTGTTTTGTTTCCAGAACACTGGAGCTACTGCTTGATGTTTTCACTGGACATTCCTCCATGATCAACATTAGGCAAAATAAGTGTCATTGCAGATTGCTACACTTGCCAATCACAGGATGACTGTGTGGGTGGCAAATGTCATAAATGTTCATCCTTATTATATGGTTCAAATGGCTTCAGGTCATGTAATGTAGACTACCATGTTTGTGCATGTATCACCTAAGGCCAGTTTTCTTTCTGTAGCTTTGTGGCAAATGTCAGTATGAAAATGATCTAGCAAGTGATAATTGGAAAGTGAGGGGAATGGCAGTGATTACAGAGTAGGTTTTATAAACTCAGAAAACAGCTTAACAAGTTGACCTGAAAAGTAAATGTTTTAAAATACTTCACTTCACTTTTTTAAAATAGATGTTAGTTTAAAACTTGGTGAGTGGTCTTCAGCAGTTTGACAGTGTTCTTCCTAAACATTGGTGATGGTAAACACTCTAAGTCAATATCGCCATTTGTTTTGCAAGCAATGGCTTGTGGTGTTAGATTTGTGTTGTCAGGGAAAGTCAGGGGGTTGGAATAGGGTTGAAGAAATCTGAGTCATGTTGGACTGGTCACACTATCTTTTAGGATAATTCAGAGATTAAAGTGAAGAGGATAGCCATGTACACTCTTTTGACCTCACTGAAATAAAGATAAGAAAGAAATGCAATGAATAATCTAACCAATAATTTAAAAAAAATAAACAAATTTCTAGAGGTTTGCTTAAATAGCAATACAACATTTTAAATATATGAAAGTGAAAAATATGCCAATTTAAAAACGGGCAGTTGAACTGGAGTGAGTGTTTGAGGACAAATGTTTGTATGTGTCTGTCTGGAATTCCCTCACAATTTGGCATCATGGACCCAATTAAGTGACTAGGACTCTCTCTAGAGATCTGATGGAGGATGAAAAGGACAGGTTTTGTACGCAGAAGGTAATAGAAATTTCTCCCATTTAAGCTGTTCCCCTCTTCCTCAGACAGATGGATGTGCTAAAAAATCACTTTTCCATTTTCTTAAAAAAGAAGAAGTGTTCTAAAAAGGAGAAGCACTGAATGGTCTAGTGGGGATTTTGACCTTTTGCTTCTTAGGACTAGCTTCTCTTGTGGATAGGAAGAGACAGTTACAATAACAATGGAACAAAGAATTCTTAGGTTCTTTGGGGAAAACTTCTGGGTTAGTTGGTCAGATAGCAAAACAGTAGTGGCAAAATTATGCTTCACACCTGTTAAAAGTTCAATTTCTTTCTGTCAGATAAACAGGAATGATTACACATCTGAGGATCCTAATTTACAGTGGCCACAAACTGGGTCTTTTGGCCTTTAAATAAAGTTTTTTTTTCCAGTTCCACAGTCAGCTTAAGGGTTATTTAGTTAAACAACACCTTAAGCAAATAGAATATTAGTACTTTATCCTGAAGAAATTTTACACAGATAGTGTGATTACCCGAGAAATCTTCAGTTCCTCTTATTTATCCAGTTTTTGCAACCTTTATCATTCTAATTTCCAGAATGAATGCATATGTTTCCTGGCCCTCCTGGAGATCAGCCTTAAACTGGGCGTGTTCCATGGTCTGCTTAAAAAATTACTATCATAAAAACTACTTCTGTCATTCTTCCTACAATTAGAAACAGCCCAATTTTATTTGCTGAAAACCTTCCTTGTCTTATCCATGTAATTCTTCATAGATTGATATGGACTGGTTACTTAACAGTATTATTAATACTTCTGATTACATTGTTCTTATCTGACAAGCCCATCCAAAATATCAAGGTCAGCCCAACAGGAAGAAAACACTGGGGAACAGTGATATTGGTGCCTCACAATTTTCACCTATTTCTGGCTATATTTGGGTCACTGATTCCAAAAATGCTTTCAATTATGCCCCATCAGCTCTACTTTTTTAGATATGGCTTATTGACATTAGCCCAATCTAACCATACTGATTGCATATATATCCAGAGGTGTAGCAAGGGTGTAAGCCACCCGGGGCGGAGTGAAATTGCGCAGCCCCCAAAAAATTTCTGCCCACCCAAACTTTTTTTTTGCCCACCCAAATATTTTCCCACCCCCAAAAGATTTTTCCACTAACCCCCCCCCCCCGCCTCTGGGGGCCTTTGATGCGTGTTTGGAGGCAAAAAAAAACTTTGTTTGAAAAAAAAAAGGTCAGATTAGTTAAATTACACTTGCAACAACAACAGGAATAGAACTTGAACAACATCAATAAGTATTATTAAACCAATCAATTTACGAATGGTGAGGCAAATACAAGTGTAGTCATAAGTGCAATGTATAATGACATCATCATCTCGTGAACTAGAGCTGCTAGAACAAAATGGATGGCATTTTCAGAATCAGCGGCCCAAAATGCCTGAAATCAGTTGAAATATTTTAGGCACCAAGAACAAAAAATTTTTTTGTTCCCCAGTGAAATCAATGGTTAGCCCATCTTCCAACACCAGCCCATGCTGCTGAACAATGCCTAGCATAGTGGTGGTGAACCACATGCATGCCAGAGGTGGCACTCAGAGCCCTCTCTGTGGGTGCCTGTGCAGCCACCTCAGCACAGAGTTCACCCCACCCCTCTGCCCAGTAACCCATGGGAGAACTTTCTCCCTCCTCCAGTACATATTTTGCTCCACTCCTCTGCCCAGCAGCCCAATGGGAGTGTTTCCTTCCTCCCCTGTTGCTGTGTTGGCACTTTGTGGGTTTGGGGTTGCAGTTTGGGCACTCAATCTCTAAAAGGGTTGCCATCACTGGCCTAGCACTAGCTGCTAAGTTAGACAGATCTGTTAAGGCAGTACATGAAACTTTTCTAGCACATATAAATTGGTTTAAAGTTCAGGACTAGATGAATGAATGAATGAATGAAAAACTAAGACTTTTAATTTTACAGATTAATGAGCTCAAATGAAGGGAGGGCTCCTCCATGACATGCTGAAACAGCACATAATTACAGATAATATATAAGTGTGACAATATTTGGGCCCTCACTAACAAATTGAAAAACTATGTCATTATTTGGGGAAAGCCAGATCACTGGAAAAATGAATGTGGTCCTTATCAACATGCAGCTGCATGGCAGGCTGGAAACACACATCAATAGCCTAATTTTTCTCTCCAGGGCATTTTAATCACATCAAATCTATTTTCACACCCTCTCCCACCTCAGCAAGTAATTCCTCAAATGATTGTAATAGAACTAGTGGCAGAAATTCTTTCAGATTATCCTGAATACTGAAGAGGCCAGGAGACACCTCTATTACCATTCATTTCTGATTCATTTTCTTCCATTCCTGTTCTTCTTATTCCCACTGAAATTAATGGGCAACTGGTAGAATTTCTGGTGGGTACAGGTGCCAGAAGTCTGATTTGAATTCCCCAAAAGGTTCCTCTTCTCCATCAAGCAAATATGCCCCTTTTGTTGGGGACCCTAACCCTATGGCTGATCTACTTTCTCAGCTGATAGCTATTTCCATGGAACCTTCAACAGAAGAACCTGCTTTTATTTTGTCACCACAATTACTTGTATACTGGATGTGAAAGAATCATCAATGTAAATTGAATTCCACTGTGTACAGTATTATTCCTTTCAGTGGTTCCCAACAAGGGGTACACAGCCCACAGGTGGACTTCAATTCCCAGAAGCCTAAGTCAGTAAATTGGCTGATCAGTGCTTTGGGGAAATGACTTAGGCTTCTGGGAATTGAAGTCCAAACACCAGCATTTGGGAAACACTGCTTTAATGGAATAAACAAAGCTACCTACTAATTCCCTTTCCATTTGTTTCTCTCATATTCTGAATTCTCAGTCTCTGGTTTTTGAGAAAGTGTACTAAGAAGGGAAAATCCCTGTAGTTGCTCGGGTTCTTTCTTCCCTTTGGTGACACATTCTAATGAGGATAGGTTTCTTAATAGCTAATAAAGCTGTTCATTATTTTTTGGGGGGAGGGGTGAATTACACACACACACACACACACACCTCAGGTATTTCGATATCATTTCTGAAAAGGGGCAGGTCATAGCTCCAGCTATTGAGTATATTCCTAGCTCAGTCCTTGATGTTCCACTGCCAGCCACAAAGCAATCATCCCCATAAATATCCTGGAATTGTGAATGACTCTCACGAATGTATTCCTACCTTTGTAGAAATTGCTAAGCCATCCTATGTCATTTGTGATGACATTCCAGAACCCTTTCATCAGAATGCTGAGACCCTGGATGCTTTTCATTCATGGCTTCCCTTACTGAGCTTGCTCTCCAAGATCATCCCCACCCTTTACTTTAGTCTGTCATGAGACTGATGGTGTAACTATCAACACTTCTCAGTTCAGCAAAAAACTAATGTTCTCCTTTCCACCACTGCTCTTACAATACAGCATTGCTCAGTTCTTAATCCTGCTACTCTACTGTCTCTTCTCTCTGATGGTACTCCAGAGTCCCTTCCTCCTCATGACTGTATTGCATTATTCTCTGAAGTTTCTCATGCCTATTTTGATCTCCAAGATTAACCATTTGATAGACCTAACCTTATTTTGTTTACCTGTGTCTCCAATTGCTGAGATACTACTGTTTTTCTTAGTGTTAGTTATGTTGTTGTCTCTTCTCTTAATGATATCCTCTAAACTCATTCTCTCTCTTCCATCAGATCTGCTCAAGCTTCTGGACTCCTTGCACTTACTTGTGCCAGCCTAATTACTTGTAATCATTCTGTTGCTACTTACACAGATTGTAAGTACTGTCGTTCCATTGTCCATGCTAAGGGCTTGATTTGGAAGCAATGTGATTCTCTGGAAAAATGATCTCACATGCTTCTTTAGTTGCTGTATGCTTGAAACAATTCTTTCTTCTGCTATCTCTGTAACTCACTGTACTGCTCACGCTTCTGGAGATGATTACATTTCAGAAGGTTTTCCTTGATGCTACTATGTGAAAAATGGATGCTATTTCAAGCACACCAGCTCCATTTCAGTGCTTAATATATATCTCCGTTTCTTCCTTTTTTAAAATCTTTGAAGATACTTCTGATCTACAATTGTCTGCTCCTTAGACAGAGGGTCTCTGGTTTAATTCTGGTTGTCTTTTTATTTCATTCCCTGATCCTTTCTCTTCTTCATTCTATAGTAGACCAATGGGTCCCTGCTTCCTCCTTTTTTGTGCAAGCAAAAAGATGAGGGTAGCTATTGCATTTTTGAAACAGTAGAATCCAGCTGGCATTCACCAGGTTGCAGCCTACATTGCTATGAGGTGTTTAACATGTACGCAATTTGGCACATGTACTGGTCACATTGGCACGAGTGCCACCCTGTTGCAATCTGGCCCATTCAGAAACCAAAAAATGAATTCCACTGAGTTTGGCTTATAAGTACTGTAGTAAGAATGTTGCAAGAGCAGATTGTGATAGGTTTGTTCCTAATTTCTCTAATCAAAAACAACGGGGAAAATTCTCTGTCAAGGTATACTATTTCACCAATGGGCTGGAGTTTTACATTATTAATAGCCTTCTTTAAGAATACTTAGGTTATATTTGGAAAACTAGGTGAAATGCAGCATATAAGAGCCAAGAGTTAAATATTATTGATGCCTGCACAGTAAGCTACAGAGTGCCTGTGGTTATTGTTATTCATCTCTGTAACATTATATCCAGAATTCAGAAAGTTTACTGCTGTTAAAAAGAGTAATCTGTGAGATGTTAATTGTCATTGTTCATGATTTTTGGTGGAGAAAAGTATTTAGAGCATGGATAGGAGTTGCTGAATTAGAAAAAGCTTTTAAGAACATGTTTCCATTTTTGAAAACATTGAAATAATTCAGCATATACTCTACCTTTTATGCCAGGCAGCACAATCTCCTTATGGAACTGAGTGGTTGAGAGAAATGACAAAGCCTCCCTTAGAAGGACTTGTTATTAAATTAGTTATTTTCCTAATAAGCTATTCTGCATTTCCCATTGCTGTCAATGTTTATCTTTATTGAATTGCACTCATCAGTGAAATTCTCTTCCTAAACCTAGCTCAGAAATGATAAGTCTATATAAGACTGATGATGAAAACATGGTAGGAAGTAGATGGAGTTTCACTGAAGAAAGACTTGGAAATGTTTTTACAAAAGGGAGGGATAATGAAGAAGATAGAAAATGTGGAAAGTATAGACCAAGTATCCATAACTAGGGAAAACAGATGATCAGAAGAGTGAATTCACTAGGTAGATCAAAGGCATCATAATAGATAAAACATAAACTAAACAGCCTGTGAGAGAAAAAGGTCCGTGTTGAAGTTACTTCTCAGTAGTTGTTTTTATTTATGTATTCCTGTGAATGCTCAGTTGTTTACTATGGATCTTTCCATTTAGAATGATAAAAGATTGATTATTCATTGAGATCTACTTTGCACATTTACTGTCTGTCAATTATTCTCTGTTTTAAAAGCAATAAAGTTATATTGGTTTATTACTGAGGTTCACTCTGTGTACTGTTTTGCAATCCCCAGCCAATGAAAAGAGGATGAGCTGAAGGGTAATTCTTCTCCAAAATATATACATACCCACCTCTCTCACACAAATGAAGGCCCACATGTTTTATTCATATACATACTTCCTTGAATGTGAACAGACTCTTATGAATAGAATATGTCCTATTATTATCTGTTTTTTTAAAATCTGCAATTTAATTTCTTCAGAAATATAATGTTAAAAATCCTCTAACTATGTAATTTATCAGCTGCAAAATGGTGTGGCATAGGGAAGAATATTCCAAAAATCAACTGATAGTTACTGCTATACAATTTATGCATATCTAATCCATCTCTGAAGGCTGTTTTCCCCCATAGCAGTTTTCCTGGTTCAGCTTTCCTCAAGTTGTGAATTCTCATTTTCTGAATCATATGTGATCTTTTAATTTAGTCATATATCATCAATCAGGTCATTTCATTTCTTTCCTAGGGGCTGCTGGGGCTCAGTGGTTAAGAAGCTTGCCTTGTTAGCTGGAAGGCTGGCAAGTCGGTAGTTTGAGACCTGAGCGCCCATTTCAGTCCCAGCTCCTGCCAATCTAGCAGTTTGAAAGCAAGAAATTGCAAGTAGATAAATAGGGACCACTTTGGTGGGAAAAGATCTTGGGGACATGAAAGGAGCCTCATTCAGGCATCCCCTGAGTGGAGTTTCTCCAGTAAAAATCCTTTCAATCCAGAATAATTTCTGATTCACAAATATTATTATTTCTTTTTTATACTGTTTGCCATTCATTCTATATGTTGCCATTAAAAATGTAATCAGAGTCCCTTTTTTGAAAAAAAAAAATATTGACTCACCAGTTGAGCATTCTTCACATTGTCTGATTGTTTTAGATGTACTTTAGACTCATTTGTATGGACTCCTAAGTGTCTATTCCAGAAAACTGACAAATCAGGGATTCAGGACCTTCAGTCTGTCAGTGCCATCCATCCAGCATTAAGGTAGGGTTAAAGCAGGGACTGATAGGATATAATATCTTTAATGCCTTAAATAGTGCAAAAACACTGGAATGCTAAAGTTTCCAAAGCTTATTCCACCACTGCTATAATATTTCCAAATTCCATAAATAACACAACTGATAATGATGTGATATTTAGCATTTTTGGTTTTGTGGTGTTTGAGAACCTGAATGAATATCACAAGCAGTTAGTTTATTGAAAAACTGAATTTTCTACAATTTGCTGCAAGAAAAATCAAGGTTTTAAAAAGTGTACATGTTATCTACATTGAACAAATGTTCTTATATTCCATGAATTCAAGTCTGACTGATTACTATCCTATGAACGAGTGACTCCAAACTATATTATCATTAACAGCCCTGATCATTTATGGATTCCTTTACAGCAGGGGTGCCGAAACTTTTCAGTCCATGGGCCGGTCATGTGATTCAGCAGGCCGGTCAAGTGGTTCCTCCCACCGGAAGCGGAACAGAACAGAACAAAATAGATTTTTAGGCTGCCATTTTCTCTGCTTAAACCAGGTGTGCCCAAACTATGCCCCATGGGCCGGATGATTTGGTGTCAGTGGCTGGATCTGGCCCAAAGGCCATAGTTTGGAACTCCTGCTTTACAGGATCAATTCAGCTCATAATCTGATTTCTTATTTTATTGCTTCCTTTGACAGTTCCTAGCATTGTTAGTCCCCCTCCCCCAGCAATTCTTCTCTTTTTATGATGTGCCTGATGTATGACAGCTTCAGTTTCATCATTTTTGTTTAAGAATGTCATTCTTAAGTATGAAAAACAATGCATATTAATGCATTTCATACGCTATTTTTTTTAAAAAAGAGTCCAGTAAATTGTGTCAAATTTTGTTAGAATCTTTTTCAGCAAAACTATGGAGGAAAAGGGAAAATCAGCTGAAATGAACCAATAGATGGCAGGCAAATGCTGTAGTTTTAGGACAGAAGTGGACTTTCTTATTTATTTTAGTTGTACTACATATGTACTGTACTGCAGTAAACCCATGTAAAGTGTATCAGATTAGTTTTGATGGCTAATAAATGTAAGGATAATAGCAATGCAAACCTATATAAGTGTGCTTATTAATGTCCAACATGTTTTGCTGACTGCAGTGAAACATTTTTGCTTGCTTTTATTCCAAAATTGCCCACTGAGACTACTAACAGTCCCTACCTCATAATACTATGTCAGTATGATGCTAATTTTCATTGAAATGGAACTCATATCCTTAAAAGAGGCAGAGGTTGGAAAAAGACAATGGCACCTCTTCTAGAATATCCTTCATGAAGTAACTGCCTGATGAGAAGCAGACAGAACATCAACTGTGCCAGTGATATGCCTACCCAATGGCTTCTCTGGTAGATACTTACATCCTTAGTTAGGACATCACCACCACCACATGCGGTTAAGTAAATTATAACTCATGATCACACTGGTTTACAATTCCTACCTTCTGTGACTGTTCAGCTTGCCCAAAGCCACATAGGATGGCTTTTCTCCAGGGAGTCACAGTGGAGAACTAAACTCTCAACTTCTGGCTCCACACAGTTTAACCCACATACATCTGATATATTCTAATAATAAATCAATGGAAAATTCAGGATGATTTTCAAGAGCAGACATCTGCAGAGTACAAAAATAGTGTGTTAAAATTAATGTCGCAAAACTAAATTCACTACCTTAGACCAAAGGCAGAAAAAGGCTCTTGGAATGTAACATCCAGAGAATAGCAACATAAATTTGGGCTTCTACAAATGGATTCACAATCATCCTACTTAAAAGGAAAGAAGCCTATGCCTCATTTTCAAAATCACATTCACACAGGCTGTCCAAACGTAACCCTGGGAAGATAGTCAAAAGATAGATGGCACTCAATTATAGGCTTCTTCCACCCTTTGGAGCAGGGGTGAATGAAATGACTCATGTCCTTGTCAGGGCAGGATTTGTGACCTGGTGCAGCCTCACCCAAGATGGAGCTTTCCATGCCTGGGGGACCCTTTATCACATACCTTAAAGAGATTGGAATGTGTAAAGATATTAGCTTCATGGGTTGGAAGAAATGAAACCTAATGTGTGATGGACAAGTTATGCTGTACAGTGGCGTCGCGCAGAGTTCAGCCGCCGGGGGCGAAGAACAAACTCGCTCCCCCCCCAGCTCGCCGCTGCCACCGCCTCCCCCCCCAGGACCCAGGCAGAAGGTGGCCCCCCTGCTGACGAGCGGCGCGCGCGCGTGCCGCACACCTCCGCCCGCCAGCCCACCCAGCTAGCCGCCAGGGGCGCCACCCACCCCCGACGAGCGCCCCACGCGCGCGCACACACACACACCAACCCTATGGACTTTCCAGCCTTCTTGCACTGCAGCCAAAACGTTGCGAGTTCGATCCTGGCGGGATACCAGATTGCCTAAGCCAGGGGTTTGCAAACTTGGCTCTCCAGGTGTTCTTGGACTTCAATTCCCAGAAGCCCAAGTCAGCACTCCTGCTGATCAAGGCTTCTGGGAACTGAAGTCCAAGAACAGCTGGAGAGCCAAGTTTGCTGACCACTGGGCCATTCATCCTTCCGAGGCCGGTTAAATGAGTACCCAATGGGACGGAGGCGAGCAGGGCTCACCAGCAAAAGGGCCGCCCTCCGCCTGGGAAGTCCTGCATGCGCGCGCGCCCGCTGCCCACCTCCTCCCGCCCAGCCAGCCGCCAGGGGCTCCGCGCCACGGCGCCACCCACCCCCGACGAGCGCCCCCTCTGACGGCAAGCTGGGTGGATGGCTGGGCGGGCAGAGGTGGGCAGCATGCGCGCATGCGTGCAGGACTTCCCAGGCGGAGGGCGGCCCTTTTGCTGGCGAGCGTTGCTCGCCTCCGTCCCATTGGGTACTCATTTAACCGGTCTCGGAAGGATGAATGGCTTAGGCAATCTGGTATCCCGCCAGGATCGAACTCGCAACGGAGGTGGAGTCAGGGGCAGGCGGCGAAGAGCCCCCGACGGCCAGCCAAGTGGACGGAGGCGAGCAGCGCTCGCCAGCAAAAGGGCCGCCCTCCGCCTGGGAAGTCCTGTTTCCTAACCCCAGGCAGAGGGAGGCCAAAGTGGTGGGGACATTTTGCTGCCCCCTGAAAGCCGCTGCCCGGGGCATCCCCCCCCCGCCCCCCCACGCTACGCCACTGATGCTGTATGATCATTGGCTGGATTACTTTAGGGGAATGGCAAGAAAGTAGATCCTGAGGGAGGAGGTATAACCCAGAGGGAGTAGGCAAGACACTGTCTTAATCCAATGCTCTGAACTAAGGGTGAACTGCAAACATGTAATTGCTTAAGATGGGGGAAAGGCACTGGGCTTTCCTCACAGAGACACTTTCTTTATTTTGATATGCTTTCTGAACTTTTAATGAACTGTCTTCTGCAACTTACTCTGATTAAAATATACTTTTAAAATAATCTGATCTCCTGGGTTGCTTAGCTGGAGAGGGAGAAGATCAGAAGCAGTAACCAACCATTGGGGGCAAGAAGACCTACTCATGAGTAACTTTGTTCCTGACAGTCCTTTCCAGGCAGCACACCATTAACATTTTGAATGATTCATTAATAATTTTAATCTAATGTCAAACATTTTCAGTTTTCAACATGAATAGCAATGTAATAGCAAAGGTTTTGATATACTGTACAAACTGATATCCTATACCATTCACATGAATATTAAATTTGTGTTGTTGCTTTCATTTCAAAAAGATCACAGGTATTATTCAGCATCACAATTCAGGGTCAGTATTTCCACAGTATATCACAATGGTTGGATGGGTTCCTACAAGAGCTCTTCTGAGAACTTATAAAACCTCCTTTGCCAACGTTTGGTGAGAAATCATGCTGCCTACCTTCACTGGCAATATTTGAAAGCCCATTAAGATGAACAATAAATGGTCTTGTTTAAAACAGGGCTGTGCAATTTGTTGCCTCAATTTCTTAACTATTTACAGAACGTTCATGAAGCAAATGTGTCCTGTTTGGTGTTGCAATGTAACATTAGCAGGATGTGAGGCCTCACTCTGACTTTGGTCTCTCATCTTACTGAAACTGCCCACCCCATTTCCCAGCTATTAAAGCTGCCCACAACAAAGAATGATATTTATAATAAAATGCCCTCCTCTTGTCCTTTTATTTTCCTCCTCCTTCAAACCAATCAAGCATATCTAGTTCAATTTAGCATAACTAGTCCAACTTAGAACTATATATTTATCACAGAAGATTATTTAAGTACTTTTTTACAGAAACCCCCTTCAGTATGTCTCATTTCCACTCCCCCCCCACCCACCCCCCACCCACCCCACAACCTTGGCAACATATCCTTCTTCTGCATGAATGATTCTATTTGGCTGCAGAATATCCATGTTTTGACAATGATATCACCTTTGGTGTACAGGATTTCTGTACATTTTTGTACACCAATCCAAAGGCATGTCCTAGTTCTCTGTGCAGCTTACACATTGTGAGAATAGAATACTAGTAACATTTATATTACTGAATAGATTAAAAAATTAGCTAAATTCATTAAGAAACTCTTCAAGTCTCAATGTAAGACTCAATGTCTCTTCATCGCCCATTGGTACCTGGATGAAAATCCCTATTTATGGGATTTTCAAATCTAAAAATTTGCAGACAAATTTTAAGGAATTTCAAAACCTCCTTTTCTTCTCTTGAATAAGTATAAGATTCATCAGGCTTTTGAACAGGCATACCCAAACTACAGCCCATGGACTCAGTCAGGCCTTTGCATATCATTATTCTGGTACTTCTAGGACCACCCCAGTGGTGGGTTGTCAAAATTCCCACTACCCCACCATGACGTCGTGAGCGTCGTGAGCGTAGCCGACGTCATGACGTCATGGGCAGAGCAAAAAAAAAATTTAAAATAATAATAATAATAATAAAAATGTCTGCGCATGCGTCAAACCACAATTTGACGCATACACAGTTTTTTTTTAGTGTGTATGTGTCAAACCTCTATTTTGGCTGCCCAGAAATACATTTTTGGAGTGGGCCAGAGAGGCGACCGAACCGGTTGCCCGGGGGTCCCCCCCCCGCAACCCCTTCTGATGGGGTGCTACCAGTTCAGGCGAACCAGTCCAAACCGGTAACAGCCCATCACTGGACCATCCCTCACCCGCCCCACCACCTGACATTGCAATACATCGTGGTGGTGGCAGCAGTGGCCACACTTTCTCCCTGCTGTTCTGAACAGGCTTCACTTGTTCCCAGGGCAGCAGAAGCCTTTGCCAAGGTGGATCGCTGTGTTGTGAATTTTTTTTTTTGCTGCCTCCCTGTTTTGCAATCTGAGGTGGTGCTGACATCAGCCTTGGGGGACCAAGGGAGTCTCACAGTGTGGTGCGCCAAGGCTAATGTCAGTGGTGCTCACCAAGAGAATTCTTCCACTGCCACGATTGCAATGCGGGGAGGCAGCATTTTTTTTTTAAAAAAAAAAAAACCCTCACAATTCACTTCAGCAAAGGCTCCTGCTGCCCTGGAAACAAGTGAAGCCTGTTTAGAACAGCAAGGAGAAAGTGCAGCCACCACCACCACAATTGCTACCACTGCCACCGCAGATGATGTCAAAACTGTAAGCACTGGGGGCAACCTGCCTCCGGCCCCCACAGCTGAGTGTTGGGGGCAAGACTGGCCCAATCTGGAAAAAATTGGGCACCCCTGCTTTTGAATATCAATTTTATCTGTAGCTACTTTTGTTTTGTTTTTGAGTTGAAAAACACCTTCTCGCTCAAAAAGTAATACATAATTATTATACTCAGCTTTATATGAATCAGGGAGCCTCTCATATAGAATTAGCGTATAGAACAAGGGTCTCATATAGAATTAGCGTATAGAACAATTGGCCATGGGCCAATCATGTGGTTCAGGGAGCCAGTCACTAAGGCCCGGGGGCTGGGTACGGCCCCCAACGCCAATTCACCTGGCCCATGAAGCCTTCGTTGCTCCTGGAAGCTGAGGTAAAATGCACCCGTATGGGCGCATTTTACTTCCATTTCCAGGAGTGACGAGGGCTTCACGGGCTGGGTGAACTGGTGTTGTGGGCCACACCCAGCCCCCGGGCCTTAGTTTGGGCACCACTGGTATAGAAGGATCACAGAAGAACATGAAGTCCTTTTTGAATGGCCTTATCACAGTAGGAGAACTGGTGAAAGCAATTTGGATGAGCAAAATTGGTAAAGTATTGGATCCAGATGGCATCACAACTACCTATTATAAGGTGTTAGAAGAGGAGCTGCTGTTGCCTTTACAGTTATCAATGAATTCAATATTAAAAGAAGGGAAAATTCTGGCCTTATGGTGAAGTGATAACAAAACATTAATACCAAAGGGGAGTCAAATCCACGTTTGATGAAAAACTTCCATCCAATCTCTTTACTAAATAATGATTATAAGCTTTTTGCAACCATTTTTGTGCAAAGATTGAAAGTGGTCTTACAGGACATCATACAGAAAGAGAGTTAAAAGATAATTTTAGGATGGTGTTGGACATCATTCAGTACTATGAGAAATATAAAGAGAAATTGTTAGCTATTATTTTTGTATATGGAGAAAGCCTTTGATAATTTGGGACTTTGTGGATAAGGTTCTAGAAGAAATGAGATTTAGAAACAACTGCATAAAGTGATTGAAGACAATATATATTAGATAAAAAGCATGAGACCCAAAGAGGACCAAGACAAGGTTGTGTGCTATTGCCATTTCAATTTATTAAGGCACTGGAAGTTCCAAATAGAAATATAAGGGACGTTGAGACAACTGGAGGTGGGTTTTTTAAAAAGAGTCCTATAAGTTGTGTCCTTTTGCAGACGGCATAGTTTTGATGCTGGGAAACCACTGAATGAATGAGAGACACTAAGGTCCTTCAAATAAACAAAAATAAAAAACAATATTGATTTAGAATATGCAGGTTGAAGATCATGTGCAGTTATCAATGAAAAATGGTAACCTAGGGGTTACATTGACAAACAAAACTAGATGATCATCATATGTTGTGATGAAAATTCTGTTGATAATTTACAGGGACAGATAGTTAAATGTTATTTAAAATGAGGTTTTGCAGCAAAAAAATTCCATAACTCTTCTTTAGCCTTCTCTTACATTCTGGATGAGTTCTGACCAGTGGTGGGCTGTCAAAATTTTTACTACCATACTGTGAGCAGATCTGATGTTGTGGGCGGAGCCAACATCATGACATCATGACGTTGTGGGCGAAGCCAAAGGGGAAAAAATGCAGTACACATAAAAATATACATAGAAAACACATTAAAAAACATTAAAATAGACATTAAACACACTACATAAAACACACACACACCTCCACCCACCCACCCACCCCAAACACAAACCCATCACTTATCTTGGGTTGGGGAGCAGCAGGCAGTCAGGCAGGCACAGCGGCGGCAAAGTGGTGCGTGTGGCAAAGTGCCACACATGGCAAAGTGGCACACACAGCGGCAGCGGCACACCAGGGAAAGGCCACTGCCACTCCTCCAGCCACTGCGCCCTTTGTGGGCTACCCAAATTGAGTGCTCAGAAGGGCGGATGTGTCAAAACTCCATTTGACACATGTAAACTTCTATTTTTCAGTGTGCATGTGTCAAATTGAGTTTTGATGCATGCACACTTCCGAGCAGCCATTTTGGGCTGCCCAGAAGAGACATCCAGAGGGTGGCTGGAGAGGTGACCAAACTTGTCACTCAGGGGTTTACTAACCCCCCCGGCGATCCCCTCCAGATTGCTGCTACCGGTTCAGGCGAACTGGTCCGAACCAGGAGCAGCCCACCACTGGTTGTGACCCACATTGATTGATTGGTTGGTTGCATTTATAGGCCACTTTTTTTTTTTTAGCATGAAAGAACATTGGCCCTAAAAGAACATGCCTGCAAATACTTTGCACCTAATTACATTCGGCATAAGCACTTCAAATTCATATACAGTAAAACCTCACATAAAGAGTGCCTCGCTTAGAGACTAGCTCGCTTAAAGAGCAGAATTTTATCTGAATGGTCACTTCGCTTAACAAATAAAACCAACCAAAAACTCACTTAACAACTAAATCAGGGTTTGCAATTCCCCTCCCCAAGAAGTCACAATTGGTCACTTACAATGGTGTTTTGCTTAAAGAGCAAACTCACTTAAAGAGCAATCTTGTGGAATGCATTATGCTCTTTAGGAGGGATACCACTGTATTTCCTTCCAGCTTAACATGCCAGTACCATTCAGCTGCACCAACATGTTCTTGATGACACATTGTTATTGAGAAATACTTATTTCTTTTTATGCATTTTTATTATTTTGTTGCTCCAAGCAATAGGTACTTAGAAAACTTGTTGAAAAGCATCCCTGGCAAATGCTTTTTCTTTGGGTGTGAAATGATTTACTGAGGAAAAAAATTACGTTGAGAGGTTTTATCCTGATTCGCATTTATGTGGATAGTAGAGAGAACCAAAGGATATCATGTGTAGACTAGCTTTACTGCTGCCCATGTTATCTACAGTCAGGTTACTCTTTGCTATGTAAAGTTTGGCACTATTTTTCCTGCTGGAAATGTAGGCATGGTATTGCACAACAATATCTGACCATTCCAAGGCATTTTAAATTGTGGATACAGAAGCACAATATCTCACATTCATAACAGTAATGATGTGTTGGTTTTTTTAAGGGAATTATTATGTATAAACTTATCTATATTGGACATAGTTCAGTGGTTGGAATTATGTAGCAAAATGTTGTATGCATAAAAAAACTATGCATGTTGTTAACACTTTTCTGAGTGTAGAATTGAGTGCATGATGTGTTTACGTATGTGACAGCCAACCATTTGTTCACTTTCATGTTTATGCCACACCAAACATAATGGGATTCTTGCTAATAAACAGTATGTGCTTTTTAATCACCTTCATTGACATTGGTATTAACTTGAACTGTAGCGTGTTAACAGAGATTTAGCATCATTAGTGTTTTCCCCTACAGAGTTCATTTTTCTTCTACTACTAAATATGATTAATAAATAAACTAAGATAAGATATATAGGCTGTTTTGGGACCTGACAACTGGGACTAGTCTCATTATTTGTTTGGCACCTATTCAGTACACAAAGCTTTGGCATTTCTAATTGTCTGCATTAACTGTGCTTTAATCAACATTTGTTGATGCCATTAGCCATCTTGTCTCACTGATTTAATTCTAATTAATTAACACCTTTTCTTTGATGAGAAAGACAAATCTTAGACCTGCCTGAATATTTTCCCCTGGCAAAACATTCACACATCCTTAAATGTTTCTTATTTAATTTATTTACCACTTGAATATTTGCCACTTTGCAATGAGATTCAATTTTTAAAAGAGAAAATTTATTCAATACACATTTAGTGTAATCATCTAGGGTATTCAAAGAAGGAATTGTCTGGGACTGTTTCTGCAATGCCACACAGTGGAGTCTGAGTTGGGGGGGGGGGATATCTCTATTTAGAATGTTACATATGCCACCAATTGTGTCTAATATCTAGATCGGTGTTTCCCAAACTTTGGTTTTTGAACGTTAATTCCCAGAAGCCAAAGTCAATACCCCAAAACAAGATCTGCCAATGTACTTACTTAGGCTTCTGAGAATTGAAGTCCCCGTATGGAGCATGGACCCCACATTGGGAACCACTGATCTAGATAAATACCTATCTGAAAGATTTCTCCCCTATGATCACCATAACAAAATAAAGATCCAAAGACAGAGAGCAAAATATCTTGCATAACCACCTTTAAATTAATAGACATTAGCCATGCACTCTATTCATTATTACCCCTGTCAGGTCACATGTTAACCGAGAGGAATATATATTTTTATCTAAGCAGATAACTAGATTAAAGAACTGGACACTTTTTTCACTAATTCCCTTGATTCTCTTTCCATTCCTACCTCAAGATGTATATTGAACTTTATCAAAGCCTCAACACAACTCTTAATTAGTTCATTTTCACATCATTAATATTTCACTGCACTAACATTACAAGTGTAGCTTAACAAAGATTAAGTTCCATCACTTTCTCTTTCTTTTCTTTTTTTACAAAAAATGTGATTTGTACAACAGAACAGTCAGAATTTTAAAACATCATTAAATGTACTGATTTACTTACTTTGGAGGGGGGGAGGAGTCAATCTGTTGAAGGATCTGATATCACTAGAGGAAGAATGGAACCGAATGGACCTGGGCTCCTTAGAGGGAGAAGATCACATAGTTCTAGTCCTGGCTCAGGTTGATGATGAGCAGGGGATAATGTCATGAACACTGTTGTCATTGTTGAAATGACAAAAGTTTGGATAAGAATCAAAACTACAGGTCAGCTAGGCTTTTTAAAAAATAATAATTACTTTTGAGAAATAGGAAAGTAAAGTTTTAATTTTTTTCCACTACAATGGTATCTTGGGGGAAAGCGGTTCTACAATGATAACTGCAATTGGAAATAACTTTTAAAACTTTGAATCAGACATCCATGTAGAATACCAGTTTCACATGAGACTACAAATGAGGAATGAAGGGGTGCCTGGAAGATTGGATGAACCTCTAGGAAAAGGAGCACTCTCCTCACTAGCAAATGAATGCTATTATTCTTTTTAACTCTGCAAAAGAAATACTATGGAGGGTTCCCAGAATCTTTCCTTAATGGAACAGGTTTTGAAGGTAAAACTCAGACTACTATCAGCCTGAAATTTATATATAAAATGAGACTCCTTTTTGTGAAGTTGAATTCCTGTACCACAATCAGCTCAAGGGTTCTGGGCCAGACAATAATCCCAGGCACTATGAAAAGTAGTCTCAGAGGGTTTGGTATAATTATAATGTGGGCCAGTCTTCTGACATTGTAAAAGTACCTTGAAAATAAAGAAAGAGCTGCTATCTTATATTTTCAGGGTATTGTGTTCTCACAAAATTCACTATTACAGAGTGTGGGATGGGTCACAGGGGTAAGGGGGATGTGTGAGGACAACCATCAGAACTAAAAAGCATCTTTGATTTTTTATTAAGAAGCAAAGCTATTTCAGAGAAATCTATATCAGGATTTGCCATTAAGAATCCATTGAGAAGCTATTTCAGTGTTCCTGTGAAATTAGAAATCTAGAGAAGAGTTCATTTCCCTCTCCCTTTTCAAAATCAGAGTCTCCTCAAAGGACTAACAAGAATGTAGACACCTACCTACACACACAAAGTTTCCATTCTCTCTCTGGTCCTCTAAAGACATAGAGAACTTTTATTACACAGCCAATAAGGGTTTCATTCCCACACTAATATCAAAATAAGGCTACTAATGCCTTTGTGCAAAGCACTGTCAATAGGGAAGGAATTTGTGCTTGACAATCTGCTCTACCTAAATCAAAATGAATTCCAGTAAAGTTGAAAGGCCTTTGGGGAGTCTGGGAAGGAGTGACTGAAAATATAATGTTTTAGGCTGGGAAAAGTGTCAGCTTGTAGAACTTCTTTCCTATCTTGAGTTAAGTTTTAGGCTTAAGTTTCTTCTTCTACAAGTGCCATATCTGATTCCAACTGTTGGCTATTATCATGAAGATCAGCTAAGAAGGTTGTCATGGGAACAATATAACACTTCCATTTGCTTTCTGGAAGTAACTTTCTAGTCCTGAGTCCTTTTGGCACACAAAGTCCTTATGAAGCTGCTGCCCTCCATCAAGATGGATTTAATTGGGTTTTAATCACCCTTCTCTGTGGACTTTGACACCTAAGGCAATTAGTCGTCAGGGCTGTCAAGTTAGTTAACTACCACCTGACTATGGGCATTGAGTTACTGGTAGTATGGTTTGCTCTATTACAATTGCAGGACAACTTGGCCAGACTTCTTTCCTATTGTGAATTAAGTTTTAGGCTTAAGTTTGGGACTGATTAACTTTCTTCATTGGGTAATTTTTCTATCTCATTTAAAATGATGCCAAGAAATAATTTTAGTACTCAAACTAAAAAACAGCATTCAAAACATTAATTATTTAAATTATTCCAAAATTTAACTTGTCCAATATTTGACCCATCAATTAAAACATAGTGAGTAGCCAAATAAGGTAGCCTGTGGAAGGCTGGTTTTGAGCAGGGTGTGATGTTCAAAAATTAAATGTTTCCTATTTCTGTGATATAGCTCCTCTCTAACCACTTTATTTTGCATTATAGCAGTGGGAGCTGTGGGATGAGAAGAGGAAGTCTTTAATTAGCAAAAGTCACAGTCACCAATAATGTCATATTCATTCTCCCATACTGTGGCCCCTACAACTTCCACAGGATAAAAGAAATTCCCCCGAGAGCTTTGGAATCTGTGGAATAGAAACAGGAAATATTTGATTCCCCCAAATCACTTAGACCAGGGGTCCTAAAACTTTTTAAACTGGGGGCCAGTTCATGCTCCCTCAAACTATTTTTGGGCCAGACTCACCCTTGGACCACCCTAGCCCTACCACTCCCCCACCAGTGTGTCCTACAACTCCCTCACCCAGAGATCACCCCATCCCCCCCCACTCCCTCACTGCCAATAGCAGGACCACCCCAAGACCCCAACGCTCCCCCTGCCACCACCAGCAGGACCACCCTGAGCACCTGACACTCCCTCCACCACCACTGCCACTACTGGTGTGACTACCCCAAACCCAAAACATTTCCTCTGCCACCACCACTAGTGGTGGTGATGGGAAAACCCCAAACCCCCTTCCCCCACACTACTTCCCTGCTTACTGGCCTGAAAGAGCTGCATGATATGAGTGAAGGAGGGGGCCTGGCTGTCCTTCTCTCCTGTGCTCGGCCAGAGCAGACCCTGGGAAAGACTCCGGCAGCCTCGTAAATCTTCCAGAAAAGCTGCTCTCAGCCAGAGCAGCCCCTGGGAAAGACACGTGCAGCCATGTTCATCTGCTGCTTCCACTTCTACTGCTGACACTGCCACTGCCTCAATACTTGTTCCCTCCACCTGGCTTGACATGCAATGGGCACTCTGTAGTAGGGCAGATGTTGTAAGCCTTCTTACAACATCTGCCCTGCTACGGAGCACCATTAGGGACATGCCAAGCCAAGCAGAGGGAACAAGGATTGAGGTGGTGGTGGCAGTGTCAGCAGAAGTGGTGGCTGGAGTGAGGGTGTGGGTTGGATGGAATGGTGCAGTGGGCCAGATAAAGCCCACAAGCTGTAGGTTGAGGATCCCTGACTTAGACTAACTGTAACACCAATCTGCTGATTATGTGAACAGAGTTCTACAGTTAAGTAGCTTTCCAACAAGATTTCAAATCCTAAATAGAAAAAGAGAAACATAGCACACATGCTGCCAACTGTTGCATGAGTGCTACATGTTGGTGAATGTTTCAACACATGCCCCCATGCAATTAATCTGGTTTGCTATAAATAATGTTTGTGAATCAGTATGTGGATACAAATAAGTAAGAGGTGTTCCCTGCAATTTGGAAGAGTACCTTGAAACATTGGCATCAAACAATCAGGCTCAAAGTTATTTTAGCTGATGTTAATTGCACGGTATTTGATTTCATACTTCTCCCTGCAATGACAGCATGACACATAAATGAGCTGCAGTTTCAGCAGTTGAAGATCCTCTTTGATTTAGCAAAGTTTAAGTAAATGCAACTAGTGCAAAATATCTTTGAGACATCATGCTCTAAATTGGAAATTGACAACTTCATGAAATTAACTTTGCTTCTTACTAAATGACCAAATGATCTTTTATAAATAATAAATGCTTTTTAAGATGAGTTAAATTGCAAAATGTAACTGATGTGGCAATTCCACCAATATTTTGTTTACCGCCTTAATTTATTTGTTGTATACAGCTTTCATTGGTATAATAGGTAGACAAAAGCATTCATAACCAGATGCTAAAGTACAGCTGTGTTGTTTTCCCATCCTCAATCAATTTTGTCACTCCATTTTTATCCATGGTTCATTTGGAGAATTTCCTAACGGAGTGGAAAGTAGCAAGGGAGTGAAGAAACCACATACTTACAGTTATTGTTTCCATAAACACATAATTATCACAGCAAAAGTAGCAGTAGAAACATGTTGTCAATATACAATTAAAGCTTTCTTTAAAAAAAAAATATGTTTTGCATTGAATATTTTGGACGAGCTACATTTGGATAGTTTTCAGAATTTATTTATTTATTTATTTAAATTTGTTTATCTCCCTCCTCCCAAAAGGGACCCAGGATGATTTACAACAATTATAAAATCATTTTTTTAAATTAAAAACTCTAAAAACTTTAAAAAACTTAGTATTAAAAGCCAAAAATTGCAACACAGGCATACTGGGGGTCAAACCAACCAATTGGCTGGGGAAATTGAACCATCCACTCCCCAGACCAAACATGCCAGCCAGGTTTTCACTCCTTTTCTAAAGGGCAGCAACTCCATCTGCATGCTTAGTTCTATTGGGAGGAGGTTCCAGAGGGCCGGAGCGGACGCCGAGAAGGCCCTCCTTCTCGTGCCAGTGAGGTGTGCCTCTCTGGCTGATGGCACAACCAGAGAGCCTCTCCAGTCCGCTCTGGTGGGACGGGCAGATGTCCTTGGGACTATGCGGTCTCTTAAGTATCCTGGCCCACTACCATGTAGGGCTTTAAAGGTAATAACCACCACCTTGAATTGCACCCGGAGGCAAACTGGGAGCCAGCACAGCTCCTTCAGCAGCAGTGAAGCATGGGCATAATGCCCGCATCCCACCACTACTCGTGCAGCCGCAATCTGGACCAGTTGAAGTCTCTGAATGGTCACCAAGGGCAGCCCCATGTAGAGCACATTACAATAATCAAGTCTGGAGGTGACCAAGGCATGTGTGACCATGAACAAGGAGTCCCGGTCAAAGAACGGACGTAATTGGTGAATCACACAAAGTTGTGCAAAGGCCCTTCTGGCCACGACTGCCACCTGCTCTTTGAGCAATAGTCGCGAGTCCAGGAGGACCCCCAAGTTACGTACTGGGTCTGTTTGGGGCAGGACTGCCCCAAACAGAACCAAAGGTGTTGGTTTCCGAAATAACACAGGACCCCCAACCCACAGCCTTGCCAGGATTCAGTTGTAACCCGTTGTCCCCCATCCAGACCTTGACAGCCTGCAGGCAAAGGACTTTCACTGCATCACTAGGGTCCCCATGGGCCGAGTTGGGTGTCATCTGCATACTGATGGTACCTCACCCCATTGGAACAGATGATCTCACCCAGCAGTTTCATGTAGATATTAAATAGAAGAGGTGAGAGCACCAATCCCTGAGGCATACCATATTGGAGCAGCCTAGGATTAGACATCTCACCCTCCAACCACACTGACTGAGTCCGGTGTGTCTGTAGGAAGCCTGTCTGGCCACAGGGGTGTGCTGGGAACAATGGGAAGGTGCTGGACAGGAAGTGGTGGGGACACCTATTTGGGTGTTGGGGTTGGTGGGGGAGTCCCATACATTCCTGTGTGCCACACTGGGCAGATCATGTGAGGGGCAGTGGCCAAGGCGACAGGGTAGAAGGCTACCCCGGGAACTGCTTGGTCACTACCCCTTGCTAGCTCCTCCTGGCGTGTGGCACTTTGGAGTAAACCATTGCTCCGAGCTCCCTCCTTCAGTTTGGGGGAATGTTTTGGTCTGGAGTGAAGCAGACCAAACAACCCAAAGCAACCCAGAGTCGGGTTCTCCCGAGTGGGGCGGGGTAATAAATTCAATAAATAATAATAATAATAATAATAATGTGCAGAGTAGGTGAGGGGTGGTAACCAAGGGGATGGGGTGAAGGCTGTCACAGGGAACTGCATGGTCCCCTCCCCGCTAGCTCAGTCCAGGGGCCGGCACTTTGGAATGGACCACTTCTCCAAGCTGAAGGGGGAAGCTTGGAGAAAGGGTTTAATCTGGGGTGCAGTATGCCCGGCAGATAAAATAATGCAGTGGGACCTCGTACAACAATTCCCCCATACAGCAACAATAGCACATAACAATTAGGCTTTGGGGGGAAAATAGCATCCAACATAACAATTTTCCCTATGGAAATAATCATACAATGATTTTTCAATGGAAAAAAATCACCTAGCAAATAATAATAATAATTGTTGTACAATGCATCCCATAGGGAAAACACTATATGATGAATGTATCATATAACAATTTTTTATACAACAACGAGCCCCGTGGAACAGATTAAAATCATATGAGGTACCACTGTAATAATATTATTGGTGACCCAGGGCACCAGAGGTAAGAGTGGGGTGGGACAAAGCCCGATTGCCTGATATATCAGCATGGGCCTATCTGGCCAGGTTATCCTGATATTGTAATAGAGTAGACCATATTGCCAGCAACTCAATGCTGAATGTCAGGCAGTGGCTAATTAACCTGACAACCCTGAGGACTAATGGCCTTGGGTGTTGAAGTTCACAGAAAAAGGTGGTGGTCCTCAAGTGGATTGAGTCCCACTTGAATCCACTTTGATGGAGGGCAGCAGCTTCATCAATACTGGCCTGGGGCTGATGAGGACTTTGCATGCCAAAAGGGCTCAGGACCAGAAAGTGATTTACGGAACTGAATCAGTGGTATGGGTGCCATGCTGTGATGTGGAAGGCAGATGAAAGGCCACTGCATAATATTATTAGGAGAGTATTCATGGCTGATCGCCATTAGAATCACCAATATTTGGATTCAGCAGTGGCGTAGGGGGGAACAGGGGGCAGACCGCCCTGGACAGCACTTTTTGGGCTATGGGTGTTCTTCGACTACAATTCCCAGAAGCCCTAGCGGGAGCAGGCACCACCATTCACCAGGGGGCAGCAAATTTTGCTTAACCTCCAGGCAGAAGAAATCCACGTGACATTATTGGGATTTGGATATAGCAGAAGAAGAAGGAAGCCTACTGTAAACATGATGTATAAGCCAACAATTACAAAGAGAAAGGGAATTAAAAAACAGAACTGAGAGTATGATTTCAGACTCCACCCCTAGCATTTGTTGGAATGGGAAACCCAACCGACACCTACATTAGGTGGAGTTTCAAAACAAATTCCCAATGGTGTTTGCACTCTGTGTTTTTGGACTCATCTTTAAGGAACAGAACTGGTAGTTAGCTGCCAATAATTTTAGGCACTCAAAAATATATTTCCTTTTGGCAATATCCATAAAATATTGGTGCACAGTGTGAAGAAAACTGTTTTAGGCTGAAAGTTCACTGCTGCTTCAATTTTTTAGTGGGCCAAAGGTGGTATCACCTGTCCTTCCCTTTGCATGGAGTCATTCCAAAACCTTTGGTGAAGAATTTAGCACAATTGCCAATAGCTAATGTTTTGCTTCCTGGCATTGAAAATGTGTACATTTGCAAACATAGCACCTCACTAGCAAATTGTTGGGATTAGATTCCTGATTTTGAGGCTTGATCTTTTGGTCTTCCTCTCAGCCCTTTTTAACCTTGTGAGCTGCCCAGAGTGAGAGTGTATTCCAGATGGGTGGGGTAGAAGTCAAATAAATAAATAAATAAATATTACATTAAGAAAAATGAAGAGCCAATGCTTCAGTAAGTGAACACAGTGAAGAAGAAAGCTGAATACAGAAAGAAAAGGATAGAAAGCCGAGCTGTGAACTGGAAAAACAAGCCTAGCCATGGTCAATACTTGAAAAACATAGAAGGCGAGCCTGAACCAAACCTGACATGGGGATGGTTAAGAGCAGGAGTTCTGAAGAAGAAAACAGAATAATTCATTTTGGCAGCTCAGGAACAAGTTTTGCCAACAGATTGCATGAAATCACAAATACAGCATATATCCAACAATATCAACTGCCAGTTTTGTAATGAGAAGGATGAAATAGTAAGCAGATGCAGCAAAATTTCATGGACCGATTATTTGCAATGCCTTAACAGGGTTACAAAAATTATCCATTGGAAACTTTGCTAGAAGGTTGGTTTTGAATGAAGTAAAAACCATTGGGAACATCAAGTAGAGAAAGTTTTAGAAAATGAGAGATTCAAGATCCTGTGGAACTTTAAAATCCAAACAAATAGACGTCTGCCGGACAACACACCTGATGTAACTGTTGTGGAAAAGAAGAAAGTCTGGTTTATTGACATTGCTATACCTGGAGATGCACAAATTGAAGACAAGCAACTGGAGAATATCAAAAAATATTGTGATTTGCAAATTGAAGTTGAGCATCTATGGTGGAAGTGATCTGTTTTTGTACACATGGTGATTATAGCATTATTGCTATAATCCCTTGGAGCAATAATTAAAGGACTCTTGGAGCAATACCTAAAGGACTCCATAGATATTTGGAAATTTTGGACTTTATTATTATTATTATTATTATTTATTAAATTTAATACCCCGCCCCAATCGGGGGGACCCGACTCTGATTTGTACATCCTAACTCTCCAAAAGCAACTCTACTGGGAACTGCATATATACTCAGATGTTACCTTAACAGTTTTTAGGCTTGAACTGTTAATTTTATTCCAGTCCTTCAATGTGACTCAAATATATAAAGAGAGAGAGAGAGAGAGAATGCTAGCTAGTCAGAGAGTTAGCGATTTTATTTTCACCTGTGGGTGACGGCAGAAGTCGCCTGTGAAAGGTTCTGCATTCTTTTATCTGTGTTTGAATAGTTGTAGAGTTTCAAGAGACCAGCATAGGATAAGTACTAACTAAAATGGGCCAAATGTTTTACATTTCATTTTGTCTCCATTCTTTTAATGTATGCTAAAAGGACAAGGGGAAAATATGTATGTGAGAATGACATACTTTGATTGTCAAAGCACTGTGCCATACTAAGTGGATACAAGACATGAGTGCATCTTGTTTAAAAAAGTAATTGCTAAACACCCACCACTGAAGTAGTATGATTACTATCACAATTAGGAGATAGAAAATTTTTGTTGTTGTTGTTCAGTTGCACAGTCAATTCTGACCCTCCGCAACCCCATGGACCACCGCCCTCCAGGCACCCCTGTCCTCCACCATCCTCCTCAGCCCACCCAGCTCCATTCCCACTGCATCCACTATATACCATCCAGCCATCTCATTTTTGGCCACCCCTTTTTTCTTTTGCCCTCCTCCTTTCCCAGCATCAAGGCCTTCTCAAGGGAATCCTCTCTTCTCATTTGATGTCCAAAGTACCTTAGCTTCATCTTTACAATTTGACCTTCTAAGATAGAAAATTAATAACAAAATAATCAAAGAAGTCTGTACTTCTGCTGTATAAGAACTCTTGAGTGTGGGAGTTAGAGCACACAAAGCAGATGGTAGAGGTCAACCAAGACTGATAAATGAAAAGAAGCAATGAAAAGAGACTTGCAAAAGACTCTAGAGTAAAAACAACAGAGACAATGAACAAGGAGTTAATGGAAATACAAGATGGCAATGATTGCAAACTGATTCCATGTAATTTAGGGTAATGCTAACACAAGTCCCTAAATACAGAGACAGAATTAGAAGTGGTGCTCAACACAAACTTCTACTGAAAACTGCAATTAATCTCTCTCAGCATCTCCTTCCTTCTGTAACATTAGGCAGATGAAGCAGTGGCTGCAACCCATGATGTAGAGGAGAAAAGCCGATGCTTGGTGTCCATTTGCTAGGACATGGTCACTATAAACTTCACAAGAAAAAAGAAAAAAGCAAGACAGACCCATTCTAATTTGCACTTAGTAGACACCAGTGGAAGCCATGCTTTTAAGTCTTCTCTCACTCTTTGTCTCTCAAATTGCTTGGATTTTTTTTTACCCAATAACAACATGACAGCATTTCAAAACTGCCTCTTTTGGGATGGGCTCAGTTCACTTATCCTGAAGTCACATAAGATTGGGGGAGAAACTAAAACATGTTAGCAATAGCAATTACACTTATATCCTTCCCCATAGTCCTTAGTACAGTCTCTGAGTGGTTCACAGACTAATTAGCATTCCCCCCTGCCAGCATGTGTTACAACATAAGATATGAGGAAAATATAATTACATTTCCCTGCCCCTCTCCATGAGGAAATGTCTGGGAAAGTGGAGGCAAAATCTCACCACCTCAGCGCAGGGGAGGAGGGCTACCCTACCAGGATTTCCTAGATAATAAAGTAAATATAGTAGTAAGGTTTCATTCATCTCTGAAAGAAAGTATTAGTATTAGGATTTTGTAGTTATATAATACCAAGCTTCTTAATAACTTACTATGATTTATTGTCAACGTGTGTGAAGTGTAAAAGAAGAGGGTTCATCATTGCTACCACCCAGTGTGTTTCCTTGACCAAGTAGGGATTTGAACCAAGACTTTTTGGGTCCATTCTCTTCCCTACAGTACACTAGTCTTATTACTGATGCATAGTTTTAACAAAGACTTAAATTCAGTGAAGAACATCCACTGTTTCCATGAGCAAACTAAGGAGGGGCAAGGCTTCTAACACACTTGAGATTTGCAGAGACAAAGGGACAGAATAGGAAGAAAGTTCTGGTGTTAGGAAGTATATATGTTGTTGGAATTCCATTGTGGCATTGGGTTTAGGCCCATATCTTAATCCTCATTTCTGCCTGCAAACAAGTATATGCACCTTTGTACCGATATACAGTAATACCTCGGATAATGTTTGCATCAGATAACGCTAAAACCGCATAACATTAAGCAATGTTAAAGTAACATTAAAAACCTATGGGATGCATCGGATAACATTTGCTAAAGCCTGTGCCAGTTACAATGTATCTCTATGGAGTTTTAACATTATCCGATGCATCCCATAGGATTTTAACGTTATCCGATGCACACATCAGATAACATTAAAAATTGGATAACACTAAGACTTATGGAACCAAGTTTTAGCATTATCCGAGGTTTTACTGTACCTTTGTCACTCTCTGCCTGTCATCTTTGTTTATGATGCGACCTTCTTGAAGATAATGGCTTGTTTATTCTGCTTTCCATATTTGACTTTGTAGACCACCATTATTTCTATAATCATTGATGTTGTAGCTTGCATGTATGAACAATGCTAAATTGCAAAAACTTTTCCTCTACAAAACTACTTTGTTTAAATAATTCATGCCTTGTTACAGAACAACTATACACAGATAATTAATATGTATTTAAGTAGCTGATGATGTAATTGACTTAAGTAATGGAAAGCACAACTTCATCAAGACATTTAAGGCTTTATTAAAGCCTCAGTGCAGGAGAACAAATCTTTCTTCAAATTCATTTTCAGACAAAGAATAGATTGGGTAATATCTATAGCAGCCTCTATCAGTTTTTGCTTTAATGGAAGCTAAGCTCTTTGTCAAATGAAACCATCCAAAGCCAACAGAGTAGATAGCTCTTAATCTTTATTTTCTGCTTAATTCTTCTAAGCTCCCACCCTCCAAAAAAGAGCTGTACGTGTGATGAGCAGCCCCACAAACTTGGCTGTCTCCCATGATTGACAACTTCCAGAGTGGCTTTTGGGGGTAAAACCTGAAATACAGTAATACAGTAATACCTCATATAACATTAGTATCGAATAACACGAAAATCGCATAACATCAAGGAATCTGGGGGGAAGAATTGCATCAGATAACATTAAGATCCTATGGGATGCTTCAGATAACAACCGCGAAAGCCTGTGTGGTTACAATGTATCTCTATGGATCCCATAGAGGATCAGATAACACGAAAAATCATATAACACGAAGACTTGTGGAACCAGGTTTTAGCGTTATATGAGGTTTTACTGTACCTCATATAACATTAGTATCGAATAACACTAAAATCGCATAACATTAAGGAATCTGGGGGGAAGAATTGCATCAGATAACATTAAGATCCTATGGGATGCTTCAGATAACAACAGCTAAAGCCTGTGTGGTTACAATGTATCTCTATGGATCCCATAGAGGATCAGATAACACTAAAAATCATATAACACCAAGACTTGTGGAACCAGGTTTTAGTGTTATATGAGGTTTTACTGTACAAACAAACATAAACCACCACAGGCGCAAGAACTTCTGAACCACAGTGACCACACATAACTCCAACTGTTGCACAAGTCCAAGACCAGGCAGCACCCTTTACACAACTGATCACTTATAGAAAAGCAGATGTGAATAAGGAGTTGGATACTGGAGGAATGCAACATGATGAATCCTGTTTGGAGGAGGGCACCAGCTCACTGATGTGGAGTGCAGCAAAGAATGCCAAGAGGGAGGAGGCCTAGAAAAGAACAGCTTCATAGTGGTCAGAACAGACCACCAACCAACAATTACACAAACAGACTAAGATGGCAGGGGATAAGGGGGTCCTAACATTCTCCCCCAGCCCTGACACACTTGCAACCCCCAGAGCCTTCTTCATATGGGAGTCACATGATAAGTATGCAATGCCTTTGGACTTGGCAAAGAATGCCTTGACTGCTAGTTTACCCTGGATGGATTGTGGAGCATTGACCACTGATGCTGTTTGGCACAAAAGTGGAGAAGGTGCTCCACCAGTACAGGTCAACAACCGGGAAGCTGATGGGATTCTCAAAAAGAATAGAACTCACTGCCACATAGCTGAAATGTGTGAGGGGGCATGATAGACTTGTGGATGGCCTAGTCTACTGTGGCCTGCCAAGATCCCATACCTCTCTGGGCAAGGTCTCCTGCACCTGGTGTACCTCTGGTGCCAATGCCCTGAATTTCTTGAGGTGTTGATGGGATAGGTCTGGACATTGGCAATGTCATTATACATGCCAGGGATGTGTTTAGCAATACACAATATATTATAATGTAAACAATGGAGTGTAAACACTGTAACCAGGTTCATGATCCATGGAGTTTTGTAGGGTAACTTGTTGACCTCTTGCACCACTACCATGTTGTCACACCAGAAGGTGACTATGGAGTCAGCCCACAGGTATGTCCAAAGCCACAATGCCCCCAGAATGGGGAAAAAAAATGCTAGGAAGATGAGGCCTCTAGTGACTCCCATCCTGTGCCACTCCTCAGGCCATTGTCCACAACACCAGCAGCTATTGTAATACAGTTAAACCTCGCATAAAGAGTGCCTCGCTTAAAGAGTAACTTGCTTAAAGAGCAGGATTTTCTCTGAATGTTCACTTTGCTTATCAAATAAAACCAACCAAAAACTGTCATGGGAAGACCCCACTTTCTTAACGTTCCCCAAAGATGGAGGAGACCTGATCCTTACTAGGCCTCCAAAAATCATTGCTACCATTCTTTATCTCCTAACTAGCTAGCAGAGGCCTTTTCTCTTGGCTATCCCAGAAGCAGTGTCTCCTCACATGTGTAAACAGTTGTCATGTTATGAGAAAATTTTCCTAGAGAGCAGGCCCTTTGGTTGTGTCAGAAGGCACCACATGGGTCAACAATCTCCATTTTGGTGAGAGAAAGTCTCAGTTCATTTTTGGATGTCTATGGATTAACTTGCCAGGGAAGGTTTCCTATTTGTTTTCATCATGATTACTTAGGCCTCATGTTTTGCTTTGGACTGATTCTATGTTACTGAGCTTTATCTATGTTTTTTTTTCTCTCTATGGACTATGCTTTAAGGAACCTGATTAATAAACTATGTTCTGCTTGAAGAACAATGTCTCTCTCTTGTGAGCAAGAGGTAACGATAAGTACACACACACAGGGGCAACAAAATCTCCCCATCTACAAATACTTACTTCAGAACAAAGTTGCAGCTAAGTCTAGCTGGGTTTCGCAGGTCGGCTCTTTTGTCGGGGAGCTCTGGAGAAGTCCTGAGGGGGTTTCTTGAAAGACAGAATTCCCTGGAATGGGCATGGGGAGAATCCAGAGCAGGGCAAGATGGCTGGTTGCCTGAGAAAAACTCACTTAACAAATGGATCAGGGTTCACAATCCTCTACCAGAAGTCATAATTGGTCACTTACAATGGTGTTTCTCTTAAAGAGCAAGCTCGCTTAAAGACCAATTCTGTGGAACACATTCAGTGGTGGGATGTCAAAAATTTTACTGCCCCACCGTGACGTCATCACAGTGTGGGCGGAACTATTGTCATGATGTCATAACACCATGGGCAGAGTCAAAGAATAAAATAAAATAAAATAAGCACACACACACACACACCATAACCCATCCACCCACAACACAAGGACAGCAAGGAGGACAGCAAGGAGGCCGTGCATATGTACCAAGCACTGTAGGCATGCATGCACACCAAGTGCTTGGCGTGGATGCACAGTGGGGGAACCAGTGAAAAGGTAAGCCCAGAAGGTGGTTCCCCTCAAAAGCTCCTACCAATTCTCTGGGACACTGGGGAAAGTTACTACCAGTTCTCGCGAACTGGTGAGAACCTGTTACATCCCATCGCTGAACACATTATGCTCTTTAAGCAAGGTACAACTGTAGATACCAAAACCTGCGGCTCTAGAAGCATCAGTATGGACCTGCAGAGTAATTGCAAGTGATGGATGCCATGCCAGAAGAAAATACCATTGTATAGTTGTGAGATTTGGGATCACATCCGCAGGTCCTGGTACATAGCCACAAAAATGTGCCAGTAGTAGAAGGGCTTGAATAAGCCCTTCATACCCTTGCAAAGGCTGTGGAGGAAGGCACTGCCTGGTACAACCAACCTGCCATGAGAACAGAGGAATAGCTCAACAGAATGTGGGTAGCGCAAATGTGGCCAGGCTGTGTTGTCTAAACATCTCAGGAGCTAGAAAATAAAAGAAGGTGATGGGTTGGGGGGGGGGGGGATGGTTCCACCTACCACCCAAAAATCCTGGCCAAGACTAACAGTGCCCTTTAAAAGAAGAGGGGTGTGTGTTGAAGCCTGGGACCTGAAAACCCAACCACAAAAGTAGAGATGAAGAAAATAAAATGAAGAGGGGACTCATTTTACTGACCTCAGCAGGATGGAAGGCTGAGTCAACCTCCAACCCTGTCAGGATCAAACTCACAATGGTTAGGCTGCAGTACAGCAATTTAACCACTGTGTTGTCATGATAGGACTTTACTCTCGAGTAAGCCCTTTCATGCTTCTGAGCTGTCGTCTCCTGGCTGAACAACCCAGGACTCGAAATTAGTGTAAATAGGGTAACACAAACCAAGTAATCACTCCAGGTCTCTTAAGATATTTTTAAAAGATATATTGAAATCAAAGTAAGTTACAGAATAAAGTTCAGAAAGCATATTAAAATAAAGAAAGCTGCCCTCCCTCTGTCAAAATTGGCTACACAATTGCAGCTAAGATCCAAGAGAGTCTCTTCAGGCCCCACATTCTGGGGCTTTTATCTCCTCCCTCAGGGTCCGCCTCCCAGCTATTCCCTTAAGGGATTCCAACCAGTGATCTTACAGCATGACATGTCCATCACACATTAGGTTTCATTTCTCCCAAATCACAAGGCTAACATTTTTACACATAATGATACCATTGGTATGTGAGAAAGGGAATGGAATCTCCATCTTGGATGAGGCTACAGCACAGAGGTTTTTTTAGTGAGCAAAAGCTCATGAAAAGGTATAGTCCAAAACTAGGATTTTCATGGCATGTGTCACCAGGGAATTGAGGAAGAAGAAAGTAAAAATATCTGCATGTAGCAGTTAAATGCCTGGCAGTAGTTTCAAGGGTGATAATGTGGCTGAAAGGTGACCATATAATAGGAAGCGCTGCTAATCATAGTTGCCCATGGCGTCATGGCGTGGTAGTAGAATTTTTGACATCCCATCACTGCTCCTTCCCAAACTAAAATCCTACCATTCTCAGCATCACTCACCCTGAGCCTTTGTTATTGAACAAATCTGCAGTAATAGCTCATCTGTAGATTTTGTTGTTCTCAAGGGATTGCCAGGGTTCTGAGGCAGCCAAAGAAACAGCTGAGTGCCGTCCCTCTTCCCCTCTGCCCACACCATCGCCAGAGGATGAGAATAAAAGGCCACCAGTGTTCCGAAGCAGCCAAAGAAACAGCTCTGGCCGCCCAGAAGGAATCGAGATCAGCTTAGCAGCATGGCTGGCCAGCCATAAAAACACCACCTCACTGCTGCCACTTCCAGCACCACCAGACTCTTTCCTCAGACTTTTCTTGATCACTTTCTGTGGGACTTCTCATATGAGTACTGTGGATTTAGCAAATGTGGTCTTTGTTTTTGCTTTGTTTTTTGTAATACTTTGTTACTATGATATTGATACCTTTGAAACTGTGATGATTTGTGATAATGATATGTTTATTATGACTGTGAAACCTGTATTATGATATGTCTATTATGACTATGTGGAACCTGTAACTGTATATTGTGCATCTCTGTTAGATGCCCAGAGTCACTCTGCAAGTGGGGCGGCATACAAGTCTAAAAATTAAATTAAATTAAAATTGCTCTTTAAATTCTGTAAATGGGACAAGATGTTAATAGACAGGGTGAGTGATGCTGAGAATGGTAGGATTTTAGTTTGGGAAGGAGACTTTTGGCCCAGTATAGCTTCCTCTTGCAAAGGATATCAAAAGGGTACAGATACATTTGCATAAATACCCTTTCATGTCCACCAGTTTCTTAGAGAGAAAGCTGTTCCAGTGTTGAGTCTCGGGCAGAAAACCTGGTGCCTCTAGCACAATGATGAAGAAACCTGTAAATAAAGTCCTGAACAATCTCTTTGCCACTTTGCTGCCTAACATACAAGGGTAGCACAGCTTTTAATCTTGCACTTTACCACCTGCCATAGGGAACAAGGTAAATGGCCTGAAACCATGGTCAGACTCCATTTGAAACAAGGGGAGTGTGGCAAAGAGCACCTACTCGGTGTAATTGTGTGCATGAATGCTAGCCTTCATTTGTGACAAATGTAGGTGAGGTCCCAACTCTGCACACCTGCTTTATATAATGACACCAAGAAGTTTTGTGTGGCCACTTCTGTATGACAACAGGTGAAAACTTGAAGCAAAGCAAATTGATTTGCCATTCCTCAGAGACAGTGATTTCTGAGATTACAGTTTTCTCATTATAAAGACATTTTCCCAAAGTAACATGAAAATTAATGTTTCAAATATCAAATTGGAAAAATATAATATACTGTAGTTGGTGTTCTCTGGGAAACATTTTAAATGTCAGCATTGTTTTCACAATGCATTGCAGCCTGAAAGACAATGAAAGATGCTGCTGGGTGGTGGTAGCGACTGGATTGTCCCTAGTCTACAGATACTGAAATGTGTAGAGAATTAAGGTTAACTGTTTGCCTGGAACTATTTCCACTCTTGATGCAGTACACTCAGTATTCTGTTGATATGTATACACAGTTTTTAGCATCTTTGTTTCTAACCTCCTTATCCTCTGGGTATTCCTGAATGGAGTTCCAGGCCGAATTCTGGAGGCTTTAGTCTAAAATATCTCTCATAGGTGTCTAAAGTAATAATAGCTGCTGAATAAATGATAACATATTGTTCCATTACTGACATGCAAAATGGTAGGTTGATGGAATAAGGGGATGGGGCCAGTGGTGGGCAGCCAAAAATTTTACTACCACACTGTGGGCAGAGCCTACATCATGGGCAGAGTTGACATCATGATGTTGTGGGCGGAGCTAACATGACATTGTGGGCAGAAGCGACAACATGGGCACAGCCAAAGTAAAAAGAATAAAATAAAAATACAGTAGACATAAAAATAGAAATAAAAATACATAAAAATACAAATTAAATAGACATTAAATACACATAAAAACACACTACATAAAACACCCACCCACCTCAACCCACCCCAAACACAAACCCTAGTCACTTACTGGGGTCGGGGAGCACCAGGCGGCAACAGCAGCGGCCTGGCCTGGAGTAGCATCGGAGGTCAGTGGTGGATGGCAGCCTCAGAGCTACAAGCATCGAGGCTAAGGAATGTGGGCACCTGGCGCCTGGCATCTGGGGTGCAGCAGTTTTTTTTATCCTTCTCTGGGCAGGTTGAGCCTGGAGTTAGGTGGCCTGGAGCTTCCTCCACCACCAAAACTGCCACAGCTGGGCCTAGGGCGGCCAACTATCCCGCATTCTGCGTGGCAATCTCATTTAGGGAGGGGGAATTTCGACTTACCCTTGTTTCAAAAATGGTACCGGACCTAAAATACACACACACACACACACACACACACACACACACACACACACACACACACACACACACACACACACACACACACACACACCACATCCAAAGGTGAGTCACTTACCCTGGGGAGCAGGCTATAGGGAGCTTCATGCTAGTAGCATCTCTTCCTCCTCCCTGCTTGGGAGGACAGCAAGGAGGCCATGCATGCATGCCAAGCACTGTAGGCATGCATGCACACCAAGCACTTGGTGCGCATGCGCAGTGGGGGAACCAGTGAAAAGCCCCCAAGGTGGTTCACCCCAAAAGCTGCTACCGGTTCTCCAGGACACTGGGGAAAGTTACTGCCGGTTCTGGTGAACAGGTGCGAACCTGTTGCTGCCCATCACTGGGTGGGGCTAAGCTATATGGGTCTGCAGATCATTCTGGGTACTATATTCGTCTTTACCATTATGCTTTCTCAGAAAGTATGATGCTCGTAAGTATCATAGCCATAGGTTTGATGGGAAATTCTTGCCCAGCCTTTCTCCTTCTCTCTCTCGACATTCTGCTCCAACCCAATGTTCAATCCACAGCCACAGTTCCCACATCCCTCCCTTTAAGGTTGATGTTTCTTAGGCCATGTTGGAAATTTGGCACCAGGTCTTCTTTTGTCTTCTCTTCTTCCAGCCACATGATGGTATTCAGTTAATAGTGTTGTTTACCTATGCGGAGCACATACACAGCAAAGCACATTCTTCTTTATGCTATCAACTCAGAAAGTTTTCAGAAACCACATCTTTGTAATACTTCCTAGTTTGTAATATGATCATAAGATGTAATGCAGATAATCTTTCTAAGGCTATGTTGCTCAAAGTCTTTGATCTTCTAGGTGATTTTTGTTGTAGACTTCCAGGTCTCATTGACATAGGTGGCAATCGGTACAACAATGTCATTAAATAATTTGCTCTAAATGTTATTTCAATGGAGAGGGATGTCCAAATCAAGCACATTTGTTGGAAAATAACAGTTTCCCAAAAAATTTCAGGATCTGGCCTCTTACACTTACTACAGTATTGTCTGGAACACTACCAACTTACATTAGCTTGGTCATACCTTCACTGAGTCTAAAACCCACTTTACATGTTTCTATTTCAAGTCCATGTGTCATTTCTCAGCTTTGTCTCAGTACTTGCAAGTAAGGCAATGTTATGAGTAAAGTCCAGATCAATTTGCCTTGTTCCTTCCATGGAATGCCAAAGTTTATCATCTTCATTGTTGTTGTTGTTTTCGTGGTATAATCCATGATGATCAAGAATAAAAATGGGGATAGGATACAGCCCTCTTGACACCAGTATCAATCATAAAAAGTCATTGATGCAATTTTTCAGTTCTCATGCAGCATCTAGAATTGTTATAAAGACTTCTGAAGATGTTAAGACATTTCTTAGGAGTACTATTTATTTGCAATGTATACTGATTTACTGTTCATAGAGTCAAATGTTTTCTTAAAATTGATAAAGTTATTTTATCTGGTTTTTGATACTCAATACTCTGTTCAATTACATTTAATAGGGAGAAAATCTGTTCGCCACATGAGCAACCTTGTCTGAATCCAGCTTGCTCTCGACACATATGTTTAATGATCTTCTGAAGTCTTTTAAGTAGGACAGTACTGAACACTTTTCCAGGGACTTAGAGAAGTGTAATACTTTTACAATTATTAAAATTGCTTAAATCACCCTTTTGGGTATTTTAATGATAATACTTTTACTCCAATCATTCATTTTGCCAACAGACATTTAATAGCTTAGTAAGTTTACAAACAATTGTGTTACCACTATATTTCAAAAACTCAACTGATATTTGGTCTAGTCCAGGCATTTTATTGTTCTTGAGTTCACATATAGCTTCTTCTACTTCCACTGGGGTAAATAATTCCAAGTCTACATCCTTTTTTTAGCCTGAAAAAATGCACACGGCTAGTAGCAAAAATATGGAGACACTTTATAAAACTTTTCAAATAACAATGTCATATTTATTATTATTTATTTATTTATTTATTTACGTTTGCTATCCCACCACAATCGGGTAAACCCGACTCTGGGCGGCTTACAGCATAGCTAAAAACACAGATGTCTACCTGTTGGGTTTAGTTTTTCATTACTTCAGCCAACATTGTTTCTGGGGTACTAAAAAGCCTTAGGTGATGATTATGTTTAAAAAGTGTAGACTATTGGCTTTGCTTCCTAGCGTACTAGAAAATGCTCAGGTAGGATTCAGTTCTTGGACCACCAAGGGAATAGCAACATGATGAACATGTGTTAAAGGTCTCTGTCTTTTATTCTAGATAAAAAAAGAATGCAACAGTTGGTGTTGTATGAAGATTCTTCATAAATTATTAACTAAACTGTTTTATCAAAAATCAAAAATCTTAGCCTCGGCACGGGGTGGAGAACCTTTTCCTGTTGGAAGGCTGCATGTACTTAATAATTTTAAAAACAACAACCCTTAATTTTAAAGTTACTAAAGTAAAATAAAAGTAAAAAAGACTAACAAAATGTATTAATATAAATAAAAGGATTTGTTCTGTGAAATGTGGATTCAGACAAATGGCTGCATGTGGCCTTAAGCCCGCAGGTTCCCCACCTAGGGTATAAAGATGTTCTTTCCAGAGGGCAAAACATCCCTAGGGTTGATGTGTTGTGGACAGAACTAAAGTGCGCACGGCTTCTGATATTCTCACACAAACATATGCATTTTACCCATGTGCATGCATAAACATAGCCATTTCATTCATCTTTTAAATCAAGCAAGGGTTTTGCAATCATTGTTTCAGTCAATTATTTGCTCATTTAAAAATGAACTAGGGTTTGGGTTTCCTCTTCTAATGGACTTCCATGAAAAACTGAGAATTTGGAGGGAAATGGTATTTGGTGCTCTTCTGGGATAATCAGTGTCTGGGAATGTCTGGCTGAAAATGGGAAATGTAAGGTGCATTCATAATTGGAAGGGAGTGATACCTGCAGCTTATTGTGGCTGGGAAAGATCTTCAAGACCAGAGAGTCTTGTTTCTTGGTACTGAATTTATAGGAAAGATGGTTTTAGTTGGGCAAAGGGAGGGAATCATTAATGTTTGGTGAAAATCAATGCTTGATTGGAAGTCCCTGTGGAAGAGTTGAGAAAATGAAGCTTTCAGAATAAAAATGGGGTCAGAAGTTACTTTACTATGTTAGTTAACTGTAAGGACCACTCACTCAATGCCCTGCTATGTGGTAAGAGATGTATCACATGTATTCACTGAGATTATGCTGAAGCAACATTTGTGTATAAGGACTATACTTGGTAATTCAGTTAGCTTTCTTATTTTCTTGTGTGTTTGCTCTGTATTGTTCCAGCTTCAGGGTTCAATGGATAATTTGCTCCAGAAAAGGTTTGACATATTTCTGAAATTGTTTTAAACTGTTTTGAAACTTTTCTATTCTTTTTTTACTTTTTCATTTTTATATTTATATTTGAAATACAACAGAGCCCTGTTACAAACGCCTCGAGTAATGTAATTCTCGATACAAAAGGAAATCCACTGAATATGATGCCTTGAATATTTGTTTCCCAATATGAACAGGTTATTGTTGTTGTTGTTGTTGTTTTTTTGGGGGGCAGACAGCAGCCACTAGTGGTCAGCTCTGGTAATGTTCTGGATCTATCTCCAACAATTAGCTGTGGTTGCTCCCAGTGCTTCATTTTTGGTAGCAGTGGTGGCAGGTAGATGCTGCTAATTCCTAGGATAGCGGGAGGGTTTTCAGAGCATTCCCACTCCTTGTTTGGAAAATTTTTATAGGTTTCTACTGTGTTTTAGCAGCTAAAATGTGATGCTAGGACACTTCTGGGTTCGACACTGGTAACCCAGGCACTGCCAGAAACTCCCACCACCACTGGAAGTGCCCAAACATCACATTTTAGCTGCCAAAATGCAGTGGGAATCCAGCAAGAATTCCAAAAACAGAACAGGAATGCTCCAAAAACCCTCCTTCTGCTGTGGGAAGCGGCAATGACTGCCCAGCCACCTCTACTGCCACCAAAACCAAAAATGAAGCACTGGGAGAAACCACAGCTGATTGTTGGTCAAGCACATTACCAGAGCTGGCCACTAGAGTTTGCTGTCCAACCCCCCAAAACCACCACTACCACCACCACCACTACCCAGTCATATTGCATTGAAAATCAATGTAATCCTTTCTGGAGGTCAGAAAAAAAGTGGAAAAGGTATTTTATCTGTTCAAAACTCTTGATAAAGTGAAAAATTCCAAAGTGCACTTTATAAAGAGTTTTGAACAGATAAAATACTTTTTTCAACTTTAATCTGACCTCTGGAATAGATTAATTGGTTTTCAATGTATTCCTATGGGAAGCCGCACTTGATGTACAAATTTTCCATTATACAAAAGGTCCCGAGGAACAAATTAATTCCATAACTTGGGGTTCCACTGTATAAACATTTATTCATTCAATGTTTGGTCTTTGGATTAATAGGGTTTGTGGGATTTAAAATTGGGCCTTGTTTTTCTGCCAGAAGCCTGTGTGTTTTGCGAGTGTTGTGGCAGCTCTACATTGCAGTTCATGTAAGCCAGGGGTTCTCAACCTATGGCCCACAGGCCAACCCCAGCCCATGGTACCATTCCATGTGGCCTGCACTGCCACTAGTGGAAGCAGAAGTGCTTACAGCTGCCATAAATGTACCCATGTCTGTCCTAAATACATTTATGACAGCCATGGACAGATTTTACAGCAATGTTTACTGCAGGGGAAACCATCAGTTCAGCCCACTCATCTGTTTGATGGGGTGTCCTCTGGCACACAGCTTGAAAAGGTTGAGAACCCCTTATGTAAGCACTGGAAGCACTGTTTAATTAATTTAGATTAATTTGTTGAAAGGTTTCCCAGGACAGGTAGATTCCTACAGCCATCAGCACATTTAATTCTCCTGGAATCACCCACATATCAATCAGAAGGGTAGTGTGGATGAGTAACTAGATTGTGCCACCTTGAACCTGTCCTTCTATGACAGTCTCAAATTTGTCAAGGTTAGTTTCCTTCCACTTTACATTAAATCCATAGCAATTGATATTTCTGCAAAAATGGCCTTTGGGAGATATAGACAGTTCCCCTGCTGAAGGCTGTTTTGCCCATAAGATTGTCAGTTGGGTTTGTAAAATGAAATGTTTCAGTGAGGTGTATATGCCTTTTTGACATTAGCAAAACAGTTGTGACAGGAAATGGAAGTGAACACAGTTTCTGATGTACAAACATAAAGGGAAGAAGTTGTGCTGTATCCCAGGGCCAAAAACTGTTATTTTTAAACTACTTAAAGCTCACAAACACAATTTACAGTAGAATTTGCAATTTTATTTGGTGCTTTCCAGACTCTATTTCACATCCTCATATGAAGTCATGCCCTTGAGCAGATAATTATTTTGACACAATTCTGAAAACTAGATGTGCTGATGTGACAATTTTATTCCTCTTGCTTCCATTTCTTCCCCATATATTATCTGTTCTATGTCTATTGAAAAGGGTCCCCATAACTCAGAATTGACTTAATGATACATGATTATTTTAAAGTCTATTGTATGAGGGTCTACTTGAATAAAAAAATCTTAAACAATGAATTTTAATTTGACCTTCCTACAACATTTGACAAAAAAGAGGGTGGTGATGTTTCCTGTTTATGTGAACTTGTAATTTGTTGTATGTTAAGGAACAAGACATTTTAATGGAGCCTCATAGTTTACTTTTTTCAAACACCTTTCAGCATCTGAACCTTAATACATCTACCCCATCCATAATGCAATAAATAAATAAAATACACCCCCTCTCCACCCTTTCCTACTTTTCAGTGGTACACAATGATCATATTTTTGTTATCTAATATCTCCTTTGTGGAAGAAACTGTGCGAGTTCTCAAATAATTGGTAGTTGTTTACTCACCACCAGTTGCACAGCTTTCTGTAACTATGATTACAAAGATACAGTCCACCGACATGCATATATGTCATATTTCATCACAAAGAATACCAAAATGGAGCTCTGTACCTATGGAAAAGTTGCCCATACATTTAGAACATTAAAAATAAAAATGATGTTCACTGCAACGCTGTCCTTATCTCCTAGCTTTGCTTTCAAATATCCCTGCAATATCTCAACAGCTTCTATGGGCTGAGTAATCTGATCTTGCTTAAGTAGAAACATTAATTGAATCTTCCTTCCTTCCTAAAATGGACTTTATTTAGCTTTCTGTACCTTTGGATTTCAATGCTTTGTCAATTCACATGTATTTCTTTAATGATTACTAATCCATAGGAGCACCCATGGAGCACATATGCATGCATATTATGCCTTTACATGGATGTACAATCACATCAAGATTATAAATTGTTTGTCAAGTTAATTAATGCACACATATGTACAACGTCAAGGAAACTGTTAAATTACTTTCTGATGGCAATTCAGTAAAAACAGCCAGCAATGGATAAGTGAATGATGGATTGTTATGTTTACAACCTGATTAAGCAAACCTACTTTTAAAAATCCAACTGCACTTAATAGAATCCAAACTGCAGGTAGGTATGCTTAATGAGGAGGGAGTCCTGTCCATGGTGTTTTAAAATAAATATGCATAAATGATAGACATAAATTAATTTAACTTACATTTGGTTACACCTAAGATTTGTCTAGATGCAATTTTCATGTCATTATTCAATGCACTGAACTTGGTTGGTAAAATTTCATCAAGGTTGTGTTATATGAATGCCCATGAGATAATGAAAGGAGGGTAATATAGTTGCACAACATGCTGTGTGAATTATATCATTAGTACAGAAATGATACAAGTCTGGCATTTTTGAAATAAGCATATAATTTGTTGCATGTTAACGAATAAGACATTTTAATGGACCCTCATGGTATGCTTTTTTTATCTCCCTCTCCCTAAGGTGACAGATTTGTCTTTATTCTCTGCTAAGACTACGGAAACCCTATGTGTTCCAAACAGGAAACTTATGACCTACATAAGACACATATAATTTGCTTTTATTAGCTGTCCACTGACAAATGTGTTGTGCTAATGTTGTTATATAAAAACTTGACTTATTTTTGACCTCTTGACCTCTTGTGTGATTTTGTCTTTGTCCTGCTAGAAAATATGGGTGGGGGAGCCCTGTCGTTGACATAATTAGCCCAAGGTGGTCAACAGTGTTATATTTTAATCTTCCTTTTAGGAACTGTGAGTCAATTCTCCTATGATTATGTGACAATCATCAACACAGCACTTCTAATCTGAGGAACACAGAACATATAGATGTAAAATGGCTGCATAGATTAGTAATTTGATAAAAATTGCAAGTTTGATGTTTTCTAGCTTGTCATATCATTAATAAGTAGGAATCTCAAACAAATCACTGAAAGGTAAAGGTAAAAGTCACCCTAGCTCAAAGGCCTATTGTATCTGACTCTAGTCTAGGGTATGGTGTTCATCTCTGTTTACAGCCAAAGAGCCAGCACTGTAAATCAAAGCAATTTTGTCTTGAGATACTCCTCTAAGAGCAAAATATTTTTAACTGCCAGGTACACCTCCTATGTGTGTTTTCCTTTTCAGAAGTAATAGGCACCAGAAAAGTTTTGCACAAATTATTAATTATCTTGGGGGAAAGACCTATTTCTTCTATTCTTGGCTGGAAGGGAGAAAGTTTGCAGGCCTTTAAAATTCTTCATTGATCTGTCAAGAAAACTTAAATTAATGAGAATGGGTGTTCTTTGTGAAACATGGAAAACCAAGGAACAGTGATGGGGAGATAAATTATATTGCAAAAGCTAGGACACTGTCTGATTAGTCCTTGCTACTTAACCATCCTAACTTTATTCCAGTAACTGAGGTATGAGTTAAAAAAAAAATTCATACCAAGGACTAGGATTTACCAATAAAGGATCCACAGATTTCCCACAGTCAAGAACAAGAAGACATAGTGGTCTTACAGGCCATTGTCCAATTTCCTATTGCTAGTGCTAAATGGAGTAAACATTCTGACTGAACAGGATTTTCATAATTGCTGGCTTATCGTTCAACAATTGTTTCAATAGCTCCACGATTAGCTGGGACTAGCAAGTAGATGTTGGCCTTTATTTTTATGTAGAAGAGTGGGAATAAATGACAGGATTTGGCAAGGAGGTAAAGTTAAAGAAAAGTTCTTAAGCAAACAGAGAGGCTTTGCTGTTTGGTTTGCATTATATGGACAGAACATGGGTGGCAATTTAGAAGTCAGAGTTTGCCATGATGTCCCCGACCTTTGCACTCCAGTGTTTAGGCATGCCTGCCACATGTCCACGGAAGTGTCTGCAGACATAGATAGTGCTGGCTCTTTGCCTGTAAACAGAAATGAGCACTGAACCCTACAGTTGGATACAACTGGCTTTTGAGCAAGGTTGATCTTTACCTGCCCCTATCAAGAATCTTGTTAGTTAGTTTACCTACCCCTAAACAAGAATCTTGTTAGTTAGTTGCATTGGCACAAGTGCAATGGTGGAAATCAGTGCAACAAATTCCCACTGGTTAAGATGTTTTCACCTGTATCCTCTATATTGAACCAACTCATGCAACCCATGCAAAAGAAAGGATATAAGTAACAATTTGCTGACTAGTAGCAGTTTGTTGCTGCAGTTCACACTATTTCACTTATGCTGGTGTAACTGCGTTCTGGCCCACATTTTCCAATTTAATATAAGCATTGATCCTTTTAATTTATTTTTCTTTATTCCCATTTTTTCATGCCTTTGGGGTATTGTTTCAAATATGGTAAGTAATATATATAAAAAGTAAAAAAATCAAGCAATTTATTCTTCAATTGTTAAAGTTGAGAAGTGGGGAGATGGTTGGTTTTTTTCTGGTACACACTAGTTCCTATATAATGAATTCCTTTAAAAATTCACTTCAGTTTAATATTTAGTCTAAACATTTGAAGTACACACCCTTTGAGCAAGCCAAGTAGTTCAGATATGCAAAGGCAGTAAACAAAAACAAATCCAGACTTCATTATCCTCCAGTGTGATGTTAAGACCTTGATATATGACAGAAATTGACAGAAGGTAGTAGCATGGAAAGCCACATTTACCCAAGACACATTAAAACTGTCATCAGGTTGGTTGTAGGCAATATATTTGCTATTATAATTATATTATTTTAAATCCTATTTTTTAATAAATATGTCCAGAAGCAATGCAATGGACATAAACTTCCAAGTACTGTATGTGGCCATGTGTAACTGAATAAATGAAACTCTGGTTGTTTGTTCCAAGCAGTGGCTGGATTGCCAAAGTAAGTTAGTTTTGTATTTTTCTACCTTTCCAATAAATCAGATCTCAATTCATTCCCAGTTGTTGTTTGTTTGTTTGTTTGTTTGTTTTGGGGGGAATGGCAAAATCTTTGATGGAGACCTGAACATGTAGAAAGAACTATATTTTCAGGAAAAAATAAAGTAATTTATTGATCTTTCAGTGCAAGCTGCTGCTAAGCCTCTGGCTTATTAAAGCAAAAGCAGTCTGAATTTGCACATTAAATAGTTCCAATCATCATTATTTTCACATCTTCTGTCAATGTATGTTATGCTAATATGTGTCAATTAAAGATTGTCATTTTTAGATTGAAAACAAAAGCTTGCCCTTATTTATTCCACAGATTAGAGCAATATATGGGTATATATTTATTTTGAGGTTGAATAGAAATAGTGGCAGCTGGTGTTCCTAAAATGTGGGGCTGTTACAAGTCTCATTCATTACATCAAACTATTACCACCACACTGTCCTTTGGTTTCACTGCCCTAAATCTCCTTGGATGTCATCTGCAATATCTATACCCAATTAGCAACTATTATACCAAACTGAAGTACCACCTTATTTCATTGGTTGCCAGAAGGTGGGGACAAGCAACAGAAGCATCTTGTTCTGTTCCTGGCATATTTGACTGTGAATGTTTCCTGACTAGATGGAAACAACAGATTTATTCCATTCCATTAGCCCTGCTGAAGACAAAAGTAGACTTTGGTCCCTGAATATGAAGCACTAATTACTTATGCATTTACTCTCACCTACAGAAATTTATTCCTGCAAAGTCCATGCTACAGCAAGCCACTGTGTAAAGCTGTGAAAGAAGACAAATCTTCTAGGACTCCACTCAGCCTTCAAAAGTTGCAGGCACATATATCTGCTGCAGCAAAACAGCAAAACACCTTGTGGGATCTAAATGGCCAACAAGTTTTAATTATAAAAAATATTGTAGATTCAGCCTGTTTAAGCCTAGCAGACTAATAAACAAAAGATTGCTAAGTAGTGTTATCATTGTTGCATATTTTGTAATCTTTGGTACATTCCTATTTCAATTAAACAGCAGACGTGCAGACAGATTACAGTTATACCCACTACTAGTAGCATGTGAGATTGCTAAAACACCAACAATTGCATTCAAGACTCAAATTACACTTCTAAAATTCTTTTGGCAACCTTGGGTCAGATGTTTATTTTAAACTAAAATGTCTCAACAAAGTTGTGGATTAAATGTCTGTGGAGCCAGATATTTTGATTTCTATTTCCCAATATGTATCCTGGAAGAACCAACCTTTATAGCACTGGACAAGCTAGACAGTTTCAGGACAACCAAAGAAAAGGGGAATGATAAACCACTTATAAACCACTCATTTAAAACTCAACAGAACCAAACATCACAATAGTAAATGTGAATATCAATCAGGAATTTTCTGTGCCATGATGTGTCATTTTAAATGAAGTTAGTGGTAAAGGACTATTACACTAGGCTGTAAAGCACCCTCTCACTGATACTCAGTGCTAATGAATGCATGAGTGCTATTATTCTAACAATGTTAGGGAAAGTGGAAGACAGATACTGTTTCCTGTCCTTGGTAGCTAGAAGAAATAAGTGGGCCAAATGTTCCAGTATCATCATTTCAAAAGCTCTTCTGACGTTTTTAGTAAATTTATTTATTTATTTATTCACATTTTATACCGGCCTCCTCACTGGGGTGACCCAGGGCGGTTTACAACATCATAAAACCATAACATAATACAACCCGAACCCATTATCAAAAACTTCAAAGTTACAATTATAAAAATTTTAAAAGTTTTTAAAATTTATAAAAATCAACAGATTTCAATAATAATTTAAAAAGTTAAAAACAACTTAAAGATAAAATACTAAAAGATCAGGGGAGAGAGGGAGCTCAAAGTAACCAGTGAGCTGGGGTCAGGAAATAGCCTATAACAACTGGCCACATTCCAAACATCAGTTTATCCCTGATATCATGTCTCCAACACCCATGCATTCAGCTGAAGATATAAAATGAAGCTGTCTATGCATAGTAGCTTTCATCTGATTGGGAATCTTAAGTGATTGCATGTCCTCATAGAAGCCCCTACACCTATTCAAGTGATTGAGTAGTTGTTGCAAATGTGATTAAAAAGGGATGGCAATGTTGGTTGGTGTGGCTATTTCCTCACCCCCACTCCATTCTACTCCATGTATTTTCTGAACAGAACAGCCGTCATTCTGCAGAGGGCTACATAGTGCAGCCTTCTCTGGACACAAGCTCATGTTGTTTAATTGATTTAATTTACTGTATATAATATAAGATCTGCAGCATACTAATGAATTCCAGGGCAGCACTTGTGAGGGAGGAACAACCCTAAAACTTCATGCACTCTGGAAACAGAGCTCAGCAGCATAGGATCAGTACCAAGTAATCATTGCATTATTAAAATCAAATAACAATAAAATTATTAGGCTAGAGAAATAATATAACTTATTTTTGTCTACCTTAATTAAGGGCAACTTAGAATTCAACCTAAGGAAAACTGCATTTTAATTCAGACTCTGAGGCACAGGTCAAATGCAAATTGTCTGGTAATTCTTAAGCAAGACAGCAGAAAATACAGGTACTACAGTTCTGGCTCTGGCTCCATAAAAAATATTTGTCACTGGTCTCGTTTGGCATATTTTTAAACTAATGCATAAGCATGAAGAGAATGGGAATCTGCTCTGCTTGAAACTGTAAAACACTGTTTAATAAATATGGTTTGGAATCTCCCACTGATAAAAGAGGTTAAATGAATTAGAATTATACCAGCAATGTGGACTAAAAAGCCACCCAAAGGCATTATGAGTATTAAGTGGATAAGGTGGAAATGAAATTCAAATACAAAGTTAAAGCTACAGCCTTACATGAACTTATCTGTGAGGTCCACTGAATTTAAGAAGGCTAACCTCTGAATGGGCATGAATAGCATTGCTGTGTAAAAGAGCTTGGACATAATGGGTGGAAATGTGTGTCTAGGTCAGATTGCCACCACCTGGGGATTTGGGGTTTTAAATTCCTCATCACTGAGCTTTAAATACATTCTACTATAGATCTGGCAACATTTTGAGAACTTGATCTTTAAGGGGAAGGAGAAGGATAAAGAAATACTAATGGAATTTTGACAATATGCAAATTTGAAGGTCTCTCAAACACAAGGATGAAATATTAAAATTGTTTCCTGCTCTCTCTCTCTTTTTTTAAAAAAACCCATGGCCTTGAATTCTGCACAGTCAGTACTCAACCATTTCTGTTAGTGAGGATTGGACTTTTAATCTGAGGAGAATATTCAAAACCCAACAGTCCAAAACAAAATTATATTGTTCTTTTCATCTTATTTGGGTGTCTTTGTTATACATAACAACAAATTTGGTTACTTTGTAAAAAGCACTAGTTATTGCTCACACGCATTGATATGATCTTTATGACCATTCTGAGTGTGTGTGTGTGTGTGAGAGAGAGAGAGAGAGACAAAGAGACAGAGAATGGAAGCAGATTTGTGTCTATATGCAGTTTCAATAAATAAATTTCTATAAAAATGAAGTATACTCACTACTGTTACATTTTCAACTGAGTTCCCTTTGATTTCCAATGCTAGAATACATATAAATTTTTTGTTGTTGTTCAGTCGCACAGTCGATTCCGACCCTCTGTGAGCCCATGGACCACTGTCCGCCAGGCACTCCTGTCCTCCACCATCCCCCTCAACTCACTCAGCTCTGTGCCACATTTTGTTGTGGTCGACACAGTCAAATGCCTTAGTGTAATCAATGAAACAGAAGTAGATTTGTTTCTGATATTCCTTTGTTTTTTCCATGATCCATCTTATGTTGGCGATGTGATCTCTAGTCCCCCTGCCTCTTCTGAAACCCGCCTGCACTTCTGGTAATTCTCTCTCCACATACTGTTGCAGTCTATCCTGTATTATCTTGAGCATCACCTTGCTAGCATGAGGGATGAGTGCAATTGTTCGATAATTTGAACATTCTTTGGCATTACCCTTTTTGGGAAGTGGAACGTATACAGATCTTTTCCAATCCTATGGCCATTGTTGTGTTTTCCAAATCTGCTGGCATATAGAATGCAATAATTTGATTCCATCATCTTGTAGGGCTTTGAAAAGTTCAACTTGGATACCATCATCTCCACTGGCTTTGTTGTTTGCAGTGTTTTTTAGGGCCTTTCTGACTTCACTCTCTAGGATGTCTGGCTCATGTTCAATGTTCTCATCATTGTGATTATTAGGGTGTTGAGGACCTTTTTGTAGAGTTCCTCTGTGTACTCTTTCCATCTTTTTTTAATCTCTTCTGCATCTGCTAACTCCTTGCCATCTTTGTCTTTTATCATGGTCATTTTTGCTTTAAATGTTCCCTTGAGTTCCCCATTTTTTTGGAAAAGATATCTAGTCCTACCCCTGATATTGTTTTGCTCTATTTCTTTGCACTGTTTGTTCAGGTAGGTTTCCTTATCTCTCCTTGCTTTTCTTTGAAATTCTGTATTCAAGTGACTGTATTTTTTCCTTTCTCCTTGGCATTTTGCATTCCTTCTGTACTCTGCTATTTTAAGAGCCTCCTCGGACAACCACTTTGCTTTCTTACGCTTCTTTTCTTTTGGTATGGTTTTCCTTGCTGCCTCCTGCATGATGTCCTGCATCTCTGTCCATAATTCTTCTGGCACTTTGTCTGTCTGGTCCAAGCTATTAAATCTGTTCCACACTTCCACTGTGCATTCCCAAGGAATGTTGTCTAGGTCATATCTTTCTGGCCTAATTGTTTTTCCTATTTTCTTTCGTCTAAGCCTGAATTTTGCGATCAGTAGGTTGTGATCTGAGCCACAATCTGCTCCTGGTCTTGTTTTTGCTGACTGTATGGAAGTTCTCCATCTTTGACTGCAGAGTATGTAATCAATCTGGTTTCAATGTTGGCCATCTGGTAATGTCCATGTGTAAAGTCTCCTCTTGTGTTGCTGGAAGAGAGCGTTTGCTATGACCAGTGCGTTATCTTGGCAGAACTCTATCAGTCTTTGGCCTGCTTCATTCTGTGTTCAAAGACCAAACTTGCCTGTTATTCCATTTAGTCAAGAGTAATCTGCTTTCCTAAGCTGGAAATATTGCACAACCTGAATCTGACTCATATTTTTAGTCAAAATATTAGTCATTGTCTATTCACCATAACCACATCAGTGGTTTTTCAGTAGTTATTTCCTGCTGTGGGCCTCAGCACAGAAATAACCTTTGGCTGAAAGAGATGTAGAGTCTTTCTTGTGAATTTGGAGATCATCCAATGTCAGATAGAACTGTCTGGTAGAAAGTGGATCTCTCCACATCCCAATGTTCTTGAAGTGACAAGTCTACAAAGTGCTAGCAGCAGAACACCAATTGATCACAATGAAGGAAGGGGAGAACCCTTACGTTTTTCAGATAGCTTTGAACTATCAGCCCCAAACAGCATGAGCAGTGATCAGGAACGATGGATACCCAAGAATATCTAGATGAACAAGTTCATCATCCTGCTGTAATAAAACTTATTTGACTCAGCTCTTTTTGCAGAAAAATCAGTCAAAATCAATTGGATCCCAACTGGTGACCTCCACTTCCTTCGGCAGCTTTCTATGAAATCTAAATGATAAAGAACTAATACAGGAGCAAGGAGGAAGTCCTTATCTCACTGGCATTGTAGATCAAACTATGCTTCTGGATTGTGATTAAGTCACATAGAATTACTTTATCAGGCTTTTCCTTTTACACAGTTGCAAATCTGAGGTTAGGACTTCCCATCTAGCATTATACAGTGCTACATGTATGATGCTTTTCCCCCTTTCTGAAGCTCAATAAATTGGCATATGGTTTCCTCTAACATAACTGTTGAGGCATGAATCTCTTCTACCATATCTCATCACCACATATAAAGAATGCATGAATTAGATCTTATTAAAATAAATGATTCATATTAATAACAACTTTAACTAGAACAGGACTGGGAATCAACTCAGCATCTATAGATCCTATTATGTAGTGCTTAGCAAATATGAACAAGCCTCTTTGGATGCTGATTAAATGAAAGATTAATTTGCCTCCTTGAAATGCTCTATTGTTATATTTCCCTAATGAACTCATTCAGGTTACAATTCACTGGGGTTCATTGGCCAGAATTAATTGGATGGAAACAGAAAAATGAAATGGGAAGGGAAGACTCATTGCCGATACTCTCCCTATGTTATTCAGGATATAAAATAAAAAGTGCAAACATGACAGATTGAATCAGGATGTTTGAATCTGTAGTGATAGCAAGGTGTCAGCAAGAAATAAGTGACAACTTCACTTCTGTGGAAACACTGTCTCTTTATAAACCTACCTTCTTCTGTTGTTGGTGATTTGTTACATCATAATTCCTTCACTCATATTTCTGTGATAACAAAGATTTGCAAAAGCCAAGTCCACAGAGGCAATTCAGAAAACAATATTTGTGGATAACCAAGTTCCATGTTGTACTTTCTACTTATATATCTCCACAACAATGATTTCTAGCTAACATTTGAAAGAGTAATAGTCTTTATTTATTTATTTATTTATTTATTGTTCACATTTATTATCCCGCCCCAATCGGGTATACCATTAGAGTAACTGTGCTGTGCCTTAAACAGTTTTGAAATGGACACTGTCCTCCCTCCATCTCACAATGTAAACTATTTGAGGGGATTTTTGTGTGAACACAAACTAAACTTCAGATTAAACCACATTTGAAGTTAAATTCAAACTTTACTATATTTCAGTTTTACTTTTTTCCTGACTGAAGCAAATAGTCACTATTTGTTCTGATTATTAGAGATCTGAAAGAGATTCTCTGGTGTTCTTTGTTGAAACCAAGGCTTACAATTTAAAACACTGCTGTTTACTTGCTAGTACAGGTACTTAGTATTACAGCTATCAACAAATGCTTGAATCTACCAGTGGGTGCATTTGAGCATTCCTTGACAACTCAGTGAAGACGTTCTCAAGCATTGGTCTCTAGGTATATTTTCAGTGCAAATTATATTATTCCTGTTGCCTGACCACTGTATCTAAGAATTATGGTAGTTCCAGTAAAAAAAAATACAAAGCCCCACATTTTGGAATGGATGCTCTAGGACAAACAAGATCTCATGTGGCTGTTAGTCTCAACAGATAGCACATAGCTAGAAAACATTAGAAAAGAGCAACTGAAATTATTATGCATTTGGAAAAGATTCTATAAGGAGACCTTAATAAAAATTAATAAAATAATTTTAGTGTGAAGAATGCTGAGAGAAATAGACATTTCTTTCACTTAGTTGCAGAACATTATCCATTAAAATATAAAAACTAGATTTAGGACAAGAGATATATTTCTTCATACAATGAATAATTATCAGGAATAATTCTTATCAGTAATTTTGGCCATTGGCTTAAATGATTTTTTTTAAAGAAAGATTAAAGAAAGTTGAACAGACTGAATCACTCAGTGGAAACAAGAAATTAAAAAGAATTATTCCAATCGTCTAAAACTCACCAAACGTCCTACGTCAGATCCTTGGGCAAAGTGAAAGCAGAGGGCACACAACATGGTCTGCCTAGCCAGCAGGTGATGTGACATTCATCTTGCTAAAAACCCACATGTGAATGGACTTGATTTCTCAAGTCCATTTACATGTGAGGAATGTCATGGAGACACCTACCAATGTGCAGACTGAAAAATGACTCCAAGGCATCCAAGGTAGTCCAATAGCTCAGGAGGTTAGGTATCTGTCTGCAGAGCCAGAGGATGGGAGTTCAAATCTGCATTGTGCAATCCAGAAGAACCAGGTTGTGTAGCTTTGGGCAAGCTGTACAATCCAAGGGCCTCATCAGAAGAGGAGGATGGTAAACCACTTCTGAGTACTTTGTATCTATAACCCCTTGAAAAGTATCACCATAAAACACAATTTAATTGATAGCACACAATTATTATTTGTGGTAGTATATTATTAATCTCTGATAGGCATCTAGTGAGCCCTTAGGGCCCCTGGCTGGCCAGTTGCAGAAAGCAAAATAAAGCCTGATGTAGTAAATGACTTCCTTTACATTTTTTCATTGAATTCATATTCTGTGTTTCCAGGGCAAATAGAGCTTAATGCAATCAGTAGAAATAGAATACAAGATGAAACACACACCTAGCAAGCAAGTCAAAACATATACCATGGTGATGAAGAACTTGAGGAAGCATTCAACCAAGAATGGCACACAACACACACTTCAGTGCCTCCATACCCACAAAAGATAAGGTGTTGAGCTAGGGTGGCTCAAAACTCCCTTTTATTCCTCTAAAGAATATGAGATAAATATTGTTATATCTTGAGGGCCCCACTGCCTAAAAAATGTTATAGTTTTGTTTCTCGTACTGCTGACTTGCCAACTTTCCAGCTAACAAGGTGAGATTCTTAACCACTGAGCCACCATAGTCCTGACTAACTAGATAACATCCTATTTCTCTATGAAATGCTAGCCAAGTAGTCCTAACAAAAGCTTTGATATGATCTTTTTTGTAATTCAAATTCAAATTCAAACTATAGTAAATTCAATTATTTATTAAAAAACAGTTTATGAATGTGGAATATTGTGCTTCAGCATCTGTGATTCAAAATACCAGGAAATGATCTGATATTACTGAATAATATTGTAGCCATATTGTCAGGAGGGGGAAAAAATGCTCCAAGATGGGCAGACTGAATATTGAAAACACCAACAAATCAAGATGTTTGACAGGATATCATTCTGTGCTCACTACCATTTAAATTGAGGCATCAAGCAAGAGAAAATCCCAGAACTCTTTCATCAGTTAAACACTTGTTACACAAACAAAGCAATCGTCAAGGCTGCTTGTTAATATAAGATGTATTTATTATTAAAGGAACTACATCTGTTAGTTTGAAAGCTCTGAGAAGAACAGTTAGTGAAAGAAAGTTCTGGAACATAATTTGTGTGCATGCGTATGCGTGCGTGCGTGCATGCATGTGTGTGTGTGTCCATCTCTGTCTCCCTTTTTCTATGTTTACATTTCCAAGCAATTATACAGAAGTAAGAAAGGTGATGTATCCAACTACCAACTGGAGACTATGATAGTACATCTCCACAAAAGCTCTTTTATACTGTTGGCATGTTTTCAAAACAATGTCCTGAGGCACAGGCACTAGAAACTATTCACCCACATGAATTACCATTTTGATGTAGAGCAACAAGTCAGACTGTGGGGTTTTCCCCTACTAGGTGTCTCCTTGTGAATGGTAATGAAAACAAGAGGGTATTCTATAAACTCTTCCAACTGCTGACATTGGTGTTGTCAACATTATGGCTATTCTTTGCTGTGTAGGGCTTGACATCATTTTTCCTGCTTGCAATATGGGCATGATATTGTGCAACAAAATTGGGTGACTTTCTTGGTGGTTTCAATTGTAGATAGAGAAGCATAATATCACACATTCATAAACCAGGGGCTTATTAAGAATTGAATTTCCTGCCTTTTTAAAATGGTAATTTAAGTATATAAACCAAGAGGAATTGCTATAGTAATTTCAGAAAGATGTAAATTAAAAATTGAAAATATAAGAAAAGATTAAGAAGGAAGATATCTGATGATACAAGGTTCAATTAGGGGTGAAGAAATGTTACTAATAAATTTATATGCATGTAACAACAGGAGCCATACTCTTGAGTAGGCCCCATTGGTCTTCAGCGTTGCAGCTCCCTGGCTGGACAACTCAGGTCTCAGATATGTGTAGAAAAGTTAGTGTTAGGCCAAAAAACCACTTGGAGTTTCTTCAAGAAATATATTGAATGCATAGTAAAATACAGGATACAGTCAATCAAAAGATCAGCAAGCATTTCAAAGCAGAAATAAGCAAGCTAAAGTTTCCAGGGAAAGCCCATGGGCCCCCTCCTTTCTCAAAGCTCACATTTTGCAGAATGAATGCACAGCATTCCAGAGTATGCCTGTGTGTATGTCTGCGCCCCTGGGCCACACCCTGGCCCTCCACCCTAGGGACCCCAACCAGTGATGGGATGATAAAAATTTTAGTACCCCACCCTGATGTCATCACAGTGGGGGCGGAGCTAACGTCATGACGTCATGGGTGGAGCCAACGTCATGACGTCATGATGTTGTAGGCGGGGCCAAAAATAAAATAAATAAAATAAAAATAAAACACACACACCCCTCAACCCACACACACAAAGCCGTTAATAAAATAAATAAATAAAATAATAATTAAATAAAAATACACCCAAACACCCACCCACTCCAGGAGCCCTGGGCCACCCGGCTAGGCGCGCCACCGGGCGCTGTGGCTCAGGGCTGCCCGTGGAGAGTTGCGGCCAGGAGCCCTGGGCCGTCCGGCTAGGCGCGCCACCGGGCGCTGTGGCTCAGAGCTGCCCGTGGAGAGTTGCGGCCGGGAGCCCTGGGCCGCCCGGCTAGGCTCGCCACCGGGCGCTGTGACTCAGGGCTGCCCGTGGAGAGTTGCGGCCAGGAGCCCTGGGTCGCCCGGCTAGGCACGCCGCCGGGCGCTGTGGCTCAGGGCTGCCCGTGGAGAGTTGCGGCTGAGAGCCCTGGGCCGCCCGGCTAGGCGCGCCGCCGGGCAGCGAAGCTTGGGGCGCCCATGGAGAGTTGCGGCCGCCAAAGTCATCCCCGCTGCAATCTCCGCCGCCGCCATTATCGTTGCTGCCGCTGCTGGTGCCGTCATCGCCGCTCCCGTCATCGCCGCCACTGCCTGTGTTGCCGCCGCCGTCAGCGCCGCCACCGCCACTATCTTGTTCTTGAGGACTGCCGGTGTTGCCGATTTTTTAAAAAAATTGGAGCTAAAATGGCTCCGATTTACTGCGCATGTGCAGAAACTCAATCTGCCGCATTGCGCATGTGTCAGATTGAGTTTCTAAGCATGCGCAGTAAAATTGGAGTAAAAATTGCTCCAATTTTATTGCGCATGTGCAGAAACTCAATCTGACGCATGCACAATGCGGCAAATTGAGTTTCTGCACATGCGCAGTAAATCGGAGCCATTTTAGCTCCGATTTTTTTTAAAAAAAATTGTTTTGGTGAGGCGTCCGGAACCGGACGCCTCAAAAGTGGACTCCCCTCACGGAGAACCCTCCGGGATTGTTCTTACTGGTTCCAGGGAACCGTATAGAACCGGGGACATCCCATCACTGACCCCAACCCATGATCTCACAGCAAGACATGCCAATCACACATTAAGTTCCATTTCTCCAATTCCATGAGGCACACACTGTTCACATTCCTCTTCCTCCCCCAGACTTGGAATTGCCATTTTGAAGATACTAAAACACATCTAGGTAGGCAAAAAGATAACAAAAAAGCACAGTTTCAAATGGTGGTTATTTTGTTACATATGCACTGGACAAAAAACGGGGAGAATTTTTTCAACAGGTAGTGAAGCAAATAAAAACAGAAAGTAAAGCAATTATTTTAGAATGTAACTTGGTTTTGGATAGAAAGCTAGATATATCTAAAGTAACAATAGCTGATCCTCAAATATTGTGGTATTTTTAAACCACAGTTTGGCATATTCTGGTAGTGGCAACCTTGTGTTGCCAGCTAATCTTTCTCAAACTAGATCAGGTGGAGAGAACTGCAGAATGAACTCACCAAATTGTGGCTTCATTTTGACAGTTTCAGGTCTGGCCTAGACATGAAATAATAATAATAGAATAACAATATATACAGATTAATGAAATAAATTTAAAGGATGCATGGAAACAGATGTAAGGAGAAGAGTTTATACAGTTTTACCTCGCTTAAAGAGCATAATGTGTTCCACAGGATTGCTCTTTAAGCAAGTTTGCTCTTCAAGCAAAACACCATTGTAAGTGACCAATTTTGACTGCTGTTGGGGGGAATTGTGAACCCCAATTTATTTGTTAAGCAAGTTTTGGGTTGGTTTTATTTGTTAATTGAAGCAAACATTCAGAGAAAATTCTGCTCTTTAAGCGAGCCGCTCTTTATGCGAGCCGCTCTTTATGCGAGGTTTGACTGTATATATTTTTCATATTTTCATAATACATATTCAAGAATAGATTATGTGTAAAATCATGTTTTAAATATCAGAGAATATATATTACTAGAATTTTGCAGGATTTAAAAACAATGAATTCTGATAAGAAAAAAGAATTAATGAACATGAATATATATTCAATGTAATATGAGAACACCCCTAAAAATACAGATGACATTTAACACCATCCTTATTAAATAAACTAGATAAACATCTTGTGAAGTGATGCCTCTCCGAGATTATGCTACTTTGATTTTATAAACAATTAAACCGGTATGCTGAAAACCTTGTTGTGCAAAATACTGTAGTAACTACCAAAACCTAGTATCCCAATGTGTCTTGTTTCCTCTTCTTCTCCACACATCATTAGCCATACGTGTGTCAAACAGAGTATCTCAGACTTCAAAATTGCCTCATTCATTTTTAGTGTCTTCTCACAATATCAGAAAACTGATAAAAGTGCTGGTGATTTGATTTAGGTGATAATATCAACATTTTAATGTATACAACACAAATATCCTTGCACCTCTTTCTTTGGAGTTCGTAGGCATAGATTTTTCAGAGTGGGCTCCTATAAATGAAGATGTCATCCAATAAATGGTGTGAATGTTGTAGCCATTTGTTCATTTCCAATTAGAGTCAAATCATGTGTTTAAAAAAGAATAATGGAAGATTTGTGTTTTAAATACAGAACATGATATAATGATGCCAGTATTTCATCCTGTGAGGATTTTTGGAACATTAATTAGAAACTGTTGAACCATAGTTTAGAATTTCACAAGGGTGAAGAAAAATAGGTTCCTTGCTAGTTCAGCTACAAATTCAAGCATAGTACAGAATAGTTGTACAAAAAATGCCACAAAATTAACATAGTATTGTAGCCTGGGGTTCTGGATGTGAAGAGGAGGAGGAGGACAGTTGTCTGGCCCAGCTGCCTGCTGCTGGCTTCGATCTGGAGTCAGAGGCTGAAAGGGACCTGTTGTCAGTCCCTTAGCCTGTTGTTGGCCCAGATCAGGATGTCAAGTATGAATAGATGGACCTGGCACCAGCCCTGCAGCTGGCTGTCAGTTCAGAGCCTGCTCCTCATGGCCAAGCTAGGCAAGATGATCAAGGCTTGACAGGATGATTGGGTTTCTGGCAATTGAAGTTGAAGAACACCTGAGTGTCAAGGCTCACCATCACTGATCTAGTCCATTCCCTCTTATGAGGGTAAGGATTCATGCAATCATTTTAGTCTTCTCTGTGCTCTATATTTAATATGAACATCACAGATCTTGGCCACAGGCTAACCTAGCTCAGTGATCATTTTCCCATAATAGAGAAATGGTGATAAAATCTGCATTTGCTTCTGCTGTAGGCATATCAGACTATGAATTTCAAATAAACAGATTGTTAGTTCCACAGAAATCTTTAAGTTGTTTTCCTACTTCAATTCTGTCCCCAAGGCAAAATGTCCCAATGTTTGGTTCTACTTTCTTCTCTTTTTAAAAACTAATTTTTAATTAATGGAAAATAAGCGAGAGAAAAAAAGGATAGCTAGAAGTGGTGTAAAGAAAAAAGATGTTTTGCAAAGCATAAAAATTAAGGTTCAAACAGACAGAGAGGTGGGGGATATATATGTTTTGAAAGGCATAAAAATGAGGGTGAAGTAGACAGAGAGGGGAAAAACATACCGCATATGAAAATATATGGAAACATGTAGTAAGTATCTAAGTTTGCCTTTCTATGATTATGTTATGGTGGAATACAGAGTATAACTTCTGTATCAGTGATATTGGTTCAGAGTAGATTAATGCAGGTTGTCCCCCATGTCTGCAGGTTTGGTTTCCTCACATATAGTTTTCCACAGCTAAAAATATTTAGTAAAACAATCCTAGAAAAATGTAATTTGTATGTATTTCCAAGCTGCAGTACAAGGGATAGCCACTAGAAACTAATATGAATATTGTAATGTATTGAGTGTCCCTTCTTCTCTGTTGAGAAGGAATTCTGTTCTAATGAAATGTGTTTCATACATGCATGTGAATGATCTTTTCCTATTAGGGAGGAGACTGTAGTGTATACTCTGAAGTCTGGCTAATAAAACCAGACAGGTCGAGTCATTGCCCCACCCTGCTTTTATAACTCCAGTATGCTGCTTTCTGCTGCTTTAGACTTCCGTGGGAAGATCTTGGAATTTATCTCTCATGAATATGGGAGGTGACCCGAATACACAAATAACCATATAGGAGAAACACAAACACTAATAGTTTAGGGCAGATTTTTGTGAATTATTAGCCATGCATCTGATCAGTTGCAGAGAAAGTATGATTTTATAAGGAATAGATGTAAGGAAAGCTATGATAATAATACAGATTTCTGTAAATGTGTATTCATAGCAGTTCCCTGTGGGGAAATTAATTCATGAATTCCTAACTTGCCAATAAGACTACAATTTATTTATTTATATTTGTTTATTGCCCTCCTCCCTGAAGGGACCCAGGACGATTTCCAACAATTTAAAAAAAACACAAAAAAAAATTAAAAACTTTAAAAAGCTTAAAAACTTAATTAAAAGCTAGACATTATAACTTGGACGTACTGGGGGTCAAACCATCCAACTGGCTGGGGAAATTGAACCAGCCACTCCCCAGACCAGACCTGCCAGCCAGGTTTTCACTCCTTTCCTAAAGGACAGCAACTCCGTTTGGAGGCGTAGCTCTATCGGGAGGAGTTTCCACAGGGCCGGAGCGGACACCAAGAAGGCCCTTCTTCTAGTGCCAGAGAGATGCACCTCTCTGGCTGATGGCACAACCAGAGAGCCTCTCCGGTCCACTCTGGTGGGCCGGGTAGATGTCCTTGGGATGATGCGGTCTCTCAAGTAACCTAGACCACTACCATAAAGTGCTTTAAAGGTAATAACCAGCACCATGAATTGCACCCGGAGGCAAACTGGGAGCCAGTGCAGCTGTCTCAGCAGTGGTGAGGCATGGGCATAATGACTGCATCCCAACACTACTCGTGCAGCTGCATTCTGGACCAGCTGAAGCCTCCAAATGGTCACCAAGGGCAGCCCCATGTAGAGCGCATTACAATAATCAAGTCTGGAGGTGACCAAGGCATGTGTGACCATGAGCAAGGAGTCCTGGTCTAGGAACGGCTGTAACTGGCGAATCACACGAAGTTGTGCAAAGGCCCTCCTGGCCACGACTGCCACCTGCTCTTTGAGCAGTAGTCACAAGTCAAGGAGGACCCCCAAGTTACGTACCAGGTCTGATTGGAGCAGGACTGCCCCATCCAGAACCAAAGGTGGTAGTTCCCGAGATAACACAGGACCCCCAACCCCCAGCCACTCAGTCTTGCCAGGATTCAGTTGTAGCCCGTTGTCCCCCATCCAGACCTTGACAGCTTCCAGGCACCTGGAAGGGACTTCCACTGCATCACTAGGGTTCCCAAGGGCTGAGATATACAGTTGGGTATCATCTGCATACTGATGATACCTCACCCCATGAAAATGGATGATCTCACCCAGCGGTTTCATGTAGATATTAAATAGGAGAGGTGAGAGCACTGACCCCTGAGGCACCCCATATTGGAGCCGCCTAGGACTGGACATCTCACCCTCCAACCACACCGACTGGGTCCGGCCCCTCAGAAATGAGGAAAACCAAGCCAACACTGTGCCTTGGATCCCCAATCCTTGGAGCCTTCCCAGAAGGATACCGTGGTCAACGGTATCGAACGCTGCTGAGAGGTCAAGAAGAGCCAGGACAGTTGGATGTCCGCCATCCCACTTCCTCCAGAGATCATCCACCAGCACAACCAATTCAGTTTCCGTACCATATCCGGGCCGGAATCCTGACTGAAAAGGATCCAGATAATCCGCTTCATCCAGGAACTCCTATAACCGCCATGCACTGCCTTTTCCAATACAAACAATAAGATCATTTATCTGGAATTACTTTGAACACATTTTGGAAGCTTTATCGGGTTCAGAATGCCATGGCTCACATATTGACATGGATAGATTAATGAACACCCAGAAATTTGAACAAATCTCAAATGCTGAACTGAATTAGTATGATATGGGCTACTTTGTCTGCAATCTGCATTGAAATAAGTAAGTTCAGATTAAACTCTGAGATGAAGCAAAATAATTAACAAAAACTGATGTGGATCAAACATACTTACCATATTGGATAGGGCACAAATTACTTCAGCCTACTGGGCACATTTTCTCCTCAAGAAAAGCAAAATTTAATCATGCCTACTGAGAAAGCCCTTCAAATTGGTTTGATAGGTTTGCTCTAATTGTTAAGATTTCATGTGTCTCCAAATTTCATTTCTGTCAGTGCAAAAAGCCCCCCCCCCCCGCCAATCTGGTTTTTCCAGCACATTAATGCAATATATCTACAAACAGATTTGGAGTCTGAGCACATACTGCATTAAATAGGCAAAGGTTTGCCTGGAACAAATCAAGATAAATTCAAAAGCATTGATTCAACCTGCAAACCAAACCAGAAGATCAACACATAGTATTAGGCAGGGCTCATTTTAACTGAAATCAGGGCTGGATAATAATGCAAGTTGTTCATACTTAAGTTTAAAACTCTATGTATGTGGGTCCTGTGCTCCTTGAGGAGTGCCTATCCCAAATGAGTAATACACCTCTGTATTATTTCATCTTTAGAAATGTTATGATGTGAATGTTTCAACTCACTTCAGTACTTCATAACTTTTGGTCATGACATCAACATAGGAATCATCTGGCAAAGACAAGAATTAAGGACTGGACACTCAAAAGCTTGAAGAGGTAGATGGCCTACCTGGACCTGGAGATCCTGTATTTTCAAAGAACTATAAGCCTGAACTGGCAAACCCCAACCATCAGGGACACCAGATCCCGAGCCTAGGCATGATAGGATCTCAGAGGCTGAGTTGGTGGAGGAGATGGGATGACCTCACAACCCTCAAGCATAGAGAAGACTGATGACATAAACCCAATTTGAAGCCACATAGCAGAATGCTCAGTTACAGGAGAGGTCTTATTGTGAGTAAAAGGTTTCCTCATAAGTGGACTGTGTCCTGGGTGACTTAAGAGGCAAACCTTGAATCTGGACAACTACAGATATTTCCTGATAAGGCTCTAACACAGGTGTTATCAACCTATGGCTTGCGGGCCAGATTCAGTCCATGGCACTATTTCATGTGGCTGACTACCCTTGCTCCTGCCACTACCAGAAGCAGTAGAAGAGGCAGAAACAGCTGTGGATGGATTTATGGCGGTCATAAAGACATTTATGACAGCCATAAATGCACCTGCGGCTGTCGTAGATGTGTTTGCGACAGCCGTGGCCACATTTTATGGCAGCATTTACAGTGGGGGTACAGCCAGTCTGGCCCACTCAGCTGTCTGAGGGAGTGTGATCTGGAAAAGGTTGAGAACCCCTGCTCTAACAAGACACTGAGAAAATAGTCTTCCTTGGGTTCTGGGAGATGCTAGAAACAACTTATCCTAGTTCCTGAATCTCTTGTTCTGCTTTTTAGACTATGCCTTCAGTTTGCCTTGCCTGAGTGTTTATATCTGTCAGCTTTATAGTTCCTGTTTCTTCTTTCTTTGATCTGGGACTTCACTACAAAGCAGTGTTACTTGTTTCACCCAGCGGTGAAAAATGTTGAGTATTCTAGTGCAACCCCTGTATGAAATAACCAGAGAGACAGGAAAGACTAATCTGACCTAAAGGAAGTTGTTTTGCATTGTTTTGCCTCTAATTACAATTAGAAAGGTTTCTTCCCTGCCTCAGAGATCACCTGATTCTATTTGCATGTGTTAAGGCTTTTGCTTGCTCTGGCCTTCTTTGTCTTGCTTTCTGTCTTGGGAAAAAAGGAAGATTTCCTTTTTGAGCTCCTCCATCTTCCAGGTCACATGGCTGGAAGAAAGACTTTACTCCTTTCTAAATCAACTTCAGCAAGACTCCTGATAACATGTGTCTTCTGAACTCATTTTTTGAGTAAATGATATTTTCTTTCTCTCAAGTATCTAGTCCAAATGTGTTTATTAGCTGGGCTAAAAGGGGGTGACCTGGGAGACTTGCATGACGAATTTGACTTAATCCACGAAAGTTAACATTGAAATACAGCAGTTAGTCTTTAAAGTGCTGCAACATTTTTGTTTTGTTTTGTTTACTCTTTGATGTATTTATGCATATTTATATGAATAGTGAAAACACAGAAAATGGGGAAAGAAAGGGATCTGCCTGAGTTTGTGGAATAAAACTTGGTACATCAACTATTGTTTGTTCTCCCATTGAACAGGCAAAGCTCCCATTATTTTTCATTTTTTTTGGATACTAGTTTCTTCTACTTTCCTTTTTGTTTACTTTTAAAATCATTTATTAACATAAAAATTGTACATTCTACTCACTCTTAGGGGTTTTTTTTTAAAAAAATAGTTATTTCTCATTGCTACCAAGAATTACATTGCTCTGTTAGTCAACATTATTTTTTTAAAGTGAATCACACAATTATTTTTGTATTTCTAGTCGCATGGTAACAGAGTTGGACTGGATTGGCCCTTGTTATTTCTTAAACTATACTGAAACTGCTTTCTAAATGTATAATTATTCATAATTACTGATTAGGTATTGTAAAATTGACCCTTTCTGTTATGGAGCTTCTAAAGACATTTGATTACATTGTCACTTCAGTTTTAATTTTATTTATATGTACAAGATATATAAAAGACTATCAATATTCACTGATAATGAGTTTTTAAAAAATTTCTACAGCTATAATTATTTATAATTTCTGATTCTTACATAACTCATACAAATATGATTTTCAGCAATAACAATCTTTTTTACAAAAATTAAATGGCTGAAGAAATATAATTGATGAGAAGTATAAAACAGTCTGAAAGGAGAATATTTTTTTTCTAACTCAGGCCAAAGTTATACATGATGGTAGGACTCCGTACCATTAAACAGCATGACTTATCTAGCCTTGCACAGTTGTTGTCTCTATGGCCTGGAGCATGGGTGCCCAAACTTTTTGGGCCATACACCAGTCACATGGTTCAGTGGGCCAGTCACATGGTTCAGTGGGCCAGTCATGTGGTTCCTCCTACTGTAAGTGGAAGTTAAACACCCCTTGCAATATGTTTTGCAACAGGATGAGATAGATTTTAAGGTGCCATTTTCTCTGCTTAAACCAAGTGTGTCTAAACTATGGCCTATGGGCCATATCTGGCCCCTGATGCCAGTTCATCTTGCCCACGCTGCCCTTGTTGCTACTGGAAGCGGAAGTAAGATTCTCCTGTACAGGCACGTTTTACTTCCGCTTTCAGGAGCGACAAGGGTGGCGTGAGCTGGATGAACGTTCCTGTTTTTTATAATATTTTATAACCTTATGATGTATATTGGGGCTTTATTTTATTGTATTTTATGATATTTTATTGTTTTAAATTACTGATGTATAATATCTGATTATACTGTGACATTATGCTGTTCTACTGAATTGTAATATTGTATTCAATTGTACGTTGTGAGCCGCCCTGAGTCTGTTTTACTGAGTAGAGCGGCATATAAATAAATGATGATGATGATGATGATGATGATGATGATGATGATGATGATGATGATGATGATGATGATGATGATGATGATGATGATGATGATGATGATGATCTTCACCATAATCAATGAAGTATAAAATGAGGTGGGGAACATTTAGTCCTCCAGATGTTTTGGACTGTATCTGTCATAAACAATTTCCTAGGGACTTTAGTCTAAACAAACCGGACAGCTTTCCCAGCCCCTGTTTGTGTTTAAATGTACAGGAGGAGGGGAGAGAATGATACGTGAAACTTGAAAAGAACACGTGATGAGAAAGCAAAATATTTCCACTACAGTACATCCCCTAGGGGAGGCTGTCTTTCTGTTTCTAGTGAAGTTCCTATGCAACAGGTGAGCACAGCTGAGAGCAAAAACAGTCACAGGAAAGAAGAAGTTTGAAGGGACTAGACTGAGGGCAAAATTCTTCTTCAAGGATAGCATGTTCCTTATTTTGACTGTAAATTGTGCATCTCCTCAAAAATTTCCAGAATAATCTTCTGCTTCGCAAAATGTTTCTTTCCAAAAGCATAAATATGTCTGTTAAAACAATAGGTAGGTATTAGCTACATTTATTAATAAATATATTATGATTGTGTTCAGTTTTTGGAAATTATGGCTTAACTTTTATGTTTTTCTATTAAATTCCAGAGGGAGTTCTTAACTCGAGTAAATGGGGAAAATATCTTCCCTGTGATTTACAAGTCAACCATATTAAATTTAGATTTTATTTTTAACCACCCTCTCTCTTTCTCTTTCTTTCCACTCCTTTAAAGACCACTTTGTTCTCAATTTGCACAGGATCAACCACTCCATGGAAGAAGATCATGGTGCCTTATTTTGAATCAAACCATTGTTCCATCTAGGAACACCAAATCTGGCTCTCCAGGGATTCTTGGACTTCAATTACCAGAAGCCCAAGTCAGCACACCTTCTAATCAGGGCTTCTGGGAATTAAAGTCCCATAACATCTGGAAAGCCAAGTTTGCTGACCCCTGATCTAGGCCATTATTGATAAGACAGACTATCAATGCCTCTCATATTTTGGGCAAGATTCCTTTCTTCATCTATCTGGAAAGCCATAGGATTCCCTGACAGTTTCCCATCCAGGTACTAACCATGAAACTCTTACTTGCTTAGACTTAGATCAGGGGTGACCAGCTTTTTTACACTGCGGGCCTGACCATGCTCCCCGGATACCTGAGAGCTGCAGGCATGTTTACACATGTATGGGCGTGTTTTATGGCTGATGTAAACACATCCACTTCCACTTCTAGGTGTGGCAGAGGCAGTGACAGGCCAGATGGAATGGTGCTGTGGGCCAGGTCCAGCCCACGGGCCATTGGTTGGGGACCCCTGACTTAGATCCTCCCATCAGGACAGAATTTTCCTATAGGCTAACTAGGCTTCAGCCTAGGGCCTCAAGATCAAGAGGGGCCTATATATTGATATATATCACAGTAATGATGTATTTTATTATCTCTCATGTAATTTACAAAGTTAAAAATGGGTGGTGAAAGGGCCACATAAGTGGAATAGCCTAGGGCCTCTTTTCATGTAAATCCGGCCCTGCCTCCCAGGCTATGTAGCATATTGGGTAGCATGGGGTCTCCAATGGTTTTGATCTTGGGCGAGTACTTCAGCATCCTCCCATGTCATTTTCATGAAAATGACACTCAGTTGAATTTATTTTTACATAATAATAACAATGTGTCATCAAGTTAATTCTGATTGGACTGTGCATCTGGCCCATAAAAACACAGGCTGGATCTTATGCTGGAAGGCATAGTGGGGATTTTAATTTCTAATCCCTGGATCTGTGGTCAGATGCCTAAAGATAAAAATTTTGTATCAAAATGTGAACAGAAATAGAAATTACAAAAGTTTATGCAAAGTGTTGAATTTTCTGCTGAAGAGAATGTACTGGTTATATAAGTCTAGTGCTCTGTTGTATAACTATATTCTTGGGCAATTCAAACATGCTATATATGTCATTAATAATACCAGATTTCATGTCAGACCTTAATGGTTGAGGCAGAACAGACATGATGATGTCAATCTCTAGTAAGAGAAGGGAAAGGACAATTCAGATTTATTTGTCTGCAGCAGTGTCTTTTCTTTCACTTGTGGGAGGATAAATCTCTTGATTTCTTTTCTTAAAAAAAAATTCTGAATCATCAGCATGTCATGAAAGATAATGGTAGATGTCCAGTCAATTATGGATGTCATCCATCTCAAGAGAATTGTACTTGAGATAATGGCACTGCTTATTTATTTGCTTTTCACAAGAATTAGTCAAGAGCCTTTTGTTATTTGGGGGATTCATTTTTCATTTGATTTACCTCAAAGAAGACTTTTATGGATAAAAATCAAAGAATGACAGAAGTTAAGGGGCATTATTTATAACTAACTGATGATAATCAAAAAGGCAAACAATTGATCAATTGTCATGTTGCCTCAGTACCTACTTAGAAAAGGTTCATGTAAAGAAAAAAAGTTATTATTTATATGTTGACATTCAGCTGAGGATTGAGAGTCTTGTTATTTAATTTATCCAATTACCCTGCATTTTAAATTATCTTGTTCCAGTTAATTAATGAAATGCTATATTCAAGATTTGAATCAGCATCTTTCTCTATGTAGGAGATATCTCTGGTATGTTGTAAAGTCAACGGAAATAACTCTACCTTAAGAATTATGTCTCTGCTGACAGCTCTTTCAATTAGTAGGCTGGGACCAGATGAAGAAACAGTATTTTCTGTCCTAGTTAGAAAATGTTTAAGGAACAGGGCCAGAGCCAGAGCCCTTTTTGAAAAAGGTTACAATATGAGGATTTATTTCAACATAAACTGGCAAGTTTGCATAAGAAGCTAAGGTCACATGGCAGGATCAAATATATAAAATCAAAGAGAATACAGTGGTACCTTGAGTTACAAATGGTTTGAGTTACAAAATTTTTAATAATACAAATGAAAATCAATTGAAAATAATAGCTCGAGTTACGAATTTTTCCAGAACAGATTAATTCGTTTTCAAAGCATTCCTATGGGAAACTATGTTTCAAGTTATGAATTTTGGTTTTCAATGCATTCCTATGGGAAATTTGAGTTACAAATTTTTCGTAACATGAAAAATGCCTTGGAATGCGTTAACTTTGTAATTCGAGGTACCACTTGTACAGACTGTTATATGAACAAGGTGATAATAGTCCTTTCTAAGATACAGTTACTACAGTCTGCATGACCCAATAGAAACTGATAACTCCAACTTCATAGGGGCACTGATCCAAGTTTTATACTGAAATTGATGGGGCCTCACCAAGATTCAGTATGTTGGATGCAAATTTCTGGCCAAAGCTCTGAGCTAATTCCCCTGTCCTGGGAAATCAGTAACTAGCTCCACTTCCATATCTAAACCCACAAGTGGAGCTGAAAAGTTGAGGCAGCTTTACTGATCCATATCAACAAACCACTCTCCATCACTTTCATTGCTAGGGAGTTAAGTTGCTAGGGAGCCAAGGGCTGGGAGTTTGACACCTCACTGTACATCTCCAGAGTAGAGCTAGCCCATGTAGACTTGGATAAGCTGCACAGTCCCAAGGTTCCCACAGAATAAGGGAATGATGAACCATCTCTGAGTACTCTCTACCTAGAAAACACCAAAAAGGGTTGCCATAAATCAGAATTCACTTAAAGCACAATTTATTATTATTATTATTATTTCTGCCCCCAAGAGGGCTTTTATAAAGCAAATAGATCTTTATCACCCAATCAAAAGGAAGTCACCTCGGATTACTTTTTATAATAGGTAGTGCTCGCAACATATTGTTACTGGAAAATTTATTTATTATTTATTTATTAGTTCAAATTTATATTGCTGCCCAATTACATTAGGATACATACACCAACATACACCAGCTAAAGAATTAGTCCAAACAGGGTAGTTTGAAGGAAGTGGCAAATGACATTATCATGATTCCTACAGAAAGAGTCCCGGTGCTTTCATTTTTCTGAAGTGTGGCTATACAGTGCTGTTTGTTATGAGCATGCAGGGACAGTGGCATCCAAGAAACACCACTGTTGCCCAAAAAATATAGGCACAATCCCAAACCCTGATTGAATGGCCAAAAAGAATGAGTGATTTGGATACTGTAAAACAATAACTCTATTCAGGCATTTTAAAAAGAGCTACTTTGAAACAATGAGCAGAGGGGAAATTCCCTAATCATATGAGTCTCTCCATACAATTTGGGATCTTGATAAATAGGGGAACTTGATAAATGCTGATTGGTATTCAAATTTGCTCTGAAGTTTGTAGTAGTAAAGGTAAATGTCCCCCTTGCTCAATAGCCAGTCATATCTGACTCTAGGGTGCAGTGCTCATCTCCAGTGCTATCTGTGTTTGCAGACGTTTTCATGGTCATGTGGCAGGCGTGACTAGATCGCCCACCCAGTCACATGGCCATGCCCACAGAGTAGTCTATGCCCACAGTGCAATAGTAAAAATTTTTGGAGCCCACCACTGCATGAAAGGTTTTATATGTAGTAGGCTCCTTCCCCTTCAGACTATTCTTCAAATGAAAAAAAAAGTGTTTAGAATTCTATTCCTGCTTATGCTTTCAGAATAATTATTTTAAAGTGCCAGAATAAGGCTAATATGAATGGACCTATCACAAGGTTTCAGTAAGAATGTCAATCTGTCATTGTTGGAGCTGATATATTAAAAATTGGACTCTGGATATATTCCAGGAAAACCTTCACACAAATATCAGCATTTAAGGAACTATTCAACTCATGGGTTGCTCTTCCATTCCTTTCAGGTTTGATTCTTTCACTAAATTTAGACTTATTGCTTTAACCCACTTCAGAAATGTGTGATGGGGGAACACATAAACAACAATTTGATATCAAATTAATAAAGCATTCCAATATACTGTACAATTATTATTTTAACACCAAACATTTTTGAGCTGCCTTAAAAAAAAAGCATTAGATGCCTGTTTGTAAGCCATGAGAGGAGTATTTAATCTGTTTTTATTTAAGTGCAAAGGCTGTCACACTCCTCATGCTTCTGTGGTTATTCCTCCTGATGTGACACTCCACCATGAGGGCTGACACACACAGAGAGAGACAAAAGATGTTGTCATCTCTAGTTGCACATGAATTGAGAAAAGCCATTTCCATTGTCAATCTTCTCGAGTTATCTAGTTATCTTCTAAGCACCATATGCAGCATGGGAACATGCAGCATGGAGAAGCATCCCTGTTGGAGCACAAAGTTGGTAATCCATTGACACATCACTGATTCACTCAAGTACTCAGGGTCACATTAGCATAGGCAGGCTTCCCATTCTTTTTGTATCAGGGCAATTACAGGGCAGATAGACAGTTGGAAATTGGAGGCCCACAAAAGCTGAACATGAGAGACTGGTATGCAATTAGAGAAGCTTTGTGCCTGACTCAAAAAGGCACCTGCCACTAAATGTGTGTGCATCATGCTGGGTGCCAGGCCTTGAGCTTGGAGATACACAAAATATTCTAGGGCCGCCATCTCCATAGAGCTTGAGGGAGAACAAAAAAAAAATCAATGTGCCAATGAACGTGGAAGGGGCAACATATTTATATACTCACCAGGTTATTTCTTGCTTCTAATGCTCAGAGATGTTTTGGGTCTGAGAACAAGTGATCCATGTACAGGATGTAGTGCCAAATGACATAATCTGTCCTTCTGGATATTGTTATCCATGCTTGGAACAAACTCAGCTGAAAACATTATGTTAGCCATCAAACAGATGCATAACTCAGATACTATAGGCTGCCTATAAAATATCCAAACTACTTATTGCAGTAAAACAAAACCTCCTTATTCTTGAACTCATCACACCACTATTGGAAATAACTCAAGGAAGGCAATTCCCACTTCTTATGGCCAGTTCTGTGCATAAAATTGAACTTCAAAGATTGCTCCAAGGCCACTGCTCCCAGTACATCTGTGTTGATCTGGAAACCTGGAGTATGCAATGGATGTTGTCAAATAGTTTCCAATTTAAATTCTACTGGAAAGACTAACAAACTTATTTTTCCTACTTCCAGTGATCCTAATGTGATGGTGTGGTGCAAATACAAACATGATAGACATGGCAAACCTGGCACAAAAATCCCAACCTGCAGTGACAAACTGGCAAATAAAACTGCGGGGACTCAGAACTTCCTCCAACTATTTGACAGTCCATTTCTTGTGGGTCAGTAGGTCTGCTATGATGTCCACAAGGACAGCCATTTTCTTCACAACAAGCTGTGAGCTAACTGCAATGAGGTGCAGTTGGATGCCAAAATTAACCAGCACCATCACTGGGTCCCTCTGTCTTTTCCTTTGCCAATATAACACCTAACTCAGCCACTAATTCCCGAAAATGGCTCATTAGGTTAAAACAATGCACCATATGCACCATGTTGCCTCAGTGATGTTCCACCACCAGCCTGTGGTTGCTACTCTAATAACAACTAGGGCTGTCCTGGTAAGTCTGTGTCACTATTTTTAAACAGCCAGCCTATATGGTCATTCACATGAATCCATCTGAAAGATGGATTCTGCCGCCGCTGCCGGCGGCGGCGGCGCCCCCCCCCCCCGGCGTGATCTCCTTATTGTACTGCAGGAAGAGAAATTGAATGCTTTTCTTGCTTCGTTCTGAGCTATGACATAAATAAGTTTGTGGTATGCAGCTCACAAACTATGTCTCTACTTAAATGATGCACGTAATTGATAGTCTACTCCAGAAACATACAAAGTCAATAGCACATGGTTCTAAAAACCTTAGCCATCTGTTAATTTAGTGTATGCACAGTTCATTCCTGCTAAATGGCAATCAAATCATTCAATTTATATCAAATTGGTAAATTAGTGTCATCTGTGACTTCACTGAGTTTGGATTAAAGAGGAGTATGGCTCCATTTTATGAGCCTAGAGACATATTGATTAAATAATGACAATAATGGATTAGGAAGTCTGGCCAAATTTTCATTATGATGATATTTTAAAAAGAAAACAAAAAAGCCACGTAACAGAATTTTTGTGTTTGTTTTTAACTAGCTTATTCTTTCAAACCAAAGGCAGTAATGGGAGTTGGATTTGCCATCTGGGAAGTAAATGGAAAATAAATAGAGGGATAATGCTTAGAATTAAGTGTTTTCAAATAAGGATTTAATTTAGATTTAATACCGGAGTGAAAGCAGGGAGAAAAAAAGAATATATGCGTAAAATTGAAGATCTAATCAACCTGATTTCATTTTAACTCTGAGAAATAAACAGATAAGACAAAGAAATAAACCAGCTGCTCACATCTTAATCTCTCTTCTCTGTGCTCAAGAGGAAATTATCTAAATATTTAAAAATCAGCAGTCCCATTCATTCATCAGCAACCGCACACAAAAGGGGAAAATGTCTGGTAATTGATGCAGATGAGTATAGAATTAGTAAAATGTAAATAAGTGTTCTCTATGTGACCTCTCTTGGGTTGGGTGGCAAGAAAATGACAAGGAAAAGCCTAAAGAACAGATTTCATTAGATATTGAAATGCTCACAGAACTGTGTTTCTTTTCTTTCTTTTCTCCTTTAGTGGATTTCAAAGCATCTACAGGAATGGGGGTGCAAGATCCACAATGAGATACTCATTTTAATCAAACTGTTTGTGTAATGTCATGTATTCAGTCAGCACTGTGTAGATTAAAATATTCACTTTTGAAGCAGATAGTGATGAGGAAAGTTGTATTTTTTTGGATGTGTGGTCATGCTGGCTGGGGATTTCTGAGAAGTCTAATCAAAAAGAGTTTTCCAAGCTTTGGATTTGATGCAAATAAGTGGTTAAAAAAAATAAAAAATAAACTCTGCTATGTTGAACTTTCATAATTTGTCAGCCTTTTCCTCCTCCACTACCCTTGCTAAATGCAACTCTTTCTTTCTTTCTTTCTTTCTTTCTTTCCATACAGAAATTTATTTTTATTTGGTGTTTTAATCCACATCATGTTCTCTGAGTACCCTATATGACATTAACATTGGGAGACAGAAAACCAAATCACATAATAATAATAATTTAGTGTCAGAGATTACTCTAGGTTGAAAGAATTTTTGCTGGAGGAACTCCATTCAGGGGATGGCCGATTGAGGTTCCTTTCTTATCCCCAAGATCTTTTGATGATCACTCCAAAATAAATACTTCACCTTGCTGCTGTGACTCTACACTCACAGAAAATTAAACATTTCTCAATTGATTGGGATCAGTCAGAGGAAGTATAATTTGGAGGAGTAAGATGCTGCTGGACCTTGGGGATTGCACTCCATGGCATTTTGTTCCTCTCACACAGCAGTTCATCTCATTCCGCACTGCCCTAAAATCAGGCAAGGTGAACAGGCTTTAAGTCAGATATATTCAGTGATGGGATTCAGCATGTTTGTCCCAGTTCACCAGAACTGGTAGCAGAAATTCCGGCTGGCCTCACCCATCCATGTTTTGAAATAAAATAGTCCTGATTCGGGTGGGCTTTTCCCCTGGCCATGCCAATGTCCCCAAATGCAGCCCTTGGGTATTGAAACTTGTCCTTCCAGTCTCTAAGATCAGCATCTTAATCACTAATCCAGCAGAGGAGCTACTACCAAATCATATGACTTACCATAATGAATAAAATTGAGTGACTCTTAGTTATTTAACATTAACTGATCCCTCAATTGTGTAAATAGGTTGCAGAGCAGAGCCACAGGCTGTAATTCTACTCCCATTTATTTCATCTCCTAACTTGTTTTCTGGATTCCTGCCTCAGGCTGCAGTCATAAGAATGCTTCATTTGAAGCAAAGACCATTGAAATCAATAAGACATGCTGTCAAGTAAATGTGTTTTGGACTTGGGTACTAGGCTTTAATTTTCACACAATTCACTCAGAGGTTGTTTCATTGGTTTCAATGAGAACATGCAGACATATACAGTATCTGGTGTCAGGAATGCAGGTGTGCTAGGATCATGGTGCATGCTGTGCTGGAAGAGGTGACTAGCCTTCTGGTATGCCTAGTCACCTCTTAGTATGTTCAACAATGGATTTTATTTCTAAATGAAGTGTGGTACAAAAATACAGCGGGGATCGCCGCATCCCCAGTGCCCCACTCCTTCTTTGCCAGCCAGGTGTTTAGTTCTTTCCTGAATATGAGAAAGTCATGGTCACATCAACATTATTTATGCTACTGTTAGTGTTGCAAGGTAAGGAGAATTCTATTGTCCCAGACTCCAGGACCAAAATCAGAGATAAGGGGATGAATTCTTCTGATAATATAGGGACATACAGTACTTTTATGATAGCACAAAAATGGGGCAGGCAATGTTGGGAATTTTTGTCCAAGCTTTGCACCACTGCTGTTAGAACTCATGCAACAAGAGGGCTTATGAGTCATGAATGTGGTGCTCCACTCTCTGCTTAGTGGTAAATGGCCCAATGCATACAATGTTAGTGAAACAAAAGAAGAACAAGAGAAAGTACAGTGATGGGATGTCCCCGGTTCCAGACGGATCCCTGGAACCGGTAGGACCAATCCCGGAGAGTTCTCCGGGAGGGGAGTCCACTTTTGAGGCGTCCGGTTCCGGACGCCTCACCGAAAGATTTTTTTTAAAAAAAAATCGGAGCTAAAATGGCTCCAATTGACTGCGCATGTGCAGAAACTCAATCTGACGCATTGCGCATGCGTCAAATTGAGTTTCTGGACATGCACACTAAATTGGAGCCAAATGGCTCCAATTAAAAAAAAAAATCTTCCGAAGCTGGAGCCGCCCCTTTTTAGAGTGGCTCCGGCAGCAGCGGCGGCAGCCCTAAGAGAAGGGCACCTCCCCTAGCCGGCCACCTGGCTCCCACGGGCACGTTGGTGCCTGGCCGCGCCGTCCGCCCGCGCCGCGCCCTCCTAGGGACTTGGGCCCGACAAACCCCCATGCCCTGGGTAAGCCCGGCGGGGCCGAAAAGGCAACGGCCCGAGGAAGCAGCAGGCGCCCGGCAGAAGACGATGCGGCGGTGGCGAGCCCCGTCGGGCTTACCCAGGGCACAGGGGTTTGTCGGGCCCAAGTCCCTAGGAGGGCGCGGCACGGGCGGACAGCGCGGCCAGGCACCAACATGCCCGTGGGAGTTCGGTGGCCAGGCAGGGGCTGCAGGCGGCTGTGGCAGCCGTGGCCGGCGGATGCAGGGCCGGCTGCGGCCTTCGTAGGAGGAAACGGCCACAGTCGGGGGCAGCGTGCCTTGGCGGGTAGCCCCGGGCCACATGGAGGTTCGTCGGCGCCAAGGAAGGTAAGTGAGGCTTTTATATTTAGGGTGGGTGGGTGATTCATTTGTGTTTTGGGTGGGTGGTTGTACTTTTATTTAATTTTTATTTTATTTATTTATTTATTTTATTTCTTTAAGTTATTTACGGGTCTGTGTGCATGTTTATTTTTTTAATTTTTTTTTATTTTTGGCCTTGCCCACAACGTCATGACGTTGGCTCCGCCCATGACGTCATGACGTCATGACATTGGCCACGCCCATGACGTCCATGACGTCATGGCGTGGTAGTAGAATTTTTGACATCCCATCACTGAGAAAGTACTTAGAAGACATCCAGTGGGAGTATGCTTTTCTGCCTATTATGGTATTTGAAGCAACATGAAAGTTCACAATGAAAAATATGTTTTATTCCTAAAGGTACCACAATAGTTTTGCTTTATGTTCTTGATTTTATTGTTAACAGCTACCTCTTTGAGACACATAAGAGCAATAGCAATAGAAGTTGCACTTATATACCATTCCGTAGTGCTTAGAGCACTCTCTGGGCAGTTCACAATGCAATTAACATTTTGCCCCAAACATGCTGGATACTCATTTAACCATCCTTGGAAGGATGGAAGGCTGATTCAACCTGGAGCCCAATAGTAACTGGATACAATGCTGTTATATTCCACTTCCAAACAATGGCCTATGATTTACAAAATGGAGGGAATATATCCAGTGGTGAGATTCAAAAAAATTTACTACCTCTCTGTGGGTGTGATATGGTGGGCATGGCAAGGAGGAAAGCCCTGTGTTACACCCGAATTAGGACTATTTTATTTTATTACTCCTCCAAATTATACTTCCTCTGACTGATCCCAGTCAATTGAGAAATGTTTGATTTTCTGTGAGTGTAGAGTCACAGCAATGAGGTGAAGTATTTATTTTGGAGTGATCATCAAAAGATCTTGGGGCTAAGAAAGGAGCCTCATTCGGGCATTCCCTGATTGGAGTTTCTCCAGCAAACATCTTTTCAACCCAGAATAATTTCTGACACAAAATTATTATTACAGTGGAACCTCGGTTAACAAACGGTTCAGTTAACATAAAAATCACATAACAAAAGGAAATCCATAGAAAATAGTGGCTTGGGTTACATAATTTTTTTTGGAATGGATTAATTGGTTTTCAATGCATTCGTATGGGATACCACCTTTCAGTTAATGTATTTTGGTTTCAAATGCATTCCTATGGGGAACTGCATTCAGTGCATTCCTATGGGAAATTTGGTTACAGTATTTTTTCGCTGTAAGAAACATCCCAGATAAGGCATTAATTATGTTAACTGAGGTTCCACTGTATCTATTATCACAGCAAATTAAACACTTCTATTGATTACTGGGGATAGACAGGGGAAGTGTAATTTTTCCACTTAAATTTAGTAGATGATTGCTACAGAGGGACAAGCATCATCTCGAGAACTTAAAAAAATAAATTTGGCTTCCCCTGATCATCTCCAGTAATCAGAGGGACTGTTGACTTTGCTGCAATTGTAGATGATAGTTGCAAAGTAAATAATTCATGTTGTTACTGTGATTGTACAAGTTGCAAAAAAAAAAAAAAAAAGCATTCCCTGATTTTGTTGTTGTTCAATATATGATCAATCTTTTACTGCAGTGATAATCTATCAAACTTGGGGGGGAAGTCAAATGTCATATATGATTTCCTAGAAGTAAGCTCCATTGAGATCAGTTACTCCCAGGGTAGGTATGTGTAGGACTCTAGAAAATATGCATAGGCTTGTCCTTTTGAAAAACTTGCTTTTGTCTGTGTAGCAATCAAGCTTTCCTTAAGCTGTTAAACTTTAATGAATGGTATTCAAAGTATCATCTTCACAATTTATTAAAAGTCACAACTTGCATGCATTCAAAATGTTTAAATCACTTACTTATGCCAGTTGTTTTTAATCGAAATACAATTGGTCATGCAGATTCAGGAATTGAAAGCCAAAATATGAATCTAGTGCTAAAGGCTGCTGTTTCCATTCCTGTTACTATGGAAACAGATTTTGAACCAACCAACCACCCCAATATGATAAAAATCATAAAGGCCACTAATGTTTCTGCTTAGATATTAACAAGAATATTATTATCCTGCTATCTACATTGCCTCAGTGGAAACTGCCCATTTTTCTCTCTGTTTTTTAATTATTATTATTTCTGGCTAACCTCACAAGAGCCATGCAAGACATGCCAGTGTGAATCAGGATGCATGGGGATTCAGCCAATGGTTGCCAGCAATCATTCCTGTAATCACAGAAAATGGAAAGAGTGCTGTCAGAGCAGGAAGAAAAGATTTTTGCCACCTACTGATAGTTTTCTTATGTGTGTGGTAGAGAACACTGGCTAGATCAGGAGTGCCCAAACTATGGCCCGGGGCCCAAATGCTCCCCATGATGCCAACTCATCCAGCCTGTGATGCCCTCATCACTCCTGGAAGCAGAAGTAAAACACACACGCTTCCAGGAGCGATGAGGGTTTTGTGAGCTGGATGAATTGGCATCGGGAGCTGCATCCCTGTGACACTGGATACATTGAAAATGTAGCCCATGGCACCATTTCATGTGGTCTCACACCACCCCCACTACACCAGGAAGTGCCATGTGGTGGAGGAAGGGCAAAATAGCCATCTGGCTCCTGAAGCTGTCTGAGGGAGCATGACCCAGGCCCTGGCTTTAAAAGGTTGAGAACTCCTGATCTAAATTCTTACACGCAGCACTCCAGACCCCTTGTTGTGTATCCAACACCACCTTTTGCCTGGAGATGGACATGATAAAGGTTGAAGCGAGATTGTGGATAACTACTCTCAACCTTTTGCTCAAAATTCTGTTTAATCCCAATGGCCTGGTGCCTCTAACTCTCCAGGACAGCTTCCAATCAGCATGGAAAAGAACAGACTAATCCAGACTGCAGTATATTGGCCTCTCCCAATCTCTCATACAGGTCATGAGTCACAACCAGGCAAAACAGACCATTAATCAGAGTACACTAGACGTGGAAAGGCAAAAAGACCTAGCCAGGGCATCTACCTTCCTGGCTCTAGAATCTTGGAGACACATTGTTTCCTTAGCTCCATACCTGCTCCAGCTTCAGACACCAAGTCATTGGCAGGCATTTACGCTAGCCTGCTGCCAGGCCCTCCCTTCTGCAGTTCTTGAGGGAAAGTTCCAAAGGACACCAATGTCAAAGAGAAAATGCCCCTGTGACACTGGAGACATTGAAAACACAGAACACATTCTCTGCAGCTGCCCTTTCCATAGAGACATCCAGAAGAAGTTTATATCTCTGCTGCTCTGCAAGTATCCTGGCTGGACAAATAGCACATACACCCACTGACTGCTATCTAATGAAAGACCCGCCTTCATCCACAACAGTGCCAGGTTCTGTGCTGCAGCATGTAAAATCAGAAGAACAATCCTGGCAGGACCTCCAACCAAATAATCTACTAGTGCCACAGCATAGGCTTAATAATAACTGTAACAGTAGTGATCTATGTACAGTACTAATTTTACTCCTCCTTAATTCTGAGCAAAAACGCTCCTTTTTAAGCACCCTCATTTTAACTTTTGTTTTCTTGATATATTTTAGTACCCCTATTTTAACTTCTGTTCCCTTTGATGTTCTATGCTGGTCTTGTACCATAATAAAGATTTGATTTGATTTGAAATCTTTGCACAAAATGTGCAAAATTACACCATATCCTATGTTGCTGGATAGGTTGTTAAAAAATTAAAAGCAGCAGAAAGGCTAGCTGCCTTGTTCTTGATAAAACTGTCAGTTCTCCTGTACTTCCAATATTTCTGTGGATTGTGATTCACAAATAGAGAAGGGAGTAGTTTTGCACAGAGACATATTTTGTGAGGAATAGACACCTTGACATACACACACAAAATATTATCTTTTTTCTCATGCAAGAAGCAAAAATTTCTGCAGAGTCTAGTGATTTGCTGACAGCTCATTGTGACTTGTTGAGACAGCTTGTCTCATTGAGAATAATTAATTTTGGAAGTGCTTTTCAAATCCCTGTAAAATTCTAATTGAGGTCAGAAAATATCTTACACCCCATAAAATCCAATTTTGTTTATCCTAGTACAAGAATGTTTGTGAAGAGATCAGTGTAGTGTAATGGATAATAGTGTTGGATCAGGACTCAGAAGTCCTGGATTGAAATCTCCGCCTGGCTATAGGGGGCTGGCATTAGTAAATGAAGCTGTGAACACCTCACATAGCTTGTAAACAGTGGTGGGTTAAAAAAAATTACTCCCACGCTGTGGGGGTGGTATGGTGGGCATGGACATCCAAATTAGGACTACTTTATTTCAAAACTTGGAAGGACGGGGTCAGCCAAAATTTTTGCTATCAGTTCTGGTGAACTGGTGCGAACCTGGTGATTCACACCACTGCTTGTAAACTTAACAGGGTAACCATAAGTTTGAAGGTGTGTGAGTTGATGATGCATTACAACAAACAAGAGTTCAAAAAGTATCTGGCATTATGATCATATTTAGGGATACAGTCAAACCTTGCATAAAGAGTGTCTCGCTTAAAGAGCAACTCGCTTAAAGAGCAGAATTTTCTCTCAATGTTCACTTCGCTTAACAAATAAAAGCAACCAAAAACTCACTTAACAAATAAATCAGGGTTCACAATCCCCCCCTCACATTTGGTCATTTGCAATGGTGTTTTGCTTAAAGAGCAAACTTGCTTAAAGAGCAATCCTGTGGAACTTATTATGCTCTTTAAGTGAGGTACAACTGTATGTTTCAAACAAAGTAGTGTGAAGTGAGACCATTCTAGCTATGAGAAAAACTGTCAGTTTTTCTTTCTGTGCTTCTGAACATTTAAATATCAAGCCCTTTCCTACAGTCTTGTAAATCTTTCTTCTTAAAAAGCCAACAAAACCCATCTGATCAGATTTTCTAGATACTAGAGAGAACCACACTGAACCAGATTCCATTTTGAGGTTTATGTATTCTCCAAATTAACTCCAAATAAACCCAGCTAAATGCACATGAATTCAAATTAAAAGTTTAGTGAGTGTTGGAGGGATTTAAATTTGGTTGTTCCCTTTTTGGTGTTGTTAAAAGTATGGAAAGATTTCATGAGTCTCACTTCTTCTATCTGCTTGGATGCTTCTTGGTTAAAGGAAACAATGAGCTTCTATGTAGAGTTCATGGCTTTATTCTTCAATAGATAGACATATCTTCACATGTTTAACTTCAGAGGGCAAAAAATGGAGAAGGCAAAATGGCCTCAGGTGTCATATTTCCTACAGGCATCTAAAGTTAGAGGGAAAACATGCAATCCGTTTTTTAAAAATAAATACAAAGTTATTTCTAATCTCCTGCTAGGAAATTTGCTATGTTTAATAAATTGTTTCAATTTACAATTTTTGAAAATTTCAGTTTCACTACCCCTTAACTATGCCATGAGCATATCTTCACGAGGCTTATGTATTTGGGAAACACCAACTTCCAGAGTCTTCCTCCATGGGAATCTTATGTGACAGCTCTTTTTCTCCTTCCTTCAGTCATGTAGACAGATGTAGGAATGCCCATTTCGTCTCCTGCCCATAGTGTGTGTCCCAGTTCAACACAGTCTTTCTTTTCTTCACAAAAGACAGCTTTGGCATTTTTGTTAAAACCAGAAAGGCAGCTAAGAACAAAAGAAACCAAATGGGTGAGAAGGGAATGACAGACATTGTTCCCTTTTGGTTTCATAAAGCTAGGGAGTATAAGAATGGGGTAAAGGTTTTGTTTTCATGGTCAGTGCATATGGATAAATCATGATAATGTCCTGGTGGATCTCCATTAAATTGCAGAACAGCTCTTCTCATGAAATCAGTACTAACCAATGTCTTCGCATTTTGATCAGTTTCTGAATTATGCTAACAGTTGATGAAAAATTAAATAATTACTGTCATTTCCCCTTTCAGGAAAGTCAAGGTAAATGGAAGTGTAATGTTTTTGCATATGTATTTGAGTTCCTCTTTCTCATTTTTTAAATCTCTATTTTTTTCATGTGGTTTTTCCTTTATGGACCACAGAAACGTCAGCAGAAGCAGACAAGCGCTGGCTCTTTGGCTTTGAAACAGAGATGAGCACTGAACCCTAGAGTTCAAGCAAGGGAAACCTTTACCTTTAACGAACGAACGAACGAACAAACAAACAAACAAACAAACATCCTTAGAATCTCCTAGCAATGGGTGGAACCTGGTGTGTGTGAGAGAGACCCGAAGTGAAGAAAAGAAAAAGATTGAGCATAAAACTCCAGAAATTCTCTGCATATAATTACACAGAGGTCCAAAACCTTGAGAGGATGAAGGAGTCATCACATGTACATCTCTAGAAAAAGTATACAGTCAAACCTCACATAAAGAGCGTTTCACTTAAACAGAGTAACTCGCTTAAAGAGCAGAATTTTCTCTGAATGTTCGCTTCATTTAACAAATAAAACCAACCAAAAACTCACTTAACAAATAAATTGGGGTTTGAAGTACCCCTCACAATTGGTCATTTACAATGGTGTTTCACTTAAAGAGCAAACTCGCTTAAAGAGCAATCCTGTGGAACGCATTATGCTCTTTAAGCGAGGCACCACTGTACTTAGGCATTCAAAGGGTATCTGAACTGACAAATAGACTCTTTTCTGCATGAGAAGGAAGAAGTGAATTCCAGACAGCAGTAATTTATGAGCCTGTGTTGTGTTGTCCAATATGATCTCACAGCATTGGATGGTACTCATATAATCGATAGTCCTGTATACTATACTTCATCTTCCTCCAATTGCACTAAGTACACTGTACTTGGGAATTGGCATTACCTAAAATCTCAGCTGATGTTTTGATTTGGATTCCTAATGGACTCACCAAATTTCCTGCCATACTAGACAAATTGTGACACTTAACTCAATAGTAATATAGAGATATGAGGTGGTGCTCAGAAGATGGGGAGGGGAGGACCATTATATTTCTAAATGCACTGTGAGTTATTATTTGTTTATGCAGCTGAATAAATTCTGCTTTTTGGGAATTGATGCCTTTTCTACTGCCTTTGTGATTTGATCTTCATATGCACTATCATGGTTTCTTAATTATGATAACAGCTGATTTCTATCAGAAGGCCTGGTAGGACATCAGTTTTAAAATAGAAATACACTGAGTGCTATTATAGTTGCTTTAAAATATGCATTGGTTTCTAACAAGAATCAGCTTTGAAATGTGTGAGCATAGTGAAAATCATTTCTGACTGATCACTGGAGGATTAAAATCAACAGTGAAAGCAATGGCTCTTTTCAAGTTCTTTCCAGACACTTCACATAGATTAAGGTACTTTTTCAATGGCTGAAAATTATTTTAATTTTTTGAAAACCCACAATGTTTTATGTATGTGCCAGTTATTAAACTGAAAGCAGCAAAACCCATGTTGCCTTCCAGGAGCCCAAACAATCAATTGTCTCAGTAACAAATAACTGTTTTTTTCTTTCACATGTTAAACCCAAGCTTTTTGGGTCCTGGGATGGTCATGTGTTTCAGTGTGCTGGTCATGTGGTTCCTCCCACAGGAAGCAGAAGTAAAATGTGCCAGCATATGTGGAAAACACTGCCGTAAATGCACCCTTAGCTGTCCTAAATGTGTTTATGACAGCAGACATTTTATGTCTGCTTCTGGGAGTGACAAGGCCAGCATGGGCTGTATAATTTGGCCCCATGCTCATGGCTTGCTTCAAATGCCAGAAGTGTGAAAAATTATTTTTTTTGAAGTTAGTGTAAATGGACAATCTCATTAGGACAGGGGTGGCTAAACTATGGCCCATGGACCACATCCAGCCCATGGCACCAAATCATCTGGCCTGTGCTGCCCATGACACTCCTTGAAGTGGGAGTAAACTGTACGTGAGCAAAACCCTGCCATAAATGCACCTGTGGCTGTTGTATGCATGTTTACAACAGCCTCGGGTGCATTTATGTCAGCATTTTGCACATGTGTGGGTGTGTTTTACTTCCACTTCCAATGGGAGGAACCACGTGACCAGTCGACTGAACCACATGACTGGCCCACAGTGCAGAAAGTTTGGGAACCCCTGCATTAGGATGCAAAAGTCTCTCAACCAGCTTATGGATGCATGCTGGGGCATAAATTTTTTTGAGAATTTTTGATTTTGAGCAAGAAACTAGGACTGAAGATTTCATGAGATATAGGATAGACATATGCTGTGCCTAAGCGCTAGAACATTATGAAAGCCTACTTTACCAGGATCAATGTGACCATGGCAGAAATCTTTAACTTGATAATTTCATTTTATAGAAAGATCATTCCAACATATCTTTCCTCATATGTAAGCCCTGCTGGTTTCAGTAAGACTTATTCTGGAGTATGAATGTAATTTTTTGCTTGTCTCATCCTTGCAGATGATTTAAACAAACTATGTTTCCCGTCTCTTTGTCTATACGCATGGTAAAATATTTGAGGGTGTTCTTGATAGGATTCTTAGACTCCAGGAGCAATCCCCCTCCAAATATTTTTTTTGCCAATTTATTTTGCACCAAATTGCAAAATGCCCAACAATGAGGTCTACTGCTTTGTATGTTTAAAACATTAAATGGGTTATTTACACCTTTCTTAAATACACCCAGTCCTCCCATGTTTGTTGTGATTTTTGCTTCTTAGATGTCAGTGGCCATGGCAGAGTTCTATTTCATTTTCAGAGTACATGAAATGTTGCCTCATTATATATGCTTTATATACATGCACCTTAAAAATATCACCCTCTTTAATTTGTAGCAATGTGTCCTAGCCTTTGTCATCACTCACTTTGCACAGACTGACCTATGTAACAGGATACTGGCCACTCTGTTGCACCAGTCTGCAATCAGGTGAGGGTGGCAGTAGTTATGGGATAATTGCAAGCATTAACTATTTACATTTGTTAAATCTTATTTTATTTTATTCAAATAACTCTACCATCACAATTCAGCAATATATATGTTAACACACCTAATGAAAATGAGTTACTGAACTGGCTAATATCTTTGAAGAGAGGAGGTAATGATATGACATAATTTGCCTGTGACTTATGAATACGACTCAGATACATTGTTCATTAATATTAATTAACTAATATTGTGATGTTGCTGTGCAGCAATATAGAACTCCTGCATCCTGTTTATGAACATGATTAAAGCAGTGCATTGAACCAAGAATTTGCATAATACAAGTGTAAGCATATGGCATCCCAGAGAACAGGAATGTTAATCACTACATCTAAATGAGAAACCAAGTTTCTGTTTATTAGGCAAAAAAATAGGAAAAACATTTTCTTCTTCCATCCCCCCCAGCTTTTCTGAAAGACATATGTGTCGCTCTGAGGGACCAAGAATAGCATACAATAGTTATGTTGCCTTGTATGTCTTTTTAAAATAAGTTTATTTATACCATAGCAATACTCCACCACCGACAGTTTGAGTATTATTTGCTTTAACTGCAAAATCTTAATGTGACATCAAAAACTCTTCCTGTTTTATGTCCATCATTCAGCCTCTTATTCATTTGGATTTTTTGGGCAAAATCTTTTACTAGTGTAGCAAAATTGAGTAATATTTCATAGTGAATTTCAAACTGTTAAAAATATCAGTACTGTATATATGTTGTTAAGTGCTGAGTTGTATGAATCAGAGTACATATGTCCTTATGGAGAAATCTGGGCTCACTCATTTTCATGTCACTAAAGGATGGGGGGTAGGAATGAATAACACTTAGCCCACTTCCCCATCCAACACAAGTAGCAAACCTTATGCCACTGTAGTCCATTGTCAGTTGCAGCTTCTATTGGTAATTCTTCTTTGTCTAGGCCAGACATGAAACTGCCAAAATGAAGGTTCCCCCCCCCCCCATCAATCCAGTGCTATGATCATCCAAAAGATGGAGGGAAATTACATTTTTCCCTCCCTCTGTATAAAAAACAGGGAAAGTGTAAGCTGAAAATCGTGTGTATCCCCCCAGAAGAATGGGGAAACTACAACAATCTACTGTACCAAGATGTAGCCACAGAAACAGATCTCCAAACTGCCAACCTAGACAGCCTTCCCAACTGGCCACCAGTATCAATGTCAGAAATTATCTCTCTCACCACCCAACTCCACTTAGGTAGGCCCCAGGATGGGGATGGGACTAAATCACATTTAGCCAACTCCCCTGTCAAAACACATATAGCAACCATTTTGCTACATGTGTAACAATTTTTTTTACTATCCATATAGACAAGAAACAGGGAAAGTTTAAACTGAAAATCTTGGGTATGCTGTCACCCTTGTTAAATGTTGACAGAGGAAGCAGCTTTTGAAGGCTGCTGCCTCCATTACATGCCAACCCAAGTGTTCAGAGGTGGTTGGGTCATTGTTTGTCAGTAATCCTAAAAAGTAAAATCCTCTGAAAGGGGTTTAAATAAAGATCTCTGAGGTGGAATATGGGTTACTCCAGTGTCCACAAAATGCAAATGCTGTGTGCCCAGAACGATCCCCAGGAGTTTGGAAGAGCACTTGTTTAGACATCAACCATTTGCTATAGGAAACATCTACAGTTATTTCATAACTAGCAAATTGAATCCAGTCTAAAGTACTCCTGGCACATGGTGTCCCAGACACAAGCATGGGTCACAGTGGGGCAACTGGCAGCTCTAATTCATAATTGGACTAAGGTGTTGAATAGGACTACAGTGGCTTGCTAGTTAAAATGCTGAACTTGATGACTGAAAGGTCAGCAGGTCAGTAGTTCAAGATTTGAGTGCTGCATGACAGTGTGAGCTCCTGTCTCTGTGCCAGCTAATGCCAACCTAGAAGTTCAAAAGCAAGAAAATGTTAGTAGATAAATAGATACCACTTTGGTGGGAAAGTAACATCATCCCATGTGTTCTGGTGTCTGGTTATGTCTGCCACATGACCACTGAACAGTCTGCAGACACAGACAGCACTGGCTCTTTGGCTGTAAACAGAGATGAGCACTGCATCCTAGAATCCTATATGAATAGCTTTCAAGAAAGGGTGACCTGTACCTTCACTAAGGGTGTTGAAGGAGCTGGATATTGGGGACAGGGTTTTTTGTTTTGTTTACTTGACATCTTGCTTCTTACTTAATAAAGAGGTTTATTGCACTGCTACTGGTGCCCTGAGATGTCTGAAAAATGGAGAAAAGTGGATGGGCCAACATCAAACCATCTACTTAGGCCTCTTCAAAATTATCTTAGTCATAATACTGGGCAACCAGTAATGGAAATCCAGAAATTGTTTTTTTCTATGCCTGATATTGTGAAAATGGAAGGAGCATCACGTGTACCTTAGTGTTCTGTACAAAGAAACATACATAGTGGACTCCATGAGCTACTCAAGAGCAGAAGACTTTCTTTCACTTGCCTCAGTGCAGCGCTTTGCTTTTTCCCATAGGTTTGAATTCCAGCCAGTATTGAACAATTTATTTACTACATTCAGGTGCATTATAACAAATAAGGATCTCTTCCTAGGGCTGTTAGTTGTCATTTATTTGAAGGAAACATCTTTATTGTAGAGCCCCATATCCGCCCTTCCAGAATATAATGGATGTCTCTATTTCTGCCCTTCACACTTTCAAAGGATATAATGGATGTCTCCTATTTTCAGACAGTACAAGCCCAAAGTGCCCTTAATTTTTCATAGTTTGTTCTGGCAGCAGCAACCATAGGAAGCATGTACAATCATGAACTGAGCACAACAGCACCATTTAGTTATTGAATTCTGCTTTTAGATGTCGAATGGCAAGGCATCCGCACACATTTTTGCAGCTTTATTCTTTTACTTGTTGTTTGGACACATCATTCTAGGCTTTACTGGAGTGTCACTGGCAACTGTACTGGTGATGATAAAACATGTGAAAGGGCCCCACAGTTCAGCTTTTCTGTATCTATTGTGTAAACTTATGGTGCATGGTCTTAATTTTAAGAATGACATAGAGTTCCAACCTATTGCCTTCAGAAGAGTTAATCATTGTATCCAATACAGTGATGGGTTTATATTAGGGGGAAGCTGGATTCAAATATTTCTATAGTCATTCGCAGCATGACCTGCCTTATAGAGTTGTTTTGAGCAAAATAGGGATTTTACATTAGCAAACCAGTTCATCGTCAATCAGTAAAGAAGGAGTCCCTGGGATATTGCTGTCAGTGAATTGTGAAGGCAGAGTGCTTGAGGGAAGTAAGACCTGACATATGGAGTTGGGGTTAAATTTTAAGGAACAATAAATAAATAAGTACTGTAAAACAGAAATCACCAATATTGAAAACTCATAAAAAACAAGAGAACACGAGTGGTTTGTTGTTCAGTCGCACAGTCGATTCTGACCCTTTGTGACCCCATGGACCACTGTCTGCCAGTCTCTTCTGTCCTTCACCATCCTCCTCAACTCATTCAGTTCTGTGCCCATTGTGTCTACAATGCCATCTAGCCATCTCATTCTCTTTCACCCCCTTCTTCTTTTGCCCTCGACCTTTCCAAGCATCAAGGCTTTTTCAAGTGAATCTTCTCAAAGTACTTTAACTTCATCTTTACTATTTGACCTTCTAAGGAGGCAATCAGGGTTGATTTCTTCTAAGATTGACCTATTTGTTCTTCTCGCTGTCCAGGGGACAGACAAATGTTAGAATTTGCTTAGCATATTAACTTGCACCAGAGTAAGCATACTGAATCAGTGGGAATTTGGTGTGTCAACTCCCCCATATTTTCCATTGAGTCAGATGAACCTTTAGTTTCCACTTACTTTACTGAAGCTATTGTGCTAAAGGTAATGTCCTGTTACATATTATCCATCTCCAATCAATTTATCTGTGTCATCCGGATGGCAACCAATATCATACATATAGAACGACAGCACAAGCACCCAGGCAAATGTCTAAAACAAACACTTAAAATGTGCCTATTTCATATGTGTACAAAACACTGACTGAAGCAACGAAGTCCCTGAAGGGGAGGACTGCTCAAGGAAGGTGTGCAATTTAAAACAAACATGTGCACATTTGAAAAGTACACGAAGAGAGGAACAGATTTTTCTCTTTTAAAAAGTAAATAACAAAGGGCAGTGAAAGTGGGTGCTTTAAATATTGGTCTGAATATTATCAATTCTGTTATAGATAGAATTTAAGAAACATTATCTTCTGTTGGATCACCGTGTACCTGAGAGAAAGGCAAAACAAAACAACCCAAATATTTAAAGGTCTTGCAAACCTGTCTTTCAGTATGTGTTGAATTTAATGCCAAAATGTGTTAAGCACATGAAATAAACCAAGCCTTCATCAAAAGTCGGCTCCATTTGTTCCAACTACTAGATCTTTCAATAACCATAACACTTTTTCAACTTAAAAGTTAACTTTTACAGAATTCTTATACATCAACATTTACATTCTAGCATTGAATTGTATTGTTGGTATTTACTGATTTCAATAAATTACCAAAAAAGTGTGTATTCTTGGGGGTTTTTCCTCAGACACCTATTTGGGCTTTTTTGTTTTGTTGGGTGGGAAATTCTTACACCATACAGATTTATCTGAGTACAGATGGTTTATAAGAAAATGTTCACTGAACAGAAAAATAAAAGTATTCTAGAAAAGTTATCATTAAGCAGATAAAGATAGATCTATCTTACAATTTCTCTGACAAATTTCACCTGAAACATCTTGCTTAAGTTCACTCAAAGTTCAGAATCTCCTTACACTAATTAAAGAATATTTTCAGGGTTTTTAAAAAAATGTTCTAAGGAACAACATAAATGTCATTTAAATGCTTTAAGGCAAATTTGAAGTTACACTAAAACAGCTGCTGTTTAATTTGAGCATAAAAGCAAACATTAAATGTATTTTATATTATACTACTGCTAACCTGCATATGAACTATAATAGGCACGAGCACTACAAACATAAGAGACTGTCCCTTCTATGTATTACTGAGACAGAGAAGTTTTCCTATCTTAAGACTATGTTGGGTGAATCATGTTCCTCCATTATAACTGATGTTATAGGGACTGTGGTGGCTCAGTGGTTAAAAAGCTCACCTTGTTAGCTGGGAGGTCGGCAAGTTGGCAGTTCCAGACCCAAGTACTGCATATGGAATGAGTGCCTGTCTCTGTCCTTGTTGTTGTTGTTCAGTCACAGTCAGTTTCGACCCTTTGCAACCCCAAGGACGATCACATGCCAGGCACCTCTGTCTTCCACCATCCTTCTCAACCCACCCAACTCTGTTCCCATTGCATTGACAATACCATCCAGCCATCTCATTTTCTGCCACCCCATCTTCTTTTGCCCTTAACCTCTGTCCTAGTTCCTGCCAATCTAGCTGTTTGAAAGCAAGAAATTGCAAGTAGATAAATAGAGACCACTTTGATGGGAAAAGATCTTGGGGTTATCCACCTTTTTCTTAGCATGTTTGCATCAAAGTAAGTCTTCCTGACTTTAATGGGAAGTAGTTCCTAGCAGAATGAATCTTTAGATTGTGCCAAATTCAGTAGGACTTATCCAGGCTGCAACTTGACTACTAGAAGAAATTTGGTTTCAAATGTTATTTTTCAACTAGGTAAAGGTCACATGGTACTTCTTTTGGTTTCTGCATCCCTTGAAAAAAACCTTGTCTAAATGGGTTATTCTTAACTCTGCAGACATCCCCGCAAACCATCTTTCTGGTTTTCCCCTCAGGGATCTTTAAAATATATATATTTTTAAAAATCTTCCAGTGCCATCTGCCTCCACTCCAAAGATGACGGAATTTGCTGCTACCACAGTCACAGCCTCTATTTCTGTCTCTGCGACAGAGCCATTCAAGTTCCAGCCCCCATTGTCACGGCTCTGAACCCAACACATGGTAAGGTGTTGGTTTTCTTGGAAAATTATTTCATTGTTACATCATTACAACAGTTCTTTGCCATGACAACTGACCATTGAACTGTTGTAACACTATAACAGTAAGGATCCGGAGGCGGGGGGCTGGGGTCATTTTCAGGCTGTGGGGATTCTTGCTATCTTTTCAGACCAAGAGGCATAATACACAATATGCACTGACATACAGAAGAATGCAGCATTTTAGGAATTGGTACAAAATAAATGACCCCTGCTGGGAAATTTAAAATAAATATTATTTTTTTTTAGCGAGATAACGTGCCCCACAGTTATGTGTCAGATATTCCTTGGTATTTGGATCAATTCTGAACCTGGCAAAACCATGCAAATGTAGGACTTTGATGCAAATCAAGACACACCCTCACTCAATGATGTTGTAGGTTACCCTTTGTTTGGACTACAACTTCTTCAATAACACAGCAAGCCTGGCCAGTCACCATACTGACTGGGGTAAGTAGGAACTGTAAAAAGTGTGTTTTCCTATTTCTGGACTTTCTTATAGGTTCAGGTGGCATAAAACATCCTAAAGAAGCTACATGAAAATAAGTTACATTGAAAATGAGGAAGGGACTTACTTTGAAGCCAAAGATATTAAAATAACTCATTTTTATAATGGCCATAACATTTCAAAGGGCAATTCTTTATGTTTGCTGTTTTATCCTGGCTACATGAAACTCTGTATGCAGAAGAGAGAAGGCCAGATTGCTTATCATTCCATCCACAGAAACATTGAAAATAAGCACAGCGCTAAATGGGAGAAATGCACACAAGATATTTATGATGCAGATATAATATCGTATGTTACAACACCATTAATTTAACTAGAAATGTGCTCAGAACATAAATTAGAGAGTTAATGCTTTTTTAAAATGATCTGAGTGAAGAGAAGGACTTTCCATGCAATTCAATGCCTCTTTATTACTTACAGAGATGTGAAATATCAATAGGTTGTTATTTTGATATATATCTTACTACCATAGTGCTTTCTGAAATGATATTTCTTATCAGAAAAATATGATAAATGCAAAGTCTTAATGACATCGTGTAGTTGTTATTTCTGTGGCAACTAAGGTAATTATGAGACATTTAATTATTTCAATTGCTATGTGATTAGTAGTGCTTTTGCTCCCCACACTTCAATGTACAGTGAAAGAAACTGCTTGGAGGTTGCACATCAACAATTTCTGTCATATGGAATGTTCATATTTTATTCTGGGATGAATATAGACCAGGGAAGAGTTCTTGTTTTACAGAAGATAATGATGTCTTTGAAGGTTCCTAGAGGATATCCTCTAGTTCAAGAGTCCTCAAGTTGTGTCCCCATAGGACACATGCAACCCCAAAGCTCTTTCTCTGTGGCCCTCCAACTTGCTTGTTTACTGCTATCACCCTCATGGTTTGTATACTGAGCATTTCTAGTGGCCTCACCCATCAAGGCTTCTCTGAGTGGCTTCCAAGTTTACTTGTGAGCTTGCTGCTTCAACAAAAGCATACATCCTTTCTCAACAAGAGCCTGTTGCTCTGACTTTTTCCTTTGTTTGCTTTTGCCTTTCCTCTCCACCCACTCCAGCTAGGAGTCTTTTCATACATCTTTGATTGCAGGAGCCAATGAGTGGCTCGAGTTGAGAAGGAAGTACTACTTTCTTAGCAAGGATGCTTATGGGATTCCCTTCCCACATTTTCCTCCAACCATGTACCTTTCTTCTGGCTGCCATTTTCCTTGTCATGATGGAGGTTTGGCTGGCAGGCAGCGATGTGCATGTGTACCTTGCATATAATTTGAAGCCAACTCAATGGCATATTCTCTGCTTTAGGCGGGAGACTGTGCTTTCATTCACTCTTTCTCTTGACATACCCTTGTTTTGGAGGGCACTCTACCTTTAAAGTATTAGCATGTCAGTGTGTCTTTTAAGAAATAATTATGTATTTAGGATTGAAACCTAATACATGGTAGGTCAGATTCATAATCTACTTTAACATAAATTCTTACTAGGTTGTGCGTATGGCTCAATATTACTGTGTATGGCAGAGCTTGAAAGCTACTACAAGTGCAGAAAACACTTATTCTTTGACTTATGAATTCTTACTTTTGATCTAAATTGGCAGTTTAATAACTGTTATATTTTGATTCAATATGTGACCATCTTTAGACACTGGGCACTCTAATGCAGACCCTGTGTCCCAAAAGGTTCAGGATCACTGCTCTATTAGATGTCTGTTTTACAAATAAAGAGCTATAAGAAGAGAGAGTGGGTACTGTGGTTGCCATCACTTGTGAGTTGACACATGCAGACCACCACCAACATTTTCCCCATTATAAGACATGTTGTACAGTGTACTTCTCAACCTCCAGAATAGCAGTAGGCTTGACTTTAACTGATCTGCATATGGGTGGCATAACAAATGTGTCATCGCCCTGGTAACCATCTACAATCATGCTCATTTTAACCCTCTCCTATCTGGCTTCTTCCATCTCACTCGATACAAAGCACAAAAGGAGCAAATATAGAATAGCTTGTCAAATCTATAAGATAAAATGGGTGAAAAAAATCTGACTTTATTAACAACAGCAACAACAAAAGCAAGGCAAATTAGCTTTGGGCTATACAAAGGAGATTCCGTATTAGATTGATACATGTCTAAGTGTCAAATTAATTCACAAGATTTTTCAGTCATAATAACATATTTCAAGCAAGTGATACTCCCCCCCCCCAGTTTTTTCACTTTGCTCTCAGTTTGCAAGTATCCCCCCCTCCCCTACATCAGATGACAATGTGCCATTTGTGGACATTTCCTGTGCTATTCTCATGGATCCATAGAAGCATTTCCCCGATCAACAAAAACTGAGAGCAAAAATATAATACTTCTTTAATGAGCATAAAGATGTTCTCTGTGTGGCACAAATATTATTGATTTTAGATGTTCCACAAATGTACATGATGTTTTACATGATTTCCTTATCCTCATTTTATTCCAAATAGAACACTGTATGGCAAGTTTTTTGTTTGTGTAATACTCACTGTCACAAGGATACCAAATTACTTTTGGGACTCAGCAGGGATTTTTGCTTGAATCTCTCTTTTCTGGTTCTAGTGATCTTAAGCATTGCATTCTACTGGCTTAGTGGTTACTGTATAAATGTCACAGCTAATATACATTGATAGAAAAAAGCAATAATTAATGTGCTTAATTTGGAAAATATGAGAAATTCATATTTGCTTTTATTAAGTTCGATTTGCATATTATTCAAATCAAATTAAATAATTAACTTCATATGAAAATTAGGCTGCCCATACCGGGATAACTGGGATATGACAATCTTGGTTCCATGGGACTGGATTTTATAAGTCTGTAAGCGGTGACTCTGTCTTTCGTTAAGCTTCCTTCACTAAAACTGTCAAGAAACAGACTTTCTTATGTACTAATCTTTCTACTTCCCATGTAGTCCCATTAAAACTTTAATTAATGAATGTAAATATTAGTTTATGCACTCAATCAATATGCCTAGAGAAGAAATACCTAACTTGGTGTTCTCCAAACAGTTCTTTTCCCGGCCACTCTCATGAGACTTGCCTATAGGCCATAATGCCTACAATTTATAGGACCTGGATTTGAACCATTTGGAAGGCTTAAGGTTGTTTGCTCCTAAGAAAGAGTGAGGCCAATGAATTATCCCCAAAACCCAATTAGAAGAGAGTCATTGAATTCATTTTTAAAATACTGCTTTCCACCAGAAAACTGGTCACAAGGAGGTCCTGGTGCTGGAATGTACATATTTACCATGATCCTAAATATTATTCATAGAACATGTTCAAACCATCACAGAAACATTCTGCTGGATAAGGTGGCTTCCATCAAGCGACATCTATTTGCCTTTATCATACTCCCAATGCACTTTGTCCCACCAGTGGAACTGTATAACTCCTGAAAATTCAAGATGTACTGAATACTGAAAATATATGCTGTGTCCATGTGCTATGGTTTCTCCCTTAAGGGAACTGGTTAACAAAGTTGTATTACACTTGTTAAGTCAAGCTAGGCTTGCATTGTGAACCTGCTTGCAAGAGCAACTGACGAGGGAAAACAGAGTACCAGTCTCTTTGGAGCAGGCATGGGATTATTCCTAGTTCAGGTCTCATATCGCTCCAATACAACAAAGAACAAAGGACTTATAGCAATATATGTCATTGCTACAACATTGCTGGGAGATTAATTTGTAAAGAACAGGAAGCAGAGTCAATCCAATTTAATTGTGGTCATATGGGTTGGAGGGTCAGTGTCTCTGGTGTAACATCTCATTTCATTTAGTCATACAGTGCTCTTGTATTTGCTACACTTTTGAACAATTGCTTGGCCCATCTTCCTTGCTTCAGTTCCTGTTTTGTCATGACAGGATAAAATGAAGATTACTTTTCTGCTCTAATTGGTATAAGGCTATATGGCTTCTTTTCGTCTAGGTTTCCAGGAGGAGGAAACATTTAACTTAGATGTGCCTCAAAATGTGCGTATTTATGTAAAGCTGGATAGACAGGGTGTTTAACCAATTCTTCAACCAGAAAAATGAATGAAGTCATTTACACATAATATGTTTCAAGAAACCAGATCATGTTAATAGGTCTACAAACTAAAAGAATGTACCTTAAGCTGGGAACAAGGCTGAAGAAAAACTCTCTCTCTCTCTCTCTCTGTATATGTATGTTGATCTTTGCCCACCCATCCCCAAGTAATGAGTCAAACAACAGGAATGGGTTAAACATCAGGGCCACTTTATTAACATCACAACAACAACCTGGAACACATCCACGAATTGCTGTTGGGCCAAAGTAGCATGGGACAAAGGCTGAGTGAATAATGGTACCTCTACCCTTTCTTACTAAAGAGATGATACCCCAGTCTTAACTAAGTCCCCCAATTGACGTCACTTTGGGCAATTAAATAGCACTGCTGCCAGGCTTTTGGCCTGAGACAGCAGTGCCTTACTCCAGCCCCTGGTGTATTCCCCAACCACAAGCTGAATCCTAATGTTCACAGTTGCTGTTGTTGAATACCCTGCTGGCCATTACCCGATAGTGATTGGGTATTTACCTATACCTTTTCCTGTGCTAACTACGACAGCGGAGAGCAGTAGATGACTGCCCCACCCCCACCAGCCCACTTGGCTGGGGGCCCAGCTGCAAATCGCCATGAGCTTCAGGGAGGGGTGAACAGACTCTATCTGAAAGAGAGAAAACATGTGCCAGCAGGGGGAAAAAACCAAGCATGGCATAACAGAGATAAAATGAAAGAAGGTAGAGAGATGCCATTGAAAAGGAGGCGCTGGAGACCCCAAAGGACAAGAAAGGGGGGGGGGCTAGGCACACAGTGCTGGTTACAAGATAGAAACCCATACATTTTTAAGTGTACTTTTCACAAAGAAAATGTCAGTTCCACCTGAAAATGTTTATATGTTTGAATACATTATATCCTTGTAAAATGTGTATTCCGTGCACTCCGTGTCTAGTCATGTCTGCCACATGACCATGGAAACGTTTGCAGAAGCAGACAATGCTGGCTCTTCAGCTTAAAAACAGAGATGAGCACTGACCCCTAGAGTCGGATACGACTGGCTTTCGAGCAAGGGAAACCTTTACCTTTACCTTTTAAAATGTGTATACTGGTAAAATAAATATAAATGTGCATTGGAAAATATGCATGAAAGAAATATACATTTTTTTTAAAAAAATGAGAATTATGCAACACATTTATATAAGAAACAAAAAAAAACCTTGCAATCTAACACAGAATCAATATGAAATGGTCTCACAATAGAAAATTGAAAGCTTGATACTGAGTATTATAGATTCATCTACTGAGTATTATAGATTCATCTACCCTAGCCATCCTCGTTCTTCAATGACAAATTCAATGGGCTAATAGAGTGGTTATTATAATACATGATAACAACTAAGTTATTCCCAACAGGAAATTCCATAGATGATCAATGAATCAAAGCTGGAAAATTCTACTACAGCTACCGAGGCCAATTGGCCCTTACATTGATTAGATTATTTTAAAGATTCCCCCAAGTTATACATCTGCTTTTTCAAGAGGAATCAAATCTCTTATATTACAAGCTGAACATCCAGTTCCTGGCATGATAACCAACAATATTTATTTATTTATTTATTTTATTTGTCCAATTTGTTATCCCGCCCCAATTAGGTAAACCCAACTCTGGGCGGCTTACAACACAAACCAGAAAAGACATGGTTTAAAATAACAGTACATAGTAAATAAACGGCCAATATGACACTCCAACGTGCCTCATACATATTAAAATTCACCTCATCTGTTAAAAATTGCAACTACAGTTAATTAAATATTAAAAATTAAGTTAAAATTAGGTTAAAATTAAACCTTAAGAATTACACTTACACAAGTTACAAAACAACAATAGGCCAGAGCAAGGAGGGTGGCTGATTTGATTAGATCAGCCACCCGGCATGAGATCCAACATATGCAGGGCTCTCTCAAGATTCCGCTTCATTTTATCCTCATCTCTCATAATTTTTCAGATGATTGCATTCAAACCAATTGTAAAAATATATGTTCTAATTCACAATAATGTTATGACATTTCAATTTGTGCATTGAAGTTTCTTCTACATGCAGGTATTTGTTCACATACCAGTAAGATTGTTGTCTTCTTCTTTGGCTTGTTTTCTTCTAAGGAAACAGATCCTCCAACAACATTAGTTTACTAGTAACCTTCACTAATTTTCCAGGTGTCAACAGATTTTTGTGGTTCATTTAGCACAGTGTTATTGCCTTTTTATCCTTTCAGTGTTTTCAGCTTCAGCTTTTAAAATTTCTGACAACCATGCTATCTGTGAATTCTTGGAGTTGAAATCCAATATACCTGGAGAGTTAGAGTTTGAAGACACAATGAATTTAGCAGATGCTGTGATTGTGCCTGATAAATGGGGAGCCCCTTGTGACAATTATGTAATTCTAAAAGACTATGTATTCTATGTATTCTAAATGACTATATTTATTTGTAAATGTGAAGATTAAAGGTTTATATGAAATATGTGGCTATATTAATAGCACTCAGTTCTTCAAAAAATCTCCAGTTTGCAAATTGTGTTTCACTATCCACAATTCAAAATACCAGAAAATGGTCAGATATTGCTTTATTAAAGGGGTGCCCAAACTTTTTTGGGCCATGGGCCGATCATGTGGTTTGGGGAGCCGGTCACTAAGGCCTGGGGGCTGGGTGCGGCCCCAGAAACCAATTCATCCAGCCCATATGGGCACATTTTACTTCTGCTTCCAGGAGTGATGAGGGCTTCATGAGCCAGATGAATTGGTGTCAGGGGCTGCACCCAGCCCCCGGGCCCTAGTTTCGGCACCACTGCTCTATTATATTGTGCCTACATTGTCACAATGCATCCCCTCCACTCCTGGAAGTAGTTTCACCACTCCTAGAAGTGTTTCTGGACATCTCTGTACATGCACAAATGTATCCCCTCCACTCCTGGAAGTAGTTCATGACACACATGCACATTGGCAGGTGCATCCCCCATCCACTTCTGGGAGCAGTGAGGGAGTTGGGGGCTGGATGAATTGGTGTTGGGGGCCTGATACAGCCTGTGGGCCATAGTTTGGGTACCCCTGCTCTACATAATAACCTCTTGTGCTAACTATCATTCATAGAGTAGCATCTACAAGGGAAAGTCCCAGAACCTGACTCGTTTTTTCTTCAGATAATCACTTCACACCCAGAAAAAAAGCAACTGTTAGTGTTTTTTTCAGCATGGTTTCTAAGTATCTATTGCTTGGCAACACAAAAATATCAAAGAAATATGTCTTTCACATTAGCTGGGCACATTCAATTACATGTCTGTGAAGCTTGAAGGTATTTGAACAGCATTCAGTAGACATTGTTAACTCCTATGTGCTGCCTATGTTGAAAGAGTTTGGATGGGCTGAAATCCAATGAGTCTGTCTGATTTGAAATTAATTTGAGCACTTCAAAAACGTCACTAAAATATTTCTCTCAGAGTGTTTCAGTGGATGAGTATATGTAAATTGATATGGTTACCCCCATTTAATAATGTTTGCGCGCCGGCGGGAAGTTCCCCTGGCGCATGCTTTGCCCAGGCGCCTGGGGAGGGGGAAGCGTTGGTGGCGAGCCTGGGGGGGGAGCAAGGCTCAGCCTTTATAAGGGCTATGCGCCTCCAGGACTCGCCGCCTTTTTTGCCACCGACATTGCAGGCACAATTTGGCTGGCTGAGCTCTCGGCTGCCTTTTGTCTTGGGCCTTTTCTCCTGAGATGTTTGCCTTCGTTCCGCCCATTTCGAGGGCCTTTTTGTACTGGGCCTTTGCCTTCCGCATTGCTCATTCGGCCCCATAATGGCACCCAAGAGGCCTGCGGTCCCTAGGCCTCGCAGGCCTGCCTGCAGGCCTCCGGCTGCAGCCAGCCAACCCTCTCGTGGGGCTGAGCTGCCCCCCATCAGCCCGGCTGCGATCGTTGAGCATGTGGTTGCCCTTGAGAGGGCCGCGAGCCTGGACCTACTTCAGGCCAGGTGCCATTCGGCCCGTCAGGCAGCCCGTGATGTGTCTGACCCACATAACATTGATTTGCGGGGCCTAGTGGCGTCTTTGCAACAGCACCTTGATCAGTTGGAGGCTAATCAGCCTCCGATCTGGCCTACTGATACGGTCGCTGATTAGGCTCCTTCGGACTCCGGACCAGTTGCAGTGGCAATTCCGGGCGATGCGGTGCAGGATAGCAAGCCAGTGTCCCCTACAGCCCCTCCGGCAGTGGCCGGTCCAGCCATGGGTGAGTATACAGTTCAAATGAGCACCACACATCACTCGCTGCGCCGCAGGTGTGGTGCTCGGCCCTGGTGTGGCCCACACCTGCGGCACAGCAGGTGACCACTCAATATCCTCCAGCCACTCTGTGGCCCACACCCGCAGCACAACAGGTACCCACACCACAGCCCCCAGCTCCTGTGTGGCCCACACCCACGGCACAACAGGTTCCCACTTGGCAGGCTCCATACCCACCTCCCCCGCTTAATTCGGCACTTGACCTTCCTGCTCTACCACCACTGGGTTGGCCTTACAGTATGGTGGGCAACATGGGGTATAACTCGGTCCCTAGGCTACCATGCCATTTGGGGATCAGTCTTTGTCCTTTGGGGATCACCTGCTTCCTGTGACCAGATACAAGATCTGGCACTGGGAGTACGTAGATTTATTTAGCCTTTTGAATAGGGATTCCACTAAGGAGGAGAGGGAGAAGGAGGATGACTGTGACAAGAAGTTGTCATGGTGCAAAAAGCCTCCTCGCAACTCGGCCAACTGGTTTCCAGCCTTCTTCATTTATGCGGGTGTTTTGGTGAAGGCGCACCCGGGCACGGCCCTCCCTCTATTCCAATATTTGGACATCATTTACCATGCGTACATCGACTTTCCTGGTCAAGCCTGGTTGACCTATGATGAGAATTTCATATGCGTGCAGCCATACGCCCGGGAATGCACTGGAATGAGCAGCATTCCCAGCTGTGGCTGCAATTAATAACCCCATCGCGCCCCTCATTAGGCAACTGCTTTGACTGCAGCCATTTGGTTCAGCACCCCGGCCCGGCACAGTTACCCTGCCAGTCGGTGGGGCAGGAGGTTCCAGCCCGCCTGCTGTGCTGGGATTTTTCATCCACCGGCTGCTCTAATCAAAAGCCATGCCACTGTAATCGAAAGCCATGCTGCTTTAAACATGAGTGTGCAGTCTGTGCTGGCTCACACCCAGCCTCCTCTTGTTTTAAAGCAGGTGCTTCCAGGGGAAGGGGTCGGGATCAAGCCAGGGCTAAGCATCCCCCCCCCCCTGCCCCTGCATCTCCCAAAGGGCCCCAGCCCAATACGGCTTGAGGTCCTTAACAGGTGGCTCTGGGTTTATTCAGGCAGGCGGATGCCACTTATCTCACAGAAGGTTTATCCCAGGGTTTTCGTATTCTGTTTGTTGGAGCCAGGTCCCCTCAGGATTCTCCCAGCTTGAAGTCACTTTCAGGTTTGGAACACGTAGCTAAGGCCCAAATTTTTAAGGAGGTAAAATTGGGTAGAGTGGCGGGTCCTTTCGATCAGCCACCTTATCCAAACCTCAAGGTTTCCCCGTTAGAGCTAGTGCCCAAGAAATTCCCAGGTGAGTATCATTTGATACATCATCTTTCCTATCTGGTGGGTTCTTCCATCAACGATGCTATACCGGATACACTTTGCTTTGTCCAGTATATATCGTTTGACGAGGCTGTTGCCACGGTTTGTTCCTATGGTCCGGGGGCACTTCTGGCCAAATGCGATATTAAATGTGCCTTTAGGATCCTCCCAGTCCATCCGGATGACTTCGAACTTCTGGGCTTCCATTTTGAGGGCCAGTATTTTATTGACAGGGACATGCCTTTCGGCTGTTCCATATCCTGTGCCATGTTTGAGTGCTTTAGCTCATTCCTGCACTGGGCTTTGGTCTGCAGGGCGCACTCAGATAAGGTGGCCCATTACCTGGATGACTTCCTCCTTGGGGGGCCGGCTCACAATTGCTTTGCTCTTTTCAGGAGCTGGCTGCCGAATTGGTCGTGCCGCTTGCTCCTGAAAAGACGGAGGGTCCGGCCACTACCCTCACCTTCTTAGGTATAGAGTTAGATACGATCTCCCAGGTGTCCCACCTGACAAGGTTGAGTGTATTATTGCGAAAATACAGCGGTTGCTTTCCAAATGTAAGGCTACGCTCCAGGAGCTCCAGGAGCTCCACGGGCACCTCAATTTTGCATGTCCGGTAGTGGCTCTGGGACGGGCTTTTTCATGCCGCATTTGTGATGCCATGGTAGGCTTGAGCACTGTGCTGGCCTGGTTTTCCTCATTTCTGAAGGGCAGGACCCAGTCAGTGTGGTTGGAGAATGAGAGTTCTAGTCCTAGGCTGCTCCATAATGGGTTGCCTCAAGGCTCGGTACTCTCACCTCTCCTATTTAACATCTACATGAAGCCACTGGGTGAGATCATCTGTTCTCATGGGGTGAGGTATCATCAGTAAGCAGATGATACCCAGCTGTACAGCTCGGCCCATGGGGACCCAAGCGGTGCAGTGGAAGTCCTTTCCAGGTGCCTTGAGGCTGTCAGGGTCTGGATGGGAGACAACAGGCTACAACTGAATCCCGGTAAGACTGAGTGGCTATGGGTGAGGGGTCCTGCATCAACTCGGGAGTTACCAGCTTTGGTCCTGGATGGGGCAGTTCGGCCTCAAACAGACCCGGTGCGTAATTTGGGGGTCCTCCTGGACTCACGACTACTGTTCGAAGAGCAGGTGGCAGCCGTGGCCAGGAGGGCTTTTGCACAACTTCGTGTGATACGCCAATTACGTCCACTCCTAGATCGGGATGCCTTATTCATGGTCACACATGCTTTGGTCACCTCCAGACTTGATTATTGTAATGCGCTCTACATGGGGCTCCCCTTGATGACCATTCGGAGACTGCAGCTGGTCCAGAACGCGGCTGCTCGGGTGGTGATGGGGTGCGGGCGTTATGCACGAGCCTCACCTCTGCTCCGACAGCTGCACTGGCTGCCAGTATGTCTCTGGGTGCAATGCAAGGTGCTGGTTATCACCTTTAAAGCCCTATATGGTAGTGGGCCAGGATACTTAAGAGACCGTGTCACCCCAAGAACATTGGTCCGTCCCACCAGGGCGGATCGGAGAGGCTCTCTTATCATACCATCGGCTAGAGAGGCGCATCTCTCTGGCACTAGGAGGAGGGCCTTCTCTGTGTCCGCCCCGGCCCTTTGGAACCTCCTGCCAACGGAACTATGCTTACAGACAGAGCTCCTGCCCTTCCGGAAGGGCCTAAAAACCTGGCTGGCAGGGCAAGTTTGGGGATCCAGGGATAGGGGATCTCATGTTGGGTGGGTGATTTGATTAGACAGCCACCCTCTTGCCTCTCGTTGTTTTAACCTCTTTTAATTTTTTAGCCTTAAATTTTAAAAAATTTTTTAGTATCCGGTAGATTGTAGTCAATATTTTTAAGCTAATTTTTAAACTAAGTATAATTCTCCCCATATGATTCTGTACCGGAATTTGTGTCTTTTTTGTATTGATGGATATTTAGTATGTCTTATGATGTTTTATTGTATAGATGGTTATTATTTACTGAATGTTTTAATATTGTATGATATTGTATTGATATGTTTGTAAGCCGCCCAGAGTCGCACTTCGCGATTGGGGCAGGATATAAATCAAATATAGAATAGAATAGAATAGAATCCATTGCACCAGGGTGATGCAAGGTATGAGGGCTGACCTCTAGGTCTGGCTATCATTCCTACGTGACTTCAATGGTGTTTCCTTCTGGCCCACCGAGCTTCCATTGTCCTCCAGATTTCAGGTCCATTCAGAAGCTTCAGGGTCTTTTGGTTATGGCATCTATTTTGATGGCCATTAGTGTTGCGACAGTTGGCCGCCCCATTGGCATGACTCGGGGATCATCCAGGACCTGAATTTCTTGGAATTTTTTTCCTATTCTGGGTGCCATCACCCTTTGGGGTAAGTTGTGGTCTGATTCCGTAGTCACCTTTTGGTGTGACAATGCGGCTGTGGTTCAGATTGTGAACACCCAGACCTCGCACTCTCCCAGGGTCATGGCATTAGTGCACCCATTTGTCCTCGCTGCCCTTCGGCATAACATAGTTTTAGGGCACATCACATCCCGGGTGTTGATAATTCTATCGCTGATGCCCTGTCCCGCTTACAGATGTTGCTCTTCAGGGCGTTGGCCCCAAGGGCCCAGGCACTTCCATCCCTGCTGCTGGAGTCACTCTGAAACCTTGGACCCGTAATGCGTACAGGCTTTCCTGCAAGTTATTCACTGAATTCAGGGCCCACGCTCACCTCCCGGATGTGTGGCTGTCGCCGGTTGACCATGTCCTGCAATTCATGGTCCACCTGTACCATGATGGCCTGGTGTCCCATACCATCAACGGCCGCCTATCCACACTTGCATTTGCAGCCAGGGCTAATGGTTTCCATGATACCCTGTCTGATTTCCGCATTCGCAAGGTTTTGGATGGGTGGTACAGGGAACGTGGCCCTAGCCGTGACTCCCACCACCCTATTTCTCTGGATGTCTTGCGGCGTTTGGCCACTTCGTGGCCTCGGATATGTTTGGACTCATATGAGGCATGCCTTTTCCATGCAGCTACCTCTGTGGCCTTCTTTGCCGCTCTCTGGGTGGGTGAGTTGGTGGTGGATTCTAAGGCAGACCGGTCAGGCCGGGCTATCGCACTTTCAGATGTGCTGTTGTCCGACAAGCCAGCTAGGCTCACCATTAGGTCATCCAAGACTGACCAGCAGGGACGGGGGGCTTCCCTGTTGCTGCTTCGATGTGGCTTGGTGGAGGTGTGCCCAGTTGCAGCGATCACCCAGTACTTAGCAGTTCGCCCAGCCTGCCCGGGCCCACTTTATGTACATTTAGACCGCTCTCCACTCATCTGTTTTCAATTCTGGAAGGTGACCGGCTCTGCGCTGGCTGCCGTGGGGTTTATGGGTGTCCGTTATTGCTCCCGTTTGTTTTGCATCGGTGCGGCCTCAATGGCTGCATCATTGGGTTACTCGGATACGGACATTATGTGTATGGGTCGATGGGGTTCCTTTCGGTTCCACACTTACGTATGCCCGCTTGAGGTCTGACTATTTTGCTGGTACAATTTTGTTTTTCTTTCAGGTTGCCTTCCCCTGCCAATTCCTGCCTGTGTCTGGATTGTTGGGCACAGTTACATCTTCTGGGCCACCCGCCACACTGCTGCAGCTTATTGTGAGATGCATCTTGGTCTACGGGATCACACATTCCTTATGTGGTGTGGGTTCCGGGGCATGGTGTGGAGCCAACTATTGCAGTTCGTTGTGGTGTCCAGTCGTGCAGCTACACCCAATGTTTTCATTGTTCATCTGGGTGACAACGATCTCGGGCGCCGCACGGGCGTGTATCTTGCCAGGGCAATCCGTCATGATTTTACCTGCCTTCACAGCAGGTGGCCTGCCACCAGGTTTATCTGGTTGGCTATGGTTCCCTGTCTGGTAACCCAAGATGTATTGATTGGGCCCGGTGGGATGTTAACCATGCAGTGGCGTGTTTTTTCCATGAGGAAGGTGTGGGCACGGTGATTGAGCACCCTACCATTCGGGTGGAGAATGTTCTTCTATTCCACAGAGATGGGATGCACCTCTTTGTGATTGGTATGGCAGTGTTCCTAGTGGCCCTGCATCATGGCCTGCAGACCGAAGTTTTGGCCGCTTGGGGGGGTGAGTAGTTATTACTCCTCCCCATCTGGCAGGTAGCACTGTTAACGATATTGAGTTGATCCCTATAGAATCTGGTTGGGACCCATTTCATCAGTCAGCTGGGGGCACAGCATAGAAAGAAGTACACCGCTGGTTGATTAAATGCGGCCTGGGAACAAGGGATTGCCAGGTTCGACAGCTTGCAATCCCATAAAATTGTTCACCCGATTTTTGGTCAGAAGTTTAAGCAAGGATACTTCTGACAAGGGATCTTTACTATGGAAATAGTAACTAAATTGAATAATATAAAGTTAATTGAGGTAAGTATAATTAGCTGATCCTTAGAGTGCTACTTCGGCCTGTTGCAGGGCAGTTTATATGCGTTAACCATTAATTGAGTTAATCAAATTATAAGTTAATAAAGTGGCCCAATTTTATAACCAAATATTGTGTCTCACTCCTCACTCTGGCCATACATGGGCAATGTCCGTGCACCGGCGGGAAGTTCCCTGGTGCACGCTTTGCCCAGGCACCTGGGGAGGGGGAAGTGTCGGTGGCGAGCCCGGGGGGGGGGAGCAAGGTGCAGCCTTTATAAGGGCTGCACACCTCTGGGACTCACTGCCTTTTTTGCCACCAACACTGCCGGCATGATTTGCCCTCCCTCCCTCTGCATAGCCGCAGTGTGATTATTTTGGTCGTTTCGGGGCCGGATGGGAATTTTTGCTTGAAACCTGATTGGCCCTTGGTTTCTTGTAGTTTTCGCCCATCCCACACTGCTTGCAACTGGTCGAGCTTGGAGGTGTTATCGGTCACTTTGGCAGGTAGCACTGGTAACGATATTGAGTTGATTCCTATAGAATCTGGTTGGGACGCATTTCATCAGTCAGCTGGGGGCACAGCATAGAAAGAAGTACACCACTGGTTGATTAAATGCGGCCCGGGAACAAGGGATTGCCAGGTTCGACAGCTTGCAATCCCATAAAATTGTTCGCCCGATTTTTGGTCAGAAGTTTAAGCAAGGATACTTCTGACAAGGGATCTTTAATATGGAAACAGTAACTAAATTGAATAATATAAAGTTAATTGAGGTAAGTATAATTAGCTGATCCTTACCAGTGCTACTTCGGCCTGTTGCAGGGCAGTTTATATGTGTTAACCATTAATTGAGTTAATCAAGTTATAAGTTAATAAAGTGGCCCAATTTTATAACCAAATATTGTGTCTGACTCCTCACTCTGGGCGTACATGGGCAATGCTCCTTTATATTCTATGTACTGTATAGTTTTTACACGTACAGAACACTTAGGGTATAAATGCACTTATACACAAAGTAGCAATGTAAAGAATATTTGCAGAATTTTTCATTGCCATTAATTAGGGCTGTTTAATTTTGGAGAGTTATCTCAGTGAACAACTTTCAAGGTTCTTTGCCTCCAGTTGAGAGCATAGAAAATCCGTGTTGTTTTCTGCCCTTGTCATCATTTCTGTAATTTGCACAAATATTTCTGCATGAAACTAGGGTCTTTTATCTTTTAAAAGCAAAGCACACAGAAAAGAGCAATCACAGACTGATTTTTGAAACAGTTGTAGATAACTTCTTTGCCATTAAAAAAACCCTGGCGTCCGCTGGTGTCATTTTGCACAATTTGGATTATTTGTGCAACTTTGCTTACAATAATTTCCATGACTCTTCATCCTCATGTACAGACATGAGACAATAGAAGATTTACATCTCTGTTCATAAGCACATGCAATGCCACTTTCTACCAAGGATGTTTCTGCTTATGCAGTGTTCAAAGGCTTGAGAAAAATCAGGGGTCTTTTATATGCTACATGGAATGATATTGTACAGTTTGATTTCTTAATTCCAGTGCATGGCTAAAAGCCAACATGACACAGACTCTAGACAGAATATTGCAGATGAAAAGAACACTTGCAGTGCTATTAAGCTTCTGAAACCAGCTACAGAGAAAGAAAAGAGCATGTATCTAAAGCTCACCACCTCTAATATGTTTGCTTATTGAGTGCTTAAGATATTCACTGTCATATTGCTGTAAGGCTTTTGAAGTGAAATAATTTTCTGGAGTCTGAATAATCTCAACAAATCACCATGCATAATTCAGAAGTATTTTTTCAGGCTTATCTCAAATTAAATAAAGCAGAGAGATTTTCTCATGACAGATTGGCCATTTCTCTCTATCCATACATTTTGGCAAAGCAGCCAAAAAAATATTTGACATGTCATTACATGGTTGAGCTTATTTTTCCAGAAAGATTTTCTTTACATTTGTAAGTTAATGTCTTGTATCCACCACAGTGTTAGGCAAGCAGGAGTGTTATCTGTGACAGTTTCATTTGTACTAATATAATAAAACACAAAGTAGCGGAAATAGTACTTCTCAGAACATGGGGAATTTTAACAGTCATGAAACCATTTAATTTACGGTAATACCCCGGATAACGTTATGACTTGGTTCCACAAGTCATGACGTTATCTGATTTTGAGCGTTGTCCGATGCATGCATTGAACAACACTAAAAAAAAAGCCCTGACTTCAGGGACAAACCGAGCAGACAGTGGGGTGCCTTTAAAGCCACCCCCACTGCTGTGACTGCACACCCACCCCACTGCCTGCTCGGGAGAATCCAGCCCAGCCCTGGCCGTTTACCTTCAAGCCACCAGCAACCTTCTCTTGCTGACCTGCACGCTCTGATCGCTCGAGGCTTGTCTTTTTTTCATTCCCTTCGTTCCCTTCCCTCCCTGTATTTAAACTACAGGGAAGGGGGAAAGAGAAAAATGTGATTGGTTCCCTAGAGAACCAATCACCTCTCTCTCTTCCTCCTCCCTGTATTGTCAATACAGGAAGTGAAAGAGAAAGACACAAGCCTCAAGCGATCGTCGGAGCGTGCAGGTCAGCAAGAGAAGTTTGCTGGTGGCTTGAAGGTAAACGGCCAGGGCTGGGCTGGATTCTCCCGAGCAGGCAGTGGGGTGGCTGTGAGGAATCCCCAAACTGCTGGGGGTGGGGGGAGGAGGGAAGTGGCAGGGAGAGGAGCTTTGGCCTCCTTTACTTCTTTAATACGATGGATCGGATAACGCTAAAATGAACGTTCTCCGGTGCAAATCTTCCCTCAAATTTGTTGTCGTTATGCGGTTTTAGCGTTATCCGGTGCAATCGTTATCTGAGGTATTACTGTATATAATTTTATAGTTTTCTGGTTCATTCATTCATTCATTCATTTAATTTTTACATTTCTGTACTGCCCATTTGGGTGGTATCCAACTCTGGACAGTGTACAAGCAAATATCAAATAACATGACAGAACACACAGCAAATCAAAACAGACAACCGACAAATATGTCTCAAAATAAAATAAAATAGTAGCATCTGAGGGCATAGGAGATCAACCTGACTGACTAATTTATAGCTAAGGGGACAACACGCTGAAATACATCCTTGAACAAGAGAGATTTTAATTTTTTTTTTTAAAAAACAACAATACAGTGATGGGGCCTGGTGTAGCTCCACTGGTAGAGTGCCCCACAGTGTTGGTCCCACCACCGAGAAGGCTCTATTTCTAGTTATAGACTTTCAAGCTATCCTTGGGGTCAGCACCTGGAGCTGTGCAGACTGATGAATGGGTGATGTGGGGAATTGTTCTGAGAGAGAGATGCTCTGACAGATAACAAGGTCCCAAACTGTATAGGGACTTATATGGTAGCACTAATACCTTGTATGTGACATGGCAGGCAACAGGTAACCAGTGCAGGCCGGTCAAGGTTGGGGAAATATGATGAAATTTCTTTAGGCCTTTCACCAGCCCCTTCACTAATTCTAGCAGAAGACAACAGGGTAATGATCAAAAGTAGGCAACCTATGCATCTCCATATGTTATTAGACAATATATCCCATTTTCCTCAATTACTGTCTCTTCTAGCTGGAGTTGCTAGAGGGGATGTTTCTTGGCTCGGGTGACTTTCTATACATCCACCACCAGTGGTGGGCATTAGCAGGTTCACACCTGCTAAGTTTGCTAGAACTGGTAGCAGAAATTCTGGCTGGCCCTGCCCATCAAAGTTTTGAAATAAAGTAGTCCTAACAAGTCAAACATAGAAGAAAACAACCCTGGCTGCTTATTAGAAGGTCAAATAGTAAAGATGAAGCTAAAGTACTTTGGACATCAAATGAGAAGAGAGGGTTCACTTGAGAAATCCTTGATGCTGGGAAAGGTGGAGGGCAAAAGAAGAAGGGGGTGGTCAAAAATGAGATGGCTAGATGGTATTGTGCAATGGGCACAGAGCTGGGCAGTGAAGATGGTGAAGGACAGAGTTGCCTGGCGGTCAATGGTCCATAGGGTCGCAAAGGGTCGGAATCGACTGTGCGACTGAACAACAACAAAAATCCTAATTTGGGTGCAATGCAGGGCTTTTTCCCTGGCCACACCCACCATTCCATGCTCACAGTGTGGTTATAAAAAAAATTGAGCCCACCACTGCCCACCACTCAGCAATTGTTCCTCCCAGCCTCTGAATTAAAAGAGAGCCCTATTTCTCCTTGTTCTGCTTGCTCTTCCTCTGTTTGTTGGTTGGTGTCAGTTCTTTGTTGCTCTTGGCCTGTTCTGTTGTTTGTTAGCATGTATGCAATAAAAGAAGCAGCATGCACACATCTGCAATATCAAGTAACTGCAAGTAAAGAACATTTTATATCTGCCAAGACCTCAGTGTTTTATCTGCTATGAAAGCAGCTCGGATTAGATCCACAGCTTGCTGCAACTCCTAGAGCCCATATGAGTTCCACCTGGGATGCCCTGGGGGAAGCGCTATATAAAAATGGGCTCCTCCACCCTTAAGGCTGCCTCAGCTACAAAGGTTTCTGAGTTTGCTACAGTCCTTTGTGTGGACCTCCTGCTCTGCATTGATTGCTTGACTCATGGCCTGTTTGGACTATGCCTTGTCTAATAAACTAGCCTTGCTCTCTTCTCTGCTCCTGGCTTTGACCTTGGCACTTGAATTGGATAAGGTTTGCCTTTGAACGTTATCTTGGTTGCCTTGACTCCTGGTGTCTGTTTTTCTAGTCAATCCCTTTCATCGTGGACACAGATAATGTTTCAGAATGAGTTATTGAGACTTTAAGTACCAAGCTAGCCATTTGAAAGCAAGAAATTGCAAGTACATAAACAGGGACCACTTTGGTGGGAAGGTAAACAGTGTTCCATGCACTCCAGTGTCTAGTAATGCATGTCACATGACCATAGGGACGTCTGCAGAAGAGGACAGTGCTGGCTTTTCAGCTATGAAACAGAGATGAACAATAAACCCTAGAGATGAGCACTAAACCCTAGGGTTGCTTTTGAGCAAGGGTGACCTTTACCTTTACCTAAGAGACCGCATCGTCCCAAGGACATCTGCCCATCCCACTAGAGCGGACTGGAGAGGCTCTCTGGTTGTACCATCAGCTAGAGAGGCACATCTCTCTAGCACTAGAAGGAGGGCCTTCTCTGTGTCTGCTCCAGCCCTGTGGAACCTCCTGCCAACTGAGTTACGCCTACAGACAGAGCTGCTGCCCTTCTGGAAGGGTGTAAAAACCTGGCTGGCAGGTCAGGTCTGGGGTACTGGAGGCACAACGACCTCAGCCTACTGGCTGTTTTGACCTCCTCCCCTGCTCCCTTAAGTTCTAAATCATATAACGTTTTAGTCGTAGTTTTGATTGGTTTTAACTGTGGGTTTTTGAGAACTTTTAGAATTTTAGCCGTTTTATGTGTTTTAGGATGTGTTAAACCACCCTGGGTTGCCTTTGGCGAGGAGGGTGGTATAGAAATTTAAATAAATAAATAAATACTAATGAGAAAAGGGTGGACTCCTGGAAACTTGTCACTTTTCTTCTCTGTAAACCTCTGTACTTCTACAGAGCAGCTAAAGGGAATTTTTACAGATATTTAAAATTCTGCAATACTTGATAGGGCTGATAATGCAACATCTGAAAGATCACACTTTTTCTATCTCCGATATAACATATAGAAGCCAAATATATACTCTCTTACAGTTTAAAGACAGTTATACAGTAATGAATAGCTTAAAGTATAATCTTATACTTCTTTAGTCAAAACTAAAGTCCCACTGAGTTCAGGGGGATTTATTCCTGCATGGGATTTAGAAATGGACAAGCTTGTCATTTCACTTTCTAGCCCCCATTATGGTTCCAATTTTAGGAATTACTAACTGTGTCTCTACATGCTTCTGGGTAAGAAAGGAACTACATGAACAGCAGTATGGTTTCACAACTATTTAGGGAAATACATGTCAAAACTTGCTTTTGCAAGCCTCTTGTCCACACCATTTGCCAATAGCTAATATCTTTTCATAGTACTCAGGAGGGAACACAGACTGTAGGCACAATATTTCTCAGGGCTTTTGAACATGTCCTCATTGGCACTAAAAACCATTTACATAGGGCATTTGAATAAATTAAATGTTCTTCCTTGGGTGGAATAGCAATATAATCAGAAGTCAGCAGAAGGTCAAGTGGAAATCTCAGTAAGAGATAACACATATCTCGATCATAGTACAGTGGTACCTCGGATAATATTTGCATCGGATAACGCTAAAATCGGATAACGTTTGGGGAATTTGAGGCAAGCAGTTGTATTACACAACATTGTGCGATGCAAATGTCTGCCTCAAATTCCCCAACCTTGAGATTGCTTTCTGTTAGGTATGCATTTCTCCAGCCAAAAGTAAAGGCTAACAGCAAAGGATTCATCCTGTAGGGGAGGCAGGGCAAATCACTCTGCCTTTGCCTTTGTGTTGGGGGTTGAACAGGTGCCCATGTTCTACCCCAACACAAAGGCAAAAGGCAAAGACTAACAGTGAGGAGGCAGGGTGAATCTCTCTGCCTTTTGCCTTTGGGTTAGGGGTTGAATCGGCTTTTTTTTTTACATTGTGGGATCAATGCATCACACAACGTTAAAAACCGGATAACGTTAAGACTTGTGGAACCAAGTCTTGTTATCTGATGTACTAGTGTCCTAAAGGATGGACATGCCATCTATAGAAAAGAAAGAAATGAGAATAGCCCAGGAACTGTATCTATAAAAATATAAAATCTTTGTATGTGTTCTTTCCTTAGAGCATAGTATACACAGTATCATCTTCTGCTTGTCAGTACTATTAGAATGGTGAAGGTGTTAGATGTCTTATGTCCCTTAAATAATTGTGCTCTTTATTCTTCCTTTGCTGTACAGCTTCCTCATGGTTCTTCGCAATATGGGAGTTAGGAGAATAGCTTTTCTGATAGCTCCTTCCAAAGAATAAACTTAATCATGGAACGTTTTCCCAAACAATATACACTATACAGCAACTTGGCCATCTGAGATTTCCAAAAGGAAGGCAGAATGAGTTATGTTGATACTATTCAGATGTATTTAAGCTATTTTTGGATGACCCTGGACATGATCACTTAATAAAATAAAGAAATAATTGAAGAAACAGAAAAGTGAGGGGGGCAAGAGTTCAGCCTGCTGAAATTTTCTTTCCATTCATATGACACAATAAAGGTACTGCACACATCAAATGCACAATTTCTACACTTTTTTGTATATGACAAAGTAAAGTAACATCTTTTGTGATGTATTTTATTCAGGACCAGGCAGCATAAAGTGGGGGATGGAAAAGAGTTTTTTTTAAATAGCCAAAAATACATAATAGAACAGACATTTTTAAAATGCCACTTTAGTAACTCATAAATTGCAAAGAGGTCTCTCTGAAATTTTGGGGATGAAGTGCCCCCTTATTCTCATCAGAGACACCCTTGTTTTAGTGTCTTCTTGTTAAAAAATTTAAAATGGAAGTTATCACCAACCAAACTGATGAGCACAATACAGAAAAGCATTATCACAACTGTGCTATGATAACAATACTAAGATAAGTATGTAAGTATGTTAAAACAAAGAAGCAAAAATATGTAATCAGTTCTAAGAGTGGAATTTAAATAGAATTTGGGGAAGAGGACAGTTCTCACCTTTGTAGAGAAACTCCTGGAGGAGGTTTGGATTGATGGGAAGCATCTCTGCCAGCCTCTAGTATTGAGAATTAGGGATATAAAAGCTACATACTAAAGTCTTCATTCTCGTTGATTTAGGCTGCTTCAACTAAATAACTAATGTCTTCAAGGAATTTTCAAAGAATACTGATTCCACACACACACACCTTTCTGTGCTCAGTAATTTGCTCAAACTCTCCCCAAAACGTCTGTCTTTAAACTTTGAGAAGCAAAACTTGGAACCATGCTATCTAATGGAAAATATTTCACTACTGTATATAAAACTCCTGGGATCTTCAGATCTTCTAGGAAGACCCCCTCGCCCTTTCAATTCCATCACCCTTGCTGGTAGATTTTATGGGGACTTGAGACTGGGTTAGATTATTGGATGTCCCTACCTTGTGAAGCTAGATTGGCCCTTTCTCTCTTATCCTTTTGGCAAGAAGTGAGAAGGCTTCCATTTCAAACTGGTCAACCTTAATCTTGGGCTAGTTGCACCACTCTGCGAAGGTTATCCATCAATGAATAGGATTATAATCCCTCTGAAAAGAAAGATGCACAGTTTGGGTGTACTGCTGGATTCATCCCCAAGTCTGGATGACCAGGTTTATTTACACAATTAAAATTGGGTGTGCAAATTGCACCTGTTTCTGGAAATGTCTGGTGTCTCTTCTGTCAGAGATTTAATACCCCCCACACAAACCCCTCATACACATTCTTGCCACCCAGGCACCTCCACCTCCACTTCCACTTCTTTCTTGTGCCATATCTGATTCCAAATATTGGCAACTCTCATTGTGGCAGTCATAAAGATTGTCCTGAGAATATAACACAATGACCTTTCATCTGCCTTCCACATCTCAGCATGACATCCATACAGTGATGGGCTGCTACTGGTTCAAACCAGTTCACCTGAACAAGTAATGACCATCCGGAGGGGATTGCCAGAGGTGGTGGTAAACCCCTGGGCAACCAGTTCAGTTGCTTCTCTGGCCACCCTCTGGATGTGTATTTCCAGGCAGCCAAAATGGCTGCCCGGAACTGCACATGCATCAAACTTCCACTTGACGCATGCACACTACAAAAATAGAAGTGTGCATGCATCAAATGGAGGTTTGACACATGCACAGTTCTGGGCAGCCATTTTGGCTGCCTGAAAAGGGCGCAGGCAGTGCCTGGAGGAGCGGCGGCGGCCTTTCCTCACTGGGTTGCGCCACCAGTCCACCGTGCCACTGTGGTTCCTGCCTGCCTGCCTGCCTAGGCCCAGGTAAGTGACGGGTTTGTGTTTCGTGTGGGTGGGTGGGTTGATTTATGTGCTATGTATTATGTGTATTTATTTTAATTTTAATGTGTAATTTTATTTAATTTTAATTTAATTCTTTATTTATTTTTTTATTATTTTTTTCCTTTGGCTCCTCCCATGATATCATGATGTCATGATGTTGGCTCCACCCACAACATCATGACATCTTGACATTGGCTCCACCCACAACATCGGCCCCGCCCATGGTGGGGTAGTAAATTTTTTGACAGCCCACCACTGCATCCATACTAGTGATCCAGTTCTGTAAGTCACTTTCTGGTCCTGGGCTCTTTTGGCATGCGAAGTCCTCCTCAGCCCCAGGCCAGTATTGATGAAGCTGCTGCCCTCCATCAAGATGGATTCAAATGTGATTTAATTCAGGCACCAGTGAAAAAAAATATTCATTTACATGAGTTTATAGGGTAGCCTGTGGCCTGTGGCTCATTTGGCTGAGTTACAGGCAGCCCAGAGTTTTATAAGGTGGTAATTCATCTCACAGAGATAGAATGGATTACTTCCTGTGCATGGAGGTTATAGACAACAGGCTCTATTTCTTTTTTTCTGCTTGCTTCAGTTGCTTTTACTGCAGCTATTGACTGCCTCGGATATTTGTGGTTTGCATTTTTAGCTATTTGTAGTTTGTGAGTTTAAGTCTGTGCTTTTATTCAATCTGGTTTTTGTTCTGGGCCCGTTGAAAGGAATGGCAGGTTAGAAATCCAGATACCTACCTTAAGTAACAGGATTGAATTGAAATGAACAGGAAATAAAATTAATTTAGCAATACATTAAACCACCATGCTTGTTGTCCCCCATTTACAAAAAGCCTTTTCAAATGTTTTGCCTGTTTGCAAGGAAGATGGCAATGGAGAACACACACTTTGTAAAAAGGAGTGGTTTTGTGTAACTTTAATCAAGTATTCACTTGTAACATACTCCATGTCCCACTTTCTTTTTTATGTACTTAGCACAAACAGACTTCAGCACAACAATAACTTTTTAATTATTTGTCACTTTGAATCTATAGGAGGCAGAGACTCATTAAATTGGAAAAGAGAGAACATTTGCCTGAGGGCCCTGGTGAGCCAGTGTGACTGAAACATAGAATACCTACACTGTTGTGAAGGATTTGAAAATGTAGTTGTGTGTGCAATCACTCTATCAGTGCTAAAATAAAATCCTATTTAGAGAAAAGAAGTGATAAGTTGCAAGAATAATACATTTCATGGCACAAAGATATGACCTATAAAGGAGGGGAAATGTGGAGATATGAAGAAATATGTATGCTATTCTGAGTTCCTTGCAAAAACTTGGAAACATCAATTTCACAGCTATTGCAATTTTACTTTGGGTGTAAAAGTACACATTTTTTTTTAAAAAAAATCAATTTATTATATTCATTATATTTACTTGCCTAGGCTGGTGTCTAGTCATGCCTGCCACATGACCTTGGAAATGTCTGCAGAATGAGACAGCTCTGGCTCTTTGACTTTGAAACAGAGATGAGCACTGAACCCTAGAGTTGGATATGACTGGCTTTCAAGGAAGGGAAACCTTTACCTTACTTGAAAAGTACTTTTTTTTTTTAGGGAAAAACAAGCAAGATAGAAAAAATGTCCCAGATGATTTCCACAAAATATGCAGCATTTTTCTCAAAATGTTAATAATGATGCCACTAATAGACATTTGCATCCATCAAAAATCAAAATAACAAATTGCATAGCATGAAATAGGTAAAGTAAACCTTGCTTCTTGAAGAAAGGTGATTAGGGAGACGAATAATAAGGATTTATAGTGAGTAGGACATTGTGTGAAGCTAAACCCTGTGAGGAAGAACTGCTTAATGGTTGTGTTCCAAAAGTGAAGGTTTCTCAAATTTACTTTCAAAGACAGAGACAGAGATGCAGTGCTGAACTATTCTATAAAGAAGGTTTAGGTGACAAATGCCTTCAAGCTTCATCCAAAAGATAAGCAACACCCCTCTATTTTCTTCTTAGTTCAAATTCAATGCTGTTAATTAATTTAATAATGTGGTGCCTTCTCCTGTAACAAAGGATAACTGCACCAAAATCAAGAACAGAATTAAAACCCTCATATGTTCTCTGTTCTAATGGGCATTGCTGCTTTCATGAACGTATCTAAAAAGGAAGGGGAAGAAAAGAACAGGATGGGGGAGAGGATGCTTTATCAGAGAAAGAGCAGGGTCATATCTAGCAAGGCTGTTTTGTTCTTAAAATCCAAGGAAAGGTGCTGCAAGCAGAAGAGCATTAATCTTTAGGGTTTTTTTTTTAAAATGTAGAATTACACAATTCAAAACTGTGTTTTTGTAATGGATTTTACAATCATATTTGTTCATGCATTTAATCTTTGAAAGATGTTGTGCTTAGAAATGCAATAGATAAGAAGAAATATTAATTAGTTGAGAGTCTTTGTTCAACAATGAAAGAAGCATTTTCAAGTCACTCTGTTGTTCACCTGATTAAAAAGATGAAGGAATTTTTTTCTTTGTGAGACATGTGCAACTCCGGATTATTTCTGAAAACATTGTGTTGTATCATCGTTGAGTTTGCTCTGTAACAACAAATACATATGAAACAGCTTGAAATCAAAATATATAGTGCCATCTCAGGTTTACAGTTACAACAAGCAGAGATATCAACCAAGTTCTGCCTATTTAGGATGATTCTTAAACTTTTGGAGGTCATTACCAAAAGCACAATTTCAAAAGATCCCAATTGGCTGAGATGCAGAAGGAAGATGTAACCTATTTGCTTTAATGTAGATTGCTTCTAGAAAATTGATTCTTTCTAATGCAATTGGGTGCAATCCTTTTGCCCCATTTGAACTCACCCTGAGTAACAGTTATTTCTATGTATTTATTTTCTATAGTATGGAGATGCATGTCCTTTTGTCTCAGAAAATGAATTTAAACATTAAAGCTGTACTAAAGACTCTCCTCTCCCAACTCACACACATTTCTCCAAAGCATATCACTTTGGCAAAATGATTTTGGGGACTTGAAGAGTCTTCTTGGTGTGATGTGTCTAATGATCTTAGAAGGACATTTTCATAACCTATGTGATGGCTATGTTTCCTCCTTCCTTGCTACTGGAAAGCCAAGGGTTTCTAAGTTGCCAATTGCATGTGGCAGCTAATCTGATTTAAAGATGAAATACTAAAAATAGTGCCCAAACATACCTTTGGGAATAATACTTCAAGTGTGAGAGGAAGGACAGGTTCAGAATTAAAGAAGAACTACAATGGCTAGATGTTTAGAGAAAGGAAATGAGCAGGATATAGCTGACAAGGATGGAGACAGGAAGAAAGACAAAGGGAGAAAGAAGATTTTTAGGAAACAGCATTACCGCAAATGGCAAGTATGATAGGAACAAACTGGCCAGGTTGTTAGAGATAGTAATAAACAAATGTGGCTCTGACATAAAGCTTGTGAGATCAGAAAATAAATCAGGTTAAAAAAGGGATTTCCATGACAGACAGTAGGGGCCTATCTATTGGAACAAATTTCTGTCCTACCCCCCACTTCCATGGAGTTAGAGATTTTGATACCTCAAGCTGGACCCTGGAAACCTGGTCTGGGAATGGCACATCCTTCAGATGCATTACACCAGAGATGTTAAAAAGTTCAACCAGACATTCTAAAGAAGTGATGTGAGTAATTTACATAGTTCACATAAACCCTTTGCTTTCACTTTATCCCTTTGAATGATCAGTTACAATGCTGATCCACCCAACTTCTAGGACATTTCTAGTAGATTTTTTCTCTAGTACTCAGAGCAAAAAATGCATTGCAAGACAGGCTCTCAACAGTCATCAGGCCTGGCATGGAATGACTTGAGTTTAATATTCATAACCATAAAGCCAGTGGAAAAGACCCAAAAGAAAAAGGGTGGGTATGCAAAACACCCAAAGACTTTCTTTAAATTTCAGAGTGGCAATCCTATTGTTGTTTTTAATTGTTGTTAAATATCTGAACATATCAAGAAGGATCCCAGTAATAAATAATATCAATTGGTGGATTTGCATAAATTTGCTTGTCTTTGCATTATTTATAATCCCTTCTTATGGCACTTTGCTCATAGTATGCATTTGGAAGTACATCTCCATAGGTGTGACTTAACAATCTCCACAAACCTATTTATATTTAGGTGACAAGAGAAGTAAGAATGAAATATTTTCTGGACATTTCATTCTTACATTTGAATAAGAAGTTTTCTTTCCCACCCCCTTTTTTTCCATTGAAAGAAGGAAAGTCTGCACGAGTGTTTATGTGCATTCACCACACATATTTGTGCACCTATGCCAGCACTCTGCAGCCTGCCATTTTGAAATTTCACAAAACATTTAGTCTTATCAACCATGATGAAACAGGCAACCAGTTCCCTTGTAATATTCCCCAAGAGAAGCATGAAGGCTCCAGATAATGCAAATTAGCCTGACTTTATACAAATTGCATGAGAGCAGGTACGAACCCTGAATGTCAAATTAAAAATAATTTCTTGCCAATATTGCTGCCTTGAGTGGTGCTTACATCCAAAGGATGGGATATAATTCTAATGAAACACATGGTTTATAATTTTTTTAAAAAACCCTCTGCTTATCCAGTCTTAAAAGAACAAAAAGTGGCAGCAATTGCAGAAGAGGAGAGTAGCCTTAAGTACTGTGATGTCAATATACAGCAGACGTTGGAGAGAGAAACCAATCTCCCTCAGGAAATGAAAAAGTGATGAATGCAGCCTATTGGCAGAGATCATTGTACTGTACAAAAAGGGATAAATTAAGAAGTTACGCATGTGACATACCATCTGTGTCTGCCTTTGTTATTTTTGCCACGTGCATCTGTTTCTATTCAGCTATAGGGCACTACTTTATCATCATTTGCAGTCCCTGAATATCAGAGGAAAAAAGTTCAGTTTTCTTGGGGAAAGTCTCATCTACCTCCTACATGTGTGATGAAACCAGGAGTTTCATTATAAACTAGCCAGTGAGCAAAATTTTATATATATCTCAACATGTCACTTCCATCACAATAAATCAGGGGAGTTAAAACAGAAAGCAGCTTTTGACAGCTGCAGGGCTCACTTTTAGCTCATTCTCAGCAGTAATACTAGCTGGGAATAGACTTAAAGTGAGCATCCAATAAAAATAGACAACCTCCCAGGGGGTTTAAAAAAGGGATGTGATAATGGCAAGCGAGCAAAAACCCCAAGAAGTCCAATAAGGAGACTATAAGCCCTGTCTATATATGCCCTTAGAAAGGAAATAGGTCATATAAATTAGATCCATGTTAAACTGGAGCAAGTCTTAATACATTTAAGGCTGAATGCTATTTTTCCAAAAAGGGGGGGGCGGGGGCTGCTAGTATCTATTAGCATTTAATTCATCTTAACCGAAATAATTTATTTTTGCAGTTTTCTATTCCAGTTTGTTGTTGTTGTTCAGTTGCACAGTCGATTCTGACCTTTCGCGACTCCATGGAATGCCACTCTCCAGGCACCTCTGTCCTCCACTATCCTCCTCAACCATCCTAGCTCTGTGCCCATTGCATCTACAATACCTACTATTCCAGTAACTGGCAGTGAATGAAGTGTAAAGGGATGTAGAATGGGATTCACTTGGAGTAAAAATGTTTACTTTCTGTCATGTAGTAAGAGGATAGGAGTGCCTGGCGTGCAATGGTCCATGAGGTTGCAAAGGTTCTGACTCAACTATAGGACTAAACAACAACAGTAAGCCACACCAGGACAAAGAATTGATGGTTTTTGATATATGGGGATGATAGCAACCACAAATGTTCAAATAGGTACTGCTGGTTCAAATTTGAATTATGTTTAGAAGGGTTTTCTAAATGTCCCTCCAAATATCGTAGATAAATCTAAAGCTTCAAAATAAATCTTGATCCCTTTCAAACTAATTTGAATTACAGGAGAACCTCGGATAATGCTAAAACTTGGTTCCACAAGTCTTATTGTTATCCGATTTTAATGTTATCCAATGTATGCATCAGATAACATTAAAATCCTATGGGATGCATCGGATAACATTAAAACTCCATGGAGATACATTGTAACTGGCACAGGCTTTAGCGAATGTTATCCGATGCACCCCATAGGATTTAACGTTAGGCGATGCATTTTTCCCCAGATTGCTTAACGTTATGTGGTTTTAGCGTTATCTGATGCAAACATTATCCAAGGTATTACTGTATTTGCTTTGGAATAGTTTCTGTATTTAGGTTTTTAATACCTCTGAACTATTGTTTTCCTAGGCTCCTATAGCCAAACCCTTTCTTTTTGTCACTTTGTTTTCTAGTTATCCACTCAATTCTCAGGTACACAGAAACCGACTACCAGCACTTTTAAAAAATTTGTTTTGGAATGCTCTGTTTTCTGATCAACATACAATGGAGCTGAACAATTTATAGCGTGAATGTTACAAATTTTCAAAGAATGGCCATTTTAGTCTACTTGACAATGTAAGAAAAAAACAAACGGTGGCACTTTCAAGACTAACAGATTTCAGTGTGAGTTTTCATAGAATGCTCTCCATTTTCTCAGAGAGAAGTAGATTGGTATACGCACAGTATTAGGAGAATGATGGCATCATACTGAATACCTAACAATGTATTTATCTCCTGAAACTTTGATCTGATTCTCCCTTCTTTGTTTGTGATACGTATGCCTAGATTTGCTGCAAACTTTCAGGATTTTGAATTCTTCTTGTAATGTGCACTTCACACTGAATGTCTTGCTTTTCAGGTAGCCGCAGAAGACTATCTTCATTTTCAAGAAGGGCAATAAAAGAGGATCTAGGCCAGTGATGGTGAACCTTGGCACTCCAGGTGTTCTTGAACTTCAATTTTCAGAAGCCCTTATCAGCAGGAGTGCTGACTTGTGCTTCTGGCAACTGAAGTCCAAGAACACCTGGAGTGCCAAGGTTCACCATCACTGATCTAGGCAACTACTAACCGGTTAACTTGACATTGAGATTAAAAATGTTTTATAGTGGAATATTAAACAGATTGTAAGCACTTTAAACAAATTATGGCTGAAATCCAGTGGTATGTTGCCCTTTCAATCACCTTGCCCAGAAAAGGTAAGTTAGCAACCCACTGAAAGTTGTCTATATTGTCAGAAGCTGTATTAGAAATTCCCTACCCCAAAATGGGCCAAATTATTGTTCTGTCTTCTCAAGTTTGTAATCAGTAGAGCAATGGTTCCCAATGTGGATCCCAGGCCCCACAGCGGGACTTCAATTCCCAGAAGTCTAAGTCAGTACATTGGCTAATCAGTGCTTTGAGGCATTGACTTAGGCTTCTGGGACTTGAAGTCCAAAAAAGCAAAGGTTGAGAAAAAGTGCATTAGAGCCTCTCTTCATAGCTTCTTTTTGCATCACTGCTTTAGCTTAAGTCTGCTTATTTTAAGCTATTTTTTTCTCCATTCTTGTATTTCTTTATCTCTTTCCCTCTTCCAGCTTTTCTTACAGACATGATTTTCACTCCTCTCTCAAATTATTATACAAACTAGAACAACTGGAAATTTCAGTTTTCTGCTATTACTGGAGAGTATTCAACATATTCCCAATCTAACAAAGCAAAGCCACTCCAGTCGCAGCATGCTTTGTGTTAATCTGCTTCAGAGGTTTCTTCACTGAGCAGTGAGAATCTGGAATGGGAGAAGAGTGTATATTTTGTATATTCATTTATGTTTTAGCTGCTACAGGATCTGTTTCTACTGCTTGTGCCATTGTCGGTGTTGCTAATTTTGTCAACATTTTTTTTAAAGTTTCATGTTCTGTAAATCACCTATAGACATTTTTAACATCTATTTATATGTATTTCTGTATGAAACTTTATTCTGTGTTCAAAGTAAATAACATCTGCATGTTTCTATGCAGGTGTTTTTTGCAATACATTTATAGTAATTCATGGAGGCAAAAATAAATTAGATAACAGTGCTAAGATGTGGCAACAGTTTCTAACAATCTAGTTTCCTTCCCCCCAACTCTGCAAACCCCAAACCAGCAAAACACATGAAACACCCTACCTAGCTCTATGAAAACCAACATTAAGAATTTATGGTACATCATTTGAATTCCAGCCTGGGGCATCTGTGCCAAGCTTGTTGTTTGTAACAGAAATGCATTCCAAGGGGTGGTAGTTATCAGTCATATGAGCTAAAGATGTCACAGTGATTCTCCAAAAATGACTCCAAAGGAATCCATAAGACCAACAAGGTCTTTGAAACCCATCTGCTCTTTCCTGTCTCTGACGCCTTGATCACTGTAGCTTCAGGGGCTATGTTCATCTTTATGCTTGCAGGGAAATGTTAATATATGAAATTGTCATTAGTATTCTCGTTATTTGCATTTAAGTTACAGTTCTATGGCTGAATTCCTGTCATACATCACTATATGTGTAGCGGTGATCATGTCAGCACCAAGTCCCAAATTCCTACTCTTTTGAGATTCACATGATTTGTATGCAAAGATGAGAAATTATGTGTACCCCAAAATTCAAAAAGGAAGCCTTTCATCTATGGCAATTTGTCACTGCCACTAACTTCATCATAATTGCGTACATGGAGCTGTGCAACAGGATGTCAGCTTATGAATCCTTATTTGTTGAATTTCATGTCATTTCATTTATTCAACTTATATCCTGCCCTACAGTAAAATCGACTCAGGGCAGCTCACAGAATCCACAAATATAACATTTCATGGAACAACAATATTACAATGTAACATATAAATATAACATCATAACACAATACAGTTGATACAGTCAGTATATCCAACATAAGGGGGGCATGCAGTACAATACAATAGGGTGGCACTTCATAATGCAATAAAAATGCAACATACAAAAAATAAACAATAGCAGCAATATTCAAAAATACAAAAGGCACCTCGATAGCCCCATTGTCTTTTTAACCCTCCAGCCAGGCAGGGCCAGGAGGGTGGTGATGGCAGCCACAGCTGCCTCTCATCCTGGCCAGTGGTGTAGCTATGGGGAAAGCTGTGCCCATTTCCCTCCCCAGCTGGACGAGCCCGGAGAGAGTTCGGCAAAGGTATCGGCAATGGTGTTGTCATTCCCGGCATCTCATCTGAAGGCAGCTGGGAGCCTTAGCAGCTGCATCCAGTTTTCTCCCCAGCTGGGCCAGCCCAGAGAGAGTTCGGTAATGATACTGGCATCTGGCATCTCTTTTGAAGGCATCTGGGAGCCGCAGGAGCTGTGTCCAGTTACCTCGCTGGACGGCCAGGCCCAAGGGGAGTTACTTCCAAGAAAACATGCTTAGAACAATGTTAGTGATGTGCAATTTATGATCCTTTTCATGCTCAGGATAAGAATGCAAAAAGGCATGCAAAAGTTATTATTTACCTTCTCCCCCACCCCACAGGTAGTAAAAAAAAAGTAGTAATAATAAGTCAATTGTCTTTCTTTTCATAGCAATCAAAAGCAGCTGCCTGAAGCACTTCAATCATCATAATAGAACAGACAGTCAGTTTTTACTACCACAATAATTTTTACCTCACACTATCCTTTTAACAGAGTATTGTTTGTGAAATGTAGATTTGTTTAAAGCAAAGCAATCACACTTATATACCACCCCATAGCTTTTAGTGCACTTTCTGGGTGATTGACAAATTAATTACCATTTATGCCCCCAACATGCTGGATACTAATTTTACCGACCTTGGAAAGATGAATACTGCACAATCCAGGTGTCATAGCACTGACCAGCAATGTATGTGAATGTTTACCTTATGATTGCTATTCATAAAATAATGAGCAGAATTTATAACCATGAAAGAGAGAGTTTCATTTTTTAAAAGAAAAATGAGCCCACAAAGCTCGTTTTTAAAAAGTTGTGTGGATCAAGGAATAAAATAATGTGAGAAATCTTTACATTTAATTATATTTTATAACTTCATCATTGCTACCCTTCTAATTATCATCTTCTGCTCTCCTGACTGCAGTTTCTGTTTGGATTGATAACTGAACCAAGACATAGAAAATAATTAATTATTTCAATATCTTCATTGTCTACCTTAAAATCATATAGGTTCTTCTGGTGTGATCATGATTTTTGTCTTCTTAATGTCAGCTGAAGTCTTTTTTCCCCTTTCATTTCAGCAAAAGTCATTTCAAGTAACTGTTGCTTTCTTCTATCCGTATAGTATCACGTGTAACTCTTAAATTACTGATATTTGTTCCAACTGTTTTCACTCCATCTGCCTCTTTCCACATAATATGCAGTGATGGGATGTAACAGGTTCTCACCAGTTCTCCAGAACCGGTAGTAACTTTCCCCAGTGTCCCAGAGAACCTGTAGCAGCTTTTGGGGGGAACCACCTTCGGGGCTTACCTTTTCACTGGTTTCCCCCACTGCGCATGCATGCCAAGCACTTGGTGTGCATGCACGCCTAGTGCTTGGCACATATGCACGGCCTTGCTGTCCTCCCAAACGGGGAGGAGGAAGCAGAAGCGTAGCGTGCCTTGCCGGGGCCCCGTATAAAAATTTGTTTGGAGGCCCTTAGGAAGGGTAAAGATTTGTTTTGCTTATGCACGTTGGGGGGCCCTGTGGCCCGGGGCCCCCGTATAATTGATATGGCAGATACGGCGGTAGCTACGCCCCTGGGAGGAAGAGAAGCTGCTAGCCTGAAGCTCCCTATAGGCTGAAGCTCCCTATTTTTATTATTTTGTATTTTTTTCTTTGGCCCCGCCCATGACATGACATCATGATGTTAGCTCCGCCCACACTGTGATGACATCATGGTGGGGTAGTAAAATTTTTGACATCCCACCACTGATAATATGCCCTGCATTTCCTCTTGTCTGACATCTTCCTCTATGGGGAAACTGTTCTCTTTTTCCATATTCTTTCCTCACATTAGCTTCTTGTCCACAATACAGGTTATGCATCAGGACAATTAAGTGCTGAAACAAACCCATTCCTTTCAGAACAACCCATAGCTTGTAATGGGCCACAAAGCCATAGGCATTGCTGTACTAATTTATGTTTATGCTAGCATATGTTTATGCTGATTCCCATTGGTCTCTTAGGTTTTCAGAAATATATCAGACATTTCTCACTCCAAATCAACTGGTGGTGGCATAAGATTTTTGCACACTACTATATGTTGGATATTTTCAGTCTGTGATCCATTGTTATCATCATCATCATCATCAAATTTAATTTGTATGCCACCCACTCGCAACGTGACTCAGGGCAGCTAACAACAAACAGAGCATATACATGTTATAAAATATTACAATAGGAAAAGAAAATAATCATTTAGAGGTCCGACAATAGCAACATTCATAATAACAACAATAAAAGTGTGCAGCTGCTTTTCTTCTCCCCGGCCCTGGGAGGGAGGGGCCTGGTGTAAGCTGTGGCCAACATCTCCAGCTGCCGACAAGCCGCAGCAGCTTTTCTTCTCCCTTACTCTGGGAAGGAGGGGCCCAGTGTCATAAGGCAATAATAGAGAAACATGAATAAAATCAGCAGCCAAAGATGAAGATCAGCTGATTCCCATAGCATTAGCTTTATCACTTCTTCAGAGTTGGTTTGCAACTCCAAAAGCTGATCAGTTCTTGCTTGAAGTAGATCTTCCATTAAATCTCTTTCTTGCTGAGCTGCCATAAACTTTTTGTCAATAACATTTAGCACTGTGTTTTCACTGTCTTTAATATAGTTCTTCAAAAAACTAAAGGCTTCAGAGACTTATCTTTTGATCCGAGACACATATTCCTTAATTTCATTGCCATCCTTCTTCCAGTTGGCAGTGGCTTCAAGGGCTGCTTCTGTTGAGGAAGTTCACAAATTTTCACCACATCCTGCAATTCACAGCCAATTGAGTATCTATAGCTAAGAATATTTCTATCAGTATTTCTCTACACTGGTGAGTTATTTCCCTGAAACACTTTCAGAAGAAAAATTAACTTCATTCTCTAAAATAACAGGGTCTGTGTCATTGGATTCCCCCCCACCCCCCAAAAAAACCCCTGTCATTATTTTATCTCTCTTGTATAGTTCTTCAGTATATAGTTTCCACTTTCTCTTTATTTTGTTTAATAAGAGTTGGTTTTCACCAAGTAGGGCGGCATATAAATCGAAATAATAATAATAATAATAATAATTTCCCATTGATCTTTCAGGTTTAAATTTCTCTTTGATTTCTTGGATCTTCTGGAAGTGAGCTCTTGGGTTTTTTATTCTATTGTTTTCTTTTATTTCTTTGCACAAGTCATTTTAATAATTCTCTTTGTTGTTACATGATAGTTACTAAAAATGAGCATTCGGGATTCCAATCCTTTTCTTGTCACATTTTACTTTCACTCCTCACTTGTATTTAACAATTCTAAATGTTATTTCTGTCATCCAGCTAGGCTTTTCTTTTTATCACAGGAATTGTCCTGTTTTCATTTTCTCAAAATAATATCTCCAATTTCAATCAGCAATTCTTCTAGTTCATAATCAATTTAGTTCAGTAATGCGAACTTGTTTTTGCATGGATTTGAATTAATTAGAAATATTATTTAAAATATATTTTGGTAGCAAAGAATTTTAGTATTGTTTCCAGCTTTATTCTCATTTTTATATGACCATTTCATGGCCAGTATCACTTTCCCCTCCTTTTTTTTTTTTTTTTGCAGAGAGAATACATTTTCTTGATTTCCTGTTTCCAGGTATATACCATATTTGCTGGCATATAAGACCCACTTCCCTCTTAAAATACACTGGAAAATTGAATGTGTCTTGTACTGCATATAGTGGCCTATAGTGGGCTATTTTGGTAATAATGGGGTGTGTCTTATACTCTGATGGAGCATATACACTGGCAAATATGGTAATCTATTTGATTCTTGATGACCTCCATGTGAATAGTTGTGTCCTTGGATGCTTGAAGCAAGTAGTTGCAATAAGCAGATGCTGTACAGAATTCTACAAGTCATTCTCCTACTTCACTTCTAACCCCTAGGTCAAATTACTCAACATCTTTTGGTTCTGTTTGTTTCCTACTTTTGCCTTCCAGTCACCTATGATTATCTGCATGTTTTGTTGTGCTTCTGGTCAATTTACCCCCAAGGATGTTTGCAAAAAGGCTTTCAATTTCTTCTTTTTTATCTGTAATTGGAGCATAAAATTGAATGATTTTTGCATTGCTTAGTTTTCCCAGAAGTTTAATAGATATATTTTCGAAAAACTCTGAATTAATGGCGTACCTCTCTGTGCTACATCTTCATTTAGCATAAGAACCATTCTGTCGATTTTTTTTATTTCGAGAGTGAAACACTTGGTAATTTTCAGAATTAAAATGTCTAGTGCCAATCCACTTTAGTTTGCTCACACCAAATACTGCAATGTACAATCATTCCTTTTCTTGTTTACATTTTCCAGTTTGCTCTTCTTTGGTAGATGACTAGGGTACTTCTGATTCCAGGTTGCAGTATTAAAAGACAAAGAACAGAAACCCTGCTTCTACCAGGTTCTTCAAATTTCTTCTAACCCTCTCCTAGTTTCCCCCCCTTTTACAGCCTCAATATGTTGGGAAGGTACATCTGGTATTTATTACAAGTGGTCGCTTTTTCACAACACATATAACTTTTCTGTGTCATCGTTTACTCCCCTCCCAAAGTTGCAGAGGCCGAAATGTTACCTGTCAGACTATATGTTACTTTTGTTTGCTTAAAAAAAACACCCACAATATGATAGGTTAATCATGAATTGCTATCTTCAGCGGCTGCAATTCATATCCGAAAATGCATTTTTCTGAAGCAGGAAAAATGCCATTGGCATGCATTTGTTTTAAGGCAGATGCCAGCTTGCCATGAAGTGACCCACACACTATGATCATGGAGCCATCTCCTGTGGCACATATGAAATGAGACATGCAAAGTTTAACACCAGGACAACAACAGACAGCTGCAACCTCAAGGATATTATCATGGTGTGCCTTCACAGCCAGTCCATCTAGCATGGCCTCTTCTGCCTCCATGGCCATTGAGAATCAGAGTTCTTCCTCCACTCATTTTGCCATAGGGCCCAATATGATGGTTTCCAGTAGCATTTCCTCCACTGAGGGGACAATTACCCCTCTTAAAGAGGCTCATCCACCCATAGCTGATTGTACCTTTAGGGAGTCAGGTTATTTACCACTGCCCAACACTTGACATTGAGTCTCTGGCTGTATGGTCTACTCCATTACTGTAGTGGGATATAGTTGATATAAGAGCTTGTCTTCTGTAGGATTAGAACTTGGAATTTTGTTGATATGTTTGGACAAACATGAGGTCCCAGATGGTAACTGCTTTCATGAAATTTTCCTCATGCAAGTAAAAACAGTTTTTCTTTCACAGACATAAGCCACACATTTGCTGAATGTCCTACAAGAGATGCCAAGGGTAAAATTCATTGTGAAAAGACAAACAGTTTCATCAGTTTATAACAGTTTTTAACTCCCAGCTTCACTGACCTTGACGTTGCTGTTCCAAGAGTAGATAATTACAATTTATCTCTCTCTTTTCAAGAAAGCTTTGCTATGTTGACATTTGTACACCTGGAGGACAGCCATACTCCAGTGAATGGATAATAGATAACAATTCAGCTATATCTTTCTAATGTTTTAAGGCTACCGAAGTGAAAATCCTAGATGGAATTGGGAAAAGGTGAAGGAATCTCATTGGCCCAGGTCATAACAGCAGAATATAGAGGTTTTGTAAAGGACAGGTGGTTTAAACATAGGCTATGTTCCTCTTGTTATCCTCAAGCTTACACAGAAATAGATTTATAAAATTTCAATCCATCTTCAACAAATATGTATAAAATGTTGACCAAACTAAAGAGCTCTAAATATATAGACACACACACACCTATGGACACAATGTGTAGGGGAAAAACGTTTCTTATTACGAAAATTTCATAAAGCAAATTTTCTATAGGAATGCATTGAATGCAATTTCCCATAGGAATGCATTGAGAACCACAATTCATAAAGTGAAACACAGTTTCCCATAGGCATGTATTGAAAACTAATTAATCCTTTCCAAAAAACATTTGTAAAGCGAGTCATTTTTAATGGGTTTTCATTTGTAAAGCGAAAATTATGTTAACGGAAGCATTTGTAAAGTGAGTTACTACTGTACAGTAGAGGCTAGCAGATATTGAAATAGTACCTCAGTTATTCAGAACTCTAAAAAAAATTCCATTCTTCAGTATCACATAATAAATACACAGCACTTTCTTTTATATAGGGATAATAATAGCTTATTTCCAGTGATATTTTAGAGCTTTCAACAGTATACAATATGTTAAGCTGGGATAGAATCTGTGACTGTTGTTATTCCATGATTCCTAGCCACAAATGTCCTCTGTAAATATTGCTTAATAAGAAAAAAAATTATACTGAGTTTAGTAAATATTTTCAAATTCAAGTAAGGATTCGGTAAGATGGCTGTTAGAAGCAACTTTCCATTGAGTGCAATGCTTAAATATTAAAATTATGTGGATTGCTATTTAAGGATAGTTCCATATTTGCTTTCCCCCCCCCCAAAAAAAGGGGGGGAATCCCACAACAGACTTGCTCATTTACACTAACAAATAGATAAAGATATAAATAGGGTATTATCACTCAGGTATTGTTTTTAAAAGATGATTTGACATAAAGACTAAATCCCTGCTGCAAACTGTGCCATTGTGGCATGGTTGGGGCTCTATCTAAGGGAGCATTTCTGCATGTATGCTATCATGACAAACTGCCGATAAGCAATTTATTTCCCAGTCTGTGCTGATTCCTCACTCTTTTTTCTTTTGCTCTCCAAGTGCCTTAGCATCTCTGTTTATATCAAGCCATTAAAAATGATTTAGAGACAAGTGGCACTACTCAGTGGGTGAGTGTTTGCTTCCTCTCTCCCCACCTTGAACTAAAAAGCTGGGTGAGGCAGCTTTTGGTCCCCTAATCAGCCTTGATGTTGTATTGGCTCAAGCAGTCACACTTCTTGAACCAGTGTGAATTCATTCAAATTGAAATCCTGAGTATTTGGTTATTTCCAGGTGGCATTTTAGGTTTCACTGTTAAGCCTGTGGGCCAGTCCCACACCGACACGCAGCTGTGGCGGCCGGAGGTGAGCTGCTCCCATTGCTGACAGTTTTGACATCAGTGGTCTTGGTGGCGGCAATCACACTTTGTCCCACTGTTCTGATGAGCCTTTGGCTCGGTCCCATAACTTCAGCAGCCTTTGGCAACATGGATCACTGCATTGGGGAACTTTTCAGAGCCTTCTCCATTTCAAAATCTGCCGTGCGCGTCAAGGCCACTTATTCTAAATTGGGGGGGGGGGGGCAACCTATAGCCTCATGATCATTCTCTACCCCCCTCCAATCTGCTTGTTTGCCTCTGAATGTTTATTTTTTAATCTAAATTTATCTAAATTGTTGGCTAATAATTTGGTTACATTTTGATATAAGACATTGCCTCCTTAGGCACTGGTCACTTTTATATGGCCCCTATGTCAGAGAAAGTTGAGGATCACTGTCCTATGCAATGGAAACTACTTTGATCAGTACTTCTCGGTATTTGGTTCTAATTTAGAACCAGAAGACCAGCTTCACCCCACAGACGAAAAATACTGAGGCAGTATGAAGTATCAATGTATGAATGGTATGCTGGTAAGTCCAAGTTCAAATCTCAGCTCTGGAAAGCTAGTTACCTGATGACTGGCAAATCATTTTTCTCCTCAGCCTCAGTTCTCCATCAATAGGGAGAAAACTATGTTAACAAAATAATGCAGAATTGGAACAGTCAAATCATTGGCCCCTCTAATTTCTCTTTTCCTCTGGGATGGTTCCCAAACAGATGCAGAACTAACCAAAGAGAGACTTGGCATATAATTTATCTTCTGTTGGAAACAAGAGGTGAGAAGCCCTACCTTCTTTCTTTCTGACTTGTTTCAATTTACAGGATTAATGAATCTTTTGCCATGGACTTTCTTATCTTTACCAATAAATTATTATATATACCTCCAAAGGAGGATATATTTTGCACTTCAATGCACCAAATATTGGATAAATGTTAATATGTCAAAGTCTGTTCTGCTACTGGAAAAGGTAAATGTTGTTTGTGTTGAGTGGATGAATGCATTTCTTTTATTCAACAGGTGTGATGTAGATCTAGTGGTAATGAATAAAAACATGGAGTGGACAGCCATCACAGTGTGGTAGTTCAAGGATTATTCCACATATGTCTCCCTCCCTCCCTCCCTCTTTCTTTCTTTCTTTCTTTCTTTCAAAAACATGTTGATTTATCTTTGCCTTGATCAAAACATCACTGTAATCCTTTAAACAATTATTAACCATATAGGAACCATTGCTTCTATTGTGCAGTAGAACAAAGTAAAATGTATGTAAATGTACCAACAGTGCCATTCATTTTGGTCAATAAGCAATCTTGGTTCCTTCACACTAGTACAACTTCCCCCTTTCTGTAAAGCTGGTGTTTTCCTATTATATAATCATTCATAAGAAATTTAACTAGGCTGCAAGTGTCACCTGTAAGGTGTATATAAAGCAAATTAGTCAATATCAGTAGTGGTGGAGTAGGAGGAAAAATATTTCCATATTATTATCTTAATTCTTGTTTCTGCCAAGTTGCTGAAGGGTAAAGGAAAAGTCATTATGATCCAATTCCAAAACAAAAACAGAGAAAAAAGTGTTATTTGTTTTGATTTTAACATTTTCTTCTGTGTAGAGTTCAAATGTTCACATGGGCCAGTAGTCTGACCAGTATTTACATGTGCACATAGTTGGAAACTGCTGCAATGTAGAAACTGCCATGGTGATATGATGATGTGTGCATTTTGTGTGACCAACCCTATGAATGGCACCTTAACAGATCACTTTGTCAGCTTCCACACTTAGAGCTCCATGTATGTTAACATTGAGTAGAATATTGGTTGTGGTGTTTAAATATTCAGCCAGGTATATGCCTATATGAGCTTCCAGTCAAAACTGCTGTTCTTTTCACTTCCTTTACCCTATTCAGGTGTTCAGGAAAGGGGTAACCTGGTGGGGGAGAGGATTCTAGCCCTTTCTGTTACTGACCCCACCAGGAGAGGTGGTGATGTGTGAAGAGAAAACCTTCTGCTGCAGGTGAAGACTCTGTGTGAAAGGGAATCCTGGAAGGGGGGGGAAGGTTTCCGATGACATTGAACATCTCCAAGTTTAGCAGCCAATCTTCTTTTCAAACTGTTTTTCCTGTGAGGGAAGCAATAAACAAGCAAAGGACTAAAACTCTCTCCCTGCTTAAATTTTAAAATTCACTCTTATTGGAATGACTGAACAGGGCCATGGTGTCTTCACACTTTGGAGTGCATATATAATTCATGGAACCAACATTAACTCCACTCTCTTATGGACACTAGGCAGGGTCCTGAACAACATTCAGTTGGTGCATCTATTTTTAAAAAGCTTTTTATGTCAAAGCCTCTCTGGAAAACTCTAACCTACATCTTGATTGCTGCCTAGAGTAGTGTCAAACACTAATTATTGGTGGGATGTAAATTAAATGCATTGACTAAATAAATTACAGTACTTACAGTAAAACCCTGGTTTACGATGTAGGTCCATTCCAACAGCCTCCATCATAAACAAACAAACAAATCGTAAACCAAAGCACATTTTCCCATAGGAATACATTGAAAAATAAAAAACCGGTCCCGACTGGACCAAAAATTATAAAAAATGCAAAACCCCCCCCCCAAAAAAAAAAACCAAAAACAAAACACCAAAACATCCAAAAATGCCAGATACGATCATCCCCCACCACCACAAAGGAGAAACAGTCCCAAACAGACCAAAAATAATTTTTAAAAATTCAAAAACTGCCCAAAAATAAACAAAATGCCAGACGTGATCGTTTCCCACACCCACAAAAGTGGCAAAGTGATCTCCTTACCTTTTCCATGCCGCTTCTTCTTCCTGAGTGGTTTATCCAGCCACAGGGGAAGCCCAATTTCTGCCCTTACTGGCAGTAGGAGAGTCTGGGGACCTTATCTATTCAGTTCCAACCTTTATCTAAGCTTCTTGAGCAGTGCTCCAACAAAAAATATGTGCCTCTCCCAGGTATGTGCCTGGGGGAGGCATGTGTTCCCGGCTGTAGTGCTGTCCAGGGAGCTTGGATGAACATTGGAACAGTGCAGATAATGCCCCCAGACTCTCCCATTGCTGGTAAAGGTGGCAAACAGTGCAGAAATAGTGGCAGAAACACCCTGATGACAATGACGGTACCTCCACAGTGGCAAACAATGAATTGCGACTTGGGCACCATTTTAAACTCTAAAATGGCATCAGCTGCCATTTTAGAGTTTAAATAGTGCAATTCCTGGTCATAAACAAAAAATATATATCATAACTGGGGCAATAATTTAATACGGTAGAATTTGCAGTCATAAACCACAGCAAATTTAAACCAGGGCATTCGTAAACTGGGGTTTACTGTATTTAAAAAATTCAAATAAATGTGAAATAAATTCATTAGACTTGAGAATCCCACAGTAGTTTTGTCTTTATTATCCATCCCGAAATGGACTGATATGGCTTCATCTATGAAAACTATTAAATGCAATGAACTGAGGTTGTTCTAGATGCAAACATACAATAGGTAGCATATTTATCATTAACAAGAGCTTTTTTTAGTTCCCACCACTATGAAGAGTGTCTCTTTTGTAATGACTTTTTCACCAAGTAATGATCTTCCACTTCCACTGCTGTTCCAAGTCTTGTCTTATATCTTGATTTTCTATACTAATTACTTTGTATGGAATATTCTTCTCATGTAATTACAGCATGGGGACTCTTCCTGAAGCAGTGTACTTAATTGCTAAGGTTTACTGCTGCATCCTCATCTACCCCAGCTACATCAACAGCTGCTCTGGCTTGGCCTTAAGTGTCATCATTCCTACATCATCAAGGGATGTTCACATCCTGAGGCAATCAGCTGAGGAAGACTGTCATGGCTACTCACCTTTGATAATTTACCATCATCAATTGAATCCTCATAATTTTTAATATTATATAATAGTTTCTGGAAAAGCTACAGCAGACTTAAGAAATAAAATATCTATACTATTGCAACAGAAATTAACTAAGAGCTTGTTTTCAAGGGATGGAACTAAAACAGAAATTGGATCTGAAATAAAGTCCACAGTAGCCTATAAGAACATTTTATTCCTATTTGCATCAAATTAAATGCTAATCAAATCATCGTTGTTGGCTAGTCATCCCAGATGCCACTGGTGTGAATTTGGTTAAGATGTATCCTAGCTTGCCATGAAGTGACCCACACACTATGATCACAGAGCCGTCTCCTGTGGCCCTTATGTAATGAGACATGGTGGATTTAACATGAGGACTACAATGGAGTGTCGCAGCCTTGAAGATATTAACAAGGTGCACCTTCACAGCTAGTCCAATTGTATGATTTTGTTTTCATTCTATTGTCTACAGAAACATACTTAAGATTATATCCTGATGAAGAACAATTCTTCTGAAAAACTGGCAATAACGGAACATTTTTGATGATACATATGTTATTTCTTTACTCCTTTGCATTCTTGCAGTAAACGATACTTGAAAGATACTTCTGCCTCAAATGGTTTCTTTCTCTCATTTGCATCTGCACCATTTGGCCCTATTTTTGTGGGTTTTTTTTTTTGTGAGTCCACCTGGCATGGCCTTCAAAGCCAGTCCATCTGGCATGGCCTCTTCCACCTCCATGACCAGAATGGTGAGATGGTTCCTCCTCCACTCATTTTGCCACTGGGCCCGATGTGATAGTTTCCAGTGGCATTTCTTTTATTGAGGGGACTATCACCCCACCCAAAGGGGCTCATCCGCTCATAGCCATTGCCCCCTTAGGGGAGTCAGGTTATTTACCACCACCCAACTCTCGGTGTTGAGTCGCTGGCTGTATAGTCTACTCCATTACAGTAGCTGAATGTCTGATCAGACATCAAATAGATTACCTTCTAAACCATTTTAAATAATAACTATCACAAGGTTTCTTATGAGGAAAATCTTATTTTCTTTCCCATTGTATCGTGTCATCCAAATTGAGAAACTCATCACTTTTTTTTGTAATGTTAGTTAATTTCCAAGATGATTTAGTTTGTATACTGCTGCATTCTTGTTAAAATGAGTCCACAAACTGTGCAGACTTTCAAACTGAAACATTGGTTCCCAAATTATAGGTCACAACTTCCAAGGGGGTCACAAAGTGTTTTCTGGGGAGTCACTACAGTTATGCTACACTGAGTTAGACTAAGCCCAAGTAGAAGGCTCCATTTAACACTCAACAGCATAACAATTGGATGAAGAGACTATCTGTCTGAAGAAGGTTGTAAGCACTTGCATTTGGTGAAAGCAGTAAATAATTCAGGTCAAGAATTGGAAAGGCTGGTTTTGTTTGAGTGTGCACTTACTCTACATGGATAATGTAAAATGCCAAGTGTGATTCTGTTTATATGCTTATGAAAATCCATCGTTGAAATTAAACTATACAAAACTCTTATTGAATTTTCCCGAAACCAGCTGGTGGTGGCCTAAGACTTTTGCACAGTACAGAAAGTAACTTTTTCATGTTCCTGAAATCTGCACTAAATTTCTTATTCATTTCAGGTTATTTTCATAGATTCTGTATTGACTGATCTAAACTAAGTTAAGTTATGAATTGGAAGCCCTGAACTCCTCTCAGTCCAAAAACATTATTCTTCAGTGAAAAGTATTTTTTTTCTTATCAGCTATGAAGTGCCATCTCAATCTGTTCTGGTATTTTCATGTTCAATCTGTTAACTGTTAACTGTGCCTGACTTTGCCAAGAGTCTGCTATTTGTGAGATCATGCATGACATCAGGATGCAGTTATCAGCTCATTTTTCTCCATACCAACTGTGGTCAGCAAATCTGTGAAACATACAACTATGTAATCATTATTATCCCGATTGTCCCTCAAGTTTAATGTTTATTCTCATCCTTATAACTAAGTCCAAAGAATATTAGTGCTAGAAGAATTTAAAGTCCACACAAAGAACAGACTTGCATTATTACACTCTATTGAAAATGAATAACTGTGGATTGGATTCAGAGATATTATGGAATAATGCCAAAAGACAGTTACTGTAGTAAAAAAGAAAAGAAACCTAGATGAATGAATAAAAAACTGTTTATCTGTGTGGATGACACAGCAATGGCCATTCAAGGGTCAAGCATTGATGAGGAGCACTTGACGAATTAGGACACTATTACAACATCAACCATTTGAAGCCTAATTCAAGCAAGTCTCGATACCCTCTGAATGGATATGAGCCTCTAGTCCACCTGCTCAGATCCAGGAAGAGGTTTATGGCAAAAACAAACATTCTTGAGGGTACACAAGAGCAAAACCAAATTAGAAGATGGAGGATGGAGCTTGCTGGGAAAAGAACATCATTAAAGGTGGCTATAGCTGAATATCTCAATCTTCCCTGAGGCACCTGGAGAACCCTGAATAGGCAGAGGGTTGGAGTTCCTAAATGCAAGACCAACATGTTCAAGTGGGCACTGCTAGTGGACAATAATATATGGTGTGAATATGGAAAGACACAGAGTCGAGCCCATTTGCTGGTGCTGCCAGCGACATGCACTGATGAGGACTTGTGTTTGGGCAATGACACAGTGAAGGAAGTGTCTTCATTTTGGCAGTACAGGGTCTGATCAGGACACAAAAGAAATAAAAGTGCTTAGGACCTCTAAGGGTCATAATCCAGCCTTTAGCACTTAGCTAACCTGCCCACCTTCAAGTCATCAAGCTCAGTGTCTTAACCACTAAGTCAACTCTTCTCTTGGTAGGAGTGCATATAATCCATAACTTCCCCACCTGGAAGTTATTCATGTGAATCACCTTGTCTTATCAGGCTTTACAATCACAATCATTCTGTCAGTTGATCCAGCAGAGCAAACTTGCAAGCTTTTCTTCTAACCTTTTGACTGATTAAACCAAAGTTTGACTGATGCCTGAGCTTAACTTGAACAGTGCTAAGATCACAGCTGGAGCTTTTGGGAAATGTACTCCTGGAAATCAGTCAACAAATACAGGTTCGACAGAACTCTTACGATCAATAAGTATATGCTCTAAAACAAACCTGAGAAGTAATTACTAGAGAAAGAAGAACTAAATAGTGTTTTAGGGTAGCCTTCCATAATATAAATGATTTTGTTTTAACAACTATTTTACTTTCCAGTCTGTTTACCAAATGCTATTCACTCTGCCTTCACTGTTCACTTAGAACTTTCTGATTCTGCTGCTTTCTTTAATTTTCTTGGATGTTCTCTTTTTTGATACAACCATGTAAATAAGAATAAACAAATTTGGCATTAGTCAGGAAATATCACTGCTATCAACAGCTTGTGTGACTTTGTAGCTTAAGGCTATTTTTAAGATGGAGAGTCTTTGTTGGTTGCAGCCAGCCACTAGCAGGCATGCCTGTTTTATGACTAATGTTATAAATACTGTAGTTACAAATGGGACATTTACATTCATTTATTTTTGTTCACAGTATTGCAACGGGATCTGAAATTGAAGTATAAAATTAACAATAATGTAGAAGAAATGTGACATATTTTCTGCTCTTAGAAGCATTTAGTTTGCCTTTGTGTATCAGATCTCTTAAAGTGGATAAACAGAGCTAGAGTGTTATTTTGCAGTGATATCCCTCCTGTTCAAGAGTATTAAGGATCAGTGGTCCATATTAAAATGAATATGTGAATGATCTAACCTGTTTTCCCCTTTCACCATCAGCTAACATATAAAATGACCATCAGAAATCAAGTCACATGGACTAAACTTTTCATATGGCCTCAAGCTGCATCTCAATGACAGCCTTCTGTCCATTCATAGGTGGACAATGAATATTGTATTATGAAATATTACCTGAAATTCTATTGTATAGTTCCATACATATAACAGCAATGACATTATCAGTAACAAATTAAAAGGCAATTTAATGATTGGTTAACTAATTTGCATTTATTTGTCATTATTTGTCAAAAATAAGATTTTTATATAGTTTCTTTCCTTTGTCCCTTCTCCAAGCAATAAGCATGCATGATTCTCTAAATGTCGGAGACTCCATTTTTTTCTTTTCTAATGTTAACCACAGGTAACTGTATTAAAGATGTCTTACTTACTTTTAAAACATCTAGAGTGATTTTATCATGCAAAGTGATAGTTTGTGTGCAAAAAAAACCCCTCAAACTGGGTGTTGATGAGACTGAGCTGATCTCTCTCATGTTTCTGTTCAGTAAACCATCATACAATGAGCAGCTCATAGAGTGACTAATTCACTTAGTGACTGGGAATTGTTTGGAAATAACACCCTCATGTGATGACTAAACATCACACAGCGATTGGAACTTCTCCCTGCATTGTGCCTGGGAGTCTGCGAATCAGCAGAGTGTGGAGGAGGGTTTTTTGAAGTGATTTTTGGAGTTACATTACTGGATTTTTTTGGAGCAGTTTTGGATTTCTCGAGCAGTGCAAAAGTAGGGAATATTTGATTCAACATTTGTGGGGATTTGAGGTTTTTTAAAAATGGTGTTTGGATGGATTACTTTATTAAAATGGAGTGTGGCAGCCATTTTCTGTTTGTTCTTGAAGCATTTTTAATTTGAATTTTTGCAGTTAAAGTGCAATTGATAAAGAATTTTGAACATTAAAAATGTTTTGGAGCTTTTTTATGCGATCCAGAATTGAATATTTGGTTTTCAATGCATTCCTATGGGAAAATGCATTTTGCTTAAAAAGCAACTCACTTAAAGAGTGATCCTGTAGAACACATTATGCTCGTTAAGTGAGGGTTTACTGTACCTATTTATCTACTTGCAATTTCTTCCTTTCAAAGTGCAAAGTTGGCAGGAGCTGGGACAGAGATGGGAGCTCACTCCATTGTATAACACTTGGGTCACAAACTGCTGAACTGCCAACTTTCCAGTTGTAATTCAACATAACCACTAAGCCACTGCAGTTGAATACAGCTGGGGTTGTATTTAAAGAAAATTTGAGAGTAAATTTTTGATGTGGCTTTTCTATTATGTGTTTGCAGGCAGAGAACCCAATGGAACTGGCAAACATGACTGCCATGTGAAAAACAAGATGCACAGTGAAAGAAAATTAGTATTAAAATAAACCTAGGTCAAGTTGAATTATGCTACAGTATGTTTCCCTATTTTTAAATTTAAAATTCCAAAGCTTTTTCCATAATGCTATCAAGTGATTTGACTACTTGGAGGGAATATAAATCATTATGGACATTATAGAAAGTGACACCAAAAAGCTGTAGCTGTAGATAAATCACCCATTTTGATTGCCTTGTCCTTGAGACATGTAATTTATGTTATCTCTTTTCTGGAGATGTGAATATTGTGGTCTAAGTTTCTTTTTAGTATGCAGTGTAATATAAACATTATAATTGCAAAGGACTATAAAATGGTTTAAACCTGTACAGCCACTTTCTTATTAAATTCAAGGTTGTACTATTGTTGGGCTTGCCTTTTGCAGCTGATATCAGATTCCATCAACTGCCTCTCCACCCTCACCCCCATTGATTCTTCCATATCCTGCATGCATAAATATGATGGGTCATGCATGTGGATTTTATGACGTGTCACCCATAAGGCATAATCTATCTAAACACTTGGAATACAAAATCGTATTTGTACACCTTATGAATTAAAGCATAACTCAATATTTGCATAACCAGATGCAAAAGATTATTTAATAACCCCCTCCCAATGAATTTTAGAGTATATGCAATCATGCATAGCAGGTAAACTAATATTCAAGGATTCACATTTTCCATAAAATGCACATAGCACTTTATTACATACATTTCTAAGCCTTTAAAACAGCAGCTGCATAGCTCAGTGATTTAGAAATCTGGCTTTGTAGCAAAAAGTTGGGAGTTTGATTCTGCTATGTCTTCTTCATGGAGGCTGGATTTGATTATCTATACCAGTGATTCTCAACCTGCTGCCCAGGGCACCATTTCATGTGAGCCCCCACCACCTCCACCACACCAGGAACTGCCATGTGATGGAGGAAGGGCAAAATGGCCCTCCGCCCCCTGAAGCTGTCTGATGGAGCATGACCTGGCCCCCAGCTTAAAAAGGTTGAGAACTCCTGATCTATAGTGTACCTTTTAGCTCTCTAATTCTAAGATAATGTTATATACTGTTAGTAGGAGTGAGGAATCTAAAAATCAGAAGTCAGTTCCTAACATTTCTTCCTTCCACAAAGTATTCGGTAAGAGAATGCAACAGCACAGCACTGTTAAATACGTTTTAGGACTCAATGATTTCAGTAAGAAATATTTAATATTTTGTTTTAAAAGCATGTCATTTGACGTCATCGGTTTCAGAAGTAGCATCGGAAAAGTGACAGCTTTGCTGGGGGGGGGGTCAGTTATTGGTGGGCCAGTGAAAAAACTACCCAACTAATTCAGATGATCCCAAGTCTGTTTGAAAGAGGAAAGATGAACCTTTGTGGGGATACTTTCAGATTTAGAATTGGATTTCAGAAAAATAATCTATGAAGCATTTTCCAAAAAAAACACTCAAATGAGATCACAAAACCCCCAAAAAGGATGGGAAACCAATTTAGAAACTGAATATAACAATTTCCCGAGGTGTATACAGTTTGCATACAACATGTGGAAAAAAATGATGCTAAAGCAGGAATCTACAAAAAAGATATTGAGGAAAAATGTGACTTGTAAAAATGACATTTCTGTAGGGGAGGTGTTTGGTGGTGATCGAGCAAAACAAGCAAGCAAACAAAAAACCATTGACTGATCGAAGTGATCCAAATTGCACTTGAAAGAGGACAGAATAACCTTTCTTTTGACACTTGTATAATTTGGATCGGACTTCAGAAACTTTTTCTATGAAGGTTTAAAACAAAAAACACATTTTCTTTCTTACTTTTCCTTCAAAAAAAAGTATCTCTCCACACCAGAATAGATACATTGGTGTGAGAATGGATACACTGTAGCAAGTTTCTCCTTTGAAGTTATAACCACTTTCCCTTTTGGCTTTCCCTCTTATTGAAAAACTACTTTCAAGGAATCATGGAGGAAAAACTCTTTTTCTTTGCGGTTTGACTATTGAAATATTTATTAAAAATAGACCCTTTGCAGCTATTCACCTGTGGTGAATTACTGTGTGTACAGTGGGCTGCTTGTGGACATGTGTGCATAGTGGGTAGAGTCAGGGAGAATGGAAAATAAAGGTTAAAAGCATCTTTATTGAAAAATAAAATATAAAAAAACAAATGAAATTGGGATTTCAATTTTGGGTTAACACAATGTAGAAGTTCAAAAGCAAGAAATTACAAGAAGATAAAGAGGGACCACTTTGGTGAGAAGGTAAACAGTGTTCCATGCCTGCCACATGTCCACGGAAGTGTCTGCAGACACAGACAGTGCTGGCTCTTTGACTATAAACAGAGATGAACACTGAAACCTAGAGTCAGATATGACTGGCTTTCGATCAAGGGTGACCTTTACCTTAGCTCAGAAAACCTTAGATTTTATGAACATTTTATGAAAACCTTAATTTTATGAACATAATGTCTTTATTTTTCCCCATTTGAAACATCATCTTTAACTAATGAATGAAACAAAGGAAATAAATAAACTAATGAGCATAATTCAACACATCGAATTCACACACTAAATCCCTGACGGTAGTGTCCGCAGACTCTACCTGCAACTTTTTTTTAAAATCAGAAGCGGGATAATTCTGTACTGTTATCTCAACCATTTACTAGATCATATTTTGTACATGTGGTAGGGCCTAAATTTCATACATATGAATGCTGCATTGATTGAATTTCTCCACATTCACAGAACATTTGTCCTGTATCCAAACAACCCATTTTGGGTATTTATTAATACCAATGCATTAAGGAAATAATTAGCATTTAATCGAGAATGTTTTTTTTTTCTTGGAAAGGGGAGAGGAGTAAAAGTTCCAAAAGTGCATTTTGAATCAGAAATATGGTCCTCACTTAATACAAAGTTCAACTTCTAAAGTGATTCTGTATGACCCAACAGAGACAATTTAAAAGAGTAATTCAGCATTATATGCACACCATGGGAGTATAGAACAATCCAAACAGATATTTCTTGTGCTCTAATGTGTGCTGTGAGACAGCTGGGGATGGAAATGAAGATCTGGCTTTGTCAGAATGTATTAAAATGGAATTAATACAGATGAACAAGTTTCAGGAAAAATTACCTTGTAATCTTAGATGTAAGATACAGTATACCTGTTCTTTGATTAAGACATTTAAAGCATTCCAGTACTACTTATGGTGTGCTCTGTATCTTGAAAATGAGATTTGCAAACTTCTAAAAATTGTCTGTTGATGGCAGTTGCTACTATTATACTTGACTACAGCTCAGTACAGTCAAACCTTGCATAAAGAGAGCCTCGCTTAAAGAGTGCCTCGCTTAAAGAGCAGAATTTTCTCTGAATGTTTGCTTTGCTTAACAAATAAAACCAACCAAAAACTCGCTTAAGAAATAAATCGGTGTTCGAAATCCCCCCCACAACTGGTCATTTACAATGGTGTTTCTCTTAAAGAGCAAACTCCCTTAAAGTGCAATCCTGTGGAAGGCATTATGCTTTTTAAGCAAGCCACAACTGTAGTAGATAATATAGTGAATACATCCAAAACATATTTTAAAATGGGGATGATGCACATCAAAAAGGCATATTAAGTTCAGTGTAAGAAAATGTGAAGGGTAGCTGGACAAACAACAGTAAGAAACCCATTTATGCACTCCTGTAATCTGCTGTGGAAGCAACCATGAAAAGAATTTTGGGACAATACTGGATAATTCGACACAAAATGCTAATCCAGGTGAATTCTACCATTTAGGTATCATTGAGATAAGAAACTAAAAATAAAACCACCTCTGTCAAACATTACACAAATGTATCTGTGATACCAGAATTTTGCATACAGAGGGTTAGCTTCTATTCAGAATGTGGCGGGGAAGGAAGGATGCTACTCAACATAATTTCCTGAGTGGCTCCCTTTTCCTGCTCAGACATTTGACTGTTTTGTTGTGTATAGATTGGATCACTGCAACATACTGTAGATTTAGGAAAGGTGCAGAAAAGGACAGTCCACATGATCAAGGGCTAGAACAACTCTTTTATAAGGAAAGATCGCAACATTTCATAGAGTTACTTAGCTTATGAGGAAAAGGCAAGAAGAATGAATCAGGGAGAATGCATGACATCATAGATAGAGGAAATCATCCTGACCTCTCTACTATCAATTTTAATTGCTTTTGCTTTTGTTTAAGAACAGATAAAAACAGCTGAAATGAGCTGGTAACAGGATAAAATTTGCAAGAAACAAAGGAAGAAAAGGGAAGGAGGGAAGAAATGTATATACATACTGTGTTTTCCCCAAAATAAGACATACCCATAAAATAAGCCGTAGCAGGATTTCTCAGCAGTTGCATGAGATAAGCCACACCCTGAAAATAAGACATAGAGATAGGCATGGCTAAGCAGCATGCCGGCGCAGAGCGGTAAAGTAGACAGGCAGCCAGTGGCGTAATAAAAATAAGACATCCCTGAAAATAAGCCATAGTGTGTCTTCTTGAGGAAAAATAAATATAAGACGGGGTCTTATTTTCAGGGGAACATGGTAGACTTCAGTAAAAAGCTTCCAAACATCTAACAATATATCCATGCATTATTATTATCTATAAGCCATATTTTCATATGCCAATAACCCTGCAAGATCTTCTCTCCAGTGGATTACAAACATTAGTGATAAAACCTGGGGTTGTACATTGCAGCTTTTCCCCCCAGCTGAAATACATGACATATATGGTAAAACGTATGCAAGTTGACCACCCAAGGGGCTGAAGAAAAGTGGTCAACATACAGTGGTGGTCAACATATGGAAAAACTGTACCAATATGTACACATTATATTTTATTGTACAGCTTTTATTAGATAATGCCATACAGAAACACACATAGTGAAAACAAAGTCAGGATTCAGGCCCGGATATGGTACTGAAACTGCACTAGTCGCATTGGTGGATGATCTCTGAAGAGAGCGGGATGGAGGGGACCTGTCTGTCCTTGCTCTTCTCGATCTTTCAGCGGCCTTTGACACCATCGATCACGACATCCTTCTGGGTAGGCTCCAAGGTTTGGGAATCCAGGGCACTGTGTTGTCCTGGTTTTCCTCATTTCTGAGGGGCAGAACCCAGTCGGTGTGGTTGGAGAAGGAGGAGTCCAGCCCCAGGCCCCTTCAATATGGGGTGCCTCAGGGCTCGGTACTCTCTCCTCTCCTATTTAACATCTATATGAGGCCACTGGGTGAGATCATCCGTTCCCACGGGGTAAGGTATCATCAATATGCAGATGATACCCAGTTGTACATCTCGGCCCGTGGGGACCCAGGCGGTGCAGTGGAAGTCCTCTCCAGGTGTCTGTAGGCTGTTAGGGTCTGGATGGGGGCAAACGGGCTACAGCTGAATCCCGGCAAGACTGAGTGGCTTTGGGTGAGGGGCCCTGTGTTATCACGGAAGTTGCCAACTTTGGTTCTGGATGGGGCGGTCTGGCCCCAAACGGACCCGGTGCGTAATCTGGGGGTCCTCCTGGACTCACGACTACTGTTCGAAGAACAGGTGGCAGTCGTGGCTAGGAGGGCTTTTGCACAACTTCATGTAATACGCCAGTTACGCCCGCTCCTAGACCGGGATGCCTTGCTCATGGTCACACATGCTTTGGTCACCTCCAGGCTTGATTACTGTAATGCGCTCTACATGGGGCTGCCCCTGGTGACCATTCAGAGACTGCAGCTGGTCCAAAATGTGGCGGCCCGAATAGTGGTGGGGTGTGGGCGTTATGCTCGCGCTTCGCCGCTGCTTCGGGAGCTGCATTGGTTGCCAGTATGTCTCCGGGTGCAATTCAAGGTGCTGGTTATTACCTTTAAAGCCCTATATGGTAGTGGGCCAGGATACCTAAGAGACCGCGTCACCCTAAGAACATCTGTCCGCCCCACCAGGGCGGATCGGAGGGGCTCCCTTGTTATTCCATCGGCTAGAGAGGCACACCTCTCTAGCACTAGGAGGAGGGCCTTCTCCGTATCCGCCCCAGCCCTCTGGAACCTCCTGCTAATCGAGCTGCGCCTACAGACAGAGCTCCTGCCCTTCCGAAAAGGTTTAAAAACCTGGCTGGCTAAGGAAGTGTGGGGACACAGGAATGGAGGATCTCATACAGGGTGGCTGATCTAGTGACAGCCACCCTTTGGTTCAATTTCTGGCATGATTTTAATGTTTTTATGTATTTTTTAAAGTTTTAACATTAAGTTTTAAGATGATTATATTTTGACTTGTAAGCCGCTCAGAGTCGGGCCTCCCCGATTGGAGCGGGGTAGTAAATACGAGTATTAAATTAAAATTAAATTAAATTAAAGTCTTTCATATATCATACAGAATCAATACATTGGTCGAGCGGCCGTGGTGACTGCCGTGGCCGCGCGCATTGCCCCAGTGCCGGTCAAAGAGACGGGCCTGGGGACGAGCGCAGGGGGCGTGGCTGAGCGCTGCCCTTATAACGGCAGCGCGCTCCCTGTACTCGCTGCCAGTCCCCGTCTGACCGGCATTGTGAGCGGCTGGGCTCTCCTTCTGCGGCGCTTTACCTTGGCGTGGGCTAGGCTCCGAGCTCGGCTCCTCGCAGTTAGTCGCGGCTGCCATTTTGTTGGTGCTCCTGTTGCGCCCGACATTTTGCGGCCTCGGTGTGGGCTATCTCCCTCCAATAGTGCATCCCTAGTGCTTTCCTGCCTCTCTGTGGCCCGTACTCATTGGGAGGGTTCCCCTGCAGTGCCTTTTCACTCGTTTGGGCACGTCGTGCGGTGGCGCCCGCAATCTTGTGCCCTGTGCCTTTTGGCCTTCGGGTGCCTAGGCTTTTGAGGTTTTTTCGCCTGCATTTTCGGCTCTGCTGTTTAGGGGGTTTGTCCTTACTGGGTTCTTTAGTCTGTACTTTTATTAGCTAGCTGTGCTTTAGTGCGCTTGCTGGCCTTGTATAGGGTGATTGGGTTCCTTGGTCCTGTCGGGCTCAAGGTTGACTCAGCATTCCTCCTTGTGGGGTCTTTTTTTGGCTACCTTGATCCAGAAGGCTCTTGGTCGACTTTGCCCTTCAGCGCTTACCCCCGATTTAGCTTGGGGTTTGTTTGGCCTGTCCGGCCTTCGTGCAGTCAGGTAGATTGTGTTTGGGCATTTTGTCCTTAGGGTGCCATGGCTCCCAAGAAACCAAATGTGCCTCGCCCGCGCCGCCTCCCCCGTAGGATTAATACTGCTGGGGGTCCCAGCTGCTGTGCTTAGGGGCGGAGGCTCCACCCGTCAGCCCTGCGGCCCTCCTGGACCATGTGGCGGCCTTGGAAAGGGCCACAGGCCTGGACCTTGTGCCGGATACCCAGCGGTCAGCCCGCAGGGCCGCGCAGACGGTGGCCGATCCACATAATGTGGATTGGAGTGGGCTGGTGGCGGCCCTGCACCAGCATATTGACCAGCTGGAGGCCAACATGCCACTGCTCCGGCCCTCTGACTATCCGGTCCCGGCTGATGCTGAGGTCCGGGTAGAGGATCCTGCTCCCCCAGTTGAGGTGGAACCCGAGGCTGGGCCCAGCATCCTCGAGTTGGTGCCCGTCGCGTCGCCTGTCCAGGCCGTTCGGGCCAGTGGTGAGTATGCGGTCGAAACTAGCACAATTACGCAACCTTTGCCTCTGCAGCCGCCACCATTCCCCCAGAAGCCGCCAGTGCAATGGCCTTGGCCATACCAGCAGGCACCAGGCCCGGCTTCCTCTTGGTTGGCGCCTGCTCTGGGGCAGCCGTGGCTGCCACCTGCCCTCCCTGGGCAGGGGCCGGCTCCCACGTTGCTGGTGGCTTCGCCGCCATTGCCGGCACCGCCGGTGCCTGTGGCTTGGTGGGCCCCTTATCAGCCGCCACCAGGGGCTACCACCTTTGGCACCCCTGCTGTCCCGGCCCCAGGTTGGCCATGCTTGGCCATCGGGGACACGGGATATAATTCTGTGTCCCGGCCCGCTATACCATTCGGCGACCAGTCATTGCCGGTTGGCGACCACCTCCTTCCTGCCACGAGGGATAAGATCCTTCGTAGGGAGTATGTGGACATCTTCTCCCTCCTCAATCATGATTCCATGAAGGAGGAGAAAGAGAAGGAGGATGAGAAGGATAAAGAGGTGGCCAAAAAGAAGAAGCCTCCCTGCACCTGGGCCAATTGGCTTCCGGGTTTCTTGATCTATGCAGGGGTCTTATCTAGGGCATTCCCTGAGATGGCGTCCTCACTGTTCCAGTATTTGGACATTATATACAGGGCATATGTTGACTTCCCGGGTCAGTCGTGGCTGACCTACGATGAGACATTTCGTATGCGTGCAGCTATACGCCCCGGTATGTGCTGGGACGAGCAACACTCCCAGTTGTGGTTGCAGCTCATGACCCCGTCCCGCCGGACTCTAGGTGATAGGTATGATTGCGGACACCTGATACAGCGCCCTACTCCCTCTCAGTCCCCCTGCCAGTCGGCAGGGCAGGCGGTTCCGGCACGCTTGCTGTGCTGGGAGTACTCCGCTTCAGGTCGCTGCACCAGAAAACAGTGCAAATTCAAGCACGAGTGCTCAATTTGCGCGGGTGCACACCCCGCCACCTCCTGTTTCCAAGGAGAAGCGGGGCAGGGCAGGGGGAAGGATCAACAGGGGGCAAAGCGGGCCGGTGCCGACAACACCCCTGGAAAAGGGCCCCAGCCCAATTAGGGTGGAGGTCCTTGACCGCCTGCTGCGGGATTACCCCTCCCCCACTGACTCCAGGTACCTATCTGAGGGTTTCACCTTTGGCTTCCGTATCCCAGTAGTGGGAGTGCGGGGGCCCCAGGATGCGCCCAATTTACAATCTTTAGTGGGTATGGAGTCAGTGGCTAGAGCACAAATTTTTAAGGAGGTAGCTGCAGGCAGGGTGGCGGGCCCTTTTGACAGCCCGCCTTACCCCAACCTTAAGGTTTCCCCGTTGGGATTGGTTCCGAAGAAGACCCCGGGTGAGTTCAGGTTGATTCATCACCTGTCTTACCCCACAGGGTCTTCCGTCAATGACGCCATTCCAGACGTCCTGTGCTCGGTCCGGTACATGTCATTTGACGAGGCCGTAAGCATGGTCCGCTCCTGTGGCCCGGGTGCACTATTGGCAAAATGTGACATTAAGTCGGCATTTTGGCTTCTGCCAGTGCACCCGGGGGACTTTGAACTACTGGGTTTTCGTTTTGAGGGCCAGTATTTCGTGGACCGGGCCATGCCTTTCGGCTGTTCTATTTCCTGCGCTGCGTTTGAACGCTTTAGTTCCTTCTTACATTGGGCTTTGGTTAGGAAGGCAGGTTCTGACAAGGTAGCACATTACCTGGACGATTTCCTTTTTTGGGGCCTCGCAGGTACTGGGAATTGTGTTCATTTGCTCCATTCTTTCCAGCACCTGGCAGAGGAACTGGCTGTTCCGTTGGCGCCTGAGAAAACGGAGGGTCCGGCCACTACCCTCACTTTTCTGGGCATCGAAATGGACACGGTGGCCATGACCTCTCGCCTCCCCCTGGACAAGGTGCAGCGCCTAGTAGACAAGATAGAGTTGCTACTGCCCCAAAGGAAGGTCACCTTACACGAATTGCAGGAGCTTCACGGGCATCTCAACTTTGCCTGCAGGGTTGTGGCCCCCGGCCGCACCTTCGCTCGCCGTTTGTGCAACGCGATGGCCGGCCTGACCAAAAAGTTCCACAGGACTAGGTTGACCCGTGGGATGAGGGAGGATTTAGAGGTCTGGTTGGCGTTCCTCAAGGACTTCAACGGGGTATCCTTTTGGCGCTCTGACCTCTTCCTCTCTTCCAGTTTTCAGGTCCATTCCGATGCCTCTGGGTCTTGCGGTTTTGGCATCTATTTTGATGGCCGTTAGTGTGCAGGCACATGGCCGCCACAATGGTGGGACTCCGACGTCGTGAGGGACCTGACTTTCCTGGAGTTCTTTCCCATTTGGGGGGCAATTAACATGTGGGGACGTCATTTGGTAAACTCTGTTGTCACCTTTTGGTGTGACAACGCTGCGGTTGTCCAAGTGGTCAACTCGCAGACGTCCCATTCCCCCCGGGTTATGTCCTTAGTCAGGCTGTTCATTCTGGCTGCGCTGCGGCTTAACATAGTCTTTCGCGTGCGCCATGTACCGGGGATGGACAATTCCATTGCTGATGCCCTGTCCCGCTTTCAGATGGTGCGGTTCAGGGCGTTTGCTCCCGGTGCCAGGGCACTTCCTTCGGAGTTGCCGGACGCGGTCTGGAACATTGGAGAGCTGAGGTGAATCGGGCCATTGGCCTTTCGCTGTCGGGTTGCACCCGGAATGCTTATCGCCTCTCCTGCTTGGCCTTTGCAACATTCCGCAGCCAGCAGGGTTTGCCTGATGTCTGGCCGCTCCCGGTGGATCATGTGCTGCAGTTCATGGTCCATCTGTGGTGGTCGGGCCTGGCCCCGCGGATGATCAGAGGGCAGCTATCAGCCTTGGCCTTCGCTGCGGCGTTTGGCCGCGGTCTGGCCCCGCCATTGCAGTGATGGGTTTGAGAGGGGCTTGTTCCATGCCGCTTCTTCCATTGCATTTTTTGCCGCCCTGTGGGTGGGAGAACTCGTGGTGGCATCCAGGTGGGACGTTTCTGTCCAGGCGTTGCAGCTGGCTGATGTTGCGCTTGCCGCATCGTCGGTCCGGCTGACGATCCGGATGTCCAAAACTGATCAGCTGGGCAGGGGGATCTCCTTGATGCTACTGCGATACAGTATAGCGGCTATATGTCCAGTGAGGGCCTTAGAGCATTACCTGGCACTGCGTCCTTCCGGCCCCCTGCCCCTCTTTGTACATCACGATGGGTCCCCTTTAACCCGTTATCAGTTCTGGAGGGTGACGGGGGCTGCCTTGTGCGAGGTTGGAATTCCCGGTGCCCGTTATGGCACCCACTCTTTCCGCATAGGGGCTGCTTCTACAGCAGGCTCTTTTGGGTATTCTGATGCGGATATCATGAGGATGGGGTGCTGGGGGTCTGCCTGCTTCCGTACGTATGTGCGTCCGTTGTCGTCATAAACTGCCTTGCTGCCGTTTGTTTTCTGTTTGTTCTCTTTCAGAGCGTTTCATTAGACCAGACGTGGCCCGAGTTTGGATCGTGGGCCACAGCTTCATTTATTGGACCGCCCGCTTCGCTGGAGCTGCACCCTGCGGTATCCACTTCGGCCTGAGGGACCGGGCTTACCTGATGTGGCGGGTGATCCAAGGGATGGTTTGGTGCCAGTTACGCCAATATGTATTGGAGAATTGGCAGGTGGTGCCCCCGGATATCCTTATGGTGCACCTAGGTGGTAATGACCTGGGCCAGCGTCCGGGGGTGGATCTGGCCAGGACCATCTGCAGGGATTTCGATCTCCTGCACCAGCGCTGGCCAGCGACCAGATTTATCTGGTCGAGTATGATACCGTGTGCCCGGTATCGGGGCGCGGTTGATGTTCGTGCCATAGATCGTGCCATAGATCGTGCCCGGTGTGGTGTAAACCGCATGGTGGCATGTTTCTTTGGTGCTCGTGGCCTTGGTACGGTGGTGGAGCATCCAGTGATCCATTTGGAATTGGACCACCTGTACCGGGATGATGGGGTGCACTTGTCTCCCGATGGCCTGGCGTTGTTGCTGGGCGATCTGCAGCAGGGCCTGGTGACCGAGTTGTCGGTCTCGGGGGGTGGGGCGGTGTGTAGTTTCACTCTCCCCGTGTGGCGGGTAGCACTGGTGGGAATAAATTTGGTCCCAGGAGAACCTGGCTGGAACGTGTTTTGATCGGCCACTCTGTGAGCCTGATCAAAATGCAGACCGTGAACTTGGGTACTGCCAACTCGACAGCAGGCAGCCCCAATATATAGTTCGCCCGGTTTGGGGTCAGAAGGAGATAACAACTGGTTACTTCTGACCGGGACAGTTAAAGGAAGTTTAAATGATTGATCGATATCCAAGTTAAGTTTATGAATGGATATCTTTGTACCTTACCAGTGCTACTGCAGCCTTGCTGCAGAAAGTTATTGGTTAAAATGGTTAAAGTTAACCAAGTTGAACTTAAAATAAAGTGGCCCATTGTTTATACCATCAATACTGTGGTCAGTCTCTTTTGTGCAGGCATGTGGGGTCAATGGTTGAGTGGCCGCGGTGACTGCCGTGGCCGCACGCTTTGCCCCAGTGCCGGTCAAAGAGATGGGCCTGGGGACGAGCGCAGGGGGCATGGCTGAGCGCTGCCCTTATAAGGGCAGTGCGCTCCCTGTGCTCGCCGCCAGTCCCCATCTGACCGGCATTGCGAGCCCCGCCCTCCCTCCCTGGAGGCAGTGTGTCTGTTTTTGGGTCGCTTCAGGGCCGGATGGGAATTTTTGCTTGAGACCTTGATTGGCCGGTAGGTCTCTTGGTGTTTTCGCCCATCCCACACTGCGGAACCAGGTTGAGCCGGAGTGGTTAGGTCACTTTTGGGCGGGTAGCACTGGTGGGAATAAATTTGGTCCCAGGAGAACCTGGCTGGAACGTGTTTTGATCGGCCACTCTGTGAGCCTGATCAAAATGCGGACCGTGAACTTGGGTACTGCCCAGCTCGACAGCAGGCAGCCCCAATATATAGTTCGCCCGGTTCGGGGTCAGAAGGAGATAACAACTGGTTACTTCTGACCGGGACAGTTAAAGGAAGTTTAAATGATTGATCGATATCCAAGTTAAGTTTATGAATGGATATTTTTGTACCTTATCAGTGCTACTGCGGCCTTGCTGCAGAAAGTTATTGGTTAAAATGGTTAAAGTTAATCAAGTTGAACTTAAAATAAAGTGGCCCATTGTTTATACCATCAATACTGTGGTCAGTCTCTTTTGTGCGGGCATGTGGGGGCAACTATATATGTATTATTTTCTCATTGTTTGGTAATTCTTTCTGGGGAAAAGAGTCAATTTTAGTCTGTTTCTTAGTACAGTATTTTTATGAAGGTAAGTGGAGAAAACACCCTCAATGCTGTCTGTATTATTTATTTTATTTCTTGTTTTTTCTTTCTTTCACAATGGTTAGATCCATTGTTAATCATATTAATCACATGGCTCACATTTATCTGTGTTGTGCTGTGTATTTGGTCCATTTTACCATTGGCTTTTTTTAACCTGAAAAGGAAAAAAAGAGAAAATAATTAATGTCTTTGTGCAACAAAATGAATCCAAAGTTAGCATTGTTAAATGGCTGAATCAAATATTGTATTCTTTGATATACATCTTGAAATTCATTGCTACCAATTCTGCATTTCCCTTTTCTTGCCCTTTGTGCAAACTAGACTCAACTGATCAAATTATAAAGAGTAAATTAATACCATGTGTCAAGGTCCAGGTGGCCACGATACAATTTACAGAGGTGGTCAATATAGAGAGGCTGGATTTCTATTATCTACATTTGGTGTATGTGTGGTCTATGAAAATAAGGTCAACTTACGCCTTTGAGATGTGGTGCTGGAGGAGAATTTTGAGAGTACCCTAGACAGCAAAGAGGAAAATAGGTCGATCGTAAAAGAAATAATTTCATTTATTCGATTTGTATACCGCCCTACTCTGTACAACTGACTCAGGGTGGTTTACAGAAACCATACATATAAGACAATAAAAAAATAATATAACATAGTCAAAGGTCATACAGTATAATACAATAAATATAACAACGCAGTACAGCAGTGCAATAAAACAAAACCACACTCTGACTGCTCCTTGGAAGATCAAATATTGAAGATGAATTTAAAGTACTTTAGACATCAAATGAGAAGAGAGGATTCACTCGAGGAAGCCTTGATTCTGGGAAAGGTTGAGGGCAGAAGAAGAAGGGGGTGGCAGAGAATGAGATTAATAATAATAATAATAATAATAATAATAATAATAATAATAATAATAATAATAATAATAATAATAATAATAATAATAATAATAATAATAATAATAAATTTATATTCCACCCTACTTGCACAGGCGACTCAGGGCTGATCAGAATCGACATAATAAACAGTTAAAACTCTAAAAAATAAAGTAAAAGATTAAAAACAATTTAAAACAACCTCTCATTCCTTTAACTAAAGGAATGAGTGGAATGAAGGAATGGCTAGATGGCATTGTTGATGCCATGGCACAAAGCTGAGTGGGTTGAGGAGGATGGTGGAGGATAGGGGTGCCTGGCATGGGGTGGTCCATGGGGCCAGAAAGGGTTGGAATTGACTGTGTGACTGAACAACAACAAGGGGGGTATTAAATGTAGGGGGGTGGTCAACTACGGAGGTATTCCTCCATACAGTGTGTATTGTTTAATGGTAGAATTCATTTCCATAAGATACAATGATGGCTGTCAAGTTGGGCAGCTTTAAAAGATGACTGGACAAATTCATGGAGGACTGGGTTATCTGTGATTGCAAACTATGATGGATATATCCTTTTTTCTAGGGTGAGAGACAGTGTTTCTTGCTAGGAAACATCTGAGGAAAGGTACTGTTACATTCTCTCATGACCTTCTTATGGGTATATGCACACTGGCTGGTTACAGTGTGAAAAGAAAAATTCCACATACCACTTTTACAGAACAAACATCAGGATTTCTGGGAGATTATCAAATTTAAAATTTCACAGGGAACAGGTTGATATTTGATGTAATTTCTCACACCACCTTTATACAGTAATTCCCCACACCACCTTTACAGTACAAACTTCAGAAGGATGGCCAGTGATTCTCCTCCATAGCCTCAAGCCACCTCACATAAAAAAGGAAGTACTTGGCCTCTAGCTAAGTACACCATTATCAATTCTCACACAGCATTGCCAATAGGTGCTAGGTCTGAAAAATAAACTCATCTGTGAATGTGTAATGCCACAATGTTTATTTTGCATCCAACTATTACAGAAGTTTCCAACCTTTTTTATGCCATGGACTTGACCACACCCCCTGGACAGCTGAGCAGGCTGGTCACGTGGTTCCCCCTGCCATAAACACTGTAAAATGCATCCATAGCGGTCATAAACACATTTGCAACAGGTGTGGACATGTTTTCAATAGGCATGGACACATTTTACAGCTGTCGTGTACATGTCCATTTCTAGTGCAGCATCGTCATCATCACAGGCCACATGAAATGGTTCCACGGGCTGGGGCTGGACCATAGGTTGGATGCTCCTCATCTATTAATTCAACAGAATCAAGCTCTATAGTATAACTCTGAATCAATCAGGGATGTTCTGTTATTGGCTGCTGTAAAAAGCTACACTGATTTGTAAACTTATCTTTTGTGCTGACCAACCATTTTGTGCCAGTGAGACTATGCAGTACTGGCTGGAAGGACAAATGTTATCACCTCAGGTAAGGCAGCTTCCAGTGTTTCTCTTACAAATTTACATTAATGGGCAGTTACATGAGCAAACTTACAAACTTCTCTTACAAACTTACATCAACATGGGCAGTTACAATACAGTCATTTCAAGGCCATAAAGAACTTCAATGGCAGTCTGAGCAATGAATGGGGAGGAACAAAACAACATGACATTCAAAGTGAAAATGAAGTGAAAATACTGAAGTGAAGTGAAAATGCTGAAGTGAAGTGAAAATGCTGAAATGAACATAAGAGCAATATTGATTTCCACTGATTCATTTTTTTTGATCCACAGGTTTTCCATTTTATTTTTGAAAGAAATAAACAGATCTGAGTCTCCCTTAACTCTGGCTTACATTGCTAAAGTTGCAAGCAAATCAGGTCCGTATGACTCATTGAAACATAAGGAGTCAACTCACTGAGTCCTTACTGATTCAATAGGCCTACTCTAGTTTAATTTACTTTTCTAAGTAACAGGTTTTGTGCCATTCAGTTAACAGAATTGTGGAACTGAAGAAGGCAACGACAATGATGAAGTTAATTATAGCACAGTCTGGGATACTATGAAGGCAATATTTAGGGGGGAATCTATAAAATTAGCAAGTATAAGGAAAAAAACAAGAGATAAAAAGATATCAAGAGTTAGAATCACAGCTGAAAGATATCCAAACTAAACACGCGAGAAGTAAAGACTCGAGGTTACTGGGGGAAATAATGAGAATAAAGAAAGAATTGGATGGGAGAGATATAGAAAAAGTTAAGAAAGATATTATTTTTTAAAAGTGGGAATATTTTGAATATGGTAATAAGAACTCTAAATTATTAGCAAGGGCAGCCAAAGAGTGAAAAACCAAAAGTCAGATAAGCGTACTGGTGGATAATTCAGGGAGGAGATGTAATAAGAGTACAGAAAAATTAAAAATAGTGGAAAATTTTTATAGAGAGTTATATTCAGAAAAAAATGTAGATTTAAGTAAGCTTAGGGTACAATTTGAAAAACAAGGGATAAAAAAATAAAAGAAGATCATAAAAACATAATGGAGGCAATAATTACAGAGAAGGAAATTAGTGAAGCGATAGGAAGACTAAAATCAAGCCCCAGGTGAGGATGGATTATCTGCAAATTTTTATAAGGATTTCAAAGGGATGTTGATAGGGAAACTTAACAAATTATATAATAAGATATTAGATGGAGAAAAGATTCCAGACTCATGGAATAGAACAATAATAACATTAATACCAAAACCAGGAAAAGATGTAGGAAAAATTGAATCATATAGGCCAATTTCTCTAATAAATCAAGATGAAAAATATTTACAATGATAATGGCAAAAAAATGAACACCTTTATTGGAGATTACATTAATAAAGACCAGGCAGGGTTCCTGAAGAATAGGCACATGGCAGATTTAATTAGGAAAGTACTGGACCTAATGGAAATAGCGGAACGAAAGAAGGAAAAAATTGGATTTCTAGCATTAGACATATTTAAAGCATTTGACTCCTTACAGTGGGGTACAATACAGGAAGTGATACGTCTATATGGATTCGGGAACAAATTTCAAGGAATAATGGCTAAATTGTACCAAAAGAGCACTGCTAGGGTTAAGGTCAATGAGGAGTATACGGAGGAGATAAGACTAGAAGCAGGCACGAGACAAGAATGTCCATTATCTCCAGTAATATTTATCATGGCAATGGAATTGTTGGCTAACATGATATGACAAGATAAAGAAATAACTGGTTTAGAAGACAGTAAAATAAATTTATATCCTGATGACACTTTATTGATAGTCAAACAACCAAGTCAAGTATTGGGAAAAAATTTTCAACATCTTAAGGAGTTCGAGGTAATCACTGGTTTAAAAGTTAATTGGGAAAAATCAGAAATGATAATTTGTAACGCGGGCACAAATGAACAAGATGAAATTAGGGCAAGATTTAAAATTTAAGTAAAATGTTCAATTAGATATTTAGGAATAATAATAACAGAGAATTATAAAGAGCTTAAAAGGTTAAATTATGGGAAAGTGAGAAAAGAAATTGAAGGGAAAATAAAGAAATATAAAAATTTGAACCTTTCCTGGTTTGGAAGAATAGCTCTCTCAAAAATGATGCTTCTACCGAGATTGAATTTCTTGTTTGATGCTCTACCAATTAAACATAGTATTAATGAACTTCAAGAATATCAGAAATTGATAAATAGATTTTGCAACGGAGAGAAGAGGGCAAGGACAGCTAAAGCAATGTGGTATTTACCTCAAAAGGAGGGAGGAATAGGGTTACCAAATATTCAAAATTATTATAAAGCCTTTCAGATCAGGAATGTTGTAAAGATATTAATGAATGAAGAAGTAAGTTGGGAAGGAATAGAAATGAAGGAGTTATCTCAAATGGGTAAAGCATCATTTTTGAGTAGAGAAAAGAAAAAAGTAGATAATAAAGGAATACAAAACAGGCTTTTAAAGACAACAATGGAAGAGTGGAAGAAGGTTAAGAACCATATAGCCCCGGGCACTTCACCAATTTTAGAATTAGGTGACTTCAATAATTTTCCGATAAGACTGGATCAAAAGATTAGAACCGTGTTAGCAAACAAAAAAATACAATCATTAAGAGATTGGATAAGAGTCTGCACAGATAATGATGAAAGGAAGGATCTTTTTCAACAATTGGAATTAAATTGGCTCCAAATTTATCAGATAAGTAAATGGAATATGGAGAACGTACAAGGAAGAGAGTTAGAAAGAGATTTGACAGATTTTGAGGAAATGCTGGATAAAATAAGAAAAGAGAAGAAAGGTATAAAAGGGATTATTAGCAAATTATATAAAATTTTTAATAATGTAGGGAATATACAAGAGATAATTAAAAATAATTGGGAGCAAGATTTAAACGTAACAATTTCTGGAAAAAATGGCAAGAAATTTGGCAAAGGAGAGTAATGAGAACCTTGTCAGTTCGGGTTAAGGAACATAATTACAAGTTGTTATGGCGCTGGTATCTGACCCCGGTCAGGCTGCATCAAATAGATAACAAGAAAAGTGATAACTGTTGGAGATGTAATCAAGATAGGGGGACATATTTACACATGTGGTGGAATTGTAATGAGTTAAAAAAATTCTGGGGTAACATTGAAAAAGAAATCAGTTGTATATTTGAACAGAAGCTTGTATTGGGGCCGGAACCAGCTCTTTGTGTTTCATGTCTTTACTTTTATGTTACTGTAGTTTTATTTTTTTGTATTGTGTGAAAATTATAAAAATTTAATAAATTAAGAAGGCATCGGAGGAGATAAAAGGATTTAACCAAGTATTTCAGTGCTATATCACTTTCTTCAATGTTCACATATACATGTTTAAATAGATAAATAAGTACATCCCATTTAGAGTCTGTCTTCTACTTATTCTCACATTGCTTGCTAAAGAAGGTATATTGAGATACAGATCTCTTTCATAGGATTTCTAAAGTTAACTTGATTGGACTATTATAGTTGAAGGGGGAAGAGCTCAAATGATTGAACACAGTGCTGTACAAATATATTCCCCCAACACAAAAAAAGCTCAGCATGTCAACCAGAAGAGAAAGCTAGGATGGAACTTTGCTCCCCCCCCCCCCGTGAGAAATTTATGTTTAAAAGAGTGACATTGGGAGATTCCTTTAGAGCAGTGGTGCCCAAACTAAGGCCCGGGGGCCGAGTGAGGCCCCCAAGGCCAATTCATCCAGCCTGTGAAGCCCTTGTCGCTCGTGGAAGTGGAAGTAAAACACGCCCGTATGGGCACATTTTACTTCTGCTTCCAGGAGCGATGAGGGCTTTGTGGGCCGGATGAATTGGCCTCGGGGGCCACACCCAGCCCCCGGGCCTTAGTGACAGACTTCCTGAACCACATGATTGGCCCATGGCCCAAAAAGTTTGGGCACCCCTGCTTTAGAGAAACAGGTCAGAATCTGTATATGACTGCAATTTCAGAAGAATGCCATATATTGTCTGAAGGCCTCTACAATGATGGGACAATATGACCTTTCTGCTCTCACTGAGGAAAAGAAGGTCTACAAATGATACTAATTTTTTTAAAAAAGTAAAATCCATCTTTTTAAAATTGCAAGCCCCTTGTGAATGGAAGGAATTGATTTTCTTGTCCCACCTACTCCAGCTTCATGCTTGACTACACAAATTGAGAAGGAAGCCTTGAGAGAAAATCTCAAAGTTTGTCCAAGTAATTGTCCCTGAAAACCTTTTGGAGCTTCTGCTACATTTTTAATTTACCTTAACTTTATCAATTTTAATTAACCAAATTATCTTGATTAAGAAGGCTTTATAATTGAATTTTGTATAAGGAAAGAAGTAATTGTGATACACAATCAGCCAAAGTACTGTGTAATTCTTTCTTGGTTCTTTTTTTTTTTTTTTAAGAATCTTAAAGATGTATGGCAGTTGAATTTAATGAAGATGTAATGATACTAAAGTTGCTTACAGCTGAACTAGGTTTCTAAAACACTTGTTAAATGTGAGTGCTGCCTTCATGTTTGACTAAAATCAATGAACTAGAACACAAGCTACTAATCTTCTTTTGCTAGCTTGCCCCTCTGGAGGTGAAGGAACTGGTAATCACATAAATCTGTGGAATTAGACATTGTAACAAGTGAAAAGGAGAAAAATAGTTAAAAGCAAATGATGATTGAATTTTTACTCTCAGAAGCAAAGAAATGTAGACCACAGATGAATCCCATCTAGTTACTCAACATATGGTCATACTGACATACCCTTTTGTAATGCAGCTTTCTCCAGAAATAAAAAAGAACAGTGCAAATACTACAAAGCTTCACCACCTGCCACCCCTCTCTAGAAAATAAATCATTACTGGAGTGAAAATGCTGAAATGAACACATATGTAGATAATGTCACCATCTATCAACAGCAGTTACAGGACCACTTTATTAATACAATATATTTATTAATCAAACCCAATAGATGCTTTCATGATGTTAGGGAATCACCTAGAAAAAATGAATCAAAGACTGGAGTTCACATTTTCTGTCTGCTTGCAGTGGAAGCTAAAGTACAAATAAGAACAATAATGTCAATTTTATGAATGGGGGTTGGGTCATCATTATGTATCTTGGATTTCTTTCCTTTGGAAAAACATCCATTCATTGTTACTTGGATAAGAAGGCTCTTTCTCTTTGGTATTTCTTTTTTGCTTTTTGTAATACAGAAAATCATGAACATTAGAAAAAGAAAAGCCACATTGAGGTGTTCACCTTGCAAGCATTCAGGGTTCAAAGGATTTGGGGGAGGGTAGTGCATTCATAAAACCTTCCCCCCATTTCCTGGCCTCATGCAAATGTTTACTACAAAGACCTGCATAGGCACTTCAGCATGGGTTTAGAAGGTTATGATCAGCAGCTTTTCTTTTTCAGGGCTTCTGATCAAATAAACATTGTAAGTGCCTACACAGACCTTCATATTGGATACATGAAGGTCTGCATAACATTTGGCTATGGTGGGTAGAGCTTGGAATCAGACTTCTGACCTCTCCCCCCTCCCACGGTACATTAGGAATGGAAGAACAGGACCTTTTCTGCTCAAGATGTACTCTTCATCAAATGGAACCATTTTGAATTGCTTGATGTGTAGCCACCCAAATGGCATGGTGATCTCAGTCAGAGCTTCCTATAACCTTAAACAAAGAGCTTTTTGTGGAGCTGTTGAGAGAGAGAAAGGCAGACACTAGAGTTAAGTCCAGATGGATGGTGCTAAAATAGATTTTTTTTTTTTTTGCATGAAGCTACTTAGAAAGGATTTGGACTCAATGTTGGTGACTGGGAAAGGAGAATTGATGGAGAGAAAAAATCAGGTGATGAGTGATGTGTTTATAAAAGGGAGTGAATAGGAGGGACCTGAGAAACTACCATGAAGTCCTGTATAGACATCTGATGACTCATTCTTTCATGTCTCAACGCTTTCTGGTAGAAGCCCGGAAGATGAGAAGTTTGAACCTGGAAAAGGATAGGTAGAACAAGCCAGGACTAGAGGATCAGCAAATGAAAAGAGGGAATGGGAAAAGGACAGACACTGTGATCTGTGGCGCCCCCCCCCCCCCCCAGATTGCAGGTTATGTTAAATTTCTAATCTTATAATTAGATTGTAATCTCCACATTATCAAGAGGGCACCAGAAGAGGAAGGCTGAGCAACTGTGTCTGGGTGCTAGTTTTAGTTCCCCAAATTTCTAGTTAGTAGACAAAGCAATGACAAATATGTCTATCCGAGACTATAGAGGACTGTTGCCTGTTAGAGCAACTATTGTGTCAATAGGGCAACAATGTAAGACAGACGGAGACACTCATCTCAAGAAATGCTAACTTGTCTCTATGCTTTTCACTTTACATCTTATCAGTTAATAATGAAGTCAGCATTTCTGAAATTTGAACAAGATTTTTTTCTGAAGGAATAACCATAGAATGTAATCTTTTGCACAGTTATGCACAGCCTCTCTCTGGAGTTAATGTTATTCACCTGCTGCAGTACAAAGAGTTATGACTCTTTCAAGACTAGCACATATTATTTGTCACATTAGGTTACACAGACTGCAGCCCACTTCTGCATATGTACAGAATGGAACCACAGCAGATTAACATGAATATAAAGTTACTAATGTAAAAATGGTTGTCTCTTGAACCTTCACTCCATATCTTTGAGGAAATGAGTTACAGTTCCCTGCAAGTTCATGATAAACAACACTTGCTAGTCTTTAAAGTACCACAAGTCTCTTTGTTATTGTAAAGTTGTACATTCTGGAGAACCGACCCTGCAGATGTCTTTCCTTAATTTTCTCTCTGTGTGATAGGTTGAATTTGACATGTCCATAGTCTCTTCAGTGAGGATTGTTTCTAAGGTTGCACAGAACCCAGGAGTTACTGAAGGAGGAAAAGCAGGATAATCTTTGGGAAAGGAAGGAAAAGGCAGTGGAAAAAATGAAGAGGCAACAGCTGAGGGAATGAGATTGAAGGAGAAAAGAAGTGATTAGACATAATGCCTGATTCTCCAGAATGGCAAAACACCCACTCCAGAGTGACACCCAGAGGACTTTTCCTGTTATGGGTGTACTGATTTTACCACAGAGTGCCCTTCCATGGGTTCTATTACACTAGAGGAGATAGAACCAGTTCAAATCAAGATCTCTAAACCAATGAAGTGTAAAGATGGAATAAGGGCACAAGGGACTGGGGTTGAGTAGAGCCATCCAAAGGACTGTAACTGAAGCAACATAGGGTGAAACTTAACAACCCTGCCTGTGGAGACTCAAGAAAGTTTTAAGCAAGTTGACTTGAATGTACAAAGAATCTTTCTTCAAATTTCAACCTTAATGCACAATGGTCTGGATTGGAATTAATAAGGTTGTGACTTGGGGAAGCAATTAGTATACAATACTGTGTTACCTCTCCATTCATTATACAAATAGGTATGTGGAGAGCTCCTCAAAGGTGTTTAAGGAAGTCCAGTTTAAGCTGCTGAGGGAAGCAGTTGGTGCAGTTGCCCTGAGTCTTATGCATAGATGAAGGCACATCAGCATTTACAAATGGTATACAGTAACTGAGAAGAAATGTTGGGCTTATATCAACTTTTACCCCCTGGCCATTTCAGAGCCTTCCAAGAGTACTGTCATGTATATTAACAGAGGTGTGACAATCTTTTACCCATGGCATGAAGTCACACCACTGCAATATAAACTTGCTTACTAAAGTTAACTGCAGATTCTGTCATTCAACATTCACTCTGGATGGAGGAAAGTATTTGTACATTTGTTTCCACCCTCAAAGGTTGAGGAAATAGATGCATACTATTACTGAGGGAAAGCCTGCCTGAGGAAGAAGAAATATTTGCCTGCTTGAAGAAGTGGAAATGTGCCTTAGAAAACAGCTATGATATCATTAGTGATAGCTTCAAATGAGCCTAAGAACAGTAGGATCAAGGATTCTGTGCATGAATAGAAATCTATGCTAAGGACATGAGGATGCATTTGAAAGGATGGTGTGTCCTGCTTGTTGTGCAGTTGTTTTGATTGCATCAAGTCTCAAAGACAGAGAGTCATAACAGTTGCCCTCTTTGCCCTTTTGAAAACAGTTGTGTTGAGAGCCAAAGAGAAGATTGCTTGTGTACCAATTCTTCATGTACACATGTACTTGCTTGCTTTGGACTGTGTCCAAGAAACTAAAAATGTACTGTAGTTACTAAGAAAAGCAATATGGTTTCTGATTTACCATCCAGGAGATAAAATGTACAGCCTGTGGAGTGAGTTTCCATCAAACATAAGATTGATTAATCCATCAACAGTGATAATCAAAGTCAGACAGTTCCAGGAAAATGAGATGTTTCAATATATCCCAACAGAACAAGGCCTTCAATAAGATCCACAGTCTTATTTTCCCTCATTTCTATGCCAGTGACAACATAATGTAGAATATAAAAATGTCTCTCTAAATTCAGTGTCTCATATTTTGCACTTGTGCCCAAAACACGGCTGGAGATTAGAATATTTGGGCTATGGATGTGTTTCATTTTGCTGTGCAGAAAGCTTTGGGATCAATTCTCACACCATAATTTGTTAAACCTTTTTTTTTTGGGGGGGGGGAATACACTTCAAAACACATGGTAAAATTATGGCGATTTAGCAACCCCTAGGTGAGTCACTTTACTTATCTGATGGGCTGCATTTAGGTGGACAATTTGCACCCTTTATGCAGGCCTGTTCTTTTCATCTGCTCAAGAAGGTAGGGGGGGAATCTCATTTAGAATCTCAACAAAATAGAATTTATCTGGATCTATTCACCAATGTTCTGTTCACAGACAACCTGACCTTAATGAAATTTGATACTTTCAAAGGAAATAAAATTAATGGGCATATGTCTGTTTAATGTCAGGGTTGACAGAAATAGATGTCTTTCCAAAAGTTCAAGTATAGATACTAAATGTGCAATATACTATATTGGACAGTGTAGTGACATCACCTGTTCCTGGAAGAATTGAATTCTGTTCTCCTGCACTTTTATGTTCAATGGTAGATTGTTTTCATTTGCTCTATCTTTCATTTGTTCTATCTTGTGTTCCTGAAGGAGCCCCAAAGTAGTTTCCAAAATGAAACAAAAAATAATCTTGAAATGAACAGCCATGATGCAACTCATGCAACAAAAAGAATATTGATGAGGACAAAGCCATCAAAATCACAGCAGGAGAGAGTCCCATGTCCCTGCCAAATAAGACAGGAAATAAAATCTCAGATTACAAATGTAATAGATGGGCATGTTTATGTAGAAGAGGCTGCCCTTCAGACAATTGGGTTTCACATTGTTTAGAGTTTTGTAAAATCTGTAATGTAATAGTTAGCAAGAAACAATGGAACGTTGTACTCGACATATCTCTGAAATTCCCTATGTATTATCTACTGCTAGGATAAAAGCCAACAATATGAAATACTGGAAGTTGGTATAAACTGTGTATCCAGAAAGGAGCCTAAATGCCTGAATGCATCAATTTTCAGAACCAGAAATCCTCTACCACAGTGTGTTTTGAAAACTGGACAAAAGACATCACATATTTTTTCCATTCTATGGCTGTAAGCATTAAAGGTCATTATGTTTTAGATGTAGTTGTAGTATATCTACTGGGTTACCAAACAGAGGATGGGGAGAGAAGAAACAGAAATGTACTTTATTGTTCCTTTTTCTAAAAAGAACAAGGTCAAAAAGATAACTAGAAAGAAGTTTTGTAGAGTGAAATAGCATGAGCCCAATTTCACAGGTTTGGGAACAAGAAAGACCACAAAAAACCCCAAACGAAGTCTGAGTCTTCATTTTCAAAGCAAGAACAACTCCTTAGCATCCAAACTATATCCAGAGGAAGTCTCACGTTGTCCTTTTTAGAAAATGAGCAGAGTTTTAAGGCTGTCTCTGTACTTTCAGGTCTGGAGATGTTTCTAAATGCTGAATCACATAAAGAAAGTCAAAAGACACAATTATAGATAGCTTAACTTTCATTTGAGGGGCACATTTGAGGAGCAAGCCCATAGTGATTAAAATCCTAGTCTAAGTGGTATGGAGTCATCTTCCTCCAGTGAATGGTTCCTTTGCTAATATGACTAAATTTGGAATCCACATTATAGTAAAAAATAAAATACACGAATAGGCATTCTGGCCTTTAGACAGATTCCAAAAAAAAAAAACCCATGTTATACTATTTTCCTTATCAGGCCAACTTAAAATGCATAACATTATCTGTGGTAACTTTTGAGATGCAAAAAGTGTGTAAGGGAAGATTTAAAGTTGAAGCCATTTTGAACACTGTCTTAAGGTTGGTTTCCTTCCAATCTTTCTGTGATGCTTGTGAATGCCAGATCAGTGGGAAATAATGGTCAACTCATCCAGGATAGTATTCTGGATGTTAATGCTGACTGGCTTGTATCACTGAAACTTTTGGTGGATGTAGGGGGAGAGTCCAGGAGGATTTTCCATTATAGATCTGGCCAGATTGAAAAGATGTGGAAGTAGGGTTGTCATCACTTGGGACACCTTAAAAGTTAGCAGGCCCTTGTCCCTATTGAGTTTGAGTCTAGAGCGCCTATAAAGTATGTGCAAATGGGGTTTAGGGATAGAGTAGAGATAGTCTTAGTGTACTGTGCTCCCTGTAACCTGATACTTTCCATCCTGGAGCTTATGGATTTTGTTCTCAAGGCTGTGTTGGATTTTCCCAGGATGTTAGTTCTGGAAGGGTTTAATATTCATGTGGGAATGGCACAGTCTAGGATGGCTTCAGTCTTCATGGAAGCCATGACATCCATGGGAGTATTCCAGCATATCACCAATCCCACATACATGGCTGGACAATCTTTGGACATTGTTTACTTGATGACCCAAATAGGAGACCTGAGGATAAAGGAGATCATTACCACCCCTTTGTTTAAGCTAGATGACCACCTGCCACCATTCACAGTGGAGGATATGTCCTGCCCCAATAGGGAGCCTAGTCCCATTGTGATGGTCCTTCCTTGCAGGCTGATGGATCATATTGACTTCCAGACTGCCTTGTGAGGGTCTCTGACCACATTCGCAGATAATATTGTCTTTGTGTTGTTTGAGAACTGGTACATGGAACTCTCTAGGGTGGTGGATACTATTGCTCCTTAACACTGGGTCTGGCCCAGAATTAGACTAGCTCCATAGCTTACTGATGACCTGAGAACTTTGAAGCTCATAAAGAGAGGCTGGGGAGCAAGTGGGGGAGAGCTCCAATAGAAGACAACCTGGTTGCAGAAAATTTTTTGCTGCTGAGGTTATGTTAATGCTTTGAAACTGGCATGGAAGCAGTTTAACATCTATCAGAGTTTGAGCTTGGACAATCAGCAACAGAGCTTTTTAGAATTGCCAGGCAGCTGAGCAGCCAGGCAAGGTGGACTTCGGCTGTATGACACCAATTATAATTGATTGGTGACCCACTTTAGAACTAAGATCAGTATCATGTGTTGGGACATTGACTCCAGAGTTATAGCAGTAAGTTGGAAGAAGATGTCTGGTTCACCATCTGATCTGTGTTTACTGTATCACTTTCAGCTGGCAAAATTTCAGGAAGTTTCTAGGATGCTTTTTGGCTTTAGGGCTATTACTTTGCTGGGTTCTTGTACATCCTGGCTTGTAAAAGAAGCCAATGAGGGATGGCTAATTTAAGAGCAGCCATTCCCCCCCCCCCCCAAATCTGGTAGCTGTTATTATGGGTTTTATCCGGTTTCACTGTTCAATGTTTTAAATTTTTTATGAATTTTATGAATTTTAAGGCCATATATATTATGAGCTATGCTGTAAGCCGCCCAGAGTCGGGTTCGCCCGATTGGGGCGGGATATTAAATGCAAATAAATAAATAAAATAAAATTGAGAGGGAGGGCTACAGAGATTGTTAATGTCTCTCTGCAGGAGGGCTTGTTATCAGCCCATTTGAAAGAGACTATCATCAGGCCCATCCTGAAAAATGCAAATCTGGTAGCAATGATTTTAATAACTATTGTCTAGTCACCATTATACCATTTCTGGGCAAGCTGGCAGAGAGGGTAGCAGCAGCCTAGTTGAGATTCTTCCTGGAGAGTACTGAGTGCCTCAGTACGGACTGCCTCAATCCATCCCAGTCTTTGTTCAGGCCTTGACATCGTCTGTCCATCCTTCCATCTACCTATCTGTCTATCTGTCTATGTGTACTCTGCTTAGGCAAGGGAAGTTACAAATGGAAACACTTGATGGAATAAAAATGTTTTAAGCAGTTTGCAAAAGGCCAATAGTGTAGGGGCTGACAATATGGATGCCACTGTTAAGAAAGTTCTTGCTCTTGTAATTGACTTTTTTGCTTCCATAGGCAAGGCTCCATTCTTGGGGATCATGTCCAGAGGGTTCAGCTCAGGAAGAAGCTGTCAAATCCCTGGGTACAAAAATATGGTGTGCCTCAGATTTTGGCCAAATCCCCAATTCTGTTTAACATCTATGTAAGATTGTTGGGGAAAATCATCAGGAGATTTGGAGTTCTCCTTTATCTCTGATGTACAGCTATACCTCTCCTTTTCCACCTGAGTAGATGATGATGTCAGTACTTTTGAAATGGTAGCCATGTTAGTCTGTGTTTCAACCATATCAGGAAGTATTTTATTTATTTATTTGTATTTATATACAAAAAGTAAACAAAACAAAAGGACAAAAACATTGTGACACCCTAAAGACTAACTGCTGCTCCGAGGCAGACTGCAGCTGGCCCAGGGAGCTCCATGACCAGGGAAACCCCCTTAGGCTCCCCCATAACAAACCACATTGTGGTACCTTAAAAACTAACTGCTGTATTTTAATGTGAGCTTTTGTGGATTGAGTCCACTGGACACACAATGGTTGGCTAGCATAACATAAGTTTACAAATTAGTGTGGTTTTTTACAACTGGTAATAACTGCAGTGGTTCAAGTGGTTAAGCCACTGAACATGATGACTGGAAGATTAGCAGGTCAGCAGATTGAGACCTGACCACTCCACAATAGAATGAGCTCCAATCTCAGTCCCAGCTCCTGCCAACCTAGCAGTTCAAAAACAAGACATTGGAAGTAGATAAATAGGGGCCACTTTGGTGGGAAGGTAAACAGTGTTCCATGTGTTCCAGTGTCTAGTCATGCCTGCCACATGACCACAGAAAATAGCACTAGCTCTGGCTATAAACAGAGATGAGCACTGAACCCAAGACTGCCTATCGAGCAAGGCAAGCTTTAAATTTACCTAATAACAGAAGATCCCTGATTGGTATTCAAATTTACTGTGAAGTTTGACCCTATTTAATTACAAGTGGTTAGTAAAGGTAACCCTTGCTCAAAAACCAGTCATATCTGACTCTAGGGTGCAGTAGTCATCTCCATTTACAACCAAAGAGCCAGTGCTGTTTGTGTTTGCAGATGTTTTCATGGTCATGGGGCAGGCATCACTAGATCACCCACACAGTCACATGGCCAAACCCAGCAAGTCACATGACCAACATCTGGTCATGCCCACAGAGTAGGCCACACCCACAGAGTGATAGTAATTTTTTTGAAGCCCACTGCTAGCTAGCTAGCTAGCTAGCTAGCTAGCTAGCTAGATAGATAGATAGATAGATAGATAGATAGATAGATAGACAGACAGACAAAGATACTGGAGACAAATGTAGTTAATCAAGTAGGAATGAGTATCTTATACTGCACTTGAAATAAATCAGAAACAAACGCAGAAAAGAAAGGGCTGGAATAATAAGTAACAGAGACCACTCTGGCCTCTACATTTTTCACCAGCTGAAGTTTCCACTATGTTTTCTAAGGCAGCTTTACAGAAATAACATTGCATCAAGCCATTTTCAAGAACTCTTTGGCAGTCATCCTTGCAGCCCATCCCACATGAAACAATTGTTGATAAAAACTAGTAACCACTGGTGCAGCCCTTGTGAATTTTGGGAAGTCATACAAGTGTGACCATTCGTTGTAAAAACACTTTAAAATGCAGCAATACTGACATTCACTCCATTTCTTCCTTTCTTGCTCATGCACTTCCACCCACAATTAAGTCCACACAAATTCAGTGGTTTGTATGTTACAAACTTGAATGGTTTGTAACATACGCTTACAAAATCCTGCTCATCACAGTGCTTAATTACATTTTAGCTGAACTGCATCATCTAAGAACTGAGCTCTTCATGCTTAGCTACTTCTGATGTCCTGATTTTCGATCTTCTTTCACAGAGAATAATTAAGCTCCAGGTACTGTGAAATATAACAGATATTGACTGATGAATACCCACAGTGCTGTAATGTATTCTGGCATCCATCTGTAGCCTGTTTCAATTTGTGTCCTGCTGACATCCAAGTGGTGTCCAGACATCTGATTTACTAATTCTACAACATTTCCTAAGACACAAATTGAGATTAGGTTCCATCCTTTCTTGACCTTTTGGCTCCTTGACTTGTTACTTTTCGAAGGTAGCCACTTTTCATTTGGTACACTGCATTGAAGTGTCTGTGTTAATTTTACCTCCATTACAAGTGACAGCAGGGGTCTGTTAAAGGTTAGATTTTTTTCCCCCAATGTAAGATCACTCTTGCTCCAAGATTAAATATAGAGCAGACGTGTCTGAAAAAAGATAAAGCTTTGTACATTGGAGAAGTTTGAAAAAATTAAAGCAGCATAGCTGGTAGAATAACTCAAATGTTTTTGAAAAGCTACATATGAATAAAGGTAATTTACCTGAACTACTCATGCTAAAACAATTTGCCAAACAACTGGAACTTTGTGCTTAATTTTCTGGTCCTATAAATGCTGAGAACAAGTGTCACTTATATAAATAGGACTTGCTTATGGATAGATATACATAGCAAATTTTGACCATGTTCTCCTGCTGTCAAGTGCAACTTGACAAACTTAATTTTCTACACTACAGCTCTCCAAATCCCCTGATCACTATTGCCAGTCCTGCTCTCAAGGAAGAAAATGCTGGGGAAATGCTGCCATTCAAAGTGGTTCACCCATTTGGAGAGAATACATGATGTGGCCAAATGGTGCGAGTACAGGCAAAAAATAAATTAATCATCTTTTTTGACAAACAAAATTTATTTTCTTAGCTCCAAATGATTCTGAGAAGAGTTATATGGAAACAAAAACTATAAATCAAACCGGCTGCAGTAACTGCTGATTTTCAATTTGTCTTCCTCAGGACTATAGTTTTCTCTTATATTTATTAAATAATAAAATTATGCAGAACTACTGAATTTGTATTACAGGTACCAATCTTAAGATTCAACATTATTACATTGCAAACAATGTGTAAAACATAATAAAAATTATAGATACAAACCAAAGAGATTAGAAAAACATTTTTATGCACTGATATGCTTCTTGGAGAGCAAGTCTTCCATATGAGCTAAAGACGTTGATATTACAAGCTATACTGTTATGTTAAATACTACGTGTCAGGTGATTTAAATTAAAGAGTGTCAGGGTTCTGAAGCACTCTGGACTTTGTAGTGGTTCAAAATGGAGTCTCTTCAGCAGAAGAGCTCATAGATGAGTAAAGTTTCACAGCATTTCCAAAACATTGTTTCTCACAGAATTGAAACTGCAAGGCCTGTTATCTTGCAGGTGGTATGAGAGCCCCTCGCAGGAGGAAAAGCTATGGAGTCTAGTTTCTTCACACTTGTGCTGGAATGTGGAAATGTGTCAACATTTTCCATCTGAGAACACTGTGTGGGAACAGAGATGTTTTAATTTAATGAGAGACCTGATTGGTCCAATGCAAATCACTTTACTTAGATGCCATGTTTCTATATATCAGAACATGAGTTAGATAGTAGAGAGTGGTTGTTGGAGTTTGAAGACTCAGAGCCTAAATCGAGGCTCAGTGTGGATTTTATTGCTAAGATGGTAACTTAGCTAGAATAGGTTAGTTTGCTTTTAGGAAATCGGGGCACAGTGCTTTGTTCTCCTTGATTATATTTTGGTTAGTATTTTTGTAATCTGTTTTTAAAGAACAGAACCTTATACTTATTTTTAATAAAGCTACTTTGCTTCACCACAACTTTTGATTGTTCCAGAAGGGCCTGAAGAAAGAGTTAAGCCATCATGCTACCACTTTTAATAATAATTCTCCCTAATTGTGACTCACTTTAAGAAGTGTTGTATCTTTTCCTTGCTTGATTGCAACGGTCTGCCAAGGTTAAGACAGGTTGTTTTGAGAGAGGTTGCCTTTCCAGGTCCCCTGAGAATCTTCAGAAGTTCCAGAGTAAACCTGACCATGCTTGACATGTTGCTTACAGGGAATGTGGGAGAGCTGAGGGCAAGGGGAAGGTCAAAGTCATCTCTGACAAAGAGCACCTTACATTTAAAGCACTAGAAACACAAAAGGGGCAGAGTAGCATAACAATAATAAAGGATTGTTACATTTCAGAAAAGTGACCACATTTATACATGAAAATCATAAGAAACGTTATTCAAAGCCGGCAGGGAACATAGTGTTTAAAAGATGTATAAAAAAAGTTCTCTTTTTAGTAATAAACTGTCTATGTTGACCCTCTCTTATAGTTTGTCTTTTATAGTTTCTTTAAATTTTTTGAGTTTCTCGGTAAGGACTTTAAGTTGAGGTCCATTTCTTTAGTACTGTATATACTGGCGTATATGACTACTTTCCCCCCCTGAAAAACATGCCTCCAAGTGTGTGTGGGGGGTCATCTTATTCGCCAGGTGCACTTCAGTTGGGATAGACATAGCTGCCCATAGTGGCCTCCCGATGCTCGCCCGGTGCCCATAGTGGCCTCTCGATGCCCGCCTGCTGCCCATAGTGGCCTCCCAATGCCCATCCACCTCATTCTACATACCATCCAGTATCGCGCGGTATCCAGCATGGCTGCGGCGAGCATCAGCAGCGAGACAGGGGTGCCAGTCTTTTCGGCATGACTGGCCCGTTCTGCTCGGTGGGAAGCAGCGGTGCTCTGCCCCACCCCTTGTCTACGCAGAGTTCGCACATGCACACTTGCGCACTAGTGCCAGCCACAGGGAGATGTTGAAATCAAATCTGATGTTCTTTTATGTTTTATTTGGTGTGTGGAAGGTGTGCGGAAGAGGGGTTAGTCTTATACGGCAAGTATATAACAAACTCTATATTTTGAGTGGAAATGTTGGGAGGTCGTCTTATACGCCCAGTCATCTTATATGCCAGCATATACGGTATTTTTTCTTCTCAAACATTTCTTGGAGAGTAATTTGCTGCAAGCTCAGTTTTAAAACTTCAGTTCCGTTACTGAATGAGGTAATCTCCTTGGTACATTGATCAATAATCAAAAGTATAAGATCAAATGAACATTTATCTAATATAGCTGCCCATCTTGATTTAAAATCTTCATGCGCCATGAAAAGAGTGCAACCTTTTTGCATTCTAAGACCTCTAGGGATACGGGAAGCCCTATAGTAATCTGAAACTCACTATGAGGCAAATTCAGAGGGAAATGGAGAAATAATATCAAATAGATATTACAAGAACATGAAATAATGCTGGTGGAGTCCGCTGTAAGTGCCATAACAAGAACCTTGCATCTCCCTCAACACCTGATGGGGTAAAAGAGCAAGCAAAGAAGATAAAAAGATAGAACAATTGAGTTATGAGAGATCTATGAGGCTACTGAGTTCAACCCCAGGGTCAATATTTATCAAATAGTGACAACATTGTCTTGTTTCTTTCTGACTCAGAAGCCAGAGATTCCTTAAACTATGAAACCATAGTGGGTAAAAATAAATAAACACAGAGAGAAAAGTTTTTATTCAATTTATTTCTCAAAAGCATTTGTAATTTTTGCAAATTTTGCAAAAAAAAATGATGAAAAGAATTTGAGATCTTAAACAAAAAGAATGGGATGTTAGAGAAACTGAAAGACTATTTTCTCCCAATTCAGGCTTTATGGCTTTGCATCCTTAATACTTAAAAGTAGATGTTCAAATTATCGAGTATTTGACCATGTTGAAGCTTTTAATCTTTCAGACCTTAATACGGTCCACTTTATGATGGAACATATGTAGTACTATTCAAGTGAATGTCATGCCTAAGCATTTTGTTTTGTCAATTTTTGATAATAACTTTTAAAAAGTTTGTGAAACAAACCTGAAGTTAAAAAAATATGAATGCAGAAGAAAGTAACATTGCTAAGACTTTCTCATTCTTAGAGACAAATCACTTTCATCAAGCTTTCTACTCCGCGAAAAGGAAAGTTTCCTCAATGGCCCAAATCTTGTTGCATGCAAACATGTCCACTGAATCGAAGGGGATTTGGTGAATGAACTCCCCCATAAGTTTCTCTTTATGGAAGGGTCATACGCTAATTGCAGCTTACTATGCTAAATTCATTGTCAGAATAGACCTATTTGAAACTATTGAACCAGTGGATTATTTGAGTCACAAAATTACCAGATTCAATGGGTCTTTTTCAGTGTGATTTACTACACTGAAAATGTTGGCCATTTAAAAAAATCCCTGGATGTGAATGGAAGTTCAGACATATTGATCAAGAAAAGAATATCTCATTCTATAAAGCACTAACCTTTTCAATGTAGCAATTCAATTCTCTTTTATTCAGGATACTATTCTATTCTGTTCTTTTGCACTTTAATAAAATATTTTATTTGAAAAAGTTTTTTTTAAAGGGAATGTTTACTTTCAGGTAAAAACATACACCATCTGATTTGTCCTGTGTATAGGATAAAGGCTGGGTAAAAAGAATTTAATTAATTAATTAACAGTAGTTTTTGCCACTTTTGTGTTCTGACATACAGTTTGTTAAAAAAAATGTTTAACAGTGATATAGCAACTCTATTGCATATTTAATGAAAAGGTAACTACCATATCTAGTGCAGAGTCAGATGTTAATATACAATATTTACTTGTCTTATCTGGGAGGAAAATCAAATTACTTTTAAGACTTGTGCAATTAAGATTCAATACAGAGTCTCATAAAGCAAAGAATCTCAAGACGAAGAATGAAAATGTGGCTTTAATTCACAAGTGATGCATAAATAATATTAACTTAATAAGTAGCCCACAAAACGATGTAAAACTAACAGTCTTTCGTTGTTAAGAGACTATACCTCTTAACAATGAAAGACTATCTAAAGGTCTCCCTTGCTCAAAAGCCAGGCATGTCTAACTCTAATGGGTGTTGCTCATCTCCTTTTGCAGCCAAAGAGCCACTGTTGTCTTCATCTGCAGATGTTTCTGTGGTCATGTGGCAGGCATGACAAGACACTAGAGTGCATGGAATGTTGTTATCTGTCCCACCAAAGTGGCACCTATTTATCTTTATATTGTTCCAAACCTCCACAGAAAATTTTTGTTTGTTTGTTTTACTCTATCTAGTTTTTATCTTCCCAGACCTACTTATTTTGGTCTCTTCCTTTCAGCATTTCTATATCTCTATCACCCATATCTGTTCACAGATTCCTGCATCTTCAATCTCAATCTCGCCTTCATTTATTAATGAGCTTTCCAAACAGATTTCTCCCTCTCTATAGAATGCAACCTGAGTTTAGATGTTTTGTAAGTTGTATTTTTTATTTCCTTTAACCAATTCTTTCAGGTTCTAGTTTCTTTCTTTCTCTTTCTTTCTTTCTTTCTTTCTTTCTTTCTTTCTTTCTTTCTTTCTTTCTTTCTTTCTTTCTTTCACCCAAAGCAAAGTGATGACTGTCCTTTACTTCTAAATGACATATTCCAAATTCTTTGTCTGTATAAATTAACATCCCATGCTAATATAAAAGCTCAGCAAATCACAGGAATATAATAAACAGAATTATACCTGATCAGATCAATACCACAGCTAGTATCACTGAGGCTTACTATGAGTGACTGTTCCAGGGTTTAGATAATAATTTTTCTCATCTTACCTGGAATATGCTTAGAGATTGAATCTGGAACTTTTTGCATACAAGTCATACACTCCAGGCACTGAATTATGCTCCTCTTTGCCCCTGTTACAGGCAAAATCAGGACTGGGTGGGCAGTAAGGACCAGAGTCAAAATCAGCCCCTAGGTCTAGCCCAGAAGCATCTCCAGAATAAGATGCAAAGTTAGAAAAAGTCCAAACTCATATACAGGAAATCCACATGGAGGATCTCCGGGTGCAACAGAAATAGAGAAGTGGAAGAGAAAGCAGAAATGCTTGTTCTTGAAAATTCTGTACTCCTTAGCATGGTGAGAAATCCCTATCAAGCATTCTCTGACCTTTGCAAAATTCCTGTAAAAATAATTACTATATTTCTTAGATCTCAAAGAGGCCAAGAAATGAAGTACTATTGATGTTTGCATGAAAGGAGCCCATTCTGATAACAACATAGTTAATGGAGCATCAAATATTGCATAAATTGGGCAATTTTGTGCCAAAAAGACTATTACTGTGCATCAGCTGACATTCTTAGACAAAAGGCAAAGAGCATGCATGAAACATAACCAACATATCCAGACAGATGTAGTCTATAACAAGTAACAAACAATTATGCAGTTATGGCGCTTCTGTGGAAGGTGTGGTCCATAGAGAACAGCAGGTGTACCTACAGGCTTTGATCTTAACACATGTGTTTTGAAATCAGTGGGGTTCTTTCCTGAACAAAGCAGTAGTTGCCATTTCACTACTAATACGAGAGCTAGCTGAATGACTGCAAAGATAAATTGTAGCCAATTATAAAACCAATAGTTCACCTCATATCACATTCAAAAGAACTTAGCATGTGTGAAGATCAAATAGAAGCAATGATCCATACTTGTATTGCTGCCAAAGTGAAGTCATGTAACTATATTCGGGGGGGGGGGGAAGAGCACTGTTGTTTCAGAGAGGTGGAGAAAGGTCAATCAATGATCCAAGCCAATGATCCTCAAGTAGGCCACCTCCCCCTCGAGTCTTGTCAGATTTAGGAAGGTGGGTTTATTTTTGCCAAGATTGTTCATTAGCACCTCAATTTGATCTGTGTCCAAAAACCTGGGCCCCACCCCATCCATCCAAAGCCCTTTTAGAGATGCTGCAACCTGGCCAGTTATCTCTGTATTACCATGACATTAGAAAAATCTTTGATTCTGGAAATAAGGAAATTTCTTTTCAGTCCCAAGCCTTTTTCTCTATGGCATCTTTATAACAAGCAAATATTGTTCTTAGTTCATGTTAAGTCTTGTTTTCTGGCACAAAGATTGTAAAACAAAATGGAGCTACTTGGGAATAAAGTTCATTAGCATTGATAGAATGCTTCCTATTGGCTATAATGGGAATTAAATTGGGCTTCAAAAGAGGAAATTATGAAGATATGCAGCAGGAGTATTTTACAGAGCTTTTATAGAGAGGGAAGGAAGCTACTGAAGTTGAATGTTATCTCAAGCACTCCCTGCCCATTATAAATAGAGCACTCTTGAGATTCCTTAGTGACTAATTTGAAATATTGGTTTTTTAAGAAAGTTCAGAGAGAAGCTCCTGATATAAAGTCTAATAGTCTGCCATGCACAAAGAACACTACGGCAATTTTCTTTCTGGTTTCTCCTCTCCCAGTCCCAGAATTCTGCCAGGGTGTGTTGTAGATGACTTCTAGTTCTAGAAGTCCCTAAAATCCAACAATCTTATCCCTTCTGAACAGTAGCTTATATCCTTTGGGAGCTACCTGAAAGTTATGCAACTTTATGGGAGACGAAACTTCAGAAAGTCACCCAGGTGTTGGCTGGGTATACTGGATAAGCTGAAGATCATAATCTTTTAATTCACATATTGCAAAAAGATAAAAACAGTGCTGGTGTTGCTGGAAGCTCTTGTTAATACCACTTCCCAAAAGTAACAGGTAACATTGAGAAAAGACTGAGAAAAATGACTGATTGATACATACATTTAAAAATTATCATGCCTACCTCCAGTGCTAGAGATTCTCTGAATTGCTTACTGCAGACTCTTTCATTGTTTGTTTGTTCATCTGACTAAAATGACTTTAAAAGTCATTGCAGTCAGAGTGAACTTTACGGGGATAATTTTGTAATGAAGAATTGCCCGTCCAATTATTCTTCTTTTGGATTTTTTTTTTTTTGTAGTTCTTAAAGGGCAATCTTATTATCCCTACAGTCTATTATTGCCATTTAGTCAAAATGTGTTTTAACACAAAATAAACTACTGGGCTAATGGCCCTTCCAGACTATGATTAAAGGCATCTGACAAGATAGGGTACAATTAGAGAAGAGGAATTCTTTTTTTTTTTACCTCACATACACATGGACATTAACTTTACCCCATATTATAATCCTCATTATTTTTCTCAGTTTGTATGATGTATTTGAATTAGTGCAGGTCATTTTTCATTGGGGGTGGTGGTTTATAAAGAATTCTGTATAACAAGAAACAAATGATGATGAGCATGCTATAGGGATTTTGATTCTTTCAGCCTGGGCCCTTTAACAGGCAAATTGCTGGGATAAAGAGAGATGTTGGGTTTACCGGAGGAAGGTAAAGGTAAAAGTCAAGGTCGATCTTGTTCAAAAGCCAGTCATATTCAACTCTAGGGTTTGGTGATAATCTCCATTTGTAGTCAAAGATCCAGTGCTGTATGCATCTGTACACATTTCCATGGTCATGTTGCAGGCATGACTACATACCGGAACATTGTTTACCTTCCCAGCAAAGTGGTATCTATTTATCTACTTGCAATCGCTTGCTTTCAAACTGCTTGATTGGCAGGAGCTGGGACAGAGATGGGAGCTCACTCTGTCATGCAGCACTAGGGTCTCGAACTGCTGAACTTCCAGTTGTCAAGTTCAGCGTCTTAAGCTCTAAGCCACCACAGTCCTTTATCAGATGAAGGATGATACTAAATATGTATACAACATTAACACTTAAATTTGCAGCTAATACCACTCTTTTTATTCTGATTTAAGTGTGTTATGGCCAGCACAGATGAAGCTTAAACTAGGATGGTGCATCAGCTTTAGTCAAAGTCAGTATCCCAAACCATAACAGCCTAATCCAGGTTAATATTTATGAAGTCTGGCTTGAAAGAGAATGAACAGATTCAATTCTAGAGTGAACCAGAATGTCTAATGTCTGAAATGTGTGTGTGTGTGGGGGGGGGGGGGGGGCAGAAAGACTAGGCAGGAGAGATAGAAGCTACATGGGCTTTGCTTGCAACTCCAGCCTGCATCATATTTAATGGAAACCATTAATACATCACAGGAAGTCTTTCAATTTATAAAGGAGTGGCTGTAGTACACAAGTAAAGCATAAGTAGATTCAAACTATGACATCTCCACACAAAAAATATGGTCAAGACCCATTTTCATCAGAAATGTTAAAGTTACTGCCCTTTGGTGTAAACAATACAGAGCATGAATGATCAGTCAGCAGATCAGCAGATGTAAAAGAGTATCTTATGAAGCATGATCCAGTTTACCATTAAAATATTTTGATCTGTATTTCTGAAACAGAAAATTAGCAGGGACATATGAAAACCATCTGTTTCAGTTCAGTTTGAATTGTTTGCCTTACAAATCACAATTTATTTGGTGTGAGCCCATTTGTAGTCTGTCCATTTCAATTTGTCTCCAAATGGTTGAAGAATTTGTCCTGATGGTGAAAAACAGGAACATTAGGAAAATAAAGAGCTCTGAATTTGGAGATAGGGTGAAGAGTGAAACTCAGTGCCATCAATTGTTGACTCTTCAATATGCTGCAAAACGTTCACCATTATAATTCTTTTCTCCCCCTCCTTTAATTTAGAACCTACTACACTCCAATCCTGCACAATGACTAGTTTGCCCTCAGGCTCCTGAAATGTTAAACTGCCTTTAAAAAGTCCAAGCCTTCAAATCGCCTTACCTTTTGAAAATTAACACAAGGTGAATTGCAATTTCTCTCTACTCGCAGACATGCAGTCCTCACAGAATGGCCATTGATCATTTGGGAAGAGAAATTACCTCTGACAGGTTCAGTGGTTGGGGCTTCCTGTGGAACCTGGGTTTCTATTTGGTGTTCCAGTAGTCACTCTGTCTTTGCTTTGAGCTTCTTGCTTCTGTTACTTTCCCAGTGAGATTATTTTCCCCTATCTTCCAGGTTATAACTAAATCAGTGAAGCAATATTTGAGACTTCAGAGAGCCCTGATTTATTTATTTATTTATTTATTTAGATTTATATCGCTGCCTACTCGCTATGGTGACTCAGGGCGGCTTACAATAAAAAAAAACAACACAGCACAAACAGCTGAAGTCCATTCCTCCTCCTGGCCAGAGGATGCTAGTCTTATCCTTCTCTGTGCAGGTAGAGCCCGAATTAAGAAGTGGAAGCTTCCATATAAAAACCTTAAAACTGTTAAAATTTAAAATTTAAATCTAAAAAAGATTAAAAACACACCAAATGCTACAACTACTAATAAAAAAGTAGAGAAAGAGAGGGGCTCAGATCATCCAGTGTGCTGGGGTCATTATACCTTCTGCACCCCATATCTGTCCTGCCAGCCATGTTTTTAGATTCTTCCTAAAGGGCAGCAGCTCTGTCTGGAGATGTAGCTCCATTGGCAGGAGGTTCCATAGGGCCAGAGCAGACACAGAGAAGGCCTCCTTCTAGTGCCAGAGAGATGTGCCTCTCTGGCAGATGGAACAACTAGAGAGCCTCTCCGGTCTGCTCTGGTGGGACGGACAGATGTTCTTGGGGTGAGGTGGTCTCTTAAGTATCCTGGCCCACTACCATGTAGGGTTTTAAAGGTAATAACCAGCACCTTGAATTGCACCCAGAGACACATTGGCAACTGAATGCTGCAATGGGCTTCCCTGTTTTGTTTCAAGATGTCTCAAAAATGGGCAAACACTCCTGATTTTTTTTGGAGTCTGAATAAACTGCAAACCCAACATGTATGCCTAAAAATTAGATTGTTCTAAGATTCAAAATGTCTGTTGTTCAAAACAATATATTAAGAACCTTGCTGGGTATCCGACCAAACTGAGTTCATTGCCAGAAAGCAAAGATAACACAATATTCAGACATATCAGAAAACAAAACAAAACCCAAAAAATGGACTTGATCCACGAAAGCTCATAGTAAAAATATAGCAGTGTTTTTATTTTTGTTTTCTGATATGCCTGAACCACAGACTAACACGGCTACTATTCCAAAAAATTCAACAATATTCAGAGTTACAGGCTGTGATGGAATTGTAATACTTAGAATATTATATGCTAAAAAAAGGAGTATCTTATGTTAAAATGTGTTAAAGATTGTTTCTAGTTTTGTTTTATAATGTTCATTATCAGCAGGTGTCAGAATTTACTAGAAGAGGCCTTTCCTGTTGCATTCTTGTTAATTGATCAGTTAATTGTGAGAACAAATTACCCAAGAGACTGGTCAATAACACAGGTTGTTCATTTCCTATGATTCTGGAAAGGTCTGTTTCTGTTCAGATGAAACACAGAATGTTCCTTCCTCTTAGTTATATACATTATACTATTGTAGGGATACAGAAATAGGTTGTATTCATCTATCATCAATTGTGTAAATGTCCACCAGAGTTGGCTAGACATAACCAAGTATTGTTTAGTTTAAGGCTAGCATACTCAGGCATAGAGAGCATGGTGAAGGGTGATGGATCATGTCATTGTGTGCCACATGCTGTATGCTTGTGTAAAACTGTTAATAAAAAGTGCTCCTGGGAGAAGGAGACAGGAGAGAAAAGATGAAGGGGAGAAAATACTCCGAAGGACCCAGCTGGGGGGGGGGGCACATTTTGTGTCCCTCCTTCTTGCTGGTTCAAGAATCCCAGGCAAATGCAACACTTTCCACTGCCATAACAACAGTGATTTCTACTTGACCACTAGATGCAAGAATGCTTATTTTACTGTAAACAATTGTCTGTGAGAACACTTGTTAGGATGTTTTGGGAACATGAATATGTTATGAGTTAAGAAACTACTTGATTGGCTAATGAGCTAAGCAAGATGCTGTGTTTAAGATAGTGATTCATGGGAATGTGAGTTCAGTTCCATTTAGAGTTCTATGGGGTACAGAATAGAACTCCTGTTCTGTTCTGTGATGGATCTCTAGCAGTCAGGTTATGATGCTGATACTGCTAAAAGGATGCAGAAGTTAGCAAAGATGATTACTTAGTGATAGACAGATTTCTTTACTTTTGGGGGAAGAAGTTTGTCTCGAATGTCTCTGGTATTTTTTATTAGATAACAATTTTTTCTATTTTTTTATCCTGTGAAGCTACTGGAAGATCTACATCAGGGATTCTCAACGTGTGGCACCATTTCACGTGACACCACCTCCACCTCCACCAGGAAGTGCCATGTGATAGAGGAAGGGCAAAATGGCTGTCCAGCCCCTGAAGCTGTCTGAGGGAGCATGGCCTGGCCCCTGGCTTCAAAAGGTTGAGAACTCCTGATCTACATGTTTTTATTTATCTTTTTATTCAAAATAAAGAACTATTTAACCAACAGTGTGGTTATTGCAAAGGGGTAAGAATAAAGAATGTTTGCAAGGCTTGAAGCCAATGCTACTGCAGCAATAGTAATTATTTCAGCTGAGATTGCTTTAAATAAGCTGAATATCTCAGGTGGCTGGGTGTTTAATCAGCCAAGTTAGGTCTGAGCAGATTTTTTGGAGTCTGGAAGTTCAAAGTGCTATGTTCTAGGGAATTGCTGATCTGATACAGTGGGAACAGGAGAGATCCCAGGCAAAGGTCCTGCTTAGCAGCACTTCTCTCTTTGATACAGGGCTTAGGTATCAGAAGGGAATGTTGATACAGGCTAGCTAGGCATCCTGTTACTTAGGTTCATAGTAGGGGAAATGGTCACTTCCTCTGACAAACTTATCGTGCTCTTTTGCAATTGTTGTAATAGCAGTCTCAGAACTCTTCTGATAGCATTGCAGAACTGGGGAGGGGGGTGTTTCCTGCTCCACATTTAAGCAAGGAGATATGAGTATTTAATACTGTTGTCACCCAAAATTTTGGGGCCCAGGTACATTTCTCTGGCAGAGTTATAGAGACCCTAAGAACTTACAATGAGACAGATAATTCGATCGAAACAACGTGATTTATTGGGAGCAAAAGCACAGGAAAGCTATCGAGATTATAGTCTGGCCAGACCTACAACTAATAGCTACCTTCCCTCAATCATTTTGAAGAAAAACCGCTCGTGATCTCAGCCCACGAAATTATGTGAACCAAAGATGCCCACCTCCCACTCTAAAGGGATATATATTCTTTTCCTAAACTAACTCTACGTGCAGGGAGGAGGGACTGAAACTGGGAAGGGGGAAAGGCAATTAACACATTTTAATTACATGTAAACATAAAATACAAAGCAGGGTATGAGGTAAGGGGTTTGAATGTAAAGAAACAGCAGATTACAGCTATTGCTGGTTACAGAGAGTTTATATTGTGTCAAACAGGCATATTTGCGGTTAACAGGTATTTGCGAGGGGAAATGAAGTATCCTTTGTTCTCTGCTGACTGAATCAAAGGCACAGGAGGCGGGAGCGGCCAGCACGTCTTCTCCAATGGGAGACGAGCTAGCAGGACTGACAGCCAATGGCGCTTTGAGGCGGGAAACTGCAGACCCCACGTGGGCTATCATTCCGGACATGAAAGGATCACAGCGTTTGACTCATTCTTAAGTAGAAAAATAAAGAAAGAAGTTAGAATCATTATGTCTTGATTGTTTAATTAAATGGAGCTCTCTGGAGGAGGGAAACCAACATTTTAGCCTTTGTTTGCCCTTTTAATCTGTTTGCTGCGTACGTGAGAGATGGGACGTCTGCTTGTCCCTTGCAGCCCTGCGCTGTCAGTTTATTGTTGTGCAAGGGCTTTTCTTAGGTTCTTCGCTTGTTTCCCCCCTCCCCTTTTCAAATATGTTGCTTTATGGACCTTGTGTTCTGCACATGATTGTGTTTATGTTGGTTTCTCCCCCCCCCATTTCTTTGCTTGGGTCAGTGTTTATAGCAATGTTTAATTAAACTTTATTAAGGAGAATCAAACCAGAGGTATGACTCATTCAGCTTCTTTCCTTTGTTTCCTTTGTGAAGGAATGAAAAGGATTTTCTGCTTCCTATCAGGGAGCCATTCTTTACACCTTTAGGCAAAGCAAATTTGAGGCTTAGGAGCTAAGAACAATGGAGGCAATCAGTGACCTTATCATTTTTACATTCCTTGCCAGAGTCTATTGGGTAATCCCCCTTCCTTCTGGAGAGCGTTCCAATTGTATGATTTGCTTCTCCCTTATTTTCCATGTGTGTACAGTGAGTTCAATTTTGATGTCTCAAAATTTCTGGTAACACTGTCATTGATTACTGAACCAAACTTCCTCCATTATTGGAGGGGGGGGATTTCTAATATACAGTAAAACCTCATATAACACTAAAACCTGGTTCCACAAGTCTTCGTGTTATATGATTTTTAGTGTTATCTGATCCTCTATGGGATCCATAGAGATACATTGTAACCACACAGGCTTTCGCGGTTGCTATCTGAAGCATCCCATAGGATCTTAATGTTATCTGATGCAATTCTTCCCCCCAGATTCCTTGATGTTATGCGATTTTCGTGTTATTCGATACTAATGTTATATGAGGTATTACTGTACTTGAATGTATGGTGTTTGATTCTTTTTAAAAAGGTAAATAATTGTGTTTATTTTAGAAGAAAAACAGATTAAATAAATTGGATTTTCAGGAACTTACATAGTACAAGTTGGTCCATTTGTTCTAGGATTTCAAGTTACATGTGCACCAAAATTTAGATATGCAGCTATTATAGAAAGATGTATTTATAACTATCTGTTTTAAATCATGTTCCTCTACATTTCTTGACAGTTCCTCCCAAGTGTTACTCTTTGTCCTAATTTACATTTGGAGAACATAAGAATGTTGGGAATGTTGCTAGGATGTTGCTAGGATGCAGCTCCCATCAGCTTGAACTGGTTGCACATACCCGACAGATAAGGATCTATTGGATGACAAGGAGAAGAAGAGGATCAAGAAGAAATGGGTGGATAGGACCTGGCTGAACTGCCCACTATACTTTTATATTTCTGCAACAGTTGTTAATTCACAACCATGGAGGGTCGCCATGTTATTCCAGTATGCCAATTTAATTTTCAGGGTGTACGTGGATTGTGCATAGCCTATCTGGACTCAATATGATGAAGCATTTAAGCACGGTGACCAAAATGCCTGTGCTGTATTGGGATAGAAGACATCAGGAGCTATGGCTACAATTTATGACACCAGCTCAGCCCCTCCAGGGAGAAATAGCCAACAGTGATCATTTGGTGAGAAATTTTAGTCAGTTTGAAATTACCTGGCCTGTTGTGGGTCAGGGGGCTCAGCCCCACCTGCTTTGTTTGGAGTTCGGGACAAAGGAAGTTTGTTCAAGGCAACAATGCAGATTTACTGCTTGTCAGAGGAGCAGGGCCATTAAGATGCCACAGTAAACTAAGAAGCTAGGGAGTAGGAATGGGTCCTCAGAAAGGTCCCCAACCCAATTAAGTTGAGTAAGGTAGTATCATGGCATATGGCTTACCCGAATAAGGATGATGCTAAATTTTTAGAGGAAATATTTACTTGTTGTTTCATGATTCCTTTCCAGGATGAGAGGTGATCCACAGCTACTAGGAATTTGAATTCAGTTAAGAGATTGGAAGGATTGGCTAGGGGGAAAGGGAAAGAAGTGAATGGAGGCAGGATTACTGGGCCTTTGGATAATCCTTCTTTACCTAATCTAAGAATTTCTCCTTTGGGGACAGTGCTGCAGAAGGAGCCCAGAAAATTTAGGCTGATTCACCATCTTTCGTATCCAAAAGGGGGCTCAGTCAATGATGCAGCCCCAGAGGAGCTAGCTTCAGTAACAGAGGCGTAGCTACCGCCGTATCTGCCGTATCAATTATACGGGGCCCCCGGGTCACGGGGGCCCCCAACGTGCGTAAACAAAACAAATCTTTACCCTTCCTAAGGGCCCCCAAAAGATTTTTATACGGGGCCCCGCCAAGGCACGCTACTCTTCTGTTCAGTAAAGTATACTTCATTTGATGAAGCTACTAGGAGGGTCCATGCTTTCAGAAGAAGAGAAGAAACCAGCATTTTACCTCCTTTCAGTTCATCCTGATGATTTTGACCTGCTCAAGTTTTGTTTTGAAGACAAAATGTATGTAGACAGGGTCTTGCTGATGGTCTCCATTTTGTGTTCTACTTTTGAGAAGTTTTGCACAGTTTTGGATGGGCTCTTAGGGAATCATCAGATTTCACTCCAGGTATTCTTGGACTTCAATTACCAGAAGCCCAAGTCAGCACTCCTGCTGATCAGGGCTTCTGGGAATTGAATTTCAAGAACAGCTGGAGTGCCAAGGTTTCCCATCACAGTCATAGGGGAATAGTCACAGCTGAGATGAACACTAAGGGTAGGATGTGGATGATCTTTCTTGAGCACTTTAATGGGATCTCACTATGGGGAGATAAGTTGCAATTACAGGCACATTTTTAAATTCAGTCAGATGCTTCAGGAGCATTAGAGATTAGTATTTTCTTTAAAGGACATTGGTGTATGGCCAAGTGGCCGGCTTCATGATGTGAGGTAGGTTTGATAAAGGATCTTACATTCTTATTTTTTTTTTACAGTTTGCTGGTACCTGCCAGACTGTGGGCACCTGAGTGGGCCAACTCCATGGTACACTTCTAGTGTGACTACATGGCAATGGTGCATGTGGCCACTACTTGACCAGTAATTCTCCTAGAGTAATTAGGTTGGTTATGCAATTCACTTTACTTTGTTTGCAACACAACATGCTGTTTCTTGCACAACATGTGCTGGATATAGATAATGGAATATTGGATGCACTATCCCATTTACAGATGCAGCAGTTCAGGGAACTAGCTCCAGGCATGAAAGAAGAGCCTGAAGTTTTGCCATTAGTTAGTTCTGACATTATTTTGTTGGAGAAAATAAAGCTTCTCCAATTCTTGCTTCCAATTACATAGCCTATTTGATTTTTGTATTTGAATGTTAGTTGATGTCCATGTATGTAGCCATCTACTTGGTTGCTTGAGGTGTGTATTGTGCAGTAAATAGTTTGTTGGCCTCGCAGAACTCTATGAGTCATTCTTCTTATTTATTTTGGTTGCAAAATTTCCAGCAACATTTAGACCTACTTTATTACCTTCTTTTGCAATGCAGTTACCTATGATTTTAAGTGTTTCTTGTTTTGGTGTGTGAACAATTTCTTATTGGAGGCTTGCATAAAAACTTTCTAAAGTGGTTAGAAGGTCAATATTTTCCAGTGTGCTGAAAAATAAGGGTGAATTTGCCCACTTTAAGCAGACATCCCAGGGAGTCCTTTGTAGAATACATTTCCGAGCAGCATTCAAGGCCTTAAAGTAATGAAGTCATGAATGAAGGCTGACAGCTTGAAATCTGAATTGTTTTCAGCTTTCCATCAGGTTGAACCTATCCTACCTACAGCAGCACTAGGGCTGTAAAACTGTGTTATTCAGGTAATTAATTATGTTTACCTCCATTCCCTCACAGCATACACACAGCCTGCTAACCATCAGTTCAGTCTTGTCTAAATCAAGCCTGGAGGATTTCTCTGCTCTCTAGTTGCTGAACTTGGCCACAGACCAAATAAGCACTGAAACTGTTTTTTTCCCCTTGGAGGTGAAAAGGAGAAACAAAATGATCTCATTCTGAGCTTCTATATGGTCTTGTCCTGCAGATCTCTGCACAGGTTAAACAGGTGACAGGATAAGCTGAATTTCTGCTGAAACAAGAATTCCATGGAGTGAAATTAACAGCCAACAAGAAGCTATCATTCCCCAACATATTTTCGTACCTGGCTGCCAAGAATAGATAATAGTGAGCTGATGAAGGAAATAATTGTTTGAAGGAAATAAAACAGGCAGGCTCACTATGAAGCCCATATAGCTATCACATGTTCAGACGCAGGTGTTCCTGTTCATGCCTCAATGCTGTCCATATATAGTCCAATCTCATCTGATGTACACTTAACCCACAGGGCACCCAAACTGTACATTATGGCTGTTTCATATTGTGGGTTTTGAAAGATATGCCTAACTTGTCTTTTTCTTGTGCATATGAGTGAGAGGGGGTACTGTGCACATTGAAAAGTTATCCTCTCTTGTGGGAAATCAAGGATACATTGGGTAAATAAAGTGACTGTAACAATCCAAATTTATTACACACATATGATATTTAACTGTTGTGTCTTCAACCAGTTGCTAATCCCTCTGTAATGGGTGGGCAAAAAATGAGGCTGTACTAGATAGGTATACTATCCAGCATCAGGGCAGACTGGAGAGTTGTAGTGGTGTAGTTTTTGATTATAAAGCATCCATCAAGTTTACAATGGTCTCTCTCATAATCAAGGCTAGGGGTCCTCCACCTGTCTATGGGGCTTAGAGATAGAGTAGGGATAGTCCCTGTGTACTGTTCTCCCTGTGATCCATTGCTCTGCCTAACAAGGCTGACGGGCTTAATCTCTGCTGTAAATTGAGGTCTTCTGGGTTATTAGTCCAGGGATGATGGGATCAGATGATGAAGGTTGGGTGGACGAGATAACCTTGGTCGAAGGAAAGCCCTCTTGATTTTGTCTTGTTTTATCCGCCATAATTGTCAGCCCTGAAATCTTCTGAGAACCAGTATAGGCTAGTTTCATACAAGAGCCATTATACTGCTTATCATAGTTACTAGCTAATATAGCTACAATGTTTGAATGCCTGTGAGAATGCTTTCTAGTTCAGCTACTGATCACACGTTACACGAGGCAAACATGAATTTTATTAACCAATGATTTATGAGACTGATTATGAAACTACCAATCACATAGTTGTAATATTCTATATGATAATGAGCTATCCTATTCTGTATGAAATAAATATGGGTATTAAAATAATGGCAGGGATATCTGCAGATCAAGAATTAAGCTAGCATCCATATGATCATTCAATAAAGAAAGAAACTTCGCTTGGTGTATTTTCTTCAGGATTTGGTTCAGGGCAACTTCAGATTACATGGATTCTAACTGGCCTCATAGATGTGGCAGGACATAGTTTAGACCTGGTTTTCATGACTGGGCAGGAGAAAGAAGATTTGAGGGTAACAAACTTGCAGACTGTCTCCTTGTCATGGAAAGATCATTCCCTGCTTAAATTTGGTTTGGCCTTAGTGACGCCACAAAATGGTCCACCTTCAGATACTACTTGATCCATTTGGTTTGTAGGATGCATTGTGAGGGTTTCTGGATGACCTAGTTGGTGCTCCTGTCAAATCCCAGGTCACTTGATGCCATTCAGCAATGACCCGGGTGGTTGTTGCAATAACTCATAAACAACCTTTCCATTTCTGAGCACATCTACTATGGTTTACAAATGATTTGTGAGAGAAGCAGCAAAGAAAAAGAAACAAAAAAAAAAACTAGAGAGCATATGGAGACAAGCCCCTATAGACAAAAAGTTAGCTGCTGTGAGATCTATGTCTTGCTATTAGGCCAACACAATAAAACTTGCAAAAGTAATTTATAACATGAGGCATTGTCAGAATGTCCTCTATGCCATGGGTTCGAAAGGCTGGGTGTGACAGCAGGCTGTTAAATTTTCCAATACTCTGCAACTCCCTCAACAGCCTCCCTCACCTCTACCTTCTAGAACCCAGGGGGTCTCCGTACTTCCCAGCCTCAGGAATTGTAGATTTTGTTATGGTAGTGTATTGTAAAGCAGAGAGCAAGCTGCCTGGTTTATGCCCAAGTAGAAGCCAACTCAGAATATTGCAAAGCTCAAATAGAACTTTATTTTCCAAATTGCAATTTCATAAAGCAAAGCAGGATAATACCTGTAAAAAGAAAACAGTCCATAGAGATAGTAGAAGCATCAATATCCAAATATCCTGGCATGGTACATCTCTAAGCTGGAATCCAATAAGTCCCAATGGGCTACATCCTGCCTCTGTTCCCTCCAGGGAATATTAGTTCAGCCAATGAGAAGCCTTGCAGCACTCAGTTAGAGAACTGGTTTGAGGGCTCAAAAGATACCCTTTTAAAAGATGGTTGAGTGGCTTTCCTCCCCTTAGGAATTCAATGATTTCATAATTTGAAAGTCCCATGACCCTACAGGTGTTTTCCCTCCCCTTAGGAATTTTATGAGGTAATGGAACATGCTTGGATCATAGAAAACACCCAGTCTCCCATGATATGATGGGACTTCCCCTCTACCCTGTGCCCTCTCATCCCGGTCATGAGAGTTCAAGGGGCCAGATGGGAAAGGCTGGGAAAGGGTTCTCTTCCTTTGACATCACATCTGGAGGACACCTGTTAGCTACTCCATCTCTGAGGAATGTGTAAACATAGGAAATAATGCAATCTATTTTTGACATGGAGCAAGCCATTGGTTGGTAAAAAAAAACCAAAAACATTTTTCTCCAGTTATATAATTTCTTTCAATGATCATTTTGAAATTCTCCTAAGAAGACAGAAACTCCATGCAATAATATCTGACTATTAGGGGAAAAAATCCAAGAAACAGAAGTACATGTGATCTATTTCTTTTATTGATTCTTTCTCTATTGATTTCAGTCTTTAATTAATCCCTTGAACAGGTAAGCATATGAAAAACACAAATAATTAAAGCACTTGTAAAATCAGGTAATAAATTTATACATCCTCATTTACTGTTTCTACACATATTTAAACAGGTGTAGTATAATTATTTCATATTACGTATTATTATATTATTTCATACTACCTTTAATCAGAAATACTGTAACATTGATTGCTTATGTGTGTGATTTTTAATTCTCTTTCAATTTTGGATCCTTATTTATTTAGCCTGCAATTATATACATATTTACTCAGAAGTAAGATGCACTGAACAGAATGGGTTGTACTTAGGAGTAGTCAACAGACATACAATTGTGCCGTTAGAGGCAGAAAGAAAAGATGCTGGTTCCTTGCACTGTTAAGCATATCAAGATAGTTACTTCAAGATGACTCCAGTGAGGCTATATATTGTTTTCAAATTGCAATTTCTGCTATCATTTAGTTCTCTGCAAGGAGCAGAAGGTCTGGGAATTGATTCAGCTCCTCAGCAACACCAGAGTAATAAACATTTGGAAAGCATTTCCATTAGTTTTAAAAGAACATTTCTGCTGCAGCTTTCTTTAAAGTAATGGAGAGATAAACAAAGAAACGTTTTCTCCATCCTGATCTGCAGGGTTTATTTTTTTTTGGTTTGTTTTTGGATCATTATTTACAACAATTCTCTTAAACTTTCACAATTTAAAGTGTGTGCTTTCACTTACAGGGCAGAAAGAAAAGAGAAAAGACCTTCTGAATAATATTTGAGAAACTGTAGCTATTTCTTTAAAAAATAACAATAAAATTCTTATACCAGATAATATTTTTCCCACATGAAGTATTCCATTTTGGCTTATTTTGAGAAAAATGTACTTGCAAGCATTTCTATCACATGACTTTTGCTTGTTCTACATCATTTAATGTGTACTCATCCCAATCTAGCAACAATGAAAAGTACTCTATCAATATAAGTGTTCATACAGCTGGTATTGTATATCGACATTGGGGTCCACCATAATTTACATGCTTTTCAAAATGGCATTAAAATGGTCTCTCAAAATTCCCCAACCTACATTCCTTTCCTAAAATTTGGCAAAGCCTTTCCTCTCCACTAGTAAGTTGTACAATTTCCACTGTGGACTAGGTAGTTTCCACTTATCCACAGAATTTACTACATTACCTTAGACTAGTAAAATTATTCTCATTTACAAGAAAGTGAAAAATGTATTTAACTTTCCTCCTTTCTCTCTCTCTCTCTCTCACACACACAAACACCATAGCCCTGAACACACACACACTCCAGTGGTGGGCAGCAACAGGTTTGCACCCCCACAGGAGGGGAGAACAAAATTGGGTGGCATCTGGGCAGGGGGGTGGCAAAATTGGGTGGCCTTCGGGCAAGGGGGGGTAGCAAAATTGGGTGGCCACAGCCACCTCCCTGCCCTACCCCATCAGGTTTTGTCCTTGCAAGTGGTTCAAGGTCTCCCTTGCTCAAAAACCAGTTATATCTGACTCCAGGGTGCAGTGCTCATCTCCATTTACAGCCAAAGAGCCAGTGCTGCCTGTGTTTGCAGAATTATACATGGCCATATGACAGGCATGACTAGATCGCCCATGACATAGGCTCTGCTCATGATGTAGGCTCCACCAATGACATAGGCTCCACCCATGATGTAGGCTCTGCCCATGGTGTGGTAGAAAAATTTTTTGCTGCCCACCACTGACACACTCTTATATTATAGTGCTGAACATCAACCTAGAAGTAAGTTCCATAGAGCTCTGTGTGGCTCACTTTAGCAAACATGACAATCAATTGCAGTCTTATGCAGCAAACCTCTGTGTGCACATGATATCAGTTTATGTATATTTCCTCTATTTTTATTTGGAATCATAACATATAGGCTAAGATAATGAAATAGAAATGAGGAGGTTTCAATCATATCTTTGCCATGCCATTTTAGCAGCAGGAACAGTTGGGTCTAAGAGTTGTAATAACTATGTGGTACATGAAGTCCTAAAATCATTTTAATATAAGCCTTGTTTGTAATTCTGCAAAGCTAGAGATGCATTACTGAACACAATCATCTTGAAAACATTCATTTCCTGAAAGGAGTCTTCAACCAATGCATATTTTGAATACTTAAAAGTAGACAGCCTTGGTGGTTGAAGCTTTGGATCAACCCACATAACAAAAAATGTACAGAACCAACTTAAAATTTGTAAAAATAGTAAGAATCAATATTGTTTGTCATGAGATATGAAGGTTACAAAAACAGAATAATCATCAAAACTTCATTTCTACCCAAAGGACAAAATGGCTTGAGGACAAGATTCTTAGAAGAGAAACATATGTCAAGGATTGAAATTACCAGGTTCCTTTCCTTTGTTAGCAAAAAGAAAAAAAAGAAAAAAAGAAAAGAAAGAAAAAGAAAAGAACAAATATATATTTTCTTTGAGATACAGGATGTCTTTCTAAAGAGAGATAAAATGTGTCATTTTCAGAAATTTCTCAAGTACAGTAATACCCCGGATAACGATTGCATCGGATAACACTAGAATCGGATAACGATGCAAGTTTTTTGGAAAAAACTTGCATCAGATAACAATTCTTTTAGCATTGTCTGATACAATGGTCTGCAGGTGTGGGGTGGTTTGGCTAGAACTACCCAATCCACCCCCCCACCTGCAGCAGTCTCTGCCACTGCAGTAGGGTCGGGGGAAAGCACCTGCCTTTCCCCGACCCTACTGCAGTCGCAAAGCCTCCTTGTCTCTTTCCCTCCCTGTATTTAAACTACAGGGAAGGGGGAAAGAGAGAGACATGATTGGTTCTCTAGAGAATCAATTTCATCTCTCTCTTTCCCCCTCCCTGTAGTTTAAATACAGGGAGGGAAAGGGAGGGAGAGAAAGACGGAAGCAGTTCTTTTTTCCTCCCTGTATTTAAACTACAGGAAGAGAGAGGGTTGTGTTTTAAATACAGGGAGGGGAAGAAAAAAACACAAGCCTCTCTCTTCCTGTAGTTTAAATTTAACCGCTGCGGGTGGGGGGTGGCTTTAAAGGCAGGGAGGAAAAGTTCTTTCCCTGCCTGCCTTTAAAGTGGTTTGTCCCTGAAGTCAGGGCTTTTCTTTAAAGGTTGTTCGATGCATGCATCGGACAAAGCTAAAAATTGGATAACGTCATGACTTGTGGAACCAAGTCATAACGTTATCTGGGGTATTACTGTACTGTATATGCTCAAGTATAAGTCTCATTTTTAGCCCTCAAAATGAGGTCCAAAAATGGGACTCAACTTGTACTTGGGTCAACATAAACATTAAAAAAAATTAACCACACAAATGTCTAAATTAATTAATTTTACCGTATGTTCATGTACTATAATTACTGAAACTCACTAGCTGTTGCTGCATTTTCCACCCCCATCTTATCCTCGGGTCAGTCAATTTTCCTAGTTTTAGAGGTCCAAATTAGGTACCTTGACTTATATTCGGGATGACTTATTGTCTAGTATATATGGTAGTTTCCCTCCAAAAAACTGAGGTAAAGTCTAATTTGATTTATTCTAGGATTTTTTTTACCTATAGTGTTATCACTGAATATAACAGAAAATGAACATAAAGTGAAGTTGGAATTGGGAACTATAATTTTCTTGTTTGAAAGGGAGGTCAAATGAATGTCAATAATTCTAGTAAAATTCCTACTTCAGGATTCATTTCTTTCCCAACCTTGCCTGATTTCAATTATTAATTTATTGTTTGGGCAAAAACCCAAGACATCTAAAAAATATGTCGATTTCATCTCCCTACCTGATATCGTTAAACCAGTTAACATGATCAGCACAACACTGACTGCCCCACAAACAGGAAAATAAGAGATAAGACACAGATATAGAAATGAAAAAAGTCCTATGCTCCTGTGGCCTGCAGACAGCCTCTGTGTAGAAGGGATCCTTGGCCCTGGAACAAGAGTCCATCCTGTTCATTTCTCCCTCACTACAATGTGAACCCAGTCCTAGGATCCTGCAGACTATTAATTGGTTATGACCTCATTTGGCCTGAAAGGTTTACCTACATACAAGCAACATAATTCCACCATCCTAGGTGCCCTTATGGAGGGCTCCTAATCATTACTTGGCACCCTCTGGTGCTCACTCCTTTCCAGCCTTCCCCAACCCCCATCCACAGTGTATGCTGTGGGTTGTGATGCTCTATTTATTATTGACCTCTTTCTCAGATTTGCTCATGTTCAAGTTCAAGTTCAAGTTCAAGTTGTTTACAGTCCATGACCAGCATAACACACAAAAACATAATACCACATCCTAACTAGTCTGGACACGGGTAATAAAAGGAAACTATGGTACTATAATACTAAAAACCTACTGGGAATCGACATAAAACAGCAGGTGCCTATCTAAAAACAATATTACTAAAATCCCTCAATAATTACTAAAACCTAGTGTCATGAAAATAAAATGCAATACTAATATTTACAAGAAAAAGAGGGATAGCCTCATTACAAGGATATAAAATACTCTCTAATAGAGTTGTAGTTTACTAAAACTCAGTAATTTATGGCCAGACCGATAATGATAAGGGTGAAGAGATAACATAATAAGTAGTGTAGGTCAGCTGCTCAGTGCGGGAGCAATCTCAGTAAACTATAGAGCCACACTAGACTTCCTAGTCAGCAGCCGACGTATCCTACTAGCCTGTGCACAAAAACCCGCCACTTTGCGCGTGATAGCAATACTACTGTCCTGGAGTAGGAAGGAAGCTTGTTGGGCCGGCAATTTTCCTGGGCATTGGCGCAGCAAGGGGATTATTAATTCTGCACGGGGATCCCTATAGAATGAGCAGAAAAGGAGAACATGCTCAATCGATTCAACATCCCCATCTCCACATGGACATAATCGTTCTGAATAGGGTATCCCGTTATATCTGCCCTCAAGGACAGCTGAAGGCAGGCATCCAGAGCGGGCCTGGGTGAATGCCAGCCTATGTTTTGGGAGATCTAATTCCTGCAGATAAGCTGCGGGGACAAGCTGGTACCTGATGGAAACATTGGAGAAGAAACCAGGAGACTTGGCCACCTCTTCCTGCTGTTCAGTGTCCCTTATTCTCTGTTTCACTAGGTCCCTGGCTTGTTGTGGTTCCATTGCAAGCAGGGTAGCTGGACACAAGCCCAAAGAAGCCAATTTATTAAGTATAAAACATTTCCAGGAAGAGCGAAATGAATCTTGAAGTGTAAGAAACACCAAGGTGCCCTGGGAATTGTGTATTTTAAGCCAATATGAAATCATCAGCATCCAGCACCTCGCCTCTACCTTCACTAAGCCCGTCTCCAGTCTTAATCTGGCATTGGAAACGCAGCGGTGGGTCGAGAGAGCAGCTCTAAGAAACTTTGACTGAACTCTCTCCACCTGCTGATAACTGGCTAAGGGTCCTAGCTGCGCACCATATGTGAGCTGGGCAAGTGATTTAGCTTCATACAGTTTAATGGCTGCTGGTACATAACGCCCTCCCCTGCTCCAGTAGAACCTAAGGATTGCTGATGCACTCCTCTGCGCATTCTGAACTACATGGTCAATATGGGTTTTCCTAGAGCCTGAGGCATGGAAAAGAACCCCCAAATAATTAAAGCTGGGGACCTGCTGAATAGGATGCCCCTCGATTTCCCAATTGTAAAGTTTGGGTTTCCTGCCAAAGACCATGATCTTGGTTTTGGCATAATTGATAACTAGATGGTTTTCCGTGCAATAGGCAACTAATGCTCTGAGTGCCCGTCTGAGGCCTACCGGTGATCTTGCCATAATGAGGGTATCATCAGCATAAAACAGTGAATTAATATGCCTCTCTGCTAACTTTGGAGGATGGAAGTCTGGATTTGCCAAATGATTGACCAAGTCATTAATATAGAAATTAAACAGAAGTGGGGCCAATATACATCCTTGTCTCACACCTTTCTGGGTGGCAACTGCAGAGGACAAGTGACCCCATGGGGAGCAGCGCACCTTCAAAGCTGAGTTCTCATGCACCACAGAGATCAAGGCCAAAAGGCGGTGATCAATTGAGGTGGCTTTTAGTTTCTCCCACAGTTTGGTCCGTGAAATGGAATCAAAAGCAAATCTTAAGTCTATAAAGGTGGCATACAGTGAACTCGGATACTTCTCACTAAGGTGTTGTAGGATCAGGCTGACTGATCTTCCTGTCCTGAACCCAGCCTGTTCCTCGGCCAAAATAGCTTCCTGGTCGACCCAGTCTTTTAGCTTCCAGTAAAGATGTCTAGTGTAGAGTTTGCTGACCACACTAAGAAGACTTATAGGTCTGTAGTTAGATGGATCATTTCTTTGTCCTTTCTTAAAAATAGGGACAATAACTGCCATCCCCCAGTTCTGGGGTACACAACCCATCCTATCTATAAAAGTAAATAGAGAAGCTAGAATGGGTGCCCACCAACTAGCGTTGTTTTTAATTAATTCTGGGGGGATACAGTCAATACCTGCTGCCTTACCAGGCTTGAGTTGGGCAATCAGATCCTTGATTTCTTTCTCTGATACTGATGGCCAGGGGGGCAATTCCTCCCACTTAACCTCTATGGGAGCAAGGGGTTCAGTCTCACTGTATAAAGACCGAAAATGATTTTCCCATGTCTCAGGTGGAATGCTGCATTCAATATATGGTGATCTTACTGCCGAGAGGCCTGCCGTGATATGCCAAAATATTGTAGAGTGGCCTCCTTTGACTGCTTGTATGAGACGCTTCCATGTTAACTTGGTGTCCTCATTTTTTTCTTGGCTATCAGCTTCTTATAACTCTTTTTTGCTTCCAAAAGAGCTTGTGGCAAGAGAGGATTGGGACTTTCCTTGTAAGCTTTAAATTGGGTGATCAGTCTTTGTTTGGCTAAAATGCATTCGTTGTCAAACCAGGACTTAGACCGAGGGTTATTTCGCTGTGACCTTCTATCAGTTTTGAAGGTGAGATGTTTATTCAGGTCTGCAACAAGTTCATCGTAATGAGCTAAAAGCCCTTTTGGGTCCGCCTCCGAAATAATAGCAGTGGCCCTTTGCTGCTACTGTTCAGAGTCCAGGAGTGTCTTCATCCTGCCATCCAGGGCTTGAGACCATTTCACACCACAGCCCTGTGCCCTCTGAGTTAGTTCCAAGTTATGCCTCTCTCTTAAATGCAGAAGGTAGCCAAATGACCTCAGAAGTAGACGGAGTGGAAAATGATCGCTGTCCACGCATGGAGTAACCTCAAGCCGATCTATCCACTTGAGCAGATTATTAGACACTATCATATAATCAATGGTACTCTGTCCGGCTCTGGCCCAGTATGTAAACTCTGCTGGGGAGTCCCCTGGGGTTACCCCATTAAGGACCTGGAGATTTAATGCATGTGTCATCTGAGCCAGGCAGAAACCTGCATGGTTCGACTTCTGGTCTTTGAACATCCGATGATAGCTAGGCATGGATAGTTCAGGGGAAGGAGGACAAGTGCGGTGACGTGCATATAGCGTTGTGTCGTCTGGGCCCATTCTGGCATTAAAGTCCCCCCCAATCAGCAGGTACGCAGTAGGAAAAGCCAGTAGGAGATCAGCAATATAAACCTCAAACTTGGTCCAGCGCTCTTTAACTTGGCTCAATCTTGTCAGAGGTGGAAAATAAACACAGACCACAATAAGAGTAATTTTTCCAAGGGAAATCCGGACTGTCAAAGCTAGTTGATCCAAAGAAGAGATGGTATCGGAAGTGGCCTGGAGTGAGCTTGCCACCAAAATCGCAAGCCCCCCTTTGTTCCGGCCCCTTGAGGACTCTCTAATTGCTGGCAGGGAATGGGCTGCAAATCCGTTAAGGACAATATCTGTGGTTGCCCACGTTTCCTGAATTAAAGCCACCTCAGTCCTGTTGAATTCTTCAGAGCTCTTCTCCCGCCATCCACAGACATTCCAGGTTAAGATCCTAATTTGGGGGTTATGCTGGTCAGCGTCCCATCAATTGGTGGGTACCTGCACACTTGTTAGAAAAGGCTGTGCGACTGATGCCTCTATGTTGTTAATGACTGCATGGTGAGGAGGCAGTTGGCTATCTGTCTGTGTCTCCATTATAAGTAGAGGGCTCTGGTCATTTGTCAGAGCTAGAGGTGGATTATGAGTATTTGAAGTATTTAAATCTAGCAGGTCATTTATTTCATCAAAATGTGACTCACTGCCAGGTGGAAGTATTGGCCTGGGAGTTTGTTGTGGGCTACGGGGGTATATCTGGTGTTTCTCTTGGAATGGAACAGTCCAAACTTTTATCACTTCTGTACTTATCATCCGAGATGGGAGCTCTTCATCCTCTTCATCATCGTCATTATTGACAATATCTGTGAGGGAACTGCTGCAATTAATAGGTAGACATCTCCTGGGGCTTTTATGAGTTGCTCCCTTAGGGAAATGCCTAGCAATGGGAGAATCGAAGTATATCAAGTTTTGGATATCTGGCTGTTGGTGTTCCGCATGGATACAATTTCGGCCAGGAGGGGAAGGAGATCCTGGGAAAATTTGTGGATTTGCTCATGTGTTCTGAAGACAATCAGAATGGGATAGCAAAAATCAAAACAAAACACACAACACAAAAAAAAATCAAAACAAAACACACAATCTTGAGCCAGATTTTTCCCCCTGTATGCTTGTTAAGGAGGTAAGGACAAAAATTCCTACCTGGTCCCTATCCACCACCCTTGTCCCAGAATAAGCTACCTGGTCCTCAGGAACCAGTTAGCTCATTCTGTGACTGGGTTGGTGGATGGGCAGAACAGAGACAAAAGAGGTCAACATCCATCTGATAAGCCCTCCTGCAATGCCAGCATCATCCTGACACAAATGATGTCAGAGTATTGGCTTTGTCTCTTCCTGGTTAGCATCAATGTGCCTCCTATTTACCTTGCTTTCAGCCCCACGTCTATGAAGGTCTTATTAGAGATATTACTTCTTGAGTATGAAAAAACTTCAATTTGTTATACACTGTCTTGTTTTTTGGCAAGCTACTCTAAATATCCAGGTTTGTACCTCTGAGGAAGTCACATTACGAGAATGGGAAAAAATGGCCTAATTGCAGATAATATGTATTTTCATAAATGACTTTTTTGATCTGTATCCCTACATACTGTACTCACATCTACCCTGAGCAGTAAGAATGTGTGCTACGGTTTGCTTCTTAGGAAGGTTTAGAGAAGAGGTGCCCAACCTTTTTCCATTGTGGTCCTGACCGCATCATGGGCCAGACCATGCCCCCTGGAACAGGAAATGGGCACTTTTATGGCTGACATAAATGCACCTCCTTCTGTGTTTATGCCAGCCGCAGGCACATTTACACATGTGCGAGTACATTTTATGGATGACATAAACACATCTGCTTCCACTTCCAGGTTTGGTGGAGGCAGTGACGGACTGGGTGGGATAGCATTGGGGGGCCAGGGCCAGCCCATGAGCCATAGGTTTGGAACCCCTGGTTTAGAGGAAGGAAATTTTATTTGATATAATATATGCAACTTTCCAAGCTACCACAGATTATGCAACTTGTTACAAATACATTCTGGAAATAAAGAAAATTGTGGAATGTGGGCTGAATAATGGGAAGAAGCTGAATAGAGGTAAATTGAGAGACTCCAGGATGGTGGAGGGAGCACAAGGTTTTAGTTGAGTCATGATGTGATGGTGATGGTGAGCTAGCACCTGGCTCTTTGGGTTCTGTGTCAGAACAGTTGCACCCAGTGCAATTATATACCATTGCTTAGAGAACTCTCTGGGCAGGTCCCAAAGTAATGCATATTCTTGCACCCAACATGCTGGGTACTCACTTTACCAACCTTGGAAATATGGAAAGCTGAGTCACCCTGGATCCCATCAGGACTGAACCTGCAACATCAGTAGTTTTACCTGCAGTACTCATGAGATCCAAGGCTGAACAAACCCTTTGCCTCTTTATCCTCTGACAGCCTCATGGGCACTGTTACAGAATCACAGTGGCAGGGGCTTCCTGGTCATAGAAATGTTGCAATGTTAGAAGTACCAAACCACAGAGGTTTGATTTCTCAGAGACGCTAAAAGAAAAGAGAAAGCACAAGACAGAATAGTGGGTGGGTGAGTCTGATTTTCAAAATGTGAAACCATACTTTTGCAGTTTTCTACTCCAACATCTATTTCCCATAAGGAAAACTGATGAGCCTCAGAGGATACTAATTTCACGAGGAAGTGAGCAAAAGAGAGCTGTGCAATCTAAGCTTTCAATGCCAAGTCATGTATCCTCACCACCACCCAAAAAATAGATCCTAGTTTTCATTTCATAGTAAGCAAACTGGTGATGCTCAGAGAATTGCACAAACATACACAAATAAAACAGCTCATGCATGCCACAATGTAGTGAGAGGCAGAACCCAAACATCATGACTCAACTAAAACATAGGCATACCATAATTTAGATTCCAGATGAAAGATCTATAGATATATATGAATATATGCTTCTTTTATCCTCAGAGGCAAACATCCTCTCTACACTCTGCCAGAGAGCTAGATATTTCCTGAAGCTATAAACTAGGGATGTTCAATTTGAAGTTGTTGGGGTGGTTTCCCCCCCCCTTCAAATCTTAAAATAACTCAAATAAATATGCTACACTTCGGGGGGGGGGGATCCACCCCAGACACCCTTCTCAGTCATCGCTATGATTTTCAAACTTATTTCCCCCAATTTTTGCACATATAGCACTAGACTGCAATCAACCATTATTTTTATTATTTTAAGCATGCCTTTGGTGACCATGTAGTAAAGGTAAATGTCTCTCTTGCTTGAAAGCCAGTTGTATCCCATCTAAGGGGTGGTGCTCATCCCTGTTTACAGACAGCCAGTGCTTGGTTATGTGGGAGGAATTACTAGATGCTGAAGTAAAAGGAACACCATTACCATTTACACCGAACTGGGGCCTCCTCTGTAGGTCTGAGATGAAGACATGGACACAAGTTTCTGGGTGAAAACTTCCTATGCTTTACTGAATGATCATCATCTTCATTCGCCAAGGCTTTACTGTTGCTCTGCTTTTATAAATAATTCTTACAGCAAGAGGGCTCTGCCAAGGTAAACAATCTTGGCTTCCAGACATATGGAAAACACAGGATGGTGGGGACATGTATAGATAAGTCCTAGAGCATGTTATCACTAACAGAGAGGGCACACAGAATATTGTCTTGTTCATGAGCGAGCTGAGAATGTGATGGTTTCTGAAACATAGCTAGGCAAACGGTGAAGAGTGCATGATTGAATGCTGGTCAAAGGTCAGCAATACAGAGAGAGAGCATGAATAAGTATATAATGCAATAACATAATTATTTATCTATGTGCTAATCAATATATTACTGTATTAGATCCTCCTACAAGAATGTAATGCAATGACCCAATTAATGATCTGTGTGCTAATCAATATAACACCACATTAAATTCTCACTACACTCCTCCTCCCCTTTCTTCTGCCGTATCTGAATCCCAATACAGTATTAGCAATCATCATAGCAGTCAGCCATCAAGACTGTACTAAGAATATAATGCAGTGGCTTTTTATCTCCCTTTCACATTGCAGCATGACACCTGTACCACTGATCCAGTCATGTGAGTCACTTTCTGGTTCTGAGCCCTTTTAGCGTGCAAAGTCCTCCTCAGCCTCAGGCCAGTATTGATGAAGTTGTTGCCCTCCATCAGAATTTATTCAAGTGGTATTTAATCCACTTGGAGACCATCATCCTTCCCTGTAGACTTTGGCACCCAAGTCGTTAGTCCTCAGGGTTGTCAGGTTACTTAACCACCATCTGACACTCAACAATGAGTCATTGGCAGTATGTTGTACTCTATTACCATAGCAGGACATCCTTACTTACTTGCAAATTCTGCCTTTCAAACTGCTAGCCTGGGCAGGAGCTGGGACAGATGACAGTCAGCACTCTGATCTCAAACTGCTGACCTGCCAACCTTCCTGTTCTCAAGCTCTGCATCTTAACCACTATGCAACCACAGTCCTCAATAGGAAATCAATATATATACTGGAAATAATTATAGCTTTGGTAGTGGGTATTTGAGTTTGTGGATTGGGCCAGTCTTCTAGAAATTGAAAGGAGCCTGGCTAACCTTAAGTAAACTACCTATAGATAGGCACACCATAGAGAAAGAACCATGTTAATCTGTTCTTTGAAACAGATGTGATCAGCAAAGAATGAAGCTAAATACTTTTCTAGGTACTTTCCTAAAAGCCATGAGGGATTCTGTTATATAAAAAAGTGGAAATTAGTTCACTTCCATAGATAGTAACTGGAAATGGCATATAAAGTATATATAGAACATATTTCTTCATTAGACACTTCCTTTGTAGTGAGAGGGAATCACTAATACAAAATATTCTAACTTAACCTCTGAACTTCTTCTCCCTGCTCCAGCCATTAGAGAACTCAAATTTGCCCTAAGGTTGGAACAAGCCTTTCCTGCTGACAATGGTTCATTAGCAAAGAAGAGTTCAAAGCCTTCAGATTTTATAGCTGTAGTTACATATGTGACAATTTCTGTAGAACTGTAATAGTAGATGCTGGGAATTTCATATCTTTTCTGCGATAAAAAGGGTAATGGGGTTCTATTAAACAATAAAGTTGCCATCTTTGTACCTCTTAGCACATTCCCTTACAACCACTTTCAAGTAGTTTTTTTCCAAATTATTTTGATCTTCTCATTGGTAATGGTTATCTGTTCTTGCCCCTTTAACAAGTAACTTTATATTGTTTTGAACTCATTGTTCAGTACACATAGTAAGGAATGGAGGCATTTTCCAGAATGTTCTTGAACTCCTTGAATAATAACCGTGCATCTGCCATTTGGTTGTTTTGCCAGTCACATGGTGATTCATTCTTTTGCACAAATGTCATACTACACATTGCTACAATAATTCAATGCAACTTCAAAAAGTAAGACATAGATAACATCTCTTAAAATGTGCATGAATTTTGGCACCCTCTATGAATTAGATTTGGGCAATTTGTCGATATTTGCATGTTGTTAGATTCCAATCAGCCTGAGTTAGTATAGCCAGTACTAAAGGCTGGAGGGAGGTGCAGAACCTGCATGTCAAAATGACCATAATTTGATCACAATTGTTCAGATTGTGCTGTCTCCAAAGAAATATGGATGGTGTTGGATTGTAACATCCATAATCCCTCACCATTGGCTTTGTTCAGGTGAATTGATGGAAACTACAGTCCAACCTCTTCTGAAGGTTCCTTATATTTGATCTAAAAGGACTAAGCAATAAACTTAGGTTGGTGAAGATGAGGAAGAAAGTTGCTTTGAAAGGTTTGATTTTCCATGACTGTTCACCAGATCTAGATAATGTCCACCACCTTCCAGAAATGTTCTTATCTTTTGCTTGTGATGCAATAAAATCTGATCTCCTCTTCAATCTAATTGCTTTTCATGCATCCAGACTGACAAACTAGAAACAGGAGGATAGGGCAGAGTGCATCCTTTGGAGATGTACTGAATTATGCTCTAATATTAATGTCTTAATTAGACTGTCATCTGCTAGTAATCCCTCAGATATGTATTACCACAAGTGAGAAGGACAAGATGCTAAGGACAAGGAAAAGCCAATTTGTTTTTTTTATAAATACCAGAGTGTAACTCTGAATTCTTATATACACTTTATAAATCTTTAAACAAAAAGAGTTCACCACAATATGGTATCATTTTAGTCTCATGTAGAAATAAAAAATCCTGTGGGAGTTATTATTTTATTTATTTATTTAGATTTATATTGCCACCCACTCGCCATGGCGACTTATTCTTTTGTATCCCATATTTACTATCTGGGAGAGAGAAACGGTACTTATGAGCTTATCTTGACTGGTCCAAGTAATGTGAATTTTTACATGGCAGGCTGGACGGCAGCATTTGCTAAGCCATTTTGAGAAGCAAAATATCTGGCTTGACCTTGTGGTATGTCAAAAGCAGCTCAGGGGGCAGGAGAATCAAGACAGACCCCTTCAAATTATGAAAAACAGTTTTTCTTTCATATCCTGATCAAACACTGGACTGCCAAAATAAAGCCACTTTCTTGGCTTTGTTGGAGGACTGGTATAAAGAACTGTTGGATATGGCTTTAAATAATAAATTGACAAGTGAGTTAAAAATGAAAAAAGGTCTGATAGAAGAAAACATTTGTGGAGGTATATGGGGAGAATTCATTGATAATGTATTTGTTAAGGGAAGAGGGATGAAACTTGGACAAGAAAAGTATGGTGTGTGTTTTTTTTTAAAAAGAGGTTGATAGAAAAACAAAATAAACTAATACAAAGGTTAAATGTAGACTAGAGTGTCTCTTAATAATGTGATGGGTACATGATTATTAATGTATTTGTGTATTGTAATATAGGGTTTTTAATTGTATTTTTATGAACTGTATTTTTTAAAAAATAAATAAATAAAATATTTTAAAATGTTTTTAAAAGAATATTTTACAGACATATTATCTATTATTTCCACTTAGCCGGCTAAATTGTCTGCTTTTTCTATACTCTCAACTTGATGGTTGTTAGCTCATCTGAAGTGACTGAAATAGCTGTATAGTCCATTTCAGTTTTCAGTTAACATAATGAAAAGAACTATAAGAAGCGATATTGCTTCAAAAATTTGCCTTCAATTGCTTCAGCATGCCACAGATTGGTTGCAATAAGGTTGCCTTGTTAAAGGAAACATTGAAGAAGAAGCTAAGCAAATTTAGAAATACATAAAGAAGAAAACTGATATTAAAAATCTTAAATATGGATTTCAGCATTCAGTAGAACTGGATCAACATCTCCTGAACTAATCTGCAGTCTGGAACTCAGTTATGGATTACTTAAGTGGGTTCCAAATGTTCCAGTACAGTTCTTGCATTAAAACCAACCAATTAAATGTGTCTTTCTGAAGACAATGTCTGGAATCCTATATGTGCTTTGAATAATTTGCTGTGGTTCACGGTGGTTAGTTGCTGATGGGCTAATACAATTTTGGTTGTCCAATCAGATGCATGGCCAGGTATATGACCCAGATATTTCTCAGTACCCTATCAATTATCTTTATCAATAGCAGGTTATGTAAACTGTATTGAAAACACAATAATATGCTTGTAAGTACTTTTAAATATTCATTTAAGGTCTTCCCACAATAGCCTGTGTCCTGAGGGAAACAAAAAAAGCCTAGGCAAGCAAACATTTAAGAAGTTGCTAACTCACTTTTATCTCATATAGATGTCCTGGAAGCAGGTGCAGGACCATCAGCTGTTCCTCTGGCAGTGGATGTGGTGGTTCCGTCTTGGCAAGAAAGTGGTTGTGATTTACCTTTGGCTCTGGATTTGGAAAAATATATATCCTAGTCACCACTGTCAGGGAAACTGGGCTTAGCCCTAGAGCCACAATTCCAGCATCAAGTGTAGCTCAACCAGTGTCATCTGGTTGAACTACATACAACACTTTTAGGGTCTAGTTGGCTGGTGCCCTGAATCCATGGGGATTTAGGCCCCTACAATGCCTGTGGCACCACCTTTCTTGTGTACATCAACTAGTAGCTAGGTGTGCTGACCCACCCCAGCAGGCATGGTTGCCACACAGTGGTGCTACACAGAGTGTCTATTCAAGGAGAGTCAGGATAGCAAACAGCAAGCTGAGGTCTGGTTACTGGTAGTTCAAGCAAGTGTCTAGTCTAAATGATGTCCAGGGGTGTCATCAGGGTTGGCAGAGAAATCAGGGCCTGGCAGGCAGGTCAGGGTCTAGGCAGGTTATCCAAAGTCAAGCAGGGTGTTGGTCTTTGCACTGAAGAATTGTACCAACCCTGGAAGACTGCAACAAGCTTGCTTATAAGCCTCCCAGCTAATTGCTATCATCTGGGAGTCTTCTCTGGTACTTAGTTCTAACTTGCCTGCATCTCAAGTGTAGCTGCCTTCTGCACTTTGCCGTGACTGAGGGCTGATCACTGTCAGAGTCAGACTTCTGATCTGACAGGTCATCTGCCAGGAGCAACTGACTTGGGCCAGAAACAGGCTGAGATTCCTGGCTCAGGACATTCTCAGGTTCGGGTGCAGGAAGAACTGGACAAGGCATAGAGTGCCCCTGATCCAGGTCATCCTCACTGTCCAACAAGAAATGGATCACAACACTAGGTGCCACACATGTGGCTGCCTTTTGCTGGTTGTCCTTCTTGTTTGTCCCAGGTATACCAGTCATGACTATACTGATAACAGTTAGGGATCCAATATATTGTCAATATTTGCTGCTTCCCTTGTCAATGCAGCAAATTCTGGTCACATAGCTCAAGTTACTGAGTATGGGGTTCCTTTTGAGGACCATCTTTCTGTTATAACCAATGAAAAATACTGAAGAGGGAATGTGTAGACATTTTCACCCTGCTATTTGCAGAAGTTGAAGTTAAGTATAAGGTGTTAACAAACAACAAAGGAAAACAAAGACTTAAGAAGTGGCACCTTGGGTAATTGGCTTCCTAGATTTTGCATATACAGTATACCACAGTAATAGTGACATTACAGGTGTGGTCAGCCACAGCACTTTTCAATATACCAATTTGGTTTTCAAGGTTGATTATGCTGACCATGCATAGATGTTATATGATGATGTTTTCTGGTTTAGGATTGCCAAATCCCCAGCAATTCCTTGGGATAGGCATCATCCAAAACTGTGCCTCCAGTTCATGTCACCAGCATGACCACTGCAGGGAGATCACACTGATAGTGGGTGCTTGATATGCAAGCCTTTTCATTTGAGGTTAGCCACCCAGTTGTGGGGCTGAGAGTCAATGTCATCTACTTTGCTGGGAAATTGGAATACAAAAGGTTTGCAACTAGAAACTTTGTGAAGTTTACAAGTGAAACCTTAAATAAATTGGTTATTTAAATGATTTCATGCCACTTTTTATATGAAATAGAAAACAACGTGCACACACAGGGGGGATCATGAGGCAGCTTGGCAGTATGACCAATATCCATTCATGTGAATTGAGTGGAAACACCTGCAGAGATGCCTCCACAACCAAACTGGTCTGGTGGTGCCTGACAATGCATCACCCATCTGAGCTAGAGAGCGACTAAGCTGGTCCATCAATTCTATTACTATGTTTATGTGTTACAATAGGCCCCACAACAGTTTAGGGGATTTTTAAATTTTTTAAAATAAAATGTGGTCCAAATATCCCAATTTTATTCATTTTGCCTCTTTATTGTTGGGTGGAGTTGGGGCAATTCATCAGCATTCCTAAGAGGATTTTAGAATACAAGCCGATTGCAAATGAATCATAGCAGTGATTACTTTACAGAGCATAGCAGCTCTCAAGAATTGTAACTGTTACCAGTAGAAGTCACTGCTCTTTGAGTAAAGGAAGGAAGGAAGGAATATTAAAAAGGCCCAGCAGGGATCTGTAGATAGGTATTTACAGATGATAGAACAAAAGTTTTATTACACAACCTGTTCACTCAATTTCTTTGTTTCCATAGAACTGCTTAAAGCAAAGTGATCTATCATTGATTTATTGCTTTGTTTGATTACAGTTGAAGATAACTAAACATGCGAAATAGTACAGACAGTTCCTTTAGATGGGATATTTCTGTGTGCCCAAGCTTAGTAAGAGACAATTATTTTAATATCTCAGCTGAATTGTCATTAGAACTAAATAATGGAATACATTTGATCATGAGAAGAAGTGTATTATGTCATAAAAATAACCTTTGGCTTTCACAATGGTTGTAATATGTTAAAGAAACAATAAAACTAAGAGAAGCACTGTGCAGAAACTAAAACTTCATGGAAAATCAACACAGGGGAAGGGAACAATTTTGCCTCCCTCCCTTTACTTAGTTTTTTGACACAAAATATTCAACTTCAACCAATTCAGCTCAGTCACAACTGGATGCAAATTTAATCTGTGGAACAAACCTGGAAAAAGAAATGAGAAAAAAGGGGCTAACTTAATATGTTGTTAAATTTATGAAAATAAATAAATAAATAAATAAATAATGTGCAATTTTGTTGTCCTATGCAATTGTTTTCTATTCACTTGTTTGTAACATCATTAGAAAAGAGCAGCTTGTCTTTCTCTGCATTTTTTTTTACTTCCTCTGCTTGAAAAATAGCATGCCTGAAGAAAAGAAACCCCTGTTCATATGCAGTCCTTACACAGCTCTTGCTCATTTGTAGGGTCTATTCATGCGTAGAAATTTCTCATGTTTAGATACATTGCTGTTCTTATAGAGGAAATAACAGGGGATTGGGAAAGGCTCATTCATCTCCTAAATGCATTGCAAAAGCCAGGTACGGTAGTTAACATCTGGATAGGGCTTGTGTTTTATAAATAGTCATGGAATGGCTGAACCAGGAGTTCTCAACCTTTTAAAGCCAGGTGCTGGGTCATGCTCCCTCAGACGGCCATTTTGCCCTTCCTCCACCACATGGTACTTCTGGGTGTGGTGGAGGTGATGGTGGGGTCACACGAAATGGTGCCATGGGCCGCAGGTTGAGAATCACTGGCCTAAACATTCCTGGGATTGTGGAGACAAAAGCATTTTTCTTTTTACCTTGGTCCTTATGAATATCATCTTGCTGAGGCAAATATTTCAGTTTCAAGGAAAGCTGATACTGAGAGCAGAAACACCAAAAGAGTGAGGTATAAATGTGAATGGACTGACAGATGGACAGACAGATGGACATTCGAAGAATACTTTGAGAAAGAAGTAAAAGCAGCACACTTTTCTTCCCCCATAGTTCTGAGACTACTTAGGCATTCATTCAGTTTCTGTGAATATAATAAAATGCATAATGTATAATATAACAACATATACATGGACCCTCTTCAGTCAGGATTCAGGCCCGGATATGGCACCGAAACTGCATTGGTCACGTTGGTGGATGATCTCTGGTGAGAGCGGGACAGAGGGCATCCATCTGTCCTGGCTCTTCTTGACCTCTCAGCGGCTTTCGATACCATCAATCATAGTATCCTTCTGGAAAGGCTTCAAGGATTGGGGATCCAGGGCACTGTGTGGTCCTGGTCCTCCTCATTTCTGAGGGGCCGGACCCAGTCAGTGTGGCTGGAGGACGAGGTATCCAGCCCTAGGCTGCTCCAGTACAGGGTGCCTCAGGGCTCGGTGCTCCAGTACAAGGTGCCTCAGGGCTCGGTACTCTCGCCTCTCCTATTTAACACCTACATGAAACCGCTGGGTGAGATCATCCGTTCCCACGGGGTGAGGTATCATCAATATGCAGATGATACCCAGCTATACATCTCGGCCCGTGGTGATCCAAGTGATGTAGTAGAAGTCCTTTTCAGGTGCCTGGAGGCTGTGAGGGTCTGGATGGGGTTCAATGGGCTTCAGCTGAACCCTGGCAAGACTGAGTTGCTGTGGGTCGGGGGTCCTGGTCCATTGCGGGAGCTACCATCTTTGGTTCTGGATGGGGCAGTTTTGCCCCAAACAGACCCGGTGCATAATCTGGGGGTCCTCTTGGACTCACAACTACTGCTCGAAGAGCAGGTGGCAGTCGTGGCCAGGAGGGCTTTTGCACAACTTCGTGTAATACGCCAGTTACGCCTGCTCCTAGATCGGGACTCCTTGCTCATGATCACACACGCTCTGGTCACCTCCAGACTAGATTATTGTAATGCGCTCTACATGGGGCTGCCCTTGATGACCATCCGGAGGCTTCAACTGGTCCAGAATGCGGCTGCCCGGGTGGTGATGGGGTGTGGGCGGTATGCACATGCTTTCCCTCTGCTTCGGGAGCTGCACTGGTTGCCAGTTTGCCTCCGGGTGCAATTCAAGGTGCTGGTTATCACCTTTAAAGCCCTATATGGTAGTGGGCCAGGATACTTAAGAGACCGCATCACCCCAAGAATATCTGTCTGTCCCACCAGACCGGACCGGAGAGGCTCTCTAGTTGTTCCATCAGCCAGAGAGACACATCTCTCTGGCACTAGAAGGAGTGTCCGCTCCAGCCCTATGGAACCTCCTACCAACTGAGCTACGTCTTCAGATGGATTTGCTGTCTTTCAGGAAGAACTTAAAAACATGGCTGGCGGGACAGGTATGGGGTCCTGATGGTACCATGACCCCAGCTCGCTGGCTTGTTTGAGCTCCCTCTCCCTCCTGGTCTTTTAATCTTTTAATCTTTTTAATCTTGTGTTTTTGAGTTTTACCTTAAAATTATTATTGGGACCTGTGGATGTTTATAAATTTTAAAATCTTTTTAAATTTTATAATTGTAATTTTGGAGTTTTTTAACAATGCGTTTGGGTTGGGTTTATTATGCTTTTATGATGTTGTACACCGCTCTGGGTCGCCCCGGCGAGAAGGGCGGTATAGAAATGTAAATAAATAAATAAATAAATAAATAAAATACCACCTTCACAGAACCTACTTCACTAGAATTCTCTTTCACAGTATAGGCTACCTCACAGAAAAAAGGATGAACTCACACGATTGGCAATTAATGTGAAAGTTAAACTCATTAACAAATGTTTAATGTCAGTTGTTTCTTACATTCATCTTCTAACCATTTGCAGTTAGGGCAAAATTTCACAACTAATCTGAATAACAACCAGAATTTTTCTGCTATTACCAAATGTAAAAAACCATATTGATTTGTATATTTATCTATTATGCTAACCAACTATTCTGTACCTCTGTACCTGATGTGCATAAATTGATGCAATGAAGTCTCACCCCTATGTCTGAAGAAGTGGACTTGATCAGTGGTGGGATGTCAAAATTTTTACTACCCCACCATGACATCATCACAGTGTGGGTGGAGCTAACATCATGGGTGGAGCCAATGCCATGACAGCATGATGTTGTGGGCGGGGCCAAAGAAAACAAATTAAAAAATAATAAAAATAAAATAAAAATAAGCACACACACACACCTCAACCCACCTACACACCCACAACATAAACCTGTAAATAAATTACATAAATAAATACATAATACATTAAAATACACCCAAAAACCCACCCACCCACAACACAAATCAACCAGAGCTGTTAAACCAGAGCTTAAAGCTTATTCTGCCTAATCTTTCTCACACTAGGTCAGATGGAAGGAACTACAGAATGAACTCACCACAAAATGGCTTCATTTTGGCACTTTTCAGCTTTTCTACAGTTAAAGAAGTTAGGTACTAAGTCTTTGCCTAACCAGTTCTCTAGGATATCTAGGGGAGCAGGCTATAGGGAGCTTCAGGTTAGCAGCTTCTCTTCCTCCTCCCCGCTTGGGAGGACAGCAAGGAGGCCGTGCATACGCGCCAAGCACTATAGGTGTGCATGCACACCAAGTGCTTGGCGCGCATGTGAAGTGGGGGAACCAGTGAAAAGGTAAGCCCCGAAGGTGGTTCCCCCCAAAAGCTGCAACCGGTTCTCCAGGACACTGGGAAAAGTTACTACCGGTTCTGGAGAACTGGTGAGAACCTGTTACATCCCATCACTGGACTTGATCCACGAAAGCTAACATTAAAATGCAGCAGTCAGTCTTTAAAGTGTCACAACATCTTTGGTCTTTTTGTTTTGTTTTATTTACCCTCTGATATGCTTGAAATACAGACTAACATGGCTACCATTTCAAAAATTCATCCTACTTGACAGGGTCAAATGTTCAGATTGCTCCAATGCGGTGCTGATTTCCTTCTGAAAACACATGAGACTGTTCTCAGAAATCTGAGAGATATTTAATGAAAGTGCTAGAAAAACAACAACTCTGCTTTTCTAAGCTAAAGGGAAGATTTTGAATATGCCTTTCAAAAATCTGTACCAATTTCCAGAAGTTACATGGCCAAATGTTCCTCTTTCTACAGGATCGATACTCCATTACTTTCATTAAAGCAAGATCTTTGTTTTACTCATTAAACAAAACCTGGCTTTTTAGCCTGTATTTGCAACAATTCTTTCAAAGTGGCCCGAGGAAGAAGATGCCAAGGCCTAGCAGTGGCTGAGAACATTACCCCCTCCTCTGGGCCCACAACAGTGGGCTGGGGAAGAAGATGTCAAGGCCTAGCAGTGGCTGGGGACCTTGCCACAACAACGGCCTGACGGGAGTTAGTTTGTGTTCTGGTTTAGTTGTTTTATGTGGTTGCATTTTACAATTTTTATTGTACTGTTGTTGTTTTGAATGTAAGCTGCCCTGAGTCGCCTCTGCGAGTGGACGGAAATATAAATCTAAATAAATAAATAAATAAATCCTCACCCTTTAAGAGTGAATGCAGTGTTTTATTTTGAAAACATCCTGTTGGCAAGCCTGTACCACATACTCTCAATATTACAGCTAATTGGTTGTTTTCCCCTTTTGAGAAGTATTTTTGGGAATTAATATGTCATCCTCTGCAGCCTGAATTCTTTCCAAATAAATATAAGCAGGTGAGCACAACCATTTTTTCAAAATATCAAAATATGTGGACTTTGGTGTTTTTCAAAAGCCAATATTCAAAGCTATATGTATTTCTACTTCACATTGCAGACAGTCTATGTGTAATGTGCATCACTTGCATGAAAAAGATTGTAATTAAGCAGACTGCATGATATGGAATGCTTTTGTGACAATTCTCTACAATTTACATTCTAATGAAGAAGCTGGATGTAAGCCTTCTAAGATGCTCTGCCACATACCTGACAACATGAAAGGGTGATTTCTCCTGACCCTAGGAATGGAAATGGCAAGGTGCACTTTATTCTGCTGTAAATCTCTGGTTGTGTGAAACATATATTTATGTAATACAATCTTGCACCCATGTCTAAATCATGGAATCATGCCTCAGGGCTCAGTACTCTTGTCTCTCCTATTTAACATCTACATGAAACCACTGGGTGAGATAATCTGTTCCCACGGGGTGAGGTATCATCAATATGCTGATGACACCCAGCTGTATATCTCAGCCTGTGGGGACCCAAGCGATGCAGTGGAAGTCCTTTCCAGGTGCTTGGAGGCTGTTAGGGTCTGGATGAGGGACAACAGGCTACAACTGAATCCCAACAAGACTGAGTGGTTGTGGGTCAGGGGTCCTGCATTAACTTGGGAGCTACCATCTTTGGTTATGGATGGAGCAGTCTTGCCCCAAATAGCCCCGGTGCATAATCTGGGGGTCCTCTTGGACTCACGACTACTGCTCGAAGAGCAGGTGGCAGTCATGGCTAGGAGGGCTTTTGCACAAGTTTGTGTTATACACCAGTTATGCCTGCTCCTGGACTGGGACTCCTTGCACATGATCACACATGCTTTGGTCACCTCCAGACTTGATTACTGTAATGGGCTCTACATGGGGCTGCCCATGGTGACTATTTGGAGGTTGCAACTGGTACAGAATGCGGCTGCTCAAGTTGTGATGGGGTGCGGGCATTATGCTTGTGCCTCACCATTGCTCAGGGAGCTGCACTGGTTGCCAGTATGTCACTGGGTACAATTCAAAATGCTGGTTATTACCTTTAAAGTCCTATATGGTAGTGGGCTAGGATACCGACGAGACCGTATCGCCCTAAGAACATCTGTCCATCCCTCTAGAACAGACCAGAGAGGAGCTCTGGTTGTACCATCAGCTAGAGAGGCACACCTCTCTAGCACTAGGAGGAGGGCTTTCTCCGTTTCCGCCCTGGCCCTATGGAACCTCCTGCCAATGGAGCTACATCTACAGTTGGAGTTGCTGGCCTTTAGGAAGGGGGTTAAGAACTGGCTGGTGGGACAGTTGCCTCATTTGACCCCTCCCTCTCTCTTATTGTATGAATTTTTTAATCTTTTAACTTGTTCAGTTTTAATATTTTAATAATTTTTAAATTGGATTTTATAATTGTGTTTTTATGTATCTTTTTAAGCCTTTGTTAGCCACCCTGAGTCTCTTTGAGTAGGGTGGTATATAAGTCTGTTTAAAAAGAAAAAGAAATTCAATGGTGGGCAGAAAATATTTTTACGGAGCCTGTGTAATGGTTGATCTAGTCATGCCTGCCATATGGCCATGTATACATCTGCAAACACAGGTAGAACTGGCTCTTTGGCTGTAAATGGAAATGAGCACTGCACCCTAGAGTTGGATGTGACTGGCTTTTGAGCAAGGGAGACCTTGAACCACTTCCAGGCACAAAACCTAATGGGGCAGGATAGAAAGGTGGGTGTGGCCACCCAATTTAGCTACCACCACCACCACCACCACCCCACACAAAGGCCACCCAATTTTGGCACCTCCTGCCCAGAGGCCACCCAATTTTGCTACCCCCCTCTGGGGGGGTGCTAACCTGTTGCTGCCAACCACTGGGGGAATTGCTTACATTAAAATGTTTTGCAAGTATTTTTCATATTGAGAAAAAATTGGTTCTCATATGAAGAAGATGTTGTCCAAAAAGGTCTTTCGGCTATAGACATTTCAGCTTGGTTCAAATTTCTTTTTTTACACAATTAATAAGGCCAAAGTTGTGCACTAAAATTACATTTAGGTTGACAAAATATGTTTGCTTTCATGCAGGAGAAAGAAGCAGCACATAAATATTTGCATAATTAGAAATAAAATACTCAAGGGCAAAAACAATAAGTCAGGCCAGTGTTTGATATTAAGCAGAATTATTAATATAGCCATATTGTGCATACATGGCTTCCCCCTGATAACTGAATCATTAACCTTTATATTATAATTGTTTTCATTTTATAAAATTGAACTCAATTGACATTCTAAAGCAATAATAAAACAACATAATAAAATAGATGGTCAAGTAAGTGAGTGAAAAAAACAGCAAATATGGATATACTTTTTATCTGAATTACGGTACCTGGAGTTTGAAGCTACCCAAGAGAATACCTGTATTCTTGCAGATATACGTAAAATAGGGCTGGTGATGCATCAAGACCAAAATATACATACAGGAACTATAATAGAAGGGAAGCTGTTTAAGTATCTCCATTAATTTGGCACAATGTCTACTTAATTATCATGAGTTGCTCCTGTTAATTAATTGACCCTTCTGTAAACTTGCCATAACCATGAAGTCTGATTTCTTGCTGTTCATGGCATAAAAACCATAGCTAACTAAAGATCACTGGCAGAAATTAAAACAATGCAGACACAACCTCAAGTGTCCATTCCCCCATTCATCCTTCTTACTAAGTATGAGAAAATACTGTTCACAAAGGACAAAGAATGGTATGCTATTATCAAGTAATGGAAAGAAAACAATTTCACTGTGAACATAATTCCCTCTTCAGATTCCCACTTGGGAGGTGGGGATAGGAACCACATGCCATACTTTTGTTTTGAATACTATTTTGTGGCCAAAGTTGTCTTTCTGGATGAGATCACAAGGGGAATAGATCAAATGATGGTTTTTGGACTTCAATTCCCAGAAGCCTAAGTCATTTCCCCAAAGCACTGATCAGCCGATGTACTGACTGAGGCTTCTGGGAATTGAAGTCCACTAGTGGGCTGTGTACCCCTTGTTGGGAACCACTGGATCATATTTTGAATTGTGTGTGGAACTGTCCAGTGCAATCTATCTCTTGGAGATTGTGCAACTCTTGGGGAAATGTGCTCCAGCAAAACCCCAATCTGTGCTTAGGCCTGACATTTTTGGCCCTTCAATAGGGTTTCTACCTTGGAGATGGGGTGGACTGGGGCAAACTCTCTGGCAGATAGAAGGGTCATTTTCAGGGAGATCACTCCCATTAAAGTTATCCCTTCAGTGTGATCTAACACATGCCATTGCCGCCAACTGATCATATACTCTGTAATGTTAATACCTATGTAACATCATAAATTTCCTCCTATTTCCATCAGCTAGAGAGCCGCATCTCTCTAGCTCTAGAAGGAGGGCCTTCTCTGTGTCCACTCTGGCCCTATAGAACCTCCTACCAACTGAGTTGTGCCTCCAGACAGAGTTGCTGCCCTTTAGGAAGGGCATAACAACATGGCTGGCAGGGCAGGTGTGGGATACTAGTCACACGGTTACCCCAGCCTGCTGGCTCATATGACAACTCCCCTCCCTCTCTTAATCTTTTTAATCTTTTAATTTTGCTAAATAGTTAATCTTTTAAATTTAAGTATTGGTCAGGGTTATATTAACAAATTATATGATGGGATTGTTGTGTTTTATTGTTGTTTTATGATGCTATGTTAGCCACCCTGAGTTGCTCTGCCAGTTGGGCAGCATAAAAATGTCACCAATAAATAAATAAATTTTCTGGAGCAGGTTTTAGCTGCTTTGAAGATGTTGCCATTTCTGCTCTTTTTGAAAATTGCCTACAAAAACACCTTGCTACAGGTCGAAAGCAAGAGATTGCAAGTAGATAAATAGTTACCACTTTGGTGGGAAGGTAAACAGTGTTCTGTGCACTCTGGTGTTGAGGAATGCCTGCCACATGTCCACAGAGACATCTGCAGATGCAAACAGTGTTGGCTCTTTGGCAGTAAATGGACATGAGCACTGAACCCTAGAGTCAGATACGACTGGCATTCAAGCAAGGGAGACCTTTACTAACTACACTTAGATGACTACCTTTTAAATCATGAGAACTGGAAACTTTCCTTAAGCAACGCTACCTAGGATCTTTCTACCTACCATTTCCATTCCCATATTATGGAAGAAGCCAAACATTTGATGTCTGCTTTCATCCTGTGTTTTCCAAACTATCATCTAAATCCTTCAAATAGCCACTGTAACTATTCAAAGTGTTCTGCAGCTGGTCTGCCATAGGAAGCAGTATCACATTTTTAGAAAGGCATTATTTTCCATCTGTCTATTTGTATATTTCTACAGAGTTTACTGCATTTCTTCCTACGCTGGATAAAAAAAGATGCTGATTGCCATTTTAGATGCCAGCAGAAATATATATGTAAATGATGGTTGGGAGAAAATGGGTGTCTACAAACATTTTTTATAATTGATAGTAGGTACAAAGTAATTGCATATCATTTGTGCTGGACTGTGAATCAGCCTAAACAAAATAACTGGTATCTGATCAGTATAGGTAATTGTGCATTGGACATGGAACATTTGTAATACTATGCCATAATCTGGGATTCTAAATAAAATTGAAAAATACCCTTCAATTTGCATGCTATGGCTGTATGTTTTTGTTTTTGTTTAAATCCTAGTGCTTGAGAGCTAGACCAGATTTATCTAGTTTTAACTGGAACCAATTTACAAATGAAACTATGTACAGTTGTACCTCACTTAAAGAGCATAATGTGTTCCACAGGATTGCTCTTTAAGCGAGTTTGCTCTTTAAGTGAAACACCATTGTAAGTGATCAATTGTGACATCTGGTGGGGGAGGGATTGTGAACTCTGATTTATTTGTTAAGCAAGTTTTTGGTTGGTTTTAGTTGTTAAGCGAAGCAAACATTCAGAGAAAATTTTGTTTTTAAGCGAGTTACTCTTTAAGTGAGGCACTCTTTATATGAGGTTTGACTGTACAAACATCTACATTCTTTCAACTTACCGGGTAGATAATTGTCCCTGTATTGAGATAAATGTTCAATTGCTATCCTACTTCAAAAAGCAAATTTCTTTCTTTTCTTTTTTGTCCAGTCTCATTTTTGAAATATTGGAAAGTTTAAAAAAGACTGATACACCATATTATGCAGTGGCTTCATTCAACATAATGTTCCTTGTCCTGTAATATCTACGACTTGGGTCCCAACATATTTTCCCGATAAAGAACAGAGTTCAAGCTCACAAAACCAGCTTTTAATGTATACCTTTTGTGACTGTAGATTCTCATACCCTCCTATAATCCTATCCTTGAGATCAGGAACTCTGGAAATGAAGTTGTACATAGTGAATGGGGGCAGAGTTAAAACTGGACATTAATCAATTTTTTTTTTTACAGATTTCTCAACAGAGATGGAACCTGAAACAGTTCTCTCTGTGTGTATCTGATTACGTTGTCAGAGAACGACATCTTTTTCCTAATGTTCTCAAAGCTTGGTGAGGTTGTAGTTTCAAATAGGCCTCAGAAAAAATCCTTTGTCTTCTCTTAGCCTCAAGGCTGTGTTACAGACAGCATGTTTTCCAGTAATTCTTATCTTTCTAAGCTAGCTGAGATCCAATGTTTTGTCTATGTGCCAGAACACTCTCTGTGCACGTGTGTAAACAATGTATTGTTTTGAGAAAGTTTTCTCTGTTACTTGATTGGCTAAAGCTAAACCACCTGACTGCAGATTCTCCATGTTTGCAGAGCTAGAAGGAGTTCGTGTCTGCTTCTCCATGAATTAAGACCTGTTTTTGATTAGAGAACTTTTGATTCTGGATCTCTATGGGCTAACATCCTTAGCCTAGGAGCTATGCATTTTTGCTCCTTAAAAATGGTTACATAGATTACCTCTGGACTGTATTGGACTGATCTATGCTACTGACTTTTATGCTTTATGAACCTGATCAATAAATCTTCATCATTTTCTTGAACAACGTGTCTTTATTGGACTAAAAGGGTAAGAGAAGCATTGCATTTCACACACAAGACTTTGAACATGCTACCCTATTAAACCTCCTTGTGGATGATAAGCAGCTGTAAAGTTTTATTGCCGGCCAGCCCGCCCTTTGGATGCTTTGGTTAAGGGAGGTTACCAGAGACATACGTGTACATACCAGAGACATACGTGTACAGTCATACCTCGTATAATGAATTTAATGTGTTCTGCGAGGCTGCTCGCTATGCGAAAAATTCGCTATGCGAGTCAGACTTGCATAACTAATTTTTCGCTATGCGAGTCAGACTTTTCCCTATGGAAAAACTGTACTATATTAGGAATAAAGCCCAATGAATATCCAGAGAGCATTTTCAGGGCTACAAATCCCAGAATAACTAGGCCAGGCTAATTGCCAATATCATGTTAATGGCTAAAACAGGTTGTCTCAATAAAATATAACAATGTATCAGGGATTATCAAATGGCCATAAGAGATTTTGCCGTCAGTACAAAAGCAATACAGCAAAGGTGATGTTGTGCAAAATACAGAAAAGGTTCCTTCTGACTTGTTTTTCCCACCTTTCTTTTCTGATGCTAAATGTGTAAGTGCACCCACACCTACACTCCAGATTCAAAAGAAGAGCTGAAACAACAAATGGAAGTAAGACACAATTTATCCTGGGCTGGCTTGTTTAAGTATTGCCTGGACTGTAAGTTTTAGTAAATCTTGTGATGCAGCATTGGAAGGCCATTTTAAAAATCTTAATTTTTTAAATTTAAGCAAATCTAATTTTTAATGCTATTTTTTTATGTTTTTGTAAAGTTTTTATTTGTAAGCCGCCTGGAGTTGCCTCGGTGAGGGGGGGGGGTGGCGGCGGCAGAAATGTGAGTGATAAATAAATAAATAATAAATACTCAACCCAATAGGAAATGTTCAGATTTTTGCACATTTACAAAAATATGTCAATGTACAGACTCTCACTGAACTTGACAGCTCTATTTTCCATGCAATCTTTTTGTTAATGTGGAGATGATCTGGTATAACATTTGACTTGTCCTGATGGTAAGATGGGTAGAGGGAACTGTTTCTCCTAATGCACTTGCCCAGCAGGGAGCATAAGTTGTAAGCAGATAGGGAGATGGTCACTTTCAAGATGTGACTTGACTTCATACTTCTCTGTCAGGGGGAGTAGGTTCCTGGAGATGAAGAAGGAGTCCAATATGCTAGCCTTTGAGGCTGAGAGAAAGGTGAACTCACCTTGATGGTCTGTGGGAAGGGTAGCCAGACAAAATCCTGCATAGTTTGCCTTCAGGTATTTGGAGATTTGGTTGAAGTGAGGTGGTTCATCCTCCAGGTTGGGTGGGGGAAGGTGGTTCCGTGCAAACAGAGCATTGTCGTCTTGCCCCATTCTGTTGTGCAAAATACAGAAAAGGTTCCTTCTGACTTGTTTTCCCCCTTTCTTTTCTGATGCTAAATGTGCGAGTGCACCCATACATACACTCCAGATTCAAAAGAAGAGCTGAAACAACAAAATGGAAGTAAGACACAATTTATCAGGTGCGTCTCCTTTTAATACTCAACACAATAGGAAATGTTCAGGTTTTTGCACATTTACAAAAATATGTCAATGCACAGATTCTCACTGAAATTGACAGCTCCCCTCTCCATGCAACTTCACAGCAAAGAGAAAATCATTTGCATTTTCTTATTGGCAAGAAAAGATATACTCAGTCGTGATGGACAACCTACCTAGAGCATACCAGAACTGACTGCCAACCATTGCAAGCAACACTATTGTACTTTAAATATTCTGAAATACTTTGCAGCATCACTGAAAGAGGCATGCAGAGATAAACTTTGGCTATTCAAACTGATAATGCACTATACCTGCTTCTGAAATACCTTTTTATTCCTGCAGAGATTTGCATTCATTATAATTGCAGAATTGCCAAAAGATTAAATGCGGAATCTTTTCTAGTGACATGTACATTTGATAGCATTATGCATTTGTGATTTAATGGTCTTGGGAAGCTTAGATTATATTAAAGTTTTATTAACAGAGGATTTTCTCTGTGTAATTGAATAACTCCAAACACTCAAAGCTTACATGAATTAATGAAGATTAAAACTATACAATAAGTTACAAAAGTGAGACCTAAATTTAACAGGCAGCTCTGTATAACTTCAAATAAAGTTTCAGAGAAATGAATGCCAACAAGAGCCATTCTGCTGTTTAAACATATAAATGCTTATATTCCACTCTATGCGACAAAGTTTTTCCCCTGGACAAGACATTCTTATGCTGTGATTATTTACCTGTGTAAATGTTTATTGTTGCATTTCTACATCCTGCAAGCAAGCATTATTTAATGTAGAAGGCTATTTTAAGCCATTACACGAATCCTATTTCTACAGATTCTAGTAAAGTCACATAATTGCTCCTGCACAATTACTGACTAAGCTTTATGAATTGTGCCAGTCATTAAACTCTGTGTATTTTGTCTATTTAATGAGAAAGGTTCTGTGATATAAATTAGCAAACACTTATTAAAAGAGAAAAAACAAGCATGTAATTTGATGACACAGTTTTGTAGTGCATAAAGTGCTTTAACAGTTATTTTAGGAGGGAGCTTCTCCATTGTTTGGTTACAAACAGAAGGCAAAAACTATAGCTCAAATGCAATATGCTTTGTATGTTGCTTAAATATAAGAAAAAACAGCACAAGGACATAGATCTGGTCTGTACATCAATGCTGATCTATCAACTGACCAGCAGCTTTGTATTCCGTTAACTGAATACTGAATAAACTCCAGAACATGTATGAACATAAAGCTATTGTGTGCTGAGTCAGGCCATTGGTCTGGCTAGCCCAGTACTATCTTTGCTGATAGGCAGAATGTTTGTTTGTTTATATATTTATTATTTAATCAGATTTATATGTCGCCCTCCTCAAAGAGACCCAAGGCTGCTAACAAAGCATCAAAAGAGACATAAAACACAAGATAAAATCCTGTCTAAGATTAATATTAAAATAGATTAAAACTATGCAAAGTTAAAAGATTAAAAATTCATACATTGAGAGAGGGAGGGGTCAGATGAGCCAACAAGCTAACACAACTGTCTGACCCAAACCCCATACCTATTCCGCCAGCCAGGTCTTAATCCCCTTCCTAAAGGGCAGCAATTCTGACTGGAGATGTAGCTCAGTTGGCAAGAGGTTCCATAGGGCCGGGGCGGACACCGAGAAAGCCCTCCTCCTAGTGCTAGAGAGGTGCACCTCTAAAGTCGATGGTACAATCAGAGAGCCTCTCCGGTCCACTCTGGTGGGATGGACAGATGTTCTTAGGGCTTTAAAGGTAATGACCAGCACCTTGAATTGCACCCGGAGACACACTGGCAATCAGTGCAGCTCCCTGAGCAATGGTGAGGCACGAGCATAACGCCCGCACCCCATCACAACCCGAGCAGCTGCATTCTGTACCAGTTGCAGCCTCTGGATGGTCACCAAGGGCAGCCCCATGTAGAGCACATAACAACAATCAAGTCTGGATGTAACCAAAGTGTGTGTAACCATGAGCAAGGAGTCCCGGTCTAGGAGCGGGCGTAACTGGCGTATTACACAAAGTTGTGCAAAAGCCCTCCTGGCCACGACTGCAACCTGCTCCTCAAGCAGTAGTCATGAGTCCAAGAGGACCCCCAGATTATGCACTGGGGCTATTTGGGGCAAGACTGCTCCATCCATAACCAAAGATGGTAGCTCCCAAGTTAATGCAGGACCCCTGACCCACAACCACTCAGTCTTGTTGGGATTCAGCTGCAGCCCGTTGTCCCCCATCCGCCTAGAGTCAGGTTCGCCTGATTGGGGTGGGATAATAAATCTAAATAAATAAATAAATCCAGACCCTCACAGCCTCCAGGCACCTGGAAAGGACTTCCACTGCATCGCTTGGGTCCTCACGGGCTGAGATATACAGCTGGGTATCATCAGCATATTGATGATACCTCACCCTGTGGGAATGGATGATCTCACCCAGTGGTTTCATATAGATGTTAAATAGGAGAGGCGAGAGTATCAAACCCTGAGGCACCCCATAACAGAGGGGCCTCGGGCTGGACACCTCGCCCTCCAACCACACCGACTGGGTCCGGCCCCTCAGAAATGAGGAAAAACAGGACAACACAGTGCCCTGGATCCCCAATCCTTAGAGCCTTTCCAGAAGGATACCGTGGTCGACGGTATCAAAAGCCGCTGAGAGGTCAAGAACAGCCAGGACAGATGGATGTCCACCATCCCGCTCTCTCCAGAGATCATCCACAAGCACGACCAATGCAGTTTCTGTACCATATCCAGGCCTGAATCCTGACTGGAAAGGGTCTAGAAGATAATCCACTTCATCCAGGGTCTCCTGTAACTGCCATGCAATTGCCTTCTCCAAAACCTTACTCAGGAATGGGAGGTTAAAGACAGGCTGGTAGCTGGTCATAACCGCGGGGTTAAGGGATGGCTTCTTTAGGAGGGGGCACACCAAGGCATGTTTTAAGGTCTTAGGGAGAAACCCCTCCTGAAGCAAAGAATGGCCTTGACCCAACCACCTGCCACTGCCCTGGCAGATTTCACCAGCCATGTGGGGCATGGGGCTAAAGTACATGTAGTGGCATGCATAGATCCCAGGAGCCTGTCCACTTCCTCAGGGACAACTGGATCAAACCAATCACAGGTAACATGACCAGACTGCACTTCAGCCAGTCCCCAAATGTGGACTTCTGCCCAGCCTTCCCCCGCATCAGCAGTGGTCATTTTTCACCAATGTTTTTGCAGAGAAAACTCAGCATTGCTTTTAATGATTTTTTTATTGGTTGGGAGTTAATATTTTGAGATTTGTCAGTGCCTTCCCTGTGCAATGTGGAAAGAAGCAAAAGGCTCTTTGGGTTGATAAAATGGCTGTTAATGATTACTAAGCATCAGCTGTTCAGACTCTGCCTGTTGTGCCCAGAATAAGCAGCTGTTGTTCCTTATATTTAAAAGTAGCTGTTGCCACCTGTTGTTTTAGCAAAAGTCGAAGAATACCTCCAAAACTTCATTACAACACCTTTCTTGCTACCAACAGTTTTCTGTACACTTAAACAATATTATCTTCTTCTGCCACTTTCTTTGTTTAATTAGATGAAAACTGCATACAAATGAATACCAGCCTCAGAAATTCTCCATTTGACTTGAAAATTCCTAAGAAAGAAAATTTCTTCTGAATATATAAGAAAGCACTTATATTCTAGTGTTCAACAGTAGAATGGACTGTCTCAGGAAATGCTGGTTTTTTCTTCACTGGAAATTTTTCAGCAGAGATTTGATGGGCATTTGCTAGGGGAAAACTTTAAATTGCCCATTACTTTGCCATATTATTTTTCTATTTTTCTGTACTCCTTTGTTGCAAACTTACCCAGGCATGATCAGTCAGGAAGCTGCTTGGTCATTAACAATTGCTGACACAAGGAGTTAAACATTCACTGTTTCTTATCTATATTACTATAACCATTTCAGCTGTACAGTAAAACCCCTAATTATGAATGGCCCTACTTATGAATAATTTGACTTACGAATTGGTTCTGCACTGAAATCCATGCCTCAAGTTATGAACATGCCCCAATTTACGAATGGATTCCCCCCCCCCCGTGTTGCCTCCTGTGAAGCAAAAAATGCCATTTTCCCTATAGGTTTATATTTTATATACATTTTACCTTTCAGAGCCCTATAGGTGACAGTAGAGTGCTTAGAGAGGAGTTCTTTGTTTGGAGTTTCAGCGCCCCAATCCCAGACCAATGAGCAGGGATGTTAGGATGTCTCTTGCTCTTACCTGCCCTCTCACTGATGAAGGTGGCTAAATTCTCATATTCATCCAGGCTGCACAGCAGCCAGACATTCAGGGGACACTTAGTCATTGCTTTATATGGATGCAATGTGATAAAGTCTGTGTAGAGATGATATGATGTTCCTTCCAACTCTGTATCTCTTTTGATTTGGTATATATATATATAATCTTGGCCTATAACAAAGCAATGCTGAAACATATCAACTTCATTGGCTACTATTCCATACATTCAGACTCAGATATTTGTCAAACACAAAAATATCTATGGATGTGAACTATATGTCTGTTCAAATATAATTCAGAAAGGTGAGATGCTAATATTTTAATCAACATAAGTGGCATTTTGCTTATGGTATATTCCCCCTTTTGGTTAACCAGCTGAATGGGTGAATTAAAAATTTAATCTTGCTCTCAGTAGTAAAACAGAGCTGTATTTCATAGACAATAGTCTTGAGTATTTGAATAAGCATTATAAATAAACACATAAAAGGATAGCTTTGTCACATTCCTCATTTTGACCAACACAGTGTGACAATGTCAAACCTTCGGGAATATTTAATCAATGTGTTTATGAAAAGAGAGGGAGAGAAGGAAAGAGAAATTTATTAACCTGCCAATTTCAGCTAATAGCAGTTGTATTATATTGAAGTCCATAGAAGTGAAATTACCTGTGAAAAGTGCCTTCTGAAGGGACTGACAAAGGAGAAAAAGTGGTATTGCAGAGTTCTATTAGACTATTAAGCAATGACATGAGCAAAGAGAAAAGAGAGCAGTGGATACTGACAATGTGTAATACGAATCATGAATCACTTTGCTTTGACACTCACACATTTAAATGGACATTTTCTTGATCAAATTATTAACTACATGACTAGCTGCATGCAAAATAAAATGAAAATATCAGTGGTCTGCTATGAAGTTCACTGAAAAAAATAAGAGAAGCTTAGAATGATAGAAACAGCTGCAACTACAGTAATACCCCGGATAACGATTGTTAAAAACAAAACTCTGAAGCTCACAATTCAGTGGGAAAGGCAATGATAAAAACCTTAATTATACAATGATGCATGAAGGTTTCTAGTTGATCCTTGAGCAAGGGATCTTCTTTCCTCCCCCCCCCCCACAATAAACAATCCAAATTGCTCTGAAATCTCACTTTTAAGACAGTTTTTCTCATGAGGATCTGAAAATTATCTGTGACACTGGCTGTCCAACAGCTATGGTGGTGGGGGCAGTGATGGGCTGCTCCCGGTTTGGACTGGTTTGCCTGAACCGGTAACAGCCATCCGGAGGGGATCGCCGGGGGGGGGGGGGGTTGTAGTGAACCCCTGGGTGACTGGTTCAGTTGCTTCTCCAGCCGCTCTCCAGATGACAGTTCCGGGCAGCCCAAAATGGCTGCCCAGAAGTGTGCATGCATCACAACTCCATTTGATGCATGCACACTGAAAAATAGGTTGGGGGAGTGGGGAAGGTAGCAGGAATTTCAGTAATCAACTTGGGGTGCAAAATTAGAGCAATCCAGAGATCTCAGTATGGATCCTTCTCATGAAGAAAAATGGATCACTGTGCTTTGAAGGTGCAGTTAAGTGAGAGATAAAATAGATTACATTAACAATAAGAACATTTTAAACATGAACCAGACTGTTCTAAATTCCCCTGTGTGGATAGTCCCTGAGTGTATGACTTAAGCATACCACTAACAATATCTACTTACATATCTTAACTGGGTGATTTGCCCAAGTTCCAAGATATTCTCTCTCTCTCTAATAACCTGAGAGTTCCTAGTTAGATTTTTTTTTTTCAACTGCAGCTTTCTTTCCCATAGCTTTGAATGAGCTGGTCTTTTAAAGGAAAAGTAAAAGTCTGTTTTTCTTTTGAATTCAGTTTTGTTATTAAATTTTATTATTGGCTTATATCATATTGTTTTTTTCTTTCCACTGAGGAGATACGGGTGCACATGTATGCTCTGTCTCCATCTCCTCGCCCCAGCTGAAGACATGCGGTTCTTTGTATGTTCATAGTGAGGGTTTCTTATGATTCTACAAGAATTCTGTTGAAGGTGCTTAAATCATTCCTGTGACTTGGAATTCTGATCAGGCAGGACTCACAAACACAGAAGTCTCATAAAAATACTAAGTATAACATCTTTACAAGCAGTGCTGTAGATCTTTATTATATAGTGGTCAATCTCTTTTCCAAACGAAGTGAGGACATGTAGATAGGACTCATCTGTATGGGACATCTGTTTTCCCAAATCATCACTACATATCATGCTTCTTGGAATTCAGGCTGTAGGGATTAAACAGAACCATTAACCTCCCAAACTATAAAAAATGGAGGTCCTCAGGAAGGACCCTGAAGAATCACAACTATTGCAGAGAGAAACTGTTTCAGAATACATTTTTCTAAGAAACACTGCTATATGTTTCTTTCTTATGTTCCTAGAAATAAAAGTCCATTCTGTAAGGATTTTTTGACCAAATCTCCTTTGCCATTTTGATGGTGCCCCCTTGACACTACATAAGGATTGTGATGGAAACAAATTATGGCCAGCACAATCACAGTTGGCTTTGTAGCTACCTGCATTCAAAATGCAAAATTTAAAGGAAAAATCAAAACAAAATACAAAATAGCAGCACCCCTAAAAAAAAGTCCTTGAAGGAGAAAAAATATTGTCTGCTAGAACCATTGCTAATGGCAAGCCCTGCTTCTGAGACTACAGAAGTCTCTATCTTTCTAATGGGGAGATGATGATGATGATGATGATGATGATGATGATGATGATGATGATGATGATGATGATGATGATGATGATGATGATGATGATTATTATTATTATTATTATTATTATTATTATTATTATTATTATTATTATTATTATTATTATTATTATTATTATTATTATTATTTCTGTGCTCAAAAATAGTGTGGTAAATTCCAAAAGGTCATATGTCAAGTTATAATCAGAAAATACTTCATTACATTTACTTTTGTTGTTACTATAGTTTTATTGCTAAACTTAACAACGTTATCATTTCTGTGAATCTTTAAATTTACAGAAGTTTCAAACAATGAAGAACAAAAGATTATGCCCACCACCCCAAAAAAGGACTATATTTGCTACATGTTTTCCTAAGTTAAATTTCTCATACACTTCAGTGTTGTGCATACCAGCATATATAATTAATTATTGAGAATATTTTGGAAAAACTAGATTCTCAGACAATAACACCCATAATTTTCTAACAAATACAATCGGTGGCTATTCCGGCTGAAGAAAATGGGATGCTGTTCTCCAGAAAATAATTTTCATAAGCTCTGCTGTGAATCTCATTCTATGCACTGTAGCAGTAAAATAAAAAAGCAGCTAATTGAACTGGAGCTTTGGAAAGAACTGGTGTTGAGTAAAGGTTGAAACAGAATTTGACAAGATAGTGTTAAGTGGGTGACACATTACATTACTACTTTCTTTGGTTTATCTAAATATTAAGTATTTAGGGATAATATTATACATAGCTGTTTTAGTCTGTTGCCTAAAAAACATAGTGTAGAGTTTTGGAAAAACAAAACAAAACAAAACACCATTACAGTAATACCTCGGATAATGCTAAGACTTGGTTCCACAAGTCGGTGTTATCCGATTTTTAGTGTTATCCGATGCATGTTAAAATCCTATGGGATGTATCAGATAACGTTAAAGCTCCATAGAGATACATTGTAACTGCACAGGCTTTAGCGGTTGTTATCTGATACATCCCATAGGACCTTAACGTTATTCGATCCAATTCTCCTCCCCAGATTACTTAACGTTATGCGATTTTAGCGTTATCCGAGGTATTACTGTATTTGATATAAGCTTTTGTGGATTGCAATCCACTTCATTTGAATCAGAACATATTCTTTAAGTTTGTTGACTACTGTACACACCATTGTGGGAAGATATAATAGGTGGTGATTAAACAGAATTTAATGAAGCACAAATCTGGCAGGAAGCTTAATTGTGATTTTTTAAAAAAAAATCAGTTGAATGATACCTCTGGGTGCTTAGCTTAGGTGAGCTCATTATTGTAAGGATTTTGAAGATAAGTTGAATGTGATAAAGAAAGTTAGGAAACAATATTTCTTAGATATAGTAAAATATTGAATCTGTATCTCTAAAGGAAATGGCATGTCAGTTTCCTCAAATATTTTTGAAGTTTGCTCTTAGTTTCCTCACAATGTTTCTCACAAAACAGACACAGTAAAACCCCGTATAGTAAAACCTCACATAAAGAGCACTTCACTTAGAGTAACTCGCTTAATGAGCAGAATTTTCTCTGAATGGTTGCCTCGCTTAACAAATAAAATCAACCAAAAATTCGCTTAACAAATAAATCAGGTTTCATAACTCACTTAGCAGTCCCATGGAACTCATAATGTTCTTTAAGAAAGGCACCACTGTATAATGATTTTAATTCATTCTACAGGTCTGTTTGTTATGCAATTTTTCTTATGGAAAAAAATCGTACAACAAATTTTCCTATGGGAAAAAAATCATACTACAATATATAAACAACTCACATGCTCTTCCTGTGGGATTCTTAGGAATTTGAGAGATGTTTCAACTGCCAGTAAAAACTGTTTGAGGGGGAAATGGCAACCATCCAATGAAAATAACAGTAGGTGTCCCAGTGTGAGACAGACTGCAAACATTTATATTGATGATGATGATGATGATGTGCTAGCAATGCAAATCAACATTCTACAATTTTAAGAGTGGTGACAGCCCAAGCAAAAACTTATATCTTTTTACTGGGCTTCTGATCAGTTGGGAATAGTTTTAGCAACATATTGTGTGCCAAATTTTGGAAGAGTTGGTCAACAAAGTTTTAAGTTATGAGAAATAGTCAACAGTTCCTATAAATTGAAAATAACAATCTTGCTTATCTTCAAATGTATTTGTTGCCCCTACCTCATTTTCTTTGAGTTTGGAAAGTACTGTGGCTCCAGGGGCCAAAATAGTGATCCTAAAAAAGGATTTTTAAATACAGTAGAATTTTGTATAATGAAATACAGTAAAACACCGGATAACGATTGGATCGGATAATGCTAAAATCGCATAACGTTAAGTAATCTGGGGAAGAGAATTGGATTGAATAACTTTAAGGTCCTATGGGATGGATCGGATAACAACCGCCAAAGCTTGTGCGGTTACAATGTATCTCTGTGGAGCTTTAACGTTATCTGATCCATCCCATAGGATTTTATCATGGATCGGATAACACTAAAAGTTTTAGCGTTATCCAGTGTTTTACTGTAATTGTTTCCACAAGGCACTTCATCATATGATATATTTTTTTTGTATGATGCATGCATCATACAATGAAAATCTCTATGGGAAAAATCGTACAACAAAATCTCTATGGGGAAAATCGTACAAAGAAAAATTTCATTGTACAATTTTCCCCATAGAGATTTTTGTTGTACGATGCGCCCATTTGTTCCAAAATTATTTCATTTCCCCCCTTTTTTTCAATTATTTCAGATTTTTTTTCATTGTATGATGCATTCGTTATAAGAGGTTCCACTGTACAAGAAACAGTGGTTTCGTATCACACGGAGGATATGTGGAACAGCTTACAAACAAGAGCTTTGCAAAATAGATTCATTGTTGCAGCATTGCGAGAGGTGCAAGGAGATATTTGCAGAGCTGTCAGACCTAAAGAAACTCCTGATTAGGTTGAAAGAAGAAAGTGAAAAAACTGGCTTGAGATTCAGTATAAAGAAAACAAAGATCATGGCAACGGGCCCTATCAGTCCCTGGAAAATAGATGGGGAAGAAGTAGAAGCAGTGACAGATTTTACTTTCTTAGGATCTAAGCTCACTGCAGATGGTGATTGCAGCCATGAAATAAAAAGGTGACTGATTCTTGGGAGGCAAGCGATGAGAAACCTGGGGAACATAGTGAAAATTCGAGACATCACATTGCAAACAAAAATTTGCATAGTCAAAGCAATGGTATTCCCTGTGGCAATGTATGGTTGTGAGAGCTGGACCATTAGGAAAGCTGAGTGCAGAAGAATAGAAGCCTTTGAGATGTGGTGTTGGAGGAGAGTTTTGAGAATCTCCTGGACAGCGAGGAGAACAAATAGGTCAATCTTAGAAGAAATTAACCCTGACTGCTCCTTAGAAGGTCAAATAGTGAAGATGAAGCTAAAGTACTTTGGACATCAAATGAGAAGAGAGGATTCACTTGAGAAAGTCTTGATGCTTGGAAAGGTCGATGGCAAAAGAAGAAGGGGGCGGCCAAAAATGAGATGGCTAGATGATATTGTGAGCACAATGGGCACAGAGCTGAGCGAGTTGAGGAGAATGGTGGAGGACAGAAGTGCCTGGTGGACAGTGGTCCATGGGGTCACAAAGGGTCGGAATCGACTGTGCGACTGAACAATAACAACGGGCAACAAAAGGACACAGAAAGAGAGCCAAAAGACAGAATGTCTGTAAAGCATCAGAAAAACCAGGTTTGCTTTAAAGAAAGCAATTGAGTGACAGTTATGCAGAAAAGTAGTCTTTTGCTTGTATAATCAGGGAATTAACATACAATATTGTGAAGCATGTTCAAAGTATTTCAACATTACAAAACTCAGAACAATTGTGCTTGTCCCAGCCCTGAGAGCTTTCATTAAACATTAATTTAGGGTTTCTGATAAAAGTTTTCAAAAGTGAAAGCAATTCCTGGTCTGGGGCAATCCGATTCTTTGACTCTATCTAGACATAATTAGCTAATTATTCTGGGGAACACTTTTTAACTCTTTCTTGGTCAAGGGATTCTGTGTCTGGTTGTAAAAATATTTTAAAATACATTTAAAAGAAAAGACTAGAGAACAAATATTTAGAAACTCACCCACTTAAACTATGAGACTACTGGATTTTGTATGTGTGTGTGTGTGTCAGGAAAGACCTTATCCAATGTCAGCAAAGTTTTGACGCTTATATCCTGTCATCATGCCTATTTTCTTCTCAATTCAGGAACCCAAATCAAAGTATACCTGATAGATTGTTGTCTAACTTACATTGGAATGTGTCCCATATTGGAGTGCCCACCATTCATGAGGTAACTGGTACTATTTTCGTACTCTAGATTTCAAAGTTGAAAAGTTTTTCTTGATATTCAACCAAAATTTTGCAACTTGAGTCCAAGTCTAATAAAACTGGACAAACTTCAGTGAAATATTGCTTACTTCTCCCCCACCCCCAGTGTACCTTGTCACATGTAGACATGCAGGGTAATCCATGAAATCTGGAAGATTATTGACATTTCACATGAAAATAGAGTTCATCCTTCCTGAAATCAGTAGCATACAACATGTCCATAAAAAAAAACCTTTGGAAGAAGCATTTTTGTGAAAGCTGCATGATAAAAATAACTTTTTTATGCTACTGAACATGATTCATGAGGCTTTAAATTGCATACAATTTTTTCTTTTTGACTCATCAGAGGTTATTTTGCTATCGTCTCTTAAGATGACATACTCTAACCTGATTCCAAAATTGTAGTAGAATAATTGTTAATGTGATCTGGGAGTGTGACATTTCCTTCCTGAAGACTATTTCACAAAAGCTTTTAAGACTCTGATTTTCTTTTGTGAACAGCTGACCACTTGGAGCCTCCTCATATCCAGTTTTAGAATGTGCTATTTGGCTAAATTATCTCTACATCTTCTGTTAAATTATGTTTCAACATTCTGCCAGTTTGGTCTGTGTAGGTTTGCTCCAAAGATTCCCTAGGAAATGCTGGAGATAAAATTAGATGTAGTGTTCAGTGTCTTATATGATTCAGATTTTGAATTATTAGATAACAAAAATAAATTATTTTTGAAAGTTCAATTTGTGTGACTTATTCAGATCTTGATAGTAGAATTCTCTCCCCACACTCTGCAAGCCATCAGTTGGGAAGCACCAGAAGAAACCTCTGGAGCATATCACAAATATAACTTTAATTATTCCCATAATCTCAAAAAATCTTCTTGTGGTTCACTGCTTTTTATTTTTAATAAAAAAGTTTATTTTATTTTATAAACTGAACAGCAGCTCTTATGTAATATAACCTATCAGGCAGTCTAGCATATCTTATTTATGCATGCTGATTTTATCCATCAGTGGTACATGGTTCATAGGGGAAATTTTGTCCTACACACTGAACATTAAATTTCTATGGGACAAATATTGTATGAACTAATAGTAGAACAGACCATCTCTGTTGCTTTGTAGCATTACCAACCAAAAACGCTGATGGCATGAGAAATCAGAATAATTTTTCCTAATAATAATGCATTTCCAAATATACTTTGAGATGTTTTTCTTTTGATATGTAGAAAACATACATACTTATAATGCTTCAAACATTCCATGATATCTCTGAACTATGTGGGAAGGGAAGACCTTCTGGATAATATGGACTCAAACTTCATTGTTTACTTCACATCATGTTTGTTCCATCTTGGAAAAAATATCACTGTTACAGCCATCAGTGGTGTTAGGGAAATTTCTGTTTTCCCCAGCTGCTACACACAAAAGGACTCTAGGCATAATATCTTAAAATATTAAGTGGTTTATTGTAAACAAAGGTCAAATAAAATCAGAGCACATTATATAAAGTACAATACCGTAATAATAAAGCAGTAGTGCAGCGTTGATTTCAGCCGCCCGGGACATAAGCCAAATTGTCTGCCCCCTGGTGGATTATGGTAGTGGGCCAGGATACCTCAGAGACCGCGTCACCCCAAGAACGTCTGTCCGTCCCACCAGGGTGGATCGGAGAGGCTCCCTTGCAATTCCATCAGCTAGAGAGGCTCGCCTCTCTAGCACCAGAAGGAGGGCCTTCTCCGTGACCGCCCCAGCCCTGTGGAACCTCCTGCCTATCGATCTACGTCAACAAACAGAGCTCCTGCCCTTCCGGAAAGGTCTTAAAACCTGGCTGGCAGGACAAGTTTGGGGATCCGGAAATACCGGATCTCATGTTGGGTGGCTTATCAGATGAGACAGCCACCCGTTGTTCTTACCTTCCTACCCTGGTTCTGTTTTTTAATAATTGCATAAGTTTATAACTTGGAAATGTTTAATTTCTTTTAGCTTAACTTTTAATTATTGTATTAATTTATATTTTAACTGTGAGTAGGCTATCGTATATTGATTTGTGGTTTTATATTGAGTTGTGGTTTAGCTATGTATTTTTAAATTGTGTATGTAAGCCGCCCAGAGTTGGGTTTTTTACCCGATCGGGCGGGATAATAAGTTGAAGGAAATAAATAAATAAATAAATAAAATAAATTATGTGTTGGCAATGCCTTCTTGCCTATCCTTTCTCCTTCCTTATATACCTTCTGGAACTGTCTTTTTTTAGTACCTTAGGTCATGTCATGTTTTGTAGTTAACGTTAGTCATGTTTTGTGGTCAGCATGAAGCACTTGCAGTGGTGGGCTCAAAAAAAAATTACTACCACACTGTGGGCGTGTTATGGTGGGCATGGCCAGGGGAAAGCTTTGCATTGCACCCAAATTAGGACTACTTTATTTCAAAACTTGGATGGGTGGGGCCAATCACAATTTCTGCTACTGGTTCTGGCAAACTGATGCGAACCTGCTGATGCCCACCACTGGGCACATGTTGTGGTTAGCACTGACCCTGTCTTCAGTCATCTGCTGAGGTTTCTCTTTTTTATCTGGTCAGTGAAGTGATTGGATGACAATTTTGTTACTACCATGCCATGATGTCACGGACATCATGGGCGTGACCAATGTCATGGCATCATGATACCATGGGTGGAGCTTATGTCATGACGTTGTGGGTGGGGCCTTAAAATAAAATAATAATTAAAATAAAATAAATTAAAATTAAATAAATAAATACACACCCACCCACCCACCCACAACACAAACCCATAAATAAATTAAAGAAAGGGCTGGTGCTGCCTGCCCAGGCTGCCGCCACTGCCATCACCATTGCCGCCGCTGCCGCCATTGCTGCCGCTGTCATCACTGCTGTCATCGCCGCTGCCGCCACTATCACCGCCATTGCCGTTGCCGCAGTTACCACCGCCGCCACCATTGCCGACACCACCACCACCGCTATCACCATGCTGCTGCTGCTGCCATCGTCGTTGCCATTGCCGTTGCTGCCATTGTCGCCACCGCCATCGCCACCACCATTGCCACCGCCGCTGCCGCTGCTGCCACCACTATCGCTGCCGTCGCCGCTGAATTTTTTTTAAAAAAATTAGAGCCAAAATGGCCGCCTCTTACTGCACATGTGCAGAAACTCAATCTGACCCATGCACAATGCGTCAGATTGAGTTTCTGCGCATGCGCAGTAAATTGGAGCCATTTTGGCTCCAATTAAAAAAATCTTTCTTTCGGTGAGGCTTCCGGAACCAGACGCCTCCAAAGTTGGCTCCCCGGAGAACCCTCTGGGATTGTTCCTACCAGTTCCGCGGAACTGGATGGAACCGGGGTCATCCCATCACTGGGTCAATGTGACCTAACCACAAAGTCCTTTCTTACCTATGTGATCACACCCTTTGTATCATTTTTATTTTGCTTCTAATTAATATGGCTGCACATTTGACAAATAATGTGAATAAAAATTTCTTTCTCACAGTGGTAAGTAAAATGTCCCAAAATGGACACCTTCTGGAAGCTCATTCAGAGTCTAATTTCAATAGATTTCATTTTTTTTCTTTGAAAACTCTGGTGAACTTGCTGTGCTTTTCTTTCTCCTTGTTAGGCCATTGCTAAACTGATTATAATTATAGTTGATGACACTTTTGTACATTTTGGTACCTCTTCCATTTCCTTCATGGCCTCTTTCCCGAGCCTTTGGCTTTCTCTGATTTCTTGAAAATTCTATTATGATTTTTTAAAAAAACTAACACAGTATTAGTCTCTTCACTATTAGCATTAAAATGATGTAAGTATTTTGTACTCATGATTTTTTAATTTTTTTATGCTTAACTGTAATCCTGGTTTTCCACTCTCCTTCTGCCCTCATCAGTAGCTGTCACTGCTGTCAGATCATTGCTGTTTTCTGACAGTATCTGCAAATCTTAAATTGTTGCTGATTTTTCCATAATTTTCCAGTGCTCTCTCATCTAAATCTAATTTAGATCTTCAAATAAATTAAATAGCAAGAAGGATAAATTAGCCCTTTGTCTGACATTTTTGTCAATTGGAAATCATTCTGTTTCTCTAGATTCATCTCTAATAGTAGATTTTTGTACTGAGTATTTGAGAATATTTCTTAACTTCTTACGATTCATACAGTTATAGATCTAAAAAAACCTTATTTTCTTCTGAAAATCTTTCTTCAATCATACATAAGTGAACAGTAGCTATTGTAATATTTATTCTATAGTTTATTTATTCATGCTTCTTATTATATGCATACTGTTTATACTTAATATGAGGTAAATGTTTTAAAAGTTTATTAGTCATCAATGTTCAAAGTTTGCACAACACTCTGTCCCTGGTTTGTTTCTGCAGAGGGAGTACATCTTCTCTTATGATTATATTGTCTATTTGATTTCTATATTGGCCATCCAGTGGCTACTGTCTAGTTTATTCTTTAGAAGCTATTGTTAAACCAACTGCAATGGCTTAGTGCCAGGATATGTGAAATTAACTGCCTCCTACATGTCCCTCACTCAAGATGGAGATCTTCAGTGTGCCCCTCTTGCATACCTGCTAGCCCAAGAAACTAAGATGATATGTGAGATAGATCTTTCTTTGTAGCAGCACCCTGACTCCAGAACTCCCTCAAGATGGCAACGGGAGGAGGGGATGTGTCAGGAACACCGAGTGCTGAGCTTTTCGAATAAGTAATTAGTGGAAATAAAATCATAATGGTGGAGGGAGGGGGACCATAGAAGAACACAATGCTTTTTTCTCCCAGTCCCCCCCTCCCCTCTTTGAGAGTCAGAGGTGATATCTTAGAACAAGATGTGGGGAGGTTAACAGAAAACGAAAGAGTAGGTAAGTTTTCTTTTTTCTTTTTTGTAGTTGTAACACTATGTATTCTTTATCAAATATTTTATTTCACTGAGTTATGTTGTAGCGAGAACTCACAATTTTCTTTTTTGATATTATATTGTTTTCAATTATTTGTATCTTTTCTTAGATTTTTAGTAGGGGGTGGGGATAGCACGTCCGGGGAGGAATGTAAAAGAGGGGAGAGACTAGTAAACACAGATGGTTAAGAGTATAAGATTGTTATCATGGAATGTGAAAGGAACAGGGAATGCCGTGAAGAGAAGGAGGTTGCAGATAGCGCTCAATAAATCTAGACCTGATGTCATCTTTCTACAGGAGACTCATCAAAAATCGGCAGATACTAATAAATTAGTTGTGAGGGGAATTGATACTTATGAAATGGCTTACGGGACATCAAAAGCGAGGGGTGTTGCAACCCTTATTTCTGAAAAATCGGGCTTTAGTGTGACAAAATCTATAGCTGACCCAGAGGGGAGATACCTGATAATTAAGGGGAGGATTGAAGACGAGGATGAAGAGATAACCCTGGCAAATATATACGCTCCAAATACTAATCAGGAAGAATTTCTAGAAAAATTAAGAATAATTTTAAACAATGAAGGAACGAGGAATATGATCATTGGGGGGGGGGGATTTCAATTTGCTAAGCTCCGAGATGGATACTACAAGTACTAAAAAGAGAAGTAAAAAATACATTTTGAGTGATTGGGTAAATTCAATGAATATAAAAGATGTATGGAGGGAACTGAAAGGACAGGAAAGGGATTATACTTACCACTCTCAAGTTTATGATATGTATTCAAGGATTGATTATACATGGTAGTGGGCCAGGATACTTAAGAGACCGCATCGTCCCAAGGACATCTGTCCGTCCCACCAGGGCGGATCGGAGAGGCTCTCTTATCATTCCATCGGCTAGAGAGGCGCATCTCTCTAGCACCAGGAGGAGGGCCTTCTCCGTGGCCGGCCCGGCCCTTTGGAACCTCCTGCCAACTGAGTTACGTCTCCAGACAGAGCTCCTGCCCTTTCGGAAGGGCCTAAAAACCTGGCTGGCAGGGCAGGTGTGGGGGTCCAGGAACATGGGGTCCCATGTTGGGTGGCTGATATGATGGGACAGCCACCCCTCCCTCACTCTTTTAAACTTTTAAAATCTTTTTAAACCTTTTAACCTTTTTAAATCTTTTAGATTTTTGTAAATTCATGGTTTAATTCTTTTTTAATTGACTTTTAAGTAATTTATGAACCTTAAGGTTTTAATTTATGAATTTCTGTAAGCCGCCTAGAGTCAGGTTCGCCTGATTGGGGCGGGGTAATAAATCTAAATAAATAAATAAATAAATAAATAAATAAATAAATAAAATATTTGTCACACAAGGGTTATTGAAAAACATAGAGGATATAAAAATAGGGACGTTTAGAGAATCAGATCATGCTAAGATAACTATAGATATAAAATTGGACGAAGGTGACAGGAAAAGATATGTCTGGAGATACGATCCAAAATTATACAAAGAGGAGAATCTGAAAAAAGAAATTATGGAGAAATGGGATGAATATTGGATATGGAATGACAATAAAGAGGTCAGCTCTGGAGTGTTATGGGACACAATGAAAGCGATTTTTAGAGGGGAATCAATAAAATTAAGTAGTTGGGAAAAGAAACGGAACATCAATAGAAATCAGGAATTGGAAACACAACTAAAACAACTTCATCGGGAATATACAAAGGGTAAAGACCAGAGGGTATTACATCAGATACAGAAAACAAAGAAAGAACTGGAAGCCCAAGATATGGAAAGGGTAAAGAAGGATTTGATATTTTTAAAAAGAGAATTCTTTGAGTACAGTAATAGAAATTCCAAATTATTAGCAAAAGCAGCGAGGGATAAAAAGAACAAAGGCCAGGTGGGAGTATTGGTAGATGAGAACGGGAAGCGATGTAATAAAAAGAAAGAGAAAGCGGAAATAATAGAGGATTTTTATAAGGAATTATACTCAAAGAAGCAGGTAAATTTGAACAAATTGGAGGATTACTTCAAAAAGAATAACACTTTATTAATAACAGAAGAGCATAGAAATAGGATGGAGGAACAAATATCCGTAAAAGAAATTGAGGATGTAATTAATAAATTAAAACTGGACAAAGCTCCAGGAGAAGATGGGCTGCCTGCTGAATTTTATAAGGATTTTAAATTCTGGGTTGTTCCGAGATTACACAAATTATTCAATGGGATCCTAGAGGGAGAATCAACACCCGAATCTTGGAATAGATCTATTATTGTACTGATCCCTAAGCCAGGCAAAGATTTACATAAAATAGAATCATTTAGGCCGATATCCTTAATTAACCAAGATGCCAAAAAATTTCCTACAATAATGGCGACCAGGCTAAATAGCTTCATAGCCAAATATATAAAAGACGATCAAGCAGGGTTTATAAAGGGCAGGTACATGTCAGATCTTACAAGGAGGGCAGTGGATTTATTGGATATAGCTGAAAAACAAAAGGATAAAGTAGGTTTCTTAGCCCTGGATATTTTTAAAGCATTTGATTCTTTGCAATGGGCAACAATACATGAGGTAATTAAACTTTATGGATTTGGGGACAAATTCCAAAAAGTTATTAAGAACTTATATAAACAGGGAATAGCAACAGTGAAATTTAATGATAATTATACAGGAGAAATAAAACTGGAGGCTGGAACTCGGCAGGGCTGCCCTTTGTCGCCCACATTATTTGTTTTGGCTATGGAACTATTGGCAAATTTAATTCGGCAAGATAAAGAAATAGTTGGAATTGAAGGAAATAAAATAAGTTTGTATGCTGATGACACACTAATCACAATTTAACAACCAATACAGGTAATATTAAGGATTAATAAACATCTGAAAACTTTTGAGGAGATGACAGGTTTAAGGGTGAACTGGGATAAGTCCGAGATGATTCTAGTCAATGGGAGTAAGAAGGATGAAGAAGAAATAAAGCAAAAACTCAATATTCAAATTCCGGATAAATTAAGATATTTAGGGGTAATACTTGCTAGGAAAACTGGGGAACTTAAGGAATTGAACTATGGAAAACAAATGAAAGAGATAGACAAAAAAATATTACAGTACAACAAGTTGAATTTATCGTGGTTTGGCAGGGTGGCAATGTGTAAAATGATGTTGTTACCTAAACTAAATTTCTTATTTGATGCTCTGCCAATAAAACATACAGAAAAAGAACTGGAAAAATATCAGAATACTATAAATAGATTCTGCAACGGGAAACGAAAAGCTAGGATACCTAAGATTTTATGGTATATACCACAAAAAGAAGGGGGACTGGGTATTCCGAATATTAGCAAGTATTATAGAGCCTTTCAATTATGAAATGTTATCAAATTATTAATTAAGGAAGAGCCAATATGGGGAAAATTAGAATTAAAAGAGTTCTCTAGGAAAGGGAAGGCTTTTTTTAATGCGGGGATAAAGATAAAAAAATGAGGATTCAGGGTGAGATGATAAGAGCAACAATAGAGGAATGGAACAAAGCAAGAAAGGAACTTATCCCAGGGATCTCAATGGTTACAGAATTAGAAGATTTTAATAACTTTCCGATGAAAATAGTAGGCAGGATTAAGGATATCTTATTAAAAAATGGGGTCTCTCTGTTGAAAGATTGGATCAAAATTTGTAGGGATTTAGAGAGGAGAAAGGAGCTTTATCGGCAATTGGAGTTGGATTGGTTTAAAGTCCTCCAGATAAATAATTGGAATAAGAAATTTTTTTTCGAAATGGGATCAGATAGGGAGCTTACAGAATTTGAAATTTTGCTGGTCAAATTGAGAAAAGGAGACATAGGATTAAAAGGGATAGTTAGTCAAATATATAAAATTCTAAATAAAGGAGGGAAAGCCCAACAAGTACTGAAAGAAAGTTGGGAACAGGAATTGAACACAACAATTACTGAGAAAACATGGGGGGAAATGTGGAGAAGACGTATTATGAGATCTATGTCGGTAAGAGTGAAGGAACATAATTACAAACTAATTTGGAGATGGTATAGAACCCCAGTAAGACTGCATCTAATGTACAAAGATGTGAGTGAGAAATGTTGGAGATGTAAAAAAGTTAGAGGCACATATGAACACATGTGGTGGTCTTGTGAGGTTTTGAAGGACTTTTGGGGGAAAATTGAGCTTGAAATTAAAAATATATTGGATGTGCAGGTTGAACTGGGGCCTAATACAATATTGTTAACTGAGATGGACAAATATAAAATGAGTGAGGATAAAAATGAATTGATGGCGATAATGTTATCAGCGGCCAGACATTGTATAGCCAGAAATTGGAAAAATAATGAAAACTTACAAAGAAAGAATTGGTATAAGGAAATGTGGGATCTGGCACTCAATGAAAAGCTCACTTGGGAGATAAATGCTAAAAAGGGTAAAGTAACTGGTAACAATTTCTGGAGGATCTGGAAACCTTTCATTGAATATGTAATAGTAAAGAATAAGGGCATACCCCCTGCATCTGAGCAAAATGATTTTTGGAAAACATAAGTAAACATAAATCCCCGGACAATGTAAATATCACAAGGGTGGTTTTAAAGACAAGAAGGATAACTGAGATAGAGAATAACATATACTGGTTATGAGGCGATAGATGGAGATATAGTTTGGAGTTTGATGTAGTAAATACTGGTTTATAACGAGGTAATAATTTTTGATGTATGCTAACAATGTAACACTGTTATATATGTGAGATTTTATCTTTTTTTTTTGAATTCTCCTTTTATATTCTTTAGAGTTATGTAATTCATATTGTTTTATGTACGTGTCTTGTTTTGTAATACTTTATATACCTAAAAAATTTAGAAAAAAAAAAAAGATGGATCCATTCCTTATGAGTTTCCAGAGTGCAATGCTTAATCTTAGGTTTTACAAAACTTCCACCTTGGCTTTGCCAATACCATTTCTAATACCTACCTCTCTCTTCCTTCATGAAGTTCCTTTTAATATATTTATGGAAACAACCTTAGGTTGTTTTCCTTCATTTGCATTTCACTTTGGAACATCTACCTGATATTTGTCTTTTCCACTGTCTGATGTTTTTATTGATATAGATTGTTTTATGTTTTATTTTTATTTTTATCAGGATGTAAGCCGCTCAGAGTCGGGTTCTCCCGATTGGGGCGGGGTATCAAGTGCGATAAATAAATAAATAATAAATAATAAACTAAGCTCTTCCACCCGCCCCCTTGTCCCGAAACACCTATCAATTGGTGCACTAAGGCACCAATTGATGATTGGTATGCCCTTGTGTAGCTAGTGATGTTAGGTAAGCTATTACCAGACAGCTTTTGCCTTAGTGCACTTTGGGGAAAGGGGAAACTTGGATGAGCCAAGTTTGAAAGGCACCACTTGCCTTTGTTTAGAAAAAAAATCACCTTCCCACTTCTTGGGGATGCTAGTTGCTGTGGCACACTGGGACTTATCCCAGTATCCCAAATGACCACCACAGGCCTAAACGTAACCAGTGTCTGTCATTCCTACTGTATGTCTGGGGAACTGAATATGATCAGATGCTTTGTCCAACAGATGCCATTCAACAGCAGAGGAGGCCAGATTATTCCCCTAAGAATGCTTTGTAAGTGCATGGAAAACTCACATTAATTCAGTCTCCTTATTTAAACATACTGTATATGAACAATGTCTGTTTCTACTTAGGATCATGGAGACATGGTAGCCAGAAGAAATGCATATTGAAGTTAAAATAGCACCCTGAAGTTAAAGTAGCACCAGGCTACCCTTATCCATGACTATAAATATCCACATAACATGCATACACTCATATCATGGACACCAACCCTTTAGCCATCAGCTAAAATCAAGGAAGAGTTTTCTATACACCTCTCAAGCTATAAATATTAAATCAGAACAAGTTAGGCTAAATCGACTGAGAACAATGAAAACACACCTTACTGGATAAATGCCAAAGAGTGTCTATCACCAGTACAAGATGTTGGCAGCACCATCTGGAATATACTTAATATACACCAAAGCAAAGTAGGAAAATCAAAGAATAATCAAGTGAAATGGGGTCACTTGTGGAAAAATAAATCATTTCAACATTTAAGTGGATACAATTTGTTCCCTTGTTGTTGTTCAGTTGCACACTCGAGTCCGACCCTTTGTGACACCATAGACCACAGCATGCCAGGCTCCTCTGTCATCTGCCATCCTCTGTAGTCCACCCAGATCTATGTCCACCACATCAATTATGTCATCCAGCTATCTCATTCTCTGTCGTCCCCTTCTCCTTTGGCCTTCAATCTTTCCTAGCATTAGGACCTTCTGAAGTGGTCCTCTCTTTTTCATTTGGTGGCCAAAGTACTTCATCTTCATCTTCAGTATTTGTCCTTCCAAAGAGCAATTAGGATTTATTACCTTTAGGATTGACAGATTTGATCTCTTTATAGTCCAGGGGACTCTCAAGAGTTTCATCCAGCACCACAGTTCAAAGGTCTCTATTCTTCTGCACTCAGCCTTCTTTAGGGTCCAGATCTTACAGCTATACATTACTACTGGGAATACTATTGCTTTAACTATGTGGACTTTTGTTGGCACGGTGATGTCTCTACTTTTTAATATGCAGCCTAGGTTTGCCATAGGTTGCCTCCCAAGAAGTATGGTAAGTGTCATTTTATTTCATGGCTGCCTTCACCATCTGCAGTGATCTTAGATCCCAATAAGGTGAAGTCTGTCACTGCTTCCATTTCTTCCCCTTCTATTTGACAGGGAGTTATAGGGCCTGATGCCATGATCTTGGGTGGTTTTTGTGTGTGTGTGTGTGTTTTTTTTTTGATGTTCAGTTTCAGGCCAATTTTTCCACTCTCATCTTTCACCCTCATCAAGAGGCTCTTTATATCTTCTTCACTTTCTGCCATTAGGGTAGTGCATCTGCATATCTCAGGTTGTTGATGTTTCTCCCAGCAATCTTAATCCCAGCCTCTGCTTCTTCCAGCCCTGCATTACACATGATGTACTCTGCATATAAGTTAAATAAGCATGGTGAAAATATACAGCCTTGCTGTACTCTTTTTCCTATTCTAAACCAATCAGTAGTTCCATATCCTGTCCTAACTGTTGCTTCTTGACCCACATACAGATTTCTCAGAAGACAAGTGAGGTGGTCTGGTACTCCCATCTCTTTATGGACTTGTCACAGTTTATTGTGATCCACACGATCAAAGTCTTTGGTGTAGTCAATGAAACAGAAGTAGACATTTTTCTGGTACTCCTTTGTTTTCTCCATGATCTAGTGAATGTTTGCAATTTGGTCTATAGTTCCCCTGCCTCTTCGGAATCCAACTTGCACTTTAGGAAGTTATCAGTCCATGTGCTGCTGAAACCTAGCTTGTAAGATCATGAGCATGACCTTACGAGCATGTGAGATGAGTGCAATTGTATGATAATCTGAACATTCTTTGGCATTGTCCTTCTTTGGAATTGGAACGTAGACTGTCCTTTTCCAATCTTCTGGCCACTGTTGTGTTTTCCAAATCTGCTGGCATACTGAGTGCAACACTTTCACAGCATCTTCTTTTAGTGCTTTACATAGCTCAACTGGAATACCATCATCTCCACTAGCTTTGTTGTTAGTAATTCTAGGGCCCACTTGACTTCACTCTCCAGAACGTCTGGGTTCAGGTTAATGATCACACCATTGTGAGTGCCAGTGATTTTAAGGTCCTTTTCAGAGAGTTCTTTTGTGTATTCTTGCCATCTTTTCCTAATCTACCATCTTTCTCCTTTATCATGGCCATTTTTGCTTGATATGTTCCCTTAATCTCCCCAATTTTCTTGAAGAGATCTCTAGTACTTTCCCTTCTGTTGTTTTCATCTAAGACAGGGATTCTCTACCTTTTCAAGTTGGGGGCTTGGTCACACTCCCTCAAACAGATGAGGGGGCGAGACTGGTTGTCCTCCTGCCATTTACGGCTGTTGCAAATGCATTTCCGAAGGCTGTGGACTCATTTATGGCTGTTGTAAATGCATTTACAAAGACCGCTTACAGTGAATAGTTCCTATTTTGCCATTACCAGTTAGAGAGGACTCCAATCTCACAACTAGAGGGAAATATTCAGCTTTATTCTCCCATGTATTTGTGTGTGTGCAAAAATGATATTATTCAGAGTGAAATTGACAGCACTTGTAAAATCAATTGCTTCCACAGAAGACAAAGCATGTATGTTTTGCATGATCCATTCTCTAAATGTATCTATAGTAGGGCAGCCAACTATCCCGCATTCTGCGCGGCAATCCCATTTAGGGAGGGGGAATTTCGACTTACCCTTGTTTCGAAAATGGTACCAGACCTCCCCCGTTGCGTCATGGAAGCACCGGTTTCCACTACGACCGGCAGGAAAATTAAAGAGAAACGGAGCCGAAAAGGCTCCAATAAACTGCGCCTGCGCAGAAACCCAATCTGGCGCCAAACTGGGTTTCTGCGCAGGCGCAGTTTATTGGAGCCTTTTCGGCTCCGTTTCTCTTTAACTGCCTGCCGGTCGGAGTGGAAACCGGTGCTTCTGTGACGCAACAGGGGAGGTCCGGTACCATTTTCGAAACAAGGGTAAGTCGAGATTCCCCCTCCCTAAATGAGATTGCCGCGCAGAATGCGGGACGGTTGGCCGCCGTGATCTATAGGCAATTCCAGAAATGGAGCCTATCTGTCACCCTTGCTATTGCAAGAACAAAGCCCTTTTGTACTTTCACAAACTAACTAGAAGCTTATACAGTTGCAATCTTAGAATCTTGTTTTGTTTTCTTGTTTTTATGAAGCGGCCATTCACATTCAAAGCTATTCTACCCAGAAGGTTCTGTTTAGGGAGTTTCCATGAAAATCATTCCAGCTCCTTTTAAATTTTTGAATAAATGTCTGGTTTTGCTTCAAAATTTGTCAGAAGCTAAAAGACTTTATATAACAAATGAAAGCAAAGTATTCATTGGAGACTACAAGCAGCAAACTTCAGTTGTGATGACTATCCTATGTAGGGGGTAGGTGTCTTGGGAAAGTGGTTGCTCTGATGTCAAATAGTCATGCAGAGACAAATTTGAGATTCTTGGCATTGGCAATTCACTTTGCTATTCATAATGTATTCTATAATGAAATCTGTGTGAAAGCAAGTAGAGTTAACAATTCTTTCTTTGGTTCACAGCCAGTACTATGGGTATGGGTGTCCTTCCCAACTGAGAAGGAAATAGACTCAGCCCTGTACTTCAGGGGGACAAAATAGTCTTTCCTATTCTCACAGTTCTCAGGCATATTTGATGTTATGTGTAGCCTTAGGAGTCAAGAATGAATCCATAATCCTCATTCTATATTTTATGAACAACATTTTAAGTACTGAATTGTTAACTCAATGAGTTAAATATTCACAACTCTTTACCATCAACAGCATCAACTAACTTTTTAGTGTCTGACTTCTATGGCAGTGGTGCCCAAACCCCTTTTTTTATTGCTGCGCCAAGGGGCTCTCCCAGTGCCACAGATTTTGAAATCGTGAAGGCTCTGAAAATTTTCCCAAGGCAGCAATCCACGTTGCCAAAGGCTGCTGCAGCAATGGGACCAAGTCAGAGGCTGCTTGGAGCAGCAGGGGCAAAGTGTAATTGATGATGATGATGATGATGATGATGATGATGATGATGATGATGATGATGATGATGATGATGATGATGATGATGATGACAGGCGGTGGGAGTGGGGGTGGTGGTGGTCTGGAGAGGGCCTGGGTTCTCAGCCCAGGCCGGATTAATGAGATGTGTGGGCCTAATTGGGCCCACAGGCCGTAGTTTGTGCACCGCTGTTCTAAGGGAAGGGTAACTGGTGGTTCTCTCCTCTTCACCCAGCCACAGTTCTGCAGTGGAAAATATGGGAAAATACAAGTGGGCACCACACACTTTGCAGCATGACTGAATCACATTTATGTCTCAGTCTGGGTTACTTTGCTAGGTATAGTGGCAGGAGGGAGATAAGATGGGACTCAGCACAAGGGAAATTACACATGCCTCAAAATCAAAACTTGAGAAAGTTAATTTCTGGATTAGAACTCACAGAATTCTATAGCCAGTAAGGCCAGTACCTATGCTGGCTGGAAGTTTCTCAGAGATGTTAGTCTATTTAAAAAAAAAGAGAGAGAGAGAGAGGAACATTTCCAAGTTCTCTTTGCCTTGAGCTCCCTGGAGAAAAGGAGAGAATAAACAAAATAAGCAGTGTAATGACATGACTTCATGGCTGACAATAACAAAGAAGAAGAGCCCCAGCCCATGATGGTTTGCAAAAATATGGATGCCTCAAGGTAGGACCAGCTGGCTTGAAAAGGAGAAAAATAGAGGCAGGTAAAAGAAAAGTCAGCAACTTCACTTGAAGGCTATTATAATTATAATGCAATCTGTACACTTTAAATGCATGTGGGAGGATAGTTTAAAAGGTGGAAGTCTTAGCAATCAACATCACCATTGCTTACTCTGCATGGCAAGTCAAGAAATTAAGCTGGAGCGATGCAGCCACAACAGCGGAGAGAACTGTGACATATGGGTTATAAAATTAAATGCACATATGAAAATTGTAGCTCATGTTTTATAATCTTATAAAATAAAATTTGGGGGGAAATGATGAGGCAGGGAAATGGCATGGGAGATTTTGTATCGGGAGTTTTAGATTTTCATAACTTTAATGGCAGACTCCAGCTAACTACAATAATATGCCAAGCTATTTTATATTCACAGCTGCTACTTTATATAGTTTAGTGCAATCACCCATGGGGGCATAGCTAACATTTCAATATTCACTGAATAATTAGCCAAACACTGCCTTTTGATGCAATTCAGGGGATAGATGATTCCTTGAAACTTAGGCAATAGAATGTCAGCCTGCTTGAATTTAAGTAGTCTCATCATATTCTAATATTAGGAAGCATATGGATGTTCTTCTGCTTAGAACAAAGAATGCTTTTATATAAGTGGTTTGGGGCATATTTAAGGATACTACGGATGTGGAGTACAACTCCATAGCTATATCTAATGAACTTTTTTCTTCATCATCTATTTGGTGAGAATGTGTTTTCTTGTGACAAAGTTACAGAATGGGCATAGGCAGTACTGACTAAAGACATTGGAAATGCAGATCTTTGATCCATAAGACAGAATCCATTTGTATTTGCTTGAGTTCTACTCTGTGTAGAGGTTTCTCATCCACTTGAACTCATAGTGCCAGTGGTCTGTGTGAATGTGCTAATATAAATTAGTGTCTGAACAATTGTGATGGTAATGATTCAAGGTTTTCATACTAGGGACCTTAAATATTTACTTTTAAAATATCTTGTAGGTTGTAGTCATTCCCCCCATTTCTTCATAATAGTTGAGCAGACTCTTTTAGATAACAACAAGGAGGGGTTTGCCACTAAAAAGCTAGAATAATTTCAAGTGCAGGAGGCACTAAATGGAAGTAATGTAAAACAGAGGAGCATGATTAATTGAAATAAGCATACTTTGTTGCAGAGACACTCAGGGCCAAAGCTGATGTATGCAACATGGATGATTGAGTTCCCTATGTATAGTTTGCCAATTTCCTAATGATATGGTTCAGGGACGTAGCCAGGGGGCGGGGGGGAACCTCCAGAGCTAACAGCCTACCCCCCAACCCACCTTTTGATGCCAATGTTAGTGTGTCATTGTTGCCCCTCCTGAATTTGTTTGCCCCTCAGTGAAAAATCCCCCCTTAATCTAGAATCTTGGCTACGGCCCTGATATGGTTCCTCAAACTAATTTTAGCTTTGGTATTCAGGCAGTACAGGACTTCAGTGGCTTAGTTTTTAAGACACTGAAATTATTTATTTTAATTTTTTTTTCAAATTTATACCTTGCTCAGGCGAACCTGACTCTAGGCGGCTTACATAGTATAAAAATAGCATCACAAATTCAGCATTATAAACAAACTCCTACGAGACAAGGTCTTTTATCACCGCCCGGGACCCACAGGTTTTGTTCCCTTCGAGGCCGGCTGGCCGAGGTAGAGACCAGCAAAGCATCAGCAGCATCTTCGAGCCTCCCTCGGCCACAGGAGGCTCCTTTTATCCTCCCTGCCGGTGGCGGGGCCGGGAGGGTGCAGCGTCGGCGGCATCTTCGAGCCTCCCTCGGGCACGGGAGGCTCCTTTTATCCTCCCGGCTGGTGGTGGGGCTGGGAGGGTGCAGCAGCGTCGGCATCTTCGAGCCTCCCTCAGCCACGGGAGGCTCATTTTATCCGCCCAGCTGGTGGCGACTGGAAGGTCAGCAGGTCACCAGTTTGAGACCTGAGTACTGCATGACAGAGTGAGCTTCCGTCTCTGTCCCAGCTCCTGCCAACCTAGCAGTTCAAAAGCAAGAAATTGCAAGTAGATAAATAGGGACCACTTCAGTGGGAAGGTAAACAGCATTCTGTGCACTCCGATGTCAAGGCATGCCTGCCACATATCCATGGAAATGTCTGTAAACACAGATAGTGCTGGCTCATTGGCTGTAAACAGAGATTAGCACTGAACCCTAGCATCGGATATGACTAGCTTTCAAGCAAGGGCAACCTTTACCTTTATTCAGGCCGTGCTTCTTAATAGAAAGCATCCTGTCAAGTGTCACATTGAAGTATTTTGGTACTGAACAATGTTGTAATCAATTCCCTCGCCGCATAACATCCAAATCAACCCCTGCTTCTTGGTTTCTAAGGTGGAAAGCACACACTTGTGTCTTACTCCAGTTAGGCTTCAAATGGTTGATGGTGTAACACTGTACTAAATTTTCAAGTGTTTCAGTAAGTTTTCCATCTGTCTCATCAAAACCCATTCCTTATACAGTCATTACTGTGTCGTCGGCATAGAAGAACAATTCTGTATTGTCAGGAACTGGTTGATCATTTGTGTATATATTATACAGTGTTGGAGACAATAAACTTCCTTATGGTAGGCCATTCTTCGGCAACCTCCATCTATTGTGCTTGCCATTCATCAACACATGGTCAGAAGGTCGGCAAGTTGACAGTTCAAAACCCTATCACTGCATGGTGGAAAGAGCACCCATCTCTGTCCTAGCTCCTGTCAGCCTAGCAGTTTGAAAGCAAGAAATTGCAAGTAGATAAATGGGGACCACTTTGTTTGGAAAAATATTGGGGACATGAAAGGAACCTCAGTTTGGAAATCCCCTGAGTGGAATTCCTCCAGCAAAAATCCTTTTAATGCAGAAAGCACCTTTGTGTGTTTCTGACATGATTTAAAAAATTATGACATGAACCTGCTGACTCTACTGTATTTTCTTCTGTAGGAAAACACTCAGTTTGTATCTGGATGCTTCTACATCAACAAGCAGGACAACACATTTCCATAGATATTGCACATTACTGCAAAAGCTCTTCTGATGATCATCCTTTTTGTCCTGATAGACACTACTACCCTTTCTCAAAAAACCCCCACTAAACACACAGAGAAAATGCTCACGTTTACTAACCTTGCTAACTTCTATCACAACCAAATTGTGACCCATTTTCTCTCAACATTTACTTCTGATAGCTGTATCTCTCCTCTGACCATAATGTGCTTGTATAAGTGTACATAACTTCAAAAAGTCACAAACACAGAAACAAATCTGAAAATAACTTAGATGAAGTATCAGCCTCAACAAATATTATTCAACGTTCCTTGTTTCCTCCATGATTTCACACAAAAATTTCACATTCACAAGTTCATGCACTTCCAGAAACTCTATAGTGCAACTACGAGCGCTCTACCTTGTGTTTTTTACTTCTTGATATTTGTAATAGACTTGATTCTGCACACAGAGACATTTATTCAGACATGGGGGTCCACAATATATTTGAATCCTAAGGAACTATCTTATAATTCAAACAATTTAAGGTCTAAAATCCAGTTGTGTGGTACTTTGGATCATGGTCATAATCTTCTATATCTATTTTAGTATAACTTGTGTTTCTAAGCAAGTATGGTCTGACTATAAATCCAGCCAACTGTCTACTTGGGGGCTGCTCAATGGCATGTGTGAATCACCCCTATCAAGGATGCAAATACATTTTCAGGAACAAAACTCCTACCTTTGTTCATAATGTATTACACAATAAATTAGCAATTTTTTCAATTGACTTTTCTGACATGGTCTTTTACTCTTAGCTATGACTTAATATACTTTTATCACAATTTATACATCATTGTGGTGATCACTCTGTGAGCAAATTGACATGAGTTATACAACTGGTATCTCTAATGACATTTTAGATGGTACTCACCAATCTCAATGAAATAATATAAAGTGAAGTGAGTTTTACCTTTTTCAAACTCTACTAAGAAAAATAATGGAGGAATGGGTAGAAGAATGAATAGTCTGAAGCATGGGAAAGCCTTGAGGACACATTGGCATTTATAAGTGGTAGTTAACATTAGAAATACATTTTTGGTGATACTTTATTTCTGGAAGAGTATGAAGATGATAGCTGCAAAGGTCCTGTGTAATGTCTCAGTAAATAGATAATAGAGTTTACAACAGAAAAATAAGTATTAAGGAAACAACAATTATGTCTGATATGCTGTAGCATTGGAAATAAATTACTAGCCAAATGGAAATAAGTCACAGGGAACAGAAAGCAGGTTCGAACATACAGTAATACCTCGGATAATGCTAAGACTTGGTTCCACAAGTCTTGGTGTTATCCGATTTTTAGTGTTATCCAATTCATGTTAAAATCCTATGGGATAGATCGGATAACGTTAAAGCTCCATAGAGATACATTGTAACCGCACAGGCTTTAGCGGTTGTTATCCGATCCATCCCATAGGACCTTAACGTTATTTGATCCAATTCTCCTCCCCAGATTACTTAACGTTATGCGATTTTAGCGTTATCTGAGGTAAACGTTATCCGAGGTATTACTGTATATAGAAAAAAGTCCATTGAGTATCAGATATTCTCTGCCCGAGAAGATCTTTCTTTATATTATGAAAACAGGTACACTAATACCCCAGATAATGCTAAAACTTGGTTCCACAAGTCTTAGCGTTATCCGGTTTTTAATGTTGTGCAATGCATTGATTGCACAAATGTTTAAAAAAAGCCCTGTTCCTTTTCCGAAGAGGAAAGGGAACATGGGTTCGATCCACCTGCCTCTTTGGAAAAGGCAGTGGGGATTCCATGCGTGGAATCTCTGCTGCCCTTTCCAAAGATTCAGGTGGATTGAGTCAAGCAATGGTTTGGTTTGGATGAGGGCATGCACACCTGTTATCTCAGCCCCCCCCCCCAACAGAAGCTATGAGCAACACAGCGGTGGTTTAGTTAGGGGTAGAATGGGCATGTGTGTCCTCCCCCAAACCAAACTGGTGCTGTGAGCATTGCAACAGAAGTTTGGTTAGGGGGAGAATGGGTGTACATGCCCTCCCCCCAACCAAACCAGTGGGTGTGCGTGGCATTCTCCCCAACCAAACCAGTGATCGGACGCTCAGACCGCCGGTTTGGTTGGGGGTAGGGTGTGCATGCCTATTCTCTCCCCAACTAAACCAGCGATCACATGATCGGCCCACTGGTTTGATTGGGGAGGAGGACACGCATGCCTGTTCTCTCCCAAACCAAACCGCCAAGGCCACCTCCATGTTTGGCCCCGGGACTCGTCCATCTGTGTATGAACTGTTGTTTTTTATGGTTAAGGTGAGAGCCCTGACATTGTCGGATCATGTACTTTATTTTCATATTGTATCCTATTATTGAAACTATGTTATGTATATGTAACTGGAACTGTACCCTGCAACCTTATTTTGCAGTGTCGTTTTGTTTTGTTGCACTGCTTACTGTATTGTTATATTTATTGCTTTATACTGTATGATTTTTGATTATGTTTATTACCTCTGATTGTCTGATATGTATGGTTTCTGTAAACCGCCCTGAGTCGGTTGCACCGAGTAGGGCGGTATACAAATCGAATAAATGAATGAATGAATGAATGCACACTCGGACTGCCAGTTTGGTTGGGAGGGAGGGTGCATGCATCCCTTCTCTCCCCAACCAAACCTGTGATCACACGCTCAGACCGCTGGTTTGGTTGGGGAGAAGGGTGCATGTGCCCGTTCTCTCCCCAACCAAACCAGCGATCACGTCCTCAGACTGCTGGTTTGGTTGGGAGGGGGAGAGAGTGTGTGTCTGTTCTCCACCCAACCAAACTGGTGGTCAGATGCTCAGACCACCAGTTTGGTTGGGAGGAGAATGGGTGTGTGCACCCTCCACCAAACCAAACTGCCACTCTGAGTGGAGATCTCTGCCCCAAACCCCACAGGGCTTTTTACCACTCCACGCTTCTTTGATTTAAAAGACATTTTGTTTCATATGTGGGCATCTGATATTTCACCTTCAATAGGACAAATTTTATAAAATCTTGCTATATAGCATTAAATCTACCCACTTTTGACAGACCTTTTTTAACCTTAAACTCTCATGTCAATTTACCTTTAATAGCTCTCCAAAATTCTTTATAGCATTCAAGGAGCTGAAAATAAAATCTTACTCTCCATTTCTTTGCTATAATTTGTCTTGTTGCACTAACCACAATTTTTATTACTTCCTTTCTTTACCATTTCAGTTGGACATCTCCAAAGGAGATAGATAAAACAGTTCTTTCTGGATGATAATCAAGTTTCATAGATACAATCTTATTCATTTCATTAAAAATGATTTTCCATATTATTTTTTTATTTCCTCACATTCCCGCCACAAATGGAAAGAGGTATCAACCTCTGGATTACACCTCCATCATATGGCAGAAAGGAGCATTTTTCACAGGTAATTTGTAAGCATCACATATTCTTTATGGATGTGTTTTGCAAAGATATTCTTCTGCTGCTGATTGTGGAACTGAGAACCTTTTTGGAGAAAATGAGAAAAGATAATCAAAAAAATGAAAGGCACATCAGATTATGGCATTATCCATGACAACATTATAGACTTACTTAGTTATCTTTAAGAAAGACTGAAAAGTACTGATATGAAAACTACTCTTGCTTTACATCTCAGCTACAGTAAGAATTGCTAAAAAAAAAAAAAGGAAATAACCAAGATAAAGAAATGAAAGAAAATGAGAAGGAAAATGTTCTTCCTGGAGATACCTTTGACTAAATTAAGTTCTAATAACATTTCAAATACATGCATTTATCTACGTGTATTTTTCAAATGAGTTATTTTTGTTCTGAAACTAGCAGTGTAAGGATCTCAGGGTGCAAAATGCATCCATCCTGAGATGATATGTAGTTGTGTAGAGCTTCTGGAATTCTATGGGTACCAGAGAGGTACTGTTTATGATGCATGTCCTCATACAAAGATGTAGAGACATGAGATGATACATGCATACATGTTTTATAGACTATGCAAAAGTCTTTGAGCAATTGCAGCATGAAAAAATGATCACAGTACTGAAAAAAATAGGTGTAGATGATAAAGATAACAGAATCATCACCCACCTTTATTGGAATCAGACGGCTCAAGTCAGAGTTGAAGAGCAGCTGAGAGAGTAGGTTCAAATTCATAAAGGTGTGTTACAAAGCTGTGTGTTGTCCCTGACATTATTTAATATATATTCGGATGACACAATGTTGTTGGCAGACACACTCTGGTATATCAAGCAATCAGGCTTTGTCCAACCCTGCCCTCACCTCTGGCACCTTGGGGCACCAATAGCAATGTATGGGATTCCCCCTATCCCCCCATAGGTGCCCCTATCACTCCCTGTCCAGCACTTTCCCATAGTGCCTTGCACACCCCTTGTTGTTGGCCACAAACCTTGCAGATCTTCAGTTGATGTTGGATTGAGTTAGAGCTTCAAACACAGAATATGGTTTGGATTTCAACACCAAGAAGATGAAATATCTGGTTATAAGCTGAAAACCAACTCCTGGCAAGCTAATGACAGGAACACAAGAAATTGAAAGAATAGATAAAATTGTTTATTTGGGGAGTATGTTAAATGAAAATTGGGGTCCTGAGGTAGACATTAAAATATGAATAGAAAAAGAAAGACCCACCGTCATAAAAATGTGACACTTGTTATGCAACAGAGATTTAACTCTCACTACAAAGATCCAAATAGTTAGCTGATACATATTTCCAGTGTTGCTATATGGAGCCAAAGCTTGGACACCAACTAAAGCATCTGAAAGAGAAAAACAAAGCTTTTGAAATGTAGATTTACAGACAGCTGCTAAGGATATCATGAGCTGACCATGTGACTAATGTAGAAGTGTAGTGTTGGATGGATAAAAAACAAGAATTGCTTAAGTCCATCAAACAATGCAAGTTCCAATACCTTGACCATATCATGAGAAACTACATAAGCAGTGATGAGAGGTAACAGGTTCTCACCAGTTCACCAGAATCGGTAGTAACTTTTCCCAGTGTCCCAGAGAACTGGTAGCAGCTTTTTGGGGAAAAAACCTTTGGGGCTTACCTTTTCACTGGTTCCCCCATTGCGCATGCATGCCAAGCACTTGGTGTGCATGCACGCCTACAGTGCTTGGTGCATATGCATGGCCTCCTTGCTATCCTCCTAAGCGGGGAGGATAAAGAGAAGCTGCTAGCCTGAAGCTCCCTATAGCCTTCTCCCCAGGGTAAGTGACTCACCTTTGGATGGGGTGTGTCTCTGTGTATTTTAATGTGTATTTAATACCTTTACCTATATTGACGTACTACCACAGTTCCTAAAAAGGCCTGGCTTGGAGTTTTTAAGCAAAGTCTTGGAGTTACCTCATCAATAAGCTACACCTGTGCTGTTCCAAGTGCTGTTGGAGAACCCTTAAGGAGGTACAGCTGTTTTACATTTACATTAAGGCATATTATCCTAGAGAACTGGTTAGGCAAAGACTTAGTACCTAACTTCTTTAACTGTTGAAAAGTTGAAAAGTGCCAAAATGAAGCCATCTTGTGGTGAGTTCATTCTGTAGTTGCTTCCATCTGACCTAGTGTGAGAAAGATTAGCCAGAATAAGCTTTAAGCTCTGGTTTAAAAGCTCTGGTTGATTTGTGTTTGGGGTGGCTGGCTGGCTGTATTTTAATGTATTATTTATTTATTTATTTATTTAATTTATTTACGGGTTTGTGTTGTGGGTGGATGGGTGGGTTGAGAGGTGTGTGTGTGTGCGTGCGTGCGTGCTTATTTTTAGTTTATTTTTTGGTATTTTTTTGTATTTTTGTATTTTTTTCCTTTAGCCCCACCCATGACATCATGACATCATGATGTTAGTTCCGCCCACACTGTGATGATGTCATGGTGGGGTAGTAAAATTTTTGACATCCCACCACTGTATAAGGTATAGTATATTCCAACTTGCTCTGCAAGGAAAGATCCCTGGGAAGAGAGACCCTGAATATAGACAGACTTCATGGCTGAAGAACCTGAGAGACTGGTGTGGGATGTCCATGGAAGAACTGTTCCAAGGAGGTAGGAGCAAGAAGACTATCGCTATGATGATAGCCAATATCTGGAATGGATATGACACAAGAAGAAGAAGGAGGAGGAGGAGGAGGAGGGAATGAACATTACTACAAGCACTTAAAATACACTGCTGCACAGATGAACGTTACAAAAGTGTAAGGAATTCAAATTTGTGATTTCCAAATTTGGCAGCAGCCCAGGCAACCACCTTAGTGAGAATCCTGATTACAAGGGCCATTCTAACAGTCAGTTCACCAAACTCAACAAAAAAAATAGGCTTTTTTTCTTCCAATCTTGTGCAAAACAGCTATATCCCACCATTGCTGCATGGTACATAGACCCAATTCCTGCCATATTAGCAAACATAATGCTCCCTAACTCTTTTTGTTATTCCTAGCTGGGATGAGACATAAAAGCTCTATTTTTAATAAATAAATAAATAAATCCAGGTTTTTGTGGAAAGTACTTTTCAAACTTAACTTTAACTGGATTATCTTCTATATCTCTTTGATAGCTTTGTGATGTATAAATACAGTGTTTAATTTTTTTTTTTAAAAAAATAAGTTTAATCTTCTCAGATGAAGAAAGCACAATGCTAATAAAAGCTGTTTTTATGTTATACCGAAATTTTCCCCAGAGTAGTTCTATCACCTTCTCTCCACATTCTGACTCAAATGATTCCATTAAGAATTAGTAGTTTTCCTTTGTTTTCTTGGTTACAATAGCTAAAAATCAACGTATTGTATGAGAAGGAATGAGCCAACAAAGCACATATGGATGAGAAAGAATGCGAATGTGAATGGAGATGTTGGCAAATAAGTATTGCTGTGGAATCGTAGTTTACTAAAGAAATAATACATAAATGACCAAAACATAACATTTAAAGAAAAGTCATTAGTAGTCTAGTTTTCCATTTTTAAAACATCCCTCAGCTGATATCCCAGTATGGGTTTTTATGAGTAAAGTCATAGCAGGTTGCCAATTATACATTGCCTGCTGCTACTTGGATTAACAGAGGACACTTTTCAGAGGAAATTGCTTCCTAATTACTATCAAAAATTTCAAGTAATCAGAAGATCTTAATCCTTCAGAAGAGTAAATTAATCCTCTTTGCTAACTCTCACCACTTCATTCTCTCCTCAAATAAACTGATACTAGGAAAGGAGTGTTCAGAATTACTTTACTAGCAGCTTTAATATATATATATAAACACACTCACACAGGTAAAAGGATAAATGTAAAAATAACAGATTAAATTTAAACATATGTGGTCAGATAATTAGTGATAAATGTCTAGAAACAGATTTATGTATCCTGGGCCAGTGTTTGGAAGTGGACTTAAAAGTCTAGATTTCAGTGGTTTTATTACCACCTTTGTATTAATATCATTGAATTTTATCCCATTTTAATGATTTTTGTACACTTTATCCATGTCCTGCCCATCTTCTTTTTGCCACATAATTCATCAACTACATCACACAGTCTGGTTCTTTGGCATAATTCCTTATTGCTGACCTTATCCCTGATTGTTAATCTACATATCTGTCTTTCCATTGCTCTTGGGTTTACTGTCAGTTTTTCTTCATCTGATTTTGTTATTGCCCATGTTTCAGATGCTTGCAACATTGCTGGTAACACTGTAGTACTGAATATGTTTGCCTTGATATTCATCAGCAGACTGTCATCTGGCAATCCAAGCTGCTTTGCATCTTCTTATCCACTCACCACATGTTATGTTATCTGGTTGGATTTGCTGACCGAGGTAGACATAATCAGCTACTTCTTCAATCTCGGTTCCATTTATGGTGATGGAACCCCAATTACATTGGCCATTTCTCATTCATTTTGTTTTTGTTAAATTCATCTCCAACCCAACATGTTTAGAAGAGTTCACCAACTGCTGGAGGTTATATTTTAGATCACTGTGGCTGTTTGTAAAAATGATGCAGTCACCAGCAAACAGAAGATGGGTCAGTCATTCTCCATCAACCTTAATACCACCTTTAAATTTGATTTTATGAAAGAGACTTTCCAAAGATATCGTAAAAAGCTTCAGTGATATTGTGTGTCCTTGAGAAACATCTTTATTGATTGTAATATGACATATTTCAGATAGCAGTTCTATATCAGTAGTGCATCTCATATTAATGCTTCTTACAACATTGACATATGCTGAATTTATTCCAGCTTCATGTAGCACATTGAGAGTAGCATTTGTCTCCACTGAGTCAAATGCCTTTTGGCAATCAACAAATGCAAGGCATACTGGCACCCTGTATTCTCTGTTTTTCTCTAGTAGTTGTCTGGATGTGGTCGAGAGTGCAATAGCATCTTCTAAAACCCACTTGTTCTCTGCTGAATTCTATGTCTTTGAATATTCTTTGCAGAAGGATTCTAGTAAACAACTTATAAAATTGAGAAAAAAGGGTGATGATAATTTCCCAAATCTTCTGCAGAGTAAAACCTCGGATAATGCTAAAACTTGGTTCCACAAGTCTTGGTGTCATCTGATTTTTAGTGTCATCCGATGCATGTTAAAATCCTATGGGATGGATCGGATAACGTTAATGCTTCATAGAGATACATTGTAACCACACAGGCTTTAGCGGTTATTATCCGATGCATCCCATAGGATCTTAACATTATTCGATGCAATTCCCCCCCCCCCCAATTACTTAACGTTATGCGATTTTAGCATTATCCGAGGTAAACGTTATCCGAGGTATTACTGTATCTCCTTTCTTTATAAGTAGCACAGTTTCAGATGCCATCCAAACTCGGGGAAAACTTGCAGTTCTCAAGTAATTTGTAAAGCATTCAGCAAGTGCCCTATGGCGTGTGTGACCCCCTACTTTTAAATGCTCAGCTTTTATCTCATCTTTCCTGGGGTATTTGTCTGGTTTTGTCTTTCTTATGGCAGCATGCACTCCACTGCGTGTTACTGACAGAATTTCTCCTGATTTGGCATGTGAGGCAATTTTGCTTATTCATTCTTTGGAAGTACTGTATATAGATTGTTATAGAAAATTTTTTATGTTTTAACTTGCTTTACAACATTAAAAAAATAAGAATCAGGGTTTTTTTTTAAAGTTAGAGAAGCTCTGTACAGATTATATGTTGTACTCTGAGCCACATGACTCAACATACATATAAGTTCTACTGATATTTCTTTATAGGTGTAATGGAGTAGAATGAGGATGGTACTCAACATTCTGACATTGAACATGGATTTCTTTAAAATAGAAACTGTACATCACAGAAAGATGTCTCAAAACTTATCATACCCTGTACTCTGCAAATTAGGCCTTATCCTCTGCTCATCTATTCTGATAATTTATTGGGGAAAGAAGGTTAATGAATAAAATATCCTTATGTGGGTCGTCTATGTGCAAGATGAAGGATCTATATATTTCTGGGTAGGACATGCATGTTTAGAGAGTTGCATATATAGTCTAGATACTTTCTAAACCAGAGTTTCTCAACCTGTGGCCTGTGGGCTGGATCCAGCCCAAGGGACCATTCCATCCAACCCATTCCCTTGCTCCCACCACCGCTGGGGCATGGCCAAAAAAAGGTTGGGAACCACGGGTCTAGGAAGAACTGAAGTCCAGCACTTCTCTTCATGCAGAGAATAATCTCCTCCTAAAAAAGAGTATAATAGTTGGTTTAGGGACTTGGGGATGAACATTCCAAGGAGGAAACTGTGGAGATCAATTGGAATTGGCATGAAGATTGCCATGCTAAAGAGAAGCTTGCTTGTCTGGATTAATATAATTAATGGGATGAGAGTACTCACTTCTACAGAGGACAGTTTCTCTACCACAGGGGTTCTCAACCTATGGCCTGTGGGCTGTATCTGGCATGTGGCAACATTCCATCTGGCCCATATCCCACTGCTGCCATTGCTGCCATTGCTGACACCGCCACTACCACCACTGTCCTTTTTCTCTCCACCTGGCTTGGCATGTCCCTAGTGCCACTCCATAACAGGGCAGGTGCCCTGCTATGGATCAGTGTTAGGGACACGGGAAGCCAGGCAAAGGGGGAAAGGGTGGTGCTGCCACCAGCAGAAACAGAAGCGGCAGACACATGCAGCCAGCCACATCCTTCCCAGGTGCTGCTGTGGCTGAGTGTGTGCAAGGAAAGGCAGGGGCCCTCCTTCAACCATGGAAGGCCTGTAAGCAGAGAAGCATTGGTAGCACTGGCATACAGGGAGTGTTTGCAGGGTGGACTGGTGGCATGGGGGGAGTGTTTGTCGTGGTGATGGCAGTGTTTATGGGGAGTGGTGGTGGTGGCCCCCCAACAGTCTGAGGGGGGATAATTCACCCCCAGGCTTAAAAAGGTTGAGAACCCCTGTTTTAAACCAACCTCCCTATTTTCAATTATCACATATATTAATGGAACATTTGTCTTCTGTGTTGTCCAGAATTTGTGCTTCTGCCATCACCCTCTTAAAACTTAATTTCCCTACTAGTAAATGAAAAATCTTTGCCCTTGTATGATGTCTTGTTGTTTGCAAATCATTAAATGCATCATAGTGAGATCTGCATACTAATTTTTGTATTCATTATTTTCAGTTCTAGCCATGCAGAGGATTAGAAATGCCTGCTATTTACTGGCACCCAGAGGTACTAAAGCCTGTTTCTGGCAGATTTTCCAGCTTGTTAATTACCTAAAAAAAGTGGTTTCAGAGAATCCATTACCTGCTTAAAACCCAATAATTTCAGAGCAGTGAGAAACATAATTCTTTTGTCTGTAAACAAGACTTATTTTTTCAAAAAAGAACCATTTTGGTTCTCTAACAAGCACAATAGCTGGTGGAAACTTGTATATCTCCATGGTGACATAAAAGATGATTTGCGAAAAACTTACCAAATAGTAAGATAGCCACAGTTTTGCCTTGTCATGTGAAAAATCACATTTCTGCTCAATAATAAATGACTGACTTATTCTTAGGACACATTAAGTTGTACACATATGTTTAGAATCTGGAACTCTTATGGCAAAACTAACAATTGTGAGGAATATGAAATGGGCTGCTTGTGTGCCTGCCAAAATGTTAGACTAATGATGAAAAGATCAATGTTGACTTCGAGAGGAACCATAAGATGAGCAATTATACATCTCACTTGTTGTACCTTGTTAACAGCTTTTTTTTCATTTCAGGCTGTTACTAGACAGCAGGGAAATATGATTTGATTAGGTATGTATTAATGGTTGATCAACTATGGTTTCCCCAGGTGTATTGCTGTAGCCATTCTGTTTGTAGGATCCAGCAGTGCAGGAGCTCCATTTACACAGAGCTGTAGAAGTGCACCTTGCTTGTACCACAAGATGGCAATTATTCAAGTAAAACTAATGATATATTATAGTGTTTTAAATTAAACTAAGGATGGTCAAAATCCTCTTACATAGCTACATAACAAATGTAACATTTGGAGGTGGCATGGGGAATTTTAATTTCAGTTCAAGATATGGCAAGGTTTTCTTGACCTGCACTCTTCCAGGTCATACAGCTTGGATTACAGAACCCTTGATGTGGGGCTGTGATTATGCCTGAAAAGAATGTACACATTAGAAAAGTGCACATAGGAAGGGGAAGGACATATATACCCGGAGTGAACTGAACACTGCAAAAACATGGCTTAGTACACACAGAGAAGCATTCAGGACACATATATGATTTAAAATATGCACACAGTTGGGATGTGGGCACTAAAGAAGAATAACTATACATGTCACAATGATGGTGGTGAGGAGGAGGATGGAGGAAGGTGACATGGAGTGGGATAGATGCCCACTGATACAAATGTGTATGCCCACAACTAAGATTGGATATGTGTACAGTTAGAATACAATAAAAGGAAGACTGACTTCTGTAATTCTATTTCATTTTTATCAAGAGAATTCAGCTTTACTGTTTTCTCCCACTTTCCATCATTATAGCAAATTTGCATTTTATGGAATCCATTATACAAGCAATTGAGAAATCAACTCACTGCACTGCCTTGTCTGCAAGTACAGTGTGATCCCACCAAAATGAGATGTTCTTTCCTGTGAAATGATGAGATCATAGGGTTCATTTGTCAGAGGGCTGGCACTTCTGTCTAGATTTGCATTAGTTTAACCATTCACAAAAATGGAGTGTTCCCAGAATAGTAAGCAAAGCTGTACAAATTGCTTTGAAATGTGTTGCTTGCAGGTGACTTTTGTATTTTCTAGGAAGTGGCAATGAACATAAACTAATGAGGAAGGAAGTTTCCCCAGTGTTCTGGGGATTCAAAAGCTTTGCATTCTAGACCTCTAACTATGAGTTGGTCCAAGGAAAAACACACAGTGGCCTATTTTTCACCATCAGGAGAAAATCAGGCTCATTAACCATAATTTACAGCACACATGCATTTTTTTTCTTGTCAATTTCTGCAGGACAGATGTTAAAGAACATCATATTTGTCTCTAATACAAGAATGCCTTTCTTTAAAAGAACATTACAATGCATTACAATACAATCAATAATATACATCACCAAGACCTATCAAAGTCTTTTTTCTACCTGATAAGAATAGACAGTCCCTTACCACCACTGTGAAAAAGTACTAAATATAAATAAGTTTGATTTTTTAAAATAAAATTAAAAATTCTCTACATTGATTTGCTTTTTCAGAATGCTATAGAGAGCAGGAACTCATAAACCCAGTATTGGACATTTGGGTCACTACTGGACTCACTTCCTGATTAAATTGCTTTGTGGCCTAACTTGCAAACTTGTTGTTGGCTGTGGAACAACAGGAATTTTGCATGGGATTGGTGAACCCAGTGCACACTTTGGGAACTTCTGTTACACTGACCTAGCAGAGTCAAAGTAAACAGTATATAAGCCAGTCATGTTGTTTGGGCTCAAGATGCAGAAAACCTTACTCATGCCTTTTCCCCATCTTTGATAAGACTCACAGAATCACAGTGTAACTGAGTTGGAAGGGGCCTTTTAGGCATCAAATTCAATCCCCTGGTCAACACAGGAATCCAAACCAAAGCACACCTGACAGATGGTTGACCAATTCTCTCTTGAATGCTTTCAGTACTGGAGTGCTCATCACCTTTCAGGGTAATTGTTTCCATTGTTGCAATGCCCTTCATTGTATGAAAAGCTTTCAAGTACAGTAATACCTTGGATAACGATTGCATCGGATAACGCTAGAATCGGATAACGATGCCTTGTTTTGGAAAAAATGTGCATCAGATAATGATCTGTTAGTGTTATCCAATGCAATCGTCTGCTGGGGCAGGGGGGCTGGAAAGGTGAGGGGGGCTGAGGGTGATCACTGGGTTTGTCCCCTGAAGCACCCTCGAGCCCCAGCTAGTGATCACTGGGGCTGGGGGTGCTTTGGGGGACACACCATGCGGGTTGTCCCCAAAGCACCCCCCAGCCCCAGCAATCACTAGCCTGGACTCAGCTTGGCTTCGGGGACAAACTGTGCAGTTGGACAAACCACACGGGTTGTGCCCGAAGCCAAGCAGAGGCCAGGATAGCTAGCCTGGGTGCCACTTGGCTTCAGCCACAGCTAGCCTGGACTCCACTTGGCTCCAAGCACAACCCGCCCAGGTTGTGGTCCCTGGCCATGCCTTTGTTCACAGGTTGTGTGATACTATGACTGGGATGTCCAAGAAATTTCACCATATCAGGATAACTGGGGGTATCCAAACAGACCTCCATGTATGTCACGATCCAGCCGGCCCCCACACGTCTGGAAAACCCCTGGAAACCAAAACAAACCTACACAGGGCGAGCTGGACGGCTAATTAGAATAGAGATACAACTCTCAACTGCTTATCAGCTCTTAAGGGGTTTTTATTTGGTAGCGTGTTCAAAGATTCGTGTGTGTGAAAGGCAGCTCTTACCCTTTTTAGTCCAATGAAGACACGTTGTTCAGAAAAATGATGAAGATTTATTGATCAGGTTCATAAAGCATAAAAGTCAGTAGCATAGGTCAGTCCAATAAAGTCCACAGGTAAATCTAGGTAACCATTTTTAAGGAGCAAAAGTGCTTAGCTCCTAGGCTAAAGATTTCTAGCCCATTGAGATGCAGAAACAAAAGCTCTCTAATCAAAAACAGGTCTTAATCCATGAAGACACAGAGACGAACTCTTTCTTCTCTCCAAAATGGAGAATTTGCAGTCAGATGGGACTGCTTCAGCCAATCAGGTATCAGCAAGCAAAAGAGAAAACTTTCTCAAAACAACAGTACATTGTTTACACACGTGCACACAGAATGAACTGGGGCTAGTCATAACATTGCTCTTAGCTTACAAAAGATAAGAAATACTGAAAAACATGATTGAAAAACATGCTGTTACACAGCCTTGAGGCTCAGAGAGAGAAAAATGGATTTTTCTGAGGCCTATTTGAAAATTGGCAATTTCAAGCCTTAGGAAATAGGTTCATTTCCTGACACGCCCTCCTTTCTGGAAAGGCAAACCGGGGGTTTGACTTTACCAAAAGGCATTGTTTACTAATGTGAGCAAAGCAATTGAGCAAACAAGCTATCCCTTATATATGGAGGATATCAAGCGTTAAAGCTTCTTCCAGTTTTAGTTACTGGAGGTACACGTTACATAAGTTACATTCTGCATTGCAAGCAAACTCAGGTATAAAACCTTGCTGGAACAAAAGACTTGGGCATTTTTAGGTACCAAAGGTTTTCCCTTTCCAAAACACATTTTGCCCAAACAGAACAACCTTTAAATCAGAAAACAGGTCAGTAACACCACACATGTCACAGAGGCTGCTTGTACGAGCCTCTGGAAAAATAAACAGATGATTAGCAAGAAACAATAACATTTCCCCCCTTCTTCGTCTTCTTCGATGTTGCACCTGCAAACAATTAAACAACCAGTTGAACAAAGTCCACTCAGAGTTCCGTTATCAGCTCTTCTTTCAGACGTCAGGAACATGTGCATCTCCTAGTAAACAAACTCAAGAAACAACCTTTAAGGTATTTATCAGAACACAGTCCAAAGGAATCAATCAAACAACCCATCACCCTCATCCCTGTGAGGTTTGGGAACTAAACAGGCAACAGAATTGATGGCTTGACTAGCTTCTCAACTCAAGAGCGCGCAGAATTCCATTCACTCTCCTCAGTACGTCGGGAATCTGGATCTGGATCTGGCCTCTGCTATTGCTGAAACCGCTAGTTGGGCTTCCCACAGCCATCTTTACGGACTACTCCCTTCTTCAGCTCTTGGCTTTCTCGAAGGGTAGTAAAACTCAGGGAAACACTGCATCCGGCAATTATTTCCCACTTCCCACTAGCTGACCAAAACAGCGTAGTGTAACAGCCTGTAGATAACACGTTTCAGAGTGGTGGATCTGGCCCACCCACTCTAGCAAACTTCTTCCTTGGACACGTGGAGGAGTCCGTTGGAGCTCTTCCACCTTTACGCTGGTATCTCAAACACAATGAGGCAATTTGCAACTTCTCCAGGTCTTCAAAGACCAAACAGCACATGTAATCAGCAACTAGGAACTTCAATGCAGGAAAATAAATCTTATCTGAAGGGTTCCACTCCTTCTTCTTGGCTTTGGGGGAAAATTACTTCAGGGAACTGCTTCTGAGTGAAAATAGGCACTCTGTGGAGTTTTGACTCCAATTCAACACAAAAGAGTCTTATTTAGGGCTTGGGGCTTGCTGGGCGTCTGGGGAAGTCTCAGAAGTCATCTGGACAAGCTTCACCCACCCTGGGCCCTTCCTTTTGACTAAACATCATCTGGGCACCTTCTCCAAGATCCCATCTGGAATGGAGTCTGTCTTGGGGTGCTAACTGTGGTGAGGGGGTACATTCATCAGCCACTGGCTTACCTTCCATCTTGTAGGCTTGGAAGACGTCTCAGTCGTGCCAGCACTGGAAACGGCCCTCGGCCCTGGGAGTTTGAGAATCCGACTCAAAACTCAAAACGAAGAAGCAAACAGCTGCGATCCTGCTTTCCTTTCAGCACCCTTATCTCAGGAAAATACATTCCAAGGATGCAGTTTCAGGCTGGAGACACACACGCAGGCTTTCAGCCAAACAAACAAGGCTTGCTTCTTCTTGGTGGGCAGAGATTGAGAGCATGCACACACACAAAAAAAAACTTCTTCAAGAGGCGCAACATCCCACCGCTGCCACCATGTCACGATCCAGCCGGCCCCCACACGTCTGGAAAACCCCTGGAAACCAAAACAAACCTACACAGGGCGAGCTGGACGGCTAATTAGAATAGAGATACAACTCTCAACTGCTTATCAGCTCTTAAGGGGTTTTTATTTGGTAGCGTGTTCAAAGATTCGTGTGTGTGAAAGGCAGCTCTTACCCTTTTTAGTCCAATGAAGACACGTTGTTCAGAAAAATGATGAAGATTTATTGATCAGGTTCATAAAGCATAAAAGTCAGTAGCATAGGTCAGTCCAATAAAGTCCACAGGTAAATCTAGGTAACCATTTTTAAGGAGCAAAAGTGCTTAGCTCCTAGGCTAAAGATTTCTAGCCCATTGAGATGCAGAAACAAAAGCTCTCTAATCAAAAACAGGTCTTAATCCATGAAGACACAGAGACGAACTCTTTCTTCTCTCCAAAATGGAGAATTTGCAGTCAGATGGGACTGCTTCAGCCAATCAGGTATCAGCAAGCAAAAGAGAAAACTTTCTCAAAACAACAGTACATTGTTTACACACGTGCACACAGAATGAACTGGGGCTAGTCATAACATTGCTCTTAGCTTACAAAAGATAAGAAATACTGAAAAACATGATTGAAAAACATGCTGTTACACAGCCTTGAGGCTCAGAGAGAGAAAAATGGATTTTTCTGAGGCCTATTTGAAAATTGGCAATTTCAAGCCTTAGGAAATAGGTTCATTTCCTGACAATGTATGACTTGCATTCCTTACCCAGGCTGTGGCCAAAGCCAAGCAGAGCCCAGGCTAGCTAGCCTGGGCTCCGCTTGGCTTTGGGGACAGCCCGGGCGGGTTGTAGCCAAAATGATACCCCGTTCTAGTGAGTAAGGAATGCAAGCCATACTTGGAGGTCGGCTTGGATACCCCCAGTTATCCTGGTATGGTGAAATTTCTTGGACATCCCAGTCATTTTATCACACAACCTGCACACAAAGGCATGGCCAGGGACCACAACCCTGCATGCAAAGTTGAGGTGCCTGTGGAGTTCCTGTAACTCATGAAGGGTAGCCTTACACGTTGTCAGTAGGGAATTAATTTTAATGGTAACGTGATCTATTTTTTCCTGGGGGAGATGGGATATCTGGGCAACTGTATCCAATTCAATACCTAAAAAAGTAAGACAAGTGATGGGTCCCTCGGTCTTCTCATGAGCCAACAGAACTGCAAGTTCATCCATAAGCTCCTGGAAGGACCGAAGAAGGTGGGTACACTCATCGGAACCAGCTGTATCCCCCGGGAGGAAATCATCAAAATAATGAGCTTCTCTGTCTGCACAGTCCCTGCGTACTAGGGACCAATCCAAAAAGGAACTAAAGTGCTCAAAAGCGGCACAGGAGATCGAGCAGCCGAAAGGCATAGTCCTTTCAAAGAAGTACTAGTCCTGAAAGCAGAATCCCAGTAGCTCAAAATCTCTTGGGTGGCCTTGGGCCCCTGTGACTTTAAAGCAGGAACTAGCTGGGTGGGGGCCGGCACAGATGGAGCATTCATGCTTGAATTAACATGGCTTACAGTTGTAGCACCCAGTGGATTAAAAGTCCCAACACAGCAGGCAGGCTGGAACTCCCTGCCTCACCGGCAGGTGGGGAGACTGTGCTGAGCTAGGGCACTGCACCAGATGGGCGCAGTCATAGCAATCCCCAAATTCAGGGCAGGATAGGGTCATAATTTGTAGCCACAGTTGGGAATGGTGTTCATCCCACTGCATCATGGGGCGGATGGCCACACACATATGAAAAGCCTCATCGTGTGCCAGCCATGCCTGTCCTGGAAAATCTACATATGTTCAGTAAATTATATCGAAGTATTGTAGGAGGGGCAAGGCCAATTTGGGGTGTGCCCGGACAGAAACACCTGCGTATATAAAGTATGCTGGCCGCCAATTGGCCCAGGTGCAGCGAGGCTTCCTGCGCCTGACCAATTCCTTATCCTGGTCATCCTCCTTATCCTTCTCTTCCTTTGTGGAGTCCTGGTTCAATAGACTAAAAATGTCTACGTACTCCGTCCTCCAAATCCAGTGTCTGGTAGCCGGAAGCAGGTGGTCGCCAAGGGGGAGAGATTGGTCCCCAAAGGACATGGCTAACCTGGGGACTGAGTTATAACCCGTGTTAGCCAGGGTTGAGTAGGGACATCATATTGGGGACAGTGCTTGTGATGGCACAGACACGAGCGGGGGAGGTGTTGGGGCTGGACTGTTGGGGCCAAGGCCAGCCCATGAGAGGTAGAGTAGGGGTGGAATAATAAGGTGTATGCTCACTTGTACCAGATACTCACCCATGTCCGGTGCACTGGGCGCCTCAACATGAGGTTCCTGCTGGGCTGGGTGGTCATAGGCCTCAATGGGTGTGGCCCCGTCTGGCACCAGAGAATCCCCAAGGCCTGCCGGGTGGAAGGCTGGCCCAGAGCCCAGCACGGGGCTGAGGCCAGGGGCTGGGGACTGTGTGCCCTCCAACTGGGAGACCCTCTGTTGGAGGGAGGCAATTAGACTGGCCATGTCTAGATTGGGGAGGTCCTGAGCCTCCTGCATAGCCCTCCTTTGCTGACCTATGGTTCTCTGGGAGGAGATAGAGGCCAGAAGCCCTTTATAGCACTTTAACATGTGCCAGCAGGGCTCTAGGGTTGATGAGCATGGGCTCCAGTTGCTCGGAGCAGGCTGAGGCCGCCGCCAGTGCACTGCACTACTCTGACCGGGAGTGTGGCACAAGCTTCTTTGGAGCCATACTGGCTCCTCTGTCACTTTCTGGGGGTGAGGAAGTTGTGGTCACAAAGACTGCAATGGAGAGGCTAAAAGGAGCGAAGGCGTGCTCCATGTGCAGGAGCCAAAACAAGCTCCTCCAAACTCGCCCTCGGAAAAAGGAAAGTGGCGAGCGATGGGAGCACGCGGCCGCCTTTTAAGGCGCCACTCACAACTCCACCTCCAGCGCTCATCACAGTAGGTCTTCTCCTCCCCGGGAGGGGAGCTCTTGTTAAGTACAAAAGATCAGTGCCAATTTTTGGGTGCAGGGCATAATACATAATCATTAGCTTGCTTTTTTTTCTGTCTAGGTTGTCTTATTCCTTTTGGGTTCAATCAATTATTACAGCTGAATCCTGTATAACACGCACTGCTCTTGTATTGATTGCCTTTATGATATTTCCTCTGCTCAGTTTTGACCTCAAGATTTTCCAGACTCATTTTACATATTTTCTCGAAGTAGCTCTTATGACTTGATTGTGTAGCAGGCCAGAAGCTTCCAGAATCCCCAGGTACTTGTGTCCCTCTTCTGATGTTATTGCTTTGATACATTCTTCATTATCTAACTTAAATCCATCAATTTTGACTATTTTTCCTTTCTTAACAGTAATTCCTGTGCGCTTGTCAGTTCCAAATTGCATCCTGATGCCCTTACTAAATTCATTCATACTTTCCAGCAAGGCATTCATTACAGCTCTTGTCTTTCAAACAATTTTAGACCATCCATATAGAGAAAATGTGAAACCTTCAGTCCTTTCTTACCCAATTCATATCCACTATTTGTTCTCTTTAAGATAGTTGTCAGCGGTGCCATCAATAACTCAAACAGCAAAGGTGATAGTGAGTCACCACACTTAATTTTGACTTCACCATATTCTTCTCCACAGATGATTAACTTTACTCACCATAACATCATTGAAGTCTTCATAAATCTTTTTAACATCGTTGCTGAATCCAATAATAATAATAATAATAATAATAACAATAATAATAATAACGATGGCGACGAGGAGGAGGAGGAGGTGGTGGTGGTGGTGGTGGTGGTGGTGGTGGTGGTGGTGGTGGTGGTAAGGATGATGGGTGTGGATATGATTTTGTTGTTGTTTTGTAGACTTGGTCTTGATAACGGTCATATCTGGTGTGTGTGTATATATATATATACAGTGATGGGATGTAACAGGTTCTCACCAGTCTGCCAGAATCGGTAGTAAATTTTCCCAGTGTCCCAGAGAACTGGTAGCAGCTTTTGGGGGGAAACCACATTCAGGGCTTCCCTTCTCACTGGTTCCCTCACTGTGCATGTGCGCCAAGCACTTGCTGTGCATGCACGCCTAGTGCTTGGCGTGTATGCACAGCCTCCTTGCTGTCCTCCCAAGCAGGAAGGAAGAAGAAAAGCTGCTAGCCTGAAGTTCCCTATAGCCTGCTCCCCAGGGTAAGTGACTCACCTTTGGATGTGATGTGCCTGTATTTTAATGTGTATTTAATACCTTTACCTATATTGACATACTACCATAGTTTCTGAAAAGGCCTGGTGGTCTGGCTTGGTGTTTTTAAGCAAAGTCTTGGAGTTACCTCATCAATAAACTACACCTGTGCTGTTCCAATTGCTGTTTCAATTGGAGAACCCTTAAGGAGGTACAGCTGTTTTACATTTACATTAAGGCATATTATCTTAGAGAACTGGTTAGGCAAAGACTTAGTACCTAACTTCTTTAACTGTTGAAAAGTTGAAAAGTGCCAAAATGAAGCCATCTTGTGGTGAGTTCATTCTGTAGTTGCTTCCATCTGACCTAGTGTGAGAAAGATTAGCCAGAATAAGCTTTATGCTCTGGTTTAAAAGCTCTGGTTGATTTGTGTTTGGGGTGGATGTTTGGGTGTTTGGCTGTATATTATATTATATTATATTATATTATATTATATTATATTATATTATATTATATTATATTATATTATTTATTTATTTATTTATGGGTTTGTGTTGTGGGTGGGGGTGGGTTGAGGGTGTGTGTGTGTGCTTATTTTTATTTTATTATTTTGTATTATTTTGTATTTTTATATTTTTCCTTTGGCCCCGCCCACAATGTCATGACATCATGACATTAGTTCCACCCACACTGTGATGACATCACGGTGGGGTAGTAAAATATTAGATATGTCAATAACTCCTTTTATGCAATTGTTTATCTACCTCTATACTTGTTATATGTATCATCATTTTCTTATTCCTTCTTCTTCTTCTTTTTAAAATATATATTCCCAATTCAGCCAGCAGATGGTCTCAGCACTCCACAAAATGGCTGGGATAGATTATCTCCCACACACAACTCTGTTCCTGCAAAGTACCTCAGCAAGAGTACTTTTTAAATATATATATAAAACTTGACTCGCCACTGCCAGCTACAGCCCAGAACAGGAATGGGAGTTGGGGTAAAAAGGAACCCCCCCCCCCCAAAAAAAAAAAAAAAACATGCTAGAGGCAAGGCACCCTTACTGTCTCCAAGAAGCCCATGTCCCAGGAATGAATGAAACAGCCCTGGGCTCTGCAAACAGAGAAGAACAAAGAAAAGAGGGGGCTGAAGTCACAGGCCAGCTGCCCTGTTAGTGCAACAAAAGACTGACACCAGGAGGAAAAGATCTGCAGGTGCTTGGAGGAGGGGATGACCTAGGCTCCAGTTCTAAGCCCTGCACACTTAGCACCCCAAAACACTATCCAAATTAATAAGTTGAAACCACACAAATCACAGCATAGTCATGTTGAACCATTGCACACTCATAGGACTGGCGCACCAAAGCTGTCTATTTATCTGGCTCTGTGTTCCACCCCACTTGCCAACCCTGCTAGACAGGAAGTCCAGGAAAGACAAACCCTTGTTAATCAGGTAGCTAAATTCCCCTCCCTCCCCTGATCTGTGGAGCCCTCATTGGCTTTCCCCAGTGGTCTGATTCTCTATGGTCCAGGAGGAGCAAAGAGCTGTCACCTTGAGCAGAATAGTGGAGACAAACCTTGGCTATACTTGCATGACAAATTCAGCAAGGCCATGGTGATGTTTTTAAAAATAAATAAAATATATTTGTTTTGGCATCACGATAGCAACTAATCTAATGTTCTTGTTCTATGAAACAAAACATAAGTAAGTGCCCCATGACAGCCAGTAGCAAGGTGATCCTGACATTAATATGCTTGGATTACGACTCATAGTACAGTGAAATTGATGAAATATATTGATCTGTGTTTCATCTAACCAGATCCAAAGAGTTGCCTTCTGTTGTATGCAAAAGCTGGGACCCACTGGATGCTTAGGTGTACCTCTTACCTTACTAGTAAATATGGTTGATCTCAAAGCATCCATAACAATTGGATGATCCTTTGAGAGGCAGCTGTTTCTGATTATTTCACATTTGATAAAGAATGCTCTTTTCATTCCCAGCTAAAAACCCTTTATTTAACCCATCAAGAAACTATCTAAAAGTTTTGTCCTTTCCTGTTCCTAATATAAAATCTGCAACACCTCTTTCCTTAGCCATTCAGTGCTGCACTTTTCATCTGTGGAACTCAGTATGAATAGATTCTTTTTCATCCAGGTCTCAGATCCACACATGGTTCACTTGGCATTCAACTCAACCCTCACAATCACTCCTAGCAATCTTCTTTATTCTGGAACAAATCCATATTTTCAAGATCAGAGGTTTTCTCTTCTCTGTTGTACCATCTTGCTGCCTTGTGCATTTGTCTTGTGTGCTCATACACCTAAGCAGAGGTTCACCTCTTGCGACAAATGCATTGTAGCTTCACAGTTGGCTTTGGCACATTCAGACTAATATTGTGAGCAAAAATGTTCTTCCTATAGATTTAAAGGCATATCATTCCAGATTTTTGACTGCAGTCTCAGGACCACAACTCTTGGTAAAAATCTAACCAAATCTCAGAGAACTATTTCATAAAGAAGGCAATAAAAATTGATTGGCTGACAGTGTGTGAAACTGAAACATTGTACTGAGATGTTTCATGTTGTAGAGCCAAGTGCAAATTATACATACAGTATATGAATACATGCACAGACACATACTTTATTTATTTTTATTAAATTTATATACCACCACATGGAGAAACAGGTTCACAGTTGGTTCATAATAAAAAATACACATATAAACTTTAAGAATGCCATATAATAAAATATGATCCACCCTTCCCAGTGTCTTTCCATGAACTCTCTTTTCTGTCTCTGTCTTTCATTATTTTTATGACTAGAAACAATCTTTACAGAAACCTTCCTCTTGAGATCTCCACTCCATATTTTCAGCTGCCCAATTTTCAGCTGCCCTCCAAAACATTTTGAAGGACCCTGGTTCCCTAACATCGTCTTGCCTCACCTGCAATCAAGGGTTTGACAATTCTATCTTGACCCAGGTAGGGCTGAAGATTATGCCAAATTATGTGACTAGAAGACTGAAGTCAAGGATGGTATACTAATTGTTGTAAACTTCAGGTTTCTTGTGTTTAGCTTACTGATCATGTTGCTAATGAAAATGTGTCTTTTTCACTGTGATGTCATCTCTGTGGCATCTGGCAGCCCTCCCTTTCAATCGTTGACATACAGCCCAGAAGAAGACAGGATAAGGAAACTCCTTTCACACAAGCAAGTGTAGGCCACTAGAAAATCTGAGGAATCTTGAAGAAAAGTATTCTTCTTCCACTTAGTGTTTTATCTGATTCTGAATATTGGCTATCATCCTGGTGATCAACCATGAAGATTATCTTGGGAACAATATAATGCAGGGGGCTTCAATTTGCTTTCCACATCACGGTGTGACACCCCTACCCCTGATTCAGTTCCATGAGTCACTTTCTGATCCTGAGCCCTTCTGGCACACAAAGACCTAATTGTCCCCAGGATTCAAGTGGGATTTAATTCATTGGGGACCATAAATATTCCCTGTTGACTTCACTACCTGAGGCCACTAGTCTTCAGAGTTGTCATGTTATTTAACTGCCACTTGACGAACAGCGTTGAGTCACTGGCAGTATTGTCTACTCTATTACCATAGTAGGATAACCTGGCCAGATAGAAATGAAAAGTATAATTTTTTAAAAAAATGCAACAGCTTTGGGTATCTTATACTATCATAAAGGTAGTTGGAGAAAAAGAAAATAGCATTGGGGAGAAAGAAGGAAACTATGCTATACCAGTTGGTAAAGGGTAATTTCTGCCTCTGACTAATTGCTGAAGAATTTCTACTTCCTTTTGAAATGTGGCAAAATTATATTCTGAATTTCTCTTTCCCCTCCATTAGAGTGGGAAAATTGAGAAGGAATTTTCTACATAGCTATATTGAAGGCCATTTTATCTTTATTTTTGCAGCATGTGTAATTTTTCTCTAGAAAATGTCATCTTATTAACTATTTGTTCAAAAATGAGATGGCTAGATGGTATTGTAGACACAATGGGCACAGAGCTGAGCGAGTTGAGGAGGATGGTGGATGACAGAAGTGCCTGGCGGACAGTGGTCCATGGGGTCGCAAAGGGTCAGAATCGACTGTGTGACTGAACAAGAAGAAGAAGAAGAAGAAGAAGAAGAAGAAGACGAAGACGAAGACGAAGACGAAGACGAAGACGAAGACGAAGACGAAGACGAAGAAGAAGAAGAAGACGACGAAGACGAAGACGAAGACGAAGACGAAGACGAAGACGAAGACGAAGACGAAGAAGAAGAAGAAGAAGTTCAAATGTAGTCTCTTCTGTTTCTTTTTTTTTTAGCAGTCAAATGCACATGCACACACTTGTAGAACAATACACCACTAAAATAATCTGTGTTCTTGTCTGGATGCAACCAATAAATTTTTCATTTCAAATGATTTTATTACAATGCAGCCTGCCCTTTCAGGAAATCAAAGTTTCAGTATGCTTTACTGCATTGGAAGCTGAGTCTAGCTGAAGATTTATTAATTTTATGTAAATAGCTCCACTATTCTGTGGTAATCCTTTAAAAAGGATTTACGACCACAAGAGTTAATAAGACATTTCAGAATTGACTGAGGAAGCATTTAGCTGTTTCATTTTTAAAACACTCAAGGTCTAACATGCCAAATACTACCCATTGTTTTGAAGGTAATATTGTTTACAGAATTTTCATTCCTCTAACCAACTGTTTCATAAGCTGCTGAATAGTTTTATTACCATGTGTTCAAGAAAAGAGAAAAGAACTCATAATGATTTATGTGCATCCGGTGCAACCTTTACTGCTTAAAGAAAATGTTCAAAACTAAATCCTGACTGGCCTTTAGCAACTTCTTAAACTCCTACTTCAAAGTAAACTTCAGGCTTTGAAACTGTCACAAGACTCAGTCAGCAGATATTATGCAGAGAGATAATGAAGTGCTTGCAGTCCAAATTTAGAGGAACATTTAAAGCACAAGATTGTTTCAGTCTGTGAGCAGATTGCTACCTTTGTGAGTTTTTAATTAGCCCTCCAACATGCCTCTGATAGTGCAGTCCCTCAGCTACCAAGTCCAGCTCAACAGCCTTGAGGCTCAGTCCACTGATTAGGGGAGCAATGTTAGAATATTTAACAGTTCAATGGTGTGGAATGAAGCAATGGCGTACAGATATCACAATCCAGAGCTAAGGAAAGTTCTGTTAATTAGCATAACGTCCACAACTGTGGGTTTCCAGGATGATTGTCAGTGCATCTTCAACCACTTTTACAGTTTTGCTATCCAGGCACCTTTTAATAAAAGGTATTAGAATTTCACCTGGGGAATTCTGCAAACTGAGCATTTGCTTTAAGTAACCACCTCCGTCAATTCTGACTCACCCCATACTTGCTTAAAAGTTGAAACAAAATTTCCCACAAAACTGATCCAAAACTCTTTATCATCTCAACTGCCAAAATTCAGTAGGCATTCATTCCCACAGCTATTCACCACATGGCAAATATACCCAATGTGGAAAGGCTCATGGTGTGTATGTCATCCATGTGTCTCTTAAAAATAAGGAGCCCCTAAAAGGAAGAAGAAAGCAATCCTAATTAAGCTTTTAAAAGAAATGTTATTGAATATTCAGGGCCAAAGCCAGATATTTACATTTGAAGTTTGTATTAACTTGAGATTTACAAGTTAAGTAAAGGCCTTGAAGGGGCAAATCTGTCAGTTCCATTTTTCCATTATTATTATTATTTTATTTTAAATCTCAATGTTTTTAATGAAATGTCTGGAGAAATTGGCAAACATTGGAAAGTTGTTCACTGTTATCTACATGACTTGTTTTTACTGAGTTATGTGTTATTTTCTTAGTCCATTGAAAATTATACTGCACTGCAGGATCGAATAATGTCCAATGTCCAAAGGAATACTTGTAGGTACTCAAAATCAAGTAGAACCATCCAGTATCTCAGAACCCATATCCAGAAAATACATCCCCACATTATGGAAAGTATTTATTGTTAAAAACTGTCAACCTGCTTTCAAAAGAAGGAATGGATGTATGCAACATTTTAATGTCTGACTACTATTTTTTCCCCAGTGTAAAATAGCAAAAAGTTTGGGTGGTGTTGGTTCAGCAAGCTAAGTGAGTTATGTATCTGGCTGTTGAACCAGAGGATGGGAGTTCAATTTCCTACTGTGCATCTCAAAAGAGACAGCCTATTGCGGCCTCAGGCAAGTTGCACAGTCCCAGGCCTCTCCTAGAAGAAGGGAATAGTAAATCACTTCTGAGTACTATCCACCTAGAAAACTTTGAAGAAGATTGCTTTAACTCAAAACTGACTTGACACTGAACAATTCCTTCCTGCCCCCATAAATATCTGATGGTATGGTAATGATATAATGGGACAATTTTCTGCACTGATAAGAAAATAAGCTCTGGTGAGGGAAATGTGAAGAACATTTTTTGCAGCATAAAGACAACTAGAGCCTGCCACTTCAGTGCTACAGAAGTCACTGTAAACAAATTTCCTTCATGAGCTGATGATTTCTTGTATGTTCCACAGTGCAAAAGTAACTAAAAGATGGAAAACTGTGCCTTATTGAATCCAGTTGTGCATGATTTAATGGGAAAACCAAGTAAAAAGCATAGCCTAAAAGCCAGAATATAGCACTCAAATGTCCAAAATTTGTAACATGATAGATGGGTAAATTAACAATATTTGCTAACTTCCTTTCACCTCTGGATCTTGTGAAATATTTGTACCATTGCAAGTGCCTTTTGGTGTGTGTGTGTGTGGAGAGAAGCTTCTTGACAGTATGGTCCCTGAACAATTGCAGATGTTCTTTGAGGTAACTGACTATTTAGACCAGTGTTCCCAAACCTTTGTTTTTGAACGTCAATTCCCAGAAATCTAAGTCAATTCCCCAAAGCACTGACCAGTCAATGAACTAACTTAGGCTTCTGGGAATTGAAGTTCTCCTGTTTGTGTGGGCCCTACTTTGGGAACTACAGATCTAGACTCATTTCTATTTGATGTCTGCTTTGGTCACTTGGATAACCTACTTTAGAAGAAACACAGGGACAAGCTATCTTGTTTCTCTCCATGGATTTTATTACTGTTGATCATGACTCTTTTTAATATTGACTATGTAGGATTAGAGTTGGATACACTACATTGCAGTAGTCCTTCAGAATTGGGGTAAATTAAGAAGGAGCTGTGGTAGTTTAAAGATGGAGGACACAAAGGGGATTATGGAGCTCTCACAGCCTTTTTAAGTCATTAGGAACAACACTAGTAAAAAGCTGATTATACAATAGGTCATCACCCAGAAATTAACTTCCCCGTGGATAACCGCCAGTTTCTCTTCCGGAAAAGATTCACTTCACAATCTGCAGCCACAGCACCATCTTTTGAGGCTATAACATAACTCCAAGGCAAGCTATAACCTCTATTTCAAGGAGGGATTTGAATTATAGCTAATGGACCAGCAGTGCATTGTTTTTACACTGCTGTCTGCAATGACAATATCTTTTACCATGTCCCATTGAGTTCTTACCACATATACACATCTACTTTGGAGGAAATTACTGGGGGCAGGGAACTCCAGTTTAGCACCTTTATCTTCATTATCTGCAAAATTTTGGTCCACATAATCCCACAAAGGACATGTCATAATGTCCACCACCCTGTGACTATCAATGCCACACATAAATACACCATAGCAATAGCAATTAAACCTGTATATCTCCCCATAGCACTCAGAGCACTCCTTGGGTGGTTTACACGGTAATTAATATTTCCCTCAAAAAACAAAAACAAAACAGTGAATAATCATGTTACCTGTCTCTGAAGGATGGAAGGCTGAGTCAACTGTGAGGAGAGTTCTGGCTGCAGTACTGCTGATCAACCACTGCACCATGAAAACTCATTTTAAATGGCACCAACTATGACAAACAAATTTGATCTGATTTAGAGGATCTAACAGGCAAAAATCCTTTCCATATTTCCCAAGCTCATTAGGAGAGACAAGACTCTTTAAAAGCAACATAGGTTGACTTGTCCCTTCTAATATAAGATATTTCTCATATAGGCTTCAAAGCTTTCAAAGTGTTTCAACTATACTCCAGCTTTCAAATGTGTGTGAAAAGGCAGGGTTCACCTCTGTACAATGTTGTCACTTAATAAATTCTTGGAACAGTCTTCAACACATTTTACTGAAATATTTAATGGAAAATGGTATGAAGGAAAAGGGATGTGATGCAGGGCTGGCCATTGCCTTTGGTGGGAATTTGTATTTGTATTGAGAAACCGACAATATTGCATGCACTAACTTTTGGTCTCAGTGGAAGGGGGAGTGATAGCCTAAGGTGATTGACTGTCCTCTGGTCAAGATTTTCCTTTTTTTCTCTTTTTTTTTCTTTTGCTTTCAAAATCTTGTTCACTGTCCCTTTTTCTTTCCCTAATCATCCTCTGTAAACAAGTTCTCTCTCTTTCTTCAGACTCTATTTTACAATTTCTTCCTCCTGATTGGTAACTGTGGGTAAAGATAACTTTCTTACTTTAGAATGCTTCTGGAGATATTTTTATTTCAGAAACAGCTAGTTTTGTGTACAAAAAGAGGGGTTAGTGAAACTGGATTGATCTCTCTGTGTCTCTGTGTTTTTTCTGCCTTATCTTTGCTAACTGAAGGCGTCAGTACAATATTCCATCCTGCTATCTTTAGTTCTAGTGTGCTGTGATGGAATGAGGTATACCATTGGCTTTAGCTAAATCCAAGATGGGGAATTTCTTGTGTAGGAGTTCCTTCACACCAGGTCTGGAACTTAAACTATATGGGCCTCATGATTGAAGAACCAAAACTTAATGTGTGATTGACATCTCTTGCTGTAAGATCATTGGTTGGAATCCCTAAGGAGGAGGGCCAAAGGTGGACCCTATCAGAGGAGATATAACCCAGAGATGCATGCACACACACTTAGACACTCTCTGGCATGCTGTGTTTTTTAACCTGCAAAACTGTAAAGGCTTGGGAAATAGCCATTGGCTATTCCTTACACAAGCAGCCTGCTTTATTTCTTTGCTTCCTGATCTTTTGTATCTTTCTATGCTTTCAATATATTTCCGGCCGTTACCGCACACCTCTGAGAGGAGTGGGGCACAGCTGAGCAGAGCAGCTAGATGGCTTTAAAAACTTGTCTCATTGCCACCACTAATGCCATTACCAGACACCTCTGAGAGGAATGGGACACAGCTGAGTGGAGTGGGTAGATGGCTTTAAAAACTTGCCTTGCCACCGCCACTACTGCCATTACCAGACACCTCTGAGAGGAGTGGGACACAGCTGAGCAGAAGAGCTAGATGGCTTTAAAAACTTCACCTTGCTGCCACCACTACTGCCGTTACCGGACTTTTGCTTGGGAAGCTCCTGCCTACCCTCCAGGCCCTGCTACCGATGCCCAGAGGAAGAGAAAATGCCGCCAGCTGAGGGCAGGAGAGGGATGCTGTATGTATGTATGATACTTGATTGATTGTATTGCTACATTGTATTGCTACATTTTATTGCTTGTTCTATCACATTGTTGTATCCTATCGTTATATTTTATTGTATCATACTGTATTATATTGTTGATTATTTTGTTGTTGTGAGCCTCCCTGAGTCACTTTTTACCGAGTAAGGTGACATACAAATTGAATAAATTAAATTAAATTAAATTTCTAAAATACTTGAAGAGACTTGGAGTGATTACTTGGCTCAACGCTACCTGAATCTACTCTAGTTTCACGTGCACCCTTTGTCACCACCTGGATTTAGGTCAGGAGCGACTGGGCACACTGATAAAATAAGCCTGAATTGCTGCGTCCAATCTGAATTAGGGAAGCAGGATCAAGCACAATCCCATCGCCAGGAGGCCAGAGGACTCCCAAGTCCTACTTGGGAATAAGCAGATTGTCACATGCTTCATTCGAAGGATGATCATTTTATGCTATCAAGGAAATAACTTTTCCATGTGACTAGATTGATCCTTCTTCTTTCATGTCCCGATCAAACCCTGGACTGCCAAAATGAAGCCATTTTCTTGGCTTATAACTGGCCAAACTTAAGTCCTCATTGGTACATGTAGACTGCTCAGAAGGGACAGGGATATCTTTTGCCTTCCTTGAGGCACCTGCCATGTGATCTTTCAGATCTGGTGGCTACTTAATGTTTAAGGTGTTGTATACCACCACTGGTGAATATGTAAAGGAAATATGGACAGGGAAAAGGAAAGGGACACAAACATTATCACAAGGGGATAATACTGCTGGGATTCTCTTATACAGAAATGGTCAGTTAGAATAGGATGGTGGCTACCAGCCGTGCCCTGTTGTTGTTCAGTCGCATAGTCGAGTCCATCCCTTTCTGACCCCATGGACCACTGCACGCCAGGCACCTTTATCCTCCACCATCCTCCACAGCCTGCTCAGCTCTATGCCATTGTGTCAACAATGTCATCTAACCAGTTCATCCTCTTCTCCTTTTGCCTTCAGTTTTTCCCATGCCCTACATTTAGACATTCATGTTCTGGCTGCAGGCCACTGTATGCATTTAGGTTATTTGGCTCTTTCATAGACAAGTAAGTGTTGCTTATTCTCTCTCCCTCCCCCATTACTAGTTTTTTGTATACTCAAATAAATCCTGTTCATTTCCCCCAAAATCATGTTTCATCTCTTTCCTTCTCCAAAACAGTGCAATGATAGCACTGCTCACATTTTAGACTTTCTTATGCCAAGCACCCTGAAAGCTCTGACACTCTGTGAAATGGCATGGGAGGAGTGTTCCTTTATACAGGTTTGATAATGTCTTGTCTGGAAGCAAAACAATGACAACAACTAAAACTCTCAGCAGCCCACTGAAATTTATTCCTGACAACTGGCAGCTCTACTATCTAGAGTGGCAACAGTTGGGCTAAGATATGAAGAGATATTCTTTTCTGATCATAAGTTTTGGTTTTAAGTTATCCAACAGCATATTTAATTTAAAGTATTTACAGTGGACAAGATGTCAAGTGAAAAATGACCCATTATTTTTTATTGTACTTTCCGGGAATATGTGTTTCTATCCAACCTGTTATAAATAATGTACAACCCTCCTTGCTCTTATCTTCTCCTGGTGTGCTGCAATATGAATTGTTTTTAATACTTTTGTTGGCACAGAAGGAAGTTTTTTTTAAAAAAAACCATCAGTTTTTCTGTATGTAGTAAGCAGAGGAGAAACATTTTAAAATGACTTTGCTGTGAAATGAGAAGTGAAGATAGTTACAGGTTAGCTGTGCCAGCCAGTTCATTTTTGCAATCAACCTTGTGACTTATGGCAAGTTCTTTAAAAAATCAAATACACAAAAGCAAGACCTTTTGCCATGAGTGATAATGTTGATACCTTGTAAGAATGAATTGGAAGCAAGTGTGTCTCCACTCTTTAATTCTTCCAGCAAATATTTTACATACTGTGCGCCTACCATCTAAAAACCATAGATTTTCAAATCTGAACATGTGAAAGAGAGAAATAAAGTAACATACTTTCTACTTGCACTGCATAAAGCATTTAAGGATTTTGTCATGGTCACATTGTACCCAGGATGTGAATGTATGCCATCTATACAAAATTGCACGGCAGATAGTTATCCACCATTATAAACCAAAATCTGTTCTACTTCCAAAATCCAAACTTCTCAAATAAAATTCTATTTCCCTGGCATCTTTGCACAATGTATTTGTATGTATGCATCCATTTTATTTATTTATTTAATTCCAGATTATGCCTCTCTCTTAAGCGCAGAAAGTAGCCAAATGATCTCAGAAGTAGACAGAGTGGAAAGTGATTGCTGTCCACAGTGGTGTAGCATTGGTTTCAGCTGCCCAGGGCATAGGCCAAATTCACCACCCCCTGGGTGGGGCCCAGGACGCAGGCAGTGGTGGAGGGATCCACCTCAAAAAAGTGCTGTCCCCCCAAAGTGCCATTGAAAAAAAGTGCCACCCGGGGCAGGCCGCCCCTACTGCCACCACCATGCTACACCTCTGGCTGTCCAAGCACGGGATAACCTCAAGCCAATCTATCTACTTGAGCAAATTATTAGACACTATCATAAAGTCAATGGTACTCTTTCTGGCTCTGGCCCAGTATGTGAATTCTGCTGGGGAGTCCTCTGGACTTACCCCATTAAGGAACTTGAGATTTAATGCATATGTCATCTGAGCCAGGCAGAAACCTGCATGGTTTGACTTCTGGTCTTTGAACATCCGGTGATATCTAGACTTGGAAAATTCAGGAGCAGGAGGACAAGTGTGGTGACATGCATATAGTGTTGTGCCACCTAGGCCAATTCTGGCATTAAAGTCTCTCCCCCCCCCCAATCAGGAAGTAAGTGGTTGGAAAGGCCAGTAGGAGATCAGCAATATAAACCTCAAACTTGGCCCAGTGCTCCTTAACTTGGCCCAGTCTTATCAGTGGTGGAAAATAAGCACAATTCTCAGTAGGTTTTTAGTAGTATTTTTTTTGTTGTTGTTCAGTTGCACAGTCAATTCCGACCCTCTGCGACGCCATGGACCATTGTCTGCCAGGCACTCCTGTCCTCCACCATCCCCCTCAACTCGCTCAGCTCTGTGCCCATTGTCTCTACAATACCCTCTAGCCATCTCATCTTTGGCCGTCCCCTTCTTCTTTTGCCCTCAACCCTTCCAAGCATCAAGGCTTTCTCAAGTGAATCCTCTCTTCTCATTTGATGTCCAAAGTACTTTAGCTTCATCTTTATTATTTGACCTTCTAAGGAGCAGTCAGGGTTGATTTCTTCTGAAATTGACCTATTTGTTCTCCTCGCTGTCCAGGGGACTCTCAAAACTCTCCTCCAACACCACATCTCAAAGGTGTCTATTCTTCTGTGCTCAGCTTTCCTAATGGTCCAGCTCTCACAACCATACATTGCCACAGGGAATACCATTGCTTTGACTATGCAAATTTTTGTTTTCAATGTGATGTCTCTACTTTTCACTATGCTCCCCAGGTTTCTCATTGCTTGCCTCCCAAGAATCAGTCGTCTTTTTATTTCATGGCTGCAGTCATCATCTGTAGTGAGCTTTAATCCTAGGAAAGTAAAATCTGTCACTGCTTCTACTTCTTCCCCATCTATTTTCCACGGACTGAGAGGGCCTGTTACCATTATCTTGGTTTTCTTGATATTGAGTCTCAAGCCAGCTTTTTCACTTTCTTCTTTCAACCGAATCAGGAGCTTCTTTAGGTCCTCCTCACTTTCTGCCATTAGGGTGGTATCATCTGCATATCTCAAATTGTTGATGTTTCTTCCAGCAATTTTGATCCCAAATTGTGATTCCTCCATCCCTGCATTGTGCATTATGTGTTCTGTGTATAAGTTGAATAAGCAGGGTGACAAAATGCAGCCTTGTCTTACTCCTTTTTCTATTCCAAACCACTCCGTCATTCCATTTTCTGTCCTAACTGTTGCCTCTTGATTCATGTACAGATTTCTCATGAGGCCTATAAGGTGTTCCGGTATTCCCATCTCTTTAATTACTTGCCACATTTTGTTGTGGTCGACACAGTCAAAAGCCTTAGTGTAATCAATGAAACAGAAGTAGACTTGTTTCTGATATTCCTTTGTTTTTTCCATGATCCATCTTATGTTGGCGATGTGGTCTCTAGTCCCCCTGCCTCTTCTGAAACCCGCCTGCACTTCTGGTAATTCTCTCTCCACATACTGTTGCAGTCTATCCTGTATTATCTTGAGCATCACTTTGCTAGCGTGAGGGATGAGCGCAATTGTTCGATAATTTGAACATTCTTTGGCATTACCCTTTTTGGGGAGCGGAACGTATACAGATCTGTTCCAATCCTGTGGCCATTGTTGTGTTTTCCAAATCTGCTGGCATATAGAATGCAATAATTTGATTTAGTAGTATAGTTTCCTTTTATTACGTCTATCCAATCTAGCTTAAGATGTGGTGTTTATGCTTTTGTCTTCTTGCTATGCTGGTCATGGACTGTAAATAAAATAAAATTTATTTATTTATTTATTTCGTTAGTTAGTTATTGTATTTTATACCATTAATTTGGGAAATTTCCCACTCTGAGCAGTATACATACAAATATCAAAATAATACAGTAAAACACAGAACAAATTAAAAATAAACCAACCAAATAAATACATCCTAAAATAAAATAAAATAACTGGCAATGAACATGGCAAGAGAAAAAATAATCTTTAGTATTTATTTAACACAAGTATATATGGCAGGTATTCTCAACCTACAGCCTGTGGCCAGATCTGGACCATGACACCATTCCATCCAGCCCACACCCTCACTGCCATTGCCACTGTTGCCACCATCCTTCCCCCCCCCCACCTGGCTTTTCATGTCCCTAACGCTGCTCCATAGCAGGGTGGATATTGCAAGAAGGCTTACAACATCCGCCCTGCTACAGATTGGTGTTAGGGACATGCCAAGCCAGGCAGAGGGGAAAAGGATGGTGGCGGCAGGTGTGGCAGAAGCAGCAGCCACATGCAGTCACACATGTCCTTCCCAAGTGCCGCTCTGGCTGAGCGTGGGCAAGGTCAGGCATGATACCTCCTTCACCCATGGCAGGCTGGTAAGCAGGGAAGGGGCAGCATCAGTGGTGTGGTGGATAGTGTTTGCAGGCTGGATTGGCAGCATGTGGGTGAGTGTTGGTGGCAGCAGAAGCGCCATGGAGGGAATTGTGGGGGCTCTGGGTGGTGGTGGGGACACCAGTCTGGACAGCAAACCATCCGAGGGGGTGAGATCCAGTCCCTGGCTTTAAAAGGTTGAGAACATCTGATATATGGCATAACTCATTATTTTAAAAGCAACATTTCATATAAATGGCAAGTAAAAGTAATAAAATAAAAATAATATAATATAATAATTTATGACAAACTAGTCAGAAGAAACAACAATAATAAATCTTAACTTCGCTGAAACCAGGGAGATTTGGGGCATTTCTTAGTTCAGTGATAGGAAGGAAAGAGCAGATGAAAATGTTTCACTGTTTTACAGTCCTACAGCAAAAACACATTACAAGAGTTAGATTTTTTTTAATCAGATTGAAAAGCACATTTAAGATAATACAATTAACGGTTAAACATTTGAACTTTCTAAGTATAAATTCTTAACTCAATTTAATTAAGCTGAAACCCAACAATATAGTTTACATGCAAAACAAGCACTCCCTAAGCCTGCATATCAAAGCATCCTAAATCAGTAAGGAATAGATCACATTTCAAAAGCAATACCCTCTTCCTGGGCCACAATAATCTAGGCTTTGGGCCATTAATTAGCTATGCAGCCAATTGATGCCAAATTCCAACACACTCTGTCTGCCTTATAAAGGGTGAAATGAGCCACATGTCCATTCTGTACATTTTGTCTTGGACTGCTTTGCGAAATGTATTGCAGTTCTCTACTGAATGGTTCACAGAAGAAGGATGAAAAGGGGAGGGAAACCAAGGCCTGTAACCTTTTTCTTATATGACTGAGCCATTTTAGATCCAATTATTTTGCATGGATCCCTCAGACCAGATCTAACAATACTAAAATCCTAACACTATTAAACTTACACTCTTAGTTATACATCAAGAAAGAGTTAACACAATATCAAAGACACAAGAGAATCATGGATTCAAAGATAAAACCAAAATAATGAACCCTCTTACTACCTAGGTGATAAATAAAATCAGAATAAGATATTTAATATATTCAGTGATTTAAACTAGGTAGAAAGCATTTTACTTCATTTTATCTGGAAAGAGATTGAATATTGTAAAATACAAATAGAAGACTGAACTACAGGATAGTTAAGTGAATTATCCTTAACTGCCATCTCTGTTCTGAGAGAAACTCCTTATCTCATTGTTTTTTTAGAACATGGTGTTATGGGAAGCAAAACATATCCTCTGTAGCTCTATCTCTTTGGTATGGTTCCCTGATGTTTTCCAGCAAAAGTGTCTTTGAGGAAGCTCGCATCAGCCAGTCGCTGTTTTAAAGCCATGTGATGTTGTAATGTTATAGTTTGGGAAGGATAATATAATTCATTCCACCCCCTTACTTATCTTGGCTATTTTGCCCCCTGTTCACCTATGCTAAGTGATAGCTGGTTTGGTGTGGTTCCAGTGGCATAGCGTGGGTTTCAGCTGCCCAGGGCGTAGGCCAAATTTGCTGCCCCCTGGGCAGGGTCCAGGAGGCACTAGTTCCTGCAGTGGCCTCTTCGCTCCAGCTGCTATGAAGTCCAGGGGGCAGCAAAGTCCTGCCACCGTAGCGGCCTTTTGTGCCCTGGCCCATGCAGGGCCCAGGACACTGGCAGTGGTGGAGGGTCCCTACGACTGTCCCTGCAGCAGCCTCTTTGCCCCGGCCACTAGGAAGTCCAGGGCGGTGTCAAAGTCTGATTTATTGTGAAATTTTGCCACCCCAAAAAAGCACCACCCTAGGCAGGCTGCCCCCTAGCCCCCCCCCCCACACACACTATGCCAGTGTGTGGTCCTTTTCCCTTCTCTTTTTATCCAACTTCCTTTTTTAAACTGCCTTGTTAAACAGCATATTTCTAGTTTTAGCTGACTCGTGTAAAACCACAAAAAAGCCTCATACATTTCTTTTAAAGGATAAATAATTTCATGCCAACCATATACACTTAAGCGAGGTACAACTATATATGAATGTTTAGGTATAGGTCTCCCTTGCTCGAAAGCCAGCCATATTCAAATCTAGGGTGTGGTGCTAATCTCCTTTTACAGCCATAGAGCCAGCACTGTCTGCATCTGCAGACATTTCTTTTGTCATATGGCAGGCATGACTAGACACCAGAGTGCACAGAATGGTGTTACCTTTCATGTAAAAGCAGTACCTATTGATCTACTTGCAATTTCTTGCTTTCATACTGCTATGTTAGAAGGAGATTAGACAGAGACAGGAACTCACACTATCATGTAGCACTTGGGTCCTGAACTGCTAACCTCCCAACAGTATGGTCATCAAGTTCAGTGTCTTCACCACCAAGCCACTGCAGCTCTGTGTACATGTTTACTGTCTATTATAGGCACATATGTTTTTAGCATAACATATTTTATTATGGGATATATAAACCAGAGCTGAATCCATATTATCAAAATATGATAATCATTTTGATATTATCAAAATATGATATGCCAGTGTGGCAGAGAAGGGAGTGGACAGCCAGCAGCAGCTGCTCCAGCCCAAGCCAGCCATCTGCAGGGCTGGTGCCGCCACCACATCAATTGCACAGGCACTGGGTCTTCTTCAGCCGCACAACTCTTGCAAAGTGCCTCAGGCATTGTGTTTGTTGGGAGGGGGGCTGCTTCATGCCTTGCCCAGTCCAGTGCACCGCCTCATTCTCTCCCTTCCTCCATCTTTTTTCCCTCTGTCCTCACCAGGACAAAGCCATGAAGCCGGTGCTACTGCTGGAAGTGATGAGGATGAACCGGATCTGTCAGATGGTGCTGGTCACTTGCTTGGGATCCTTCACCCTGATGATCTTCTATTTCCAAAGTATATTGCATCCATTAATACATAGAAATCCATTTGGAATGGACATTTGCTGCCGGAAAGGATCAAGAAGCCCATTGCAGGAACTCTACAATCCAACCCAGTTACCTACAGCGGAGCGGAGAGGGTGCCATGGCGGCCCATGCTGGGACCACCTCCTTCACCAGTGTCTGGAACTCCACCCTTGGCCAGGAGCTTTAAAAGTCTGCCAGGATGATGGAACTTTCACCACCACCCTGGAGTCACCTGCGGTGGGGTGGGGAGGCTGCCGTGGTGGCCGACACTGGGACCACCTCCTTCACCAGCGTCCAGGAATCCACCCTTGGCCGGGTGCTTTAAAAGCCTGCAATGTGACAGGCGGTAGGACTTCATCGGAGTTGCCCCTGGATTTTTTGGTAGCTGGGGTCAAGAGGCCCTTGAATGGTATTGTAACATGACACATTGTTATATTGAATATTGTTGTATTGAATATTGTAAAGTTAATTGTGTTTTATTATGTATATTATGTAGATTTAATGCTTTTAAATTGTGTTGAGGATATGTGAGGCAGCCAGAGTCGCACTGCATGAGTGGGGTGGCATATAAGTTTGAAATAATAATAATAATAATAATAATAATAATAATAATAATAATAATAATAATAATAATAATAATAATAATAATAATAATAATAATAATAATAATAATAATAATAATAATAATAATAATAAAAAACTGAAATGTAATAATCATGCTTGTTGTTTTCAAAAGTGTAGTGGAACATTCTCTTGCTGTTGTGAGAAGACAAATAGACAAATTCAAGTCTATCTGAAGTACTACGGAGATCACCCCAGCTAGATGCATTTGATATCAGAGGCTGGTTTTGCATGAAATACATCCTTCTAAAAATATTTATGAAACAAAAACAAGAATTCTGTTAAGTAGCTGTTGCACCACAAGTACAATCTCATGAATTGTTGTAGTAAATTCCCACTAATCAATAAATCACCACTTCTATCTTTTGTTTAAAGGTCAGTTGCATGAGCTGGTGTGTGTTGAAGGGTATAAGTGACAACTCGTTAACTAGCATCAATTTACCATTGCTATTTACACCATTGCACTTATGCCAGCATAATACTTTGACAGTCTAAATTATTAATGGGGAACTAGATGCTAGCAGTTTCAGTTTATGTGAATGTCCTATGGAGATGGTGAACACACTGGACAATATAGCTATGGAGGTTGAATAATTTCTTTGTCAGAAGGCTAGATTTTCAGAAATAGTTGCATTGTGTTCTGCTAATAGGGTGCATGTGATAATTGTCTAAGAAACAAGGAGCCTTGTACAGAGCCTTTGTGCAGAATAGAGAGTCCTCTCCCAGTGGGAAAGAGGAGAGATCACACCATTTAGGACCTTTTCCTAACCTGACATATCTCACACATGATGGATTCCACCATCCCCAGCTAACAAATTGTACTATAGTATTGTAGCTCATCTGGAAAAAGCACGATTTTAATCATACTTTAGAAGGAGCCAATAATATCTGTGCCACTAGAGGTTAGTTTGTTGCAATCAATATGCCATTCTCTTGATAGACCACTATTTATGTCAAAAGTAGTGATTTCATTAATAAATTAATGGTGCTCATTTAACAAATCAAACATTTTCTGTTTTCAACATTAACAGCAGGTTTAGTAATCTTGCCATATATCAGGAAGTTGTTGTTGTTGTTGTTGTTGTTGTTGTTGTTGTTGTTGTTGATGTTGTTGTTGTTGTTGTTGTTGTTGTTGTTGTTGTTGTAAGAGCCACAGACTTAGCAAATATGTTTTCTACAGTACAAGTCCCCCCCCCCCCAAAGAAATAATTAATAAGTTCAAGTCAAGCATAGTTCAGAAAACAAGTTGTCTTTGGCTTACCTTTATTCCTTGAGTCATAAAGAGTGCTTGTTAACCCACTTGCCATGAACTTTCATTATATTCTGTTTAATGTTTTCATTCCCCAACAAAGGAAACAATTATCAGAAATAAATATGGCAGATTAGGCTAAAATTTGGCAACATGATACAGTTTAATTCCCATTATGAAAGCAAAAAAGTCATCTATAGGAACATCACAGATGAGTGGCCAATAAAATTATTCTGCAAACTCCATTCTTTAGCTGCTACATACTCTAAAGCAGGGGTGCCCAAACTATGGCCCGGGGGCCGCTTGCAACCCCTGAGCCCAATTCACCCAGCCCATGAAGCCCTCGTCGCTCATGGAAGCGGAAGTAAAATGGCTCATCTGGGTGCGTTTTGCTTCCGCTTCCAGGAGCAACAAGGGGTTCACAGGCCAGATGAATTGGCCTCAGAGGCTGCATCTGGCCCCCGGGCCTTACTGACTGGCTCCCTGAACCATGTGATCAGTCCATGGCCCAAAAAGTTTGGACACCCCTGCTCTAAAGAAACATAATATTGTACAGCAGTGTTTCCCAAATGTTGGGGTTGGGACTTCAGTTCCCAGAAGCCTTAGTCAGTACATTGGCTGGTCAGTGCTTTGGGGAATTGACTTAGGCTTCTGGGAATTGAAGTCCCAACCCCAACATTTGGGAAAGACTGTTGTACAGCATTGAAACATATATCTACCTCATTTTTTTCACATTCATTTCTCTCTGGATGCAAGGATATTAATTGTTCCTATAATATAAGGGATATCAATGGTTATTGAGAGGCAATGTTCCAATGAGTTTCTCCATTCACCTTCTAAAAGAGGTACAAGACAGTGGCTGACATACTGTTAAACATGTGGAAGGCAAAAGGCATTTAATTAATCTGTTCTTAGGAATCACAACTAGGATTCTAGGTGAGAAGGGGGGAGTTCCCATTAGCTTGGTGCAAGCTCAAAAATCTCAGTGGGAAATCATTAATTGCTGCCTAGGAATTGCTGGGCATTCATGATTTGAATTTTAAAAAACCCACAGGACTTGAGCCAATGGATTTTAATTTCTCCTGAAGACCTTGGCCAAATGTTACCTGCCGATTACAAAATGTAATTGCTTTGAGCTGGCTAAGCAGTTGCACTGTCACAAAGGTGAAGTGACCCTAATGTAATCTTTTGGTAAACTACATCAAAATCATGTACTGTCCTCTCTGATGGCAGGATAGCTACCTAATTTTTGTTATCATCACAAAGGGAAATCAATCAAATAAATTAAATCAGTCTTTATCCCACCACTTAGTGTAAAACACTACTCGGGATAGCTCACACTATACAAAGAACCACCCAATTTAAAACCAAGTACAGCATAAACAATGCAACATTATAACTTAAAAACCAATAAATATCAAATAAAATGACATAAAAACAAAAACAATATAGAATACATATACCTAATTGGTGTTACCAATCTGCAGTCCAACTAACACAATATTGTGGTTGAGGTTTGCCTTACTGTACAAGTAGTCAGAAGTAACATATTACTAGAGAGTCAAGAGGAAAATGCCTCATGACAAAACATTTTCAACATCTTTTGGAAAGCCAGTAATGTGACGGCAGTTCTTTCAGGTGGTAGTCCAGTCAAAAAGCTTGGGTGTTACTGCCAAAAATGTCATTTCACAAGTAGAGGCTTTCTTCTTTCAGTGTGTCCACTGAAAGCTTCATCATTTGGTAACTTTGGATATAATTTCTTGGAAAGTGGTGCTCCTACAAATAATATGGTCCTAATACATATAGGGCTTTATATGTTATTACTAAAACCTTGAATCTGGCATGGTACTCCTTGGGTTACCAATACAGACTAGCCAGGACTGGGGTAATATGGCTGAAATGCCAATACTTGATATCAGTCTGGCAGCTGCATGTTGCACCCACCATAGTCTCCACACCAGAATCAAAGGCAGCCCTGTGTAGAGAAAGTTACAATAATCAGTCTTGGAAATTACCAGGGTATAGGTCAGTGATAAAAGAGATCTCATGCCCCCAATTTTTTTAAAAAATATAGTTAGATTTTTAAAAATAGATTTATGCACACATGACTAATCTTCCTGTAGTGTGTATGTTCAGATGGATTAGGAGACATATATTACAATTAAAAACAACATATTCATGTGTCTGATATGCACCCAAGGGTAATGTAGTCATTATATAAGACAAGAAATATAATATTACAAAGTGCCGTATTTGCTATAAGTGGGTGGTGTCAGAATTTGTCTTTCAAGTTGAAGTTAATGGAATATAAAACATAACATCTATATTTTCAGTTATTTTCAAAATTCTTTTGGATGGTTATCTCCCCCCGCCCACGGTGGCAATAGGAATATAATAAGAATACTAAAGATGGTGTAGATATCTACAGTCTCCTTATAGTTTGAATGGTTTATTTAAGTATGTATGATGCAATTTCTGTACCATCCTGTAAGAGAAAGTTATTACAAGAGTGTTGTAACAAATCTGAAACAAAATACTGTAGTAGTCAATGATTTCTCCCATCAAACATCGCATATTTCCCTTTTTAAACTTAAGCACACAACTGGAAACTGAACAATTAATGATGATGCAGTTTCTAAAAGCAGACTCCTTCTAGAAGGTCTGGGAATTGTTGAAACCCTAAATTGAGTGTAGAGATATAGAGAACTTGTTGGGGATGTGAAGAGAGGAATCCACAGTTCTATTACTTCCTCAGCTAGTGTAAATAGACTTCCATCCTTCCCATTTTCTGCCTTTGTCTGTTCTTTTGTACCAACCTACCTGGCCTTAGTCAACTGTTTTTGATTAAGTTGCTCTAGCAGGTCAGCCTGTTCTAGAAGGCTTCTTCCCTGTGAACATCATCTTTCTCAAGACTTTCCTCCCCTTGTAAATAGGAAGGTACACATAACCCTGTGAACTTCCCCCTTCTCACATGTTATTACTTGATGCTTTGGAACTCTGGAACTCAAGAAAAGATTTTGGGCTCTGGCTGATGCCAGAACCTCTTGATCCAAGAGGTCAACTCCCCAGATTTTGATGGAGCCTGAATCTTTACCTCTGTGGCATAACTGGAGGTGACTAGTCCCCTTCCCAACTCATACCAGTCGTGTAAGCTAAAGGATAGGCTACATGAAGAGGAGATATGGTGCTGGAAAAGTCTTCCTAAGACTGTGATGGTGAACCTTGGCACTCCACATATTTTTGGACTTCAGTTGCCAGAAGCCCAAGACAGCAATCCTGCTGATCAGGGTTTCTAGGTTTTGAAGTTCTAGTAAAATGACTTCTCAGGAATAAGGGGTCTCTTTGAAGGAAAGTTCTTTGTCCTGGAGAGCTCAGCAAGCTAAAAGTTGCAGCTAAACTCTTCAATCAGCTATCCAAATGACTGCAGGAGAAAAGATATCCCAATCCTTTAAACCAGGTTTTTTTCAACTTTGAGCCTCCAGATTTTCTTGGACTTTGATTCCCAGAAGCCCTGATCACCAGGTGTGCTGATTTGGGCTTCTGGTAATTGAAGTCCAAGAATACTTGGAGGCCCAAGGTTGAGAAACCTTGTTCTAAACCTTTGTGTGGAGTTTTACCTTTATTGGTTACAATATCACTTCTGGTTCCTGATCCTGCTTGCCTTATATCCTGACCTGTGTGTGATTTCTGGACTGTGTACCTACATTTCTGGATGGTCCCTGTTTTCTTGTATGACTCTTGGATGTTAGTTGAACTGTTTCAAATTCTGGCTCTGGGCCTTTTCCTCCTTGTGTACTGGTAATGTATGTTCACTGGCCCTGAGAGTAACCCCACTCAGAAGAAAGACAAACAAATATTTTGAAGTACAGTAAAACCATGGGTTACAACACCCATCTGTTCTGACAACCTCCATCATAAATCCAAAAAATCATAAACCAAAGCACATTTTTCCATAGGATTGCATTGAAAAATAAAAAACAGTCCTGACCAGACCAAAAATAATAAAAAATAGATCCCCTGGAAAAAAAATTCCAAAAACTGCCAGACAACATTATCTCCCATCCCCACAAAAGAGACAAAGTGATCTTCTACCTTTTCCACACTGCTGCTGCTTCCTGAGTGGTTTGTCTGACCACTGGGGGAGCCCAGTTTCCACTGCTACCAGCAGTGGGAGAGTGTGGGGACCTTATCTGCTTGGTTCCTGTCTTTGTCAGAGCTCCCTGCACAGTGCTACAGCTGGGAGTGCATCCTGGGAGAGGCACATACCTGGGGGAGGCACATGCCTGGTAAAGGTGCATGTTACTGGATATAATTCTGCGCAGGGAGTTCCGACAAAGACAAGAACTGAGTGGATAAGGTCCCTACACTCTTCTGCTGCTTGTAGAAGCAGTAGACAGTGTGAAAATAGTGGCAAAAACACCACCAGTGCCGACACTGACGCTGACACTGATTTAATTTTAATTTTATTTAATGTTCACACTTATATGCTGCCCACTCAGGAAACCCGACTCAGGGTAGCTCACATGATAAATGCAGCAATATACACAATAGATACAAAATAATACAATATACAAAATTCAATATTACAGTATAATGATAAAGTTACAGCCACTCAAGAAAAGTTCCCCACACAAACAACAAAGTTCAGGAGTAGGGTGGCCATCGTCCTCAGCCTCCGGGTGGGACCTTCCTCCTCTGTCTGAACTGGCACGGCTTTTGGAACCCCCAGCAGATGGGGGTCTGGGGGTGGTAAGTATGCAATGGCAAGTAATGAATTGCAACTTCCGGCAGTGGGAGATGGGTGCCATTCTAGACTCTAAAATGGCACTGACCATGATTTTAGAGTTTAAAATGGTGCAATTCTTGGCCATAAACTGAAAAAAATCGTAAACCAGGGTGACAATTTTATAGAATTTGCCATCATAAACTGCAGCAAACATTAACTGATGTGTTTGTAAACCAGGATTTTACTGTATACAATTTTTTATAAAAACAAATGACAATCACGTATGCATCCATTATGACTGGGAAAATAAATACATTTTAATAAACATAAGTATGAACTTTTAAAAACACCAAGATTTATAAAATCTACAAAAGACTGCAAATGGGAAAAAGATAAAGAAAGACTAAGCAACTAATTCAAGAAAGAAATGAGGATTTAGTTGGATATAATAGACATAATACTCTATCTATAGAGTCTGTAAAGATTCAGATAAGAAGATTTTGTGAGTTTTGATTCTTGGAATTCTTTCCAGGTCATCAGTATAAAAAATATATCAAAAATTAAATAAGAAAAGTACCATTATAAGGAAAGGTAAGAATGCATATTTTAAAAAGAAAGTGTATTCTGAAATATTTACACATTGTTACTCTTCCATGAGGACATGGCGTTTTAACCCTTTGAGGTCATATTTTATTTCAAAGTCCTCACAAAATGGCATTTGCAATGTAGATATTCTGTAGCATTGTCATCTAAAGAAATATAAATAATACCCCATAGTTTGACATTTCTAGACAAAATTCTTCAGGGACTAAAATTTCCCCATCAAATGAAAAATATTTTTTCCATTTTGTCCCAGACAGATTAATGTACTGAGGGAAAACAAACAGCCATATATGGGAACTATGATACTGAGGAGCAGAAATAATATTCTCTGGTTGTCAGTAGTTTGGTCCCATTCAGCAGCGACACAGGAATTATCAGAGGGATCAAGAAATACATACTGTAAACAAAAGTTTAAAATAAGTCATAACCCTGCTACTAATTCTTCACACATGCTGATTTAGATGGAAAATGCCCCACAGCTGACTCAGCAGAAGTTTGTTTTTCTTGTCTAATTCCAATGGAAGTGGGTTAAATATGATTTTGGTTCTTATATGTGTATGTCTTTCCATAGTTTTAGAGATTGTCTCTCTGACCTTGAATTTTCTAAAAGACTCTGGTTTTGAAGAAGTGAGGTGTCTGTCTTAATCTTGTACAGATTTTCAGAGTGCAATTTCTTTCTCTCTCTCTTTGGTTAATAGAGGAACCAGTCAAGATATCTTGATGTTCATCATGAAGTACATAGCTTTCTGAAACAACAGCTGCAGCAACAACAAAAAACTAATAACCTGGTAGTGTTTTCTCATCCTTTTTTCATTTATCTTTTTTTCCTGATAGACAATTAATTACAAAGTCATTTCTATCAGAAGCTCCAGCAAATGAATTCAAAATCTTATTAAAAACTCTCTCATAGATGCTGAACAACTAATTAAAGCCCAATAGATACAGAAATCGGGGAGTATAAATATCTAATTACAAAAATGTTTTGAAAAATAGCCTAGTAAATCACCAGTGTTCTTTTTCTTAAATTAGCAAAGTTTAAAAGAAGGAACAACCCACACAGAGGCAAAACAAGTTTATTAATATTCTAACATTGATCATTTTATGTTAATAATACAAATCTCCATTTTAAGTACGAACTCTCCATCTTCTGTATTTGAACACACTGACTTCTATATTGATCTCACATTTTGCTTTCTGGTATTTATGCAATGTAATTAAGGGTGAAAACGTGTACACTTTAATCATTTTATCATAAATAAAACTCAAATAAAATCACTCTTGATTATGGTCTAAGACCAGCATAGTACAGCAAAAGGAACAGAAGTTAAAATGTGTCACCAGCTCTAAGGCAATAAGGCCTGACAGATATCCTGTGGAAGGGGATTCAAAAACATGTACCATCAACTCTGACATACCACAAGACTCTTCTCAGGGGTTGATCTCAGGGGAGTCACTGCAAACTGATTGTGATTCTATCTGAGCCGCTGCAGCCCTACCCACCCATTGACAGCCCACCAACCAGTATAGGATGAAAACTCTCTTTCAATGTTGCAGGGTGGCACCGCCACCAAGAAGCAGACACCCTAAATCTCCTCTCAGTTTGACATCATAGTGTGCTGACCTACCCCAGCAGATATGGTCACCACACAGCAGCATTATACAGAGAGTTTATTCAAGGAGAATCCAAATAGCAAAGTCCAAAGATCGTGCCGAGATCTGGTTCCTGGTAGTTCAAGCAAGCGTCTAGTTCAAAAGATGTCCAGAGGCAGGGTTGGCAAAGAAGTCAGGGTCATGGCAGGCAGGTCAGGGTCTAGGCAGGCAATCTCAAGAGGTATCCGAAGTCAAGCAGGGCACTGGTCTTTGCACTGAAGAATTGTACCAACACTGGAATGCTGCAACAAGCTTGCTTAAGAGCCTCCCAGGTAATTACTATCAGCTGGGAGCCTTCTCTGGTAAGGAGTTCTAACTTGCTTGCATCTCAGGTGCAGATCCTTTTTGCACCTTTCCCTGGATGAGGGTGATCACTGTCAGAGTCAGAAATTTGATTTGACAGGTCATCTGCCTGGGGAAACAGAATTGGGCTATTAACAGGATGAGATTCCTGGTTCAGGACATTCTCAGGTTCGGGGTGCAGGCAGAACTGGGATGAACATAGGAAGTACCTCCTGATCCAGGTCCTCTTCAGAGTCTGATGAGGACTGGATCACAACACATACTAGTGGAAGAAACCTGGACAAGGACAAACATCTCTCTAAATGGATATCACTCACATTCAATAGAGGCGTCTGCAGGTCTAGGCTGAGGTCATCTAAAAGGTGGACTTGTCTTACTAATCTCGACCTCTCTATGTGCAATCACCACACCACTTAGCCCTCTGAATCAACTGGGAATGGTTGCCAAGAGCCAGCTAGGAGCCATTATGCAACTGGTAATAAATGTACACCAACCTTCACAACACAAGAAATCTGAAAATAATAGCTTCTGGAACAAACTTTGAAAACTATATCCTTGAGTTAATGCTAATATATTCAAAAACATATGTGATACTGCATGTGTGTGTGACTTCAATGCCAGAATGGGGTAAGATGACAGTGCACTGTTTGCCCGCTACCACCTTCCCCTGCCCAACCTGGAAGCCGAACTTCTACACCTCAACTGCATCTCCAAAGATAAGAAGACAAACTATGCAGGGCTATGCCTAGCAAAATTTTATTTATTTATTTATTTATTTATTTATTTATTTATTATAATGGCCATCAGACTCCATCTCCAAGTATTAAATCGCATCCTCCCCACAGACCAGCCAGGTGAGTTCACCTTCCTTTCAGGTTCTAAAACCAGCACAGTGGACTATCTCCTTGTCTCCAAGAGCTTCTTCCCCGACAGAGAACTTTGAAGTCAGTCCCAATCTCGAAAGTGACCACTTCCTATATGTGAACAAATTATGCTCCCTACTAGGCAACTCCAGCTAGAGAAACATTTGCCTCTATCCATCCATAAATAAAACTAGCACCCTGTCCTAGTGTTTCAAACAGAAACATCAGCATTATGTGGTAAAACAGGACATTTTAATTTTCCAGAAACTCTTTTGTCTTATATAAAAAGGTATTTGGAAGAAAATGTACAAGAAAAGTCAGACATTTGCAATTGTTACTTGCTGAGTTTCAGCCCGTGCCACCCACAGTTTGTTCCTATAGAAAAACAAAGCAAGCAAGCAAAGGAACAAGAACAAAAAAAAAACCTCCCACTTTTTTGTCCATTTTATTTGTCTAAGCCATTGGCCACAATCTTATTGGCAATTGTGAAGGATTTTTGTAAATTGCCACAGGTTAATTGTGGCTAGATAATGAGTTCCTGTGGTGTAGCTCCATTGCATGACTGCTATTGCACAAGGTTGCACAACTGGCATGTGCCTTGCTATCTCATCAAGTAGCTACAACTAACTGCTGAAAAGTACACAAATCTTCCACAAACACCAACAGAATACTGGACAATATACCTTTTTCTATTTATATCACAACATTTATTTGTTAAACAATGATGCAGCAAAACAGAAGAGGTATTCTGATTTTAGTTCATTGCCCCTTTCAGGGACAATGGAGTTGTCTTATATGAGAAGTGACATTGGAATTCACTTGGGTGAGAATATATCCTATGATACAAGAAGTTCAGTTCTTATTTTGTTTTGTTTCATTAAGAAAATCAGAGGAAAGTGTCTTTTGGCTCACTTAATTCTGATCGAACACACTCATTCAGAAACAGTACATTTTTATTCCTTGTAATACATTGGAATTTTCATAGGATGTGTCTGTTAGAAAATGCCTCCCTATCCCAACAGTTGTTTTATTCAGATGGAAGAGTTTTTAAAAGACATTTGTTTTAGAATTATAGACCTTCAGCAACTTTTTCTTCCTCCTTCTACATTTATAATGGTCAGGAACTTTGCAGGTTGAGCTTGTGAAAATCACTATGACACTGATATTTCCCCATATACAATTGTTATAAGGAGCAGAACCAGATTTTCCTTCACAAAAGTCTGGCTATATACTATATATTGAGGGATAGGTGGCTTAAAGTTATATCAGAAGCAAGCAGGCTACTTAGAAAATAAACTGGAGCCAAACATAATTGAAGCTGGAAGATCACGAAGAAGACGTATTTGGTACCAACAATCAAGAAAGGATGCACAAACCCATAAATAAAATAATGAGGGGGGAGAGCAGTGGTGGGTTGTTACCAGTTGGCCCAGTTTGGCAGAACCGGTAACAACATTATGGAGGGGGTCACTGTGGGTGTGTGGAAAACCCCCAGGCAACCCAATTTGGTCACCTCTCTGGGCCCCCTCTGGAAGTGACTTCCAGGCAGCCAAAATGGCTGCCCAGAACTGCGCATGTGTCAAACCTCTATTTGACACATGCACAGTAAAAAAAAATAGAACTGTGCATCCATCAAATAGAGGTTTGATGCATGTGCAGCTCCGGGCAGCCATTTTGGCTGCCTAGAAAGGAAGTGTGGTGCATCCAAAAGCGGCAGCAGCAGCCTTGCCATGCCGCACCATGCCACCGCGTTTCCTGCCTGCCTCCTTTTGGTAAGTTTTCCTGGGGTTTTTGTTTGGGGTGTGTGTGTGTTTATTTTATTTTATTTCTTTGGCTCCACCCACAACATCATGACATCATGACATTGGCCCCATGCATGACATCCATGACGTCACGGTGGGGTAGTAAAATTTTTGACATCCCACCACTGGGAGAGAGGATCAACTAATGAGGGAGACAAACAATTTTATTTAGCAGCTATAAACCTATGCTCAGCTCACTATTGGCCAGCTGAGACATCTGGCAGAGCAGTGGTGTATTCAGAATGAACAGCTTTTAATTTAGAGTGGGGCCAGTTATTTCTAACTGGATTGGCAACTCAACTGATCTAGACACAACTAGACATTTAAGCATGATGTTTAGCCAGTATCGAACAGACTTTTTTCTTTTTTAAAAAAAGCATTCTGTTAAACAAGGTTGCCTGGTGTCTTTTCTGTTTGGCTTGATACATGTGAAGGCCTCCACAAACAGCAAGTAGGAATTCACTGCAAGCCTTTGAAGGAGAATTTAACCAGCTTTCTAGAGCTCTTTGTTAATGTGTTTTCATTCAATTTGCTGTAAGATTTAGTTCACTCATTGTTTACACTCACAGTGAGCCAGGAACTGTATAAAACATCCCCTTCTCTTTTCTACCATTGACAGGCAATAAAGCAGAAACACCCACACTGGAAAGAATCGTTGCTACAGAACTTCAAGAATAAAATTTCTGTTGACTTTATCTTTGCCATTGCCTCGCAAAATGATACTAATTTAAATTTAGAGTAGAAATGATAAGAATTCTAGCTATTTTCCTTGTTCTTGCCAAGTTAGGCTGTTTCAACATGGTGAGACAGCTTGACAAGGCTTTTTCAGATACACAGATTTTTTTTTCACATCCAGTGCATGATGGTGTCTTTTTATTCCTGCCTCCATAATGTGCAATTTGCATCTGTGAAAAAGATGTTTCCTTTCCCTTTGAGAAACAGAGCGCGCGCGCGCGCACACACACACACACACACACACACACACACACACACACACACACACACACACACACACACACACACACACACACACACACAGCATATCTGGAGGTGCTGGGAGATTTTTCAAAGAAACATATTCAATACTTCTAGTTCTTAAAAGTCTATGAAAAAATGGTGCCATTTGTGACATCTGTGGAAACATCCTTATAAATGAAAAAATTCTCACAAACTCTTGTCAGGACTAGAAGCTGCCTCGTACTCTTGAAAGAAAGGAGAACACCTTGTAGCTTTTTTGTTCTCATGTGAAAGAGAAGATCTGTATCTCTAATTTTGAGCTCAGGTAAACAAGCCTTGAAAACATGCTCAGATCAGATAAAAATTCTGTTTATGTTTGTCCTGGAATATTGTTCTCTTTCATTCCAACGCAAGCAGAACAACATTATTTCTATATATGGGGTTTGTTGGGTTTTTTTTTTAAATCTTTTACCTTAATACAGTTAGTGTACTCAGAAATTAAAAGTGAGAAGTGTCATTGGAAACAAAAGAAAAGCATTGCTTAGATGTTGATTTTTTTCCTGATTTGGACCTGAAATGTCCCAGTCTATTTGAAAATGGTGGACTAAAGCAATGTAATAAAACTAGTCACCTCAGTCTAATCTTTAGCATTTACTATAGTAACCAGAGTCCTTAAAAGGTCAATTTGCATCTATGCACTCAAATTGCATTCCTTTGGTAAGTACTAAAAAGACAAATTGAGAAAGAGGGAGAGGTGATGAAGAGGAACACTTTCTATGTCCTGATCTTAATCTTGACACTTCTTTAGTAGCATGTCATGTCATAGAGAATTACTTCTCACCACTTTGCTCTGCCTGTTATACCATGTCACCCTGACTTAACCACAAAAATGTGAGGAAATACAATGTGACATAAATTTAGCATTCTAAGAAAGTATACAAGGATAATATAATCTTTTGAAAATTCAGACACTTTGAATTAGTTTTTTTATGATAGTCAGAAAAATTGATTTGATTTTACTGGATATAACCAATGTAATTTTTTTTTGAAAGCATATTTGTGATCTAGCAAAAGTTGTGAAATGGTGTTAGCCCTGTTTAAAAATTTAATTTAAAATAAGACAGAGGTCTGTACTATGTATGTGCTTTTCGTTCAGAAATCATTTCAAATTTGGAATAAACTGTGTGTATTTGTTGTTTTCCATCTGTTATTTTGTGATCTGTACAGAAACAAAGAATTACAAAATAAACAGATTATAGTTCTCCAAAATACTGAATATTGTTTCAGAGCTTCAACTGTTTAAAATGCCAATTTAAAAATAAATAAATAGCAGAAACTACAAAGCTTTCTCTCAGAAATTGAAAGTAATTCTGTAATGGAACCAGGAAACTAAAGGCAGAAAGAATTTAACTGCCAAAGTGCCAATGAAAGTCCAAGTTGCTCTGGGAACCTCAATAACCAGACCCCTTAGGAACCAAAATTTCTAAAACAGAAGGTCATTTATTTGCTACCATTTAGGAGAGAATTGAAAACTTGGTTAGCGGAACGGGTCTGGGGGCCAGGATTGCCAACAAACTCTCCTTTTTGGCTCATCTGAGGTTTCCCCGTCTTTTAATTGGTTTTACTAAAGGGCTTTTAACTGTTTTTATAGTGTTTTTAAGTTTTGTAAAGTGTTTGCTGGACTGTGTACACTGCCCAGAGTCTATTGATTGGGGCACTATATAAATATAATTTATTTATTTATTTATTTGATCATAGTTTTTACTGCTGCCCTCTTGCCGAGGCAACTCAGGGTGGCTTACACAGATAAAAACACCACAGATAAAAACAATAGGATATCATTATTATTAAATTGTTAAAATTTGAAAATTTAAAATGCCTTCCCCAGTGCCACATCCTCAAATTTTTAAAACTAACACAAAAAAGCTGGAAGCCCAGATGGCACTTTGATGAGCCAACCAGGAGTGGCTGTCTCCCCAGCCAGCCACCACCACACCCCCATTGTGCTAGCCAGGTTTTGAGGTTTTTACAGAACGATAAAAGCTCTACCTAGAGACAGGGCTCAGTTGGCAGGAGGTTCCACAGGGCCAGAGCAGACACAGAGAAGGTCCTCCTTCTTATGCTAGATAGGTGAGCCTCTCTAGCTGGATGGCATTATTAGAGACCCCTCCGGTCTGCTCTAGTGGGATGGGCAGATATCCAATGAAATGTCAATGAAAAGCTAAAGTTGTCCTATAAAATTCAATCACAGAGTCACAAGGCGTGAATTTCCCACTAACTGGGGGTCATTATGAAGCATGTTGGAGTAAATTGAAATCGCTACAACTTTACTTGAATTTTCAGGTTGTCGGGTATGCAGTGGATAATTTCTTCTTTACTTTTAGGCAGCTGCATAACTAACATTTGTGCCATCATATGTGTTTTGTGTGGGCTAGGAATAGGATCTAAACTATTTAAATTACACAGTTCCTTGTGGATGAAAAAGAAAGAATGAATGGATGAACAAAAAAGAGCAGTGGTAGTTTTGCCTGCATATTACAAATCAAGCTATAGCTGTTGGCATTAAATTGTAGACATAATTCTAAACTAATGCTTCTATTTTCCCCATTTGCATATTTTTCCTTGCTGTTTGGATACATACAAATATATACAGAATTTTAAAAAATATTCGGATACAAACCAAATTGGATGGGCTACAAATCAGCTCAAAGCAAATTAGTTGTGAATTGTAGGACAAATTATTCCGACTAAATTGAAATGATATTTTCACATCACAAATCTGTAACAACTACAAATGTATTTATTTTAGACTTTCTGTCATCCATTGCTGTTAGAAATCTAAGGTAACAATTGTTGCCATGCCACACACAAGGGAGAAAGGGGATTTTGGTGGATGACAGCCTATTTTCCACCCCCAAACTTAATCTTCAATAGAAAGGATCCCTCTTCTGAAAATTAATAATGAACAGCTTGAAAGAAGTAGTGAACAAGATGAAAGGAAGGAGAAGGAGCAAACATGGTCAAACAAACATGCTTGCAAGAGGATGGCCTCCAAACCTGCAATTTGGCCCAGTGAATTCTCCTTCTGAAATTTACCACTGCACTAATTTCATTGCACTAATTTCACGGAGTTGTCAAACTTTCTCAAAGTAACAAGGGTGTGTATGTCTTTTTTGGAGGGAGGGGAATGGTGGTGATGGAGAGTCCTTGATATTCAGAAATGTGACTACCTTACCCATGGCCGGGGTTGAAAAGTTGCCTTCACTGAGGGTGGGGAAGATGCCGGATGCCTGCACCAGCCCTGGGCCTTACCCATGTCTGGGGCTGACAATTCACCATGGACACAGGCGGAGAAGATGCACCACCACCTAGGCAGAGGACCTCCTGTCACCTGGACCCTGGGCCTCACCAATGGCCTCAGTCTCTTTGAGGAGGGCAGCATATAAGTCTGTAAATAAATAAATAAAATGGCCAGGAGGTATGCTATTGTCAGGACTGGGCCATTGTGGTTGGAGGCCGGACATAGTTCTCTGGCCAGCCTGGCCTTGGACTTTCCTGTTGGGCATTTTTTCAAACTTTTTCTGTGGTGGGTTGTATTGGGATATATTGTGCTTTTGATGTATATGTGATACTTTGTGATTCTTTGTTAGCCATCCTTAGTCACACAGATGATTGGGTGGAATACACGTCAAAACAAACAAATAAATAAATAAAAAAATCAAAGTCAGGGTAGACAGGGCAGAATTGAGTCTGATCAGGTCTAATTCATGGGACACATATCAGTATCTGAGCTGAATTGGAAGACCCATGGACAGGCATGATATTTGAACCTGCAATGGGAATATTGTAGCAATCAACCAACAACTGAATTTGAGTTGAATTAATGTTCCTGATGTACACTTTTGGGATTGACCTGTGAATTCAAAATGACAATTTCTATGGAGAGAACACATTTGGTAAATTTCAGGGCATAACTAGAAAGTAATACTCTAGAATACAGTTCTATACTCTAAATAATCCATGGATACATCAAGGAAATTCACACAACATGCTCCCTTTCTGTCCTTCCTATAAGTATCTTGGCAACTTCAGTGACTATTCACCATCATCTATAGACCACAGCTTGAGGTGATTCACTTATGCCATATCTACATATTTTTGTAACTGCCTTCAAAGATGGAACCATATTATCATTATAGCATTGCAGAAGTGGCTGAAACTCTGAGAATACTCAGTTGCCTTATAAGTGTGTGGCTGAGTTGATAAGTGAATATCCAACCTAGTACAGTAATACCTCATATAACATTAGTATCGAATAACACGAAAATCGCATAACATCAAGGAATCTGGGGGGAAGAATTGCTTCAGATAACATTAAGATCCTATGGGATGCTTCAGATAACAACCGCGAAAGCCTGTGTGGTTACAATGTATCTCTATGGATCCCATAGAGGATCAGATAACACGAAAAATCATATAACACGAAGACTTGTGGAACCAGGTTTTAGTGTTATATGAGGTTTTACTGTAGTTCGAAAGCAAGAAATTGCAAGTAAATAAAAAGGAACCACTTCAGTGGGAAGGTAAACAGCATTCTTTGTCTAGTCATGCCTGCTACGTGACCACAGAAACATCTGTAGAAGCAGACAGCACTGGTTCTTTGACTTTGAAACAGAGATGGGCACTGAACTCTAGAATCAGATACAACTGGCTTTCAAGCAAAGGTGAGCCTTACCTTTACCTTTTATACATTTTCAAGTGTGCATTTTTTCACAGCTACAAAAATTCTCAAGCTCTTGGCTATAACCAGAGACTAAAAGCTTTTGAACAAATAAAGCTCATTTAACTATTGCAGTCCATAGCCCTATAGAGCATTTTTGCTCTAGAATGGCTGCCATACTGATTGTAAGAAGGGAAGGCAATAAAAGTAATATTAATATTATCAATGGGGGATGAAAAAAAGTATGCAATGGCTGATTGTGCATACGATACTTCAGGTAGCTTGCCTTGGAAGAAGAGAAAGATTCAACCAGTGGTAGCTACCTGATTGTTTGCTCTTTTCCTAAAATGCATCTTTCTTTTCAACAAAAACAGTCTTTTGTTGATAAACCAAATGTCACTTTTCATATAAACCTCAACTGTTTCTCCCCAACTGCTCTTTTATTTTCAAAAAAGCTTGACCACTATCTTTTTTCCCCCTGAAGGGCAAAAAGAAACTTTGGTGACATATGATATACACAGCTAGAGAGGATAAAGGTTAAAACTGTTTCCTTGCATGGGCTTCTTATACTTATAATTGAAGACTCCACAGTAAAAAAGTAAAAGAACAATCACAATCATATGCTACAAGTAGGTTGGCCAGGAGAGGGAAAAATGCAGTATTGGGACCATTATTTTTAAGAACTCATTTTTATCTCCTTATGATACTGCCACATCTTCTAGTTAACAGGTATTTTGACACACTAAACAAAAGGCTCTTCAACAATGTTGAAAACCTCCCTTGGACAATAGCCTTCACATTGTTGTGGTGATTCTCTTTTCCTCCAACTAAATTTTTTAATCTCTGAAAAGAAAGAGTGAGGGTGAGGAAAGGGATTTCACCAAAACTGTTCAATTAGGGGCTGCATTAGGTTTATAGGAAAGGGGAATTAGGAGCAAATGGCCTTTCAGGTGTAAGAGAAAATAGTACAGTACTACAAGCAGGAAGAGTGGGAGATGTTAAAGCTCATAAAAATAGAAGTAAAATCAACTGGAGTGTTAACATTACCTAATTATGAACAAAAAATTGATGAGAGAGTCATACCACAAAAGAATGAGTTAGCATTGTACAAAATATTTTAAATGTGTATTTTATGTCAGAAAAACAATAGTAAAAAGACTTCTGTGAATGTGTACACTGCAGGGGGAAGGAGATTTAAAATCTCCCATCATGTCTCATTCAGTGGTGAGTTCCAAAAAAAATTACTACCATACTGTGGGTGTGGTATGGTGGGTGTGGCCAGGGGGAAAGCCCTGTGTTGCACCCAAATTAGGACTACTTTATTTCAAAATTTGGATGGGAGGGGCCAGTGAGAATTTCTGCTACTGGTTCTGTGAACTGGTGTGAACCTGCTGATGCCCACCACTAGTCTCATTGCTAACCAAGCAGGATAGAATAGATGGGAGGTGGATCCCAACAGGATCTAAGGCAGTGTTTCCCAACCTTCGGTTTTTGGACATCAATTTCCAGAAGCCTAAGTCAATTCCCCAAAACACTGATCAGCCAATGTACTGATTTAGGCTTCTGAGAATTTAAGTTCCCCTGTGGTGTGTGTGCCCCATGTGGTGAACCACTGGTCTAGGGGAACTACAGGTTTCTATGCACTGTTTTATGTTATAGAACTGAATATTGTATGTCATAATGTGAATGTAGTTCAAATTACTGTACATGCATCACATGACACATGATCTGTGGCTTCACATGGAAATTTTTGTGTCACCATATAGTTTTTAATAATCCTAAAAAGTAACTGACATACTCATCTCCTTAAAAACGGGTAGGATGGCTCCTAATTGCTTTCCTGGCTTATCTGCAGTTTTTTCTGTGTATGTTTGATCCAATTTGTTTTAACTTTATTCATTGATCAGACATAGTATACAAGGCTTTTTGTTTGTTTGCAATTATTTAGCTGTCTAACGGGCTGGCTGGATAGCTCAGTGGTTTAGACAAAGCCAGAGGTAGAAAGTTCAATTCCCAAGTATGTCTTCTGGGTTAAAAACCAGCTTATGTTGCTGTGAACAAGCTGCAAAGTCCCAGAAGAAGGGAATGGTAAACAACTTCAGTGCATTCTCCACCTAAAAAAAACAAGAAAGGGATAGCATAAGTCAGAATTGATTTGATGGTACATAGTTATTAGTTATATGCAGTGATGGGCAGCAACAGGTTCACACCAGTTTGTCAGAACCGGTAGTCACTTTTCCCAGTGTCCTGGAGAACCGGTAGTGGCTTTTGGGGGAGGAACCACCTCAGGGGCTTACCTTTTCGCCGGTTCCCCCACTGCACATGTGTGCCAAATGCTTGGTGTGCATGCATGCCTACAGAGCTTGGTGCGCATGCGCGGCCTCCTTGCTGTCCTCCCAAGTGGGGAGGAGGAAGAGAAGCTGCTAGCCTGAAGCTCCCTATAGCCTGCTCCCCAGGGTAAGTGACTCACCTTTGGGTGTGGGTGTGAATTTTAATGTGTATTTAATGTGTATTTATTTTTAATGTGTATTTTTATGTGTTTTATGTGTATTTAATTTGCATTTTATGTGTTTTTATGTCTACTTAATGTGTATTTATTTTAATGTGTATTTTATGTTTTTATGTGTATCTTATGTCTATTTAATTTGTGTTTTTATGTGTATCTTATGTTCATGGGTTTTTTACATTGGCTCCACCCACATCATTGGCTCCACCCATGACATCATGATGTTGGCTCTGCCCATTATATTGGCTCCACCCACAGTGTGGTAGTAAAAAAATTGGCTGCCCATCACTGGTTATATAACCATAATACAATTCAGTTGCTGAAGCTAAGCAGATCTTACTGTATAACCTAGGCCACTGATGGCGAACTTTGGCACTCCAGCTGTTCTTGGACTTCAATTCCCAGAAACCCACATCCCTAGTAAACCCATTCATGTGGATTCACATGGACTTGTGCTTCTGGGAATTGAAGTCCAAGAACAGTTGGAGTGCCAAGGTTCACCATCACAGACCTAGTCTTTTTGGAGTCCACCAGGTGACACCCCAATAGGTTCCCCTCTGTTCCTTGAAGGGAGAACAAATTATGACAGCAATACACAAGTAAAACACACAAAATCTTTCTCTAATCAGTTCTTTTTAGCTCTGCAAAAATCAGTTCACTTTATCCCCTCAATCTATTGCCAAATTTTATGCACCCAGAGATTCAGTAAATGTAATCAATTTTCTCTAATTAGGCTGACAACAGCAAATGTATTCCTCTTAAAAAATAATAATCTACAGAACATGCCTAGGTGGACAACATGAAGTCTAGCTGATGCCATACAAAATAAAATATTAACCTCTGAATTCTTACATGCTTTCTGACCCTCAAAGTAATTCATCTTTGTTTCTGAAAACACACAGTATTTATTTTAATAGCCCATACATATCTTTTAATTGCCCACACACTGCATATCTTCATATGGCAATTAACTTTCTCCTGTTGAGGCAAATAGCAACAATACTCTAATGGTAGAATCTTGAAGGTGTTGGGTGAAAAACTAGCTTCTTTCATTATATGAACAAGAGTCTGACACGCATGGGGAGAAATGAACATAGCAGGAATAGAGTGAGCAGTGCCATAAAGTTGAGCAAAAATACCTCCACAGTTGCAGAGTATAAATGTAAATAAATAAATGAGGAATGGGAAGGTATTTTGGTGAATTTGTCAGGAAGTAAGGAAAATTCTAGAAGCTGTGAGCAAGAAAAGACTTGTTCACTTCCTTTGGGAATGTTTGGAGTGTTTCTAATTTCTACTTGTTCCAGCAGTGCAAATAATGGCAGAGCTATACCTGCTAAAGAATGGAGGACAGTTTCCCCCCTTATCCATTGCCTTGCTGCAAAGGCACTACATGGAAATGATGGAAGAAGTGCCATCCTGGTTCCTGTTCTGTTGCTGCTTTGTGTCAGTAAAATAACAAATATATAAATAAATAAACAAGGATGAAGAGATTTATTTGTCCATTGAATGGGGGTGTCATGGAGAGGCAAGCTTACACCTTTCTGGTAAGCCCCTCAACCTTAGGAAACTCCCCCCTGTCCATTCTCCTGTCCTTTCCCCACTGAGTTTTTCATTTCTTTCAAACAAAAAACCACTCAAAGAAACCGTTGTCTAGAAAGAAAGATGTGAAGGGTGATTTTGAATGGCAGCCCATATCTCTCACTGCTTGAGAGGAGAGATGTCATCCCCAAGCTGTGCTCTGTTCTCACATATCCATTCACCTCACCACCATGTGCTGACTTTGTTCCCTTCATTGCTCTCTTTGACTCTGTCACCTCGCTGACTTTCTCTTTTCATCTTATCAAATGCCTGACACAACATTCATTGAGAAAGGAAGAGAAGGAAAATGGAGGTGGCAAAAGAAGAATCATGAGTGTAGAAGAGATGGAGATGGCAGGTAATGCTGGAGGAGGAGAGAGTCTAGTTACCTAGTATGATGGAGTGTTTTGCAGTGGTGAGAGTAACATAGTTCCCTATCCATTCCTTTCTTATGCCTTGCTTGGGATCATTAACTCACCCCAAAAACTGGTTGTATAGCCCCTCATGCAAAGAGGATATTTTCATATCAATTTCCATTTACTATTTATTATTTCTTTTTTAAATGACACAAAAATTAACAAAACCTGAATAATATATTAAATTAGAATACTGACCAAAAACATAAAATCAAGTAAATGTAAATCAGTGGTGGGATGTCAAATTTTTTACTACCCCACCGTGACGTCATCACAGTATGGGCAGAGCTAACGTCATGACGTCATGACATGGGCGGAGCCAAAGAAATAAAATAAAATAATAAAATAAAATAAAAATAAGCACACACACACCCCTCAACCCACCCATCCACAACACAAGGACAGCAAGGAGGACAGCAAGGAGGCCGTGCATACGCGCCAAGCACTGTAGGCATGCATGCACACCAAGTGAAAAGGTAAGCCCCGAAGGTGGTTCCCCCCAAAAGCTGTTACCGGTTCTTTGGGACATTGGGAAAAGTTACTACCAGTTCTGGCGAACTGGTGAGAACCTGTTACATCCCATCGCTGATGTAAATACAGTTGTACCTCGTTTAAAGAGCATAATGTGTTCCACAGGGTTGCTCTTTAAGTGCATTCACTCTTTAAGTGAAACACCATTGTAAGTGACCAATTGTGGGGGGGATTGCGAACCCTGATTTATTTGTTAAACAAGTTTTTGGTTGGTTATATTTGTTAGCGAAGCAAACATTCAGAGAAAATTCTGCTCTTTAAGCAAGGCGCTCTTCATGTGGGGTTTGACTTTATATTAAAACATGTCAATAAAAGATTCTAGCATTATTCAAGTGTTATAAACCCCTAAAGCATGGAAGGAACCAGACTAAGCATTCCCTGTCCACAATTACAGTCAAACCTTGCATAAACAGTGTCTCGTTTAAAGAATAACTCGCTAAAGAGCAGAATGTTCTCTGAATGTTCGCTTCGCATAACAAATAAAACCAACCAAAAACTCGCTTAACAAATTGTCAGGAAAAGACCTATTTTCTAATGTCTCCCAAGGCTTGAAATTGCTATTTTTCAGCTAGGCCTCATTATTGGCCTCATAGAAATCCTTTGTCTTCTCTCTGTCTCTTGGACAGCAAGTTTTTCAACCATGTTTCAGCCAGTGTTCCCGTGTTATCTTTCTAGCTAGCAGAGCTTAGCGTGTTATGTCTTCACATAGATGTAAACAACTATTGTTGGCATTGGAGACCCCCAGGCTGATGGTCATGGGGGACTTCAATTTGCCATCGTTGGGGACTGGCTCAGAGGTGGCTTGGGGGTTCATGGCTTCCATGGCAACCGTGGGCCTGACCCAGATAATTCAGGGTCCTACCAGGAGCAGTGGCTACACCCTGGACTTAATCTTTTTATCGGAGCTGTGGCAGAGTGATCTGAAATTACAGAAATTAGATATCACCCCTGTGCCATGGTCAGATCACTATCTGGTGACTCTAGACTTCCTAGGGGCTGGACTCCACCGTAGGGAGGCAGGGCCGATTAAATGGGCCCGCCCCCAGCAACTAATGGATCCAGAAGGATTCCAGAGGGAACTGGGGTGTTGTCCTCTTGACCTGCAATGCGGTTCATCTGAGGCCCTTGTCGACGCTTGGGACAAGAAAGCGACGGCAGCCTTGGACGTAATCGTGCCATTGCGGCCTCTCCGAGTCCATGGGGATTGACCTGCCCCTTGGTTTTCAGAAGAACTAAGGGAGCTTAAATGGGCTAAGAGATGCCGAGAGCACCGCTGGGTGAAGACTCGGAGCGAGTCTGACCGAACACTGGTTAGAGCAGCTATTAAAGACTACCTAGTGGCGATGAGGGTGGTGAAGCGACAATACTTCATCACCCTTATTGCCTCCGCAGATAATTGCCCAGCAGCCTTGTTCCAGGTGACCAGGTCCCTCCTCGGTAGAGGGGGGCCAGGCCCTGGGTGGCAGGGATCGGCTGAGGATTTTGCTGATTATCTGGCGGAGAAAATCGCTCAGATCCGCTCGAAGCTAAATCACGGCGTGGAACGTACGGAGCTGGGGTTGACCATAGCACAGTCTAGCCATGTTATCTGGGATTGGTTCAATCCTGTTGGCCCTGAGGAAGTGGACAGGCTCCTTGTATCTGTTCGCGCCACGACCTGTGCACTGGACCCATGCCCTGCCTGGTTAATCAAAGCTTAAAGGACTGTGGCAGGCGGCTGGGTCGAGGTGATTATTAACACTTCATTAAAGGAGGGACATTTTCCAGCACCTTTTAAACACGCTTTAGTGCATCCCCTCTTAAAAAAGCCATCCCTCGACCCCACGGTACTTACTAACTACCGACCAGTGTCCAACCTACCTTTTTAAGGTAAGGTTTTGGAAAAGGCTGTGGCGCTGCAGTTACAGGAAGTCCTGGATGAAGCAGATTATCTGGATCCTTTTCAGTCAGGATTCAGGCCCAGATATGGTACTGAAACTGCACTAGTCACATTGGTGGATGATCTCTGGAAAGAGCGGGATGGAGGAGACCCGTCTGTCCTTGCTCTTCTCGACCTCTCAGCGGCTTTTGACACTATCGATAATGGCATCCTTCTGGGAAGGCTCCAAGGTCTGGGGATCCAGGGCACAGTGTTGTCCTGGTTTTCCTCATTCCTGAGGGGCAGGACCCAGTCGGTGTGTCTGGAGAAGGAGAAGTCCAGCCCCAGGCCCCTGCAATATGGGGTGCCTCAGGTCTCGGTACTTTCTCCTCTCCTATTTAACATCTATATGAAGCCACTGGGTGAGATCATCCGTTCCCACGGGGTAAGGTATCATCAATATGCAGATGATACCCAGTTATATATCTCGGCCCATGGGGACCCAAGCGGTGCGGTGGAAGTCCTTTCCAGGTGTCTGGAGGCTGTTAAGGTCTGGATGGGGGACAATGGGCTACAGCTGAATCCCGGCAAGACTGAGTGGCTGTGGGTAAGGGGCCCTGTGTTAACACAGGAGCTGCCAACTTTAGTTCTGGATGGGGCAGTCCTGCCCCAAACAGACCCGGTGCGTAATCTGGGGGTCCTCCTGGACTCACAGCTACTGTTCGAAGAGCAGGTGGCAGCCGTGGTCAGGAGGGCTTTTGCACAACTTCATGTAATATGCCAGTTACACCCACTCCTAGACCGGGACGCCTTGCTTATGGTCACACATGCGTTGGTCACCTCCAGACTTGACTACTGTAATGTGCTCTACATGGGGCTGCCCCTGATGACCATCCGGAGACTCCAGCTGGTCCAAAATGCGGTGGCCCAGCTAGTGGTGGGGTGTGGGTGTTATGCTCGTGCCTCACCGCTGCTCCAGGAGCTGCATTGGTTGCCAGTATGTCTCCGGGTGCAATTCAAGGTGCTGGTTATTACCTTTAAAGCCCTATATGGTAGTGGGCCAGGATACCTAAGAACATCTGTCCGTCCCACCAGGGCGGATTGGAGAGGCTCCCTTGTTATTCCATCGGCAAGAGAGGCGCACCTTGCCTGCACTAGGAGGAGAGCCTTCTCCGTGTCCGCCCCAACCCTTTGGAACCTCCTGCCCACTGAGCTGCGCCTTCAGACAGAGCTCCTGCCCTTCTGGAAGGGCTTAAAAACCTGGCTGGCAGGACAAGTATGGGGACCCAGGAATGTGGGCTCTCATGCTAGGTGGCTTATTTAATGGACTGCCACCCTTTTGGGTCTGAATTTTATATAATTTGTGTGCAGCTTGTACACTGTTTTAACTTTTTATGATTTTTAGAGTTAAACATTAAGTTTTAAGTATAAATAGCATTAATATAGATTATCCTATGTTTTAACCTTGATGTAAGCCGCTCAGAGTCGGGTTCACCCGATTGGGGCAGGGTAACAAATGCAATAAATAATAATAAAATAATAATAATAATAAGGTTTTTTCTGTTACCTGATTGGCTAAGAGTAACCTGACTGCAGATTCTCCATGTTTGTAGAGAAGTGAGTTAGTTCATTTCTGTTTCCCAATGGCTTAAGACCCAGGACTGTAACTCTGTTTGCTGGTATGGGATTACTCTTTTCACTATGATTACCTAAAAGATCCTGGACTGTTTACTGGACTGATCTTATGTTTATGACCATTTGATCTATGCTTTTCCATGGACTTTGCTACATGAACCTGAAGAATAAAACAGCTGTTTCTCTTTGAAGATTGTTGTTTTTCTTATCACACACACACAAGGCAATTTGGCTGCATGCTACCAGAAGAAGAAGCCTCCCTTGTTCTGCTCACTAAGTTCCTTTTAAACGTGGCCCAGGTCTCTCAAAGTTGGAAGGTAAGGGTTAAATATGTTCCAGAGATGAGCACATGCTCAGGAGCATGAGTGGGGGGGGGGCCCTTACTGAGACGCCTGGAGTCCGACACAAATAAATCAGGGTTCACAAATAAATCAGGGTTCACAATCCCCCCCATTGCTCTTTAAGCGAGTTTGCTCTTTAAGCAAAACACCATTGTAAGTGACTACTTACAATGGTGTTTTGCTTAAAGAGCAAACTTGCTTAATGAGCAATTCTGTGGAACACATTATGCTCTTTAAGTGAGGTACAACTGTACTTCCATCACCCTCCTTTTTCTGGAGTACTGTGAGACTAAAGAGAAAGAGCTATGCTCTGTGAGTTGGAAGTCTGGGAGAATTTCCATGGACTTGCCACTTTCCAGGTGCAGGAGTTTGATGGAAGTGATGAGGGAGAAGCATAGGGGATATATTTTCTTTTCTATGTATGGCTACTATATCCAAATTTTAATCCATGCTCACCCTTAAAGAGAGCTCTATTCACCCCTCTGCCTCTTCTTCTTAAACTCTTATCAGAAGTCCCTTGGTTTTGGATATGTGAGAAGTGCCTCCTTGAAACATCCTAAAATTTGGGCAAAGCATTTTAGCTTAGAAGTATCTGAGTTCTACTGACACAGTTTTAGGTTTCTGCTCAAATCCATTGGAAAGATTCAAGCAACCTGAGGGGATAACACTCTTCAAAATCTTATTTGCACCTGTATAATATTAGGTTTATATTAGAAAAATCAGTGGAGTATTTCTATATCACTGGGCAATACTAGTTGGCATAATTGCCTCATATGCAAATAACAGGGGGGAAATGATTCACACATTCATGTTCATTATATGCTGAATGGTACACTATACCTTGCAAAGACTGATAAAATTGTTGTGTCCTTATGTTACTTCCAGAATACTGTTTTCAGTTTCATCAATGCACATGTTTGACTATAGTAATTATGCATGAAATGTATGAACTGTGTACGCACATGTGGACCATTTCTTATTTTTGGCAGGCTTTAATTCTGCAGAAGCAGACAGCGTTGGCTCTTCGGCTTTGAAACAGAGATGAGCACTGAACCCTAGTGTTGGGTATGACTGGCTTTTGAGCAAGGGAAACCTTTACCTTTAAGGAGAAGAACAAATGCATAAGCTTGTTCTTTATTATTTTATTATTAGCTTCCAAATAATGTTAAACTCCCACTTTCTCAAAATTCTTGTTCAGTAGGGCTAGTTGAGTAGACATTAAGCACTACTATTTCTGTATGCCAGAAGATGGCAGTCATAGATACAGAAAAAAGAATAGCACAGAGAGAGAGAGAGAGAGAGAGATATTTCTATCAAGGTGGTCATGTTATTCTGTTTCAGCACTAATGGAGAGGCAGCAAAAGACAGAATGAATATCAGTTATGAGGCAATGTTATTGGGTTTTTTTTTTACTTTTCTTTGCTCTTATTTTAAAAATGAGAGATGATTTAAGTATGCTTCAATACTACCTGAAAGAATATGCACATTATACCAAATCAAAAGTCTGGTGGAAACTGGATTGATAGACAGATTAAGCAAGATAAGGGTGATAACAATTTGATATCAGGCATGATGAGTATTGTGCTGATAGTACTACATCTTTATATTATGGAACTACATTTTACAAAGAGAGAAGCTGGGGTTATGTATTGTTTCAGTTGCAAAAAGAAAACTGAACAGAAAATCAAGGAGCTGATCAGTTCAGTTTATATCACAAACTTTTCATTTGTATGGATGACAACAGAGACAAATAGGGTCAAAGAAGCAGAGAGATTTGCAGGCCCAGTTTCCTACCCATTGGTTGCTCTCTAGGCTATTTTTTTCCAAGAAGAAAGAAAAAGGGCTATGCCCTGTCTCAGAGTTTTAAATTTCAACAGTATTCATCTATGTCAGTCAGGTATGGTGAGGAAATGAGTACATTTTACTGAAGTGTGCAATTTTCATGGTAGTTGGGATGAACAAGCTCCAAATTGATTAGTAATTATTGGTTGTCAATCCAATTAATCCTTATAAGGACCATCTCTGGAGTTTCCTAGGTGATACTCAGAAGTGGTTAACTGGTCCTTTTTGCTGATGACACTAGACCTGTACAGCTCTATCTCTCTATGCCAACCCTTTCCGAGTGTTTCTAGTATAGGGTGCTCAGAAGCATTTCCTGGGACTGTGTAGTTTACTAAAGTCCACACAGGTTGGATCTTCTGCTGGGAGGCACAGTGAGAAACTGAAATTCCAACCTCTACCTCCACAACCAAATACTTAAACCACTAAGGTATCCAGCCAACTGATGCAATATACCGTAAGCATAAGTTCTTTTCAGTTGCAGAAGGTATTTTGTGATGTTTGTTCCAATCAATCAATGCATGAAAATATATTTGCATTTATTGTAGATGATCCATTGTTGAAGGCAAATGCATTTGTCAGATCACTCATATGAAAATGTGAACGAATTGGGGAGTGGAGGGAGAGATGAAGTGTTTATTCCCTTTTCAATTCAAAGGTTAGGCCATCAGATTTCTTTATTCCAATTTTTTTTGATGTGGACATATAAATGTGACATCCTATTGGCAGCATTTCCCCAGTCATGCAGAATAAGTTGCAAGAAAGAACAAATATTATGAAAAGGCTTGCTGCCTTATCACTGAATCCCTTATATTATTTCCAACAGTAACTCCCTCTGAACAAGTTTTGTCTTTCCTCCAATTTCCCTTCAAGTGATGTGTGATAGATTCCATGTCAAAGTCTGGGCATTGGTGTCATGTTGCAGAATTACTGTGAGGGGAATGAAAATGTTGAGAAACAGCTGGTGGTTTGTTTTTTTTCTATGTGGAGTCAAATTTAGAATACAGATACAGATACAGTAAAACCACGCATAAAGAGCACTTTGCTTAGAGACTAACTCGCTTAAAGAGCAGAATTTTCTCTGAATGATCGCCTCGCTTAAAAACAAAAACCAACAAAAAACTCACATAACAAATTTGGGTTCACGATCCCCTCCCCCACCAGAAGTCACAATTGGTCACTTACAATAGTGTTTCGCTTAAAAAGCAAACTCGCTTAAAGAGCAATCCTCTGGAATGCATATGCATATACATACAGTAATACCTCGGATAACAATTGCATCGGATAACACTAAAATCGGATAACGTCAGGGAATTTGAGGCAAACATTTGAATCCCAAATGTTTGCCTCAAATTCCCCAAGGCATGGCACACTGAGGATCACAGCTCTGATTGTCAGTGTACCTTCTTGGGAAAAGGGAGGGTGCCTGATCTCTTTCTCCCAAGGAGGCACACAGACACAGAGGATCACAGCTCTGATCATCAGTGTGCCTCCTTGGGGGAAGGGGGAACCCCCCGTCCCCCAAGGAGGCACACTGATGGTCAGAGCTGTGATGCTCTGTGTGCCTCCTTGGGAGAAAGAGAGCAGGCACCCCCATTCTCCCAAGGAGGCACACTAACAATCAGACTCTGTGATCCTCTGTTTGCCTTGGGAGAAAGGAGGGAACAGGGCTTTTTAAAAAAAATGTTCTGCGATCAATGCATCGCACAACGTTAAAAACCGGATAACGTTATGACTTGTGGAACCAAGTCATAATGTTATCCGAGGTAATAGTGTATACATATATATATATGTACTCAACAGTCTAAAAAAATAATTATGCTGATTGTTCTAGCCATTGTTTTGCAGAACAATAATTATTCATATTTAAGGTGCTCAATCCCCCTGTGAAGAATTACAAGTTGCTAGGATGGTACTTGTCAAAATATTGTTCAGAACTGGATTCTATGAGCCTGTAGGCAAGTAGAATGACTCTGAATGTCCTCACTGTGATGAGCAGTCAATGTTCAGAATGAAAGGAAAGACAGAGTCATCAGTTTTGTAGATGAAATCGCTAATGTCAACCAGCCATCTATAGGGCTAGTGCTGAAGCAAGTGAATCCCATAAATGGGGAAGATGGGGGCAGTTGTGGGCAGCAACAGGGGGTAGCAAATTTGGGTGGCCTTCAGGCAGGGGGGTAGCAAAATTGGGTGGCCATGCCCAACTTCCTGCCCTACCCCATCATGTTTTGTTCCTGCAAGTGGTTCAAGGTCTCCCTTGCTCAAAAGCCAGTCATATCTGACTCTAGGGTGCAGTGCTCATCTCCATTTACAGTCAAAGAGCCATATGGCAGGCATGACTAGATCACCCATGACATAGGCTCCACCCATGACTTAGGCTCCACCCATAACATGGACTCCACCCATGACATAGGCTCCACGAATGGTGTGGCAGTGAAAATTTTTGCTGCCCACCACTGGATGGGGGTGCTAATTGTTTTGATCTTGGAAGGTATGCAACATCTTAAGTTAAAATGGTATTCCTTGATCAAAATCCAGTTGTATCTGACTATAGGGTTTGGTGCTCATCTCTGTTTACAGCCAAATAGCTAGTGCTGTCTGCATCTGCAGATATTTCTGTGGACATGTGGCAGGCATGACTAGACATGGAACACTGTTACCTTTCTTCTGAAGTGGTACCAATTTATCTTCTTTCAGTTTCTTGCTTTTGAACTGCTAGGTTGGCAGGAGCTGGGACAGAGATGGGAGCTCGCTCCACCATGCAGCACTCAGTTTCTTGACCTGCCAATTTGCCGACCTTCTAGACATCAACTAAGAGCATGGTAACTTCAAAGGCTCTGGTGAACATAGCACAAAATAAAACCATGTTGGTACCAATGAAATATCCAGCTGAGGCCAACCAACCAAAGGCAAGCATTTCATTGTCACCTACCACTTCATATGGCACACTATTGTAAATGATGAAACATAAACAAGCCATTGCAAGTAGATTTTAATGGTAGGACATGTCTACATTGGAAGATACACTATTTCATAAGCTGTTTATACATACACAATGAACCTATGGAGAACTTTACTTATTTATGTAAAGGAGAAAAGGAGAAAAATCCAAGTAATATAGAGATTCTGAGAATCAGTTTGGATGTACAATAGACAGAAAGAACAACAACTATGTATGAAGAATATAAGCTGGCAAGAAAGCTCAGTGAGTTAAATATCTCACTGCAAAGCCAGATGTTAGGAGTTCAGTTCCCCACTATCTATCCCAGGAGCCAGCTTGTCTGGCATTGGATAAGCTGCGCAGTCCCAGGGTGTACTCAGAAGAAGGGCATAGCAAACTACTTTTAACTAGAAAAACCTGAAAAGGGTCACCATATGTCAGCATTGGTCACACATAATTATTATTATATGGAGAATATAAGCATGCACCAAAAATCAAAAGCCAATTGAAAAGCAGAGACAAGATGTGAAACCCAGAAGAAATCGATAAAAATCAACTTTTATACCATAAACCTGCAACAATTATTTTTGGTTCAGTCAATTAATCAGAGATCAAAATGACCAGAGTTTTCCAACAGTTTGAGTTATCTGCTAGTTCTCACAGGATCTTCACTTGAGATCAGTCTAATTATTAGATCAAACTGGATAACCTTCAGGAGTGAAAACATAAGATACTGTTAGTAGACAGCCTGAGGACATGTACCTACAACTGCCATCAGCTCAGCTAAGGACAGAGGCAAAACTTGATTTATTCCCACCTTCTGTGCCCAATGAGAGCAGTGGTGCAAAACTGAAAGAATAGATGGCTCTGTCAGTTTCACTTTTCCCCACATTCTTTCTTCTTATACATTTTATCTATGAAAAAAAGATTTTGCTCAACTCTTATAAAAATTATTTGAATAAAATCCATAGCAATTTCCACAGGTTAAATGTAATGGTCGTAGAGCTGAGCAGGCTGCAGAGGATGGTGGAGGATGGTGCCTGGCATGAAGTGGCATGCAATGGGTCAGACTTGACTATGTGACTGCACGACAACATCTTGTTTCTGCCTGCCAGGTAGGCGTTGCAGATGAAGAAAAAAGTCAAATATGTAGGAATTTATTTGTAGCCTTGATTGTGATTGTACCTTATATGTACCTATGTTATAGATCATAGACCTGTGTCATAGATATTTGTGCCTGTATGATAGATTTAGAAATTCTACTTATGCTGTTAAATGCTGTATTTGCTGTGTGACAGAAATAGTTAAAGCAGGATGTAAACTAGCGATAATGGGATGTGTCCAGACCACAAGAGGAAAACAGCTGTGTACAATATGATAAGCATTATAGCTGAATTTGTGACTAATGAACAATTCTAAGCTTGCAAGATATATTCCAAGACAGAAAGGCTGTTAAACAAATGTGTTTTCTAATGATTAGATGGGTGTGTCCCACCCTTCCAATGTAATCACTCCCATCCTTCTGATGAGATGTAACTTTCCCTCTTTTAGTGGTTCAGTAAGAATAGATGCCCTGCTTGATGCTGCAGGAAGAGAAATTCAGAGAGAGAGTCAGACTGATTTTTAAGCACCAGATCCAAGACCGCAGTCTCAATTCTTTCGCGCCAATTGCCAGGGCCAGATTCTGACACAAATAAGCATCACAAAAATGATTAGTTTCAAATCCAGTCTTTTAAAAGCTAAGTGTTCAAAGTCTCAGCTTGGGTGGGCAAAAATGCAAATTTTGTCTTCTACCTTATCCAGAAATCTGCAGAAATGAAATATATATGCAGGCAGAAAGATGACATAGAAATAAAATGCATACATACATAGCTATTTAATTTAGCTGGTGAAGATGTGGGAAGATTTAATATCAGGTAGTTTTGTATTATCTTATCAAAATGTATAAATTACTTCATATCTGAAAAGTAAACAACTCAATGTTTAAAATATTTATATGAACACAAATGTGAACAAGAGAGGTTTCCCCACATCTGCAATGTCAGTGAAATACAGCAGAATTAGGTCAGAGAAATTGTATTCAGAAGAAGATTCATTAACAGCAGGACTGTTTTACAGTGTGCTGGCGATCCTAAGACATATTCCATCGATAATCTAGAACAGCAGTCAGCAAACTTGGCTCTCCAGTTGTTCTTGGACTTCACTTACCAGAAGCCCAAGTCAGTACACCTGCTGATCAGGGCTTCTGGGAATTGGAGTCCAAGAACATCTGGAGAGCCATGTTTGCTGACCCCTGATCTAGGAGAAGCAAGAGTTCTTTGGCTCTTCTGACTCTTTAAATTATTTGGATTCATTTATTTCTGCATGGTTTAACTCAGAGTCGATAGCACTTTATGAAGATTTCTTTTCTGAGGATTCTTTTTCTGATATAGACCTTGGTATCCCAATCCTTTCTGATGCCTTCTGGTTCCCTTAGCCCATGGTGGAGAACCTTGGCACTCCAGCTGTTCTTGGACTTCAATTCCCAGAAGCCCAAGTCAGTACACCTGCTGATCAGGGTTTCTTGGAATTGAAGTCCAAGAACAGCTGGAGTGCTGAGGTTTGCCACTGCAGCCTTAGCCTATAGATTCTCCAGATCCATTGGAATTGGACATTTTTGAAATTTTGGAACAGATAGTCCTAGAAGCTATTTTTTCAGAGCCAGTTGAAGTTTCCCTCTGGAGTTTGCAGTAGTTTCAGAAACTACCTCCACAGAATTTTGGCATTCTTGGGAGACATCCCCTTATCTCACACAATTTGGCTTTTCCTTGGAAAATATTTTTCAATTATCTGATTCTGAGCTTTGTTGACAGCTACAGGGAAATTTCCCTGATAAGTGACACTCCAAAAGTAAACGAAGAAAGGACTTCTGCTTGCATATCTGAAAGAAAAAAAGCTCCACTTGTCAAACAGCTTTTGAATACTCCCAATTTTGAAACAATTGTTACAAATTCAAACATTCTGGGTGTTCTTATCAGAGTTTGGAAATAACATGGTAGAAATTATACTGCTTACCTCTACCTTGTCATTCATTTTTTGCAATGAGTGTAACAATCACACATCTCTAAAATAATGCAGTGAGTGGGAATGATTTTACATCATCTTTTTGAAATGAGTAATGTTTGCATTTGTTTGTAAATTTTGGAGCATTTTAGATGGATCCCACCTTTCATACCACCATTCTCTTATCAATCTTAGATTTGAAAAAAAGTTAGAAAATATTTGTAACAATTTTGGTAATGAACTACCACAACATTTTGGCTGCAGTACAGCAGTTTAACCACTGCACCACCAGGTCTCAGTACAAGTCAGCAATTACTTCACAAAAGACAAATAATCTCCTTGAGATCTGAGCAGTGGCTTTAGTTTAATCTTCTAGAGCAGGGGTGGCCAACTGTAGATCTCCAGCTGTTCTTGGACTTCAATTCCCAGAAGCCCTGATCAGCAGGAGTGCTGACTTGGGCTTCTGGGAATTGAAGTCCAAGAACAGCTGGAGATCTACAGTTGGCCACCCCTGTTCTAGAGCAATTCATGAAAATCTACTCCATCTTTTTGTAGCTCCCCAAGAGAGACATTATCCAAGGTAAACGTTATCCGAGGTATTACTGTATTTTATTCAACTGAAGTGCACCCGTCGTACAAGACAGCCCCCCCCCCATGGAGGCATGTTTTTCAGGGGTAAAAAGTCATCTTATACCCCAGCATATATGGTAACTAACTTATACTTTACAGTCACTAATGTGTTGTTTTGGGGCATTGCTATTTTTCTTGTCAATAATCTATTTGGTTTGGTTTATTGTTTATGTTTATATTTTACTGTAATAATAATAATAATTTGTTGTACACTGCCCAGAGTGGGAGAATATCCCAGAGGGGTGGGCTATAAATGTAATAATATAATATAATATAATATAATATAATATAATATAATATAATATAATATAATATAATATAATATAATATAATATAATATAATATAATATAATATAATATAATATAATATAATATAATATAATATAATATAATATAAATGAAGCTTAAACTTGTTTTTCATCACCCTCTCTGAAGCTCAGAAGGACCACGTTGTCAGTCTTCTCATGTCACAAATTCATAACCAATTCATTCAAGGGTTATGCAACAATTCCCCTACAGCATCTATAATCCTGAACCATCATGGCCATTTATTGTACCCCGTGACATTAAACCTCCTGCTGAACCCATCATGCCAGCTACTAGTAAAAGTGGCAAATAATTCCTTCAATTTGTACATCCTGTGCAAGTCATTGATCAGTGACTGTGACAAAGCCCGTCTAATTTAATTTTCATCAAGTAGGCCTTTCTAATTTTATAGATTTCCTTAAATTCCTCATTTCCTATGGGAATCGTTTATTTCTTTTCACAAAAGTGTATGATGTTGAAAGACACTAAAATTATTGCTAGTATCCTTTCCTACTGTTTGAATAAATATCCTCTTTAAAAGCTCAGCTAGTTCTAAGACTGTGGAAACTAAAAAGTAATAAGCTGAGGAAAGGAAATGAAAAGCACGAAGGATAACATAAGTTATATTTGACAATATTGGATCCACTCTGTCTATTTCTTATTCAAATAGTGAGTAACACCCCTACAAAAGAAGTGAATTTAATAGCAAAGCTTGTGCAGCTTGTAAAATATGGAAGGAATGGCAAATGGGATTGAACAAATTTAATGTTTCATATTTAGATAGGCTTTATTTATGTAAAGTGAAGACTAGAAAGCTATAAAAATGAAGACAGTGGAGCATGCAAAAAAAATGAAATAGGAGGTTAGCGTCATATACCCAGTGGAAACTCAGACACAGAGACAGACACAGATAGATAAACACAAACACACACCTTTTGCAAGTAGGTTATTTCAACAAGTTTGCTTCTGAGATACCCAGGCTTGATAAAGAGGATATACAGTAGGGTTCCTTCCACTCTATTCTTCTACCTTTGCTAGACCTTCATCCATGAATTCAGCTGGTAAAGTTTTTTCCAGCTTCCAGGCAAAAATTCTGGCAAGACATTTGTGGACAAAGTTTTCACCCACTCAATGTCAAAATTCCATTTCTCTCTTCTGGAAAAGTGCCATCATTTCAATCTTACCCAACAGACTCATCAAATTTTAATGAAAACATTGTGTATTTAAAGTAACTGATGGAAAAGATAAACACAGACAATTTCATAAAGGACAACAAACTTCATAAAGGACAACACAAGCATCCAAATTGATTCCTGCTATGCCATCTTCTTGAATGGCTGTGGAAAATGTAAAATTGAAGATTGGTACTTTCCCTCGGTATATATAGTCATAAAAATTGCAATGCAAGCATAGGTAAAGGTAATCCTTGTTTGAAAGCCATTTGTATCCAACTCTAGGGTTCAGTGCTCATCTCTGTTTCATAGCTGAAGAGCCAGCACTGTCTGCTTCTGCAGATGTTTCTGTGGTCATGTGGCAGGCATGACTAGACACCAGAGTGCATGGAATTCTGTTTACCTTCCCACCAAAGTGGTCCCTATTTATCTACTTGCAATTTCTTCCTTTCAAACTGCTAGGTTGGTGTTGAGTAAACCAGCCTCAACAATCGATGCTGAAGAAATTGAGTCAGCAATCTTTGGATCCAAGTGAAAAAAAAACTTTATTAGGTTCTCCACGTCTGAAGAAACCTAAGAAGTGTCTGCGCTGTGATCTCTGTGCTAGCTAGCTCTCTGTTGCTCTTTTGCAGACTGCTCAGATCTGGCGTTTTTGCAGACTCTCCTGGCATATCTCTCACACAGTCACACACACAAAGAGATTCCTAGAAGAAAAAAGGAGGGGGAAGGTGGAGGGAGGAGGGTGTGTGAAGGGGTGAGATATGGGTAACACAACTATATATTGTTCTATTATAACTGACTGAAGAGAGGTCTCTTCTTATCTCTTTACACCAGCTACCAAGGACAGAATGCATTCCTTTCAAGAGGCTCAGTTGTTTTTTCCAGTACAGTAATGAAATCTAGCATAAAAAACCTAATACAAGTCTATGATCTATAACACAAGTATATAAAGGAATGCAATCTTGATTAAGACTATAAAATGAATCCCTACAGGTTGGCAGGAGCTGGGACAAAGATAGGAGCTCATTCTGTCCTGCAGTACTGTATTCGGGTATCAAACTGTTGACCTGCTGCATTCCAGCCAGCATCTTAGCTTCCTAGCGTCTTAGCCACTTGAGTCATTGCTTAATATCATTGAATTATGTACAGTGATGGGCTCCAAAAAAATTACTACCACACTGTGGGTGTGGTATGGTGGGCATGGCCAGGGGGAAAGCCCTATGTCGCACCGGAATTAGGGCTAGCTTATTTCAAAACTTGGATGGGTGGGGCCAGCCAGAATTTCTGATACAGGTGTGAACCTGCTAATGCCCACCACTGGTAATGTATATTTTCCCCCAAAACTTCTAATTATTGATTTGTCAGAATTCAGTCTTAACATTGATTTTCAATTTATTGTATATTCATGTATATGTTATTTTTTCCATCATATTTTATGGATAAGAAGAAAATAATTAATGTATAGTTCCTAGGAATAGTAATAATTATCATTTTCTGCATCATGTATTTAATATTATAGAGATATCCTGAATGCTGCATTCTTGTTGTAACGTGATGTACTGTATTAAGACTTAGAATACTGGTTGCAAAATGGCTACCATTTTAGGGCTTATAAACTAAACCACACAGCTTACTGACAGGAAATAAGTGCTAGTGTTGATAATGTGAAGAGAAATTTTTTTAATAATAGATAAGAGATAGAGAATGCCATGAATTTTAAAAAAGGAAAGTAATAATATTACTAACTAGCTAGGTTTGGTTTGTTTCCAAATTCATTACAAATTTAAATTATGTTTTAATTGCTACTACTCTTGCATAATTTAGCTAAATTAACATTATACAACATGTTAAGCTTTAACATTTTCACTGCTTTCTTGTTTCTCCCAATTTTTCTGTTTCGTAGTAACACTACCTTATTTTTCAGCTCTATTTCAGTACAAACCATACTTTTTACATTGAACTTTACATTCATTAATATTAAGATTAATTTCCTTTTTAAAAATCCTAATTGTTAATCTTTGCAGCAAGGTACTTTTAAAATCCATTAAAAATAGTTAGAATTCTGATTTTTGGTCTTCTGTGTTTAGGCCAGACATTAAGCTGCTAAAATGAAGCCACCTTTTGGTGAGTTCATTCTGCAGTTTCTTTCACCAGACCTAGTGTGAGAAAGATTAGCCAGAATAAGGTGGCCATTGCCCAAGATACACCCGATTGTTGTTCAAAAATACCATAATCTTTGAGGAGTCTCTTTCTGTGTACCTGATAAATAAATGCTAAGGAGTATGCATCCTTGAACCAGAGTATGTAGCATATTAAACAGTATTTCTATATTAGGCATCATTTGCACAAAATTTTCCTCCAATATCTAATCAACAAATGAAGATAATCAGTGGGGCTAATCCAGGGTAAAACTCATGCGTGCACACACAGCTTCTTCCTTTCTTACATAGAGTTACTTCCTTATTAGTAGAGATTTTGTATCTCTTATATGGTGAGCTTCTACAGCCTGCAGAAACTGATATTTGGAATCCTCAACAAATGTCAATTTTCACTGAAGTTAGTGACTTTATGAAAGTGTTATGAAATATATAAATTACATTAATAGGAAAAAGGAAAAAATAGAATATATTATGTTATCACTGGGCTATCCAATGTTGTAATTCAAACCAAGCTTGGGAGTTATCAGTTTTTAAGTTAAGTTCAAAGATGAGTAATAACCATTATCGGATGGCTTAAGCTACAAAGTGAATTTATTATTAAGCTACAATAATAAAAAAAAAAGCTTTCCAGAATTCTTCAGGCAGATATTGTATAAACTTTGGGATTAAGACAAATACAGTAGTGCCTCGCTTAAAGAGCATAATGTGTTCCACGGGATTGCTGTTTAAGAAAGTTTGCTCTTAAGCGAAACACCATTGTAAGTGACCAATTGTGACTTTTGGTGTGTGTGATGGGGGGGCAGATTGTAAACCCCGATTTAGTTGTTAAGCAAGTCTTTGGTTGGTTTTAGTTGTTAAATGAGGTGACCATTCAGAGAAAATTCTGCTCTTTAAGCGAGTTACTCTCTAAGTGAAGTGCTCTTTATGAGAGGTTTTACTGTATTCCAAAAATTGGACCAAATGGCATGCCCATTATTCTCAAAAAATAAACGGTCAGAAAGTCAAGATGAAGTATCCAGATTCAACATGATACATGTCTATCAATGTAACAATTTACTACATCTCCTCCCTTGGCAGACAAAATGTGGCCGGACATGCCACTACAGTAATGGAGTAGATATACAGCCAGCGACTCAACATTGAGTGTTGGATGGTGGTAAATAACCTGACTCCCTAAAGGGACCAACAGCTAAGGGCAAGTGAGCCCCTTTAGGTGGGGTGATTGTCCCTTCACTGGAGGAAATGCCACTGGAAACCATCCTATTGGGCCCAATGCAAAATGAGCATAGGACGACCTCTGACTCTTAATTATCACAGAGTCAGAAGAGGCCATGCCAGATGGACTGGCTGTGAAGGTGCACCTTGTTAATATCCTCAAGGCTGCACCAGTCGATTGCACTCCTGGTGTTAAATCCTGCATGTCTCATTTCATATGTGCTGCAGGTAATGGGTCGATGATCATAGTGTGTGGGTCACTTCATAGCAAGCTGGGATCCACCTTAAACAAATTCATGTCAATGGCATTTTTCCTGCTTCACAAAGAAAATGCAGTCTTGGATACGAGTTGCAACTGTCACCACAACATCATGGAAAAACTTCAGATTTCTTTCTATGGCAAGGTAGTTTGTTTCTATGTTGCTGATTATAATATTTCCAACAACAAACAGGATAAAACTGGGGGAATCAATCTTAGAAACTAATTCCACTTCGTGTTGCTGAAATGTACCAGGGAAGATTTCAAGTTCTTTACAACTCTTTATTAGACAAAGATTTAGGATTAAGCCAGACAGGCTGGGAACTGGGCTATAAGTGACCAGAAAAGACAAAGAGGGAACATAACAGGTAACTCTGTGTATCTATATTCATCTTCAATTCATCCTGACAATACATAGTCATTTATACATCAATGTTTGCATGTATTTCCACTTCCAAGCCTAATCAGTAAGTTCTATGGACTAATTTACATTGTCCATAATAATAATTTCATGTCAGAAATTATTTTGGGTTGAAAGGTTCTTTGCTGGAGAAACTCCACTCAGGAGATACCGGAATGAGGCTCCTTTCATGTCCCCAAGATCTTTTCCCACTGAAGTGGTCCCTATTTATCTCCTTGCAATTTCTTACTTTGGATCTGCTAGGTTGGCAGAAGCTGGGTCAGAGACAGGCTTTCAATCTGTCATGCATTACCCAGGTCTTGAACTGCAGACTTGCTGGCTTTCCAGCTAACAATGCAAACAATGCAAACAATGCAAATTTCTTAACCATTGAGCATCACAGCCCCTTCCACATTGTCCATGCTCTTGTATCATACAAGTTAGTCCAGACCAGTAATCCTAATAAATCTGCTTTAAACTTTACAAAACAAATGTTTAATTCTTACTATGGTGAAGGTTTCTGATAGTACATAACTTTCAGATAATACATAGACAAGTGGGAATTTGCACTAAACATTTGCAAATAAGAAGCTAAAGGAAATGTCAAATCAAAATGAAGAACATTTTCCCAAAATGTCCTTTATCACTTAATCATGTTTTTCATCCAATTGAAGGTCATTCTGTCAACAGCTGATGCATCCTATTTTCTTGAGCTGGGAAGCATTTATCTCAATAAGTTTATTTATCATAACAAGAGCTGCACTGGCTTTAGCTATCACTATGGTAGCCACCATTGGGTGTCAACATTGAAACACTTATTATGGATAAGATATTTGTTAGATATGCAATATTACACACCTCAAGATTTGCACCTCTTGAAATAAGTGTAGACCTAAATGCAATTTAAATTCAGAAATGTGAACATTTCCAGGCTTTATACAACAACAAGAATTTAACTAACTGTAAAATCCATTTCTGAAGAAACTGAGAAACATGGAATATATCTAGGAATTTCTTCACATGTGTCTGAGAAAGCTGACTGAGAAGGTTGGGGTCAGTATCAGCCAAGAAGAAAAATATACATGACATCTAGAACCATTCACCTATTAAGATAGGACATCAAAAGTAGAACCAACAGACAGCAAACATCTGTAGCTTCTCTTGTTAGATTGTTTTGAATGGTAGCTGTGTTAGTCTGTGTTTCTCTTTCACAGCAGGTCTCACAGAATGTGGGATGTGCTCACACAGCAACATAGAGGTTAAATTCATTAGCATTCAATGCCAGTTGCTTGTATTGTAATTTCACACATTTAAAATTGAATAGGGGACAGTTAGAACAGATCCGAATAACAACCATAGATCATCTACCACTGCCAGCTAAAGGGAAGCTGTATTGATTTGCATAATGATGTCATTCTGATTTTGCCACCCAATCCCCCCAAGGAGCAGACAGACAACCATCTGTTGGTGAAAACATGAGCCACTTTATTTAAACATAACATATATACAATATTAACATGACCTACAATGGGGCATTGTAGTGGGTAAATGGTCAGCTATTTATGGGTACGCCTACCCATATCATCATAACTGATTATGACCATGTATGGAGGGATGATGTTTCCCTCTGTACTAATTCGATCATTACTTGACATCAGACTCGCCAGCCTAGTATTGCACTTTGTAAGTGAAGGTCCATTCACCAGGCAGTAGACACCTCCAATGCCTATGTCTTTCTATCCGATCAATGAACCCCCACTACCCATCATTAATTAAGCATAATTTTGATCACCATTTACCACACTACTGCTCACATTGTGGTTTACATAAGTTCCTTGGTCTCCACCTGTAAGTATGGAGAGGGCAAAAAACATCACCACACCAGCCAATTAGTGATGATATAAAAATTCTCTCTCAGCCCCAAAGTGACCATCAATAGATCATACTTAGGAAAAAGGGAGGGATGGAGGGACACTCTTGAAACATGCTGTGAAAGAGGGGAAAAGAGAGAGGATGAGGCGGGAAATCGTCCAAAATTTTATAGTGTGCTTGGCTACTCCCCGTGACACTGGTTGTCCCTGGAATGGTCACCCACCTTGGGTGGAAGGGTGGCAAAACAAGTGCCCAATTTATGTCATGTGCTGCAGCAATAATCATTTATGACTCTGTATTTGGAGTATATAAGCTGCGTTGCTGTTTCTTTCCTATGTCTGAAGAAGTGGACTTGATCAATGAAAGCTTACAATAAAAATATAGCAGTTAGTCTTTAAAGTGCTGCAGTGTTTTTGTTTTTGCTTCCTTATGTCACTTGTTAGAGATACATTTAAGTCAATCTGTTTCTTCTATTCCCTGGAGTCATGCAAATTGATGAAGGGTTTTGAAACAAAGAAGGTAGGAAGTGATTTTATCTTGTAAACATTCAAAGTAAATTCACACATTGTTGGTTGGGAGAATCTGAAATTAGTGGTTTAACATAGAAAAGGTGGGTAGAAATTGGTTAATTCGCTTAACCTGTCTCAAAAGTGGAAAGTTTTTGTTTAGTAATGTACAGTAAAGTGTACAGTGTGCATGACTCAGAACTACCCGACTCTATGTTAAAGTGTGTCATCTAGATTAGTTAGCTTCACTGTTTCCTGGCATGATCCCTTAATTTCTTTAGACTTTCTCAAGACTATTGTGCTCCATGTGTTGTTGTTTAGAAACCTTTTTGAATCTTGTTGAGACTTTTACCTTTCTTCTTCCCCACCTTCTTTTTTTTAAAAAGTGTGAGCGTCCAGCACTTAAAAATCCATGCAAAAAAGGATCAAATAATTTAATATTTCTGCCAGATGTGTTTTGGGGGTTAACAACATTCGGTTGAATAATTCTGCGTAATCTATGCAAAAGACCATTCTTGTTTTTGTAAACCTTTTTTGTTGAACATGAAGCCTTCTTGTGAGAATAAGACAAAAAAAGATTTGCATCCTTAGTATAAGTACATAAAATGTATGGGTTGGGAGTTTGCAATCTGATGCAGACCGATTAAAAATAATAAATTGAACAAGAGTAAAACTTTCCTAGGTATTTCAGCTTAATCAAAGGAGCTGTAGCAGCAGCCATTACTGACTGCAAATTGGTTCCCTGGAGATAGTCTGGGGATCTCTCTGACATCCTTCTTGTTTGACTTTGGTTCCAAGGATGGTTCTTATCAGACATTTGTTTGTTTGAGTATAGCATCTCCATGTGTTTTCATATTCTAAGATTAGGAGGCCTGTGGTAGGAAGGTCTAATGGCCCAGTCCAAAAGTCAATATAAGGAAAGCAACATGGGAACAGACAGTTCAAAATAGCGTAGCTCTGCAGCTGGTCAGTGGTTTTGCCAAGGTCAAACAGTCATGTCTTACCATAAAGCAACTGAGTCCAAACAACAGTAGAACAAAAATACATCCAGACAGTTTGACATCAGTGCATTAGCAGGAGAAATCAAATAACTAGCAAGGCAAATTGCCTAAGGAAAAGAAAACAGAAACAAACTCAGACACCAGTCAGATAGGCAGTTAGGCCAAGGCGTAGGATTCGTAAAGAATGTTTGGCACAGTCTCAATATAGGTGATTTTTGTCTTACAGTTCTTCCAACAAGAAATAAATTTCTAGCAGGACCAGAGATAAGCTTTAGACACTTAACATTAGATCTATGCAAGAGGAAGGAGGATTTTTTCAAGAAGAACCCCCTACTCTCATGCATTAATAAAATTAATTGTGTGCCATCAATTCAATTCTGACATATGTTGACTATTTCCAAGGATTTTTAGGCATAGCCCATTATCTTCATTTCCCCCACCCTATTTGTTTTCCTCATAGAAAAAAAGGATGCCTGTGGAATACTTAAATGTGTTATGTTGTGATTTGTGTGAGGCAGCTGTAATAAATCCTGGTAGCTTGGTATCACGGGGTGGTGGAAACCAGCCTCAGGTATCAAACAACACCCCACAAATCCACCCCTTGAATTCTTTGGAAACTGGACACGACATTCACTAATCAGACATATAATTGTTCCTGGAGCTGCAGTCTTTTCGCACTCCCAGCATGGCACTGCATTTGTGATTTAATAAGGCTGGATCATTAAAACATCTGCTTTGCTGCATGCAGAATTTTGTGCTATGCTGTCTTGGGCTTGTCAATACAGAATTACAGAGTTATCCCAGGAGTGTGGAAACTTGAACTCCAGTTGATATAGCAAGTTGTTTTCCCCACAGCAGCTTAGTTGGAGTTGTGACATCTTTTACAGAACAAGTGAAGCAACTTCAGAGAGAGTGCCTAATGATTGCAGGTTTTGTTTCAACAGAACACTCCTCTCTTTTCTCTTTAGCATTACAGCTAACATGTGCAACCCATGACAAAAGGAAACCAAGAAGAATGTAAAACACAGCATGCACATCTAGATGCAGGCATGGTTTCCTATAGAACTATGATGGAATGAATTTGGAGTAGATAAACTTTCCATTTTCTTAAGAGTCAATGGTTGGGAGCTTTTATTTACTATCAAAATTTAACAGTTGCTTTATTGCTTATACAGAAAAAGAAATTTACCACCAAAGACATTTGGAATTGGGATATAGTAGGTATGAGCATGTTCTTCTTGTAAATGAAGTGTGCTTGGAAGTGAAAATTCCCCCTCATAATATAGATAATATGAGAAGGAAGGTTGAAAATTTTCTACCTTTCCCTTACTAAGGAATCAATATATAGAAGATATAGAAGTTTGCATTATTTTTTATCTTAATTCCAAGTGGAGAAAATAAAAGGAAAGGAACTATCCCAAATCAGCTCAAGCAGAAAGTTATTCAACCCAATCTCAGATTATCAATACTTTACAATACACTCGATCTATTGCTACTTTAGTATATAGTGGGAATCACCTCCCTGTTATGGGCACTTTAGATCCCCCCCCCCCCCAACATCAGAACCATAGTTACATTGCAGGTGCCATTACAAGTTATAAATACAACAAGGGGAGAATGAACAATAGCAAAACACAGCTAGGAAAATTACATTAAAACCATTTGGACTAAATCTAATTTCTGCTGCCAACTAGAGTTGGTCAATTGTATCATTAGGACTTAGTTGCATATTGTCTTACTATTCAGCAACTGATTTTACTCTAGTTGAGATTGGCAAAAGGATGTTGTTATTTACTATTTTTCTTGATATACAGTATTTCACAATTGTTATTGTCACTCATTACTTTTTTTGGTTATGCCATTATTTTAAAAAATAGAAATAAAAAGGAAATATTTGATTAAATTAGAGGAGGTCTCTAAAAATGTCTCTTCAAAGTCATGGGTAGCACTCCAAAACAAAACAGAAATAATTGACAATTAAATGTTATCCCTTATAAGCAGCACTATTTTTTTGTTCTTCATGAGCTCTATAATTTGTACAAATTGTATCTGTCCAAAATTAATGTCTCTCTATTTGAGGAAAAAAATGTGCACACAGACACAAGCAAACATATAAGAATTAAATAGATGTTGAAAAAAGAGGCAAACAATCCTCTCAATGAGCATGTCCAAGCTTGCATTAGCACACTGTTTTCAGCAGTTTGGAGTGAGTATGGATTCACATGTCATCATTTTGTTGTTGTTTTTAATTAATTTTTATTGAGCAGATTAACATCATATACAAAATACAAAGATACAAATTACATATGTAATAAAGTAAGACAAAAAAAACCCCAGCAACAGACAACAACCATTACCTCGGTACCAGTTTTTGTCCTTTACTTTTTTAATTGTATGGAAATGGTTTCCATATGTCCCAAAACTTATTATTTACAATTATTCATTTTTATAGTTAAATTCCCACATGAGCTTGTCATCTAGCACCATCTCCCATGCCTCTTTATACCATTTTTCCATATCTAAATTCATTGTTTTTTCAGTTCTTAGCTATAATTAGCCTTGCCACTGACAAGAAAATTGATAATAATTATTTCTTGTTTTTCTCTAACTTTGTTTCTTCCAATTCTGTTAATATCACCATTTTTGCATTTAATATTAATTTGGTACCCATTATTTTGTTCCATTCTTTTTCAATTTTTTGCCAACATTCCAAAGTGTAATTGCAGTTCCACCACATGTGCTCATAAGTCCCTAAGTCTTTCTGACAACTCCAAGAGAATTGTTTTTATCCATTTGGTTTAAATGGGTGGGAGTCAGGTACCACTTATATAAAATTTTAAAATTATGTTTTTTCACCTTGCTTAAGTGTTATCATTTTGTGGGTGTTGGAGTGTTGCAAGCACTTGTTTTAGAATCCTCATTAGAGGTTCTACTTTTTTTTCAGTGCTTGGAAATATGGTGTACCAAGTACTTCCAGATACATGAAACATTGTACAAGGGAGGCTTGCAGCTTCAAAGGTACTTTCCAGAGTAAACATCCAGTATATTTTCAAATATTTTAATGTAACACTTTCTCTGCTCTTTTGTAGAAGGGCATTGTAAATGTAATTGATTTTTCCCTTACTAATTTTTGTAGAGGTGGATCATTTAAGGGGAGGATTTTAAAAAATTCTCCCTTTTATTACCAATTGAAAGTGCAAATAACATATTAGTGATAAGAGGAGAAAAACAGAAAACAAAATTTTATCCTTAACTAATTCAGCACTCTAATGATAAGCAAGGGAAAATAATTATACATTCCCTGCCTCTCTGCAGAGCAACAGGGAAAGTATATGATGAAGTGGCTTGGGATATTTTGACAGAGAAGTGCATTAAAAGAAATTTAGCTCCCTTTCCATCCTTAAATGGCTTAAAAATAAAGTAATTTATTTTTCCACCCTCAAATGTTTTTTAAATAAGTTAGCCCTGACTGCCCCATAAGAGGCAGTCTGGACGTGCTATGTGTTGCTAACCTTGCTATGTCCTAGCAACAAAGCAGCAGCTATTGCAATGTTGTGTTAAAACATATTTTTAAAATGTTGTACAATGTTGCTTAATTTGCACAAAAATGTTGTTGTTCTTGTCTTCTCATGTGAAAGCAATAGAGGCAATAGATGTAATAAAAGATTGTGCTAATTGAATTTAAAAACTAGGAACACACAATATTCTTTTCAACATTGTTATTTTAATAAAACCATTTGTTCTAGTCAAATTAAGCGGTTCAGAGTTCAATACTTGATGACTGTCATACATAGAGGGTGTTACAAGGTCCTAAATGAAGGATTAACTATGGGACAGCTAAAGGTTGGTGGCAGAAAAAAAGGAGAGGAATAGGTGAAGAAAGAAAAGAAAGAAGACATGGTTATTATTGTGATGATTCAAAGAGACTATTACCTTAATAGTCTAATGGCAAAACAAAAGGAGGTTTGACATTGGAATCAGACAGAAAGGGTGTGACAATATGTTTGCTTTCCCATTAGCTAAAAATAAGCATAAGAACACTGCATCTCCATTGTCATTTCTACTCCTTGAGTCAAATAATCATACAACACGTTCTTTCTTTGTGGTTCAGGTGAGGTGTGGCCAACCAAAGTAGAAAAAAATGCTCCTCCTTCTTCTTTCTTAGCAGCTTGCTCTGTTATCACCAAAATTAATACATTCCACAACACTGAAACTCATATAAACATGTGAGTCAAACTTTATTGTAGCATGCTGTGTCTTGACATGTTAAGGCCCCAAAGACTGGTAGAATGTTATAGCCCCTGAGGCTTGACCAGGTAGTCATCATTGTTTTAATTGATCCACATGCTTTCATGCTTGTGTGAAAGACATTTTTTTAAAAAAATTACAAAATAAGAACATAAGAATGACACAAAATTGCAGAGGTGGCGAATCAACAGAGTGTAACAGGAACAGCCACATTTTCATCTTCCTTTAGTTCAACCTCCCCCTTCTTTTCTGTCATTCTATTCATTCAAGATGCTAGGCACCTTCAGCATGACCCTGTCTATTTTCTCCATCTATTTCATTTCCAGACACAGCCTCCCATTGCCCTTGACTGCTGCCCATTAACAGTTCTCTCCATAAATCTTAACTGAGCACAGCAGTGCATCACTGGCTCATCCTTTCTAGTGAGTTACTTAACCCTTCAGGCACAAATCTACAGGAAGATCAGGTGGGTGTGATAAACAGGTACACGGGCAATAGAAATGCTCTTGAGGTTACTTACAGATTACAGAGAAAGCAGAGTTCAAGTGCTCTGACAGGTACAATACATGCATATGCTCTGTCAAATTAAATCCCTAGGAAAATAATAGAGAATTTCTCCTATTACCAACATGTGTTCAAAGGTTGGGTTTAAAAAGAGAGAGAAAACATCACTAACAGTGAGGAGCTAACAAATGTCCTTTGCTATCAGGTAACTCTGCAGCAAGAAGCCACAGAGACAGAAGTTGGAAGACTTAGTATTTTTTGTACCATGGCTCCTATAGTCAACAGTAGTTGGGATGGTTGAGGAAGTCTGGGAGTTGTTGTCAAAGCAGCACTTTGTCCATATTATGCAGAGAATCAGCACTGAGATACAATACTCCTACTTTTGGCAGTACCATTGGGTACAGATCTATGGTGTGACCATACTGGGGAAACTATGGGTGAAATGTAGTAGATAGTCACATTTGATGAGTCAGTTCCTCCATAAGTTATGTTGTTTCAATGTATCTACTTTAGTTTCAACTTAATAGATTTCAACTATGTAGCTGAGCACCAAAAAATAGATGCCTTTGAGATGTGGTGTTGGAGGAGAGTTTTGAGAGTCCCTGGACAGTGAGGAGAACAAATAGGTCAATCCTAGAAGAAATCAACCCTGACTGCTCCTTAGAAGGTCAAATAGTAGAGCTGAAACTGAAGTACTTTGGACATCAAATCAGAAGAGAGGAGTCACTCAATAAAGCCTTGAAGCTGGGAAAGGTTGAAGGCAAAAGAGGAAGGTGGCGGCCAAGAATGAGATGGCTAGATGAGATGGTATTGTAGAGGCAGTAGGCTTAAAGCTGGGTGGGTTGAGGAGGATGGTGGGCAAAGGTGCCTGGAGGAGGGAGGTCCATGGGGCCAAGATGGGTCAGAGTCTACTGTGCAACTGAACAACAACAACATGTATAGTATTGGGCACCCCACCAAAAACTAAGATATTTATTGTAATAAAGAAATGATGAAGACAGATTACCAAAATAATATGATATATATGAACAAACTTACTTCTGGTGTATAAGAAATAACACTGTCCAGTATGTTTAAGGTCCTTTAAATAGAATTTGGTCCTTGTAGATAAAACCTATTTCCAATCTCTATTCTAAGGGTTACAAATTTTTTTATTTCAGTCACTCATTAAGAAGGTCTTCCATAATTAAGCAGGAAAGCAACTGATTTTTATGATACATTGGACTTTTACATGTATGAATTTCCAATTACCTTTACCTTTACCTATGCTAAAAAAAATTGCAAATCCTAGCAATCATTACAAGGCATAGACCAATTGATGCATAAAGAACCTATTGAACCATATTGAAAAGAATTTACCACTGGATGTTGCTGTTGCACCACAGAAAAATACCAATGAGCTCATTAAACTGGCTGTAAATCCAAGGAGGCACCAGCACAAAAGTTCACAAGTGATTGTTTCAGGTGTTTTGCTTGTCTTTAATTACTTCTAATCATGCAGCGACAGATGTCACATTACTACTTTTTCTCCTAGTAACTGCAGTTTGCCCACACTCATATGTCATTTTGAATTCCCAAAGACTAAACTTGTCCCACCTCAGAGATTTGAGAATGTGATTCCATAAAGAGAGATCCCATTCTTAATATGCAAGAGGAGAAGGGAACTGTTGAAGTTTTATGGTTTAGCAGGCGTTTCATTTCATAACCTGCTGAAGGTGAAAAAGAATATTTAATCAGTGAATGTAGCTGGGCTTACAGGTTGTTTTTTTAAAGTGTTTTTCAAAGTAAGAATTTTATGCCCTGTAACTGTTCTACCAGAAAGCCATTCTACTCAACAGTAAAAAAACCTCAATGCAAATAAGCCATAGTCTTGTTTTCTTCTCTGATAAGGTTTCTGATGTTTAATCTTTCTTGCACCTGGGGCAAATGTGGTTTGTGTATGAGTGAATTAAAATTCATCTTAGAGAAACTGGGCTAGTACCAGAATGTCTGGGAGCTGATTCCAAACTAAGATGCTCATCATATCAAAGGAAGGAAATACTGCAGGTGGTTTAGACTACAATACTCTAAACACCTACCTAAAAATAAGCAATCAAATGCAGTGGGGCTTACATTTCTATAGACATGCATAGAATTGCAAGTATAAAGATAAACAGGGCTCCCTATTACTTATTACCAGGGCTCCCTTATTACATTTATTGCACTATTACTTTTGCTTTATTCTTTCCTTAGTTTTACCTTACCGTACTTTTTCGTCTGTCTCTCCTTTACCAGAGCATGGAAACATCTGGATCCCATGAAGATGTGCTACTAGTATGGAAAACAACAAGCCACCATCTCCATTCTCCTTTCTAGCATAGAATAAAATTTATGGATTAATCAGTAAACTATTCAGTTTCCCTGCCCTTACTCCATTGCATTATCTGCCATTTAGGGAAACCTAGGAAACAGCATTATGATTACACTAGTGACATACTTTCTGAGATGATGAGAGGAAAGATGGAGCTCCTGAGTTGCATAAATTGAATTAACTAATTTCATAAACAAAGTCAGCCATGTGTTCTTTATACAATACAAATTTTACAAGTATTGCTAAAACATTACATGAGCTTTTATGATTCAATTTCACTTTTTCTGGCATGCACCAATTTCTAGTGGACAGTGCAGGGAAGTTATAAATGAGATCCCAAAAAATCATAACAAGATTTTGTGTCAAGCTTTGCTTCCTATAAATGAGTTGGAAAAACCAGTCGACTGGATCTGATACCTCTCCAATTCCACAAACACAGGAAACCAGGTATCTGCATATTGCCCCCTGCAGATAGCATTCTTTTGAAATTGCACATTTATTTTATGGCTGGAGGACGGGACAATGCAAAGACCCAGAGCACTCCATCAGAGAAAGGGGGTAAAAATTGATTTACTTACTTTTTGTTGTTGTTCAGTTGCACAGTCAATTCCTGACCTTTTTGTGACCCCATGGACCACTGTCCGCCAGGCAATTCTGTCCTCCACCATCCTCCTCAACTCACTCTAGTGGCTGAAAGAAACTGTTTCTTTCAGTTTTCAGTCGTAATGGACTGCTGTTGAAAATCCATTTAGAGTTGTCAGTGTTATTGTAGAGCAGTTTTTTTGGTAGTATCCTTAGAAGTCCTGTAAACAAGGACAGGTATGTGATCTTTCCATGGATTGATAGCATCATATATTTGTTACATTTGGGGAGGAGCAAAAAGTCTTTGATGTCCAGAAAGTAGTAGGTACATACATTTATATGTGTGTAACAGTCCAGGAAGAGCAGATCAGGGCATATAGCAAAATCCTGAAGCATCCCTTGTTGTTGTTCAGTCGCACAGTCAATTTTGACCCTTTGTGACCTTATGGACCATTGTCCTCCAGGCACCTCTGTCCTCCATCATCATCCTCAGCCTGCCCAGCTCTGTGCCCACTGTATCCATTATACCATCTAGCCATCTCATTTTTTGCCGCCCTTCTTCTTTTGCCCTCCACCCTTCCCAGCATCAAGGCCTTCTCAAGTGAATCCTCTCTTCTCATTTGATGTCCAAAGTACTTCATCTTCATCTTTACTATTTGACCCTCTAGGGAGCACTCAGGGTTGATTTCTTCTAAGGCCAACCTATTTGTTCTTCTTGCTGTCCAGGGGACTCTCCATACTCTCCTCCAACACCACATTTCAAAGGGATCTATTCTTGTCCACTCAGCTTTCCTAATGGTCCAGCTCTCACAACCATACATTGCCACTGGAAATACCATTGCTTTGACTATACGAATTTTTGTTTGCAATGCGATGTCTCTACATTTCACTATGTTCCCCAGGTTTCTCATCGCTTGCCTCCCAAGAATCAGTCGCCTTTTTATTTCATGGCTGCAATCACTATCTGCAGTGAGCTTTGATCCTAAGAAAGTGAAATCTGTCACTGCTTCTACTTCTTCACCATCTATTCTCCAGGGACTGATAGGGCCTGTTGCCATTATCTTGGTTTTCTTGATATTGAGTCTCAAGCCAGCTTTTGCACTCTGTTCTTTCAACCTAAGCAGCAGCTTCTTTAGGTCTTCTTTCTTCCATTAAGGCAGTGTCATCTGCGTATCTCAAGTTGTTGATGTTTTCCCCAGCAATTTTGATCCCAAATTCTGATTCTTCCATCCCTGTATTGCGCATTATGTGCTCGGTGTATAAGTTGAATAAGCAGGGTGGCAAAATGCAGCCTTGTCTTACTCCTTTTCTTATTCTAAACCACTCTGTCATTCCATATTCTGTCCTAACTGTTGCTTCTTGACTCTTGTACAGATTTCTCATGAGGCATATAAGGTGTTCTGGTATTCTCATCTCTTTAATTACTTGCCACATTTTGTTGTGGTCCACACTGTCAAAGGCCTTGGTGTAGTTAATGAAACAGAAGTAGACTTGTTTCTGATATTTCTTTCTTTTCTCCATGATCCACCATATGTTGGCAATGTGGTCTCTAGTCCCCCTGCCTCTTCTGAACCCCACTTGCACTTCTGGTAATTCTCTCTCCATGTGTTGCTGCAATCTATCCTGTATTATCTTGAGCATCACCTTGCTAGTGTGTGGGATGAGCGTAATTGGTGAATAATTTGAACATTCTTTGGCATTACCCTTTTTTGGCATTGGAACATATACTGATCTTTTCCAATCCTGTGACCATTGTTGTGTTTTCCAAATCCCTAGTGACAGGTATGTCAGGACACATTGGCCTTAATGGCTAGTTATGATTATGAAGAAATAAAGCTCGTGTGTACACATTTTTGTTCCTTGCAAGAAAGAAAGAAATAACTTTTATAGCTCAAGATGTTTTTAATGCAACTGAAGTTGTTTCTGTCTGTCAGTTACAAATTCCCTGTCATCTGTAGCCTCCAGTTTCACCAGTGGGTTTTTGTCCCTAAATAACATTAGAAATAGCAGCAAAGAGAGTGGCACTAAAAATGGTACTTGATCAAATGGCCTATCACAATCTTAACTCTTGACGTTAACAAATGGCATGCCATGCTACTCTATTACTGTCTGTAAATAATCATCAGCTGTTATCTAACTGAAACTCTGTGAATACTTTCCAAGTAAACCCCATTCTTCCCTGATCTGAAAGCAATTTTGTACAATATATTATTGCAAGAGGCTTATCAGGTATAGAGACTCAGGCGAGATGAAATGTACACAGAATGCAGATTTTTGTTAGAAGCAAAGTACCTATTTTAGAGAGGCTCTGCATTGTGAAATAAATAAATAAATATTTGACAGGCATTTATCCTTGATCACTGGAAGAAACAACCTGAAATGCTTTGAGGTTAGGGATAAAGTAAACATTTGCAAAGTAATTATTATTTCCTTGTTTTAATGCCTCTGTCTCTTATATTTCTGCTAATCAAAGCTGTCAACATGGTATGTAATTACAATTATACAAGATCCAATACAATTGCAACATTAAAAATAATTTTAAAAGCTAAGACTTGTGAGTCAAACTATTTTTCACTGTCAAGCTAAAATTCAGTAGTGGATAGGGACATTCTCTTTCAAAAATTGCAAGAAGACTTTTAGAAGAAGTAGAGAACTTGCAGACATTCTGTCCAGAAGCTGTTTGGGACTTTAAAGGTCAAAACTAGCAGCCTGAACTGGCTTCAGAAGCAGTCTGAAGGCTGCTGCAATCATCTTAAAAACAATGATATATACTCTCTAAAGCCCACACAATATGGTTAGCTTTTGGAGTTTTCAAGGGTAGCATTAAGTTGAACATGAAATAATTCAGGAAAGAATCACTGTGAACAACATCCCAAGAAAGGAGTCCAGCTGGCATACAAATTCATGCTGAGTAAATCACTTCTTGCCACAGCTGTTATCTAACTCTCCAAGAGCAGTATTAGGTTGAAAGGATGCAAACCAACATATTTAGAAGAATTCTAATCACATCCAAAACACCTTTTGCCACAGTTCCAAGTACTTTGTCTAAATAGTTATCAACCAGAGACTTCATCTAATCTACCCTGAGCCTTTGTTTCCTGCCCTTATGTAATCTTTCATTGTAGCCACACAATGGTTCAAGACTTCACTTTCTATTTCACCTTGGCAACAGTTGAAAAAGGGAAGAAAAGTTTAGTGCCCATCAGCACAGATCTGATTAATCATCCATCAGTTATGTTGCTGTGACATGATATGGTCAATAAAGACAGAGTTGCACCTATGGCCCTATTTACAAATAAAATATACCACTTGACGTTAATGGTGTCATGGGAGACATCTTTCCTACGTTTTCCAAAGCTGGAGGTTGTAATTCTCCTAGGCCTAGAAATCCTGTCTTCTCTGTGTCACAAGACTGCTTGTCACGAGACAGCTTGTTTTCAGTTCAGTGTTCCTATTTCTTATCTGTAGTTAGCCTTATTGTGGCTACCACAGAGACACTGTCTCCACATGTTCCCATGTTTTGAGAAACTTTCTGTTTCAATAAGAACGTACCATGATTGGTTAGAAGGTACCCCACCTGACTGAAGAATCTCCATTTTGGAGATAATAGGAGGAGTTCATTTTTGGATGTCTATGGGTTAACATAGGTTAACATGGGTTAACATCTATGCCTGGGGGATATTTTCCCTTTTCTTTTCCATCACGATTACATAGGCTTTTATTCTGCCTTTGGACAGCTTTGTGCTACTGAACTTTGCTTATATTGTTTTATGGACTATGAGCCTGATCAATAAACCTATGTTTGCTTCAACAACATCTCTTCATTGGACTAAATGGTAAGAGAAGCAATGCATTCACACACAAGCGTCTGAATGTGCTACCTGATTAAATCTCCTTGTGGAAGAGAAGCAGCTAAGGGCTGTTTAGCTGCATTGCCAGCCAGCTCACCCTCTGGGGGCTTTGGTTTAGGAGGGCCAGAGCAGAGGGGGCCGGCTGGTTCCATGACAAATGGTTTTAACAGATAACTCAATCTGAGTACAGTCAAACCTCGCATAAAGAGTGCCTCGCTTAAAGAATAACTCGCTTAAAGAGCAGAATTTTCTCTGAATATTTGCTTCGCTTAACAAATAAAACCAACCAAAAACTCACTTAACAAATAAATCAGGGGTCGCAATCCCCCCCCCCAATTGGTCACTTACAATGGTGTTTCACTTAAAGAGTAAACTCGCTTAAAGAGCAATCCTGTGGAACACATTATTCTCTTTAAGCGAAGTACAACTGTATAAGCCTTGTCATTTTGCACCAAAGATACCATAGCTGAAATTTGATTCACACAGTAAGTTGCACTAGAGTAAACCCACTAAATTGGTGGGGTTTAGTGAGTCAATTATTCCATATGTTTCACCGATTCAATGGGCCTATTCTAGTTGTAACTTACTATAATAAATGATATTATTGCCAAATATGTGTTCTCCTAGGTGACCAATTCTTTCATTGTTCAAATACAACTCTTTTCATTTTAAATTATATAATTAACACATATTGTTCTATCACTTCTCTGGAACCCTACTTAAACATTTATTCCCTATATTATCCAAACCAGGGAAGTAAATTCTCATATCTTCATTCACAGTCAATGAATCCACAACATTCTATAGAGGAATTTTCTCATACTATTGTGCACTAAAGCAAATCAGCATTCTACAAGACTAAATTTGTTAAATTTGGTGACATTTGGTGAAATAGTTTAAAAGTATGATTTTTTAAAAAATATAGGAGTGATTTACCACCCCATTCTTAACACGAGCAACCATCTTCTGTAGCACATTCTGAAACTGCAGTCATATATTTCAATCACCAATTTTGCTGTCTTAAAAGTACACTAATTACCAAAACCCCATTTAAATTGCAAACATCCATCTTGTAGTTTTGAAAATATTCTTAACTTAAGTCACTCTTTTAAAACACAAAATCAATCATTTTATAACCCTAAAGCATGTTCAGCCCAAGCTTGCCAGAAAGAATAATGACTCACATGCATTTGCTTGTGGATCCTTCCTTTCTCTATAGTCCCTCATCAGTTGAATGAGGAGAGCAATAGAGACCTTGATGTAGTGGCTTTCTGTTCCTATAAGGCTAGGCACTATTTAACAATTTTCAAAGTCTCCTTTCTTTCTACTTTGAGCAGACAGAAATTCAACCACACATGTCTTGCTTTATCCCACAGTAAGAGTGACATTTCCTCCTGTCTCTTCTGGCTGGTTTTTTATTTTATTTAACAAACAAACTCTTCATTTCTTTTGAAATTTTCCTCCTCTTTTTTTCACCACCCCATCCAATGATCACATTTAAATTGTATACATTTGGAATGAAAAGAAGGAAGATACCAAATATAGTAAAACCTCACATAAAGAGCACTTCACTTAGAGACTAACTTGCTTAAAGAGCAGAATTTTCTCTGAATGGTTGCCTTGTTTAACAACTAAAACCAACCAAAAACTCGCTTAACAAATAAATTGGGGGTCTCAATCCACACTGCCAGAAGTCACAATTGTTCACTTACAATGATGTTTCACTTAAAGAGCAAACTCGCTTAAAGAGCAATCCCATGGAATGCATTATTTATTTATTTGTTCAGATTTATATTGCTGCCCACTTGCTGAGGCGACTCAGGGTAGCTTACAGTCAAAACAGCAACATTACAGTAACAATCATAAAATTCAACCTCACAAAACAACCAAAGCAGAATGAAGACTAACTGACCTCTGGCCATTGATTCGGGCCCAGAGGAGGGGGCAATGTCCTCAGCCACCTGCCAGGCTATGGCCCCTTTTCCCTCAGGCTGTTGGTGTGGGCCCAGAGGAGGGGGCAATGTTCTCAGCTGCCTGCCAGGCTATGGCCCCTTTTCCCTCAGGCTGTTGGTGTGGGCCCAGAGGAGGGGGCAATGTTCTCAGCTGCCTGCCAGGCCATGGCACCTTTTCCCTCAGGCCATTGGTGTGGGCCCAGAGGAGAGGGCAATGTTCTCAGCCGCCTGCCAGGCCGTGGCACCTTTCCCCTTTCTCTTTAAGCGAGGTACCACTGTATGCTTTCTATCTCTACTTCCTACAAATGAGTTGGATGAGAGGCTGTACCAAGTAGCCATATCTCTTTGATATGTACAATAAGAATCTCTAAATAAATCTGCATTGTCCACCAGAAATGGGGAACTGAACCCTACCTCAGGTTCTTCAGCTCCCTGCTGTCCCAGCTAGCAGGATGGAAGGTTAAAGTCCACTATAATCTGAAAATGGTTGAAAACGTCACCATCTGCTGTAGGTTACTTTGTTCCTGCTCTTGTATTCAGTAAAAACAATATTACATACAAGGCCAGGTTATTGGCTTCTCATGGTCAGTACTGTCTAATATTGGCTAGCAGTAAAATTCTGCTGACAGATTTAGTTCCAGCCTTTCTTGAGCCATCTGGGGATTGATCCTAGGCCCTCTTGAATGGAAAGCAAATGATCTACAGGTATTTCTGAACCATAGTCTTTACCTGTAATCATCATTGCCTTACATTTTCAAGATGGTTAGGCTGAAATACATTCCATTTGAATTGAGATAATCCCTGTACAAAGTTACACATAGCTATTAACACCATTTACCTCTGTGTGTAAAATGTAGAAGAATCAGGAGCTGAAAGAACAAATCAAAATATTATGAGCTGTATAACTTGGTGGTGCGTACCTAGTATAACAACAAGCTCCTGTTCTATAGCTTTATAGATCCTGTCAACACCTTCTCTAACAAGTTCTTTAACGTCTCCTGTTCCATTATCTGAAAGACTTTCACCATGGTAGACATTATTGTTTCAAACCTTCTTAGAAATGACTGATGTCTTAATCAGTTATTCCTTATAAGGAAATTCCCGTTCTATAAACAATGGCTGCTAATTCACTTTGCAAAGAACAACTGTTTTATATGTTTTTTCTTTATCATTGTATCAGCAATTAGTGTATAGACTTTGTTATATATGAAATGGTATGTTGTCTGACAGAATTCTCTACAATTAGCCAATGTTCCTTTCTATATGCTCAGAGGTGAAATGCCCTAGTATGAGTGAATGGTTGCCAAACATGGACACATACAATAAAACATATAACACAAGTTGGTCACCGTGGAAATGAGATGTCTGAGGAAGGCTGCTGGAGTGACTAGAAGGGATAAAATCAGGAATGATGTTTTATGGTAAAGAATTGGAATGGAACTCATCTTGCACTACATACAGAGACAACAAATACAGTGGTTTACCCATTTGGATAGGATGTCTTGGAATTCCATACCTTACAAGGCATATGTGGAAAGATGAGACGGACAAAGAGCAAGAAGCAGACTCAGAGGAAGGTGGTGAGATAGCATCAAAGAACTATTAGAAGAATGCGAAATAACACTGCGGAGAATGCTAGAAGTGTCAGAACAAGAACCTTCCATCTCTCTCAACACCCAATGGGGGGAGCAGGAGCAGCAGTCTATTGTGCAGCTTTTCTTGAGTCGGAGACCCCGAGTGGTAGAATCTGATGATTAAACACCATCTTCCCTTCAACTCAAAGAGTTGAACATTTAATTATTAAAGTGTTCCACCCTTTGGCTCCTGGAAATGATATCAGAATAGCAATCAGCTGCTCAACAATCATCACCCTCGACTCCCACATCTCAAGCCAAAGATATTAAAGAATGCGTGCCCTGGTCTTCCAAGGATGATGACGCTGAAGCTGGACCATGTATGGGCCACATGCTTAGTTAACTGCCCATCCTAGTGTGTCCCAAGCCTTCTTAGATGATAGAATAGCTGACTCTTCTGTATATTGCATACGGAGGAAACACCATGATAGGAGCCAGTATTTCTGTATCCTACATGTATCTGCTGTGGGAATGATTGATTTTATATAAATATATAAAAGATATCTGTATTCTTTAAGTACAAACAGTTTGACCACTTTCCCCAGACAAGATAATATTGTAATCAAAATCACATAAGAGCTTGCCTACATGTCCCATACAGCATGAAGAAGTACTTCCCTGCCTCACCCATGAGCTGATAGTCCTAATCAGCAGAAAGAAGAGAAGGGTTGTAAAACAATCAGGGAATGACAGCTCATTTTAGGATGCAGACTGTCTACTGTTCTAGACCAGGGATTCTCAGCCTGTGGCCCATGGACCATATGCAGCCCATGACACCATTTCATGTGGCCCCACCACCACATCCACCACACCAGGAAGTGCCATGTGGTGGAGGAAGAGCAAAATGGCTGATGGATCCCTGAAGCTGTCTGAAGGAGTATGACCCGGCCTCTGGCTTAATCAGGTTGAGAACTCCTGTTCTAGACAGTAACCTAGAAGCAGGAAAGAAGAGTGAACTATTCAGAAAGCTTATGCTTGATTTAGAACAGGGGTGCCCAAACTACAGCCCATAGGCAGGATCTAGCCCACACCACCAATAAACCCAGCCTGCAACACTCTCGCTACTCCTGGAAGCAGAAGTAAAACAAGTAATTTAAATATGTATTTAAATATGAGCTTTTGTGAAGCAAGGTGCCACAATGTGTTTTGTCCTTTTTGTTGTTGTTTGTTTTATTTGCTGTATGATATGCTTGCACAGACTAACATGGCTATCACTTCAAAAAAAAATCATCATCATCATCATTATCTTTATATTCTATAATACAGAGGTATACTCTCACACACATGCATAGCCATACACATAACTTTTCTTTTAAATTTTTTTATCATTGTTAAACTGATTACCCAAAATGTTGTGGGGGAGGAATGCTAATTAAGTTCTGAACCACCCAGATAGTGCATTAAGTGCTATGGGGTGTTATATACGTATAATTGCTATTACTATTATTAATATTATTTTATAATCATTGCCCTCCACAAGGTGAGGGAAAGCTGTTAAAACTGGTATCCACTGGGAGGGGAGTATTGTTTGGGATGGGGAATGCCAGCTAACAGCCACAGCCATTAAATTTTAGAACCCCTCTATACCCCCTCCTCTCCATGCTATTCCTTTTTAAAAATAATAATAATAAGGTATTTAAATGTAAAGTTACATGTGTTTCTAAAAATACAACACCAGATGGCGGGGCTATTGTGCTGTAGTGGATACTGGGATTCTTGATCCAGCAAGAATGAAGGACACAAGATTCGGGGGGTGGGGAGCTGGATTCTTTGGAGTCTTCTATCCCCTCCTTCTCCATCTTCTTTATCTCTCTCCTTCTTCCAGCACTTCTCTTTATTAACAGTTTCACAAAAGCATACAACATATGGCACACAGTGACATGATCCATCATCCTTCACCATACTGTCATGCTATGCTGCACTAGCCGTACTCAAATAGACATTTGCACAATTGATGACAGATGAATGCAACCTATTTCTGTATCCCTACAATAGTAGAATGCATATAGCTAAGAGGAAGGAACGTTCTGTGGTTCATCTGAACAGAGACATTTCCAACATCATAGGGAATGAACACCCTGTGTTATTGATCAGCCCATCGGAGAATTTGTTCTCACGATTAAACTGGTCCATCCAAAGGATGCAACACTGTGCACTGCAATTTTATGAAGAGAAGGAAGTGAGAGAGAGCCAACTGCAAAACAGGCACCAGGTAAGTCAGCTGTGTTGCTGGGTCTCCACAGTAAATGGGAGCCGGCACACTACTCCTGTTCATACCTCAAAGAGACATTTGGGAGGAAGGATCTCACTTAAACAGGGTCCTGGTTTCCCTCCACTCCCTGTCAGTTGGTGAGCACTAATTTGCATTCACCAAGTGATCCATTTCTCAAAGCGGGCAAGGCTTCCCTGCCAGGTAAGTTTACACTGGTCAGAGGGATCCATTGTGAGAAGGGTGACTTGTGTGGACTTGTTTACCAACCTCTACTACACCTATCTCTGGCAACTAACCAAGGGTAATGCAATTATCTTCAAACTGTGGTTACAGAATATTTGTAACTATAATAATTATGTGTCATTACAACCAGTGGTGGGATTTAGCAGGTTCACCACAGTTCGCCAGAACCAGAAGCAGAAATTCCAGCTGGTCCCACCCATACAAGTTTTGAAATAAAGTAGTCCTAATTTGGGTGCCATGCCCACCATAGCATGCCCACAGAGTAGGTAGTGAAACAAATAAATCCCACCACTAATTACAACTATATTTTGATGTATTAGCCCAACATGGCTTGCACAAATTTAAGCTAAACATTTCCTCCATTTTAGAGATCATTGTTCACCATGCCCTTACTTTTTCTGGTGATGCAGAGAATGAATGAGTGTGGGTTAACGGCCAACAAAAAAAAATCTATTCTGCTGTAGTAAATCTAGATGAGCACGTTCTTATTGTGTACCAGATGGCACAGCTTCAGTCCCATGGCAGCAATTATGAATACATTTGCCACCATTAGATATAAGCAAACAAGTCTTTAGCATCTCCTGCAAAGCATTACTAGCAAAAGGATGTATTTCTGAGCTAATATGTCTGCTGTTACACATGTAATTGACAATGAAAGTTTAAACTAAGAGAACAAGCCAATGTGACAGTGCAGCTTAGTACACCATATCTTGAGGAAGAATCATGAGAACCCAATAGCTTTTGCTCAACAAGACTTACCCTTAGAAAAATAAATGTTATACAGTTGTACCTCGCTTAAAGAGTATAATGTGTTCCATGGGATTGCTCTTTAAGCGAGTTTGCTCTTTAAGCAAAACACCATTGTAAATGACCAATTGTGTGTGTGGGGGGGGGGAATTGCGAACCCCAATTTATTTGTTAAGCAAGTTTTTGGTTGGTTTTATTTGTTAAGCGAAGCAAACATTCAGAGAAAGTTCTGCTCTTTAAGCGAGTTGCTCTTTAAGCGAGTCGCTCTTTATGTGAGGTTTGACTGTATGTACCCAATTCTGTTGGCTGCATCTGGGAGCTCCAGGAAAACTTCTCTGAAGTGAAGCATTGTTTTACTATTTCTGAGCTCTATGGTCCATAGGGCCATGAGGCTTTAAATTACTATGGGGTCCCATGATTTTTAAAAAAATCTCCAATAGGTTGGATCCAAAGGAACCTGTGTCTCTGTTCTCCAAACAAATGAGTAATTTTGTCTATATTCTTTTCTGCATATTCTAATTTGTTCTAAAGTGTTTAACATGTTCTAATTATTTTAAAGTGTTAAATTGCATTAGTTTATTTTACCATGTTTGATTTGTACCCCACTGTGTGATCCATTGATTTAGTGCAGATGAGAAATATTTTACTAAATACAATAACTGTTTTATGTTTCCTTTGTCAGTGATGATTATCATTAAGATGGTACTAAATGATCATCAACTAAGGAAAAGAAGCTTTGGTAGTGCTACTTTTAAAAAGTCACAGTTATAGTTCCAGGATCATTAGCTTTGCTTACACTTACAGCCCTATTTGAACGCTGTAAACTGCAGTAGTAAACAAAATATTCCCTACCACCTTATTATCCACTCGACGTATGCACCATAGTATGAGGTACTACTCTGGTTACGAACTGAACCATGTAATGATCTTGCTCCATCATTTAATGAGGCCACCTGTGTATCAATTTCAAAGTAACTGAAAAGTTACTGTACAAAAAGACTGGTGTTATTCCTCACTGAGTTACAATAGTAAAGATAATGGGAAAAGGAATTACAAGTGGGACCAGGTTTCATTACTAAGTGGAAAATCAGCTAAAGAGAACAAGAGCAACTCCTCTGTGTGAGTCAGGAAAGTATTGTTGAGCTCTCCTGAACCAGTGAAGAAGTTAAAGAGGTAGACTGTGACAGCTGATATTAATTGTGGTTTCTTACAGTGCAAGGTCATAAACATAGTAAAAGAGTTAAGAGCTGTTTGAACTTGTGACAGTCCTACTGTGGAATTTCATTAAAACCTGAAAATGTTAGCTGTCTTCTATCAATGGTATAGATCAGGGGAATATTCTTTTAGAAAATGAAAATAATTTAAAACTTTTTTATTGATTGTTTCTCTAGGGTGAAAATTAAAACTCAGCAAGAGTTGTTAGTTTTATGATGGGCTCAGCAGTCTGAGAGCAAAGAAAGGTTTCTATAAAGTGTTCACAGAAAAAGATACCAGAAGGACAAAATAAAACTTTAAGAACAGATTGTTAACAATGACAAAGAACATAAGTTTGATACCAACATGGTGACCTTGAAACATGAAAAATGCCTGACAATTGTTCATTGTCTCAAAACACACAGGTATGTTCCATCATTGTCTCTTCATGCTACCTAGCAGAGCTTAAATGAAATACTGAATTCCAAATTGGACTATTTCTGTCAATCTGACAATACTCCAGATAAAAGCAAACAACCCTGGCCCATTTCTGGCGTGGGTTCGGATTGTCCTGGAAAAAGAACAGAAAAAATTATCATTCGGAGGCCAATGTGATTTAGAAAAGTAGGAAAAGGTTCATAGCAAGCAACAATGCAACTTGAGGAAGATGATGAGCTGGTGTTAGATGGCAAAAAATAAAAGGTAACGGGCAACTTCCTTTCTCAAAGAAACCCAAAGATCTCTCTTGCATTTTTTTTTCTGTTGCCATAGTGTGTCTTGGAAAGTTCCTGATTTAGGTCACATAAGTTCCACACTCTGTGTTAGTTGCACCTTTAGGATTTTGCTTACCTTTGTGTGCTCATTCATATGAGATGTTTGCTTCATGCAGCAAGCTTTGATTAGTATAGGTTTTAGCACTGTAGCAGCTATATCATCACCCCCTCCAAAGCTTTCATTGTCCTGGTTATCAAATTATAGTCATGGCAAGGGAATAGGAAAAATCTAGGTCATGTGATTATTGCTGCATGTCTGCCTGCATTGTACTGGAGCCTTCTTTTCACCTTCTGGAAGCTTTCCCTGTCCTTGCAAGTTAACCATACCAGGATTAAATATATGTTATATAACATTCCCAAGTACTGTTTGTGTGTTTCTATTTAAATGATTAATGATAAATAAATAAATGAATGAAAGGGAATTCTGAATATTCAAAAATCCAAATACTAGCCAAGGTCTAGTTCCAATTTGGCCTTGCTTAGGCCCTGGGTTATGCTGAGTCAAGTCAGTTCTCAAGTCTGTTGGAATAAATGTAATATTCTATGCATGAAAACTGGGTATCAGTAGGAAGGGCTTTACAGACTAAGGTGATTGTCCTTTGTCACTAACTTGCATGGTAAAGTTATATTCTTAGTACTGGCACTTGAAGCAAGTCTCTGACCACCTCTTCCTTTTCTTTTTTCTATGTCTTATTGAAACAAGCAACAAGCATGGATATTCTTTCCAAATACTGGATACTCAATTTTTCCTATTTATGTCTTTTGCCTATAACTACAGATGTTAACTGAGTAAAGATAACTTATTTTATTTTAAATGATTTTTGTTGTTCAGTCGCACAGTCGATTCCGACCCTCTGCGACCCCATGGACCACTGTCCGCCAGGCACTCCTGTCCTCCACCATCCCCCTCAACTCACTCAGCTCTGTGCCCATTGTCTCCACAATATCATCTAGCCATCTCATTTTTGGCCGCCCCCTTCTTCTTTTGCCCTCAACCTTTCCAAGCATCAAGGCTTTCTCAAGTGAATCCTCTCTTCTTATTTGATGTCCAAAGTACTTTAGCTTCATCTTTATTATTTGACCTTCTAAGGAGCAGTCAGGGTTGATTTCTTCTAAGATTGACCTATTTGTTCTCCTCGCTGTCCAGGGGACTCTCAAAACTCTCCTCCAACACCACAACTCAAAGGCGTCTATTCTTCTGTGCTCAGCTTTCCTAATGGTCCAGCTCTCACAACCATACATTGCCAAAGGGAATACCATTGCTTTGACTATGCAAATTTTTGTTTTCAATGTGATGTCTCTACTTTTCACTATGTTCCCCAGGTTTCTCATTGCTTGCCTCCCAAGAATTAGTCAACTTTTTATTTCATGGCTGCAATCACCATCTGCAGTGAGCTTAGATCCTAAAAAAGTAAAATCTGTCACTGCTTCTACTTCTTCCCCATCTATTTTCCAGGGACTGATAGGGCCTGTTGCCATTATCTTGGTTTTCTTGATATTGAGTCTCAAGCCAGCTTTTTCACTTTCTTCTTTCAACCTAATCAGGAGCTTCTTTAGGTCCTCCTCACTTTCTGCCATTAGGGTGGTATCATCTGCATATCTCAAATTGTTGATGTTTCTCCCAGCAATTTTGATCCCAAATTGTGATTCCTCCATTCCTGCATTGCAGATTATGTGTTCTGTGTATAAGTTGAATAAGCAGGGTGACAAAATGCAGCCTTGTCTTACTCCTTTTCCTATTCCAAACCACTCTGTCATTCCATTTTCTGTCCTAACTGTTGCTTCTTGATTCATGTACAGATTTCTCATGATGCATATAAGGTGTTCTGGTATTCCCATCTCTTTAATTACTTGCCACATTTTGTTGTGGTCGACACAGTGAAATTTTAGATTTTAGAGTGGTTTTATCATACAATGTACTAGTGTGTGTAGAAAAAGAAATGGGAATGGGGCTGATGAGACTGTGCTGATTTCTCCATGTTTTTGTCTGTTGCTCTTTTTTTCTACCTCATACTCTGCTAACTTGAAAGAATAATCAAAATTCCCCAATAGTATCAACATAGGATACTGTTCCATAGACAATGGTTGTGCTTTGGCAAAGTGTAGTTGTAAATATTTGTAGTTTTGATTTGTGCAGTACAAATATCTCCTCTAGTTTTCTGAATAAATGTTCATACCTATTCCAGTTCACTATTATGTCTATCCACCAATGGAACAATGTATATAATCTAGATTTGCTTGGAAACTCTCTTTTAAAACCCACATGATGAGTTAGTTCTGATATAAACCTACGCTATGGATAGAACTGGCGAGAGAAAAAAAGAAAACATTGGTGGGAACAGGGAGGAATGCATGAATTATTTTTTTGCTCTCCATCTCATATATGGGAAGAACAACTTGAAAAATATTATGGCTGTTTGTGTTCCAAGACATTGTGCCTTACATCAGTGGCTCCCAACATGGGCCCCATGCCCCATGGGGGGGGGGGATGCGCTTCAATTCCCAGGAGCCTAAGTCAGTAGATTAGCAGATCAGTGCTTTGGGGAATTGACTTAGGCTTCTGGGAATTGAAGTTAAAAAACCAAAGTTTGGGAAACACTGACCTATATGTACTAGTTGATGATAATGTTTTGCTAAAGCAATAGACAAAAACCTCCCAAAGTATGCCTTAGCCCCACAAAATCCCTAGCATTTTTCTTTATCATGATATATATTTAAAAATGTTAAAAATGCTATCCATGTAATCATAGTCCTATGTTCATATGCTTGTTCTAGTTGTTGTTGTTGTTCAGTCACACAGTCAAGTCTGACCCTTTATGACCCCATGGACCACAGCATGCTAGGCTCCTCTGTCATCTGCCATCCTCCAGCATCTGCCCATATCTACACTCACTGCATCAATGATGCTGTCTAACCATCTCATCCTCTGCCAACCCCTTCTCCTTTTGCCTTCAATCTTTCCTAGCTTCAGGGCCTTCTCCAGTGAGTCCTCACTTCTTATTTAATGGCCAAATTATTTGAGCTTCCCCCCCAAAAAACAACAACAACCAAAAAACAAAACAGTCAGGGCTGATTTCCTTTAGAATTGAATTGCTACATTTAACAAATTTTGCTCAATTGTAAATATGAAAATTTCAATTATCTGAGATAAATTCAGTTTGAAACTAGTTTATCTATATGTGTGCTCATGCATGTGTGTAATACTTATTTTTCTGTATTTCATATTTCCATCGCCACGGAAGTCCAAACAAAATATAATTACATACAATCCAATAAAATCACAACAAAAATAAGCAGTAAGAACATCCAGGACAAATTTTAAAAACCAAAGGCCTGGGAACATTTGATTCTACTAAATATGTACCACTCATAGACCCTGCCTAAGTGTCCACCACCAATAGAATGTTTAGCTCATGGGAGTCTCAGGAAACAGCCATCATTCCTCTTCAGGGGAGGACACAAATTTCATAGTGAATAGGGAAATTTAGATTTTGTTTTGTACAATATCATTCAAGTCTAGGCACAAGTGGTTGGAACCACTTCCTAGCCACATATTGCTACCTAACGGGCTCCTAAAAGTAGTGCTCACTCTCCTCTTCCCTGCCAGTTAATTTAGTCATCCTGTTTTGCCCATATTTGATGCCATTCAACAGGTTTCCATTATACTGTTTGCAGAAACCAACTCTCTCACAACTCTTGGCTGCACTTTTTGTTGTTGTTGTTCAGTCGAACAGTAGATTTTTGACCCCCTGCGAATGTGACCCCATGGACTATCACATCCCAGGCACCCCTATCCTGCACCATCCTCTTCAGCCTGCCTAACTCTGTGTCCATTTCATCCATAATTACATCTAACCATCTCATTTTCTGCTGCCCCCTTCTTCTGTGACCCTCAATCTTTCCCAGCATCAAGGCTTTCTCAAGTGAATCCTCTCTTTTCATTCAATGTCCAAAGTACTTTAGATTCATCTTCACTATTTGACCTTCCAAGGAGTAGTCAGGGTTGATTTCTTCTAAGATTAATCTATTTGGCTGCTCTATCTCTGACAAACTCACCCGCTCGGCATCCATAAAGGTCCATTCCTTAGTCTTAGGTTTTGGCCTGAAATCTTGTAATCAGAAGCTTCTGACCTGACACACCCTAACCACCAACTTAATATTTCTTGATGGAGGAACATTCCCAAGGGCCCCCTCCCCAGTTTATGCATTTGGGACATGGAGAAAGCAGCCATTCTAATCTTTGAGTTTCTAAACTATTAAGAATACATATAGTTCAAAGCTAATATTTGAGCTGGCCTGAGAAACAAATGGGAACCAGTGCACCTGGTTCAAATTAGCACATTCCAGAATGTAACAATCTGGTTACATTAGTTTACAATCCTATCATTTTTTAGCACATTCAAGAGCAGCCTCATATTGAGCATATCACAGTGGTCTAAATAAGAGTTACATAAGTTATGAGTCACTGTAGATATAACTTTAGGGTTACTAGTACTTCAGAGGAATAGATAATGACTATATGGGAAATTGAAACCAATGACTTACAATTGGATTTGTAATGTGAAAAAATGGAAAGCCACCTATTCCCTAAATGTATTCATAATTAAGCTTAACACCTTCCTGATTATATAGATGAAGGTAAAACACAGTGGAATACATTGGTCTTTTTTCGTGGCAATTTGAGGGACTTATTGTGCTTCCAAAAGACTCATTTCTGATTTGATCTTAGACTAAATATAATGCAATGTAAATATTAATCTTTAAAATCTGATGTAATTGAGCTTTCAAGATCAGGAGTCATATCTGGGTGATAAATTAAAAGGTATATTTTCATAGTTTAATTAATGCTTAGTAAGTTTTCTGTAGAGATTTTCAGACTACATAGAGATAAGCCGAGTAATTATGGACATTAATGTTTAATCTCAGGAGCTCCAAAAGATTAAATTCAATAGTGAATACAGATACTTTCTCTATTTATTTATTTTGTTTGAAATTCCACTGCTTTGCTTGTAATAAGTATGAGTGAACACAAGACTGCTTGCCTACAAAATAAATTAGGCCTCAGTTATTACATTACAAAAATCAGAATTAGAGGTTGCTGTAGGGGGCACTCCTATGGCTTTCTAAACAGAGGTAAATACCATATATTTTGGATTAGTCTGAATTATTCATCTTAAATACTTTTCAGATAAATATGTACAAATATTTTAAATATTCAGATGTAAATAGAATCAGATGGCCTACATATCATATCAAAGTGAATTGTTTATGATTTTTAAGATGAAGGATCAAAGCAAATGTTTGCATTATGGCTTCCTGACATCGATCCAGATTGGTTTGGAAATAGACAAATGCTCCCACCCTTTTGATTTTCCAAATAGTTTTGGAATCGGAAGCACCTCATCATACTTTAATTTCTCCCGAGTAGCCTTGGCAGCTTCTTCACAGGCTCATTTTCATTTTTATATAAAACTTTTTTTCTTTTAAAGGGATAAATATATTTTAAAGAGATAAAGTATTTTTAAAAAGTGCTATTTTCCATAGTATACTTGGCACTTTATCCAATTTGCAAGGGAATTAGCTTGATTAGCAATTACTGTGAGATGATAAATCATATATTTATTCCCTACTCACTACTCATGAACCATTCAGATGGTTATTAACCAGCACATTTCTCAGTTTATAAAGCTTATTCTTGAAGCCACGTTTCATACTGAAGACTGACAAAATGAAGTGCTTTTTTAAAGAATGTAAAACTGTGTATCATTTTGTGGAACATCTAACTGCAAAAGGCTAAAGGCAAACATCTTGCATATTTAAAGCCATTTTTAATGCTGATCTATAAATACATTTTAATATATTCTCTTCCACATAAACACAAACTTAAATTTTCATTCTGCCATATGTTACATTTGTCTGGGCTGAATGTTAAGCATTTTCAGAGTGAAAAATCTTTTTTTCCCTTCCCTAGTGCTATCTTGGGTCCTGTGTTTGGGAGAACAATGAGGAAATAGCTAACTAACTGACTGACCAAGTTGACTAAAAGCAAGCCTTTTTCGGGAAAAATTGTATACTAAACTTTGCTGTTTTGGTTTCAGTTGTGCCATTTTTATTTTACAATATCATCTCCAGAATGCCCTTGATTTTTCATCTGCTGTGCATTATCTTCCATTTATGTGAGTGTATTTACTCATTCTAAAGGTATGATATATAGATATACTTATTTCTATAGTTCCTGCCCTTCCAAAAGGGCCTAAAAACCTGGCTGGCAGGGCAAGTGTGGGGACCCGGCAATGCAGGATTTCATGTAGGGTGGCTGATCTAAGGGACAGCCACCCTTTCTGTTTTCTGTTTTGTTTTAATGTTCTTTGTGAACTTTTAAAGTTTTAAATTAGTACTAGTATTATATTATTATAGGCTTAATTTTTGATTTTAACTCATGTGTAAGCCGCCCAGAGTCGGGTTTACCTGATTGGGGCAGGATAATAAATATGAGTAAATAAATAAATAACTTTTTTGTTTAACATTTGCTGTTATTTAACTCAGCACTAAATCATCCCTGCTGCTGCAGAGTAGCTGCCACAGTTAACATTGCCCTTACCTTTCCTGTGGTTGTAAATTACTTCTACAAATAATGTCAGGTTGGGTCATTTGATATGAAACAACCTATGATCCTTAACACTGCAGTCATTTCTACAAGGTCTAGCTTATTTGCTTTCTTAAGAACAAAGGTGCATGTACCAGTGGTCAAGGCACCAAATGAAATGTCATGGCATTTTCACTGCTGATTTGATGTTAGATGTTTTACTCTAGAGCTGTGTAGAAAACCTCTCTCACAAGAACTTTGTGAATTTTAATTCCATTTGATATGATGGAAAATACATTTCCATGTGGGTGGGGGAAAATCTAAGACAAGAAGGATGTGGCACAGGATTTTCATGTTTAATTCATGGGATGGCTGTGTATGTTTGTGTGTGCATGAAAGGGAGATAATGTCTTTGCTTTTACTGCACAGTCATTGAAATAGAAAGCAACACACACACAGAGAGAGAGAATTTCCTACACTTGAATTAAAGCCTAGGAAAGCTGACATAAGGCAAATTCTTCCACTGGGATTTTTTCACATCAGGATGTAGGGGCGGCCAGAAAAGCTGCAGAACAGTAAAGAGAAATGTAGTAGAATTAAAAAGACAGGGAACAATTTAAAACAGAACAAATGTAGACTTTGGGACGCCATGCAAGTTTACAGTACAGTAGAACCCTGCATAATGAAAGAGCTTCATTCCACGGAGCTCCTCGCTATGTGGTTTTCCCCCCGCTATGCGGATCAAATGGGTGATGCCCCACATAATGAAAAAAATGTTAGTTATACGGGGTTTCCATTAACCGGGGTATATATATAAACAAAAAATAATTTTGATGGATCTTTAGAATGAGGCAGAAGACTGAAAATCTATTTTATGTAAAAACAAAACTTAGGGAAAATGAAAGGTTAGTAATGACATTGAAATCACTCATTATCAGCTTTAAGCCATAGATAGGTCTATAATCATGTGTTGCTTGTAGCTGATCATAGAATTTATTATCCTTTCTTTCTCCTGCATATTCCATTGATGCATAGAAGGAATGGAGGCTGAAGAAGGTGCCTTGACGAACAACACTAAAACACTATTTCACATAACCCTTGATTTGTCTGGTTATCAAGTGAAAGCAAATGTGTCCATTAAAGAGAAAATTAGAAAATACTTCTTGGACAAGAAGAATAGGATGCATGCTGGGCTGAAGATTTCAAAGAGACATTAAATGAGCCCCACCCAAAACCAACACATAACTTCAGTAGACCGCCTCAAACTGATTTTGCTGAATACATGGAATTGTTTACCCAATTAGAAGTGGAGTAAACTGTACACACACTGAAGAATAATAAAGCAAGGGGACTAGATTAAATGTCAGCAGTTTTGGAAATATAGTGGTAAGATGATATTTTGTAAACTTACAATGACTGTTGCCAAAATGAATATGTCTCAAGTGATTGGAGGAAAGGTATCATCATTAAAATATCCCAAAAGGGCAATTTAAATGATTGTAATAATTGGAGAATAATTTCATTTCTCTTATTCGCTGGAAAAGTGCTTAATATTGTCCTACTTAAAAGACAAGATCAATCAACACTTGTGTGAAGAGCAAGCTGGATTCAGGCAAGGCCATTCATGCAGTGAACAGATTTTCTCCCTGCAAAATATTGTACAGACCATTGATCAAACCCAATGATAATTAATTTTATTAATTTTAAGAAAGTGTTTCATTCTATTAATAGGGAATCATTATGGAATATATGATGAATATATGGTATTCCTAAGAAATATGTTAAAATTTTCAGAAGCCTTTATAACAATTTTAAATGCTGTGCAAGAACTGAAAATGACACCGCAGACTTTTTAATGGTTGATATTGGTGCCAGATAGGGTTGTATCTTATAACTCATTTTTATTTTTGATCATCATTGATTATACCATAAAAAAGTAATGAAGAACACAGACTTTGAAATTCTATTGAAGAAACAAGGCAACTTGACTGACCTGGACTTGGCTGATGACACTGCCTCACATGCAAGTACTAAGACACAGGTGAGAGACATGACACTGGCACTTGAAACAGAGGCAAGCTCAAGAATCAATTGAAGATAAGACCAAGCTAATGCAAGTTGGTAGTGTTCAGGACAATATCCCACTAATTATCGTAGGCCAGGCCCTAAAATTTATGATGTAAATTTTCTTGGCAGCATCATGAATGCATATGGGAAAACAGAAGCAGATGTGAAAAGCCAAATAAGTAAAGCAACTGCTGTTTTCTAACAACTATGCTTAATTTCTACATTGCCCTCTATAGATATTGCATTTAAAACCAGATTACTTAATGCCATTGTTGTACCGATTGTCATTTCTGTCTTTAAGACCAGGAGGTCTGCAACAAAAATCACAAGAAGGTTAATATCTTTCAGCAACATTTCCTTAGAAAGATTCACTGTATTATATATTGGGATCATATTACACAAAGATTTGGTTCCAGAAGATTTTCTGAGTTGATTACAGAATGAAGAATGTGTTGTGTTGGATAAACAATTTCCTGCCAAAATTGTGATTACCTTGATATCATCAGGTGGACTTAAGAAGAAGGGAAATCAAAGAAGACTTGGTGCAGAACTTTCCTAAGAAGGGCAACGTTCAGTGGAAGGATGTGGAAATTGTGGTTGTGGTTTGAACATTATGGAAGACACTTGTAGTCCAATGTGCTTGGAATAGGACAGATAAAAATGTGTGAGAGAGTAATGGCATAGCAATATCTTCATCTTCAACAAATAACTGGACATAATATTGCCCTTTATCATACATTCTATAGGAATAATAGAGGAAAATCCTTTGCATCATAGGAAAAAAAACTACTAATGGCAATGAACCACACAAATGACAATATGTACTGAGACAAAATTGTTCAGAAGACACTTTTTTATGAAACATATTTTCTGTATCTGATTAGTCTAGAAACAGATGGTTACTTCTGATTAACTTTCTCCATAATTTATCCAGCATTTTGGGTACTGTTTCCCATCTGTCATTTCCATCATGTTTAAAATGACACTAGATAGGAAGTATAATGGAGGAAACAAAATAGAGTCCAGACTGCTAGTAGAGGTGTTTTTTTCTAGCAGGAGTATCAAAGAGGGCCTCCCCCCCCCCACACACACAAAGTTATTTTCAATGTAAGCAGAAAAGCTGTGTCATAACTACAGTTTATGTTCAAACTTACTTCTTCTGAGAAACTGTGAAGGATTTCATCTTTATAGAGAGAAACTGAATGAAATTGTTTCCCTACTTCAGGGGTAAGCAACATACAGTATTGTGGATGCAATAGGCATAGAATTGGGTGGGTTGAGGAGGATGGTGGAGGATAGGGGTGCCTGGCGTGTGATAGTCCATGGAGTTGCAGGGGGTCGTAATCGACTGTGTGACTAAACAAAAATAGTTGATATGGTTGCTATGTTCCAGGGTTTATAGGGAGACTAATAACTGGTTTGAGACACAGGGTCTGGCAGAAAAAAGTTCACATAAGGCTAAAATTTGCAACTTCTGAAAATATATATGAAAATGATCAAATAACACAAAGCAAGAATAAATTAAAATATAATATGTCACTAATTTTATTGTGGGTACTCCTTACGATTCAATGAATCCAACTATCCCCAAATCCCTGGGAAAAATCGCTCCCTAAAATGGTGCCCTAATATTCCACTTTTGTTTCACATTAAAAATAATAGGGGACATTTTTTATTATAATGTGATATATTGCCCTCAACAAAAATTACCCCAACACTGCAAACCAATAAGTTTTTATGCAGAGATATTTATTGGGTCATTTATTTTCTCCCAGACATTTTTTCCCTTTTGCTGTCACTTATAGAGAGGAAAAAGCTGTGTATTGCAGATAGCCAAAATTTGGGGATGTTGTTTACTGCTGTGTAGGTGACATTGTTATCCCATGTAGGTCATCCAGTGACCTACTTTATGTGTACATTCAGCAAAGCAAAATTACCTCCAAGGAATGAGGATATCTTATTGTAGCGTATGCTTATTAATGGAGATTATGAAACCATTCTGCTTTCATAACTGGGAAACTAGTGCTGAGTGAGATATGTATAACTTGTATTCCTGGGATATAAACTATACTACATAATGCACAGATGGGTAGATAGCTCAGTGGTACCCCCAGAGGTTGGGAGTTTCATTCTCCTCTGTATCCGAAGAGTGGAGGCTGCTTGTGCAGTCTTGGGCAAACTTCAGAGTCCCAGGGCACCCACAGAAGAAAGGAATGGTGAACTACTTCTGCGTATTCTCTGTCTACAAAATCCTGGAAAGGACTGCCATAAAGCAGAATCATGATTATATAATGTACACATTACACTTTTTTTGTGTCTGCCCTCTAAGTTTCTGTATAATGCTTCTTTCAGGAATCTATAGATATACAGTTACAGTAATACCTCATATAACATTAGTATCGAATAACACTAAAATCGCATAACATTAAGGAATCTGGGGGGAAGAATTGCATCAGATAACATTAAGATCCTATGGGATGCTTCAGATAACAACCGCTAAAGCCTGTGTGGTTACAATGTATCTCTATGGATCCCATAGAGGATCAGATAACACTAAAAATCATATAACACCAAGACTTGTGGAACCAGGTTTTAGTGTTATATGAGGTTTTACTGTACTATGAAGTTGAGCAAAAAATGGTCAGATTTTTTATTATTATTATTATTATTATTATTATTATTATTATTATTATTATTATTATTATTATTATTATTATTATTATTATTATTATTATTATTATTATTATTTGATTTCTGTACTGCCCTACTCAGTAGGACCGACTCAGGGCAGTTCACAACACATGTAAAATTACAAGTTCATAAACACAACATGTCAATAAATAATGAATAATCAATATCAATATCACATAACATTAAAATATCAATATGATAATAGATTGATACACAATAAATCAATACACAATGACTAAAAGTGCCTCATGATTATCAATACACAACATAACTATCCGGGGGACGTTGGAAGAAATTCTGGTAAAGGCGACGACACAGATTTTATCAGCCTGCCGCCTCCTACAGCTGAAGTCCATTCCTCCTCCCAGCTGGAGGACTTTAGTCTTATCCTTCTCTGGGCAGGTAGAGCCCAGAGTTAGGAAGTGGAAGCTTCTACCTAAAAACCTTAAAACTGTTAAAATTTAAAATTTAAATCTAAAAAAGATTAAAAACACACCAAATGCTACAACTACTAATAAAAAGTAGAGAAAGAGAGGGGTTGAGATCATCCAGTGTGCTGGGGTCATTATACCTTCTGCACCCCATATCTGTCCCGCCAGCCATGTTTTTAGATTCTTCCTAAAGGGCAGCAGCTCTGTCTGGAGACGTAGCTCTGTTGGCAGGAGGTTCCATAGGGCAGGAGCGGACACAGAGAAGGCCCTCCTTCTAGTGCCAGGGAGATGTGCCTCTCTGGCCGATGGAACAACTAGAGAGCCTCTCCGGTCCGCATATGCATAGGAGTGGGTTTAGGACAACAGACAACGCTTATATTGACCCTAACTCATTTCCAAAGTATCAGACCATCATATAGTATCCTAAGCACCATGCTTTTCATTATGAGAAATTGTACAATATAGAAACATCTTTGAAAAGTTGTTGAGCTTTCAGCCCTTAGCGGCAAAAGTTGGCACTTCAATTCCCAGAAGCCCTGATCAGCAGGAGTGTTGACCTGGGCTTCTGATAATTAAACTCCAAGAACACCTAGAGTGCCAAGGTTCACGATCACTGAAATTTAATTGATCTTTTGTTACAGCTAATGGGCATGCATCATGTCAAAGACTAAATGGAAAGTGGTGAATGGCCTAATAGGGAATTCATTATTGTCCCGACCATCACAGTCTCAAAAGACTATTCCCCCTTTCTCACATATATGGAAGACAGATTTAACTTTCATTTCCCTTCCCGCCTTCCTCTGCAGAACAATTTGCATTAGGGGAAAAAAATCAGTTGGTGAAATTTACATACTAATAAAAGGAGGGATGGCTATTTGAGACCATGACTCTCCTATGCACACACAGCAGTAGCAATGACTGTTCTCCTCTTGTAAACACCATGTATGCATGCATGTATGTAAGGGTATTGCAAATGGTATAACATTTGGTGATTCACTCCTGCAAGTGAAGAAGGCAATGCCAGCTTTATTTCTCATACTGTTTTCTTATCTTGCAGTCAATTCACCACCATTTGCATTATGCTCCCTAGCATAACTAATAGGAATTTTCCAGTATTGATCGCATATTTGGTGCTGTATGTATCCAATATGCCTGTGAAGCATATATTCAAAATGCCTCTGGACCAATTTGCATAAAATAGGATTCCATTTAGTTTAAGAAGTGAAGCCTATACACAGCAACACTAAAGATAGAAAGAAATAATCAGGTTTCAAGTTTTTAACAGACCATGATGAAAGAAGCAGATATAGCAAATTTCTGCAAATGAGTTAATAAGAGCTTTTCCAAGGGCCAGGGTAACTTAACCTTGTTTGTAAACATGAGACAAGCAATGATTTACCATTCTACTTTTGAAAAACAGGGAAAACACAAGAAAATTGTTTAAAGAAAGGTATATATTTGAACACTATAAAATGCACATATTTATAAAATGTGATGCACATGTTTTTCTAAGAAATTCTTATTCTTTTGCAGGCAGAAACATTGGTTATATTTGTGTGTACAAAAAAGATTTATTTTTCCATTTCTTCTTCTTCTTCCATGTCTAGGGACAGACGTGAAACTGCCAAAAATAAAGGCACCTTTTGGTGAATTTATATCTGCAGTTGCTTTCACCTGACCTAGTGTGAGAAAAATTAGCTGGCAACACAAGGTTGCTGTTACCAGGATACACCCATTGTGGTTAAAAAATGCTACAATCTTCTAGGAGGCTCCTTATGTGTATATTTTTTCCATTCATACAACAATATCTACATTTCTACCTTTCACAACAGCAGACAACAAAAATCACTGCAACAACAGAAACATTCCTGTTCTACTCTCTTTTGACACAAACAAACAAACAAAACCAAAAGAAGCAAAATGGAATAAAATAAGATGGTTAAAGTAAAAAGGAAAGAAAAGCAACTGCCAAAAATGCACCCTCCACTCAAAACATATATGTTGGTGGTTTCCAGCCCCTCCAAGTATTTTTTCTTCCTTCCTTCCTTCCTCCCTTCCTTTCTTTGTATTATCATCTTGAACAATACAATCAATATCATAAAAGCAGTAAAACCAGTGGTTGATGTTTAATGACATGGGAGAGCATGAAAATCAGTATCCTTGTGCAAATTGAGTTGGTGATGATGACAATCAGTTAGGGAGAGTAACGGGGGGAGGTGAGACAAGGCACTTCATCTATGTTTAGTTTGCCTTCTTTTCCACAATTGCCTGAACACCCAAGTGACTGGATCTCATTAATGCCTAGTCTAGGGAGGCTGCATAAAATACATAAGCTCGTTAGGTTTTCCAGTGCAGTCTTTAATTGACTTTTTTTTGCTTCTTTCTAAGGGTGGTGGGTGGTTTTCATCTGTGACCTAAGCTGCTAACAGATCACTTGGAATGAATTTCTGTGGCTTAGCCCACTGATGGCAAAAACTGGCAATCCTGCAGCCCCCTGGGTCTTTTCCACCTTGGCCCGGGGAAGGAACGAACTGCCCCAGCTGCGGCCGGTGAGGACTCGCCCTCACCCTCCCTCCGGGACCTCCTTCCCATCTCGGCCCGGAGGCCGATAAAAAGACCAGCAGCGCGGCGAGAGAAGGACGCTCCTGCAGCCCCCTGGGTCTTTTCCACCTTGGCCCGGGGAAGGAACGAACTGCCCCAGCTGCGGCCGGTGAGGACTCGCCCTCCCTCCGGGACCTCCTTCCCATCTCGGCCCGGAGGCCGATAAAAAGACCAGCAGCGCGGCGAGAGAAGGACGCTCCTGCAGCCCCCCGGGTCTTTTCCACCTTGGCCCAGGGAAGGAATGAACTGCCCCAGCTGCGGCCGGTGAGGACTCGCCCTCGCCCTCCCTCCGGGACCTCCTTCCCATCTCGGCCCGGAGGCCAATAAAAAGACCACCTGCAGTGGCGGCGGTGGTGAGAGGATTTTTGGCGGGTGCACGTTATATTTGAGAATGTTTGATGGTATTTGTATTTGTATTTGTGATATTTACTATTTGTATTTATGATATTTGATTATATTTGTAATGCTGGATGGAATTTTTGCTATTATTATTTTGTTATTATATTGTGATATATTTTTCCCCTCATATTGTATGTTATTTGTGTCCTTCTGCTGATCAGTGCTTCTGGGAATGGAAGTTCAATAACATCTGGAGTGCCAAGGTTCACCATCACTGGCCTAGCCTACAGCTGGTGCCTATAGGTTTAAGGATTAGATCACCAAACAAAAAAAGTGATGAGAAAAGGGAGGGATAGACATTCCCCCTCTTGTTAACCCCATTTTTCGTCAGCCAAGTCCAAATTACCAGAAGCCCAAGTCAGTACATCTGCTGGTCAGGGTTTCTAGGAATTGAAGTTCAAGAACATCTGGAGACCTAAGTATGCTGACCCCTGACCTAGACTATAAGGTAACATGCCTTGTTCCATTCAAATCATTCATCAAAATCCATAATTTATAGCCAGGCCCTGAGGTACAACCACATCTGCTCAGACCCACAAGATGGAGAGTCTAAACTCAAGGTTCTACAAAATGCATTTCTCATACTATAATACCCATCCAATATGATTAAAGAACAATTTTGCTGGGGGAAACAAATACCTATAAGCAAACTACTACAAGACAGACCCAGAAGAGAAAACAAACACTACTAGTTATTACTTTCAGCCCACAAATGAAACCACTTACATGCATAAAGAATGGTCTCCAACTCATCCTTGACAAGAATACTTCATTCTCCCAAGCCTTTGGTGGCAGGCCTATATTTGCTTACAGAGAACCTCCTAATCTCAAATAGGGATTGTGAATCTCTTGACCTATTCACCATTAGATGTTGTCCATTCACCTTAAAGGGGTTAGTAAAGACTTCAGGCTTTCAAAAATATATATGCCAGGTTTGAGAGGTAGGAAATGAAGCAACAGTGTCTAATTGCTACTTGAAAGCATTCATTTATGTGGGAGAGATAATATTGAAATTTGACATAAGTTTTAGCTGTATGGTAAAACAGCCACATTTTATCTAGAATTTTAAATTTAGTAGCCCAATTCTGCTAAAACACTCTCTTACAACATGAGGCAATACTGACCAGCATGAAGATATGCCTTATACAAATCATATTCATTCTCACCTTTTGTTACCAGTACCAAACATGGACACTCACAACAAAATATAAACAAAAGTTGGTTACCATGGAAAAGAGTTGTCTGAGGAAGGTTGATGGAGTAACTAGAAGGGAGAAAAAGAGGGATGATATTATAAGGGAAAGAAATGGAATAGAACTAATTTTAAACAATATATAGAGACAATAAATAAAGTGGTTTGCTCATTTGGAGATGGCTTGAGATTTTATGCCATAGAAGGCATATGTGAAAAGAGAAGAGCAAAGGGCATGAGGCAGACCCAGAGGAAAATGGGGAGAAAACATCTAAGACATATTAAAACAACAAATAAGTCTGTGGAAGCTGCTAGAAGTGCAAGAACCTTGTATCTCCCTTGACACCCAAAGTGGTAAAAGAGGAAGTAAAAGAAGAAGAGCTGAAGATTTCTGCTTAAAAATTTCTTTATATCCAGCACTCACAACAGGTAAATCAGCATTTAAACAGAGAGTTGATCTATATATGTATACAGTTCTGTTCTCACATTATAAGCAAGTGTTTTTACTGTACAGTTGTACCTCGCTTAAAGAGCATAATGTGTTCCACAGGATTGCTCTTTAAGCGAGTTTGCTCTTTAAGCGAAACACCATTGTAAGTGACCAATTGTGTGTGTGTGTGGGGATTGCAAACCCCAATTTATTTGTTAAGTGAGTTTTTGATTGATTTTATTTGTTAAGCGAAACGACCATTCAGAGAAAATTCTGCTCTTTAAGCAAGTTACTCTTTAAGCGAAATGCTCTTTATGCGAGGTTTGACTGTATTTGTAAACCTCTCTCTAGGTGGCTGATCTGATGGGATAGCCACCCCTCTCTCTCTTATTCTTTTAACCTTTTTAAACATTTTTAACCTTTTAAACTTTTAAATCTTTGAGGGTTGGTTGTTGGTTTTTTTGTTTTTTTTTTTGCAAATTTATAGTTTAATTATTATTTTTTTGAAGTTGATTTGGTTCCTGGGTTTGTGGGGGTGTGGTGGGATTGTTTGGGATTTTTTATTTTGATTTGTAATTATGATTGGGGATTGGGGATTTTTGATATGTTTTTGATTGAATTGTTTGAAGTGTTGCTGAAATATTTTAATAATGTCTTGATTTGTAATTGTGGTGGTTTTATATATGTGTGTGTGTTATGTGACACTTTGATATGTGATCCTTAATATGTTTTGTCATGTGATACTGTATTGTATTGTTTATGTTGTTAGCCGCTTTGAGTCGCTTCGGCAAATAGAGCGGCATACAAATCCAAAATACAAATACAAATATTATTTATCTATTTCTCTCATTTGTATCACCATCAGATTTAGTACATAACACTACTCATGGTGGTGAGTGGACTATATGCAAGTGGGATAGAATTGTGCTATGGCCCAATTTGTTCTAATCAGTACATTCTTTTAAATAAAAACAGAATTCTGTATGCCACCTACATAGGCCAGCACTCTTGAAATTAATCTAATTCCCTCAGGTAGTGGTGGGCATCAACAGGTTCACACCAGTTCACCAGAACTGGCAGCAGAAATGCTGGCTGGCCCTGCCCATCAAAGTTTTGAAATAAAGTAGTCATAATTCAGGTGCATTTTGTCACCCTGCATTTTGTCACCCTGCTTATTCAATTTATACACAGAACACATAATGCGCAATGCAGGGATGGAGGAATCACAATTTGGGATCAAAATTGCTGGAAGAAACATCAACAATTTGAGATATGCAGATGATACCACCCTAATGGCAGAAAGTGAGGAGGACCTAAAGAAGCTCCTGATTAGGTTGAAAGAAGAAAGTGAAAAAGCTGGCTTGAGACTCAATATCAAGAAAACCAAGATAATGGCAACAGGCCCTCTCAGTCCCTGGAAAATAGATGGGGAAGAAGTAGAAGCAGTGACTGATTTTACTTTCTTAGGATCTAAGCTCACTGCAGATGGTGATTGCAGCCATGAAATAAAAAGGCGACTGATTCTTGGGAGGCAAGCGATGAGAAACCTGGGGAGCATAGTGAAAAGTAGAGACATCACATTGAAAACAAAAATTCGTATAGTCAAAGCAATGGTATTCCCTGTGGCAATGTATGGTTGTGAGAGTTGGACCATTAGGAAAGCTGAAGGCAGAAGAATGATGGCTAGATGGGATTGTAGAGACAATGGGCACAGAGCTGAGCGAGTTGAGGGGGATGGTGGAGGACAGGAGTGCCTGGCGGACAGTGGTCCATGGGGTCGCAGAGGGTCGGAATCGACTGTGCGACTGAACAACAAAAATTCAGGTGCAACACAGGTCTTTCCCATGGCCCCGCCCACCATACTACACCCACAGTGTGGTAGTAAACATTTTTTGAGCCCACCACTGCCCTCAGGTATAAAGGAAGGTGCATTCATGTCAGTTTTGAAGAAAGGTTAAACTGTTACTCCAGTTGGCTCCCATGATTATACAAAATGCTGAAGACACCATCTTGTTCTTTTCCTACTGCCCTTCAAGATCTGCTATCTGAGGTGACTGGTTCTCTCTTCCTAGTTTTCTGGTCATGCCTGAAGTAAATCCTTCTAGGCTGAAGCACTGTAAATAATGCTGGAAGGATGAGATTACAAATCACATAGGATGAGAGAATTAATGTGGGAGATGTGAAGGGAAAATGCCTATAATAAACAGTGCAAAGTTGCAAAAACATTGTGCTGTGGGGGAGAGGACTAGAAATGTAAGTTATCTGAAAGAAGAAACTATGGCAAGTATATTTAAAATAAAATCTGAATGATTGTTTTATGTTCTCCCTTTCTCTTTTGTTTTAAAAACATTTTAAATGGAGCAAAATAGGATTGAAACCCTCTTCATCATAAATTACTCTCTGATCTAGAGAAATCATGTTAGACAACATATGCTGTGCAGAACAAGATCTAAGAATGTTCAAAGCAGTGTCGTGTTTAATTACATCTAAGCCTTATATACACATTCATAAAAAAAGTAATTAAAACATCAGTGTTTGAAATCTGTTGTAATGGGTTTTTTTTCTGAGACAACAGAACAGTACTCAAGTCCCGCAGAGTATTTCAGAATCCTTCCATGCAGCAAACCATTTTTTCTTCTTCTTTGCAATATTCTACAACTGTTACAGTAGGATTGATAATTCAGTGATGTATGAGAAATGGATAATATTTTACCCAGTTTTAGATATATTTATTGTGACAATAACCTTTGGCAAAATAAATACTAAATAGCTTCCACATAAATCTATTTGAGTACAGTAAATCCAAAATTGTGCTGTTTTACTGGGAGGCAGACACTATTAGAAACTTGGATGAAAAAGCAAAAAGAAATATGCTGAGATAAGACAGGAATTGAGGAATTTGATAGGTCCATACCTCTCAAACTAATATTCAGATCTAAAAGTAACATGTCTACACTTTTCGGAATACAGTATTCCATATCAGTTCTTGGTAGCTAAAATGCTATCAGGATACATAGTAAATATGTATTTTGGAAATAATGGCTTTAAATCCACAGTTCACATTAAGTGTGCTGAATAAAAACATGGATTTAAATACATATTATGAGACAAAATATCTATTCATAGGAAAATCCATATTTAAAGATGTATTTATTTTGTATCTACATTTGATTTCAAAAGAGTGCAATGCTATTTTCTCCATCCATCCATTCTTTATCACCATCAGCACTAACCATCTACACTTGGTTATACATTTCTGGGATACTATTATTTCTGTCATCACTGGCCATGGTTTCTAAAGAACAATTGACTCTTTTGTTGTCAATACTGTATTGCAGTGTCTTTAAATGGGTGCAGTTCCTTGCAAATAAAGTCGACACAAAGGTACTCCATCTTTCCTTGTCTACATAAACCCAGCCACTGATATACACTTGCACTGTTCCATGTTATGGATGTGAAGAAATCTCATCATGACTGAGATTTTTATTGAGACTAGCATTTTCAGCAAGGCAGGATAGCATCGCATGGAGTCTCTAAGAAATGTTGCCTCCAGCACAAAATCAAGACACTATTTCATGCTTTCTGCATTTTCTGCAAAATAAAGTGCAGGATATGCACAAAATATGTGTATTTTCTCTTATTTATGAAGCTAAGCACATACACATGCCAAACACAACAAGGACTACAAGGACATAAATAGTCCATCCAATGCTAGCACATTTTTTTATAACTCAATTATATCATATGAATTCCTCCAGAGACCAATTTCATGATTCCTCCCCCCCCCCCCCCAATTTGCTTGGTTGCCATAATGATGTACTTTCCTGTTCAACACTGGCCTGCTGGAAGATATGACTGAAATGCCTGAAATGTTGTGATCCTATCTGTTTAGTTTGAACGAGGTGCCTGGTTTGAGACCCTCTGTTGTTGACAAGGCTTGTCATGAAGACAGTAAATGCAAATACTTTGAGTTGACACCTGATGGAAGCACAGAAACTTATATAGAAAAAAAGCAGTGCTTATTTCAAGATATAAAAAAGGAACAAATTCAGAAGGTCCATGTTTAACCTATGGCTATGTTATTCTTGCTTTAAAAAAAAAAGATTTCTACCCTTTGAGGTTTCACCCTTTCCCATTATTACAGCAATCAGAGTAATCGTGTTCTTCTTTATTACAGAAAAATGAGAATGGCATGTGGCTGATTATATTTTATGAGATGTAAATTGTCTATAAGAGGATTAGCTTCCTAGAGCAGCAGCATTTGACACTAGAATGACCATTCAAGGGTTCCTCAAAAGTCAGAGTTTGATTGCTGAGCATATGAATTATGCACCAATGCTGGGATGTACTATTTTTTATTTCTTCTGAGGCCATCATTATTTTCTCAACATACTTCTGTTTTAGAGAACTGGGTTTGTCATTAATACTCCTTCTGTGTAATCTTTCTTCTATCTTTTGTGTACTTGTCAATTTCATTTTTTTTTCTTGAATAACCAGCATATTTCAGCTCAGAATCTCAAAATATTTTGTACATTTTATTGATGTAGAGTAGAACCAGTAAAACATAATTAATGCCTTCTGTGGGACATTTCTTACAGGGAAAATTAATTTAACCAAATTTTCCACAAGAATGCATTAAATGCAATTTCCCATAGGAATCCATTGGAAACCAAAATACTTTAACCAAAATGCAGTTTCCCATAGAAATGCATTGAAAACCAATTAATCAATTCAAAAAAAAATTCTGTAAACTGAGCCACTATTTTCTATGGATTTTCTTTTGTCGTGCAGTTTTTATGTTAACAGAGCCGTTTATTAACCGAGGTTCAACTGTACATCATGTAACCGAATACCATAAGAAGTGCTTTATAAAAACTGAAAATACAAAAATATAATGGTAGTGGCAGAAAAATGTACTTTTTCTTTGTGAGTGGCTCTGTAGCAGGAATTGCCCTTGGTGTAAGAAACCTAGACATGTGAAACCTAGACATATGAGTTCATCCACCTGAGCCTGCTCATATCCTTTAACACTAAATGAAGGTCTTCCCATTTTCTGTACTTAAGTGAAGTTTGACACTTTCCCACCTTTTGCAGCCCAAATGATGAGAGAAAGTGAGAACATGTCTGCAATTTTTAATCAATTAAAAATTTAAACTTATTTAATTAATTTATTTATTTTCATACTTCTATAACCCCCTCTTCGCCAGGGTGACCCAGGGTGGTCTACAACACCATAAAAAACCACACAATACAATACAATCCCATCATCCCAGGATCCCAACTATAAAAATTTAAATTATTAAATAAACAAAAATAAAACACCAAAAACCCTACAAGAGAATATACTGTACATTTCATTAGAGCATCAAGGAGATGCCTTTATTGTTCTTCCCCTTTTACTTTAAAATTATAGGAATGAAATAAATATTATAACAGCAAAAAAAGTCAGCATTTTTTGGACTATGGCTTATATTTAATCTTTTCCTCCCTCACACGTAAGACCTCAGATAGACATTATTGAATATATTTATAACATATTTATGAAATAAAGTAGTAGTAGTAGTAGTAGTAGTAGTAGTAGTAGTAGTAGTAGTAGTAGTAGTAGTAGTAGTTGTTTTGTTGTTGTTGTTCAATTTATATGCCGCCCTACTTGGTGAAAACCAATTCAGGGTGGCTCACAACATACAATCAAATACAAAATTCAATAGAACAACACAATGTCACAATATAATGAAATACCATACATCAACAATTCAAACAATAGAATATCATAAAATACAGTACAGCAAGATAAAACTCCAATATACACCATAAATTTACAAAAATACTACAGCCTAGAAAAAGTCTAGCAAACATAACAGTCAGACTGGCCGGAGAAGGGTGGGGCTGGAATCAGCTGGGGCCTGGTGGTTATTTTTCCTCCCAGAACTGCACCCGGCTTTTTCACTCCTGGCCTCGGAGGGTGGGGCTGGAATCAGCTGGGCCCTGATGTTTCTTCCTCTGAGAAGTGCACCCAGCTTATATCATATAGATATCAAACACTTCAGATTACTTTTAACTATTCCTAAAATGGTATGTCAATTATTCTGCCACAGATAATTGCTGCAACCTTATACCATAAGTACTCCATCATTGCATAACTAAATACCTGTAAATAACTTTTCAACTAATTTAAAATCATTTGGTAGCTAAAGATACTTAAAATTTTTACACAGGTCAAAAAATATGTTTTTTTAAATGGTTCTAGGTCTATCTAAACACCATGGGAAAGATCAGTGATATTCATCACCACAATCACAACCATTGTTTTCCATATTAATAGACTGAAAATACCTGGCACCACTGTAGAAAAGATTTTATAGGTCTTATCCCTCAAGAACAACAAGGCTTGTATAAAACCAGAGGCAAACAGATTATATTGAAGAACTTTAAATTTTATGAAGCAAATTTTATGTATCATATTTGAAAGAAACCTGAACAGATATGGAGGAAACAGAAAACACCTAAAATTAATTATAGGATTTGTATAAGAAGTGGGAGTTAAAGACATTTAGAATATGTTGATAATCCATTTTAAAATACAATTGTACCTCGCTTAAAGAGCATAATGTGTTCCAAAGGATTGCTCTTTAAACGAGTTTGCTCTTTAAGTGAAACACCATTGTAAGTGACCAGTTGGGGGGGGGGATTACGAACCCCGATTTATTTGTTAAGCGAATTTTTGGTTGGTTTTATTTGTTAAGCGAAGCGAACATTCTGAGAAAATTCTGCTCTTTAAGCGATTTACTCTTTAAGCGGGGTGTTCTTTACGTGAGGTTTGACTGTACCACATTAGAAGTAAAAAAAATGGTTCTAGGAATCAGTGTTTGAGAAATTATTTAGCTCTCTTTTCTTCCCTTTTTGGTTACAGATCTTTTGTCTATACCGTGGACAACTGGTAAAAAAAAACCAATACACATAACATATTGTATTAGGAAAATTACAATCAACAAGGCTTATATATTCATATTAAGTGGCCTTGTTTTGTTCTGTCACAGTTTCAGCAAAATACATTTAGCCAAATGGAAAGTATTGCATATCAAATTACCTGTGACACACCATTAATTGTTTGGAAGGAACAATAAAGAAAAGTAACATCTAACTATATTTTGTTAATACTGTGCAGAAGGTGGCAATAGTAAACCACTATTGAACTTTTCTTATCTGAAAAACCTTAGATAAGTATTTTTTTAAATCACATACACAAAGTGAGCAATTTTTGACAAGTTATTTAAAAAAATATCTGTACCAACATTATTGTGTATATGCAATCATCAAACTCAGTACATACTGACACTTCCAGAACAGGAAACACAATGTTATACCTGTGAGTTGTACAGGTGTTAAATGTATGGTGCCAGAAAGAAAATAAAAAGCTGGCACCCTTAATTCAACACTAATATGGCTGGGTACATAGGAGTTGGAACCCAGAGGTTTTAAGTATTAAACTCACAAATATATGGCTCTGGATGAACAAATGTGTCAGTCCTGACTTCGTCCACATTTATATGCTTTTAATCTGGCTTAGTGGTTAAAGATGCTGAACTTGACGACGGGGTGGCCAGCAGTTCAAAACCTAAGAACTTCATAACTGAGTGAACTCCGGTTTCTGTTTCAGCTCCTGCCAACCCAGGTGCCTTCATTTTGGCAGTTTCACATCTGGCCTAGACACAGAAGAAGAAGAATCAGTTCAAAAGCAAGAGACCACATCGCCCTGAGAACATCTTTCTGTCCCACTAGAGCGTACCGGAGCGGCTCTCTGGTCGTACCTTCAGCTAGAGAGGTTCATCTCTCTAGCATGAGAAGGAGGGCCTTTTCTGTGTCCACTCTGGCCCTATGGAACCTCCTGCCAACAGAGTTACGTCTCCAGATGAAGTTGCTGCCCTTTAGGAAAGGAGTGAAGACCTGGCTGGCGGGGCATGTGTGGGGAGTGGGCCAGACAGCCAATTTGGTCGCCTGGCTCTTTTAAATATTCCACCTCTCTCCTCGGTGTTTTTGACTTGATTTTTTTTTTTTATGTACAGTATGTGTTTTAATTGTTTTAGTTGTAAAGCTGCCCTGAATCTTCGGAAGAGGGTGGGGTACAAATGAAATAAAATAAAAATAAACAAAATAAATAAATAAGAAATTGCAAGTAGATAAATAATTACCACTTTGGTGCATTCCGGTGCGCTCAGGTGTCTAGTCATGCCTGCCCATGAAAACATTTGCAGAAGCAGACAGTGCTGGCTCTTTGGCTATAAACAGAGATGAGCACTGAACCCTAGAGTCGGATATGACTGGCTTTCGATCAAGGGAGACCTTTACCTAATCTCAATTTTCTCTTATCCCAAATATGAAAAAGAAATTAATGTTCATACATTCTTGTAAAATGTCTGGTAATAAGATCATCCTTCACTCTAACTGGTTTGCTTACTCATGAACATCATCTCACTAATTTCTTAAAAATCACCTATGTGGAGTTTTGAAGTTATAATCTTTTCCTGGCAGATGGATATAACATTTGAATTGATCTGCAGGAAAGTAGGTTTGAAATCACAAATATTTTGAACACATATCTCTTAAGCTATTATTTGCTCCATTTCCTAATTAATTAATAATGAGGAGATACATTCATTCCAGCTGAATACTGGTGGCCTGTAAAACCAATTTCATTTTTTTGGTTGCTAGATTGATGTTATCCATCAGTTTATTCCACCTGGTGAGGTGATTACACAGATAAATGTCTTCATGAATGTGATGTGTGCCTCGAATAAGGAATGTGATCCTTTACCTTGAATAGCAATTTGAAGGTCTGAATGGCTATACACTTGAAGAGAATATTGCATGGTTTCAATTGAATCCATTATTTTTAATTACAGAGATCTGGATTAGCTTTGTAAAGGATAGCCATAAATTCATATTACTCATTAGTTACCTGCTATTCTAGCTTTGATCTAAGGACATTAATCAATATTGATCCTAAGATTGATCAGTTAATCCCCAACAATACATAATACACTGGAATTAAGATATTTCAGGTTGACTCCCAGTGACCTTTTATTCTGAAATACAGTACAGTATGTTAATGTACCTCTGCTACCTGAATAAGTGCTAATAATAGCTAACTTAAATTCCACTTTTTAAAATAAGATATATAAACAGGGAGAACAGAAATTTTATCCTACAAATATCATAGTATCATAGAATCATTGAGTCAGAAGGGGCCTTTTAGACCATTGAGTCCAACCCCTGTTTGATGCAGGAATCTGAATCAAAGCAAATATGACAAATAGCTATCCAATTCTCTTTTTAATGCTTCCAGTGTTGGAGTGCTCACCACCTCTTGAAGCAATTGGTTCCACTGTTGTACTGCTTTGTTAAACTGTTAAGAAGTTATTTCCCTAATATTCAGCATATATCTGGTTTCCTGTTGTTTCAGCCCAATATAATGTGTTCTGCACTCTGGGATGACTTTTGATTATCAACAAGATTAAAAATAATGATTTTATACTTGAAAAGTGAAGCAAGAATGCTTAGTACAGCTCTTCATGTAATCCTACTGGCCAACGTCATCTTGAAAAAGATTCATGCATTGGAGAACAAAGTAGAGGACCTAATGCTATATATAGGGACTGTGACCCCAATATTGTAGATCACAGTGGGCAAATTGCAGTGCTTACACTGCACTATGAGTGCAAGCAAGGGTCTGGCAGCCCCCAATCTTTAATAATCATTATTATTTTCAATGCCAAGAGGTATAGGTGCAGCCTTTAAAGTACAATGTGTGCTGCCCAGCAAAGATGCAAATTGAAATAAATAAGGATTGATATGTATGTTTAGATACTTCACACTGACTTATTTGGTTTGTAGAAGAATAGAGTAATGACAAGAGGTAGCTAAAAAGAGTAAATTATGCACATGAAAAGTAACTTGAACAACAGTAACTTTTCATGTGCATAATTTAGTGTAAGATTTAGTGTAAGATTTCTAAGTGACTTCTCAATGTTGAGGCTGAATAGGTCTCACTTCAGATGAGTCTTTCATTGCCTGGGTAACAAATTACTCAAAGGAAAACTCGAGCCTTCCTACTGTCGAACATCAACATGTTAGCAAAACAAAGCAACACTCTTGAGAAAATTAAATATGCTAGTAAAGAGGGAAATTACCTTGGCTTAAAGAAATTCAAAATCTGTTCAATTCACACAGAAATTTGAATAGATCAAGGTTTCTTTTATTATGGAAATATGAGACATCCAGTGGGGAAGGGGAAATTAGTTCAATGCCTGCACACTTAAATACATGTTTGTTTTTGATATCAAAATTAGAGCTGAGCAAAAATGGAAAGCTTATTTTACAGTCTATACCTTCCCTTCCTCCCACAGGAAACACATCTTCCTTCATTTGTAGTGCTTTTTCACATGGCTTTTGTGGAGATAAGATATACACATGTTCATGGGAGATGAATCGGAGAGGAGTAGCAACAGATTCCAGTTGCTGAGGCAACTGCCAATCCCCATTGGTTCTGAGCCAACCATGCTTAGTTGATCAATCTAGGCACAATGTGGCCACTTTGCACTGAAATGATGCATGACTGAACAGAGACTGAATTTAGATGTGCATCCAATTGTGTTGCCGATGCCAAAATTGGCACAGCAGAGTGCATTACCATTCACTGTGTCTCTTATACAATAAGTGAAGAGCAGAGGAACAGTGAGGAAAGAGACTGAGTTGTGACTGCAGGCCTTCTCTCTCCCCAACACTACTTATCACTTCCATGCTAACCAGCTGAACGTTATATCTATTGAGCCAAACTTCTCTTCCTCAGCTGTTTTCCTACTGCTATGCAATGAGATGTGAGACTGTAACTATGTGACTGGAAAAGAGTAAGTTTGTTTTTAAGAATAAATGAGAGATGATGTGGATGCTGCCTAAATATATATGTATGAAAAGATTTGATCACTGCCTGAAAACAACCCTGACAGCTTTCTTTCAAGAAAATACAATTGTTGAAAGGAAAGAAGATTCCCTTTCCTCTTGATTAGCCGTAGAAAAGGGGTTGTAAAAACTCCTACATTTGGCAACTTCGAAAATTTAAAGATTGTGGACTACAAGATATAAAAATCCTCCCCTCAGCTAACTGTGGCTTGGATTCACCTATCTCCAGTTAATTCTTAAACTGCTGTTTTTTCCTCAGGAATTTGATCCTTTCTGTAACACCTTTCAGCTGGCTGATGCTTTAAAATGATATTTTTATCCTCCGACCATCTTGCTTAAAAAAAACTGGCAGAACTCCTGCTGTGTAGTTATGCCTATGGAAGGCAGAATGCATACCCTGCAGTGCCTTCTTGTGGGCAATTAATGTGTCTTTTTAGGTGAGCACATGCCCAGTGACTTCATTTCAGCCATTAAATCCAAGCAGGGACTCAATAATTGCATGCAAGAACAAGCTGTGAGTTATATTCTTGTCTTCCACATGGATAACTATTACTTGTTATGTGCTGCCAAGTCAGAACCAATTTATAGTTACCTTAGTACAGGGTTTGCCATCCCTGGTGCTCCTGCTGTTCTTGGACTTCAATTCCCAGAAACCCTGATGAGCAGGTGTGCTGACTTGGGCTTCTTGTAACTGAAGTCCAAGAACAGCTGGAACACCAAAGTTAGCCACCTCTGCCTTAGTAGGTCTGTCAAGTTAAGTGAGTACTGGTTTTATCAATTCCACACCCCCAGTGAGCTTCCATGGCTGAATGGGGAGTCAAACATAGGTAAAAGTAAAGGTCACCCTATTGTAGCATCTGACTCTAGGGTATGTGGCTCATCTCTGTCCCCCTGAATCCTAGTCCATCACTCTATTCACTACACCACTGGGTATTCCAAGTTTAAGTTAGCAACATAATTTTGGTCTTTGTATTTTAATTGAAGTCAAATCAATTTTAAAAAATCTTTCATGACCTGACACCATGTGCTTTTTTTCCATGGTTGCCTTCCATGTGACATATTATAAAATGCCTTTTGGTTTGTGGTATCAGAAGTCTTCCTTCTGGAAACACATACCGCTCCCCTGGCACAAAGGAGGCAATTTTATAATCTGGCTTCCCAGTGTGCTGAAGTCTATGCAATGGCCTAGTTGTTGGCACTGTTTGTGCTCTGCCAATTTGTTAAATTAATTTTGCTGTAGAACTCTAGGCAGCACACAATGCAGTAATTCATCCTCAAGGTGACAAAGTCAAAGATAATCACAATGTGTTCCACATCCAAAATAAAATGGCATAAAAGTTCCTGCCAACCTTTTGATGTCAAGGAATAACAGAAACAGCAGTCACTTTGGCAACAGAACCTGCCTGTGCCACCATGCAGCCAATAGGCCCACTGACTTAAACCTTGGAAGAATAACAAATCCTTTCATCAGACCTTGGGCATATGTGAATGGATATGTGCATAAGCTTAATTTCTCTACATTGTCTTGAAAGAACCTGAGAATATCATTTCTTGAAAATAAAAAATTAAAGCTTTGGCAAAGCATTCTGAAATTCATCTGGTAACATGTAGCATGTTCACCAGGGAATCTGAACTTGGTGGAATGTGCACATACATTTATAAACAATTACAAGATTATTATAATCTTGTAAATATGTTGTGAGCTGGATCATCTGGAAAAATACTAATTTACTCTAACTTTTATTTATCTCCAGCCTCTCATCCTAAGGTATATCCGAGATCTTATATCTTCACCACAACCACCATAACATGCCATAAAGTTAATTCTGACATAAGGCAACCCTTGCCTGAGTTTCTTAAGCATAATTTACTAGCCATAAAGCCTACACAGTGTGGCTTTTCTCCCAATATAAATTTGGAAAATTTATAGTTGTCCAGAGAGCTTTACAACTAATGGTGATGTACAATGGAACTATTGCCCCGGCTCTTCTCCAGGTTGGACCGGGAGAGTTACCAGCCTCTTCACAACACTGTGACTTGTCAGATGTGCTTAAGGTTGGCTATATCCCTCAGAAGGCCTACCCTCTTTTGCACTTTATGGGACTCCCAACTTTCACCATCACCAAGTAGAAGACAGTGCTACTTCATACTTAGCTCTCCTACACCACACCATTATCAAACATAGTTACAATGATCCTCCACAGGTCATTAAGTAATGTGCTGCCACTCTGTCAAAAATATACACCTCATCTCCCTGAAATATCCCAGGTTAGTTATACTTGATGCCTGCATGTTCCAGATTTTTAAAAAAGCCTAAAGCTCCTGGTTTATTCTAAACTGGGCCTGGTCCAAACATAGAGGCTTACCATCCCCTCTCCAAATCCACCTGGCCAAGTTGGCTGACCACACAATGATTACCTTTGGCTCACAATTTCCTAGAAGCCCCTATGCACTCAGATGAACAGCTGTCTACTATTCAGCAAACTTACGGCATTATCTTCCAGGTAAAGTACCAAAACTGTAGGGATCAACAACAGACATTCTCCTCAAACTTTGGGCAAAAGGCCATCTCATTGCATTTTCCTTCCCAACTTTCCAATCAAGAGTTGTTCATGCTCCCAAACCCAAATCAGGTGCCCTGTGTGTTTGTATGACCTTTGCTCTCTTTAACAACCAAAATAGGATGTTATCCTTGTAGAGGAGTACATGCATCTGTCTGCAGAGACATGCCCTGGTAAAACATCAAAACAGAACATTAATGCTGAAAGTCTAAACCAGGGGTACACATAGTGCTTATAACAATGGGCCCTTCACCAGCCAACAGTGTTCCCAGCCACCCCCTGTACTTTTGCTGTCAAAGCTGCCCCAATCATGGAGAAATGCATGACAAAGCACATACCTAATTTCACTAAAGTATAATCATAATGGATCAGAATTGGTACCTGGTCAAGGGTGCATCTCATTGGAGTATAAACTGCCCTTACAGCGCATAGCTGTAAACCTACTCCCACAAGGTCCTGGTGTAGTGTGGAAGGTAGTGAGCAAAGAGCTTGATCTGCCTTACATTGTGGCTTCCTTTCCCACACCAAACTGTCTGGCCATACATGGGCAAAGAAGAACTTGGAAATAGTACATCCTCTTTATTCAAGCTCAGTTGAGGGAAAGAGTCTGGTTTTGAGACAAGGCCAGCCCAAAACTACTCCAAAGACAGCTTGCAGTGACATAATAGCATCAACTGCCTCTCCCACGTCTTCCTCATTAGAGGTGTGTGTGAATGCTTCCCCTTCCTTCCAGCTATATAGCAACAGAATTGCAGAGGTGACAATGTGCTCAGATTCACCACAGAATAAACAAGAGAATGGAGAAACTGAAAGGTCCATGGAGGCTAACTTGACAGGTCTGCTCATACCTAGTGTAGCTTCTCTGCTGAATCACATTATCAAACATCAAGCTCATAGCTAGAATGCAAAGGGCATTAGAAGGTGATGTAATATCTGTGCCACATCAGGCTCACCCATGACTGTTGCAATTTAAGTTTTAGACAATTATTTTCTGCATTATGTTATTGTTTCAAACAAGAACCATAACCTGGAAAATGACCATGAGCATCCCTGTGGAGGTGACTGAAGTACAAATTAAGGCTAAATTACTTTGCAGGATTAATTAAATGTTCTAACCCAGCAGGGTCACAAAATGTATGATCCCATTCTGTTTAGGAAAAAAAGTAAAAAAAAAAAATGCTGACTGAAATCCAATTCTGAGTACATCAGCGCGATTAACATATACAAGACTGATGTGTTATTTCTTATGATGTGGATTTGTGTGCAAGTTTTCCTTACTTCTTTTATATCACAAAATAATTATATTGAAATGAATTGATTACTCTTTAATGTGCTACAATATTTTCTTTTCTTTTCTTTCGCCACCACTTAGCAGGGTTGTAATAAAAGATCTATTGCTTCTTATAGACTCATTGAAACTTAAAACTTAATCCTGTAGCTATCATCCACACTTGGGCAAAACAAACCATGGATTCTGTGATAAAATCATTTGTATATCTAAGTTTCTTTTCAATTTGGTTAAGAAAAAGTACAGTGTGGACAAAAAAAAAATCAATGGTAGGAATAAAAGATCAAAGGAACAAATGGACCATAGAAAGAAAGGAGATCATACTATGGAGACATAACATCCAGTACTATGAATTTAAAGAATAATCCAGTCCTCAGTATTAAGTCAATTAAAGGGCTTCAGAATGTTGTGTAAATGCCATTATACTGACACAGATGGGCCATACCAGGCATCTGCCCCAATCTAAACATTCTGCTGCTGTTGTTCTATTATTGGAGTGAAAACTCCAGAGACAAGTGTCAATCAACTGCATCCTAAGCATTTTCATTTTCCTGACAGTCCCCAAGAACCAGAATAAATCTGCCTCAAGCTTAGTTCTGCTGCTATGGGTAGAGATGGGGAGAGAAATGAAGATGTTGCTTCCTTGCCTAGCCAACCAGGCTTGGGGGATGATTGTTGTTCATCTAGTGGGATTTCTGTCTTGTACCATTGATATAAAATATGATTGTTTTGTCTGGTTGCCACTTATGTCTCTGTACCTTGGTATCATCCCCATTGATCTCAATAGGACTTACTTCCAAGTTGACATGTTGGTTTCAGCGGTTAACCTCTAAACTTCTAAGTTAGTTAACACTAACTTCTGAAAAGCTGTTTAGATTACACAGTAAAAAAACATCTGGAATGAGGATGCTAATTATTGCTTGCAAAATGCTTCTATGAATGGAGAAGAAACATCAAAATTACTGTTTTCACTTGATGAAGAGATCAGGGGTGTGTGCATATGTATAAATTAAGCACACATAGGAGGAGCTGTTAACCAGTCTTTCTGTGCTTGATGTGTCTGGAGCTTTGCTTGTCAAAGACAAAGTAAGGAATTAAGACATAATCTATAGTATATGTGTACTCCTCATTCTAACCCTAAACTATAACTATATACACTATGTAGTAGTTGATGTACATTCTTCTAGCCTGTAATATAGCTATACCTCAAAGATCACAATTAAGGGAAGATCACAATTAAGCCAAAAACATAGACTCCTGTAAGCACTTTACACAGTGATGGGATCACAAAATTTTTTACTATCACTCCCTGACGACATGGACGTCAATGGGTGTGGCCAATGTCATGATGTCATGATGTCATGGGCGGAGCTGATGTCATGATGTCATGACATTGTGGGCGGGGCCTTACAGTAATAATAATAATAATTTTTAAATTAAATTAAATTAAATTAAATTAAATTAAAATAAACACACACACACACACACACACACACCACAAACCTGTAAATAAATTAAAGAAATAAAATAAATAAATAAATAAAATAAAAAATAAATCAAAATACACTCACTCACCCAAACACCCATCTACCCACCCCAAACACAAAACCTAGGTCACTTACCTTCGTCCAGGAGCAGAAGAGGTGGTGGAGCAGCAGCGCAGGCAGTGCGGCGACCTGGCTCCATGCCAAGGAAAGGCCACCACTGCCACTTTAAAAAAATTTTTCACAGGCAGCCTAAATGGCTGCCCGTAATAGCGCGGCGGTGCACCAGCCTGATGGCGCACCACACCAAGGAAAGGCCCCTGCCCCATCTTAATTTTTTTTCAGGCAGCCAAAATGGCTGCCCATTACTGCGTATGTGTCAAACCTCTATTTGATGCATGCACAGTTCTATTTCTTACTGTGCATACGTCAAACCTCTATTTGATGCATGCACAGTTCTATTTCTTATTGTGCATGCGTCAAATAGACGTTTGATGCATGAGCAGTAACGGGCAGCCATTATGGCTGCCCGGTAATTTTTTTACAGAACTGGATCTCCCGGGGTTCTAACAACCCCCATGGAAAACCAATCATGATGGGAGCTACCGGTCGGCGGATCCAGGCTGATCCGGTATCATCCCATCACTGACTTTACCCTTGGAGCAAGAAGAAAGTGCAGAAAAAAATAAAGCAATAAAATTCAGGCATCTTTCTAAAGATCTACAATCCATAATGATCAAGAGGAAACAAATGCCAGGGAATTGCAAAATCTTTGGGTCACATCCTGGGAAGAAAAATGTGAAAGAAGTACGATTTGTGATGCTTTGTGGAAAACCTATAAGACATCATTAGTTCTCCTGTTTCTTTGGACTAAATACCAGCTCCTTCATGAGCATATCAATCTCCCTACTACCATAAATACACTTTCCTAAATCTCTCAACCTGAATGCATTCAGGTTGGATTTTTCATAAGTGACTGTTTCATAGTGCCTATGCTAATTTGCCTTGTTCCCATTTGAAGGTCAGGAAAAATTTAATAGGAGATGTCTCCTCATTTTGAGGCAGACTTCATTTACAAGAGGAAATAATTTTGAGAGTATCTGTTTTATTGTTATGTGCAATCAAGTAAGAACCAATTTATAGTAACCTTAATAGGGCTTTCAAGGGAAGTAACATATTAAAGGAGTGGTTTTTATCAGTTCTACGTCACCAGTGAAGTCCCATGGCTAAGCAGTGATTTGAACTCAGGCTTCCTGAGTCTTAGTATATTACTATGCCACACTGGCTAGCCAAGTATTTGATAGAATTTCAAAGCTAATAACTTTTTGCTATGGTATGTGTATTTGTGGTTACACCTTATAATTCATACAATTTGAATTCCTTCAGTGGAAGATATAGGCTATGGGTGTGTGTGTATTAAATAAATGAGTTACAAGGAAGTGAAATGCAAAAACTGCACAGTGATAATTGTTTTAAAAATTGTCATTCATAAAAAGGGACAAAACTATTTTCAGAGAGGAGATGTTTTATAAAAGCTTAAAACCATTTATTTTTCTGTACAAGATTTAGTAATCCCTGAAACTCTTTGCTAGGTGCATTGGTCTTCACCAAGATTATTAGCAGCATAAAGTGAGAAAGCCTTGGCACTCCAGATGTTCTCAAACTTGAATTCCCAGAAGTCCTAATCAGCAGGAGTGCTGACTTGGGGTTCTGGTAATTGAAGTCCGAGAACACCTGGAGTGTCAAGGTTCACCATCATGAAACTATAGTTTGACTGCCATTCAGCATGATTCCTTTGAATTTACAGCTGTTAGTTGAATCTAGCTTCTTAGCTAAGCACCTTTGTAGCTGAAATAAAAGAATCAGTAACAGAAACTGGACAACATGTCCAAGATTTACTCCTATTTTCATAACATGGGATCTTTTATTTAGGTAAAAGTAAAGGTTTCCCTTGCTCGAAAGCCAGTCGTATCCAACTCTAGGATTTAGTGATCATCTCTGTTTCAAACCCAATGAGCCAGTGCTGTCTGCTTCTGCAGACATTTCTGTGGTATGTGGCAGGCATGACTAGACACCAGATCACACAGAACACTGTTACCTTCCCACCAAAGTGGTCCCTATTTATCTACTTGCAATTTCTTGCTTTTGAACTGCTAGGTTGGCAGGAGCTGAGACAAAGACAGGAGCTCATTCTGTCCTGCAGTACTTGGGAATCGAACTGCTGACCTTCTGCCTCCCAGTTATTAATTGGAGGTGTGGGAAACAGATTTGGAGGGGCGGAAAATCATGGGAGTACATGCTGAAGGCATGTTCCAAGACAATGAGTGACTGTAAACAAGAGTGAGAAGGAGTCAGTAGCTAGTCTTGGGCAAACACAGAGTAGTCAAAGGAAATCTCCAAGGAGCATACAAGAGTTGTGTCAAAGACAAGAGCAGGGAGTCAAAGTGTTAATCAAGCACATAACAATCCAATAAGGCCAAAAGGAATCAAACAGGAATAGCTCTCAAATGGTCCAAATTGTCAGACAGGTGTTAAAGCTGACAATGCAAGGTGGGGTTAAAGCAGTGGTTCCCAACATGTGGCACATGCCTCACAAGAGGACTTCAATTCCCAAAAGCCTAAGTCAATGCATTGGCTGATCAGTGCTTTGGGGAATTGATTTAGGCTTCTGGGAATTGAAGTCCAAAAACCAAAGGTTGGGAAACACTGGCCTAGAGCAAAATGTGATTACTAAAGTTACTTGCACTGGTCTGCAATTGTTTGGGATGGTGGCATTCATTCACCTTTGGTCCATGACCCCTCTTCTGGCTCTAATTAATTATGTGTTGTAGGTATTTGATCTTGATAAGGTCCATACTGCTTTTCTTGTTCTCTCTGTTCTAACATCTGGAGTCCCCATGATCTTTTCATCACCATTCATCAAGTTGTCATCGTTTCCTAAATGGACTGAGTGTTGTCAATCCTTTAAGTTTCTGAAAGAAGGCTACCAGCCAGTACTTCAAAATCATCATCAGCCATGTTTTCTTTCTGCTATAGACACTGTCATCATCACCTTCCTTAAAAACACCCCAGGTAAGAGAAGCCTACACTAACCACTCAGTATCACAGCTCTGTATTCCCCTTTGTGGATAACAGTCAGGAGGATCAGATGTACTCTCTGTCAATTTGCTAAATTAAATGGATGGGGAAAATCATTCTGTCCAGAACCCCCTCAATGCACTAGTCCAGAAGTCAGCAAACTTGACTCTCCAGGTGTTCTTGGACTTCAGTTACCAGAAGGCCAAGTCAGTAAACCTGATTATCAAGGTTTCTGGGAAGTGAAGTCCAAGAACATATGGAGAGCCAAGTTTGCTGACCCCTGCACTAGTCCAAGTTTTCAACTTTGGGTCCCCAAATGTTCTTGGACTTCAATTCACAGAAGCCTCAAACAACAGGTGTATTGACTTGGGCTTCTGAGAACTGAAGTCCAAGTTATTACCTGGAGAGCCAAAGTTGAAAATCCTTGGACTAGTGCTGTCCACCCTGTATAAGAAGAATGAGATAGGGCCAAGATGGCTTGTGGTAATTCCTATCATTTTCTGACATTTTCACACCTAGTACATAACACAATGTACTTTCCCCATCATTTTAAGTAATAATGCAACTGGTTTTCTGTCTATAATCCAGATTAGAAATCTATAAAGCAGCTTTCCAACTTCCAATATCTGTTCTGGGTAGGTAGTTTTGATACACCATCTTATTTTTTTAAATCTGGTTACTGGTTTGAGGAGGAACTCTGATTCCCAATGGCCATGGAGGCGGAAGAGGCCATGCCAGATGGACTGGCTGTGAAGGTGCACCTTGTCCATATCCTCAAGGCTGCGGAAGTCCATTGCAGTCCCTGTGTTAAATCCTGCATGTCAAGCTTCATATGTGCTGTGAGTGATGGCTCTGAGATCATAGTGTGTGGGTCACTTCATGACAAGATGGGATCCACCTTAAACAAATTCACACTAGTGACATTTTTCCTGCTTCAGGGAAACAAATGCATTCTCAGATACGAGTTGCAGTTGAGTAGTAGTAGATGACTGGTTGACAAAACTTGTAGCCAAAATTTCAGGAAACTATAATAAAGTGAAAATATAGCTAAATAACTCTTGTCTGCCAAGTATCTTGCAGACTTGTATAAACATAGTAACATGCAACTTTGTAATATTCTAATTTTTGCCACAGGTCAGGGATTCTATAATGTTTGTACTAAAATACATATATATGATGCACACACACACATTATATATATGTACAACATAACCCTGGGTTGAGTTGTTTCTTACAAAGTGAAATAGATAAGGCTGTAAGGAATATCTGAATCTTTAACTTGACCAGTAAAGCTCACATTGAGTTCAAATGACCGAGATGTGTCTTTATAATTAGATACAGAAACTCTGGCAAAACATCTTTCCATCACAATTGACCTTTTCCCTTTTCCCACTCTTTTGATGCTAGGTGTGTTAGAACACCATTAGCTTAATCTTAACACAGTGTGACACAAATATAACTGACTGCTGTCTTATTATTTAGGAGCTAAAATAGTCTTCTGTTTATTCTATTTCTTCTAAAATGTATATCATTTCTCTTAACCCCTCTTTATTATTACCGTGTTTGATATTGTCCCTCAGTAGTAGAATTTTTTTCAAAAAAAGTAACCACAATTATTACCACCAGTGGCACTGCTTTTCATCCAATACAATAGATCACACAAATCTATACAGTATATTAAGCAGTAGCTCCAAAAATGTGTGTGTGTGTGTGTGTGTGTGTGTGTGTGTGTGTGTGTGTGAGAGAGAGAGAGAGAGAGAGAGAGAGAGAGAGAGCACTTTGTGTTGTAGGATTTGACTAAATTAAAATTCATCCAGAACATAAATCAGTGGGTTTTTCTGGATAATAGTAAGTGCATGCTCTGGCATAAATTTATTTTTAAACAAAATGTCTCTTGAAATGTATCTCTTTCTGCTTCCTTGACATATCTGTATAAAGCTTGTCAGGAATAAAATGTTAAGGAATACATGATGTACATCAAATTATGAAAAATAATTTCCAAAAGCACAAAAGAAATGCAGCACTGTTTACATATGTCAGTAAACAAATTATTGCAATACAAAGTAATCTTTTGGGTGAATGTTAAACAAATCATTATGGGAATAGACCTGGGGGAGTAGCTGTAATTTTAACATTTCTCCCCACATCTAAATGGTACAAAAATGTATGTACCCTGCAGGAAGTGTAGACTGAGACAAACCATCGCTAGGCTATTACCAGATTGCACCTAGTGTGAGAGGATGAAAAAGGTGCATATAAAGAGGCAGGAGGCATCCCTTATCACATGAGACAGAATACTAGAAGAAGGGAAAAGAAGAAAATGAGATATACAATTGAAAGGGAGATGAATGTGAACTGGAACCTGGATATATTTTCCTCAGGGTAATGACAAATTGGATAGAATCACTTCTTGGACTTACAAAAGCACCTATAATGGACACCAAAGCCACATGATCCGATGCGATTTCTTCACACCCTACTCCCTAGTTTTCAAACAGCAAAGGGCCAACCAGGGTATGTTTGACAAGATACCCTGTTAAAAGTGTTTCTTAAATTGCACATGCTTAAGAAATGGGGGTGGCAAACATCACATGTAATTGCATTTCTTGCAACAGCTGTGTCTTTGTGTGTGCATGTGTATTTCCTTTGGAAAGTTAAATTCCACCATATCCATATTTGGGTACTCTTTCCATTTTTCTTATTGGTAGTATTTTGAAGATATACTACAACAAAAAGTGTCACCTTCAAAACTAACAGATTAATTACTATGAGAGCTATCAAAGAAATGCAAAGCACTTTCTCAGATGAGATATTTTAGGATATTGTTCCTGATAACTATATTAATTCTTATGTTTTTTTCTGGAATGTCAGAATTGGTAATAGGATAATGGACTACTTGAAACTGTGGTCTAATATCCCTAACAGTTCTTAGTATGATATTTTTGTGTAGTGAACTATGTTGAACAAGCAGTTGGTTAGGAAGGGAAAATTAAATTGCTTCATGATATCAAGGGCTTTAGAACTAGACTTTAGACCAGTGTTACCCAAAGTTTGGTTTTTGGACTTCAGTTTGCAGAAGCCTAAGTCAATTCCCCAAATCACTGATCAGCTAATGTACTGACTTAGGCTTCTGGGAGTTGAAGTCCGACAGCCTTCGTCATAAACCAAAAAAATTGAAGACCGAAGCATGCTTTTTTCCCATAGGAATGCATTAAAAAATAAAAAAGCAGTCCCAACCAATAATAATAAATACCAGCCCCAGATCATCCCCTACCCCAATAATAATAATAATAATAATAATAATAATAATAATAATAATAATAATAATAATAATAATAATAATAATAATAATAATAATAATAATAATAATAATAATAATAATAATAATAATAATAATCATGATGATGGTGATGGTGATGGTGATGGTGATGGTGATGGTGATGGTGATGGTGATGGTGATGGTGATGGTGATGGTGATGGTGATGGTGATGGTGATGGTATCAGCCTCCATAATGGTAAGGGATGAATTGCAACTTCCAGCAGTGGGGGGCCGGGCACCATTTAAGGCTCTAAAATGGCACAATTCCCAGTTGTAAACTGAAAAACATGTAAACTGGGACATAATTTTTCCAGAATTTGCCATCGTAAACCATGGCAAACATTAACTGAGGAGTTCGTAAACCAAGGTTTTACTGTACATGTTGTGGTTTCTTGTTCCCTAATATTGTCCTTAGTCAACTGTCACAGGTTAATTTTCATGTTCTTAGAATGATTGACTGTCACAATTGATTAATTCTTATTGGGAAATACATGCAATATACAAATATTAAAGTGTTTGTTATTCCTAAGGATTTGTCCTTGGGCCTAAGCATTCATCAATTGCTAAGCATTCATCAATAAGCATATGATTAATAAAATATCTCTTCCTACACCACTAGAACATGAGCCTTATTCAAACATGCCAAAAAGGAGGACTTTGAAAGCATGTTTTCTCAGGATCCCATCACTTGGAGAAACAGTATATGTTGTTAAAATTTCCTTTAGAGGCAGCCAGTCTTCTGGTGGAGGAAGCAAAATGGGGATGGGAGTAAATTTGACTTCTTAATCACGGTATCAAATTAACATCTTTATTTTAAAAAACAGCTGAACAGATCTTCACTTCTGGTTTCTCTTGATCATGTTTCCTTTTTATTGATTTTATTTCTTTTCTTCTGATATGTTCAGCATCATTTATGCACCATTGTTTAATTTAACTGACTTTAGTAACCAGCAATATTTGTGTTTCTAATGTCAGAGCATTGAAGTAAATGTTACTAAGTGGACTTCTCAAATGTTCCAGTTCATTTCTTGCCACAGTGAATGAATGTTCCAGTTCATTTCTTGCCACAGTGAATAAATTAAAATAGTCATCCTGGTTATGTCTACTGGCATGAGTCCATCCACATAAATTTAAGTGGCCAATTGCTACTGGTTAAGCATAAGTAAAGGGTATAAGTGTAATACAGCAAATGCTTACATGATAATTTCTGATAATCACCTCTGAAATGTATGTTGATGGACTCTCACAGGTGCAATGTTTCAGTTGGATTTTCATCCGTATATTTTAAAATGTTTGGGAAAGTGGCTCTTTGTTGTGTAATAAGTCCATATTTGACTGTAAATTTTCTAGTGGGTGTTTGAACTTTTGATTTGCAGATGGGCAGTTCAAACTAGACATAAATATTACATTAACTGTAAAGGTCTTGGAATGAGCAGAAGCTTCTTAGGTCAGCACAACTGCTATTGTGCTGCTTGATCTCAAATCTGCAAGCACCACTAATGTAGTTGTTGACTATTACAAGATATAGAAATATTATGTGCTCCCTTCACCCAGCAGGACAATATAAATGTTTCTTTTACCTTGTTTATTCTACAATCTCTTTAATTTGTAATTTATCCTTCTTTCCAAAATTATATTTGCTCTTGGCCTGGTTTTTTTCCCTTTCCCTTTTATCAATGCATAGTCCAGAAATTATCCCCATATTTCTTTAAAATTAGATTTCTTTAGAATTCCTTTTTTTTACTCTTAATTCTAATGTTACTTTATCTTTTATTGCCATGTTCCACATTTCTCTGTACCATTCTTCTAATTCTATTTTGCTATCAGATTTCTGTTTCTTAACTATAACTAATCTCATCACTGTTACCATGATACAGATCATTTCTTTCTTTTCTCTATTTTTTTTTTAACTTCTGAAATCCATCAGCAGGTCATATCTTCAAATGTATTGAGAGGATTTGTTCAATTTCTATGCATACTTTCCCAAAAATACTCAATTCTTAAGGGGGGAAAACCTTCAGGTTATGGCTGTGGGATATTGTGTTTCTGTATTCATGATTTTAAACACCAGAAAACTGCCTGATGTTGCTGTACAATATCATGCCTGCTTTGCCTGCAGGTAAAAGGATGTCAAGCTTTGCATGTTGAACATTAACCTTAATGTTGACAATTGCAATGACAGCAGTCAAGATGGTCTATTTTCACATAAAGAATTGTATCGTTTACATAGTATCATTTACATTGTCAGGATCTGAAGCAGTGCTGATATTTTCAGGATGAATTGTCCAGGGTTAGTTTTGATCCCCAGCCTGGAAGCTTGCAGGGTTGGACCCTCATCCTTCTGCAGCCACTAGATTCCACCTGAGAGCCCTGGGGAAGGTTATGGACCATGGTCTGCTTCACCTGAAGCCCTGGAAGGTTGAACTATATAAGAACAAGCATCCCTTCCCCAACCCTAGAGTTGACATGAGCAACAAAAGTCATTGGACTTGCAATTCTCTGGCTTTTGAAATATCACTGGTTCCTCCCTTCAGAGGTCTCTTGCTTTGCTTCTGGTTCCTAACTTTGAATATTTCTTTCTGGTTTCTGCCTTTGAGGATCTTTTGCTTTGCTTTTACTTCCCACTTCTAAAGGCTTTCTGCCCTGTTCCTAATCCCTGTGAACTGTTCTCATGCCTTGCCTGGATCCTTGAATCTTGTCTTTGCCCTACTCCAGCCCTTTATTGAACTCTAGGTGAAATAAGCTGTGACTCATAAGATGAAGTAAGGGACAGAGTATAGGCAATCAAAAGTAATGACCCTTGCCAGATAAAATATGCTTGATCTTAGACTGGAACGATTTCATAAGGGTGCAAATATTTCTCCCTTTCCTATTTATTTCTAAAACTTTTACACATTTACTTAAATGAAATTCTGAATCATACTTTAGGAAATGTTAGTTCATATAGGAACTTCTGTTTTCACCTTTAAAATAATGAATTCATACTGTGCAAATGCCTCTATGGCTTCTTCTTCCATGTCTAGGCCAGACAGGAAGCTGCCAACATGAAACCACCTTTTGGTGAATTCATTCTGCATTTCCTTTTGCCTGACCTAATGTGAGAAAAATCAGACAGTAACAGAAAATGGCTGCTCCTCAGTGTATACCCAATTGTGGTTCAAAAATACCATAATCTTTGAATAGGCTCTTTCCAGTGGTGGGTTATCAAAACTTTTACTACCCCACTGTGATGTCATCACAGTGTGGACGGAGCTAATGTCATGACATCATGGGTGGAGTCAATGTCATGATGTGGGCAGGGCCAAAGAAAAAAAATAAAATTAAAATAAAATAAACATAAACACACACACACAGCCCTCAACCCACCCACCCACAACACAAACTCGTAAATAAAATAAAATAAAATAAAAAATACATTAAAATACAACCACCAACCCACCCCAAACAAAAATCAACCAGGGCTTTTAAACCAGAGCTTAAAGCTTATTCTGGCTAATCTTTCTCACACTAGGTCAGATGAAAAGAACTACAGAATGAACTCACCACAAGATGGCTTCATTTTGGCACTTTTCAACTTTTCAACAGTTAAAGAAGTCAGGTACTCCGTCTTTGCCTAATCAGTTCTCTAGGATAATATGCCTTAATGTAAAACAGCTGTACCTCCTTAAGGGTTCTCCAATTGGAACAGCAATTGGAAGAGCACGGGTGTAGTTTATTGATGACTCCAAGACTTTGCTTAAAAACCCCAAGGCCGCCAGGCCTTTTTAGGAACTGTGGTAGTACGTCAATATAGGTAAAGGTATTAAATACACCTTAAAATACACACAGACACACCACATCCAAAGGTGAGTCACTTACCCTGGGGAGCAGGCTATAGGGAGCTTCAGGCTAGCAGCTTCTCTTCCTCCTCCCCACTTGGGAGGACAGCAAGGAGACTGTGCATACCTGCCAAGCACTGGAGGCGTGCATATGCACACCATATGCTTAGAGGCTGTGCTGACTCATAGTACCTGGCAGTTCTCTGCAAATAGCCTTAAAGCTACAATGGCCATATCCAGCTTGCAACATAGTAGGACAGTGCTGCCCAGGCATTATACCAACAGGTGGGGGTTGTTTTATTGTCTTAATGATGCTTGTTTGCTTTTATTCTATTCTATTCTATTCTAATAGTGTAAGCCACCCAGAGTGGGTGTCCATCCCAGATGGGTGGGGTATAAGTGTAATAAATAAATAAATTGTGTGATAGGAGCTCTTAGATTACAGTCGCTTCTTCATCCTCTCTTGGAAGGTTCCTTGGCCTGCAGGAAAGATTTGGGAGATGGAGAAACAAAGGGCTAAAGGAACAGAAACAATCATCTGCCATCTTGTATGTAGAACTGGGCTCACTGTTCTTTGAATCTAAACTTGTAAGAGTCAAACTGTATGTGATGTGGGAGAAGAATAATGTTCTCAAAATCTCCTGAGGATTTTATGAACTCTGTAAAACACCATAATACAGATGCTATTACAGAAGGGTAGTTACAGCTTCATCTCTGAAACTGACACAAGAGATAGGAATGGAAGCAACAAAGAACGGTGACAGTTATTTTCATATTAACTGATTCATTTTGAAGACTATCATCACATTGTATGAAAAACTACTGAAGAATCCAAGAAACTAGCTGAGCCATATTCCTGTTTCCTTCTCCTGGCAAAAGGAGATGCACTTTCCTAAGAGTGCAGCCAGGACAGTTTAATTCCTAGACTGAGACTAGAATACCATTTGACTATATAACTATTTTGCTTTATCAATGGCTGAAGTTGTCCAGCCTCCTTAAAAACTTTGCTGATCCCCAATGAACTGTAAGACTTCTTGTTTTTTTTTCCTGTAGCCACATAAAACAACCACTCATCTAGAATTGATTCCTATGGAAAGGAGATGTAAATGATTCTGTTTTCATTTGCTCAGGACATCCCTGTAAATTGCAGCTGCAGAGTTTGATGAAATACTTGCAAAAGCCATAAAATTTATCTGGGGAGGGGGGAGGAGTACATCATTAGTTTTCAACATGTAAGAAAACTAACATCTGCACCCTCACAATTTCCTATTCTACCTCCCCTTTTAAATCTTAAAATGTGCTGTAACGGGATATTTTTGACCCATACAAATGCTTTTGCAACCCTTGTTTGACAGAAACGACTAATTGTTCCCTTTTATAGCCAGCCAGTGGGTGATTTCTGTGTAAAAATGGTTCAACATGTCACAATGTTTTTCTAGCCCAGGGGCCCTTTTATTGGAAACTGCTAAGTAACAAAGATGTGTTTGGATAAATTGTGTCATCATTTGTTACCATAATAGTTCCCTTGCTTTGCAGCAACACATTTTCTTCTTCTTTATAATCAGAAAGATTTTGAGATACTTTCCCTTCTTTTTAATAAAAACTCCATCCTTGCATGCTACATGATATATGCAGGCTAACTTTCTTTATGAAAGAACAGTAGCCTGAACTTTCACAGCTGGGAACATGAATAGGAAGAATGACACTGAGAATCCATATGTTGATAAAAAGCCAACAATTCCCATTAGATCTAGGATTGAAGGCCTCTTATCAAATATCTGCAGCCAGCTTGGAAGTTCCTTATCCACAGGGTGGTCTAGTAAGAAATTCTAATGTTTTTGTCCTAATTCGATTTCTCATGTGTTGTCCTTAACAATTTGGTATTGTAGCACCATGGAGAAAAAGTTCTGTACCAGGAAACTTCTGATTCACATGAAAGCCTTCCAATTCTCTATTACGTACCCTTGTAGTTCTATAGATATTGCTGGATGTCAATGCCCCTTGGTCCTAGCCATCATAGCCAGTTATCAGGCATGATAGGGCTCTCCTCATCATTATCATTCTAATCAATGGTGTGCATCAGCAGGTTCACATCAGTCCAACAGAACCGGTAGCAGAAATTATGGCTGGCACCGCCCATCCAAGTTTTGAAATAAAGTAGTCCAAATTCGGGTGCAACACAGGGCTTTTCCCCTGGCCATGCCCATTATACCATGCCCACAGTGTGGTAGTAATTTTTTTTTTTGAGCCCACCAGTTATTCTAATGCTGCAGAGCTGGGAGGGATCCTGTAGATCAGCGGTGCCCAATCTTTTTTGGTCCATGTGCTGGTCATGTGGTTTAGTCTGCTGGTCATGTGGTTCCTCCCACTGGAAGTGGAAGTAAAATGTGTGGGTGCAGAATATGCCCACACATGCACAAAATGCTGCCATAAATGGCCCACAACTGTCAAACAATCAATTTCAGCAGTCATGGGTCATTTATGGCAGCATTCTGCACATGTGTAGGCATGTTCTGTGTCCACACATGCACATTTTATGTCTACTTCTTGGAGAGGTGAGGGCTGCATGGGGTGAATGAAATGGCATTGGGGTCCAGATCCAGCCCACAGGCTGTAGTTTGGGCATCTCTGCTAGAGATCATGGAGTCTAGCCCCCATTATCCAGCAGTTCTTAGTAGACAAAGAAAATCAGAATGGCTATATATTTTGATTCTTTGGTTTAATATGAACTGCTATGATTACACTTTCATTTGCAGAGACACACTGGCTGAAATCTTATACTTCGTCACAGATTAACATTCAGCTGCTTCTAACCACCATATAGTATGTCCCTGCTGGGATTCTCAAAAATGTGCCAAACTAGTAGGCATGCCTGTCTCTGAGACTTCTAATGGTGACTTGATAACTGCCAGACAGACTCAGCTCAATATAGCACCATTTGCTTTCATTGTTCATTAAAAAGCAACAGGACTTCAGCTATTGTACGAATGAAGTGTGCACAACTACAAGCATACACATGCAAGCTGCAGATCTCGTTGAATTCTGCATTTGTGCATACATGTATGCAGATGCATGCAATACCAACCTGAGACTCACTCTTAGGTTAAAAGGGAATGATGGCAACACAAATCAATGTTGAAATATTGACCTTGGTGAAATGCTGCTTAAAGCAAGTTGGCCATATGAATACACATTTCATGCTGTTATAGACGTTTAGACAGATTTAGTCCAATATCCCATTGAGCAACAAGCTAGGAGAAAGGAAAATCTTTTTAAATTGCCTCCAACACAATGAGAGGTCCCCCCCCCCTTGGTCCTAGCCATCATAGTCAGTTATCAGGCATGCTAGACTTCTCTCCCAAGCTGTTTGCCAAGCATTCAAAGATATTCAACAGTTGTGAGAATATTTCTTAGGAAATTCTTTTGCAGCGGCAAGTGGTCCTGAACTGCACACTGTGCAGAAGAAGGCCAAAGACTTGACAAGTGACTGGTTATTCCATTCCATTAGATACCTAAGCATGTGTGGCATTTGGAATCAAGTGAACACATTTATAACCTTTTGTGAGATATTTTGCATTAACAGATTATACAACCAGCCTGTGAAAATCCCCATCACGTGCTAACTGAAGCATAACCATTTCTTTTAAAATATGTATAAGTATCAAGATTGAAATATACTTTCCTATTGCATATTTTAAGGGATATATAAAGTTCCATGTAACTTCTCAAAACTTGTTAGGTGTTCACTAGCACTTCAGATAAATTGATATAATAGGATGTGTTACAGGATGACAAAACAGAATGGAAAACCTTTGTATTGAGTTAGAATAAGGAATAAAATAATTTGTTTTAACACAGGCTACATTCCCCAGCAGAAATCAAAGCAAGAAGGCTATACTCCCCCCCTCTTTTGTGCACACTGTAGATTAACATTAAGGGGAAAGGTTGCTTTTGATCACATTTATAAGAAGTGCATGGCCACAGAGGACTTCATGGTTGTCGCTATGCTGCAAAGCATGGATATGCCAAATTCACTGTGACAGCAGGGAGGGAATGTAGATCATTCTGTTCAAAGAGTCACCACATCCTGGCAGCTGAGCATGTCATATATTCTATCTGACAAAGGTCAACACTATTCGTACAAAGTAACCTTTTTATTCCTTGTTCAGTCTTAACAAAATCCAAAGGAGACCAAAGCTTTGACCATTAGAACATAAACTCACAGTACTTGGTAGAGCTAATCATTTGAAGTTGCCTCATAGTAGGCTCTTGGTCTAGTTAGGGCAGTACTCTTGCACACTCTCAAAATTCTTAACAGAAGTCACCCTCACGGCCTATAGGTCTAGTATAATAAAATAGCCCATAATTAGAAATGGGGATTCTTTTGAGTACTAAACCTGTCCAATTGTCCTGGCAGGAACACTTCAAACTTCCCACAGTTTGCAAATTACCGTATATGCCGGGGTACAAGGTGACTGGGCATATAAGACGACCCCCAACATTTCCACTCAAAATATAGAGTTTGTTATATATTCGCCGTATAAGACTACCCCCTCTTCTGCACACCTTCCACACACCAAATATAACGTAAAAGAACATCAGATTTGATTTCAACATGTTAATTTATATTCAAATGCTTATGACATGCAGAAAATCTGTCACAAGGCTGTATGTTATCAAACATGTACAGTAAACATAAAACAGTGCAAGTTTATTAAACATAATTCACCAAAGACAACACACACCTCTCCTCCTCAGCGCAAGCAACACTCCAAGTGGACCCTATGGACAGAAGGAAGGAAGGAAGAAGAGGAAGAATATTAAGCAGAAAAAGGAAGGAATAAGAGAAGAAGAAGAAAGGAAGAATAATAAGAAGGAAGAAGAAAAGTACAAAGGAAAGAAGAAGGAAGGAAGAAGAGGAAGAATATTAAACAGAAAAAGGAAGGAAGAGGAGAAGAAGGAAGGAAGAAGAAAGGAAGAATAATAAGAAGGAAGGAGAAAAGTACAAAGGGAAGAAGAGGAAGAATAATAAACAGAAAAAGAAAGGAAGAAGAGAAGAAAGGAAGAATAATAAGAAGGAAGAAGAAAAATAAAAAGGGAAGAAAAAGAAGGAAGGCAGAAGAAGAAGAAGAAGAAACAGAAAAAGGAAGGAAGAAGAGAAGAAGGAAGGAAGAAGGAAGGAATAATAAGAAAAATAAAAAGGAAGAAAGGAAGGAATAAGAAGAAGAAAAAGGAAGATGAAGAAGGAGGAAAGAAAGGGAGGGAAGGCCCAGGTCCACCACTGAGTCTGGTCTAGGTGACCTGAACAACCCAGGAAAGCCTAGCTTGATGCAGGGTCCGGCTGTTTGCTACAATGATCTGCAGTGGATTGGGTTCTTTACTTAGGAGGGAAAAGATGTGGGTGGAGAGGCAGTAAGGGCTGAGCGGATGGGGGAGCAGGGAACTTACTCCCGAGTAACAAGGTGCCTGAAAAGTCCTCCTTCCACTGGGAGGCAATTGCCCCCTCCCCAGCAACAATGCCCCCTCCCTCCTCAGCCTCCAGCACAAACTTTGCACATGAGGCCATCATGTGTCCTTTCGCATCCTGCTCGCTACTCCCCCCAACCTCAAATGGACATGTGATTGCTGCCTTTTGTGTGGCCACTGCAGAAGATTCTGTGAGGTGGTGTGCTTCCTTCAGAGAAGGCTCATGCCATAAAGCAGTGGATCGAGCCCCTTACTTCTGGGAAAAAGAGAGAGAGACAGACAGACACAGGCAGAGAGAGAGATGCCAAAAGGAAGCAGATAGGAGAGTGTTGCCTTGGATGCATCGTTGGAAAAAACAATAATAAATAAAAACCAGGATTGTGACTCCTTCCCTGGAAAGCAACAACTTCACACACACAACTCCTGTTTGCACACCACTTTTGGCTTCTCTCCTCCCGTTTCTCCATTTCCTCGGAAGTAAGGGGCTCGACCCACTGTGGAGCCTTGCAGCAAACAGACCAATTGTGCTGAGAGAAGGGAAGCTCCAGCTTTGCAAGCGGGCTGGGTGAGGGGGGAGCAGAGAGAGTGCTGGCATTAACCTCTCCCCCTCTCATGCACACAAAGATAAGACACACACACACACACATGCCCGCGTTTCCCTCCCCCTCCCCTCCCCACGACTCACCCATGCCTGCTGCCCTGGGCTGGGCTCCTCCTCCTTGGCGTGGGGTGAGAGCGACAACCAGAGCAGCCCGGCGCACAAAAGGAAGCCCAGCTTCAGCCGCATCCTCCTCCTCTTCGCTGCCTTTCCTCCCACTGCCCCCTCCCTGCCAGCTTCTTCCCACTCCCCCTTCCCAGTGCCTGGTGTGGAGCTCACTGAAGTGCACCCGGCATACAAGACGAGCCCCCCCCCCCACTTGGAGACATGGTTTTCAGGGGGGAAAACTCATCTTGTACGCCAGCATATACGGTAGCTTGTTTTGTTTTGTGGTCAGTCACTGGGAGAGAAGCTCAGGTTCCATTTGGAAATAAAGAATGCTTGTCTGAACCACACTAATGGGCTTCAGCTTGTAATGGCCAACTATCTATAACATGTTGTTTGTCCTTACTCTTGAAACCTGTGCTTCTTTCTTTTTCAAATAGGACAATAGAGAATACAGAATGCTCCGCTGCTGCCCAACAGACCCTCTTTCTTCCTCTTGCCTGGCCCAGCCCAGGGAGAGGGGAAAGAGCTGTGTGGGGGCTGGCACTCTTAAAGAACACTTTGCTGCCACCCAATGAATTCCTGTTCTTGCCCGGTCTGGCCTGAGGAGAGCGGGACCAGGTGTGCAGCCCAGCCAGCTTAAAAAACAATGCTCTGCCTGCCTTGCCCACCCACACAGAGGGAGAAGTGGCTGCAGCTGTCCGGGCTCAGTGGCTTTAGGAACTTCGCTGCTATTTTGTAATGTTTTCTCAGGCTTTGAAATGCTTTTCTCTTTGCACTTTTATGATGTATGATGTATATTGTTTTTAGGATGACATGACATTGTGACTTATAAATTGTTGTTACATGTCACTGTATCATTTACTGCGTATTTACTGACATGACATTGTGACTTATGTATTGTTGTTACACATCACTGTATCATTTTCTGTGTATTTGTTGTGTAAGGTTCCCCTTGCTCAAAAGCCAGTCGTATCCGACTCTAGGGTTCAGTGCTCATCTCTGTTTCAAAGCCAAAGAACCAGCGCTGTCTGCTTCTGCAGATGTTTCCATGGTCATGTAGCAGCCATGAATAGACACCAGAGAGCACAGAACGCTGTTACCTTCACACCAAAGTGGTCCCTATTTATCTACTTGCAATTTCTTGCTTTCGAACTGCTAGGTTGGCAGGAGCTACTGGGTATATTGTCTAATTATTTATAAGCCACCCTGAGTCGGGTTTCCTGATTGGGCGGCATATAAGTATGAAAATTAAATTAAATTAAATTAATTATATTTGCTGTTATGTGAAGACAATCATAAGGTTCACTGGAGCCAGAGCCCTGCTTCTAGATCCAAGAACATTAGTGAAAACTTTAGTTGTCCAATTAAATTATTTAACTCTTCTGTGCCTATATTTACCTTTGGCTGAACAAACAAGAAGCAAATATAATTGGTAATCCAGGACATTGCAGGGATGGAATGTGACAGGCATTGAAGAACTAAGATAAATCTGAAGGCCATTGCTGGGCCAGAACTAAAGGGAGAGAGACATATGTCCATCTCAGGCATTGGGGTGTATGAATGGATGCCCATTTCATACTTCAATTTTCTGAAGATGTTTTAGTTGTTATAGTTCCACTTTTGTTGTTTCTGCTTTAAATAAAGATTTCATGGTAGAATTGATGTGCATAGAATTATATACAGTTTGACTTTCTAGGAAACTGGAATCCTGTACAATCAGGGTGGCAGTTATTATTTCTGGGAAAGAAATATGTGTTAAGTTTTGTTTAGACTTTACATCCAAGAATGCTTAATTACAGGAGTTCCATCTGATAGACAGCTAAATTGTACTCACCAGGAGAAAGCCTGGAGTAGAAAGCCTCATGGTCTTCACTATTGCCATACCTGGTTTCTTGCAGAAAAATGAAGCCACCCTGGTGGCTGCTGGAAGTGTCAGATAACATAAAAACTGAAAATATGTCTTTAAATTCATTTGCATGCAACTGGTTCATGAGATACTGCTAAATAATGTAAAATACCCTTTCCAAAGGAAGTATTTTCCTGTGCTTTTCTTGTTCTGTATGCTTCATTCTCCTGTTCTTTTCTCCTTTTTGTACCAACAAAAAGATCTCTGAATATTTATGCTGTAACTCTTTGAACATAATAGAGTGGTATCACCATGGCTACTCAAAATGATGTGTTTATAATGCACCAGATTTGGTGATATATTTCACCCCCAATGTATCCCTCTGGCCAACATGGAAATATGATCTTCATTCTGCATTAAAGGGTAACTTCCCAGAAAAGATGAGCTCACCCCCCTTTAAAACAAAGGCTACTAAATTATGCCTGTTGAGTGGCTGCTGGACTCTAACTCCTATTGACCCCAGCCAGAATGAAACATGATGAGCTGAGGAGGAACCATAATGATGAGTGTTATGACGCAGATCTATCAATACAACACAGGTAGTTCTACAATATCAATGCTGAAATCTTCTACACACTTTTCTGTGAATGTCCTGCATGGAACTCAGTAGGGCTTACATCTGAGTAGATATGTAGGATTTCACTGTTAAAATCACTTTGGTTTCAAATTCAAATTCAAATTTATTTTTATACCCCGCCTTGCTCAGGCGAACCTGACTCTAGGCGGCTTCCATGGAACATAAAACAACAGTATACAAACAACATAGTATAAAACAACACGGAGGGGCGCGGCGGCGACGGCAGCGTTCCCGCGCTCAGCGGCTGCGGCGTCCTTCAGGCCCCCTCGGCCAGGGGCTCCTTTTCACCTCCCGGCCGGTGATGGTGGCCGGGAGGGGCGCGGCGGCGGCGGCGGCGGCGGCGGCAGCGTTCCCGTGCTCAGCGGCTGCGGCATCCTTCAGGCCCCCTCGGCCAGGGGCTCCTTTTCACCTCCCGGCCGGTGACGGTGGCCGGGAGGGGCGCGGCGGCGGCGGCAGCGTTCCCGCGCTCAGCGGCTGCGGCGTCCTTCAGGCCCCCTCGGCCAGGGGCTCCTTTTCACCTCCTGGCCGGTGACGGTGGCCGGGAGGGGCGCGGCGGCGGCGGCAGCATTCCCGCGCTCAGCGGCTGCGGCGGTTTGCCAAGATTTGGACCGTTTCCATTCAGGACTCTTACTAAATTGTTAAACTGCCATGCTCTTTTAATGTAAAAACAGCTATCTACTAGAAAATGCTAGTGAGAGTACTAGTCAAAGTTCTAAGCCTTCCTAGTAGTTAGTTGAATGATTCTTTGGTCTGAGAATTTCATAAAAAATTATCAAGTGGGGGGGGAATATATCTAAAACCATCACTTGTCTTGTCTTTGATAAGTCAGTACTTTAGTACCTGTTGTTAAGATCTGTCTCATTTGGATCAATAATAGAGGCAATTGTCTTATCAGGCCAGTCTCGGTGAAAGAAGATAACTGTTAAATAAAAACCAGGGTCCCTTTTTCTTACACTCTATTAATTAGAACTAACAAGTTCTTGATGAGATATATCTATACTAAACAAGTATATTAGTTTATTTGTACTTGTTCAAATCTAATTAATATTGGGATTTATAGATCTGTAAGGTAATCAGAGTTTTCTGCTAGGAGGTTTATTTTGTCTACTCCCCTGCACTAAAACTATCATCACAGAATTTAATCTCCAAGCCTTCTATCCAATCCTTTTCTGCAAACTACATATTCCAAAAGAGGGAGCCACAAAAATGGACGGAATTTAAATCAGATATACTTAGGCAGAACAAATATACCTCTTTCCCCCCATCCATAAATTTGGAATTCCATGCTAGTTAACAGGCAACATGCAGCATGTCTATGTTACTTTGAAGAGGGAACTGAGCATCTCATGCAAAGTGAAGTGGCTCCAACAGTGGCAGTGGGGCCAGTTGCCTATAGGACAGGCTAGGAAGCCTGTGGGTGGTAGCACATTTGTACTACCACACAGTAGCTGGTAGAATGGGGAAATAATACTTGACAGTGAGCTATCCCCCTTTTTCCTCCATTGATTGATAGGCCAGTGCTTGCACAAAGGACCACTTGGGGTTGTGGTTATACTGGAGCTGTACCCCCCCCTTCAGTATACTGCTAGAGATGGTTTTAGAGTCTGTGGGGGTGAGAGTGCCTTATAACCCCCCTTCCATTAGAAAAACCTTTTAGCTAGAGGAGGGTGGCATCAGACCCCCCACACATAACTGGGGCCTACATTAGCCTTGTATTAGGGGACTTAGTTTTGCTTAGGGTCCAAAAAAGAGCTCTGGCCCTTCCAAGGGTAAGCAACCTGTAAAGCACAAGATTGTTAAGAGCCCCCCACCCCTGTGGATGATGATGATGTACCTGATGTTAGAGCTTTGATGGCATTAATTGATTTGTTAGAACAGGGGTGCCCAAACTACAGCCTGTGGGCCAGATCTGTCTCACAGTGCCTAATAATCTGGCCCATGCCACCCTCATTGTTTCCAGAAGCGGAAGTTAAATGCACCCATGCATGTGCAAAAAGCTTCTGTAAAGCACCTGTGGCTGTTGCAAATGTGTTTACAACACCTGTGGGTGCATTTATGGCAGTGTTTTGTGCATGTGCGGGCACAGGTGTGTTTTACTTCCATGTGATTGGCCCACTCAACCACGTAACTAGCCCACAGCCTGAAAAGTTTGGACACCCCTGCATTAGAAAATAAAATGGATAGGTAGTATGTTGCTGATATCCCCCCCCCCCATGTCCTTTGGAAATGCTAGGACCAGTGATAGGATGTCCCCGGTTCCAGACGATTCCCTGGAACCGGTAGGACCAATTCCGGAGGGTTCTCCGGGAGGGGAGTCCACTTTTGAGGCGTCCGGTTCCGGACACCTCACCGAAAGGAAAAAAAATTAAAATCGGAGCTAAAATGGCTCCAATTGACTGTGCATGCGCAGAAACTCAATCTGACGCATTGCACATGCGTCAGATTGAGTTTCTGCGCATGCACAGTCAATTGGAGCCATTTTAGCTCCAATTTTTTTTAAAAATTGTTTTAGAGTTTCAGGACGGCGGTGGCGGCAGCGGCAGCACCAGCCCTCTGAGGAGGGCACCTCCCCCGCGGCACGTTGAGGGCTGTCTGGGCCGTCCGCTGCCGACAAGCCCCATGCCCTGGGGACGCCCAGCGCGGCGCACCGCTGATGCCTCCTCCTCCGCTGGGCGCCTGTGGGCTGGGTGCCTGCAACCGCCGTCCGCCGCCGGCGGAGCTGCCGCTGGCTGCATTCCTGTGGCCTCCTCCTTGGGCCGGTCCCTTTTTAGCCCGGCTGCAGTGCCTGATGGAGGAGGAAGCTGCAGGCGGTGCGGCATGGGGACGGCCCAGGGAGGCTCGGCAGCCGCGGCTGGAGCCACCGCCAGAGCCACTGCTGCCTGCCGCCCCTGGCTGTGGCCAGAGCCGGGCTAAAAAGGTACCAGCCCGAGGAGGACGCCACAGGGGTGCAGGCAGCTCCGGCGGCGGCAGCGGCGGCTGTGGACGCAGTCGGGGTGCCGGGTCCCAAGAAAGGTAAGCGAGGGGTAATTTATTTGTGTTTTGGGTGGGTGGTTGTTTTTATTTTATTTATTTGTTTATTTATTTATTTCTGTCTGGGTGGGTGGGCTGAGAGGGAGGGGTGTGTGTGTGTATGCTTATTTTTATTTTTATTTTTTATTTTTTGGCCCCGCCCACAATGTCATGACGTCATGACGTCAGCTTCAGCCATGACGTCATGATGTCATGACATTGGCCACGCCCATGACGTCCGTGACGTCATGGCGTGGTAGTAGAATTTTTGTCATCCCATCACTGGCTAGGACCCATAGGGTCGCAGACTGGAAGCAAATTGCTAAGTCTTTAATGGATCGTGTTTCTACTTTAGAGGCCAGTTGGTCCAGTGGTCATGCTGATATGTTTATACAGGATTTTGGCCTTCCACGTAGTGTGTCTTCACCACAGGAAGTGTGTTTTCAGTTATCATGTGGGCAAGAGAAGGATGAGCAGATGGCGCCATGGGAAACAAGGGGCATCACTGGTGGCATTGAGCAGTCTACATTATATGTGAGTGTCTCTGTGGCTTTGGGCATTGTTTTGCCATGTGAGACTGCACCCACATCAGACCAAGCCAACCAGTGTATGTCAGGGCAGGGCTCAATGGGAATTAGGTGGTCCCAGTGCTTTGGCCTTGAGAGCAGCTGCAAGTTGGCACAAGGATTGGGTCTATCATGTCAGTGACATTCAGATCTGATCCTCCATGGAGGGGTCCCTATTAGCAGTGGAATTTCCCTAGTTAGAGTGCCACTTTTAGTCACGCTGGCCCTTCATGGTGTTGTCCATCAATGCGAGACATTGGTTACAATTCAGTGGTGAAAGATACATTGCTTTTGGGGACCAGACATTGTCTTTGGGAGACAATCTGATACAATCTGGTGTAAGCCGCCTGCAGTCACCCTGGTAAGTGGGCGGCAGTACAAACTGAAGAAATAAGTAAATAAATACCTGCCACAAAAAAAGAAAATTAGGTGATGAAAATTCATGGGTATCTTTAGTTTGCTAAATAGGGATTTCAACCCAAAAAAGAGAAAGAAAATGGAAGATTGGAGAGACAAGGAAAATGCTAGGTAAAAGAAACTAGTCAGGTCTTGAGCCATCTAGCTCCTGGCAATTCTGATCTATGTAGGAGTTAAAGCTGTGGCAGGCACTCTCACTGGTCCAGTATCTTGATATTATTTAAAAGACGTATGTAGATTTCCCAGGTCAAGCATGGCTTTTATATGACAAATATTTTCATACGAGAGTTACCATCTGCCTCAGTCTATGCTGGGATTAATAGAACCCACAGCCATGGTTGCTCATGATCACACATGCTTTGGTCACTTCCAGACTTAATTACTGTAATGCGCTCTACATGGAGCTGCCCTTGGTGACCATTCAGAGGCTGCAGCTGATACAGAATACAGCGGCTCGGGTAGTGATGGGTTGCGGGCATTATGATCGTGCCTCACCACTGCTTCAGGAGCTGCACTGGTTGCCAGTATGTCTCTCAGTGCAATTCAAGGTGCTGGTCATTACCTTTAAAACCTTTATACTTTTTTTAAAAAAAATAATTTTGAACCATAGGGTTTCAACTTCTGAATTTGTAGGGGTATAGTGGGATTATTTAGTTTGTTTTTTAATCATTATGTATAATCTTCCTCTTTTTCTGTAAACCACCTGGAGTCAGGTTCGCCTGATTGGGGCGGGATAATACATCTAAATAAATAAATAAATAGATAGATAAATAAATAATGACCACAGCCCTTTCTGAGGGATAGATATGACTGTGGGCATTTGGTGAAGAGGCCAAGCAGCATGGCAGACAATTCAGCAATGGCTGGTTTGCTGGGAATTCACTGTGCAGGGCCACTGTAACCATTGACAGTGTAAATTTAAGCATGAGTGTCCCATTTCGGGAGGTTCTCTACCTGCTTTAAGACCAGGTCTGGAAAAGGAAGTGGGCAGGAACCAGGTGGTGGCAAGCCCCCCCCCCCCCCCCGGGGTCCACTGTTCTTTCAAAAGGGCCTCAGTCCAATTAAATTGGATGTGTTACTTAATTGGCTATGGTTTTACCCCAACTGAATTGATTTTGTTTCCTTGAGGGAGCGGGTTGTGTTTTGTTTTCATATTCCTTTTGTGGGTGATTGTGATTCTCAATTGGCTACCAATCTGCAGTCAGTGGTAGGGAGAGAAAAGATTGTTAGGGCCAAAATTGGTAAGGAAGTGGCAAAAGGAAGAGTTGTGAACCCCCTTGATGTGCCTCAGGCACTAAGTGAATTCCAAACACAGGTCTGCAACCAAACAACTGCATAGTTTTTTTTTACTGTTTCTTAAAGATTTTTAATTACTGAAACTGAGAAAAATACTAAAAAAAAAACCCCATCTCGTCAAGTTTTCTTACAAAACTTGTGTTTTTAGTTTAATTTAGCATGGAGTTTGCCTTTAACCCAAAACCTAATATCCTATTCTTGATTCTAAAAACCTGATCCAAAAATTATTTCTTTCTTTCATTTAATATTTATCAGAGCTAGAATCAAGAATACAGTCAAACCTCGCATAAAGAGCACCTCACTTAAAGAGTAACTCGCTTAAAGAGCAGAATTTTCTCTGAATGTTCGTTTCGCTTAACAAATAAAACCAATCAAAAACTCGTTTAACAAATAAATCGGGGGTTGCAATCCCCCCCACAATTGGTAATTTACAATGGTGTTTCACTTAAGAGCAAACTCGCTTAAAGAGCAATCCTGTGGAACACATTATGCTCTTTAAGCTAGGTATAACTGTAATGCAAAGAGAAAATAAGAGGAATGGAAGGGGGTTGTCAGTGGTGGGCATCAGCAAGTTCGCACCAGTTCACCAGAACTGGTAGCAGAAATTCTGGCTGGCCCCACCCATCCAAGTGTATTCTTTACTTTTTCATCTCGGAACCGTCACTGTATACCTAATAAACATATCATATATCTGTGTGTGCCTGGGAACTTGCTTCTTTCAGTGAACAAGTGATCCCAGCAAAATTAATGGCTGACTTGGGATCCTCGTGAAATAATTACTTCCTCTGTCTTGGGAACAATTATAGAGAGCTACTTGAATCTGCTTTTATAATTTTCATTCTAAACCAGTGCAACTGACTAATTGGTCTGGAGGCCAAATGAAACCCTCTTCCCCCTTATCAATTCCTTACATTAAAAAAAAGTAATGCTTTCTCTTATAGAAGAAATACAGTTTAATATCTTCTCAGCTCTGCTAACTCTCATGATGAATGCAAGTGCTCGGAAATGATAGAGTGATGACTGATAGACACTTAACCATGGCTGGGAAGTAAGTGTGAATTTAACAATCTTCACATTATGTTTTTCACAGGAAACTTAAAGAACAGATTTCTTATAAAAAGAGCCTGGAATCCTGAATGTACAAACTATGGGTATGAGATAGTTCTGAGTAGGTGATATTATTCCAAATTGAATATGAGGAGGCTCCTGTGGGAAAATAAAACAGAATATTTGGATGAACAAATTTAAGAAAATTGCTTGTTGTTTTCTGGGAGCATTTAAGGTAGGGGCACATTTTAACATGGTAATTACCCCAGCTGTAGTTCTGAGTGAGCTGAGTTCTCCCAATGAAGAATTTTTGGCACAGTGTTAGGATAAGAAGATCACAAGAGCCTACTGGGTTTTATGCAGACTGGAGGGGCTCCTGATAATTACATCTGCTAGGGAGGCTCATCTCTCTAGCACCAGAAGGAGGACCTTCTCTGTGTCTGCTCCAGCCCAGTGGAACCTCCTGCCAATTGAACTTCATCTCCAGGCAGAGCTTTTATCCTTTCACAAGAGTCTTAAGACCTGGCTGGCGCAGCAGGTATGGGTGGCAGCTGGGGAAACAACCACCCTTGGTTGGCTTGTTTGACCATTGCTCGGGCTGTCAGTTTAGTATGCAGTATTGGGAGGGCATTTTAAAAAAATAATTTATTTTAATTGCAATGGTTCAATTTTAATGCTGTTTTGTGTGTGTGTGTGGGGGTGTGTGTGAGTTTTTGTTTGTCGTGAGCTGCCCGGAGTCATCTTGGTGAGAGTGCAGTGGTAGAAATGTGAGTAGTAAAAAAAAAATCACACTTGTGGAGAACCAGCCTAATAGTTTATGGCATCTTTAATGACAACAGCTAACCAAAAAAAAAAATCATTTTTGCAGTTCAAAGAAGACTGGGCATAGAATTTTGACTTGCCTGCTTAGTTTTCTAATCACTTCCTACCCTAAATATAAAGTGGTGGATGTGTTTTTCTACTCAGCTAACAACCCCAATTCATGTTTGTAACCTTTCTCATAGCCTTGCAAATTGTGGAAACCCGAAGCAATTATGGCAATACTGCTAAATGAGGTCCTTGAACTCAGTAAAATAACAGATTTTTCTTTTGACCTGTGGAGATCTTTCTTCACATTTCTAGCATTCATAATTTGATTTCATCTCAGAACATGTTGAAGTAGGACATATTTTACTAAATTACAAAGTATGCCTACAAGTCCTGCATATAGGTAAAGATAGTGAGTTGGTCATAAATGTAGGTTTTTTAAACAAATTATTATGGCTTATACTTTTGCAAACAATTACAATCCCTATCAGCTACAGCCTCAGATTTGTCTGTTCAAGAGCAAGTATTGGGGACTTTTTATAGATGTGTCAATATCACATTGTGTTTAAGATTGGACCCCTAGAGCAAGATGAAATTGAGGAAAATTATACAGTTATAAACCTGAGAAATTATAAGTGAGGGAAAAAACATTGCAAATGATGAAGCAAGTTTATAGAGAAAGCATTGATATAAAATTGCAGCCTTTGGTTTGATTGGAAGTGAGTGTGGCAGACATTTCAAAGCCATTAGGATATTAGGCAAGAAACAAAATATGGAACTTAGTTAAAGGGTGGAGATAAATAGGTAAGTAAGGACAGAGAGAATCTATCTGTTTTTAGGTAGAAAACCCCCTCAAGATACACTAAATTGGATTGGAATAATTGTTGTTGTATTACTGCTGGAGATCTGTGCAATATTAAACAAGCTTGCAAAGTGGGTCAAGTAAAACCAATTAAAATTCAACTATGATTCGAACTCCAGCCAAATGCAAGAGGGTTGTCTCGGAGATACTTCTCACAAACTAATCATATTAACTGACACTTTGGGGGTACAGAGGACTAATTAATGTCACCAAGTTGAACCATTGCCTGGTTATTTTGTATTGCATTATTAACTATGTTTCAGTGGTAGAAATATTTTTTTTTCCTTTTCTAAGGTATGTTGGCTAGGTAGCTCAGAAGATTATGTATTCAGCTGTGGAGTCAGAAGTTGGGAATTCAGTACACCTCTGTGCCTCCTGCAAAAAGAGCCAGCCTATTGTGGTCTTGGGCAAGCTGCACAGTCTTAGAGTGCCCCCAGATGAAAGGACAGGTAAACCACTTCTGAGTAGTCTCTACCTAGAAAACCCTGAAAAGGGTCACTATGAGCCAGAAATGATGATGACAGTGGTGGTATGTTTTAGTTAGATCAGAGACTTTCTGCATTTATCTCAGAAGAATCCTGCAGCATTTGATACACGAGTCCATGGGGAGACAACCATATGGACATTTCCACAGACCATTTAGCATTATCTGGTGTTTTACTGTAGTTGTAAATCCCCCCCCCCTTCTCTTTCAATTGCAAGCAGTGGGAAGAGTGTGAACATACTATTTCAATTGCAAATAGTGGGAAAGGTGGGAAGATATTATTTAATTACAAATAGTGGAAAGAGTGGGAGAATACTATTTCAATTGCAAATAGTGGAAAGAATGGAAAGATACTGTTTCAATTGCAAATCGTGCTGACCTACCCCAGCAGGCAGGATCACTGGTCAGTGGAGCTACACAGAAAGTCCTGGCAACAGTCTATCTAAGGAGAATCTGAATAGCAAAGTCCAAAGAGTAAGCTGAGGTCTGGTTATTGGCAGTTCAAAACAAGCATCTAGTCTAAAGGATATCCGGGGGCATCGTCAAGTTTAGCAAAGAAGTCAGGATCGGGACAGTCAATCACAAGAGGGACATGGAGGATCTGGAAGGGTGTCAATCTTTTTACAGAGAAATTGTGCCAATGCTTGACTGGTGAAACATACTTGCTTAAGAGTTCTCCCAGCTAATGGGTGTCGGCTAGGAGCTTCCATTGATAATGAGCTCTGGCTTTCTTAGGTCTCAGCTACATATCATGGCACCATTTCCTGGTTAATGGCTGGTTGCTGTTAGAGTCAGACCTCTGGTCCGACAGGTCATCTGCCTGAGGAATCAGAGTTAGGCCAAAAGCAGTCTGAGATTCCTGGTTCAAGACATCCTAACGTTCAGGTGCAGACTGGAGTGACCCCAGGTGAAGGGACAGATAAAGGGGCATAGGAAATGTCTCTTGATCCAGGTTGCCTTCAGAGTCTGACGAGGGCTGAATCTCAACACAAATAGTGGGAAGATACAAAAGAAACACCTGCTATTGGACATTTGCTAATGACTTTAACCTATAGCATTTATTAGCAATTGTTTGAGTTATCTCATCCTAGTTAAAGAGGAGGAATCACAAAATTATTATCTTCACACCATGAGATAGTGAGGTAAATTTTGGGCACTGAACAGCAATTACTTTTTTTGGTGTGTGTAAAACAGTGGAAATGACACTTTGATGTGATTGACACAAGCTGTTAAAATAACACACTAGTGGCTGTTGCATTATTGTATGATGACATCTGGATTTGTTGTTATTCACTGTTTTAAAAAGCTGACCATTCTGTCTTTGCAGTTTATACACATGTTTTTCTTTTCAAAGAGTAGAGAAACTATTTGGTGTAACTGTGAGGAAATGATGGAAGAGTCTATTTGGGCAAATGATGGAGACCTTAATGAGAGAAAATAGTATTCATTGTCTCAGTCTCTTACTGAATAAATAATCTTGTGAAGTTTGACAGGTCCTTACTGAGGAGCAGCATCAAGTCCGGGTAGCCTAAAGCCATGATGGCAAAGAATTTAGCAAGTATTCCTCCCATAATTGAAGAAGTCAGAGTGGAGTGACAATTCCCTGGGGCCTGGCTCTGCCCGTTGAATACTCAGACTTTAAAAATTGTAACAGCACTCCAGATGTTTGGTGCTGCACATATGTTTTATGTATAGATTTGTATTTGTTTGAATGATAAGTGACTGATGCTGATTGATAGATGTCTTAGTGGATGTGTGCCAGGAGTGACAGAAAAGAGAGACGTATGAAAGAATTATCCTGCTATGAAAGGTTATCATGTTATGGTAATAGAGTAGACCATACTGCCAGTGACTCAACACCGAGCATAAGGTGGTGATTAACTAACCCAACAACCGTAAGGTGTAGCAGCCTTGGTGAAGTCAACAGCAAAGGGTGACGGTCTCAAGTGGATTAAATTCCACTTGAATCCATCTTGATGGAGGACAGCAGCTTCATCAATACTGGCCTGGCTTGCAAAAGGCATAATTCCTGATCAAGCATTAATAATGTCTTATTTGCCTATTTCATATAATTGCCACCTTTTCCATTCTTGGAAAATAAGCTTATGTGATGACAACAAGCTGTTTGAAAAGCAACGTAGTGGCTAGTTTTCTGTTCTTTTGCGTGGTACAGCCACCATAAATCCGACCTGGTTTAGTTATCTGCTGCCTTTCTCTCTCTTTCTCCCTTATAAAATATTATTCAGTGACTATGGAAACAATGTTGCCCAACTTGCATAGAAAATACCAGCCTGAATGCTGATGATACCAAAGGTCTACAGAATACCAATAGTCTAAAGGGACTCCTCTTGTGCCCACTAATTTACAAATGCACACAAAGCTTTGAAGTATCACAGATTCCTTTCCCCATTAATTAATTCTCTTCCAAACACAGAGGTAAACAAAGATATAACTATGTCTCCACTAATAATAATACCAAATTATTGTCAGGATTATAGTATCTGAAAAATAAGAACACAAAACCCATTGAAAAACTTTGTGGAAGAGTGATATCAGTTATTGACAGTGGTAGTTAAGTATCATATGTATTTACCTACCGATTAGAAGAACATATATGATTTTTGATGATAAAGTAGGTATAGGAAATATATTGTTCTCCAAAAAGTTGATTGTATATCAAGTTATCTTAACTTCCCAGTTGTTTGGTCATAAGATTTAATATACAAACACCCCATGCTGAAATCAAATCCTCTTGAAATATGAACCAAAAATAAATCAAGAGTTTGTAAGTAGTGCTTCACGGTTATTTGCTTTGACAGTGGTTCTTTGAAATATGTTTCCTGTTGGAAATGTCCACTGCATAACTATACTTGTGTGACCTGAACTGCTCCCTTGAATGACTGTAGCTCCCAGCATTCCTTTAGGTCTGCCTGGGTCATTAGTCCCCAAAGAAATGCACAATGCAACTGCAGTGAAGAAGGTCTGAATCTTTCATGAGATATTCCTTTTAGACTGTGCACCAAAGGGAATGTGAATGCAGTCAGCATGAACCCCCGTGATGACTTTGAAAAGATAAATCAGAAGTTTGTTTGATTTCTCTGTTTTCTCCCCCCGTCCCAACCTAGACTATAATGGTTGTTCCCATTTCAGTATCCATTCATCTCAGAATTCTAGGGTTGAGGCTGGATGGTGCAAGGGCCAATAACAGCCAGCAATAACCTGCAGCGCACACTTGCTCTCTCTGTCTTTCTCTGATCTAACTCAGTCATTTAAGTAGAAGGAAGCAAACAAAAAAAGCACACAGGGAAAAAAGGGAAAAACATATTACAGCCTCAGATATTATATCTCAGTATCAGTGCTGAAAACTAGATCCACAAAATTTGACAGCTAAACCAGTTCAGTATAGAACACTGGTTTCAGAATTGTAGATAAGAAATGTCCATTTATACATATCCAACAAATCGAGCCCACCATCTTGGAAGGCAGTCCCTTTTATTCTTGAACAACTGTCATTCTCATTAAACATGTTGGAGTAGAATTCCCATAAACTGGAAAAGAGAAGATGATTATCCAAAATATTAATTTTCCAAACAATCGAGGTTATTAGGAGACTTCTACTTTAAGTAGAATATAAAACAATCTTAGAGGTCCCCTTCAAATGTGAAATGACTGAGGAATTTTGAATGACATTAAGAAATCATGTAGTTTAAGTGGCTAAGACATTGACTGGAAGGCGGCAGATCAGCAGTTCAATACCCGAATACTGCAGGATGGAATGAGCTCCTGTCTCTGTCCTAGCCTCTGCCAACCTAGCAGTTCAAAATCAAGGAATTGCAAGTAGATAAACAGGGACCACTTCGGTGGGAAGGTAAACAGCATTTTTGGTTATGACTGGCTTTCAAGCAAGGGTGACCTTTACCTTTAAGAAAGCATTGAAAAGAAAATGTCTTATTACCAATAATATAGTATTGGTGAATGCAAAGGTTTTGCTGTACTTTCAGGTAGCATCAGTGGTGGGCTCCAAAAAATTTTAATACCATGCTGTGGGTGTGGAATGGTGGTTGTGGCCAGGGGGAAAGCCCTGAGTTGCACCTGAATTAGGACTAGTCATATCTTGCATAACAAATTTAATTCGTTCTGCAAGGCTGTTCGCTATGCGAGTTTTTTGCTATGCGAAACAAACTTGCATAGCAAAAATTCCTATGGAAAAACTCGCATAACAAGCTTTTTTAGGGGGAAAACTCGCATAACATTTTTTTTCATTGTGTGAGTTTTCCCCATAGAAACGCTCGGTATGCGAGTGTTTCCATAGGGAAAGTCGGACTCGCATAGCGAAAATTTTTATTATGCGAGTCGGACCGATTAGCAAAAAAATCACTCATTATGCAAGTTTTTCACTAAGTGAGTCACTCATTAAGTGAGGTCTGACTGTACTTTATTTCAATACTTGGATGGGCAGGGCCAGCCAGAATTTCTGCTACCAGTTCTAGCAAACTGGTGTGAACCTGCTGATGCCCACCACTGGGTAGCATCCTATATTGTGTAGACTGAGCTAGTAGAAAGTTGTTGGTGGGTGAATTGTGACTTTGCAAGCAATTACTGGGGAATGAAACATCCCCATGAATAGTTGTAAAACAGTAGGAGAAAACTCAAATGCCAACAACCTTTTTTTCCTGTTGAACAGACACTTGCCTATTCTGCCAATCTTCCTGGAGTGCCTCATATTAAGTATTTTTCAAAATGAAATCCTTCATATATGCAATTTGTAACAATTTTAATAGCATTGAAAGTTATAATGGTAGCTCTAAAATGTCCTGCTCTCCTCCCTGTCCCCCTGTTATTCTGTTGTGTAATATGGCATATACAATCCATTCTAATCACTTATAATGTAAAATCTTTCTTTCATTTTAGTTTAAAAATATATAGGATTTTTCTTTTTAATATGCATTTAGGAGTGTTTGTAAAAGTCACCAATTGAGAGTTCTTTTATAGTATAATTAGAGAAAAGATTACAAGACTGACTTATACTTAACTGCACTCAAAAGAGATTTGCTGAATAATACCTGCTTATCCCCATTGAAGTATGAATAGCTTTTTTGTACTTTATAAAGTATTAATTTTTCTCCCCCTCCTTTTCTTTTCTTTTTGGTAGCATTTTTGAAGTTTTACATTTCCTGCATTGCAATCACTGAGTACATTATTAGATTTTCATTGAATATTATCTTGACATAAAGAAAGTTTCATTGAATGAAAAATACTTTCATCCTTTTATTCACTTAGGGTCCTTTCTAGGATAGTGAAAAGGAAGATAGCGGACAAAATCTTGCTTATCATAGTAAATTGCACTATACTAGAACCATTAAATAAATGAGGATTTAGTTAATCAAACCTCCCTAGGTTCCATTGATACAAATGGGTCTAACCCTACCTGCAACCTATTTTAGTATTATAAATAGATCTCTTTTAGTGAAATTTACTGTGATAAGCATTGAGATGTTGCCCAGTGAATTCTAAAATCTATCTACAGTAATACCTCAATAACACTAAGACTTGGTTCCACAAGTCTTGGTGTTATCCGATTTTTAGTGTTATCTGATGCGTGTTAAAATCCTATGGGATGTAGCGGATAATGTTAAAGCTCCATAGAGATATATTGTAACCACACAGGCTTTAGCAGTTGTTATCCGATCCATCCCATAGGACCTTAACGTTATTCGATCCAATTCTCCCCCCCCCCATATTACTTAACGTTATACGATTTTAGCGTTATCCGAGGTAAACATTATCCGAGGTATTACTGTATCTGTTTTATTGAGGGAAACATTAATCAAAATCCTGTTATGGTTGCAGAAGGAATATAGTGTAACATACATTATTATTGTTGTTGTTGTTGTTGTTGTTGTTGTTGTTGTTCGACTTGTATGCCGCCCCACTCCCCAAGTGACTCTGGGTGGCTAACAAAGATACAAAGTATACAATAACAGAGAAAAAACAATATATCAGTTACAAGATTGCAAGATATTGCATCACAAAAACATTTCAAAGGCAATTCAGAACATCCCTAATCACAATAACATCAAATCAATAAAAAAAACTTCAAAAATACTTCATAAATAATACACCAAAACCTCCCAAACTCAACCCCACCCACTATGTCCATATCCCTCGAGGCCGTGCTGGAGCCGTCCAGGCCACGGAGGCTCTTTTGAATCCAGCCGGTGTTGGAGGCTGGGTCAGAGGCAGTCTATATCCAATATCCACAGCAATATCCAATTTCCCTCTCTTGAGTTCCTGATTGAGTACCAAACTACCTAATTGGATATTAATTATGCCATTTCTCTGCTGCTAGTGCAACTTTGCAACAGGATTTTGTCCTTTAATTCTAATTCAAACTATGTTTTGTGCAATACAAATTGCTAATCAACCAGCAGTATACACGTCATATTTCCCCAGGACTTTGAAAGGCTACATTTAGAGTTAGATTACTAATGGAATAAATATGAAATTGTCAAAGGTAATCAAGACAAATAGGTTAAATGTGAGAGAAACAGGGTCAGAACCATGAATGCAATTCATGGTGACAGTCACTGTCACACAAAGAAAAAGAAAACTATTACAATAACCAGTGAAAAGAAATACAAGAAAACAATCAAACAGGAAAAACCAAAGTTCTCTTCAAAAGATCCAGAAAATCAAAGGTAAATTGAAGTCTAGATAGGGAACATTGAATGATCAACAGTGAAGCACAGGAAGCTCACTATAAGTTGGAAATGACTTGACAGCAAATAACAACAAAAATAATAGTAAGAAAAACAGCTTAATTGAAAAACTGTTTTCTGGAGCCACTTTCATATAAGAAATATATGGGATGTACTGGTATGTGCATGGGCAAATACTTCAGTGACATTTCCATTGGCTGAAACAATAGTAATTCAGGGGGGAAAGTCTAACAGTAATTTAACTTATAATTTGTCCAACATTTCAAAAATGCATTCAGATGAGAATTTTAATACAGTAAAACTCCGGTTTACAATTGAGGTCCGTTCAGACAGCCTTCCTCATAAACAAAAAAATAATACTCATAAACTGAGGCATCCATAGGGATTATTGAAAAATAAAGGTCCTGAATTGATTATCATAAACCAAAAAAAATGTTAAAAATTCATAAACTGAGATGGCATTTCCATAGGATTTGCCATTGTAAACCACAGCAAACGTTAACCGAGTTGTTCATAAAGCGGGGCTTTACTGTATAAGCAAATTATTTGAGTTTAATTTAATTTAATGAATGAAAGGAATATGATTAATCAAATGGAATTATTTAACCAGTAGATTCTTGAGAAACAGTTCCTAAGGATAAAAAAGGAAATGAATCAGGAAATAGAAAGCTAAAAATAAGCAGAAGGATAAGCATACCCTGATCTTTCAGTACAGCGGAATCTAGTCAAATGCCATCTCAAATTAACTTCAGAAAAATAAAGAAACAATTGCCATATGGTATGATGATTAAACAGGAACTCATTCAACTTGAAAGCGAAATGAGACAGCTGAAATATATAGGGTATTTTTGGGAGAAGAGTAAAGTGTGAAAAATATTAGTCAATATTTTCATTTTATAGTTAGTATTTAATCTACATACTTGTACGTGTGAGCCTAACTGGAGAATAGACTCATCCTGATATTAAAGGATTATTGAATGAGTTAAAAAATAAAGAAAACCACGTGGTCCTCAGACAATGCAAATATAGGAGCAGCTGATAAGTTTATTAGACTACTAAAAATAATCAAAGAATCAGTGAACGTTCATGGGCCAAAGTCCAGTTCCTTAGGCCATATCAGAAGTAGACTGAGACTATTTCTGGAGACAAAAATGATGCAACTGAGACTGTTAAACATCAGGTTCATCATAAGAAAGGAAAATTATCTGGAGAAGACAATAATGCTGAGGAAGGCTGAGAGCAGCAGCAGCAGGAAAAGAGGAAGGCCAAGTATGTGATGGATTGACTCCCCATGAGAAGACATAAGCTTGAATTTACAAGAGTTGAGCAGAACTGTTGCGGACAAAACATTTTGAAGATCACTCATTCATAGGATCACCATAAATCAGAGGAAACTTGATAGCAAAGGCAGATTTCTGGACTGTAAGAATGGCATGTATTTTACTGTATTAACAAATTATTTGTGTTTAGCAGAACACCACATCTCCTCCCCTTTGGCCACCCCAATGTTGGAGGAGGATAAAGTACTGACAGGGTCCTGAGGCGGCCAAAGACGCAGAGCACTGCATCTCCTTCCCTTCAGCCACACCAACACCAGAGGAGGATGACCACCACATCTCCCCTTCAGCCACACCAGTGCCAGAGGAGGATAAAAGGCTACTAGGGTCTTCAGGCAGCCGAAGATGCCGTTGAGGTTGTTGAGCCCCGGGATCCGTCGAGGATGTTGAGCCCCAGGCACTGTCGAGGATGTTGAGCCCCAGGCTCTGTCGAGGATGTTGAGTCCTGAGCTCCATCGAGGACATTGAGCCCCGTGCTCCATTGAGGATGTTGAACCCTAGGCTCCGTCAAGGACTTTGAGCCCCAGGCTCCGACCCCTGGGCCTCACTAACATCCAGCTGTGGTGCCAACAGAGGACAATGTGTTTTATTGTTTGAATTTATATTTTGTGATTCTTTTTGATGCTTTGCTATACTTTGTCAGCTGCCTTGAGTTGCTCTGTGAGTAGGGCAGCATACAAGTGGGAACAAATAAATGTGTGGCATGGAAATTCCTTGAGCCTGATGCTTGGAGGACTACTCCCAAGTATTTAAAGCTGGCAACCTGTTCTATCTTATGACCATTTATTCTCCAGATGTGTTTATTGGGCCTTGTAGCAAAGGTTATAACTTTGGTTTTCTGACAGATCACTGTTGTGATCTTCTGAGAACTATTTGGGTCCTAGAGAGAACTGTGGTATCATCAGCATATAGGAGTATATGTATGGGTTTGTCAGCAAACTTGGGAATATGGAAGGCAGGACTTCTTAGATCAGGCATGCCCGAACTATGGTCCATGGGGTGGATACGGCCCCCAGAGTCATTCCATCCGGAAGTGAATATGGATGCTTCTATGCATGTGTGGATGCATCCATATTCACTTCCTGTTTTGGCACATATGTGCTCACAAATGCATGGAAGCATCCATATTCTCTTCCTGGTTTGACACAGACATGCTCGCACATACGCAGAAGCATCCACACCAAACCAGGAAGTGAATACAGATGCTTCAGCACATGCACAGAATTGTCTGCACTGAACTAGGAAGTGAACATGGCTGCTTTTGCGCATGCACAGAAGGATACATGCCAAACTAGGAAGTGAATGTGAATGCATATGTGCAAACACATTCTGTTCTGGGGATGTTGTCTAGCCCACTCAACTGTTCTGGGGGCATTGTGAGACCCCAGTCCAAAAGGTTTGGGCACCCCTGTCTTAGATGGTCAACCATATTGTTGATGGAGAAATTGAATAGAAGTAGGGCCAGTACACATCCTTGCTTGACACCCTGTGTGGGTACCAGTTCTGTAAGATGTCGATGCTGGAAGCATCTGATCTTAGGGGTTAGTGTTGATGTGGAGAGCATGGATCAAGTGGAGCAGCCAGCGGTCAATGGGGGATTTCTCTAGCTTCTCCCACAGCTTGATCCTAGAGATTGATTTGAAAACAGCCTTTAAATCAATGAAAGCAGCATACAGAGATACTGGGCTCTGGGAAGAATATTTCTCAATGAAATGTTGGAGGACTAGGCAGTGGTCTATTGTGGACCTGCTTTCCCGAAAACTCACTTGTTCCTCCGTGATCAGGTTTTTGTCTTCCAGCCAGCTCTTGAGTTTCTTGTGCAGGTGACTGGCATATAGTTTACTGATGATGTTGAATAGACTGACTGGCCTGTAGTTCCTGGGGCCGTACCTGTGTCCTTTCTTAAATATGGGATCTATGACTGCTGATCTCCAATCTTTGGGGATTCATCTGCTGCTATCAATGTAGGTGAACAACAAGGCCAAAAGTGGGGACCACCACTCCTTGTCGTTTTTAAAATTCTGGGAGGATGAGGTCCTCCCCTGGGGTCTTGCCTGAGTGGAGTTTGGTTATGAGGGAGTCAATTTCCAACTTTAATACTGGTGGCCAGTAATACTGGTGGGAAAGCTTTCTAGAATGGTAGTTGGGAGATCTGTTTCTATGGCTACATTTTGGTACAGTAGCCTGTAGTGGTTCTCCCTTGCTCCCACAGTATCTTTCTGGGAAGGCTCCAAGGATTGGGGATCCAGAGCACTGTGTTGGCCTGGTTTTCCTCATTTCTGAGGGGCTGGACCCAGTCGGTGTGGCTGGAAAGCGAGAGGTCCAGCCCTAGGCCCCTGCAATATGGGGTGCCTCAGGGCTTGGTACTCTCGCCTCTCCTATTTAACATCTACATGAAGCCACTGGCTGAGATCATCCGTTCCCATGGGGTGATGTATCACCAATATGCAGATGACACCTAGCTGTATATCTCAGCCTGTGGAGATCCAATTGATGCAGTAGAAGTCCTATCCAGGTGCCTGGAGGCTGTCAGGGTCTGGATGGGGGACAACGGGCTACAACTGAATCCCAGCAAGACTGAGTGGCTATGGGTAAGGGGTCCTGTGCTATTTCGGGAGTTGCCATCTGCCAGGAAAAGACCTGTTTCCTAATGCTTCCCAAGGCTTGAAATTGCTATTTTTCAGCTAGACCTCATAAAAATCCTTTCCCATCTCTGTGTGTCTCACAAGACTGTCACGAGAGACTTGCTGACATTACAATGTTCCTGAGTTCCTATCTTTTTAGCGTGTTATGTCTTTACATGGATGTAAACAACTATTGTTTTGAGAATATTTTTCTCTGTTACCTGATTGGCTAAGAGTAACCCACCTAACTGAAAATTCTCCATGTTTGCAGAGAAGTGAGTTAGTTCGGTTTTGTTTCTCAATGGATTAAGACCCTGGCTAAGGAGTAGGATTTTCCTTTCTTTTCACAATGATTACTTAAAGAATCTAGTTTTACTGGACTGATACCTGTTATGACCCTCTAATCTGCGTTTTTCTATGGACTTTGCTATCAATGAACCTGAAGAATAAAACAGCTGTTTCTCTTTGAAGATTGTTGTTTTTCTTTTCACACACACACAAGGCAACTTGGCTGCATGCTACCTGAAGAAGAAGCCTCCCTTGTTCTGCTCTACTGCTAGAGCTCAGTAAGTTCTTTTTAAACATGGCTCAGCTCTTCCGAAAGGTGAGGCAAGAGTTAAGTTCCAGTTAAATGGGAAGTGTGCCCAGGAACTAAAGGGAGGACCCTTGCGACGGAACGGCTGATAGTCTGACACCATCTTTGGTTCTGGATGGGGCAGCTTTGCCCCAAACAGACCCGGTGCGTAATCTGGGGGTCCTCTTGGACTTGCGACTACTGCTCGAAGAACAGGTGGCAGTCATGGCCAGGAGAGCTTTTGCACAACTTAATGTAATATGCCAGCTACGCCCGCTCCTAGATCGGGGCTCCTTGCTCATGATCACACATGCTTTGGTCACCTCCAGACTTCATTATTATAATGCGCTCTACATGGGGCTGCCCTTGGTGACCATTCGGAGGCTGTAGCTGATCCAGAATGCGGCAGCTCGGCTAGTGGTGGGGTGCGGGCGTTATGCTCGTGCCTCACCGCTGCTTCAGGAGCTGCACTGGTTGCCAGTATGTCTCCAGGTGCAATTCAAGGTGCTGATCATTACCTTTAAAGCCCTACATGGTAGTAGGCCAGGATACTTAAGAGACCGTGTCACCCCAAGACCATTTGTCTGTCCCACCAGGGTGGATCGGAGAGGTTCTTTTATCATTCCATCAGCTAGAGAGGCGCATCTCTCTAGCACCAGAAGGAGGGCCTTCTCCATGTCTGCCCCGGCCCTTTGGAACCTCCTGCCAACTGAGTTACGTCTACAGATAGAGCTCCTGCCCTTTCGGAAGGGCCTAAAAACCTGGCTGGCAGGGCAGGTGTGGGGCTCCAGTAATATGCGGTCTCATGTTGGGTGGTTGATCTGATGGGACAGCCACCCGTCCCTCCCTCTTTTAAACTTTTTAAACCTTTTAAAACCTTTTAACTTTTTAAATCTTTTAGATTTTTGTAAATTCATAGTTTAATTTTTAATTGATTTTAAGTGATTTTGGACCTTAAGGTTTTAATTTCTGAATTTGTAGGGGGATTGTTTAATTGTTTTGCATTTGTTGTGTATAGTCTTTTCCCCTTTTATGTAAGCTGCCTAGAGTCAGGTTCGCCTGATTGGGGCGGGATAATAAATCTAAATAAATAAATAAATAAATGTGGGAACTTAACCTTGATGGGGTTGAGTTGGTAATTATATTGGTGCTATGCCAGAACAGGGCTGAATCTTTTGATCTGGCTGGGGAGGAGGGGTGTGGCAGCTTTTCCTGTACTCTCAACACCTTGTTGTAGTTTGGTTAGGAGTTGGGAAAGTCCAGAGACAGTGCCAGGTTATATATCTGTTCCTGGATTTTGTTGAGATGTTCAAATATTGCAAGGATCAATTCTGTAGAGACCATGCATGTATCTTGAAGTTGTTTTGTGATAATTTCTAGCTGTAGCTGCTGTTCAGATTTCCTGTGGGTGGATATTCCCCTGGAAAGATTTCTTTCTCACTTGGGATTGTGGGTAGTGATAAGAGCAAAATATTTATTACTCACTTCTCCAGACATTTGTTGGTTTGGTGGTTGGAGAAATGGTTCCATTCCAATCTGCTTCTCTCTTTTCTTTTTTTCTTGCTGCTTCCATGCTTTTTGATGAGAGGTTATTGTCAGAGTGGCTTTTCCTTTGTCTTTGTTTGCCCCTGGGTGGTGGTCTTCTCTTGGCTGACATGTCTGGGGGCTTGGAAATCGTCAGATTGTGGCCAGAGCTTGTGGTTTGAGCTGTTAGTTTTTGGGCATTTTGACCCCTCCTCTCATGGTCTCACTCTGTTATGGAAAGTGGACAGCAGTAGAAAAGAATACCTAAAATGGAATGCATCTACTCAGCAAAGGAGGCCATGACATTTAATTTGTGAGACCTGTCAAAGTCTGTTAATTATGCAACTTTTTAGATGTCATTGATTCATGGGATCTCTATGTCAGAAACAGTTAGAAGACAGATACCAACAATGAACCAAATGTTCCTCATTTCAGGACACAATGATACTATATATAGAACCAATGTGCAGAGCCAGTTTTACATGAAAAGAGGCCTTAGGCTATTCCACTTATGTGGCCCTTTCACCTCCCATTTTTAAGTTTGTAAATTACATAGTGTAATTTTAATTTTGCTAACAATTTGAATATAGGCCCCTCTTGATCTTGAGGCCCTAGGCTGAAGCCTAGTTAGTCTATAGGAAAATCTGGCCCTGCCAATGTGCTTTAACTAGGATAATGTTGTCTCCAGAAGAGATTGCCCCAATCCTTATTGGTGAATTAGCCCACTTCTGCTTTTTAATAAGAGAAGGGGAAGAGAGCTGAACGTTGTTTGTATGTCTCATATGTCAGGTCATCTCCTTTGAAAGGAGATGATATGAATATGTCCAATTGTAAAATCTAACTTTATGGGTGCAAAGGTACGTGTGTTTCCATGGCTGAATGGGGATTTAAGGCCAAATCATATGAGTCCCAATCCATCACTTTTTCTACTGTACCATGCTGGATATTAGTGCCAAGGTAGATGAGATTTAAACCATTCTCATTTGTTTTTGTCATGAATTTGCCCCAGGTCTTTTTTTAAGCCCATAAGCAGGGAGAAGATGAAATCATTGGGGGCGTGCTATCGAAAATTATTAAATCTTCCATAACCATTAGCAAATCTCATTGCCCCCACATGCCCGCACAAAAGAGACTGACCACGGTATTGTTGGTATAAAAATCGGGCCACTTTATTGAATATCAACTTGGTTAACTTTAACCATCTTAACCAATAACTTACTGCAGCAAGGCCGCAGTAGCACTGGTGAGGTACGCGATATCCATTCAAACTCAACTTGGATATCGGACAACCATGTCCAAACATCAATTAACTGTCCCGGTCAGAAGTAACCAGATGTTATCTCCTTCTGACCCCGAACCGGGCGAACTATATATTGGGGCTGCCTGCTGCCGAGCTGGGCAGTTCCCCAAGTTCCCGGTCCGCGTTTTGATCAAGATCACAAAGTGGCCAATCAAAACACGTTCCTACCTGGTTCTCCTGGGACCAAATGTATTCTACACCAGTGCTACCCGCCACACGGGGGGAGTGAAACTACTCACCGCCCCACCCCCCCGAGACCGACAACTCGGTCACAAGGCCCTGCTGCAGAGCTCCCAGGAATAAAATCTGGCCATCCGGTGACGGGTGCACACCGTCGGTCCTGTACAGGTGGCCCAACTCCACCATATGGAATAGCGGATGCTCCACCACCGTACCCAGGCCCCAGTTAAGCAGGAAGCGCGCCACAGCGCGGTTTACACCACGCCGCGCGCGATCCACAGCTTGATAATCCAGCGCGCCCCTGTACCGGGCACGCGGTATCATACTCGACCAGATAAACCTGGTCGCCGGCCAATGCCGGTGCAGGAACTGGAAATCCCTGCAAATGGCCCTGGACAGATCCAACCCCATCCGTTGCCCCAGGTCATTCCCACCTAGGTGCACAAGTAGGATATCGGGGGGTGGCACATGCCAGCTTGACATCATCAAAGGCATCAATTGATCCCACAACATCCCCCGTATCCCCCGCCACATGAGGTAGGCCCACTGTCGCAGGCCGAGGTGGATCCCGCAGGGAGCTGCTCCAGCAAAACGGGCGGCCCAGTAAATATAACTGTGGCCGACGATCCAGACCCGGGCAACGTCACTCCAAGGGAAGAACTCTGAAAGAAAACAAACAGAAAACAAACGGCAGCAAGGCAGGTCATGACAGTAGACGTCACACATACGTCCGAAAACAAGCGGACCCCCACCGCCCCATCCTCATGATATCCGCATCGGAATACCCGAAAGAGGCCGCGGTAGAAGCAGCCCCTATGCGGAAGGAGTGGGTGCCATAACGGGCACCAGGGATCCCCACCTCCGACAGGGCCGCCCCAGTCACCCTCCAGAATTGAAAACGAGTTAACGGGGACCCATCCCGATGGACAAAAAGGGGCAGAGGACCAGAGGGGCGGTTGGCCAGGTAGCGCTCCAGCGCTCCCACCGGACAGATATCTGCTATACTGCATCGCAGTAGCAGTAAGGAAATCCCCCTGCCCAGCTGGTCGGTCTTGGACATCCGGACCGTCAGCCGGACCGATGACGCAGCAAGCGCGACATCGGCCAGCTGCAGCGCACGGCCAGACACGTCCCCCCGGGACGCGACCACCAATTCCCCCACACGAAGGGCAGCGAAAAATGCAACAGAGGAAGCGGCGTGAAACAAGGCCGCCTCAAAAACATCCGTGCAATGGCGTGGCCAGGCCGCGGCCAAACGCCGCAGCACTGCCGGTGACACCGGATGATGGGCGTCGGGGCAGTGGCCACGCTCCCTCGACCACCCCTCCAACACCCGGCGAATGCGAAAATCGCCAAGGGTGTCGGGGACGCCGTTCGCCCGGGCGGCAAAGGCCAAGGCCGACAGCCGCCCCTTGATGGTCCGTGGTGCGAGGCCGGACCGCCGGAGGTGGACCATGAACTGCAGCGCATGGTCCACCGGGAGCGGCCAGACCTCAGGCAAACCCTGCTGGCTTCTGAAGATGGTAAAAGCCTCGCACGCCAGGCGATAGGCACGGCGTGTGCGACCAGATAGGGAAAGGCCGACGGCCCGATTCACCTCCGCCCTCCAATGTTCCAGACCGCGTCCGGCAACTCCGAAGGAAGTGCCCTGGCACCAGGAGCCAACGCCCTGAACCGCGCCATCTGAAAGCGGGACAGGGCATCAGCAATGGAATTGTCCACCCCCGGCACATGGCGTGCGCGAAAGACGATGTTAAGCCTCAGCGCCGCCAGGACAAACGGCCTGACTAAGGACATAACCCGGGGGGAGCGGGACGTCTGCGAGTTGACCACCTGGACAACCGCCGCGTTGTCACACCAAAAGGTGACAACGGAGTTTACCCAGTGACGTCCCCACATGTTAATCGCCCCCCAGATGGGAAAGAATTCCAGGAAAGTCAGGTCCCTTACGACGTCGGAGTCCCGCCAGTGTGGCGGCCATGTGCCGGAGCACCAACGGCCATCAAAATAGATGCCAAAACCGCAAGACCCCGAGGCGTCGGAATGGACCTGAAAACTGGAAGAGAGGAAAAGGTCAGAGCGCCAAAAGGAAACCCCATTGAAGTCCCTAAGGAACGCCAACCAGACCTCCAAATCCTCCCTCATCCCACGGGTCAGCCTAGTTCTGTGGAACTTTTTGGTCAGGCCGGCCATCGCGTCACACAAACGGCGAGCAAAGGCACGGCCAGGGGCCACCACCCTGCAGGCAATCCAGCCGGCCCCCCACACTTCTGGAAAAACACTTCTGTCACAATCCAGCCGGCCCCCCACACTTCTGGAAAAACCCCTGGAAACCAAAACAAACCTACACAGGGCGAGCTGGACGGCTAATTAGAATAGAGATACAACTCTCAACTGCTTATCAGCTCTTAAGGGGTTTTTAATTTGGTAGCGTGTTCAAAGATTTGTGTGTGTGAAAGGCAGCTCTTACCCTTTTTAGTCCAATGAAGACACGTTGTTCAGAAAAATGATGAAGATTTATTGATCAGGTTCATAAAGCATTAAAGTCAGAAGCACAGGTCAGTCCAATAAAGTCCACAGGCAAATCTAGGTAACCATTTTTAAGGAGCAAAAATGCATAGCTCCTAGGCTAAAGAATGCTAGCCCATAAAGAACCAGAAACAAAAGCTCTCTAATCAAAAACAGGTCTTAATCCATGAAGAATCAGAGACGAACTCTTTCTTCTCTCCAAAATGGAGAATCTGCAGTCAGATGGGACTGCTTCAGCCAATCACGTAACAGCAAACAGAACAGAGAAAACTTTCTCACAACAATGGTTGTTTACCTTTATGCAAAGACACAACACGGCTAGGCTCTCAGCTAGCTTACAAAAGATAAGAAATACTGAAAAACATGGTTGAAAAACATGCTGTTACACAGCCTTGAGGCTCAGAGAGAGAAAAATGGATTTTTCTGAGGCCTATTTGAAAATTGGCAATTTCAAGCCTTAGGAAATAGGTTCATTTCCTGACACGCCCTCCTTTCTGGAAAGGCAAACCGGGGGTTTGACTTTACCAAAAGGCATTATTTACTAATGTGAGCAAAGCAATTGAGCAAACAAGCTATCCCTTATATATATGTAGGATATCAAGCGTTAAAGCTTCTTCCAGTTTTAGCTACTGGAGGTACACGTTACATAAGTTACATTCTGCATTGCAAGCAAATTCAGGTATAAAACCTTGCTGGAACAAAAGACTTGGGCATTTTCAGGTACCAAAGGTTTTCCCTTTCCAAAACACATTTTGCCCAAACAGAACAACCTTTAAATCAGAAAACAGGTCAGTAACACCACACATGTCACAGAGGCCGCTTGTACGAGCCTCTGGAAAAATAAACAGATGATTAGCAAGAAACAATAACATTTCCCCCCTTCTTCGTCTTCTTCGATGTTGCACCTGCAAACAATTAAACAACCAGTTGAACAAAGTCTACTCAGAGTTCCGTTATCAGCTCTTCTTTCAGACGTCAGGAACATGTGCATCTCCTAGTAAACAAACTCAAGAAACAACCTTTAAGGTATTTATCAGAACACAGTCCAAAGGAATTAATCAAACAACCCCGCACTCTCATCCCTGTGAGGTTTGGGAACTAAACAGGCAACAGAATTGATGGCTTGACTAGCTTCTCAACTCAAGAGCACGCAGAATTCCATTCACTCTCCTCAGTACGTCGGGAATCTGGATCTGGATCTGGCCTCTGCTATTGCTGAAACCGCTAGTTGGGCTTCCCACAGCCATCTTTACGGACTACTCCCCTCTTCAGCTCTTAGCTTTCTCGAAGGGTAGTAAAACTCAGGGAAACACTGCATCCGGCAATTATTTCCCACTTCCCACTAGCTGACCAAAACAGCGTAGTGTAACAGCCTGTAGATAACACGTTTCAGAGTGGTGGATCTGGCCCACCCACTCTAGCAAACTTCTTCCTTGGACACGTGGAGGAGTCCGTTGGAGCTCTTCCACCTTTAAGCTGGTATCTCAAATACAATGAGGCAATTTGCAACTTCTCCAGGTCTTCAAAGACCAAACAGCACATGTAATCAGCAACTAGGAACTTCAATGCAGGAAAATAAATCTTATCTGAAGGGTTCCACTCCTTCTTCTTGGCTTTGGGGGAAAATTACTTCAGGGAACTGCTTCTGAGTGAAAATAGGCACTCTGTGGAGGTTTTGACTCCAATTCAACACAAAAGAGTCTTACTTAGGGCTTGGGGCTTGCTGGGCGTCTGGGGAAGTCTCAGAAGTCATCTGGACAAGCTTCACCCACCCTGGGCCCTTCCTTTTGGCTAAACATCATCTGGGCACCTTCTCCAAGAACCCATCTGGAATGGAGTCTGTCTTGGGGTGCTAACTGTGGTGAGGGGGTACATTCATCAGCCACTGGCTTACCTTCCATCTTGTAGGCTTGGAAGACGTCTCAGTCCCTCTGGAACCGCCAGCACTGGAAACGGCCCTCGGCCCACGGCCCTCAGATCTGGGAGTTAGAGAATCCGACTCAAAACAAACCGAAGAAGCAAACAGCTGCGATCCTGCTTTCCTTTCAGCACCCTTATCTCATTCCAAGGATGCAGTTTCTCAGCTTCTGCTGCAGACGCACACACGCAGGCTTTCAGCCAAACAAACAAGGCTTGCTTCTTCTTGCAGGGCAGAGACTCAGAGCATGCACACACACACAAAAAAAAACGTCTTCAAGAGGCGCGACGTGCCACCGCTGCCTCCTTGTCACAATCCAGCCGGCCCCACACACTTCTGGAAAAACCCCTGGAAACCAAAACAAACCTACACAGGGCGAGCTGGACGGCTAATTAGAATAGAGATACAACTCTCAACTGCTTATCAGCTCTTAAGGGGTTTTTAATTTGGTAGCGTGTTCAAAGATTTGTGTGTGTGAAAGGCAGCTCTTACCCTTTTTAGTCCAATGAAGACACGTTGTTCAGAAAAATGATGAAGATTTATTGATCAGGTTCATAAAGCATTAAAGTCAGAAGCACAGGTCAGTCCAATAAAGTCCACAGGCAAATCTAGGTAACCATTTTTAAGGAGCAAAAATGCATAGCTCCTAGGCTAAAGAATGCTAGCCCATAAAGAACCAGAAACAAAAGCTCTCTAATCAAAAACAGGTCTTAATCCATGAAGAATCAGAGACGAACTCTTTCTTCTCTCCAAAATGGAGAATCTGCAGTCAGATGGGACTGCTTCAGCCAATCACGTAACAGCAAACAGAACAGAGAAAACTTTCTCACAACAATGGTTGTTTACCTTTATGCAAAGACACAACACGGCTAGGCTCTCAGCTAGCTTACAAAAGATAAGAAATACTGAAAAACATGGTTGAAAAACATGCTGTTACACAGCCTTGAGGCTCAGAGAGAGAAAAATGGATTTTTCTGAGGCCTATTTGAAAATTGGCAATTTCAAGCCTTAGGAAATAGGTTCATTTCCTGACACCCTCCAATGTTCCAGACCGCGTCCGACAACTCCGAAGGAAGTGCCCTGGCACCAGGAGCCAACGCCCTGAACCGCGCCATCTGAAAGCGGGACAGGGCATCAGCAATGGAATTGTCCACCCCCGGCACATGGCGTGCGCGAAAGACGATGTTAAGCCTCAGCGCCGCCAGGACAAACGGCCTGACTAAGGACATAACCCGGGGGGAGCGGGACGTCTGCGAGTTGACCACCTGGACAACCGCCGCGTTGTCACACCAAAAGGTGACAACGGAGTTTACCCAGTGACGTCCCCACATGTTAATCGCCCCCCAGATGGGAAAGAATTCCAGGAAAGTCAGGTCCCTTACGACGTCGGAGTCCCGCCAGTGTGGCGGCCATGTGCCGGAGCACCAACGGCCATCAAAATAGATGCCAAAACCGCAAGACCCCGAGGCGTCGGAATGGACCTGAAAACTGGAAGAGAGGAAAAGGTCAGAGCGCCAAAAGGAAACCCCATTGAAGTCCCTAAGGAACGCCAACCAGACCTCCAAATCCTCCCTCATCCCACGGGTCAGCCTAGTTCTGTGGAACTTTTTGGTCAGGCCGGCCATCGCGTCACACAAACGGCGAGCAAAGGCACGGCCAGGGGCCACCACCCTGCAGGCAAAGTTGAGATGCCCGTGAAGCTCCTGCAATTCGTGAAGGGTGACCTTTTGTTTGGGCAGGAGCGCCTCTATCCTGTCAACCAGGCGCTGTACCTTGTCAAGGGGGAGGCGAGAGGTCATGGCCACCGTGTCCAATTCGATGCCCAGAAAAGTGAGGGTAGTGGCCGTACCCTCAGTTTTCTCAGGCGCCAACGGAACAGCCAACTCCTCCGCCAGGCGCTGAAACGACTGGAGCAGGTGAACGCAATCCCCAGTACCTGCGGGGCCCCCAAAAAGAAAATCATCCAGGTAATGGGCGACCCTGTCTGAACCTGCCTTCCTAACTAAGGCCCAGTGCAAGAAAGAACTAAAGCGCTCAAACGCGGCGCAGGAAATAGAACAGCCAAACGGCATGGCCCGGTCCACGAAATACTGGCCCTCAAAACGAAAGCCCAGTAGCTCGAAGTCCTCGGGGTGCACCGGCAACAGCCGAAACGCGGACTTGATGTTGCATTTGGCCAACAGTGCACCCGGACCGCAGGAGCGGACCATGCAGACGGCCTCGTCAAAAGACGTATACCGGACTGAGCACAAAGCGTCCGGGATAGCGTCGTTGACGGAAGACCCGGCGGGGTAAGACAGGTGATGAATCAACCTGAACTCACCCGGGGCCTTTTTTGGAACTAATCCCAACGGGGAAACTTTAAGGTTGGGGTACGGTGGGCTATCGAAAGGGCCCGCCACCCTGCCTGCCGCTACCTCCTTAAAAATTTGTGCTCTGGCCACTGACTCCATACCCACCAGAGATCGTAGGTTGGGCGCGTCCTGAGGCCCCCGCGCCCCCACTACAGGGATACGGAAGCCAAAGGTGAAACCCTCGGAAAGGTACTTGGCGTCAGTGGGTGAAGGATACTCACGCATCAGGCGGTCCAGTACACGGACCTTAATTGGGCTGGGGCCCTTTGCCAGGGGCGTTGTCAGCCCCGGCCCGCTTTGCCCCTTGCTGGTCCTTGCCCCTGCCCCGGCCCGGCCCCCCTCGGAAACAGGAGGTGGCGGGGTGGGCGCCCGCGCAAATTGAGCACTCGTGCTTGAACTTGCACTGCTTCTTGGAGCACCGACCTGAAGCGGAGTACTCCCAGCACAGCAGGCGGGCCGGAACCGCCTGCCCCGCTGACTGGCGGGGTACCTGGGCAGGAGTAGGGCGCTGAATCAGGTGCCCGCAATCGTACCTCTCCCCAAGTGCCGGGCGGGTGGGGGTCATGAGCTGCATCCAGAGCGCGGAGTGCATCTCATCCCAGCGCATACCGGGGCGTATGGCCGCGCGCATACGAAATTCTTCTTCATACGCCAGCCATGCCTGCCCCGGGAAGTCCACGTAAGCCCGGTAGATAATATCAAGGTACTGGAAGAGGGACACCGCCAGCTGGGGAAACGCCCTGGACAAAACACCGGCATAGATGAGGAAACCTGGAAGCCTATTGGCCCAAGTGCGGGGAGACTTCTTCCTCTTGGCCCTCTCCTTGTCCGCGTCGTCCGCCTTCTCCTTCTCCTCCTTCGTGGAGTCACGATTGAGGAGGGAGAAGAAATCGACGTACTCACCGCGGAGAATCTTGTCCCGCGTGGCGGGTAGCAAGTGGTCGCCCAGCGGCAACGATTGGTCGCCGTACGGCATGGCCAAGCGAGAGACCGAGTTATACCCCGTGTCCCCAAACGTAAAGCAAGGCCAGCCAGGGGCGACAACAGGGGCACCAAAGGGAGAAGTCAAAGGGGGCGGCGGGTAGGGTGCCCGCCAGGTAGCGGGCACCGACACTGCCGGGGGGGCGGAGCAGCCACTGAAGGAGCCGCCCCCGGCCACGAGGGGGCAGGCCCGGAGGGGGCCGTCCCCTGGGCAGCCGGTATGGGCGGCAACCATGATAGCCCAGGCGCAGCTGCCGGCGAGGGCGATGCCATGGCCGACACCTGCTGACACGGCCAAGGCCATTGCACCGGATGCGATGCCACCACTGTGGGCGGGTGCGCAGTAACCGAGGGCAGCTGCGAGATAACAGGGGGCAACTGGTGCAACACAGAGGTGGCAAGCGTGCCCGGTTTGACCCCATACTCACCACCGGCACGTGCGTCCGTAACAGCCAGAGCAACGAGGACTGGGTGGACACCGCTGGGCCTGGGCTCAGGTTCCACGGCAACCGGAGGCGCAGGATCCTCAATCTGACCCTCGTCCCCGTCCGGGGCCGGGTCGTCGGTGGGCCGGAGCCGCGGCAGATTAGCCTCAAGCTGGGCAATCCGTTGGTGAATAACCTCCGCCAGCCCGCTCCAATCGGCCGCAGTCGGAGTAGACACCGACCGCGCGGCCCTCCGGGCGGTCCGCCGGGAACTCGGGACCTGGCCCCTGCCAGCGGCCCTTTCCAAGGCTGCCACACGGGCCAGGAGGGCCTCGGGGCTGACGGGGGCGAGCTCAGACCCCTGGGCGCGGCGGCTGGGACCCCCTTCAGCAGTAGCCCTACAGGGGATGCGGCGAGGGCGAGGCACGGCCTGTTTTTTTGGGGGCCATAACTACCAGGCCTACTATCACGGAAATGTCAAGTGCAAGGAAGGGGACAGAAGGCTGAGTCAACCTTGAACCGCGTCAAGAATGAACTCACTACTTTTGGTAGCAGAGCAGCAGCGGACAAAGGGACCCCTCAACCCTTTGAATCCAGAGAGGAAGGGCACCGCAAGGGCTGCTAGAAGCCCGGTGCCAGCAACAGCCAAAGGACCAGCAGAACAGAGAACCAGGCCGCACAAGCAGACAGCCCAAAAGCCCCTGCGAATGCCAAGGAGGCCAAAAGTGGACGGACCTCGAGCCCTCCGGACCAAGGCAACGTCCGCAACGCGCAGGGGGCACCCCAAGCACCAGGGATAGCTGACCCAGGAATGCCTAAACGGGGTGGAAGATGACGGCCGGATCGGGTTCCAAAATGGCGGACGCCACCCCCGCAGGAGCCAAAATGGCGGGCGCAAGGGCCGGGCCACTCCAACGGCTGCCGTGCACTCCGAATAAGGGCCTGACGAACCCACCCCGCAGAGCCGCAACGGGACTAAGAAGACACAATAGGGGACGAACAGCTAGGCAACAAGAAAAAGCCTCGCCCAGGAAACAAGCCGCCGGCAAGCGAAGCAAAGCCAAAGGCTGCCTGCACACCCAGCCGCTCGCGTCGCCTGTCAGACGGGACTGGCAACGAGCGCAGGGAGTGCGCCGCCCTTATAAGGGCAGCGCTTAGCCACGCCCCCTGCGCTCGTCCCAGGCCCGTCTCTATTGACAGGCACTGGGGGCAAAGCGTGCGGCTGCCGCATTTGCCGCGGCCGCCCGACCAATGGGGTGTTATAAATATAAATGTTGAATGTGTCTTTGGCCAGAATCCTTATGTCTTCTGTACAGGAGAGAAGGAGGAGAAAAAAGCATTATTACATTTAAAATGAAATAGAACTTTGCTGAGAGGAAAATAAAATAAAACTAAACAGGAGGTGGAATTCTGCATTTAAATCTGAGTTTAGCTAACACTTGCTCTCTAGGCAGAATTTATAGGGGAAGTAAAGAATAGTATCTCTAATGAAGAAGTAGGATTGAATAAAAGGGGAAACATTTATTCTTTTCAAAATTGGTAGATTTTTGACACACAGCCCCAGCCCTTTCAGCTCTCTCCCTATCCCCTCTAAGCTGAACAAGTGGACCACTTCTTCCTTGTTCTATGGAGAGTATTGTGTTTCCCAGAATAAAATTTTGAACGAATGAGCTATGCTTGAGGAAAGAAAGAAAAAAAGAAAAGAAAGAAGAAATACAAAGCAAAATACTTCAATTATCTGTGTCATCCATGCTCAGACCTATTTTTTGGGAAAGGGCTCTTCAACACCCTGCATCCTTCAATCATGCTATAGACTTAAGCTGGTGCTTCACTTGAGATTGGCAACAGCATTTTAGTTAAGGATTAACCAATGCACAGCTGGGGAAATGACAGAATTCCCTCCAGAATCACATTCCAAAGGGTTTATTGTTCCTTGAATGCACAAAGGTAACAGGATTTTTTTTAAAAAAATATTCTAGCATTTATCTCTCTCCAAAGCAGCACTATAGATACCAGAGAAAGTTTCGTTTATTTAGAATTTGCCACCACAAATTCCAAGAGGTCAAAAAGACAGTACTGTATCATGGTACACATTTTCCTCTTCAAGTTGAAGTGACCAAATACTTGCCTATTGCAGAAAACAGCAAGAATATACATTTCCTTTCTCTTTGGCTCCCCAATAATGTCAACGAGATAAAATGTGAAATACCACTTTGTTTTGGGCTTTCTTTCACTGGCTATAATGGATGAATAGCCTTATTCTTTGCTGAGGACAAGTTAACATTTTGTCTAGCCCTGGTAAGAGTACTTAGATTGGGGTTCTCAACCTTTTTAAGTTGGGGGCTGGGTCACTCTCCCTCAGACAGTTGACAAGCCGGGCTGATGGTCCCCGCACCATTTACGGACGCTGTAAGTGTGTTTACGACAGCTACAGGCACATTTATGGCTGCTGTAAATGGGGTTGCAACATCCACAAACAAGTCCATGGCCAATTCCAGATGTGGTGGAACCTGGAGCAAGAGCAGGAACCTGGATCTGGCCCATGGGCTGTAGGTTGAGAACCCCTGACCTAGAATATGCTTGGCAGTTTTTTCTTCTCCACTTCAGTTCTATGGCCAATTTCAATAGCTGTCATTGTGTTCACAGTTTTCTATACTGAAGCCCCGTCAGCATCCACTGACTTTAGCCCCCAAACCCATGTGGATGATGTCTAGGTTCAGAAGCAGTCTGGAACCTCCTGACTTTATGTTTGTCCTGCTAAACATTGACTCATATTTGGATGGCTGTGGCACATGATGGTGCTACTCACCACAGTTTGTCCAGATGCTTCTTTAGTCTTTCTGGGCATGGCATTAAAGCTCAGAAAAGCTAATTTTTGTACTACAGAAGATACTTTTGGCGTAGGTATTCATGGAATTGTAGTCTGTAGTCTATAAAGTAACATGTCTAAACTCTGGCATTGCTAACCATTGCCAGGAAGAACTAAAGTAGATATTCAAGGCTGTTATAGTCAGTAGGTGCCAGACAGTTCCAGTAATTTTTAGTATTAATCTAAATTAATGACAGCAATGAGGATGACTGTCTAATACATTATTAAGAAGTCAGCATTAGCTAAGGATCCAATGAGGCACTGAATGCTGCAGGAGCAAAAGCTTCACTAGTACTTAAATTTAGAGCAGTATGGGAATTCTCAAGCTGTTTCTCTATTTACTTCCAACACCTCCAGCCAGAACTGCCAATGATAATGTAGTATGGAAATTATATTCTAAAACATCTGGAAGACCAAATGTTCCTCCCTCTAGTTTGGAAATAACTTCTTATGTGCACATGGATAGAACCATCTTTTTCTCCACACACTTCTCCATGTACACTCAATACAGAAAATAACCCATCTGTGAAGAAGAATATATTTCTCAGGAACATCCAGAATGTGGGCTGTATATATGCCTGGAAATCTAGATAATATTCTGCACATCTGGTGTACTAGACTTCAAGAGAACAGAAAAATGTACCTCATAGTGACCAAAATTATGCTGCCTAACATAAGCAAAGTTGTGAGTATTGGATAATTCCTCACTTGTAGATCAAGCACCACCACCACAGGTTTTGGAAGCATCCACACATACTGGCTTGGTGTGTGTGTGTGTGTGTGTATTTGCAGCAGGGACTGTCTATTTACTGATAAGCAACTGAGCAACACTTGCATCTTTTCTTATGTCACAGAACAGGAAGTCAGTACATTGGCTGATTGGTGCTTTCTGGAATTGAGTTAGGCTTCTGGAAACTGAAGTCCAAAAACCAAAGGTTGGGAAACGCTTCTTTATCACTTCACAAAGCCACTATAGCTGGCATATCTTTTGAGTCTGAACTGTACTGCCTTCTACTGTTACAGTTTTGTTATTTTTGTCTTAGAAAAAAAAATCCAGCTGAGTATTCCACAGATCCATAGCCTGAGTATATTTTCTGTTTCACATTTTTGAGACCATATCTAAGGGCAAATTTGTCCATCTCTGCTGCAATTCAAAATATCTTTTTTTAATGTTGTCACGATCCAGCCGGCCCCCACTCTTCTGGTAAACCCCTGGAAACCAAAACAAACCTACACAGGGCGAGCTGGACGGCTAATTAGAACAGAGATCCAACTCTCAGCTGCTTATCAGCTCTTAAGGGGTTTTTATTTGGGTAGCGTGTTCAAAGATTTGTGTGTGTGAAAGGCAGCTCTTACCCTTTTTAGTCCAATGAAGACACGTTGTTCAGAAAAATGATGAAGATTTATTGATCAGGTTCATAAAGCATAAAAGTCAGTAGCATAGGTCAGTCCAATAAAGTCCTCAGGTAAATCTAGGTAACCATTTTTAAGGAGCAAAAGTGCTTAGCTCCTAGGCTAAAGATTTCTAGCCCATTGAGATGCAGAAACAAAAGCTCTCTAATCAAAAACAGGTCTTAATCCATGAAGACACAGAGACGAACTCTTTCTTCTCTCCAAAATGGAGAATTTGCAGTCAGATGGGACTGCTTACCCAATCAGGTAACAGCAAGCAAGAGAGAAAACTTTCTCAAAACAACAGTACATTGTTTATACACGTGCCCACAGGATGCACTGGGGCTAGTCATAACATTGCTCTTAGCTTACAAAAGATAAGAAATACTGAAAAACATGGGTGAAAAACATGCTGTTACACAGCCTTGAGGCTCAGAGAGAAAAAAATGGATTTTTCTGAGGCCTATTTGAAAATTGGCAATTTCAAGCCTTAGGAAATAGCTTCATTTCCTGACACGCCCTCCTTTCTGGAAAGGCAAACCGGGGGTTTGACTTTACCAAAAGGCATTATTTACTAATGTGAGCAAAGCAATTGAGCAAACAAGCTATCCCTTATATATGTAGGATATCAAGCGTTAAAGCTTCTTCCAGTTTTAGTTACTGGAGGTACACGTTACATAAGTTACATTCTGCATTGCAAGCAAACTCAGGTATAAAACCTTGCTGGAACAAAAGACTTGGGCATTTTCAGGTACCAAAGGTTTTCCCTTTCCAAAACACATTTTGCCCAAACAGAACAACCTTTAAATCAGAAAACAGGTCAGTAACACCACACATGTCACAGAAGCCGCTTGTACGAGCCTCTGGAAAAATAAACAGATGATTAGCAAGAAATAATAACATTTCCCCCCTTCTTCGTCTTCTTCGATGTTGCACCTGCAAACAATTAAACAACCAGTTGAACAAAGTCCATTTAGAGTTCCGTTATCAGCTTTTCTTTCAGACGTCAGGAACATGTGCATCTCCTAGAAAAAAAACTCAAGAAACAACCTTTAAGGTATTTATCAGAACACAGTCCAAAGGAATTAATCAAACAACCCCGCACTCTCATCCCAGTGAGGTTTGGGAACTAAACAGGCAACAGAATTGATGGCTTGACTAGCTTCTCAACTCAAGAGCGCGCAGAATTCCATTCACTCTCCTCAGTACGTCGGGAATCTGGACCTGGATCTGGCCTCTGCTATTGCTGAAACCGCTAGTTGGGCTCTCCCTCAGCCATCTTTACGTACTCCCCCCTCGTCAGCTCTTGGCTTTCTCGAAGGGTAGTAAAACTCAGGGAAACACTGCATCCGGCAATTATTTCCCACTTCCCACTAGCTGACCAAAACAGCGTAGTGTAACAGCCTGTAGATAACACTTTTCAGAGTGGTGGCTCTGGCCCACACACTCTAGCAAACTTCTTCCTTGGACACGTGGAGGAGTCCAGTGGAGCTCTTCCACCTTTACGCTGGTATCTCAAACACAATGAGGCAATTTGGAAACTCTCCAGGTCTTCAAAGACCAAACAGCACATGTAATCAGCAACTAGGAACTTCAATGCAGGTAAATAAATCTTATCTGAAGGGTTCCACTCCTTCTTCTTGGCTTTGGGGAAAATTAACTTCAAGGAACTGCTTCTGAGTGAAAATAGGCACTCTGTGGAGTTTTGACTCCAATTCAACACAAAAGAGTCTTATTTAGGGCTTGGGGCTTGCTGGGCGTCTGGGGAAGTCTCAGAAGTCATCTGGACAAGCTTCACCCACCCTGGGCCCTTCCTTTTGGCTAAACATCATCTGGGCACCTTCTCCAAGATCCCATCTGGAATGGAGTCTGTCTTGGGGTGCTAACTGTGGTGAGGGGGTACATTCATCAGCCACTGGCTTACCTTCCATCTTGTAGGCTTGGAAGACGTCTCAGTCCCTCTGGAACAGCCAGCAATGGATCGGCCCTCGGCCCACGGCCCTCAGATCTGGGAGTTTGAGAATCCGACTCAAAACTCAAAACAGCAATCAGTTGCTTTCCTTTCAGCACCTTATCTCAGGAAAACACAAGCACTTTCAAGGATGCAGTTTCAGGCTGGAGACACACACAGACTTTCAGGCAAACAAACGAAGCTTGCTTCTTGCTGGGCCGAGATTGAGAGCATGCACACACACAAAAAAAACCGTCTTCAGGGTTCGTTTATCCCACCGCTAGGCCAACATGTCACAATCCAGCCGGCCCCCACTCTTCTGGTAAACCCCTGGAAACCAAAACAAACCTACACAGGGCGAGCTGGATGGCTAATTAGAACAGAGATCCAACTCTCAGCTGCTTATCAGCTCTTAAGGGGTTTTTATTTGGGTAGCGTGTTCAAAGATTTGTGTGTGTGAAAGGCAGCTCTTACCCTTTTTAGTCCAATGAAGACACGTTGTTCAGAAAAATGATGAAGATTTATTGATCAGGTTCATAAAGCATAAAAGTCAGTAGCATAGGTCAGTCCAATAAAGTCCTCAGGTAAATCTAGGTAACCATTTTTAAGGAGCAAAAGTGCTTAGCTCCTAGGCTAAAGATTTCTAGCCCATTGAGATGCAGAAACAAAAGCTCTCTAATCAAAAACAGGTCTTAATCCATGAAGACACAGAGACGAACTCTTTCTTCTCTCCAAAATGGAGAATTTGCAGTCAGATGGGACTGCTTACCCAATCAGGTAACAGCAAGCAAGAGAGAAAACTTTCTCAAAACAACAGTACATTGTTTATACACGTGCCCACAGGATGCACTGGGGCTAGTCATAACATTGCTCTTAGCTTACAAAAGATAAGAAATACTGAAAAACATGGGTGAAAAACATGCTGTTACACAGCCTTGAGGCTCAGAGAGAAAAAAATGGATTTTTCTGAGGCCTATTTGAAAATTGGCAATTTCAAGCCTTAGGAAATAGCTTCATTTCCTGACAAATGTAATGAAACTAGCACGGGCTACGGCCCAATCCATTATTGGAGAACAGGGCACAGTAATTTGGGTCCAATAAATCACAAGTACAGTAGGGCCTTCAGAAAAGTAGAATAATATTGAACTAAGTGCCACCTTGTGACCAGTGATGTGAGGCAAGGGAAAGTAAAAACCATTATACTGCAATACTTCAAATATTAGATTAGAAACAAGGAGGGCTATGTTCAATTTCCCATTCAATCATGAAGCTTACTGTGTTTTCTTTTGTCAGTCACTATCTATCAACCTATACTACCTCACAGGTTTGTTGTGAGGCTGGTTGGAAGTCAATCATTGTGCTCCCCTCTGAGTAGGATAAAGTGTATAATAAATTAATATACAAAACAATTATAAATAAATATCACTATTCATCTGTAGAATGTTGCAACATGTGCCAAAGCTAATATTCAGAATGATAACTTATAAACATTGTATTATAGAACTAATTAATAAAAGAATGTTAAAGAGATCAACATGTGTCTGATGTGCATTTGTATAATTAATGATAGCAATATACTGGAATTCTTGTTGAATATGTGCTACTTCTTCTAAACACTCTGATAAGTCAGCTGATCCCAACTCTTGGCAAATGAATGATCATAGCTGTGCTATGTTGCTGAATTATGTTTAATAACTTCCACTTGCTTATTGTTACTGGCACTATGCAAAAAGGTAATGTATCGTTGTGTGAAGGCATTTTTGCAAAATCCCATTCCATAGTTCTGTGAAGCTGTGAAAGATGAGAATGTTGCTTGTCATAAAAATAATTGAAAAGGGTCATGGTCACATCCCAAGGCACAGAACAATATAATATACTTTTATACAACATCAGTCAAGCTGAATTATTGTAGTAGAAGTAGTAGTATTTGAGACCTTCAAGAATCCATTGCCTGTGAAGTAAAGCCAAAAGTTTGAGGTCATGGATTAAAAGTGAACAGCTGTTGGTTTCAGAGGTTTTTGTCCTTAGAAACTGAAGGAACTGAAGTGTGTTATCAAACTTTTATTAAGACCAGATCACTCTGTAACTGCTGATTACACAAATTACCCAGCACAAGACTATTAGAATACAACACTTTAGTATTAGGGAGAAAATCTTTTAGTTATTGAACAACTGTGGCAGGCCTTTGTCTCCTTTCTCTGATTTATGTCTGCAGTTTTTGACAAAACAGATTGAGGTTAATAAGGAACTTAAAAAGTCAGAGGAACCATGACAACCATGTCAAAAGCCAACAACAAGAATAGTTTTGTAAATATTTTGTTCAACAGAGACCTTCAGTGATGGTAACAAAGCTAATGTTATTTTATATCAAGGTGTGTATGCCGAATATGACTTTAGTATTGAAAATGCTAGAGTATGGTGAGTTTGTGGTTGGATCATTTAGATCAGCATTGTCTGGAAGAAGCCTTTTCTAGATTTCTTCTAGTCTGCATACCAAACAGCTTTCAAAGAGAGATATAAAACCAAAGAGTTTTCTATCTTCCCTTTGTGTCCATCTGTCACAAATTGTATTGTCAATTGCAAAATATTATTTCTGCTGTGAGATCATTAATAGGTAACATCGAAGAGCAATTTCCAAAGACAAATCTAGAAGCAGAATATGAAATTACAAATGATGATGTCCCTACACAAACCAATCTTCTGCTGAGTGACACTGCTATTCAAAATTTGTCTATACCTTGACAGGATACATCTTTTTTTATTCTTTTTTGGTGCAATATATTTTACAAATCAATTAGAAGTGAGCATTTTATCCTAATGTCCTCCTGCTAGTGTAATAAATTGTGAAATGTGATATTATTTTATTATTGAAATCAATAGGTCACTCTGTAGCTGTGTCCTGAAAAATAGGGACCAAAATAGTTCTTAAAATATAATTAAGATGCTCCAAGTGTCATATTCTGAACAGAGTATGAAGGAAACTTGAAAATAATTTAAATATGATGACATGACTGACCGTGAAAATGCATTATTTCTTTGCTTTGATTTGATTGCTATGTAAAGTGAATTAAGTTTATAATATATCAAGTTAAGGTTTGGGTTTCCAGGAGAAATTACTAGATCCTTTGATGGTAGCTGTGTCAGGAAGGTATTATTTTCATCTCTTTCTGTTGTTGTTCAGTCGTATAGTCAATTCCAACCCATTGTGACCCCATGGACCATTGCCCGCCAGGTAGCAGTCAGGGGTGATTTCTTCTAAGATCGACCTATTTGTTCTCCTCGCTGACCAGGGGTCTCTCAAAACCCTCCTCCAACACCACATTTCAAAGGCACCTATTCTTCTGTGCTCAGCTTTCCTAATGGTCCAGCTCTCACAACCATACATTACCACTGGGAATACCATTGCCTTGACTATGCAAATTTTTGTTTGCAAGGTGATGTCTTTACTTTTGACTATGTTCCCCAGGTTTCTCATAGCTTGTCCCCCAAGCATCAGTTGCCTTTTTATTTCATGGCTGCAATCACCATCTGCAGTGATCTTTGATCCTAAGAAAGTAAAGTCTGTCACTACTTCTACTTCTTTCCCATCTGTTTTCCAGAGACTGTTAGGGCCTGTTGCCATTATCTTGATATTTCTTGATATTAAGTCTCAAGCCTTCAACCTAAGCATGAGCTTCTTTAGATCTTCTTCACTTTCTGTCATTAGGGTAGGCTCATATCTTAGCATATGATTTTGGATAGGAAAAAATGAGGTTTCTAATTCTGGGCTTACCATGTCTGCACCATCCCATTTCTAGAGAAATTGGGGACACTACATGAAACTGGAGGGAAGTGGTGCTTGTGATGTCACCAGATCAGTCAATTTGGTGTTATGGGGATGAACCCATATGATAACAGTGAGTCAAAGCAGGCAAGGGTTGTTAGAGAGAGCAAAACTGCTTTTTAGCCAACTCATTGTGAAAGTATACCAAAGGAGGAATCTGAGGAAGTGAGCTCAGAATTGATGTAAACTCCAGATAGAACAGATGATTCAACAGCATAGATTCAACAGCAAATGGTAGGAGGAAGACCTTTTGTTTATGTTTTTGGTAGCTTAGCAACAGTTTGATTCCCAATTTCTGCACAACGGAATGAGCTCCTGTTTTTGTCCCAGTTCCTGCCAACCGATCAGTTCGAAAGCAAGAAATTGTAAGGAGATAAATAGGGACCACTTCGGTGGGAAAGAAAACAGCATTCCGTCCACTCTGGTGTCTAGTCATGCCTGCCACATGACCACAGAAACATCTGCAGAAGCAGAAAGCACTGGCTCTTTGGCTTTGAAACAGAGATGATCACTGAACCCTAGAGTCGGCTATGACTGGCTTTTGAGCAAGGGAAACCTTTAGCTTTACTAGCAAGTAGCAGAGTATTCTCAGGGCTTTGATGAGTTAGTTTCATCAACCTGCTTAAATTACTCCAAATAATTGAAATAAGAGATATTTTATTCACATAACTTCCATGAATTGATCCATCCTTGATAATATATTTAGTCTGAAACAATTTTGCTCTTGAGAAAACTGGGTTAGACAGACAGAGAATGTAACTTGTTGAAAGAGCAGAATTCTTATCAACCATTGCAGCATACTACTGACTATGTTCAGGGGCATTATTCTTATTCAGGTAAATAAAGATTTTTAATTTCAAATACAATTGCAGGTGAAAGATGATACCTTTGTTCGATCACTAAAATAATCAAATTTATGTGAGCTTTCGTGATTCAAGATCACATATTCAGGCATGCACCAATTTCTTACGTATAGTGTGGGACAATTATTAACAAGAGTCCAAAAAGTTCATTGTAAGATGTTATGCCAATCTTTGTTTCTTAGAGATGAGTTGGTGGAAAACATCAGGCTGCATCTGACATCTCTTCCATTTTTACAAACGCAGGAAACATGGTATGTGACAAATCAGGGAAATGATGGGAATGTTCCTTTCATTCTATTGTCCTTGGATTTATCCTTAAACATCTGTATTTATATTCCAGTTACTGCCATAAGGTACAGAGAAAGGAGGGTGGATTTTTTTTAAAGCAGTTTGGAAGCAAAACACAGAAAGATACAACAGGAAAAGGTCAAGAAAGAAATTCAGTGAATTATCACAGGATAAAGAATATTGTTTACATTTCCTTACTGATTGTATTCTCCTCTTAGCAAAGGGTAGTGACTTTCAAAGCCCTGTTGGCCATGAGCTAGTAATTCTTACTGAACCTGACCTACACCATAATTTTGTTGTGAGGATAAAGAGGAAAGAGAGAAGCAAGAACTTTAACGGTGCCTGGGGCTTCTTGAACTAATGTTTGGATCAAATATAAATTATAAACAGAACAAAATATACATTGGAAATACAGAGTTTGCATCACAAATTATTTCAAGCACTAATTTGTAGTCAGAACATTGAATTTCTGAGAAAGAAGCAGTCTATGTTGAGTATGAGGTATTCACTGAGAACACATTGAACAGTTTGAGAGAGATGCTTACGAAAGGATATCTGAAGACAGGAGCATGTTAAATATGATACTGTTTGGTAGGGCAGCTGAGATTTATTACTGCCATCTACTATGCTTATTTGCAGCATCTGCTGACATGCGCACAATTAATTTTGTTCTCAGAGTTAAGTAGCTGGAGGCAGCCAATCTGCAAACTCATCTAAGTGCTGAAGTGCACTTTAGAAATACAAAAGTGTTTCTCCTCCCAAGCTTGGCCACATCTAACATAATTATGGAAGCAATTGAGATGAATAGAAGATAAGTTATTTTAAAACCTGAAGAATAGCTCCTGTCATCCAATGTGATGGAAGGAATAGTGGAAGCACTGTTACATGCTTTATGGTTTGCTTAGGAAAAAAGCACTGAATTTTTGTCTAGGTTCAAGTAGAGTCTCTACAGGTTCAAAATCAAACATTACAACTCTTACTCCTTTAGATGCATAAGACTCCCACCATAATTATTTAAATTGCCCTTGAGGTTTTTATAGAATCATTCTGACATGTATCACTTTCACCTAAGCAGAACTGTCCAATTTAATGTAGAATTTGAGGTTTCATGGCAGGGTGTGTGTGTGTGTGTGTGTGTGTGTGTGTGAGAGAGAGAGAGAGAGAGAGAGAGAGAGTTTAATTAGGGCAGGTGGAAATCTTCAAAAGATGCTATGAAACCCTAGCTTCACAGTGTGTGGGATTTTACCCACTAAAACCACCTCCCATTATGCCCCGCCACCCTGTGCAACCGCCATCAGGCATTACTTCACTGGGGACAGACTGGCTTTAAGAACCCTCCTCCAATTTGGCTACTCGCCGTCCTTTTCTATGCCTCTGGCTGCTCTCTTCTCAGTTAGACATTGCAACCCAGGTAGTCTCCCTGCTCAACATCTTGCAGATGTCTTCCAGAAACAGCTGTCATTGAAAATGCTTCTGTAGAATTTTCCATTCTGCATCAAAAAGTGGACAGTGAAAAAACACATGTTCCGCATCTTCCTGCATGGGATGGCAGATAGGGCATGAAGCATCATTATCCAGCCTAAAGCAGTGTTGGTAAGCTATAAAGCAGCCATGCCCCTTCAACAGCTGTGTGAGGTAATAATCCACCTCTCCATGCTGTCTTGTTGTCCCTTGGTCAATGTATCCCAGATCTGCTGCCATCACACTGTCCTCTTTGTCCTGGCTTCCATGGCAATTGTTTGTCGTTCCATCACCTGAGTTTCTCGTCCTCATTGGTAACTCTCCACCCATTCCTCTGCCATCAGATGGATTGGTATCATATCAACAATGGCACACATGACATCATACAAAACCATTTGAAATGCCTGAATCACCTGTAGGGCATATGGTATATCAAAGTTATTTGTCGCACATACAATGTTCCTGCCATGGCTTCCAACCAGATTGGGGCTGCATATAGCAACATGGAACTAACAACGCTTGAGAGGAGTCTTCGATGACTCTGCCACAGGCCTCCAATATTTGGCATGATCCTTGTCAATACGTTACATATTGATCCAGCCCTTGTACTCACCATTTGCAAATGCTCACTGAAACATAGCCTGGCATCTATCTAGACACCCAATTATCATAGTGATGGCTGAAAGAGTATACAGTCATACCTCGCATAATGAATTTAATGTGTTCTGCGAGGCTGCTCACTATGCAAAAATTTTGCTATGCGAGTCAGACTCACATAGCAAATTTTTCACTATGCGAGCTGGACTTTTCCCTATGGAAAAACTCACATAACGAGCATTTCTATGGGGAAAACCCAGATAGCAAAAATTTTGTTATGCGAGTCAGACTGCTTAGCAAAAACTTGCTCGTTATGCGAGTTTTTCACTAAGCGAAACGCTCATTATGCGAGGTTTGACTGTACTGCAGCCTCTAACAGTAAAAGTGATGGTGTCCCTAACTTTCCTACTGGTCACGGGAACTGCCTTAATTTTTTGATATGCTAGGTGCAAGCCAGCTAACAAGAGCCACTGACGAATTTTGGCAACACTCTCATTTGTGGTTTGGACAACTTCCTCCAGATGTTTGGTGACAATGACTACCACCAAATCATCTGCAAGCCCAACTGTCCTTGTCCCTTCTGGCATAGACAACCGAAGCACCCCATCATACATAATATTCCATAATAAGGGACCAAGCACCAAACCCTGTGGAACACCTCCTGTGATGTTATAGGTTTGAAGTCTGGCATCGGAGTTATACATCAAGGTTCGATCTGTGAAATAACTCATGATTATGTGTCTGGTGTGTGTGTGCGTGAATAAGCATGCTAATCTCTTCAAAATTATTTTTCTTTTCTTAAATGTTCTTTTTAAAAGAGATTCACCTAGACTGGTCCATCTAGACAAGGGCTCATCAAACTTACCTCTCCAGGTGTTTTTGGACTTGAGTTACCAGAAGCCCTGATCAGCAGGTGTACTGACTTGGCCTTCTGGAAACTGAAGTCCAAGAACACCTAGAGAGCCAAGTTTGATAACTCCTGCCCCGGACTGCCAAAAAGACAAACAAGTGGGTCCTAGAGTAAGTCAAGCCTGAGTTGTGTCTGGGGCAAAAATATTGAAGCTGACACTGTCCTAGTTTCACAAGAAGGCAAGATATTTTGGAAAAGACAACATCGCAGGGGAAGGTGGAAGGTAACAGGAAGCAAGATGGATCAAGTCCTGAAGGGAAGCTACAAATATAACTTGCAGGAATTGAACAGAGCTGTTAAGAACAGGACATTTTGGAAATCTTTCTTTCATATGGTTGCTGTAAGTTGGAGAAGACTTGATGACACATAACAAGAAGAGCAACTGGGCTTTTGTTTTTTGCTCATAACCCTTTGGTTTGTGTACATTTTTTCTTTCTTTTGACCTTTCATGTCCCAAAACGTGTAAGACACATGGACAGAAACTTAACAAAACTTCCAGAGCACATTGCTCTCCACACCACATCAGGCTTAGACAGAAATGTAATTGGGGCTTCAGGCAGCATTTTACCCACTTATTTGATGGGTGGGGTGTAACATGAGTGCTTTAAGGAATTTTAGTCATGCATACACATCATTATTCCAGGTGAGGAAAAGATCAATCAAAGCTCTGAAAGACTCCATTGTGAGAGGCCCCAGGGGTGAACTTTCACTTTCCTGCTCTATCAGTAGAAAGGGAGAATAGCTGCTGAGAGAGGCCTGGACAGAAGCTAATTACTGGGTCACAAAAGAGCACTTTTTCATACATAAAACGAGTAACACAGATGCCATGAAGAGAGACCCCCAAGAAAGGTGCAATTAACAATCAAAAGAAGTCAGACAAACAGACAAGCAGAAGCAAAGAGAGAAGAGACTGGAAATGTCCCATTAATACTTTCTCTTTTTCCCCAGCAAAAGTCTTGCTGAGGGTTGATATTCTTTCATGGAGGGGGATGTTCTTCCTCTTTTTTTCCTGGAATTATTAAATAATTAATGTCCTCCATCCAACAGATCATTTATGGGTGAATATCCACGTAGGTGAAAAAGCAAGGAAGAAATACAAAATGTAACATTTGTAATGGAACGCTTCCTGGTTAAAAATTGCTCTCTTGGCCTGCAGGTCATAGACACATCCTAAAAACAAATCTAGAACTCATTAATTTTCTGCTTTTTTCCACTCTGGTGTGTTTTCCTTAGCAGTTGAGAGTGAAAAGAATGATTGTGAATTCTGAAAAGGGATAAACAGTTATACTCGCCGCCACCGCCGCCACCACCACCACACACATTTACATTTTTGGAAACTGATTGTATTTACTTTAGCATGCCTGTCAACAGTTTGTGTAAATACTATTTCTTCCTCCTCCTTTTCCTCTTCCTCCATGTCTAGGTCAGACATGAATCTGCCAAAATGAAGCCACCTTTAAGTGAATTCATGCTGTAGTTCCTTTTGCTTGACCTAGTGTGAGAAAGATTAGCTGGTACAAGGTGGCTGTTGCCTGTGGTACATCTGACTGTGTTTCAAAAATAACACAGTCTTCAAGGAGGTTCTTTCTGTGTATCCCAAGTTGGCTACTGAAATACAGACAACTATCATTCATACTTCATTGATCTATTAGTCATTAGATAGCAGGGCTGGGCAGGCAATGCAAATGCTGGATGAAAGTCCAAGAGAAGTTTTCTCACTCCATTTCCCAAAGTTTTATAGTATAACAGACCTGATAAAGGAAGTATATTATGATCTTTGCATTCAAATCAGTCATTTTCATCCATTAAATAAATTATAGGGTTCAGCGTGTACTTGATAAGCCTGAATTCTCTGTGATAGAACTGGGCCTTGTTTCTTTTTGGAATTTCTTCAGGCATCACTCAGAGTAGGAAACACCTAGATGGGTGGTGTAGAAAAGTAATAAACAAGGAAATAAATAAATGGTCTTTCACCTTACTTTCATTGCACATTGGTCTTAATGCACAGTAGAGAAACACCAAGGGAGGCTGGTGTTTCTAAACCAAATCAGAAGCTTCCACCAGAAACCTGAATGTAAATGAGGTCTTTGTGTACAGGTTAACAGCATGCAATATATATTTGCTGGGGAAGAGAATGCCAAGAAGACACAGACATCATGTCACACATGCATGTGGTAGTTCTGTAATAAATTAAATGAAGCCGGTAGCTCTCCATGGCAGTGCCCAAGAATTCACAGACAAATGTAATTCCTTAGAAAGCAACTGGCCTTGTACATAAGGCACCATTTATGCATTTGACAGTTGAAAAGAAAGCCGGGACAGAAGCTTTTATTATATTGGTTTAGGATTTAGGGGACTTCAGGCAAGAAATTCAAACAACAGAGGATGCTTTCTAAGGGTAAACTGCAAAATCCTGAAAATTGTGGCTTGTAAACTGAAGAAAGTATTAGAACACAGCATGAAAGTTGACTGCAAAGAGACTGGTTGAATTATTCAGTGTAAACAACATTCATTCAAAGTTTAGCCTACTTTTCAGCTTGTGAATTGTTTGCAAAGCAATTTGAAGACTTATGAATCTAATAAAAATGCATAAGGATTTGTCATTGAGCTGTTTGCAGCTGTTCACCACTGTCAAAATTCACTGCTGGCTCACAACATAGTGGTGATGGGGCCTATGAAAGAAAACTGAAAAGAGCAGGGAGCTAGAGTATAACAGGCTGACTGAAGTAGCCAAACCAGAATTAAGAAGTCTGAAATCTGTAAAGCTGTTTTGGTTCTTGCAGGATTCCTAGTTTCTTAATGGGCCCACATTTTCTGTTTTCTTAATTTTTATTGTTTTATATTTTGTTCTTGTTTCTGCTTTCAACATTCTTTATGGCTTGGTACAACAACAACTAGGTGGAAGTGCCATATCTCACCCATAAAGAGGTGGCACGAAATGAGTTAAATGTTCAAATATAATACTTGGTTTGTAATTTGTGTAACTGAAACTGTGATATAATGTTAAAATCATATTGTTATATTGAGGCGGACCCTGCTGACTAGCAATAGCCATGCTGACAAAAAAAAATCACTTTGTTTAGGCAGGCAGGGTGCTAAGAAGCCAAAAAAATTATCATTTTCAAGGTTTAAATACAGCTAGTTTCCAACAGTGAAAAACGGTGGGTCTGTGCAGAAGGGGTAATGTAATCATGTTTTGCTGAAATATTTTGTTTAAGTAATCTTGTTAGATAAGGCACTTAACTGAGAACACGCATGGCTAATGTTAATGTACTTTTTACTTTCCTAATGTGTTAAGACTGCTTGCTTATTACATCTTAAAGTGTGAGAGAAACAGGATTTTTTTCTTTCACTTTTCACTGTGTTCTGCTTTCCCCTTCAGCAGATCTGGTATGGGTCCTTATCTCACTTCTCTCTGATGCCTTACAACAGGGATTCTCAACCTGTGGCCAGTGGGCCAGATATAGCCTCTGACACTGTTTTCATGTGGCCTACCACCACCTCCACCACATCAGGAAGTGCCATGTGGTGAAGGAAAGGCAAAATGGCTGTCTGGCCCCCAAAGCTGTCTGAGGGAGCGTGACCCGGCCCCCGGCTTTAAAAGGTTGAGAACTCCTGCTTGAGAAACCTCTTCTTGGTTAACTTTGTAACTGAAAGTATTTTGCCTTGATCAGTGGTGGAATGTCAAAAATTTTACTACCCCACCGTGATGTCATCACAGTGTGGGCGGAACTGACGTCATGATGTCATGCCATGGACGGGGCCAAAGAAAAAAAAATACAAAATAATAAAAATAGGGAGCTTCAGGCTATAGGGAGCTTCAGGCTAGCAGCTTCTCTTCCTCCTCCCCATTTGGGAGGACAGCAAGAAGGCTTTGCATATGTGCCAAGCACTAGGCGTGCATGCACACCAAGTGCTTGGCGTGCATGCACAGTGGGGGAACCAGTGAAAAGGTAAGCCCCGAAGGTGGTTCCCCCCAAAAGCTGCTACAGGTTCTCTGGGACACTGGGAAAAGTTACTACCGGTTCTGGAGAACTGGTGAGAACCTGTTACATCCCATCACTGGCCTTGATGTGATGTGATGTTCTGCTATATTGATGAGATTATTGTGTTTTAAAATAAGACAAGTTCACATTATTACTCTATTGTTTCATATTCTATCATTGTTGCAAGTTCATACATGTCTCCTAAGCAGTTTTGTTTATTTCATATATCATTTTATGAGCTTTATGCATTTGGCAGGTAGTTTCACGCTCACGTTATGTTTAATAAATGTTAAAGAGAAATTTCTTGGAAATGTTTAGTGTCTCTTGAATGTTGTAGAAAGAGTGCATATCTGTTAATTCTTATATGAAAGGATACCAGTAATTCAAAGCCTCAAGTTTTGTTTTTTGTTTTTTGCCCCATTGGGACTTTGTCGATCAAAGAACCTAATTTCTATAAATCAGAGAAAACTCTTCTTTTCCTGTGGTATTTTAAACAGGAATACTTTTCCTTCTCTACTCTAAAGAAAGTTTCGATACAGACACACACACTCAAAGGGCAAAAGATGCTAGTATAAAATCTTGGCAGTATGTGGTAGTACCACATCTCTGGAATCCCTTCATTAGTGAGGAAAGCTTGGGGTTCACTTTTTTTTCCAGAAACAGCTGAATAAATGAATGCTAACTAGTGTTTCCAATCAGGATGGGATTCTGGCAAGACCATCTGGAAGTCACTTAGCAGACATTAAAGTAGGAAGATCAAAGAATAATCACGTAAAATAGGACTACATTGATAAGAACATGTTTTATGCGAGTACGGAGCTATTCAATCACGATAGCACTTACGTTCATGTAATTTATGCACTACCACATGTACAAAAAGACCTAGTAAATGGCCTAGATAAAACTATTGTAGTAGTCCTCTTCTGGCCAAAAGTACTCGAATTATTTTAACATTTTAATTTGCATTGAATTATATTTCATATACATCCATAAGTGTAAATTGTGCAACATCCGTCTATTTAGAGTTGCCATAATTCTCTCCCATGAAACCAGGACAGAAGGATACTTACAAAAATGGGTGAGTTATCTACAAAATAGCCTTTTTTTAAACAAACATAATATAATGACAGCTATAAAACACTTTCACATTAAATATATCAATACATAAATGAATTTATTTACAACAGTTAATTCTTACACCAATCATATTTCACAGAAGACTGTACTTTGTTTAAGTACTTGGACATTTTCCCCCATTACACTGACACAATTGGTACAAGCCATGTTATATTGAATGTCAAGAATGGCCCTAATTGATGATAGAGTTAATCTGTTCCTCTCATCAGTCCACTGGGCATGCATCAGTGAAAACAGTTTCTACATTGGTGTTATGTCCTGGAAGTGGAAAATAAACCTGTGCAGTCCTCAAAAGCTCAGAATACTGTTCTTCTGAAACACACATTTTAAAACAATACCCACTTTTCATGTGCCAACAAAACATCAAACTTAGCATGTTTTTTCCTCATTAACAATTGATTGAAATTTGACAAACTGGTCAAACTACCTTCATTGAGATCACCTTTTCCATTTTCATTTGGCCATTTTAAAGTACATTCTACTTCATCCCATGAAATTGATGTCTGTAGAAGGACCCAATCAAAATGTTTCAGATCAGACAGTGACTCAGTCCACTTCATTAAGTAATTTACAGTGTCTTCATAAAACGACATACATTCATCTTTACATTTGACAAACCTGTTTTTTGATACATCTGCTAACAAAGTATTTTCAAGTGAACAAAACCTTGATTTGCCTTTCTCTCAAAGTTTTCATTACATTCAACAAAAATCATTTTAACCTTATTTACTGAAATGTCTTTTTTCTCAATCCTACTTATACCCTTCTGAAATGCTCATCTGTGCACTTAAAAACCAGAAATAGACTTCCCCAACTTCATCCTAGAAAAATGATTAAGTGAACTGAACATTTTTCCAGTGCCACAAAATATGATTTTAGTGGTTAAAACATATGTAGGATTTTCCCTTTTCTTACCAAACCTCCAAAATTGGTATTTGTATTATCTCCCCAAATGAGCTAATTTCCCCATCAATTCCATTCTTTACCATAACATTATGAAGAAATTCTGAGACTGTATAATATTTTTTATTTTTTTAACTCTGACAGTTCTAAAAGGTTTGACCCTTTTCTTTGTCAAAGTATTGCACAATGACTGGAAATATCTTATATTTGAGATTATGTGCATCTGTACTAATTCCAATAAAGTCATATTTACAAAGGCTTTCCTCCATATCAGATTGAATATAAGATGAAATCACATTGTTCACAACTGCCTCAGATTTGGTCTTTGCACTTTTTTTTTTGCAATTTTTGAGTCCATAAACATTTCCTGAAACAATTTGCTAGTACATTTAGTGGAATTGTATTAATGGTGATGTTATACAGTATGAAAAGCAAACACTGCCTCAGCTGCTGCTATTTTCCTTTCTTCAGATTTATTTATTGTGGAAAAACCTATTAGTCACTTATTGGATGATGAAGAACTCACAGCATTCCAATGCTTTGCAGTAGCAATGTGGTTGTTTAAGTCACTCCTTCTCCCATATCCAATCAAGAAGCAACAACTGTAAACATAATAATATTTTCAAAAGATAGTGCTGTTAACTATTCTAAAATAGCATAAACATTTTATCTTACTTGTATAATTGGCACATTGCTTCAAACTCTGTTTGTCCTTTTTTAAAATTAAATTAAATTTTCCATTCCATAGCCATTTAGATTTTTGCTATAAACATAACAATTATAAACAATGCTGGTGATTAAAGATTAAATGAAATAAAATATTACAATTATAATTCTGAATTGCACCAAATGAATGCATTGTCCACACACCAACAACCGACACGTGAATGAGGAAACAGAATCACTGAACAGGAAGTGCTATTCTAAGTGGATTCATTCCTGATTTATTGCTACCATCTATTGTACTTCTGAGAAGACATGATCAAGTTACATCCTCAGTTCCAGAAAAGGCATTGGTCACACTTAATCAGGTGGTGGAGTGAGGAGAGGTCATTAAGATTTGTCTCCAGGTATACTCCAACTCCAATGTGACAGGAAATCATGCTTTTGATGGCAAGAGTTCAAATTTATTTTAATGGTGTGTTATAATTCACAAGCAGTAAGCTTTAAAAATCTGGGACTTTAACATGGTTTTTATAGAACTGGCCAGGACAATTATTCCAACCTTGAATCCGGGACAATCCCAGTTTTCCAGGATGCCTGACAACCCTACCTCTATTCTACTATATTTTATACTTTCTTCTAATGCATTTTTCTGTATATGCCTGTCAGCGTCTCCCCCTGCCACTCTGACCTTGGTCAGAGGGAGATATGCCACCCAACAGGACCCTTACACCCATGATCCCTCTTGATCATTCTGTGTTGGTCTTGGAGTGCCAAAGCCCCAGTCACAAGCACCTGGACTTAGGAAGTCTGCCCTGGCTTTGCATTGGTTGGATCAAACAACCCCCAAACCATCTGAGGATTTTCAAGGCTTCAAGCCTCCTCAGCTGAGGGACTATGGCACCATTCACACACTGTTATAAAAACAGAATCATATTTATCGGAGGGAAAGAAAGGAAAACCCTAGAGACAGACATTAAACCCATTTCCCAAACAGTAACAAAATCTGTCTAACATACCTTCAGCTTCTTCCCACCACCTTCACTTTTCCCTTTCACCACTTTATAAAGAACCCAGACTATGACTCAGCTTATCTAACCTCCACCTCCTGCTACACCCCACCAAGCCTACTGAGACATTTCCTTTAAAGCCCAACAATACTCTGGAAGGTGCACAATACCATGACAATGCCACAATGAAGAGTTTTAGGAAGCCAAAAAAGTCTCCACCCCATCTCCATCTCTCTCTCTTTCTCTCTCTCTCTCTTTCTCACACACACACACATTTTGATATTCCTCAACTACACTGCTGGCCTTAGATAATGAAAACTCTTTACTCTTGTGTCATTTTAGTAAAATATTTTAGTAGAACAACAAAGCTTTTAGTTCAAATGCTTGTAAGTAATTTTAGAGCTTCTGCCTGACTTTGCCTGATTTAGTCAAATAGTTAAATCTGTAAGGTTTTTCTACCTACTGTGCAACTGGATTAGATACCTCTGCACTTTTTCCTACACCAGATCTGCATTTATGAAACGAGCATAGGGGTGTGAAATACAAAAATTGTGATAATTGTGCTGATTTGGGTTCCTTCTTGAGTATCTTTTTTTTGTTTTCATAAAAAAAGTTTTGCTCATTATTTTGATTTAAATCAAAGGAACCATCCCATTTCTATTTCAGCATTTATGTTTTTAGCAGTGTAAAAGCCTAAAGAACCCTTAACAACTATTCTAAAAGTAGAGGCATGAGACAGAGAGTCAGTCTACTCCAAAAACAGGCAAAATAACATAAAGGATATATATAGGTCACATTTAGTTGGCAGGTAGTGCTGGGTTAGGGTGGCAGTGGTGATTCCCTCAGGGTGTCTTTGTACAAGATAGTCTGTATATTCTTCACATGATTTCTGTGTATCAGCGAGAATGCAGGGAATACCATGAGGCAGGCATGCGATATGACTGGTGTCCATTCATGTGAATGGAATTGGAAACATTCACATGGATGCCTCCATGAAAAGTTTGCCTGTCAGTTGCTGGCACGGTGCAGCATTGAATGAGGGCTAGAGATTCACCCATCCAGACCGGGTGGCGGTGGAGATTAGCTTTCCCTGCTCTGATGCCAGGTTTAGGACTATCAGCCCCAAAATTGGTATAAGGGTTCTGAATAATTCAATAAACATGGTCCTAGTTTTAAACCACAGCAGCTTGTGTCTTGCCTCTTTATTTCATGGGTGTGTGCAGGGGGAAGGGGACACCGGTATAGGCAGGCTGTCTGGCAAAACCAAAAATAATCCAGATAAATAAATAAAAAAGAATTAAAAAAACCACACACATGCAAATAGAAAACAAAAAAAAAGGAAAGGATTCAAAATGGAGGCAGATGTTCAGCAAACATCTTTATTTGAAAGTTTTATATTGTGGATATTGTTGTGATTTAGCTTAACTAGATCCTTTCCCATGGCATTCATGACAGTTGTCTGTGTGCAATATGAATTTAAACCCTTAAATCCATCCAAACTGACAAGGCCAGAATGAGGCAATCACTAAACCAAATGGTAATATGGCATCCCACTTGCATGGCTGACTGACAATTTAATTTTATTTCAGATCTGACAATGAGATATGGTTCTCTGCCACTACTGAGGGAATCTGCTTACCATATATACTGTACAGTCATACCTCGCATAACGAAAATAATTCATTCTGCGAGGCTGCTCACTATACGAGTTTTTCGCTATGTGAGTTTTTTCTGCATAGCGAAAATTCCTATGGGAAAACTTGCATAACAAAAATTTCTATGGAAAGGCTCGCATAATGAAAAATTTTCATTATGTGATTTTTTCCCATAGAAATGCTCATTATGCGAGTTTTCCCATAGGGAAAGTCCGACTCACATAGCGAAAATTTTTGTTATGCCAGTCAGATCACTTTTTGAAAAAACCGCTCATTACGTGAGTTTTTCGCTATGTGAGTTGCGTGTTAAGCAACATTTGACTGTATAAGCCAACCTGAATATAAGCCAAGGTACCTAATTTTGACCTGAAAATCCAGGAAAATAGATTGACCCAAGTATATGCTAAGGGTGGGAAATGCAGCAGCTGCTAGTGAGTTTCAATAATCAAAATACATGAAAAATAGTAAAATTAATTAAATTGTTGGTGCATCTCAGTCCAGCTCGGTCTTGGGACCGTCATGGTCGTTGACCTGAGTATAAGCTGTGTCCCCTTTGGGGGGCTTATTTTTGGAGCTAAAAAACTTGGCTTATGCTCGAGTATATATGGTAGTTTAGGTGATATAGGAGGGCTGCTTTCCATACCCATTTCTTATGTTAAAGAGGAGGGAATGTCCAGTGTTCTCATGTAACAGAGTCTGAGGCTATATTTGTTGTCTTCAATAAATGCTTTCATTTTCCAAATGGCATGGCTGGTCTTGCTGAATCAGAAAGAAATTGCTTTAACTGAATGTGTGGCATATAGCATTCTCTTAGCTGTGTGTACTTTTGCTGTGCTAATAAAGAGAGAAGTATATTTATGAGGCTATTACTAGACAGGAAAGGTAAGGAGAAAAAAGTGGCACACTATGGAAATAAGTTATATGTTAGCAGTTTCTGCAAAAAAAAATCTGAAAGAGCTCTCTTTAAGACACAGAGAAGTTAATGGGAAATGATCACACATTATGTCAGTAGTTATTAAGTTTTTTAAAAATTACTGTTGGATTGAAAACAAGAAGTTTTAGCTTAAACTACTGTTTAAATTTACATTCATATGAGAAAAGTCTTACCAGAATAAAAGTGAAAAATCATATCCCCTATTATTTCCTTCCTTCCTTCTTTTGTTTTGTGTTTTGCATTGAAGGACCTGTGTTGTGAATTTCTGAAAAAACAAAGTAAAACAATGACACTTCTATGAGTATTTTGTGCACTCTCCCTAATTCTCATCCTTCCAACATAAAGCCTTCTCTTGCTTTCTCTTTCTCTCTGAACAAAAAAAACAGCTCTAATCATTTTCTGTTTTCCAGTGAAGAGTCTAAAAAAGGGGGATTCTAAGAAAAAAAATAACTATATTAATTGTAGGAAGATTTAATGCAGTGATGTTATTGATTGGCATACTGATCAATACCCTGTTCGCAATGCTCACATTTGATCAGCATCGATCATGTGCTTTTCACCTCTTGCCTAATGGATGCTTCAGAACAAGTTATGTTGCCATGAAATGTCCTACTGATAGCATGCTCTACTGATAACATGTTCTGGCCTTCCTGCAATTTCCTGTATATGTCTGGAGGACAAGACTTGTTTACCTTGGCAGAGCCCTCTTGCACAGGTAGAAGTAAAGCTTATTATGATTCACCCTCAGCTCATGTCAGCATCTCCATCTCTTTACTACAATTAATAATATAATAACAATTGCATGCTGTCAGGCTAGTTGTGACTTTCAGTGATCCTTCCTAGGTTTTCTAGATAGAGAATACACAGAAGTGGCTTACCATTCCCTTCTTTTGGGACTGTGCAAGTTGCCAAGAGGCACAGTAGGGGATCAAACTCCCAACCTGGGTTGTCCAAGGATTACTATCCATATCAATTAATAAAATAATATCAAAGTGTAAAATTGAAGTACAAAGGTGTCAGGCTGTGACCAGAGCTTGAACTTTTGCAAAGCTTGTACTTGCTGTAGTGACAAAAAAAAACCCAAAAAAACCAAACATAGCAGATGTTAGGAATTGTGTAATTAACAACAAATTGCACACTTTGAAATGTATTTGTAACTGATGGAGGTAGCAGCAACAGTGGAGGCAGTGTTGTTGGTGTTTAGGAGGTTTTAGCTATTTTTTTAATTTAATTTAATTTTTTTGCTTTTTGGTCTTGGTTTAGTTTATGGGAATGATATTATTGTTGATTTTACTCCCCTTGGTGTTGCAATTTTTTGTGATTGGGGGGAGTTTCTGAGTCGGAGTTGTTCTCTACTAATTGGGTTTTTTTTACCCCCAGTGATTGGCTGAGGATATTGTTTTTCCCCTGAACCTCACAGCATTATGGATCACAAAGATGTTTTGATATTATTTTTGGACAGTTGTGATGCCTGCTATTTTGGTTTGTTTTTGGTTTGAGCACATATGCTATCAGACCTGCAGACCCACAGATTTACAACTCACAGATGAAATAACTTACAACCAACTGATGGAACAACTGATTGCTGATTGCTGGGGAGTGAGTGAGTGTTTAGGAATCATGGTGATTTAGATGGAGTTGATGTATGAAGCAATGTTTTCCCCTGCTCCCTCCACAACCTTTAGACTGTTGAGTGGGGAGGGAGGGTTCCCATTCTGCCTGATACCATACCTTGATAGAGATGACATGAAGTTTTAGATATAGAGGATGGATAATAATATTGAATGAGGGTGCCAGAAGATTGATGTTGCTGAAATTGATGACACTGTTGAGATAGGAACGAGACAGTGGGAAGGCCCCAAGCTGGTGGTGATTGCACTGGTCATTCTGAAGGGAAACTAGGGAATGATTGCAGAAGATAGCCGGGAGATATGATGAAGTTTATTGAAGGTGAAGTTGGTAATGATTGTGAGGACTTTGAATCAAGGCTTGCATTGTATAGAAGAATGGTCATTTGTGGGCACTGCAAGCAGAATGTGTTTGAGAGTGCATATGGTAGTAGGGACTGTTTCGGAAGAACTTAGATGTAGAAGCCATGACAGCCATGGAGCTTTCCCAGCATGTTCAAAACTCCCACACATATGGCTGGCCATACTCTGACTTGGTTTTCTCGATGGAACAGACAGGTGATTTGAAGGTAAGAGAGAACAACACCATACCTCTGTCATTCTTGGATCACTTCCTGCTGCAATTTGTGGTGGAGATAGTGACCCTTCTCTGTAGGAAGATGGGATCAATTAGGATGGTCGACCCTTGCAGTATGGTCATATGGATCCTAGTGGCTTCCAGAAGGTCTTGCAACAGTCTTTGACCAATCAGCATAGTGATATTGTCATCTCTCTAGTGGTAAAATGGTACATGTAGAACAATAGGTCAATGGATACTGTCGCTCCCAAACACCAAATCCGGTTCAGGGTTCATCCAGCTTCCTGGTTTAATTAAGAACTGTGAACTCTAAAGCTTAGAAGGAGAAGGCTAGAGGGCATATGGAGGAGAGCTCCCTCACTTGTCAACCTCGTGGCTGTTAAGGAATGCAACAACACTCCATAATATCCAACTAATTCAGAGTGTTGGCAACTAACAAAGATCTCTTTCACATAGTCTCAGAGCTCCTGAGGGGAAGGCAAATTGTGAATTTACAGCTAGTAGTTGCCAATGGCATTAGGTTGGAAACACATTTTGAAGCCAGGTTGGATGTCATCCATAGAGACCTTGACTCCAAATTTGATACAATAGGTCAGAAGGAGTTGTACAGAGTGCCATCTGTCCTGTGTGTTTTGGAGCAGTTTTAGTATATAATACCTCAGGAAGTCTCCAGGGCACTTCGAGGTCTTTAGGACACCACAACTTGTCTAGATCCTTGCACTTCCTGGATCAGAAGAGCACCCTGTGATGGGTTATCTTGATTGGTCAGCGAGATTCTTAACACCTCCTTTTCTGAGGACATTGTACTCAAACGATTGAAGGAGATTATTGAAGAATGTTCAATAGATCCAAAATTTCCAAATTTCCATTAGTTATCCATTAGGTATTACTCTAAGGGATTTGATCACTATAGGTACAACAGATTTCTTCCTCCATAGACACTCAACTTCAATTTGCAAATCACAATATTTGCAAATTGTTGTTTGTCTTCAATTCATGTATTTCCTGGTATAGCCATGTGTTATTGCTGCTGCTGCTGCTATCATTGTTGTTATCATTGTTATCATTATTATTGTTGTTGTCATTATCGTTATTGGACTTGAATGTTCTAACTTCATTAAAAAACTGACTGTGACAGTTAGACATTACCTTAATGGTACTTAAATCCTTGGTTTGGTTTTGATCTGTGAATTTTATGCTAGTCTTTCACTGCAAATCTAATGGCAGACTAATAAGTTTCAACTGACACTTGGACACTTAGTTGTAAAAGCACTCTCACTTCTGGATAATACAGGTCTAACTTTCATGATCAGCTATTCACACATCCACAAACAACAGTTCTGTTTTGTTCAAACTGGTTTTCTGTTTAGCCTTTTAATTGACCTGCGGCCATTTTCAACAACCTGTTTTGCAAATTACGGTATATAGGAGTGTAAAACATTTGTATTTGAATTGACTTTTCTTCAATTGCCTTTTCAAGATTTTCTTACCTAGAATTACTTTAAATATTATTTCTAGGCAGCAGAGGAAGCATAAATTCTATCACTTTATGAAGAATAACATTTAATTTGCCACTTCCCTTGACTCTTTCCTCCTTTTCTTTGTTGTCTCTTTAGTAATGCATTTCTTTCTCATGCATTCATGCTATATTTGATATCAGAGGTCTATGACATGCTGACTTCAATCTGAGCTGCAGACAGAATGTTCTGGTGTGCCTGTCAGAAAATGCTGATAGTATACTGAAAGTTTCCACCAAGCTCACAGAGTGTATTGGGTCTTATTTTCAAAGCCTCCTATAGTCTGATGACACAGTTTGCAACAATTTCACATGGAAGCAAGATCATACAAAATATTTTGTTGGTAAAACTTATAATGTATAGAATGAGAAATGTTAGAGTTTCAAGGCGAATTTTAAAAATGTAGAGACACTACAGATCACACTGCATAGGACTTTTTTAAATTTGAGCATACCAAATTACTTCAAAAGAAAATCAGTTTTTATAGACTACAGCATAGCCGTTGATTGTGTAGATCATGAACAGCTACACATAATTCTAAAAGAAACAGATGTTTCTGATAATCATGAAATATAATGCATAGTCTGGTCAAGACACTTTTAAAAACGACAGGATATAGAAAAACACAGTTGTTTACATTTGACAAAGGTGTGAGGCAAAGATATATTCTGTCTCCCTACTGGTTTAGTTTATATATTGAAATCATCATACATATATTTGGATTAGATTCAAATGAAAGAGGTGTGAAAACTTGAAGAAAAATAAATTATTTAAGTTACGAAGTTGCAATCACAGTAATTGCAGAAAGTGCCAGAGGTCAGACATAGAGGCGCTTCGCCTTTTTCCACCCAGGAGTAGCGCTACTTGGTGAGAGCCAATGAGTGTTTACCATCTGGCTGTAGGGCGGAGGGTTACAGAAACCCATTTAAATTTGGTCTTCCCTTTTAACAGCATATTTCGGAGGAATAAACAAGAGCTGGCTGCAGACTCCCCATCCCATTCACATACTGAGGACTGGAGTGAAGTGCCCCAGTTGATGCTGCCAGCGCACTTCCTTTTACCTTTCCTTGGAGTGGGAGAGGATCATGTCTCCTCCCCTCCTTTCCTGCAGCAGACTGCAGTGCAGCATTAGTGCCACCACCAAATAGAGTATAAAAATAAAATTTAAAAATAGAGATGGAACAAACAACATTAACGTAATTATACATCAGAGTTTAAGACATGTTGAGTTGGCTTACAGTGGAAGTTTGGAAGCTTGGAGAAATGAAGTAGAGAAGGTTATAAGCAAGGCAGGAGTAGGTCGGTCTTGAATTGCAGAGGCCAGTGTCTCAGAAAATATGTTATGTTTAGCTAAGGAATTTTCCTGAATAAAACTCTGTTCCTTAACCCACAGAGATGCTTATTTTGTCTCTGAGATTCTAAAAAGAACCGGTAGACCTGGCCAGTATGAGTTGGCCCCAAAGCATTTTTCTGCTTTTTTATAAAATATTCTCTACCAATTTTTCCTAACAAGGCAATCCTATTGCTCCATTCAGTAATCTGAAGGATCTCAGCTCTAAAGCAGTGTTTCCCAAATGCTGATGTTCAGTTCCCAGAAGCCTAAGCCAGTATATTGACTTATCAGTGCTTTGGGGAATTAACTTAAGCTTCTGGGAATTGAAGTCCAAACACCAGCATTTGGGAAACACTGCTCTAAAGCATCTCATAGTTTCATTCCTCTGCAGAAAGTTTCTCCTCCTCTATTCCTCTTCAACTATGATATCTTGTGGATAGGGGACCAGACTTTTCTTTATTAATGTAAGTAACCATGTACATTAGTACCCCGGATAGCGTTATGACTTGGTTCCACAAGTCTCGTCGTTATCCGGTTTTTAACGTTGTGGGATACATTGATCATACAATGTTAAAAAAAGCCCTGTTTCCCTGGAGGCTGCAGCAAGCCAGAATGTCGGGATTTGAATCCTGACATTTTGGCTTGCTGCAGCCTCCAGGGAGGTGGGGGAACTTTGGAAACAGCTTGGATCGGGTCTCCCCACCTCCCTGGACACGGCCCGGGGGGGGGGGTCAGAGACCACACAATTGGTAAAAAAAAATGTCCGTTTTTTTTTACCAATTTTGGGGTCTCTGCCCCCCCCTGCCGGGTCCAGGGAGGTGTGGAGACCCGATCCAGGCTGTTTCTGGGCTTCCCCAATGTCCTCAGCCAGTGCAGCAAGCCAGAATGTCGGGATTCGAACTCTGACATTCTGGCTTGCTGCACTGGCTGAGGATGTTGGGGAAGCCCAGAAACAGCTTGGATCGATTTTTCCGAAAATCTTGTAACGTTATGCGGTTTTCACGCTATACGGTACTCGCGTTATCTGGGGTATTACTGTATGTTGGTTATAACACCACCACATAATCAGCATTAGCATTCATCTGAAATCAAAGAACTGGAAGAATACAAAAACCAATTTATGTCAACTCATTGTGCTACAGGAAGAGCAGCTTCTATAGAGTAAAGTTTCATGAATATTCAATCATCACAAATGGTAGAAAGGTGGACTTGCACATCAATGTCTATAGATCAACTAGAGCCAAATGACTCAAAAAAGGAGGGTAACCTTTTAAAACTTTATAGCAATATACGGTACATCTTTCCAGACCAACCTGTGGAACTTTTTCAGTTTCTTCTTTAATTTCCCAGTTGTGCTTAAAATGTGGCAACACTGACAGGTCACTTTATGGGCAGTCCACCTTGAATTACAAAGCTCTTCAATTATCCTTCTTATTATCATTCCAATTATGGATGCCCATGTTTTCTAGCCACAGCAAACTTTATAAGACAAGTGTTTCTACTCATGAATCACACAAAGGACCTCTTAAGACATACAAAGCAGCCCAGGAGTAAAAGACAAATGCTGACAAGAAGACTAGCTTGTGTAATGGATGCTAGAACAAAATAGATATCTCAGAGAATGAAATTTGTTTCAGGAGGAAAACTATAAAAGTCCTCCCCCCGCCCCTAATGGTGTAATGGTGTGAATGTAATCAGTAGCCTTGTGTTGTTCACCATCTCTGTCAGTCTCACATGTGTAATATAAAACTAATAATAATGATGTCTCCTTGGAAACCAGAGGTGGAGAACTAAAATTATTGCAGTGGTGGATTTTTCTTTGTGTATCTTTCAATAAGTGTATGACATCAGGTACTTATGGGCCAAAGTGCTGAGTGGAGCTTGTCCATATGGTAGTTGTAAGAAATTGCTTCATCCTCCCCTCTCCCCAACCTTACCTTCTTTCAATTCCAATCATCATATGCCAGATGGTTTTTTCTTGCCAAACAGGGAACCTCTGTGAGCCAGATAAGGTCTGCCTGCTTTATCCTCAGTAAAGCTTATTAAAAGCAGGTTTTTCCTATATTTCTGGGGAAACCTGAGAAACTTGATAGTGCAGAATGAGTCATATGAATGTATAAAAAGCCCTGCTTCATTAAATCAAAGAACTCTCCAACTCAGTCTTCTATTTTGAGACCAGTGACTCACAGTGAATCAACAAGTAAGACATGATCACACTAAGACTCTCTGGCTTTTGGTCCTTAGCATATGATACTAATGATTTGTGACTTCCAAACACTGAGGTGTCATGTTGACATTAAAAACAAGCAGTACATTGCAGGCTTGGAAAAGTTCCATTTTTTGACCACAACTATCAGAATCTCCTAACCAGCATGAGTTCTTTTCTGAGGTCTGGCTTATTGACCAATATAATATCCCTGAATTTGTCTAACTCTATAGAAACATGTCCAATGGATTGGGTACCTGGATCCAGAGATTGAGAAGTGACTGCCCAGCATTCCTCCTAGTAGAAAGCCAATCTGTGTAGCCTTGGGCAAACTATCTAGACCAGGGGTGGCCAACCTATGGCCCATGGGCCACACCCGGCCTGCAACACCATTTCATGTGGCCCGCTTCTGCCCTTGCTGCTCCTGGAAGTGGAAGTGGGCACATTTACAACAGCCATAAAACATGCCCATGCATGCATAATTGTAGCTGCATCTTCTATAAATGCACCTGTGGAACTAGAAAACCCTGAAAAAAGTAACCAGAAGTTGGAGTTGACATAGGTAAAGATTAAGGTCAAAAGCCAGTCATATCCAACTCTAGGGTTCAGTGCTCATTTCTGTTTATAACCAAAGAGCCAGTGCTGTTGCGACTTCAGACATTTTCATGGACATGTGGCAAGCATGACTATACACCAGAGTGCAAAGAATGCTGTTTACCTTCCCATCAAAGTGGTACCTATTTATCTACTAGTAATTTCTTGTTTTTAAACTGCTAGGTTGGCAGAAGTTTTGAGGTAAAGGATAAGGTCACTTTTGCTTGAAAGCCAGTTGTATCTGACTCTAGGGTTCAGTGCTCATCTCTGTTTCATAGTCAAAGAGCCAGTACTGACTGTTTTTGCAGACATTTCTGTGGACATGTGACAGCCATGACTAGATACATGGAATGCTGTTTACCTTCCCACCGAAGTAGTCCCTATTTATCTACTTGCTATTTCTTGCTTTCAAACTGTTACATTGGCAGGAGCAGGGACAAAGACGAGAGATCATTCTGTTGTGCAGTACTCAGATATTGAACTGCTGCCATCCAGTTAGTGTCCTAGCCACATGACAAAAATGCAAATTCGCTCACATTTTTTTTGTGAAGTTGAACAAGAGAAGACCTTGTAGCTATATTTTTATTAAATTTTGTTGTAAGCCATCCATAGATGTTAAAATCTCTTACAAAAACATTCTAAATACACCTACTACAGAATGAAAAATGGATTAATGACAAGCAGCATCTATGTGAATTGCTTAGAAGCTTGTGAAATTCTACAGCAGGGTGACATGTAAAAAATCCATTGTTAAAGCAAGTTGATATTATTGTTGCATAAATCCCATATCTTTTCTAGGCAAGATTTTCAGATGTATTTTGCCACAGCCTGTGCAGCAATGGCGGATTTCATGAAGTATGTAGTGGGTGCTATAGGTCAGCCACTCCTCCTCCTTATTTAAATGCTGCAGGAACAAGAGATCCAAGCCCAGGCTCATAATTTATCAATGTTGAGTCTGTTCTGGTCTGCTCAAGAACAGTTTGTTTTTCTGTCATCAGGTATGACTCTTGTTGGATATTAAATGTAGATATATAATAATTATGGAGTGGAGTGCTAATTGTATATACACTGGTAATAAGGAGCATGTTTGAATAGAGAGAAAGTGTAAGGATTCTCCGGTACAAGGAAAAGAGGCTCTATACGTATAGTTTTTCCTCCCGCAGAACACACTAAATATAGAAGACCCTGGGAAGAACAATATTTTATGCTCACATAGAAAGGAATAAGTCAGTGATACAGGGCTTATCCCCATTTATTTAATGTCAATACAATATAAACATCAACATTGCTTTTAAAAACAAGATACTTTTTAAAGGGATACAGAGCATACTGGTAGACATAACTTTTCCAAACATTATAGCTACCGTTGGAAATAGAAAAAACAATTATAGGATTCATTTTCTTTTTAAAAAATGGGATGAAATTTGCAGACAAACATATATATATATATATAGCAAATTTTAGATGAAATCAAATGTCACACCATTTTAGCTTTTATTGAGCTCCAAAATACAATCATATTATTCATCAAAGTTCAATGTGTGACACACAAAGAACCAGAGTCATCAGATTAATATCTAATTTGTTAGGAGCCTCCAACAGTCATAATTGCCAAGTTATGAAATGGGAGTGTCAGATGGTATTACAGAGCCTGCTATAATCTGATCCAATGGTCTATTTATAGGCCCCTGGTATCCCTTCCAAAAGTTGCTAGAAAGCTGGGGAAACCATCCCCAAGAGAAAACTAAACAAAACAGGCTAGGCTAGAACTCTTAATATCAACTTCCATCTGTCTATGCTGAAATAAATGTATGAAGGAACAAACAGGTATATGAGAATGTGTTTTTGTAAAGCCTTCAGTTTTCCTGTAAATTCCAGCTTCAACATTGCACAATGCTCCCTTGCAAAGAGGCAGTGCACACAATTTGCTCAAGTCTGCTGGAAAAGAAATCACTTCTTGCTGGAAAAGAAATAACTTCTTACTTCTTGTGCCTCACTCTCTATCATCACAATCTATTTCTCTTTTCAGAACATTACCTAGGTTGCAGGTCTTATACTGCACACCTTTTCTCCAGAGTAGCTAAAACGACTCCTCAGCAATAACTTGGCTTTCTGTTATGTGAAATTCACACTGCAGTAAAAGAAAATCCCCTTTGGGAAAGAAAAGACAAGTTGTTACAAAGCAGAAGTGTTGGACTCCAAGTCTTCTGTCCCAAAGAACCATGATATACCCATTACTGTCAGAATGTTCTCCCAACAGTATGTAGAATATTTCTACCTTATATGTTATGGCCAGAATGACTTATCTTTAGCACCACTAACATACAGTGGTGAACAGTACAATAGTAGAAAAGCTGATAGGCCAGGGAGTAAACCAGGCATTCTACAGTTCTATGCTAATTAAGTTCATGTTTATATAGTTGTGTGTTTAGGTTACCTTGATCTGCAAATAGTGGCTCTCCAGGTGTTTTGGACTTCAATTCCCAGAAGCCTCGATCAACAGTAGTGCTGACTTGGGCTTCTGGGAATTGAAGTCCAAAACACCTGGAGAGCCACTATTTGCAGACCACCAGTACTGTACATCTCTTTTGGCCTTGTTAGGGAGAGTGATCCTCAGAGGCAGCAGAGTTTGCAAATGGGGGAGAGAGTGAAAGAGATAGAGAGAGTCTGTCTGTCTGCCTGTCTGTCAAATAAGAGGCACAGACTGAACAACTGATAGATCAATTGCATTTAATCTGATGAGGATCTAAATTTGGCCAACAACAAAACCAAGAACGTCACTTCATTTTGGCAGTCCAAATTTTGTTCAGGACGTGAAAGAAGAAGAATTATTTCATCTGAAGTCAAGGAGAATCCATAAGTCCAAGTAGGTTTTATTTCTGTTTTTATTGGGATGTAAGCCGCCCAGAGTCGGGTCCCCCCGATTGGGGCGGGGTATTAAATTTAATAAATAATAATAATAATAATAGGTCCAGGGAGTTTCTCTGAACAAGGCATGGAGCCCAGGCTATGTTACATCATGTCATAGAAAGGGATATTGAGGGATCGTGTGTTAGAGAAGCAAAGCAAAGTATTCACACTTGTAAACCACCCAATAACGCTTAGTGCACTCTCTGGGCAGTTCACAAGAATATTCAGGTCATCTTCTTATTTCCATTCCATTCTTCTTTATGTCTACATGTACATTTCCTTTTAACTGCCTCTTCACTTTTGTTCCACATGTATTCTTTCTTGTTTTTAATTTGTAATGTAGTCTAGTGTGGTATAACATTAAGTATGAGAAATAAAAATATTTTAAATAAACAAACACATTCAGAGTTCAATATCAAATTTCTCCCCAGTTAAGTCCCCCCCACACACACACACTATGTTCCATACAGTACTTTTCCCCTAAAATTTTGATTCTGACTATAATTTTTGTACCATGTGTGGTCTAGTGGAGAGAGTAGAGGCTAAGGTCTGAATCCCTATTTGGCCATGGAAGCTCACTGTGGGGGCTTGGAGCTGGTAAAACTATCTTGTAAAATCCCCTTTGCCTTGAAAGTCCTATTAGGTTCATTATGATGATTTTGACTTGTCTGCACATATGCCAGAAATACATTTTGCCTTCTTTCACACATCAGATTTCAAAAAGTAGTTCTAGAAACACAGATTTTCTGGTTTATTATTTATTATTTATTATTATTTATTATTATTATTTCAAATTTATATTGCCGCCCACTTGCCGTGGCGTCTCAGGGCGGCTGACAAACAATACATTACATAACATAACATTACAATATGTTGGTATTGGCGCAGGGGGAGGGTTGGCAAGGTCCTCAACCTGCCCTGGCTTCTTCCTAGTATTCTAGTATTCAAGCTTTCACTGAGTAACTGCAGAGCTCATACTGAAAAGGAGATTTGTAACAAACAGGTAACACTTGTGTTGGGGAGGTAGTTACAGGTGAAAGATGGTGAGATGCAGGGGTTTCTATATATTTCTCTCTTTCCATTGTCTCCTGCATTTCAGTAGAGATCAGACTGCTAGATTTTGAAGAGTCCAGGGCTGGGTACAGTGGTGGGATGTCAAAAATTTTACTGCCCCACCATGATGTCATCACAGTGTGGGTGGAGCTAACATGATGTCATGACATCATGGTCAGAGCCAACTTCATGAGGTCATGATGTTGTGGGCGGGGCCAAAGAAAAATAATAATAAAATAAAATAAAAATAAGCACACACACACCTCAACCCACCCACCCACCCACAACACAAACCCATAAATAAATAAAATAAAATAAATGAATAAAATAAAAAATACATTAAAATACAACCACCCACCCAAACACCCGACCCCACACCCCAAACACAAATCAACCAAATATTTTAAACCAGAGCTTAAAGCATATTCTGGCTAATCTTTTTCACACTAGGTCAGATGGAAGGAACTACAGAATGAACTCACCAAAAGATAGCTTCATTTCATCAAGATAGCTTCACTTTTCAACAGTTAAAGAAGTTATGTACTAAGTCTTTGCCTAACCAGTTCTCTAGGATAATATGACTTAATGTAAATGTAAAACAGCTGTACCTCATTAAGGGTTCTCCAATTGGAACTGCAATTGGAACAGAACAGGTGTAGCTTATTGATGAGGTAACTCCAAGACTTTGCTTAAAAACTCCAAGCCAGGCCACCATGGCTTTTTAGGAATGGTGGTGGTATGTCTATATAGGCAAAGGTATTAAATACACATTAAAATACACACAGACACACCACATCCAAAGGTGAGTCACCACTTACCCTGGGGAGCAGGCTATAGAGAGCTTCAGGTTAGCAGCTTCTCTTCCTTCTCCCTGCTTGGGAGGACAGCAAAGAGGCTGTGCATACACGCCAAGCACTGTAGGCATGCATGCACATCAAGTGCTTGGCGTGCATGCGCAGTGGGGGAATCAGTGAAAAGGTAAGCCTCATAGGTGGCTCCCCCCAAAAGCTGCTACCGGTTCTCCAGGACACAGGGAAAAGTTACTACTGGTTCTGGCGAACTGGTGCGGACCTGTTACATCCCATCACTGGCTGGGTACAGCATCTAAGTAAATTGATATGTGCTAATTGTTTCACATTAAGTATTGATTTATACTCTAAACCATTGCATTTGTTCAGAAAACACTAGATTAATTGTTTTCCAGTGTGGATATTTCTGTAGTTTCAGACTTCTGATTCGCCCACCTTTTTTCTTTCTTTCTTTTTTTTTTGTAGCACATACACTTACCTTATTCTGCTCTGATAAATATCCATGGAATATTTTCCTTTTGTTATCTCTGGTTTATTTTCTCTTTTTGTTCTTCTTCCTTTGCAGATGTTCTGTATTTTTTCTAAGGGGGAAAATCAATTTCAAAATGTCTAGAGAAAGGTGCATTACCACTGACCTGTTAATGAAAACAGAAATAAATACCCTCTCACTTGTTTTTCATTGCAATACATTATCTCTCAAGGTTCTGTTTCTTATATATAGCAATTTACCTTTCATATACACTGGTACCTCGCTTGAAGAACATAATGCATTCCATGGGATTGCTCTTTAAGCAAATTTGCTCTTTAAACAAAACACCACTGTAAGTGACCAATTGTGATTTGGGGGGGTTGTGAACCCCAATTTAGTTCTTAAGCAAGTTTTTGGTTGATTTTAGTTGTTAAGCGAGGTGACCATTCAGAGATTCTGCTCTTTAAGTGAGTTATCTCTAAGTGGGTCACTCTTTATGCGAGGTTTTACTGTATACAAGAATATTTTCCTCTCCTGGGTGAGAGAAAATTTAATGTTCATCTCAATAGCAATAGCAATTACATTTATCTACCATCCCATGGCACTTAGAGCACTCTTTGGCCAGTTCACAAGTTAATTAGCATTTTCAGACTAGATACTTGGAGTAGTTCAAGGGACATAACTGGATTCATCTCCCTTCCAGGTAGTATGCTTTGCAAAGAATGAGTCATGTTTCATTAAGGTGAAATTGTTCCCCTTTTTCAGTTTCATGGATTTCATTGCTTTCCTCCCTTTATTGCAACCACACTTCCATGCCTATGAATCTAAGTCACATATTCAAAAACATATCATACCTGGGAACACAATGGGACCCCTGTGGGTGAAGATGAGATTGCTTTTCTAGGACTGAAAAACAGGTGTAAGAGGTGTGTTTTGGTAAACCTAAAAAGTTAAAAAAATAATATTATAGTTCTCAAAGAGATTTTTGTCTTCTAGTGAGTATATGACAACATGAACATTCACACCTACTGGTTTCTGAAAACCAAAATGTCACCTGAGGAAAATAATGCTTCTGTAGGCACCACAATCTATTTTAATGCATCTTTCTCTGCTGCTGAAAATAGGGAGCTTGAAATATTTGGCTGTCAGGTGGATGGGATTAACCCGGCAGCAACCTCTGCCATTAGCTTCAGATGGTTGACATGTGACAAGAATTTCAGCAGCTAGTTAATAAAGAGAAAATATTGGGGAAATTTGGGATAAAATGAAACTCTAACAGGAGTCATTTGGCAGCAATAATACATGGTATTATTAAATATTTCAGGCAGTGCTTTTTCAATTGAGCCATTTATGTGTGGTAGAGAAAACTATTACTGCTGCCAAGGGATTTTGCCTCACGACAAACCGATTCAGCTGGAGAGGTTTGAAGAAATAGTAAACAACTGTGGATAATGAATAGCCAATAAATATCTTTTTGCTTAACTATGGAAATGTTGATGACTAGGGAGCCATGTTCAGATTGTGAGAAACAAAAGTGAATCTCTCTCAAGCTGTTTTCCAGATATAAAAGAATAATTGCCTATAAGTGCTGGTACTTATTGTGTTTTATACTGAGAGCAATTAAAGGGCAGATAGGGCAGAAAATGATTACAAAACAAATGAAAGTGTCTAGAGCAGTGATGGCAAGCCTTGGCACTCCAGGTTTTCTTGAACTTCAATTCCCAGAATCCCAAGTCAGTACTCCTGCTGATCAGGGCTTCTGGGAATTGGAATTCAAGAACAGCTAGAGTGCCAATGTTCACCATCACTGGTCTAGAGGTTTAGAATGTAGTTTATGCCATAGGGGTCATCTGAGTGGCTTTGGACAGAAACCTATGACTCCCATGACATTTTCCTCAGACAGTAGTTATTAGGGTCCTGGACTAGGGTTGGAAAGTCTAGATTCTAGTACATTCTGAACCATTTATTAAAAGCACAAATTAGCCAGAATGTGTTTGGTGCTTGTAAGAGTTTTGTGTTACTTGATTTTGCTAATTACTGCTCATTTATATGCTGTCATAGCTCATCTTGGTCACATGTCTGGTTGTATAGCCAATAGTATACTCAATATATACTGTATGTAAGTTGCTGTATGTGTCATAAAATGTACAGGTGGAGTGACAGGTGAATGTGAGATTAGTAATAATTTAAGATCATCATGGCATGAGGGTGAGAAAATACATTCAGAGAGCTTTATATGTATCAGCTTTTTCTCCAACCCCAGGGGAATGGGTACAATATACATAACAGTAGGTTAATGCAAAATGAGTGGGATCAGTTGTAGGAGAATGTTATGACAGGAAGTCAGAGAAGTTTCATGAGTTATGTGATATGGTGACATAAGTAGGTAGAGGATAAGTTAGGTTTGCATATAGGCTAAGAAGTTATAGTTGAAGTTCAGTTAAGTAAGAGGTTGCTTTTTATTATTCTTCACTCCAAATCTTTTCATGTTCCCATACAGGCTGTCAAAGAAGAGGCCTAGATGTCCCATGTGTGTAGATATTGTACTGTGAACAAAATGCAATGGGTGTTTAATTTTGTAGAAGCAAGGTTAGATCTCTACACAATAATGTAAAGTGACAAGCCAATTGAATATCCACACAGAGGCTGAAATACTGTTGTTTAGCATAGTACACTGCATTAGAACTATGAAATCTCCACATGGTAGTGGGCCATGATACTTAAGAGACCGCATCACCCCAAGAACATCTGTCCATTCCACCAGAGTGTACCAGAGAGGCTCCTTGGTCATGCCATCAGCTACAGAGGTGCACCTGTCTAGCACCAGAAGGTGGGCCTTATCTGTGTCCGCTCTGACCCTGTGGAACCTTCTGCCAACAGAGTTGTGTCTTCAGACAGAGTTGCTGTCCTTTAGACCTGGCTGGCGGGGCAAGTATGGGGTCTGAGCCAGTCATTCATTCAGCCCTGCTGGCTCATTTGACTCCCCCATCTCTCTCTCCCCCCCCTTCATGTTTTTTAGTTTTATCTTTTGAACTTCTCTTTTAATCTTTTAAATTTTAACTTTGTACTACTTTTTGTGATGGGTGGGTATTTTATTGCGGGTTTGTATTATTGAATATGTTTTAATTGTTGTCAGCTGCCCTGAGTGAGGAGGGTGGCATTATTATTTTATTTTTATTATTTATTTAGATTTAATATCCCGCCCCAATCAGGTGAACCCAACTCTGGGCAGCTCTGGGCGGCATAGAAATATGATTAAATAAATAAATAAATAAGATGTGATTTCATAGCTGACTCCTCTGTAAGTTCCACTGATTCAAATGGGCTTCTTCAGTTTACTATGTTTACTATGTTGCACAACAAAATTTCAGCTGGTACACTTCTTGTATTATACTCCTAACTTTAGTGAATTCCAGTATCTCCCCAATGGGGAAAATGTCCTAATGAGGAAAATGTCCTAAAACACAGGATATATCATTTCTGTTTCATTACAACATAATTCACAAAAAACCAGTATGTAGCACTCTGAGTTCCAGTATGTTTCATTGAATGCAATGAATACTGAAGTACCCAAGTAGATCTGCTGGGGCATTATGGATTGAAGGTGCAAAAAGAGGAAATGCATAGGCCAAGAAGGAAATTCCAGGAAGCTGCTTACAACTAAGCAGATACCACTACAATGACCTTGTAAGTTTACTTTTGTGTACATTCTGCAAGAGCATCTGGGAGACAAGTGCTAAACTATGTATTAAGGTAAATATATATCCCTCGCTATCAGATTTCCCTCTTGCCATGCTGGGTTTTTTTCAAAGCTGCATGCCAAATTTAAAACTGCTTCTTCTTAGAAAATCTCCACTTTAATTATATGCTCGCTGTGTTGTCTACTTGGACCCTCAAGATGTCCCACCCTAGTACTTGGGCTATCCTATTTGTTCCTGGGCTAGTTGTAATGGACCTATTACTCACGAGTAGGACCTTGGCCTACACATTAGTGGGACCACACCTGAATTGATACCCTCCAGCTAAGCAATCCAGGATTTTAGCTTGCTTTCTCATGTGTACAGAGAAGGCAAAAATCACAGCTACAGTGTTTTCTTTAGGGATGGCATTTGAGTCCTGGGTGGACTGTCTCTTTATTGTTATGTCTCTTTATTGTTATTGTTATGCTTTTTCCCTTTCTTTATTAAACTCATATTGGTATTTTGAAATAGTCTTACCTTTTAAGTATTCAAAGCTCTTCCTTTACATTTCCACTTTGACCTGCTGGTCATTTTGTGCATTTTTATTATTTCCCCCCATTGTTTTGATTTTTTCCATAGTAGCAGCCCTGAAAGCATAGATAAAAGGTAGTGTACAAAGGTTTTCAATCAATAGAGTAAATAAAAAGGATATTCATTAAGCTGGTTGAATAACAGAATATATGTGTTGCTGGAAGAACTGTTGCCAGGTAAAACTCCTGATGTTTTCAGTGAAAAGGCAATTTTCTCATGATCCTGAAGGGCTACAACCAGTCAGAAAAGACATCTAGCATGACCTGTTAATAGGCATTTGCTTTCAAACAGCTGTTTATTGCAAACTTTTATGTGCCACACCATAGGCCACCGGGTTTTTGCAGAAGAATGTTATTGAGTTCAGATAATAGGTCAGCATTTCCACAGCTTCAGCTGAATCTGATGTAGTTTTTAAAAGCTGCATGTCTGTTCTGCTGATGTACTTTGCACTAAATATTTGGACAGCCTTCCCCAAGGGCTTTATACAGTTATTAAACATCATTGAGTATACAATTAAATCTTGCGGTACTCCATATCCTAAAGCCCTAGAGCTGAGAACCAGTCTGCTAATGCTGGTTCCCGAGGTTGACCCTAACAACATGAGTGAAACTACTCATCAAAAACCTAACCTTACAGAATACCATTGTTGATTATATCAAAATCTGCTAAATAGTCAGGGAGAATTTGCAAGATTACACTCTCCCTTCTCCCTCCCAAATGGCATCCATCACGAAGACTAAAGCTGGTTGAAGACTATTTGGGGTGTATCTAGATAGACTGCCACTATCTTTTTTGGACATCTTACTAAATAAAGTATTATTTATGGCTTAAAGATAGTTGTTAAAATTATCTGGACTCAAAAGACATTCCTTAAGTAAAAAGAGCAGAAAGATCTCAAATCATGTTTTCTTACAAAATGTGAGCCACAGTGCAAACAAAGTACAGTGGTACCTCCCTTAAAGAGCATAATGTGTTCCACAGGATTACTCTTTAAGTGAGTTTACTCATTAAGCAAAACACCATTGTAAGTGACCAATTGTGACTTCTGGCAGGGGGGATTGCGAGAATTGATTTAATTGTTAAGCGAGTTTTTGGTTGGTTTTATTTGTTAAGCGAGGCAAACATTCAGAGAAAATTTTGCTCTTTAAGCGAGTTACTCTCTAAGCGAGGTACTCTTTATGTGAGGTTTTATTGTATTAAAGAAATGAAAGCTCAAAACAAGACAATGATAAAATGCTAGGAAAGATAAAGTGCTGGAGTAATAAAGAACAGCGTGGAATGTAGATCTCAAGTAGTAGAAGCTGTTGTAATCAGACAAGAAACCTAATAAACTGATACTCTGTAACAATAATCACAAAATCTTGTTTTATGTCTCTGCCTCTCTTACCTTGGAATTAACCGACAATCCACAATCTTATCTCTGATAAAGGTAAAACAATTTTAAATCAACATACAGCCTGTGCACTATGTGTGTTCCAAAATTTCTAATCTATGCTCAGAGAATTCATATTGAAGATCCAGAAATACCTAATATTGATGGCAGATAAACATCAAAACAAGCTGTTAGCCCCAAGAAAACAAATTTAAAAGAATACATTGTATTTGTTTAAAATCAGCATTGAGCATGGAAGTTTCATTTGGGCTCATGTTGAGTACAGTGAGAAGTCTGAAAATATTTTTGACGTAACCACAATGTAGTGGGTGGTGAAGAGCAACTGAACCTACAAGATGTTGTGCTCTTGGTAGTGCACTCCATGTTGTATTTTTTAAAAAAAGCACAAATCTGTTCAGACTTAATGTTGAGAAGAATATACATACTATATTATTAACTTGCTTTCATTCCAAGCATATTTTTCCTTCAAGACATAAAAATTAAGCCAGTTTTTGCCTTTTGATGGCCAATCACAAAGCAAAGCATGCTGAATGCAAGATATGTGAGTGAGAGAAATGTGTGTTATTTCACACCCAGAAGAGCATTTATGCAGAATAAAAACAGTACCAACCAAAATAAGTGAAGGTACTCTGCCTTATCTATTCCCCTAGTCACCTGACATTTTGGCTTGCTGGGACTAAACTTTTGTCATCTGGACTAATCCTGCATCTCTGGCTTAATTTGGACATGGATTTAAGAATAAGATATGATTACTATTTGGCCAGTTACCTGACTGCCCTGGGTCCTGGCACTCATATTACCTGTCATTCACCCACAACCTGGACCCTAACTCACCATCATAACCCTCATAACAGAGGATCTCATCAACTATGCAAACACTGACTTTGTGCAATTGTTGGCATGTTTTCTTCTGGAGATTATTGTGTGCACAATGACAAGGCTTCAGCAAGTGCCACTTCATGTCACTACACAGGCTGGAATTTACAATCACCATAAGCGGAATAGAGTATTCTTGGAGTGGCATGGTTATGAATGGGCAATTAGGACTCATTTATTTTTTGATGCAAACTAATATATCTGGTTTCTGGATACAAATGAAGATAACTGCCTGCATTCTTGGACTCTTCGTTGTGGGCATTGCTATGGAGATGGTCATGATGGTAACCTCCTAAAATGTCATTGGGTTATCACCATTTTCACTTTTTCCATAACCTTCAAGTTTTAAAAGGTATGGATAAAGCTGGAGTAAAATCATAATATCCACTGTTATGAGTTGCTTGTTGCCAGTCCTTCTCTTACACTAAAGAAATTATTCTGTATAAAAGCAGAACAATCCTAACACTTATTAGATTAACAGAACTTCATCTGCAAGTCGAATAATGTAATGTGCATTATATAATTCAAATGTCATAAATATCACAGGTAATATTTGGCGGGGAGAGCATCCTTTGCTCACAAGTGACTTAAAAAGCAGTCCAGACCAAAGAGGAAACAGTCAAACCTTACATAAAGAGCAACTCGCTTAAAGAGTAACTCACTTAAAGAGCAGGATTTTCTCTGAATGTTCGCTTCGCTTAACAAATAAAACCAACCAAAAACTCACTTAACAAATAAATCTGGGTTTGCAATCCCCCCCCCCATTGGTGATTTACAATGGTGTTTCACTTAAAGAGCAAACTCGCTTAAAGAGCAATCCTGTGGAATGCATTATGCTCTTTAAGCGAGGTACAACTGTATATTCTAGAACCTCTGCAACATGGATATGTGTCCCATACAGTCACCATTACATGTAGTAGAGGACAGAACTTTTAAAACTATGGACATTCTGATATCCCACAAACTTAATTTGAAGGCAATATTGAATTTCCTTATCTTGGCTCGGAGAAGTCCCTTGAAATCTCAGTTACGTTGTTTTGGAAGATGATGGCTAAAATGTTTAACTTTAAGTGAAGATCTTTCACCTTCCCACCATTCACATATATTAAATTCTTAATTACTAGTGATTGTTAGTATTATTCTATGATTCAGACCAATTATTTCCTCAGGTTATAAAACCCAATACCTCAGTGTTTAGCGATTGCAAATTACCCTCTAAATAGCATGGCATTGGTCACCTTACTGAACATACAATGATAGATTATTTCACTATTTGAAAACAAAATGTTTGATGATCTAAAACAGCATGTAAAATTGAACTGTCTGTGAGGCCCGCTTTTATACTTTCAATAACTCAAAAGAGCCATGGTGGCGCATTAACCTCAGAAAAGTTAAGTATCACTGTCATATTTAAGCAATGTATATCTAATCACAATGTAATGTTATTTATTATATTTGTTCATTACTTATATAAGACAAGAAATGAATTTAACAAATGCAATTCATTATGAGGTGGGAAAGGGCATTAATAGCAATGCTTTTTTAATACAAAGGAATGGATTTACAATTGTAAGTCACATTTAATAAAAATATATCTCTATAAGATACCAATCATCTTTATTCACACCGTGCTTTGAAATTTTCAATGAAATCCTTGGTCTGTGGTCCTCTCCAACATTAGGACAGTTGTGGATGTGAGGTTTTTAAACTTTCCTACCCATGAAGTGGTGGGCTCAAAAAAAATTTACTACCACACTGTGGGTGTGGTATGGTGGGCATGGCCAGGGAGAAAGCCCTGTGTTGCACATGAATTAGGACTACTTTATTTCAAGACTTGGATGGGTGCAACCAGCAAGAATTTCTGCTACTGGTTCTAGCGAACCTGCTGATGCCTACCACTGTACCCATGGTGAGACAACAGGAATACATCACCTTGCCAGGAAAAGAATGGTTCTAGATGTTTTATGAGCTCCTCCAGATCTAACATCAGCCTATTTGATACACAACTAACCTATTCACTCACTTTGCATTATTCAGTGCAGGTGGAAAGCAGTGTGCTTAGGGATAGGGATGTTTGACCCAATTTGCTTGGTTGGCACCTTGAAAAAAAGAAAGGTAATTTGGAATTTAATGCCTATTCAATACAAATTATCCAGAGGACACAATGGGCTAATTGGAAGGTGTCATTTGATGTTAAATAGCACAAAATTGGTAATGATGAGGTCCTATGTCAGTGGTGGTGAACCTATGGCACACGTGTAGGAGGGGACACTCAGTACCCTCTCTGTTGATGTGTGTTCCATTGCCCCACACAGAGTTTGCCCTTCCCCTCTGCCCAGCAGCCCAATGGGAGCCCTTCCTTCCTCCACTGTCTGAGGTAAGGCAGGCAACTCAAATGCAGCATGAGGGTGTGGCACGGACAGCAGCCTGTTGAATCTATGGCAAAGATGAGTTTGGACACTTCTTCTCTAAAAAAGTTCGCTATCACTGTCCTATGTCCACTTTTCAATTAAAGGCTGTCTCTTAAGTGGGTACCTCAGATCCAAGAATAATGTAAAGTAGCTTGAACAGAAATGGGCCACATAATGTATCCTAGAATTTGGTTGGTTAGTACTGTGTTGAAGGAATAAAGGATGGCATCAGGGCTGTAGGAACTGACCACCTAAGGGCAGGAGAGATGGCCCAGGAAAGCCACTGCTCATACTTAAGCTTTGCGCTATGGAAATTCACACTTCTGGAGAGGGTGCATTGAATTGCTTTCAATGTCATGGTACTGAGTTTAAATCCACAATTTGTCTCTCACTTCTTTATTCCTAGGTTGGGTGTGTGTGCAATCTATTAGAAGTGTTACTTAGCATATTTTAAATTCACACAACTGGTAGAGTGTATTGCATTGATGCTGCTATAACTGAACACCACAAGTGAATGATCTACCAGCAGAGTGAAGTCATAGTCTTTCATTCCATTCACGATGAGCATAGCTTAGCTGGATGCAATGTGACTTGCTTTTAAGCAGACTTGTACATAATTTATCTGCTTATTCAACTTCTGCTACGTTTGTGTCAAATGCAATTCCAGTAGAGCTTCCAGAGAAGAAGGATTAGGTGAGGGTTGTCCAAATGGGTTTAGAGGCCTTCCATTCTTCAGGGAGACTTCTTTTGTACCTCCTTGACTTGACTTGACTTTACTACTAATATTTGCTATCCCGCCCCAATCAGGTAAACCCGACTCTGGGGAGCTTACAGCATAGATTAAAACATATCAATATTTAAAATTTTAAAAATTCATAAGAAATTAAAAACAGTATCGAGGGTATGGTCAGAAAGGGTGGATTATCTCTAGATTATCTCTAGATTAGCCACCCCACATGGGATCCCACATTCCTGGATCCCCACACTTGTACTGCCAGCCAGGTTTTTAAGCTCTTCCGGAAGGGCAGGAGCTCTGTCTGCAGGCGCAGCTCAGTTGGGAGGAGGTTCCAAAGGGCCAGGGCGAACACCGAGAAGGCCCTCTTCCTAGTGCTGGTGAGGCAAGCCTCCCTAGCCGATGGAATAACAAGAGAGCCCCTTCGATCCGCCCTGGTGGGATGGACAGATGTTCTTAGGGTGATGCGGTCTCTTAGGTATCCTGGCCCACTACCATATAGGGCTTTAAAGGTAATGACCAGCACCTTGAATTGCACCCAGAGACATACTGGCAACCAGTGCAGCTCCCAAAGCAGCGGTGAGGCCCGAGCATAGCGCCAGTATCCCATCACTACCCGGGCCACCGCATTTTGGACCAGCTGCAGTCTCCAAATGGTCACCAAGGGCAGCCCCATGTAGAGCGCATTACAGTAATCAAGTCTGGAGGTGACCAAAGCATGCGTGACCATGAGCAAGGCGTCCCGGTCTAGGAGTGGGCGCAACTGGTGTATCACACGAAGTTGTGCGAAGTTGTGCAACTTCAGCTAAGCCATGGCTATAATTGATCATATTCATTAGACATTTATTTTTGAGAAGTGCACTGGTGGGCACAGTTGTGTCTGTCTGTCTGTCTGTCTGTATGTATGTATGTTAATGGAAAGTGCTAATGTTCATTACTGTGACAGTAAAATTGCAGTGAAAACATTTTCATTTGGCTCAAAATAGTTCCCCTAAAACCAGTTCGAAGCAAACACAAAATTATTTTAAAGTAATGAAAATGTGCTTATTCTGAATTTCTTCAAGACATTCTGTATGTTCATAGAGAAATAGGAGGAGTGAGCCAACTGGATTTACTAGTCCATGAAACACTGATGGGAAGTGAGGAAAACTGTCCACCCCTATTTTTGGCATTAACACTTTCTAACGTCACATACAGTACCAGTAAAAGAACTACAGTATGAAACAGGAGTTCTTTTTTATTTAATTTTTATTTTTGTCAGCAGTTGAAGCAGTAGCAGAAGTCTCAGTTGGACAAAAAGCAGAGGGGAAGGAGTGAGAAGAAAGGACTTTTCTCAGTTCATTACCATCCATATTTTACTGACTTCTGTAACATCTGAAATCTCTAGAGTACTTATCTGTAGATCTCCCAGTAGTCAAAAATATAGTCATCACAGCATGACTTCTCAAGAAGTTGTAAAAGATATCCAAGACATAGAATAACTGCTCGAGATACAATGGTTGCACATTTATGTAACAGTCTTTCAAGAAAACCTATCATGGTTGGTAATTAGATCCTTTTTGCTTCTACGTTCTCAAGTGTACAAATTAGTTATCCTAATACTTCTTCTTTGTCATACAGAACAGGTCATAATACCTATCTAGTAAAGAGGACATCAGGCTGTCTATTCTCTTCTAATTTCAAACTTCCTCTGTTATGTTGCTACACAAAGAAAATTCTGAAATTAAGCTTGTAGGGCAAGCTATATTACTTGGGTGATCATAATTCTAAAACAGATCTTTCATTCTTAAAAAAGACAGAACTCTCCATCTACTGGAATTCATTTACCTGACACATTCATCAGCTTCTCTGTCAAAAAATGGAAACACAGTAAAGGTAAAGGTTTCCCTTGCTCGAAAGCCAATTGTATCCAACTCTATGGTTCAGTGCTCATCTCTGTTTCATAGCCAAAGCTGTCTGCTTCTGGAGATGTTTCTGTGGTCATGTGGCAGGCATGACTAGACACTGGAGTGCATGGAATGCTGTTTACCTTTCCACCAAAGTGGTCCCTATTTATCTACTTGCAATTTCTTGCTTTCAAACTGCTAGGTTGTCAGGAGCTGGGACAAAGACGGGAGCTCATTCTGTCCTGCAGTACTCAGGAACCAAACTGCTGACCTCCCATCTTCCAGCCAGTGTCTTAGCCACTTGAGCCACTGCAGTCCCTTATTTCTTCTCCAGATCCAATATATTTGAAAATCCAATTCCAGTTCTAGTTTGCAAAAAGTTTCCAAAAGTTTCCAAAAAGTCACTGAGTGTGATGGGAAAAGGTGTTGGTGGCTAATAGCCTTCACCACCCACTTCTCCCATCCTGTCATTGGTGCATCTCAATCGGCATGGAGAAAACTCCTTTCTGCTGCATCTTATTTTCATGTACCATATTTTGATTATCAAAACTCACTAGAAGCTGCTACTTTTGCCACCCATGGCTTATATTTGGGTCAATCTATTTTCCTGGTTTCTCAGGTCAAAATTAGGTTTGTTGTTGTTCAGTCACACAGTCGATTCTGACCCTCTGCGACCCCATGGACCACCATCCACCAGGTACTCCTGTCCTCCACTATCCCCCTCAACTTGCTCAGCTCTGTGCCCATTGTCTCTACAATACCATCTAGCCATCTCATCTTGGGCCGTCCCCTTCTTCTTCTGCCCTCGACCCTTCCAAGCATCAAGGCTTTCTCAAGTGAATCCTCTCTTCTCATTTGATGTCCAAAGTACTTTAGCTTCACCTGGGCTTTATATTCGGGTTGGCTTATACTTGAGTATATACGGTAATTTAAAAAATAGACTCAACAGAAGTATAGGAAAAGGTTTCTCCATCATTCAGTTTAATGTCATAGCCCACTGCATTCACAGGGTTGTCACCACTGATAAAACCACCCACAGATCTCTAACTATCTATGCAGGGTTCAGAATGGGTTAGTTAGCAGTATTCCAAAATAACTGCAGCCATAGCACTGTGCCAGAAAGTAGCAAGACAGCAGTTAAAAGAGGTGGGATGGAGTGCTTTAATTCAAAAGGTGGGTGAACACCATAATTTAAGTCAACCCAAACTGCTGCAAAAATGATAAATGGAGCAGGACGTTTCCTAGTATAGATAGGCTGTAACTTTAGAAGAAAAAAGTCCTTAAATCAGTGAATCATGTTTCATATTTGGTTCTCAAAACAGGCAGATAAGGCCCTCTGAGCTTCTGTTCCCTAGTCATTAGTGACTAATTCATGTTTCCATGCTTCTGGAAATTCCTCATTGTGACAAGCTACCACATAGGTATCAACCATTCAAATTCAAAATGTAAATGAGATTGCACAGGCTTGCTTCAGTTAAAACAGAAAGACGGTGGTATAGTTAGATGAAGAAAAGCCAACTTTCCAGATTGCTATAATGAGAGAATCCCCAAACACCACACACAAAATCCTTAAAGTATCTTTATTCCAGGCATTTGCCAAACTTCAAGTTGAAAGCATCTTAAGTCACTTGAGAATCCCTCTGCATCTGCCCTCCACCTTCCTGTCTTCAAAATTCTTTCCCAGACCACTAACTATATGTCCCAACATGTCATTCACCTACTAAAATATCACGCAGGTCTAAAAAAGAGGGAAAAGGGAAAAATCCTCTGTGAATGGCAGAAGATTTGTGAAAAGTAAATAAGATATATTATTCCCCTATTTTTCACTGACAGGGATGTCATCAAAGCACCTAAAACACTTGCAAAATATCTCATCAAATTGGATTGGTAATTTCATCTAGGCAAAGACATTCTTAGTATCAAAGTCTATAAACATTTGGCATTTTAAAGGGCATCAACACATTGCACTGTGTGCAGAAGTAAACTAGTAGTCTATGTAAGGAAAGTAATAAGTACTACAAACCAATAGTCAGAACTCTAGCTTTGTGTTTTAGGACATTTAATGTACTTTATACTACTTCACATTTCCAGATAGCCTTGAAAGGTAGCCCTGTGTAGGATGCCTTCTCTTAGCCTTGCCTCCATATGTGTGACATGGCCAGGTCTTCTCTCTCATAAAGAAACTAAATAACATTATAACACAGATTTCACATACTGTATATGTATATAATTTTAACAGTCAAAACCTTGAGGCATAGCTCCACCAGCACATTATATCATCGGCATGATGTCATTGGCATATTACTGCTAATTAAAGAGTCCTTGATTCAATTACAGGCTTCATTGTCACATTGTCAAGTGAACCTGGAATTAGAGTAAGAGCAGTTCTTCATATTTTGTGTCTAGGTCAGACTTTAAATTGCCAAAATGGAGCCACCATTTGGTGAATTCATTCCATAATTCCTTTCACCTGACCTTGTGTGAGAAAGATTAGCTGGCATAACAAGGTTGTCATTGTCTAGGGTACAGTTTATTTAGTGGCACTCTTTTATTGCTGGTCTCATCATTCCTGCCACACTAGCAGAGCTACATGAGAGGATAATGGCCACTATATTATTTTACAGTAAGCAGAATGTCTTGGAGATTTTACATCCAGACACACACACCGGCACAGAGACATTAAACAAAAAGAATAAATAGTTTAAAATAAAAGGGAAGTGATCTAGTTAAAATTCATATGCTAAAAGAGGCCTAATCCTCATTACAATTTTGGATCTTCCGTTTGAGTAATAAATAATTCATTATTGACTAATACATTTGTTTTCTGTAAGAGTTATGCTGAAGAGTTTACAAAGTTGTAATTTCACCTTAATTGGTGTCACCTAATGAAATGATTTTTTGCTAATGAATATTCATCACTTCTTGTCCTTAATCCTAAACTAATCCACATTATTAAAGTTTGTCCCAGTTCAGTGTGTTGTTTAAACTTTTTAGAGTAACAAGGATGTCTACAAATGTATTCAGCTCAGCCGCTCTGTAAACATAATTTTGAATAACATCCACATTATGTCTTCATCCAGCGACAGAAACATGCTGAAATTATATTCTAATGGAGTCTAAGGCCCACTGAATTCTAGGAACCAGTGGCAAACAGGATTACTTTTCAAATATGTGATTGTTTGAACACAGAAGTTCATTTCCCCATGAGAGCAAACAATAAAATAGTACCAAATCAGCTACTTAATGGTACAACCACCTAGTAGCATTTACTTACTAGATAACTCCACTTGAAAAAAAGGGGTTCAATTTAAATTCTGGTTTGACTGTTTACCTTGCAAAGAGAAGAACTGTTATAATTAGCAACACATTTCTTTTTTAGCTTGATAGGCAGAAAATGCAATCTCTCAGAAGGCAAAAATGGAACTGGCAAATTAAAATGGATCTAAGCCAACATCCTACTAGATCAATAGCTGGCACCGACACATTTGTAGAGCAGAATTCTACTAGCAGTTCATTTTGCTGCTACTAGCTACTGATTCATTTCAGAGAGATACTAAAATGTGAATATAGCTGGGAAATCAAAGCTTAGCTGCAGCATCATGGTGTTAAATAATCTAAGATGCTATCTGAAACAAAGGAATTATGAAAAGTATATGAGTATAATTAATTTGAAATTACATTTAAATTATCAAGATCAGTTACCAAGATTTCAATGTTGAAGTAATTTGGAAATCATGCACTTACATATGTTGTACTTGTAAATGTCCCACTATGAGATTTCGAACTTTGTACAATCAAACCCTTAGCATCATGAATTACTGAGGACTTCCACTCACTACAGTGCACACAAGACTGCAGCATTAACAACTCAATTATCAACAAGTATGATGGCTTGAACTCAGAATTATAGGTTTCTCATGTTGTTCTCACCTATCATAAAGCCAGGAAACTGGAAGCTATGGCAGATGCATCAGCAGAAGTGTCACATTATCAGTTATGATGTTGTGGAATACTGCCAATTCTGCTTGCTTTGAACAAACTTTTCATCCACCCACAGTTGGCCTTGGTCTTTCAAGACCAGATCTAGAGGGAAACCACAGAGTGCCTGGGACCAGCATAGATGACTGATCTTACAGATATACATCTGCAGTGAAACAGTATTGATAACTGCATACGTTGATAAACAAGGCTTCATATGAGCTGGAACTCTGTGTTATCAGGGTTCAGGGTCTTATAGAAACCTTCAAATGCAGAGGAAAGATGTGCTCTCTCTCTCTCTGTAAATAGATAGATAGATAGATAGACAGATAGATAGATAGATAGATAGATGTAGATGTAGATGTAGATGTAGATGTAGATGTAGATGTAGATGTAGATGTAGATGTAGATGTAGATAGAGACAGAGAGATACCATATATACTCAGGTATAAGCCAATATTTTTATCCCCAAGCGCCCCAAAAAGGAGACTCGGCTTATACTCGGGTCAGTGACCACGAGGGTCCCAAGACTGTGCTGGATTGAGATATGCCAACAATTTAATTAATTGTACCATATTTTTATGTATTTTGATTATTGAAACTCACTAGCAGCTGGTGCATTTTCCACACTCGGCTTATACTGGGTCAATATATTTTCCTGGGTTTTCAGGTCAAAATTAGGTACCTCAGCTTATATTCGGGTTGGCTTATACTTGAGAATATATCGATTTATCTATCTGTCTGTCTCTCTGGAGAGAGAGAGAGATCTATCTCTATCTCTATCTATCTACACACACAAACACACACAAAATCTAAAGATTTTTAACCAATTGTTTCTTATCATTCAAGCAATGCTCCAGTATGATTGCACATTATTTTTCATGCATTGTCCACAGATAAAAATATGCCAGTCATTACACAGCAAAGGAAAGGCTGAATGTTGACAATGCAATGGATTACCATATAGACTGTTGTGCTCACTACCAGACAGAAACTAATAAAAATGTACTGTGTAGCTGGATATCCCACTATGGTAATTGTTGACCATACAGCCAGTGACTCAATGCCAAGTTTTGGTTGGTGGTAAATAACCTGACTCCCTAAAGGGGCCAATGGCTATGGGTGGATGAGTCCCTTTAGGTGGGATGATGGTCCCCTCAGTGGTGGAAATGCCAGTGGAAGCCATTATATTGGGCCCAATAGCAAAATGAGGAGAGGAGGAACCACTTTTGATTCCCAATTGGTCATGGAGGCAGAAGAGGCCATGCCAGATGGAATGGCTGTGAAGAAATTCCATCTGTTAATATCCTCAAGGATGGAGCAGTCCATTGCAGTCCTGGTATTACATTCTGCATGCCTCATTTTATACATCCCTCAGGAGATTGCTCCGTGATCACAGTGTGTGGGTCACTTCATGGCAAGCTGTGATCCACCTTAAACAAATTCACACCAGTGACATTTTTCCTAAAATGATTACCAGGAAATATGTATACAAGTAGCAGCTGACACCGATGCCTGCTTAGTACCATTTAGACTTGCAAAAGTCTAATTGCTGGGACAATTGCTTTGTGTATGGGTGAAGAATGGTTAACAGATTTTAAAACTGGAGTCAGCTTTTGGGATTTTCCCTTGCTAAGTGTCTCTTTGTGAATGATATTGAGCACAAGGAGGTACCCCATAGACCTATGGTTCCAAACTTGGAGCACAGGATTTTAGAGATGCTTAGGTGGGGCATAGCCAAAAAGAGGTTGAGAACCACTGCTGTTGACCATCTTGACTTCTGCCATTGAAGCTGCAGGCATGATACTGTGTAAAAATAAAAGATAATTTCCTTCATTTTGAGCCATATATACAAAAACGCAATGCCCCACTTTTATAAACCAGAAGGTTGTTTGTGCTATACCTGTATTAATAGTTTCAAAGTACAATAGAGGAGATTTCCCCTCCTAATGATCAGATGTGTCATCCTGATGGTAGAAGTTGCTCAAGAACAGAATAGACTTTAGACAGTAGAAAAATCTTGATTTAAGTGTTTTACATAATGAGTGCCTGTCCATCTGTAAACTATACTTTTTCTACAGCATTCATGCATCAACACTATGTTGGAATAGAGAAACCTGGGGAAAACCTCCAGTGCTCCATTTTTCCATTTGCATATTAGGGAGGACTCTAGCATATGCAGGATGTAGAATATGCAATTGAGGGCAGATCCCTCAAAAGGAAGAGTATACAGGTTTTCTTTCATCATTCTGTTGGAAGGACGTACTAACCCTTTTGTCCGCACCCAATTCCTGCTTAAAAGTGTAAATATGACTTTTCATTTTAGTCAAATGTAATTTGACAGTTTTATACGTCTTTGTGCATATCTCTGCTTTTAAGAGTCTTTTCAATAGAAGAATTAACCTCCACAAGAAAAAGTGATGGCATTTTATTTTTAAAAAGATAATTTGAAAACAGCTCATGTAGATTTTTCAACAGCACTTACTCAGTTCTGTCCTTTTCTTGTTTTTTGAGCAAAGGGGTTGGAGCACAGTTTATTTCATTTCTGCACAATGTCTTTCAAACTGTGGAGGCTTTAATTGCTCTTCCCCAGATTGCAGTCTAAACAAAGTATTGAGGATGAAAGTTCTTTCTTCCTCGTATTTATCCCCCCCCCCTCATTTTAATAATAGGTAGCTGCAACAATAATATGAATTATTTGCAAACTTTATCAACAAACATAAGCTTCCTGGAGATGAACTTTTTTAAAAAAGCTACTATTGACTTTGTTATGTGCTTTCTTTTCTAACTTAAACTCATGCATTCAATACTGTGTGGTAGGTAGATTTTCATAATACTACCAAAAATCACAGCCTCATTATTAACAATACTGTGCTTTCTGTTTTGTTTTTTAAAGGGAAATTGAATGTCCTGCTGAGAACAAGATAAAGTCAGAAAAATAAACTGTGTTCAGTGCATCTAAATCTTATCCACATTTGCATCAAATTAACTTTAAAAGAGATAGTTTCCTGACCATCTAGGGGGATTGATTATACATGCATAATAGGAAGTGGCCAAAATGCATTTCTTTACCTAAAGGGACTGTCTCTGAATACAAAGTATTACATTCCAGTTTGCAAAAGTTATTTATGTTCTATCAAAAACAGAGGAGGAGGAATATTTTTCTCACACACACTTAGGCAAAGAAAAAGAATAAGAGGCACCAAAGGAGAACTAATTAGAATTACGAGGACAGTGTAACTTGGAAGAAATAATCAAGAAACTTGTCGGTGGGCAGGTTTGTCTGCTATTAATAACCTTTCCATATTTTTTTTCTCCTGACCAAATGTAAGTGTGTCTTAGTGTGGCTGTCCCCACACAAGTATTGTGATTAGACTGTGTATTTTCTGACTCTGTTCCATTGATAGTTATGTTCCCATAATTCCACACCATGTCCCATAGTGTGGCTGAGTTTTTCCCATGTTCTTCTAGACTTATCACTGCTTGATTTCTATCTATGGGAGACCTTAAAGCAGTGGTTCTCAGTGTGGGACATTTCATTTATAAACTTCAGGAAATAGAGGGTACAGCCTTCTAATACCCAGGGGTGGATGATGGTTGTCTTCTCTGATCTGTAAGGTGCTGTATGATTTTTGACTGTTTCTGCTCCTGCAGCAAACCCTCAAGTGCAGCATTTCCCAATGTGGGGTGCACGCTCCACAGGGGGAACTTTCATTTCCAGAAGCCTAAGTTGGTACATTGGTTGATCAGTGCTCTGGGAAATTGACTTAGGCTTCTGGGAATTGAAGTCCAAAAACCAAAGGTTAGGAAACACTGCCTTAAAGGATGAGGTGTACCATAGAAAACCAGCTACTCTGGTGGTATTTTGGGAAGAAATTGAAATGGCATACACAGCAATACAAGTGGACTATTTGGTCAGTGTTGCTCAAGATTCATTTTAGGCACCCTCTGTATGTCTTCTCCATTCACATGAAAGTCATGCAGTCAATGGAATGCATTTTTTAAATGGAAATGTGACACAAACAGTTGGATAAATAACTATTTAGTAACACCCTTAGTCCTCCTTGAATAAACCTACTGCAATCAATGGGATATGTTTATTCCTCTTGATTCCAACATTTCTAATGGATCTGGATATGGACAAATCCTCAAGAAGATGTTTCCTCATATATATCCCCCCCCCCCCAAAAAAAAAAAAAGGCCTCATATTAAGGACATACAATTATTTTGTAAGATTTCCCCAACCTATTCTGTAATTTCACAAGCTCCTTAAAAAAAGGAGCAAGCTCAAAACTGAAGGTTTTGCTTGTCATCTAAAATACTAAATAAAGAACAATTCTATGACACAAAGGACAGGTAGAAAGTTAAGATTGACATCATATGTTTGTAACTTGAAAATTTCAAAAGGCAATGTCCCACAGGTCTCTGTATTGTAAACACACACAATGTGCAGCCATGTGAAATGACATTGCTACTAAAAGGTTACACTAACAGCCTTTAGCTGTCCATGCTAGAACTGCTTGGGAATATTTTACAGGAAAATGGCTATTTTTGTGTTTACTGTGAACGGACAAGGAAATAAGATGTGTGTATGAGGTGGGAAAGGAAGAAAAGGGAAATAAGTAGTAGTTGAATCCTTCTTTCAATGTGACTTTTCCAGTCTGCAATCCCCCTTGCCCAAGGGTGAGTTACATAGTATTAACTGAAACATACTTCTGAGCAAAAAAAAAAAAGGGGGGGGAGAGAGTTGAACTGTTAAAAAAAATAAGAAGTAAGTTAACTTCAAATATTAGATATCTCATGTATCTTTTCAGAAGTAACTTGTCTTCAGATCATATATTGAAAACAGTAACGGATTCATTTCCCTGTATTTCTTATTTTATTTTATTCTATTTTGAGATGTATTTGTTGGTTGTCTGTTTTGATTTGTTGTGTGTTCTGTCATGTTATTTGATATCTGCTTGTACACCACCCAGAGTGGGATGCCACCCAAATGGGCTGTGTAGAAATGTAATAAATAAATAAATAAATAAATAAATAAAGTAATTACTTAAGTTTGCCACTGCTATTATTATACAGTATCTTCAATAATAGTCATCATTAGCATTTCAAAAGTTTATTGCTGTTTAGCAAAGCTGGGTAACATTACTCTTTCAGACTCTAGTTGCTGCTCTTAAAAGTACAGAAGCTGTGTGAAAAATATGTGATAAAGGAAAGGAAATCATGAAGAGATGCACAAAGCAGTTGGTTACAGAATCTTAGAGATTTCTGATTAATGGTCCCTTCTCAAGATGGGAGAGGGTAACAAACGGAGCAACACAAGACTCAATTCTGGGTTCTGGGCTCATCAACATTTTAATAAATGACTTGGATGAGGAAGTACAGGGAATTCTTGTCAGTTTTGCAGATGACACCAAACTTGGAGGAATAGCTAATATCTTGGAAGTACAGTAATACACCGGATAACATCATGACTTGGTTCCACAAGTCATGATGTTATCCAATTTTTAGCGTTGTCCGACATATGCATCAAACAACTCTAAAAAAAAAAAGCCCTGACGTCAGGGACAAACTGCGCAGTTTGTACCTGAAGTCAAACTGACCCTAGGATATTGATTGTTAGCCTAGGGTCAGCTTGACTTCGGGGGCAAACATCTTCTCGCCACCCGACACGAGCCTTAGCAAGGGCTAAGGTTCGTGTCGGGTGGCGAGACAAGGCACCTGCTCGTGCGCTTTGTTGCACGCCAGTGGGTGCCTGTTTCCCGCACCGCACTGGCCATTTGCTGCTTGCTAAGGGGCCAGTGTGGTGCGGGAAACAGGCACCCGCTGTTGCGCAACAAAGCGCACGAGCGGGTGCCTTGTCTCGCCACCCGACACGAGCCTTAGCAAGCGCTAAGGCTCGTGTCGGGTGGCGAGACAAGGTTCCCGATTGCAAACCACAAGGGACAAACTCTGCAGGTTGTCCCTTGTGGCGCACGAGCGGGCAACACTTCTCGCCACCCGACAAGAGTCTTAGTGCTTGCTAAGGCTGGTGTCGGGTGGCGAGACAAGGCTGTTGACAAAGCCTAGCGGTGCTCGGGCTAGTTAGCCTGGGCACCACTAGCCTTCGTCCAGCAATTGCTGCTACTGAACTAGGGTCGGGGGAAAAGGCAGGCACCCGCCTGCTTTTCACCCGACCCTAGTTCAGTAGCAGTGATCCATCTCTGGGTGGTGGTGGATTGGGTAGATGTTCTGATTTAGATGTTCTACCCAATCCAACCCCCCCCCACACACACACACACAATTGGCTCGGATAACACTAAAACAATCGTTATCCGATGCAAGATTTTTCCAAAAATCTTGCATCGTTATCCGATTCTAGCGCTATCCGGTCCAATCATTATCCGGTGTATTACTGTAGTTTAATGGACCTACTTGCTGTCAAAATCAGATTCCAGAAGTGATGTCATCACCATGTGCTTTTGTTTACCCACATGACCGGAAGTGACATCACACCATGTGCTTTTGTTTACCCACGTGACTGGAAGTGATGTCATCACTGCCATGTTTGTTCACCTACGTGGTCGGAAATTATGTCACAGTCATGTGCTTTTGTTTACCCAAGTGACCTGGCCTTTTGCATGCCTGACAAGCTCTGAGGAGCAGACGTAAAGATGACAAGCAGGCCACCGAAGACCATGGACTGTTCTTTACCACATAAAATGCCAAAAATACAATGGAGGAAGACTTTGGCAAAACATGTAAGCACCCCATTACCTGAAGCAGATGTGGGTGCTGTGGGCATTCCCTTATCCCATGCACCCTTGAAGAAAAAACCCAAAAAGATGAAAAACTCTAACCTGCAGCCTTGGGTATTTTCGTTTCCACCCTTGAGTCCGAAAACCAACTCATTAGACTTGGATTTTTCTACAGCTTCTCAGAATGAAACTGTTTTCTGCAGCAGAGAGCTTACCAGTAGCCATATTTACAGCTGCTCAAGACTTGGATCCTGAAATACCACCCCAACAAAATGCAGTTTGGAATGTAGTGAGCAGTGGACCTACTGTTGCCCTGAGTGCAATCTAAAAGGAGTTGCAAACCATTTTTTTGTTTTTGTTGTTCAGTCACACAGTCAATTCCGACCCTTTGCAACCCTATGGACCACTGTCCGCCAGGCATTTTTGTCCACCACCATCCTCCTCAACTCGCTCAGTTCTCTGCCCATTGTGTCCACAATACCATCTAGCCATCTCATTTTTGGCCACCCCCTTTTTCTTTTGCCCTTCACCTTTCCAAGCATCAAGGATTTCTCAAGTGAATCCTCTCTTTTCATTTGATGTCCAAAGTACTTTAGTTTCATCTTTACTATTTGACCTTCAAGGGAGCAGTCAGGATTGATTTCTTCTAAGATTGACCTATTTGTTCTCCTCGCTGACCAGGGGACTCTCAAAACTCTCTTCCAACACCACATCTAAAAAGCCATTTATTCTTCTGCACTCAGCTTTCCTAATGGTCCAGCTCTCACAACCATACATTGCCACCGGGAATACCATTGCTTTGACTAGACGAATTTTTGTTTTCAATGTGATGTCTCTACTTTTCACTATGTTCCCCAGGTTTCTCATAACTTGCCTCCCAAGAATCAGTCGCCTTTTTGTTTCATGGCTCCAATCACCATCTGCAGTGTGCTTTGATCCTAGAAATGGGAATACCAGAGCACCTTATATACCTCCTGAGAAATCTGCAAACCATAAGATCTTCAAATGTTAAGGAATCTATTGAGGGTTTTCCAAAAACTGTAGATGTTGTGGATCATGGAATATTTTTCAAAGCTGCCAAACCCAGTGGTGAAAAAACAAAGCAGGAAGAATTTGGACCTACCTGATCTCGGTCCAGGTGATACTTTGATGGCCTTTTAGAAAAGAAAGAAAAGAAAGATGAAGAGAAGGCAGCTTTAAATGAAACCCTGGAAACTGAAATGCAATTCTGGTTATTAGTAGGAACTTGTCTTACTATTGTGCATTTTATATTGGTAGCAATTACTTTGAGCAAAGTGTCCCTAAGGTCCATGTCTGATTTTTTTGGCCTTCACTTAGTTTGCTACAACAGCACACTGAAAATTAAATATCTACTGTACTTGCAAGCTAATTATGAAGTTTAGATGATAAATTGTTTTTCCACCAAAAACAACAACAAAAACCCATACTCACTTTATCACTTGGAATATTTAGCTATTAATTTTGTATTCAAAATGTAAAGCATTTTATTTCACAGATTCCCCAAGCAGGCCTCTAAGATGTAAATTGATCAGATCTTGCTGAAAGTGCTTCTCATCAGAATAAATGAATTCATCACAATCCTCATCACTCTGACTACCAGCATGATCATTAATAGCCACCATCTTCACCACCACCACCATAAAGGGTAGAAGGGGCAAAGATGGAATTAAGGAACCTCCTGGAATTAATTGGAGCCAGAAAATCACTAATTCAGGATGAAGTATTTGGGAAGAAATGTACATTTGGTAGGGTGCTAAAAATCCTAGAGATAATTTTTGTGAGTACAGGTTGACACCCCACCCCCACCCCGATATCAATATATTGCTGAGGAAATATCCAGCAAAAGGGAGAGAAGGCAAATTCACAGGGTGCTAGCCTAAACACTCATATGTAGGAATAAGACAAAAGTTGTTGAAGGAGATGAAGCTAAAGTACTTTGGACATCAAATGAGAAGAGAGGATTCACTTGAGAAAGCCTTGATGCTGGGAAAGGGGGAGGACAAAAGAAGAAGGGGGTGTCCAAAAATGAGATGGTTAGATGGTATTGTAGATGGACACAGAGCTGGGCAGGCTGAGGAGGATAGTGGGAGACAGAGGTGCCTGGAAGAGGAATGGTCCATAGGGTCGCAAAGGGTCGGAATCGACTGTGCGACTGAGCAACAACAACAACAAAAGTTGATGTGGGTAGAGTTCAGTTAGCTGGTTCCCATTTCATTGAATCTAAATACACTTGCCTATATATCTGTTTTATATTAGAATATCCTTTTCTTTTGGCTATAAAATAAGATGAGGTTAAGTATTTGGGGCCTCTACAAAAGTAAAGCTCTCCGATATGCTACCACTCTCCTTGCTTACAAAACCAGATGTGCTCAAGTGTATTCAGGGCAACATGGCAGAAAACCATAAAACTAAGTGGATGGGAAAAGACAGCATTCCAGGGGAGACATTTGCTGGGGGGTAGACATCCCCTCCTGCTACCATGTCATCTTTGCAGGCATTCCATCAGTGATCTTCTCATTTGCAAGGTTTCTTCCAATTTTGTTTTATTTGGGGTGGGGGATGTTGAAGAAAGTTCATATTCTCTAATCCTGTTGTAAATAATCAAATAGTAATATGTAAGCATTCAGAGATTGGGAATTCTTCAAAACATCTTATGGTACTATGATTTAAGCTGCTTAATACTCATAAATAATAACTACAGAATGCAACATGAAAATAATTATGTATTTAAAATGTTGCAAAAGCACATAATACGATAAAGTGTGTAGAATTTTTAAAATACTAGACATGTCACAAACTGAAAAACAGACCTTTCATATACTCCTGAAAAGTTTTGCTACATATTTTTTCTTGTCTTACTCCTCTAATTTTATGCTGATTTTGTCCTTGGAATTTTTCATGTACCATTGACCAATATTTTCATTAAGAAAGAACAGACTCAGAATGTAGTAATTAGTTACCCTTGCCTGCAAGTTGCCCCACAGCATATCATTGCTTGTATCTAATTGAAATGAACATGACATTAATATATACATACACTTACAGTGTTAGCTCTAAGCATTGACTGTAACATCCTTGGAGACTTGGTAACATCTGTTTGGTGCTATTTTGATATGCATTGCAAATTGATGATTTGATTACCAATTCACATTTAAAATTATGTATGGTTGTATCAGAAATGCACAGAACTTTGCAATTCCCCATTATTTCTCCTGACTGAATACATTAAGGATAGAAAGTCATAGACTTTTGACTTTGTCATAAAATATAAATCAGTATATGCTAAAAAGGTGGATATAGCTTTTAATGGATAATGGAGGATTATTACTGGCTGCCTGAAACCTACCTCCACAGAAAACATCTATTATTTGGCTGGCATTGCCCCTCCAGAAGTATATTGAGATGTGTAAGCAAATAATGAATGAAATAAGGAAATACAGCCTAAACCCCACACATGTCATGGATACCAGCTCCCTAGCTGATCAATGATATCAAGGAAAAGCTTCCGGCACACTTCTCAAGAACTAAATATTAATCCAGAAGAGGTTAGACGAAGGGTGCCCACACATTCTGAGCTGTGGGCCCAGTAACACCACGTAAAATTCAGCTGAAACCGGGGCTGAAGCCAAATTTGCCACCCCCTGGTGGACACTGGTGCCTGCTCCCACTAGGGCTTCTGGGAATTGTAGTCCAAGAACATACATAGCCCAAAAAGTGTTGCCCGGGACCGGAGCCGCCCTAGCTTCCCCAGTGATGCCACTGCGTGTGCCAATCATGTAGTCTAGCATGCTGGTAACTTGGTTCCTTCCACCCAGAAGCAGAAGTAAAACACATGTGTGCAGAATGCACCCACACATGCACAAAACGCTGCCATAAATTACCCACAGCTGTCATAAATATGTTTACAACAGCCTCAGGTCATTTACAGTAGTGTTCTGTGCATGTGCAGGCATGTTCTGCACATGCACATGTGCATTTTACTTCCACTTCCAGGAGCAGCAAGGGCAGTGTGGTCCAGATTAATTGGAGCCAGGGCCTGATCTGGCCCACATACCATAGTTTGGGCACCTCTGAGTTAGACTAAACCTATGCAAAATGATATGAACACAGCTTACTGCATGAATGATGCCAAAGAGTCTCTCCCACTAAGTGAAGACACCTGGGACATCTGGAATATCTGGAAATGATTTTAATAAAATTTGAAGCAAAGTAGGAAAATCAAAAAATAATGAATTAAAATGAGGCTACTTAGATCCAGGACATATTTTCTGTGAATGTAGAGAAATTCAATCTATTTATGTACATTTAATTTATGCCTCACTCCATGTAGAAAAGAAGATCCAATAAATGACTGGGGAAATGCCATTGCAGCACCCTCCTTTGAGTTAAAATATAATCTAACTGTACAACACTGTGATAACAAGCAAAAAAAAAAGAAAAGACTTGACCCACAGAGCATCATCTAGTACTGCTGAAGTAGAATATTAAAAATGTTATTATCACTATAGGCAGTGTGAGCAGGCAGATGTATGTGTATGTATAAGAAACACTGAATTTCTATCAAATAATTGATTTAATGGTTATAATAATAATCAATATCAACTTTTCAGGATGATTCATTTGTTTTAGCAACTCTTTAGCTAACCTAACCTTCTCTCTCTCTCATGATTCTGACAGTATAAGCCATCATATTCTATTGCTTATAGCAGGGGTACCCAAACTATGGCCCACTGGCCCAATTAGGCCCATGCATCTCATTAATCAGGCCTATGGTGAGAACCCAGGAACTTCTGGACATGCCCCCACCTGCCCCATCCCCCCCACCAGAAATTACAATACGTTCCTTACCACGGCGGCAGCAGCAGCGATCGTGCCTCTTTGGGAACTCTTTCCACAGCCTCCGCTGCTTTGCTTTGCAGCCGCAGGCTGTCCTGTTCATGGTCACTTTGTTTTCAGGATTTTTGGATGCCTGTTGATGGCGGTGCAGCAGGGGAAAGCAATCCATTCTGCAGCTTTGGGGTGTCGCACTGTGGAAAGAGTCCCCAAACAGTCACGATTGCTGCCACTGATGATGTTGAAATGGTAGGCACTGGGAGCAGCCCGCCTCTGGCCCCCACAGCTGCATGCTGGAGGCAGGACTGGCCCATTTGAAAAAAAGTTTGGGCACCACTGACTTATAGACTGATGAGCTAATAACATATTACTCATGATCTACATGGTGAAAATTACAAAAGTATCAAATCTCATTCTGATCCAAGAAATACAGAGGTGTTACATCATGTTAAAAATGCTAAAAATAAAGTAATTGAGCCTTTTGTTCAACTTCTCTCTCTCTCTCTCTGACCCAGCATATCATACACTTCTGTTAAATTACATGGAGGACTTGAGAAAATTATTGGATAACATTCCCATATAAGAAAGTTATACCATTGCAAAAGAGAAGACAGTACCCCACAGCTTATTGTTCACCAAGATCTTTTGTTGCCTGAGGCAGAAGGTCAATGGGTATCATACAATAGTCTTTGAGATCATTTTCAGATTTGAGATAGAAGGTTTCAGACACAACTCTCCTCTTTCCTGACAGTAAATGTTTAGTCATAATAAATCAAAGTAATTAATTAATGTGTATCCTTTCACAGCATCCAAAATGTTGTACCCGAGGTAGCGTCTCACTATGCCTTATAACAAGGGCGTTGCAGTACTTTTCTGCTTTTAAAATATTTTTCTCCAAGTTCTAAATAACCTTTCGAGGGCATCTCTGAAAAAAAATGAGGTAGAGGAAGCATTCATGTGAATTAAAAATGTATTTGAAAAATGCACTCAACTGCACGTTAGCCATTGAGGGAGGGAAATATGTAAAAGATTGCATATATTAGGGGAAAATGCATAACAAGAGGCATAAAGATTTCCTTGGGAGGAGAAAGCAAATTCTTAAAGTGCAATAAAGTGCTGGGTTGCACAGATAAGGCCAGTGGATTATAAGAAATGCTGCAAAAATAAGACTGACAGGTATTTACATTCTTATTTGAGATTCATTTACATTCTTCAGCTGGAAGGGAGAAGGGGATTACTCAAAATCGGTGCTACCCTATTGGAAAACAGAGCAATGTTAATGGTAATTTCCCCAAAATCCTTCTTGTGCTTTATGAAACAGATAATGAAACACTGAGCAGCCCTTCCCTATATTCTGACAGTAGTGGCAGGATGTATCTAGGAATAATAGACATGCATTATTTGGAATGATAAAGTCTTTAAATAATATTTACATGCATTTTTTTTAGTTTGCATCCCACTAAGTCTAGTCCCACCATCCATCCCAACTCCAGTGCCACCAGCAAGGAGGCCTGGGCAGAGCATGAGGTGGAGACATCTGGAAATTATATTTAACCAGTTTCTTTTTTTTTCACCAGAGCCATTCCTTATTAACCTTGAAATGAAGAGGCAGCACACAGGTAATTTTTGGTGTAAATGTGGGTCACAACTTTTTTTAAAAAAATAATTAACCCCTAACCTGTGAAAAGGCCAGGTAGTGTAGTGTGCAATCTGGTACCAGAGCAGGAACATTCCTCTCCACCTCTTTAGCATGGACTGGCAAATCTCTAGTCCCCGAGCAGTGGTGATCCTTGCTAGCGACTGTGCAGGCCAGCTGAGTTGGGGAGACATCAATGTGAGCATTTCCAACTCTATTCATAGGAATTTATGTTGGTCATATCACAGAGCTGTCCCATGGTATTTCTAGCATGCCCCACTGATTTGCATGAAATGTGTCAAGCATACAGTATTCACCTCATCCAATAACAACCTGAGGGATTCACATCTACCATCCTAACCCCACACTATCAGACGTATTACTGTTATGATCTAATTAAAGGTGGCACCCTTAAGAGTCTTCAATGTCCCACAATGCAACAGTGGGATAAGCAAAATAATGACCTGGCATCATTATTTAATCTACCAATCAGGAAACCAAGCTGAAAAAAAAATGTCTATCAGGTCATAATGAGCGACCTTTAAGTGTTCATGTCCACAGATTGTCTAAAAGCAGACAAGAGAGAAAGAGCCCAGAAAGAACCCTGAGACACAAAGAAAGACCTAATGGAGAACCTGGTTCCAACTGTCAGTCAAAACACCTAAGTGGGAGACCTTCTCCTGGGTGCCATATGAACTCAAGATCATTGTCAGATCAGCCAGGTTGTTATGGAAAGGAATGTGGCACCCAACATTCCTGCACCCCAGGGTTAGTCAACCACATTACCTGACAACCCAGTCTGCTGTGGGATATGTGAGGGTCACTGTCCAACTAAGGAAGGAAAAGTATAAAGTGAAAGTATCTGAGAAGAGCCTTGGGCCTGCTCTAATACTTTTGCTGATGGTTAACTGTACTGTTCTTTATGTTGATCTTCTTTTATTAATAGAAAAATGGCCAGCACATTCAATCCATCTCAAAGGCTTGGGAAACTAAAATATACTCATATTGATAGCAGTGGCTGCAACTCAATCTGAGCATAAATTTTTTCCTGCCCCACGGTGCTGGAAGGCCTGGTCTTGGAGGTTGACTGGTTCTGGGCTGCCTTCACCCTCTGAGCCAAGCAGGAAGAATGCCACTGACATAAATTTGTTTAAGGTGGATCCCAGCTTGTCATGAAGTGAACCACACATTATTACCTCGGAGCCAGCTCCTGCGGCACATATTAAATGAGACATGCAGGATTTAACACCAGGACTGCAATGGAATGCCACATCCTTGAGGATATTATCAAGGTGCACCTTCACAGCCAGTCCATCTGGCATGGCCTCTTCCACCTCCATGACTGTTGGGAATCAGAGCAGTCAAGTGGTTCTTCCTCTGTTCATTTTGCCATTGGGCCCAGTATGATGGCTGTCAGTGGCATTTCTTCCACTGAGGGGACCACCCAAAGGGGCTTATCTGCCCATAGCCATTAGCCCTTTTAGGGAGCCAGGATATTTATCACTGCCTAACACTCAGTGTTGAGTTGCTGGCTGCATCGTCTACTCCATTACCATAGTGGGATGTCCAGCCAGATATGCTAATATGCTAGTATACTTCAAGGATACGTTTTGTGTCCATTAAAGTCTCCTTTGCTTGAAATCCAGTTGTTTCCAACTATAGGGGATGGTGTTCTTCTCCAATTACAGCTAAAGAGCCAGCCCTGTCTGTGTCTGCTGATGTTTTTGTGGTCATGTGGGTGGCATGACTAGATGCTGAAGCACACAGAATGCTGTTTACCTTCCCACCAAAGTGGCTCCTATTTATATACTTGCAATTTCTTGTCTGCACAGTTGCCTGATTTTTTTAGTAGATCGATTCTCCATTGTCTCATTTTTGCTTTTTTTGGTCATTTTCATGAGTCTTTGGGGATTTTCTTGCACTACTAATTGTGTACTGTTGATTGCAACTTATGACAAGCCTTTAAAGAAATTGCAAGTAGATAAATAGATACTACCTTGGTGGGAAGGTAAACAGCATTCCATGAACTTTGGTGTCTAGGTATGTTGCCACATGTCCACATAAACATCTGCAAATGCAGATAGTCCTGGCTCATTGGCTATAAGCAGAGATGAGCATTGAACCCTAGAGTTGGATATGACAGGCTTTTGACCAAGGGTGACTATTGGGTTCCCCACCACCACCGAAAAGAAATAAAGAAAGTAAAATTAAAGTTTTGCCTAATTATGAGAAGCACAATAGAATATGGTATTACTTGGAGGAATCACCTTCAGATAATGAGGGACTAATTGTTCTTTAACAGTTGTAATCTGACAGTGCTCTTCATCACACTGGGCAAATGTTACTTTTGTGTGAATGCTACAGTAACCTTTTATCAACATATGCAGCTTGAGGCATTCACCTCACTGTGCTTAATAATTGGGCCATTCCCTGTCATTAGAGCCATGATTTACTGTTTTCATTTTTGTCTTATTGTTCTATGTTTTCATTAGAACTTTTGGTTGCAAGTTTACTGGGAGAGAAAATTCTCCTTCTCTCCCATGAAGGTCTTTAATTGAAACAATTGTTGAAACAATTAAAATACACAGTTGGTTTCTGTAGATAAATTGCCAAAGGTTGTTTAGATTTTGTAAACTGGGAAATAGATTCAGGGGAATATGTAAAGTTGAATCCAATGTCTAATATCAACTTAGTAACTTTCCTCCAGGGCTGGAAATGTCAGCACCACAAAGAATTATAGAAACTACAAGAACAGAACTGCATTTAGACACCTGTAGGTATAGGCACAACAACTTCACAAACTGGTTGTTTATGTGTCTTCCAACTGTGCACAAAATGAACTGCAGGGATTTTTTTCTTGCTTATTAGGCCTGAAGGCATAGACGGTATGTTCAAGATAAGTGCACCACTTATTTTACACATGAAGTTTCTTAACCTGTCTTGATTTGCTACCTCTCCCCCCTCCATTATGTGGCACAGTCACATTCATTAAAAGCCAGACTCACGAAGAGCTACTCAACATGGCACCTGTGGCAAATGAATATCCTTAGCCAGACAGGTAAGTTTTCTAAAGTTTCCTTCTCTCTAGGCCTCCACAAGTGCTTTAAAATTCTAGTTTCTTCGTCAACACACTGACAGTGTGTTGCCTTGCCCTGAGTATTCTAGCTCCTGAGAAGGGTCTCAGTACAGAGCCGTGATGGTGAACCTATGGCATGTGTGCCACAAATGGCATGCAGATGACTTTCTTCTGGCATCCATGCTGTCAAGGGGAAGCCCAGCCTACCCTGCCCAGCCCAATTGGTACTGCTTCCCCATCACTTCTTCATCTGCCCCTGGGGAGAGAGAGGGAAGGCTGAAATCCCGGCCAGGAGGCTGTGGCTGAGCAGCTAAGATGGTGAGCATGTTGGGGGAGGCCCTGCAGGGAGGTGCACCCATGGGGAGCGGGATGGCCCCTTAGGGGGAGCACCCACAGGGGGAGTATCCACAGTGGGGCAGGCACACATGTCACCAGCATGCCTTGAGTGGCACACATGTTCACCAGTGGTGGGATTCAAATTTTTTACTACCTACTCTGTAGGTGTGGTATGGTGGGTATGGTCAGGGGGAAAGCCCTGGCTTGTACTCGTATTAGGACTACTTTATTTCAAAACTTGGATGAACAAGGTCAGCCAGAATTCCTGCTACCAGTTCTGGTGAACTGGGGCAAACCTGTTGAATGCCACCACTGATGCTCATACACCCACATGACTTCGCCAGCGGCACTTGGTCTCTAAAAGGTTCACCATCAGTAGTATAGAGGAATTAATTGAGGTGGGAGCAAGCATTAGGAGGTTGCACTAAGAATGGATCTGGCTTTCTCTTACTTTTGTAGTTTTAATCCTCAAGTGTTTTCTGTATTGAACATGAAGAACTTTGTGAGGGTGGTAATTTGTTAGCAAAACTAGTAAAATAACATATCCTTCTATCCCTAATTAGCACCTTACTACAGCTGAAAAAGGGAAATTTTAAAACCCTATAATACTTTACTTCCATTTCAGAAATGGAAGAAATCAGACACAGTTTTCCACTTACTCCCTAAACACTGTATCATGGATTCCTAAGACAGTCCCAATTAGACCTTATGTTTTCTATTAAGTACATTTGTTTCTCAAGGGATTTGGTTGTGATGTTGACTATGTAGCATTTGAACTGCTTTGGAACTAAAATAAAATACAAATACAGGGTAAAGATCACAGCAAATCCAAATCCAACTCTCAAAGCCTTTGTAAGGTATAAAAGTAGTACTACCAGGTATTGCATAGGATGAATGTATGTACTGTAATTGTATGTGCCTATAACTTTAAGAGCTTGTGTCCAGAAAGCACAGCTGATATCACTGATGTGTGTAGTTACTGTGTTATGCTATATAACTTTAATTTTAATTCAATTTTGAATTGGTTTTTGTTTTGTGTGTGTGTGTATGGACTTGGTTCCACAAGTCTTGGTGTTATCCGATTTTTAGTGTTATCCGATCCATGTTAAAATCCTATGGGATGGATCGGATAACATTAAAGCTCCATAGAGATACATTATAACCACACAGGCTCTAGCGGTTGTTATCCGATCCATCCCATAGGACCTTAAAATTATATATATTCATTCATAGACACACACATATAGATATCTATATATTTATAGCTATAGCTATATCTATCTATCTATTTATCTATCTATAGCTATAGCTATAGTTATAGCTATAGCTAGCTATAGAGATAGAGATAGAGATAGAGATAGAGATAGAGATAGAGATAGAGATAGAGATAGATGAACCACAATCAGGCGTAACCTGGTAGTGATTACCTTGTGTTGCTGGCTAATCTTTCTCACACTAGCTCAGCAGAAAAGAACTGCAGAATGAACACACCAAAAGGAGGCTTCATTTTGCCAGTTTCACATTTGGGATAGAATTGGAAGAAGAATTATATCTGGAAAAAGAAAACATAGGTTATTAATTATTGTAAGACTTGAACTTTGTTACTGCCAGCTAGGTACCGTATGTATTCTATTAATGTTAATTATTCATTTTATCTTGTTTGGATTGTTTTGTTTTGTGGGTTGTCTATGTCATTGTTGTAATCTGCCCAGAGTGATATTTGAACCTATTTGGATGGGGAATGAATGAATGAATGAATGAATGAATGAATGAATGGCTAGCTAGCCCCCATACAATGGCATTTCTGCAGCTGACAGTTCAGTCCCAAAGGTTTCACCTGCCTTATTGTTGTTTGGGGAACATGCATACCGATAGGAAAATGTGAGAATATCCCTCATTCACTCTATCATTTTGTACGTATTTTCCATACAATCATGTAAATGAATGCACACCCATCAATGATTATGCACATTTCTATTCCAATCACCTGAACAGCAGCAAATATGAGATTTGGTATGCTCTTCTAAATCTAAAGCAGAATGGTTCTGCATTTGGAATGGAAGTAAACATCAATGTTGACTGACAGCAAAAAAATAAGCTGGGGATGACAGGAAAAAAATCATGTAATCAAATATGATGATCCTTGATTAACACTGATAAAATGCAATTTATATCGGGATAGCTTTCATTACAGCAGGGCATGACAGTCTGCAAACAGTAATGTTTTTGTAATTTAGTATTCATGGAAACAAGATTGCAGCGTTTAGAACTCATTGTGTCATAAACTTTGGAAGGCTGCAATAAATTGCAGAACCTTTTCTCCCTCAAGCCTCTAGTGCAAAATAGGGTGCTTTATAAAAGCCTTCCAGTTTTAACGGTGCACTAGCTTACAGACTGTCATCACTCCTAATACAAACCCAGTTGTCAGTATTTCAGGAATTGGGAAAGAAGGGGAAAGGGAAAAAAGTGGAGGAGGGGGACAAATAACCAAATCTGAAGTTTATTATTTCTGAAAACCCTTGGTGCTTCTGGGAATCCAATACCTTTACTTGCTAAATCAAATTTCTGAGAGCTATTAACATGACAAAGAAGCAAAGAAACAAAGTCCCAAGAGGGCTTTAAATATGTTTAATACCATTTATCATTAAACTTCCAACATGTTTGAAGCAACTACAAGCTCATCCTCAGGGAATACCAAACATATTCCTTAGCCTCCTCTGAAGCTTCTGGAAGTTCTTCTTATCATCATATATTAAAGAGCACAAAACCAACTTTTCCCCTTAGCTTTTCATGACAAAACCATGTTAGGACATATCTGATAAAATAATCAGAAGTTGGAAGACGTTATGCGATTGGCATTTTTAAAAAAATACAAATAGAGATTATTCTCATTAAAGCCCATCTGGTTTATGCCATAAATATTTCATAGAATTATTCTCCCTGAAGCCATCTACCCTTCCCTCTTATTGTAGAACAAGCTACCTTTGGCAGTACTCCAGGCACCATTCCTTCTTGCCTTCAGAGGGATACAAAAACTAAACTCTTCAGGATAGCTGTCAATGGTCCTACATATGAAAATCTATGAGTACTTGCCATAGAATTTGCCACTTTATTCTACATTTATGTGATTAAGATGTGAGACTAAGGTCTTAATAATAATGGGACAATTTGAGAAAGACTTTTACGTCTGTGTGAGATTCCTAGCTTTATGTCAACAACAAACTGAAGAATACTTCTCCACCACAAGATCTCTTTAATTAATGCCATATGTCTCTAGTGGGTTTTTCCTTTGAAATGCAAAGTGTGAGTGTGTACACATGAATATGTGTGGAGTATGTGCATGCACACAGCAAGAAGAGAAGGAATGGTTGATTGCTATGGAAGATCCAAATAACTGATTCACTGCATTGACTTTTGAGAGTCCCCTGTTGCTAGGAAAGATCAAAGAGAAAAGGAGTAGGGCACAGCAAAGAAACAACATTTCTAGACTGCATTGTTAACATGGTGGGTATGTATCTGGGCAGAATCCAGAAGATGGTAGATGACAGAGGAGCCTGGCATGCTATGATGCATGGGGTCATAGAGAGCCCTACTCAACTGTGTTACTGAACAACAACAAATTATACTGCTTCTCTTTTCTATGCTAAACAGACTCAGTTTGTTCATCTGTTTATCGTGGGACTTGTTTTCTCAAACTTTAACCTTCCTGGCTGCTGAAAATGTCATATCTTGTTGATATCATTCCCAAACTATGCATTCAGAACTGAACTTAAATAGCATCTTTTGTATCTTAATGTAGAACTTTACTTCCCCCCGTAAATGTTCATTTTGTTGGTTTTGGCTCCATCCTTACAATCTTCAGTGCTGTCTTCTGAGATTTTTGTGACCTGGAGATTTAAGGAACATCACCATGCCCTCATTCAGTGCTGTCTTCCAAGATTTTTGTGACCTGGAGATTTAAGGAACATCACCATGCCCTCATTCAGTGCTGTCTTCTAAGATTTGTGTGACCTGGAGATTTAAGGAACATCACCATGCCCTCATTCAGTGCTGTCTTCTAAGAGTTTTGTGACCTGGAGATTTAAGGAACATCACCATGCCCTCATCATTTATTATGCAGAGCAATACTGAGCAGAACTATGTGGCAATCCAGTTGTTACTTCTCACCAGGATAGAGAGGAACAGCATTCATTGGTGAACTGTTGGTACAATCTATTATCCAGTTACAGGCCTACATAACAAAAGAACAGTCAAGCCCACATTTAATGTATTATTAGCAACAAAACTATCAATTGGGACACTGAGAAGCTTTGCTAAAAATCAAGACCCATAATACCCTCAGTAGTACCTTTGTCTGCCAAGCTTGTGACTCTATCAAAATAGAAGGAAGCTTTTAAGGGAATATGATCACTTTAGTATGATTTACTTTTGATAAAACCATGCTGAGCCTTAGAAATCATTTTTATTTCTTAATTGCCCACAGAACAACTGTTTATTCATCTGTTCTAGAACTTTCCCGGGAAGGGCAACAAGCTGACAATTTGGTAGTTACCCAAATCTTCTCTGTTCCCCCTTTTGAGGAGGAAGATATTTGCTCACCAGTGTCCAGGAACTTCACCTATTCCTCATGAGTTTTCAAACGTTATAAACAGATGGTTCAACATTACATCAACAAGTTGTTTTAATTACATAAATGCTGTTATCTGGCCCAGGAGACTTGAACTAATTTGGAGTAGCTGCATGTTCCTCTTAACTTATCTTGGATAGCAGTTCTCTTCCTTTATTCTTACGTATATTATATTGAGCATTGTTTTCCTTTGGGAAAACATGAGATCAGTAGTTTTTCGTTTCTCCCTGTCACCATTAATACCTCTCTATCCCCTTGTGTAGCAGACCTACAATTTCCTTGAAACACTTATTTTTGTTGTTTTTCAGACTTCATTTGCAAGTCTGAGCTCATTTTATGTTTAGCCCTCTTAACCTTATTCCTGCAAATATTGCTTAATTATTCCTATTCTTCCTTGTTCATTTCTTATATACACTCATTTATAGCTCATCTGAAGCCTCCTTATGTAGCTACTCTGGTTTATTGAGATGTCATCTGTTTTAATTTCTCATGGAAATTTTTGTAGTTATATCTCCAGTCTTACCATGGATTTCCTTCTCGCTGAATGTTTTTTACTATTGGATATTGCTTATTGGATATTACCTAATATTTGTCAAATATTTGTTTTTAAAAACTCTAACTTCCTAAAGTCCAGAGTTCTCATCATAATATTCTTAGGTTTCATTTTTTCCAATCTCATAAATCCCTATAAGACATGGCCACTTCAAACCTGAAGATCCCAGGATTTTTATTTGATTAATGAGCAATTCTTTATTATTTAGGATGAGATGCAGGATATCCGATCTCCTCATTTCTTGTACCTTCTGAACAATTACATTGTCAGCAAACTTTCTAATCTAATCCTTTGTGTGTGAGAGAGGCAGTAGATACTCAGTATATTACTCTGAAGGTATTTATTAAAGATGGGGAAAACAAATAAAATGAACAGGGGAAAAACAGATCCACTAATTACAAAAGACCTCAACAACTACATTGGAGCAAATATTGGTAAAAAAAAATTGAGGCAAGAGTAACACAGAAAGACACAAAATTAAATAAGAAAGTTAGTATTATTCTAGTAATCCTACTCTAGCATAGCTTCAGAATAGTTTCATAAGTACAAAGTACATTCCTCACAGCATGACAGTAAAGGAGCATAGCATCTCCTTAGAGATAGCCAAGCCACCGAAGTAACTTCTGACATTCTTTTGTGCATTAAACTTCAGCTTCTGGACTCTTCTAGAAAGTCTTCTAGAGAAGCTTCAACCTTTTTCAACTTTCACAATGACAAAAACAGTTTCTGCCCCTCCTCTCCGGTTATACAGTTAAGATCCTCAGTTAATGAAGCAATAGGGAATGGGTCAGCCTGGACCTAAAGGCCATTCTTACTCAGATAATCTGAAACTGTTGTTGTTTACTCAGTTACTGATGGGTATTATTCCCTCACTTCTCTTAGCCCATCAGTTTAAATCCTCCAGAGGAGCAGCATAATCAATGAGCCTTCTCTTTTCTAATCTCTTGGCAAAGCATCCCCATAACATTTCTGCTCAACACGAGGACACTCAGGTCTAAAAGGAACATTAAGTACCAGGACATGGTTATAGAGGGTGCATAGTTCTCTCCACAGAAACGGTCTGGTATCTATCATGGCTTGCAGAGTAGAATGTTATTTAGTGGCCTCAGATCTGAAACCATTTTACTATCACACGACATGCTACAATCAGTGGTTGGGATTTTTCCAGGAAGACAGCAAGTTTCTTGAGAGGAATGCTGTAATTTTGTATGTTGATCCAATAACAAGTGTAATGAAGAACTGTCATCTGTTCCTTATCCCATTTATTGACAAGGTAGTTGAGAGGGTGGTGGTGGACTAGTGCAGGCATTCTTGGAGGATACTGATAGTCTGGATCCAATTCAATCAGGGTTCAGGCCATGGTACTGGACCAAGACATCATTGGTCTCTCTCCTTGATGATTTTTTATGAGACACAAATAGGGGGAGTGTGATTCGACTAGTCTTCCTGAATCTCTTAGTAGCTACTGAACCACAGAATCCTCTTAAACCAGTTGAGGATTAGAGGTCCTCTCCTTTCTTGATGCATTTCCACATTGTTAAGTTCAAAGAGCTTGTTTTTGCCCTCTGGTTCCAGGAAGGTGGAGTTCCACGGAGGTTGAGCATCTATCTGAAGCTTTTTAATATCTATAGGAAGCCACTGGGAGAAATCATGATGTTTCTCAAATGTGGGTGCAGCATAGGATGCAAATACTAATGTAAAAGTAATCCAGCAAAGAGTGTGATCCCGTTTGCTCTTGACACTTAACCAGTTCAATGAGAATCATTCAAAGCAAGTTCTGCATAAGATTTTAGCATCTCTTTGTTAAAATAGTTATTTTGTCTTAACAATTTGTCTATTCTTAATATATTAAGGGGCAGCAATATATTATTTCCAAATTCTGCCCAAACATACACTTCCTTGCCAAGTTAAAGTATTCATTAAATATATTCAGAAACATGGCTCTGAAAAATCAATATCTATGTTCATAAAATCAGAGTTCTAACTTAAAAATATATTCATAACTTCACAGCCAGGGATACACATAACATAACATCAAGAATCTCCTTTGTGTCATCATGCAAGCCACGAATATTTCATTGAAAATAATTGAACTGAAAGTTTCTTATCTGAAGTTGTGAGGCACCCTAGGGCTCCTTTTTGCCCTGGGAAAGCCTTTGAGAGCCTAGAGATTGTCAGTGTGTTTGACTTCACAAGTAAAAAAAGCAGTGTCAGATCATTGGCAAGCTCACTTAAGTAATCTGTGGACCAACCTTATCCTGAAATGGCAGAATGAGTTCCTGCCTTGCTTGCCCCATAAGATTTTGACGGTGTTGAAAAACATCTTGAAACCGGGAAACACCTGTTTTAATGACTATCTTTACTACTATGACAACAGGGGTTGTGGTGGCTCAGTGGTTAAGAAGCCCGCCTTGTTAGCTGGAAGGCTGGCAAGTCAGCAGTACAAGACCTGGGTAATGCATGATGAACTGAACCAGGTAGCAAAAAAAATTGCTACCACACTGTGGGCAGAGCCTATGTCATGGGTGGAGCCTACATCATGGGTGGAGCTACATCATGGGTGATCTAGTCATGCCTGCCATATGACCATGTATACATCTGCAAACACAGGCAGCACTGGCTCTTTGGCTGTAAATAGAGATGAGCACTGCACCCTAGAGTTAGATATAACTGGCTTTTGAGCAAGGGAGATCTTGAACCACTTGCAGGAACAAAACCTGACATCAAATTTGAATACCAATCAGGTATCTTTTGTTATTAGGTAAAGGTTGCACTTAACAGAACCAACTCTAGGGTTCAATGCTCATCTCTGTTTATAGCCAAAGAGCCAGTGGACTTGATCCACAAAAGCACACATTAAAATACAGCAGTTAGTCTTTAAGTTGGTCTTTTGTCTTTTTGTTTCGTTTACTCTCTGATATGCTTGCACAGAATAAAACTTTTTAAATGGTAGCTGTGTTAGTCTGGACAGGGCAGGGAGATGGGCATGGCCATCCAATTTTGCTTAAAAAAAACACACACAAAGGCTACCCAATTTTGCCATCCCCTGCCTGAAGGCCACCCAATTTTGCTACCCCTGCTACTAGGGGTGGGGGTGGGGTTTGCAAAACTGTTACTGCCCACCTTTGGATTGAGTGTCTGTCTTTGTCCCAGCTCTTGAGGACATGAAAGGAGCCTCATTTGGGCATTCCCTGAGCAGAGTTTCTTCTGCAAAAATCCTTTCAACCCAGAATAATTTCTGACACAAAATTATTATTACTATGAAAATGCCCTTAACAGAAGCAGTCTTATATTTGGGTATTTATATGGCAGACACAGTACAATTTAGTATGCTAACAATAGGCTTATGTGCTCCACTTTCTCTGATTTAAAGTGTTCAATGAAAAAGGTTTCCACTTTATGGAACAGGTTTTATATGGCTCACCAACCACAATAAAGCTCCAATGTTGAGTACCTACTTGAATTTCTCAGTTTCCATTTTTCCTTCAAAATGCCCGTAATACAACCAGCTATTAAGAATTAAATAAGTTTACATGCCAAGAGAGATTTTTGTTGCTTCTTTCTGTTTTGGGGGTGGGGGTGGGGTTACATCCTTACTGTGATGAAAACAAAGTTATGGCTGAAACATCAGCATTGACAGTGGATAAATTTTATACTTATCTATTTTTTCAAGATTCTGGATTCTAGCTATGGCTAGATGAGGGTTGTCATGTTGTTTTTCTATAGGACTTTTTCCACAATAAATTCAAGGCAGGATACTTTTGACATGCCTCATGATTTCCCTTGAATGACTCAGGCTGAGTGAGAATGACTATCACAAACTCATCAAGTGGATTATACAGCTCATTGGGGATTTTAACCTGGATCGCCAGGGCCCAATCCACTGCTCAAATAAGAGCTGCAATAATCTTTGCAATAAGTGATAATACCCAATGCAGGACCCATGTGCCTTCTCCTTTGCCTTTATGTTAAATGAATCACATCAGATCATATACTGGAAAAATAGTAACAACAACCTTCTTCACGCTGGCCATGCTTTTTCTGATATTAAGAGAGTTCTACAATGTTAAGTGGCAGACAGTAGTAGCCAAATTCAAAGATGTACCAACTATAATTAATTTTGTTTGACAGAAGACTCTTGTGCCAATTGAAACTTCTTATGCTGTTGATCTCAGACCAACCAGCAAAACTGGACTGACTGAGACCAGCTAGCAAAAGACAGATAAATGAGGTAAGAAAGAGGAAGGCTGGGGTAAAATACTGTGTTAAGACCCTTTCAGCTATTATACCAGGACAAAATTAAGTCAGGGTCAGAATGTTGCTGAATAATTTCCATAATCTATAAATTGAGAGAAGCTGGGATTGATCACGACCTCCCCTAGCAGCATCAGCTCAAAATGCCCACAGCCATCTTGATAACAAGGATCATGAGCAGATATAGAATGGCCCAAACATAGGTTAAAATCAAGATTCTTATGAATCTTCCATTACTTCAAAAGTGTATCAGAGTTTTCACTGAAGTTCTTAACTTTTATTTTTCTTGCACAGGCCTGTTGTGATCAAATTAATTACCTAATAGATTTATATGACTTCTATAAATAATTACCATCTGCACAAGCTAGACAAGGAAGGAAGGAAGGAAGAAAAGAAAGAAAGAAAGAACTGAATTGGCCCTGAAGGAATCCTACACTATCATTTTAACGTGTGATGGCAGGGTGATGAAATAATTCCAAAAATGACTGACTCGGGATGAATAAGATGGAAATAGCATCATCAGCAACAAGCAGCTGCACTTTGGCTCTCACTAGAGTCCCACTCCGATCTCAGTCGACAAATTTGGCTCAAGAAGAAATAAACTAAAAATATACTTTGGTTGCTATAATGTAGTTCTTCCAACTTCTACCTTGGCATAGCATTCTCACTTGAATTCATAATGCCTCCCTTATTTCAATATTTCTGTTCAATTTGTTATTTATTTTGTAGATGTCTTTTGAGTTACCCCTAATTGTGATACAGAATAAGGTTTCAGAACCAGTTTTTGGGAGCAAACACTGCTTGGTGTTTTCATTTCCTTGCATGTCTGCTGTGCATAATTTTTCTACCTTATTCTTTAACTTTGCTTAAATTTTCAGCAACTGTCACAGTTGCATAAGAAGCACCTGTGTGAAATTTAAACAACAGATGTCACAAATAGTTATTTATTATGAACCTGTTCTTACCAAATTGTCTCCATATGCTTTATCTTTCTTTTTAAATTTAAAGACTTACATTGTAGAATTTACTAGATCAGATTATTCAGCCAGGTTGAAGGAAAAGTAGGCTCAGGCTTCTGTCTATGCCCTAAGTGTCTGATCTCACTCCAATGTCACTACATTGTGTAAAAACATCTGAAAAAACCTCCTAGATTTAAATAACCACTTGTTGATAGGGACAGAGTTTGAAAGGGAAATGGCTGCACTTATCATTGCAACATGGCATATGGGTCATCATTATTTTTATACCAATTGTACCAATTGTGTTTATATAATTTTATTTTGAGCTATACTGTGTGGATGCATTATGATACTGCCACCAGGATTATGAATTTTTGCTATACAGTTACTCTTTTTAAAGATATAAACTATCCAGAGTTGGGTAAACTTTTAGATGGGGTGGGTTGGCAAATAAATAAATAAATAAATAAATAATACTCTAGCTATTAAAAACTGATACAAAGGCATAAAGCCTAAAAACAAAACTGTCATAATTCTTCTAAAATTTACAAGCAGCTTTCAGCAGTAACTGTTTATTGCTTGTTGCTTCTAAGTAATTTAGTGCTCTTTCAAATACCACATGACCTAAAATAGGCCACCTTTTGACCCCCTCCCCCTCTGTGACTTTTGAGAACTTTGACGGATCCCTGCCTAATCACATGGTTTGAAGATAGATCTATGGCCAGCTGGATGCAAAAAGCAATGATAATTTTGGAGTCACATGACTTCATGCCGAACTTCCTCCCCCCATGATTTCCTGTGAATTTTGGTCAACCCCCTCCCCCAAATAGTCATATGGTATTTGAATGACCCCTTAGGCATTTAAAAAATAATAATATATGAATAAGTAACTGGATTTACAATGGATTTCATAAATAATGAAAATTGAATCCAGTCAATTCAAAAAGTATTTGCATATATTGCACGTATTATAGGTGGAGCCTATGACCTTCATACCTGTAAATGATTCACCTTCATAACTGTAAATGATGTCCCTAAATTTCATCCATTTCCCATTTATATATCCCCCTTGAAACAAATTAGGTTTAATTTCTTCCAACTCACGATGCTAGCATGTTTTTGAATACCAATCCTTCTAAGGAATGTGCCACAGGTCCCCCAATCTTGGAAATCTCCATCTTGGAATGAGGTTGAGTTTAGGGTCCAGGCGATATTCTGACAGAACCAGCACTATAATTAATTAATTTCTTATCTCTCATCTCCCTAAAACCATTAACCCTAGTCTCCCCAATCTCAGACCCTCAATCTCATTTTTCACAAACAGTCCTTCCTCTGTTATCTTCTTCCATTACAATTCTTCGTTTTGGCTTCTATTTCTATTTTGTCTTTTCTCCATCCTATGCAGTGGTGAGATTCAGCAGGTTCACCCCATTTAACCAGAACTGGTAGCAGAAATTCTGGCTGGCCCCATTCATCCAAGTTTTGAAATAAAGTAGTCTTAATTTGGGTACAACACAGGGCTTTCCCCCTGGCCACACCCACCATACCACGCCCACAGAATAGGTAGTAAAAAAAAATTTCTGAATGCCGCCACTGATTCTATGTACATCTCTTCAGCAATTCCTCTTCTCAAACTCCAACCACAATCACTCCAGATATCACATTCCACTCTTCCCAAATGACTTATCTTGAACAGTCCATCTCAAAATAAACTTCACATTCTCCAACATTCTTCCTAACAAATCACTCAGTCCTTCCAAGATTGCCTCTAAATTCATTTTCACATATTTCTATAAAGTAGAGACCATAAACGTCCAACTCTCCTCCACAAATTGCAATATCCTCACCACCATATCTGACCACCATCTGATTTCCATTTCCATCAGCTGTCTCACTTCCCTGTTGTCTTTCTCACCATCTTCCCCCTCTGTCCACCACTCAGTCTAGTTGACCATCTTCTTAATTCTCTTAATCTGATTATTTCTTAGCTCTTGATTATTTCTCTCACTCATTTTTTTTCGGACCTGATTTCCTCCACTAGGCTGAAACCAAATTCACTTTGAAAATCACAGAAATTCCAGTCCAGCTAGACAAAAATCCCAGACCAACAGGAGGTGAAGACTAAGCCCACGAAGATAGTCTATTCCTGGACTCAAAGCAAAGGAGGAAAACACATCAGAAAGAAGTGCATCCACAGCCGTGCCTTGTTGCAGACACTACCTGTGCAGCAAATCAACCTCCAGGCTTTACTACCTTCTCAAAACAGTGCCAGACATGTGAAAAATACAGAAGAACTAGCAAACCATTCACCTTTCACACTACGTCACATATTTATCTCCAAGCACACAAGGCAAAATCCTGTTAAGGAAATACAAATCCTACATACAGAATGTTCCACAACATCTCCAACTTGTAGCTGGAGGAAAAGGAAAACATTCTTTGGAATCAGTAGGACGTCCCTATATATTAGGGTGTTATGAATATATACAGGGAGGTAAAGGTAAAGGTTGTCCTTGCTCGAAAGCAAGTTGTATCTGATTCTAGGGTTCAGTGCTCATCTCTATTTACAGCCAAAGAGCCAGGACTGTCTACATCTTCAGACATTTCCATGGACACATGACAGGCATGTTTCAACACTGGAGTGCATGGAATGCTGTTTACCTTCCCACCGAAGTGACACATTTTTATCTACTTGCAACTTCTTGCTTTTGAACTGCTTGGTTGGCAGGAGCTGGGACAGAGGTGGCAGCTTGTGCAGTACTTGGGTCTCAAACTGCCGACCTGCTGACCTTCCAGTCATCAAGTTCAGCATCTTAACCATTTGAGCCACCACAATCCCTTAAAACAAAGATGATTCTGCGATCACACATTTTAAATTTATATGTGATGTCTAGAAATTTCTAGTCCCACTTTTTTCCTCCCCTCCCTAAATCCCAGTTCCAAAATTCCTCCTGGGACGTTCTAAATTTTGTATTTGGCTTTTGGATTAAGAAATTGTGTTTTCTGAATTCATCCTTAGATCTCCACTCAACTATTACACCAACTAAATGGCTTCGAACAAGGAATTATTTGACTTCACCAATCCTGCAGTAGTGTTGGGAAAATAAAATCATGTAACCATGTCCAAAATCCTGTTGCTCAGCACAGTAAAACATACTTGAGTAGACCCCAGTGTTAATGGAAATTTAATTAGTCAACTTCTTGCTCTAATTGCAACTTACTTTAGCATCTGAATTGCATTTAGAGTGAGCCCACTTGAATCAAGGGAACTTTGAGATGAGTTGTTTCACTAAATCAGCACTGATATATTTAGCCTGCTCTATTGCGTTTTACTACTATATTTTAGCCCATATATGCACCACCATGAGCAGCTTAGTACAATACAATTATGAGAATAACCAGCACCAGCCCTACCCTTAGCATAGTAGAACAATCATCACAAGCAGCAGATGCTGGGATTTGGTTGTGACTGGTTGAAAGTGAAGGCTGTCTGAGAGGGCAACCACATTAACAAAACATGTGGAAAATACTATAATATTGATACTAGATGATTCACAGTTTTTTCATATTGAGCAGATGACACAACAGGAATTGTTAATCAGCCATGGAGACCACCCTCCTTAATTTTAGCTTTTTTTATCCACCAGGAAATTTTATATTTTAAAACTTTGAATCTTTTTGGATTGATGTAAGGACATGGTCATTTGAAATGATGCCAAAAGGAAGGAATACTTTTCTACATTCGCCGTCATCTCTTGCCTCTTACCTCATTACAAGTATACATGTGGCCAGCACTCAATCTCCCCAGCCCAACTTCTCCTAAAAATGTTTAACGCTTATTCTTCTGGACAACATTCCTGTTATTTTATTTATTTTATTATTTTAGTTTTCTAAAATCAATTTTAAAAGGCAAAACCCATGTCAGAAGCTGATAAGCAAGAGAGAAAATAACATAAATACAGTTATTTGACCAGCAATTTGATTTAAATATAGCCACTTAAAGCAAATAGGCTAAATTTCTTGGTGCAGTTACACCACAAACATGTGTTTCCTTAACTGTTAGATAGTAAAAGAAAAGGTAAATGTCTCCCTTGCTCAAAAGCCTGTCATATCCAACTCTATGGGGTGGTGCTCATCTCTGTTTACAACCAAAAAGGCAATGCTGTATGTACACTGTGTCTGCAGATGTTTCCATGGTCATGTGGCATGCATGACTAGATTTCGAAGCAGGGCTGTAGCCAGGATTCTAGATGTGAATGGACAAATATTTTTTTTCAGGATGGGCAACAATGTCATATATACATGTCATATATATAAGCAGCTGGGAGTTTCAGGGTGAGCAAACTGCAAACTCAGTGTGGACGATGCCCACCCTGGCCACCTCCTGGCTACGGTCCTGTGTTGAAGTACACAGAACACTATTACCTTTCCCAACAAAGTGGTGCCTATTTATCTACTTGCAATTTCTTGCTTTCAAACAGCTAGGTTGGCAGGAGCTGAGAGAGACAATGGGAGGTCACTCTATCACGTGACATTCAGATCTTCAGATCCTGATCTGCTAACCTTCCGGTCGTCAAGCTCAACATCTTAACCACTTTTCTTTATTTGTATCAGATGTACCATCAGCATATAATAACATATAAATTAACACTTCTAAAACAAAATAGAATTAAAACGGCTAGATGACATCTGCCCAATATCAGGCCACATCAATAGCATTTCCTCTTGACAACATAAGGCCCTCCTCAGTGCACGTTGAGGGGCATAATGTGAATTGTATCATATCATGTCCCCCCGGTGCCAACGAATCGGGTACCAAGTCCCCCCCCCCATCATAACCACTAAGCCACTGTGTCTACCAGCTGTTCAAATTGTAAATTCCAATTAGATTGGGTCCCTCTGAACCAATGGAATTTACAGAGGAGTTAACTCATTAATCTTCCTTTGACAGAATGGGCATATACTAATGTGAGTTACTACTGGATTTTAGCCTCTACAACAACAGCAATAGTAACAGTAATTTTTGAACTGCACACCTGAAATTGACCTTAGGTCCAGCCCTATCAAGGAGGTGCAGTGGGGGATCAAACTCTCAACCTATCACTCCATAGCCAGTTGCCTAAACAACTGAGCTATCCAGGAGTTCTGATATGAATACCATCCTGAGCAGCTTACTACCATACAATTATGAGAATGAACTACAACAGCCCTAATCATCAGAACAGGTATCTTAGTCAGCTGATGCTGAGATTTGGCTTTGATTTTTATTCTTGAAAGAAAAGGCTGACACAGACTGACTTTTGTTTTGGTGACTTCAGGTACAGGGAGGAATTAAAGAAAGGTTTATGTGGCAGTCCAGTCAGCTTATTTATATAAAAGGGTTGTGAATGCTATAGTTACATCATAAAACAAAGTATCTCGCATTCGCTCAAGGAGGGGGGGGGGCAAGGACAACATGCCTGTATTGCTTTTGGCCTTAAATATTTGTGATTGCTCTAAAGAGTGAAGAAATCGAAGTGAAAAAAGGTGATGATGAGTGCTGTTGAAGATAAGTAAGGTTTTGCTTTGTCAAAGTGCTTTTGTATGTCTTGAGTGGCATCATACCCATCAGAGGTTTGTTTACAGCAAGCCTGCTACACAGAAGATGGAGGGCACAGGGGAAATGTTCCAGGCACATCAGTGACCTACAGCCACTTTCAAGGTGAGCAGAGTTTATTTTACCTGAAGTTTGGGATTTGGCCTGCCAGAAAGTTTCTGTTTCAGACATCTAGAATAGAATAGTTGTATGGGTGGGAAGAGTCAGCTGAGTTTCTATTACTTGCTTTATAGCCCAGTCAGCTGGGTGAAATGTACTTGACCTCTCTCCTAGGAAATCTGATTCACTCTATTGCTCTGGTTAGCTTCAGAGATACTTCAGTTCAACCTTGCTTAGAACACTTTCTAATGCCTTTGCTTTTTGTCCTGGTAGCTGTCAGTCTATTGTATATGACAAATGGTCCCTTGCTTCTTTTACTTGAAGTATAGTTCTTAAATTTGTAAACAACAGAGTCCTGAAAGATAAGATTTTTTCTTCCCCCACCAATAGATACTCCTCCACAGCATGGTAGGTGTCTCTTTGCTGTCATATTGAAGTCATATCAGTGTGATGGGAATGCAACTGATCTGACTTGAAGAAATGTGATTGATTATCATTCAGTGCCTTATCAAGCCACTGTAACCACACACACACACCACCACCATCATTCAGGGACTTTAGAATGTGTCATGCTATACCACTGTGAATTCATCAAAACCAAACTTTCATGCAGGAGCTGACAATGAGTCTTTTTCTGGTATATCTTTTCTTAACCACACTTCAGCAACATGGGAAAACTTACTCTTGCAACAAGCCTTTAGTTAAAGCTGTTTGTTTTTTTAATTGCTTTTTCAGAAAAGGTTCCCAATAGGGAGGCACAAATATTTAACATGAAACAAAGCCCAAACCATTTCAAGACAGATATCGCATGCACATATACATTCAACAACCCCTTTTCAAACATCAGTGGATCAAATGTGTGATTATATCCATGCACAATTCAGGGCTTTAATTTGTAGTGAAAACCACTGAAACTTTGATACAAGACTAAGCAGATGCCAAAAATCATAGCACACAATTGGAAAGAAATTTCACTTTTGTGGTATTACAATAATATGGTATGAAAAAGGGTGGCAATTCATTCATTTTAGTGGGGTACACAGAAAGTGCCTCCTTGAAGATTGTGGTATTCTTGAAACACAATTGGGTGTACTCTGGTCATGGCAACCTTGTGTTGCTGGCTAATCTTTCTCACACGAGGGCAGGCAAAGGCAACTGCAGAATGAACTCACTGAAGGGTGCCTTCATTTGTACAGTTTCACGTCTGGCCTAGACACAGAATAATAATAATTCATTTTAGTCATTTTTGAAGTGGTAGCCGTGGTAGTCTGTGCAAGCATATCAGAGAGTAAACAAAACAAAGGACAAAAATGTTGTGGCACCTTAAATACTAACTCCTGTATTTTGATGTTAGCTTCTGTGGACAAGTCCATTTCAGTTACTTACACTTCCTTCTAAAACTCTGCAAAGAACACCTTTTTAGAGGCTGCTAATTATTTATTGTATTTAGGCAAAATGGGGCATTAGCTGAAAAACACCAGCAAAGCATAAACATTAAAAATACACCTTGGGTTTTCTTTTTCTTTACCATCAGTCTGTACCTGTGAAGAAATTACTCCAATCTGGATAAGACAAACATTATGTTTGATCAGGGGAAAGAAATCTAAACTGCAACCTCAAAGATTCACTTTGGTTCTCATTGGGATGGGGAGTCCACCATGAATTTGGTTTCTGCACAGGTATGGAAGTAGTTATATTAATAACTTCGGATTAGGCGAGAGCCTTGCTGTTTTGTTTTTTTGCCAGTGGTCTAACAAGGCAGTGTTACCCATCTCTTGTCAATGATGTTAGACTGGGACTAAAACTCACCAAAGGATCTTCCATTGGATCCCTTGGGCAAGGTGAAAAAGGAGGACACACATCATGGTCCACCTGGCCATCAAGTAATATCCAAATGGCTAAAAAATCACATGCAAGTGTACTTGATTTCATAGGCCCATTTGTGTGTGTGGAATGTCATAACGGAGACATCTGCCAATGTGTGGACTCCTCCTTGAATAATGATTCCAAGGTATCCAAGGTATATTAATAAAGTTTCTAGTACCAGTGTAAGTGGTAGACCTGCTTGTCTGTTAATTCTGTTTGACAATTATATTTAATGAAATGGAAAAGATAATTAGACAGCTGTTATATGTATCCCTAAAGTTATGCATTCTTTCTGTTATTGTAGACAAAAAAAATTACTTAAGTGCAAAGGCCAAATCATCTTTTCATGCCCAGCTATAAGATTATAGATTGCAAGATGGTGGAAAACTGGCAGAAATTGACCTTTGGAATGCTGGAAAGTGAATCTTTGGAATATGGGTTTAATGGAAGAGTTGTAAGAGTAAAGTTATATATTAAAGAATTCAAATAGTCATGACACATTCTTTACCATATAATCTTCCTTTATGAATTAGATAAATAACAAGAGGGCTTCATATTCTCCCTCTACTTTGTGGAATGACATTTATGACCTTCTGTATGATGCCCTTACAAATATCTCGTGTAACTAGTCATAGATGGGTTTTTTAGATATTTTAAAGATTTTTTTACTGTAATGTTTATTTGTTGTGAATAAAGGTAACAAATTAAAAACATTAATAGTTAAAAAGGAAAAAAAACAAGGTTGTAGGGGCTATACCCATTTTCTACTTAAAAATTGTTTAATTCATTTTCAATTCATTTTAGGCATGCCTTTTATCATTTCTAGTAATTTTGTAACACAGAAACATCGGAAAAAACAACACAACTGAAAACCCCAAGTAACATTCAGATCTATATGGAAATGTAAACATCTCTCAGGCTTGATTTGATTCCATCTGCATTCTCATTCCATCCTTGCTTCGTATCAGGCTGTGAGATTATTTTAATTCTCACATGAGCAAATGAATTTTTTTTTGTGTACACATTTTCCCCCATGCCAGAACATGTTTGTGCATAGGTTTCAGTTGTTCATTGTTTTTCTGTTGTACATTGTTTTACCATTAATATATTAAATATGTATGCAGGGATTTTGTGCATACAGTTGTACCTCACTTAAAGAGCATATAGTGTTCCACAGGTTTGTTCTTTAAGCGAGTTTGCTCTTTAAGCGAAACACCATTGTAAGTGACCAATTGTGACTCCTGGTGGGCAGGGGCGTGGGTGATTGTGAATCTTGATTTATTTGTTAAGCGAGTTTTTGGTTGGGTTTTTTGTTTTGTTTTTGTTCTTTTGTTAAGCGAAGCGACCATTCAGAGAAAATTCTGCTCTTTAAGCGAGTTACTCTCTAAGCGAGGCACTCTTTATGCGAAGTTTTACTGTATTTTACTTCTCTGAAATGCATCACCACTCTGAAATTAACTGATTTAAGAAATAAAGTGTATTCTGTTTAATAAGAAGATCTGTGATGTGTGAAATCAATGTGAAATTGATAGTTTTAGAATATAAATAATTTTTAATCCATTCAGCTGATAGAAACATAGCTGTGAATGAGCTTAAATTGAACTGAAAGGGAGACTTTATCTCTGCCAATATAAAATCAAATGATTTAAGAACATGTTCTTTTATTAGACATGAGCAATGCCCTTGTATTAAAGCCTTAATGTGTTTCTGCTACTGGATCAGTATTGTTTTCTATAATACAGTACTGTCTATACCAGGGGTGGCCAACTGTAGATCTCCAGATGTTCTTGGACTTCAATTCCCAGAAGCCCTGATCAGCAGGAGTGCTGACTTGGGCTTCTGGGAATTGAAGGCCAAGAACACCTGGAGATCTACAGTTGGCCACCCCTGGTCTATACCAATTATTTTCTGTGATTACAAGCTTCAATCCTCATCTACAGATAATAGAGGAGGAGGGTCTATGAATTGCACTCCAAAGAAGTACTATTAGAATATAAATGTTTGAAGTTGTAGCTGTGTTAGTCTGTTCAAGCATATCAGAAAGTAAAGAAAACAAAACAGAAAAAAATAAAGACAAAAAAAAATGTTGTGGTGCCTTAAAGACTAACTCACATTTTAATACAGCAGCTAGTCTGTAACATGCAACATTTATTGTCTTTTTTTGCTGTTTTGTTTACTCTCTGATAGTAGAATTTACTTTCTCTGTTGTCTGCAGGAAGAAAAATCTGTAACCATGGGGAGCCATTGCTGCTTGGCATAAACAGTGCTCAGCTATATATATTCCAATGGTCAAACTTGGTAAGAGACAAGACAACTTCTCTAGATTCTTCTACTCATGGACGCATCTCTGAACATGGAGAATAACAAAATTAGGAGAAAATAGGTATGAAGGGCCATTATTCAGTGATTTTTAAAAATTGTTTTCCATGCAGAAGACCCCAGCTCCAATTCCTCACATCTGTAACCAGGTAGGACTGGAAAGAGCTCTTATATAAACTTTTACAGTTCTTCCATTCTAGACAGACAGGAAAAGCTACCGTATATGCTGGGGTATAAGATGACATTTTACCTCTGAAAAACATTCCTCCAAGTGTGGGGGGGGAATCTTTTACGTCAGGTGCACTTCAGTTGAATAAAATACAGTAATACCTCAGATAACGTTTACCTCGGATAACGTTAAGCAATCTGGGGAGGAGAATTGCATCGAATAACATTAAGGTCCTATGGGATGGATCGGATAACAACTTTTAATATCAGATGACGAACAGGAGTTTGAAGGCTTTTAAAGGGAAACTGTCACACCAGCAAACTTGCTAGGGACTTGCCTGGCACTTGTTCTCTCCCTCTATTTGTTATCTTCCTTCTATCATTGACAGTTCCAGTTTGGTTAACAGATTAGAAAACAAACAGCATGGCAGCTCCCATAGGTTTATTGTTCCGTTCAGCTTTAGTGAATTGTCTTTGGTGAATTACGTTTAATACACTTGCACTATTTTATGTTTACTGTACATGTTTGATAACATATAGCCTTGTGACATTTTTCTGCATGTCATAAGCATTTGAATATAAATTAACATGTTAAAATCAAATCTGATGTTCTTTTACATTTTATTTGGTGTGTGGAAGGTGTGCGGAAGAGGGGGTAGTCTTACACAGCGAGTATATAACAAACTCTATATTTTGAGTGGAAATGTTGGGGGGTCATCTTGTATGCCAGCAAATACGGTAAATGGTATAGAGACTTGTATAGTGAGATATGGCTAACTTTCGAGCAAGGGTTACCTTTACCTTTTCTTTTACAGTGACTTAACTTGATAGATAGCTTCCTGGATCCCATTTGTTTATTAATTACAACTTGTACCACATCTTTCCTTCCATGAATTAGTAGTAGTCACAGATCACTTCCTTCTCAGTTTATCTTCAAATAGCACTTTGAAGGCAGGTCAAGATCAGAAGGAATGACTGGCCCAAGATCACACATTGAGTTTCACAGCTCAGTAGGAACTTGAATATAGATCTTCCAAATTCCATTCTGACATTCTAACCACATCTCTGTTATCTTGAAATAAGTTCCCATCCTGCTGATCCACAAAATCTTTTGAACTACAGTATCTCATAGGGAAAGAATAATTGCACAAATTAGCTCAAATTTATCTGCAGAAGTGCTTTTTGTACTTTAATTTCAGATGACCCAAGTAAGCTTTTGGGAAGTGTGAGATCTTAGCATGTTGTAAATTTAAAACTGGATATGCACATTTCTCCAGCTGAAAGTGGCTTGCTAAAATTGCCTTCTGCTTCACTGAAGCTATTCAAAAAGAGTGGAGGGTGGGGTGGGGAGGGAGTGCCTTGAAAAACATAGCAAAACAGTATGTTTAAACAAAAAGGGAAGGCAACAATTTCTTTTAGAAAATGTGAAAAAATGCATAGCTGGCAGGTGCTCATTTTGCCCTGGGCAAAAAAATAGAAAACAATACAGGCAAGCAATAGGAACATATCTGAAAGGAAACAGCAGGAGATACAGGTGGCTTTGAAAATCTTTCTTTAGCCTCCAAAATAGGAATATGAGTGGTTTTCCCAAGGCATCAGGGAACCTGACACTGATGCTCACAGACAATCTTTTTCACTGTATGAAGACAATTACGCAAAAAAACCCAACCCGTATATTACATGTAATATTCAGCAAGAAAGCTTGTTTTAAATCTTGGATTCAGTGCCAATAAGCACATTACTTGGAATGAAGCAAGATATGTGACTAGGAAATGTTAACAATTGAGTTCATCTGAAATAAACAATGGTCAAGGAATATTCTCAGACAAAAAATATCATTCAGTTGGAGGGCAATTCTGGTCAGTACAGAAGTTTGCTTTTTCTAGATAGCTGAATAAAACTATTTCTCTTTCTCCCAGTATAGAGTGACTTGAGCTTGCTGTACCTCTTCAGCATAAGCATAATTTTTATTTGATGCATGGATCAAGGTAGTTCTCAGCCACAGTCTGCAGATAGAGCATATTTAGCAGGAAAGTGGAGTATTTTGCTTCAGCTTCCCATAAAAAGTCACAGAAAAAGTGACAGATTCATGCAATGATGACCTATCCTTTGTACAGGATATTTCTTCATTGTTAGCATCTATTTTGTAACTATCCACTTGTTTGTAAAATACTATTTGCAAGCTCCAGTGATTAATGAGAGTGGTCACTCTGAAGACTAGGGAAGGGGGCCTCAGCTTCCAAAAGGAGAAAGCATGATTTCTCCAAAAGTACTGTTGTTATTAAGCAAAACAGGCATGATTTGCTAAAAACTGCTGAATGGTTTTTATTACACTCTGGATCAATGGCGCCCAAACTAAGGCCCGGGGGCCAGGTGCAGTACCTGATGCCAATTCATCCAGGCCACAAAGCCATCATTGCTCCTAGAAGCAGAAGTAAAACGTGCCCATACGGGCGCGTTTTACTTCCGCTTCCAGGAGTGACGAGGGCTTTGTGGGTTGGATGAATTGGTGTTTGGGGGCCGCACCCGGACCCTGGGCCTTAGTGACTGGCTTCCTGAACCACATGATCGGCACACAGCCCAAAAAGTTTGGGCACCCTTGCTCTGGATGATCAAATAATGAGATACAAAAGGAAAGCATGTTGCAATCATTGCAATTGTAGCAACAGTGATTTCACATTGATGAATGTGTCAGAACAAATACTCAGTGGACTAATGAATCACATTCACTGTCCATCATTTCCCTTCTCTCTTTGACTGTGGTTCCAAATTGTATTAGGTATGGGGTTCTCAAACTTTTCAAGCCGCGGGCTGGACCATGCCCCCTCAGACAGTTGAGCGGGCCGGACTGGGGTTTCCCCTGCTGTAAACACTGCCATAAAATGTGTCTGTGGCTGTCATAAACATGTTTACAACAACTGTGGGCACATTTATGGCTGTCATAAAAGTGTTTACTACAGCCGCAGGTGCATTTACGGCTGTTGTAGATGTGTCCACTTCCACTTCCATTGGTAGTGGTGGTGGTGGTGATGCAGGCCACATGAAATGGTGCTACAGGCCGGGGGCAGCTCACAGACTGTAAGTTATGAACCCCTGTATTAGTTAAACCAGAGGAAGATACATTAACAACACACTTATTCAGATAGGTTAGGTAGAGGAAGCAACTGGTATAAGATTGCTAATGAACTGGAATAAAACAAGAACTAATGCAGAAAAGGAAAACAATACAATGCTGAGTCTTTGGATAATACATAGAGATTCCATGCAATATTATCTTAGCTTCAGGGGGCAAATTTTATGGAGATCTTTCAAATGCTCCGTCTCATAAAACAACTTATACAATGGTGATTGGTGATTTTAATGCACAAATCAGAAGACACACAGAAGGTGAAAAGTTTATTGGGAGATCTGGATCTGGAAAAAAGAATTAAAGATGCAAAAGTCCTTAAGGTTTGCAAATCAAAAGCAGCTGCCCAAATCTCTCAATGAAACCCTGCTAAAGGAAAACATGGAAGACAACATAAATGATGATTACAACAACTTCATTGAAAAACTGATGCATTGTGTGAATAAAGTATGAATAGTGAAACCAAAAGAAGAGAGCGGAAGAATTTCAGAGGACACCAAAGTCCTACTGCAGAAGAAGAAGGAAATACCGAGAAATGCCAGAAATAATGTGGAATATTCTCTTTTCAGTAAATTAATAAGGAAAAGACTGTGAGAGGATCTCAAAAACTATCAGAACAAGAAATTTCTTGAGGCAGTGAAAATCAAAGTAGTATCAGGAATTGTAAGTAGAAAATAACACTCCATAGGGCAGTGATAACAGCATTAAAAGATGGAACAGGAGAAGAAAAGATGGAAAAAAGTTTGAGAAATCTGCCAAAGCTTCTACATGGGATTGTTCTCATCCTGCCTCAACATACCCATGGCAGCACTGACTTATCGGAGTGTATTCCCCCAGTTTTAATAAGTGAAGTAAGACATGCAATCCACCAGATGTCATCAGGCAAGCCCCCAGGAAAAGACAATATAACACCAGAGATTTTAAAGGCTGGTAACCATGAATTATGGAAATCCCTTTCACAGCATTTCAGCAGGTATATTGAAATGAAAGAAAGCCCTGAGAGCTGGAAATAGTCTATTACAATGATATTATATTTATTATTATTATTTCAAATTTACACCCCGCCCTGTTCAGGTGAACCTGACTCTAGGCGGCTTACATATTACATATAAAAAAAATAACAGCATAACAATCACAAATTCAACATTATCATAATAACAATCATCACAGTATCAGAAATATATATGTTCAGATATGTTTGCGGTCAAACATTTATACGTTATTCACAAAAGTTATAACAAAATTACTCTCCAGAACAGGGATTCTCAACTTGCGGCTTGCAGGCTGAATGCGGCCGATGGAACCATTTCATGTGGACCCCACCGCCTCCGCCACACCAGTAAAGGCAAAATGGCCATCTGGCCCATGAAGCTGTCTGAGGGAGTGTGACTTAGCCCCCAACTTAAAAAGGTTGAGAACCCTTGCTCCAGCACATTAGATGAGCAACAACCAAGAAAGCAGGCTGGGTTCAGAAGTAGTTACAGCACTACGGACCATATCTTCACTCTTACCCAAAGCACTTCAACACATACCTAGAAAAAGTTATGCGAAGATTAAACTGGGAAGATGCTATCAATTTAAATGGAGAGAAGATAAACCATCTCAGGTTTGCAGATGATATAGTACTAATTGCCACAAATGATCAGCGACTCCAAAAATGCTTTGGGAGCTCAACATAGAAAGTAGGAAATTTGGCCTAAAAATGAATGGCATAAAAACAAATATATGCTATCAAGCAACCAACGGAAATTCCAAAAAAAATCCAGAATGAACCCATCGAGCAGGCTGACCACTACATCTATTTCAGCTGTCTGACTGGGATGAACAACAATCAGAAATCAGATCTAGCCAGAAGAAAGCAAGCAGGATGGGTGGCATTTAAATCCATCAAAGAATTTTTACTACATGAGAAAAACAACTAGAAACAATGAGCCAACCTTTTTAATTTGACAGTACTACCTGCAGTCCTCTATGGGAATGAAACATGGTCATTAACAAAGACCAAGGAAGAACTATCAAGAGCTATAAGAGCCATGGAAAGATCAATGCTAAAAGTATCCCTTCGCGATCACATCCCCAATGCCCAGAGAAGAAAACAAAGCAGAATCAACAAAGCTGTTGAATATCACAAATGGAAATTGTGCTGAGCAGGACACATCTCTCAAATGACAGATGAGCATTGGACAGCAGCAGTCATTGAATGGTATCCCAGATAAGTAAAAGACCCCTTGGCAGGCCCCCCAAGAGACAGAAGACCCAATCATGAAAAGTTTTGGTTGAACCTGGAGAAGAGCATACTTTGAAATTGTTTCAACATTTCCATTCATGTTAATAGATTATTGATCCAGTAATGACTTTGTTTCTATTTTTTAAAATAGTTTTGCATTTTTATGGAAGAATCGCTCAATGGTTTAGATAACTGGCCTTGGAGCGAAAGATTGAAAGTTCAATTTTCTACTGTGCTTCAAGGATAAGAGTCAGCTTGTGCAGTTATAGAAAAGCTACACAATCCTAGAGCGCCCGAAAGATAGAAATGATAAAGCATTTTTGTGTATTTCCTACCTAGGGTTGCCATTACTCAGAAGTGACTTGACAGTAAAGGTAAAGGTTTACCTTGCTCGAAAGCCAGTCCTATCTGACTCTAGGGTTCAGTGCTCATCTCTGTTTCAAAGCTGAAGAGCCAGTGCTGTCTGTTTCTCCAGACATTTCTGTGATCATGTGGCAGGCATGACTAGACACTGGAGCCCACGGAATGCTGTATACTTTCTCACCAAAATGGTCCCTATTGATCTACTTGCAATTTCTTCATTTCAACAACAAAAACAACAACAACAATTCACATTTCTATGCTGCCACATGACTCAGGGCGGCTCACAACAGTACAATACACAATACAATTACAGTACAATAAAATTACAATTAAAACATTCATAATAACATTTGCAATAAAATACCTGTCTGAAACAAAGGTTTCAGACAGGTATTTTATTGCAAATGTTATTATGAATGTTTTAATTGTAATTTTATTGTACTGTAATTATTGTACTGTAAAACAAAGGTTTCAGACAGCCACAAATAGTCCAGGGGGTAGGCTGGCCAAGGAGGTGATGTTCGACTCCCTCCCCAAGGGCCAAGTCCTGGTACCAAAACAACACAAACACAACCCTGGCCAATGAGCATGGGCTGGGGTCTCAGCAGCGCTCCAGCCACCCAGAACTGCGTGCCTTCAACCCTGTCCAGTGGGAGTGACATGGGATCATGGCAGCACTCCAGCCGCCCGGAACAGTGGCTCTGGAATCCCAGCTGTTGGGTGTGGCCCGGGGTCGTGGCAGCGCTCCAGCTGGCCGGAGAGGCGGCTCTTCAACCCCAGCCATTGGGTGTGGCCTGGGGTCGTGGTGGCACTCCAGCTTCCTGGAACAGAGGCTCTTCAGCCCCAGCCAAACTGTTAGGTTGGCAGGAGATGGGACAAAGATTGGAGCTCATTCATTCATGCAGTACTCAGGAATCAAACTGCTGACCTCCCGCCTTCCAGTCAGCATCTTAGCCTCTTGAGCCACTGCAGTCACTGACTTGACACAATTGTTATTATTTATATTTAGGGATTGAAGTGTTTCATTAAGATTTTTTTTAAAGTACAGGAACAATATCACTCAGTTTTTCTCCACTCAAAATTGTCTAATAAAACACAAATTCCTCTCCAATTTTTCATCTGAACATATTTAATTCATAATAGTCACCAAGGAGTTTGTCCACTTCTAGCTTTACTTGATATTTTTATAAATAATTTATTTTTGCATCTTTTGGGAAAGGTCTTTGATACATTTCCTCCTTTAAAAAAAAAAATATTTTAAATTCCAAATGTGCCAAAATATGCTGTTAGGCTGAATACAAATTATTAAAAATGTATGTTATGCTATTAAATATTGCATAATTTGTTTGACAGATTCTCAAATGCTTCACATGAGGCTATTGTATTGCTATCTTGAAGGCAACCCTAAGTTTGGTCTATTTTTTTAAAAAATCCCCTTGGTTATGAAGAAGTACCACAATTCATAATAGATGGGCTGAGGCTTAATGAATAATCTTTAAGGAGCTTGGGAGAAAAGGGTAGTTTAGAGGTATTATGCTCTGTATGGTGTGTAGCAGTTGCTTTCAGATTACTTAAATGGTTTAAAACTTTAATTGAAAGTGCTGTTGTCCTCTTCAGCTTAGTCTACGTTTACATAAGGATGTGACAAGAGAGACATATAAAATGTGAAAGGCACTGTACTTTCATCTAAGACCCTTCAGGCTAAACTTGCTTATGACTGTGGCAATCAGCATCAGGCAAATCTGATGCATTTTTATTCAATAATACAACAAGGATCTTAAAATTGTCTGGCGGGGCTTTCTGAATATTAAATACAATAAAGCAAAGTAAATATATGCATATTTTCAGTGAAGACTGGACAGAATTTTTTGATGGGGTTTGATTGAGATTTGGATTCTGATTTTAAAGATTAATAATCCCCCTAGCATTTTGCTTCTAAAGTTTAAGACTAATTTAAATATGAAGCAACCACAATTCTTCTGGGGCATGTAGAGCTTGAAAACTTTTTACTTTTTAAATCTGCAATTCTCAGAAGCGTAGAGCCAGTGACTGGTGGACTTTGGAAGCTGTAATCTAAAAAAGGTAACTTTTCTAGAGGGTGAAGAAATCCAAAATTTATTCATTCCTTTTGTCTATACCCCACTTTTGTTGCCATTAAAGTGGTTCAAGGCAATTTACAAAATATTTATAAGACAAATGCATCCAGGAATACAGTATTGAAAAGCAATTTAAACATACAGCCCAATATCATGTTCAATATAATCACATATTTTCAAGTCAATTCAGACTTAAAACAACTCTTTCTGGCTTTTCTACCTATAGAGTACTCAGTAGCAGTTTTCTCCTGGAGTGGTAGGCATGAGGGAATTGAGCTCTGAGACTCTAGTTCCACAGACAACAAGCTTATGGGTTTCCTTTGCACAGCACACATGCTGCTGGGTGCAGGATCTTTGCCTTCCTGACTCTGCAGGCAGAAATGAGAGCCTGGCCATTTGAGTGAGCCAATGGGCTCATGCCATCTGGACAGAGAAGGACAGGGGAGCTAAGCTTTAAAACAGGGATCCTCAACTTATGGCCTGTGGGCTGGATACAGCCTATGCCATCAAATCATCAGGCCTGGTCATGAGTGGGGTCATGGGCACCACCTCAATTCTTGTCCCCTCATTCTCTTTTCCCTGCATGAGTGAGGCAGCCAAGGCAGGCAGCAGCAGAAGTGATGAAGTGGTGGATGTGATGAAGTGGAAAAGGTGGGGTCGAGGCTGTTGCAGCAGGGTCAAGGTGGCAACAGTGATGAAGCATTGGCAGAGAAAGGTAGGAAGGAAGGCTGACTGCCAACTCTCAGGGCTTTCCTTTCCCTGCTGAGCCAGGGAGGGGGTCTCCAGGAGTGGGTGGTTTGGTGGGGGAAAAGCCACATATGGACCTTACACCATATGGACCTTTCCTACTTGAGCTTGTCTCTGCAAAAAAAAAAAAAAAAAGCCACTTCCCCACCCTCCCACCAAAGCAGCTGTGGCTTCACTCCCTGACTTGGTGGGGAAAGGAAAGCCAACTAGTAAAGGCAGCTTTTCCCCCTTGCCGAACTACACCCACACACACACACTCATGGCTGGGCCTGGCAGGAGTGGAGGACAAGGAGGGCTGGCAGCCGGAGCACCCTCCACCAAGGCCGACCCACTGAGAACAAGTACATAACCGAGAAGGACAGCCTGGATCCCTCCTTCACCCACACCATGCGGCTCCTCCAGGCCAGTAAGCAGGGAAGCAGTGGGTGGGAGGGAGATTTTGTGAAACTGTAAAAATGTCTTAGGGAGTGGACTTGATCCATAAAAGCTCACTTTTAAATACGGGAGTTGGTCCTTCAGGTGCCACAACTTTTTTTGTCATTGTTTTGCTGTTTGCTCTTTGCTATGCCAAAATGAAGCCACCTTTGGTGAGTTCAGTCTGCAGTTCCTTTTGCCTGACCTAGCGTGAGAAAGAGTAGCTGGTAACACAAGGTGTTATTATGGTGTGTGTGTGTGTGTGTGTGTGTGAGTGAGTGTGTGTGCGCGCGTGTGCGTGCGTGCATGTGCACGTGTGCGTGTGTGCGTGTGCCTGCGCGTGCAGTGGTGGGATGTCAAAAATTTTACTACCCCACCGTGATGCATCACAGTGTGGGTGGAGCTAACGTCATGATGCCGTGGGTGGGGCCAAATAAAAAAATAATAAATAATAATACAATAAAAATAAGCACGCACACACACCCCTCAACCCACACACCCACACACCCACAACACAAACCTGTAAATAAATTAAATAAATAAATAAATAAAAATTACATTAAAATATACCCACCCACCCAGAACATAAATCAACCCACCCCAAACACAAGCCCATCACTTTCCTGTTAGTATAAGTGCCTGAGCAGCACCATGTTGCAAGATGGATATGGTCATCGTACCGGTTCTCTAGGATAATATGCCTTAATGTAAATGTTAAATAGCTGTAGCTCCTTAAGGGTTCTCCAATTGGAACAGCAATTGTAATAGCACAGGTGTAGCTTATGGATGAGGTAACTCCAAGACTTTCCTTAAAAACCACAAGCCAGGCCGCCAGGCCTGCCGGCCACCAGGGCTTTTTAGGAACTGTTGTAGTACGTCAATATAGGTAAAGGTATTAAATACACATTAAAATACACACAGACACACCACATCCAAAGGTGAGTCACTTAGCCTGGGGAGCAGGCTATAGGGAGCTTCAGGCTAGCAGCTTCTCTTCCTCCTCCCCGCTTGGGAGGACAGCAAGGAGGCCATGCATATGTGCCAAGCACTGTAGGCATGCATGCACACCAAGTGCTTGGTGTGCATGTGCAGTGAGGGAACCAGTGAAAAGGTAATCCCCAAAGGTGGTTCCCCCCAAAGCTGCTACCGGTTCTCTGGGACACTGGGGAAAGTTAATACCGGTTCTGGAGAACTGGTGAGAACCTGTTACATCCCATCACTCTGTGTGTGTGTGAGAGAGAGAGAGACAGAGACAGAGAGAGAGACAGAGAGAGAGAGAGACAGAGAGAGAGAGAGAGAGAGAGAGAGAGAGTTCTTCCATGTCTGAGGCACTATGATCCAGCCCCTGACTTTAAAAAGATGATGACCCCTGCTTTAAAGGCTAGAAGACCCAACCTGTATCCAACCTCTTTGGAGGCAAAGAAGAGGACCAGGTGCACAATTGGTCACTGCTCCTACTCTTCCTTCCAGGAACCCTGGTGGTACAGTGTTTAAACAGCTTTATTGCAGCCAGAAGGTTGTGAGTTCAATCCTGACGAGGACTAAAGGTGGATTCAGACTTCCATCCTTCCGAGGTCAATAAAATGAGTACCCAGCATGTTGGGGGCAAAATGCTAATTAACTTGTGAACCACCAAAAGATGCACTAAGCATTAAGGGGTGGTATATAAATTTAATTGCTACTCTCAGGCCTATAGGCCTTGTCTTGAGGAGTGCTCTCCACTATGCCGGAACCAATCTTAGCCACTCTTGTTCTCCTCCCAAGCCATTTGGGTGAACATTTTGCACCCCACTGAACCACCCTGAACTTGTGCCACAATTCTACAGGATAGGGGCTGGGCCGGAGCACACACACACCACTGCATTGGACTATGGCCACATATGGTGTGACTGCCAGGTAATGCTTGGGGCCAATGGGAGGTGATAGCAGTTGGTAGGACACCCCCCTCAGATATTAGCAAATTGGACATTCCTGAGATGACCCTCCTGGGGGATTGTGTCTACTTCTACCCCCATCCTTCTGCATGTGGGTATCAGGGTCTCCAATCCTCAGTGGTGTTATGTGGGGACAGGATGGATTACCCCCTCTTCCTCCATTGAGGGGTGGGCTAATGTGCTTGAGGGCACTGTTTGGGCTACAGGGGGCAGCCCTAGCTTTTGGGCAAATCCCTGCCTCCTCCTTTGTTCTCTGAGGGATTTTCAGGGGGTATATTGGTCATAGAGGGGCTGTGAACCATGCACCACCACCCTATTGGGGTTGTATAAATCTCTCCCATTGTGTAACATTCAGGTATCACCTATTGGCATTGTGTCTAAAAAGGTGCTAGGAGAGTACCACCTAATTCATTACTTTCCTTATCTCAAGGGCTCATCAGTGAATGATGCCATTCCCTTTGAGCTTTTTTTTTCCTGTTAGATATGCATCAATGGATGACACTATTTAGGTAATCAAGTGTTGTGGTGTGGGAGCTCAGATGGGCAAGCAGTCAGCCTTCTACTTGCTGCCAGTGCATCCTGATGTTTTTGAACTGTTAGGGATTCATTTTGAAGGAAAATATTATATGGATAGAGTGCTACCTAAGGGATGCTCTATCTTATTCAGCTTTTGAGTGTTTTAGAACATTTTCTTGGGTGGGCCTTTAAGGGGTCTTTCTAGCACCATTCATTATTTGGATATATTTTTTAACTGAAAAGGAAGATGGGACAGAAGACTGTTCTCACCTCCTCCAGACCTTTCAGGAGTTAGCTGAGGAGGCATTGAATGGCAAACCACACTGGCTTTTACAGAAGATCCAGATAATAAAATAAATATACTCAATCAGTCAGTCAGGTTTCATCAATCACAGTGAAGAATGATGCTCAACACATCAACATAAGCCAGGATGAAAGACAGCTATATATTTCCCTTGGTAGGGAAAGAAGGTTTTCCTTCCAGGGGTTATGCACAGTTAATGCCTCCATGCACTTCTCAACCAGGGAAGGCTTGCAAAGATACGGAATATAAAAGAGAACAAAATTGCCCATAGATGCTCTGAGAACCTGAAAATTTGAAAGATTACAGTGAAAAAAGAGTGGCCATATTTACATGCTAACACCTTCCATAATGAAGTGATGGTAAATAGATGATCTTATGATGTAAATACAGGGTTGTTCTTACATTTCTACTTGCTACTTGCAGGGTTAACATGTCAAAGGTCCATGGCTATAGCAGATTCATTACTAACATGGGAAAGCTACAAATCATGTGACACATGGGATCCGGAAGAAAATGTAGTTGGAAAGAAATGACGACCATTTGTCTGCAATGCATAAATGGATACATCCATTTCATATGAATAACTGATGTTTCAATTTGTCACACCTGTTAGTATGCAGATACAATTAAAGTTAGAACATTTTTTCATTGAGTACAAGAGGCATTTATGGCAAAGGAATATTACCCTGTATTTGCAGAAATCCCTCATTCCCACAACAAGGTGTAGCATCCCATCCCATCAAAATGAAGTAAAACAAACAAAAACAAACCAACAGACAATTAACAATTAACAATCACCCTACCCTTACCCACACCACAGTCCTATACATGGTGTTATGTGCTATTTGACTTATTGTTATATTATATTATACCTCTTGTTCTTTTACTTTTCCCAAAATTTACATGCTTCCTGGTTCGGCTTAACTCTGTCCTCATTCGTCAATCCATATACAACATAATGTTTCCATGTTTCCCAAAATGTGCTCTTTTTTATCATTCTTTCCTTTAATCTGAGTTCCAGTGTTAACTTATCATTCAGGGCTAGACACTAAGCATTTTTATACCATCTATTTCATTTATTACAAACTTATTTTTCCACTCTGTTGCCGTTATTTGTCTTGCCACTGATAACAACACAACCATCAGTTCTTTCTTTTTACTTTTTGTTGTTCAGTCACATAGTCTACTATCTACTTTAATACCCTCAACTTCCCCTAATAGTACAATTTTTGTATTTAACTCAATTACAACTTCCATAATTATCCACAATTCCTCTTCTATCATTTTCCATAATGTATAAGCATATCTTTCCAAGTCGGGGCCAGGTCACACTCTCTCAATCAGCTTTGAAGGTCAGACGACCATTTTGCCCTGCCTGCATGATGGAGGTGGCCATTTTGTCACAATAGCTTCAAAGGGATGGCCATTTTGTTTCTCAAATGCCCTTGGAGGGGTGGAGGGCACATGAAATTATGCCATAGGCTGGATCCAGCCCACAGGCCTTAGGTGAGGAACCCCTGGCCTAGAAAATACAAACAACAAGTGCTATGTTGCACACTTTGCTATCTTTATGAAGACTGCAGTGTAACAAAAACACAGTATATCAGTTGAGTTTCTGAGCCTAATATATTCTCCAACCCTTCATTCAAAGAGAAAGGTTTTGCTTTTGATAACATAAGCAATCTGAGCCAGAAATAGTCCAATTAGGAAAAAAATTGTCTCCAATCTTTTCTGACTGCTTGGCCTAGTTTGACCTCTCAAAGCTATGCTCAAAGGACACTGTATTGTGAACAAAACATACCCAGGGACTAGCATGCAGTGCCTTTTGGGTGAGATGTTAAATAGGCTGATATCCGGGAATATTAACATATTCTCTTTATTCAATAATTTTTTAAATAAAAAAATAGGATGGGCCAAAATCCTATTGTGCATCTCCACCTGAACAACAGGGATGATGGCATCAACAGCAACAGACAGACATTGATTAAATGCTTCCATGGTTGATTTCAGGAGATGCAGAACTTGCACACAATGAGAAAAAGTTCCATGCATCCTGAAATCTAAAAAAAAAAATAAACCTTTAATCAAGAGCAATCCACCACTGACAATGTCTGTTTTTCTGTTTCCACCGACCAAGATTTCAGTTATTATTATGTTCAAACATTGCTAAATGATTCTGCTGACCAAGGGGAAAACCCAATCTATCAAGACCAATTTCACCCAATACATAATTTTCCCAGTTCCAAATTCTTTCTATTCTAGTTCCACATAAAAAAAATGGTAGGAAGACACTGAAAAGCTACCACCAATGAATGTAAGATAGATGATATACTCATTTCCAATTATTCCCAGATGGCTCAGGACTTATTGTCAGGCTCACAGGCTCATCACAAAGGTTCTTGTGTATGTGCTGTGCTTCTGCAATGCTGCTACAAAAAAAAAAAAGAAAGAAAGAAAGAAAGAAAAGAAAAAAAGGAGAAAATCTTGCACTTTGTCTTGTATGGAGAAAGGATGGGAGAGGTTCACTAGCCTTAGGACTTCTGAGCCTTTTTCTCGCAGAAATCCTGGCAGGACTGATGCTGGGCCTGAATCCAATGCTCCCTATGTGCATCATATCACCCAGCATTCACCTCATCCAATGATGCCCTGAAAGCATTTACTGCTACCATCCCATCCCAGCACTACTCACCGCTAGAGGGGGCTACCTCATGCTTAGCTCCTCTTGCCCCAAATGCATTTAAAGACAGTTGATCTTACAGGAACCTCTTCCCATGCCTGGCAGTAAAAATAAAATGGTAATACAGCAGATAACTAAGAATTGACTGTCTGTTTGTAGCATCCAAAATCTGTTGCCTTGAGTGGCAAACTTTTTCTGCCTAAACACAGGGCCTAACACTTACCCTTGTGTTACATTGTGTTACAGGTGTGTATCCTGTCCTGGTTAAAGGAGGGGGGGCCCTTCCTTAATGCAGGTTTTTTTTTTTTTGCTTCATGGTGATTGCAAAACCCAGCAGTCTGTTGATAAATCTTCTCTGCACCTGACTTTTACATTATTGTTTTGCGGCCTCAGATTTAATTTCTCAATAATTCACACAGGATATGAAAACCTTTTTTAATTAACTACTCCATAATCAAATGACTCACCCCTCACCTTTATGATCAACTCTGTTTTCTGTCTAAAATTACTTTTGTAATATTACTAGGTCGGTTGATGGACCTCTTATCTAGGTAGTTTCAGTTCAATATCCATTCAATGTTCATGTAGACATGGTGCTATTAGGAATGGCAAATATAGGAGATATCCAATGAGGATATTCACCTTTTATTACAGTACTGTGAGGCATTCCAGGACATAAGTCCCAATAAGCTTAACTGAACATATTTATGTGTAAAGCTAAAGGAGGCCTCCCTGAAGATTTCTACTTCAGGGATCAGGCATCCCCTGGGCAACGGAGATTTTTCACTGACTAATCCTTTCAACCCAGTAGCACCAGAAGTAGAAATGACTACAAAGAGACTTTTTTGAGATGGAATTGATATAACAGAGTGCTAGAAGTGGCTGACTATGGCCACACCCCAGAGTGTGAGAGTGTTTGGTTGAGTAAAGCACAAAACAAACTTTCAGCTTGGGTTGTAGGAATTTTCTATTTACACTATATACAAAACTGAGCACGAAGTGCAAGGTTACACATGTCTTCTATTCAGACTATGTGTTGCAGCAAAGTCTATACAAAGTCTATAAACAGTCTTTGGAAAGCTTCAAACGTCTATCTTCAGTAAAGCAAAGCAAACACAGTCCAAACCTTATCTGTTCCTTCAAGGTCGGCTCTGAAGATAGTCAGCAGTTCCTTTAGCTCTCCCTCAAAACACAGAGTCTTTTATCAAGGCACCACAATGTGGCAGTGGTATGTTACCCAATGTCTTGCAGTCCGGCAAGGCAAACATACCAGGAAAACGACGAACGCTGTCCAACAGCTGGCTGGCAACGATGGCAACAGCAGTGTCAGACAGCAGGCAGGCAACAGCAACAGCAGTGGCACGAAGCACACAATGGCACGAAGCGATGCAACGGCATAAAGGCAAAATGGCATAAAGAGCAAAGTGTCTGAGAATGTTGCCTGAATTTATGCTACCTACAAACCCTTAATGATAGCACCTGGCTGGGGTAACATGCAGAGCCTTAAAGGTACAGTCATTGGTTTGCTCTTGTTGCAACACTAACCCAAGTATCCTAACATACTCCCCCTTTGCGACGAGAGCACTCAACCAATGATTGATACGTTACAACAAAGATACATACAGAGATACAGAATACACATTCACAGTATCCCAAGCGTTTCAATACAGTATTTATGTTTTAACATAGGTAAAGGCTTTGTAAAAACATCCGCCACATTTTCCTTGGTGGGAATATACTCTAGCTTAATGATGTTTTTCCGAACTGACTCTCTTACATTGAGGTATCTCAGATCAGTATGCCTAGACCGGCTCTTTACCCCTATACTGTTAGCAGTGGTTATTGCTGCTTGATTATCCTCATATACAACTATTGGTTCGGTACAGCTTACCCCTAGGTCCTTAATAAGCTGTACTAGGTGGGTTATCTCAGTACATGTCAATGACAGGCAAGAGAATTCCACCTCCATAGTTGATAAGGTTATGTGTTTCTGATGCAAGGACTTCCAGTCTATTGGTGCACCCCCTAATGTGACAACCATCCCCAATGTGGACTTTCTGGTGTCTGGGTCCGATGCGAAACTTGCGTCGGCATAAACTGCTAGTGTCAGGCTCCCTCTTGGCTCAAGATATAGTGCTCTCCTGATTGAATACTTTAGGTATCTCAGGACCCTTTTTGCCGCTTGCCAGTGTCTTACATTCGGGTTTTCACAGTATCTGGCTAACTGATTTACGGCAAAGGATATATCTGGCCGGGACCATGTTGCTATGTAAGTCAAACTCCCTATCAATGACCTATGCATGCTTGTATCGAACTCTGGCCCTTCGTTCACCTCCTGAAGGAAACCAGGAGTCATAGGAGTGTTGCATGGTTTTGCAAGTTCAAGCTTGTACCGCTTGAGTAACTGTGCTATTTTCTCAACCTGCGACAGCTTAAAACCCCTCGCTGTCTTTTCTATATCCACTCCTACGTATGACTTGATATCACCTAGATCTTTGATATCAAACCTATGTTTAATCCTTTCTATCAGTTCAGCAGCTGATTTCTCATCCGGAGAAATGACTGCAATGTCGTCTGTGAACACCAGGAGCAACATTGTTGCTTTGCCCGACCCCTTTTTAAACAGACATGGGTCTGCTATACCCTGGTTAAAACCTAAACTCTTAAGAAAATCCACTAGGCACATATTCCACTCGTACCCAGATTGTCGAAGGCCATACAGGCTCTTCGTTAGTTTCCAGCACACAGACTTGCTTTCTGGGCTAGTCAGCATTGGTGGCCTCCTCAAATATATTTCATGCCTTAAGGGCGCATTGAGGTACGCTGTGGCCACGTCGATATGTTTGATCACATGCTTGTGCTTAGCTGCCCACGTTAATGCAGCCCTCAACGTGGTAGCCTTCAGTGATGGGGCGAAGACCTCATCGTAGTCCCCTTCACTCTGCCTAAACCCTTGAGCGACCAAGCGAGCCTTACATATTTTGTTTCCATCAGCACAGTTTTTGACCTTGAAAACCCACTTGCACCCAAGGACCTGTTTTCCTGCAGGTATGGGTACCTCTTGGAAGACTTGCAGGCTCTTCATTGAAGTTAACTCCTTACTCATAGCCTCCTTCCATGGCTCTTGGTCAGGTTTAGGTAATTCAGCCAGTTCAGCGAAGCTGGCTGGTTCTATTATCACTGAGCAGGCCTGATGCCTGTCAGGTTGCCTCCTCTCCCTAGTGGACCGCCTGATGATGGCAGGTGGTCTGGAGACATTGGGTGTCTCAACCTGGGAGTCTGGTTCAGAATCCTCTGACTTTACCATTACCCTCTGCTCGCTATTAGAGTGGTCAGAGACCCGATCCTGATCACTATCGGACTCACTCTCGCTTTTGATATTATTCCTGTCCGTTCTGGACAGCCCGGGATCAGAATTACTAGATCCCCTGGTTACGTCACTAGGTACTGGGTAACCGCTAGTACTCGTAGGCGGGGGCCCCTGCTCCAACCGTTCCCAACCTACGTTCTCTAAGAACTTTGCGCTGGCGCTGTTAAACACTTCCCTAGTGCCAGGCTTCCAAAAGCGATAACATTTGCGATTGGTTTCGTAACTGACAAATATCAACTTGCGGGCACGGTGCTGTCCCTTGCGCCTTTGCTGAGCTGGTATGTGGACCCACGACGGACAACCAAAAACCCTTAAATGACCTAAGTCCGGCTGACGTCCATGCCAGAGTACATATGGTACCTGCCCCGTGGTGGAGTTCACTGTTAGGTTTATCAAATGGGTGGCAGTAAGGGTTGCCTCCCCCCAAAGGGCATCAGGTAGTTGAGCATCATTTAGAATAGTCCGTACCATACCCTGTAGGGTCTGACCCCTGCGCTCCGCATAAGCATTATGCTGTGGGCGGTATGGCGCACTGAGCCTGTGCTCAATCCCTCTCCTTGTCAGGAAATCTGAGAAAGCCTTGTTAACAAATTCTCCCCCTTGGTCAGTGACCAGGCATTTAAGGCGTTTCCCTGTTTTACGTTCGGTAGCTTTAAGCCACTGAGCAAACTGATTCAGGCAGTCACTTTTCCGTTTCAGTAACCTTACAAACCCATATCTAGAATGGTGGTCAATGATGTTCAGAATGTATTTTGCTCCCCCTAAAGATGGCTTTCTTGGTCCTATAAGATCTGCAAAGACCAGGTCCATTGGTTGCTCTGTGGAGAAACCCTGCATCCTGTTTGCTGGTGCAGATTTAGACTTCTCTTCTCCACAGGCATTGCATTGCAAAAATCTATTGCAAGGCGATAGACTTATCCCTTTTACCTGGGACACAGTCTGCCCCAGAACTTTAAAACTGCAATGGCCCAACCTTCTGTGCAACAGGTGGATGCAGTTAAAGTGTGCAGGCCTGTTGTAATTTCCAACACTAACAACAGGTGGGGACTGGGGTTCTAACACATATAGCCCGTTCTTGTGGTGGGCTACAAAACACTTCGACTCCTTTCTGATAACACATTCACCATTCTTAAAGGTTACCTCATACCCTGCCCTATCCAACTCTCTCACTGAGAGTATATTTAGGAACCCAGGGATGTACAACATTTGCAAAGTTGTCCCCAATGGGGTACAATACACTTCACCTACACCCCTAGCAGGCACATCCTTGTTGTTAGCCAGCGAGACAACTGTGTCTGTTTCCTTTAAATTCCTAAAGCTCTTTCTTATGGATGAAATTGATCTTGTCGCCCCACTATCAATCACCCATAGCTCCTCTGGCTTCGAGGAGTAACATACACCAGCTGGCTTCGATGAAGCACTCCTCCTTTGCTTCTTTGGGCGTTTCACAGGCTTGGTGGGACAAGACCTGGCAAAATGCCCAGGTTTCCCACAAGCAAAACACCTCCGGGCGACTCCGACTGTTGCTGGCTGCTCATTGCCTTTCTGGAACTGGGGAGCGCTGGCCTCACGAAGAAGGGTCCGCTCCAGCCTCCTCTGTGACTCCTCTAGCAGCTGAGGCTTGATTTCATCAAACACCATATCCTGGCTTGGCAGAGCCCCAAGGGAAACCACGAAATCCTCGTAGCTCTCATCCAGGGAAGATAAAAGGATAGAGGCCTTTTGCTGCTCATTAAACCCAAGACCTTTGTCCTCCAGGTCCTGGAGCTGGGTAGTTATAAGCTGTACGTGCTCAGCCATACTCCCACCTGGAGCAAGGTGAGTGCGGAAAAGCCTCCTGGCAAGCTGTATCTGCGCACCCACGGTTTTTCTCACAAACAGTCTCTTCAGGTTTTCCCAGCACGCAGCAGCAGAAGTCTCCCCTCTGATATGCACTAAGAGGGAGTCTGCAACAGTGAGCCCAATCACTGCCAGAGCTTTTGAGTTCTGCTCAATGGCCTTGTTGTCACTTTCATCATCAGGGTCCAAAGCTGCCAAGTCCACGGGCGTGGACACTGCGCTCCACAGGCCCTCCTTCCTCAGCAATAAAGAGCATTTTAAAGCCCAAGCCTGATAGTTCGTGCCAGTGAGCTGAGGAACCAAACTCAAGCCTCCAGAAGTCATTGCTGCTACTCTAGTGTAAAATTCCTCCAAGCAAACAGAACAAACACTCTCTGCTACAAACAGGGCGTGGTCAATTAGTAGCACCTGGGCCCATAACCATTGAGATGGAATTGATATAGCAGAGTGCTAGAAGTGGCTGACTATGGCCACACCCCAGAGTGTGAGAGTGTTTAGTTGAGTAAAGCACAAAACAAACTTTCAGCTTGGGTTGTAGGAATTTTCTATTTACACTATATACAAAACTGAGCACGAAGTGCAAGGTTACACATGTCTTCTATTCAGACTATGTGTTGCAGCAAAGTCTATACAAAGTCTATAAACAGTCTTTGGAAAGCTTCAAACGTCTATCTTCAGTAAAGCAAAGCAAACACAGTCCAAACCTTATCTGTTCCTTCAAGGTCGGCTCTGAAGATAGTCAGCAGTTCCTTTAGCTCTCCCTCAAAACACAGAGTCTTTTATCAAGGCACCACAATGTGGCAGTGGTATGCTACCCAATGTCTTGCAGTCCGGCAAGGCAAACATACCAGGAAAACGACGAACGCTGTCCAACAGCTGGCTGGCAACGATGGCAACAGCAGTGTCAGACAGCAGGCAGGCAACAGCAACAGCAGTGGCACGAAGCACACAATGGCACGAAGCGATGCAACGGCATAAAGGCAAAATGGCATAAAGAGCAAAGTGTCTGAGAATGTTGCCTGAATTTATGCTACCTACAAACCCTTAATGATAGCACCTGGCTGGGGTAACATGCAGAGCCTTAAAGGTACAGTCATTGGTTTGCTCTTGTTGCAACACTAACCCAAGTATCCTAACAATTTTAACCAATGGCCCTTCTCCGGGCCCAAAAAGACAGTGATCTCAGTCAACATTGAAGGGATAACCTCAGTTAAAGAAAACTTGCTTCAGGATCTCTGCAATAAACATAATTATGACCTACTATGTGTGCAAAAAATACACAGGGGTAAAAACCAACACCAACCTAAGGTTCCTGGAATGTGATTAATTGCCAAACAATGCCATCAGAAATACAGAAGTGCAGTGTTTGCCAGAGCAGATCTCCAGATCTTGTCTATAGCAGTGACAGAGGAGAATAATGTTGAACTAATAACAACTAATCTCAGTGACTGCACAGTGACATTTGTCTATAAACCACCATCTATAAAATTCTCCTTTGCTGAACCATCAAACTTTTGTAATAAACCTGTAAGGTTCATAATAGGTGACTTTAAAAGCCATAACAACTTGTGGGGCTATGAAGACGATGATGAAAGTGAAGAAGCTGTTGTAAAATGGGCAGAATCCTATCAAATATCACTCATCCATGGCAACAAATTACCAGCATCTTTTAACAGGGGAAGATGGAGGAGAGGCTATAACCCAGACCTCATTTTTGTCAATTAGAATGTAACACATCAGTGCTTAAAGTCAGTAGGGGAGCCAATACCAAATATCCAACACCACCCCATTCTATGTGAGATTACAGCCACTGTTTGACCAAAAGTTGTGACATACCAAAGAAGGTACAACTTTTAAAAGGCTGAGTGGCCCAAGTTTTAAGCAGTCTTTGATGGAAGAGTGACAGGTAATAATCCAGACCCCATAACCTACGATAAGTTTATTGATGCTTTCCAGAATTGCTCTAAGGAATCTATCACTCGAGGATGTAGGACTTCCTACATTCAAGGTCTAACAAATGAAACTGTTGAGTTACTGAACAAATATTTTACCCTTTTTGATGCAAATCCATTCAGCAAAGAGATCATTAAAGCCAGACAACAGATAGTGTCAGTTATCTCGGAGCACAAAACAGAAAAATGGATTAAGCGCATAAAAGAAATCAACACAAATTGCAGCAGTCAAAAAGCATGGAGATTGCTTAATCATCTTAATAATGATTGTAACCAAATGACTGATACTTGCCAAAGTTCCAGCTCATCAAATTACCCACCAGCTATTACTTAATGGGAAACCAGATTCTAACCCACAGAAAAACAATCCACTGAAAAAGAAACAGAGGATAAGAGGGAATGAGTAATGGAAGACAAGTGATCTGACTACCCTTTACCACAGGAGAACTAGAAGAGGCAATAGGTAGGTGTAAGCAGCTGGCATGGATGAGATTCAGGTTGATCAGATCAAACATTTTGGACCAATAATGAAAAAATGGTTACTTAGCCTGTACAATAACTAATTGAATGTAGCTCAGATACCAAAGATATGGAGGAAGACTTGGGTGATAGCTATACTTAAACCAGGCAAGCCACCAGAAGATCCAAAAAGCTACAGGCCCATATCACTTATTTGTCACCTATATAAGATATATGAACATTTAAATCCTGAATTGACTGTCTGCAATAGTAGAACCCCGGCTTATACCACAGCAAGCTGGTTTCAGACCTGGCAAAGATTGTACAGCAAAATTCTTAACACAGTACATAGAAGATGGTTTTGAACTGAAGGAAATCACAGGCATAGTGTTTATAGATCTCACTGCAGCTTATGACAGTCAACCACACAGCCTTGCTGAAGAAAGTCTCCCACGTCACAATGGAATTTAAATTCACAAAAAATCATAGGCTGTTTATTGGAAAACTGTAGATTTTTTTTGTTGATTTCCAAGGACAACACACCTGATGGAGAATTCAAAGAAATGACCTCCCACAGAGCAGTGTGCTAGCCCCCACACTGTTTAACATATATACTAATGATCAACCAGTGTTGAAAGCCACTAGGAGCTATTGAGAAAAAAACTGACTGAGGCTTTGAATTTAATGGCTATATATTACAGGGATAACCAATCAGTGGCGTCGCGTGGGGGGGCGGGGGGGGCGGATGCCCCGGGCAGCGGATTTCAGGGGGCGGCAAAATGTCCCCACCAGTTTGGCCTCCCTCTGCCTGGGGCCGGGCTTAGGAAGCAGGACTTCCCAGGCGGAGGGCGGCCGTTTTGCTGGCGAGCGCTGCTCGCCTCCGTCCACCTGGCTGGCCGTCGGGGGCGAGGAGGAGAAAAAGGGTTTTTTTTAAGGCGGACACAATTCAAGGAGGGGCCCCGCCCGCCCGGCTAGCCGTCGGGGGCTCTCCTGGAGGGCGGCCCACGTGCGCGCGCACGCTGCTCGCCTCCGCCCGCCCAGCCACCCACCCAGCTTGCCGTCAGACGGGGGCGCTCGTCGGGGGTGGGTGGCGCCGTGGCGGGGAGCCCCTGGCGGCTGGCTGGGCAGGAGGAGGTGGGTAGCGTGCGCGCGCACGCGGGCCGCCCGCCAGGAGAGCCCCCGAGTGGCGCCCTGGCGGCGGCGGCGGCGCCCTGGCGGCCAGCCGGCTCAGGCCCCGGCCCTCGCTCCCGCGCGGCCCTCCTCCGGAGGTGGGTAGCGCCCGCCGCCTCCGTCCTTTCCTCCCTCCCTTCGGCAGCTGTGCTCTTGCGCCCCGGGTAGCGCGCCCCCCGGCTTGGCTCCGGAAGCCGAAGGGGCCGCCTCCTGCCGGCCAGGCGTTCGCGGTGGTGGTGGTGGGGGGACACGGCAGCCCCGAAGGTCGCCGCAGACACCCCCCCCTCCCTGCCGGGACGAGGCAAGAAGCGACGGCCAGCCGGGCGAGCGAGTTGCCGGAGGTGGAGGTGCGCTCGTTGGGGGTGGGTGACGGAGTGCCCCTGGAGGGCGAGTGGGCGGAGGTGTGTGGCACGCAAGCGCGCGCGCCGCTGTTCAGCAGGGGGGCGCCTTCTGCCTGGGTCCGGGGGGGGGCACGGCAGCAGCAGCGGGGAGCGGGGGGGCGGCGATTTTCTTCTTCGCCCCAGGCGGCTGAACACCGCGCGACGCCACTGTAACCAACTGAAGCCAAACTACCTAAAAACTCAACTCTGAGCTTTTCATTTGAAAAACCATGAGGCATCAATAAGCCTGCAGGTGACATGGAATGGCACCAGGCTTGAACATTACATCACCTGCAAATAACTGAGAGTTACCCTGAATTGAACTCTCACATTCAAGTCCCACTGCCTTAATACCAAACAGAAGGTTTTTGCCAGGAACAATATTCTGAGAAAAATAACTCGCACAAGATGAGGTGACCAACCACATGCATTAAGAACCTCTGCACTACCTTTATGTTACTCTGTAGGAAAGTATGATAGTCCAGTGTGATACAGATCATAAGATGCAAAACAGGTGGATGTGGCCTTAAATGAAACAGCAAGATTGGTCACAGGATATTTAAAAACCAACTCCAATACAAAAAGTGCTCATGAGGAGGGTGACATATAAATATGACCACCACCACCAACAACAACAGCAACAATGTGTATACATATATAAATGGGTATTGAATACATATGTCCTTCCAAATGCCAATGTTCTTCATTTCCCCAAAGCCCTAGCCTATCAAAGCCATTGATGAGGATAATTGAAATATTGCCAGAACTGTTGTCCATGTTATGACTCTTTTATGTCCTTTATAAGGATAACACACTATCTCTTAGGGTATCATATGGTTTCACATAATTGGTTTCAAGGTTAAAATGACTTAGACGCACATATCCTACCTATGCTCTGATATTTATGCACCATTTTGTGAAACCTGTTTCAAAACATTTTAATTATCCTGGACATTGTATAATGGACCTAAAAGTTGCAATTCTGGAACAGGGAAATTTACAAGACAAGAATTCAGAGAGAGACAGGAGAAACAAAATATATACACATGCTGGACACTCACCAAAAATGTCTGAATATTAGCCAGGGATTTCTGGAACATTATCAAAATTTAAAATGACACAACCAAGGGGTTAAATTCATTTTGCCAAGCAGATTCAAACGTGTAGGGAGAGAGAAGGGAGGGGGGTTTGTTTGTTTCCTCAATCAATTCATTAAGATATATATATCAGAATGTTTATTTTGCAAACCCTATTCCTCAAGTTGATTTCCATCAGAGATTCACATGACAAACTAATTGCATTTTATTACCAGTTGTAAATAACTCATAGATGTGCATGCCCACCTCTTGAACTAATCAAATTCACCCTGCCACTCTGGGTCTGTATACCAAATATTTATATATGCATACCATGATATCCACTCTTATGTCTGATGAAATGGACTTGATCCACAAAAGCTAACATTAAAATATAGGATTTAGTCTTTAAGGTGCCACAGCATTCTTTGTTTTTGTCTGTTTTTGTCCTGTTTTGTTTACTCTCTGATATGCCTGCACATACTAATATGGCTACCACTTCAAAAATTTCTACTGTTAAACATACTTTGTGATGCAGTCTAGAGGCCATGTCAACTAAAGCTGAATCCAAAAGACTGGGTTGAGAAGAATTGGACACATTGGCTCAACCTGCCACAAAAGTAGTATCAAGATCACTCAGCAACAAGAAAATTACAGTAGACCACTAAAAGATCTACGTCTTCATTCCACATAGTAGGTTTTAATATCTAGGAAGGTGTAATGAATTAATGATGAATTTCAACTCAAATACCTAGATTTGAATCCCCACACAGCCAAGACAGCTCTCTGTGTGTGGGAGGAACTGATAAAATATACTTTAAATAACTCATTAAAGAGCAATCTAGTACCTGAGAACTGAGGGACAAACTGTAGAAAGTAACATCATATCCATAGTGCAGGTTAGAAGCTGTTCTTGACAGCAATTTATACAATTGTGTGTACACACATGAAAAGCGCCAATAGGCTTCTGCCTTGAGTTGTTTTCATATAGGACCCACCCATTCTTGTATGTGAGCAAAATTATGAAACAGATATCAAATGTTACTATACAATTTTTTTTCTTAATTCTAGCCCAAGTATTCTATCAGATTTCTTGAGCACATCTTGTAATCTATGGTCATCAATTCGACATCACACTATCTTCACAGATATATTCTGACATTTTAATGTCATTTCCATAGGCTATCATCTTGACTAATTAAGTGCTGTCAATGTAGATTTCTTCTGACAATATTCTCCATTGTTCTGCATTAGAACATTGTGTCAAAAGACTTCCAACAATATGACTGTAAACTTTTTATGAGGTAGTGAAGGACATAACCTCTTGAGAGAGGAAAATCCAATCTGAATCTGTAATTCCCCTCGAGATCAGTTTTACCTACCTCTGGAATACAATTTTGCGAAAAGTAGCTATTACTTTACCTTTCCCCCTTCTATCCTGCTGATAGGCTATGTGTTTACAAGTTTCAAAACAAAAATATGAAAACCCATTAGCCATATATAATAATCAATGAGATGTGTAACAGCCATCTCATTTTGGCTTTTCACATTTTACAGTAAAAGTTAAGCACCAAGAATAAATGTGTGTGTTTTTCTTTTCCTGCAGTTGCTTGGCTACAGAGTGAACTTCAGACATTTTGTTGTTTGATGTGGAACAGGGGTGGCCAAACTTTTTGTGCCATGGCCAGTCATGTGGTTCCTCCTGCCATAAAATGCTACCATAAAACGTGTCTGTGGCTATCATAAACACATTTATGACAGCATTTATGGCAGGCATGTGCATATTTTTGCATGTGCATGCATGTTTTACAGCTATTGTAAACGTATCCATGTCTGCCTCTACTTCCAGTAGCAATGAGGGTGGCTCTACGCCACATGAAATGGTGCTGTGAACCAGATCCGGCCCATGGACTATAGTTTGGCCACTCCTGATGTAGAAGTATAAGTGACATTTCCTACCATTTCAAAATACATAATATTCAAAGCCTGTTATGTCCTCTTGGCACCTGGAGAAATCCTATTAGGACTCTGTTTCTCTCCTAATCTGGAATTTTTTTAAAAAATTAAAAAAACAACTGCTATCCTTTCACAATACCCAGAAGACAACACACTTATTTGACATCTTTACTCTTGTGGCTGTTGCCAAACAGGTATCTTCCGAGTTTGGCAACATTAGAAGAATACATAAAATAGCTTTGTGTCTAAAATTTATTTATTTTTTCTTTTTGGACCATTCACATTTAATTTGATATAAAATTTTGTAAAAATAGGCAAAAATTTAAAATAAAATTTAAAGAGAAGAGAGTTTCAGATTTGGGTGTTTTGGGTGATGCTAAAGGTTTTTTCTGTGCCTATCTTAGTCAAAATGTGATTTGAAGGTGGATCTGAGACCTGATAGAAAATGTTCTGTAGTCATGCCTTCATAAATATCTCTGGTTATTTCAATTTGGTCACAGACCAGGATAAGCTTGTTGTAGCTTTTCTTTTACATCTGCAGGGCAGCAAGGAAGACAACACCACTGCAATGGAATGTATTATTCAACAAAAACCACATATATCTTTTCCCACCTCGTAATAAGGATCACTCAAAAACACCTTCAAATGAAATTCAAAACAATCTGAAAGGGACCTGAAATAAAAATGGCAATATAAGAAATAAATAGGATTAAATCAATCATCAGCTTCTTCTTCACACTCATAACCTCTCACAAGTGGAGATCTCTCTTATTTCCTTCATATGTTGATCAGAAGCAAGAGTCTGTTCCCTGCTGGGAGAGTGTCTGAGGTTAGGGAAGAGGACAGGGGCAAACCCATGAGTCAAGTTCAGCTCATTGTCAGCTGCTCCTTTTGTCCACTCTGCATCTTGATCTCCCTTGGATGTCCACACTGTTGAAAATGTGAAAGACCTATAACAATATTTATAATGATTTAAACAGGATACATTTTCAAAACACTTCCAGAAGTTCATATGATACAAAGTAGGAGGTCTGTGTGAATTCTCTAAACAAAGGAGTTCATTTTTCCTTCCTAGCTGTTTAAGTACCAATTTGTTTTGAAGAAAATATCTTTATATACAAAGAAAGGACTTTGTGTTTCACTCCAGATTCAAAGGGATTACAATGAACTCAGTAGAGATACATATATTGCACTTACCTTATGTTTACAATTATTGCCTGGTCAATTGTACAACTTAAGAGAGTAATGTCAGATTTAACAGAAAGATTCAGCATTGTTCCTAACAGAAAACAGAATATACCATAATAAAATTGAGAGGCTATTTTCTCTATTCCTCTAATATTATTACTATTTGTCAAAATTTCTTTCTAATAAATGATCAGTTAAACAAAATGTGGAAAATCCATGAGATTGATAAGATACCTATTTTGCATGTGTTCTCATTTTTAAGACAACAACAAATATATATCCACAAAAATGAAGCAATGAAACCAGACAACCAAAATGTCATAAGCAAGAAGATATTATATGTATCATTAAAAGAATCCAGCCTTCAATTTTATTAGACTTCCACAAAGTTGGCCTTGATGCTCTGTATCTCAAGCTCTCAAAATATATGACTGTATCTGTGCCCTACAATTTTTACTGGTCCCTTCTACTTTTGATGCAGAGGACAGTGCAAATTGTGACAGGATACAGGTGGCATATATCCAGATAAAGAGAAATTTCATGAGTCATAAATCCTCTTCAGGGATGTTTAAAATGTGCCAATTAAACCTGAAAGAAAAGGAGCAGGCTTGTCCCACATCTCCACCATCTTTTTGCTAAAACAGAAGCAACAAGTCTGAAGAGGGGACCCAATTTTACCCAGAGAGGTCCCTTGCAAGATCCCTCCCTCCCTGTTCTTGTTCATGTGAAGACCCTCCATGTGTAGTATGCACAACTCTTCTGTTTTGTTCAACACCTGAATTAACACTTTAGTCTATACGTGAATAAGGCAATGATTTTGTTCTCCATAATGCTTCTATTATTATTATTATTATTATTATTATTATTATTATTATTATTATTATTATTATTATTATTATTATTATTATTATTATTATTATTATTATTATTATTATTAAATTAGATTTATATGCCCCTCTACTCACCTCACTGAGGCGACTCAGAGGGGCTCACATAACATAAACATATACAGTATCACAATCTCAAATATAAATACAGCATAATATAAAAATATAACAACAGATGCAGCACAGATAACACAATCAATAAATTTTACACTAGAAAAATACAATAAAATACAGTGTAAAAATACAATACAGTCAAGAGAGACAGCAAGGTCTTTATGGCTGAGCTAGCTGGTCCACACAGCTGGCCCTCATTCCCCCTCTCCAGCAGGCAGAGGGAGTTCTGTGATGTTCCTGAGGTGGTCATAGCCTTATGATGTGATAGCCTGTGATGTTCCTTTGGATGGTCATAGCCTTATTTTCACTATAAGGATGATTAAGACATACTGGCTAATCTCTCCCTGTAGCCTTTATCTGGGCTTTCTCTCACAGCATCTGGATCAAAATGATAAAACATGACCCTTCAAGAGGTATTTACTAGCTGGGACAGTTGAGATCATTTGCAACCATTATGATACTTTTCAATTTTAGTAGTTTAAACCTCTCACTATTGGAATCTCCCTCCGACCCACCTGACATCTGTGTTACAGGTAGGTGTTTTTCATGGTACTGTACTTTAGTCATCAGTTTCTTAAAACATAAATCAGTAATTAAAATAAAAGATAATTAAAAACCACAATTAAAGCACTTTGGAAGGGAGCAGAAACTAATTTATCTGGATTATAAACAACTTTTGCATACCTAAATTTATAGAAATATTGAGATACTTTCTTAACTTTTGCTGCTGCTGTTTGAATGTGAGCTCTGAAATGTTTTATTTACATGTGTGTTACACAAAACGAGTAAAAGTTATTTTACTGCGCATTGGAATTCTTAGATTTGCCAATTCATATCTGCTGTGTATTTATTTTTTTAAAAAAACACCTTAAAGTCTATTTACTGTGTGAAAGAGCACACTGCAATGAACAAGAACTCTATAAGGATGGTGGGAAGGGTATGAACACATCTCACAATACATAGGAAAATGTCATCAATATTTTTAGCAGGCCCCAGGGGCATCATTTATATCAAGATGCTGTGTAGGAATTATTCTGAAACTACCTAAAATGGAGATAGTGGCTATTATATATATATTTATATATTTCTAGTCCTGACATTTGTACTTGTAAATGTTATTTAAACTCTCTCTCTCGCTCTCTCGCTCTCTCGCTCTCTCACGCGTGCGCGCGCACACACACACACACACCAGTTTCTTCTTGAAACTTTTGAATAAATATTGATTTATTCAGCTTTATGGGAGAGGGGGTGAAAGTTGAATATAATATGGCCAGATAAGCATAATATTTGAGAGGTCTTTTTTCTCCTTGCCTTTTGAGATTAATTTGGTTTAGGTGGAATTGCCAGTACAATCTTGTGCAGTTCTTTTATCTGTGGCAACAATTGATAGATCTTGCTATGAAAATGAATTACCCTTTGACCAAACTCCCCCACAAGCCTGGAAATAAGGAGAAACAGGCACAAGAAATTGAATTTAACTGGGGCCACATCTAGATTAACTATTAACTGGTGACCCCATATTCCTACAGTGGGTCTTATTGTAGCATAGATGTCTGGGCCTAAAGCCAGGGAATTCATGTTTACCCCTGCACTAGTCCATCCAAAGATAGCCCATTTCCATGTGGCTAAATCTGAGGTGATCCTGGCCAATCATCAGCCACTGAACCCTTATGAACTTAGGCAGGGAAATGCCAAAGCATGCCATGCTGCACCCACTTTCCTGGTGATGAAATCATGGGATGCGGGTAGCTGAGGTAAGGTCCTTTGGGAAATCAGTGTTACTCATTTCTCTTCTGCACTACCCACCAAGGCAGTAGGGTCTAGCTATTGCTAAGTCTTCCATGGTCAATTGACAGGCACACCAAACATTGACTGATATTGCTAAGTCCCTTGCCTGGCACCAAGCTGGAGATTTCAGCCTTTAAGCCCCACTGTAGGTCCTGCAAAATGATATCATTCCTTAACTGTGATATATGAATACCATCATACCAATACAGTTCCAGATGCTCAACTGTAATGTCCAGGTGTAGAATAACTGAACCCACACCTTTAAACATGGCTTTAGCAACTTCCGTGTTAACACCCCATGTGGCCTGACCAATATATCTGGAGTTGCAGTTTGCTTTCCAAGCCATATGCAGAAGGATTGTTAGTGTTAGTGTTAGTGTTAGTGTTAGTGTTAGTGTTAGTGTTAGTGTTAGTGTTAGTGTTAGTGTTAGTGTTAGTGTTAGTGTATCGCCACTCCACTCCAAGGACTCTGGCAGGCTCACAAAAAAAAAAGATTAAAAGGATTACAAAATTGTAAGAGTAAAACATATAAGATTTAAAAATTAAGAGAATTAAAAGATTAAAAGGTTAAAAGAGAGGAAGAGAGTTACTGAAGCAGCCAACAGGCTGGGGTTACAACATTAGTGGTACCCCACACCTGCCCTGCCACCAGGTTTTTAAGCCTTTTCTGAAGGGCAGCAACTCTGTCTGGAGACACAACTCAATTGGCAGGAGATTCCATAGGGCAGGATAGATACACACATAGATAGGATAGATGGCTATATCAGCCATGTCCTGGTCCAAAATCCTTTGATAAGAACCTTGTCTTTCATCTGCCCCACTTTGTTGCCTTAATTACCATTGGGAGTCATCCACCCACATAAAGCTTCATTTGCCCTTCCACTCAAGCAAATCCTGAGACCTGAGACCCAACTGTTGATCCCAGATTGTCTTCACAGCATGACATGACATCCAGTACACAATGATTTGACTGTGGATCTGGATGTGTAAATGTCTTTGGCCACCATCCCCTGAGTGAAGACTCAGACACATGAACATGGGTTTAAACATCTGGGCCACTTTATTCAAAGCAACAATTAGTGACCAACCACAATGAGCTGTCATGTGGCCACATAGAACAGAACAAAGGTCGAGAGCAGGATGCACCTCACCACATCCTCTTCCCATGATGATACCCTAGGCTGGGAGTTGCCTGCTAACAGCACTAATCTCCCCACCACTACTTTGGGCATTAAAAGAGTGCTGCCTGACAGCTGCCAAGCTGTTGGATCCAGCGAGAGCCAAGGACCGTGGTTAGCCTGACTACCACAATCTGAACATTTCGGATCCTTATCACTGCCATGCATCCCCCCCCCCCACAGCCCTTACCCGAATGTAATTTGGTCTTCATCTTTTACCTTTTCCTGCATTACTCGCCAGCCACCAAAGCACGACCACCACTACACGAGAGCCCATGAAGACAACCCCGTGCATCAGTGTGGGATGGGCAGAAAAAACCTCTATTCCAGAGGCCAATAAGGGATAACGGCAAAAAATTCCCATCCGGCCCAAACGCAACCAGCTAATCTCACACTGACCACCATGGGTGGGTGGGTGGGGCATTGTTCTTCCTGCTGCAATTTAGAAAGGGCCAGGGAGTGAGGGGCTGGCTCCTGACTCCTCCCCCCCACCAGCCTGCAATGCAAGCCAAGTCCTCCTCCTCCCAGGAGAGGTGGGGCAAAGGGACACCAAGGGGCATGCACCCCCATGTGTCATCCATTCTTGTAGGAACAAACCAGCAATATAGAAGAAAAAACAACAACCAGAATGTGTCCTGTTCCTTGTGGGAGCTGACACACATCGGTCTTAAAAACATTCCAACTTTATTTATATCCTCTGATGCATAGTCCAAGGCCACTGCAATATATGCTGCTCCATTACAAAACACCACTCTCAAATACTAGCATTATGTAGATGCCTAAATTGAAAATTTCTGAGGGGGATTGCTGTTTTGATGCTGAAATATGGAGCCCAAACCCTGTCCTCTTGCCTGCACATAATCCACCACAGTTCACACAGGACAGATCACCTCCTGATGTCATTCCAAGTTGGGGAGGGACAAAGAGCCCCCATTCTGCAGCTCTGCACTATGACAGAGACAAGCCTTTTAAAAAGGAGGCATTATTAAACAAATTTGCTAGTTGTAGATAGCTGTAGTGAGACCACTGATGGACATTTAGATATTTTAAACTGTCAATCAATGTAGTTATGATTTTGTTTAACATCCTGTTACAATGATGATGATGAATAATATTGCTTAACAGCTATAATACATATTTTCACTTTTCCTTCTTAGTCTGTTATAAACTATCAGGATTCATTACCTCCATTAGCTGTTAAAATAACTTTCTGACAGCCCATTACTGAAGATCATGGAGGACAGAGAAGATCATACTAGTCTGGGATATAATTAACATGCGTCATGGGCATTTTTGCTTGGGACAAAAAAGTCCATAATGTCTAAAGAAGAATGTTCCAATTGGCATTTGTGAATCATTAATTGTCCCCTTCTGAACAATAAGATCTAGCAACACAAGAGGGAAATGAACATACTTACTCAAGATTATCCTGCACAAAGCCATCAATAGGATGCCAAGAGTCAAAAGATGTCAAAAAGCTATAAAGTTGGGACATAATAACATGCCAGTTCTGGTTTTCCCCATAGTCTTCCTACACCATGGAAAACTGTAAACAAATGGTTGTGGTGATGCAGTCCAAAAATGTAATGTTTACAAGCTGTGTTCTAAACCTGCCTTTAGCTACCATGTACTGACATTTTATTGCCCTAAGCATACAATTGCTATAAAAGTGTTTTACCTTGCCCAGGATCTTCATAGGATGCTTACAGGATATCCAGTGTGGTGTAGCAGATAGAGTAGTAGTAAACTAGGACTCTGGCGACCAGGGTTCAAATCCCCACTTGACCATGGAAACTCACTGGGAGAGTGAAACTGGAAAAACAACTTCATCTATATCTCAAGTTTGAAAGCCTTATTGTGATTACTATACGTAAGTTCTGACATGAGGACAATTACAGTTTCAGTAGAATGTTTGATCTTTTCGGGAAGGAAACATTCCATGGTAAAACTTCATAAAGATCCAGGTCATGTTTCATCTTTGTTTTTTTCCTTTCATGATGCTCATTCTTTTTCTACTTATTTGAACTTACAGTGGTACCTAACTTAAAGAGCATAATGTGTTCCATGGGATTGCTCTTTAAGTGAGTTTGCTCTTTAAGCGAAACACCATTGTAAGTGACTAATTATGACTTCGGGGGCATGACTTCGGGGGCTGGATTGCAAATCCAGATTTAGTTGTTTAATGAGCCTTTGGTTTTAGTTGTTAAGCGAGGTGACCATTCAGAGAAAATTCTGGTCTTTAAGAGAGTTAGTCTCTAAGCTAGGTGCTCTTTATATGAGGTTTTACTGTATTGTCATATATATGTATAGTTATTAATCGTTTGAACCCATCTTTATTTCCTTTTTAAAAAAGAGATGCATTAAGAATCTCATAATTCAACATGGGTTCTCCATGCTGTCTTGACCAGGACCACAGTTAATACATGAAGTCATAGAAGTCTTATAATAAAACTTGTATCCTGCTCTGAAGGCCTCAGAGCTTACAAAAGTCCTTGCTACACATCACAAATTCTTCACAATAGATTTGCCCAAATGAATGGAAGCTTTCAGATTGATCGGGACAAATTTTTATGGTAGGGGGTTATGACAGAGGACATTTATTGCCACATATTTCAGTTAATGAGCCCTGTCATGAGGATGTACTGCATAGTCCAGAGATTGTTTGGTTAATAAGGAAGGCCCTGTGCTTCTTCTTATGGCTAACAACATTTGGTTTTGCAAGTTAACCACCAGAAAGAAACAAAAAAGGGGGAGGATTGAAATATAGCTGCTATCCATTTTTGTTAATAACATCATTTTGTGTCACACTAACATCTTGACAACCTTTTCCAAAGGAAGCTGCTTCTTTGAAATTGAAGCTATTAGTTAAGTGCTCCACAAAATCAGGTGATAAGCTTTTGAACACTTCTGATCCCCCCATTCAAAACCTCAAAATATATTCTACCACTAATCCTGGCATAAATTTAAATTACATCATTAATTTCTTGTAAATTGCCCTGTTGGCCTAATTATACCCCAAATTAGTTAGACCTCTGAGCTATCAGTTTAGATATTTTATTGCTGAGGCAAAAAAACCACACACACAAAAAAAAACAACCCTCAGGTATGTGTGACTCTTTTTGAATTCCTTAGAGTTTTTAAGTTGGAAGTATATTGAGGACTGATACCTAATCTAGGAATTAAATGAGATCTGGTCCTTTAATACATTAAGCATAAATGAGTTCATTGGCATCTCTTGTTTAATAAACACTGGCATCTCTTTTCTTATATACTTATATGTCAGTACAAACAGCATGTTTACCTAAACAATCCAGAAATTTGAAGGACATATTTGTACATTATTCTGAAAGAGTACATTCAACTATTTTTGAGTAAACTCCTTCTTAACTTCAAGAGAGTTTATCAGGGATTCCCCTAGCGATATGTGTGGCTCAGAGGCGTAGCTACCGCCGTATCTGCCGTATCAATTATACGGGGCCCCCGGGTCACGGGGGCCCCCAACGTGCGTAAACAAAACAAATCTTTACCCTTCCTAAGGGCCCCCAAAAGATTTTTATACGGGGCCCCGCCAAGGCACGCTACTCTTCTGGTGTGGCTCGATAGCAGAGTCGCACTTTTAAGCTCTTACGCAGCGAAAGCCTTAGTGCAATGGCACACACACATATGCCTTCAGTGGAAAGGTGCGCTTTACTTACAGTGAGGGGAAGACAGACATACACAGGACTATATACAACAGTCTCTCTCTCTCCAAGCCCCACAGTAGGTAGACAGCTTGGATTCCTCAGTTGGCTCCAATCCCAGGAGCATGCACAGAGTCCTGGTATTCTTGAGTAGTTCGTTCAGCAGTCTCTGTCTGTAGACTCTCTCTCAGTAGCTCAGTCCTAGTCTTCAGTACGACAGACTCCTCAGTATGAATAACCTCCTCCGGAATAATAGCCTCCTCTATAGACCCTTCCCAGAGGGCCACAGTTATACCTCAGTGTTCCTGGGCAGATTCTCTAATCAGCCACAGCTGGGCTGTTACATGAGCATGTGGACAAGGCATGCACAGCCTGGCCATCAGTTTGAGGCTCTATTATGGACACCTGTGTTCAAAATACATGGAGGGCCTTAAAGTTATACTATTCCACTGGGCAGCAATCTTTGTACAATACCCCCAAATGAAAAATGTCCTAACAGAGTTGGCATAATGTTTTGGAAAACAGCCGTATACTGATTTGTCCAATACTGTGCTGAAATTCAAATTCTTTTGTGGATTTCAGGGATGGCTTTGCAAAACCCAGTCAGTGAGCTTAGAAATTATATTTAGTCCTGAATTGGTGCTTTACAAATAGGCACACCTTGGATCCATATAGCTAAGTTAGTCCTGAAATAGCTGGAAATGTCAGGGGTTGAACTTGGCTGGGTAGTTCAGCATGTGAAATATTTGCTCAGCTGTGATCTTTCCAGCATGAATTTTGCAGGCATAAATTGGTTTTCCTGGCTGTAACTGACAATTCCTTCAGACCAACACTAAATCAAGCATGTAAAGGGGGGGATAAAAACCCAATGACTCAAATCCTACAATTTATGTAGCTTGCATTGCCCTGTTAAGAATTCAGGACTCTGGTAAGATCTAACAAATGCAGGAGGGAGGCAATACCTTTCATATATCACTTTAAAAAATCAAAACTTTTCAAGCTTTCGAGGTTACTTCATCAGGCTCTTTCATGGCATGCTGTCCAAGCCAGGTTCTTATTCTTAGGTGTTCCATGGGAAAATAAGCAGCAGATTGTATCTTTTTACAATCCAAAAACAGGAAGGCAGAGATTTGCATATTGCCTTTCTCAAATGGCCTTCTTTGAAACTAGTAAGCTTTCTTTGGTTCTGTTCTGAATTTTTTGTTCTGTTCTGAATTTTGACAAATGCGTGTTCTTGAAAATGTACTACGGCATCTGAAATATACCTTTCTGGTTAATTTGGAGGAATTGTAACCTTCCTGGCTATAAATCAGTCTTCTTAAAAGTAAAAAGAAAAAGTATGAAAGTGTTTCACTTTGAGGCATTCCTGTTTTAGGACTACACATGTTCCACATTGCAGGTTATCAACATCTGACTATTACATTGTCTTCCCAGAAATGTTCATATTTTCATAAATATGATAGCATTAAATACATAGGCTAAACCAGTTACCTTGTTTGAAGGAAGTGCACACTTTCAGTTATGTCAGAAATGTGTTCATCTTACCATTGTGAGTAAGAGAGAATTGGATGGAGGAAGACTCTTCTAGGAGACAATTCTGTTGCGCCCTGTGATTGCATATAGGATCCAAATTACATTTTTTGTTGTTGTTCAGTTTCACAGTTGATTCCGACCCTTTGCGATCCTATGGACCATTGCCCACCACACACCTCTGTCTTCCACCATCCTCCTCAGCCTACCCAGGTCCGTCCCCATTGCATCTACAATACCATCTAGCCATCTGATTTTTGGCCACCCCCTTCTTATTTTGCCCTCCATCTTTCCCAGCATCAAGGCTTTCTCAAGCGAATACTATCTTCTCATTTGATGTCCAAAGTACTATAGCTTCATCTTTACTTGACCTTTTAAGTAGCAGTCAGGGTTAATTTTTTCTAAGATTGACCTGTTTGTCCTCCTTGCTGTCCAGGAGACTCTCAAAACTCTCCTCCAACACTACATTTCAAAGGCATCTATTATTCTGTGCTCAGCTTTCCTAATGGTCCAGCTCTCACAACCATACATTACCACCAGGAATACCATTGCTTTGACTATGCAAATTTTTGTTTGCAAGGTGATGTCTCTACTTTTAACTATGTTTACAGGTCCAGCCAAAAATAATATGATCCTCTCTGTTTCAGTGGAGCGATTTAGGTATTGAGCCTGCTGTGTGTGGGAGAAAAACTGCTCTTGTTTTGACTAATCAAAAGCAGGTGCTTTGCAACCTACACACACGCATGTGCACGCACAGACATAGTGAATAATTTGTTGAGCTATTTTTATGTAGCTGGAATATCTTTTGAATGCAAACTTTGCCTTGCCATTGTTATCCAAATCTCTGGCACCAGTGCTAGATGTATTGGGAACTGAAGGATCACACAGGAAGCAAGTTAATTTAAAATGCAGCTGCCTGTTTATTCAGAATGGCTTCCCAGAGAGCATGGTGTGCTTGCTACCCATAAGCTGTGCTTGCTGCTAATGGCTGCTGTGTGGAATATTATGTTTGCTATAGAATATAATTGCCCAGTGAGTCCCAAAGAACAAGAAAGCAGGTAACCTGACACTCACACAAACTTAATTCCTATTGGTGAATGTGTACACAGAGCTCCTTTTTGAGTAGAAAGTAAGAAAAAGAAAATGTTGTATTGGTAGCAAGAAAGCAGGGTCCATCATCTGAACTAGTAATTCCAGAATGATAAAGACAGTTCTCTTTTTTAAAAAGCAGGGATATTTAATTAATTTAATTTAATAGATTTATATACCACCCTATCCAATGGACTCTGGGGGGTACACAAGATAAAACCAATATAAAACAATTTAAAAACCCTTAAACATAGCAATATTACCCCCCCCCTGCTGTGCCATTTACTATATTTAATAGGGATGTTCTTTCTCATTATCCATGGGGTCTGATAGTCTAAGGGGAAAGTGGCAGTGGTGGACAGCAACATGTTTGCGCCCCCCCAGAAGGGGGTTAGTAAAATTGGGTGGACTCTGGGCAGGGGGGTAACAAAATTGGGTGCCCTTCGGGTAGGGGAGGTAGTGAAATTGGGTGTCCATGCCCACCTCCCTGCCCTGCCCCATCAGGTTTTGTCCCTGAAAGTGGTTCAAGGTCTCCCTTGCTCAAAAGCCAGTCATATCTGACTCTAGGTTGCAGTGCTCATCTCTATTTACAGCCAAAGAGCCAGTGCTGCCTTTTACAGATGTATACATGGCCATATGGCAGACATAACTAGATCACCAACGGCATAGGCTCCACCCACAACATAGGCTCTGCCCATGATGTAGGCTCCATCCATGACCTAGGCTCCACCCAGTGTGGTAGCAATTTTTCCCCCCTGCCCACCACTAGAGAATGGACAAATTGTGGATTTAGGTGATCAGTTCAAGCGCCCGTAAGAATAATCTCTCCCTTTCTCAGCTGCTTATTAGGTGGAAAAGAAGGAAGAGGTTAAAAGATTTGTTTGCATACTTTTTCCTCTGCCCCTACTTTTAACTGAGTTCAAACATTTCCATTGCTAAAAATTGCCATCACAAGACTATGCCTCTTGGTGCATAAATGGTTGCTCACCCTCATTCTATAGGATGATTTGAAGACTGGAATAAGCTGCTCACATATACTTCCTTCTGCCTTCTGTAGCATAGCTAAATACCAAAGTAGCATGGAAGATTGCCATAAAGCCTAAAGTATACGGTCACATAAGTGCAGCTTCCTTGGAACAACAAAGGAGTCTCTTAAAACCATAAAGCTCAGGTGTCTTCCTCAAGACAGACAATTCAGAGGCCAGGTGACATCAAAATATTTGGTCTAAATCCTGAGGATAAAATGTGAAAGAAATATCAGTTTCAATTGCTTATTTATGATGATATGGCTAACCTTGGCAAGCCCAAGTCACCACTCCTGTTGATCAAGGCTTCTGGGAATTGAACTTCCAGAACACTTGGAGTGCCAAGGTTAGCCATCACTGTCCTATATTATATCATTAGTTCTACTTCTTTGGGCTTCACAGTGAACACACTTTATGAGAATGTAATGATTTCTATGATAGTAACATAACAAGTTTTCCTTAATCTCTCAACCTGGATCCTTCCTGGCTGCTTTTTATAAGGGAGTTCTCCACAGTGACCCTGGTGAAAGATCTTTCACAGAAAATGGCAGTGACACTCCACCTAACTTTCATTAGTATTGTGCAAAAGACAACAATAGTAAACCAGTATTGAATATCTTAGCTTGAAAAACCCTATGAGAAGACAGTCTAACTTTTTGGCTTTTGAGATACTCTGGGTTTATTCTCCAATGACCAGTGGTCAAGTTTCATGGAGCTGAAGTCTGAAACACATGGTATGCCAAAGGTTGAGACCAAACAGCCTCGTAGCATATCATGGTTTTTTATACACTGCTTGGCAAATGTTTTGCAGGATCCCAGGAAGAGATAGACCTTTTCCCCCATGGACTGAATCCATTAAATGGAAATACTCTGGTCAGATGTTGCAAACAAAGAACGCTGTTTTTTTCTTATTGACTTTCAGGTTAGGCCATTCTCTCTTTCTACTGCCCTCACCACCACTCCCCCCCCCCCCGAAATACTGTCTTCTCTGGTCAGTTCTATATGCTCTTTTTATGTGCATGGGAGGACATATTATTTTTTGCTGTTGTGAAACTTCAGTTTTGACTTGACTGAGCAGCTACTGATCTGCTCAAGCAGATAATAATGAGAAATCCCTAAAATGTCCTGTCCTCAAGATCTCTGTCAGTTCCTATAAGTTCCTTAGGGAATTAATGCATCTCACAATTGGTCTTCCTCATTCCCTGCTGCAGTCCAGCATTATTATCTTTCCTGGAGAATCATGCCATTTCATGTAAGTCAATTCCAACTGGCCAGCCTATGGCAGCAGCATTAGAAGATAGTGTTTATGATCTTTCACTGAGGGTTAATTGTTTAGCATTCTGAACCTATCCATAGCCCTTGATAACAAACATTACTGAGAGAGCCATTCATTTTCATGAGTGTCTAATCTCTGTGACTTGGCGAATACTAATATGAGCAATTAGGGCTTTTGTTAAGGTTAAACATTCTCACCCACATAGATATTTCCTTCCCGGTAAAGGGAGATAAATAAATCCAATTTAACATGACTGTAACATTAATGCTAGTCTGCTCTTTCAGTTCCATATTGGATATCACCCATATGATTCAAATTGCTGAAAGAATTATATCTCCTTGAGAAAAATTATGCAGCATACAGTTAAAGATGCACCTCTTGAGCTACTTAAGTCAAAGGACTACAATTCAGGGACAGTGGCATGCCACATATTGTATCTTTTCCTGTCCATAGAGGATGGGGAGGATGATTCACAGATGATTACAGTTCTGTTGTTACCTAAAAATCACTATCCCCATTTTCCAGTGATCTGCAGCCAAAAAATTTACTACTACACTGTGGGCTGAGCTGACGTTGTGGCCGGGGCCAACCAACATCATGATCTCATGACATCATGGGAGGAGCTGACATCATGATGTCATGGGTGGAGCCAACAACATGGGGAGCCAAAGTAATAAAAAACAATACAGTACAAATAAAAAACATATTAAAAACACATAAAAATGCAAATTAAATAGACATTAGATAAACATTAAAAACACATAAAATACAAATGAAATAGACATCAAATAGACATAAAAACACATAAATACACATTAAAATGCACACAAAAGGACACTACATATTCCACCCCCCACCCCAAACACAAACCTGAGTCACTTACCCTGGGGAGTAGCCAGCAACAGCGGTAGTGTGGTGGTGTGATGTGGCCTAGTCTGGCCTGGAGTGACCCGGCAACATGGCCTGGCCCAGCGTCAGTGGAGCATGGCCCAGCGGCAGCACGGCATGGCCTGGTGCGGCCTAGCCAGTCCTGCTGCAATGGCAAGCGTCGGCAGTGGTGGGCATTGGTGATGGGCAGTGGTGGTGTGGTGTGGCAGTGTGGTGGTGGGCGGCAACATGGTGCAGCAGCATGGCGGGCAGCGGCGGCATGGTATGGTGGTGGGTGGCGTGTCGATGGTGAGGTGCGATGGTGCCACAATGCAGTGGCAGTGCGCAGTGATGGGATGACAAAAATTCTACTACCACGCCATGACGTCACGGACGTCATGGGCGTGGCCAATGTCATGATGTCATGATGTCATGGCCGAAGCCGACGTCATGACGTCATGACGTGGGCGGGGCCAAAAATAAAAATAAATAAATAATAAAAGTAAACATACACACACACACCCCTCCCTCTCAGCCCACCCAGACACAAATAAATAAATAAATAAATAAAATAAAAACAACCACCCACCCAAAACACAAATAAATTAGCCCTCACTTACCTTTCTTGGGACCCGGCACCCCGACTGCATCCACAGCCGCCGCCGCCGCCGCCGGAGCTGCCTGCACCCCTGTGGCCTCCTCCTCGGGCCGGTCCCTTTTTAGCCTGGCTCCGGCCATGGCCAGGGGCGGCGGGCAGCAGTGGCTCCAGCCACGGCTCCAGCCGCGGCTCCAGCCGCGGCTGCCGAGCCTCCCTGGGCCGTCCCCATGCCGCACCACCGCTGCCTGCATTCCTCCTCCGCCAGGCGCCGCAGCCGGGCTAAAAAGGGACCGGCCCAAGGAGGAGGCCACAGGAATGTAGCCAACAGCAGCTCCGGCGGCGGCGGGCGGCGGTTGCAGGCACCCAGCCCACAGGCCGGCGGCCGGAGGAGGAGGAGGCGTCAGCGGTGCGCCGCGCCGGGCATCCCCAGGGCATGGGGCTTGTCGGCAGCGGACGGCCCAGGCAGCCCTCAACGTGCCGCGGGGGAGGTGCCCTTCTCAGAGGGCTGGTGCCGCCTCCGCCGCTGCCGTCCTGAAAGCTCTAAACAAATTTTTTTAAAAAATTGGAGCTAAAATGGCTCCAATTGACTGCGCATGTGCAGAAACTCAATCTGACGCATGCGCAATGTGTCAGATTGAGTTTCTGCACATGCGCAGTCAATTGGATCCATTTTAGCTCCGATTTTTTTTAAAAAAATTCTTTCGGTGAGGCGTCCGGAACCGGACGCCCCAAAAGTGGACTCCCCTCACGGAGAACCCTCCGGAATTGGTCCTACCGGTTCCAGGGAACCGTCTGGAACCGGGGACATCCCATCACTGGCAGTGCGGCATGGCAGCAGCATGACAGCAAGGTGGCATGGCATGGGGCAACTCACGCGAGGGCTGCCGCTGTTGCTGCCGTACCTCTCAGGAGGCTGCTGAGGGCCTCCCTGGCAGCCCCACTCTGCAGCACAAAATGGCTGCTGCAGAGTGTGCATGTGTGAAAGTACTAATAGACGCATGCATGCTGAGTAATGGAGGCTGAGTACTGGAGGCAGAGTGGGGCTGCTCGTGAGGCAACCAATCACCTCAAAAAAATGGTAACCACCCCGGGTGGTCTCCCAACACAAGACTTGGGGTGGTGGGTAGCTGACAGTGATGTTGGGGCCAGAGCTGAGCATGGCAGGCAGTGGTGGGTATTTATTTTTTTGAAATATTTTGCCAATATTCCTTCAAGAGTATTTATGTCAGACATGAGCGTCACACTCTCTTTCACATGCTTTTATTTTTTGAATTGCTTTGTTTGCATTGTTTTAAAAAGTGTTGTCACAAATTTTAAAAAGATTAAACTGACTCTGACACAATTTAATGAAGCATCTTATTTTGCCACCATTGTCTGCAAGAACAGATGGAGGATGTCCATGCAATCTTAAAATTTCATGAGGCTTAACTCACCTTGAAGTCTTCATTTACTTTTCGCATCCAGCTGGCCATAGATCTATTTTCAAAGCACAAGTCAGCCATGCTTCTGCCGTTTCTCTTCAAATCAGGGAAAATGGAGAAACCACATGATTTAGGGTGTTTGGGATGGTGGTGGTCAAAGGTCATGGAAAGTCACAGAGGGGGGAGTGGGGTCAAAAGTGGCCTATTTTAGGACACATGGTATTTGAAAGAGCCTTTACATGATTCCGCATTTTTCTCTTGAAGAGGCTAACCAGAAATCAAAATTGTTAGAATAGCAACTGTGTTTTGATGTCATCTGTACATCTGGCCAAGAAGAAAGATACTGGACAGGTAGCAACTGACAGGTGACATGAGAAATAATAGACTCAATAGAGCTTATCTAACCTTATAAGCTAAAGACTCTCACATGATTATTTGTTTTAAATAATTTGTTTTTTCTTTTAAAGTCTATTCCAGGGTTAGGAGAATCCACACATTTTGAAATCCAATGTGAACTAACCAGTTCTTCATCTCTCCGCTTAATGCATTATGTTCCAGTCTTGAATATAATTATCTACTACATCTTGTGTTCTTGTGAAGAGCTCAATGGATGGAAAGAAAGACTAGAGCATTTTGACTCAGAAAATAGACAAAATTTCCCTGAATGCCCTTTCTCTTTTCTTCTTCTGTTTTCCCCCCTAGAAAATATTAAATATATTTCTTTCCTTTAAAAAGGAAAGCAACTTTGTATATTTTTATTCTGAATATTCTCCAACTTTGCTGGGGTCTAGTTCCCATCCCTATCAGACACATACAGTATGTGAAATAATGTGAAGTCTGAAGCTTTGAGCAGGAGGTAATATAGCAGCCAACATAGTTGCAGCTGGTGCTATTTTCTGCAATAGAAAAAAAGGTGAAAAGGTAAAAGAAATGTACTGCTGATGTTGATGATGAACACAGACTCAAGGAGCTGAGAGAAGGTATCTTGTCTGAATAGAAATCAGGTGAAACCATTTCCTGTGCCTCTTCCCTTCCCTTCCCCCAGAAAGGGTGACATGTTTTGAGAGGGCACTTATACGCAGGAATATCTGAGGGGGAAATCATTTAGATATTAATATTTTGAGAAGAAATGTATTTTAAAATACTTATTAAAATGCAAATTTCCTTCCACTTACTTTGAAAAATGTAGACTCGTGCAGAATTGGAATGGGAATGGAATGGGAAAGACTTTGAATACTTATGATAGTGACATGGACTAGAAATAGATTCATTTGTCTGACCCATTTTTTGGCCTACCAGCCTACCATCTCATCAATATACAACCTTCCCTTTAGCCTACCTATGGCCTGCCAAACTTTCTTTTGCTAGTCTGGTGCCATTTTGCTCATTTCCCCCCCAGTCTGCACCTCCTTGCCTTGAGAATGAATAAAGCAAGAATTCTCACATAGTACTAAGTGCCATCCAGTCAACTCTAACACACGGCAATGATTTTCAATGAGTTTATAGGTACAATATACCATATTCAGAAGTGGTTTACTTTGGGACTGTGTAGCTCGCCTATGGTTACAGAGGCAAGATATTTTTCTGGGAGGTACAATTGGGAACTGAACTTCCATGTTTCTGGCTCTGCAGCCAGATATCCAACTCACCTTCACCAAATTCTCACAAAAAACATCTCTTCAGATTTGCCGTTGAAATTGAAAGTAAGATTGTTGTAAGTATTTAGTGCAAGGAAGAGTAAATTATTTTAACAAGCAATCTTAATTTCTCATATGCATTGGGAATGTGAGCTGGCAATGACTGAGCACAACAGGGATCTTAGGGTTTGATGTACTATTTTAACATAAACACTGGCTCTGAATGATCCTCTTCTTCTTTTGAAGATTGTTAGAAAAGGAACTGAAAATAAACTAGAACAAACTAGAACAGCCAATTTGTTCTGCCACATAACAAGGTCCTAAGCATTTAGGGCGGAAGTCCTCAAACTTTTTAAACTGGGGGCCACCAGTGGTGGGACCACCCAGAGCCCACATCACTTCCCACCATCACCAGTGACAACCCAAACCCACCCACCACTCCACTCCATAAGGTGGCACAATTCAGGTGAATCAGTTGGGCATCCAGGATACACCATGAGACAGCTATGTGGTACAACCAAACTCAGGCTTCCCAAATTTTAGTCCATCACTCTCTCCACTGTACCACAACGAGTATCTAGCACAGCTTTGCCTGTATGTGTATTTGCAGAGCATGCAATTCCATGAGAGTGGTGCTTCTGAACCAGTCTCTTTCAGATATTGTGTCAAACATTGCCCATAATTCCTCAGACATGGCCTCAGGTTCTACACAGTGTGATGGCTGCTGAACAAACAAGGAATGAGAGGCAGTGTTACCGCAACCCCATATTTCAAAGAGAAAGCATTTGTATTCAACATTTGCTTTGAGCCTGAGATCAAGGCACTTGATCTTGTCCTTCCTATTGGGAAAATACTGCTTTTCTCCCCATCCCCCCTGCTCTGTCTGATTAAAGTGCCTGTGAAGACACAAGATTTTTGACAATGACTTAGCTATCATTTCCCCATATGTTGGTGCATGCTTAATGAACCTGCCAGGTGCTGATCCTGCTGGTAGCCATCTGTCTTGTGGTGAAGAATTAACAGCATTGCCAACTCTTGCATTTAAACGGGGAGTCTGTTGCTATTTAGAATTGTTGTTCAAATCTCAGTTGTCAGAAGACCATCCACTGCCCCCATTCCTTCCTGGGTGTAGAAGTCACTTGAACAGTGTAACCTGAATAATGCAGCAGTTCAAGAGTGACAATCACAGGAGGAAAACTAATGTTGCACAGCAATGCTGAATGTATGTCTGACTGTGAAATATTTTTAAATGCTGTTAAATGTTTTGATTGTTTATTCTGAAGCTTTGAGGTTTATTCTGAAGTCTACCTAAAGCTTTTTCCAATGGTATCAGTAGTTTTGTAGACCCATAAGTGCACATCAAGGATTGTAGACATTTCCAATCATTTAAGCTCCATTCAAAATAACACCTGGAATTCAGCAGTTGAGGAGCCAGAAGCTTCTCCGTGTCGGCACCAGCCCTATGGAACCTCATACCAGTTGAGTTACGTATGCAGACAGAGCTGCTGTCTTTTAGGAAAGGAGTGAAAACATGGCTGGTGGAATAGGTTTGGGGGACAGGTGATATAATGAACCCAGCCCATTGGCTAATTTGAGCCCCCTGTCCTCAATTTCTTAGCTGTAATTTTAGTTTACTTTTTAGTCTTTTAATCTGTTTTAGCTAGTTTTAAACTTTTGACTTGATAATTTTAAATTGGTTTTAACTGTTATTGATGTTTCTGTTGTAAATTGCCCTGGGTCACTTTGGTGAGGAGAGCAATGAATAAGTTTGACTAATAAATAAATAAATAAGCTGAATTATGCATTTGCATGTTTGGATTGCTTCTTATGTGTTGAGCTCTGTACCTTTTTTACTGCCTGGTACTGGTGTGCAAATAAACCATAGCTGCTGTCACACAGGAGATACTTTGACCAGGATCTTGACTTTTTTTTTGGGGGGGGGGAGGGGGAATGGTAATTGGTAATTTACACATTATAAAACTTAATCAGATCTGAAATTGTCTCAGTGTATTACTTAAGTCTCAGCATTCATGATGGTGCAATCAACAACAAGCTGTTGAAACATTAGAGACTTCACTTTATTTCTGATGTTAAAGTTTATATAGAACAGAAGGTGCCTCTAATTGTTTTTAGCATTCTGTGTTATGTATGTACTTTATACTATTTTGGGCCAGGCATGCATCCCCTATACTTCCGGTTGGACCAAGGAAACGGATGAGTGGTGTTAGTGTTGTTGTTTAGTAGAGTGAATGGAGGGCATGCAGCACTGAGATCAACACAGAGACCGAAGTTGATTGTTTGTGCAAAAACTGTTCTTTTACTTGAAGAAAAAACAGAAGGCTCCAAATATTTAAATCAACATAGATAACTGTAACACAAATAGGATAACTTCTCCTTGATCCACACAGTTCAGTTCACTATGGTGAATTTTCTTGTAAGTTTGAGTAGGAAACACAAGTAGCATAGTCCTTTACTTACAACCTTTGTAGCTCAGCAAAATAGTAGAAGCAGTCCTTTCTGGTTGAGCAAATAGTTCCACTCACAGTACAAGTTGCAAAGACTCTTAGGTATGATGATGAAGCATGAGTCACCATGCATATTCAAAACAATGCAAAGCCTTTCAACATATAAAGCAGTCAGCAGGAAGGTGCTTGTGGAATATTGAGTCTTACTCTTTCCTCTAGCAAGATGACCATCAGTGAGTCAGCAGTTTCTTCAAAAGGTTTGTTTCAGTATGAAACCTTTCTACTTCAGAGCACAACAATCAGCATAAGTCTTGAGCACACGGGCATTATTATGAACATCAACTCTATTGAGCATATAGGCTAAAGAAGTGTAAACTGAGACCTTGCTTTATACAAAGTCTTGCAGTTACATGATCAGTAAGCTACACCTGTGCTGTTACAATTACAGAGCCCTTAAAGTGCTACAACAGTTTTACAGTAGAGTATAATATCCTAGACAACCTGTTAGGCAAACACTTAGTACCTAACCATTAGTATACAGTACTACCTACCCTGCTACCTAACAGCTTCCTTGACTGAATTAGCTGATGGGTACTAGAGCATGATGCTGGAAAAATTCAAGAGAGTTGTGTGTAGACCCTTTAACATTAACACTACAGCAACTGGGAGTGGGTAAGTTCAGGATTTCATGGTGTTCATTAGAACATTCTCAGTTGGTCATTACTAAATCAATAGGGCAGAACACACCTTTGATTTGGTGTTTATCTCATAGCATGGAAATAAAGGTTTGGACTGAAGAGAGCTTAGGATATCCTCATTGTCATGGTCAGTTTTTTTTTCCTGATGAAGTTTGGTTTTATCTCTATTAGTCAGGGGATCAATTAAAATGCATTTTTAAATATGGATGGAGTCTTCAAATATGTATATGTGGATTTCTCATATTTAGAGCTGGTGTTTCTGACAATGGTTTAATTTTGCTATGGAGCACCATGAAGTGATAGGCCTTTATGTTATTATTCCTGAGTACCTTTTCTGATGCTGTTGAGCTCAGATTGCTCCCTGATTTTCAGGAGAGCTTTGTGCAATGACAAAGAGATTTGCAAGGCTAATTGAACAGGTGCTAAAGTGCAAGTTCTAGCTACAGCATGACAAAAAGGGCTGCAAAATGTGAATATTTCACTACATCCAACAGAGATTTTTTTTTATGAAATGGGAACTTTTAAATGTGACCCTTATTCAACTATGGAGGCTTGCTGATGATGGCTTTGCAAGGCATTTTGAGGACAGAGATACCTGCTCTCAGAACAAATTTAATTCCACTGATGAAACAGACCCAAACAAGGGCCCCAAACCATAATTCACCCAGTCTGCTGCCCTCTGTGAAAGTCTAATACTGTACAGTAAAACCTCACATAAAGAATGCCTTGCTTAGAGACTAACTGGCTTAAAGAGCAGGATTTTCTCTGAATGGTCTCCTGGCTTAACAACTAAAACCAATCAAAAACTCACTTAACAACTAAAGCTGGGTTCACAATCCCCCCTACCAGAAGTCACAATTGGTCACTTACAATGGTGTTTTGTTCAAAGAGCAAACTCGCTTAAAGAGCAACTCCATGAAACACATTATGTTCTTTAAGCGAGGTACCACTGTACATATTGTTCATTGAAGAAAGTGGCACATTCAAACAAAACTCATATTATCCTAACCTACTCATTGATGAGAAAAATGAAAACAAAAGTTGACAATTGAACAGTAACTTTCATAAAAGAATAGAACTTTAAACCTGGGCCAAGCGTCCCTACACTCCTTAAAAGAATAGGGGAGGACACCAAAGGCATATCTCCCTCCCTGTGAAATATAACACATGTCAGACAAGGATGGGGGAAAAGTGGCTGTTCACATTTTGCTGGACTGAAACTTCCTCTATCCTTCACCATTGGTTCTTCTGCTCAGGCTAATGCAAACAACAGGTCAGATGGCCTAGATGTCCAGAAGGCTTTTTATTTTCCACCTCCGGCGTACCCTCCTCAAAAAGGAGTGATAATAGAAAATGTTCTGTTGGGAGTAGATTTTAAAGAGGAAAAATAAACTGCTGCTGGCTGAAAATAACACACAAGGAACAAACTGGAGTACACAGCATACTCACACTGCTCCTGGAAGTACAACTGCCCTTAGGGTGGAAACAAAGTTATATCAATCTAACTAGCATTTGTTTCAATGCTGATAGTTGTTTCCAGACTAATTTGTTTTCTCCCCAAGCAAGGTTTTGACTCTTGGCTGCAGCTCACAGCCCCTGTTTTCTTTTGTGTGAACTGTGGGAGGACAGAATTCTCCTTTGTTATGGTCCTTTCCAGGTTGTGCTATTGGAACATAAAGGGGAAAGAAAATATGAGGGGGGGAGAGAATGAGATTTATTAAGGTGTAAAACATCCTCCCAAGAGAAGTAATAGAGCTCCATCACATGCCACATTAATAGGAAGGTTGTGTCTTGTCTGAGGCTGACTTGCACTGATAAAGGATGGACCATGGTGCTTCCAATAATCTAGTCATCAGTCATCTTTAGCTACCATAGTTACCATATTTGCCAGTGTATAAGACACACCAAAGTATAAGACACACCCTGCTATTACCAAAATAGCCCACTATAGCCAACTATATACAGTACAAGACACACTCAAATTTTCCAGTGCATTTTAAGGGAAGGGGGGAGTGGACCGGATACACCAGCAAACAGGGTAAATGAGAGGGACTTTTTAGTATATACACATAAGTTGATATTATTTTTACATAGAATGTACACAAATTTAAAAATTGACAATGAATAATTTGAGTCAGTGAAATATTTTGTGTACCTAGGTTCAATCATCATTGCAGCCAAGAACACAAAAGAAGTCTGAAACGTATAAGTATAGCAATGAAGGGATTAGAAAGGATTATTAACTGTAAGGATGTTTCACTGGAGGCAAAGACCCCAAAATCAAAAACACTACTGTATTCCAAATCACCATGTATGTGTATGAAAGTTGGAGAGTGAAGAAAGCTCATTTGTTTGAAATGTAGTGCTGATGGAGTGCTCTGGGTTGCAAGAAAGATGAACAAGTAGGTAGGGATGCCCAAAATTCATTGGTTTGGTCATGTGGTTCTTTCGACTGGAAGTGGAAGTATAATATGCCTTGCAATCTGTTTTGCAAAAGGATGAGATAGATTTTAGGCTGCCATTTTCTCTGCTTAAACCAGGGGTGTCCAAACTATGGCCCGTGGGTTGGATCAGGCAACCAACGCCAATTCATCCAGCCCATGCCACCTTCATTGCTCCTGGAAGCAGAAGTAAAAAGCACCTGACACATTTTACTTCCACTTCCAAGAGCGATGAGGATGGTACAAGCCAAATGAATTGGCATTGGGGCCAGATCTGGCCCATGAGCCATAGTTTGGGCACCCCTGCCCTAGAGCAAATCTGCCTGAGCTGTGTCTGGAGGTAAAAATATCGAAGCTGAGGCTTTCTTACTTTGATCACATCATGAGAAGGTAAGACTCTCTGAAAAAGATAATAATGTCAGGGAAAGTAAAAGACAACAAGAAAAGAGGAAGACCAAACATAAGATGGATTGCCTCATGAGGGACCCACAGGCTTCTGTTTGAGGATGAGACATTTTACAAAGCTCCGTGAATCAGAGAGGACTTGATAGCACATAACAACAACAAATATTTCTTCATGGCTAGTACCCTGGAATGCAGATGCAGAGACCAAGCAAATTATTGTTAGTGCTTTTTATTTATTTATTTTTTAAAAACCATATATATTTCATGAGCTAGAGTCACTCCGTTAAATGTTATTGGTCAATATTTCTAAAACTAATTAGTTTTTTTTAAAAAAAAACTGAAAACTTTCCTTTTTAAGGAAGCCTTTTAGGATACCATGCCATAATATGTTAGCTGATCAATTTTCAGCTTGCTTGCCCTCAGATGCCATTAGGTATTAATTTTGTTGTTTATTTTATTTTGTTGTTTGACTGGCTTTCGAGCAAGGGAAACCTTTACCTTTATTATGTTGATGTTGTTTAATTGTCTGTACACCACCCAAAGTGGGAAATATCCCAGATTGGCAGTATAAAAATGTAATAAATATATAAATAATACAGTAAAACCCCTACTTATATAAAAAGTCTATTCTGTAGGCTTTTATGTAAATTGGTTTTTTACTTAACTTGAAGCAAACCCATAAGGAAAATGATTTTTTTATTTAACTTGAAACAAACCCATAGGAAAATGATATTTATGTAACTCGAAGCAAACCCACAGCCTTTGCCTCCCGTCCTCCTCCAACCGCTCCCTTCTATTCAATGTGGGTGGCAGTGGGGACAGAGCTGGGAGCCACCGCATGGGCAGCCAAAGCCCAGACTTGGGGGGGGGGGGAATGAAACAACTAAGAGGGAACTAGCCAGGCCACTCAATGGACTCCTAGGGAACCTGTGGTTACCTAATGCCCTCTGAAAGCCCCAGATGTCACCAGTATGTCTTCTGGTTTTGACAACCCATGGAGAAAGGAGAGAAGAGGACTTGATTAACTAGAGGGTGGCAGTGAGGCAACTAGTCATCAATCATGAACATTAATCCCCTTGTATTACAGACTATTTGAGACAGAGTTCCCTCTTCCCTCAATAAAGTCAGGTTGTTTGAAATTTCTGCTGCCCTCAGTGTGTTGTGAACAGGGAAAATACAGGGTAAGGTTCGTGCAATTAGAGCAGTCCCTGGGCAATTCACAGGTAATTAGCATTTTGCACCCAACAAGCTGGGCACTCATTTTACTGACCTTGGAAGCACTGAAGCCTGAATCAATCTGGAGACTGTCAGGATCAAATTCAATTTGTGAGGCGAGCTTTTGCAGCAGTACTGCACTGGAGGGAAGTATCCATAGCCTTGGGAGAACTTTGAATACATAGAAGTACATAATGTAATTAGGGGGTGTTGTGAAACACTTCCCAAACAATGAACATATTCAAAATACTAGTTGGCTGCTAGAATGCAAAAATACGGGAAGAGAGCACAGGATACATTGGCTGAAATTCTGAGTAGTTCTACTTCCTGTGAAGCATTGCTCCCACTTGCTTTCTATTATATTATTTAGTGGCAGTTTCCAGTCTAAAAATGGTACAACAGTAGTTCCTCAATGCCTTCTGTATTCAGAAGGGCAACACAATCCTTTGAGATGTTCAAAACACACTTAAATTATTATCTTAGTTCAAATTGCTTAATTTTTTTTACTGTTAAGTTAAGAAAGCTGTTTGTATAAGTTTCTTGATATACATCCAGAATTTCCCAGCAGATCTGTAACAGTGTTTTGTTTAATGACACCAGCTGCCTTTTAACAGCCACTTTGCTGCCATAAAAGATAGCTATGGCTCATGACATTGCTAACAACTTTAAAAGATTTAAACACAAGTTTACAAAATTCACATTACTGTCTTATTGCATTCTTATTTCTTTTCTTATCCACATTACTTTATTCATACCAGCCCTGTATATCTGGAAATTTAGTGATCCAGATTCTGAGATGCAGCAATATTGCCAAAGTGTCTCCAAAAAGGGTAATTAATTGAGTTAATTAATATGTTTCTAGTTTCTTCTTTGCATAATACAACAATTTCTTGCTGGTTTAGAGATTGCAAAGTGAGAGAAAGAACATAAAGTATTTTGAGAGCCTAATAATGTACAGGGTGAATGCCTTCTCCCCTTTCTGTTTTGGGATAGAGATGGAAAGCTACCAATGCCTTAATGCAGTTTTTCCAAACCTTTGGTTTTTGAACTTCAATTCCCAGTAGCCTAAGTCAGTACATTGGCTGCTCAGTGCTTTTGGGAATTGACTTAAGTTTCTGGGGATTGAAAAAACAAAAAAAACACCAAAGGTTGTGAAATACAGCATTAATGTATCTGTTGAACATCCTGATGAAAGATTGGAAGGGAAAAAATTTCAGTGGAATTTCACCAAGTTCAGTAGATTCTTCTTCTTCTTTTGTATCTAGGCCAGACATGAAACTGCCAAAATGTCAGTTCTTATGTTACAGATGCAACGTATGCATAAATGTAGCTACAGATTTGGGTTCAGATACCACTTTCCCCACAAAAGTGTAAAGAACACATACAGCTAGAGTGGAAAACACCATTAAATATTTAAACAGAATCAAATCAATTTAAAGACAAAATTAAATACAGGTTAAAAACACATCACTTTATATAGCACCCATTAGGTAGTAGCACCAAAAGTGCCAGAAATTTTGTTTAAAATGCCTGAAATTCCTCTAGGGTCTACAGAATCCATAATATGCATTACAAAAACCTCAGGTAATTTCCCATGATTACCTTTATTCTACCCAGTATGGATAGAATAAGGTCACATACGCACTGGTCACCTCCAGACTTGATTATTGTAATGCGCTCTACATGGGGCTGCCCTTGATGACCATTTGGAGGCTACAACTGGTCCAGAATGCGGTTGCTCGGGTAGTGATGGGGTACGGGCGTTATGCTCATGCCTCACCACTGCTTCGGCAGCTGCACTGGCTGGCAGTATGTCTCCGGGTGCAATTCAAGTTGCTGGTTATTACCTTTAAAGCCCTATATGGTAGTGGGCCAGGATACCTTAGAGACCGTGTCGCTCCAAGAACTTCTGCCCGTCCCACCAGGGCGGATCGGAGAGGCTCGCTCAGGATTCCATCGGCTAGAGAGGCGCACCTCTCTAGCACTAGGAGGAAGGCCTTCTCTGCGGTCGCCCCGGCCCTGAGGAACCTCCTGCCAATCGAGCTACGCACACAGACAGAGCTTCTGCCCTTTCGGAAGGGCCTTAAAACCTGGCTGGCAGGGCAAGTGTGGGGATCTAAGAATGTTGGATCTCATGCTGGGTGGCTGATCTAATGAGTCAGCCACCCTCCCTGCTCTTGCCCCCTGTTCTCTTAATATTCTTATAATTGTAATTTTTAAAGTTTAATTTTAACCTAAATTTTAAAATAATTGATTAATTGTAGTCTCAATTTTTAACTGATGAAGTGAATTTTAATATGCGTGAGGCACATAGGAGTGTCATATTGGTTGTATTTACTAGGTATTGCTTGTTTTAAGCTATGTCTTTTTCTGGTTTGTGTTGTAAGCCACCCAGAGTTGGGTCTACCTAATTGGGGCGTGATAACAAATTGGAATAAATAAATATATATAGAGAGTGATGGACTGGTAATCTAGAGGCCAGACTTTAAATCCCCACATCACCATGAAAATTCACAGGTTATGAAAGTGGTAAAATACTCCTTAAATATCTCACTTACCCTGAAAACTTTGTAAGGGCCATAAATCAATTCTGATTTGATAGCACACTTAGCTAAATAACTAAGCCTCCACCTGAACTCTTGCTATTGTCTGTTAATATTGCAGGCATTAGAGGGAGATACATAGGGATGTCTTGCAACCATGTCCTTTCTTTTGAACCACTATCAGCTGGGAAGAAACTGGAATGGCTCAAGAAATTCTGGCAATCCTTGTAGTGAACTGGCAAAATAGTACAAAATTGATGGAATTTGAAAGTTGCAGGATTCACTTCTTATTACACAGTGTCTGTCAGTCTTTCTCTGGCTTTCTTTCAAGATATCATGTGTAGGAATCTAATTTGTGCCCTTTGCCCCAGTGAGGACAAATTCTCCTGGATTGGCAGGACCTTATCTTCCTTTCTCTTTATCAATCTCTCTGTGTTTTAGCTATGTCAGCTGTAACACATTCTGTTGACCTTCTGTTCCCTTTTACTCTTGTATGTATCCTGTATGATCCTGGGTGACTTATTGCTGTGGCTCATACTTTAAGTATAATGTTTAACCTCCCAGGTGATTGATGTTAATTAAGACTCAGGTGTATGATGTTAACTAAGACTAATACAAATTGCTGTCTGAGTAGGGCTGTAGCCAGGATTCTAGAGGCGTGTGTGAAATTTTCCCCCTGGAGGGGTAACAATGTCACACACACACAACATTGGTGGGTTGGGGTTGTGTGTCCAAGACCCACACAACAGATATACTTCATATAGACCAGAAATGCTGTTGGAGTGTTGATGACCATCCCTTTAGGAACCTTGGAGTGGATTCTTGAGAGACCGCATCGTCCCAAGGACATCTACCTGACCCACCAGAGCGGACCAGAGAGGCTCTCTGGTTGTGCCATCAGCCAGAGAGGCGCATCTCTCTGGCACTAGAAGGAGGGCCTTCTCGGTGTCCGCTCCGGCCCTGTGAAACTTCCTCCCAATAGAGCTACGCCTGCAGACGGAGTTGCTGTCCTTCAGGAAAGGAGTAAAAACCTGGCTGGCAAGTCTGGTCTGGGGAGTGGATAGTTCAATTTCCCCAGCCAGTTGGATGGTTTGACCCCCAGTACGTCCAAGTTATAATAGGTAAAGGTAAAGGTTTCCCTTGCTCGAAAGCCAGTCGTATCCGACTCTAGGGGTCAGTGCTCATCTCTGTTTCTAAGCCAAAGAGCCAGCTCTGTCTGCTTCTGCAGATGTTTCCATGGTCATGTGGCAGGCATGACTAGACACCGGAGCACATGGAACGCTGTTACCTTCCCACCGAAGTGGTCCCTATTTATCTACTTGCAATTTCATGCTTTCAAACTGCTAGGTTGGCAGGAGCTGGGACAGAGACGGGAGCTCATTCTGTCCTGCAGTGCTCGGGAATCGAACTGCTGACCTTCTGCCTCCCAGTCAGCGTCTTAGTGACATGAGCCACTGCAGTTCCAAGTTATAATACCTAGCTTTTAATTAAGTTTTTAAGCTTTTAAAAGTTTTTAATTTTTTAAGTGTTTTTAAAATTGTTGGAAATCGCCCTGGGTCCCTTCGGAGAGGAGGGCAATAAACAAATATAAATAAATAAATAAATAAATAAAATTATCATTGTTCTAAAAAGAACACAACAATCATGAGAACTACAAGAATGTAAGATCAAGTTTACTTCTTGTTCCTCTCCTCCACTAACTTTTGTAACATCTCCCCTGATGAAGGGGCTTGTGGTTTTGAAAGCTTGCAAACTTTTTGGTTCTTTCTGGTTGGCCTCATATGAATCTCATATTACAAAGCTTTCCAGCTGAACTTTATATTCCACACTAGATAAATTAAAATGTTGCCTCTGTCCCTAGCTGTAATCAAGCAGTGCCATGATTTCAATCCACAGTGACACAGCAATGGCAGAATTAGGCTGCTGCAATGTCTCTTCTTGTTGGAATCTTGTACAGTTATTTGGAAACAAAACAGAAAAGAGCACTTCAAACTGCACTCTTAAGATGCAGAATCATCATTTTAAAGAAAAATCTGCTTCAAGGCCTGAGAAAAGGCATCTTTTCCAGTCTGAGTGATAGCTTTTACAGTTGCCTGCTTTAAATTTCTTTGATTATGTGAAGTCTTGACAGGCTACATCCCAGATGTCTGCAGGCAGAGGGCAACCCAGATACCATTCTTCTGCCTCCAGGGAACTGTCCATGGTCATCTGTAGTGCAGCTGAGAGAAGCAATTATGTGCACATCAATTGATGTTCGTTGATTTCCTTGCAACAGAGTTGATCTAGAACTGCACTGCATACTACTTATTTCTTTCTTTGTTTTTAGCAAGCTTACAGTGAATTTTGTGAGTCATCCTTATGTCTGCTCATATCTTACTGTTGTGCACTTAATATCAGTGTACAGTAAAACCTCATATAACACTAAAACCTGGTTCCACAAGTCTTCGTGTTATATGATTTTTAGTGTTATCTGATCCTCTATGGGATCCATAGAGATACATTGTAACCACACAGGCTTTGGCGGTTGTTATCTGAAGCATCCCATAGGATCTTAATGTTATCTGATGCAATTCTTCCCCCCAGATTCCTTGATGTTATGCGATTTTCGTGTTATTCGATACTAATGTTATATGAGGTATTACTGTACTTGCTATCACAACTCTTAGAAAAGCTGTGACATTGTGCAACCTCACCACCGAAAGTAGAGGGAATGTTGGTTAATCCGTTGAATGCTCTTATCTCTCTTTTAATCTTTTAATTTAATGTCTTGAATCTTTTAAACTTTTAATATTGTATCTTGTTATCTGGTAATTTTTAATATCTTAATCTTTTGCTTGGGTGGGTGTTTTTGATGGAGTTTTTAGATTGTTAACTTGTCTTGTGAGCTGCCCGGAATCTCCGGAGTGGGGCGGTGATACAAATTGAAAAATAAATAAATTATGATTGCAAAATTTTAAGCAGTTAAAATGCTTAAGTACCTGCAATTCTAAAAACATAGCAATTATCAGCCCCTAACCATCAGCGATGAGAAACCTGGGGAACATAGTGAAAAGTAGAGACATTAAATTGCGAACAAAGATTCACATAGTCAAAGCAATGGTATTCCCTGTGGCAATGTATGGTTGTGAGAGCTGGACCATTAAGAAAGCTAAACGCAGAAAAATAGATGCCTTTGAGATGTGGTGTTGGAGAAGGGTTTTGAGAGTCCCCTGGACAGCGAGGAGAACAAATAGGTCGATCTTGGAAGAAATCAACCCCGACTGCTCCTTAGAAGGTCAAATAGTAAAGATGAAGCTAAAGTACTTTGGACATCAAATGAGAAGAGAGGATTCATTTGAGAAAGCCTTGATGCTTGGAAGGGTCGAGGGCAAAAGAAGAAGGGGACGCCCAAGATGAGATGGCTAGATGGTATTGTAGAGATAATGGATACAGAGCTGAGCGAGTTGAGGGAGATGGTGGAGGACAGGAGTGCCTGGCGGACAATGGTCCATGGGGTTGCGGAGGGTTGGAATTGACTGTGCGACTGAACAACAACAACCATCAGTCTCATATGTTTTTAAATATATATTTTAAATCTATTTTTACATACTATTAATGGTATATAATGTCCAGAGTTCAAGCAGCTTAACTCAACTGCTACTAATTCTTGCACCTTTCTGCACCTTAAAAACCATTTCTGTTTTAAAATTAAAAGGTTCCTTCGCGCACACACTAGCAGTTGGAGAGAGACATTTGACCCCATTTCTGGTTGCTCTTGATCTGTTCTAGGCCTAGAATAGGTACTTTTCAAAATATATGTGATTTCTAGTTTTGAAAAAAGCTCCCATTCCATTCAAAACAGCTCACTGGGACCCATATCATGATGAGTCTGGGCTGCTAGAGGATGTGGGGGATTTTTTCAACCCCATTAATTTTTAAAATAATTTTGGATAGCAAGGGCCTCATATGGTTCCCTGGGCTGCATTGTCCACACCATTTTCTGTGCTTCTTTTTAAAATCAAGATGGTGTAGAAATAATGCCAAGGAGTCTCCAACTAGGTACCCAGGTAACTCATACTTGCTTAACTTCAGTCCATTTAAAGCATTATATGACTTTAAGTATATCCTAGACCAGGAGTGTGAAACCTGCAGCCTTTATGGGAGCCTGGGCTTTTGGGAATTGAAGTTCCAGAATACCTGGAGGACTAGCCTGTTTCTTCTATGCCAGAATCTCAACCTTGGGCCTCCAGATGTATTTTTTACTTCAATTCTCAGAAGACAAGGATCCCCTCAAAGCCACAGGTTCCCCATCCCTTTACCTAGCCTAATTATGGGGTACTGTAGTGCCTTTGTGGTTAAGATGCTGAACTTGACAACTGGAAGGTTGGCAGATCAGCAATTTGAGACCTGTGTGGTTCACAACGGCCTGAGCTCCTGTCTCTGTTCCAGCTCCTGCCAACCTAGCAGTTCAAAAGCAAGAAATTGCAAGTAGATAAATAGGTACTACTTTGGTGGGAAAGATATCAGTGTTCCATGCACTTTGGTGTCTAGTCATGCCTGCCACATGACCATGTATAAGTCTGCAGATGCAGACAGTGCTGGCTCTTTGGCTGTAAATGAACAATGGCTTTTGAGCAAGGGAGACCTTTATCTTTATCTAATCATACTGACATTGTACTGGAAGAAAACTGTTGTTTCTTCTTCTTGCAGTTTTAAAAGCCCAGTTAGGATACTAAAGAGTGCAAAGAAAGATAAGTGTCATCCAGTTGTCACCATGTTGAAGAATTGCTGCATAGCTCACAAGTTATTAAAGAAGCTCCTAGGTGATTACCTCTTATGTAATAATAATTAAAATAATGGTGTGCCATCAAATCAATTCTGACTCATGAGAACCCTTTTCAGGGTTTTCCATTTAGAAACTCTTCATAAGTGATTTAACATTTGCTTCTTTAGGGGGCTGTGAAGTTTTACCCATAGCCACACAGGCAGGTTCTTCTCCCAGGAAACTCAATGGGGAATCAAACTCTCAACTTTACCTAAACCCCTGAGCAGTCCAGCCAGCTGTAGCTGGAGAAGCTATGTCTAATTTTGAGAATTATTTGGCTTTGCATATAAGAAGATTGATCTCCCAACCTCTGGTTCTTCAGTTAGATTCCTAACTTACTGAGCTGTTGAACTTGTCTCTCTTTTATAATTTGTATTTTTTAAAAAAAAAAAATTCTCTTTTTCTCTTTAATATTTTTATCATGTTACAGTAGTAGGGTGTAACTTTTGTTTCCCAGTTTCAAGTCACAATATTTCTTATCCCCCCCCCCAATAGCCAATGTACCAGTTCCCCCATGCCACTCACTCACATCCGCAAAACAATTGTCAATCATGTGGAAAAGCCATTAGGTTTTCTAAAGCCTCTTCACTAGCAGAGAAGACTATCAAACATTTGTTTATAATACTGCATCTACAATACTATACTAAATGAAAATCCATTCTATACTGATACTTAAAATACTGAAGATGACAAAGTAAGTAACAAGCACATATACCTTACAGGAATCAATCTTTCACCACCACTACCAGTGTCTTTGTTAATTGTTTACTGTAGGATGAAAAGAAATATAATTCATGTTTTACTGTATTTTTTTTAAAAAAGGATATTAGAAGCGGCTTGCTTTGTAGGTGTAGAAAGTCGTTTTGTAATATTCTAGCATTAAAGTTTAGGTTTCCATATTGTAAAACAACATTCTGCCTATTTCTGTTAGAAAAGATTAGGCAACATCTTCTTGAATATCCATGCAAATAGTTGCACTCTTTGTCTGAAGAAAGCTAACAATAAAAATATAGCAGTTAGTCTTTAAAGTGCTACAGTATTTTTTATTTTATTTTTATTTTATTTTGTTTATTTTGGGGTTTTTTTCTGATATGCCTGAACCACAAACTAACATGGCTACTATTCCTAAAAATAAAAATCATGCAAATAGTGTAACTTTGGAAGCAAATTGGACGAGTTTAAGAAATCCCTGTAGACTTCATCCATGACACACTCAGTCATAAAATTCAGTATATAACTGATAATGTCTGTCCACACTTCTTGGAGCAATTTTCCTCTAAACATCACATGTTTTGTGCTACACTAGCTTAAGTAAGAAGGAGTCTATGGCCAATGAATGCCAATTAATTCATTCTTGCCCATGAGTTTCCTCCAAGCTCTAATGATCATGTGCTTTTTGATGAGCAAGGCTAATAAGGTTACAACTTAAAAGAGGCAAGAGCCATTGGGTGGAAAATTAGAGACAAACTGGGAAATAATAAAATGAAACTTATTTCACTGATATAAGTATTGTACTGAAGAGCTTAATTTATAATAGCCTCTGAAAATGAAATCTACATGAGCTTGAGGAGTTAGCTCTTCAGTAATTACAGCTGTGGTACCAGCAAATGAAGTGGTGCCATCTGGCACTACTTAAGGGGAGATATCCAGGAACTGCCTCAGCAAAATGAGCAGGAGGGCTCAGATTGGCTGCAGAGCTGGTCATTACTTTTAGATGTCTGTAGAGTATTTCCTCCATAATAACATTAAATCCAAAGTCTAAAGGCTTGTATACACCATTCCTTTTGGATTAGGCTGGCACAGACTAAACAGAGTTGTAAGGGATTTTGGTAAAGGTCTGGGATTTTGGTAAAGGTCTGGTATCTAATTTGGTAGGATTCTTGCATCCTAGTGGTATATGCACTTCAAATAACCCTTATCTGCTCCAGCTCTTCTAAGGAAAAACATTCCTGTTGACTCCTCCTGTCTCCTCCACTTCCTGGAGGAAGGTTTCCAAAGTTTAATTATTATTATTATTTATGTAGGGTATCAGTGTTGTCCTAATTATTTATATCTAATTTTGGTTGTTCCCTTTACTTTGTGGAGGAACAGAAGAAATACATTTTTTTATTTGTCTTTTTAGAATATATTATATTTTGGTATCAAAAATCTCCTACCCTGTTCTCTTCTGTCTCCTCCCACTTCAAGGAGGATGGTTTCAAATTTTCTTTTAATTAGTTTTTCAAAGTGCTTCCATGTGTTAGAACTGTCATACCACTTTTTTATTCCTCTGCCTCTTGATGGATAAGAGTAAGTTTTAATTTGGTGATATTGTGAAGTGGCTAAGCTATCATCTTAAGCCACTCCATAATATTGGCAATGGACAGCCTCAAGCTCACTTTGATTTATTTCCAAAAATTGCAAATGTAGGAAATACACCAAAATGGAGTCCTACTGCACCAAGAAGAAGAAGAATATGAAGATGGTGACCGCGATGGCGACATCCCTGAAATCTGTGGATTAGAAACACTCTTGGAATGGTTTGGTTTGCTCCAACCATTATATTGTGTGGTCGCTGGAAAAAAAGAGTGAACCAGCCCATCCCTGTAGCAGAGAAAAGAGCAGGGCAAATTACCATCTGATTGCATCATAAAATTATCTGAAAATCCCTGATGTTCAACTAGTGTTTACTCCATCTCTCATCCCCCCCCCAATACTCCCAAAAATAAAGCATCTGAACACAATTGTTTTGCTTAAACTTGGACTACAGTTTTATTGAAAATTTAAATCCTTGACCTGTGGTTGGGCAAAGTAGAACTACAGTCAATCCTCGCATAACGAGCGTTTCGCTTAGCGAAATACTCGCATAACGAGCAAGTTTTTTGCTAAGTGATCCGACTCGCATAACAAATTTTTCGTATACTGAGTCAGACTCTTCCCTGTGGAAAAACTCGCATAATGTTTCTATGGGGGAAACTCACATAGCGAAAAAATTTCGCTATGCGAGTTTTCCCCATAGAAACGCTCATTATGCGATTTTTTTCCATAGGGAAAAGTCTGACTCGCATAGTGAAAAATTTGTTATGCGAGTCTGACTCACATAGCAAATTTTTCGCATAGCAAGTAACCTCGCAGAACGCATTAAATCCAAGGTATGACTGTATTTACTTGGTACCATGGAAGGAGAAGCTACTCCTCCCCATTCTAGTCTGGACTAGTGAAACCCAAGTCCTTGAGCAGTGCTGACCCTTGACAGCTACTGCACAGGCTGACTAAATGTGGGGCAATATCCAAGCAGACATTTCCAAATCCATTCACATGAATGAAAAGTTGTCATGTTGCTTCTATGCTACATGGTCATTCCCAAATGAATCACCTGAGCCATTCCAGACATACAGAACTAATCTTGACAACACGATGTTGTCAATATAAAGGCATTCTGCTGTTTACATACAAACAGATCTTTTTCAAAATTTGATAGTACTGTAATGTGTATTGATGTGTAATGTGTACTGACCTACTATATGATATTTATTGTACTTTACTGTTCTGTTATATTGTATGCTATTGTATTTTGTTTGCACTTTAATAGTGATATTAGGGGACTCTGTGAGCCGCTCTGAGTCGGTTGAAACCGAGGAGAGCGGGATACAAATCTAAAAATAAATAAATAAATAAATAAATAAATGTCTTGGAGAAATCACTTTTACCACTCTAACTCAGCTCTAACCACCCAAACTCAATTGTGACCTATTTAAGGACAACCACACTAACTGCCCCCATGTCCCACAGGCCAGAGTGGGATAGTCAAAAAAGGACACAGCTTCTCTGATGCCAATAACAAAACTCAGCCAAAAAAATCCTATCTGGCCCCTTATGGTGACCCAAAAAAGCACTCGAACCTGCAGGGTGGGTAGGTTGTCCATGAAAGAACCATGAGGGAAACAGCAGGTGAGTCATTTCCTTGTATGGATCACCCTGACCCTGTGCCCAACACTGCCCTTCAGGGTCTGATGGGAAAGGGAACCACCACGCCCTCAAATGAAGGCAGTAATATTGCCCTATTCTCCTTGGGTATATAAAACTAAGTACAGTCAAACCTCACATTTATTTATTTATTTGTTTATCACCCTCCTCCCCAAAGGGACCCAGGGCGATTTCCAACAATTTTAAAAACACTTAAAAATTAATATCTTTAAAAAGCTTAAAAACTTAATTAAAAGCTAGGTTTTATAAGTTGGACATACTGGGGGTCAAACCATCCAACTGGCTGGGGAAATTGAACCATCCACTCCCCAGACCAGACCTGCCAGCCAGGTTTTCACTCCTTTCCTAAAGGACAGCAACTCTGTCTGCAGGCGTAGCTCTATCGGGAGGAGGTTCCACAGGGCCAGAGCGGACACCGAGAAGGCCCTCCTTCTAGTGCCAGAGAGATGCACCTCTCTGGCTGATGGCACAACCAGAGTGTCTCTCTGGTCCACTCTGGTGGGTCAGGTAGATGTCCTTGGGATGATGCAGTCTTTCAAGTAACCTGGACCACTACCATAAAGAGCTTTAAAGGTAATAACCAGCACCTTGAATTGCACCCAGAGGCAAACTGGGAGCCAGTGCAGCTCCCTCAGCAGCTGTGAGGCATGGGCATAACACCCGCATCCCAACACTACTCGTGCAGCTGCATTCTGGACCAGCTGAAGCCTCCAAATGGTCACCAAGGGCAGCCTCATGTAGAGCACATTACAATACTCAAGTCTGGAGGTGACCAATGCATGTGTGACCATGTGTAAGGAATCCTGGTCTAGGAACAGCTGTTACTGGCAAATCACACAAAGTTGTGCAAAGGCCCTCCTGGCCACGACTGCCATCTACTCTTTGAGCAGTAGTTGCAAGTCCAGGAGGACCCCCAAGTTACGTACCGGGTCTGTTTGGGGAAGGACTGCCCCGTCCAGAACCAAAGGTGGTAGTTCCCGAGATAACACAGGACCCCCAACCCACAGCCACTCAGTCTTGCCAGGATTCAGTTGTAGCCCGTTGTCCCCCATCCAGACCTTGACAGCCTCCAGCCACCTGGAAAGGACTTCCACTGCATCACTAGGGTCCCCATGGGCTGAGATATACAGTTGGGTATCATCTGCATACTGATGATACCTCTCCCCATGAGAACAGATGATCTCACCCAGTGGCATAAAGAGCACCTCGCTTAAAGAGTAACTTGCATAAACAGCAGAATTTTCTCTGAATGTTCACTTCGCTTAACAAATAAAACCAAACAAAAACTCACTTAACAAATAAATTGGGGTTTGCAATTCCCCCCACAATTGGTCATTTACAATGGTGTTTTACTTAAAGAGCAAACTCGCTTAAAGGACAATCGTGTGAAATGCATTATGCTCTTTAAGTGAGGTACAACTGTACTGTAGTTCAGATTACTTGATTAATTTATTGTTAACCATTATGGACATTTTTAACATAGGCACAAGGCTTTGGGATCGATGTCGCCCTTTCTTTCTCAGCTGCAAAACCTTACATATCTTAGAAACTAGTCCTGGTTCATTCAGCTGAATCTTCATTGAAGTGATTGTACAGAGTAGCCTTAATTTTCTAACCTGCAAGTGAGACTGAAGGCCCCATTATGTAACCCCTTTCAAATTTAATTAGAGAGCTCCTCCCTACATTCATGTCATGTACCACAGTTCTGCCAATCTGTTCTTAGAGAAAGACAAAGAGAGACAATAGGAGGACAGAAAAGCAGGACAATTGAATTAACTCTGTCCCTCTGGATTGCCATCTATTTCACTCATTCTTCATCTCATTCAGGCTCCTCCTGGGCATAGACTTGGCATTAGCTTTTACCACTTCTGACAGGAATGGCAGGTTCCATTAGTTCCTCAGCCCTGCCAATATTCATCCTTGGTTCTGCAGACATGTACAAATGGCTCTATCATCTTTTGGTAGATAGCAAAGGAACCTTGGCCAAAATCCACTTCTTCCGGGGAAGTCCTTTATAAAGATTCAGTTGTACATTCAAGTGGAGGAGTTAGTACATACTCTGCATGCTATATCTGCCTATGCAGCTGCTCTAGTAAAATGGTCTGCATGGGATTCATGTGCTTGTTTTTCTAGTGATATGAACAATTTGTTTGTTAGTAACCTTTCTAGCCCATCTTTTCTATAGTGAGTTCAAAGTCAGATATGTGGTGGTCCTCCTCACCATGTAAATTTAGAGAGGGAAAACAAATGTTCAATTTCTCTTAGCTCTGTTGGGGCCATCATAGGTGAGGAGTGATCTGTATTACAGCCCAGAAGTAATGATAGGCCACATGCTTTTCAGCCTCCTTTAAAAAGATTGCTATTCCAATGTCTCACAATATTGAGAACAAACAGTTCAATGGTACCTTAAATATAAAGATATTTATTATAACTTGAGATTTTCAGAACTGTTCAACCCCCTTCATGGGACAACATGAAGAATAGTCCATGGGAAGATCTACTGTAATAGACATGTTTACCTTTCATGTCTAAAGAACACCTGATTGTGCTCATCATGAAAAATGAACATGGCTTTTCCATTGGGTATTCCTTCAAGGAAAATATTTTTCATCTCAATCATGTCTATATTAAGAAATATGTATTAAAAATTATTGTGGGTTTCCATACTGGATGAAACATCTTGAGACATACTGATTATAAGCTAAGAATGCAAATGGGTTTTGGAGGAACACAAAGTTTTTTTTATCTCTACATAGGAGCAGAATTTTAAAAAAAGGGACAAATTTCGTGAATTCTGTTTGCTTAAAAATATCTAGAACACACCATTTGACATCAATGTCTAGGTCTCTGCCCCGCCTAACTCCAATTTGAATGAAAGTATTGAAACCACTATAAAACAACATGATGGGGCTTCCCCTGTAGTAATACCTTAATTGAAGGTGTACTCACAATATATTGTATTTCCAAAAGCTCACACTGAAATAAAAATATTAAAACTATTGCAATATATTTATAGGTTTGCTCCCTCCTCTTCCTCCTCCTCTTCTTCTTTCACCCAACCTAGTGTGAGAAAGATTAACTAGTACAAGGTGGTTGTTTTCTGGGTACACCCAATTGTGGTTCAAAAATACCACAATCTTTGAGAAGTCTCTTTCTGTGTACCATAGGTTTGCTAATAAATTGTTAAAGGACTGGCAGATTTCATTAACTCCTCGAACTTTCTAATATCCATTTATTCAGGAATCATTTCCTTATAGTCTCCCTCTATCCTAAATATTGTTGTTGTTTTTTGTTCTAAAGATGTTAAAACACAGTAAGTTGAATCCTGAAATGAGTTCAAGACACTTATGGAAGGTGAGTATTTGGTCCGTTCTTCCTTTATAGTCCTGTTGCTCTTGATAAACACTTTTTTTGGGAGGTGAGGGTTTAATTGCTTCTGGGGATAATGCTTCAAAATCAGTTTCAGATCCTAAGAAGAGGAAGAAGTCCCACTGCACAGATTCATACCAAATTAATACAGCCTATTGCAGGTCTCTGAATGGAATTAATTGAAGAACAGTTTTCTTAGTGCAACTTGCAGACACTACTTCAAAATTGATAGATCTCTTTCTCATTTCTAAAAAAGGGAGGAAAATTGCTTTGCTTTTCACCAATTTGCTATTGTTCCTCTTGGCTCCTCAACAGTTGCCCTCTTGCTTTGTAATTATGCTTCTAAAGCTGCCAACATCATCAAGAAACAAGTGAGAATCCAAAACTCTTCTTCCAACCTTCAGATGAACAATAATGGCACTTCAATTCATTTGTCTTTTCAGGGACAACATTCTTTCACATTGTTATGATTTGAAATTTTAGATGTTTTGTCTGAATAGAATTACTGTTTGGACAACTGACTTGCACATTTGCAGAGAAGTTTCCTATTGTCCATCTCCTTCAAAGACAACCAGAGACTGGATTTCCCTTTTGTGTGACTATCTCACAATGTAAGCAAACACAACTCCTCATTTCACTGAACAAAAGAGCAAGTAATGAACTAAGTTGTTAAGTACAGTGTGATGTTAATCATGGCAATAGCAAATAAAGAGACAAAGGAGGTACAATAAATGTGAAGCTAACAAAGATATGAAGCTAAATGTGAAGCTAACAAAGATATGAGATATGTACATTCATTAAATATATGCATATCTTTCTAAAAAAAATCTTGAAATATTAATTTATGTTAGAGAAGCTGAGGTTCTTTTGATCCATAACTATTTATCTTCTTGAAAGTTATAGGATGTACCCCTCCTTAAACCAACATTAGCAGTTATTTCTAAGAGAAAGATTGCCATTGACAATTCAAGGTAAGCATCAAATGAAGCAATTTAGACTTGCTTTGTATTATCTGCTTTGATTCCTTTGAATACAGCTGCAGCAAAAGCCGCACAACTCTACAGACCAAAGTCTCTTAAAACAATCTCAGCAATAAAGAGTCAAGCTGATGCAGCTACCGAAGCCACTTGTGTTGCATTTTTAGATTGTGGGGGAAAGTAATCAGGATGCTAGGGCTTAACAAATAGCCTTGACTAAATCTTCCAAACACCAGCCACCACAATTAATTATAAAACCTCAGAGGAAAGAACATCACTAGCCTGGAAATGCTTCAAAATTGATGTTAGCTGTTATTATCCTCCCACCCTCTTCACATGCCTGATGTCTCTTTTGGTAGTGAGTGGCTGCAAATAAGATTTTTGTTAAAAATAAACCCAAATCCAAACGATGTGAATTTTCTGAAGGTTTGAAATAGAACCAAAGTTATCTCATTGGAATGGGAGAACAGACTGTTCCACTATCTGGACATGTCATCTCTTGAAGGAATGCCTCTTTCTCTCCCCTGCCCCCAAAAACAGAAAACAATGCAGAGAAACAAGACCATTGGTGTAATAGAAATACTGTGAAATGCATGGCCCTATACATTATAAGAATACTAATGGAAGTATCTGGGAATAGGTTCAAATGTCAGTCTGATTGCTTCTTCATTGCTATGCCCTTCAAAATTGAATAGAGTGAATTAGAACAGAACCCATTCCATCTGCATAAATCTCTTAATCCCATTTGAGTTCTATTTCTTGGTTACAAGAGCATAACAATGTGATACAACCTGATTGGAGGAAGTCTGTAATAGTGAAAAAGTGCCTCTGCCAGTGACCTCAATCCTGTTAATGACTGCCCCAGTTCTGTAGCTTCTAAAAGGGCAAAAGGTAGTAAAGTAAAACCTCCGTTTATGACCTAGGTCTGTTCTGATAACCTTTGTCATAAACCAAAAATATCGTAAACTTAAACATATTTTCCCATAGGAATGCATTGAAAATAAAAAAAATGGTCCCAAACCTCCGAAAAATAATACAAAAAATAGAAAGTATTTTTTTAAAAAAACCCTCCAAAAAAGCAGAATACACAGTAAAATGGAATGGAAGAAGCTAAGGGAAATTGAGAAGGCCACCACAAGCACCACTTTCCAGGGCTCTGAGCAGGGCTGGCCACAGCCAGGGCTCTCTTCAGAGCTGATACTTTTTTTTCCCAATGCATATTCATCACATTTCCGTCAGCACCATCTATTGGCAAGCCCTGGAAATTTCAGGAAAAATCTCTGACCTACAGCTGACTGGGACTGGGGAAATGCTACCTCTTCCTGGTTGCAAGAAGAGCTGCCACCAAGCCAAAAAAGCAATGGAAATGTTCAAAAACAGAGTGGAAATGCTCCAAACACCACAAGGAGTAAGTGATGAATCACAACTTCCGTCGGTGGAGAATGGGTGCCATTTTAGAGTTTAAAATGGTGCTGATGCTCAAATTCCTGGTTATAAGGCAAAAAAAATAATAATCATACATCAGGATGTTATTTTAAAGGAATTTGCCATTGTAAACCACAGCAAACATAATCCAGGGCAGTGGTAAACCAGGGTTTTACTATACTACCTTGGAAACTGAAAAGTTGGAATAAGCATATTCCAATCAATTTTAATTAAATATTCTCATTGCTGAATAATGACATTATCCAGCTTGAACCACACAAATGGTGTGTGGGTAAAATGTTATTGTGTGTATATTTCTGGTTTTAATTGGTTGTGCACTGCTCAGAGTGGAAAATATCCCAGATGGGTGGTATAAAAATATAATAAATAAAATAAATACAAATTTGGAGAAACAGGATTTTTGCCTATAATTCTTTTTTTAATACTGTACTTTTCTTGTACTTTGCTGTAATTCATTATCAGCATTTGTCTATTACTTGTTTTGTGAGTTTGTTTGAGTTCCTTTAGTGGGAGAAGATCTTCCCCCTTCTTTTACTTTTGATTTTACAGATGTTTCTTTTTTGCTCCAATACCAAATTTGACATAAGATACAGATTACCTATTTTCAGTCAAGTTGATTTCATAACTTTACACTACAAAAGTTATTATTGTGATGGAGGCAAAGTGTGTGTAAAAGCAATTTGCTGTAGTTTCTTTGAATATTTGCCTCAATCTCCTACCAAAATAACATATGTTGAAGTATTTCTTACCATTTTAATGTCAAATTTCCTAGCTAGTTTCTCCAAGTCAACATGAATTTTGACCTTCAGGGATAGATGTTCAGCAGCAGATCCCAAAATAATATGCAACTTCTATTATCTATAATGAGAGACACTTGGCTAAATCACCTGTTTTGTGTTGAAGGCATATTTCTTATCCTAGTTTAAATTACAGGTAATATTGACAGTTTATACTAAAAGAGAAATGATCTTACATACCTGTAAAAAAAAGATAGCAACAGTCCCTTTATACATTTTGTATTTAAAGAAGTTCTGTTACATTAGCAACCTTTCTGTTTAGTGATATGATTTTTATAAAATAGACCATGCAGAGAAAGAATGAAGGAATGAATAAAAATGAACCCTAATTGAAGGTGCAATTATGGAAAGGTAGGTTTCTTTGCTTTGGATAGAGCATGAAACAATGACAACAGAAATAAAAGTGGCATAATACATTTAGCTGAGATGCAAGGGTAAGTTTGACTTGAAGTTAAAAAAAGTCATTCATCTGTGTTACTTAATGCAATATTTAAAGGAGCTTAAAAATTATTGCTCAGTCATTAACAACGACAATGAATGAAGGCTACAAACTAAGCTGACATGCATTTACTCTACTACTGGAGAAGATGTGTGGAGATTTCTGAAATGTTATGTAACATTTTTTGTTGTTGTTCAGTCACACAGTCGATTCCAACCCTTTGCGACCCCATGGACCACTATCCGCCAGGCACTCCTGTCCTCCACCATCCCCCTCAACTCACTCAGCTCTGTGCCTATTGTGTCCACAATACAATCTAGCCATCTTATTTTTGGCCACCCTTGCTCGAAAGCCAGTTGTATCTGACTCTAGGATTCAGTGCTTATCTCTGTTTATAGCCAAAGAGCCAATGCTGTCTGCATTTGCAGATGTTTCCATGGAAATGTGGCAGGCATTACTTGACACCAGAGTGCATGGAACACTGTTTACCTTCCCATCAAAGTGGTACCTATTTATCTACTTGTAATTTTTTGCTTTCAAGCTGCTAGATTGGCAAGCGCTGGGACAAAGATGGGAGCACACTCTGTTGTGCAGTACTCAAGTGTCAAACTCCAACCTTCCAGTCTTCAAGTTCAGCATCTTAATCACTAAGCCACGGCACACAGGTCAGGGTCTAGCCAGGCATCCTCAAGAGATATCCGAATTTAGGCAGGGCATCAGTCTTTGCACTGAAGAATTGTACCAACACTGGAATGCTGTAACAATCTAGCTTAAGAGGCTCCCAGTTAATCAGTATCATCTGGGATCCTTCTCTGGTACTTAGTTCTAGCTTTCTTGGATCTCAGGTGTAGCTGCTTTCTGCATCTTTACCTGGCTGACAGCTGATCACTGTCAGAGTCAGATTTCTGATTTGACAGGTCATCTGCCTGAGGAAACAGAGTTGGGCCAGAAGCAGGCTGAGATTCCTAGCTCAGGACATTCTCAGGTTCAGGTGCAAGCAGAACTGGACTGGGCATAGGAAGTGCCTTCTGATCCAGGTCTTCTTCAGTCTGAAGAGGACTGGATCACAAAACCTTTCTCAACCAATCAAGTTGCAAAATGCTATAATCACCTTTGTATCTTATTCAAATAATACAAGTTCATGGCTCTTTTGTAGAAGAAAGTGTACATCTTGCTGTTTGTTGATTATCCACTCCACCTAATAACATTTCTCAGCAGACAATAACTGTCTATGTGTGCTGAAAGTCAATAGTATGCCTCAAGTTAATCAGAATTTGGTCTCCTTTGAAAATGTCAGCCCCATTGGGGATCTACTCTCAAAAGTGCACATTGGAGTCTGCAAATCTGTTTACTAATGCTTGTGCATATGTAATACTATCTGGGTAAATATTCCAGGAAACAGTTTGCCTAATAGTAAAAAGTAAATTTGGAGCAGAAGGTAACAACTCCTAGAAATCAAAAGTAGCAAATATTAATTTTTTATGTTGGTGTTTTTGTATGCTGTCAGGATGACATTTGAATGTTTTGTTTTTTCTCCTGGTGATGCTGGCATTGACCCTGGTCTTGTAAATCTGAGAAACCTTCAGGCCCAACAAAATAATTGTTCTAAATTTTGTTTATCAGTCAAAGTAGTGGTAGTATTAGTTGATATAGATGATGTTCTGGTATATAATTACAATGAGTGAAGTATTTTCTTGATTGATCAAGTAGACATCCCTTTGGTAGGTTAAAATACTGTCATATAAGGGACCCTATTGGTGGGTACCTTAATATGCCTTCCAGTTACCTCTCACCATTTTACCTTCTTACCAGCAGCATCTGGCCTTCCTGTTGGGGCAACTCCCCTTTATGAGTTCCTCTTGACTTCGCTTGGCCAGGCTAGTGAGAGTGCCAGGTATCTGAGTTAGGTAGCTATACGTGGCGGTAATTGTGTAGTCCAGTCAACCCCAGTCCCAATTCAAAAGACACAAAGGGTCTCAGGTTAATTACATTTATTAAGAAATTAAAGGTAATGATTATAGCATAAGGAATCAAAGTTGTAAAACTAGTCATTCAAACTAAGTACACAAAAATAAAGAAAGCTTAACTGGTTACTTAGGCCCCTTTATCTGACTCACAAGTCCGTCCTGTGAGGCCCTCCCACTGCAAGTCCCACAGTGAAAGAGAAAGATTGTTTCCTGGACAGTGATTTTATTATCCTGGTATCATTTTTCCCATGTGGGAGCAATTAGCCAATAGTGATTTATTTACATACTTCAGAGTCACATCCTACTCAAATCCATTCTCCATTTTGAGGGAACACGTTCATGGTGAAACAGGGATCAGAGAAAAGCACATTTCAAATGAGGCTTTCTATGACATTTCAAATGGGGCTTTCTATGACAAATACTATGCCAAATTATCAAGAAAGAGATTATTTTTTTTTAAAAAAGATATTAGATAATGTTATTCTTAATAAATTGTTTCCAATAACAGAGAATAGATTGAATCTCTTTTGACACTATTTGCATAGGAGATGTGCCTTTTTAAAATATGTTGGGAGTCACAACTGATACAAACATGTATAAATACAGAATTTACTATTGTGTTGATTCATACACAAACATAAGCCAACCCCAAGACTATATATTTGGAGTCATTGAACTAGGGGGGATTGTTTGAAAGAGTAGAATTCTGCTACCAGTAAATTAAAAAAAAATCACTTGATGGTCTAGACAAGGGGTGTCCAATCTATGCTCTTCAGGCTGCACCCCAAAACTATATATTTGGAGCCATTGAACTAGGGGGATTGCTTGATAGAGTAGAATTCTGCTACCAGGGGCGGCCAAACTACAGCCCATAGGCCAGCCCCGGCCCACGACACCAAATCATCCAGCCCACTCACCCTTGCCACTACTAGAAGCAGAAATGAAACATGTCTGTGCCCACCTATGCACAAAGGCTACCAGAAGTGTATGTAAAATGCACCTGCAGCTGTGCAATGCTGCTGTAAATACACCCATGGCTGTCATAAACACACTTTATAGTGCGAGGAACCATGTGACTGGCCCACTCAATCATGTGGCAAGCCCACAGTACAAAAAGTTTGGGAACCCCTGGTCTAGTCTAGAACTATAGTACAGATGTACCTTACTTAAAGAGCATAATGTGTTCCACAGGATTGCTGTTTAAGCGAGTTTGCTCTTTAAGTGAAACACCATTGTAAGTGACCAATTGTGACTTCTGGTAGAAGGGATTGTGAACCCCGATTTAGTTGTTAAGCGAGTTTTGGGTTGGTTTTATTTGTTAAGTGAAGCGAACATTCAGAGAAAATTCTGCTCTTTAAGTGAATTACCTTTAAGTGAGGCACTCTTTATGCAAAGTTTGACTGTATTTATTTTTTCAAGATTCTATTCATTAATCAACAGGCTTTAGATTTTTTTTCTGTACATTATCTGTACTCATCACTGTAGTACTTTGCTTTCCACTCACATTAACAAAATGCTTGTGAAGCAGTGGATAAGACTGATTGACATTAAACATTATTTGCAAAATATATGTTCCAAAGCCTAAGTAGATCTAGTTTGCTGAAACAGGATGTTTTGGTGGAGATGGTGATGATGAATTGTGGTTAAAAAAAATTGGTGTTGACATTTAAACAATTTAGGTGATTAATTCTATACTTTTTCTTAATAAATTAAAATTCTTAAGTAAATTAGCATATTGTCACATTGTTGCAATACTGACCTTTATTATTATATTGACGTCTATTGTAGACATCAATACTCTAACAAATACTGTTTTTATTTCTACATTTTCTCTAAGTATGTTAAGAGACCTCTAGCCCAATCTGCTTCTGCTTAAACAGTACTTAAAATATGAGTAGTGGCACGGCGAATATGAACAAAGAAGACCACATTGGTAACATTGGCCAGGAGGGCTTTTGCACAACTTTGTGTTATACGCCAGTTACGTCCGCTCCTAGATTGGGACTCCTTGCTCATGGTCACACATGCTCTGGTCACCTCCAGACTTGACTACTGTAATGCATTCTACATGGGGCTGCTCTTGACCATTCAGAGGCTGCAACTGGTCCAGAATGCAGCTGCTCGGGTGGTGATGGGGTGCGGGCGGTATGCCCATGCCTCACTACTGCTTCTGGAGCTGCACTGGTTGCCAGTGTGCCTCCAGGTGCAATTCAAGGTGCTAGTAATTACCTTTAAAGCCCTATATGGTAGTGGGCCAGGATACTTAAGAGACCATGTCACCCCAAGAACATCTGTCCATCCCACCAGAGCAGACTGGAGAGGCTCTCTAATTGTTCTATCTGCTAGGGAGGCATGTCTCTCTAGCACCAGAAAGAGGGCCTTCTCAGTGTCTGCTCCAGTCTGGAACCGTCTGCCAATTGAGTTGCTTCTCCAGGTGGAGTTGCTGCCCTTCAGGAAAGGCCTAAAACCTTGGTGGTGAAGTGGTTAAACTGCTGTACTGCAACCAAAAGGTTGTGAGTTCGATCTTGATGGGAACAAGCTTTCCATCCTTCAGAGATCAGTAAAATGAGTACCCAGCATGTTTGAGACAAAATGTTAATTACCTTGTGAACTACCCAGAGAGTGCACTAAGCATTATGGGGAGGAATATAAGTGTAATTACAGTGGTACCTCATACAACAATGTTAATTTGTTCCACAGTGCTCGTTGTTGTAAGAAACAATTTATATATGATGCATGCTTCGTATCTTTCCTATGTGATGCATCGTACAATGATTTTTTTTTGCTAAGTGGTTTTTCCCATTGAAAAGTTGTTGTAATTTTTTGTTCCATAGGGAAAATTGTTATGTGGGATGCCATTTTTTTTTTCAAAATCTAAATGTTATGCGATTTTGTTGTTATACGGGGTGATTGTTGTATGAGGTTCCACTTGTACTTTGCCTTTGTAGTAAGGACTCTGTGAAGCTCCCACTTCAGCCATGTAGTAAAGAGATTAGAGCTCTTGAGGCACAATGTTTAAGTTACAATACTGCAGCCACAAATTGCTCTGGTTGTGAGTGCACTCTCAACAGGCTCAAAGTTGACTCAGCCTTCCATTGTTCCAGCTTGTCAGTGGCCAAAATGCCACTTGCCTTATAAACTGCTCAGAGAGTCCTCATAGTGCTATGGGGTGGTATATAAATGTAAGTGCTATTGCTAAATGATTCTTTTTGCCACTAACAATACAGTGCCTTCAAGCCAAGATTTTGATCACAATCTTTGCAAGTAATTATTGTTTTATTTTACTACTATCTGACTGGTCTACCTAGATAAAGGTGAATTCTTGGAGAACTTGCTTATAATTCTGTCTTTGAAACCTGCCCTACTCTTTGCTGTGAAGCCACAAACTAAACACAGATAGATCTTACTGTATGCAAGAAACAGTTTCTTCCATGATGTCACAATTATTAGTAATTGTGGAATTCCTCATTTCCTTTCTGCCAGGAAATGTGATGCTACTACTAGGTGAGATGTCAGATTACAATGTTCTCCCCCTGCCAATTTTCCAGATGAAAGTGTTGTAAGTTATCTAATCATGGTGGTATAAATATTATTGTATGGATCACACCTGCTGGGGGTAATAATTCACATGAAAACAGTCAGGAATCTTGAACACTGAAGGCTTGGCCCATCCAAGAAGAAAAATGGAGTTTGCGTGGAGACAAAATAATGGTTGGGATCAAGTTTGGCAAAAAGGCATAAAAGAATGGCTCAAAAGTGAAGGGGTAATGGAAGTCCATTGGTAACATTATAAAAAAAATCTTGGTGTAAATATTTTGGAAGCATAAGGTTACTTCTTGCAGTGCATTTTGAAGCTAATTACCTTCAAATTCAGTAAATAGCTGGGAGGACTTTAACCTAAGAAGCAGAATATATATATATATTGACATAGAAGAAGAGTTTGAGACAACTCCCATGAAACTGGCATTTCAATTATGCATATAGTAAAAATTCTTGTTGCCAACAAGAGTTATGACAAAAAAAGGAAAATGACATAACTTTTAGTAAAAAAAAATCGTAATTAATGAGACTGTTTGGAAATTTAGTTGCACATCAAGCTACTCAACTGGTATGCAAGAAGAATTTCTTTCTTTTTTTTAAGTTACAGAGTTTCCCTTGCAGCAACACAACTATGCATAAGGTTTTTGGTCATTACCTTTTGCAGTCCTAAAATAAAAGCTTATATTTCAGAATTATTTTGTATATACTATATTTGTAGCTTTGTAACATTTAAAATTATCTGTGGAGTTCTGGTAGACATGTCTTGAAAATGATTATTACAGAGCTTAAAAAATTTCCAATGCTCCAATTGAAATGAATAGGAACTGTGGTGGCTTAGGGGGTTAAGATGCTGAACTTGGTGACTGGAGGGTCCACAAATCAGCAGTTTGAGACCCAAGTGCTGCATGACTCAGCTCCTGCCAACTTACCAGTTAGAAAGCAAGAAATTGCAAGTAGATAAATAGATACCACTTTGATGAGAAGTTAAACAGAATTCCATATCTAGTTATGCCTGCTGCATGTCCACAGAAACAGTTGCAAATGCAGACAGCACTGGCTCTTTGGTTACAAACTGAGATGGACATTGAACCCTATAGTTGGATATGACTGGCTTTCAAGAAATGGCAACCTTTTACCAACTGAAATGACCAGGCAGTTGAAATTATGAGAATTCCTTGGCAAATATCAGAGGAGCTTGAGGGTCCAAATCCCTGGTTTGAGGGTAATATAATGAAAGTGCTGCTCCTATGTCCTGATCCATTTGAACCAAAGTTGCATTTTGATTTGAGTTACTAGCATAAGGCCATTCTGCAGAAACATGTAACTAAAAATTTAATGAACAGACTAAAATATCTATAGATAACATAAATGGATACACAGTAGTTAAATAGTACTTAAAGGAAAGGTGTTTTGTGTACTCAGGTGTTTAGTTATGCCTGGCACATGACCATGGAAATATCTGCAGACACGGACAGTGCTGACTCTTTGCCTGTAAACAGAGATGAACCCCACATCCTAGAGTCAGATACAACTGGCTTTCGAGGAAAGGTGACCTTTAACTTTACCTTGCAGTTAAGAAGCCCTGGTGGGGCACTGGGCCCAAAATGTTGTGATTTTGATTCTGACAGGGATCTAGGATAACTCAGCCTTCCATCCTTCAAAGGTCGGTAAAATGAGTACACAGCATGTTGGTTGTTGTTCAGTCGCACAGTCGATTCCGACCCTCTGCGACCCCATGGACCACTGACCGCCAGGCACTCCTGTCCTCCACCATCCCCCTCAACTCACTCAGCTCTGTGCCCATTGTCTCCACGATACCATCTAGCCATCTCATCTTGGGCCGTCCCCTTCTTCTTTTGCCCTCGACCCTTCCAAGCATCAAAGCTTTCTCAAGTGAATCCTCTCTTCTCATTTGATGTCCAAAGTACTTTAGCCTCATCTTTATTATTTGACCTTCTAAGGAACAGTCAGGGATGATTTCTTCTAAGATTGACCTATTTGTTCTCCTCGCTGTCCATGGGACTCTCAAAACTCTCCTCCAACACCACATCTCAAAGGCGTCTATTCTTCTCCGTTCAGCTTTCCTAATGGTCCAACTCTCGCAACCATACATTGCAACAGGGAATACCATTGCCTTGACTATGCGAATTTTTGTTTTCAATGTGATGTCTCTACTTTTCACTATGCTCCCCAGGTTTCTCATCGCTTGCCTCCCAAGAATCAGTCGCCTTTTTATTTCATGGCTGCAATCACCATCTGCAGTGAGCTTAGATCCTAAGAAAGTAAAATCTGTCACTGCTTCTACTTCTTCCCCATCTATTTTCCAGGGACTGATAGGGCCTGTTGCCATTATCTTGGTTTTCTTGATATTGAGTCTCAAGCCAGCTTTTTCACTTTCTTCTTTCAACCGAATCAGGAGCTTCTTTAGGTCCTCCTCACTTTCTGCCATGAGGGTGGTATCATCTGCATATCTCAAATTGTTGATGTTCCTTCCAGCAATTTTGATTCCAAATTGTGATTCCTCCATTCCTGCATTGCGCATTATGTGCTCTGTGTATAAATTGAATAAGCATGGTGACAAAATGCAGCCTTGTCTTACTCCTTTTCCTATTCCAAACCACTCCGTCATTCCATTTTCTGTCCTAACTGTTGCTTCTTGATTCATGTACAGATTTCTCATGAGGCATATAAGGTGTTCTGGTATTCCCATCTCCTTAATTATTTGCCACATTTTGTTGTGGTCGACACAATCAAAAGCCTTCGTGTAATCAATGAAACAGAAGTAGACTTGTTTCTGATATTCCTTTGTTTTTTCCATGATCCATCTTATGTTGGCGATGTGATCTCTAGTCCCCCTGCCTCTTCTGAAACCCGCCTGCACTTCTGGTAATTCTCTCTCCACATACTGTTGCAGTCTATCCTGTATTATCTTGAGCATCACCTTGCTAGCGTGAGGGATGAGCGCAATTGTTCGATAATTTGAACATTCTTTGGCATTACCCTTTTTGGGGAGTGGAACGTATACAGATCTTTTCCAATCCTGTGGCCATTGTTTTGTTTTCCAAATCTGCTGGCATATAGAATGCAATAATTTGATTCCATCATCTTGTAGTGCTTTGAAAAGTTCAACTTGGATACCATCATCTCCACTGGCTTTGTTTTTTGCAGTGTTTTTTAGGGCCTTTCTGACTTCACTCTCTAGAATGTCTGGCTCATGTTCAATGTTCTCATCATTGTGATTATCAGGGGTGTTGAGGTCCTTTTTGTAGAGTTCCTCTGTGTACTCTTTCCATCTTTTCTTAATCTCTTCTGCATCTGCTAACTCCTTGCCATCTTTGTCTTTTATCATGGTCATTTTCGCTTTAAATGTTCCCTTGAGTTCCCCAATTTTTTTGAAAAGATCTCTAGTCCTACCCCTGATATTGTTTTCCTCTATTTCTGTGCACTGTTCGTTCAGGTACGTTTCCTTATCTCTCCTTGCTTTTCTTTGAAATTCTGTATTCAAGTGATTGTATTTTATCCTTTCTCCTTGGCATGTTGGTGCAAAATGATAATTAACTTGTTAACCTCTTAGAGAGTGTGCTAAGTACTAAGGGGTGGTATATACGTGTAATTGCTATTGGTAAGAACCTGCAGTTTTTCATTGCTCTGTTTAGAAGCAAACAGTGAGATATTCACCCAGGTCTTTTAATTCTGTATCTGTGTTGCAAGCACTCAATGCTTTTTATATAAATGGCAGGACAGCCCAATTTGCCACTTCACTTTTCTACCCTCCAACAAATCCTGTAAATAGCACTCTGGAACATCTTGTGAAGAACAATAAAATTAAAGTGATAGACAGCTTCTTCTTCTTCTTCTTCTTTTTGTTATGCTGTTGATATTGTATTGTGATTCACACATGTTGCTCTCAATTACAATTATCTGATGTATGCCATACAGATTCCTTCAACAAATAGCAACAAGATATATAGCTTAGTTATTTGTAACCTTGCTTTCCTTAACACTGGATGTTCTAGAGATTAACCAGTGTGTGGGGAAAGGGTTTGTTATCATAGATTGAATAGATTTGATTCTTTGAACAGAATTTGGTGATTACCCCATACCAATTCAACGTGAAGCAACACAATGTATGATTTACTGTGCTCTACTATATTGTGCCTTGGCACCATTTTAAAGCACAGTAGGACATCAAGCTATACTTTTCCCCATGGTCTGCTTGTCTAATGCGTCTGCTAGACAGTGGCGACCAGGGAGTGTAATGACACCCCTGCAGTTGTCACTGCTGCCAACATCCATTCCCTGGGTGTTACATTCCAGCTGGCTACTAGAGAAGCAAGCTTTGTGGAGAGGAAGAGGAGCCTTTCCAGGAGCAGTGAAAATGGAGCTACTGAAGCTGACATCCCACCCAGGAAAAATCAGCATTGCTGAGGGGCTTCCCAGATATTTTGACACTGTCTGGCTAGCATTATTCTTGCCTGATAGGGGAAGCCACTGACTTGGTTTTCACCACATTAAAAGAGACATGTGACAGGAGTGGTTTCACTCTAGTTTGCAGATAACCTGCAGCAGGAAAAAACAATAATGTTCTTTATCTGCAGCAGGTGGTTCCAGCCTCTGCTTGAGTTGTGACATTTCCTGTTTATCTACTTCAGGGATTATCAACCTGCAGCCCATGTGCCGGATGCAGCCCACAGCACCATTTCACATGGCCCCACCACCACCTCCACCAGACCAGGAAGTGCCATGCGGTGGAGGAAGAGCAAAATGGCCATACAGCCCCAGAAGCTATCTGAGGGAATGTGACCCGGCCCACAGTTTAAAAAGGTTGAGAACTCGTGATCTACTTCCTCCCATTTTCTTTCCTACTTTCACCCCTTCTTGACCCAGCATGTTCCTCTCGCCCTTCTCCAAGCATACAAATCACACATGTCCTATTTAGAAGTAACCAAATAAACCCATGTGCTCATTTTTTGCTGAACTTTGGCTAGAGTTCTTTTTGCTTTAAGCCTCTCAGTGCAGATTTTATAGGTCCAGCCTCTTAAATAAATCCTCTGTTTGATTTTCTGACAAGATGCCTACTGAAGCTTTGGTTTCTGCTTAGGTAAAGCTGGGTTTTTAAAGTGCTTGGTTGCATACTGGGGAATTTTGCAGCTATTTTTCTTTGAGTAGCACTTTGAAGCCTCTACAAGGAACAGAGAAGTTCAGGGTGAACTGACACCCAATCAGAGATGTGAAATATTTTATTTCAACCATAGCTCTCACAACTGTTTATTGTTTATTGTCCATTTGGTACTGAATATTGATTATGGACTGTAGCCTTAGCATATTGTGTTATATTTATTTTATTTTGTCTTGTTGCTCTGTATTTTACATTGTATTATTACTGAACTGTTATATTGTATTTAATTGTATGTTGTGAGCCGCCCTGAGTTGGTTTTGACCAAGTAGGGCAGCATATAAATTGAAATAATAATAATAATAATAATAATAATAATAATAATAATAATAATAATAATAATAATAATAATAATAATAATAATAATAATAATAATAATAATAATAATAATAATAATAATAACTGGCAGTGAAATTATGAGAGCTATAGTCCGGAAAACAAGCATTTCCTACCTATATCTAATATTACACCAACTGCTTAAATGGTTTCCACTGATATTGCCGTTTGATGAACATAGCAACTGAAACATGTCAGTGACCTGGAATGAGAGCCTTCTTTAGTGTGCATTGAATGTGTCTAAGTTCTCTTATAAAGAATGGAGTTAGATAGTGGTGAATTTTATTCGTAGTTGTTTCATAGAGAATATCAGCCAAAGACATAAAGGGGAAATGACAGCTTCTTCCATTTAGGTATCTGCAAAGGAGATCTTTTCTTTGTTGTAGAGACATCCAAAGACAAGACTGGCCAAACCAAAGGAGGGGAAATTGCACCAGAATTCAAAAGGAATGGGCAGAAATATGACTTAAAGAATAGCACAGGACGACATTTCTTTAGACAAGCAGACAGGTAATCTCTTGTTGCATACAACGTTGTTTGAAGTCTGTGGGGAAAGAAAGCCAAACACAAATGCAATTTTGCTTCATTTTGCTCTTATAAATGTTACATTGGTTGAGAGGAATGAAATCTACACAGAACTTGTCCAGACAGAATGTGGTGGTGGTGGTGGGGAAATAAACACTTCATCGGCTGCTGCAAGAGAGTGATTATGCATCCAAAATGAAAAAGGAAACAAATAATGTAGAAAACAGCATCCCAATCTTAGGAATGGCCCAGTGTTTGCAGAGATCACCCTTGTATCTTATTTCATGCTTAGTGAAAGGAAGAGATCACTTCTTACTACTGCATTTTAAACAGGATAGCTTGTGTGCCTGACAGAGAATTGAAAACTCAGTACTGTAAATGCGTTTTACCAAATGTATTTCATAAAATACTATTGCTTTAACCTTCAACCTTGACAGATAAAACCCATGCGTACAGGAGAAAAAGTTGTGCAGCCACTCTGTAGTTAGACGTAATGGGAAAAGTGCACATAACAACTTGACACATCCTCTAGATGCTTGTGTAAAGCAAAATTTCCTTCTACTAGTTTGGGCAACTCCATAAAGGACTGTGGTATTGCCCAGCAGAGAGCTCTTCTGGCAGCCTTATCTGAAAGCAATCACTTTTAGAATATTGCTCCGCACTTTTCTTTATTTATTATTTCTACTTGTATACCCCCACAATAGTGTAAGAACTCTCTGGGTGGTTCACAACACACTAAAGCACAATAAATACAATACAACATGCAATAAATATCAAAATAAACTCTTGCCACCGGCACACTTAACTTTAAATAGAATTCAACAAAAATTAACATTTTAAAAAACAAATAACCATTTCAAATTTAGACTGCCAGTATGGTCATAACAATATTTTTCAGAGTGTGCCAGAGTAGTACATACTTACATTCCTTCCTCACTCCAGGATAATTTTTACAGTACCTTTGCTTGGATCATGGATAATTACTTGGATCATGTTACACACTCCTCTACTTGGAAGATTCCCTCAAGCTTCTCCATTCTGAGCCTGATAATTGCCCCCATGCCTGTTCCCATTGATAGTTATCCTTACAAAAATCAACACTACACTTTTTTTCCTGCACATTTTCTTCACTGCCATAACATTGCTCTGGAAAGCCTTCTGTAAATAATAATAATAATAATAATAATAATAATAATAATAATAATAATAATAATAATAATAATAATAATAATAATAATAATAATAATAATAATAATAATAATAATAATAATAAAAAAAAAATCAAAACCTGATTATATAATTTTCAGCAAATGGATCTGTAGAGGTATACACCTAGCATCCATGCCAATGTTTTCCCACTAGCATTTTTTTCTTCCCTTTTTGAAAACAAAATCCAAGCTACATGTTTCCCAAATGCCTTCTTTGCAATCTAACAGCACTCCTGGAACCCTCCCAAAAACACTAATGGTAGCATTTCCAAGAAGAAGCCCTGAGAGCTTTGCCATTAGCATACACATGTGCAACAGCATCCTAAACTATTGTTCAAAGTATACTTGCTTGTCATTTAGACTATTTAAGCTACTACTCAACTTCCTGGATTGCTATTACAGTGACTAAGATCCCCTGCAGGACACATATCTTAAATTAGATTTGAAGCAGTGGTTCCCAATGTGAGGCACACATCCCACAGGGGACTTCAATTTCCAGAAGCCTACATCAGTACATTGGCTGATCAATTTGTTTGTTTGTTTGTTTGTTCAGATTTATATTGCCGCCCACTCATCGAGGTGACTCAATCCAAAAAACAAAGGTTGGGAAACACGAATTTGAAGGAAGAAGAGATCCAGAGGGTCAGTCACGTTGGGTAGGGACATGTAGGTGGTCCATGCAACAAGTATTGAACAAAACTACTTTCTTTTTCTGGGGAGATGGAATAATGAAATATCTTGTTACAGTGCCCCAAAAAGTGACTGGATTTTGTGTCCAGTATCTTAAAAAGAACTGATTATAGGTAAAATGTTACTTTTCAGTCTCTGTCCCCAAATACTCCTCATGAGTATTCTGATCATGGTACTGTGCTTGGGAGGTTTTATTTTTAAGTGAAAAAGAGAGGAAATTCTTGATTGTCTCATGTAAACTGAGCAAATTCATGCAGGTAGAAATGTTCTGCATTTTTTCCTTGCTCACAAAAGAGATGAAAATTAACTTTTTCAGAGACAAAGTTCTGTTACAAAAGAGTAATGCCTAACTTTGTCTATCTGATGCAGGCAGAAATTACGTGCACATTGAGTCACTGCTAGGGATGTGCCATTTGGATCTTTTCAGGCTCCATCTTCCAGAATTCTCCAAGCTGAATTTTAGGAATACCAGTTCATAGACCCACATCTATATTTACTGCATTGGAACAAATTCTGTCTCAAAAGGTCTATGACTATCTTGGAGTTATTTCTTGTTGTTAATATGCACATACACACAGAGAGATACTATCACATTGCTTCCTGGAGGGATTTAATGTGGTGAAAACCAAGTCACTGGCTTCTCCTATTAGGCAAGAACAATGCTAACCAGCCAGTGTCAAAACATCTGAGAAGCCCCTCAGCAATGGCCATCCAGAAATGCTGATTTTTCCTGGGTGGGATGTCAGCTATAGTAGCTCCATTTTCACTGCTCGTGGGGCTCCTTTTCTTCTCCACAGAGCTTGCTTCTCTAGTAGCCAACTAGAATTTAACACCCAGGAAGTGCATGCTGGCAACAGTGACAAGCTATGTTAATAAACCAGACAGTCACATCAATATGCATAATTGACTTAAGATCCTGACATCCTAGGCATAATCATACTTCAGATTTGGATTCAGCATGCTGTGAATCAAATCTGGTGCAATATTTTGAATACAAAGACTATTGAAACCAGTCAGTTTAAGTAAACTGTAGTTTGGATTGTGGTTTTACCAAGCTTCAGCCTTGTTACAATTACCCTGTTCAATTGTTCTGTAATCCAGCATCCTCCAACATAGTTAGAGTGGAAAGCTTAACCCCTTTCATTACACAATTTGCTTTACTCAAACATGTGGCAAGGAGTGTGAAATATCAGCATCTAACTGTGGTGATGAATCTGGTCTACAGAATAAATTTAGAAAGCTTTTTTTATCGTATCGTATCGTATCTTAGCTTAGCTTAGTTTAGCTTAGTTTAGTTTAGTTTAGTTTAGTTTAGTTTATCTATTACTCACATTTCTACCACTGCCCCTCACCAAAATGGCTTCGGGCGGCTCACAACAAACAAAAATCTTCTATTCATTTGAGACCTTCAGGTTGTAGTCCTATACTCTCTTACTGGAAATAAGTCAAATGACCTTTTTGTTTTGTTTGGAGATGAACAGTTTTACAATCTCTTTAACAATAGGACCACCCTTGTTGCATGCCAGCTCACACAAACAGCTGGTCTCCTGCTTGTCTGAATGTGTGACGTGCAGAGAATATCAGAGATTGTCTCTGATATTTCATCTCTCTCATTTGTACCTTTTGCATGTGCTGAGCATTCTATTTATTACCTCTTGTTATCACCACCATATATATTTTGGCTGGGGGGGGACTATGAAATGCTAGTATGCATAATAATTGATAGCATTACAGTTGTGTGTGTGTGTGTGTGTGTGTGTGTGTGTGTGTGTGTGTGTGTGTGTGTGTGTGTGTGTGTGTGTGTGTGTGTGTAAGAGAGAGAGAGAAAGAGAGAGGGAGAACGAAAGAGAGATGCTTTTGAGGGTACACTTTTTAAATATTTTTACTTCAGCAGTAGCTGTTGTATGGGTTCATCTTGGTCTTCTAGAAATGCAGCCCACAGCATGAATGTTTAAAACAGCTCAAGTCAAGGTGGAATAAGATGTGCCCTAAAAGCTCAGCTCATCACATAGTGTTAAAGCAAAAGAAAGCAGACATACTCTGTGCACATGTTCAAAATAATAATAAACACTGCCAAGGCTTTATCTCTTGTGAAATGCAGGGGGTGGGGGAGAGACAAAATCTCACAGCACCAACTGTGAATAGCAAATAAAACTCTAATGGCACCATATGAGTTCAACTAGTTATATAACCATTTGGAAAGAGAAAAATTGGGAAAAAGGCAATGTCTATCATATTGGGGGAAAATCATACCCATAGCTGATAATTAGGTTCATTTTCATATCTTATTAGTAAGGTTTATGGCAGGTGTTGGCAACAGGAGGTCATATTAAAGCTTGGGATGCTTTCCCTTCATTCCTGGAATATTTTCATTTGTTACAGTGTACTGTGGATTCAGAACAAGCTATACATTGCAGATAAGCATCTCGTTAGCAACTAAATTATCTTAGTGTTTCAGAGATACAATTCCAGATGATATTGCTGACTGAGCAATTATACTTACTGGCAAAACTTAAGCTTGGCTTTTGGCGACCATTTTCAAAGCAAAGCAAACCAATCTGTGAATTATGTGAGGTTAGAAAAGTTCCTTTGTGAAAATAAAACATTTTCATCAGTAAAGGAATTCCATCTTCTAATCTAGGGGTGGCCAAACTTTTTGTGCCGCAGGCCAGTCATGTGGTTGAGTGGGCCAGTCATATTGTTCCTTCCACTGTAAAACACATCCACAGCTGTCATATACATGTTTATGACAGCCACGGGTGCATTTACACCAGTGTTGTGTGCACACATGGGCACATTTTACTTATGCTTCCAGTAGCAGTGTGGGCCAGATGATTTGACACCATGGACTGTATTTTGGCCATCCCTGTTCTAATTTAACTGTAAGGTATAGCTTGGCTTTTAGATACTGCCTGTGGACTGCTACTCCTGCTGTGGACTACATCTTGTGCTGTCTAACTACTCATCTATGTATCTTCATACTTAGTCATGTTTAGAAAAACAACAACATTGAAATAAAAGATTATAAAGTTATTTATGGAAAACAAGTCCATTCCATTTCAGTACATCTTTTCTGAGTATGATTAAATCTTCTAACCCAGTAATAAACCCACCTGTATACATCTCTCCATTCCTCTATCTTTCCATTATTACTTCTTAGGACACAGTCACTTGTAATATCAGTGGTTCCACCACTACACAGATTTTAAAAAGAAATGGTGCAACAATAGATGCTACAAAAAATTAATTATACATTCACAGTTCATAGATTATATCTTCTTCCAAAATAGTCTGTTCTTGTTTTGTTTTTAAATGTGCTATCACCTATGGAGGGTCCCATGAAGCACAGTGAGGAGGAGGTTAATTTGTTTGAATTATTCATTAAACTATTATTTCAGAACCAATTTATAGTAATCCTAACAGGCTTCTCAAGTCAAGTGAGATATTTAAGGAGTAGTTTTGTATTCCCCAGTGAGTTTCCATGGCTGGTGGAGTGGGGCAGGAGATTCAATCCCTGGTCTCCAGAGTCCTAGTCTTTTACTCTGTTCTTGCATCTGGACAATATCTTGAGCTTTCAGGGCAGATGACATGCACTAGAATAGAAATAAATTAATGAACAGTGTTCATTTAGTAACTCCAGGAAACAACTCTTGAAAAAACAAGGAAGGGTTTAAAATTTAGTTGTGGGCAAAGGATATGAAACCTTTTGATATAAACATGAATGGAAATACCTCTATTGATGATCAAACATGTGAAGCAAGGGGTTAGCTCCTCATTAGATTACTTTTAAAACATTTGTATAATGACTCTGAAATAAATCTATTACTACAGATTGTGCAGACTAAAACTGGCAAAAAAGAAGGTGAAAATGAGATGAGGTTTTTCATAATAAAATGGCAAATAAATGAAGTTATACTTGGCATAGGATGCCTAACATTTAGGCTAATAACATTTTTGTTATGTGAGGATATCAGGCAAATAGATTTCACATCCCCCTGCCAGCTAATCCAAACACCATTAGAGCCAGTGATTTTAATGGATTTTGGTGCAAATCCTAATTAAACATAAATCTTATACCTTCAATTAGTCTACATATTTTTGTCCATATTAGTGAAGCAATTGCTTCCCAAGGAGATAAAGCGTTTGCACTTCAGCAACTCAGACATGACAAGGAAACAGAAAGAGCTTATGAGAGCTCAGTTATAACATTATAGAACATCTCTTTAGCTGTTTCATTATAAGTCTAGTTTTCAGTGATTTATAACTGATTCAGAAATGGTTTCTTTTACGTGCCTTGTGTAGCTTATTTCTCTGTCTGAGCATATAGCATCTATGCTATCTCAAGCAAAGGCTTGAGATAAATTCTAGATGCTTTGCAGCATTCTTTCCCCTCTCCCTCAGTTCAGCTTTTGGAAGAGAAGTTTTTCAAAAGTTGCACCCTCTATTTCGTTTGCTCAGCAAGAGAACTGAAACATTTTAATTCAGCATTTTATATTTATTTATTGTTTAGATTTATATCATCACCCACTCACTGTGGCGATGCAGGGCAGCTTACAGGCAGTAAAATAACAGTCACAGTATAGCTGAAATAATGGTAATATAAACAAAATCATTCGGGCAGTTGTTTAACTGATTAGTTACATTTATATTATCTCTAGTCCAACAAGTTCAGGCTGACATACGTATCTCACTTCCTCCCCACTTTATCCTCACAGCCATCATATTAACTATATGAGACTCTGGGTGTGTTCATATTGTTAAAAACTCCTACATCTGCACAGGTTAGGGACTGAATTAAAGATCATCATTAATACGATACACAGCCAAACTCACAATATTTTGGTTGTGAAGTAGTTTATTTTAAAGCACTTTTCAGAAGTCCTTTTATTTTACATCAGTTTGGGCTGTGTGCCTCTGTGCATTGGTGCTTATCTGGGATTTTCCAGATAAACTTGTGGAGACAGCAAAGATGGTTTCCACCTGATCATCATAGGCCCCAGCTGATTGGTGGTGTAACAGAAGGAACCTTTCTCTCTGGTAGGCCCCAACGTTCTTCTAGATCGAACTTCTCTGGCTGGACAACCCAGGCCTCGGATAAGTGTAGAAAATATAGCATTAGGCCAAATAACCACTCCAAGTTTCTTCAAGAAATATATTGAAAGCATTGAAAAATACAGGATGCAGTTCATCAAAAGATCAGCAAGCATTTCAAAGCAGAAATTAACCATTTAAGGTTCCAGGGAAAGCACTCCAGCCCCCCATCCTTCCACAAGTCTCATATTTTGCAGAATGCCTGCACAGCATTCCCTAGAGAGCAAAAGCTGTGTGTGTGTGTCACTGGGTTACACCTCTGGCCCTCCTCCTTAGGGAATCCATCCCATGATCTTACAGCAAGGGATGTCAATCACATATTCACTTTCATTTCTGCAATTCCATATGGTTAAATTGTTTTGAATTCTTCCTTCTACTCCAGATCCAGAATGGCCATTTTAACTGTACTAAAACTCAGTTAAGTGTGTAAATAGCAGTGTCTCCACTGTCACTGTAGATCACTCCCACTAAATCAGCAGAGATAGGTTGCGGCTGATTGGCTAAGATCAGCCTCAGACTATTAAGGATACACACAGCAGTGTGGCATCAAAATAGTTGTTCCCTGTGAGACGATAAATGTGGAAAAACCAAGAAAGTCTCATGCCAAAATCCTTGAAATCTCAGTCCAATAGTCTAATTATGAAGGTGATGAATTACTGCTAAATAATTCTTCATTTTCTGTAAGGTTTATTTCTCTAAACCCTAAGAGACACCTCAATGAGGAATTTAGCTGCCTCACACAGTTCTTCACCCCATCCAAGAGCCAAATGATGGATTCTTTTCCCCTTTAAATTTTGACTGATTGTTAGGAAAGACACAAACAAACAATTTAAGATTTTAAATTGTCATGTGTCCATAAAACATTTTATATACTTCCCCGTAGCGCTTAGTGCACTCTCTAAGCAGTTCACAAGTCAATTACCAGTTTGCCCCCAACATGCTGGGTACTAATTTTGCAAAACTCAGAAGGTTGGGATTTTGAGTCAAACTTGATACCTGGTCAGGATCGAACTCATAATGTTATGGCAGCAGCATAGCAGTTTAACCACTGTGCCACCAGAGCTCATTAATTAGCAGTCATTCTGGATTATTTCCTTCTATTTGTTTGTTTAAGACAAAAAAATTAAATGCAAAAATAGTTCTAGAGTGCAGAGAATTCTTCAACACTTATAGATGAAAAGAATGGTATTTTTGAGTGGATACTGTAGACTTTAGGTTCATTTCACTTAATTAGAATTAAGTGATGTGCCACGATACACAGAAAGTGCTTCCTAGAAGATTATGGTATTTTTGAACCACAATCGGGCATACCCTTGGTAACGGCAACCTTGTGTTGCCAGCTAATCTTTCTCACACTAGGTCAGGTGAAAGGAACTTCAGAATGAACTCACCAAAAGGTGGATTCATTTTGGTGGTTTCATGTCTGGCCTAGACACGGAAAAGTGATGTGCCTGTCAGCTGTCTTGGCTCTATGGTCCTGGAGCTATGATAGAGAGATAAATAATTGACAAGATTCCTGTTGGTCATGACCAACTCATAGGGATGTATGTGACTAGCACTTTAGTTATTAGTTGCTTTCAACTTACCAATGTCTGCATTTACTCTTAAGTCACCTTTACTCAAAATCCAGTCATATCTGACTCTAGGGTTCAGTGCTCATTTATGTTTACAGCCAGAGAGCCAGTGCTGCATCTGTAGATGTTTCTGTGGACATGTGGCAGGCATGCCTTTACACTGGAGTGCGTGGAATGCTGTTTCCCTTCCCACTGAAGTGGTACCTATTTATCTACTTGAAATTTCTTGCTTTCAAACTGTTAGGTTGGGAGAGCTGGGAGAGTGATGGGAACTCATTTCATCGTACAGTACTCGGGTCTTGAACTGCTGACCTGCCAACCTTCCAGTTGTCACATTCAGTTTCTTAACCAGCTTGAAAAGGTTGGGAATCCCTGCATGATAGCAAAAGTAATTTACTACATTTACTAAGAAATCTTCAGTCTCCCTGCCATGCGACTATTATTGAAAACTCCTGCCAGCTTTATTGGAGGCTGTTACACCTACTGGTTAGAGACTGTTTGTGTAACAGGGAATCACAAAGGCTGTTGCTACTATGGCTTTCTGATTTTCTCTTCCCATTGGTTTTGAGAAGAAAATCCAAAAGTTTAGAATGAAAATTACACTTTTAAACATTAAGTTGGGGCTTGTCATGAAATACTAATTAGGTGAAATAATACATCTAAAAATAAGTTGGGAGTTGTAATGAATAACTAATTAAATGAAATAATGCATGGAAAATAAAGTAAAATTGTTATTGGGATTTCAATAAAATGCAAATGTATTTTTGAAAGTTGGCTTGATTATGATTTTATTGAGGATAAATTATTGCTGTTGGAGAGCATATTAAAATATGTTTACAAAAGGTAGTAACTAAATAAGTAATTTTAAACATAAAGACAAATTTAAAATTAAATAACACCATATATTTACTCACAAAAGTGTTAATAAATGTTTTAATGTCATAAATTGTATTTGTGTATCTATATTAAATTTTAAATAGCATAGGTTGTAAAGCTACCATATTTTTTTTAAAAGGTTTTAAATCACTGTTTCAAAATGTTGCTGATGGCGGTGGGAAGCTGTTTTGTTGTGCTTGCTTGTCTGTCATTTTGCTTGAACACACCCTTCTCCCGTTGACCCCTGCATTTGGTGCATAAAAACCATGCCTGTGAGTTTCACTCCTTGTCTGAAGCAGTGGACTTGATCCACAAAAGCTAACAATAAAAATATAGCAGTTAGTTTTTAAAGTGCTACAGTGTTTTTTATTTAGTTTTGTTTATTTTATTTTATGATATGTTTCAATAAAGTTCTGTGACCAAGCTTTCATACTTTCCAATATTAAAAACAGCCCTTTACCCTACTGAATATATGTACTCCTGAGTCTAAGGATTCAGGCGAAGAATGTCTGTTTAGGCAAGAGCACACCAAAGACATGCATGGCTAAAGCCAGAATAATCCTACAACACAACAGATAAATTAAACAAGAATAATCTAAAGGATGGCCATAAACAAGTCCTAATTGAAACCAGCAGAGTCCATGGAAAGAGCAAATAAGTGTTTGTCTTGACTGTTGAATAAACTAGGTTTTGAATTGGATTTTTGTTGAAGGTCATGTGGTATTTGAGTCAGTGTAGATATTCAATGTGAAACTGTCTGATGTTTTTTTCTGAATAGCATATTGATGCATGGGATTGTTTCTCAATCACTTCTGCTTAAAACGAAATGGCAATTCTGCTATGTGTGCTGCATTTTGTTTATGTTGTACTGAAGTCATCATTCCTTGTTTAAAGAATGAATCTTCAAAATTTGTGAGTCCAATCCTGCAAGCATCAAGTTACCCCTGGGGAACTGATCCTGCTAATACTGGAACTCCTCCAGAGCCCTCCTCCATATCACTGGCTGCTGTTTTCTGTGGCCCCACTGTGTTCTTTGAAGCATATTGTTTGGCCTTATGATTACCGTATATACTCAACTGTAAGTCATCCTGAATATAAGTCAAGGTACCTAATTTAGACCTATAAAACTAGGAAAATAGATTGACCTGAGTATAAGTCAGGGGTGGAAAATGCAGCAACTGCTAATGAGTTTCAGTCATTAAAATACATGAAAATGTAGTACAATTAACTTATTCAGACATGTGTCTAGGTATGTTTTCAAATTTTTATGGTAGTGTTAGTGCTTTTTTTTTTTAATGTATGTTTGAATTTGCACCACCACGGTTTTTGGACCCTCGGGGTTGTTGACCCGAGTATAAGTCGAGTCCCTTTTTTGGATCTCATTTTGGAGGCTAAAAAACTAGACTTATACAGTAAAACCTCATATAACACTAAAACCTGGTTCCACAAGTCTTCGTGTTATATGATTTTTAGTGTTATCTGATCCTCTATGGGATCCATAGAGATACATTGTAACCACACAGGCTTTCGCGGTTGTTATCTGAAGCATCCCATAGGATCTTAATGTTATCTGATGCAATTCTTCCCCCCAGATTCCTTGATGTTATGCGATTTTCGTGTTATTCGATACTAATGTTATATGAGGTATTACTGTACTTGCGTATATACAGTATATCTTCTGTTCAACATCCATATTTTAGACATTTTAAAAGTTTAGTTCAAATGTTCCAATGCTTGAATTAAATGAAATTAATCAGCTAAATGTAGGTGTCTTTGTGCATTGGGGTGGAAAAGTGCTTTCTTATAATAATGAAAGAGAAAAATTAAGAATGATGTTGGGTGGGTGATGCCAGCTCTGAAAAGTCATCAGACATTCTTATTGGGTAGTGCTGCTTTGGTCAAAAACAGCTTGAAATCTATCACATCTATGAACCTGCCAATTCACCATGAACTGCAGGATGAAACCATAATATGGCAGATCAAAAGCAATCATGGTGATTCAGTGGCTATTGTGCACTTGAAAGATGAAAACCCTCAGTAATCATTGTCAACAGTTTATTTTAATTGCAAAGATTTCCACTGATTTTAATTTTTCAAATCTGTGTAAAAGTAAGACCCATCTATTTATTTATTTATTAAAAAAACACTACAATTGTAAAGGAAGATGAACAAAGAACAGGGAAGAGTGGAGAAATGCTTGTGAATGTTTACTAAGTTTATCCAATCTTTAGAGGTCCTGCTGCCTCACAGAAGAGTTGCAAATGAATAGCAGTGTAAAGGGATTCAGATGAAAGGCAGAGAAAAAGAACATTCATGACACTAATACAATATGAGCTAAGATTGTGCTATGCTCTAGATTTCTGAAATGGTGTGCCACAGCAAGGCTTACAAATTGTAGTTTCTTAACAGAATCATCCAGCCATTCTTTCTTTAGTTTAAGTGACTGAAATTCAGCAAACAGAATGAAGTTATATGTGGAAACAAGAATAAAGATTAAATGACTGGCTTTATTACTTGCTTATTCACACATTGCTTGTTTTCATCTTCCATGTCTGGGCCAGACGTGAAACTACCAAAATTAAGCCATCTTTTGGTGAGTTCATTCTGCAGTTCCTTTCACCTGACCTAGTGTGAGATATATGTTTTGTTTTTCTGTTATTTGAATAATTATATTTCTGTTATTTAAGTAGTGAGGACTGAAATTCTGTTATTTTAAGGGAGAAAATATTAAAAATTTTAATTATCCATCATTGGACAACTATGATTTAACCAGCATTAGAGAACACTTTTACCCTCCAGATGTTCCAGACTATAAACCATACACTTCCTTGCAATTGGTCATGGTGAAAAAACTTTTAGGATTTGAACTCTAAAATTTCTAAAAAGGCTGAAGTTTCCCTACCTCCTGAACTGCACTCTTGTGATAAAATTAAGTTGGATTGGTAATTTATACAAGAGATTCCCCAGTCAACATCTTAACTTATCAACAGATATAGAGCTTCTGTAGGAAGTTTCAGTTGCATATACATTATGTATGCTACATGATTAAAAAAAAATAGTATTGTCAGAATGTATTTTTAATAAAACATGGCCTGAAGGCATTTATTTAAAAAAGCAATTAAATAGCTGTTAATGTTTCACCCAAAGATGGTCAGTCGGAGCAGGATCAAGGGGAAATGGTGAAAACAGCTCTGGAAAAGGCAATGAGAAGGAAATTCTAAATAAGGACTTCAGCAACAGCTAAATTTTACTCTCCACCTCCCAATCACTGGAAACAGAAGCAGAGTAAAAAGAGGGTGCACTGTGTAATCCTCTCCCAAAAGATATAAAAGCAGGCTTCTCATAGCATAAATTTAGCACTCTAGCTTCAGCTAGTCCGCCCAAAACATGAAGGATGAACAATCTTGCTGTCTGGGAATGCTAGCATGTCAAAGAGATGTTCACTAAACAACCAGTAACCTTATGCTGGTATATAGGTTTCTTTTTCTCCTTTTTTTGGTACGTTTATACAATTTTCTTATTTTTTTAAAACCTAAAAAAACTGTTATTGTAACTATGGTAACCCATGATTTTACTTTTCTTTTTCATTGATGTGTTTCATTTTGACTGAAATAGTCAGGTGTAGTCTCCGTAGTTTAAGTACTGAGATTGTCAAGTCTTTTAAATGATTTTTCACTTGTGCTTTGATTAAAACATTAGATCAATGTGCTGCAATTTATAAGCTGTGTTAAGTAACTGAATAGCTGAGAGTACAGGCCTTTGACAGTGATATACAGAATGAACGGAATCGTGTTCTCTTGTGTTTTTTTCTCTGTTGTTTTCAGAACAGTGGTCCATCTGGCTCACAAGTGGCAAACTGCGGAATATAAACATGATGTATTATTTCTCATTCTGTTAATATATAAAAGATGCCTTGCCACAGATTGGTAGTGAACAATACTTTCTCTGTGTTAGTCATATCAGCATAAACATCTTAAGTAAGTGGAATTAACAGCTATCTGCTTTTGTTTAAATTTAAATTAATTTTGTTAGTCTGAACTGTGTGTCAACATACTCTATTAAAGAAGTTACATTTTTTCTTTGTTATTTTGTTTGCTGATAGATCTCTATGTAACTTCTTCAGTTGAGTACATTGACACACAGTTCAGAATTGCCAAGTTAATTTAAATAAATAAATAAAATGCAAATACCTGTTAATTCCACTTAAGCCATTTTGTAAGTTTTATTAAGTTAGGGACCATATTGTAAATTCATATATTATTGCTATAATTGGTTAGTTAATTAAGTTACTCAATCAGTTACTCAGTTAAGTTACTCATATTTACTCTGTTAAGTACTATATTTGCTGGCATATAAAACTCACTTCCCCCTTTAAAATACACTGGAAAATGGTGTGCATCTTGTACTATATACAGCCCTGGTCGTACAGCCCCTGTCGTCCGGGCGTTTGCCCCGCCGCCTCGACCGTGCGGGCAGGTGAGGATTCCTCTGCCTCTCCCTCCCCCCGATTCCTTCCACCTGGCTGGGGGGGGAATAAAGGGCCATTGGCAGGAGCCTGGCCAAAGAAGCAGCCCCGGTCTTGCGGGCGTTTGCTCCGCCACCTTGACCGTGCGGGCAGGTGAGGATGCCTCCGCCTCTTCCTCCACCCAGATTCATTCCACCTGGCTGGGGGGGGGATAAAGGGCCATTGGCAGGAGCCCGGGCGAAGAAGCAGCTCCAGTCGTGTGGGCGTTTGCCCCGCCACCTTGACCGTGCAAGCAGGTGAGGATGTCTCCACCTCTCCCTCCTCCCCAATTCCTTCCACCTGGTGGGGGGGGGCTAAAGGGCCGTCGGCAGGAGCCCAGCTTAAGAAGCAGCCCCGGTCATGTGGGCATTTACCCCGCCGCCTCGCAGCTGTGCGAGGCCGGTGCCAACATAAGAACTTCACTCCCGACCCGGAGCGCGGCATAAATTCCATTGGGAATAGATTGCAACTTGGCAATAAGAAGGTGTTATATTATAGTACCTCTGATGTATTTTTTAGGATGTCCTGATGTTTTGTAATTTGTAATTGTTACTGGAGATTTTCGGGATGTATTTGGATATGTTTTGTGATGCTATTCTTGCTATGTGATATTTGTAATTTGCTATGTAATATATGTAATTGTTTTTATGCTATGGAATTTGCTATGTAATTGTAACTGTTTCCTCTGTGAGCCGCCCAGAGTCCCTGTGTGAATGGGGCGGCATATAAATCGAAATATACAATACAATATATATAGTGGCCTATAGTGGGCTATTTTGGTAATAGTGGGGTGTGTCTTATACACCAGAAAATATGGTAATTGCAAGTTTCTCTTTGTTGTTGTCAAGTACAGTAGAACACAGCAGAATGAAAAACTGTTCCACGGAGCTCTTCACTATATGGTTTTTTTCGTTATGCAGTTCCCTATGGGAGATGCCCCACATAACGGAAAAAAACAAGTTCGTTAACCAGGGTTCCCATTAAGTGTGTATACCCCGGTTACCAAAAACCCTGCATAACAAAAAATAATAATCATTATGTAAGGTATCACCATTGCTTCGTTGTGCACATTTTTCGCTATATGATGTGTTCATTATGCAAGGTACCACTGTATTTAATCACATTGTATTGTGATAATGGTTACACTACAACATAATTACTCGAGTTAACAATTTATGTAAGCAAGTATTTTCTAATACAGTAATACCCCAGATAATGTTATGACTTGGTTCCACAAGTCATGACGTTATCCGATTTTTAGCGTTGTCCGATGCATGTCCTGAGTCAGCGTATGCTGAGTGGGCGGCATACAAATTTAATAAATCAAATCAAATCAAATCAAAATACCATTGCATTGTTGTGAATTTGTTTAATGTGGATCCCAGCTTGCCATGAAGTGGAGCCATTTCCTGCAGCACATATGAAATGAGACATGAAGGATTTAACACCGGGTCTGCAATGGACTGCCACAGCCTTGAGGATATGATCAAGGTGCACCTTCACAGCCAGTCCATCTGGCATGGCCTCTTTCGCCTCCATGTCTGTTGATTATCTCTCAATAATTGCATAAAATGATTATAATTCATTTTTAAAAGGAGGTACACCTGAATGTGAATTATGCCAAAAATTCTGGGAGGGAAACATTTTCTTTGGATAATTTTGAATTTTGACAAAGAACCTGGAATATCAAGGGTAGAGACTACTGTGCAGTTTACATAGGGGACACTAGTTCCCTGCCTTGGCCTTGGCAAAATCTGCCTATCACAGTTTGTTCAATAAAATATGCCATCTAATATATGTTCTTCTCTGAAACTAGCACAATAGTTAATGCTTTCAAGCAAAAGCAGCTAATGAAGGATTAACTTACTTTAAATGTGAAATAGAAAAACAAAAGTTGTCATAATGTGTATGTTTAGATGAATGGGATTCAACAAAAGATGGGGAAACCAACAGTGATGACTTAATTTATTGCAATCTTTAAAAATTAATTAGAAAACATACAATGAATATATTTTTAAACCATGACCTATTAATGGATTCCTATTCAAATCAGATATCTATAAACAGATAGGAGAAAACATATTGTAACTTGTTGAATCCCTGAGAGGTAGAGAGTGAACATGGCTGTCTGAATGAATCCATGGCTCTGTTCTTTCAAGATTTTTTTTATATTTAATAAGATGAAACCTTTGATCAGTTCTTGTATTCGAACCAGAAAATGCATTTTACAAGACTAGGTGTTATGCATTTAGCATTGTGACTGAAGTTTAATGTTATACTGTACTTTCATCCACGAAACCCTCACCCTTCTGCCACCTCAGTTGTCTGCATGACCCCTTTGTCTTTGAAACCATTCATGCTTGTCATAAAGTTACCATGGGAATAGAATCAAATAATTGAACACAAATTCAAACACAGCCTTCTTGACCTCATAAATGAATTCATTCTGGTGGCAGCCTTTGACAAGGCTGTACTTCATCAAAAGTTATTGGTATGTGTGTGATGCTTTGTTTGCATTGGTACTAGGCCTTTATTGGAAAATACCAAGTGATCTGGTCCAATGGACAAATGACATGTGAAAAGCCAGTTTAGGAAGGGGGGGATGGAAGCCTGTGAGTAAATATTGACATTTCAAGGCTGGGCATTTTAAGGTCAGGAGGCTCTATGAAGACTAGAGAATGCTGAGCTATATCTGCAACATTAATTGTTCCTCAGGCCCTATCTTAAAGACACCTAGATGTCAGGAATAGAGAGATCAAAAAGGGAGAAAACCAGAAAAAGCAGCAAGAAGATGGATGCTCAAATGCATCTCTGGCTACCATATAGGGCATAAAATACTAGCTGCCTGGTAAATGGAATGCTGGGAACAACTTCATGATGCTGACTCAGCTTCTTCAAGGCCAAAGCAACAGGCCAGTATGGAGATGAAATCACAATGTGTAGACTCCTGGAAATTAGTTACTCCATGAGCTAGGGATGTTTCTTATACAGAGGTACAACGCCTAAGGTTACGTTAACCCCTGAACTAGAGAACTGTTCTGCATAGGCTGTGGTCCCACCATGTTACTTGCCAATGAAGATCTTGTGGTTAGCAACTGAGGAAGAAAGCAGAGGAGCCAATCAGAAAACAGGAAATGCTGAGGATGTCTATGGAACAAAAAGGCACTGCATACCAAAAGAAGTGTCCTCCTTCCTTTCCCCTCAGTCCTGTCTCCATTTTTTTTTGTTCCTGAACCCTTTCCTCTTTTTAAAGGTAGGTGGACTTTCATTCTCCATGACCCATCCTTCTCCCTACCAACTCTCCTATGGATCATTTCCAGAATCCCCCATCTGTTGAACCTACTCATTCAGATCTACAGGACCAAGCCTTCTGCATCTCTGCACTGGATTAGGTAATTGAAATATTTTAGTTTCTGTTTTAATCATATTTTAATTTGTCAGCTTTGCTGCCATATAGTTGAGAACTTTTTGACCTGCTTCTAAAAGTCAGGGTTGGAGTGAATTTAGGTAGTGCTAGATAACATTGTAAGTGTCTGCTCATTTAATAGGTTTTGATTTTGCATACCACAAATATCTTGTGCAAAGAGTTAATTCAGTTTGTTCCGGTTAGAACAAATTTAGATAGCTTTTATAGGAACAGAATCATAGTCTGCTTTGCCTGGGAAAATCCCTGTCAATATCAATTGGTTTGATATTGTGAATGTTGTTATTCTCTTCATGGAATATTGCTGCTAAAATTTATATTTGAACACGTTTCATGGTTTTTAACTAACAAAAGACATTTATAAATTTCTCTCTATTCTTTGTAATATCTTTAAATAAACTTTTCTATTAATTGTAACTGCAAATATTCTCTGGTTAATGCTCTTTCTTACTGTGGTAAAAAGGACCTCATTTTCATTTATTATAGTGCCCTGTATTTGAAAGCAGATGTCATTGGTGGGACATCAGGCTTTTAAAGTGGGTAAGAGAGCAATTTGCAAAAGATATGCTGTCACATCTGCTTTGCCATTTCAATCATAGGGCACAGATGCCCTTTTCAGCATAGATTAGAAGGGTAGCAGGTATGGACAGGATCTCAAGGAAGGTACATTTGGCAGAATCTGGACAATTGGGCAAATTCATAGTGACACGATCAGAACACTAGGCTGAAGTGCAGCAGAACGAGGAGCCTACAGTCATTTGTTTAGGCAACTGTGAGAACCCAATTGTTAACACTGGTTGGGTTCCACAAATCATGAAATTCAGAAGCACAAGTAAGTAATATATTCCATGGATACCTTGGGCTATAATCAGCCTTAAATAATTTGACTTGGGTTAGAAACAAACCAGTGGTAGGATTCAAACTTTTTTACTAGCTACTCTATGGGCATGGTTTGGTGGGCATGGCCAGGAGGAGGGCCCTGTGTTGCATCCGAATTAGGACTACTTTATTTCAAAACTTGGATGGGTGGGGCCAGCCAGAATTTCTGCTACCAGTTCTGGAGAATTGGGGCAAACCTGCTGATGCCCACCACTGAAACAAACCCAAGCAGGCCTCCCCAGTAATTGATTGGTAGGAGGGAAGGCTGGCAAGGTAGGCCATGGCATGATAGATGCTTGAATGAAGCATAAGTCCCTTGACTCATATTATGCATCACCTTTAGGTCCTACCATAGGGACACAATTTACAGTAAAACCTTGCATAAAGAGCACCTCACTTAGAGACTAACTCACTTAAAGAGCAGAATTTTCTTTGAATGGTTGCCTCATTTAAAAACTAAAACCACTAAAAACTCACTTAACAACTAAATCAGGGTTCACAATCCCCCCCACCAGAAGTCACAATTGGTCACTTACAATGGTGTTTCACTTAAGGAGCAAACTTGCTTAAAGAGCAATCCCATGGAACACATTGTGCTTTTTAAGCGAGGTACCACTGTAAATCATTCAAAATATTGGTGAATCAGTTTTTACTCCATCTCTCATGTCTCACATTTTTATTTCCTGATGGTTAGGCAACAAAGAATGAGAAGTTGTTCTTTCCATCCTAAGAACCCACACATACATGAAGATTGCACAGTTTCTCACTTCCTTCAGTAATTTGATACTGTCATTTTTGTACTGCTAACACCATGTTGAATTTCTTGCACATTCATGCAGAAAAATACATTGGGTTTAAATTGTAGCTTAAATGAAAAGCTATTCTCAACTCTCCATCGAAACTGGTTCCGCTTGCACTGAAATTCACTTATCAATTTAACATGTTCTTGAAATAATCACATACTTTATTATTTAAATAAACTTATATTTACACAGAAAATAAATAAGCATATCTTAAAAGAAAATTAATTAATGCACTCATTTAAAAAAACTTGAGTAAAAGAAAAAATTGAATCCATGAACTATGAAATGGAAAATTCACATGGTTATTGGTGTTTAGGAGGCCGCTGTAACCACACCAAAGCTGTTATTGTTCTTTCCTCACCTTTGGTACATGCCTACTGAAACAAATGCTTATTTAAGGCAATGTTTATCTGCATAATTACCTTTTCCCCTCTAGTTGGGACATGATTTCCTGGTCATCATGACAAGACAATAAGGAAACCATTCACAGTATATATCTTTATATGTCATTTCCTACCTATGGAGACACCCTGAGGGAATGTTTAGTGCCCATGTAATTTTGAGGCTGGTGGATTAAGACCACAATTTAGAAGTAAGTCATTCTGCTGCTGCTAGAGACAAAAGAATGCTGTGTCAGAAATTAGTGGTCCATATTTCTCATTGGGCAGGATAGTCAATGAAGTTTAGATCACAATAAAAAAAATAAAGAAATTAACAGTACCTTTCAGAATTGAAAAGGAAGGTTGTTGCTTTATCAAGACATTATCGTGTACAACAAGAGTGCAAAATCTGCCTACATTATTCTCATTGTAATGGACTAAGTCCCATAACTCTGCTGTTAAGGCATTAAAACAAAATCCAGCTCTATAGCAGCTCTTTTAATTAGGTAACCATAAGCACAGTTTTACAAGGCAATGCAGATTACATTTAACCTTTTCTCAGAAGCACAAGTATGTGACCCATACTTTGTGACATATGGGTCACTTAAAGAAGTGCTTTTAATCTTGGTGCCATTTTCCCCAATATTATTGTATCTCCAGAGGAGCACTGCGATGTGGGGTGGTGGAAGATGAGAGTGTAAAAAAATGTATATATGATAATGTTATTGGATAGAGAGAATATTGTTGGTACAGCCTTCTTGTAACCTGGCAGATTTGTCTTACTTGATATAAATTGTTTCAATTTTGTATTATTCCAGTAGATCAGACTTAGTCTGCTGGCTGGCAAAGGGAAAGATACTCTCAGCTTGGAAGCATATGATCTATATGTTAATTATTAATAATTTATCAGACATTAGATCCATGAGAAGACACTCTCTAGCAGCATCCTGAGGGGAAAGCAATGTGTGATCTGTCTTATTGCACAGAGGTCAATGCATGATTCACTGAATAAATGCTACCTGAAGGAAGATGTAACATCATTACTTGTTACTTGTTAGTGGGTTTTTTGCTTAAGCACTAAGAGCCAATGTCATTACTTTGTTTTGACAAGAACAAGGTGGTTTTTGCATAATACATAATGTTTTTTACCTCATGGTATTACAGGCAAATCCAAACTAGTTTGTTTTTAGAAAGTGTGGGAAGCGTCTTTTTACCAAAAATGGAATTGTGTTGGATTTGTGGGGTGAGGGTCTTTTTCTATCAATCAGTCAATCAGACTTCTTTTAGCTGTATACACTAAACCTATTAAATGAAAAACACTTGTTTCACATTGAGCTTTTTACACAAAAATGTTGTGAACAGAATAGGACACCTTTTTGACCCTTTCTCATACTGAATTGAAGACCTCTGGCAAGGATTATATAATTGTGCACAGGCTCTCAGACCAAGATGGGAAAGAAGAGAGATATGTTGAAAACAATCCTTAAACATGTATCTATGTAGCAATTATCATCTGAAGAAAGACAAAGAAACTAACAAACAAACAAAACTGGCAGTTTTAAAAAAGTTGTGTAATTCCAAGTCTCCTCAATAGTGTCTCGAATTGACCTTAGCAATGGGGAAGATTTATGTGCAGGAGATATTTCAACAGCTTTACTGCAGAGTAACTTAACCTTCTTGCTTATTGGTACTCTATACGCTGTTGAGGGAATTAGTTAAACATTATTATTATTATTTTAAAAAACCCACTTATTTCAAGGCAAATTATATATCATATTAATTCCAGTGGTGAAGTATGTTCCTAATTCTGGAGAGTTTAATAAAGCATAATTGGGACTGGAATATGCATCCATTATTTATACAAATTATTTATATGTATGCATCAAACCAAGGAGGAAAAGCAAAATCTGGACTGAAGTCCTATTTATACTAATTTTCACACTGTTCTACTGTTATACCTTAGGATTTATTTCTAAGTAAATATGCAGACAACCAATCTATTTATTGTCATTATTTTAACCACCTATCTCACACACCTAACACAAAATCAGAATCAAACAGCATATCCCATGAACAACATGCATGAGTGCATACATGCACAAACACATCAAATTTAATTGTGTCTGTCTTTCAACCAGAGGACTTGAATTAAAATGCTCTCTCTATCAGTTGAAGGGAGCATGTAGATCAACAGGAAACCATAGGCAACAATAGGTAACCAAAGACCAGCAAAGTGTTCCTCTAAAAGAAAAAAAATGTGCAACAGAGAGTTGTGATGCTGCATTACTATCATTTAAGGCAGGGGTCATCAACCTTTTAAAGGCAGGGGCTGATTCATGGCACCTCAGAGGGGGTGGATTGGTGGTTCTACCACCCTGAGCCCTCAATCCCCCATACTCTGAGACCCCCAACCTTGAGCTCCTATACTCCACCACACCCTGAGCCCCCCTCCAACACACCCTGAAACCCATCACTCCCCACCACCACAAACCCCACACACTGTCCCCACGATGAGCTCCCCACTCCCCCACCATGAGCCTTTACCATGCCCCCACTCGAGGTCCCCCACTCCTCCCACCATGACCCCCACACTCTACCCACAGCCTCTTTGATTACTGGCCTGGAGGAGCTGCATAGCATTGGTGAAGAAGGGTTCCAGACTGTCCGTCTTCCCTGCATTCTTCCCTGTTCTGAGTGCCCGATCGCTGGTTTAGTTGGGGAGAGAATTGGGGGGGGGGGGCTGCTCGCAAACCAAACTGGAGATCTGAACATCTGATTGCTGGTTTGGATGGGGAGAGAACAGGGGCGCAAACCCTCCTCCCCAACCAAACCAGCACTCTGATGCTCAGAGCACCGGTTTGGTTGGGGGGGAGACCAGGTGTGTGCGCCCTCACCACAACAAAACTGGTGCTTGCTTCGATCCATCTGCCCCTTTAGAAAGACCATCAGGGATTCCATGCATTGAATCTCTGCTGCCCTTTCCAAGGAGTCAGGCAGATTGCCCCTATTCCGTTTTTTAAAATTTATTTATTTATTTATTTATTTATTTATTTATTTATATTTGTTTATCACCCTCCTTCCCAAAGGGACCCAGGGCGATTTCCAACAATTTTAAAAACAGTTAAAAAATTAAAAACTTTAAAAAGCTTAAAAACTTAATTAAAAGCTAGGTATTATAACTTGGACATAAAGGGGGTAAAACCATCCAACTGGCTGGGGAAATTGAACCATCTACTCCACAGACCAGACCTGCCAGCCAGGTTTTCACTCCTTTTCTAAAGGACAGCAACTCCGTCTGCAGGCATAGCTCTATCAGGAGGAGGTTCCACAGGGCCAGAGCAGACACCGAGAAGGCCCTCCTTCTAGTGCCAGAGAGATGTGCCTCCCTGGCTGATGGCACAACCAGAGAGCCTCTCCGGTCCGCTCTGGTGTAGATATCCTTGGGACGATGTGATCTTTAAGTAACCTGGACCACTACCATAAAGCGCTTTAAAGGTAATAACCAGCACCTTGAATTGCACCTGGAGGCAAACTGGAAGCCAGTGCAGTTCCCTCAGAAGTGGTGAGGTACGGGCATAACGCCCGCATACCAACACTACTTGTTGAATATATCCAACAATAGCTAGTGCCAGCTTTGTAATGAAAAGGATAAAACAGTCATCCGTTTAATTATACACAAAAAATGAGTTGAATTGGGGTCAATGGGCTTAGAGTAGTGGTTAAACCCCAGTTAAAACAGCAGTATAGCAATCCAGAGCTGGTAGAAGCACATATACTGGCATCTAGATAATCACAAAATGGGCAGTTAAAATCATGCTTTAAAGCCACATCACACACAACAATCTAGCATTCTTCTTCTAGTTATTTACCCTAAGATTTGCCTGAATGTTATCCCACCTCCTCAAAGCATAGTTCTTCCTTCAGAATGTACCTGAGGCTCTGGGACCTGGTAATCCCATATGAGGCAAGGGGAACATGACAAATGATTCATCACAGTGGGGCTTGCTAAAGTTTTACTAATGTCACAATTTCTGAAGTAACAAGTCATAATTCATTCCACACCTTAAGGCACTACAGAGGTTTAAAAACAGCAAGTGGGGGTATATCTCAGAACAAAGTGAATAGCTAGTTCTACCTATATTTTAAAGAAGCAACTTAGAAGTTTACGAAGACAAAAGCACTTCTCTCAGGTCAAAGCAAAGACCTCAAGAAAAGCAGATATTTTCCTTTCCCTTGAAATAGGTGTTCAAATCAACTGACAACAAAAAGGACAAATAGACTGAATAGCTACAGTTAAACTAGTGATTCTGAAAGTTTGTATAGCTGGTATTCCAGCACACATCAAGTCTTGAAACAGGAATACCATATATGCCGGTGTACGAGGCGACTGGGTAGATAAGACGACCCCCCAACATTTCCACTCAAAATATAGAGTTTGTTATATACTTGCTATATAAGACCACTCCCTCTTCCGCACACCTTCCACACACACAAAAGAGTAAATACAAGAGTTACCGTAGTCTTTAAGGTGCCAAAAGTTTTTTGATGTTGTTTTGTTTAGTCTCTGATATGCTTTGCTCAGAAAACATTACGGTATATTTTTGCGCAGGAAGACCTGTCCTTTCCCCTGATTGGGTGAAGGGGAGCTTGGGGCGGGATCTTCCGGAAGAGACAGAGGAGCCAATCAGGTTGCCGCGGGCGTGAATTTAATGTGGGCGAGTTTGAATGTGAGTTTGAATGCGGGTGAGTTTGAACGCGGGCGAGTTTGAATGCGGGCGAGTTTGAATGTGGTCATGCGGGTGGTTGCCGCGGGCACGAGAAGCAGCCCCAGTCGTGCGGGCAGTTGCTCCGCCACTGGACAAGAACTGTGACAAGAAGGTGGCGGGGAAGGACTCGACGGTCTCCCCGGAGCTGCTGCCCAAGCCCTGGTAAGTATTTGGGAACCCAAATGACGTGCACCCGGTAGACAAGACGACCCCCCACTTGGAGGCATTTTTTTGGGGGTGAAAAAGTCATCCTGTATGCTGGCATATACGGTAAATAGAGAGGGGAAAGCTCCCTACACAGTGTCAGACTGTGGGTTTCATCCACCTGGGGCATAGACCAAATTCACTGCTCCCTGGGCAGGGCCCAGGATGCCGGCGGTGGTGGAAAGTCCTGGCACCCGTACCCGCAGCGGCATCTTCACCCCAGCCTCTAGGAAGTCCAGGGGCAGCAGTGAAGTCCTGCCACTGAAGTGGCCTTTTGTGCCCTGGCCCTGGGCATGGTCCAGGATGCTGGCAGTGGTGGAGGGTCCTGGTGCCCGTCCCCATAGCAGCCTCTTCACTTCGGCCACTAGGAAGTCTGAGGGTAGCGGCAAAGTCCTATTTATTGTGAAATTTTGCCTTCCCCCAAAAGTGCTGCCCGGGGCGGGCCCCATGCCCCCCCTGCTATGTCACTGTCCCTACACCTCTTAAATAGCAGCTGAATCAGTATCCAGAATGAAGATAAATACCACACAATTTAACATGAACTTTTCTCTTTCTCAACAACCCTACAAACTCTTGCAGCCAAACACTGAAATACACAGTGCAATATAAGTCACTACCTATGCCCTAAAGGCATTTTTCTTGCTGCAAACTCACTAGGGAAAGATCTTACCTAAAAAGGACAATTGAAAGTCAGGAAAAGGCTAAATTAAAAGAAAAAACTGGTCTTGCACTCAAATACACTAAGGGGGAGTCTGAGTGCCTCAGGCACATGGCATAAAATAGTAAAGAATTAAAATAAGAAGGCCCAGCAGTCATAAAATTTAAATAGATAACATTAAGCCAGCAGAGAATTATAACACCTTCCAAACCTCTTAGAAACTACTGAAATATATGTGGTTTTTAAAAGACAAACCTTCTAGCAAACTAAAAAGTAGAACCAATTTTATTTATGTATGTATTTATTCCAGATCTACAGCACCTACCTAAGTTTTTAAAATGCAGGCTAATAGAACTGGCATATCTGAAAGTAATCATTATACTCTATTCCTGGGCAGAGGCTGGATTATTTGGAACTATGGGCTGGATCGGGCCCATGGTCCTTAGGTTGCCTAACTCTGCTCTATTCTCTCTTCCTCCCTACTCTCTTTTTTCATCATTGGGACAATATAACAACTTAACCATCCCTACAAAGGAAAAGCAAAGTTCACCATTAAGTTTGCAACACAAGGAAATGAAAGAGTGGATAAAATCGTCTATTCAGGGGGTATTTTAATGAAAAGTGGGATCACAAGGTAGATATTCTTCTGTGTCTAGGGCAGATGTGAAACTGCCAAAATAAAGGCACCTTTTGGTGAACAAGGAAGATTAGTTGTTTTGTTTTTCTTAGTGATCCAATAAAGGTATCGCCTGTTTCCTGCATCTTTTGCATCTTTACAATTTGAATATGGATAACACAGCTAATCTTCCTTGTTTGCCTATGGAACTACTGGATACCATAAAATAGCCGCTTAACATGGACTTTTTTGACACTGGGACAGCACCACAAATTGAAGGAACACCACATCATTAGGTAATAATTTTGATTTACTATAATTTGACTGCATTTGGCTTGCCTAGTATGTATATCTAATTGAAGCCTTGCCCCGTGCTGGGAAGCACATGGCATCTGTATTCCTTCGTCTGGCCACAAAAGGAAGCTAGGTATGCTTCAGAGAAGGTCAAATGGGCTGGGAGCAAATGCCCAGTTTCCTGTGGCATCCGAACTCCATGAAATATTTTGCTATCCTTAAGAAGAGAGCCTGGCAGACCACCATACCATGAACCTGGCAGACCATCACGCCATGAACACTTTAGTGCATGCCTGAAGAAATGGTCTTGAACCACAAAAGCTTGTGCAATGTTTTGTTTATCTTAGTGATCCAATAAAGGGATTGTCTGTTTCCTGCATCTTTTGCATCTTTACCTTTTGGTGAGTTCATTCTGCAGTTCCTTTCGCCTGACTTAATGTGAGAAAGATTAACCAGCAATACAAGGCTGCTGATACCAGGATACATGTGACTGTGGTTCAAAAATACCACAGTCTTCAAGAATGCTCCTTCTGTGTACCCCAAGGTAGATATTAGAATGCAAATAGAGAAAAAAAACCCAAGATTGACTTTCATAAACATGTTACATTTGTTATGCAGATGAAATCTAATTCTCACTATGAAGGTCTGAATAGTGTGATGTTATGTATTTCCAGTGCTGCTATATGGAATCAAAGTTGGGACACTGACCAAAGTATCTGAAAAGAAAATCAAAGCTTTTGAAATGTTGATCTACCAATGGCTACTACGTATATCATGAGTTGACCATGTGAATAATGTAGAAGTGTTGCACCAGATGGATAAAGAAGAATAATGATTTAAGACCCAATACCTTTGGGATATCATGAGGAATTACATAAAGTATTGAATAATATAATTCATTATGTGAGGAAAGATCCTTGGGAAGAAAGGACCTGGTTATAGATGGAATAATCTTCATACCTGCAAATATTTTACCGGGAATGGGAGAAATTTGGACTCTTTTTCATATCATGACACTGGCTTGCCACTCACATCTGAGTCATGTCACACGCACGCACACACACACACAAAACACTGGAGAGTAAAGAAAAAGGAAGAAAAAAAGGAAGTGCAGTCCCCTAATGTCATCCTCTGTCCCTACTCTGCTCTCACTCTCTCTGCAAGCAGCAGGAGAATGCTAGATTTCCCTAAAGTTATTAATAAGTGATATATAACTTCATTGTCTTTCAAACCAAGTAGCATAGCACTGAATTTTTGTGGGAAACACCTACCAGTGCAATGATATAATGTATAACAATAATATCATGATATATCAGGGTTTACACAGAAAGCCTCCTCGAAGATTATGGGAATGTTTTACATTTTTGAACCACAATTGGGCATACTTTGGACAGCAGCAATCTTGTTTTGTTGGCTAGATCAAACCAAAGGAACTATGGAATGAATTTAACAAAAAGGTCTTCATCAAGACCAATGTTACAATTAACTCTATTGAGGGACTATCTAGTAGTAAGAGTATTCTACTGGTAGTCATGCATACTAAACACAAATGTGATGTATTTCTGTTCCAGGAAATAGATTGGGGAGAGCAACTTACAGCCATCAAGTGGCTAGAATAGATTCAGTAATTGAGAGAGGGCACGATCAGCATGGAGCTCACTCAGTTGTGCAGTGATTGGGTCTTGAATTGCTGACCTGCCCAACTTCCAGTTTTCATGCTCAATGCCTTAACTACTAAGCCACTGCAGCCATCTATGGGGCTATTAGGTATCTATAAATGATAATTAGAAACAAACTTTACAAAAAAGTGTTTACATCTGCCTGCCTGCCTGCCTGCTGGGATAGATAGAGAGATAGAGAGATAGATAACCTGGCCAGAATTAATGTCTGACCAGGTTATCTACTGTGGTAATAGAATAGACCAGTGGTTCCCAATTAGTGGTACGCGTACCCCCAGGGGTACGCGAGATTGCATCAAGGGATGCACACAGCAATCTCTTAACTAAAATATTAAATCATTAAAAAACAATAATGCAATAACAATTGCCAAAAAAATTATTCAGTTTAATTAAAACGATCAGTAGGTAAGTCAATCGTATGCATCAAGTGCTTTCTCCCACGGCGGCGGTTTTTCCCGCGCCTCTCGCATCTCGTGTCACCCGATCACAGCTGCCCCCATTCCTCCCTATTTTCTCATCATTGTCAATCAGTCAGTTTGGTTAATGTCATGTGAGCGTGTCGCTGTGCTCATTGTTTTGTTTTAATTGTGAATTAATAAATATCCGTCGCATCGTGTCGCGTCAATAAGCCTTATATACCTACCTCGGTAAACGGTAAGATAATGTTTTAAAACTGTGTTTAAATTTGCACTTTCACTATAAACTGCAATACAATGTAATGATGTTTAGAAAATAAAAATAATATTCAAGCTGCTTCAGTTGTAAGCATGTTCTGTTTTCTAGATTTTAAGTTACATTAATACTATTTTCATTGTAAATTTCAATACAAAGCAATAATGTTTAATTTGTTTTCTACTATGTACCTACTTCGAATACAGAAGGACAAATTCAATTTTTTGCCTGTTCTCAGTTTCTGGTTTTTTTTTCCAGTTTTCTAAGCTTTTTAATTACTTACATTACAAAAATACAAAAGCTAAGTTAATAAGTCCCCTTGTTTTTTAGATGGAACAGTGGCTGCTAACGCGCTGAAAGGTTGAGGAGGAGGTATCAGAAAATACTGAACAGTCGCCTGCTAATTGCAGACATGTCAGATAATCTGAAAAACCACCAAATTCAACCCATTTTACAAAGTGTTGCCATACAACTTGATGAATCCACAGACATATCAAACTTGGTTCAACTTTTAACATATGTTCGTTATGTTCATTCCAAAAAGGTTCATGAATAGTTCCTATTTTGTCGTGCCCTTCCAATTCATACTACTGGGGAGGACATTTTTCACATGGTCAACAATTTTATAAAAGAAAACAAATTGGATTGGTCAAAATGTGTAGGAATATGCACTGATGGTGCCAGAGCAATGACTGGTCGTTTTTCAGGACTTGTGAAGCAAATACAAGATGTAGCCCCAGAAGCAAAATGGACCCATTGTGGTATTCATCGAGAGGTACTTGTTTGTAAAAAAATTTCAGCCTGCTTAGATTGTACTCTTAAAAATGCTGTGAAAATTGTCAATTTAATCAAGGCCCGTGCCACAAACTCAAGAATTTTTACAGACATTTGTAAAGAGCTTGGCAGCGAGCATGAGACCCTTTTGTTACACACTGAAGTGCCTTGGCTGTCCAGAGGAAGAGTTGTTTCAAGAATATTTGAGTTGAGACGTGAAATTGAGTTATTTTTGACCGAGCAGGGACATAATGAGTACAAACAGATGCTGATGGATCCTTTGTGGCTACAAAAATTGGCTTACTTGTCAGATATTTTTACAAAACTGAATGAGTTGAATTTGGGGCTTCAAGGCCAGGATACAACCATATTCACTATGCAGGAGAAGGTTGAGTCAACAATCAAAAAAATGTCTCTCTGGACATCTTTGATTGACAGATGTAAATATGATCAATTTCCGAATTAAAAACTTTTTTTGGAAACTACTTCTTCATCAGTGAATGAAGATGTAAAATCAGCCATAAAATGCCACTTGCAAAATTTGTCGACCGCATTACACACTTATTTCCCAGAAATATCATTGCAATGGAACTGGGTAAACAACCCCTTTGGAAACTGTCCCACCGATCACCTATCCATCTCTGATCAAGAGGAATTAATAGACATCTCATGCAACAGTAGACTCAAAAGTTGTTTTGTGGAGCAATCACTGGTTAATTTTTGGGCTGGTCTTAAAGACGTTTATTGTGTCAGCGAAGTAGCAATAAAACATTTACTGTCATTTTGCATGACGTACCTTAGCAAGAGCGGATTTTCTGCAATGACAAACTTAAAAACTAAACATCGTCACAGACTTCAACTCGAAGACGACTTGAGATTGAAGCTGATCAAAATGCAACCAGATTTTTCAGAGTTGTGCAAAGAAAAACGTGCACATTTGTCACATTAATGAAACATGTGTTCTCTGTCATTAGAATGTCTTTTGATGATAATAAATATAAAATACACCTGATTTCATCTTTTATTTAACGTTCCTGCAATAAGGGGTACACAAGTTTGAGGTCTTTCTTGAAGTGGTACGTAGAAAAAACTAATTGGGAACCACTGGAATAGACCATACTGCCAGTGATTCAACATTCATTGTCAGACAGTGGTAAACTAACCTGACAACCCTGAGGACTAATGGCCTTGGGTGGCAAAGTCCACAGGAAAGGGTGATGGTCTCCAAGTGGATTAAATCCCACTTGAATCCATTTTATTTATTTATTTATTTAGATTTATATTGCTGCCCACTCGCCGAGGCGACTCAGGGTGGCTTACAGCCAATACAACAACAGTACAATAAAAATTATGAAATGCAACCACATAAAACAATCAAACCAGAACACAAACTAACTCCCGTCAGGCCGTTGTTGTGGGCCCAGAGGAATGGGCAAGGTCCCCAGCCACTGCTAGGCCTTGGCATCTTCTTCCTCAGGCCGTTGTTGTGGGCCCAGAGGAGGAGGCGATGTTCTCAGCCACTGCTAGGCCTTGGCATCTTCTTCTTCAGGCCATTGTTGTGGGCCCAGAGGAGGAGGCGACGTTCACAGCCACTGCTAGGCCTTGGCATCTTCTTCCTCAGGCCATTGTTGTGGGCCCAGAGGAGGAGGCGATGTTCTCAGCCACTGCTAGGACTTGGCATCTTCTTCCTCAGGCCGTTGTTGTGGGCCCAGAGGAGGAGGCGATGTTCTCAGCTACTGCTAGGCCTTGGCATCTTCTTCCTCAGGCCATTGTTGTGGGCCCAGAGGAGGAGGCGATGTTCACAGCCACTGCTAGGCCTTGGCATCTTCTTCCTCAGGCCGTTATTGTGGGCCCAGAGGAGGGGGCGATCTTGATGAAGGGCACAATTTCATCAATACTAGCCTGGGGCTGATAAGCACTTTGTGTGCCAAAGGGCTCAGGACTAGAAGTAACTCACGGAACTGGATCAGTGGTATGGGTGTCATATTGCGATGCGGAAGGCAGATTAAAGGCTAGGATTTCCCCACCCATGAAGCTGAACCAAATAGTCCATAGATATTACATTTGCACTAACTCCAAGGCAGTACTGACGGTATGCATCTTGAAGCTATTTTATATTTTATGAATTATTTTATAATCCATTAAAAACAGTTCCTAGTAGGTGCCAAATGCGAATTTCCTCAGATGTTGAATGGGGAAAAGAGACAGCGAAATGATACCTGGTAGGGGATTGAGCAGAAGGAAAGTTTAAAAGAGAAGGGGGAAACCAACAAACACAATTCTTTTACAGAAAGTAAAGATGACAAAGTACAGAGGAAAAGAGAGGCTGACATGTGTCTACGATGGTACCAGCATCCACTGGCTCAGGTGGACTACATCATCCTTGAAAATGTGGTTAATTGATGAAGTATTATTTATAAGAAATATGCTTTGGGTATAGTCTTAAAGTGCCTGGCAACCACGGGTAGGAGAGATAGGACAGAGGAAGGCCAAGGCACTAAGACAGACAGTCAGAAAACCAAAACAGAAAGAAAAAGTGGGGTAGGAGGAAAAAATTAGAACTGGAATGGGGGGGACAAAGTAGTTTCTTCTTCAGAACAAAATCAGTTAAATCGAATCACGAAACAAGGTGGAGAGAAAGGGGAAAAATCAGTGCAAAATAAGGAATTTGCGGGCAGAAAAAAAGAAAGAGGGAATGGGGTGAGGATGTGATTTAAAGTACCTACTTTTGTGAGGAATGGGTAAATAATATGTGCAGTAGCAAACATCCGTGCTGAATTTTAACTTTAGAAAACTTGCAGTGCATTGCAGAAGTCTTACAAAGCTAAATTCAAGCATATGTATTTCAAGGTTCACATAGCTCTAGGGTAATATGTTATGCAGTTCTATTTACTGCCATAAGATAGTACTTTATTATGGGTGATTGCTTTTTTCAGTTTGTTCAGTTGTTATGAAACAAAAAGACAGCCGTATAAACTTTCCATAAATCCTCACAATCTGCTTCTTATGGGAATGTCAGAAGGGAACTTCACTTATCCAGATGCAAGAGAGAGAAAAGCCAAAAACATTTACCATGAGTGACAACTTAACGAATGTTCTCACTGCATATTCTAACAATTGTGAATAGCAAATGCATTTTTTAAACAATAGACCAATAAGATGTGAAGAATAGAACAGCTGCAAAATGTTATTCTGTAAAAAAGGGAACATTGTCATATCTATCTTTTTAATGTAGGTGATATTTCTTAACACAAAGTCCTATCCAGTTAAATCTAAACTTCTCATAGGAAGCCAGAAATCACTGGATTGTACATGTCAGAATGCTGTGCTGCATGTAATAATCTGATGTCACATAATGACCACATGTACCTGAATTAATTTTGTTGACAGTGGCATATTTGAAAATAGTGATGAGGCACAAGAGTTTCATCGGCAGTCTGTAAGATCAGAAGATATTTCCTCCTTTAGCCCACTGACCACCTAGTAATTATGACTTCTAATTTCTTTCTATATTCTAAATTTTCTAAAAGATATCTGAAAGGCAAGTAGGCAAAAATAAATATTCCAAAGAACTGACTTTTTGACTAGTACAGACACAGAGATACCTGAGAGAGTGTCTACACAGGTATATAGCCTAATCTTTTAGGCGGGTTGTTGGAGAGTTGGTCTAATCACATACATTGGGTGGGTCAATCCATCCCAACCTGCTCCATTTTGTTATCAACAACATGCCCCACTCTATTTTATCCCACCCCCAGCATATATTCAAGTGCTTATCTCAGGTGCAATTACTGTACAGTAATACCTTGGATAACACTAAGACTTGGTTCCACAAGTCTTGGTGTTATCCGATTTTTAGTGTTATCCGATCCATGTTAAAATCCTATGGGATGGATCGGATAACGTTAAAGCTCCATAGAGATACATTGTAACCGCACAGGCTTTAGCAGTTGTTATCCGATCCATCCCATAGGACCTTAACGTTATTCGATCCAATTCTCCTCCGCAGTTTGCTTAACGTTATGCGATTTTAGCATTATCCAATGTAAGCGTTATCCGAGGTATTACTGTATATATTATCTCCAGCATGAGCCCAAACAATTCCATCAAGTCAGTTCAGACTGTGTTGGCAATTTTTAGTGTTTTCTATACAGAGTGTGCTCAGAAATAGTCTACCATTCTTTTCTTCTGGGGGCACCATGGAATTGTGCAGCTTGCCCAAGGCCACATAACCTTTCTCTTCTGGGATGCATGAGGACTTAGATCACTGAGCTGAACAAATGAGGCAAGCATCATTACTTGGAGAGAACCTCATAAAAACTGGCATATGAACAACCCTATTCGCTGCTTTAGGCTACTGTTCTCCCTAACTTCTCCAATGTGCTTTGGACCCGATACCTATCCTCTTGACAAGATTCAGAGACTATTTGGGGAGTTTTGAGATGGGAATTTACCTCCCTTCACAGGCTGCTCATAGAAGCAGATTCATCCATTCAAAGACTATCCATTGCAACTTAGTTTCAATGATAGAGGCTTCTCTCTGCACATGGAAAGACAGGAGTCTCTTTTCCTAGAACTAAGGCAAAAATTATGTAAATAGCTTCAGCAACATGGCAATAGGACCCACTGAGCCAACGAAATTAGGAGAATTACCCCATCAGACAATTGCTCAAGAATTCAGAAAAGACACCACAGAAAGAGAGCATTATTAAATTAACCAGCTTATACATTATTTAATTGTGCTAGTAAATTTTAAATATGTGCTTTATTGTCGGGAAAATTATTTGACAGTGATTTTGGCAGCCAATATAATTAAGACTAAAAGTATATAAGTGAGACACAGCTCAGACCAGAGACGGATAGTGCCTAAAATAAAACCAAGGGCATTTTGTTTCCACGTCTCAATGCAAATGCATCAGGAAATTTATAGTCACAGGAACACAAAAATGTGCTACTCAGGACTTTAACTTCCTTTTTAAAATCACCCTATTAGTTCTGGTATTTTTAACTCAGAAGCTGGTAGATGGGAAAATAAAATTAGATTCCATCTTTTCCAAATTACCTATTGATTTAATGTGTCACATTATCAAAAGGAACTAAAAATAAAAGTGTATTATCAAACTTACCCCGCCAAATCCAGAGGGGAGAGATGATGCCATTTCAAAAAGAGTTCCAACGAAACTTGAGAGTAGTTGCTACTTCCAAATATTCCTTCTGTTCTCAGATGATAAGGCACATATACTAATTAATAAAAATTGTGGTAGCTTTCCTGCCCTTTTCGCTATCTCCTCCCTCACAATGCTTTTAATAGAATCTTTCATCATGTGCAACAGCTTCAAAATATCAACATTTAAAAATTATATTACATGCCAAAACCTTATTTTGGTGTTGTTTTTCCTTTTTTGAATTCCTTAATCATATAGAAACAAGAAAATTTCAAGAAACGAATAACCGTTTCAGTAGGCAGCATGACATTAGGGCAGGGGTAGACAGCCTATGGACCATGTGCTGGATCCAGCCCGTAGCACTACATAATCCAGTGTCCTTCCTCACTCCAGCCCATGCCACCACTGGAATTGTCTGTGCCCTCATTTACAGCAGCCATAAATGGCAGGGGACCACTAGTCCTGTCCCCTCAGCTGTCTGAGGGAGTGTGACCTAGACCCCTGCATTAGGGGATGGTGCCTCCAAATGACCATATAAAAATAATTGTCCCAAATCACTCTGGAGATATTTGTGCATATAAGAATATTTTGTAATATGCAACATCTGTGATAAAGGTAGGAAACATTTGGCTCTTTACACTTTGGCTCCTAAAATGTTGATTAACCTTACTTATATAGTAAAGTGTTGTGAGAATTAGAGGCAAAACATGTGAAGGATTAAAGATGGCCAACTCCAAAACCTGATTGATTGCATAATCTGCAACCAAAGATGGATAAGTTCCATACAGTCAGCAAAAACAAGACCTGGAGCAGTCTGTGGCTCAGATCATAGCCTACTGATTGCCAGGCTAGGCTTAGATTAAAGAAAATAGGAAAAACAATTAGGCCACACAGACATGATCTATACAACATCCCTAAGGAATACACAGTGGAGGTATGAAACAGATTTAATGGTTTTGACATGAGAGACAGAGAACCAGAAAAATTATGGACAGAGGTTTGGGACATCATACAGGAGACAGTTAAGTAAAACTATACCAAAAGAAACACAGAGTTTCAAAGAAAAGCAAGGAGAGATTTATTATTATTATTATTATTTATTTATTTATTAGTTCAAATTTATATTGCCACCCACTTGCCATAATGACTCAGGGCGGCTTACAAACAATACATTACAATACAATATGTTGATGGTGGTTCAGGGGGAGGGGCAGCAAAGTCCTCAACCTGTCCTGGTGGCCCCCTGGCAGTTGGTGTGGGCACAGGGGGAGGGGAGGCAAAGTCCTCAACCAGAGATAAAGAAACCTTCTTAAATGAACAGTGCAAAGCAATAGAGGAAAACAAAAGAAGGGGAAGGACTAGAGAACTTTTCAAAATAATAATAATTGGGAAATCAAGGGAACATTTAAAGCAATAATGACCATGGCAGGGATTTAGCTGATGCAGAAGAGGTTAAGAAAACATGGCAAGAGTACATGGAAGAATTCTACAAAAAGGATCCCAACACCCCTGACAAATCACAGTGATGAGAGCTCTGAACTGGAGCTGAACATCCTGGAGAGTGAAGTCAGGAGAGCCCTAAAAAATACTGTCAATAAAAAAGCTAGTGGAGATCATGGTATTCCAGTTGAATTATTCAAAGCCCTAAAATATGATTGAATTAAAGTATTGCATTCTATATGCCAGCAGATTTGGAAAACACAACAATGGCCATAGGTTCATGGGGTCGTGAAGGGTCAGAATTGACTGTGCGACTGAACAACAACTTGCATATTGACATATGCTTCAGAGTTTGCATCCAAGCAGGAAAAACAATTATTTCAATAACAAATTAAAAGAAACACATAGTCATTTGAAAATGTATTCAGCATGTCCCATTTGAATATGTATGTACCCCATCCATATTTTAATGAACCTATTTAAATACCCTTGTCTCTTTTATATATCACTACATATCTGCAACCTTCTTCTTGTGCAGAGAGGAGATTTGAGTTCATTGGAGAAGTTAAAAACAGTGTTGTCGGAAACCTAGTTTCCATTCCAAGCCTTAAGGGTTGCTGAAGGCAGAATGTTCACAATTGAAGCACCAGAAAAAGATACATCTACCTTCTTCAGAAGCAATAACCACAACAGAAAAAGAGAATACTGTACATAGTTCCAGTGGTGATAGAGAAACTTCTGGAGGACAGCTAGTGATAGATCAGTAGCTGAAGGTGATGCTTGCAGAAGATCTTTTACAGACAAAAGCAGTGATACTCAAGCTAAATGTTCTTATTACTGCACAGAAGAAAGCAATAGTGAAGCTCAACGTGCTGCTAGAAAGGGATTGTATCTTATGTGGAGTGAGAAATGACTGAAGTTCAGGAACCTGGATTCTGAAAAGGGAGAAGCACTGAATATTCTATTGCAAATATCTGCTGGCTATTGGAGAACACCAAAGAATTTCAAAAGAAAATCAATCTATGTTTTGTAGACTAGAACAAAGCCGCTGACAGTGTGGATCATGAGAAGCTATACAGTGTACTGAAAGAAATTAGTGCTTCTCCACTTGATTGTCCTGATTTGTAAATTGTTTTGTGGGTGAGCAGTTATCATTAGGACAGAATGTGTAGAGAGAGAATGGTTTCCTATAGGGAAAGTTGTCAAACGATGATACATTTTATTTCTCCATTTGCTCTATCTGTATGCAGAATATATATGAAAAACTGGACTAAGATTCAGATGAAGGAAGAGTGAAAACTGTTGGAAGAATCATTAACAATTTAAGATATGGAGATGACACTATCCCACTGGCAGAAAGTAACAATGTCTTAGAATTATTTTTAGTGAAAGCAGAAGAAGTAAATGCCAAAATATCACTTCAGTTGAATATTCAGAAGACAACAATCATGATTACAGAACAATCATACAATTTTAATTCTTTTCTTTATTTGTGTCAGACACATCACCAGCATATAATAACATACAAAACTAAAAATAAAACATCTAAAACAAAATAGAATTAAAAGGACTAGATGACATCTGCCCAATTTTAATGTTGAGAATAAAGAAATTGTAATTGTTAAGTTTTTTTATATCTTGGTTGAATCATTAATCCAAGTGTAGACTACTTTCAAAGAACCAGAAGACTAACATTCAGAAGAGCAACAAGGAAGGGATTAGAAAAAGTCATTTAAAAAAGTGTCATTGGAGACCAAGGCAAGAATCATCCACACTCTTGTATTCCCAATTGCACTAGTACCTCGGATAATGTCATGACTTGGTTCCACAAGTCATAATGTTATCCGATTTTTTACATTGTGCAATGCATTGATTGCACAATGTTAAAAAAAAGCCCTGCTTCCTTTTCAAAGAGAAAAAGGAGGCACCTCTAGCCACTTCTAGCCCGGGCTGCCTGCTTTAAGATTGGGCTGGCTGAAGGTGCCTTCCACCCCCAGCCACCCCACCCCAAAGCAGAGAGCCCATAGTGCTGGTTTGGCTGGAGCATGGAACATGAGTGCATGTCTGATCTCCCCCCCACCCAAACTGGGGGGGGGGTTTCTAAACCTCAGTAGACCTCTGCCCCAAAGCCTGCAGGGCTGGTCTCTAGCCTTGTGGGCTTTGGGTCAGAGATCAATGTCAGGGAATTTGAGACAAACAATTGCATCTCACAACGTTATCTTAACGTTGTTCAATGCAAATGTTTGCCTCAAATTCCCTGACATTATCTGATTTTAGCATTATCCAACGCAATCATTATCTGAGGTATTACTGAACTATTTACAGATTTGAAACATGAAGAGGGAAAAAAGCTGGAAAAAATTGTTTGAAATGTGGTGCTAGAGGAAAGTTCAGAAAGACAGATGAATGAATCCTAGAGGACATCAAGTCTGAACTTTCTCTGAAGGCAAAAAGAATTATGTAGAGGCTGCCATACTTTGAGCATGTCATGAGAGAACAAGATATGCCAGAAAAGAACAATAATGCTAGGAAAACTTGAAGGAAGAAAAAAAAAAGGAAGACCAAAAATTAAATACAGTAAATTGATTTCATGAAAGATGCAATAGGCTTTAGATTATAAGAGCTGAGAATGACTGCTGAGGGTTGGACATTTTGGAGATCACTCATTCATGGGACCAGCATAAGTCAAAGGTAATTAGGTAGCATGTAATAACAATTTATTTGTGAAGTCATCTTGATATTTGTGAAATCAACATTCTGGTGGAAAACCTATGCACATTTAATTAGAAGTTCCATTGAATACCATGGGAAAAAATAGTCACCATGTAAACATTGCTGGTGAGAGTATTCCAGAATGATAGAAGCCATTCACCTTTTTTTTCAGTGTCCAGAATGTTCCAAAGATAGCTTATGTTGAAGATTTTAATATAGGGGGAAGCTGATATAGAAGCAAGAACCCCTTTAGTAGTCTTGATCTCAAGATGTACAGGGCTTTGAAGTCTCAAGACATTGAATTGTTCTTGGACCAGATACCAGTGGAGAAGTATATGAAATGCAGACTTGCACGGAACTCAGTGGAACATGGTTTGAAATAGAAAAGTACACTGTTACTGCTGTTAATTAGTAACCTTTAATTTTCTATAGAAAACCAGTGAGGAGGGATCAGCATAGGACAAGACAGAGTTTATTTCCCCTTCATATTTTGAGATCAAACAACACAGAATCTGGTACCATGGGAAGGAGACAGAAGAAGAGGGTCAGTTCTAATATTTCATCATTAAATCTGATTGGCACTAATATTTGACCCTCATATGTAGGGGGTGTAGATCACCTTTGGAGTTCAAACTCACTCTAATGGCAGTGCTTCCCATCCTTTGGTTTTTGGACTTCAATTCTCAGAAGCCTAAGTCAATTCCACAAAGCACTGATCAGCCAATGTACTGACTTTGGCTTCTGGGAATTCAAGTCCTCCTGTGAGGCCTGTGTCTCAAGTTGGGAACGACTGCTCTACAGTCTCTGTTTAATAATAATAATAGTAATTATGTGCTATCAAGCCAATTATGGGTTACAGTCAGCTTTTGCTCAAGGCCACACAGTCTGTCTCTTCCTCTATGATGCACACTCAGGGCTCGAAACCAGTGAACTATCTAGCCAGCTAATCTTTATTTGTTCTTGTGATTTTAATGCCACTGTATTTTTACATAGTGTAGTTACGTTCATAAACTGTCCTCAAAAATATCTTTAGGTGGGTACACATTCTAGAATAACAGAAAACAAACAACTTATACCAAGGGAGAGTTCCTTCTTACTAAACTTAATTAAGACAGCACTACTGTATATGAAAAAAAATTGTGGATATTTTTTGTTAAGTGGAATGGAGACAAACAGATAAACAACAAAATAGGTTTTTAAATTTTTGTCTGGTTCCAAACTAATTAGAGAAAAAATATGCAGATTTGGATTGCATGGTAATAATACTTGGAAGATTATCCCATTTTGGGAAAGATAGTCCATACACTGCAATCATTTTTTCTGCATATGAATCATTCTTGTGGGATTGCTTGCATACCCTGAATTAGCCCAACTGCATTCCACGATAACCTCTCTATATGCAAATGTTTCCTTATTACTACTTTACATGAAACCTTCATTCCTTGCCATTTTTCCCATCAAAGCATATAGGACTAAAGCTGTGATTCATAATTCTAGCTATGCACGCTAAAGATGCTCGCCATTTAATAACAACTGGATTTAAGGGGTTTTTGAGCATGCAGTCATTTGAAATGTCGTTGATCTTTACATGCAGAACAGTTTCTGAAAAAGAGATTTGAAAATTCATTGAACATTGCTGTGTGGTACCAAATAGCAAGATATTTGTTAGCAGGCAAACAAAAGTGTATGGCAGAAAACATACACAAGTTTTTAATGAATAATGAAACATAGCATAACTCCAAGACAGAAATTCACTCTCCTCCCCGCATAATGTTGCATACAGCTTTCAGTCCTATTTGAGATCAAAAGTAGTTTTTAATAGGGGATATGCCTTAACACAATTTCATTGTATTTCATGCCTCCCTGACTCCTCCACCAAAAATGATTGCATTAGTAATGAGGGTTTTATTCTGTTTCCTTCCTAGTTTAGTGACGCAAATTACTCAATCAAGGAACAAATAGACAAGAGGTGATGTCACAAGATTACATAGCAGTAAAATCTGGGTGCATGTTAATACTAAGGTCAAATTGAGAATGCAGTTACACAGTGGGGGGAAATGTGAACAGGTTAGCTAGGAAGTCACATGTCAGGTGAATAGGTTAGGTAGGAAGTCACATGCCAGGTTTATTTGCTTG